>CM061538.1:242103343-244913343 GCA_030864215.1 Capsicum pubescens
TTAACAGTTCAGTTTTTGGTTTAACCGATAAGAAAATACTCATAAAGTTGAAATAGTAGTAACTAACATGAAAAAGAATCGAATCTTAGTTGTAAACAAAAATCTTACATAATGTGTTTTAATTTACATGAATCTTCAAGTTTGAACTAAATTTTGTTAAGAGAAATTGGGAGTTTGTATAATTGAAATAATATTTTTTTATAAAACCATTAAAAAATTGATAACCCAATAACCCAATAACAATAAACCAATAACATTTTTATTGGTTAGTTTATTGTTCGGTTTGGTTTTTGCACATCCCTACTTAGATCCATCCTTAGTTTGGGCTTCCAAGTTTTACTACTCATTTCCTGTACATATTAGAGCAATAGTTTCATTTCAATTGTCAGAGTCACTGTTTTCAGTTATTGTATTATGCTACTTGTACATAATCAAGTCGTAGTTACTTTCTTAGATTTTAGAAAAATATCTGTTGTATTTTGTCCTTCGATCCTTTGCACAAATATATAGAGTCAGTCCACAAAAACATAAAAAGATTTTTATTTTATTAAGTCGTGTCCATAGAAACTTTAAACAAATATATCGAGTCATTATAGTGCCAAAAATACAAAAATATGTCAGTCTCAGAGTCTCCACCATCTACGTTATCTATGACTAATTTATAAAGATCCTTGGAAACATTACACTTGTCTCCAACTATCAACAAAACTATGTCATGCAAGAAAGACTGTCTTTATGAAGTAAATGTGTTAACAGAAGAGAAAAATCTTTCTTCTACATATCTACCCATACAAAATCCATACTCTGCCTTTGCTAGAAAGACGTGTAATCCAGAGTTGCAGATTGATTCCCTATATCAACGAAAACCCGAAAGAGTTAAGGAATACTTTGCTGGAACAAAACTTGATCAGTACGTCCTTACGACTCCAGCTGAGTAGTTTATCACTCTGCAGATGATGAGGAGTTTTCCACAACAGTGGAAAAGGTATAGCTTTACCCATATCCATTTTGGTGCAATTCAAGTTGCCTTGACTCATTAAGAAAGAAAACGACAATCGTTAAAGGCACGCCTTTATCTTCTGGATACTAGATTCAAAGAGTACCAATATGCGAATTTAGGCACTTTGGACATCACATTGGACTTAGGGAAAGTTATTGCTATTATGTTTCCGAACTTCACTATGTCCCTCTTAGATCAATATCTTACAAATGCACTGAGGCTTTAATTCCAAATCCTTGGAGACCCTCCAGACTATAACCCTACCAAAATAAAGTTACACCACCAGATAGTTTGGAAAGTCCATAAAACACAAAAGAAAACTATGCCTTCCTGGTGGCCACCACTAGATATTCTTAACCATAGATGCCACCAAAGGTACGGCCTAGCGTATCCAAGTCTCAAAAGATGTCCCAAAGGAAGAAATTTGCATGATTCTTCCAAAATCATGGCTCAAAAGTTATGAGATGATGAGAGTTTATCCTCAACATCTCCGGTCACCAAAACCAATATTCGCCAAAAAACCTTTCAGAAGATCTCTCTCTATCCATATGCATTTCCTTGCTGACACTTTTCCGGATGTAGAGGATTCAGATCCCACAATTATGTCAAGTTACCTCACTAGTACCATGAATGGTCAGGAATGAATTGTACACTTTGGTCATGATGGGCATACAATGCATTGGTTCAAGGACCTGTTCACAGGACACTGCCTATGGGATATCGACTGTGATTGCCAGAGATGCCAAGAGGACTGGTTGAATGATTTTGATGAGGAGAAAGATGAACTGGAATGGGATCAGTATTGGGGATTCCAAAAACCCCAATATCAGAGTCCTTCGGAGGAAAGAGACGCTAACCATCAAAACAACAACCACCCATTTGAAGTCTCCTACAAACCATGAGAATGGACACTACTACCTCTTCCATCACAAGGTAGACTCCTCTAGAAATTTCATGTGTCTATACTCTCTCTGGAAGATGAATACTATAAATCCTAATGCTTTACTTTCCAGCAGAATAGATGTATTTCAAAGGAAACCTGGCCAAATGAATGGGGAAAATAGAACTACGTAGATGGCTATCATCCCCACTGGGATGAGGTCCAAAGAGAAGAAAAAAAATATCATCCGCAGTGCGAGATTACTTGAGATGAAGTCACCGGCTCAATCAGAAGCATACAGTTAAAATCTCCCCAATAGGAATGCAAAAATTTATTGTTCAGAAGGAGTTACTTTACCATACCAATACTCTAAAAACCATGGAAGGCAAAGAATACCTCAGGTAGAAGCAGGAAATTGATTGGTGGATGGAAGAAGGATATGTGAGCTCACCACCACCGGCACCATCCAACGGCACCTGAGAGATGACGTCAGATGACATGTGCAAGAAAGTTACCCTCTTTACTGGGTTACCTTTTCCAGTGGGTTACCCTCCTCTCCAAGGAAACCCTAATCAGTGGGTTACCCCTTTAGATGGTTTTGAAGTTGTTGACTCAACTACTTTAAAGACAAAGAGCTTATCCACCTGCTTACAAGATGCCTGTGAAGCTACTGATGCACCTGCTTGTAAGATGCTGACTCACCTTCTTGCACATACTGTCACATACCAATAACATAGTTTGTTTTGTTTTTATTTAGCCCCCCACATGTTAGTAGGGCCCGGTGTGAATAAAGATAAGGCTTATCTAGTCATAACAGATAATGCTTATCCCTTCCAAAAGGATAATACTTATCCTTATTAATGGATAATGCCTATCCCTTAGTTGTTAGGATAGGATTGTAATATTTTATTTGATGTTTATCCATAGCATAGCTTAGCTAGTAAGCTTCCTTCCTCTATAAAAGAGATCCTAGGCCTTAAGGTTAGAGGCATCATTTGCTCTACCTAAATCATTGGCTCTACCTAAATTATTTTATTCCTTGTATAGTTTCTCTCTGCTATCAATGAAAAGATAAGCCTTATATTTATTCACACTGGGACCTACTAATATGTGGGGGGCCAAATAAAAATAAAACAAACTATGTTGTTGGCATGTCACAGCATGTGCAAGCAGGTGAGTCAGCAACTTGCAAGAAGGTGCATCAACAACTTTTTAGGCATCTTGCAAGATGGTGGATATGCTCCTTATCTTTAAAGTATCTAAATCAGTAGCTTTAAAACCCATCTGAAAGGGTAACCCATTGAGGAGGGTTTCCTTGGAGAAGAGGGTAACTCACTAGAAAGGGTAACCCACTGGAGAGGGTAACCCACTGGAAAGGGTAACCCAGTGAAAAGGGTAACTTTCTTGCATAGGTCATTTGATGTCATATCTCAGGCAGCGTTGGATGGTGCCGACAGCGGTGAGATCGTGTATCCTTATTTCATCCACCAATTAATTCTGTGCTTTTGCCTGAGGCATTCTTGGCCTTCCAAGCTTCTTTTTATCGATCTAGTATAGTAACTCATTTTGAACAATGAATATTTGCATTCCTATTGGGGAGATTTCAACCGTATACATCTAATGGAGCCGGTGACTTAATCTCTATTGATCTCGTACTGCGGTTGATATTCTTTTGTTGCTCGATGGACCTCATCCCAGTGGGGATGACCTTTATTTATGTAGTTCCATTTTCCCCATTCCTTTGGCTAGATTTCCTTTGGAATGCATCTGTTCTGCCGAAAAATAAAGCACTGGGCTTTTTAGTATTTATCTTCCAGAGAGGTCATGGACACGGGAAATTTCTAGAGGAGTGAAATTTACAGCTGAGCTTGGATGTCGTGGCCTGAAAATCCTACAAGGCGATGCAGCATAAATACCATTGCATTGAAGGAATCCTTGAAGCATCGAATCCAGTATTCTTACGGCTTAAACCAAAGTATGAATCTCTTCAGAGCTGGTTGGATTCGATTGAAATGCCTGAAGGCATCACACTTGAACTCTATGAGAATGTATTGCAGGTGGAACAGATACCATAATAGCCACAGGAGTTTTTGTGGTAAGTCGTTGGTCAGTGTGATGAACGCATGTCATAAAGGATATTCCGGGTGTACTCCAAATGGATTCAGGATGGATCCTTCATACTTTTTGAACTCTTAAAGCTCGTAGAATGTCCTTCTTTCTCAAAGAATGGATGGATCAAAAGGATCCACATATTGGTTTATCAAATCTGGAGGGTAATCTGCTAGCTTGGAAGATAGTATCCCCACCGTATTTAGCATGAGGATTTGACTGGCCTGGTGTTGATTGTTTTCACTGGTGCTGGATATCAAGTAGAGATCATTAGCGTAAATATTGCCTGCTTTTTCATATATATCTATGGAGAAGAGGGAATCCTCCGTCAGTTATTCTTCCAGCAAGAAGATCAATTTGAGGTCGTCCTTTGTGCTGAGATAGATTCCCACATAATCGGCTATCTCTTCAAAGAGGTGGATGGAGTCCTTCGACTTCTTGGTTTGAGGATAGTTTCTGGTGAAGTGGCCAGGCTTTCTGTAGATGAAGCAGCCATCGTCTTTCTTTTTGTAGCAGGTAGGGCTTCTCTATCTAAAGTACCTAGCTTGTTGAGTAGACCTACTCTTGTCATCGGGAGGCCTTGGCAGTTTGAACCTACTGAACAACAACCATTTTTTTATGCTTATATTGCGGCAAGGGCAGGATCAGTCGGACTTGGTGACAAGGTCTTCTTTGTTGTAGGCTCGATCGAGGGATGGATTGTTCTTGAGGATATGGTTCAGCATGGTTCTCTTGATGCATATGCTGTCTAGAGCCTGAATGATGGCCTGCCAGATGTAGCCTATCTGTGGGAAGATTATGGACTTAAACTTCTCCTCCACAATCTTCGTCGTGTGGTTTGATAGCATCATTGGTAGTGATAATACTAAGGCATGCTTCAGGCTGGGATCCCCGCCCAACTCAAAGTAGATCTTCTCTATCCTCTGAAAGTGGATATCTATGGCATTTCTGTTGAATGATAGATACTTTATCTAGAAGATCTATCGTCGGAGCTTATCGTGCCTATGGCCTATATCTCTGCAGAATACCTCGTATAGGATCCTGATGTTGAAGGCAAAGCGTTGGGATGTTAGATATGTGTTCTAGTCTGAAATCCAAAGAGATTTCCACCATTCTCTAAGTATCCCAGAGAATCTGGATATGAACTCTGAGCGTATCATGTATTTCTCCCACTCAGCCAGATTCTTCGTTTCCATCCAAGTATAAAAGTCTTGGATCCGCTGGGGCCAGGATAAAATCTTGATGTCGTCGAGGGTGAAGGTGTGAAATCTGGTTCCCATGGTCTTTTTTGCTGGTGTACCTGGATCTGATATTCTTTCTAGGATTTGAACATCTGTTATCCTATCTTGGTTGTCGATGACTTCGGATACCTTTGGTTCTTTGGATTAGTTTATCTATATCGGTGGATAGTATTCTTCTATTGTAGATTCAACATCAGTTGTATTAGGTTTATCAGTATGTGCTGATCACAAGTTGTGAATGAGATTCCACCATTATAAATGATCTTTTTTAGATCCCCGACGAGGAATCCCACAACGACGAATTGGACTTTCTGCAGCACGGTCTTCTCAAGAACAATAGCAAGGATGCTGATTCGATTAACCTCAATAAAGTTGACCAGAGTGTTGTTGTTCCAAAGGATGATGAGCTCATGCCAAAGTATCCGAATCCTTACTCCCATCCTTCTGAGAAGCATAAGAAAACTTTATTTGGCAACCTCATGTCGAATAAATGTTCCCATTCTGTCCATTATAATTATATGCATGATGATCTAGCTCTCAAGCAATAAGGGTCTATGCAGCTCTCGAGACTTCAGGCAATGAACAAGAGATACATGCAATTCAGATGGTCCAAAAAGAAGATACCTCCAGACAAAGAGCTGACTATCAACAAAGATATCGAATCCTCCAGTAAGAAAGATCCAGGAAAGAATAAATGTTTTATCTACCATGATAAAGGACATTTTTCAAAAGAATGTACCAATTCTAGAAAGGCGAAGAGGGAAGTATAAGCCTCAGAGAAAACCATGGCTTGTCCTGAACATTATGATGATCCTTATCCAGCTGTAGAAGACATTTCTAGATCTGATTTCAGCATAGAGAAGGGAATATCCGAGGATATCTTTATTAGTGGCCACCCATAAGTCAATCCATCCCATTAAGGGTTGTGAAGGCTTTGTAGCTAAAAAGCAAACCGTTTATACAAATGCATAGCTCAGTCATATAAAAGTTGTGGCATGTAGATTAAAAGATTTGATTTCATATGGCATACCGCCTATATAGATGTGAATCGCCTGTCATGTTGGAAAGGTTAGTCTCTATGTCTGTGGTGTTGACGAAAGCTTTGACTTATTAAGGTATACCGCCTCCATGGTGTTGAAACCTATTGGAAAGTTAGTCTCTGTGTCTGTGGTGTTTGACAAAAGATTTGATTGTGTATGGCATGCCACCTACATGGTCGTGAAACCACCTTTCATGTTGGAAAGTTTGGGGTCTGCTGCCTGTCCGCCTGTCTGCTCTCTTCAACAGTCTTCTATGCCCCTCTGCCTCCTTGTCTATTTGGTATCAGAGCCATCCCCACTCTCGGAGATCGAGAGGAAGTAGGAGTTTGCATCCACCTCAGCTGATTGCAAACGCGTAAGCCAGCTTTACATTTTTATTTTTTCCTTTTACTTTTCCTTTGTCTTAGTTATTAGTCTTAGATCAAGTCCATAGTTCGTGCTTTCCAATTTATCACTATCCAAGTCTTGTACATATTAGAGTCATAGTTCCATTTCAATTATCAAAGTTAGTGTTTTCAAACTATTGTATTCTGCGTCTTGTAAATAATCGAGTCCTAGTTTCTTTTCTTAGATTTTAGAACAAATAATAGTCGTGTCTCGTCCCTATATTTTTAGGACAAATGTATAAAGTTAGTCCATAAAACCACAAAAAGATTTTCATTTTATTGAGTCTTTTCTATAGATTTTTAGAAAAAATACATCGAATCCAGTATGGCATGAATCCTTCTAGAGTTTGTTGGATTCGATCGTGATGCCTAAAGGCATAACACCTGAACTATATGATCCAAATAAACGGGGAGGCAAAGGGGCACGGAAGAATTCCGGAGAGAGCACCAAGGCGGACAAGCAGCAAACCCCAAACTTTCTAATATGACAGGTGATTCACGTCCATATAGGTGGCATGCCATATGAAATCAAAGATTTTAATCAACACGACACAACTTTTCTACGACTAAGATACACATCCGTATAGATGGTTTGCATTTTAGCTACAAAGCCTTCACAACCCTTAACGTGATAGCTTGACTTTGGAACTGCAAGATACACATCAAGGATGGTTTTCCTTGGCAACAAAACCTTTGATATGCCTAAATTATAACTCTCTTACAAGAGTGTAAGAAGTCGTTGCCAAATATATAACCCAACTAGGCTGGGGTGGAATCCTACAGGGAATATAGTGCTAATTAAGTTTTATGTAGATTAGTTGACTTTAAATCATTCATTTCCGTAAAATAAATAGGGGGTTTAATTTAACTCCCTTACCGTGAACCCCACAACTTTTACCTTTTCTACATTCCCTGATAGCAAATGTTTCGTGAGTAGATACATCTAGGTTTTTATGTGAGCCATATCCTGATCATACTCCTCTTCTCTCCTATAATGCTTTGCTGATATTACACTAGACCCAGTATTGCTTGCTACCACAGAATCTATGGTATGCCAAGATCTACTTGTCTTAATCATTCTTTCTAACATGTCTGCAGCCTCAGTAAAGGTGAGCTCCATAAAATCTCCTCCTGCAACATTGTCCACTATTGTCTTTGGAAGTGAGTTCAAAGCTCTAAAGAATGTTTCCATCAAGTGCTCATCAGTCATCTTATAGTTTGGGCATTGAGTTAACTTCTTTTTAAACCTCGTCCAAGTCTCATGTAAAGCTTCATTAACCAATTGCCTAAAGTTTCTGATCTCATCCCTCAACTATAACATTCTGTAGGGTGGAAAGAACCTTTCTAGGAAAGATCCTTTCAATTGCCTCTAGTTTGTTATAAAATCAGGAGTCAGCTCATTCAACCACATAGTTGCCTCTCCAGAAAGAGACAGTGGGAACAGTCTCAAACGAATAGAATTTTGTCCCACTCCAGGATTATTAAACAACTTACAAATATTGATGAAATTCACCAAATGTAGATTTGGATCATCACTCGGTAATCCACTAAAGAGTCCTTTCAAATTCAGTAGCTGGATTATCATATTGGTGATGTTGAATTTCACCCCAGGAGCTAGTGGTGGTAGAATGATTTTCCTTGTAGCTCCAGCTCCATCAAAATCATCCTTATCGTTGTCAATATCAAACTGAGTAGCTTGGCGGTCTAGTCTTCCTTTGAATGGATGATTTCAATTTACAGGTGCAACTACTCCCGCTGCATACCTCCTATTAGCCAGGTCAATTAAATCATTATCTCCCAGGTCCTCTTCATCTAGATTAGGTATCCAACCTGGGTTATCTGTATTTTGTTGATTTAATTGAGCATTAGCCAAAGCGGCTAATCTTTCAGCTTCCTGTTGGTTAGCTATTCTTCCAATGAGATGAGATTCAGGATTGAAAGGTAATAATGGTTCTCCTGAACTTCTGGTTTGTGGCATAAACAACAATGAGACTGTGACGATAAAAAACAACAAATAAACGTAAAATAAAGAAACTTGACTAACAATCAATTAACACACATAAACTCAATCGACAACCGTATTCCCCGAAAATGGTGCCAAAATTTGATATGCCCAAATTAAAACTCTCTTACAAGAGTGTAACCGGTCGTTGTCAAATATATAACCCAACTAGGTTGGGGTCGAATCCCACAGGGAATATGGTGCTAATTAAATTGTATGCAGATTAGTTGACTTTTAATCATTCATTTCCGTAA
The DNA here is from genome assembly GCA_030864215.1 of Capsicum pubescens. Classification (NCBI taxonomy): domain Eukaryota; kingdom Viridiplantae; phylum Streptophyta; class Magnoliopsida; order Solanales; family Solanaceae; genus Capsicum; species Capsicum pubescens. Next base: position 242,112,256 of record CM061538.1, read on the forward strand.
AATAAATAAGGGGTTTGATTCAGTTCATAAATTTATAGTTTCAGATTAACAAGATGAGAGATGTGTAGTATTTAAATCTAGAGAAATAGCAAGCTAGGGTTATGTCCACCTTGTAGTTTTCAATACATTCTAACTATGGGCTTTACGAGTTCATACATGCATCATGCTTACAGAGAAACATATTTTATTTAATAACATAATCCTAGTGTTTCTCAACAATCAAGGACTAATTCACTTTAGTTCTCTAGAATAAAGTGTTTACAAAAATAATACAAAATCTCCAAGTAGTTAATCCTGTTAAGGCATTAACATATGAAATAGGGGTTGGAAATCCTATTTTCTTGTCACTACTCTCTTTTTCGAACCTCAACCTTTCTATCGAACAAATTGAGTTTTAATGAACATACTCTATGTTTGCAACCAGGAGAATTCAAGATAAATGAAGAGAGTATGATATAAGCAGATCAATACATGATGAATTCAAAAACCCAAAGTAATAGATTGTATGTTACAAGGCTTCCATAACCCTAACAAATAAACTTAGCTACTCATGAATAAAATGGGAATCATAATAGAAATATTCATCATACCAAAAAGTAAATACAATCTTGGCAGAGAAGATAAAATTGTGTGTTTTTCCCCTCTGTGCTAAGCCGCCACCCTCAGTGCAAAAATAATACAGAATAATGAATAAAAAAATTCAGCATCAAGTCTTTTTAATAATCTTTTCTCTCATAATTGCCTTCTAAGTCCCTGAACTAATTATAAATGACAAATTAGTCTTGGACATAGTTTCTAGGAACCACATTTGATCCAACAAGCTACTTTTCTCTTGTGTGATTTTTCATCCACAATTTGTAGTCCTATCATGTCTTTATCTACCTCATTAACACCTGAAATCATGCTAATCACATAGGTTAGTTCAATTACATCAAAGTAGAGTAAAAACATAAGAAACTATGCACTTTGTTCTCAAAACTTAGCTAAAATATGAGTAAGCTATGGTGCTTAGCTGCATAAATACACCCAAGATAAGCCTTCGCAACCCAAAAGAGGGATGGCTTGACTTGGCTAGTCTTAGAACACATGAGCTCCCTTGTTTCCTTAGTATACAACTATTCCATATTGGCATAAAATGGGTCTTATGATGGCTATCCCTAGCCTATTGCCCTCAAAACGGCCGCAAAACAAAAGGTATACAAAGGAAGACCCCAGATCTACGTGTTCTTTCTCAGATATTGAATATTTTCGGAAAGATATGGCATGGACTAAGACAATGTCATTTCATATACATAGAAAGGACTTAGACATCTATGTCGTGTGGACAAAGCCAACTTTGTTAGACATGGAAAGTACTTGGATGTCTACATCGTGTTGACCAAGCCGACTTCACTTCATAAACATGGAAAGTAACTTTGGGGTGCCATTGTTGCTGTCACAACAAGCTAGCACTTTTCCGTAGTATTTCCTTACCCCCTACTCCGACCTAAAGTATCAAAGTACCCATCCCTTTGGAAGAGAGAATGCAAGAGAAATAGAGTTTAGCCAACAAACATTTTCATTGATAGTAGAGAGAAACTATACAAGAGGTTTTTAAGTAGAGAGAATGATTCTACTAACCTAAAGGCCTAGGATTTATTTTATAGAGAAAGAAATCTTACTAGATAAGCTAAGCTATGGATAAACATAAAATAAAATATTACATTCCTATCCTAACAACTAAGGGATAAGCATTATCCATTAATAAGGATAAGTCTTATCCATTTGGAATGGATAACCATTATTTTTTACGACTAGATAAGCCTTATATTTATGTAAACTGGGCCCTACTAACATATGGGGTCCAAATGAAAACAAAACAAACTATGTTGTTATGTGAAACAAAACAAACTATGTTGTTATGTGACAGCATGTGCAAGCGGGTAAGTCAGCAGCTTGCAAGCAGGTGCATCAGCAGCTTCACAGGCATCTTCCAAGCAGGTAGATAAGCTCCTTTTCTTTAAAGTAGCTGAGTCAGTAGCTTTAAAAATCCCTCTAAAAGAGTAACCCACATAGGAGGGTTTCCTTGAAGAGTATGGTAACCTACTGGAAAAGGTAACCTACTGAAGAGGGTAACCCACTGGAGAGGGTAAATTTCTTGCATATATCATCTAACATCATCTCTAAGGCAGCATTGGGTGGTTCCGGCGGTGATGGGCCACGTATCCTTCTTGCTTTCACCAATCTACGTCGTGATTCTTTCTAAGGTGTTTTTAGCCTTCCAAGATTCTCTTCACTAATCTGCAAAAGATCTTTCTCTTAGGTGAATCTTTGCATTCATGTAGAGGATCCTTCATCTGTGAGCTTGTGGTTTCATTATTTTTGGACTCATACAATGGCTGGTATTCTGTTATTGTTTGTTGGACTTCATCATTGGTGTAGTCTCTTTTCTTTGGAAAGGATCTGGTTTGCTGGAGAGTGAAGTATTGTTTTTCACAGCAGTCCTCCTCAAGAATGAGAATCAAATTAGGAAAATTCCAGATTGATGAAATCTTTGACTGGGCTTGGACTTTATGGTCTGTGATTCCTACCAGGTGATACAACATAAAGACCATTACATCGCAGGAATCTTTGGAGTATCAAATCCAGTATGGCATGAATCCTTCTAGAGTTGGTTGGATTCGATCGTGATGCTTAAAGGTATAACACTTGAACTCCATGATGGTATAGTACTGATGGCGTATGTACCAGAACAACCTTAGGAGTATTTGCTAGGAATCATCGGTTAGTATAATGAACACATAATAGAACAGATATCCCATATGTTCTTCGAATGGATTCAAGATAGATTTACTATGCCTATTGAATACTTGAAGCTTGTGGAAATTCTGGACAAATGGATCTGAAGGATCTATGTATCTGTTGAACAAATCTGGAGAGAAATATGCTATCCTGGAAAATAATATTCCTGATGTGTTGAACATGAGAGATTGATTGGCCGATTTATGGTTGTCTTCTCCGTGCTGGTATTGATGTCTCCTGATTCTGTATTAATATCTACTAAGAAGATGGTGTCCTCTATCGGTTCTTTTTCCAGCAAAAAGACCAATTCAAGGTCGTCCTCTTCGTTGAGATACATATAGATTTAAGCATGATCAACTATTTTTTCAAAGAGGTGGACAATGTCTTTGAACTTCTTGAGTTGAGGACAGTCTTTCACATAGTGACCTAGATTTTTGTAGATGAAGCATCTACCATTCATCTTTTGGTGATCTGCTGGGCTTCTTCATCTGAGACGCTTGGTTTGCCTGACTACCTTAGGATTGTCTTCTAGAGTCCTGGGTAGTTTGAATCTCCTGAACAACATCCTTTGCTTCTATCTCGCTGGATGGCTTGAACAGGGACAGTCAGACTTCATAAAAAGATTGTTCCTGTCATAATGATTATCAAGAACAAGGTAATCCTCAATAATCTGCTTTAATACTAATCTCTTCTTTCATAGACTATTCAAGGCCTAGATGATGGCCTTCCTGGTGTAGATTTTGTCTTTGAAGAAGGATTCTAGCAAGATTCTGGTGTTGACGGCAAAGTCCTGGAATATGAGATAATTGGTTTTATCCACAATCCCAAGCATATTCCACCAGCATGTGAGGATTTTGGAGAATATAGATGTGCAGTCTAATAGTATCATGTATGCCATATTATTCATCATCATGAAAGTTCTAAAGTCCTGATGCATGAATAGAGTTGAAGTATTGATTTTGTCCGCCCTGTTGTTGGTCCTTGCCTTCTTTCTGGGACTGGATCACTCGTCAGCTCATATTGCGCGGAGACTGGTTGAGAGTCCTCTAGTATGTTAGAGTGTTTCTCTAATATTGATGGATATTTTCCTTAAGCATTTTGATTGAATGCTTCAAAGAATCTCCATTACCTTTGACCCATTCACTAGTACATGGTTCATCATTGGCATCAAATGACTGTCTACCATTGAAAGCCCGTGGTTTATTACTAATGAAGATGTCCTCGGATGTTCCTTTATCTTCTTTTCTCTTCGCCTTTTTGTACTTGGGACATCCTTTCGTAGAGTGTCCTTTTCTATGACATATGAAGTATTTGTGCTTTCCTGGACCTTTCTTTCTGGAGAATTCAGCATTTGTGCTGACAATCAGTTCCTTGTCCGGCGGTTTCTTCTTTTTGGCCTATCTAAATTGCATGTATCTCTTATGCCTTTCCTAACACCTTGATAGTTGGGGATACCTTTCTAGATCGAGAGCTAGATCTTCATGCGTATCATTAGAGTGAACTGATTGGGAAAATTCATCCGACATAAGGTTGTCGAATAAAGTTTCCTTATACTTGTTTGAAGGATTGGAGCTTGTATTATGTGATGACTCTTTCTGCATAAGCTCATCATCCTTTGGAACAACAACACTCGTGTTAACTCGATCGAGGTGGATCAAGTCAGCAGCCTTATCATTATTCTGGAGAATACACTGCTTCATAGAGACCTGTTCGCCGTTATGGGATTCCTCCTTGGGGATCTGCAAGAGATCATCTGAAGTGGTAGAATATCATTCACAACTTTTGATCATCATATGTGCTAGATCAACATTATCCCCATTGTTGTCCTATAATTGATCTTCAGTATCACAATGTTTTGATGTTCTCTGAGATAAAGGAACCTCTGATGGCTCGACATGATAGGTTTCTATTCTCTGGAACCAAGGATAATCAGCTGAGACTACAGCAACTAGATCATGTCTAATGGGAGCATGTGTCAATACCATCTTATTAGTATCATATGGAACCTGACTAAAATACCTCATCTTCTCAACTCTTTGTGTCATGGCATCTTTCCTCGTCTGTTCATCTTATGAATGTAAAGTGAATTGCATAGATGAACAAGGTGGAGAAGGTTGACTTAATCTCTGTGGAGCATATCCATGTGGAAATATGGTAGATATTTTTACCTTTCACTTTATGGCAAAGTCGTATTCCCTATGGGCTGCCATGGCATCTTTTCTCTCCCATACAAACTTGGCGATGTTGAACTCCTCATGTTCATCTATGGGAGCCGGAGAGAACAATGTTGGTAGGGATGGATGAGGTGGGATAGTGGAAAGGGGTTGGACTGAACCTCGTGAAGGGTATGTTTTTGGAAATACGATCGTGTTGTGGGCATTTTAGAGCTTAGCATGATCGTATTTCTGGAAGTGGATTTGTTCTTTTAATGAGTCCATTTATTTCTATTGTTGGTCAAGAAAATATAGTATCGAGGAAACTATTGGGCCTTTCTCAGACTATATTATTTGTAGTTTGCTTTCCAGTGCTCTGATAAGTATGGCATATTGAGGGGCAGCTGAAGCAATATCCGATTGGATAATAGATGGTGATTTTGGAGCTTGGGTGTAGTTATCCTCTTCGAATTGATGGTTTAATGGGAAAGCATTAGTGTGACTGAACGTAGAGAGGGGCGTTAAAAACATCTCAAGTTGAGTAGTTGAAACAACTCTTCTTCTGCAAAATCATAGTCATAATCAGCCTTCCATGGGTAATGCCCTGATAAAGGGTATTTACACCACATCAGACTACAAACCTCATGATTGAAGTTCTTTATCTAATCATGCTGTCTCATAAAGACAGTGAGGATCTTGAGGATGGTATCCGAGTCTATTACATCTGAAAGATCATCACTTGGGTTGTACATGAGGATGTACAAAGTGGTTTTGGGTGGCCTTTTGAGATAGTGGTGGTAGGAATCATCATTGGACTTGAGAGGTTGAGGATAGGATTTCAAATTCTCATATTTAATGACCCAAGAAGCTAGGATAGTGCTGACCAGTTCATCTCTTGATATGTTTCTCAGAAACTTGTTTTTCTCTATGGTTTTATCAGTTGCATTGATAGTAAAGAACAGAGAGTTCTTCACACTTCAAGGAAGTAGGTTCATGTCATGGTTTGGAACACGCCAGGCTATCTGACAGTGGAGAGTTACCTGATTGGCATCTCTATCCTACTGAGCATCAAGAATCTGTACCTGGACCTTCAACGCCTTCGTTAGATATAGATCAACTAATGGTATGTTGAAGTCGGGGAACATGGTGACAAAGATTGTACCATTATCTAGAATAATCTTCGATATACCAAGGCTCGAATGTTGGTACTTATTGAATCTAGTATCAAGAAGAGAAAGATGCACCACAACTGGTCATCCTTTTCACCCTTGATATGTGAACCCAATTTTCACAACACCAATATGGTGATGAGTGTATCCAAGACCTTCCCATTGCTTTCGAAAATACTCTGGTATATGTAGTGATATGAACAATACTTTTGAAGTTACCAGAATAGGATATTGAACAAGTGGGGTAGCAACAACATATTTTTAGCAACAGCTGAGTACGGGTTCCTTAAAAGTTTGGTACACATCTGTTATTGTGATGGTAACACCTATACTTTGTATTTATAGTCAAGTTTACATAACAACGTATCATTAGGAGTGGTTGACATGTTTATCTTGACAACAGGATTATATGAGCTGGACGAGGACTTTGTGGTAGACATATTTTTGGCTTTTTCTGGACTATGTAGACTCGATGTATTTGTTCTAAAGATCTATGGAAAAGACTCAATAAAATGAAAATCTTTTTGTGGTTTTATGGACTGACTTCATATGTTTGTGCTAAAAATATTGGGATGAGACACGACTATTATTTGTTCTAAAATCTAAGAAAAAAAACTAGGACTCGATTATTTAGAAGATGCAAAATACTATAGTTTGGAAACACTAATTCTGATAATTGAAATGGAATAATGACTCTAATATGTACAGTACTTGGATAGTGATAAAATAGAAACCACGAACTGTGGACTTGATCTAAGACTAACAACCAAGACAAAGGAAAACTAAAATGAAAAAATAAAAGTGCAAAGCTGACTCACATGTTTGCAATCAGCAGAGGTGGATGCAAACTCCTACTTCCTCCCGACCTCCGAGAGTGGGGATGGCTCTGATACCTAATAGAAAGGGACGCAGAGGGACGCAAAAGGCTGCCAGAGAGAGCAGCCAGGTGGACAAGCAGCAGACCACGAACTTTCCAACATGAAAGGCGGTTTCACAACCATGTAGGTGGCACACCATATGAAATCAAAGCTTTCGTCAAACACCACAGACACAGAGATTAACTTTCCAATAGGTTTTAACACAATGGAGGTGGTATACCTTAACAAGTCAAAGCTTTCTTCAACACAAAAGACGCAAAGACTAGGCTTTCAAACATGACAGGCGATTCATGTCCATATAGGCGGCATGCCATGTGAAATCAAATCTTTTAATCAACACACCATAGCTTTCCTACGACTAAGCTACGTATCCGTATAGACGGTTTTCTTTTTAACTACAAAGCTTTCACAACCCTTAAAGGGATGTATTGACTTTGGAACTATAAGCTACATATCAAGTATGGGTTTCCTTGGCAATAAAGCCTTCGTAACCAAAAAGAGGGATGGTTTGATTTTGCCAGTCTTAGAACACATGAGATCCTTTGTCTCCTTAGTACATAACTATTCCATATTTTTCTAAAATGGATCTTATGGCGTCTGTCCCTAGCCTGTTACCTACAAAATAGCTATAGAACAAAATATGTACTAATGTAGACCATAGATCTGCGTGTTGTTTCTCAGATATTGAATCTTTTTGGAAAGCTATGGCATAGACTAAGCCAATTTCATTTCATATACATGGAAAGGACTTAGATATCTACGTCGTGTGGACAAAGACAACTTCATTATACATGCAAAGTACATAAACGTCTACATCGTGTGGAAAAAGCCAATTTTATTTCATAAACATGGAAAGTAACTCTGGGGTGCCATTGTTGCCATCGCAACAGGCTAGCACTTCGTTGTAGTATTTCATTAACTCATACTCTGACCTAAAGGATCAATGTACCCATCCCTTTGGAAGAGATAAAGCAAGAGCAATAGATTTTAGCTAATAAATATTTTCATTGATAGTAGAGAGAAACTATACAAGAGGTTTTTAGGTAGAGAGAATGACTTAGGTAGAGAAAAATGATTTAGGTAGAGCAAATTATGCCTCTAACCTAAAGTCCTAGGCTTAATTTTATAGAATAAGGAAGCTTACAAGATAAGCTAAGCTATGGATAAACATCAAATAAAATATTACATTCCAATCCTAACAGCTAAGGGATAGGCATTATCCGTTAATAAGGATAAGTCTTATCTTTTCTAAAGAGATAAGCATTATCCGTTAGGACTAGATAAGCCTTATATTTATGCACACCAGGACCTACTAACATGTGGGGGGGGGGAAATAAAAACAAAACAAACTATGTTGTTGGCATGTGACAGAATATACAAGCAGGTGAGTCAGCAATTTGCAAGTAGGTGGATCAACATCTTTAGTGGCATCTTGGAAATATGTGGATAAGCTCCTTATTTTCGAAGTAGCTGAGTCAGCAGCTTCAAAAACCCATCTAAAAGGGTAACCCATTGAGGTGGGTTTCCTTGGAGAGGAGGGTAACCCACTGGAAAGAGTAACCTACTGTAGAGGGTAACCCACTGGGAAAGGTAACCCACTGGAGATAGTAACTTTCTTGCACATGTCATCTGACATCATCTCTCAGGTAGTGTTGAATGCTGCCGATGGTGGTGAACTCACCTATCTTACTTCCATCCACAAATCTACGTTGTTCTTCTGCCTGAGGTTCTCCTGGCCTTCCAAGCTTCTTTTGATCGATCTAGAGAAGTAGATATTTCTCTTGAGTGAATCTTTCCATTCCTGTAGAGGAACCTTCATCTGTATGCTTGTGTTTTTATTGTTTTTGGACTCATATGGTGGTTGGTATTATGTTGTTGTTCTTTGGACTTCATCATTGGTATAGTACCTTTTCATAGGAATGCATCTGGTTTGCTGGAGAGTAATGTATTGTTCTTCACAACCTTCCTCCTCAAGAGTGGAAATCAAAGTAGGAAATTTATGGAGTGATGAAATCTCCAACTGGGCTTGGACTTCATGGCCTATAATTCCTACCAGGTGATCCAACATAAAGACGATTGCATCGCAGAAATATTTGGAGCATCGAATCCAGTATGGCATGAATCCTTCTAGAGTTTGTTGAATTCGATCATGATGCCTTTAGGCATAACACCTGAACTCTATGATGGTATTGTACTGGTCACGTATGTACCAGAACAACCTTAGGAATCTTTTTTGGGAATCATCAGCTAGTATAATGAACACATAATAGAACAGATATCCCCGATGTTCTCCGAATGGCTCTAAGATGTATTTCTTGTGCTTGTTGAATACTTAAAGCTTGTTGAAAGTATGGATAGATTGATCTGAAGGATCCATGTTTCTGTTAAACAAATCTGGAGAGCAATATTCTATTTTGGAAGATAATATTAATAATGTGTTGAACGTGAGATATTGAGTGGCCAATTTTTGGTTGTCTTCTCCGGTGCTGGTATTGAAGCCTTCTAATTCCACATTAACATCTTCGGAGAAGATGGTGTCCTCCGTTGGTTCTTCTTCCAGCGAGAAGACCAACTCAAGGTCATCCTCTTCGTTGAGATATATATAGATTTCAGCTTGATCAACTATTTGTTCAAAGAGGTGGACAATGTATTTTAACTTCTTCAGTTATGGAGAGTCTTTCGCAAAGTGACCAAGCTTTCTGTAGATGAAGAAACTATCATTCTTCTTCTGGAGATCAGTTGGGATTCTTCGTTTGAGATGCCAGGTTTGCCTGACTACCTTAGGCTCGTCGTTTGGAGGCCTGGGTAGTTTAAATCTCCTGAACAACAGCTTTTACTATGATCCTGCCTGACAGATTGAATAGGAATAGTCAGACTTCATAACAATATTGTTCCTTCCATAATGATAATCAAGAACTAGGTTGTCCTAAATAATCTACTTCAGTACATATCTCTTTTTGCATAGACTATTGAAGGCCTGGAAGATGGCCTGCCTGGTGTAGTCCGCGTCTATGCAGAAGGCTTCCAGCAGGATTCTGGTATTGGCAGCAAAGTCCTAGAATATGAGATAATTGGTTTTATCTACATTACCAAGCATATTCCACCAATATGTGAGGATTTTGGATAATCTTGTAGATATTTTATCCTTTCACTATATTGCACAGTCGTATTCCCTCTGGGATGCCATGGAATCATTCCTCTCCCATACAAATTTGATGATTTTGAACTACTCATATTTTTCTATGGGATATAGAGAGAACAATGTTGGTATGGATGGATGAGGTGAGATGGTGGAAAAAGATTGGACTGAACCTCGTGAAGGGTATATGGGCATTTTAGAGTTTAGAATGATTATATTTTAGGGGATGGATTTGATCTTCTAACGAGGCTATTTCATATCGTTGTTGGCAAAGAAAATGTAGTATCGAGGAACCTATTGGGAATTTTTCATAGTGAATTGTTTGTAGTCTTCTTTTCAGCGCTCTGATAAGTATGGCATGTTTAGAGGCAATGAAGCAATATTCGATTGGATAACAGATGGTGATTTTGGAGCTTGGGTCTGGTTATCTTCTTCGAATTGATGGTTTAATAGGAAAGAATTAATGTGACTGGACGTAGAGAGGGGCGTTAAAAGCACCTCAGGTTGAGTAGCTGTAACAACTCTTCTTCTACAAATTCATAGTCATAATCAGCCTTCCATGGGTAATGCCCTGAGAAAGGGAATTTACATCACATCAGACTACAACCCTCATGATTGAAGTTATTTATCTAATAATGTTATCTCATAAAGACAGTGAGGAACTTGAGAATGGTATCCGGTCTTTTACATCTGAAAGATCATCACTTGGGTTGTACATGGGGATGTACAAGGTGGTTTTAGGTGGCCTTTTGAGATACTGGTGGTAGGAATCATCAGTGGACTTGAGAGGTTGAGGATAGGATTTCAACTTCTCATATTTAATGACCCATGAAGCTAGGATAGTGCTGACTAATTTATCTCTTGATATGTTTCTCAGAAACTTGTTGTACTCTATGGTTTTATCAATTGCATCGATAGTAAAGAACAGAGAGTTCTTGACACTTGAAGGAAGTAGGTTCATGTCATGTTCGGAACATACCAGGCTATCTGATAGTGGAGAGTTACCTGATCGGCATCTCTTTCCTACTGAGCATCGAGAATCTGGACCTGAACCTTCAACACCTTCATTAGATGTAGATAAGCTAACGGTATGTTGAAGTCGGGGAACACGGTGACAAAGATTGAACCATTATCTAGAATAATATCCGATATGCCAAGGCTTGCATGTTGGTACTTATTGAATCTAGTATCAAGAAGAGAAATATGAACCACAACTGGTCAGCCTTTTCTCCCTTGATATGAGAACCCAATTTGCACAACACCAATATAGTGATGAGTAAATCCAAGAATTTTCCATTGATTCCGATAATCCTCTGGTATATGTAGTGATATGAACAACACTTTTGAAATAAACAGAATAGGATACTGAACAAGTGGGGTAGAAGCAACATATTTTTAGAAACAACTGAGTACGGGTTCCTTAAAGGTGTGGTACACATCTGTTATTGTGACGGTAACACCTATACTTCGTATGTATAGTCAAGTTTACATAACAATGTATCATTAGGAGTGGTTGACATGTTTATCTTGACAACAAGATTATATGAACTGGATGGGGACTTTGTGGTAGACATATTTTTGGCTTTTTCTGGACTATGTAGACTTGATGCATTTGTTCTAAAGATCTATGGAAAAGACTCAATAAAATGAAAATATTTTTGTGATTTTATTGACTGACTTTATATATTTGTGCTAAAAATCTAGGGATGAAAAACTAATATTATTTGTTGTAAAATCTAAGAAAAAAAACAAGGACTCGATTATTTAAGCGGTCGATGTCAAATATAGAACCCAACTGGGTTGGGTGTCGAATCCCACAGGGAATACTTGGTCACTAAGTGTTGCAATTATTAGTAGACTGTTGGTCAAAAATTCCACGAAAAGGGGGGATTTTATTATGGTGTGAATTAATAATATCAAAGTAACGAATGAGACGATTTGTTTAGTAAGATTTAATCACAGAGATTTATAAGATAGGGTTATGTCCACCTTATGAGTTCTACGTATCTATTAACTATGAGTAATGCGAAATTTATACATGCATGCACTTATAGAGATTCGTATTCTAATGGTAAATCCTAGTGTTTCTCAACCATCAAGGATTATTTCACTTTAACTCTCTCGAGCCTAAAGTGTATAAATAATGGTACGAACTCTCCAAGAAATTATTCCGGTTAAGGCATTAATGTGTAAATAGGGGTTGGTAGCCCTATTTCTTTGTCACACTCTCTTTTCCAAACATGTAACTTTTCTCTCGAACAAGTTAATGCAATAATGGCATGTTCTCTATGTTTGCAACCATGAGAATTAAATTAAAATGAAGAGAGTAATGATATAAGTAGCATACACATCAAAAATTCACAAACTCATAGTAATAGATAGTAACTCACAAGGTTTTCATAACCCTAACAGAGAAGTTTAGCTACTCATGATTACAACGGAAATCACAATAGACATAATCATCATACCACAACCTATAATAAACTTGGCGATGGAGATGGATTGGCGTCAATAAGAGAATGTCGTTCTCTTCCTATCCGTTGCTCACAAGAGCCGTGTTTTCTGTTCTAAAACCTCTTACAAAAAACGAAATTGAATAATGAGTGAATGATAATGTTGCTGAAAAATTCAGTAATAAGGTTTTTATAGTATCCTTCTCTAACTAAGTTGCTACTGCATCCTTAAGTCATTAAAAATACTGGGTTTGTCCGAGAAAAAGTTCCTATGCATCACTTTCAGTCCAAAAGCTGCCTTCCCTCTAATGTGAAGTTTTCCTTTGCTGCTCATAAGTCCATAAAGTTCTGAAATCTTCATCATTAATACCTGAAAAACATGCTAATCACGTAGGTCATCTCATTTAAAGGAAAATAGACTAAAAGTGCAGGAATTATATATTTTGTCCTCAAAACTTAGCTAAAATATGGTTCTTAAGCGTGTAAATACGCCCAACATTAGTACTTGGATAATTATAAAATGGAAACCATGAACTATGAACTTGATCTAAGACTAACAACCAAGACAAAGGAAAAGTAAAATGAAAAGATAAAAATGCAAAGCTGACTCACACATTTGCAATCAGTAGAGGTGGATGCAAACTCCTGCTTCCTCCCGACCTCCGAGAGTGGGGATGGCTCTGATACCAAATAGACAGGGATACAGAGGAATACAAAAGACTACCGGAGAGAGCAGACAGGTGGACAAGCAACACACCATGAACTTTCCAACATAAAAGGCGGTTTCACAACCATGTAGATGGCACACCATACAAAATCAAGGCTTTCATCAAACACCACAGACACAGAGACTAACTTTCCAATAGGTTTTAACACAATGGAGGTGGTATACCTTAAAAAGTCAAAGCTTTCTTCAACACAACAGACACAAAGACTAGCCTTTCCAACATGACAGGTGATTTATGTCCATATAGGCGGCATACCATATGAAATCAAATCTTTTAATCGACACACCATAGATATCCTACGACCAATCTACGCATCCGTATAAACGGTTTTCTTTTTAACTACAAATCCTTTACAACCCTTAAAGAGATGGATTGACTTTGGAACTGTACGCTACATATCAAGGATGGGTTTCCTCGGCAATAAAGCCTTTGTAACCTAAAAGAGGGATGGCTTGACTTTGCCAGTCTTAGAATACATGAGATCCCTTGTCTCCTTAGTACACAACTGTTCCATATTTTTCTAAAACGGATCTTATGGAATCTCTCCCTGGCCTGTTACCCTCAAAATAGCTATAGAACAAAAGATGTACTAAGGCAGACCATAGATCTGCGTGTTCTTTCTCAGATATTGAATCTTTTTGGAAAGCTATGGCATGGACTAAGCCAATTTCATTTCATATACATGGAAAGGACTTAGATATCTACGTCGTGTGGAAAAAACCAACTTCATTATATATGCAAAGTACATAAACGTCTACATCGTGTGGACAAAGCCAATTTTATTTCATAAACATGGAAAGTAACTCTGGGGTGCCATTGTTGCCATCGCAACAGACTAGCACTTCACTATAGTATTTCATTACCTCATACTCCGACCTAAAGGATCAAAGTACCCATCCCTTTGGAAGAGAGAAAGCAAGAGAAAGATAGTTTAGCCAACAAACATTTTCATTGATAGTAGAGAGAAACTATATAAGAGGTTTTTAGGTAGAGAGAATGACTTAGGTAGAGAAAAATAATTTAGGTAGAGAAAATGATGCCTCTAACCTAAAGTCCTAGGCTTAATTTTATAGTGGAAGGAAGCTTACAAGCTAAGCTAAGCTACGAATAAACATCAAATAAAATATTATATTTCTATCCTAATAGCTAAGTGATAGGTATTATCTGTTAATAAGGATAAGTCTTATCCTTTTTAAAGAGATAAGCATTATCCATTACGACTAGATAAGCCTTATCTTTACGCACACTAAGCCCTACTAACATGTGGGGGAGGGGAAATAAAAATAAAACAAACTATGTTGTTGGCATATGACAGAATGTACAAGTAGGTGAGTCAGCAGTTTGCAATTAGGTGCATCAACAACTTCACTGGCATCTTGCAAGCATGCGGAGAAGCTCCTTATTTTATAAATAGATGAGTTAGAATCTTCAAAAACCCATCTAAAAGGGTAACCCACATAGGTGGGTTTCCTTGGAGAGGAGGGTAACCCACTTAAAAGAGTAACCTACTGGAGAGGGTAACCCACTGGGAAGGATAACCCACTGGAGATAGTAATTCTCTTGCACATGTCATCTGACGTCATCTCTCAGGTAGTGTTGAATACTGTCAGTGGCGTTGAACTCACTTATCCTTCTTCCATCTACCAATCTACGTTGTTCTTCTTCCTGAGGTGCTCCTGGCCTTCCAAGCTTCTCTTGATCGATCAGGAGAAGTAGATCTTTCTATTGAGTGAATCTTTCCATTCCTGTGGAGGAGCCTTCATCTGTATGCTTGTGTTTTTATTGTTATTGGACTCATACGGTGGCTGGTATTCTGTTGTTGTTCTTTGGACTTCATCATTGGTGTAGTACCTTTGCTTAGGAATGCATCTGGTTTGCTGAAGAGTAAAGTATTGTTGTTCACAACATTCCTCCTAAAGATTGGAAATAAAATTAGGAAATTTTTGGAGTGATGAAATCTCTGACTGGGCTTGAACTTCATGGCCTGTGATTCCTACCAGGTGATACAATATAAAGACAATTGCATCACAGAAATATTTGGAGCATCGAATCCATTATGGCATGAATCCTTCTAGAGTTTGTTGGATTTGATCATTATGACTTAAGGCATAACACCTAAACTCTATGATGGTATTATACTGGTCGCATATGTACCAGAACAACCTTAGGAATCCATTTTGGGAATGATCGTCTAGTATAATGAAAACATAATAGAATAGATATCCCCGATGTTTTCCGAAAGGCTTCAAGATAGATTTTTAGTGACTGTTGAATACTTAAAGCTTTTTGAAAGTCTGGATAGATGGATCTGAAGGATCCATGTTTCTGTTGAACAAATCTGGAGAGAAATATGTTATTTTGGAAAATAATATTCCTGATGTGTTGAACGTGAGAGATTGAGTGGCCAATTTTTGGTTGTCTTCTCCGGTGCTGGTATTGAAGCCTTCTAATTCCACATTAACATGTTCGGAGAAGATGGTGTCCTCCATTGGTTCTTCTTCCAGTAAAAAGACAGATTAAAGGTCGTCTTCTTATTGAGATAGATATAGATTTTAGCCTGATCAACTAGTTGTTCAAAGAGGTGGACAATGTATTTTGACTTCTTGATTTGAGAAGAGTCTTTTGCATAGTGACCAGTCTTTCTATAGATGAAACAACTACCATTCTTTTTCTGGCGATCTATTGGGATTCTTCGTTTGAGATGCCCAGTTTGCTTGACTACCTTAGGCTCATCGTTTGGAGGCCTGGGTAGTTTGAATCTCCTGAACAACAGCTTTTACTATGATCCTGCCTGACGGATTGAACAGGAATAGTCGAACTTCATAAAAATATTATTCCTGCCATAATGATAATCAAGAACTAGGTTGTCCTAAATAATATACTTTAGTACAGATCTCTTTTTGCATAGACTATTCAAGGCCTGGAAGATCGCCTGCCTGGTGTAGTCCGCGTCTTTGCAGAAGGCTTCTAGAAGGATTCTGGTATTGGCGGTAAAGTCTTGTAATATGAGATAATTGGTTATACCTACAATCCCAAGCATATTCCACCAATATGTGAGGATTTTGTATAATCTTGTAGATACTTTAGCCTTTCACTGTATGGTGTAGTCGTATTCCCTCTGGGCTTCCATGGAATCATTCCTCTCCCATACAAACTTGACAATTTCAAACTTCTCATATTTGTCTATGGGAGCTGGAGATAACAACGTTGGTATGGATGGATGAGGTGAGATGGTGGAAAAAGGTTGGACAGAACCTCGTGAAGGGTATTTGGGCATTTTAGAGTTTAGAATGATCATATTTTAGGAGATGGATTTGATCTTCTAACGAGGCTATTTCTTTTCGTTGTTGGCAAAGAAAATGTAGTATCGAGGAACCTATTGGGCATTTTTCTTATTGAATTATTTGTAGTCTACTTTCCAGTGCTCTGATAAGTATGGCATGTTTATAGGCAACTGAAGCAATATTCGATTGGATAACAGATGGTGATTTTGGAGTTTGGGTATGGTTATCCTCTTCAAATTAATGGTTTAACGGGAAAGCATTAGTGTAACTGGACCTAGAGAGGGGCGTTAAAAGCACCTCAAGTTGAGTAGCTTCAACAACTCTTCTTCTGCAAATTCATAGTCATAATCAGCTTTTCATGGGTAATGCCCTAAGAAAGGGCATTTACACCACATCAGACTACGACCCTCATGATTGAGGTTTTTTATCCAATTATGCTATCTCATAAAACAAATTATGAACTTAAGGATGGCATCCAAGTCTTTTACATCCGAAAGATCATCACTTAGGTTATACATGGTGATGTAGTAGGTGGTTTTGGGTTTCCTTTTGAGATAGTGCTGGTCAAAATCATCAGGGGACTTGAGTGGTTGAGGATAGGCTCTCAACTTCTCATATTTAATGACCCATGAAGATGGGATAGTGCTGGCCAGTTCATCTCTAAATATGTTTCTCAGAATCTTGTTGCACTCTTTGGTTTTATCATTTGCATCGATAGTCAAGAGCATTGATTTCTTTCAACTTGAAGGAAATAGGTTCATTTCATGTTTCTAAACATTCCAGGCTATCTGATAGTGGAGAGTTTCTAGATCGGCATCTCTGTCTTGCTGAGCATCAAGAATCTGGACCTAGACCTTCAACACCTTCAGTAGATGTGAATCAGCTAACGGTATGTTGAAGTTGGGGAACATGGTGACAAAGATTGTACCATCATCCAGAATAATTTCCGATGTACCAAGGCTCGCATGTTGGTACTTATTGAATCTAGTATCAAGAATAGAAAGATGCACCACAACTGGTCGGCCTTTTCTCCCTTGATATGTCAACCCAATTTGCACAACACCAATATGGAGATGAATAAATCAAATACTTTCCCATTGTTATAGAAATTCCTCTGGCATCTGTAGTTATATGAACTATACTTTTGGATTTACCAGATAGGATACTGAACAAGTGGTGTAGCAACAACATATTTCTTAACTTTTTTTCACTTTTCTTGAGCCATAGAGTGAATCTTCATCCAGGGATTGCATATCCTTTTAGCAACAACTGAGTATGGGTTATGTAAAGGTGTGGTACACATTCGTTGTGATGGTAACACCTCTACTTCATATGTATAGTCAAGTTTACATGACATCATATCATTAGGAGTTGTTGACATGTTTATCTTGACAACAAGATTGTATGAACTGGATGAGGACTTTGTGGTACACATATTTTTGGCTTTTTCTGGACTATGTAGACTCGATGTATTTGTTCTAAAGATCTATGGAAAAGACTCAAGAAAATGAAAATCTTTTTGTGCTGTTGTGGAATGACTTTATATGTTTGTGCTAAAAATTTAGGGACGAGACACGACTATTATTTGTTCTAAAATCTAAGAAAAGAAACTAGGACTCGATTATTTACAAGACGCAGAATACAATAGTTTGAAAACACTGACTCTGATAATTGAAACAGAACTATGACTCTAATATGTACAGGACTTGTATAGTGATAAAATGGAAAGCACGAACTATAGACTTGATCTAAGACTAACAACTAAGACAAAGGAAAAGTAAAAATAAAAAATAAAAAAGTAAAGTGGCTCACGCGTTTGCAATCAGCATAGGTGTATGCAAACTCCTGCTTTCTCCCGACCTCCGGGAGTGGGGATGGCTCTGATACCAAATAGATATGGAGGAAGAGAGGCACGGAAGACTATCAGATAGAGATGTCAGGAGGACAGGCAACAGACCCCAAACTTTTAAACATGAAAGGCGGTTTCACGAACATGTAGGCGGTAAGCCATATGAAATCAAAGATTTCATCAAACACCACATACATAGATTCTAACTTTCCAACATGTTTCAACACCATGGAGGCAGTATTCCTTAACAAGTCAAAGCTTTCGTCAACACCACAGACATAGAGACTAACTTTTCCAATATGACAGGCGATTCACATCCATATAGGTGGCATGCCATACGAAATCAAAGTTTTTAATCAACACGCTATAACTTTCCAATGACTGAGCTATGTATCTGTTTAGATGGTTTGCTTACTAGCTACAAATCCTTCAAAACCCTTAATGGGATGGCTTGACTTCAGAACTGCAAGCTATACATAAAGGATGGTTCGTCTTGGCAACAAAGCCTTCGCAACCCAAAAAAGGGATGGCTTGACTTTGCCAGTCGTAGAACACATGAGATCCCTTGTCTCCTTAGTACACAACAGTTCTGTATTTTCCTAAAATAGGTCTTATGGTGGCTCTCCTTAGCCTTTTTCCCTTAAAATAGATGTATAACAAAAGGTGTACTAAGGCAAACCCCTGATCTACGTGTTCTTTCTTAGATATTGAATCTCTTCGGAAAGATATGGCATGAACTAAGACAATTTCGTTTCATATAAATGGAATGGACTTATACATGTACGTCATGTGGATAAATCCAACTTCGTTATACATGGAAAGTACTTAGATATCTACGTCATGTGGACAAAGCCAACTTCATCTGATAAACATGGAAATTAGCTATGAGGTGCCAGTGTTGTTATCGCAACAAGCTAGCACTTTTCTGTAGTATTTCCTTCCCCCTACTCTAAACTAAAGGATCGAAGTACCTATTCCTTTGGAACAGATAAAGCAAGAGCAAGAGAGTTTAGCTAACAAACATCTTCAATGATAGTAGAGAGAAACTATACAAGAGGATTTTAGGTAGAGAAAATGATCTAGGTAGAGAAAATGATGCCTCTAACCTAAAGGCCTAGGCTTCCTTTTATAGAGTAAGGAAGCTTACTAGCTAAGCTAAGCTACGGATGAAATAATAAGATATTACATTCCTATCCTAACAGCTAAGGGATAGACATTATCCATTAATAAGGATAAGTCTTATCCTTTGGGAAGGGATAAGCAATATCTGTTATGCCTATATAAGCTTTATATTTATTCACACCGGGCCCTACTAACATGTGGTGGGACATATAAAAACAAAACAAACTATGTCGTTGGCATGTAATAGCATGTGCAACTAGGTGAGCAACTTGCAAGAAGGTGCATCAGCAGCTTCACAGGCATCTTGCAAGAAGGTGGATATGCTCCTTGTCTTTGAAGTAGCTGTGCGACCAACTTCAAAAACCCATCTGAAAGGGTAACCCACTGAGAAAGGTTTTCTTGGAGAGAAGGGTAACCCACTAAAGAGGGTAACTTTTTTGTACAAGTCATCTGATGTCCTCTTTCAAGAAGTGTTAGATAGTCCCGGTGGTGGTCAGCTCGTGTATCCTTCTTCCATCCACCAATCAATTTCATTCTTCTGCCTGATGCATTATTGGCCTTCCAAGCTTCTTTTCATCTATGTGGAGAAGTAGATCTTTTTCTTGGGTGCATCTTTGCATTCCTACGGTGGGGAATTCATCCATATGCTTTGGGTTTCATTATTTTTGGATTCATACAGTGGCTAGTATTCTATTTTTGTTCATTGGTCATCATCATTAGTTTAGTCCCTTTTCTTTGGAATGCATACGGTTTGCGGGAGAGTGAACTATTATTCTTCACAGAATTCATCCTCAAGAGTGAGAATCTAATTAGGAAATTTCTAGAGTAATGAAATATCTGACTGAACTTGTACTTCATGGCATGTGGTTCCTACTATGTGATACAACATAAATACCGTTGCATCACAGGAATCTTTAGAGCATCGAATCCAGTATGGCATAAATCCTTCTAGAGTTGATTGGATTCGATCATGATGCCTAAAGGCACAACACCTGAACTCCATTATAGTATAGTAATGGTGGCGTATGTACCAGAACAACCTTAGGAGTCCTTACTGGGAATCATCGACTAGTATAATGAACACATAACATAAAAGATATCCCGGATGTTCTCTGAACGACTTCAATATGGATTTTCCGGGCCTGTTGAATACTTGAAGCTTGTTGAAAGTCTGGATAAATGGATTTGAAAGATCCATGTATCTGTTGAAGAAATCTGGAGAGTAATATGCTATTTTGGAAGATAATATTCTTAATATGTTGAACATGAATAATTGACTAGCCAATTTATGGTTGTCTTCTCCTCTGCTGGTATTAATGTCTCCTGATTGTGCATTAACATCTATGGATAAGATGGTGTCCTCCGTCGGTTCTTCTTCTAGCGACAAGACCAATTCAAGGTCGTCCTATTCATTGAGATAGATATAGATTTCAGCATGATCAACTATTTCTTCCAAGAGGTGGATAATGTCTTTTGACTTCTTGAGTTGAGGATAGTTTTTTGCAAAATGACAAGGTTTTTGGTAGATGAAGCAACTATCATCATTCTTCTGGTGATCTGCTGGGCTTCTTTATCTGAAATGCCTAGTTTGCCTGACTACCTTAGGCTTGTCATCTAGAGGCCTGGGTAGTTTAAATCTCCTGAAAATACGTTTTTTCTGCGATCCCTCCTGATGTCTTGAATAGGGATAGTCGGACTTCATAACAAGATTGTTCTTTCCATAATGATAATCAAGAACTAGGTGGTCATCAATAATCTGCTTCAGTACAGATCTCTTCTTGCATAGACTATTCAAGGCCTTGAAGATGGATTTCTGGTGTAGTTCTTGTCTTTGCAGAAGGCTTCTAGTAGGATTCTGGTGTTGCAGTAATGGTTTCCTCTGCCTCTATTATTGGTTCTTACACCCTTTATGGGACTGGATCACTAGTCATCTCGTATTACTCGAAGACTGGTTGAGAGACCACTGGTTCGCTAGAGTATTTCTCTAACATAGATGGACATTCCTCCTTAGGCAATTGGATTGGCTGCTACAAATCATCTTCGTCGTTCTTGGCGCATTCATCAACATAGAAGCCATTGTCAGCACTAGATAACTATCTACTAATAAAGGATGGTGATCAGACATTGATGAAGATATCCTAGGATATTTCTTTTTTTGCATTGAAAGAAAATCTGGGAATTTCTTCTGCAATCGAATGAGGATCATCAATATCTTCATGACAATCAATGGTCTTCTCCAAGGACTGTGTTTATTTCTTCGCCTTTCTAAACTGGGGACATTCTTTTGCAAAGTGTCCTTTGTCATGACAAATAAAGCATTTGTGTTTGCTTGGATTTGTCTTCTTAGAGGACTTGACATCTTTGTTAATTGTCAGCTCTTTGCTCGGTGGTTTCTTATTTCTGGCCTATATGAACTCCATGTACCTCTTTTACCTTGCCTGACATCTCAATAGCTGGGGAGACCCTCCTAGATTGATAGATAGATCACTATTTAGATCATCATAGTGGACAAATTGGGAAAATTCATCCGACATGGTGTTTCCAAATAAAGTTTCCTTGTGTTTCTCAGAAGGCTAAGAGTAAGGATTCAGATCCTTTGGCATGATCTCATCATCCTTTGGAACAAAAACACTTGGGTCAACTTGATCGAGGTTAATCAAATCAGTAGACTTGTTATTGTTCTTGAGAAGACCCTACTGCAGAGAGTCTTGTTCTCCTTTATGGGATTTCTCATCTGGGATCTGTAAGAGATCATTTAAAATAGTGGAATCTCTTTCACTGCTTGTGATGATCATATGTGCCATATCAACTTTTTTGTCGTGCAATTGTTCCTCAAGATCACAATCTTGCGATACTCTTTGAATAGAGGGAACCTCTGATACCTCTAATAGATCTTCATACTGGGTTTTTGTTACAGCAATTGAACTGTGGACGATGAGAGTATATGTCAATACCATCTTATCATCATCATATTCCTAACACCTTGTGTCATGGAATCTCTCCTTTCATATATAATATCAGATTCTTGTTCATCTTCTTGAGATGTAATGAATTGCATAGATGAATGAGGTGGAGAAGGTTGGCCTAACCCCTATTGAGAATATCTATGTGGGAATACGATGATAGATACCTTGGATTTTCATCGTGTGGCATCATCGTATTCCTTTTGCACTAAAGCACAATCGTATTTCAGATTCTAGATTTCTTCTTCAAGAGAGGTTATCTCCTTATGTTGTTAGAAAAGAAAAGGTAGGGATGTAGTTCCTCATGGGCATTGTTCAGACCGGACTCACCGCAACATGTTTTCAAGTACCCTGATAAGTATGGCATGTTGAAGGGCAGATGAAGAATTTTTCAATTAGATAACATATAGCCAGTTTGAAGCTTGGGTTAGGTTATCCTTTGTGGAGTGATATTATGGTGGGTAAACATTTATGTGACCGGATTTAGAAAGTGGTGTGACAAATATCTGTGGGTGAAACTAAGATTGGATAGTCGTTGTTTCTCTTATTTTGCAGATTCTACTATCACAGTCAGTCTTCCATGGGTAATGCCCTGAGAACGGCCATTTACACCACATCAGACTACGACCCTCATGATTGAAATTCATTATCCAATCATGCTGTCTCATATAACCAGCAAGGAACCTGAGGATGTCTCTTTCGTCCTATACATCTAAAAGATCATCATTTGGGTTGTACATAGGGATGTAAAAGATTAGTTTGGGTGGCCTTTTAAGATAGTGGTGGTTGGTATCTTCAGTGGACTTGAGAGGTTAAGTATAGGCTCTCAACTCCTCATATTCAGTGACCCATAAAGCTGGGATAATGTTGACCAGTTCATCTGTAGATATGTTTCTCGATCTCTTGGTGTACTCTTTGGTTTTATCAGTTAAATCAATGGTCAAGAACAGAGAGGTCTTGCCACCTGGAGGAAATAGGTTTATTTATGGTGCTAAACTCGCCAGGCTATTTGACAGTGGAGAGTTTCCTAACCGGTATCTCTGTCCCGCGGAACATCAAGAATCTTGACCTGGATCTTCAACACCTTCATTAGATATGGATCAACTAATGGTGTGATGAAGTTTGGGAACATGGTGTCAAAGACTGTACCATCATCCAAAATTATCTCCAATGTACCCAAGTTCGTATGTTGGTACTTATTGAATCTAGTATAAAAAAGATAAAGATGTGCCACAATTGGTCGGCCTTTTATCCCTTGACATGTCAACCCAATTTGCACAACACCAATATGGAGATGAGTGAATCCCAGACTTTCCCATTTCTTCGAAAAGTCCTCTGGCATCTGCAGTGATATGAACTGTTCCTCTTGTGTTACCATTATAGGGTACTAAATAAGTGAGGTTGCAACAACACATTCTTTAGCACTTTTTAGCTTCTCTTGGACCATAGAGTGTATCTTCATCCAGGTATTGCATACCTTTTTAGAAATAATACAATAGGGAATTGGTAGCGGTGGGTATGTAGTAGATAGTTGTATTTTTGTGGACAACATATGTACTACATATAGAGATTCAGATTCAGTCTTACATGATAACACATCTTTGAGATTAGTTGCCTTGTAATTGATGGATAGAGGCCTAGATGGACCTAACATATTTTTGATTTTTTCTGGACTATAAAGACCTGATGTATTTGCTCTAAAGTTCTACCGAAAAGACTCAATGAAGTGAAAATCTTTTTGTGTTTTTGTATATATTTGTGCTAAAGTTCTAAGACAAAACATAACAGATATTTGTTCTAAAATCTAAAAAAGTAACTATAACTCAATTATGTACAAGACACAGAATATAATAACTGAAAACACTGACTCTGACAATTGAAATGAAACTATGACTCTAATATGTACAGGAAATAAGTAGTAAATTTTGGAAGCTAAAACTAAGGACAAATCTAAGAGTAGTATCTTGGACAAGTAAGACTAAAGAAAGAAAATACAAATGTAAAGCAGGCTCACGCATTTTCAATAAATAGAGGTGAATGCAAACTCTTGCTTTCTCCCGACCTCCGGGAGTGGGGATTGCTCTGATACCAAATAGACAAGGAGGTAGAGGGGCATGGAAGAATACCGGAGAGAGTAGCAATGCAGACATGCAGCAGACCCCGAACTTTCCAACATGAAAGGAGATTTCACGACCATATAGGTAGCACGCCATATGAAATCAAAGCTTTCATCAAACACCACAGACACCGAGAATAACTTTCCAATAGGATTAAACACCATGGAGGAAGTATACCTTAACAAGTCAAAGGTTTCATCAAAACCATAGACACAGATACTAACCTTTTCCAACATAAAAGGTGATTTACGTCCATATAGGTGGTATGCCATACAAAATCAAAGCTTTTAATCCATACGCCACAGCTTTTCTACGACTGAGCTATGCATCTGTATAGGCGGTTTGCTTTTTATCTACAAAGCCTTCACAACCCTTAAGGGGATGGATTGTCTTGAGGACTGCAAGCTATATATCAAGGATGGTTTGCCTCAACAACAAAGCCTTCACAACACAAAAGAGGGATGGCTTGACTTTGCTAGTCCTAGAAAACATGAGATCCCTTGTCTCCTTAGTACACAAATGTTCCATATTTGCCTAAAACAGGTCTTACTGTGGCTCTCCCTGTCCTGTTTCCCTCAAAATGGACGCAGAACAAAAAGTGTACTAAGGCAGACCCCAGATCTGCATGTTCTTTCTCAAATATTGAATCTTTTCAAAAAGTTATAGCATGGACTAAGCCAATTTCATTCCATATAAATGGAAAGGACTTAGACATTTACGTCATGTGGACAAAGCCAACTTTGTTATACATGGAAAGTACTTAGACATCTACGTCGTGTGAACAAACCAACTTTGATTCATAAACATGAAAAGTAACATAGGGGTGCCATTGTTGTTGTCGTAACAAGCTAGAACTTCACCGTAGTATTTCCTTACCCCCGTACTCTGACCTAAAGGATCAAAGTACCCATCTCTTTAGAAGAGAGAAAGCAAGAGCAAGAGGGTTTAGCCAACAAATATTTTCATTGATAGCAGAGAGAAACTATACAAGAAAGAAAATGATTTAGGTAAAGAAAATGATGTCTTTAACCTAAAGGCCTAGGCTTCCTTTTATAGAGCAAGGAAGATTACTAGCTAAGCTAATCTACGGATGAAATAATAAGGTATTACATTTCTATCATAACAACTATGGGATAGACATTTTCCATTAATAAGGATAAGTCTTATCCTTTGGGAAGGGATAAGCATTATCTATTATGACTAGATAAGTCTTATCTTTATTCACACAAGGACCTACTAATATGTGGGCAGTAAATAAAAATAAAACAAACTATATCGTTGGCATGTGATAGTGTGTGCAAGAAGGTGAGTAGCTTACAAGAAGGTACTTTGTCTTCGAAGTAGCTGAGTGAGCAGCTTCAAAAACCCATATGAAAGGGTAACCCACTGAGAAGGGTTTCCTTGGAGAGAAGGGTAACCCACTGAAGAGGGTAACCCACTAAAGAGGGTAACTTTCTTGCACATGTCATCTGACGTTATCTTTCAGGTAGTGTTGGATGGTGCCGGCGGCGGTGAGATCGCGTATCTTTCTATCATCCACCAATCAATTTCGTGCTTCTACCTGAGGCATTCTTTATCTTCCAAGCTTTTCTTCATCGATGTGGAGAAGTAGATCTTTCTCTTGGGTGAATCTTTGCATTCCTGTGGAGGAACCTTCATATGTATGCTTGTGTTTTCTTAATTTTTGGACTCATATAGTGGTTGGTATTTTGTTCTTGTTCATTGGACTTCATCATTGGTGTAGTCCCTTTTCTTTGGAATACATCTAGTTTGTTGGAGAGTGAAGTATTGTTCTTCCCAGCATTCATCCTTAAGAGTGTGAATCAATTAGAAAATTTACAGAGTTATAAAATATCTAACTTGGCTTGGACTTCATGTCCTGTGGTTCCTACCAGGTGATACAACATAAAGACCGTTGCATCACAGGAATCTTTGGAGCATTGAATACAATATGGAATGAATACTTATAGAGTTGGTAGTATTCGATTATGATGCCTGAAGGCATAATACCAAAACTCCATGATAGTATATTACCGGTGGCGTATGTACTAAAACAACCTTAGTAGTCCTTGCTGGGAATCATTGGCTAGTATAATGAACACATAATAGAAAAGATATCCTGGATGTTCTTCGAACAACTTTAAGATAGATTTGTTATGCCTGTTGAATACTTAATGCTTGTTGAAACTGTGGATAGATGGATCTGAGGGATCCATGTGTCTATTGAACAAATTTGGAGAGCAATATGCTATTCCAAAATATAAAATTCCCGATGTGTTGAAGATAAGAGATTGACTGGCCAATTTCTCGTTGTCTTCTCCGGTGATGGTATTGTTGTCTCCAAATTCTGCGTTAACATCTACAGAGAATATGGTGTCCTCCATTGGTTTTTCTTCCAGCGAGAAGATGTTTCAAGGTCGTCCTCTTCGTTGATATCGATATAGATTTCAGCATGATTAACTATTTCTTCAAAGAGCTGGACAATGTCTTTTGACTTCTTTAGTTGAGGACATTCTTTTGCAAAGTGACCAGGTTTTCTGTAAATGAAGCAACTATTATTATTCTTCTGGTGATCTATTGGGCATCTTCGTCTGAGATGCCTGGTTTGCCTGACTACCTTAGGCTCATCGTCTGGAGGCTTGGGTAGCTTGAATCTCCTGAACAACAACTTTTTCTATGATCCTGCCTGGCGGCTTGAATAGGGATAGTCAGACTTCATAACAAGATAGTTCCTACCATAATTATAATCAAGAATAAGGTAGTCCTCAATAATATACTTCAATACAGATCTCTTCATGCATCAACTATTCAATGCCTGGAAGATGGCCTGCCTGGTATAGATCACGTCTTTGCAGAAGGCTTCTAGTAGGATTCTGGTGTTGGCGACAAAGTCCTGGAATGTGAGATAATTAGTTTTATCCATAATCCTAAGCGTATTCCACCAGCATGTGAGGATTTTGGAGAATCTGGATATGCAGTCTGATAGTATCATGCATGCTCCTTAGGTCTGGAGAATCTGGTTTCCTTCACCTATATTATTGGTTCTTTCCCCCTTTCTGGGTCTAGATCACTAGTCAGCTCCTATTGCTCGAAGACTGGTTAAGAGACCACTAGTTTGCTAGAGTATTTCTCAAACATAGATGAACATTCCTTCATAGGCAATTATATTGGTTGCTACAAATCATCTTCATCATTCATGGCACATTCATCAGCACAGAAGACATTGTCAGCACCAGATGATTGTCTACTAATGAAGGATGGTGATCGGCCATTGATGAAGATGTCCTCAAATATTTCTTTCTCTGCATTAAAAGAAGATCTGGGAATTTTTTCTGTAGCTGGATGAAGATCATCAAGATTTTTATGACAATCCATGGTTTTATCCAAGTCTTGTGCTTCTTTATTACCCTTTCTGGACTTGGAACATCCTTTTGCAAAGTGTATTTTGTCTTGGCAGATAAAGCATTTATGTTTGCCTGGATTTGTCTTCTTGGAGGAATTGACATCTATGTTAATCGTCAGCTCTTTGTCCGGTGGTTTCTTCTTTCTAGACCATCTAAACTGCATATACCTCTTGTGCCTTATCTGACATCTTGATAGCTGGGGGGCCCTCCTATCTTGATAGGTAGATCACTATTCAGATCATTAAAGTGGATAGATTGTTAAAATTCATCTGACATGGTGTTGCCGAACAAAGTTTCCTTGTGTTTCTCCGAAGAATGGGAGCCTATATTATGTGATGACTCTTTTTTCATAGGCCTATCCAACTTTGTAACAACAAAACTTATGTTAACTTGATTGAGGTGGATCAAGTCATCATCCTTATCATTGTTCTTAAGTAGGCACTGCTTTAGAGAGACCTGTTCGCCGTTATGGGATTCCTCATCTGGAATCTGTAAGAGATCATCTAAAGTGGTGGGATCTAGTCACAGCCTGTGATCATCATATGTGCTGGATCAACTTTGTTGTCTTGCAATTGGTCTTCAGGATCACAATCTGGTGATGCTCTCTGAATAGAAACTACCTCTGATAGATTATCATACTGCGTATCTATCCTTTGGATCTTAAAATAATCAACTGAGATTACAACAACTAAATTATGGCTGACGGGAGCATGTGTCGATACATAGATTCATATTGGTACTTTTATTAGATCTTAGCACAAATATATAGAGTCCGTCCACAAAAACATAAAAAGATTTTCATTTATGGAGTCTTTTCCATAAATCTTTAGAACAAATACATCGAGTCTACATTTTCCACAAAATACCAAAAATATGTCTACCACAAAGTCCTCGTCCAGTTCATATAATCCTGTTGTCAAGGTAAACATGCCAACCACTCCTAATGATACGCTGTCATGTAAACTTGACTATACATATGAAGTAGAGGTGTTACCATCATAACAATGGATATGTACCATACCTTTACAGAACGATACTCAAATGTTGCTAAAAAGATATGCAATCCCTGGATGAAGATTAACTCTATGGCTCAAGAAAAGTCAAATAGAACTAAGGAATATGTTACTGCTACACCACTTGTTCAGTATCCTATTCTGATAACTCCAAAAGTATAGTTCATATCACTATAGATTCCAGAGGACTTTCCACAACAATGGAAAAGTCTTGGATTTACTTATCTCCATATTGGTGCTAAGCAAATTGGGTTGACATATCAAGGGAGAAAAGGTCGGCCAGTTGTGGCACATCTTTCTCTTATTGATACTAGATTCAATAAGTACCAACATGTGCACCTGGGTACATCAGAGATTATTCTAGATGATGGCACAGTCTTTGTCACCATGTTCCCCAACTTCAATATACCATTAGCTGATCCACATCTACTAAAGGCGTTGAAGGTCCAGGTCGAGATGCTCAGCAGGATAGAGATGCCAATCAGGAAACTCTCCACTGTCAGATAGCCTGGCATTTTCAGAACAATGACATGAACCTACTTCCTTCAAGTGGCAAGAACTCTCTTTTCTTGACTATCGATGAAACTGATAAAACCATATAGTACAATAAAATTCCGAGAAACATATCTAGAGATTAACTGGTCAGCACTATCCCAGCTTCATGGGTCATTAAATATGAGAAGTTGAGAGCCTATCCTCAACCTCTCAAATCCACTGATTATTCTAACCGCCACTATCTCAAAAGGCCACCCAAAACCACCTTCTACATCCCCATGTACAATCCAAGTGATGATCTTTCAGATGTAAAAGACTCGGATACCATCCTCAAGTTCCTCACTGGCTTTATGAGACAGCATGATTGGATAATGAACTTCAATCATGAAGGTTGTAGTCTGATGTGGTGTAAATGCCCTTTCTCGGGGAATTAACCATGAAAGGTTGATTGTGACTATAAAATTTGTAGAAGAAGAGTTGTTGCAGCTACTTAAGTTGAGATGATTTTAACGCCTCTCTCTACATCCAGTAACACCGATGCTTGCCTGTTAAACCACCGATTCAAAGAGGATAACTAGACCCAAGCTCCAAAATCGTTATTTGTTATCCAATCGAATATTGCTTCAACTGCCCCTCAATATGCCATACTTATCAGAGCACCAGAAAGCAAGCTACAAATAATACATTCTGAAAAATGCTCGATACTATATTTTCTTAACCAACAACAGAAAGAAATGGCCTCGTTAGAAGAACAAATCCTCCTCCTAAAATACGATCATGATAAACTCCAAAATTCCCAAAACACGACCGTATTTCCCAAAACATACCCTTTACAAGGTTTAGTCCAACCCTTTTTTCACCATCTCACCTCTTCCATCTGTACCAATTTGTTCTCTCCAGCTCCCATAGACAAACATAAGGAGTTTGACATCGCCAAGTTTGTGTGGGAGAGAAAAGATGCTATGATATCCAGAGGGAATACGACTGTGCCATACAGCAAAAGCCAAAAACATCTACCATATTTCCACATGGATATGCTCCGTTGTGATTAAGATAACATTCTCCACCTCGTTCATCTATATAATTCGCTTCACCTCCAGAAGATAAACAGATGAGGAGAGATGCCATAACACAAAGGGTCGAGTAGATAAGGTATTCTAGTTGGGTTCCATGTGATACTGATAAGATGGTATCGACACATGCTTCCGTCGTACATGATCCAATTGCAGTAGTCTCAGTTAATGATTTTAAGATCCAGAGGATAGATACGCAATATGATGATCCATCAGAGGTTGCTTCTATTTAGAGAGCATCACCAGATTGTGATCCTGAAAACCAATTGCAGGAAAACAAAGTGGATACGGTACATATGATGATCACAGGCTGTGAATGAGATCCTACCACTTTAGATAATCTCTTACAGATTCCAGAAGAGGAATCCTATAAGGGCGAACATGTCTCTTTGAAGCAGTGCCTTCTTAATAACAATGACAAGGTTGATGACTTGATCCCTATCAATCAAGTTAACACAAGTGTTGTTGTTCCAAAGGATGATGGGCCTATACAAAAAGAGTCATCACATAATATAGGCTCCCATCCTTCAGAGAAACACAAGGAAACTTTGTTAAGTAACACCATGTCGGATGAATTTTCCCAATCTGTCCACACTGATGATCTGAATAACGATCTATCTATCAAGATAGGAGGGTCTCCCCATCTATCAAGATGTCAGGCAAGGCACAAGAGGAATATGCAGTTCAGACGGGACCAGAAAGAAGAAACCACCGGACAAAGAGATGACGATTAACAAAGATGTCAAGTCGTCCAAGATGACAAATCCAGGAAAACACAAATGCTTTATCTGCAATGAGAAAAGACACTTTGCAAAAGGATGTCCCAAATCCAAAAAGACAAAGAAAGAAGAGCAGGCCTTGGAGAAGACCATGGATTGTCATGAAGATCTTGATGATCCTCATCTACCTACAAAATAATTTCCCAGACCTGCTTTCAACGCAGAGAATGAAATATCCGAGGACATCTTCATTAATGGACGATCACCATCCTTCATTAATAGATAGTCATCTGGTGCTGATGATGGCTTCTGTGCTAATGACTATGCCAAAAATGATGAAGATGATTTGCAGCAACCAATCCAATTGCCTAAGGAAGAATGTCCATCTATGTTACTCTAGTAAACTAGTGGCCTCTCAACCAGTCTCTGAGCAATACGAGCTGACTAGTGATCCAGTCCCAGAAAGGGGGCAAGAACCAATAATAGAGATAGAGGAAACCATTCTTGCAACTCTATTCCTACCTCAGGACTTCAAAACTTTCATGATGATGATGAATCTGGCATACATGATACTATCTGGCTGTACATCCAGATTCTCCAAAATCCTCACATGCTGGTGGAATCACTTGGGATTGTTGATAAAACCAATTATCTCACATTCCAGGACTTTGCTACCAACACCAGAATCCTACAAGAAGACTTTTGGAAAGATGCGAGCTACACCAGGTAGGCCATCTTCCAGGCCTTGAATAGTCTATGCAAGAAGATATCTATACAAAAGTAGATTATTGAGGACTACCTAGTTCTTGATTATCATTATGGTAGGAATAATCTTTTTATGAAGTCCGACTATCCCTATTAAAGGCGTAAGGAGGGATCACAAAAAAAGTTATTGTTCAGGAGATTCAAACTACCCAAGCCTCCAGACGACGAGCCTAAGGTAGTCAGGCAAACCAGGTGTCTTAGACGAAGAAGCCCAGTAGATCACCAGAAAAAGAATGATAGTTCTT
Organism: Capsicum pubescens; assembly: GCA_030864215.1. Taxonomy (NCBI): domain Eukaryota; kingdom Viridiplantae; phylum Streptophyta; class Magnoliopsida; order Solanales; family Solanaceae; genus Capsicum; species Capsicum pubescens. The sequence continues at coordinate 242,144,606 of CM061538.1, forward strand.
CATCTAAAGAATGCTTAGTTACTTTGCAAAAGACTGTCCTCAACTAAAGAAGTCAAAAAAAAATTGTCCACCTCTTTGAAGAAATAGTTGATCATGCTGAAATCTATATCTATCTCAACTAAGAGGAAGACCTTGAATTAGTCTTCTCGTTGGAAGAAGAACTAACGAAGGACACCATCTAATCCATAGATATTAGTGCAGAATCAGGAGACATCAATACCATTACCGGAGAAGACAACCAAAAATTGGCCAGTCAATCTCTTACGTTCAACATATCAGGAATATTATCTTTCAAAACAACATATTTCTCTCCAAAAATTTTCAACAGATACATGGATCCATCAGATCCATCTATCCAGAATTTCAACAAGCTTCAAGTATTCAACAGGCACAACAAATCCATCTTGAAGCCGTTCGGAGAACATCCGGGATATCTTTTCTGTTATGTATTCATTATACTAGCCGATGATTCCCAGCAAAGACTCTTAAAGTTGTTCTGGTACATATGCTACCATTATTATACTATTATGGAGTTCAGGTGTTATTCCTTCAGGCATCACAATTAAATCCAACCAACTCTAAAAGGATTCATACCATACTGGATTTAATGCTACAAAGATTCATACGATACAATGGTCTTTATGTTGTATCACTTGGTAGGAACCACAGGCCATGAAGTCCAAGCCCAGTCGGAGATTTCATTACTCTAGAAATTTCCTAATTTGACTCTCACTCTTGAGGATGAATGCTTTAAAGGAACAATACTTCACTTTCTAGCAAACCAGATGATTTCCAAAGAAAAGGGACTACACCAATGATAAATTCCAACGAAAACCAACTAAATACCAACGACCGTATGAGTCCAAAAATGATGAAACTATAAGCATACAGACAAAGGATTCTCCACAAGAATTCAAAGATTCACCGAAGAGACAGATGTACTTCTCCAGACCGATGAAGAAAAACTTGGAAGACCAAGAACGCCTCAGGAAAAAGCACGAAATTGATTGGTGGATGGAAGAAGGATACGTGAGCTCACCACCACTGGCACCATCCAACAATGCCTAAAAGATGATGTCAGATGTCATGTGAAAGAAAGTTACCCTCTCTAGTGGGTTACCCTTCCCAGTGGGTTACCCGCCTCTCCAAGGAAATGATTCTCATGGGTTACCCTTTTAGATGGGTTTTTGAAGCTGATCACTCAGCTACTTCAAAGACAAGGAGCTTATCCACCTTCTTACAAGATGCCTATAAAGTTATTGATGCACCTTCTTGCACATGCTATCATATGCTAACGACATAGTTTGTTTTGTTTTTATTTGGATCCACATATTAGTAGAGCCCGGTGTGAATAAAGATAAGTCTTATCTAGTCATAATAGATAATGCTTATCCCTTCCCAAAGGATAAGACTTATCCTTATTAATGGATAATTGATAACGCTCAAACTAAACCTCTCTTATGAGAGATTAAGCAGTCGTTGTCAATTATATAACCCAACTAGGTTGGGGTCGAATTCCACATGGAATATGGTGTTAATTTAAGTTGTTCGTGAGTCAATCAAATGATAGTTAGACGTTTCCTATAAATGGGGTTTTTTGAAAGGGTAACAAGTAATTATTTCTCAATTCAGTGTCAGTGTTTGTAATTAATATTATATGAAAAAGCAGAGTTGTGTTCACTATGAGTGTTGGCATTTGACAGACACTAGTAATGGTTCAAGAATCTTGTGGTATGTTGGAACAACATATTATCCTTGTTGAAGTAATGTCTAAATATTTCTCAACCTATTTAGACATTTTATTACCTAATTCTTTCAAACTTAGGGAATTTATATTTCATAACAGGATGTTGTCTCAAGTTAATTAACCTTGTTACAGTGTTAATTATTAAATAAAAGTTTGATTCTTCCAAGTCCCTGTTGATAATTCACTTCCTAATAGGGTTGATTTCTTATTTCAAGAAAATCACTAGTAGGCATGAACTATCATTTGCAACCAATAGACAATATGTAAAACAGAGGAATTACCAAGGAGTTCCTACTACCTTTCGAATCTTGAATACCTAGTTACTTTACAAAACCAAACCCATAGATCCCACAACTTGGGTTAAAGGAATTATCTACTGATAATGTAAAAAGCAACAAGACAATTTGTATTCATAATTCGATAAATGGTAACTTACAGAATAATGAATATCAACAAGTGTTTCTCAAATTAGATTGTAGTAGAAATCCCAAGAAAATTATGATAACAATCTCTCAAAAGTTAATTGTAAAGTTACAGAGAAAACTATAGAGAAGAATAGTGTAAGTTCGTGTTCAATCGATGAATGTCGTGAAGTTCAAGATGAATGTCCGCCTCCAATAAAACCTAAGAACTTTTCCTTAAATACCAAGAGCTAAATTAGGAATCAAGTCAAAGAATACAAGTTTTTCTCACATAACTGATGACAAAGTGTGACGCCTTATCAGGATTCTGACGACTTATCAGACATTGTCGTCAGTTCCTCCTCCAAGTTTGATCATTTCTACCTTATGATGATGGAAACTCCAGATGGCTTATCAGATGTCTGACGACTTATCAGAAATGTCTTCATCTCTTCTTCCACATTCACAATCTCTGCCTTAGGCTGACAACATTCTTTATGGATTATCAGACACCTGACGGCTTATCAGGAGATGTAGTCACACTTCTGCTCCAACTTTCTCACACTGTCTACAGCTGATGATGACTCTGATAACTTATCACAAATTTAACAATTTATCAGACAAGTCATCAACTACACTTTCATGGCCACTTGTTCCAAATTTACCTCTTTTGCTCTTTTTGTCTTTAGTTTTCTTGCATCTTGACTTTCCTGTATTATCAAAGAGAAAACAATAAAAAATGACAAAAGTTGCTTAATACTTTACAATTATTTCTAGTTAAAAGCCGCAAATGTGTTAGCATTAGCTCACACATCAACACCCTCAACTTAAAACAATTGCTTGTCCTCGAGCAACTTAAGCATAACTAAGAGGATACAGAGCACATTCGGCAGTCAATCATTCATTTTAGCTCAAAACATATTTACCATCTCCAAGTCAATCATCTCAAACTCAACTGTGTATATTGCTGAAAAGAAATAATGCAACACAAAAGAATCAAGCTATGGCATCAACTTACCAACAACAACCATGCATGTACCAATATTACACTACTCAAACAAGTTAGCAACTAGAAACATAACCAGTGTGCCCTAAAAATAAAAAAGTCCCTCATCACTCATATAAGAAATAACATATGTAATTGTAGGGACAATCAATAGACATTCACTCTAAAAAAGAAGTTCCATTCAATGCATGCCAAATACCATAAGTTTGCCCTTATTTTCATTACCAAGGTTTTTAGACAAGTAAGCTAGGATCACTATAGGTCTTTTTCTTTGGCATGTAACGTAGGCTAAGGGTTGGTATGATACTCGATGATATTTAAGGTGACTAAGCCTCCTTGGAACTATACTAACTTTTGGGGTCTCACTTATTTACCTTTACCTGATTCTCTCCTTTCTTGATCACACATACTCCGGATGGGTGCGGTCTTTTTGACAATCATTTCTTCTTTTTTCACAACTTTTCTTTTCGTATTCTTTTTCTACCCCACCCAGCTTTTTATTTTTTTCTTTTATTCTACCTTTCTTCATACTTATTTTACATCACACACCCCTATGGTAGCCACCCTCAACTTAGGATATTTGCCTAAGTTAAAGTGCACTATGTCCAAGGAGGACCAGGGCCAAAACAGGTTCATTATGATACAAATGGGAAAGTGATAGGTATCATAAAAGAATAGGCATTTAGGCTAAAAATGGGATCAAGAGATATCATTCATACAAGGAAGGTAATTTAGGCTAGAAGTGGACTAATCTCAAAACAGCCTATGATTCTTTCCTAACCCCTATCCTACAACCAAGGCAAGACTAATCGGGCAAGTTATGAATTTAACATACAAAAGGAAATAAGTAATATCTCACACACACATGGCACACAGGTACATTACAAGCTACTACCCATCCGGTTCATGCAATTCTTTAGCAATTGTTATCATGTCACTAGTACCAATGCCATAACAAGATGCACAGTGGTCACACATAAATGCATATCACACAGTTATAAAATAGACCATTGGAGAGGTGTTCAAAAAGTAACAAAAACATGTTAACTTCCTAAGGTACTTTTATTTCTCCTAATCAACTACAATGTTTTACAACAAATCACCCTACTCCCTCAACTTAAAATCAAGTGTTGTCCTCAATGTACATGTAAATAGAAATTGAATTAAGGGTTAGGGTATACCTGGAGTAGATCAAGGTAGAGTGTTGCCTTATTTCAGCATATCTGACGATCAAGATTGATGGCTTATCAGAGTTGAGATAGCCGTCACATTTTGTCGTCAGCTCTATCCAGAACATATCTCAAAATTTCCTCAGTTCACGACCTTGTGTGACATCTTATCATAAGTGAGATATCCCATCAAGTGTTGTCGTCATCCCTAAACAAAATGTGCCTCAAGCTTGGCTTCTTTGACGACCTGGTGTGACGGCTTATCACAAGTGTGATAGATCATCACCTATGTCGTTAAGATCACTTAACTTGCTACATCAATTCTACCTTGACTCCTGCATTCCTCATCAGTTCATCATACTTACCATCTAAATAAATAAAAAAAACTTGTGTTAAATATAAAAATTTTGGGTTGCCTCCAAATAGCGCCTGATTTAGTATCGCAGCATGACTCGGTCATCTTGACTACTCATAATTCATCAATACACCTTGTTGATACCTCTTTCACATCCTCATAGAACACATCCATGATTGAGAAAACATTCATCTCCTTTTTCTATGTCGTGGATGGGTGTATTTCAATTTTTTTTTCTTTTTCATTGAGCCTAAACTCGAGCTCATTTAGCTCCATGTCAACTATCACTCTCTTAGTCAATAAGAATGGTCTACCCAAAATAATGGGTACTTTAAAGTCTACATCATATTTAAGGACTACAAAGTCGGCAGGAAATATTAAGTCGGCCACCTTTACCAATACATCATGTAATATTCCCACTGGTCACTTCATAGACCTGTTCGCCATTACCAACCGCATATTTGTGGGGTAAAATACCCCAAACCCAACTTCTTATAAACAGCCAGTGGCATCAATTTAATACTTTCTCCGAGATTGCATACAGCTTTAGCAAAATCAAGTGATCCGATAGTACAAGAGACGGTGAATGCTCCTGGATCAGCCTTCTTTTGCACTAAGAATCTTGTAGAAATGGCACTATAGTGGTGGAGATTTTCAACCAATTTGTAGCTCACCGTTCTTTTCTTCGTCACATGATACTTCATAAACTTAGCGTATCCTAGCATTTGCTCAAGCGCCTCCACCAAGGGTATATTAATGGTCAACTGCTTCAGCATTGCCATAAATTTGTTAAATTTTATATCATCAACTTTCTTCTTTAATCAATAAGGAAAGGGTGGCGGTGCTTTTAGGATACTGGTAACCATAACCTCCTTCTCCTTCTCTTTTCCTTTTTCCAAAGCATCAGCAGGTCTATCCAGCTTCTCAGACTCCCCTGGATAACTTTCTTCACGTTCATCATCTACTTCTATCATATCTTCAACACCACCTTTTTCCACAGAAGGGCCAGGTAATATCTTACCACTCCTAGTGGTAATCTCCATACATAAGCTATCATTTCGTATATTTTGAACCGTATCACTTAGTAAGGTACCACTTTTTCTTTGATTCAGTGCTGCAGAGAGTTGGCTCATTTGTTGTTCTAACTATTTGATCAAAGTAGAGTGAGATTTTACCAACTGAATCATAGAAGACAAATCGGTCTTCATGGTAGTAACCCCAGAGTTGGTAGCCTCAACTCCCTTTAACAATTTGTCCATCATGTCCTCCATGGACTTTTTACCATAGCTAGTTGTCATATTATCTCTACTTTCGGGAGGTACATACAACCCACTTCTATCATTCTTACTCTTCTAGTTTCCATGATCCCAATCCTTATATCTAGCCTTGTCATAATAAGTTCGACCTTGATTTCCTTGGCTATTGCCTCAGAAACCCCCTGGTTATTAAAATAGTTGGCTTCTTATTTCGAATCAGAATCATCTTTACCTTGTGATGCAATAACTTTTACTTTTTTAGTCTTTGCAGATAATAAATGCTTGGTCAATAAATCTATCTGCATCTTTAAGTGTGCCATGTCATGATCGCATTCTTCCATTTTCTTCTGTTTTTTTGCAGTCATACCAACAGAAAAAGTGGGGCTTGCTACCACATAATCCCTGGTATGCCAAGCCCTACTCTGTTTGGTCATTCTGTCTAGCATCTCTGATGCTTTTGAGAATGTGAGATCAACAAATGAACCACCAACAACATTATCCATTATTGGATTTTTCATAGAATTGAGAGCCCTATATAGAGTATCCATCAAATATATGTCCATCATGTTATGGTTCGACACTACATCAACTTCTACTTAAACCTCTCCCAAGTCTCATAAAGGGCTTTGGTTGGGAGCTGTCTAAAATTACTGATATCATCCCTCAACTGGACCCTCCTAGAAGGTGGAAAAAAACTTTCTAGGAAAGCCTATTTCAATTGACTCCAGTGGGTTATCGAATCGGGCGTCAGCTCATTTAGCCAGAGTGTTGCCTCCCCAGACAGAGACAATGGAAACAATCTCAAATAGATAGCATTCTGACCTACCCCTGGGTTATCAAAAGATTTTCAAATGGTGACAAAGTTCACCAAATGCATGTTAGGATCATCTCAAGGAAGGCCACCAAACAACCCCTTTCGAAGAAATAGTTGAATCATAGTACTTGTAATGTTGAACTTTGCCCCAAGTGCTAGAGGTAGGGGAATAATAGCTCCAGTAGAAATTGCTCCATCCATTCCATCATCATCCTCTTTAGGATAAAATTGCACAGCATGGCGATCTGGTCTCTCCCTGAAAGGACGGTTTCTATTTACATTTTTGTTCAATGGTGTAGCTACCTCCTCTGCACGCCTTCGATTAATAGGATTCAGCAATTCCTTATCTGCCAATTCATCATCATCCAGATTCGGATGGCGGGCTTGTTCAACATCATTCTGTAGATTAACCTGAGATCTAGCTAAGGCGGCTAGCCTATCAGCTTCCTGTGGGTCTGCCATTCTGTCGATGAGATGAGGTTCAGGAATAAAGGGTAATAATGGTTCTACTAAACTTTTGGTTCATGTCATAAACAACAATGAGCCTTTAACAAAAAAAAACAAATAAACATAAAATAAGTAAACTTGACTAACAGTCAATTAGCGCACATAAACTTAAATTTATAACCGTATTCCCCGATAGCGGCGCCATTTTTGATAACGCTCAAACTACACCTCCATTACGAGAGAGTAAGCGGTCGTTCTCAAATATATAACCCAACTAGGTTGGGTTCAAATCCCACAGGGAATATGGTGTTAATTTAAGTTGTTTGTGAGTCAATCAACTGATAGTTAGTAGTTTCCTATAAATGAGGTTTTTTAGAAGGGTAATAAGTAATTATTTCTCAATTCAGTGTCAGTGTTTGTAATCAATATTAAATGGAAAACCAGAGTTGTGTTCACTATGAGTGTTGGTATTTGACAGACACTAGTAATGGTTCAAGATTCTTGTGGTAGGTAGGAACAACAGATTATCCTTGTCGAAGTAATGTCTAAATATTTCTCAACATATTTAGACATTTAATTACCTAATTCTTTTGAACTTAGGGAATTTATATTTCATAACAGGATGTTGTCTCAAGTTAATTAACATTGTTACATCGTTAATTATTAAATGGAAGTTTGATGTTTCCAAGTCCTTGTTGATAATTCACTTCCTACTAGGGTTGATTTCTTATTTCAAGCAAATCACTAGTAGGCATGAATTATCATTTGAAACCAATAGACAATATGTAAAATAGAGGAATTACCAAGGAGTTCCTACTACCTTTAGAATCTTTAACACCTAGTTACTTTACAAAACCAAACTCATAGACCCCAAAACTCGGGTTAAAGGAATTAGCTACTGATAATGTAAAAAGCAACAAGACAATTTGTATTCATAATTCGATAAATGATAACTTACAGAATAATGAATATCAAAAAGTGTTTCTCAAATTAGATCGTAGTAGAAATCCTAAGAAAATTATGATAACAATCTCTCAAAAGTTAATTGTAAAGTTACAGCGAAAACTAGAGAGAATAATAGTGTAAGTTCATGTTCAATCGATGAATGTCGTGAAGTTCAAGATGAATGTCTACCTCCAATAAAACCTAAGAACTTTCCCTTAAATACCAAGAGCTAAATTATGAATCAAATCACAGAATACAACTTTTTCTCGCACAACTGATGATAAAGTGTGATGCCTTATTAGGAGTCTGACGACTTATCAGACATTGTAGTCATCTCCTCCTCCGAGTTTGATGATTTCTGCCTTAGGCTGATGGCAACTCCTGATGGCTTATCAGAAGTCGCTTATCAAAAATGTCATCATCTCCTTTTCCACTTTCATGATCTCTGCCTTAGGCTTGCAATATTCTTGACTGCTTATCAGACACCTGACGGCTTATCAAGGGATATGTCACACTTCTGCTCCAACTTCCTCACACTGTCTACTACTGATGATGAATCTGATAACTTATCACAAATTTGATGACTTATCAGATAAGTCGTCCACTACACTTTCATGGCCACTTGTTCCAAATTCACCTCTTTTGATCTTATTGTCTTTAATTTTTTTTCATCTTGACTTTCCTGCATTATCAATGAGAAAACAATCAAAAACGACAAAATTTTCTTAAGACTTTAAAATTATTTCTAGTTAAAAGCCTCAAATGTGTTAGCATTATCCCACACATCAATAATACCTATCCCTTATCTATTAGGATAGGAATGTAATATCTTATGATTTCATATGTAGCTTAGCTTAGCTAGTAAGCTTTCTTCCTCTATAAAAGAAAGCCTAGACCTGTAGGTTAGAGGCATCATTTTCTCTACCTAGATCATTTTTCTACCTAAAAAGCTCTTTCATAGTTTCTCTCTCCTATCAATGAAAATATTTGTTGGCTAAACTATCTTGCTCTTGCTTTCTCTCTTCAAAAGGGTTGGGTATTTTGATCTTTTAGGTTGGAGTAAGGGTGTAAGGAAATACTACGACGAAGTTCTAGCTTGTTGCGATGGAAACAATGGCACCCAGAGTTACTTTTCATGTTTATGAAATAAAGTTGGCTTAGTCCACACGACGTAGACGTCTAAGTACTTTCCATGTATAACGATGTTGGCTTTGTCCATATGATATAGATGTCTAAGTCCTTTCCATGTATATGAAACGAAATTGTCTTAGTCCATGCCATAGCTTTCTAAAAAGATTCAATATCTGAGAAAGAACACGTAGATCCGGGGTATGCCATAGTATTCTTTTTGTTCTGCAGATATTATGAGGGCAACAGGCCAGGGAGATCCACCGTAAGACCATTTTAGGTAAATACAGATTATTTGTGTACTAGAAGACAAGGGATCTCATATGTTATAATACTAGCAAAGTCAATCCATCCCTCTTTTGGGTTTCGAAGGCTTTGTTGCCTAGGTAAACCATCCTTGATGTATAACTTGTAGTTCCAAAGTCAATCCATCCCATTAAGGATTGTGAAGGATTTGTATCTAAAAAGCATACTGTCTATATGGATATGTAGCTTAGTTGTAGGAAAGTTGTGGCGTGTCAATTAAAAGCTTTGATTTAGTATGTCATGCCGCCTGTATAGATGTGAATCACCAGTCATGTTGGAAAGGTTAGTCTCTGTGTTTGTGGTGTTGATGAAAGCTTTAACTTGTTAAGGTATACCGCCTACATGGTTTTGAAACCTGTTTTAAAGTTAGTCTCTGTGTCTGTGGTGTTTGACGAAAGCTTTGATTTCGTATGGCGTGCCACCTACATGGTCATGAAACCGGCTTTTATGTTTGAATGTTTGGGGTCTGTTGTCTATCCGTCTGGCTGTACTCTTTAATAGTCTTCCGTGCCCCTCTACCTCCCCATCAATTTGGTATCAGAGCCTTCCCCACTCCCGCAGGTCGGGAGGAAGCAGGATTTTGCATCCACCTCTGCTGATTGCAAACACGTGAGCCAACTTTACATTTTTATTTTCTTTTTTTTTTATTTCTTCCTGGTTCAACCTGCTACTCTTAGATCCGTCCTTAGTTTTTTCTTCTAAGTTTTACTACTCATTTCCTATACATATTAGAGTTATAGTTTCATTTCAATTATCATAGTTGGTGTTTTCAGTTATTATATTCTGCGTCTTGCACATATTCGAGTCATAGTTACTTCCTTAGATTTTAGAATAAATATCTATTTTGTTTTGTCCTTAGATCCTCAGCACAAATATATAGAGTCAGTCCGCAAAAACACAAAAAGATTTTTATTTTATTGAGTCGTGTCCATAGAACCTTACAACAAATATATCAAGTCATTATAGTCCAAAAAATACAAAAATATGTCCGTCTCAGTGTCTTCACCATCTACGTCTTCTGTGACTAGTTTATGTAGATCCTTGGAAACATTACACTTGTCTCCAACTATTAACAAAACTATGTCATGCAAGAAAGACTATATTTATGAAGTAGTTGTGTTAACAGAAGAGCAAAATCTGTCTTCTACATATCTACCCATACAAAATCCATACTCTACATTTGCCAGAAAGACGTGTAATCCAGAGTTGCAGATTGATTCCTTATATCAATGGAAACTAGAAAAAGTTACGAAATACTTTGCTGGAATAAAACTTGATCAGTACATCCTTACAACTCCATCTGAATAGTTTATCACTCTGCAAATGACGAGGAGTTTTCCATAGCAGTGAAAAAGGTATAGCTTTACCGATATCCATTTTAGTGCAATTTGAATTGCCTTGAATCATCAAGGGGAGAAAGGAAAGCCTTTAAAATCACATCTTTCTCTTCTAGATACTACATTTGAAGAGTACCAACCTGCAAATTTAGGCACTTTGGACATCACATTGGACTCATGGACAGTTATTGCTACTATATTTCCCAACTTCACTATGTCCCTCTCAAATCCATATCTTACAAAGGCACTGTGGCTTCAATTCCAAATCCTTGGATCCCCACCAGACTATAACCCTACACAAACAAAGTTACACCACCAGATAGTTTGGAAAGTCCAGAACCACAAAAGAAACCTATCCTTTCCTGGTGGCCACCACTCGTTATTCTTAACCATAGATGCCACCAAAGGTACGACCTAATAGATCCAAGTCTCAAAATATGTCCCCAAGAAAGAAATCCTCACGATTCTTCCAAAATAATGGATCAGAAGTTATAAGATGATGAGAGTTCATCCTCAACATCTTCAGTCACCAAAAGCAATATTTGCCCAAAAACCTTACAGAAAATCATTCTCTGTCTATATGCATACCTTTGCTGACACTTTTCCGGATGTAGAGGATTCAGATCCCACGAATATGTTGGTTTACCTCACAAGTGCCATAAATGGTCAGAACTGGATTTTACACTTTTTTCATGATGGGCATACAGTGCACTGGTTCAAGGACCCGTTAACAGGACACTGCCTATGGGATATCGACTGTGATTTCAAGAGATGCCAAAAAGACTGGTTGAATAATTTTGAGGAGGAGGAAGGTGAACTGGAATGGGATGAGTATTGGGGATTCCAAAAACCCTAATATCAGAGGCCTTTGGAGGAAAAAGACGCTGACCATCAAAAGAATGACCACCCATTTGAAGTCTCCTACAAACTACAAGAATAGCCACCATTGCCCCTTCCATCACAAGGTAGACCCTCCGACTCCATATCAGATCCTAATCCTGAACCCCCAACGTTCAAGATATATGAAACCAGTTCCAATGCACTCTATACATTCCTACCAAACTCCCACCTAGAAGAAATAACCAAAACTATGCTCCAAAATCACCACATCTTATTCCATCTATTGGACAAAAGGAGCCAGAAGTATCAACTCAACATGCCATACTTATCAGAACATTGGAGAGAAGGCTATAGGTTATACAGTCTAAAAGATGCCCGTTAGGGTCTTTAATACTATATTTTCTTGATCAACAAAGGAAAGAAAAAGCCTCATTGGAAGAACAGATCCATATTCTAAAATACGGACATGGCCAAAAATCCATCGTATTTCCTAGAGCATATTCTTCTCGATTATCAAGTCAACCCTTTTTGATCTCTCTGCCTCATTCAATATTATTCATTCTAGTCCCAACAGAGGAATAGGAGGAGTTTGACATTGCCTAGTTTGTATGGAAAAGGAAGGATGTCGTGGGAACTCAAAAGGAAGCCAAGATGGCATAAAATGAGGTCAAAAGAATGAAATATTCCATACACGCTCCACAGCATGATGATATGTCAATCACATGACATGTTGCTCTTACCCAGGATCTCATTATCATGGACAACAACTCAGAGGTCCAAATTACAGAATTATAATTCAAAGGGCAACCAGATAAAGTATGGACATCTACCATAAAATGTTTTCGCAATAAAAATGGTCTTAAAAAGGACAACTCCATCATCCCATCTCAAGTTATCTCTTAGTCCGATGCTGCAGATTTTGGGAATGCCATTACTCAACAAGTTTTAAAAAATAGCCTAGAAGAAGAATTTTTGAAAGCCATCGATGATATCTTTGTCTTTGAAACTAAGGGAGAGCAAGAACACTCATCCACCACTAACACTGTGGATGTATGTTCTGAAATCGATGATGGAACATCCTCTAAAGACACAAAAGAAGTGAAAGGTTCATTTAATTATGCTCCAACACAGATGAAAGATTCTGATGCTATAGATGATGATCCAGCACATACTGATAAACCGAATACAGCTGATGAAGAATATACAGTAGAAGAAGACTATCCACCAAAATACATGAACCAATCCAATGAACAAGAGGTCTATGAATTCATCAACAACCAAGACAAGAGGCGACCGATCCAATTCTAGAATGAAGGCCAGATCCAGGTACACCGGCGATAAAGACCATGGCAACTAGATTTCACACCTTCACCCTAGATGACATAAAGATTTCAGCCTAGCCCCAGCATATCTAAGACTTCTACACTAGGATGGTGATGAAGAATCTGGTTGAGTGAGAGAAATACATGATACTCTCGGAGTTCACATCCAGCATACTCAGAGAGTGGTGGAAGCTCTTAGGATTTTAGACAAGAACACATATCTGACATCTCAGGACTTTGTCTTTAACATCAGGATCCTACACGAGGTATTCTGTGGAGATGTAGGACAGAGACACGAGAAGCTCTAGTGATAGCACTTCGAGATAAAGTGTCTATCGTTTGACAGAAATTCCATTAATATCCACTTCCAGAGAATGGCAAAGATCTACTTTGAGTTCGTATCATCACTGCCGATGATGCTAGCAAACCACACGACAATGATTGTAGAGGAGAAGTTCAAGTCAATAACTGTCCCACAAATAAGCTACATCCGGCAGGCCATATTCCAGGATATGGATAGCATATGCTTCAAGAGGACCATGCTAAAGAAAATCATCAAAAAAAATCCAATCCTTAATCGAGCCTGCAGCAAGGACGAACTCATCACCGAGTCTGACTGCTCCTTCCCTCGCCGCAAGATAAGCACAAAAATGAGGCTATTGTTCAGGAGGTTCAAACTGCCAAGGCCTTCCAAGGATAGGAGCAGGGTTACTCAGCGAACTAGGTACTTTAGATAGAGAAGCCCAGCCAGCTACAAAAAGAAAGATAATGGATATTTCATCTGCAGAAAGCCTGGAAACTTTGCCAAAAACTATCCTCAAGCCAATAAGTCAAAGGACTCCATCCAGCTCTTTGAAGAGATAGCCGATCATACGAGAATGTATCTCAGCATAGAGGATGACCTCGAATCGGTCTTCTCACCGAAAGAAGAACCGATAGAGGACACCCACTTCTCCATAGACTTATATGAAGAAGTAGACGACATCTACGCTAATGATCTCTACCTGATACCCAGCAATGGCGAAGACAACCAATACTAGGCCAGTCAAATCCTCATGCTAAAGACAGTAGGGATACTATCTTCCGGGCTAGAAGACTACCCTTCAGATCTGTTCCACTAATATGTGAATTCCTTTGATCCATCCATCCTCCAATAAATAAGGACCTTTTATGAGATTTAATTAATCAGAAAGTATAGACAATCCATCCTAAAGTCGTTTGGAGTACACCCAAAATATCCCTTCTGCTATGTGATCATCGCACTGGCTAACGACTTCCCACAAGAACTTCTGTGGCTATTTTGGTATCTGTGCCACTAGCACTACATTCTTATGGAGTTAAAATATGATGCCTTCAGGTATTTCGATCGAATCCAACCTTCTCTACAAAGATTACTGTTGTGGTTTAAGCTCTGAGAATACTGGATTCAATGTTTCAAGGATTTCTTTAATGTAATGGTTTTTATGTTGTATCGCCCTGTAGGAATCTCAGTCCACGATGTCCAAGCTTAGGCCTTGGCAGTTTGAACCTCCTGAATAGCATCTATCTTTTCATACTCATCTTACGACGAGGGAAAAAATAGTCAAACTTGGTGATAAGGTCATCCTTGCTGCAGGCTCGATCGAGAATTGGATTGTTTTTGATGATTTGCTTCAGTATGGTCCTCTTGATGTATATGTTGTCCAGAGCTTGGAAGATAGACTATCGGATATAGCCTATTTTTGGGAAAAATATAGACTTGAACTTCTCCTTCACAATCGTCGTCGTATGGTTTACTAGCATCATCGGTAGTAATGATACGAAGGCTTGCTTTAGGGTGGGATCCCCGCCCAAATCAAAGTAGACATTCTCCATCCTCTGTAAGTGGATTTTGATGGCATTTTTATCGAACGATAGACACTTTATCTCAAAGAGTTGTCATCGTAGCGTCTACAAGGGCAGGGTTACCCGACGAACCGGGTACTTTAGACGAAGGAGCCCAGCCAGCTACAAGAAGAAAGACGATGGATGCTTCATCTGTAGAAAGCTTGGCCACTTTGCCAAAAATTATCTTCAAGACAAGAAGTCGAAGGACTCCATCCACCTCTTTGAAGAGATAGCCGATCAAGCGGGAATCTATCTCAGTGCAGAGAAAGACCTCGAATCGGTCTTCTTGCTGGAAGAAGAATTGATGGAGGACACCCACTTCTCTAAAGATGTATATGAAGAAGCAAGCGATATCTATGGTGATGATCTCTACCACATATCTAACAACGGCGAAGACAACCAGCAACAGGCCAGTCAAATCCTCATGTTAAAGATGGCAGAGATACTATATTTCGATCTAGCATATTACCCTCCAGATCTGTTCCACCAATATGTGGATCCCTTTGATCAATCCATCCTCTGAGAAAGAAGTACCTTCTATGATCTTCAAGTGTTCAGAAAGTATGGCGGATCCATCTTGAGGCCATTCGGAGTACACCCAAAATATTCCTTCAGCCATGTGTTCATTGCGCTGGCGAACGACTTCCCATAAGAACTCCTGTGGTTATTCTAGTATTTGTTCCACCAATACTATATTCTCATGGAGTTCAAGTTTGATGCCTTCAGGTATTTTTATCGAATCCAACCTTCTCTGAAGATATTCCTGTTGTGGTTCAAGCCACGAGAATACTGAATTCGATGCTTCAAGGATTCTTACAATGAAATGGTCTTCATACTACATCACCCTGTAGGAATCTCAGGCAATGATGTCCAAGCTCAGCCAGAAATTTCACATATCTAGAAATTTCCTGTGTCCATACTCTCTCTAGAAGATGAATACTATAAAGCCCAGCACTTTATTTTCTAGAAGAACAAATGCATTCCGAAGGAAATCTGGCCAAAGAAATGGGAAAAATGGAACTACGCAGATGACAGTCATCCCCACTAGGACGATGTCCAACGAGCAGTAAAGAAATACCAGCCGTAGTACGAGATAACTAGAGATGAAGTCACCATCTCTATCAGAAGCATACAATTGAAATCTCCTCAATATAAATGTAAAGATTCATTATTCAGAAGGAGTTACTTACCAGATCGATGAAGAAAAGCTTGGAAGGCAAAGAACACCTCAGGCAGAAGCACATAATTGATTGGTGGATGGAAGAAGGATACACAAGCTCACTATCGCCGGCACCATCCAGCGCTGCCTGAGAGATGATCTTAGATGACATGTGCAAGAAAGATACCCTTTTTACTGGGTTACCCTTTTCCAGTGGGTTACCCTCTCCAGTGGGTTACCCTTTCCAATGACTTACCCTCCACTCCAAGGAAATCCTCCTCAGTGGGTTACCCTTTCAGATGGGTTTTGAAATTGTTGACTCAGCTACTTTGAAAACAAGGAGCTTATCCACCTGCTTGCAAGATGCCTGATGCACCTGCTTGCAAGCAGCTGACTAACCTGCTTGTACATATTGTCATATGCAAAAAAAATAGTTTGTTTTATTTTTATTTGTCCCCCCACATGTTAGTAGGGTCCAGTGTGAATAACAATAAGGCTTATCTAGTCATAACAGATAATGCGTATCTCTTTCAAAAGGATAAGACATCATTATTAACAGATAATGCCTATCCCTTAGCTATTAGGATAGGATTGTAATATTTTATTTGATGTTTATCCATAGCATATCTTAGATAGTAAGCTTCCTTCCTCTATAAAAGGAGGCCTAGGCCTTTAGGTTAGAGGCATCATTTGCTCTACCTAAATCCTTTTATTCCTTTATAGTTTCTCTTTGCTATCAATGAAAATGTTTGTTGGCTAAACTCTTTTGCTCTTGCTTTTTCTTCCAAAGGGATGGATACTGAAATCCTTTAGGTTGGAGTAGGGGGTAAGGAAATACTACAGCAAAGTGCTAGCTTGTTGCGATGGAAAAAATGGCACCCCAGAGTTACTTTACATATTTATATCTACATAACTACCATGGGATCTGGACACACTGAGTTGTTCCGTTCATGGCATCTATATTCAAGAACAAAGCATCGCCACCACCTAGAAGGCATTGATCCATAGAATAATTCTGAAGCCACCAAGCTACCTTGTAGTGGAGAGTTGCCTGGATGGAATCTCTTTCTTGTGGATCTCTAAGTAACTAGACCTAGATCTTCAATACCTCTGTCAGATACAGATCAGAGAGGGACATATTGAAGTTGGGGAATATAGTGACGAAGACTGTCCCAGCATTTAGTGTGATTTCTGAAGTTCCCAGGTTGGTACGTTGGTATTCATTGTACTTGGTATCAAGGAGGGAAAAATGCTCCACCATGGGCTGGCCTTTTCTTCCATGATATGACAATACAGCCCTAACATCACCAAAGTAGATACGGGTGAAGCCTTGCTTCCTCCACTGTCTAGGAAAATCTTGCAGCATTTGTAGAGTGATGAACTATTCCTCCTGAGTTGCAAGAATGGGATGCTGGTCTAGTTTTGAGGCAGCAACATATTATTTAACTCATTTTGGTCTCTGCTGCACCAAAGAATGGATCTGCTGCCATGGGTTACATGTCATTTTTGCAAAGGCAGAGTAAGGGTTTAGGAGAGGTAGGTGTGTTGAAGATATCTTTAGTTCTAGAGGTAGCACATCTACTTCATATAGGTAATCAAATTTGTATGAAAGAGTTTTGGAAGGGGACATATTTACTTGATCTAAGGATTTACATAAACAGGACTTACCTAAAGAAGAAAACTCAAGGGAAGACATATTTTTGTATTTTTTGGACTATAAAAATGTACATGACGTAGAATACAATAACTGAAAACACTAACTCTGACAATTGAAATAAAGCTATGACTCTAATATGTACAGGAAATGAGTAGTAAAACTTAGAAGTGAAAACTAAGGATGGGTCTAAGAGTAGTAGCTTGAACAAGTAAGACTAAAGAAAAAAAAATGTAAAGTTGGATCACACATTTGCAATAAGTAGAGATGGATACAAACTCCTACTTCCTCCCGACCTCCGAGAGTGGGGATGGCTCTGATACCAAATAGATAGGGAGGCAGAGGGGTGTGAAAGACTGCCAAAGAGAACAGTCAGGTGGACAGGGAGCAGACCCTGAACTTTCCAATATGAAAGGCGATTTCACGACCATATAGGCGGCACCCCATACAAAATAAAAGCTTTCGTCAAACACTACAGACACAGAGACTAACTTTCCAATAGGTTTCAACACCATAGAGGCGGTATACCTTAACAAGACAAATATTTCGTCAACACCACAGACATAGATACTAACCTTTCCAACATGACAGGCGATTTACATCCATATAGGTGGCATGCCATACGAAATCAAAGATTTTAATTGACACGCCATAACTTTTCTACGACTGAGCTACTCATACGTATAGACAGTTTTCTTTTTAGCTACAAAGCCTTCACAACCCTTAATGGGATGGCTTCACTTTGGAACTACAAGCTACATATCAAGGATGGTTTTCCTCGGCAACAAATCCTTCGCAACCCAAAAAAGGGATGGCTTGACTTTGCCATTCTTAGAACACATGAGATCCCTTGTCTCCATAGTACAAAACTATTCCATATTTGTCTAAAATGGGTCTTACGATGGCTCTCCCTAGCTTGTGGCCCTTAAAACATCCGTAGAACTAAAGTGTACTAAGGCAGAGCACAAATCTGTGTGTTCTTTCTCAGATATTGAATCATTTCAAAAAGCTATGGCATAGACTAAGCCAATTTCGTTTCATATACATGGAAACAACTTAGACATCTATGTCGTATGGACAAAGACAACTTCGTTATACATGGAAAGTACTTAGATGTCTACGTCGTATGGAAAATGCCAACTTCATTTCATAAACATAGAAAATAACTCTGGGGTGCCATTGCTGTCGTCGAAACAAGATAGCACTTTGCCATTGAATTTCATTACCCCTCTAATCCGACCTAATGGATCGAAGTACCCATCCCTTTGGAACAGAGAAAGTAAGAGAAAGAGAGTTTAGCTAATAAATATTTTCATTAATAGCAGAGAGAAACTATACAAGTAATAAAATGATTTAGGTAGAGCAAATGATGCCTCTAACCTAAAGGCCTAGGGTTCCTTTTATAGATGAAGGAAGCTTAATAGCTAAGCTAAGCTACGGATAAACAAGATATAAAATAATACATTCCTATCCTAATAGCTAAGGGATAGGAATTATCCGTTAATAAGGATAAGTCTTATCCTTTTGGAAAGGATAAGCATTATCTGCTATGACTAGATAGCCCTTATCTTTATTCACACCGGGCCCTACTAACATGTGGGGGGGAATAAAAAACAAAACAAACTATATTATTAGCATGTGACAACATGTGCAAGAAGGTAGATAAGCTCCTTGTATTTGAAATAACTGAGTGAGTAGCCTCAAAAACCCATCTGAAATGGTAACCTACTAAGAAAGGTTTCCTTGGAGAGGAGGGTAACCAAATAGAAAGGGTAACCCACTGGAGAGGGTAAACCACTGGGAAGGGTAACTCACTGGAGAGGGTAACTTTATTGCACATGTCACCTGACATCATCTTTCAGGCAGTGTTGGATGGTGTCGTCGGTGGTGAGCTCGCGTATCCTTCTTCCACCCACCAATCAATTTTTTTCTTCTTCCTAAGGTGTTCTTGGCCTTCCAAGCTTCTCTTCATCAATCTAGTAAAGTAACTTTGCATTCCTATTGGGGAGATTTCAACGGCATACTTCTGATGGAGCCGGTGACTTCATCTCTAGTGATCTCATACTGCAGCTAATATTTCATTGCTACTCATCAGATCTCATCCCAGTGGGGATAACCATCATCTATGCAGTTCCATTTTCCCCATTTCTTTGAATAGATTTTCTTTGGAATGCATCTGTTCTACTGGAAAATAAAGTTTTGGGATTCATAGTATTCATCTTCTAGAGAAAATATGAACATAATAAATTTCTAGAGGAGTGAAATTTCTAGATGATCTTAGACATCGTGGCCTGAAATTCTTACAGGGAAATGTAGAATAATGATCATTGCATCGTACAAATCCTTGAAGCATCGAATCCAGTATTCTTACGGCTTGAACCACAACATGGATCTCTTTAGAGTAGGTTGGATTCGATCGAAATACCTGAAGGAATCATACTTGAACTCCATAAAAATGTAGATCTAGTGGCATAAATACCAGAATAGCTACAGGAGTTGTTGAGGGAAGTCGTTGTCTAGCGCGATGAACACATGTCTGAAGGGATATTCTGGGTGTACTCCGAACGGCTTCAAGATGGAACCACTATACGTTTTGAAAACTTGAAGCTCATAGAAAGTACTTCTTTCTCAGAGGATAGATGTATTGAAGGGATCCACATATTGGTTGAACAGATCTGGAGGGTAATCTGCTAGCCTGGAAGATAGTATCCATGCCGTCTTTAGCATGAGGATTTGATTTTCCTAGTACTGGTTGTCTTTAACGTTGCTAGATATCAGGTAGAGATCATTTTTGTAGATCTCTCTTTCTTATTCATAGACGTCTATGGAGAAAAGAGTGTCCTCTGTCGGTTCTTCTTCCAAAGAGATGACTGATTTGAGGTCGTCCTCTGTGCTGAGATATATTCCCGCATGATTGGCTTTTTGTTTAAAGAGGTGGATGGAGTCCTTCGACTTCTTGGATTGAGGATAGTTTTTGGAGAAGTGGCTAGGTTTTTTGTAGATGAATCAGCCATCATTTTTCTTCTTATAGTTGGCTGGGCTCCTCCGTCTGAAGTATCTGGTTTATCGGGTAGCCCTTCTCATATCGTCGGAAGGCCTTGGCAATTTGAACCTCCTAAATAGCAGTTGCCTTTTCATGCTCATCTTTTGGCGAGGGAAAGAGCAGTTGGACTTGAAGATAAGGTCTTCTTTTCTACAGGCTCGATCGAGGACTGGATTGTTTCTGACAATTTTCTTCAGCATGGTACTCTTGATGCATATATTGTCTAGGGCTTGGAAGATGACCTGTCAGATATAGCCTATTTGATTGAAGGTTAGGGACTTGAACTTCTCCTCCACAATTATCGTCATGTGTTTTTCTAGCATCATTGGCAATGTTGATACGAAGGCTTGCTTTAGGCTGGGATCCCCTCCCAACTCAAAGTAGATCTTTCCCATCCTCTGGAAATGGATATCAATGGCATTTTTGTCGAATGATAGACACTTCATCTTGAAAAGTTGTCATTGGATCTTCTCATGCCTCTGGCCTACATCTTCACAAAATACCCCCTGCAGTATCCTGAATGAAGGTAAAGTCCTGGAATGTCAGATATGTGTTCTTGTCTGAAATCCCAAGAGCGTTCCACCAGTCTCTGAGTATGCCAGAGAATTTGGATGTGAACTCCGAGAGTATCATGTATTTCTCTCGCTCAACCAGATTCTTCATCGCCATCCAAGTGTAGAAGTCCTGAATCGCTAGGGCCAGGCTAAAATCTTTATGTCGTCGAGGGTGAAGGTGTGAAATTCATTTCCCACGGTCTTTCTCACTGGTGTACATTGATCTGACCTTATTTTTGGGATTGGATTGTCTGTTATCCCATCTTGGTCGTCGACAACCTCGGAGACCTATGTTCCTTGGAATAGTTCATGTATATCGGTGGATAGTCTTCTTTGGGAGATTCTATTGAGGATTCAGGAGCATCCTCGACATATTCTCGTGAATCGATAGACTCTTTGTTATCCTCCACGAATCCATCGGCTGGAAATTTGTAGTCAGTATCGAAACATACCTCTGTATCAGATAAATCTCCTTTACTCGAAGCAGGATCAATGGGGTCAGCATCCTAGATCTGTTCGTTGCACCTCAGAGATTCTTCAACTGGATCAAGAACTATTGTGTCTTGTAGATCTGGGATGAAATCATCATCCATGTTCAATCCATGTAGATTTGGGACAAGCTGATCTAAATCAGTATCACGATGGGACGGCAACCACTTGTGATTGAGAAATCCATCTTTCAGCAAGGCATTCCATTCTTTATCTTCATATGGCACTTCTAGCTTGTGGATTATAATATTGGTGTCTAGGAATGTAATGTTGTGGTCTGAGATCATCATGGTCCCTTTGTCTGTGTCGGACTCCATTTTTCTCTTGGTCTTCTTTTGAGTTTCATCAACTTTTCTCTTGGCAGCGATGGTATCTTCCTATCCCATACATGCTTGGCAATATCAAACTCCCTTTTTTTAGAATCTGGGGATATCGGCATATGGGAGCTCAAAGTAGATGTGGGAAAGATGTGGCTTATTTTTAGCAGGGAGTATGCATGTGGCGACACGAGGAACAAGGTTGGCTTTGGTAGTGAGCTATGGGTTCTCTGGGGCTGAAACCCACCGTATCTCACCTATTTTATTTGTTCTTTTAGAGAAGCCATTTCCATCTGTTTCTAGTCGAAGAAATGAGACATTAAAGTACCTGGCGGACATATATCATATTATATGGATTGTAGATAGACGACCCAGGGTTCATGCACTGGCTCATAGACAGTTGTATGGAAGAGCATGATTGGATACACCACTTCGGTCATGATGGCCAATACACCGTGTGGCACAAATGTCCTTTCTCTAGACACTATCCATGGAAGTCAAATTAAAGATGCCACCTATGCCAAAGAGCTACTTCATCCTCTCAACCGCCAGCTAAAACTACTAGAACCAACGAAAACCAGCCTGCTACCAAACTTTTCATGATGTCCCACTCTGGCATCGGTTACTCAGATAACTTCCCACCAAACAAACCCTTTTAAAAGGATAACACGAGCCACACTTCAAAGATACCATCCAAAACTATTATCCTACCATTCAGAGAAAAGATGCCCCTCAGCGACACCGAAGCAACACACAACTGGCAATCTGAAAATGCCATGTGCCAAAAAAGGATGCTATCCAGCATCAACCAAGCCATGAAGAATGTTACTCACTCTCGTAATAAGTTAGCGAGCAAAGTTGAAGGATAGAACAATAGAAAAGAACAAGAATCAACTCAGCATGACAGACTTATTCGCCAGTTGGAGCTCAAGCTCTAATCCATGCAATATGATATATCTTCGCCAGGTACTTCAATGTCTCATTTCTTCAACCAGAAACAGAAGGAAATGTCTTCTCTGAATGAACAAACCAAACAGCTGAGACACGGTGGGTTTCAGCCCGAGATAACCCATAGCTCACTACCAAAGCCAACCTTGTTCCCCATATAGCCACATGTATACTCTCTGCCAAAAATGAGCCATGTCTTTCCCACGCCAACTTTGAATCCCCATATGTTGATATCCCCATATTCTTAAGAAGAAAGGAAGTTTGATATTGCCAAGAAGGTATAGGATAGGAAAGATTCCATCATTTCCAAGAGAAAAGCCAACGAAGCTCAGAAGCAGACCTAGAGGAAACTGGAGTCCGACACAGACAAAGGGGCCATGATGATCTCAGACCACGACATCATATTCCTAGATGAAAATCTGATAATCCACAATCCAAAAGTTCCATATGAAGATAAAGAATGGAACAAAATGCTGAAAGATGGCCTTCTCAATCACAAGTGGTTGTCTTCCCATCGTGATACTGATTTATATCAGCTTGTCCCAAATCTATATGGCTTGAACATCAATGACGATGCCATCCCAAATCCACAAGCCACAGCAGTCCTTGATCCAGTTGAAAAATCTGTGATGTGCAATGAATAGATCCAGGATTCTGAGCCCATTGACCCTGCTTCGAGTAAAGGAGATTCCTCTTACGCAGAGGTATACTCTAACACCGGCGATAACTTTCCAGTTGATGGAAATGTAGAGGAAAGCAAAGAGTCTATCGATTCATGATAATATGGTGAGGATACTCCTGAATCCTCAGTTGAATCTCCCGAAGAAGACTATCCACCAATATACATGAACCATTCCAAGGAACCAGAGGTCTCCGAGGTTGTCGATGACCAAGATGGGATAACGGACGATCCAATCCCAGAAAGAAGGCTAGATCCAGGTACACCAGCGAGAAAGATCGTGGGAACTAAAATTTACACCTTCACCCTCAACGACATAGAGATTTCAACCTGGCCTCAATGGATCCAGTACTTCTACACTTGGATGGCGATGAAGAATCTGGTTGATCAAGAGAAATACATGATACTCTCAGAGTTCACATCTAGATTCTTTGTCATACTTAGAGACTGGTGGAATGCTCTTGGGATTTTAGACAAGAACAAATATCTGACATCCAAGGACTTTGCCTTCCACATCAGGATCCTGCATGAGGTATTCTGCAGAGATAAAGCCAGAGTCATCAGAATCTCCGGTGACAGCTTTTCAAGATAAAGTGTCTATCGTTTGACAGAAATGCCATTGATATCCACTTCCAGAGGATGCCAAAGATCTACTTTGAGTTGGGTGGGGATTACAGCCTGAAGCAAGCCTTCGTATCATCACTACCGACGATGCTATCAAACCACACGACGACGATTGTGAAGAAGAAGTTCAAGTCCATAACCATCCCAAATATAGGCTACATTTGCCAGGTCATCTTCCAGGCTCTGGACAGCATATGCATCAAGAGAGCCATGCTGAAGCAGATCATAATAAAATAATTTAATCCTCGATCGAGCCTACAGAAAAGACGACCTCATCACTAAGTCCGACAGCTTCTACCCTCGCCATAAGCCAAGCACAAAAAGGTGACTGCTATTCAGGAGGTTCAAACTACCAAGGCCTCCCGACGATAGGATAAGGATTATCCGATGAACCAGGAGTTTCAGAAGGAAGAGCCCAGCTGGATACAAGAAGAAAGATGATAAATGCTTCATCTGTAAAAAACCTGGCCACTTCTCCAGAAACTGTCTCAAGCTAAGAAGTCGAAGGACTCCATCCACCTCTTTAAAGAAATAGCCGTTCATGTAGAAATCTATCTCAGTACGAAGGACGACCTTGAATTGGTCTTCTCTCTAGAAGAAGAATTGATGGAGGACACCCTCTTCTCCATAGACATATATGAAGAAGCAGGTGACACCTATGCCAATTATCTCTACCTGATATCTAGCACTGACGAAGACAACCAGCACCAGGCCAGTCAAATCCTCATGTTAAATACGGCAGGGATACTATTTTCTAAGCTAGCAGATTACCCTCTAGATCTGTTCAACCAATATATGGATCCTTTTGATCTATCAATCTTTCGAGAAATAAGAACCTTCTATGAGCTTCAAGTGTTCAGAAAGTATGGCGGATCTATCCTCAAGCCATTTGGAGTACACCCAGAATATCCCTTTTGCCATGTGTTCATCACGTTGGCAAACAACATCCCAAAAAAACTCCTGTGGATATTTTGGTATCTCTACCACCAGCACTATATTCTTATGGAGTTAAAGTGTGATGCCTTCAGGCATTTCAATCGAATCCAACCTGCCCTGAAGATATTCCTATTGTTGTTCAAGATGCGATAATACCGGATTCGATGCTTCTAGAATTCCTATGATGAAATAGTCTCCATGATGCATCACTTTGTAGGAATCTCAGTCTACGAAGTCCAAGATCAGCCAAAAATTTCACTCCTTTGAAAATTTCCCGTGGCTATACTCTTTTAGGAAAATAAATACTATGAAGCCCAAAACTTTCTTTTCCATCAGAACAGATGCATTCCAAAGGAAATCTTACCAAAGGAATAGGGAAAATGGAACTATGTAGACGACGGTCATCCCCACTGGGACGAGGTCCGACAAGCAGCAAAGGAATATCAACCACAATAAGAGATCACTAGAGATAAAGTCACCGGCTCCATCAGAAGCATGTAGTTGAAATCTCCCCAATAGGAATGCATAGATTCATCATTCAGAAGGAGTTACTTTACATGATCAATGAAGAGAAGCTTGGAAAGACAAGAACGTCTCAGGAAGAAGCACAGAATTGATAGGTGGATAGAAAAAGAATACGCAAGCTCACCACCTCCGACACCATCCAATGCTTCCTGAGAGATGATGTCAGATGACATATGCAAGAAACTTACCCTCTTTACTGGGTTACCCTTTCCAGTGGGTTACCCTCTCCAGTGGGTTACCCTTTTCTTTGGGTTACCCTCTTCTCCAAGAAAACTCTTCTCAGTGGGTTACCCTTTTAGATGGGTTTTGAAGTTGTTGACTTAGCTACTTCACAGAGAAGGAGCTTATCCACCTTCTTTCAAGATGCCTGATGCACCTACTTGCAAGATGCTAACAGATAATTCTTGTACCTTCCAAAAGGATAAGACTTATCCTTATTAATGTATAATACTTATCCCTTGGATGTTAGGATAGGATTGTAATATTTTATTTGATGTTTATCCATAGCGTAGCTTAGATAGTAAGTTTCCTTCCTCTATAAAAGGAATCCTAGGACTTTAGGTTAGAGGCATCATTTGCTCTACCTAAATCATTTTCTTCCTTGTATAGTTTCTCTCTACTATCAATGAAAATATTTATTTGCTAAACTCTGTTGCTCTTTCTTTCTCTCTTCCAAAGGGATGGGTACTTCGATCCTTTAGGTCGGAGTAGTGGGGTAAGTAAATACTATGGCGAAGTGCTAGCTTGTTACGACGGCAAAAATGGCACCTTAGAGTTACTTTCCATATTTATGAAATAGAATTAGCTTTGTCCACACGATGTAGACGTCTAACTACTTTCCATGTATAATGAAGTTGGCTTTATTCACACGACATAGATGTATAGGTCCTTTCCATGTATATAAAGCAAAATTGGCTTAGTCCATACCGTAGCATTCTGAAAAGATTCAATATCTGAGAAAGAACACGCAGATCTGGGGTCTGCCTTAGTACACCTTTTGTTCTGCAGCCGTTTTGAGGGAAACAGTCTAGGGATATCCACTGTAAGACCCATTTTAGGCATATATGGAATAGTTGTATACTAAAGAGATAAGGGATCTCATATGTTCTAAGACTGGCACAGTCCAGCCATCCCTCTTTTGGGTTGTGAAGGCTTTGTTGCCAAGGAAAACTATCCTTGATATATAGCTTATAGTTCCAAAGCCAAGCCATCTCGTTAAGGGTTTTGAAGGCTTTGTAGCTAAAAATCAAACCGTCTATACGGATGCGTAGCTCAGTCATAGGAAAGTTGTGGCATGTCAATTAAAATCTTTGATTTCATATGGAATGCCACCTATATGGAAGTGAATCGCCTATCATGTTAGAAAGGTTAGTCTCTATCTCTGTGGTTTTGATGAAAGATTTGACTTGTTAAGGTATACCACCTCCATGGTGTTGAAACCTATTGGAAAGTTAGTCTTTATTTCTGTGGTATTTGACGAAAGCTTTTATTTTATATGGCGTGCCACCTATATAGTCGTGAAACCACCTTTTATGTTGTAAAGTTTGTGGTCTACTTCCTGTTCGCCTGTCTGCTCTCTCCGGTAGTCTTCCGTGCCCATCTACCTCCCCATCTATTTGGTATCAGAGCAGCTTCCCACCAATAGGTGATGAGTTCTCTTGATTTAGGGACTCCAGTCAGTATTAGTTTATGTACTTTTCTTTGATTATTCATATGTATTGATTTGTGGTAGTTGGAGGCATGGCCTAGGTATTTACAGTCAGTCTAGTAGAGACTTCATAGATAGTCAGTTAAAGTCATGGAATGTAATTCACTTTATTTCTTCAATTTTATCATATTATAAACTTTATCAATTATATACTTATTCAGATTTCCTTATGATCATGTTTCCACTCTATAAAAAATTTAGTTTTATACAATTCAATTCAATTTCTCAAGTAGTATGCCAGTTCATTTGTTGACTTGGGATCACTTATGGTTCCAAACACCATGTTATGACTAGGGGGTAGTCTCAGGTCATGAAAAACTTTGTATCAGAGCCAGGTTCAAGTGTCCTAGAGAGTCTATGAAGCAGTGTCTAGCAGAGTCTTACGGAATGGTATGGAAACATCTGTACTTTTCTTTGAAAGGCTACAGGGCATTTAAGAAATATTTCCCTTATTTCATGTCATAGATCGTGCAGTAGAAGTTTTATCTAAGGAACTTATGTAGATTCTTACATTAATCCATTCATGACTTCTCTGTCTTATTCTTAAGGTAACAGCAACAGCCTGCTTAAATTCTTACAAATAGTATTTTCTCAGACAGTCCCCACAGATAATTATGGGATAACACATAGGATCAAAAGTATCCCATTAGTTCTTTTAAGTTCTGATGTTTGAAATATTTCATTTATATTCATGAAAAAATGTGCACTAAGCTAAAGTCATATGTGCCCTCAGATCCTTTCTCAGAATCCTATGACAGTACATGATCTAGAGTTAGAAGCATGAACCCAGAAGTTTAGTAGAAGTACAGTGGGGATAGTGATTATCTGAATTTAGTAGATTATGTATCCATAGGGATGGTTGTATGAAAGGTGAATCAGTAGGCTTGAAATAGTGTATGCAAGAATTTAAGTTTGTTGACTTAAAATTATATGTTGTTGATGTTGGGTATGTTGGTGTAATGGTAATTCATTTGGTTTAGGGAAAAATATAATTTTAGAGATATGATATTAGTGGGATATGAAGGAAGTTATTATGGTTAATTAAAGGTTTGGAAATATCCATGTTAAGTGTTAAAATCTAAGTTTGAATCTTTGAAGATTAAGCTAATAAAAATAAGAGTTGAAGCTCTAAATGGTGTGAAATCATGGTATGGTAATACTCCTAAAAATTCTAAGTTAATCAGTGTTTAAGTTATTGTATGATGACTATTGGGGCTATAGAAAGTTAAGAGTTCTATCTTAGAAGGAAGTACTAGCAGCAGGTTTTACACTTTCAGGTGCAGTTTTTCAGGGCGAGTTAGTAATTATGTATATTGTTATATCTTGGGCTCTAGAGTAAAGTGGTTGCAATCCATTTTAAACTTTATTAAAGGGGTCCACAGAATTAGACTGATGGCTTTAAGCTAAGGGGGAGATAATAGGACAAGGAACAAAGTCAGGCTCTCAGATTCTAGTAGTGATGTTAGTGTATTGTATAACATCAATAGGGGAGAAAGATGTCTATAACATTCTTATCTCAGTACAAAGTTTTGTACTTCAGTCATTATGATATCTACTCATGCCTTACATGTCAACTCTATGATCATAGCTCATATTCATGCATTTGCCATAAAAATCATGTATACTTCCAGTTTCTAGTATGAGGAGTTCCAGTTCACTCGGCAGTACAAATCATATTCCATGAATTTATGAACTCCAAACTTAGGTCATGCAGCTTATGACTCATGTACTCATGCTTTATCGTATGCTCAATTCCCATAACTCATGATGCATTCTTAATGACCACTAAAATTCAAATTATGTCATGTATGTCCTTAGTTTTTATCTTATTAATGAATTTAGGCTTTTGATACTCTATTCCTCAGGCCTTAGTTATATGTCAAAGTTATGTCTTCAGTTCCATCATGTCTCCCAACTCATCAGGGTGCCACTTCCAGTGCTATCAGTGGTCAGCATCCGAATAGATTATATGCTCTTTAATCCCGCCAAGATTAAGAAAATTCTCCTGATATAGATATTGGTATGTTACAGGTCTTTCACTTGTATGTTTATGCTTTACTAGACCCTGGAGATTCTCTTTTTTTTGTAACTCCTTATATTGTCATCAATTTTGGAGTCAGTCTCAAAACTCTAGTAGATCCCTTTTCAGTGTCTACCCCAGTAGGTGTTTCCATTGTAGCCAAGAAGGTATACAGGAACTGTTCGGTCATAATATCTCAAAAAGTTACTTTAGTTGATCTTATGGAGTTAGAGATGATGGATTTTGATGTCAATCTCATCATGGATTGGCTCTACTCATGCTATGCCTCAGTTGATTGTAGAAACAAAATAGTTCATTTCCAGTGCCCAAATGAACCAGTCCTTGAATGGATGGTTAGTACTACAGTGCTTAAGGGTCAGTTGATTTCATACCTTAAAGCGAGAGAAAAGATATCCAAGGGATGTGTCTATCATCTTATGCGAGTCAAAGACTCTAGATCAAAAACTCCAACTCTTGAGTCTGTTTCAGTAGTCAGGGAATTTCCAGATGTGTTCCCTGAAGATCTTCCCGGAGTTCCTCCCGAAAGGGAAATCAACTTCGGAATAGACCTTCTTCCAGATACTCAGCCTATATCTATTCTACCATATAGAATGGCTCCAACTGAACTCAAAAAACTGGAAGAACAGTTGAAGGATCTACTGGATAAGGGATTTGTTAGGCCCAACATCTCTCCGTAGGGCGCACTAGTTCTATTCATGCATAAGAAAGAAGGTTCTCTCAGAATGTGCATAGACTACCATCAGTTGAACAAAGTCACAGTCAAGAATAAATATCCACATCCTAGAATCGATGACTTGTTTGACCAACTTCAGGGTGCCAACTACTTTTCTAAGATAGATGTTAGATCGGGCTATCATTAGCTTTGGGTCATGGAATATGACATTATAAAAATAGCTTTCCGAACTCGGTGTGGTCATTTCAAATTTTTAGTCATGTCCTTTGGTCACACGAATGCCCCAACAGCCTTTATGGAATTGCTGAACCGAGTGTTAAAGTAGTACTTGGACATGTTTGTTGTAGTCTTCATTGATGACATTGTTTTTTACTCCCATAGAAAAAATGATCATGCAGACCATCTCAGAATAGTGTTACAGACTCTTAGAGCTCACCAGTTGTTTGCTAAATTCAGTAAGTGTGAATTATGGCTAAGATCATTAGCTTTACTTGGCCATATTATTTCTAGTAATGGTATTAGAGTTGATCCTCAAAAGATCGAGGTGGTGAGAAACTGGCCTAGACCTATCTCTCCATTTGATATTAGGATTTTCTTGGGTTTAGCTGGATATTACCATTGGTTTTATGAAAGGTTTTCTTCTATTTCATCCCCCATGTCCACATTGACTCAGAAGAAAGTTAAGTTTTAATGGTCAGATTCCTGTGAGAAGAGTTTTCAGGAGTTAAAGACTTTACTCACCTCAATCCCAATTCTTACCTTGCAAAATGGTTCAGATGGGTTTGTTGTATACTTTGATGTATCCAGAGTAGTTTTGGGTTGTTTCCTCATGCATAGAGGTAAGGTCATAGCCTATGTCTCCAGATAACTTAAACCCCATGAGAAGAATTACCCTACTCATGATCTTGAGCAAGCAGTTGTAATGTTTGCCTTAAATATTTGGATGCATTACTTGTATGGGGTACATGTTGATGTGTTCACAGATCACAAAATCTTGCAATATGTGTTCTGTCAGAAAGACTTGAATTTGCGTCAGAGGAGGTGGTTAGAGTTATTGAAAGATTATGAAATGAGTGTTCTGTATCATCCGAGCTAGGACAATGTAGTAGCTGATGCTTTCAATAGATTGTCTATGGTAGTGTTGCTCATTTTGAGGATGGTAAGAAGAAAATTGCTCAGGAAGTCCATCAGCTTGCCCAACTAGGTGTCCGACTAGTCGATTCAGCATAAGGTAGTGTATGGGTGCAGAGTAGTTCAGAATCATCTCTAGTTTCCAAAGTAAAGGAAAAGTAGGATAGAGATCCCAATCTAGTTAAGTTGAAAGAATCAGTCATAGATCAGAAGGTGGAGGTTTTCTCCCAAGTGGAAGATGGTGGGCTGCGTTGTCAGGGTCAGCTATGCGTGTCTGGTGTTGATGAGTTGAGACAGTGAATTTTTGTAGAAGTGCATGGCGCGCCCAACTTTATTCATCCAGGAGATACTAAGATGTACCGCAATTTATGGGAGATTTATTGGTGAACTGGAATGAAGAAAGATATTGCAGAGTTTGTAGCTAAGTGCTCTATGTCTCAACAGGTTAAGATCGTGTACCAAAAACATAGAGGGTCCATATAGGAGTTCAGTATTCCCACTTGGAAGTAGGATGAAGTGAACATTGACTTTGTGATGGGTCTGCCTCGTACTCGTCATCAACATGATTTTCTTTGGGTCATCGTAGAGAGGATGACTAAATCAGCTCATTTCTTGCCAGTCCATACCTCTTATTCAGCTAAGCACTACGCCAAACTCTATCTCAGAGAGTTGGTTAGGTTCCATAGTGTTCATTTATCTATCATCTCAGATAGAGGTACCCAGTTTACCTCTCATTCTGGAAAGTATTCTAAAAGAGTTTTGGTACCTAAGTCCACCTCAGTATAGCCTTCCACCCTCAAACAGATGGTCAAGCAGAAAGGACCATTCAAACTCTTGAAGATATGTTGAGAGCATGTATAGTTGATTTTAAAGGTAGTTGGGATGACCATTTGCCTTTAATTGAATTCACATATAATAACAACTATCATTACAGTTTTAGATGGATCCGTTTGAAACTCTCTATGGTAGGAGATGTAGATCTCTGATTGGTTTGTTTGAAGTTGGTGAGGCCACAGTAGTAGGGCCTGACTTTAAGATTGATGCCTTAGAGAAGGTTCAATTGAATAGAGAAAGTCTTAGAGAATCCCAGAGCTAACAGAAATTATATGAAGATGTGAGGAGAAAGGATCTCAGGTTTGAGGTTGGTGATTTTGTGTACTAGAAAATATCTCCCATGAAGGGGGTAAAGAGGTTCGGCAAGAAAGGGAAACTAAGTCCCCGATATGTCGGTCCCTACAGAATTCAAAGTCAGTTTAGAAAGGTAGCTTGCAAAGTTGAGTTGCCTTCAGATCTAGCTTGAGTACACCCAATGTTCCATGTTTCATTGTTGAAGAAGTGTATTGGTGATCCAGCTGCAGTTGTTCCCTTAGAAAGCGTAGATGTTCATAACAGTTTTTCCTATGAGGAAGTTCCAATCAAAATTCTTGATCATCAAGTTCATAGACTAAGGAACAAAGAAGTTCCACTGGTCAAAGTTCTTTGGCAGAATCAGTCCATTGAGGGAACACTTGGGAAGCAGGAGCAGATATGCGAACCAAGTACCCTCATCTTTTTTCCGTGAATTCAGATTTAGTTTAAGCTACTAATCTTCTTAAGATTTCTCTCTATCATGCTCAGTTGCAGTTGCACATCATGTCTATGTCAGTCATGCATTTACAAATTAGTTCAACAATGTATTCCATGTATCTGATATGCATGTTCAGTGTGTAAGCTCAGTCCATTAGTTTTCCTCATCTTAACCAATCTCATTCGAGGACGAATGATCCCAAGGGGGAGACATTGTAATACCCTGTATTTCCTTAGCATAATTTTAAGTCCCAATACAAGACTATTCATATATAAAATTTTCGAAATACCCATTATTTTTCAGTTTAGAGCCTGCCATTGCATAGGAAATTACATTAGCTTTCCAACGATATAATATTCTCCCAAATCCAAAAACCGAGTAAGAAGTTATGGTAATTTTAAGTTCCAATCGTTAAACACCATCATTTTGGTCACTAGCGCGTGCGGAGCTAGTCTAAATGACAATTGTCAATTTCCAGTAAGGGACCACGATAATGGCACGTCACGGAGGTATCCAAAATGGCATTCCAAAGGCTTAGCATGATAGCTCCGCGTCGTGCCAATGGACTATATGAGGATTGTCGATTTCCAGTGGCCCAGCGCAATTGCACTGCATCGCGCCGAAGACAAAAATTGGGATCTTTAGTTTCCAGACCGAGTTTTTAAATTCGTTTAGGGGTATTTGGGTCTTTTTCCACAACCCTAATCAACCTAAAACACGAGATTTAACCCCTAAGTGACCTAAATAATCGTGATTTATTCAATTCCTCTCAAAATTAAAAATCCCCTTCTCAAGAACAAGAAACCCTAGATCTCAAATTCAAGACCAAATCTCAAGAACTCACCATCAATCCACTCAAATTCATTAACCCATGTATGTTCAATGTTCATCCATGGGTTCCTTCCACCCATGGAATCCAAGTATCCGATTTAAATTGTAAAATTGTGATCTTTTCAAGTTTTCTTGATTTTAAAATTATGATTAAACCATGAATTACCATGAATCTTGTTATATACCATGTTTTAGCAAAATAGATGTCTATTACTACACTCCATATGTTTAAATATTATTGTCCACTGATTTAATGCATGATTTGTGATAATGGTGTTGAAAATGTGCTTTACCACAAGTTTTGGTCTAATGCTCATGCTTAATGTACACCATACATATCAAGTGTTTGATAAAATGCTTACAAGAATAAATATTTAATAAAAGCCTTCATGATATGTCCTCCAAGCTTTAGTGTCATTTTACTATTATTATTTTTTGTCCCAAGGGTATTGAATACCTGAAAACCATGGATGTTTACTTAGTCTCAGTTTAGTATCTTCAGAAACTTTAGATTATATTATAAGCATTATTAGAAAATTCAGTTAAACTTAGAATAGTCTAGTATTTCAGTGTTTTTCAGTTGTGAGTAGGATTTAGCACCGAGCGAGTGTAAGGATGGTGGCTTCCCCGTCAGATTGGGTGAGCCGCTAGTAGCATTCCCTAAACTCCAGAACTATGTAGCCAGCGTAGGATATGAGAACTACCCATTAGTTTAGGCTTGACTATCTCGCAGGGGTCACCCATCAGTTCAAGATTGACACCCTTAGTCCTTCAGGACAGTACATCAGTATAGTGGATCTACATAGCCAGCATTAGTACCCGTGGCACAGTATTAACACCCTTCCAACTGGGTTACGGTTGGACCCCAATTAGCTCAGATTGGGTAATTTTGGTTAGATAATACCTCCCACAGTCTCAGTTATAGTCTTAGTCCAGTAATCAGTTCAGACATTCCGTCCTAGTGTTGTTTGACCAAAGCATATAGATATCATTTATCTCAGTATTTTAGTTTACAGCTTTTATTCAGTTTATGTTACATTCTTTGTCATGCATCCTCAATATCTATAAATTTCACGTACCTTCAGTATTTACAAACTTTCATGCATTCTATTCAGTACTACATGTTTTACATATATATTCAGATAATTATTATTCCTATTCATGAAACCATGAATATCATCTTACCTCATTTAGCATACTAGTACATTCAAAGTATTAATCGCAAGCCCTTTTCTTATGCTATGATGTATTATATCATAGGTTTTGGCGCATAGTTCCTGGATCGCACTTAGACTTCTCAGACTCTCAGCAGCAGCAGTGGTGAGTCCTCATATTTTGAGGATCGATTATTTTATTTCATACTTTCAGTCTAGTAGTTAGTTGGAGTTAGTTGGGGTTTTTCCTATCAACTCACAGTTATTTAGTTTAGAGGCTTTCAAACACTACAGTCAATTATTCAGTATTGAAACTTTAGTTTACATGTCAGTTAGTTATTCAGTTTATGTTAGATTTTAGTATTTATTTAAGACTCGGATATTTATTTCTTCATATTCATAATTTAGTATTTGTTTCAGTTATTAAAACCTTATGTCATATCAGTTGTTCTTCCACATTTATGGTTATGTTATTCAGTGCTCACAACAGGTACCAGCTCATGGGTTAGCTTGTGGTCCCTCGGGACTGTAAGCACCGTATGACGCCCAGGGTGTACTCTCGGGGCGTTACAAACTTGGTATCAAATCCTAAAGTTTTAAAGTGTCCTAGGTAGTTTGAAAGTCGTGTCAAGTAGAGTCTTGTGCATGGGTGTGTAGCGCGCCACACTTATGGGCAAGAGGCTACAAGGCGTTTAGAAAAAGTTTCCCTTCTTTTAATATTTATGTCGTATGAGTGAGCATGATCTCCAATTAAACTCTCAGTATAATCTTTTTCTTTCTTCCTCTTACAGAACATGCCTCCTAAGAAGAACGAAAAAAGAACAGGAAACCATCCAGCACCTCCGCCCGTCCAGGAATATCCTTTGGATGAGAATGTCTCTCACACAAAATTCAGGGTTGCGTTCACCACACTAGCAAATTCTGTAGCAGCTCAGAATGAACGGGCAGCTATTGTTCAAGCCAACCCAGTGGCCAATACTGTTATAACCAGGATTTGGGATTTCACCTGGATGAATCCTCTTTCCTTCACGAGGTCCAAGTCTTAAGAGTATCCACAGGAATTCGTAGATATGGTTCAAAAGGTAATGGATTCTACAGGGGTGATATCCAGTGAGATGTTGAGTTGGTTGCATATCAGTTGTAGGATGTAGACCATACATGGTTTAAGTAGTGGAAGGTAGATAGGGGTGTAGATGCAGGTCCTGTAGAATGGGAAGAGTTTGCTACAACTTTCTTAGATAGATTCTAACCATTGGAGTTGAGTGAGGCCAAGGTGTTAGAATTTATTAACTTGAGGTAAGGCAACATGAGAGTGAAGGAGTATTCCCTCAAGTTTACTCACTTAGCTAGATGTGCTCCTCATGTGGTAGCTGACAGCAGGTCCAAGATGAGAAGTTTGTGTCTGGTGTATCTGACAATGTGTTCAAAGAGTCCAGGGCTTCAATGCTGATTAGGGAGATGGACTTGTCTAGGATAATGGTCCATGCTCAATAGATTAAGGAGAAAAGATTAAGAAGAGAGAGAGAGAGAAAACAAGAGAGATAGGATGGGTAGTTTTAATTTTAGCCAGCCATGGTCAGAAAGTGGTAACCATCCTCAGTTTTATCAAAGTTCTTGATCCCCAGCACCCTCTTCAGCCAGTGCCCCAGTACCTAAATTCAGAAATGATAGAAGGGATAGAGCACTAGGCTCTAAGTCCCAAGGTAGTGTTAACAATGCTCGTACAAACCCTCTATGTTAGAAATATGGAAAAAAACATCAGGGAGAGTGTAAAGTGGGTAGTGATGTGTGCTTCGTGTATGGAAAGCCAAGCCATCAGAATCGAGAGTGTCGGGTAGTTGCTCATAAAGGTAGGGATTTTCCCCAATAGGACCAGTCCCATCAGTCATCAGTTTCATCCGTTCTCCCAACTCAGTAGGATGCCGCTTTTAGTGCTACCATTGGTCAGCGTCCAAACAGATTATATGTTCTTCAATCCCGCCGAGATCAGAAAAATTCTCGTGATGTAGTTACTGGTACGTTACAGGTCTTTCACTTACATGTTTATACTTTACTAGACCCTGGAACTTCTCTTTCTCTTGTAACTCCATATATAGCCATCAATTTTGGAGTCAATCCCAAAACTCTAGCAGACCCCTTTTTAGTGTCTACCACAGTAGGTATTTCCATTGTAGCCAGGAAGGTACATTGGAATTGTCTGATCACAATATCTCAAAAAGTTACTTCAATTGATCTTGTGGAGTTAGAGATGATGTATTTTGAAATCATTCTCGGCATGGATTGGCTTTATTCATGCTATGCCTGAGTTGATTGTAGAAACAGAATAGTTTATTTTCATTTCCCAAATGAGTCAGTCCTTGAATGGAGGGGTAGTACTAAAGCGCTTAAGGTTCAGTTGATTTCATACCTTAGAGCGAGAGAAATTATATCCAAGGGATGTGTCTATCATCTTGTGCGAGTCAAAGACTCTAGCTTAGAAACTCCAACTCTTGAGTCAGTTTCAGTAGTCACGGAATTTCCAGATGTGTTCCCTGAAGATCTTCCCAGAGTTCCTCCCAAAAGGGAAATCAACTTCATAATAGACCTTCTTCTAGATACTTAGCCTATATCTATTCCTCCATACAAAATTGCCCCATCTAAACTCAATGAACTAAAAGAACAGTTGAAGGATCTCCTAGATAAGGTATTCATCATACCCAGTGATACGCCCAAATTACAACTCTCATTAGAAAGTATAAGCGGTCTCTATTAAATATAGAACCCAACTAGGTTGGGTGTCGAATCTCACAGGGAATACTGAGCTCACTAAATATTGTAATCGTTACTGGACTGTTGATCAGAGGTTCCTGAATAAGGGTTTTTTTAAATTTGTAACTGATAATGTAATTAATTGTTACAAGAGTATTCCAACGATTGATTCTCTTTATAATTAGTAAGTCAATGAGATTAAACAAACCAGAGCTATAGTTACCAAAATGCTAGCACAATTAGGGTTGTGAATCGCTTAAGAGTTCCATTTAGCAAATTCAATTGCAAGAAGGGTTGAATCATATTCCTTATCCCTTAGTCTGTCAAACTAAGTGGATAGATTATCCTCTAATTCTCCCAAACTCAAAGGATACATTGTTCTTTCAACCATTTTCTCATGTATGCTAATCCTGTTAGGGCATTTTCCATTAATCCAAAGTTAAAGACCTTAGAATTCATGTAAACACTTTATTTTCCCAACAAACACTTTCCTTTCAGACAAGTGATGTTCTTGGGCTCACTGTTCAAGTTTGCAACCAAGAAAAGCCATTAAATTGAAGAAAGGTTTATACAATATCAGTTATTCATAGAACTCAATTTGATTCACAACGCATAGATGCTTTTCACATTAAGGGTCCCATAACCCTAGTTATGGGAACTAGCTACAAAATTCCATAGAAGAAGAAAAAGAAATAATTCTTTTATTATTCATAAATAAATTTAGAATTCACTTACAAAAATCTCAAGAATCAGTTCTTGAATCTTCACTAATGAATTGAATGACTAACTTCCCCAAAGATATCTTTCAATCCCAAGGTACTAAGTTACAGAGAGTTTCAATAGATGATAAATTTGTCAAACGTAATAAAAATATAATAATGCTAACCCTAAAATTTGGTATTTATATGTTCCCAGATAAAAAGGAATTTAAAATTTAAAAATCAGAAAAGCCGCGTCTAAGTTGACGGCCAATGTGGTGATCCATCGAAAGTCTGAAGATCCACCATCTGATCCGTCACTGACTCTTCATGAAAAGTTTTTTCTGGATAAGGTCTGATGATCCAACTGGTGGTCCATCATAAGACTGACGGTCCACCATTTTGTCCGTCACTGAGTCCTTGCGGAGAATGGCTTCTATATAAGGTCTGACGATCCAACTAGTGGTCCATCATAAGACTGACGGTCCACCATTTTGTCCGTCACTGAGTCCTTCCGAAGAGTGGCTTCTGTATAAGGCCTGACGGCACACCTAGTGGTCCATCACAATACTGACGGTCCACCCTTTGGTCCATCACTGAGTCCTTCGGGAGGCCATGTTCTGGATAAGTCCGATGGTCCAACTGGTGGTCCGTCGCAAGTCTGACGGTCCACCATTTTGACCGTCAAATTCCTCTAATTGCTACTTTTTCCAAGTTTTTTCTGTGATTCACTCCTTTCCCTGAAACACTAAAAAGACACATTAAATACCACTTTGGTTGCTTGAAAACATACAATTTTCCGAAGAAGATGATGCCAAATGTTCCATCAGAAGACGGAACATCAACACCCTCAACTTAAGATAATTGCTTGTCTCAAGAAACTCAGCACCTTATTGTGAACATAAACAATACAATGACCTGCAACCAACCACTGAAATATTTTGATGCAACTATTCACCCATCATTTCACTTATATGAATTTAACACATCAGGGTCTATACCAAGCATTGATCATAATTCAGCACACAAACATGGATGTTACATCCCATAGAGAACAGCAAAACTCAGTGAAACTCTAGTTGCCCTCACAATAATGAAATCCACCACTAAGCACATGATGTGGACGTAATCTAAACTCCCACACTCATCAAAGAAGTTACAAGCATAGTCTTAAATACCCATAGGCTTTCCCTAGCCATACGACACCTCCTCAAAGTTGAATCGATAGGATCAAATAGGTCTTTTCAAGGCTTGTAATGAGTCTTCAGGTTAGGTAAGGATATGCTTTTGGATAAAGTGACTCATTAAGACTTAACTCTCCTTGCCATTGTATTACTGTAACCCAGAACAACTCATTTACTGCTTCTAATAAAAGGCTCTTCTTCAGACATAAAACCCTTTTTTTATATATATATTGAAAAAGACAAGAATCAATAGTCACCCTCAACTTAAGGTGCACAATATCTTTGAACTGATCAGGGCCAAAAGTGTTTAGACTAAAATTTACACTCAACTTCCATTTAGCATTTGCACCTTGACAAAAGTCACCCTCAACTTAGGTGTTTTGCCTAAGTTAAAGTGCACAATACCCAAATATTTGTGCCAAGGCCAGAGTAGGATGCGAACGCCCTACGGAGAGTAAATAAACGTTATTGGAATTGAAAACAAAAGTCCTTTCAGGAATAAGACGGGTTCAAATGAGATAAAAATCTTTTTAGTGGGGTTATTAATTTAGGCTAAGTAGGCTAAAAGTACAAAGAGGCCTGTTATCCTATCCTATTGAATCCACTAGAAGACCGTATCAATGACTCAGGCAAGTTCTAGGCATTAGACTATGCAAGAAATGAAAGTAAATCCTCATGCCTACCGGCAACTGAACTAAACTTCTTCTGCAACTCTTGGAATGTTCATCACATTATTCATGTACCTCTTGCAGAATAATGCCAAATGCAGATTTACTGAAGGTTATGTACACATGTTTGCCTGAATAAAGTAAATAATTACACACACATTCTTATAGTCTTATGAAAACATCATTCATTATTCATATTTACAACAAAGTACTGAAACAGAAACATTTTATAGATAATCATTAAACACAGATATTTACATCACAAGCTGCAGAATTTGAAATGCAATAATAAAAACACCCTAGACATGCCACTTCTACTAGATAGTATATGATTGGATTCAGAATATCGGTAACAATATCCAACCATGATGTAAATACACCCACCCCCACACAAAAAGATAAGCATTATCCTCAAAGCAATAAATTACCATACATGGTTAGATTAGGATATTTACGTTGCCTCCTGTTTCTCTAAGGCATCTGTCAGGTGAGGTGAGGTCGTTGCGTCCTCACCCAGTGCTATTTTTCCCCTATGGTGGTAGGAGCACTCACAACCTCACCCTCCACAATTGAAGGAATCGTCTCCCGAACCGATCCTGCACTTCCCCCCCCCTTTTTTTAGGGTTAAAGTGACGATGATATTGACGGTATGTCATAAAGATGGCGGACCACCACTCTGAATATCACTCATCACTAGGGTTTGCGTGTTTCTATTTTTGTGTGATGGTGAGTGGGATGGTCCACCAAGAATGTGACGGTCCATCAGTTCAGTTGTCACTTCTTACCAGAATGCATATCACTGATCTTATTTTTGATGGATCCTATGATGGCCCACCAGGTTTGTGACGGTTCGCCACTTAGGCCGTCGTGGCTTATCCAGTGAATAAACTTTCTTGCCATTTCTTGAAGGATGAAAGTGGTGGTCCGTCAGGAGACTGGTGGTCGACCAAGTCATCTGTCACCCTATTCCAGTGGCTCACCTGTATCCCTCTTTTCCCTTTTTTGAATTTCTGGTCCTGCGCATTTCACAAACACATCAAAATTAAATAAAAACATGAAAGGGACTCTAACTATAGTTACAACAGTATGTAGTTGGTTTCCTCCCACTAGCTCCTGATTTATCATTGTGGCACGACTCAGTTATCTCGACTACTTAGACTTCATTGAGATAAAAGATATCAACACTTCTTATCGAGTCTTTTGGACCGATATAAAGTTTGATTCATTTCCCATTCACTTTGAAGATGCTACCATCTTTATTTTCAAGATAGACTACTCCAGATGAGTACACTTGACTGGCTTTAAATGGTCCTGACCACTTAGACTTGAGTTTACCTGGAAACAATTTGAGCTTGGAATTGTACAGAAGTGCCAAATCATATTTCTGGAAGTCTCTGCTTTCAAGTCTTCGGTCGTGATACTTTTTCATCTTCTCTTTGTAAAGGTATGCTCTTTCGTAAGCCCCGAGATGGAATTCATCCATCTTATTCAGTTGCCCCAATCTTAGCTCTGCTATCTCCTTCCAATTTAGATCTAACATTTTTAGAGCCCACAAAGCCATGTGTTCCAGTTCAACCGGTAAATGGCATGTTTTTCCATAGACTAGCTGATACGGTGACATACCAATAGGGGTCTTAAAATTAGTTTGATATGCCCACAAAGCATCATCTAGCTTTCGATCCCAATCTTTCTTATTAGCATTCACTATTTTGGCTAGGATGGTTTTAATCTCCCAAATTGACACCTCCACTTTCCCACTAGTTTGTCGGTGATATTGAGTTGCTACTCTATGCTGTTTCACCCCATATTTCACTAAAACTGCCCGAAACACTTTGTTGCAAAAATGGGATCCTCGATCACTTATAATAGTTTGTGGAACTCCAAAGCGAGAGAAGATGTTCTTCTTAAGAAACGTAACAACGCTCTTACCTTCATTATCAGAAGAGGCAATAGTTTCAACCCATTTGGATACATAATCCACAGCAACTAAAATGTACTTCATTCCATACGAACTTACAAACGGGCCCATCAAATTGATGCCTCATACATTAAACAATTCCACTTTAAGCATCTTGGTTAAAGGCATTTCTGCCTCTTAGAGATAGACCCCTGCCTCTGACATTGGTCACATTTCATCACAAACTTGTGAGCGTCCTTAAATAATGATGGCCAATAGGATCCACTCTGTAACACCTTTCTCGCAGTTCGATCACCTGCATGGTGACCCCCGACTGGGGAAGCATGACATGCTTCTAATATGCTTAATACATCTACCTCTGGAACACATCTCCTTACAATATTGTTAGCACATCGCTGAAAAAGATATGGCTCAACCCAGAAGTAGTGTGTCACATCATGAAGAAACTTTTTTCTTTGATAGAAAGAAATATTTTCTGGATTCACCTCGCTCACCACATAATTCGCAAAATCAGCATACCAATGTAGGTTCTCCAAAGCAGCAGCTAAGATTTCCTCATCCGAAAATGCATCATTGATCTCCATCTCATATCTAACTTCTCACTCGCCTTCCATCCTAGACAGAGATCTGCCACTTGGTTTTCGCAATCCTTTCTATCTTTGGATTCAAAGTCAAATTCTTGGAGTAGCAACACCCATCTAATCAACCTTGGCTTGGCATATTTTTTATCCATCAAATATCTCAAGGTTGCATGGTCAGTGTGGATCACCACCTTGGTACCTAGAAGATAATCTCTAAACTTCTCAAAAGCATACACTATAGCAAGGAGTTCCTGTTTGGTGACAGTGTAATTCTTTTGAGCTCCATTCATAGCTTTGCTGGCATAATAGATTGGATGAAACAATTTGTCCCTTTTTTCCCCAAAGAGGCTCCAAAGGCAACACCGATTGCATCACACATGATCTCAAACAGCTTGGACCAATTCGGTGCTACAAAGATAGGGGCTTCCACTAGTTTCCCTTTAAGGCATTCAAATGCCTTCAAGCAATCTTCATCAAAGTAAAACTTCATTTATTTCTCCAAAAGTTTGCAGAGTGGGTTTGCAATCTTGGAGAAGTCTTTAATAAACCTACGATAAAAACTAGCATGGCCGAGAAAACTGCAAACCCCCTTCAAGGAAACTGGAGGTGGTAGTCTCTCAATAACTTCAACCTTGGATCGATCAACTTAAATCCCTTTTGCTGAAATTTTATGCCCGAGAAAAATGCTCTCCTTAACCATAAAGTGGCACTTCTCCCAATTAAGCACAAGATTGAATTCCACACATCGTTGTAAGGCCATACTCAGGTTTTCCAAACACAACTCCAATGAATCTCCTACAAATGAAAAATTATCCATAAACACCTCTAAGGTGTCTTCAACCATATCTGAGAAAATGGACATCATGCACCATTGAAAGATGGCAGGTGCATTACATAACCCAAACGGCATCCGCTTGAATGAAAAAGTGTCATACGGGCATGTAAAAGTAGTCTTCACCTGATCTTCGAGAGAAATACAAATCTGGTTATATCCATAATAACCATCCAAAAAGTAATACCATCCCTTTCCTGCCAATCGATCAAGTATTTGATCCATGAAAGGCATTGGAAAGTGATCCTTTAATGTCCAGAAGTTGAGCTTTCGGTAGTCCATACACACCCTTCACCCAGTAACAGGCCTGAGTGGGATCAATTCATTCTTCTCATTGGCTACCATTGTCATGCCCCCTTTCTTAGGAATATATTGCACAGGACTCACCCATTTACTATCTGATATAGGATATACCACCCCTGCATCTAACCACTTGATAATTTTATTCTTTACCACCTCTTGTATATGTGGGTTCAGGCGACGCTGATGCTCAATAGTAGGTACACAATCCTCCTCTAGCTGAATTTTATACATACATATGCCAGGAGGACTACCGATGATATTCGCAATAGTCCAACCAATAGCTCTCTTATATCTCTTAATAACAAAGATGAGAGCTTCCACCCGTTGCACACCCAAATCAGCAGCAATAATGACGGGTAGTGAATTATCACTACCCAAGAACACGTACCTCAAATGACCTGGTAACTCTTTCAATTCCAACGCCGGTGGCTCTTCGACAGATAGCTTTGCCAGTGGTGTTGGTCGATTCTTGAGATCAATATCGAGCTTCTTAGGAGTGTAAGAATATGATCCCATTCCTGTCAAAGCAAAAACGGTCTCTTCATAATCCGCAATATCTTTACAATCAAAATTCATAAGCACTGCGGCTAACGACTCAACAGCAAACTGCTCCTCTATTGGTATTTCCTACTCGTCCTCATAATATACATCAATAATTGAGAACACGCTCATCTCTTTATGTTGTTTTATTGATTTGTACACATTCAAATGCACCACTTCATCATTCATACTAAATAAAAGCTTATTATCTCGCAAATCTATTAGCGCACTTCCGGCTGCGAGGAAAGGTCGACCCAAGATTATGCGCACCTCGAAGTCCACCTCACAATCCAGAATTATGAAATTTTCAAGAAATATAAAGGTAGCTACCTTCACCAGCACATGATAAAAAATACCAACAGGTCATTTTACCGACCTATCCGCCATCACGAGTTGCATGTTGGAGGGTGTGGGGTCTTCCAAACCCAACTTTTTATAAACAGCTAGCGACATCAGGTTAATTCTAGCTCTCAAATCACATAAAGCCTTAGCAA
Source organism: Capsicum pubescens (assembly GCA_030864215.1). Lineage (NCBI taxonomy): Eukaryota > Viridiplantae > Streptophyta > Magnoliopsida > Solanales > Solanaceae > Capsicum > Capsicum pubescens. The sequence continues at coordinate 242,189,544 of CM061538.1, forward strand.
ATTCCAAAGACCCTATCGTGAAAGGAATAGTGAACGCTCCTAGGTCCGCCTTCATTTGTACCAAGGACCTTGTAGAAATAGCACTATAATGATGGTGATTATCCACTGGTTCATATCTCGCCGCTCTTTTCTTTGTCAAAAGGTCCTTCATAAATTTGGCATACCCTGGCATTTGCTCAAATGCCTCGACCAAAGGCACATTTACCGTCAACTGCTTTAACATGGCCAAGAATTTGCTAAACTTCATATCCTCAGCCTTCTTCTTCAATCTTTGAGGAAAGGGAGGTGGTGGTCTTGGGTGAGTGTTTACCACTACTTTCTTTTCCTTATTTTTCTCTCTTTTCCACGTATCATCCAGCTGACTATTGGAACAACATCATGAATTATCTCATTTAATTTTTCAAACTCTATCGGATGATTAATATCTTCTTCATCAACATTCTCTTACATAGTATCCACCACAGGCTTACCCATAGATGGGTTTGCCAGTACTTTACCACTCCTGGTGGTAATTGCCATGAACGAACCATCCTTCCTTGGATTTTGAAATGTATCATTTAGTAGAGTACCAGCCTTCCTCTGATTAAACACAGCAAAAAGTTGGTTCATTTGTTGCCCCAACTATTTTATTGAAGTAGAGTACGAGTCAACCAATTGATTCATTGAGGATAAAAAAAAATTCATCTGTGCTACTCTATTATTAGTTGCTTCTACCCCTTTCAATAATTTATCCATCATATCTTCTATGGATATCTTCCTAGAGCTAGTTGCAGTAGCCTCACGATTTCTAGGAGCCACATACAACCCACTCCTGTCATTTTTTTTTCAATTTCCTTGGTCTCGGTACTTGTATCTGAATTTATCATAGTAGTTTCGACCTTGGTTTCCTTGTCCACTTCCTCAAAAAAAACCCTGATTGTTTAAATAATTGGCTTCCTCCTCATAATCGGAGTCATCTCTACCCTGTGATGCCACAGCCATAACCTTCTCTGTTTTTCCTGATAATAAATTCTTAGTAAAAAGGTCCATCTATGTCTTCATGTGAGCCATGTCTTGGTCACATTCTTCTTCCCTTCGCCTTTGCTCTACAGTCATGTCAATATATACAGTGGAGCTTGCTACCTCAGAATCCCTGGTATGCTAATCTATTCTCTGCTTTGTTATACGATCCAGCATCTCATATGCCTCAGGAAAAGTGAGGTCCATGAATGACCCACCCACAGCATTATCCACTACTGGCTTAGTCAATGAATTCAAGGCCCTATATAATATTTCCTTTAGATGAATATTGGTCATCTGATGATTCAGGCACTGGGTGAGCTTCTTCTCTCCCAAGTTTCATGGAGAGCTTCAGTTGGAAGCTGCCTAAAATTACTGATTTTATCTCTTAACTGTTCCTTCTTGGACGGCAGAAAGAACCTATCAAGAAATCATCTTTCAATTACCTCCAATTTGTAATAGAATCAGGGGTTAGCCCATTCAACCATAAAGTTGCTTCTACAGAAAGAGACAATGGGAATAATCTCAGCTGAATATCATTTTGTCCTACTCCTAGATTGTCGAACAATTTGCATGTCGAGATAAAGTTAATGAAAGGCATATTCGGGTCATCAACCGAACAGTCCCTTAAGATGCAATAATTGGATCATGGTACTCATGATATTGAACTTAGATCCAGGTTCTAGGGGCGGGGGAATAATATCCCCTATAGCACCATCCCCATCTAGGTCATCATCATCATCGTCTAGAGAAAACTGAATAGCTCAGCATTTAGGTCTTATCCTAGCCTGGCGATTTCTATTGATATTTTTATTTACTGGTGCGGTATATCATCTACATGTCTTGGGTTTAATAACTTATCATCTCCCATATCCTTATTATCTGGGTTTACTTCACGACCATCATTGTCTGCATTCTGCTGGTTTAATTGTACGACTGCCAAGGCTACTAATCTATCCTGCTCCTGCTGATCAACTATTCTTTTCGGGTCCTGGTGACCATCCATTCATCCAATAAACTGCGGTTCTGGATGAATAGGTAATAATGGTTGACCTGATCTCCGCGTACTTGGCATACAAGATAGTCAACCTGCACAAAACAAAAACAATAAATAAAAAATAAAATTTGGGAATATTTGACCAAAGGGTCGATTAACAATCACAAACTTAGTTGACAACCGTATTCCCCTACAACGGCGCCAAAATTTGATACGTCCAAATTACAAATCTCGTTAGAAAGTGTAAGTGGTCGCTGTCAAATATAGAACCCAACTAGGTTGAGTGTCGAATCCCACAGGGAATCCTGAGCTCACTAAATATTGTAATCATTACTGGACTGTTGATCAGAGGTTCCTGACTAAGGTTTTTTTTTTATTTGTAACTTATAACATAATTGATTGTAACAAGAGTATTCCAATGATTGATTCTCTTTGTAATTAGTAATTTAATGAGATTAAACAAACCAGAGCTATGGTTACCAAAATTCTAGAACAATTAGGGTTGTGAATCACTTAAGAGTTCCATTTAGCAAATTCAATTGCAAGAAGGGTTGAATCTTATTCTTTATCCCTTAGTCTCTCAACCTAAGTGGATAGATTATCCTCTAATTCTCTCAAACTCAAAGGATACATTGTTCTTTCAACTATTTTCTAAAGTAAGCTAATCCTGTTAGGGCATTTGCCATTAATCCAAAGGTTAAAGCCCATAGAATTCATTTAAACACTTTCTTTTCCCAACACTTTATTTTCAGACAAGTGATGTTCTTGGGCTCACTTTTCAAGTTTGCAACCAAGAAAAGCCATTAAATTGAAGAAAGGTTTATACAATATCTGTTATTCGCAGAACTCAATTTGATCCACAACCATAGATGTTTTTCACATTAAGGGTCCCATAACCCTAGTTATGGGAACTAGCAACAAAATTGCATAGAAGAAGAAGAAATAAGTCTTGTATTATTCATAAATAGATTTAGAATTCACTTACAAAAATCTCAAGAATCAGTTCTTGAATCTTCAATAATGAATTGAATGATTAACTTCCCCAAAAATATCTTTCAATCCTAAGGTACTAAGTTACAGAGAGTTTCAATAGATGATAAATTTTTCATAGATAATAAAAAATAATAATGCTAACCCTAAAATTTGGTATTTATATATTCCCAGATAAAAAAGAATTTAAAATTTAAAAATCAGAAAAGTCGCGTCCAATTTGACGGCCAAAGTGGTGGACCGTCGAAAGTGTGACGGTCCATCATCTGGTCCTTCACTGACTCTTCATGAAAAAAAAATTCTGGATAAGGTCTAACGATCCAACTAGTGGTCCTTCATAAGACTGACGGTCCACTATTTTGTCCGGACTGAGTCCTTCCAGAGAGTGGCTTCTGGATAAGGTCTGATGATCCAACTGGTGGTCCGTCATAAGACTGACGGTGTACCATTTTGTCTGTCACTGAGTCCTTTCTGAGAGTGGCTTCTGGATAAGGCCTGACAGCACACCCGGTGGTCCGTCACAATACTGATGATCCATCATTTGGTCCGTTACTGAGTCCTTCGGGAGGCCATGTTCTGGATAAGGCCTGACGGTCCAACTGGTGGTCCGTCGCAATTCTGACGGTCCACCATTTTGATCGTCAAATTCCTTTAATTGCTACTTTTTCCAAGTTTCTTCTGTGATTCACTCCTTTCCTTGAAACACTAAAAAGACTCATTAAATACCACTTTGGTTGCTTGAAAACATACAATTTTCCCAAGAAGATGATACAATGTTCTCTCAGAAAGACTTGAATTTGCGTTAGATGAGGTGGTTAGAGTTATTGAAAGATTATGACATGAGTATTCTGTATCATCCAGGCAAGGCCAATGTAGTGGTTGATTCTCTCAGTAGATTGTCTATGGGTAGTGTTGCTCAATTTGAGGATGGTAAGAAGAAGTTATCTTAGGAAGTCCATTATCTTACCCAACTAGGTTTCCACCTAGTCAATTCAGCAGAATGTAGTGTATGGGTGCAGAGTAGTTCAGAATCATCTTTAGTTTCCAAAGTGAAGGAAAAGCAGGATAGAGATCCCAGTCTGGTTAAGTTGAAATAATCAGTCAAAGATCAAAAGGTGGAGGTTTTATCCCAAGGGGGAGAAGGTGTGGTGCATTGTCATGGTCGACAATGTGTTCCTGTTGTTCATGAGTTAAGAAAATGAATTTTTATAGAAGTGTGTGGCGCGTGCTACTCTATTCATCTGGGGGATACTAAGATTTACCACGATTTACAGGATATATATTGCTGGAGTGGGATGAAGAGAGATATTGCAGAGTTTGTAGCTAAGTTCTCTACGTGTCAACAGGTTAAGATCGAGCACCAGAAAATTAGTGGGTCCATGTAGGAGTTTAGTATTCCCACTTGGAAGTGGGAAGAAGTGAACATGGACTTTCTGATGGGTCTGCCTCGTGCTCATCATAAGCAGGATTTTATTTGGGTCATCGTAGATAGGATGACCAAATTAGCTTATTTTATTCCAGTCCATACCTCTTATTTAGCTGAGGACTATGCAAAAATCTATCTCAGAGAGTTGGTTAGGTTGCATAGTGTTCCCTTATCCATCATCTCATATAGAGGTACCCAGTTTACCTCTTATTTCTGGAAAGCATTCCAAAAGGGTCTTGGTACCTAAGTCTACCTCAGTACAACCTTTCACCCTCAGACAGACAGTCAAGCAGAAAGGACCATTCAAACTCTTGAAGATATGTTGAGAGCATATGTAGTTAATTTTAAAGGTAGTTGGGATGACCACTTTCTTTTGATTGAATTCGTATATAATAAGAGCTATCATTCTAGTAATCAGATGGCTCGATTTGAAGCTCTCTGTAGTAGGAGATGTAGATCTCTGAATGGTTGGTTTGAAGTGGGTAAGGCTGCACTAGTAGGGTATGACTTGGTGTTTGATTCCTTAGAGTAGGTTCAGTTGATAAGAGAATAGCTTAGAGTAGCCCAGATCTAACAGAAATCGTATGTAGATATGAGGAGAAAGGATCTCGAATTTGAGGTCAGTGATTTTGTGTACTTGAAAATATCTGCCATGAAGGGGGTAAAAAGGTTCGGTAAGAAAGGGAAACTAAGTCCCCAATATGTCAGTCCCTAATGAATTCTGAGTCATTTTGGAAAGGTAGCTTACGAGCTTGAGTTGCCTTCAGATCTAGCTTCAATACAACCGGTGTTCCATGTTTTATTGTTGAAGAAATATATTGGTGATCCAGTTGTAGTTGTTCCCCTAGAAAGCATAGATTTTCAGAACAGTTTTACCTATGAGAAAGTTCCAGTCGAAATTCTTGATCATCAAGTTCGTAGAATAAGGAACAAAGAATTTCCACTAGTCAAAGTTCTTTGGTAGAATCAGTCTGTTGAGGGAGCCACTTGGGAAGCAGAAGCAGATATGCGAACCAAGTACCCTCATTTTTTCTCCGTGAATTCAGATTTGGTTTAAGGTACTAATCTTCTTAAGATTTCTCTCTATCATGCTCAGTTTCAGTTGCACATCATGTCCATGTCAGATGTTTATTTACAAATCAGTTCAGTAATGCATTCCATGCATTATATATACATGTTCAGTGTGTAAGCTAAGTCCACCAATTTTCCTCAGCTTAACCAGTCTCATTTGAGGACGAATGATCCCAAGGGGGAGATATTGTAATAACTGTATTTCCCTAGAATAATTTTAAGTCCCAAAACATCAGTATTCATATATATATAATTTTTGAAATACCCATTATTTTTTAGTTCAGATCCTTTTATTGCATAGGAAATTCATTTAGCTTTCCAACAATATAAAATTCACCCAAATCTGATAACCGGGTAAGAAGTTATGGTGATTTTAAGTTTCAGTCGATAAACACCATCATTTTGGTCACTAGCACATCGCAGAGCCAGTCTAAATGACAATTGTCAATTTCCAGTAAGGGACCGCGATAATAGCGCATCGCGGAGGTGGCCAAAAGGGCATTCCAAAGGCTTAGCATGATAGCTCCACGTTGTGCCAATGGAAAAAATGAGGATTGTCGATTTCTAGTGGTCCGCACAATTCCACCACGTCGTGCTAGAGCAAAAAATCGGGATCTTCTGTTTCCATCCCGAGTTTTAAAATTTATTTAGGGGTATTTAGGTCCTTATCCATGGCCCTAATCAACCTAAAACATGAGATTTAACCCCTAAGTAACCTAAATAATTATCATTTATTCAATTCCTCTAAAAATTAAAGATCCCCTTCTCAAGAACAAGAAACCCTAGCTCTCAAATTCAAGACCAAATCTCAAGAACTCACCATCAATCCTCTCAAATTCATTAACCCAGGTATGTTAAATTTTCATCCATGGGTTCATTCCACCCATGGAGTCTAAGTATCCAATTTAAATTGTAAAATTATAATCTTTTCAAGTTATCTTGATTTTTAAATTATGATTAAGCCATGAATTTCCATGAATCTTGTTCTATACCATGTTATAGCGAAATTGATGTCTATTACTACACTCCATATGTTTAAATATTGTTTTCCACTAATTTAATTCGTGATTTGTGATATTGGTGTTGAAATTGTGATTTACTATAAGTTTTGGTCTAATTTTCATGCTTAATGTACACCATGCATATCAAGTGTTTAATAAAATGCTTACAAGAATAAATAGTTAATAAAAGCCTTCATGCTATGTCCTCCAAGCTTTAGTATTATTTTACTATTATTGTTATTAGTCCTAGGGGTATTGAATATCCAAAAACCATAGATGTTTACTTAGTCTCATTTTAGTATCTTCAGAATAACTTTAGATTATATTATAAGCATTATCAGAACAGTCAGTTAAACTCAGAACAGTCTAGTATTTCAGTGTCTTTCAGTTGGAAGTAGGATTTAGCACCGAGTGAGTGTAGGTATGGCGACTTCCCCATCAGATAGGCAGAGTCGCTAGTAGTAGTCCCTAAACTCCAGAACTACTTATCCAGCGTAGGATATGAGAAGTCACCCGTCAGTTTAGGCTTGACTATCTCGCAGGGGTCACCCGTCAGTTCAGGATTGACACCTTTAGTCCTTTAGGACAGAACATCAGTATAGTGGATCCGCACAACCAATGTTAGTACCCTTGACATGGTATTAACGCCCTTCCTATTAGGGTATAGATTGGACCCCAATTATCTTAGATTGGGGAATGTTTGTTAGAAGATACATCCCACAGTTTCAGTCACAGTCTCAGTCACAGTCTCAGTTACAGTCTTAGTACAGTAATCAGTTTAGACATTCAGTTCTAGTGTTGTTTTACCAAATCATATAGATATTAGTTATCTCAGTAATTCAGTTTTCAGATTTTATTCAGTCCATGTTATATGCTTGGAAATGCATCCACAGTATCTATAGATTTCACGTACCTTTAGTATTTACAAACTTTCATGCATTCTATTCAATACTCTATATTTTACATGTTTATTCAGATAATTATTATTCTTATTCATGAAACCGTGCATATTATCCTACCTCATTTAGTATACCAGTACATTCAAACTGCTGATCGCATACTCTTTTCAAGCACTATGATGTATTTATCATAGGTTCTGACGCCAAGTTCCTGGATCGCGCTTAGACTTCTCAGACTCTCAGCAGTAGTGGTGGTGAGTCCTCATATTTGATAAAGGATTATTTAATATCATGCTTTCAGTCTAGTAGTTAGTTTGAGTTAGATCAACTCATATTTATTTAGTTTAGAGGCTTTCAGACACTACAGTCAGTTATTCAGTATTCAGACTTCAGTTGACATGTCAGTTAGTTGTTCAGTTTATCTCAGATTTCAATATTTATTCAGACTCAGATTGTTATTTCTTCAAATTCATAATTTAGTATTTGTTTTAGTTATTAAAACCTTATGGCGTATTAGTTGTTCTTCCATATTTATGGTTATGTTATTCAGTGCTCACAGTAGGTACCAGCTCATGGGTTAGCTTGTGGTCCCTTGGGACTGTAAGCACCGTGTGACGCCAAGGGTGTACTCTCGGGGCATTATTAAAATTCAGCCCGTATAGCCAACAATTTAGTTTAGTAGTTAGACAAACAAATTTCTATGGTTTTTCCATATATCGATCTAGTCTTACTATCTGAAGTTTTATGAGTATGGCTATTCCAAGAGGTAACTTTTTTGCATCCATGTAAATTTTGAATTCAGTTCATTTCATGCATCATGTTTCAGATTCAAATATTTATTCATGATTCTGTTTGTAAGTGTCTCGTGCATCATTTGAGTCTTTCCTTAGTATTTTGGCCAAGTCAGTATCATTACGAGGATGAATGATCCCAAGGGGGACATTTTGTAATGTCCCGAGCTTTCATGTCCTTAACCTCTTAACTTTTATTCTCGTAACCAGATCTAGCCTGAGGTAATGGTTACTTATAAGTTAACTCTCTCATTTCTATCTCAGCCTTATAACCATTCTCATGTCAATGCATGTATTCACGAAATTAGTTCATTTCATGTATCATTCTCAGACTTAGTTATGCAATCGTGTTCCAAGTCATGCATGTTTAGTATATGGTCGCAATTACCTTAGTATTCTCAGTCTAACAAGTCTCATTCGAGGACAAATGATTCCAAGGGGGAGATAATGTAACACCTTGCATTCTTGAGCTAGAAATCAAACCGTAATTTCTATGCATGTAAAATCTAATCCCATGATTTATCTTTGATTACATGTGTCATGATCTTTATCCTAGTGTCTGAAGTTCTTATGATGTGCAAAATCTTCATAGAAATCACTTAGAGCAAAGTTGAGCTAAGAGCCTTTGATTTGGGCAAATTTTAGTATTCGATTCTACAAGGGTCAACTTTGAACGTGTATAAATATTTATATATGAGGAATTTTTCAGATAAAGACCCACCAAATTGTATATAATTGAATTATCTTTCCAACGATACCAATTTTTTCTTAATTTGATATCCGAGCGAAAAGTTATGATTATTTTCGTCAGAACCAGTAAGCTGCCGCAATAGCGCCAGGACGCGAGACTAAGTTACCATGTCTAATTTTGCTATGCGTAATAATGTTTTCCTAAATCTGTAAATACAAGACCAAAAGGCATTTTATTTATTTCCCCTTAACCCCAAGCACCTAAGTGACGAATTAAAACACCAAAAGGGCAGTATTTGCCCACTTTTCATCATCAAACCCTTATGTAAATCCTCCTCATCCCCATGAACAAAATCCAAACATTTTCCACAAGAAATCAAGAGTTTAATCTTTCAATTTCAAGAATCTTCAAGAAAATATCAAGAATAGGGTTTCTTTCACAAGTTCATCATTCAAGTCCCAAGATTCAAGCTTTCTTCCTCAAGAATTCAAGGGTTCAAGTTCCAATTTCAAATCTATTTAAGAATTTGTTCAATAAAGGTATGTGGGGTGTTCATTCATATGTCCCTTTTACCATGAAGCCCCAAAACACTCTTTTCAATTAAAGAACTAATTTTTCTATTATTATGGTACTTTATATTGCTTAAGATGGGTTTAATTCATGTTTTCATGGTGATTTTAATTCTATTCATCCTGTGTATGATTCAAAGCAAGATTTTGAATTCCTCATGCTATGAATTTGAGTTTCCCATTATTTATTCAAGTGAATTCCATGTTACATTCTCAATTTATGATTTCAGTCAGGTAATCATGTTGTTTTATCCTATTTGAAGAATTTCTATGTTTAAATTCATGATCCCCACATGTTTGATGGAATGTCTATGCTTATTGGTTTTAAACCATGATCCTTTACTACAGTTTTTAAGCTTGTTATTACATTCAGTGATCATTCAGTGCTGGTGGGTTATAAATACCTGATACTTAAGTGTTTTTACATGAATTCAAATCATTTCAGTAATGATTCAGTTAAACCACGAATTCTATTATTTACTCAGTTGATGTAATCATGACGAGCCCTATAAGTTATGAAATCATGTTTGGTCAAGCTTAGTTCAATTTAGTTCCAGTGTCAGTTAAGTTAGGAATACGATTTAGCACAGAGCGAACTCAAGGATGATGGCTCACCTGACAGTAGAGGGTGTTACCCTTAGTAGCTGCAGCTATCACTGAGTTATAGAGATATGTAGCCAGCGTAGATTAGAGATGTTTACCTGCCAGTTTAGGGTTGACAAGGTGTTTACCTGCCATTTGAGGGTGACACATATCTTGTTAGAGCGCCTGCCAGTTGAGGGTGACTCATAAGTCCTTCGGGACACCAGTTTAGTGGATCCATATAGCCAGTGTTAGTACTCATGGCATGGTACTAATACCTTTCAAACTGAGGTTATAGGTTGGACACCAATTAGCTCAGAATGGGGCATGTCGGTTATATGAAACCTCCCATAGTCTCAGTACAGTAATTAATGTATTCATTTTAGGTTTGCTTGACCAAGTGTACATATTTTCAGTTATTCAGTTATATAAAATTTAGTCTTCAGAATACAAATAATCTCAGATACATATTTATGCTTAGTCTTTAATTCTCAGTGTTACGTGTTTATATTTTTCATGCTCAATATCTATACAAGATCTTTAGTTCAGTTTTATAGTATGTTCATCTTTACATGAGATTTACATTCAATATTCATGTTTTACCACTTCCCAGCTTCGTTTCTACTTATTTTACAAAAGTAAAGATTGTAAGAAACTAAGTGTAGTGATTCACCAGCTTATCAGATTATGTTTGTTACTCATGGTTTAAGATACTCTAGCTTTCAGTTAATTTCAGTCTCTTGGTGAGTCTACTTGCACTTTGCATGCATGTTTTGAGATTACGTATGAAATTAGTTTTACTTATTGCATTCACCCCCACTTACTCAGTACATTCCAGAAGTACTGATCCACATATATGTCTATATGATATATTATCTCATAATGTAGGTACCAGTTGTAGCCTACATGATGTAATCAGACAGTTTTGGAGCTTCCAGCTAGCAGGTGATGAGTTCTCTTATTTAGGGGACACCAGTCGGTAATAGTTCATGTAATTTTCTTTGATTATTCATATGTATTGATTTGTGGTAGTTGGATTCATGTCCCAGCTATTTACAATCAGTATAGTATAGGCTTCATAGATAGTCAGTCAGAGTCATGGAATGTAATTCACGTTCTTTCTTCAGACTTTATCAGATTGTAAACTTTATCAATTATATACTTGTTCAGATTTCCTTATGATCATGTTTCCACTCATTAAAAAAATTAGTTTTATACAATTTAATTTAGTTGCTCAAGAAGTATGTCAGTTCATAGGTTGGATTAGGATCACTTGTGGTTCCAAGCACCATATTACGACTAGGGGGTAGTCTCAGGTCATGACAGTAGGTCCCATCATGACTCGTACATCAAGTCATAATAATTTGTTAGGTGATGTACATCCTAGTATGAACCTTTTCTCCTACAAGCAATACTTTCTAGTCAAGTCCTTCCATTAAACACCCAGGAAACATACTTTCTTGTTTGGTTATTTCAAGATTCATTTGTTAGGTGACACATTTTAAATTGGAATCTTTGATTTTAGATGCCATATTTTCTAGCTGAGTCCTTCCATTTAGACCCTAGGAGACACAATTCCTTGTCTCAATATTGTGCCATTCATTTGGTAGGTAACGCATTTCCTAATTTGGACATTTACTCCTAAAAGACACATTTTCTTGTAAAGTCCTTCCATTTAAACATTAGTCAACACACTTCATTGTCTGGATATTTCATGTTTTATTCGTAGGAGACAGACTTCCTAGTTTGAATTTTTACTCTAGGAAAACACACGTTTTAGTCAGAAACCCTCAGCTTAACACTTAGGAGATGCATCTCCTAGTCTTGGTTATTCAGTTTTACTCTTAAGAGTTGCATTCTTGGTTAGAGTCTTAATTCACCTTTACATTATGCATTTTGCAAATAGTTATGCTTTAGACGACACTCACAAATTGTCCTGACAATAAACTGGTAAAGTTTTTTTATTCGTGTTACACAGTACTTTATTTTTCTACTCAATATCCTCCTAGAAAATGAAATTTACTTTTCAGTGCAGGACCCTCCTGAATAATGGAATTTTCTTTACAATAACTGTTTTAGGATAAATTTTATTCTAGTTCACAAAATTTATTTTGAGTTCAAGAACCCGCCTGAAGTATAGGGATCGCTTTCATTTCAAGTTCAGGAGTCTACCTAAAGAACAAGAATCATTTTCATTCTAAGATCAGAAACTTGCCTGGAGAATAAGTTCAATTTTCAGTTTCAAAGTTACAAGTTGATGGAGCCTGCCTGAAAAATAAGGTCGATGTTTAAGTTCATTTTGAAGAGAATATGCATAACGGAATATTTCCCATTCAAAGTTCAACTCAAGAGAAAAGCGGATATATTATCACTCTAGAAATCATTGAAGATTCAAGTCAAGACTTGAGAGAAGTTGCATAGATAGGATTTTTTAATTTAATTTTCCTTTTTTTCTTTTGGTTTTTCATTTTTATGTAATGACAGGAGACGCGAATTAAAACCTCAATAGCGCCTCATTGACTCTCCATGTTTATATAGTGTGTCTTCTTTCTTACCCTTTTAAACTATATGTGACCTAATTTTGTTATAACTCGAGATAGGTAGGATTTCTTACCAGGACTCGGTCTTGCTTCTATCTTTTTTTTCTCCTTATGAATAATAGTCAGTTCAAAACTTATCTTGTTGTCTATTCCTTTGTCTGAAAACACTTTGTATCAACAAAAAAATAGCGACAAAATGTAGACACATAATACTTTACCCTCCTCGAGCTTCATACTTCATTTTATTGTGTTAGTTTTAGTTAGCCTTTTCTTTATATGAAAATTCAAAAATCCAAAAATAGCGACAAATCAAATGATGCCACTTGGTGTGATTTCTCTGATTCAAAATATATTGTTCAATTTTGATTTATTTATATTCTTGTCTTGCCCACCAAGATTTGGTATGATGTATTACCCGCATGCACATCCTAATGAGATTATACACCCATCATGTGGGTCTTTTTCTAAGAAAAAAAATAACAAACTAATCTTATCGTTTACCCCCATCAAATACCATTCTTCTTCTCTCAAATTTAAAACCTAAGAAAACTCAAGGGTTTTGCAAGGAATTCACCATTCAAGCTCAAAACTTTGAATTCTCTTCAAATTGTTCTATATTTCGGGCATGTTGCTTATCCCTAACGTGTATTTTTACATTATGACATATATTTAATTGTTATTCATTTGATTTAATTATTGAGGTTGGAATTGGGTTAAGGGAATTTGATGGTTATTACTTGAATTATATTTCCTATATTTTGAATTATGTATTCATGATTTAAATTATGATTTGGGGGACTGAATTGGTGTATTCTTTTTAATGGTTGGAATAGGGGACATGGGTTTCCCCAAATTGATGAAATTTTGACTTGATAATGACATTAACTTCAACCAACTTTATAAACTTAATTTTGAATATGGATAATTGCATGGTTTAACTTGTATTTTGAACCTATTGTGTTGCATTAAAGGATAAATGAATGAAGATAATTTTGGATGGCCTTGGTGTCCTTAGTTTTTCATTTTAAATAGAACTTGGGAGTCAGTTTGGTTGTATGGAGTGGTTTGGCATAATTTAATTAGCTTGTAAGCATATTGGTATGATGATACCATGATGGTAAATGACTTAATAAATGACTCCTAGGTTAATGGTTTGTTTATGTGCAACTATTTTTATTTGGTCTTAATGGAAATTGTATAGCTCACCGTGAACGTGTAGGTCCCAGGGCGATCAACACTTGAAACCATGTTTGCTGGCATTAGGGTCCATGTGACCATGTGCTTGTCCACATATTATATATATATATTGGGAGGGCTATAGCCTTGTATTCTTTATCCTTTTCTCAGTTTTTCCTCGATTCGTATGGTTAACACGCACTGCGTCCTTCTAGCAGCAAAAGTTGGATCCATATAGTCCATGGGTGCTTTAGGATGGATCAAGCTATACAATTAAGGAAAATAATTTAAACTCTTATATTCATGACCCTTGTCCCTATCTCGGCATCCTATTTATGTATATATAAATATTATGCATATGGTTTAACTGGTTTTGGAACTAGCATTATTTTATCCCTTTTCCTGAATTACATGCCAGTGCTTGCTCCACTGACCATCCTTGGATGCTACATTATTTCATGATGTAGGATTCGAAGGACTTTCAGTTGCCCTTATACAACATTAGGTGATTCGGTATTCCTGTGGATCTGCAGTGTAATGGTGAGCCTCTATCATTCGAAAGGCTCTATCATCTCATTGTTTTCTTTATGGTCTTATTATTTCATTTGGGGTTCTTTTTTTCATAGTCGGGGGCATGTCCCTACTTAGTTGGTATTTCTGGTTTTAGAGGCTCTGGTGGACAAGTGTGGGTTAGATTACTTAAATTCTTAAAATTGTCATTTGACTTATCTATCCTTCTTATTGAGAATTTGGTTGACTTCTATTATTTATATTTATATGATCTTGAGGTAATTCGTAGGGGCGGGTCTCCGTCCCATAGTGGACTTGAGATACCCATCACGGCTAGGCCTAGGTTTGGGTTATGATAAGATTGGTATCTGAGCATGGTTATGGTTCATTGTGTTTCTATAAAGTCATGTCGAGTAGAGTCCCTTTTATGGATGTGTAGCACACCACACTTATAAGAGGGAGGCTATAAGGCATTTAGGAATGTTTCCCTTTCTTGTATTCTATTTTGGGTGATTGAGCCTAGTGTTATAAAACTTCTCTAACTCCTGTCTTACTCATATTTTAGATCATGCCTCCCCAAAGATATGACGGTCGTAGAAACTCTGCTTGAAATTCTATACCATATAAGGAGAATGTGGAGGGAACTTACCTTGTTTTTGAAGTAAAGACCCGGTCTAAGGTCCCTGCTCCTGACTGTACTAATCCATGTGGGCTTCTACCTATCCTTACTAGTCTTCCTCGGGCTGGTGACACTTATGCTTAGTCACCTCAGGGAGATATATCTAATGAGGACGTCCGTCAGTCTATTCATATGCTTTCTTAATTAGTGGCATCATAGTCCCATCGGTCTAATCATGTTGGTTTTGTTACTAGTTCATCTGAGGTCACTTGGGTTGGCTAGTTTATAAGGTTGAATACCCCAAATTTTATAGGATCTAAGGTTGAGAAGGATCCTCTGGGGTTTATTGATTAGATGGAGAAAATCTTTAGGGTGATTCATTCTATTGATTAGAGGGTGTGGAATTTACTACCTATCAGTTAAAATATGTGGTTTACTAGTGGTATGAGGAGTGGGAAGTAATGAGGGCTAATGATGCTAAATTGGCGGTGTGGCATGAGTTTGTGAGTGATTTTATCGATGATTTCTTTTATGTAGAGTTGAGGGAGGATAAAGATGAAAAGTTTGTGAATTTGAAGTAGGGTAAGATGAGTGTTAAGGAGTATTCTTTGAAGTTTTAGCAGTTGGCCCGTTATGGTCATGAATCAGTGTCTAATATAAGGTCTAGAATGAGAAACTTTGCTTTTAGTTTGTCTTGTGATTTGGTATTAGAGTGTATGTCTGTTATGTTGAATAATGATAAGGATATATCCAGGCTAGTGGTTTATATTCAACAGGTAGAGAAAGAGAAAAAGAAGATGGAAGAGATGTGAGAGAGGTAGAGCAAGAAGTTTAGATATGTAGAGCAGGGTAGTAGTTAGTAGAACAGTGGGAGAGATAGTAGATAGTGGACTAAGAGAAAGGATTGGGGAAATTCTTATTCAATCGCTAGTGTTTTTTATTCGAAGCCCTAGGGTGATCGTCATTTTTAGGCTACTAGTGATCCTGAGGTAGAGGGTTCCTAGTCTTAGATTAGAGGAGATCAGTCAGCCCCACCTTATCCTCCTTGCCATTTTTGTGGGCAAAATCATTATGGATATTGTGAGGAGGGGAGAAACCGGTGCTATAATTATGGTCAGCTGGGTCATATGCAGTGAGATTATCCTTCGACTAGAATTTCCACTGGAACTAATAAGGTCCCAATTGCCACTTCATTAGCTCCTACACCTAAGGGTGCCACTTCTAGTAACGTCATTGTCCAAAATCGTATCGATGCACTTGTTACTCATCAGTAATCTGAGGCATCCCCCGATGTTGTCACTAGTATGTTACAACTATTTTCTCCTGATGTTTATTGTTTGATTGATTCGTGTTTTTCCTTATCTTATGTGACCCCTTATGTGGCTGTGCAGTTTGGTTTTGATCCTGAAAATATTTTGACCCCTTTTCTGTGTCTACTTTGGTGGGGAATTCTATTATGGCTAGAAAAATCTATAAGGTTTATGTGGTGTCCATTACTCATAGGGAGACATTGGTGGGTTTGGTAGAACTTGATATGGTAGCCTTTGATGATGTCTTGGGGATAGATTGGCTTCATTCGTGCTATGTTTCTCTAGATTGTAGGACTGAAAGGTCAATTTCCATTTTCCTAATGAACGGGTGATTGAATGGGAAGGGAGTTCCTTAGTACCCAAAGGAAAGTTTATCTCTTATCTTAGACCTCAGAAATTAATATCTAAATGGTGTCTATATCATCTAGTTCGGGTTAAGGATTCTGACTCTAAAAGTCTTTTTTTGCAATCTGTTCCTGTGGTAAATAAATTTCTGAAGTTTTCCCAAATGATCTTCCTGGAATTCCTCCCGATAAGGAAATATATTTCGGGATTGATCTCCTGTCGGATACCTATAACGCCCTAGATATACACCCTAGATGCCACATGGTGCTTACGATCCTGAAGGACCAAAAGCTAACACATGAGTTGGTACCTGCTATGAGCACTGAATAGTATAGTAACAAAATACATATGTCCAGAAATAACTAAATAATGCCAAAGATTTAAAACATTGAGATCATTACTGAATCATTAGTCTGGAGACATACTGAAAGTCAAATAAAAACACTGATAAACTGACTAATTGTCTGTTGTTAGAAAGCCTCTAACTGACTGAAAAGAGTTGATGGGACAGGCCCCAACCAACTCCAACTGTCTAACTAATATGAAAAGCGGAAATACTAAAATAAATAAAATAAATAACCATGTCCTTGATAGATGAGGACTCACCGCGACTACTGCTACTAATAGGCGAATCTGTCTAAGCGCGATCAGGAAACTGAGCATGTGAAACTATTATATAAGACATCCTAGCGTAAAGAAAACGTATACAATCAGTACTTTGAATGTACTAGTATGTGATATGAGGTTAGGTTGAAATGCATAGGTTTATGTGCATGAGATAATGACTGAATTAATAACATGAGATGACTGAGTTTAAATACATGAAAGCTATAAATCTGAGAATGCATGACCAAGCATATAACTTGATTCTAAATTAGTCTGTAAACTGAAATACTAAAATACTGATAACTGTATGCTATGGTCAAACAAACCTAAAACTGAATTCTATACTAAGTACTATACTAAGACTGTGGGATCTATCATCTAACCGACATGCCCTAATATGAGCTAATTAGGGTCCAACCTATGACCCCAGTTGGAAGGGTGTCAGTACCATGCCACGGGTACTAACAATGGTTATGTGGATCCACTAAATTGATATCCCAAAGGACTAATGAGTCACCCTTAACTGGCAGGTGCTCTAATAAGATATGCATCAACCCTCAACTGGAAGGTGGACATCTTAACCTATGCTAGCTATGGAATGCAGGGATTGCTACTAAGGATCACACCCTCTACTGGTAGGTGAACCCCTATCCCTAGATTTACTCGGTGCTAAATCCTACTCCCAACTGAACTGACTCAAATTACTGATTTGATCTAAGTTTGACTGATATGATAACTGACTAAACTAATGATGCTCAAATATATCTGAAACCATTCTGAAAATACCAAGACTAAGTAATCAGCTAATTTTTTGGGTATTCATAACCCCCAAGACTCGATAGCAATAACAACAGGATCATACTAAAACTTCGGGAATTATAATTAGTAGTCATTGTTCAAAGCCCAATCTTTTAGGCATTTTATCAAACACATGTTGGTCATGAGTTAAAGTTTGGAAATAGTTAAATCATATGATAATAACATAATTGCAATATTAAGACATGGGTTAAGGATTTTAACGCGTGAATATCGCCATTCAAACGTGTTAAGGGAAATTTCTAATGAAAATACATGGTAAACATAATTTGTAACTAAAGTTCATAGTATCTTCATGATGATAACTTATAATAACATGTAAAAATCATAACTTTAAATGTGAAAATGGGTTCTTGGACTCCATGGGTTAAAAGGGCCCATGAATTAACATCTAACATACCTTAATTAATGAAATTGGTAAAGGTTCTTGGCGAATTTCTTGAAGCTTGAGCTTGAATCTTAAAGAGGATAGGGTTTGTTCTTGAGAGAGAATGCTTTCTTTTGAGAGTATTTGTGAATAATGGGACCAATTTTGCCTTTTGGGACCCTTAATCTCGTGTTATGGACCAATTGGGAGAAGGGAAAAGACCCAAATGCCCTTGGAAAAATGGAAACAAAAGTTGGAAATATGAGGTGTGTGATGGGGCAAGTGTCGCGGGCTCTGGTCCGCTGGACTGGACCACCGCGCATTGCGGGCTCTATTGCGGATACCCTTAGGGCACGGTGGAGCACGCGCCGCAGGCTATTCATGGGTTGCTAATGTTTTAGTGATCTAAACACATCTCTACTCTCATCCAAAAATTTTAAAACTCACTTGAGATGAACTATCGACAACCCCAATCATGAATTAACTTAGAAACTAATGTTCTGAGGTTGGGAAGGTCGAAAATAAAATCATCGAAGTTTAAGGGGCTTTGGAGAAGACTAAGCCTTGACACTTAGTGAAATTTTCTAAGTCTTTGACCCTTTTAACATACAATAGTAAGCTGAAATAAGCTAGGATACTATGGGGTCTTACAATACCCATCTCCATTCCTCCTTATAGAATGGCTCCAGCTGAACTAAAGGAACAAAATAAGCAGTTAAAAAATCTTCTTGATAAAAGTTTTATTCATCCTAGTATTTCTCTTTGGGGCGGTCCTGTGCTTTTGGGAAGAAAGATGGGTCTCATCAGATTTTTATAGAATATCATCAGTTAAATAATGTGATCATGAAAATAAGTACCCTCTTATTAGGATTAATAACCTCTTCGATCAGCTTTAGGGTGCTAGGTGTTTCTCTAATATTGATCTCCATTCAGGCTATCATCAGTTTAAAATTAGGGAGGTTGATATCCTCAAACCCGGTATAGCCGTTATGAGTTTTGGTTATGTCATTTGGATTGACTAATGCTCTGGCTTCTTCCATGGATCTTATGAATCAGGTGTTCAGGCAATTTTTAGATTTTTTTGTTATAGTCTTCATTGATGACATCTTGGTGTATTCTAAAGTTAGGAGAATCATAGAAATCACCTCCGCATTGTGTTACAGACTCTTAAGGACCAAGAATTGTATGCTAAATATTCTAAGTGTGAATTTTGGTTAAGTGTTGTGACTTTTCTCGGGCATGTAGTTTCTATTGACAGGATTAAGGTGGATCCACAAAAAGTTGAGACAGTTAAGAGGTGGCCTAGATCCATGACTCCAATTGACATTAAGAGCTTTTTGGGTTTGGTAGGATACTATTAGAGGTTTGTGGAGAATGTTTTGTCTATTACTTTCCCTCTAATAAGGTTGACTCAGAAGAAGGTTATGTTTTTGTGGTCCATTGCTTGTGAGGGTGTCTTTGAGAAATTAACGAACAAGTTGGCTTTTGCGCCAATTTTGACCCTATCCAAGGGTACTAATGTGTTTGTTGTGTATTGTCATACGTCTCGTGTGGGACAGAGTTATGTTTTGATGCAGTATGGTAAGGTTGTGGCCTATGCTTCCAAGCAGCTTAAGTTTCATGAGAGGAATTACCTAACTCACGATCTAGAGTTGGCTTCTATGGTCTATGCCTTGAAAATTTGGCGTCATTACTTGTATGAGGTGCATGTGGATATCTACTCATACCATAAGAGCTTGTTTTATGTGTTTACGTAAAAGAAATTAAATCTCAGGCAGAGGGTGCCTCGACTTGCTTAAGGATTACGACATGAGCCTTCATTACCATCTAGGTAAAGCTAATGTTGTTGTTGATTCTCTTAGGGCTCATTTTTATGCACTTAATGGAGGTATGAATCTGAATATTTCAGACTTCAGACCATTAAGTACATTTGTTTTTCATTAAGATTTTAGCTCTTAATGGGTCTGAATAGGTCTTAATCATTCAGATCTAGAATCAAGTCTTAATAGGTCTAAATAGGTATTCTGGTGTTAGATAATATTCACTGTCAATCTATTCATAATCATCAGTCACCACCTCTTCCACAACCATCATTGTCAACCACCACCCACGACCACCAACCATCTCCACCATCACAACCACCATCAACAACAAATATCTCTACCAACCATAATTGTCAACCATTACCACACCTACTGTGTCTATTATTCTAATTATATTTAACACCACCACCGTCGCTAGAAGCACCATCATCATCAACCACTACCGGTTAATCCCTACTATCGACCAACCCATCTATCACAATTAGCACCACCGCTAACTACCACTAATACATCACAACCTCTATACATTCTTCGGTGGCCACCACCATTGTCACTAGTAACGCCACCTCTACCATCACTTCAATCACTATCATCGCTATAATTTATCTTTACTAACAACTATCTCCACCATCACAACTAACAATATCTCCAACTAGCACCAGCACATCATCAACCATCATTTATTCATTTTTCAGTCATCATAATCAACACCTCCAAGTACTAACATCAAGCAACATCACATCAAAACTACCACCACCACTATCAACCACCATCATCATAACATCCACTACAATACCAACCATCACAACTATAACCACTAATATGACTAATAACTAACATCAATCATTGTCACCGCAACCACCATTATAAACTATCTCCACTATCACTAACAAATATAAATATTTTTTCAATCAAATAATAATTTTGTTCTATTAAATTACATACTGTTCTGATATATAATTAATTTTTTATTTGAATTGTATTTTTTATTTTATTATATATACAAATAAATTTTTTTGTACATTCAGATATTGAAAAATAAACATTCTTAATCATTCAGTTTTCAGATCCAGAGACAACATCTTAATCATTCAGATATGTATTCAAATTCAGACATTTGAATCTTAAAAAAACAAATGCAGACTTAGTAGGTTATCTATGGGATATTATCTCATATTTTTTAGGAGAAAAGAGGGTTGGTGAAAGATATTCATAGGTTGGCTAACTTGGGAGTTTGTGTTTTGGACTCTAGAAATGGAGTAGTGATCATTTAGGAAGTGGTTAAATCATCTCTTGGTGCTGAGGTGAAGGAGAAGCAGGCTTTAGATCCCATACTTACACAGATTAAGGAGGATGTGGGTTAATAAAAGCTTATGGCTTTCTAGATTAGATGAGATGGCATCTTGAGGTATTAAGGAAGGTTATGTGTTCCTGATGTTGATAGGATATGGGAAAGGATTTTGACTTAGGCTCATGAGTCTAAATATACAGTTAATCTAGGTTCAACAAAGATGTATCATGATTTGAAGGAAATCTACTAGTGGAATAATTTGATAAGATATATGGCAAATTTTGTTGCTAATTGTATGGTTTGGCAACAAGTTAAGTTTTAGTATTTGAAGACTGGTGGCATATCCCAACAGATAGAGTTTTCTATGTGGAAGTGGCAGATAATTGATTTAGACTTTTTTATGGGTCTTCCGCAATCCAGAAATAAGTAATATTCCATTTGGGTTAGTATTGTAAGACCCCGCAAAATCCTAAGCTTAATTCAGTCCTTTAGTCTTGTCAAGGGGTCCCAAACTTGGAATATTTTATCTAAGTACTAAGACTTAGTGTCATTTTAGCCTACGAAGGTTTTCAATCTCATTTCGTGACCTCTACATCCATTAAATGTTGATGTTTAGGTTGATTCATGATCAAGAATGTCCGTAGGTATTTCCAAACAAGTTTCAGATTTTTCAGACTTTGTTTGAAGCTCCGTTGGAATCCCAAAACAGTGGATCAATGCGATCTTGGCATACCACATCGACTATCGCGTTGGTTAATATTTTCCCCAGCTACTAGCGTCCAATTCCAATGAATCAATGCAAACATGGGTGACGCGTTGGCTATTGCATCGATGCCATCGATGCGATGCGTCGACCTGTGCATCGGTAAACAAGTTTTTAGTCATTAAAAGACCGCATTATTGGGGGTATTTAGGTCTTTTTTCCTCGACCCTCAACCCCTAAAACACAAAATTAAACTCCCTATAGAGAAAATATACTGATTCATTCTCCAATTAGCTCAAAAACAAAACCCTAGGTGCTTAAATTTCAAATCAAGAACTCAAGATTCAACCATAAATTTTCAGGAATTCTTCAACACAGGTATGTGAAGTGTTTATCCAAGGGTTCCTTCCACCCTTGGAGTCTAAAAATCTCTTTTGAACTTCAAGTAATTGATTTTATGATTTCCATGGTTGGAGTTAAAGTGTATCCATGATTTCTATCTGGATTAAGTTCCTAATTCATGATTATATATATATCTCATGTGAAATTGATCATTATATGTGTAGATTCATGTGAAATTATGATAAACCCTTGACTTGTGAAATTAGAGATGAATTATGATGCTACTTGTTGTTCAATGATATGTTCATATTCTATGCTCACCAAGTTCTTGATAAATTGTCCATGAGAACTATTAAGGGAATGAAATCATGTCAAGTTAGCTTATGTGCAAGTTATATCATGCAAGTGTTTGTCAAAATGCCCCAATGTATGAATGATGAACAAGTTCACAGTTTACATGTTTCATGTTATGCCATGCCTCTTAATTTATGCTATCGAGTCCTGGGGTACTTGTACCCGATAATTTAGCCGATTACCTAGATCCATGGTCATTCATAGAACACTAGCAGTCACGACACGATCAGTAGTACTCTAAGTCAGTTACTGAACACAGGAAAACTCAGTAGAATCCATACTAGTCCATCTAATTCAGTATCTAGTTCAGACCTCGGTGAACTCAGTCAACTAAAAGAATTAAATAGTATTCCATTAGTCAACGGAACTTAGTAAACTCAGTTCAGTTCATCTAAACAACAATCTCACTAACCGTTCAGTCCAGTCTACTACAGACTAGAAATCAGTTCAGTGTCTATTCAGTTGGGAGTAAGATTCAGCACCAAGTTAACCTAGGGATAGAGGCATTCCTATCAATAGAGGGTTTGACCCTTAGCAAAAATCCCTACATTACAAAACTACGTAGCCAGCGTAGGTTGAGGTATCTTCCTACCAGTCATTTTGAGGGTTGATACTTCTCATTCGAGTTATCCAATCATCAAGGGTTGATGAAAGAGCTTCCTATCAAAGAGGGTTAACTCATAGCTTTTCCTTACCCGTGGCATAGTATAGAAACCCTTCAAACAGAGGTTACAGGTTGGACCCCAAATCAGTTAGAGAAGGGGCATATCGGTTACATGATTACCTCCCACAATCTCAGTTCCAGTCTTAGTCTTAGAGTAGAACTCAGTTCAGTTCTACCATTTCAGGACAATCAGACATAGTCACTCAGCTCAGTACGGAACTCAGTATAGTTCCACAGTACTCAAAACTATCAGATATAGTCATTCATATAATCAGTAATACAGTATTCATAAACCTAGATATCGGTTATTAGTATTCCGATTCAGTACTCAGTATTACCATGATCTCAGTTACAGTCTATGTGTTCATGCATGTACTCTTACTCAGTCATACTCATGTTATTCAGTTATTATTATTCATGCATATTAACCCATGCATATCAGTGTACCTTATTGAGCATACCAGTATATTCAAAGTACTGACTCATGCTTTTCTTTGTGCTATGATGTCTTATATCATAGGTTCAGGCTCCAAAGCACCCTTAGTACTCCAGATTCCCAGCTTTCAGAGTAGTGATGAGTCCTTATAGTTCGAGGACATGCTTATTATTTATAGTACTTTAATTTTATTTTAGTATTTGGAGTTAGTTGGGGAATTGTCCCATCAACCCCACAGTTCAGACAATTAAAGGATTTCTCAGACTAGAGTATTTTTCAGACAGTTGTTCAGTTTTTCAGTACTTATATTTAGTTTTTGTACTTTGATACCACATTCAGATTTATTTATAGTATTGAACCTTATGGAAAGTTTCCTCCTATTTCCGCATATTTATAGTATTTATTACACAATTACTGTAGTAGGTACCAGTCATGGGTTAGCTTATTGTCCTTCGGGATTATGAGCACCATGTAGCATCTAGAGTACAGACTCGGGTCGTTACAAACATTGTATCGGAGCCTAAGGTTCAATAGAGAACTAGGAAGTCTGAAATCCGCATCTAGTAGAGTCTTGTGCATGGGTGTGTTGCACGCCACACTTATGGACAAGAGGCTACAAGATGTTTTAGGAAAATTTTCCTTTTTTTCAGTATTCATGCCATGTGAGTGAGAATGAAATCCAGTTACACTCTCTTTCTAATCCTAGCTTCTCTTCCGTTTACAGAATATGCCTTCAAAAAGGACTCAGGGGAGAGGATCGAGTGATCATACAACCCCTTATCCCATCTATCTAGATCCTTTGGGAGAGCATGTCTCCCACGCAGATTTCAGAGCAGCCTTCACTACCCTAGCTCATTTTATGGCAGCCCAGAATAAACGTCCAGCTACGGTTTCGGCTAACACAATGACCAATACTGTTGATGAAAGGATTTGAGACTTCACCCAAATAAATCCTTCATCATTTACTGGGTCTAAGTCAGATGAGGACCCTCAAGAATTTCTTGATCAGGTGTAGAAGGTTACCGGTATCACGGGGGTGACTGTTGTTGAGAGCTATGAGTTGGTCGCATATCAGTTACAGGATATGGCTCATTCATGGTTCAAAAAGTGGAGGGCAGAGAGGGTCGCAGATACAAGATCCATATAATGAAAGGAGTTTGTAGTTACTTTTCTGGATAGGTTCTTCCCACTAGAGTTGAGGGAAGCAAAGGATTTGGTGTTTAGAAAACTGAAGCAGGGAAATATGACAGTGCAGGAGTATTCTCTTAATTTTACTAAGTTAGCCAAATATGCCCCGCATGTTGTAGAAGATAGCAGAGCAAAGATGAGAAAGTTTATGTCAGGAGTATCTAGCAGTATGGCCAAGGAGTGTAGGACCGCAATGCTTATTAAGTAGATAGACATAGCCAGGATCATGTTTAATGCTCAGCAGATAGAGGAGGCCAAGAATAAATAGAAGGAGAGAGAGAATAAGAGAGCGAGAATAGGTAGTTTCAATTTTACTCAGCCTAAGTTAGAGGGTAGAAATCATTCTCAGTTTCTCCTAAAATTCTCTGTTCTAGATCCTTCCTCATCTAGTGCCCTAGTTCCAAAATTCAAAGATGGTAACTGAGATAGGTCATCAGGTCCTAAACCCCAGGGCAGTGTTAGCAGTGCCCAAACCAATCCTTTTTTGCAAGAAGTGCAGCAGAAATGACTAGGGTGTCTGCAGAGCTGGGAGTGATGTGTGTTTTGGATGTGGCAAGATAGGACACAGAGTTAGACATTGTCCTCGAGTTGGTTCACAGATTCAGTATAACCGTCACCCAGCTCAATCCGGTCGCTCGAATCAGCAGGGTGCCACCAGTAGGCAGCGCCCAAATAGACTTTATGCTCTTCAGTCCCTACAGGATTAAGAAAGTTCTCCTGATGTGGTCACTGGTATGTTACAAGTTTTCCATTTGTATGTGTATTCTTTTCTTGGTCCAGGAGCTTCTTTGTCTTTTTTTACTCTATATATAACAATTAATTTTGGAGTCAGTCCTGAAATTCCAGTAGAGCCCTTCTTAGTTTTTGCCCTAGTGGGTAAATCTATCATAGCTCGGTAGGTATCAGGAACTGTCCGATTATGATATTTCAAAAATTCACTTCACTAAATTTAGTTGAATTAGAGATGATTGATTCCGACGTCATTCTTGGCATGGATTGGATTCATTCCTGCTATACCTCAGTAGACTGCAAAAATAGAGTTGTCCAGTTTTAGTTTCTAAATGAAACCATCCTAGAGTGAAAGGGTAGTACTTCAGCACTTAGGGGTAAATTTATTTCTTACCTTTGGGCTAGAAAGATGATATCTAAGGTATGTGTCTACCATCTCGTTCGAGTCTAGGACTCTAGCTCAAAAACCCTACTCTTGAATCAGTATCGGTAGTATGTGAATTCCCAGATGTGTTTCTCGAAGATCTTCCTGGAGTTCCTCCTGAAAGGGAAATTGATTTCAGAATTGATCTTTTCCCAGATACTCAGCCCATCTCTATCCCTCTATACAAAATGGCTCCAAAAAAACTTAGAGAATTAAAGGAATAGTTAAAGGATCACTTGGATAAGGGATTCATCAGACCCAGTATGTCCCCATGGGGAACACTAGTGTTCTCCGTGCGTAAGAAAGATAATTCTCTCAGAATGTGCATAGATTACTATTAGTTAAACAAAGTTATGGTCAAGAACAAGTATCCACTCCCCAGAATTGATGACTTGTTTTACCAACTTCAGGATGCCAGTTATTTCTCTAAGATAGACCTCAAATCAGGCTATCATCAGCTCAGAGTCAGAGAAAGTGACATCCTAAAAACAACTTTTCAAACTTGGTACGGTCACTTTAAATTTTTAGTCATGTCCTTTGGTCTTACCAATGCCCCAGCAATCTTCATGGACTTGATAAATCGTGTGTTCAAGCAGTACTTAGATATGCTCTTCATAGTCTTCATAGATGACATTCTTGTTTACTTCGGTAGTGAACACGATCATACAGACCATCTCAGAATAGTATTGTAGACTCTCAGAAACCATCAGTTATTCGCTAAATTCAGTAAGTGCGAATTTTGCCTAAAGTCAGTAGTATTCCTTGGCCATATAATTTCCGGTGATTGCATTAGAGTTGATCCCCAAAATATTGAAGCATTGAGAAACTGGCCTATGCCCATCTCTTCGACAGATATTAGGAGTTTCTTGGGTTTGGCTGGCTATTACCGATGGTTTATTGAGGGATTTTTGTCTATTGCATCCTCTATGTCCAGATTAACTCAGAAGAAAGTCAAGTTTTGGTGGTCAGATCCTTGTGATAAGAGTTTCTAGGAATTGAAGACTTGACTCATTACAACTCTAGTTTTGACCCTACTAGATGGTTTGGATGGTTTTGTTGTGTACTGTGACACTTCCAGAGTTGGATTGGGTTGTGTTCTGATGCATAGAGGTAAAGTCATAGACTATTCCTCTAGACAACTTAAGACCCATGAGAAGAACTATCCTACTCATGATCTTGAGTTAGCAGCAGTAGTTTTTTCCTTAAAGATTTGGAGGCATTACTTGTATGGTGTGAACATTGATGTGTTCATTGATCATAAGAGCCTGCAGTATGTGTTCTCTAAGAAAGACCTTAACCTCTATCGGAAAAGGTGGGTGGAATTATTAAAAGACTATGACATGTGTGTTTTGTATCATCCGAGCAAAGCCAATATGGTGGTTGATGTTATCAGTAGAATGTTTATGAGTAGTGTTTCCTATGTTGAGAACAGTAAGAAGATGTTAGCCCAGGAAGTTCATCGCTAGCCCGACTAGGTGTTCGCTTAGTCGATTCAGCATAAGGTAGTGTGTGGGTGCAGAGTAGCTCAGAATCATCCATGGTTTCTGAAGTGAAGGAAAAGTAGGATAGGGATCACAGTCTAGTCCACTTAAAGGAATCAATCAGAAATTAGAATGTAGAGGTTTTCTCCCAAAGGGTAGATGGTCTTTGCGTTGTCAGGGTCATCTGTGTATGCCAGGAGTAGATGGCTTAAGGTAGTGAATTCTTGCAGAAGCGCATGGTGCGCGTTACTCTATTCATCCAAGGGACACAAAGATGTACTGGGATTTATGGGAGATCTATTGGTGGAGAGGGATGAAAAGAAACATTGCAGAGTTAGTGGCTAAGTTCTCAACAAGTCAGCAGGTTAATATTGAGCATCAGAAGCCTAGTGGGTCCATACAGGAGTTCAGTATTCCCACCTAGAAATGGGAAGAAGTAAACATGGACTTCATGATGGTCTTGCCTCGTACTCTTCGTCAGCATGATTCAGTTTGGGTCATTATAGATAGGATGACCAAATTAGCTCATTTACTTCTAGTTCATACCTTCTATTCACCCGAGGATTATGCCAGACTCTATATCAGGGAGTTAGTCAGATTGCACGGTGTTCTGTTGTCCACTATCTCAGATAGAGGTACCTAGTTGACCTTTTATTTCTGGAAAGCTTTCCAAAAGGGTCTTGCTACCCGAGTTCATCTCAGTATAGCCTTTCATTCTCAGACAGATGGTCAAGCAGAAAGGACTATTCAGACCTTAGAAGATATGTTGCGAGCATATGCGATAGACTTTAAAGGTAGTTGAGATGACCACTTGCCTTTGATTGAATTTGCATATAACAATAGTTATCACTTCAGTATTTAGATGGCTCTGTTTGAGGTGCTTTATGGGATAAGGTGTAGATCTCTCATTGGTTGGTTTAAAGTGGGTGAGGCCGCAGTATTAGGGCCTAATTTGGTGTTTGATACCTTAAAGAAGGTCCAGTTAATTAGGAAAAGGGTTAAGACAGCTTAAAACCGACAGAAATCATATGCAGATGTGCGCAGAAAGTATCTTGAGTTTGAGATTGGTGACTATATGTACTTAAAGATCTCTACTATAAAAGGAGTGAAGCTTTTTTGCAAGAAAAGGAAACTCAGTCCCGATATGTCAGTCCTTACCGAATTCTCAGTTGTTTCGAGAAGGTAACTTACGAGCTTGAGTTACCTTTAGATTTATCTTCACTACATCCAGTGTTTCATGTCTCCTTTATTAAGAAATGCATAGGTGACCCATCATTCGTAGTCCCTATTGAGAGCATAGATATTCAGAACAGCCTCTCTCATGAAAAACTCCCAGTCGAAATCCTTGACTATCAGATTCGCAGACTAAGGAACAAAGAAGTCCCTCTAGCCAAAGTTCTTTGGCGAAATCAGTATGTTAAGGGAGTTACTTGGGAAGCATAAGCAGACATCGAACCAAGTATCTTTATCTATTCTCCGTTAATCCAGACTCAGCTCAAGGTAATAGTTTCCTAAAGCTTAATCTGTTTCATGTTCAGATTTTAGTTACAAACATAGTATCAGTTCCCATTGCATGTTTAGTGATACGTTCATGGGCCAATCTAGTCATATATCCATGCATCAGATATGCATGTTCAGTATATAGATTTATTTTATCAGTAATCCCAGTCATGCATTCATGAATCATATTCAGCTATATCCATACATCAGATATGTATGTTCAATATGATAATTTAGAATACCAGTAATATCAGTTATATAGTCATGTTCCAGATGTTCATGTCCATTAAGTAAGTCAGCCTCTGAGTATTCTCAGTCTCAGCAGTATCATTCGAGGACTAATGTTCCCAAGGGGGAAATAATGTAAGAACCCGCAAAATCCTAAGCTTAATTCATTCCTTTAGGCTTGTCAAGGGGTCCCATACTTAGAATATTTTAGCTAAGTACTCAGACTTAGTGTCATTTTAGCCTACGCAGGTTGGAAATATTATTTCGAGACCTTTAAGTCCATTAAATGTTGATGTTTAGATTGATTCATGATCAGGAATGTCCGTAGGTATTTCCAGACAAATTTTTGATTTTTTAAACTTCGTTTGAAGCTCCGTTGGAATCCCAAAAGAGTGGATCAACGTGATCTTGGTGTATTGTGTCAACTAACGCATTGATTAATATTTTCCCCATCTACCAGCATCCAATTCCAGTGAATCGATGCGACATAGCGCGATGCATTTGCTATCACGTTGATGCCATCGATGCACCGTATCGACCTATGCATCGGTAAACCAGATTTTAGTCACTAAAAGACTTTGTTCTTAGGGGTATTTAGGTTTTTTCCCCTCGACCCTTAGCCCCCAAAACAGAAAATTAAAATCCCTATAGAGCAAATATACTCATTCATTCTCCAATTAGCTCAAAAACAAAACCCTAGGTGCTTAAATTTCAATTCAAGAACTCAAGATTCAACCATAAACTTTCAGAAATTCATCAACACAGGTATGTGAAGTGTTTAGCCAAGGGTTTCTTCAACCGTTGGATTTCAAGAATCTCTTTTGAACTTCAAGTAATTGATTTTATGATTTCCATGGTTAGAGTTAAAGTGTATACATGATTGCTATTTGGATTAAGTTCCTAATTCATGATTATATATATATATATATCATGTAAAATTGATCATTATATGTGTAGAGTCGTGTGAAATTATGATAAGCCCTTGACTTGTGAAATTAGAGATGAATTATGATGCTCACTTGTTGTTCAATGTTATGTTCATATTCTATGCTCATCAAGTGCTTGATAAATTGTGCATGTGAACTATTAAGGGAATGAAATCATGTCAAGTTAGCTTATGCGCAAGTTATATCATGCAAGATTTTGTTAAAATGCCCCAATGTATGAATAATGAACAAGTTCATAGTTTACATGTTTCATGTTATGTCATGCCTTTTAATTTATGCTATCGAGTCCTGGGGGTACTTGTACCCAACAATTTAGCTGATTACCTAGAGCCATGGTCAGTCATAGAACAGTAATAGTCACGACATGATTAGTAGTAGTCTTAGTCAATTATAGAACTCAGAAAAACTCAGTAGAATCCGTACTAGTCCAGTCTAATTCAGTATCTAGTTCTGACCTCGGTGAACTCAGTCAGCTAACAGAATTCAGTAGTATTCCATCAGGTAATAGATCTTAATGAACTCAGTTCATTTTAACTAAATAGCACTCTCAGTAACCGTTCAGTCTAGCCTAGTACATACTAGAAATCAGTTCAATATCTATTCAGTTGGGAGTGGGATTCATCACTAAGTTAACCTAGGGAAAGGGGCATTCCTGTCAGTAGAGGGTTTGACCCTTAGCAGCAATCCTTTCATTACAGAACTACATAGCCAGCGTAGGTTGAGGTATCTTCCTTCCAGACATTATGAGGGTTGATACTTCTTATCCGAGTTTTACTGTCAGTGAGGGTTGATGAAAGAGCTTCTTGTCAGAGAGGGTTGATAAAAGAGCTTCTTATCAGAGAGGGTTAACTCACAGCCTGTCCTTACTTATGACATGGTATTGACACCCTTCCAACTGGATTATAGGTTGGACCCCAAATCAGTTAGAGAAGGGGCATGTCAGTTAGATGATTACCTCCCACATTCTTAGTTTCATTCTCAAAATAAAACTAAGTTCAGTTCTACAGATTCAGGACCATCATACATGGTCACTCAACTTAGTACAAAACTCAGTATGGTTTCACAGTACTCAGAACTATCATATCCAATCATTCAGATAATCATTAATATAGTATTCATAAACCCAGATATCGATTATCAGTACTCAGTATTACAACAATCTTAGTTACAGTCTATGTGTTCATACATGTATCTTACTCAGTCATACTTATGTTATTCAGTTATTATTGTTCATGCATATGAACCCATGTATATCAGCCTACCTCACTGATCATACCAGTATATTCAATCTACTGACGCATGCTTTTCTTTGTGCTATGGTGTCTTATATCATAGGTACAGAAGCATGGTCTCCAGAGCACCCTTAGTAGTACAGATTCCCATCTTTCAGAGTAGTCGTGAGTTCTCATAATTCAAGTACATGCTTATTATTTACAGTACTGCAGTTTTTTTTGGTAGATGTAGTAGTTGGCAGCTTATTCCTTTAACCCCACAGTTCAGACAGTTAGAGGCTTTCTCATACTAGAGTATTTTTCAGACAGTTGTTTAGTTTTTTAGTACTTATATTCAGTTTTGGTACTTTGATATCACATTAAAATTTATTTACACTATTGAACCTTATGGCAAGTTTCCATCTATTTCTGCATATTTACAGTATTTATTACACAGTTACTGCAGCAGGTACAAGTCATGGTTTAGATTGTAGTCCTTTGGGATTATGAGCACTGTGTAGCATCCAGGGTACAGACTCGGGGCATTACAAGTACGGATAGAATGACTAATTTTGCTTACTTCTTACCTGTGATGACTAACTACTCAGGAATGCTAAGTTGTTTATTTAGGAGATTGTTAAGTTGCATGGTGAACCGGTGTCTATCATTTCAGACCAAGGTATGTAGTTTTTTCTCACTTCTAGCATTTGGTTCAAAAATTCTTGGGCACTCAGGTGAACCTTAGCACCACTTTCCACCCTTAAATAGATAGACAAGCGGAATTAATTATCCCAACTTTGAATGATATGCTAAGGGCATGTGTGATTGATTTTATAGGTAGTTGGGTTGACTCTTTTCCTCTTATTGAGTTCGAGTACAATAATAGTTATCATTCCATCATTCATATGGCTCCTATTAATGCTCTTTATGGTAGGAGGTATAGGTTTCCCATTAGGTGACTTGAAGTAGGTGAGACTGGGTTGTTTGGCCCTAACTTGTTTCACCAAGCCATGGAATAGGTAAAGTGATAAGATAAAGACTTAAGACTACTCAGAGTCACCAAGATTCTAATGCAAATATAAGGCAAAGGGAGTTAGAGTTTTAAGTAAGCGATTGGGTGTTCTGGAAGGTGTCTTTTATGAAAGGAGTTATGAGATTTGGGAAGAAAGGGAAAATCAATCCTCGTTATGTTGGTCCGTATTAGATTGTGAAGAGAATTGGGAATATTCCATATGTATTAGACTTACCCATAAGTTTGGCCTCTATTCATCCTATTTTTCATGTGTCTATGTTGAAAAAGTGTGTGACTGACCCTTCTTTGATAGTGCTTATTGAGGATGTTGGCGTCATAAATTCGTTGTCTTATGAGGAGGTCCCCGTGGAGATATTAGATAGAAAAGTTTGTAGATTTATGACCAAGGATGTAGCCTAAGTAAAGGTTATTTGGAGAAATCAAAAGGTAGAATAAGTTACATGGAAAGCTAAAGAAGATATGAGATCCATGTACCCACTATTGTTCCCCATGTTGGATGAAAGAGCGTAAGGTATGAGCTTTATTTCCTTCTTGTCACTTTTAGAATGTGTCCCTGGATTCTACTGCATTCTTGTTGTTCTCATGATAAAAGTTTTCTAACTCATCATTCGTGGATGAATGATCCTAATGGGGGGGGGGATAATGTGAGACCCCGTAAAATTTTAACTATTTTATTTTTCACCCTCCCGCATGCATAATGTGAAATTTTTACTTGAATTATGTTTAGCGATGTTAAAAGGGTATTTTGGAAAAGTTTTAGAATTTTAGAAAGGGGTTAGAGGCTATTTTGAAACTCTGAGGAAATGTGCCTTCACGATAGTGGCATGCCACACCACTGGAGCTCCACGGTAGCAGTGTGACACGGATTCTAGTCTCCGCGATATTGGTATGCCATACTCTTGTGTAAGAATGCCAATTTTTATTTTATTTTACTTAGGGTGAGATTTTGGTCTTTTTACCCCTTGGTCTACTTTTAAACATAAAATTGACCCTTTTTCCTTCATTTTTAAAAGATCAAATACCATTCTTCTTTTCTCAAACTCAAAACCCAAGAAAACTCAAGGATTTTAAAAGGAATTCACCATCCAAGCTCCAAACTTTGAATTCTCTTCAAATTGTTATATATTTTTGGTATGTTTCTCATCCCTAACTTGCATTTTTACATTATGACATATATTTAATTATTATTCATGTGATTTTAACTATTGAAGTTGAAATTGGGTTAAGGGATTTTGATGGTTATTACTTGAATTGTATTTTCCATATTTTGAATTATTATTTGTGCTTTACATTATGATTTGTAGGACTGAGTTGATGTATTGTTTTAATGGTTGGAATGAGGGACATGAGTTTCCCCACATTGATGGAATTTTTTCTTGATAATGGCATTAACATCAATCCACTTTGTAAACTTGATTTTGAATATGGATAATTTCCTGGTTTAAGATATATTTTGAACCCATTGCATTACATTAAATGATAAATGAATGAATATGGTTTTGGATATTCTTTTGTGGACTTGGTTTTGGATTTTAAATAGAACTTGGGAGTCATTTTTGTTATATGGACTAATTTAGCATAATTGAATTAGTTTGCTAGCATATTGGTATGACGGTACCATGATGGTAAATGCCTTAATAAATGATTCCTGAGTTAATGGTTGGTTTATGTGCAACTGTTTTAATTTAGTCTTGAAGTAAATAGTGTAGCTCACAATAAAGGTGTAGGTACCGAGGGAATCAACACTAGAAACCACATTTTCCGGTGTTGGTGGTCCATGTATTCGTGTGTTTGGTGCACATATTATATATATATATAGAGAGAGAGAGGGCTATAGCCTTGGTGTCTTTAGACTATCCTCAATTTTTCCTTAATTCGTGCAGCTAACACACCCTTGGGACCCTCTAACAGGGGAAGCTGGACCTATATAGCCCATGGGTTCCTTTAGGATGGATCGAGCTAGACTGTTCAGGCTAATGATTTAAACTCTGATGTTCATGACCCTTGTCTTTATCCCGACATCCTATATATATATATATATATAAATATTCTGCATTTGGTTTTGACTAGTTTTAGAACTTGCATTATTTTATCCCTTTCCCTGGAGTTATATGCCAGTGCTCACCTTACTGACCATACCTGGAAGCTACATCATTTCATGATGTAGGGACCGAAGGGTTTTCGGTTGCTCCTGTGCAGCGTTAGGTGATTTGGTATTCCTTTGGATCTGCTGTGAAGTTGTGAGCCTCTATTTTTCAGAAGGCCTTGTCATCTCACTTGTTTCTTTATGGTTTTGGTATTTTATTTGGGATTCTTTTTGTCATAGTCGGGGGCATGTCCTGACTTAGTTGGTATTTTCTATTTTAGAGGCTTTTGTGGACACATGTGGGTTAGTTGTTTACTTGAATTATTAAAATTGTCATCTGACTTATCTATCCTTCTCATTGTTATCTTGGTTGACTTCCGTTATGTATATTTATGTGCTCTTGAGGTAAGGATAAGGGGGTGGTCTTTGACTCACGGTGTTCTTGAGATACCCGTCACAACCATGTCCAGGTTCGGGTCGTGATAAATAATCACCCCCACCTCCATTAATTTTTATTTCAATCTAATACAACACTACCATTAACAACATACAACAATAACAAGAAAAATGGAGTAAAGAAAACCAATATATGCTAAAATATAGGAAACAGAGGGAGGGATAAAAGAGGAAACAAAAAACACCAACACCACATCACCACTGCCCCATTCTCCATCTTCATCCTTATTCCTCCATTAACGGACACCACCAACCGTTCATTTAAAACAAAAACGCAGTTCCTCTATTAAAATGATTCATTCCATCCACCAATCATAATAACTCCATTAACACTGCAACCCGTCACTGCATTCCGTTTTCAACTCTTCCCATAACTTCTTCATTTTTATGTAGTAATAGGTGATATCCAATGTACCTTGAAAAAGGTCATTAATTCCCTTTTGAATTTGACAGAGTTTTGCACCATTAGCTTGATCATAACAGTCATCTTGTTCCTTCCATAATTCAATAGAGCTATTATCATACTCAACATTGTCCGCAACATTTTTTAAGGGAATTCAAAGTCCAGGAAGTGACAATGTTATTGCACCTCTCCCATTATAGATAATGTAGAGAATTTAAAGTGGGTTTTCTGCATTCACTTGTAACAAATACAACCTTATTTTTCATAGAAAATACTCATAATTCTCTCATTATCTAAGATCTATAACCTACACCATCAAAAGGAACAATAACTAGCATCGCACTAGGGTTATCTGATAGATGCACATACAAGAAAGAATTCTCATCATTTGTATTTTGTCATTGAGTTTCTTTATCTTCTATTGATGAAAAAATTCATAAAGTAACATAAATATGCAAAGAAAAATGTTAGTGATAACAAAGAAATCGATCGACCTGAGATTGTAAAGTAAGAAAATGATTTCTTCACATAAATACAATGATCTACGATCAAGAATTCATAGATATTCAGTTAAATAATCTTATTTGTCTCCAATATCATGTCAAAATCTATAAAAATGCAGCAATATAGTGACCTAGTTCAATGGAATAGTGAAGAGGGAAAGTAGAGGAACCATGGAGAAGAAGCTAATTTTGTGAAATTGTAGATTCGATCTTATTGTGTGTAGCTCACATCCCTTATATACAAGTGAAGTCAGAGAATATCTCCATCCAACTGTCAATGAGCTGACAACAACTAACCTTCACTAACTAACACTTAATTAACTATAACTAAACGACTCTACTAAATTTAGCTAATCTAACTAATACCAAAAATAATTACAGTGTATAATATTAACAGAAAGAATAGGAGAGGACTCTCATTCAAAACATAAACATATATTTATCAGGATGACTTTCCTCATTTGCGGCAAAAATAACTAAGAGTGAGTCGACTCTTTTTAATTTAATAATATTTAAATAGGTGTCTGTAGATGCAAGACGGTAGGCGACCAAGAAAGAATGCACCAGGTAGATTTATTAATGTTCTTTCTCTTAAGTCAATTTTTATCATCTACATTGTCTCCAACAATTAGCTACCAAAATTTATGGGGAAAAAGCCTGAGGAGCATAGTTTGGGCCAACAGAAAATTCAAACCTTTTAGACTATAGATTGAATTTTAGATTTTCTTTTAAAAAATTATGAATTTAGTATTATTATTATTTTTTATATTTGAAATTTAATTTTTTTTATTTATATTCAGCTCTTTCCATGTTATATATGTTCAATATTAATAAATTAAATTTTCAAAGATTTAATAAATTAGTACTCTAAATTCTAGTAATCTATTATTAAACCCAATATGAAATTACACAATATAAGCAGTAGGAAAAGTTCAATCCTTGTTAACTGTGAAAAATTATGGAGAAAGAAATTATTAATAAATGTGGGGTTAGGTTGATTATAAGTACTTTAAGTTACTTTTAGAATGAGTCATTTGGTATGAGGGAAAAGGTATAATAATCTTAGGATAAAATGTATAATTATTTTATCTAGTAGTTCGTTGGAGGTATTAGTTAGTCCAAAAATTATTTATACCATAGTTATGGGATAAATCCAATACACATGGTGTAGTAACATATTTTGAGATAGCTAATCCTAGAATAAATTGTTCATAACCAAATGACCCCTTGATATCATCTTTCTGGTAGGTAGGGGATACAGGGGAATTATTTTTCTTATCAGAGAGAATGTCATATTTGTTGAGATATTAGGTTTGGGTAGAGGTGGGGGGTGGTGACTAAAGTCTGAGAAGGGGTTATGTTGAGTTTTTTAGTGTTTTGGGGATATTGGTGTTGACCTTTTTAGTAAAAAAAATATACTTTATCTCCTTACATGATTTATCTAGCATGAATTTAAACTAATGGATATATAATAATTTTGAATACCTTAAAATGATTTCTTTCCCTCACTCTGTAATACCCCAGGGTTTAGGACACTGAAAATTTCTGAGTTTTGAGCTCCCTATCCTGAGTATGACTTAGGTAACGAGTCGTGAAGACTCCTCAAGAGTCGTAGGGTGCCAGTCATTTTCTTATCAGTAGGCTGCCCAAATTTCTTGTCTTGAATATGATTAATACCATATGAGTCGTGGTGAGACATTATGAGTCATAAGGTATGACTCGTAGCCTCACTAGTGTAGTGGCCCATTGTTCCTATTGCAACTAAGACTATTACCCTACAAGTCTTAAGGTATGGTCACTAGTTGTAAGGTGGGACTTGTGACCAAACCAGTAAATGTGTCCTAAGTAACTGTCCATACCAAGAATTGTGGTGATGATTTGTAACAAGTCCTTACGAGTCGTAAGGTGAACCATAGTCACTTGCGACAGTTTTTCCTACATTTTAATTGGGGGCACTTTGGTCATTTACCTCTTTGCCCAATTAAGACCCATAACTATAAAACATATTTAGGGCCTCATTAACAACCCAACACAAATTAAATACACTTCTCATCTATCTCACATTCCTAAGTAAGAATAATTAGGGTTTTCCAAGGGTTGATCATCTAGGGCTCAAAGTGTGGTTTCTTCTTCAAATTCTTGGTGTTTTCAGGCATGTATCTCTCTTTCTAAACTTGTATTTTCATTATGACATGCAATGGATTGGTATTTTCATGGTTTTAAATATTGGGTTTTGAGTGTTAGATTAAGGGTTTTAGATTAAATTTGTCTAAATTGTATTTTTATGATTTACCTGCATTATTTATGCTCGATTGATGGATTTTGAAATCCATTAGCATTCATAGGCATGATGGATGGGACAGGGGTCTTGGATTCCTCCAAATTAATTTAATAAATTATGAGGGTTTTAGGTTCCCCCAAATAAATAGATTGTTGGTCTTGAAATTGGTAATTACCTTAACCTACTTGCATAATTGGCTTTAAAAATATGGTTTGGCCCACTTTTCTAAACTAATGCATTGCATTAAAGGTTAAAGGACTATAAATGGCTTTGAAAATCCCTAGTGGCCATGATATAATTTTACTTAAATGCTTGGGGTTCATGGACTCCCCAAGTTGATGGATAATTGAGTTCGGGGGTCGTGGATTCCCCCAAGATGATGGCATGATGAAATTTTCTTACAAGATTGAATTGGTATAATGATACCATTTGGTAATGCCTTGATGAATGAATCCTTAATTAAATGGACGATTTATGTGCAAATGTTTTAATTGGGTTTAAAGGGGATTGTATAGTTCTCCATGAAGGTGGAGGTCCTGGGAAGACCAATATTGAAAACGACATTTGCCGGCATGGGGGTCTTGATAACCGTGTGTATATGTCAGACATATATTTGTATGTAGAATGACGTAGGGTCGTGGATTACCCGACCTTCCTTGGATATCTTTAGTTCATGGGGCTACATACACTAGGGCCCTTCCAGGTGGAGAAGCCAGATCCATATTTCCTGTGGGTGCTTTTATGACGGTAGAGCTATATAGTCCAGGTTAATTATTTTAAATTTCATCCTAAACCTTGTTCCCTATCCCGACATAATATATATATATATATATATATGTAAATGCATGTATGTGAACATGTACATTAAAACTATTTTGAATGGTTTGAAATGACATCATTATGTTATCCATTATCCTTGAGTTACATGCTAGCTCTCACCCTATTAACCATCATAGTATGATACATTATTTCATAATATAGGATCTGAGGATATTTCTTCTTTCTTGTGCAGTGTTAGGTGATTTTGGCTCATTGGTCGGTCAGCTTGAAATGGTGAGCCTCCTTCTTTCGAAAGACATTTTACTTCTTGGTTTGGTTTATGTCTTAGTCTATTTCTTTGGGTTCTTTTGGATATTCTCAGGGGAATATCCCAACTTAGATTGATGTTTGGTTTTTTTAGAGGATTTTATGGACAATATTGTGGGAATGGTTGTTGTTGACTCTTAGAGTTTACCTTTGAGTTACTTTGATTATCTTATTATCATGTTTGGCTATCTTCCGATGCCTTTTGGGTTATGTTTAGGATAGTATATGGGGGTGGACTACGTCCCCTGACTATATTGAGATACCCATCATGATTAGGCCCAAGGACGAGCCGTGACAAGCTTGGTATCAGATCTTAGGTTCAGTGTCCATGGGTGTCCACAAAGCTGTTTCAAGTAGTGTTTCTTGTATGGGTATGTAGCACGCCACATTTATAATAAGGAGTCTATGAGGCATTTAGGAATATTTCCCTTTTTTGTTTTCTATTTTGGGCTATAGTTTCGGTGTCTTGAAATTCCTCGAACTCCCAGTTTGCTTGCATTTCTTATCATGCCTCCTCAAAGATCTAATGTTTCTAGGAACTCTTGTGGTATTTCTACCCTACCTGAGGGGATGTGGAGAGGACTGGCCCCATCTATCGAATGCAGACCTGGACTAGGGTCCCCGCTCCTGATTATGCTAGTCAACCTAGGGTTCCACGGGTCCCCACTGATCCTTCTTTTTTTGGTGACACTCATGCTTAGTCACCTTAAAGTTACATCTTTAATCTAGAGTATCACCATTTTATTCATCTATTGACTCAGTTGGTAACATCTCAGTCTCTCCAGTATGATTGTATGGGTTTTATTGCTCCTTCTTCTGAGGTCACCCGAGTTGGAAGTTTATGAGACTGAATCCCCCAACCATTACTAGTTCTGAGGTTGAGGAGGATCATCAAGGTTTTATGGATGAGATGGAGAAGAGATTTTGG
Source organism: Capsicum pubescens (assembly GCA_030864215.1). NCBI lineage: Eukaryota > Viridiplantae > Streptophyta > Magnoliopsida > Solanales > Solanaceae > Capsicum > Capsicum pubescens. The sequence continues at coordinate 242,229,946 of CM061538.1, forward strand.
GTTATGCATGCTACTGATTCTGAGGGTGTAGAGTTTGCTGCATACTAGTTGAAAGATGTAGCATATCAGTGGTATAAAGAGTGGGAGAAGTTAAGAGGTAATGACGTAGAGAAGGCTATGTGGGAGTAGTTTTATGGTGCCTTTCTTGATCATTTTTTTCCTTAGGAGTTGAGGAAATCCAAAGAGGAGGAGTTCGTGAACCTTAAGAAAGAGAGGATGAGTGTGAAGGAGTATGCTTTGAAATTTCATTAACTAGTTGACTATGCTCTAGGGTTGGTATCTAGCATGAGGGCTAGGATAAGGAAATTTACTTTGGGCTTGTCGCGGGACTTGGTTTTGGAGTGTAAGGACGCTATGCTGAATATTAATATGGATATTTCTAGACTTGTGGTGCATATGCAGCAGGTTGAGGATGAGAAAAAGAAGTAGACAAAATGGGAGAGAGGCAAAATATGAATTTAAGGTATTCAGAGTGGGGTGGAGAATAATATAATAGTGGTAGAGATAGTAGACAATAGTCCAAGAAGAAGAGTTGGGGGAGTTCTAACTCTTATTCGATGTCTAGTTCTCCTTTTCCAATGTCTTCTGATGATCGCCGTTTTAAGCAAGATGATGGTCCTAAGTCATAGGGTGCCTAGTCTCAGGCTAGTGGAGCTCAGTCAGCCCCACGCTATCCACCTTGTCATTTTTGTGGTCAGTTGTATTATGGTCATTATGACCAGGGGAGGAACCAAAGCTATATTTGTGGTTAGCCAAGGCATATTCAGCAACACTGCCTTTCTGCTAAGATTGCTATAAGAGTTAATAAGGTTCCAATTTCTATTTCATCAACTCTTGCACTAAAGGTTGCTACCTCTAGTACCAACACTGTCTGAAATTATTTTTAGGCTCTTTCCACCCGTCAAGAATCTGAGGAATCTCCTAATGTTGTCATCGGTACATTAAAGCTCTTCTCTCATGATGTGTATTGTCTGCTTGATCCAGGTTCTACCCTTTCTTATATGACCCCATATGTGGTTGTGCACTTTGGTTTTTGTCCTGAAAGTATTTTTTAGCCCTTCTCTGTGTCTAACTTAGTGGGTGATTTTATTATAGCTAGAAGGATCTTTAGGGGTAGATTTTCAATTTTGAAAGCTTTAATTTTATAAGTACCCTGTATCAGACCGCGATTATAGTTATATGTATAAAATTGTATGGGGTCTGTCTTTCATAGGGAGACCTTAGTGGATTTGATAGAGTTGGACATAGTGGACATTTTTGTGATCTTTTGGATGGATTGGCTCCACTCATGCTATGCTTCTCTAGATTGTCGGACCCCTAGGGTCAACTTTCAATTTCCTAATGAGTTGATAATAGAATGGGAAGGGAGTTTCTTAGTGCCTAAAGAAAGGTTCATCTCTTATATTAGAGACCAAAAATTAATTTCCTATGGGTGTTTGTATCATTTGGTCTGGGTTAAAAATTCTAATTTTGAGTATCCTTCTTTGCAATCTGTCCCCGTGGTTAGTGAATTTTCTGTAGTCTTTCTTGATTACCTTTCTGGAATCCCTCCCAATTGGGAAATAGATTTTGGGATTGATCTTCTACTGGATACCGGTTCTATCTCTATTCCTCCTTATAGAATGGCTCTAGCTAAATTGAAGGAGTTAAAGGAGCAATTAAAGGATCTTCTTGATAAGGGCTCCATTCACCCTAGTATTTCTCCGTAGGCTGCTTCTGTACTTTTTGTGCATAAGAAAGATGGGTCTCTTAAGATATGTATAGATTATCGTCAGTTTAATAACATGACAGTGAAGAATAAGTATCCTTTTCCTAGGACTCATGATCTCTTTGACCAACTTCAGGGTGCTAGATGTTTCTCTAAGATTAATCTTCACTCAGGCTATCATCATTTGAAGCTAAGGGAAGTGGATATTCCCAAGACTTCTTTTTGTACTCGGTATGGTCACTATAAATTCATGGTTATGTCATTTGGGTTGACTAATCTCTAGCTACTTTTATGGATCTCATTAATCAGGTGTTTAGGTAGTTTTTGGACCAATTTGTTATAGTGTTTATCAATGAAACCTTAGTGTATTCTAAGAGTGAGAAGATCATGCCAATCACCTTCGAATTATGTTGCATACTCTTAAGGATCAATGATTGTATGCAAAGTTTTCTAAATTGTGACTTCTGGTTGGATGTTGTGACTTTTCATGGGTATGTTGTATCTAACAAGGGGATCAAGGTGGAACCACAGAAAATTGAGGCGGTTAAGAAGTGGCCTAGACCCACAACTCCAACTGATATTCAGAGCTTCTTGGGGTTGGCTGGGTATTGTAGGAGATTTATGGAGAGTTTTTCTTCTATAGTTGCTCCGTTGAACAAGTTGACTTAGAAAAAAGTTAAGTTCTTGTGGTGTGATTCTTTTTAGGGTAGCTTTGAGAAGTTGGAAGATAAGTTGAATTCTGCACCTGTTTTAACCTATAGCGCCCCGAGTCTGTACCCCGGATGCTACACGATGCTCATGGTCTCAAAGGACTACAAGCTAACCCATGACTGGTACGTGTTGCAATAAATATGTAATAAATACTGTAATAATTGGGGAAATAAGAAGAAACATATGACATAAGGTTCAAATTTGTAAATTAATCTGGATATGGTATCAAAATAAATACCAATACTGAATATAAGTACTGAAAAACTAAACAACTCTCTGAAGATACTCTAGTCTGAAAAGCCTCTAAACTATCTGAACATTGGAGTTGATGGGACAAGTCCCCAACTAACTTTGACTATTTAAAATAATACTAAAATACTGAAAACAACCATGTCCTCGAACTATGAGGACTCACCACTACACTGACTGCTAAAAATCTGAACTGCTAAGGGTGCTCTGGAACCCGTACGTCTGAACCAATGATATAAGACATCATAGCGCAAATGAAAAGCATACGTCAGTACTTTGAATGTACTGGTATGCTCAGTGAGGTAGGTTGAAGTGAATGGGTTCACATGCATGAACAATTATATCTGAATAAAATGAGTATGACTGAATGAGAGTACATGCATCAATATGAAAACTGTACTGAGATCATAATAACACCAAATAATGGATTACTGGTAACTGAATGACAGTATCTAGCAGTCTTGATTCAGTGGAACTATACTGAGTCCCGTACTGAGCTGAGTGAATGTGCCTGGTAATCCTGAATCTATGGAACTGAACTGAGTTCTATACTGATACTGAATTTGAAACTGAGATTGTGGGAAGTAATCATCAAACATGCCCCTTCTCTAACTGATTTGGGGTCCAACCTGTAACCCCAGTTGGAAGGGTGTCAATACTGTGCCACGAGTAAGGACAAGTGCTAAGTCACCCTCATCTGGAAGGTACTCTGAACGAGAATGGTGGTACCCTCAACTGGCAGGTAGATCACCTCATCAACCCTCAACTTGCTGGTTGATGTCTCTACCTACGCTGGATACATAGTTCTAGAATGCAAGGACTGTTTCAAAGTAGTTCACCCTCTACTTGGCTTCACTCGGTGCTGAATCCTACTCCTAATTGAATAGACGCTCGACAGAATTCTAAACTGTACTAGGCTATACTGAACGGTTATTGATTGTACTGTATAACTGAACTAAACTGAGTTCCATGGACTGACGGAATACAACTGAATTCCGTTAACTGACTGAATTCTACTGATCGAGACATGACAGATTCTACTCTGTGACTAACCATGGCTCTAGACAAGCAGCAAAATTATCGGGTATTAAATACCCCCAGCACTCGATAGCATAAACTTAAAAGACATGAAAAAATCTTGAGACATGGTAATTACTACTTAGTCATCATTCATTCATTGGGCATTCAAGCAAACACTTGCCTGACATGAACTTGCATACATGATAACATGATATAATTTCAATATTCAACTCACGTGGACAATTCATCAAACACTTGTGGGGCATAATATATGCACATAATACTAACACAACATGTAGGGATCATGATTCAATTCCAATTACACAATTCCAAGAGTTTCAACATGGATTCACATGATAAGTCACAAATATCAATTAACTTTACATGAATCTTGCAATAAATCATGAATACACTTTAATTCAAATCATGAAATCACTCTACATGAACTTTAAAAGAGTTTCTTGGACTTCAAGGGTGGAAGGAACCCTTGTATGAACACTTCACATACATTAGTTGATGAATTTTCTGAAAGTTAATGGTGAGTTCTTGAGTTCCTGATTTGTAATTTGAACACCTAGGGTTCTGTTCTTGAGCAAATTAGAGAATGAATGAGTATAGTTGCTCTCTAAATGGCTTAATTACATATTTTTAGGGGCTGAAGAACATGGGAAAAGACCCAAATACCCCCAAGTACGCGGTCTTTTAATGACTGAAAAACTATGTTACTCGATGCGCAGGACGATGCAATGCGTCATTGGCATCGATACAATATCCAACGTGTCACGTCGAGTCCATGTTGGTTCACTGGAATTTGCACTGAAGCTGGGGAAAAACTATCTTATCAATATGATGGTCGACATGATGCATCGAGATCGCGTTGACCCACTGTTTTGGGCACTTAAACATAATCTAAACGAGGTCCAAAAAATCCAAAACTTATCCAAAAACACCTATTGACATTCTTGATCATGAATTAACTCAAATATCAACAGTTAATGGATGTAAAGGTCACAAAATAAGATTGCCAACTTTCGAAGGCTAAAATAACACTAATTCTTAATAATTAGCTAAAATATTCCAAGTCTAGGACCCCTTGTCAAGCCTAAAGGACTGATTTAAGCTAAGAATTTTGTGGGGTCTTACATTATCTCCCCTTGGGAACATGCATCCTTGAATGAGACTGCTGAGACTAAGAATACTGAGAGGCTGGACTTAGACATTAGTCATGCACAACTGAAGCATGGTTTCATGACTGAGATCACTGATACAATAAATTATCATACTGAACATGCATATTTGATGCATGAATACATGACTGAGCTGACTCATGAATATATGACTTAACGTGCAATGGTAACTGATACCAGGTTTGTAACTGAAATATGAACATGAAACAAAATAAGCTTAGGAAAAACTATTACCTTGAGCTGAATCTGAGTTTACAAAAAAAAGGTGAGGATACTTGGTCCGCATATCTGCTTTTACTTACCAAGTTTCTCCCTCAACGGACTGATTCTGGTAAAGAACTTTGACTAGAGAGACTTCTTTCTTCCTCAGTCTGCAAATCTGATAATCAAGGATTTTGACTGGAATCTCTTTGTAAGAGAGACTGTTCTGAACATTTATTCCCTCTATGGGGATTACGGCTGATGGGTCACCTATGCATTTTTTTATCAAGGAGACATGAAACACTGGATGGACTGAAGATAGATCTGAAGGAAACTCAAGCTCATAAGCTATCTTCCCGAAATGGCTGAGAATTTCATAAGGACCGACATATCGGGGACTGAGTTTCTCCTTCTTGCCAAACCGCTTCACTCTTTTCATAGGAGAGATCTTCAAGTACCCATAGTCACTAATCTAGAACTCAACATCTTTACTGCGCATATCTGTGTACAATTTCTGTTGGCTTTGAGCTATCTTAAGCCTTTTCCTGATCAACTGGACTTTATCTAAGGTATCAAATACCAAGTCAGTCCCTATCACTGCGGTCTCACCCATTTTAAACCAACCAATGGTAGATCTACACCTCCTTCTATGAAGCACTTCAAACGGAGCCATTTGAATACTGGAATGATAGCTATTGTTGTATGTGAATTCAATCAAAGGAAAGCGGTCATCCCAACTACCTTTAAAATCTATCGTACATTCTCTCAGTATATCCTCTAAAGTCTGATTGGTCCTTTCTTCTTAACCATCTGTCTAAGGGTAAAAAGTTGTACTGAGGTGAACTGGGGCACTGAGACCCTTTTAGAATGCTTTCCAGAAATGAGAGATGAACTAGATACCTCTATCTAAGATGGTGGACAATGGAAAATCGTGAAATCTAACCAACTCTCTTATATAGAGTTTGGCGTAATCCTAGACTCAATAATAGGTATGGACTGGTAAGAAATGAGATGATTTGGTCATCCTGTCTATAATGACCCAAACTGAATCATGCTGATGACGAGTATGAGGCAAACCCATCACAAAGTCCATCTTCACTTCTTCCCATTTCCAGGTGGGAATGCTAAACTCCTACATCGATCCACTAGGCTTCTGATTCTCAATCTTAACCTGATGGTATGTTAAGCACTTAGCCACAAACTCTATAATGTCTCTCATCATCCTACTCCACCAATAGATATCCTGCAAATCACGGTATATCTTTGTGGCCCCTGGATGAATAGAGTAGCGCGCACCATACACTTCTGCAAGAATTCATTCTCTCAAATAATCTACGCCTGGCACACATAGCTGACCCTGAAAATGTAAAACACTATATCCCCCTTGGGAAAAAACCTCTTCCTTCTAACCTCTGACTAATTCTTTAAACATAACTAGACTGGGATCTCTATCCTATTTTTCCTTCACTTCAAAAATTAGGGATGATTCTAACTACTCTGGACCCATACACTACCTTCTGCTGAGTCGACTAAGCGGACACCTAGTCGGGCTAGCTGATGAACTTCTAGAGATAACTTCTTCTTACTTTTCTCGACATGAGTAATACTACCCATAAACATTCTACTGGAAGCGTCGGCTACTACATTGGCCTTGCTCGAATTATACAGGACACTCATGTTGTAGTTTTTCAATAACTCCAACCACCTTCTTTGACTAAAGATTAGATATTTCTGGGAAAATACATAATGTAGGCTCTTATAGTCAGTGAACACATTAACGTGCACACCGTATAAATAGCGCCTCCAAATCCTTAAGGCAAACACTACTACTGCTAACTCAAGATCATGAGTAGGGTAATTCTTCTCATAAGGTTTAAGCTTCCTAGAGGCATAGGTTATGACATTACCTCTCTACATCAAAACACACCCCAAGCAAACTCTTGAAGCATCAAAATACACAATAAAGTCATTTGAACCATTTGGTAAAGTCAAAACTGAAGTTGTAGTGAGTTGAGTCTTCAACTCCTGAAAACTTTTTTCACAAGAATCTGACCACTTAAATTTGACTTTCTTCTGAGTCAATCTGGACATAGGGGATGCAATAGACTAAAATCCCTTAATGAACCATCGTTAATAGCCAGCCAAACCTAAGAAACACCTAATATCTGACGGAGAGATTGGCCTAGGGCAGTTTCTCATAGCTTCAGTGTTTTGGGGATCAACTCTAATTCCATCATTGGGAATTATATGGCTGAGGAAAGCTACTGAACTTAGCCAAAATTTGCACTTACTGAATTTGGTGAATAACCGATGATTTCTGAGAGTCTACAATACTATTTTGAGATGGTCTGCAGATCATGTTCACTGCGGGAGTAGACGAGAATGTCATCTATGAAGACTATGACAAACATGTACAAGTACTTCTTGAACACATGATTTATCAAGTCCATGAAGGCTACTGGAGCATTGTTAAGACCAAAGGACATAACTAAGAATTCGAAGTGACCATACTGAGTCCTAAAAGCTATTTTGGGGATGTCACACTCCCTGACTCTGAGATGATGATAGCCTAATCTGAGGTTTATCATGGAGAAATAACTGGCACCCTGAAGTTGGTCAAACAAGTCATCAATTTTGGGGAGTGGATACTTTTTTTTGAATGTGACTTTATTTAACTGATGATAGTTAATACACATTCTGAGGGAATCATCTTTCTTATGCGCGAATAAAACTGGCGTGCCCCACGGGGACACACTATGTCTAATGAATCCCTTATATATGAGATCCTTTAACTGCTCTTTTAATTCTCTGAGTTCTACTGGAGCCATTCTGTATGGAGGAATAGAAATGGGCTGAGTATCTAGAAGAAAATTGGTTCCGAAATTAATTTCCCTTCAGGAGGAACTCCAGGAAGATCATCGGGAAACACATTTGGGAATTCACATGCTACTAACACTGACTCAAGATTAGGGTTTTCTTAACTATAGTCCTGGACTTGAATGATATGGTAGACATATCCCTTAGATATCATTTTTCTAGCCCGAAGGTAAGAATCAAGTTGACCCCTAAGTGCTGAAGTACTACCCCTCCACTTTAGGATGGGTTCATTTGGAAACTGAAACTGGACAATTTTTTTTCTGCAGTCGCTTGAGGCATAGTAGGAATAATGCCAATTTATGCTGAGAATGACATCAAAATCAGGCATCTCTAATTTGACTAAGTCTGCTAAAGTGATTTTCTGAGAAATCATAATTGGGCAGTTCTTGTATACCCACCTGACTATGATGGATTTACCTATTGGGGTAGAGACTGAGAAAGGCTCTGCAAGAATTTTGGGACTGACTTAGAAATCAACTTTTATATATGGAGTAACAAAGAACAAAGAAGCTCTTGGATCTAGTAAAGCATAAACATACAAATGGAAAACTTGTAACGTAGCAATAAGCACATCAGGATAACTCTCCTAATCTTATTGGGACTAAAAAGCATAGAGTCTGTTTGGGCGTTGCCCACTGGTGGCACTGGAAGCGGCACTCTGCTGATTCGGGCGATCGGACTGAGCTGGGGAACGGTTATTTTGGCCCTGAGAACCTGACTAAGGACAATAGCTGACTCTGTGGCCTGGATTGCCTCACCCTAAACACACATCTCTACCCACTCTACAGATACCCTGGTGGTTATTGTCATACTTCTACAAAGGGGAATGGTTCGGGCACTGCTTACACTACCCTAGGGTTTAGGGCCTGGTACCCTATCCCTATTGTCGTCTCTAAATTTTGGCACAGAAGCACTAGCTGAGGACGGAGCTGGGACTAAATATTTTAGGTGGAACTGAGAATGATTCCCACCCTCTGACTTAGGTTAGCAAAGTTAAAACTACTTGTTTTCGTTTTTTTGCTCTCCCTCTACTTCTTTTTATTCTTGGCCTCTTCTATCTACTGAGAATAAACCATGAGCCTAGATATTTCCATCTCCTTAATAAGCATTACAGTTCTACACTCCTTGACCATGCTGCTAGACACCCCTAACACAAACTTACTTATTCGAGATCTGTTGTCTGCCACCATATGAGGAGTATATCTAGATAATTAAGTAAACTTGAGAGAATACTCTTTCACTGTCATATTTCCCTGCTTCAGATTGATAAATTCCAAAACATTTGCTTCCCTCAACTCCAGTAGGAAGAAACTATCCAGAAAAGCAGTGGCAAACTCCTCCCACTCTATGGGCCCTGCATCTACTTCCTTATCTACCTTTCACTGCTTAAACCATAAGTGAGCTACATCTTGCAAATAATATACGGCCAACTCAGCGCTCTCAACAGCAGTCCAACTCAGCGCTCTCAACAGCAGTCACCCCTAAAATATCAGTAACCTTCTGCACCTGATTAAGAAATTCCTATGGGTCCTCATCTAACTTACACCCGATAAATGATGAAGGGTTCATTTGAGTGAAGTCCCAAATCCTGGAAGCAGTAGTATTGGCCACTGGGTTGGCCAGAATGGCAGTTGGACATTTATTCTGGGCTGCCATAGAATGAGCTAGGGTGGTGAAGGCTACTCTAAACTCAGCATAGAGACATGTTCGTCCACTGGATCTGGCTGGACAGGATGGGGTTCTGGATGATCTCCTATTCCTCTTCCCTTAGTCCTCTTTGGAGGCATATTTTTGTAAATAGAAGAAAAAAAATTAGAATGAGAGTTTAACTGGAGATCATGCTTACTCACATGACATGAATACTAAAAGAAGGGAAATGTTTTCTAAAACATCTCGTAGCCTCTTGTCCATAAGTGTGGCACACAACACACCCATGTACAAGACTTACTAGATGCGTCTTTCAGACTTCCTAGGACACTGTTAAACCTTAAGCTTTGATACCAAGTTTGTAATGTCCTGAGTCTGTACCCCAGATGCTACACGGTGTTCATAATCCCAAATGACCACAAGCTAACCCATGACTGGTATCTACTGCAATAACTGTGTAAAAAATACTGTAATAATTGCAAAAATAAGCGGAAACATATACCATAAAGTTCAAATCTATAAATAAATTTAGATGCGGTATCAAAATAAAATACCAATACTAAATATAAGTACTGAACAACTGTCCGAAGATACTCTAGTCTGAAAAGCCTCTAAATTGTCTGAACTATGGAGTTGATGGGAAAAGTCCCCAACTAACTTCGAATACTAAAAATAATACTAAAATACTAAAAACAACTATGTCTTCGAACTATGAAGACTCACCACTATACTGACTACTGAAAATCTAAACTGCTAAAGGTGCTCTGGAGCTCGTGCGTCTGACCCTATAATATAAGACATCATAGCGCAAACTAAAAGCATATGTTAGCACTTTAAATATACTGGTATGCTCAGTGAGGCAGGCTAAAGTGCATGGGTTCACATGAATGAACAATAATATTTTAATAACATGAGTATGACTGAATGAGAGTACATGTATGAATATGAAAACCGTACTAGGATCATAATAACACCGAAGACTGGATAACTGGTAACTGAATAATTGTATCTGGTAGTCTTAATTCTATGGAACTATAATGAGTCCTGTGCTGAGCTGAGTGACTGTGCCTAGTAGTCCTGAATTTGCGAAACTGAACTGAGTTCCATATTGAGACTGAATCTGAAACTCAGATTGTGGGAAGTAATAATCTAACTGACATACCCCTTCTCTAACTAATTTAGGGTCCAACCTGTAACCCCAGTTGGAAGGGTGTCAATATCGTGCCACGGATAAGGACAAGTGTTGAGTCACCCTTATCTGGAAGGTACTCTGAACGAGAATGGTGGTACCCTCAACTGGCAGGTTGATCACCTCAAAAACCCTCAACTGGGAGGTTAATGTCTCCGCCTGCACTGGTTACACATTTCTGGAATGCAAGGACTGCTTCTAAGGAGTTCACCTTTTACTGGAAGGTGAGTCCCCATTCTTGGGTTTACTTGGTGCTGAATCCTACTCCTAACTGAATAGACACTGGACTGAATTCTAAATTGTACTAGGCTAGACTGAACTATTACTGATCGTACTATATAATTGAACTGAACTGAGTTCACTGGGTTCCTTGGACTTATGGAATACTACTGAATTCTGTTAACTGACTGAATTCTACTGATCGAGACATGAATAATTCTACTCTATGACTAACCATACCTCTAGAAAAGTAGCTAAATTATCGGGTATTAAATACCCCCAGGACTCGATAGCATAAACTTAAAAGACATGACAAAATCTTGAGACCGGGTATTACTACTTAGTCATCATTCATTCATTGGGCATTCAAGCAAACACTTGCATGTCATGAACTTCCATACATGCTAACATGATATAATTTCACTATTCAACTCACGTGGACAATTCATCAAACACTTGTGGGGCATAATATATGCACAGAATACTAACACAATATGTAGGCATCATTATTCAATTCCAAGTACACAATTCCAAGAGTTTTAACATGGATTCACATGATAAGGAACACATATCAATTAACTCAACATGAATCTTGCAATAAATTATGAATACACTTTAATTTAAATCATGGAAATCATAAAATCACTCTACATAAACTTTAAAAGAGTTTCTTGGACTCCAAGGGTAGAAGGAACCCTCTGATGAACACATCACATACCTTAGTTGATTAATTTTCTAAAAGTTAATGGTGATTTCTTGTGTTTTTAATTTGAAATTTGAATACCTAGAGTTTTATTCTTGAGGAAATTAGAGAATGAATGAGTATAGTTTCTCTCCAAAGGGCTTAATTTTGTGTTTTAGGGGGCTAAAGGAATTGGGAAAATACCCAAACACCCCCAAGGATGCAGTTTTTTAATGACTAAAAAATTGTGTTACCCGACGCACAAGCCGACATTCTGCATCATTGGCATTGATGTGAAAGCCAACGCACCGCGTCGAGTCTGTGTTGTCTTACTAGAATTTTCACTGAAACTGTGGAAAAATGATGTGTGAGCAGATGTTAACACATTTGAGGCTTTTAACTGAGAATAATTGCAAAGTCTTAAGCAAATTTTGTCATTTTTTATTGTTTTATCTTTGATTTTGCAGTGAAAGTCAAGATGAAAGAGAACCAACAATGGTGGAAGCGAAAGAGTTGAAATTTGAAGCAAATAAAAGAGAAGTGTGGCTAACGACATTCCTAATAAGTCGTCAGCACTCTGATAAGTTATCAGCTTTATCGTCAGCCTTAAACAAAGAATGGGATTCAGATATAAGAAGTAATGATAATATGTAATAAGCCGACAGAGTTGTGACAAGCCGTCAAGATTGTCGTTAGCCTAAGGCAGAACATGAGACCTGAAGTAAATCATCGACGACATCTGTGATAAGTCGTCAAGGATCTGTTAAGCCGTCATACTTCATCGTCAGCCTAAGGCAGCGAATATCAAAAGCAAAGAGGAGCTGACAACATCTGTGATAAGTCGTCAGACTCCTGATAAGGCATCATGTTTGAGAAATTACTAAACTCTGTAATATGTTTCTATAATTATAATGAAGTATTTAAAACATATGTTAGAGTTTTCTAATTATAAAAGGAGGCTGAAAATATCGGGAGGCTGAACATATCGGTTGGTACTCGACATTCTCCACTTGAACTTCATATTTTTGATCTCTAGTTTTTTATACAAGTTTACAGTTAGCTTTGGAGAGAATATCATATTATTTTTGTGGGATTTTTCTACTGCAATTTAATTCAAGATACAACTATTGCTATTCACTTTTGCTATAAGTATTATTCCATAGCATTATAAATTCAATAAGTTGTATTGCTCTTTACAGTATGAGTAGATAAACTACTTAACCCGAGTTATGGGATCTATGGGTTTGGGTTCGTAATGCAGCTCAGTGTTCTAGATTCTAACGGTGGTAGTAACTTCTTTGTAATCCCTTTGTTTTACACTTTATCTATTAGTTGCAAACAATAGGTCCTGCTTACTAGTGATTTTCTTGAACTAAGAAATCAACCCTAGTAAGAAGCGAATTATCAATAGGGACTTGGAAGCTACCAACCTTCCGTTTAATAATTAATGTTGTAGTAAGATTAATTAACCTGAGATAACATCCTATAATGAAACATAAACTCCCTAAGTTTAAGAGAATTAGGTAGTTAAATGCTTAAGTAGGTCGAGAGACATTTAGGCATAAATTCGACAAGGATAATCTTTTGTTCCTATGTACCACAAGAATCTTGAATCGTTACTAGCGTCTGTCAAATCCCAACACCCATAGTGAACATAACTCTGGTTTTCCATAAACTCTTGATTACAAACACCGAAACTAAAGTGACCAACAATTATTTGTTGATCATTAAAAAACCCCATTTTATCTTTTCGTATCATTTGTTAGAATTCAACTTATAGCTATAGTTTCAAATTAGTTTAATCAACACTCACATTATTCCTCGTGGATTCGACCCTGACTCCAAAGTTGGGTGAATATATTGACAACGATCGCTTACATTCTCACATGAGCGGTGTAGTTTGAGTGTTATCAAAAATAGCGTCGTTGCTGGGGAACAATTTGGCGTATTGAGTTGGTTTGGAATTTTAGCCTACTTGCTTGAATTCAAACTTGTAAATATTTGTTTTTAGTTTTTTTTTAATTTCTTGTGTTAGGTAGATTTTTATTTTAGTTTACTTATTACTATGGCATCATGGAATGAACATGAGCTTGGTTGTTGGAAATCTTATCTTGATGATCCATGTCCATATTGTGATGGACCTCACTTTTGGCAAGATTGTAGATATGCTCCCCGGAGAGATGTGTGCACCATCTTTATCCTACCGGGAGTATGATTGTTCTTTATGTGATGGTCAAGATGGACATTGGAGTGATTGCCCAAATTCCCCCTCCCTCTATTGCGCTAACCCAAATTCTAGTTCTTTTTATGAGTTTGATAGGGCTTATGGTCAAGAAAAGAAAGAACGAAGCACCGGGAAGAATGGTATTGAATCTATATTTCAACGAATGTTGGATCTCCAGAAAGACACATATGATATCGTGTGTGATATATGTCAAGAAATAAAGAGAATCATTCATGAGGAGATGGATATAGAGGTCAATCATTCAAAGTATTCTTCTATATTATTTTTAGATGATATCTTGTCTTTGGAATCATTTAAAATGGAAGAGTGTGAATATGAGAAGCAAGAACCCTATATTGATGTTGAGCTTGATGTTGAGCAACCCTCAGTGATTTCCCAACCAACCAAACCAACCATAAGAGATGATGCCAAGATTGAGGACATGGTGCTAGAGGCAAAATAATAAACAAAGAAAATCTCTAATAAAGATGCTACCCCAATTCGAAGTGAAGATGTCGAGAAGGTGAATAAAAGTGAGTGTGTAGTAGATAGTGTAAATTTTTAAGTAGGATTGATTGGGACTCATTCAAAGAACTTTTCTACATTATGTTTAGATGATATCTTGTTTGTGGAATCATTTAAAATAGTAGAAGAGTGTGAAGATGAGGAACAAGAATCCTATATTCTTGATTTTACATTAGACAAGCAACATAAAAACACACCTCACTTTAAGGCCGAGTGGTTTACCATGCTCAATCCATTACTCAACTTCTTAATATTTGTACCACCCCCTATGAGCGAGGCAGTAAGATGGACTCTAAGTTGGGGGTGAAATTCATATCCTCAAGGTGGAGAAAAAAGCTGAGTTGGGTCGTGCCGCGATACTAAATTAGGCATTGTTCGGGAGAAAACCCAAGGTATTTTGTTATTTGTATTCATATTATGTAATTGACATCAGATCTTCGCACCCATGGTGCCACAGGTATGTTTCTAACTCTCTTATTTTTGTTTGACACATTGGGGACATTGCATAATTTTAAGTTGAGGATGAGACTGCTTGTGGGTGTTGATGTCCTCTTGGAGTTTTTGTTGTCGTGCCTCTTTTCCCCAGAGTCTTGTTCCTAGTAGAGCAGACATATTTATGCGTATTGTGTTTTTTTTGTGATGTGTTGTGGTTAACTAGGGGAAAAATAAGTATCTAGGATAGTTGACATATTTTTGTTGATTTTTCTTAGAATGATAAATACCTCTCTAATTGTCTATCTGGTAATTGTGTGATGTGCATCTATATGTGACTACTGTGAATCTTTTTATGGCATTAGTACTACAAACTTGATAACCATTGCTAAACAATTGTATGAACCGGATAAGTAGTAACTTGTGATATACTTGTGTGCCATATGCGTGTGAGATTTTACTTAGTTCCCTTTGTATGTTGGATTCAGAACTTGCCCGGTTAGTCTTACATAGGTTGAAGGATAGGGGTTAGGAAAGTATCATAGGCCATGTTGATATTAGCCCACTTTAGCCTAAATGACCTTTCCTGTAGGCATAATATCCCTTGATCCCTATTTTGAGACTGAATAGCCTATTTTTTTTATGATACCTATCATCGTCCCATTTTTATATCATAATGAACCTGTTTTGGCCCTGGTCCTCCTTGGACACTGCGCACCTTGACTTAGGCAAATGGCCTAAGTTAAGGGTAGCTATCATAGGGGTACGTGATGTAAAATAAGTATGAAGAAAGGTAGAGTAAAAGAAAAGAATAAAAAGCTGGGTGCGGTGGAAAAGAGCAAGAAAAGAAAAGTTGTGAAAAAAATAAGTGATTGTAGAAAAGAACCGCACCCATCCTGAATAAGTGTGATCAAGAAAAGAGAAGAATAGAAAAAGGCAAATGAGTGAAACCCTAAAAGCTAGTGTAGTTTCAAGGAGGCTTAGTCACTTTAAATATCATTGAGTATCATACCATCCCCCAGCCTACATTACAAGACTAAGAGAAGACCTATAGTGATCCTAGCTGACCTGTCTGAAAGTCTTGGTAATGAAAATAAGGGCAAGCCTATGATATTTGGCATACATTGATTGGAACTTCATTCTGAGAGTGAGTGTCTGGTGAGTGTCTCCATGGTTACATATGTAATGTATGATATAAGTTAAGTGGGACTTCTTTGTAGTGAGGGCACACTGGTTACGTTGCTAGTTTCTAACTTGTTTGGATAGTGTAAGCTTATACATGCATGATTGTTGTTGCTGAATTGATGCCATATCTTGATTCCTTTATGTCCCATTGTTGTTCTTCAGTAGCATACACAGTTGATTTGGAATTAATTGACCTTGGAGAAGGTAAGATGGTTTTGAGATAATATAGATGATTGACTGCCAAATGTACTTTGTATCCTCTTGGTTGTGTTTTAGTTGCTTGAGGAAACGCAATTGTTTTAAGTTGAGGGTGTTGATGTATGAGTAGATGCTAACACATTTGAGGCTTTTAATTGAGAATAATTGCAAAGTATTAAGCAACTTTTTTTGTTTTTGATTGTTTTATCTATAATTTTACAGTGGAAGTCAAGATGCAAGAGAACCAACAATGATGGAAGTAAAAGAATTGAAATCTAAAGCAAATAGAAGAGAAGTATGGCTGACGACATTCCTGATAAGTCGTCAGCACTCTGATAAGTTATCAGCTTCATCATCAGCCTTAAACAGAGAATAGGATATAGCTGGAAGAAGTGATGACAACATGTGATAAGCCGTCAAGTTTTGATAAGCCGTCAAGATCGTCGTTAGCCTAAGGCAGAACATGAGAGCTGAAGTAAATCATCGACGACATCTGTGATAAGTCATCAAAGATCTGATAAGCCATCACGCTTCATCGTCAGCCTAAGGCAGCAAATGACAAAGCGAAGAGGAGCTGACGATATCTGTGATAAGTCATCAGACTCCTGATAAGGCGTCACAAAATGTCGTCACCTGTCTGATAAATTTCTGAACTCTGTGATTTTGTTTCCATAATTAGGATGAAGTAATTAAAGCATATGTTAGGGTTTTCTAATTATAAAAGGAGGCTGAACATATTGGCTGGTACTCGACATTCTGGACTTGAACTTCACGTGTTTGCTCTCTAGTTTTTGTTACAAGTTTATAGTTAGCCTTGGAGAGATTATCATATTATTTTTTGGGATTTTTCTACTACAATTTAATCCGAGATACAACTATTGCTATTCACTTTTGGTGTAAGTATTATTCCATAGCATTATGAATTCAACAAGTTGTATTTCTCTTTACAGTATTAGTAGATAAACCCCTTAACCCGAATTATGGGATCTATGGGTTTGGGTTTGTAATGCAACTAAGTGTTCAGGATTCTAACGGTGGTAGTAACTTCTTGGTAATCCCTCTGCTTTACACTTTATCTATTGGTTGCAAACAATAGGTCCTGCTTACTAGTGATTTTCTTGAACAAAGAAATCAACCCTATTAAGAAGCGAATTATCAACAGGGACTTGGAAGCTAACAACCTTCCGTTTAATAATTAATGTTGTAGCAAGATTAATTAACCTGAGATAATATCCTATTAAGAAATATAAACTCCCTAAGTTCAAGAGAATTAGGTAGTTAATTTCTTAGGTCGAGAGACATTTAGGCATAAATTCAACAAGGATAATCTGTTGTTCCTACCTGCCTCAAGAATCTTGAATCATTACTAGCGTCTGTCAAATCCCAATACCCATAGTAAACATAACTCAGGTTTTTCATAAACTCTTGATTACAAACACTGAAACTAAAGTGATCAACAATTATTTGTTGATCATCAAAAAAACCCCATTTTATCTTTTCATATCATTTGTTTGAATTCAACTTATAGCTATAGTTTCAAATTAGTTTAATCGCCACTTACATTATTCCTCGTGGATTCGACCCCGACTCCAAAGTTGGATAAATATAGTAACGATGATCGCCTTGCACTAAATTGACATGTAAGTTGAACGTGATAAAAAAAACTATCTTATTGATGCAATGGTTGATGCGATGCATCGAGATCGTGTTGATCCACTATTTTGGGCACTCAAACATGATCTAAATGAGGTTCGAAAAATCTAAAACTTGTTCAAAAACATATATTGACATTCCTGATCATGAATTAACTCAAATATCGATATTTAATGGATGTAAAGGTCGCAAAATAAGATTTCCAACTTTTGAAGGCTAAAATAACACTAAGTCTAAATACTTAGCTAAAATATTCTAAGTCTGGGACCTCTTTTCAAGCCTAAAGAACTGATTTAAGCTAAGAATTTTATGGGGTCTTACATAACCCTACTCGACGGTACTGATGGTTTTGTTAATTATTATGATGCATCCCATATGGGTCTGGGTGTGTTGATGCAATATAGTAAGGTTGTGGTTTACGCTTCCTGGCAGCTTAAGGTTTATGAGAAGAATTATCCAATGCATGACTTGGAATTGTTAGCTATGGTTTTTTATTTAAATATATAGCGCCATTATCTATATGGGGTTCACATGGATATCTATTCAGATTATAAAAGCTTGCAATATGTGTTTACTCAAAAGGAGTTGTAAGGCGGTGGCTCAAACTACTCAAGGATTATGACATAATTCTTCACTATATCCAGGTAAAGCTAATGTGGTTATTGATACCCCCAGTAGGTTTTGGGAGCTTATCGCATGTGGTTGAGGAGAAAAAAAGATTAGTGAAAGATATTCATCGATTGGCTAACTTGGGAGTTTGTCTCTTATTTCAAAGATGGAGGTGTGATTGTGAAAGAAGTGGTTAAGTCATCTCTTGGTGTTAAGGTAAAGGAGAAGCATGTTTTGGACCCCATTCTCATGTAGATTAAGGATGATGTGGGTAAGCAAAAGGTGATAGATTTTCAGACTGGTAGTGATGGTATCTTGGGGTTCCAAGGCAGGCTATATGTCCTTGATTTTGATGGACTGCGGAATAGAATTTTGGCTAAGGCTCGTGATTCAAGGTATACTATTCATCCTGGTTCAACAAAGATGTATCACGACTTGAAGGAAATTTATTGATGGAACAATATGAAGAGAGATGTGTCAAATTTTGTTGCCAAGTGCATGGTTTGTCAGAAAGTGAAGGTGGAGCATTTGAGGCCCGATGGATTATCTCAAGGGTTAGAGTTGCCTATGTAGAAGTGGGAGATAATAAATATGGATTTTATTACCAGTCTTCCATTGTATCATGGTCAGTATGATTTTATTTGGGTCATTATGGATAGGAACACTATTTTGCTTACTTTTTTCCTATGAGGACTACTTACTCTAGAGAGGATTACACCAAGTTGTTCATTAAGGAGATGTTCAGATTGCATGGTACGCTGGTGTCTATCATTTTGGATCGAGGTATGCAATTCTTATCTTATTTTTAGCATTCGTTTAAAAAAGGTTTTGGGACTAAGGGTGAACCTTAGCACCACTTTCCACCCTCAGATGGTTGGGCAAGCAAAAAGGACTATTCTGACATTGGAAGATAAGCTAAGAGCTGGTGTGATTGATTTTGGAGGTAGTTGGGTGGATCATTTGCCTCTCATCGAGTTTATACATAATAATAGTTATCATTTGATTATTCAGATGGATCCTTTGAGGCTCTCTATGGAAGTAGGTATAGATCTCTTGTTGGGTAGTTCGAGGTTGGTAAGACTAGGTTGTTTGATCTTGACTTATTTCACCAAGCCACGGAGAAGGTGAAGATGATTAGGGATGGGCTTAAGATCTCCCAAAGTCTTATGCGAATGTGAGGTGAAGGGAATTGGAGTTTGAAGTTGGTAATTTGGTGCTCTTAAAAGTTTCTACTATGAAAAGAGTCATGAAGTTTGGGAAGAAAAGGAAGCTCTGTCCCTATTATGCCTGTTCATATCTGATTTTTAGGAGAATTGGGAATGTCGATTATGAGTTAAAATTTCCCGCAAGTTTTTATTCTATTAATTTGGTGTTCCATGTGTTGATATTGAAGAAGTGTATGGGTGATCCTTCTTTGACTGTGCCTATTGAGGATATTGGTAATTAGGATTCCTTATCTTATAAGAAAGCCCGAGTTGAGATTTTAGATAGGAAAGATCATAGGTTGAGGACCAACGATGTGGCTTTAGTGAAGGTGCTTTGGAGGAATCAAAAGGTGGAAGAATCTACTATGGAAGCTGAAGAGGACATGAATTCCAAATATCCGTTCTTGTTCCCTGCATTGGATGAGAGTGCTTGAGGTATAAGTTCTCCTTTTGTTCTTGTTACTCTTCAAATTTCTCTTTGGTTTTGTAGTTGGGTTCTATCTTATATTTGTTCTAATGTGTACTTCGACTCATCATTCAAGGATAAATGATCCTGGGAGGGGAGGGGGGTAATGTAATACCCCAGATTTTGGGACCTTGAAAATTTCTGAGTTTTGAGCTCCCTATCCAGGGTACGACTTAGGTGATGAGTCGTGAAGACTCATCACGAGTCGTGGGGTTCCAGTCATTGTTTGACTAGTAGTCTACCCAAAGTTTTTGTCTTAAGTATGATTAATACCATAGGAGTCGTGGTCAGACATTTTGAGTCATAAGGTGTGACTTGTAGCCTCACCAGTGTAGTGGCCCATTTTTCCTGTTGCAACTATGACTATGACCCTATGAGTCATAAGTTCTAGTCATGAGTTGTAAGGTGGGACTCGTGACCACACTATTAAAGGTGCCCTAAGTTACTGTCCAAACCACGAGTCGTGCTGACGACTCATAACAAGTCCTTACGAGTCGTAAAGTGATCTGTAGTCACTCGTGATAGTTTTTCCTGCATTTTAACTGAGGGAACTTTGGTCATTTCCCTTTTTCCCCAATTTATACCCATGACAATAAAACATCTTTGGGGCCTCATTATCACCCCAACACAAATAAAATACACCTCTCATCTCTCTTAATTCCCTAAGCAAGAATAATTATTTCCAAGGATTGGTCATCGAGGGCTCAAAGTGTGGTTTCTTCTTCAAATTCTCAGTGTTTTTAGGCATGTATCTCTCTTTCTAAAATTGGATTTTCATTATGGCATGCAATGGCTTGGTATTTCCATGGTTTTAAATGATTGGTTTTGAATGTTGAGTTGAGGGTTTTGGATTGTATTTGTCTAAATGGTATTCTCATGATTTACTTGCATTATTTATGCTTGATTGATGGATTTTAAAACCCGTTGGGGTGCATGGGCATGATGGATCGGACGGGGGTCATGGATTTCCCCAAATTGATTTAATAAATTATGGGGTCGTGGATTCCACAAAATCAATGGATTATTGGTCTTGGAATTGTTAATCACCTCAACCTATTTGCATAATTGGATTTGAAATATAGTTATGCCCACATTTATAAACTAATGCATTGCATAAAATGTTAAAGGACTATAAATGGCTTTGAAAGGCTCTAGTGGCCATGATATGATTTTAATTAAATGTTTGGGGGTAATGGATTCCCCTAAGCTATTGGATAATGGAGTTTGGAGGTCGTGGACTCCCCCAAGATGATAGCAAAGTTAAATTCTCTCGCAAGCTTCAATTGGTATGTAAATACCATTTGGTAATGCCTTGATGAATGACTCTTCGATTAAATAGATAGGTTATAAGCAAATGTTTTAATTGGTCTTAAAGGGGGTTGTAGAGCTCGCCGTAAAAGTGGAGGTCCGAGAGGACCAATACTAAAAACCACGTTTGCTAGTGTGGGGGTCTTGATAACCGTGTGCATGCATCACACTTTATATATTTTTATTCAGAATAGCATAGGGTCGTGGATTCCCCAACCTTCTATGGATATCTCTGGTTCGTGCACCTACACGTACTGGGGCCCTTCCGGTGGGGAGAGCCGGACACGTTTAGCCCTTGGGTATTTTTATGATGGCAAAGCTCCACAGTCTAGGTTAATTGTTTTAAATCTCATTTTAAACCTTGTTCCTTATCTCGGCATTATATATATATATATATGCATGTATGTGAACATGTACAATGACATTTTTTTGGATGGTTTGAAATGGCATCATTATATTATTCCTTATCCCTGAGTTACATGTTAGTTCTCACCTCTCTAATCGTCCTCGTATGCTACATTATTTCATAATGTAGGGTCTGAGGACACTTCTGCTTCCTTGTGAAGTGTTAGGTGATTCCGATTCATCGGTCAGTCATCTTGAAGTGATGGACCTCCTTCTTTCGGAAGATCCATTACTTCTTGGTTTGGTTTATGTCTTAGACTATTTCTTTGGGTTCTTTGGGCTATTCCCGGGTGCTTGTCCTGACTTAGATTGATGTTTGGTTTTATTTAGAGGCTTTTGTGGACAAGATTGTAGGAATGTTTGTTGTTGACTCTTAGAGTATCTTTGATTATATTATTATCATGTTTGTCTATCTTCCGTTGTTGTTTAGGTTATGTTTTGGATAAGCTATGGGGGTGGTATCTTCCCTCGACGGGCTTGAGATACCCGTGACGACTAGGCCCGGGATCGGGTCGTGACATACTCAAACATAAATCTAGATAGTTGTTAGTAGTTGGTGTTATATGCTACAAATTACAATAATTATGTGAAAAATAATATATAAAGTAATTATTTAGGTTGAGGCACGGATATGTTGCTCTCTTTAATGAGATCTAAGCCTACCATGGCATAATCTACACAGGTCTAGTAGTATCACTTTTGACTTGACCCGCTATGATACAATAACCCAACAATGTCGTAGAATTCAATCAAATCTGAATTAGTTGAAGAGTTCAAAACCCCACTAAAAGAAGAACACCTTCCTTCAACACATAATTACTCTCTTTCGTAGAGTGAATTTAGTTGAAGACTTGGAATTTTTTTTGTCTTCATTCTCTATTTCACTATACCTATCTCAAAATATAAACACAACATATATCTTTTAAATGTATACAATATAATGCAAAACCATCACAGTTTAAATTTAAAGAATTCTTCTTTGTAATGAATAGGTAGATAGTAGGGTAGTAATATACGTAAATTATGGGAGGATTATTCCTTGGATGTTACATGAGTTACAAGGCTCTTAATAAGGTAGAATATGGGCGAATAAAGAATTCATGGTTGCAAGAGCTAATAAGAACTAATTACCAATGCCTGGAACAAACTAATTTGAGTATTGGGGCAAATAATGTCTAAATACATGCATGCCATAAACAAAAAACAAGAAAAAGATGCACCAACAAGGGTTATTGTGCAGTGGCATGTACTCTTCATCCTTAACCAGAGGTATTGGGTTTGAGTCCTCTCAAATACAGTGTTGCCTATATTTGGGAGAACTGTATCTACCAATGTGGGACTTCTCTGTGTGAATCTGGATTTAAGATACTGAAAATCGGGTGGAAAACAAAAAAAAAAAAAGATGAAGCTTGTTTTGCAATGCTGTGTGATACACATAACAAGTTATAACATTGAAATTTACCCACGTAATTCACTTGTAATATGTTGATAATTGTCATGAAATTCTAGTTACTTTAAAATCATCAACCTTAGTCCAAAACTTATTAATTTGAAAGGTCTAGAATTTTATATAGAAGGTATCCCCCAAAAGAGAAAAGGTGCATGATTTGAACTTGTTCTAATCAAATTCTCCATATCAACTTTCCTATACACATCAAAAAAGGCTTGGTTAACCAATAACCTATCAAGTATTTTAAAGAATACATGCACCATTAGCCTGTAACGCCCCGAAATCTGATCCCCGGGATGCCACACGGTGATCCGAACTACATGTAGTCCTGAGCTAACCCTGGCTACCTTTTCTAAATTTGAACCTCAAAATAAGGGAAAGTATAAATCAAAAATCATAATATATGTAGAAAACTGTTTGAATTATCTGGGTATATCTGAATCATACTAATCTCAAAAGTTTGATAAAGCAAATACTGGAAATCTGAGTACTAAAATAAAAATCTGAAAACTAAATCTGGTAGTCCGACAAGCCTCTACTGTCTAAATCTAGAGAGTCACTGGGACAGGCCCCAGCTGACTCAAACTGTCTGAAATAAAATGAGAAACATCTGCTAATAAACTAAAAGTGTGAACAACTAAGTCCCCAAACTATGAGGACTCACAAACTGCAGGAATGTAGAAGAGATGCTCGAAGATCACTTACGCTGCTGAGATTGATCACCTGAACTTACATTATGAGAAAATATAGCACATAGACATATATGTGCATCAGTACTTTGAGGATGTACTTAGCATATAGGGGTGTATGGAATAAGTAAACAATACCATCACAGTTTATGAAATCATGCATGCTAAATATAAATGACTCACGTAGGCTTGAGTAAATCTAAAAGTTGAAGATCATAATCAAGAATAGTAAAGCATATAGTATAAATCTCGTGAGCCATAACACTTAGTTCTAAAATATGTATTCTGTCTAAGTTCCAAAATCTGTATTCTGTTCTTGTTCTTAAATTATATCTGAAAAACTTATTCTACAAAGGAATATATTCTTAACTGTTAGAATGTAGTGAGAAATACTTTTAAAACTATTCTGTAAATCTTTACTGTTAGGGAGGTTCTCTTAACTGACATAAACCATGTGAGCTACATGGAGTCCAACGTCTTGACCTCCTAAGGAAGAAACCTCACGTTGGGGAGAGGTGTCATACTTTTGCCAGGGAGTATAACCTAATCCAAGTGATCGATCACAAGCTAAATCTGTCATCTATGTAAATGGGAATAATTTGAGTCTTTACCTACATTGGCTACGTAGTTCTGTGAAAGATAGGGCGCACTAATCCCACACTTCCCGCTCAATACTAAATACTACTCCCTCTTAAACCTGTATGCTCAAACCATTGGAAATCCACTTTGAAAAACTAGCATAGGGATTCATATGAAAATAAGTTATGCATTTATCTGAGTAAATCTGAGTTCTGTAAACTGTAATAATTTGTGGTGGATTCCAAATCTAACCAATGATCAAAAGATCAAAGCTTTTTCTGAAAATTGAGAATAGTTTGTTCTTAAGATTCTTAAAGCATCATCTTTCTTGAAATAATAATATTAAATCTTGAAATAATAATCCATGCTTCAATATTATGTTAAATCATCATAATAATCATGCTTGATAATGTCAATATTGATAAAACAACTCAAAATCTGGAAATTTCAGCAATATTCATGGGGATATGAACAAAATCATGTAATTCAATTTTCAAATCTATAGAAATATCATAAACTTGTAAATAACAATAATGGGCATAAACCCTAACTTAAATTTCATGGAAAATCACATAAATTGCAGTAAATTTGTAATTAAAGTAAAGTTTTGGGCACAAGGATGAAAGAATTATCCTTGTTCAAACCTCACGTACCTTAATTTGATGATCTAGGTGCTAGAACTTGATTCTTGGATCTCTATTGATGTTTTGTAGATGGCTTCTTAGAGTTCTTCAATGGGAAATTCTCAATCTTGAAGAGTCTTGGAGAATTGATGGAGAAATTTGGGATTTCTTGGGGAGGAAGTAGGAGCCTTAGGGTTTTGTTTAAGAAAGAATGATGAATAAAGCATAAAGTTCTCTCAAATATGATTAATCTGTTATTTTTGGACGGATTGAGGGGTTATGGATTTACCAAAATACCCCTTTTAATCTTTTATACGAAACTGGAAAATGTACATTTTCCCGATCTAGGTGGCCACCGCAACGCACCACTATCGCGGTGGCTCACTGGAAATCGACGAATGGAAAATGGGCAGACTCCGCGACATGGAGACATTGAGTTGACCCTTTGGAATTCCATTTGGCACATGGCATGATGCACCATTATCGCTCTGGACCTCTAGAAATTGACAAATGGGAAATTGACCTTCTCCGCGACGCGCCAATATCGTGGAGGGCCACTGAAATGGGAAAATTGGCAATTTGTCTCTCTCCGTGATGTGCCAATATCATGGAGGGACACTAGAAATTGACAATCATTATTTAAACCTGCTATGCGACGCGTTATTGATTAAAATGACGGTGTTTTATGACTGGAACTTAAAATACCCATAACTTCTTACCCGGTTATCGAATTTATGTGAATCTTATATCATTGGAAAGCTAATTCAATTTCCTACGCAATGGAAAGTATAAATCTAATGAATTCTACATGGAGAAAATAGTATTTGTTTTGGGAAGATATCCTTTAACATTCAAGGGATGAATTTAAGCTAGGAAAATCGCGGGGTATTACAATATCTCCCCCTTGGAAACATTCATCCTCGAATGTGTCTAGTTAAGCTAAAATTTTTGAGGAATCTGAGAATATAAGGTAGCATGCACAACTGAAATAAACTGCGAGTCTAAATCTAAATCATTCTGAACTTCTAAGTAATCTATAAGTGCATGAACTTACATGAGGACAACTATATAGCTGAATATATAGTAGGAAAGAATTGAATCAAGGAAGAGTGTTACCTTCGGCTACATCTGAGTTTGCGGAGAAAAGGTGAGGGTACTTGGCTCGTATATCTGCTTCTGTTTCCCAAGTAGCACCCTTAATAGACTGATTCCGACAAAGAACTTTGACTAAGAGAACTTCTTTGTTCCTTAGTCTACGGGTCTGATGATTTAACTGGAATATCTACGTACAAAAGGTCGTTCTGAATATCTAAGATTTCTAAAGGAACTACAATGGTGGAGTCACTGATACTCTTCTTAAGCATAGAGACGTGGAATACAGGATGAATGGCTGACAATTCTGCGGGCAACTCAAGCTCATAAGCTACTTTTCTAACACGACTCAAAATTCTATAAGGGCCAATATATCGGGGACAAAGCTTCCCCTTTTTGTCGAATCTCTTCACCTTTTTCGTGGGTGAAATATTCAAATACACTAAATCCTCAACCTCAAACTCGAGGTCCCTTATTCTCACATCTGCATAGGATTTCTAACGACTCCAGGTTGTTTTCAATATTTCTCTAATCAACTTAACTTTTTCCATAGCTTCAAACATTGTATTTAGCCCAAGAAAAGTGGCATCACCCACCTCGAACCAACCTATGGGTGATCTATACCTCCTCCCATAAAGAGCCTCAAACGGGGCCATCTGAATGCTAGAATGATAACTCTTATTATATGCGAACTCAATCAATGGAAAATGCTCATCCCAACTACCCTTACAATCAAGAGCAGATGCCCTCAACATATCTTCTAGAGTTTGGATGGTCCTCTCTTCTTGACCATTTGTCTAAAGGTGAAAAGTAGAACTAATATGGACTTGGGTACCAAGACCCTTCTGAAAAGCTCTCCAACACTGGGAAGTAAACTGAGTACCCCTATCCGAGATGATAGACAAGGGAACTCCAAGTAATCTGACTAACTTTTGGATATACAACTTAGCATAATCCTCAGTTGTATAGGATGTTTGAACTGGAAGGAAATAAGCTGACTTAGTTTATATGTCTAAAATAACCCAAATCAAATTATGTTGACGATGCAAATGAGGTAAACCAGTCACAAAATCCATGTTCACCTCTTCCCACTTCCTAGTAGGAATACCAAACTCTTGCAACTTACCACCAGGTCTTTGGTGCTCTACCTTAACCTATTGACAAGTTGCACACTTGGCTACAAACTCTGCTATATCTCTCTTTATACCACTCCACCAATAGATTTCTCGTAAGTCACGATACATCTTGGTAGTACCTGGATGAATAGAACAATGTGCACAATGCGCTTCGGCCATAATTACCTGTCTTAACTCATCCATACAAGGCACACATAATCTATTCTGGTATCTTAACACACCATCTCCCCCTTGAAAGAAAACCTCTACTTTTTGGTCTTTAATCGACTCCGTCAGTTTGACCAAACTAAAATCCTTATCTTACCTCTCCTTCACTTCTGAAGCTAGAGAAGATTCAGAACTACTCTGAACCTAAACATTCTCTTCAGCTGAATCAACCAACCTAACACCCAATCTAGCCAAACGATGAACTTCTCAAGCTAACTATTTCTTATCATTCTCCACATGAGCAACACTGCCCATAGACAACCTACTAAGGGCGTTTGCCGCTACATTGGCCTTTCCCGGGTGATACAACACACTCATATCATAATCCTTTAATAACTCCAACCACCTTCTCTGATAGAGATTCAACTCTCTCTAAATAAACACATATTGCAAACTTTTGTGGTCCAAGAACACATCAACATGCACACCATATAGATAATGTCTCCATATTTTCAAAGAAAACACCACCGCAGCTAATTCCAGATCATGGGTTAGATAATTTTGTTCATGAGGCTTCAATTGTCTAGAGGCATAGGCTAGGACCTTACCTCTTTGCATCAACACTGTAATGACCCGAGACTACCCCTAGCCATTACACGGTGCTCTTGACCCCGAAGGACCACAAGCTAACCGTCTACTAATATCTGTACCTGATCTCTACATAATATAATATAATAAATATGGAAAACTGGCAAAAAACTTGCCATAAGGTTCAAAACAGAAAATTGAATACTGATACATCTGTTCGAAAAGCCTTTTATCTGTTTGAACTGTGGAGTTGATGGGACATGTCCCCAACTAACTCCGTCTACTAAAAATAAACTAAATTTGATGCGATAATAGAATAAGGATCATCCTCGAATGAAAAGGACTCACTGCTAGTCTACTGCTGCTGACTGGGACTGAGCTTCTAAGGGTACTCTGGATCTCATCCCTCTGAACCTTTGGTGTAAAGTAAAACACCATAGCACAAATGCGTCAGTATATGGAAATGTACTGAGTATGCAAGAGGAGGTAAGTCTAAATACATGGGCTTATGCATAAACAATTACTTAACTGAATAATCATGAGAGTACAAAATGAGGACATATGCATAAATGCACAAACCATAACTGAAATTATCGTGACTCTAAATACTGAAACTCGGGTACTGCTTTACTAACATTTGAACTCAATACTAATACAGAGATACTGAACAAATGAAACTTCTGAATTGATAACTGAGTACTAAAGTTGAGATCAATCCTAACTAGCGAGTGATCTAGAAAACTGATGATACTGAAGCTGATTAACTGAATCTATTCATATCAATAACTGAGTTATGAGCTTTCTATAATTGATTAACTAAATCTGATATCAAACCTCTCTAATGGATGATCCCTGAATCTACTATCAATGATAAGAAATGATTATGTTTGAGATCATACCTATCTAGCAGAAGATCTCTGAATCTGATAATAAGAATAGTCAACTGAATCTGAGACTGAGATTAGGCCTATTTAATGGGTGATCTCTGGATCTGATAATGAGAATACTCAATTGAATCTGAGAATGAGATCGGGCCTATCTAACGGGTGATCTTGGAAACTGATAATGAGAATACTCAACTAAATCTGAGACTGAGATCAGGCCTATCTAACGGGTGATCTCTGGATCTGATAATAAGAATACTCAACTGAATCTGAGATTGAGATCAGGCCTATCTAACGGGTGATCTCTGGATTTGATAATGATAATACTCAACTAAATCTGAGACTAAGATCAGGCCTATCTAATGGGTGATCTCGGAAATTGATAATAAGAATACTCAACTGAAACTGAGACTGAGATCAGGCCTATCTAATAGGTAATCTATGGATCTATTAGTACTGATACTGATTAACTTTATGAGAGACCACGCCTATCTAGTGGGTGGTCTATGAATCTATGGAACTATCTAAGTTCTATACTGAGATAGGTAACTGTATCTGACAGTCCTAATTTTTGAATTCTACTCTGAAGACTGATATTAAAACTGCAACTGTGGGAGTTCTCACTTAATCGACATGCCCCAAATCTGAACTGGTGGGGTCCAACCTATAAGCCTAGCTGGAAGGGTGTCAATACCGTGCCACGGGTAAATACCTCTACTCTGGTCAAGCCTCTCTGACGGGTGACCCTGAACAGGAAGTCAAGCCTAAGGAAATATGATAGTCAAGACTTAATCTAATGGGTGACTCCTAGTCCTACACTGGCTACGCAGTTCTGGAGTTTAGGGATTACTGGTAACGACTCTACCTCTCTAACGGGAAGGCCATCATCCCTGCACTCGCTCGGTGCTAGCTCATACTCCCAACTGAAGGACTCTAAATTGATTCTTAACTGAACTTAAACTAAGTTGAATCTATTACTGATCATATTTCTCGAATGATATGATAGAGTTAAGCTGAGTTCACTTGGTTCAGTTATCTGTGAGAATACTACTGAATCTCATTATCTGACTGAATGATACTGAGCTCTGAATAGATTACTTGAATGCTACTGAGGTCTGAACCAAACACATGAATACTACTAGATCTGAGCTGAGTACTGAACTGAGGCTAGAGTGCTAATAATACTAAGGTTACTTAAGTTCTGTAACTTCCTGAGAGTACTGAGTTTTATAACTCACTGAGTTCTAAGAATCGTGGCTTGACTAAGATTATCGAGAAAACTGACACGGGCTCTAGACTACAACTAATTTGTCAGGTATAAATACCCCCAGGACTCAATGACATAAAAGTGAAACATAACCATTCTTGAATAATCATAACCATGGACATTCATTCACCATCACAATGTCTAAAGCATCTCTTCAACAATTTAGAAAACCATAAACATATGATAATATAGGGAGACATGCTATTAGCTCATACTCAATTCAACAAGGTCTTGCATCAAACACTTAGCATGCATTAAAGAACACATAATTAGGGAATTTCATGCTATCATGTCACAATCCATTCACTAAGGTTTTTCAACAAACACTTGGCATGCATGAGCTTGCACACAATTGGGGATTTCTAGTCAACATGCTATAATGGCTTTAATTCCTTCACATAAGCATTTTATCAAACATATGGGGAGAATTTTTTTCTTATTCAACAATTTCTACACTCAATTGACATAAACACATCACTTAACAAGCAACTTGAAGAAGGTTTATCATGAATATCACATACTAGGGCCAAAGCTTGAAACCTTGTAAACAAATCATGAATTAAAACTCAATACTAACATGAACTTCAATTTCAATTCACATGAATCATGAAAACTCATAAACATAAGATCTTTGAATTTAGAAAAAAGGATCCTTGAACTTCTTGGGTGGAAATAACCCAAGAATCAACATCTGCATACCTTTGGAAACTCTTTCTTGAAGGCTCTTGGAGAGATTCCTGAATACTTGATTTTTTTTTCTTCTTGAATAAAGAAGGGTTTTGATCTTGTAGGAAACCCTAGCTTTGATGTTGAAGATGAAGAATGAAGCCCTCAGCTTCATCCAAGATATATATAAGGATTAAAAAGGGTGGGAAAAGATCGAAAATCCCCTTTTAAAAGTGTCTTAAAAATACTGAACGGGATTTGTCACAGTCGGAGTGACGGTCCATCGCTAGTATGACGGCCCATCGGATCGTCCGTCGCACGTTGGTCAGAAAAAAGCCACACTTCCTCAGTTGCGATGGTCCGTCACTAGCTTGACAGTTCATCGTGTTAGCCATCGCACTTAGGCCAGAAGAGAGAGTTACTGCCTTGGTTGTGATGGTTTGGGCGATGGTCCGTCGCAAGATAGATGGTCTGTCAACCTATCCGTCGCACCTGGGCAGTTCCGACAGCTCTTAGTATAACGGCCATAACTTCCTCATCCGATATCAAATTTTGAAAAAATTGGTATTGATGGAAAGCTTATTCAATTATCTACGTGAAAAAAGTCAATATTAGGGAAATTCCGTATGGTTCAAAATATTTCTCACTTAGAAAGTCACTTCTCAATCTTTTAGGGATGGATTTACGCTTCACTTGACATGCTCTAAGGCTCAGACTAAGAGAGAATTTTGCGTGGTCTTACAAATACACAGCCCAAACCAACTCTAGAGGCATCAAAATAAACAACAAAGTCATCTGTACCATCAGGTAATGCTAGAACTGGGGCTGAAGTGAGTCGAGTCTTCAACTCCTGAAAACTCTTCTCACAAGAATCTGACCACGGGAACTTAACTTTCTTTTGGGTCAATCTAGACATAGGAGATGCAATAGAAGAGAAACCTTCAACAAAATGGAGGTAATAACCAGCTAGACCCAAGAACTCCTAATTTCTGACGGTGAGATAGGTCTAGGCCAATTCATTACGGCTTCTGACTTTTGGGGATCGACTCTAATGCCATCGGTGGAGACAATATGACTGAGAAAGGCTACTGATCTTAGCCAAAATTCATACTTGCTGAATTTGGCGAACAATTGATGCTCTCTAAGAGTTTGCAAGACAACTTTAAGATGATCTACATGGTCATCCTCACTACGGGAGTACACAAGGATGTCATCTATGAATACTATGACAAACATGTCTAGATACTGTTTGAACACTCAATCCATGAGGTTCATGAAATCTACTGGGGCATTGGTTAGCCTAATAGACATAACTAGAAACTCAAAATGACCATAACGGGTTCTGAAAGTTGTCTTTGGAATATCACATTCCCTTACTTTAAGTTGATGATAACCAAGTCTAAGGTCTATCTTTGAGAAATAACTTGCACCTTGGAGTTAATCAAATAAGTCATCAATTCTAGGAAGAGGATATTTGTTCTTAATTGTGACCTTATTTAGCTGACGATTGTCAATGTACATATGCAAAGAACCATCTTTCTCTCGTACGAATAGGACGGAAGCGCCCCATGGAGAAACACTAGGCCTTATGAAACCTTTATCTAGAAGATCTTTGAGTTGCTCCTTCAAATCCTTAAGCTCTGCGGAAGCCATATGGTAAGGAGGGATAGAAATAGGCTAAGTATCCGGGAGAAGGTCAATACCAAATTCTATCTCTCTATCGGGAGGTACCCTTGGGAGATCTTCTGGAAAAACATCAGGAAACTCGTTGACCACTCGGATGGACTGAAGTGTTAGAGTCTCAGACTTTGTGTCTTTGACTCGAACTAGATGATAAATACAATCTTTAGATATCAACTTTTTGGCCTTAAGATAAGATATGAAATGACTCTTGGGAGACACTAAATTACCTGACCACTCAAAGACAGGCTTATCTGGGGACTAAAATTTCACCACAAGGGTACGACAGTCTATAGAAGCATAACAAGAATCGAGCCAATCCATACCAAGGATAAGATCAAAGTCAACCATATCTAAATCTATTAGGTCTGCTAACATGACTTTATGAAGAACAGTGATAGGACACTTTTATAAATCTTTTTGGCAACAACTGACTCACCTATTGGAGTAGACACCAAGAAGGGCTCAAGGATCTTTTCAGAACTTATCTTAAAATTTACAGCAACTAACAGGGTCACATAAGAGAAACTCGACCCAAGGTATAACAATATATAAATATCAAATTGAAAGACACAAAGCATACCAGTCACGACATCGGGTGAATCCTCCTGCTCCTAGCGGGATGGTAAATCATAAAACTGATTCTGGTGCTGACCACCACTGGTACTAGATAATGCGCCCTGAGGAGGAACTAGGCAACCTAGAGGAGTTGGTACACTATTAGCCTGAGTCTGAGGACGAACATCCTTATTTCCCTGTCTAGCATGTGGGCACTCTTTGATTCTATGGCCTGGATGGCCACACCCATAACAACCTCTCCATCCTACTAGACACTCACCAGGATGATTCTTGCCCATCTAGCACACTGAGCATAGCTGGGCCTACCACTCACACTATTCTGAGATCTGGACATAAAAGAATTACCCTACTGTTCTTTCCTGTTTTAGGGTATAGGAGCACTGGTTGAAGAAGGCGCAGGCATAGATGAAAGATTCTAAAATTGTGAATGATTTTCTCCTCTAGACCTATTCTAACCATAATCAAACTGCCTTGTTTTAGCCCTCTTATTTTCTCTCTCTTTCCTTCCTCTTTTCTTCCTTAATCTGCTGAGCGTGCATCATAAATCTAGGAATATCCATATCTCCAATGAGCATATTAGTCCTACACTCCTTAACTACTAACCCAGACACACTGGTCATAAACTTACTCATGCTTGACCTAGGGTCAGCCATCTATTCAGGGGCATACTTAGACAACTGGTTGAACTTGAGGCAATACTTCTTCACTATCATTGATCCTTGCCTCAGGTTTATGAACTCTTTTATCTTAGCTCCCTCATCTCATGTGGGAAGAACTTGTCTAAGAATGCATCTTGAAAAATCTGCCAATCATGGGAGCTGCATTCTCCCTTTTACTTTTCTTCCATATCACCACTCAATCATATGCACTATCCTTCAGCTTATAGGATGCCAATTCTACACTCTCTTCTTCAGAAACATGCATAATTTGGGTGATCTTCTTTCCCTCATCTAGATACAACTGTGGGTCTTCACCTGCCTTTGACCCAAAGAATTCTGGCGGATTCATCCTCATAAAATCTCAGATTCTGGTGGCAGTTGTGTCCCCATCCTGCTGAGGTGGGATGGCAGCCTGATGGTTGCCTTGAACATTATTTGTCATAGCTTGGGCTAGCACCTGAAAGGTAGCCCGAAACTCTGCATGTGACATATTATCGTTCAAAGGATCTATGAGATGAGGTGGATAGTTATTGTTTCTATGGGCGTTAGCTCAACAAGGAGGCATTTTCTGTCATGTGAAAGCATGAGTTAGAAGTAAATAGAGATAATGAGTACACGATAGATCATGAAAGGGGAGATGATTTCCTAAAACGTTATATTACCTCTTCCTCATAGATGTGGTGCACTTTACACTGATGTTCAAGAAAATATGTAACACGGATTTTCTAACTCCCTAGGACTCTCCCAACCTTAGACTCTAATACAAAGTTTGTAATGCCCCAAAATCTAATCCTCGGGATTCCACATGGTGCTCCAAACTACAAGAAGTCTTGATCTAAGCCTGGCTGCCTTTTCAAAATCTAAATCTCAAAATAGGGGAAAATATAAATGAGAAATCATAATATATGCAGAAGACTATTTGAATCATCTAGGTATATCTGAATCATACTAATCTCAAAAGTTTGATAAAGCAAATATTGGAAATCTGAGTATTAAAATAAAAATAAAAATATGAATACTAAATCTGGTAGTCTGACAAGCCTCTACTGTCTTAATCTAGAGAGTCACTGGGACAGGCCCCAGCTGACTCAAACTGTCTGAAATAAAATGAGAAACATCTGCTAATAAACTGAAAGTGTGAACAACTAAGTCCCCAAACTATGAGGACTCACCAACAGAAATGCTCGAAGATCACTCACACTGTTGAGATTGAGCACCTGAACCTACATTATAAGACAATGTAGCACATCAGCATATATGTGGATCAGTACTTTGAGGATGTACTGAGTATATGGGGGTGTATACAATAAGTATACAATATCATCACAGATTATGAAATCATGCATGCAAAATGTAAATGACTCTCGTAGACTTGAGTAAATCTAAAAGCTGAAGATCATAATCAAGAATAGTAAAACATATAGTATAAATCTTGTGAGCCATAACGCTTAGTTCTGAAATCTGTATTCAGTTCTTGTTCTTAAATCATATCTGAAAAACTTATTCTGAGAGTGAATATATTCATAACTGTTAGACTGTAGAGAGAAATACTTTAAAAACTATTCTGAAAATCTTTACTGTTAGGGAAGTTCTCTTAACCTACATAAACTATGTGAGCTACATGGATTCTAACGTCTTGACCTCCAAAGGAGGAAACCTCAGGTTGGGGAGAGGTATCATACTCTTGCCATGGAGTATAACCTAATTCAAGTGATCGATCACAAACTAAATCTGTCATCCATATAAATGGGAATAATCTTAGTCTGTACCTACCTTGGCTACGTAGTTCTATGGAAGATAGGGCACGTTGATCCCACACTTCCTGCTCGGTGCTAAATACTACTCCCTCTTAAACCTGTATGATCAAACCATTGGAAATCCACTTTTAAAAACTAGCATAGGGATTCATATAAAAACCAGTTATGCATTTATCTGAGTAAATCTAAGTTCTATAAACTATAATAATCCATAGTGGATTCCAAATCTAACCAATGATCAAAAGATCAAAGCTTTTACTGAAAATTGAGAATAGTCTATTCTTAAGATTCTTAAAGAATCATCTTTCATGAAATAATAATATTAAATCAAGGGATAATAATCCATGCTTCAATCTCATGTTAAATCATCATAATAATCATGCTTGATAATGTCAATATTGATAAAACAACTCAAAATCTAGAAATTTCAGCAATATGCATGGGGATATGAACAAAATCATGTAGTTTAATTTCTAAATCAGTGGAAATATCATAAACTTGTAAATAACAATAGTGGGCATAAACCCTAACTTAAATTTCATGGGAAATCACATAAATTGCAGTAAATTTGTAATTAAAGTAAAGTTTTGGGCACAAGGATGAAAGAATTATCCTTGTTCAAATCCCATATACCTTAATTTGATGATCTAGGTGCTAGAACTTGAATCTTGGATCTCTATTGATGTTTTGGAGATGGATTCTTGGAGTTATTGAATGGAAAATTCTCAATCTTGAAGAGTCTTGGAGAATTGATGGAGAAATTTTGGATTTCTTGGGGAGGAAATATGTGCCTTAGGGTTTTGTTTAAGATAGAATGATGAATAAAGCATAAAGTTCTCTCAAATATGTTTAATCTATTTTTTTGGAGGGATTGGGGGGTTAGGGATTTACCAAAATACCACCTTTAAACTTTTGTACTAAACTGGAAAATGTATATTTTCCCGATCTGGGTGGCCACCACGACGCGCCACTATCGCAGTGGCTCACTGGAAATCAACGAATGGAAAATGGGCAGACTCCGCGATGTGGAGACATAGTGGTGCCCCTTTGGAAAGCCATTTTGGCACATGGAACTACGTGCCTTTATCGCGCTGGACCTCTGGAAATTGACAAATGGGAAATTAACCCTCTCCACTGCGCGCCAATATCGTAGAGGGCCACTGGAATAGGATAATTGGAAATTTGGCTCTCTCCACGATGTGCTAATATTGCGGAGGGCCACTTAAAATTGACAATCTTCATTTAAACCTGCTACGTGACGCGCTATTGACCAAAATGAAGGTGTTTTATGATTGGAACTTAAAATATCCATAACCTCTTACTCGGTTATAATCTTTATGCTAATCTTATATCGCTGGAAAGCTAATTCAATTTTCTACGCAATGGAAAGTCGAGATCTAAGGAATTCTCCATGGAATAAATAGTATTTTTTTTTGGAATACTATCCCTTAACATTCTAGGGACGAATTTAATCTAGAAAAATCAGGGGGTATTACATAGCCTTTCCATTCCACCAAGTAAAAGGACTCCTCCTTAAAATTGATTTTAAGTAGCTCACATAAGCTAACACAAAAAGAAAAATCTTCATTTTCCTAAGGGTAAGAAGGTAGCCTACCAATTTTTTCTTCTTCATCCAACAAGATATTGAAATCCCCCCACAAGTTAAGGAGTGTTCAAATTCTAGCTTAAAGAATAAATATTATCCCAGAGTCTCAAACTTTCAGAATAATTACACTTAGTATATATAATAACATTGATAAAGTATTTTATAGACCCTTGAAAAGTCAATTATAAGGTTAGATGTTGCTTTGAATCTGACAAAACCATTGCATGAATGTTCTTCTATATAAAAATTCATATCTTCCCATTTTGATTTTATTTAGTATAGTGTATACCAAGCCTTCTTTTATACCTTTGAATATGCTTGGATCTTGAAAGGTTTTATTAAATCTACT
This sequence comes from Capsicum pubescens, assembly GCA_030864215.1. Classification (NCBI taxonomy): domain Eukaryota; kingdom Viridiplantae; phylum Streptophyta; class Magnoliopsida; order Solanales; family Solanaceae; genus Capsicum; species Capsicum pubescens. The sequence continues at coordinate 242,267,597 of CM061538.1, forward strand.
AGACAAAACTTATGATGTTTGTGTAATATTTACACCTGCCTAATATTTACACCATTTGAAATGCGTGTTGGGTTTCATCACCATTAACAATTGAAGTTTACAATTATTTTTGGCACCACCCTTGTGGGATTTTGTGTATCAATTTTGAATTTTTTTTTCTTTTATTTATCTTGTGATTTAGGGGAAAGCCCAACCTCTTTTACAGTCTAAGACAAATTCTACTGGTTGTCCCTGGCTTTCTTATCTCCCACTTTCTTCCCAGTATACTCCATCTCATTGTAATGTACTTATGTCTCTTTTATTTGATGTGACACTAGGTCATGAATTATCTTCATGGGTGAGGTTTTCTTGTAGGTTATCAAAGATTGAGAAACTATTGCACTTATCATCTATTTGTCAAGAGGTTCTGTCTGGTCCAGTAACTTGCCATTCTGGGCATCAGGAATGCTTTTGTCATCCCCAAAATGAGAGAGGGTGGACAAGGGTACTTATGAACATTTGCTATACATATGACCTACATTAAGTAAATGAGCCACTATTCATAAGGTAATTATAAGAGTCATAAGTAGCACTGACCGAGTGATCAAACTGATATAGTAGACAACCGAAATTATGAATATATATAATTTTACATTATCTATAAAGCCTCTAATAAAAGAGTTTGTTACCATAAAATAACAAATGATCAGGACAAGAACTAACATACCTAAGATATTACTATAACTATGAAGTAAATAGTGCTAGACATGTATTAACTCCAAATGAGAGAAAAGCTTACCAAGTGCTCTACTAAATCGAAACAAGTGCCTAATATAGAAGTCTGCGACCTAGTGTACATGATCCTATATATACAAAGATGTGGTACCCCCGAATATAGGGACGTCAGTACATATACAATATGTACCGATACATAAAACAGACTGAATAACAAGTAGACATATAAGGATGTTGAATGAATTGAATGGAAACATGAGCAACTATAAACAGTTGATTACCAGAAACTTTAGCCTTGACTATAACTTATGAGCATACGAGTGACTAATATATATTAAAGAATTGCAGCCTATTCATTTTCCTTGTTAGCTTATCATATAACGACTTATGAGTAACTAATCATTATAAAACGCCTAGTAATTTACCTAGATGATGCCCTATGCCTATATCAAATACAAATGGTCATAGATGGCCTACCAAAGGTAGTGTATGTTAAATTATGGAAATGGTTCCTCAAATCTATATATACTTTGCTTACTGAATCGCGGTCTGCAATAAGGTACGCCCTTCCTTTAAGACTCATTATGAGGGTCTGCCCACTAGCCATATGTGTCATATATTGGTTTAAGTTAGGGGAACTAGTACATGACGTTTCATCTAACTTCAAATACAAACAATGCCACAAGGGTGGGTACGCTACAATATTTGGGCTCACTATAATGGTCTGGTCTCAATCGTGTGCACAGAATTACGTCACGCGAGTGCCAAGAAAAACCTATGAATACCCTTCATTCGTTAACCTTTTATCAAGTAGTGGTTTATATGCCTATATAGGTATATTATAATAAATATTATTTAGTCATTCAAGTGATGTTTTTTTATATACAACTAACTTCTTTAATAGCATCGAGCTATTTAACATTGACTCGTCATATGGACATACCGCTATGTGATCCAAAATACTAGTGCAACTATAGTATGACCATTTATTCTATTATATTGCATGCTAAATATACCATATGAATTCTAACAATTTCTAATGAACCTAAAAACAATCCTGAATAGCTTTATAAATTTTTTGCTCAACAAGAGTAATATGGATACATTGACTCCAATAAATAGACGCATGAAGGGTGGAGACAAATAAACTTAAATGACAAAGGCATGTGTATATGGTGGCCACATTAGGCGCATAGTCATGTATTAGATGTATAGAAAGGGGAGGCTAAGGTCACACATATCAGGTAAAGTATAATGACTTTTTAGAAGAAATAAGTGACTTACTATCGGGCCTTAACGACAGAGGAGATTTTAGTTTTACGTACCTTGGATGCCTTAACATCTAACAGTAGTATCGCAAGTTTCAAACAACTCAACACTCCTCAGTGTAGTCTTTGCGCAATCAATCAATAACTCCAACCACCCAAAGGATGAGCAATCACTCCAACATAATCAACTACATAAATAATACATAGATATGTTCATAAATATTATGAAAGTTCATTTACCAATTTATTTGAAATATATTCTTCCTTTACGTCAAAAATTAATCAAATCTCTTAACAAATGTTCGAAGAGAATTATGCATTTTTAACTCATAAAGTTCGATATTGAACCTACCCATGCCAATAAAAATACTCAAAAGTCCCTTTCTTATCACAATTCACCTTTTTCCCCTTTTCAAGTACCCTAATTAACAGGACGCATTTCGATATTCAATATGAAATTCAAATTAAACAATAATTATCACTTGTATACTACCTCCCATAGATGAAATCTATCATCATATCCAGCTATTGGCTAGAGAAATTACCTCTTTGAAAATAAACCCCAACATGAGTTCTTGGAAATTCTTTAAAATTCTTGAATAAAACTATTACCTAACTAACAATTTAGCATCAAGTCATATGCCTCTCCATTGTAAAAATTCTTGATCTATATAACTCTCAATATCTTGTTAATTCACTGTAAAAGAATAAGAAGAGGTAGGAGAGAGTAAGAGCACTACAACCCATCCCCTCCCGTTCTCTAAAAAAGAGAATAAGAAGACACTAGAAGTTTTAATTCCTCTTTCTAATTTATTTACATATAGATAAGTCAAATGGTCCCACTTACTAATAATAACATGGTCACATTTGTTTTTTACAAAAAGAAGAATATTCTACTAATATGCAGTAACAATATGGCATATAACGAACTCCGTAGATACCAAAGTTTATATGTCAATAAATAAATATATTCAAAGATTATTAATTTGCTATATAATGCACCACATAACTTTTTATGTATTAATAGTTACACTCGATTATAGCGTTAACTTATCTATAATTTCTTTTTCTCTGAGGTGCTACAATCTTCCCCACTTAGGATCATTCATCATCGAATGAAGTTTGTAACTCACCTTGAGTTCCCATGACTATCTAAGACATCTATGAGGTCACCTACTCAACTTTCATTTCATTTTACCACTTTGTAAGACCTTAAAATGTAGTAACTCTCAAAATCTCGGGAAATTTCGACAGAGCTTCCTCTGAAAAGAAGCCTATCAAAAATCTGTCAGCTAGCCAGAATACATACAAATACGCTTCACAAGCGTCACAATAATTACAACACTCAAACATGCAATACACTTGGCTCATTTTGACATTATAGTCAAATAATAGCTCTAACCAAGATTGTGATATACCTTATATTTTGCATCTACACTCAGTCAAAAAGAACACACCTTACTTGTCTTTGCTTAGTCCTGAACTTAACTCTTACCTCTCTACTTAGTAGGTATATAGGAAGGCATACAATATCTAAAAATCAAATCACACCAAAATTTATAATATAAAGGCAAATTAGCTTAAAATACAGGTAATCATGTAAACATATGAGCCACAACAAAAGGGCTTTAACCTTTGAATATGTAAATCTAATAGACATATAACTTCTAGAGAAAAATATATAATATGTAATCTATATGTGAATATGTTGTAAACTTGTAAACTATGAAGCAACATGGATAGTGAAACATATAGAATGTAAATAGATAAAGTATGACCTATAAGATCTATCATATAATCGTATATACAGATGGACTATAAAATGACTTAATACATACTCTTTGAAACCAAAGAGAAAAATAACATACAAGTAAATTAATTGTGATATACAAGCATGTGAATATAAAAACATCTAATAGAAACATTCATCGTCGAATAATGGACAGTTAGCCATTTCTATTCTGATTGCAATACTAGTAGATAGCTTACAGATTCACTCTTTAAGGCCTCAAAATTTGTCCACCTCTTAAATATTTTTATAAATTTTGGCTATCAAAGAAAAGAAAAAGAAACTAAAAAAAACTTAAGCACTTGTCACCTAACCAGGAGTATATTAAAAATTATCAAAAGGCATTAAATAAATAAAATATATATACAGACAACTAGCGGGGCTCCTCTTGGCCTTGCACTTCAAATAAAGACTTAAAATGAGTAAAAGCATCCCCGTACTATAACAACTTTCTTGAATAGAACATGTAAGAGTTGGAAAGAATTGCATCAACCAAATCAGAATTCTGACCAAAATAGGATGAAGATGGAAAAAAACAGAGATAGCACATATGTAGTTGTTGAGCGTGTTCTATAAATCAAGTTTAGAAAATCATGGGAAATAATACACTAAAAGGGTATTGCCACAGTGAACCATATAAAGTAATCTTTATAAGAAAAGGTAACAAAAGTAGATAGTAATAATGCCCCTCTTTATTCAAATGGAAATCCTATTAAAATATTCTCCCACCACTACAACATATCATCCACAATCAGGAGCAGCTTGCACATGGCTATCAGTACTTTACTACCAGGAGGATAAAATACAGCAATATAACTATCTATTAATCAGTCAACTATTAAATTCCAAACCATTTGCATTTTTGACAAGGTTACCAAACGTGATGAATGATGGAACACTTTAAATCAATGAAAATGTAAGTTAAAGATTTAAAGTCTGAAGGTGGAAGTGAATTAATGAAACATCGTTGTCAGTGGTAGGTATGGCCCATAGTTGTTCTAGTGGTAGAATAAATTCCACAAAAGACTTCTTAATATATTGAACAGAGAAAAGAAGAAAATCCTACTACACACGCTAGATGAACATATAGCTAAATAGAAGAACAATTTAGATATTATTATCAAAAGGTTTTAGATGATGAAACCATTCAGCTCTCAATTTCAGTAGTCCCTCTATGTCAAATAATCCAGAAATGAGTTTAGGCATCATGTAAGTCATAAGAGTATAAAAATATTTATGTTTTACTATGAACCATATTGAAAGTTTTCAATAAACTGAAAACTATTTCTTGAACCAAAAATGAGAGTAGTATTTTTCTATAAGTAAACCAATATTTTAGTAAAGAGAAGACCAAAAACAAACTCCAATTAGATAGGCAGAAATTTGACCCATATTGAAGGAGCGATACAAGCTTCTTAGATCAAAGTGGTAGACAAAAAGACGCATTTAACATTTTCATAATTTTAAATGAAATAGCTTCCCATGAATTTAGAAAACTCTAGATGAGATTTTCAGCATCCTTGAAATGCGCAAACAAAGAACTTCTGAGAAATAAATTATCTCCATCAAGGTAGAATTCGTGACGGTAGAGGAGATATGAACATAAGCATATGATCTTGTAACAACATTGACACGTATTCGAAGCACAACACCGTGGTTTGATATTATGTGGATATCTATTTGAAATTTCTCACGTAAATAAACACTCATTTGTCTCAAGATGGTCCAACCCAATGCAGGGGGTCGTAACTAAATCGTGGACAAATGAATACAGAAGGAAGAAAGAACTTACAGAAAGGGATTGGAGATTTCAGTGTAGAGAGATCCTTGTGAAGAGGGAATCTAGAAAGACGCTCAAGAATCTCTAAAACCAAATTTTTTTCTTTTCTTTTTTTTGGAGAAAGGTAACATTCCATTAAAAACATCAACGCAAAGTTTGTGTTGATAAAAGAAAGAGAGAATACACTCTCCATATGAAACAAAATATAAAACTCCCCTTTAATCAAAAAAAATTTGCAGGGATAATATGACTTCAAGTATGGATTCTCTATCATTTAACATTCTTTACTCCAAAAATGAAAGAATGATAAACAATTCAACTTTATTCTTTCTGTGGAGTTCTTTAACAACAACAACAACATACCCATGGTATATGAGAAAAGAAAAAAAACTCTAGTGTGTATATGTATAACATGTAATCAAATAATTTATAAAATAAATAACATATAGATAAATAATTTGTAAAATGCCATAACCATGTAGATCAATATATATCATCAAAACACCTCCTTTACAGAGAATGTAATATAGAACCAAGATTCAAGCAACATATAACCTACAAACAAATGATATAGTTTACGAATGACATAAAAAATAATTCACAAAATATTTAACATATGAATCAATAGTTAATAAAATATATAGCATTACGCACACTCTTTGTAAAACATGTAGCATATAAACAAATGATCTATATAGCATATAAACAAATGGTCTATGTAGCATGTATCTTAAAAAGATAATCTAGAATATACTTATGATATAAACAATGATTCATATAACCTATATACAGAGAATCAATGATACAATCAAAACACCGACAAATTATCCTTAATGGCACATAACCATATAAACTAGTAAGCTCATAAAAATACGTAACTAATTAACAATTAGGTTTAAAAGAATGTAACAGATAATTTGATAAGCAAGTAAACCATAACATTTACATATGTAGATTCATGACAGTCTAATCCAGTAGGTATCTAGAAATCACCTCTGTCACAATACTAATTCTCGTAAAACACACCAACTACCGTTGTAGCTATTAATCATGCCTTTAAAACATCATCTAATTCTATAAGAGTTGCATTCTAACTGGAAACTCTATTCCACATATATACTTAAACTAGGCTATTTAGATAACATTCAACTATATATAACAATTGCATTATTACAATTACTAAATTAACAGGTATTATGTCTTCTGCTACTTTAGCACACTAATAAGTCTTAATTTGTGACTAACCCTTTGATTTATATTATTATTTTCTTAAATCTAAGATTTGGTCGCGTCCTAGTACCCCTCTTAATCCTAACACAAACCACAATGAGACACACCTTTACATATATGTCAGATGAATTAATTGAAACACCTACCTCCACGCTTACTATCAAAATAGGACTTGTATGCCATTTTCTAATCAGGATACTCTAATGCACATAATTCATAGAAACAATCCATATTATTACCTAGAAATATTGTTTAATAAATCATCTAGCCTTGTTAGTCAGCTAGGATATCTTTGGTTATTTAACTAGGATATCTTTGGTTAATACTGGTATGATAAAATTACTTAACAATTCAACCCACTATCATATCTTCAACTTAAAAAGGGTATATTCTATTCAATCGCCCCTATACTTAGCATACATATAATCCTGGAGCTTCCGATAATATCACCAAAATACTAAAAATTCTTCATAGACTTAAGTCCTATAAGCACTGCATGTAGATGGACAACTCCTAACCAAATAATTTTTTGACTAATCCCCTCTTTAAGTCTACAAAGATAAATCTAGAAGTAACAAAAATACAATGATAATTGTAAGGGTACATGAATCTCAGCAAACCTTTCTTCTATATAACAACTAGTAATCTAAAAGGTCAAAATTATTGAGCCTTCTGTAGGACACATATGAACCTCCATGTGACTAATGATTGTGAGCTGAAGACTGCCTATTTGGCTATACTGGTGTTTGGTATTTAGGTTGGTCTAGCTTGCCTTTGATGGGCAAAATCTACATAGTAACCAAGCAGAGCATGGATAAGAAATAACTCCCTATGACTTAGCATTATAGGATGATGTATATCATGAAAAAATATCGTAATTTCTAAGTGCCCAAGTAGCCCCTCCACTATAAATATGGGGCATAACACATTCATAAGTGAGGCTCTACTAGATACGACTTCATAGACTCTCTGGGGCAACTGAACCTAGAATCTGATACTAAGTTTTGTCATGCCCATACCAGAGAGGGTGAACAAGGGTCCTTATGAACATTTACTATACAAATGACCTATATTAAGCAAATGATCCACTAGTCATAAGGTAATTACAAGAGTCATAAGAAGCACTGCCCGAGTGATCAAACTGATATAGTAGACAACTGAAATTATGAATATATATAATTTTACATTATCTATGAAGCCTCTAATAAAAGAGTTTGTTATCATAAAACAACAGATGATCAAGAAAAGAACTGACATACCTAAGGTATTACTATAACTATGACTTAAATAGTGCTAGACATATATTAACTCCAAATGAGAGAAAATCTCACCAAGTGCTATGCTGAATCGAAACAAGTGCCTAATATAGAAGTCTGTGACCTAGTGTACTTGATCCTGTATATACAAAGATGTGGCACCCCCGAATATAGGGACGTCAGTAAATATACAACATATACCGATATATACAATAGATTGAATAACAAGTAGACATATAAGGATGTTGAATGAATTGAATGAAACCATGAGCAACTATAAACAGTTGATTACCAGAAACTTTAGACTTGACTATAACTTATGAGCATACGAGTGACTAATATATATTAAAGAATCGCAGTTTATGCATTTGCCTTGTTAGCTTATCATATAACGACTTATGAGTAACTAATCATTATAAAATGCCTAGTAATTTACCTAGATAATGCTCTATGCCTATATCAAATACAAATGATCATAGATGGCCTACCAAAGGTAGTGTATGTTAAATTATGGAAATGGTGCCTCAAATCTATATATACTTTTGTTACTGAATCGCGGTCTGCAATAAGGTACGCCCTTCCTTTAAGGTTCATTATGAGGGTCTGCCCACTAGCCATATATGTCATATATTGGTTCAAGTTAGGGGAACTAGTACATGACGTTTCATCTGACTTCAAATACAAATAATTTCACAAGGGTGGGTACGCTACAATATTTGGGCTCACTATAATGGTCTGATCTCAATCGTGTGTACAGAATTACGTCACGCGAGTGCCAAGAAAAACCTATGAATACCCTTCAGTCGTTAACCTTTTATCAAGTAGTGGTTTATATACCTATATAGGTATATTACAATAAATATTGTTTAGTTATTCAAGTGAGGTTTTTTATATACAACTAACTTCTTTAATAGCATCGAGCTATTTAACATTGACTCATCATATGGACATACCGCTATGTGATCCAATATACTAGTGAAACTATAGTATAGCCATTTATTCTATTATATAGCATGATAACTATACCATATGAATTCTAACAATTTCTAATGAACCCAAACACAATCCTGAATAGCTCTATAAATTTTTGGCTCAACAAGAATAATATGGATACTATGACTCCAATAAATAGACGGATAAAGGGTGGAGATAAATAAACTTAAATGAAAAGGGCATGTGTATATAGTGGTCACACTAGGCGCATAATCGTGTATTAGAAGTATAGAAAGGGTAGGATATGTTCCCATATATCAGGTAAAGTATATTGACATTTTTAGAAGAAATAAGTGACTTACGGTCGGCCCTTAAGGACGGAGGAGGTTTTAGCTTTACGTACCTTGGATGCCTCACCATCTAACAATTGTATCGTAGGTTTCAAATGACTCAACACACTTAAGTGTAGTATTTGCACAATCAATTAATAACTCCAACCACCCAAAGGATAGAAACCACTCCAACATTATCGACTACATAAACAATACATAGATCTGTTCATAAATATTATGAAAGTTCATTTATCAACTTATTTGAAATATATTCTTCCTTTACGCCAAAAACAAATATTCAAAGAGAATTCTACATTTTTAACTTATAAAGTCCAATATTGAACCTACCCTGCCAATAGAAATACTCAATGGTCCCTTTCTAATCATAATTCACTTTTTTCCCCTTTTCAAGAACCCTAATTAACAAGACCTATTCCGACATTCAATATGAAATTCAAATTAAACAGTGATTATCACCTGTATACTACCTCCCATAGATGAAATCTATCATCATATTCAGCTATTGGGGAGAGAAATTACCGATTTGAAAATAAATCCCAACATGAGTTCTTGGAAAATCTTTAAAATTCTTGAATAAAACTATTACCTGACTAACAATTTAGGATCAAGCCGTATGCCTCTACATTGTAAAAATTCTTGGACTATATAACCCTTAATATTTTGTTAATTCACTATAAAAGAAGAAGAAGAGGGGAGAGAGTAAGGGCACTACAACCCATCCCCTCTCATTCTCTAAAAAAGGAACCAGAAGACACTATAAGTTTTAATTCCTCTTTCTAATTTATTTACATATAGATAAGTCAAATGGTTCCACTTACTAATAATAACATGGTCACATTTAAAAAAAAAAGAATATTCTACTAATATGCAGTAACAATATGGCATATAACCAACTCTGTAGCTACCAAAGTTTATATGTCAATAAGAAAATATATTCAAAGATTATTAATTTTCTATATAATTCACCACATAACTTTTTATATCTTAATAGTTACACTCAATTATAGCGTTAACTTATCTCTAATTTTTTTCTCTAAGGTGCTATAACTGTCCATTTTTTTGGTGTGTTAGTTATCCATCATTATTAGTACTGGTTATGTTAATTTGTAATGGTTCATGAAATTTTTAAATTGTTAGAGCCTTGTGTTCATTATATTTTACATCTCATAATTGTACTTTCACTTATTCCACTATCTTATTCTCCACGGGCCTAATTGTCATATAGTCTGCCTTGGGTGTATGATGGTCTTATTGAGTTTGTTGTTAAAACACTTGTATAGCTCCCCCAAATACATTATTTTCCTACTCATGTTTTTTTCTTTGATTTCTTTGACTCTCACGGTCTGTGCTTTATTTATTACTGAGTTGCTCAATGTTGTGCCTCAATGTCGTTGTTGCTAGTGGATGCATCAATTATTGAATCATTCTTAACTTGTGAGCCCGTTATTATGGTTTATATCATGTACTACCTTTGTTTTTAAGTTTGTTTGATTATTATTTTTTAAATTGAAAGCCTCATGTGTTGGTGCATCTTTGTCGGTGATCCTTTTTCTATCATACTGTGTTTCTTCTATATCTTCATCCTCATCCCCTACCAGAGAATCAAAAGCATTAATTGATGCAATCTTTTTTCTTGATGGTGTGAATGTACTATCACTTAGTAACTTACATGGATCCTTTTCTATTATAAATCGTCTATATCTCTTTTTATTGTCTCTTAATTTTCCATTAGTCATACTATTATAGTGCAAAGTTTTGTTATCACTATTTCCCTCCTTATTAACTTTTAATTTTTCTTGTACTGGCATCCTCAATTTAGGATGTTGGCCTCTATATTTAGCTTTGTTATGTCCTATATTTTACACCTCTTACTATACTTAGATATGAAATCATATTGAATATTATTCTTTCCACTTTTGTGTCCTGCCCTCTGGCACTAACAAGTTTAATTTCAACAAACTCTGATTGATTTACTACCAAATCAACTCAGAATGTCAACCTTGTACAGTCAGGTTTTGTTGTATTAATGATTGTAATGTACAATTGAATCGGCGTTCTAATTACTACAACAATATAAAATAGAGCTTCTTTCACAAAAAGATAAGTAATAGATCCAAAAATGAAATTCATGCTATGACTTGTGTAGTTTCCTCGTCCACTTTGAGCTTATGACCATAAATTAGAGGTATCATTTTATAGGATGTCCCATCCTTTGTTCTAATATTGATGTTAACAAAATCCTCCATCAGGTTTAACCACTATAGGATATGTTAATTTCTAAGTAATCTAATTTTGAAATTCCCTTTAATATTGTTGCTTGGAGATTTGCAACCATAATTCTCCAAGTCTGGCTCTTCATAGGAAACTTCTCTACCATAGTGTATTGTAGATTTTCCATCATATTTATCTTTTGTACTTTATCCACCATCCAGGTTACCCTATGTCAAGATCCAAATCACGAATCGTGCGGACACCTATCCAACTATATCTTAGATAGGAGAACCTTTACCACTCAATTTTTAATCATTGTAAAAACATTATTAAGCCTTAAGAATTAGTTAATAATACAAGCTTCTATTCAAAACAAAACATTTTTACAAAATTACATTGCAAAATTCTACTAAACAACTTTTCATAACCTAATCTAAATTGGTTCAAGAGCACTAAACAATGGAAGGATGACACAAGACACAACATTCATGTATGTGTAAGAAGACATGAGCTGCTGGAGAATAATCACTGTTGTATCTATAGAAACTCGAACTTACCTACAATATGGATATATCTCCAAATGGAGATATAATAAGTGTAGTATTAGTACAACCACATGTACTGGTAAGTATCATCGTCCGAATATGGTTAGAAACATATAACAACATATAGTAACAAAGAAGAAATTATGACAGGCATACAAACTTAATATCTAAACACACTTAACTTACTTCAACTTCCGACCTGGCTACCTTTCCTATAGTAAAACAATTTTAATTTATCCTCATGGCGTGACTAACGATCTATATTCCATAAATTAATATAAACAATTCATAATTTCTCTTTCTCTCTCATTAGTCCTCTTTTATGACATTCATGCTTCCTATTGTACTACTATTAATCATCGGAATTGCAGCAACCACGATAATAAATAACACCAACAACCTTGGACGAGGGGACACTATAATATACATCATGTATATAATTTTATACACAAAGAAATAAGATGTACATAATCCAAAACATATCTTGCATTCATATTTTGCTATAATACTCAATCACAACCATCAAATTATCGGTCCACTCAAGGAATCATAATATCTCATCAAATAACTGGTCCACAAAAGAAACCAATTACACTTGGCAGATTCTTCAATTCACCACAATATATATATATATATACATTCAAATGCATATGATTAATGTACTTATCCACTCTTTCTCATCTCATAGAATCATTATCTACCATTTCATCATGATCTCAATATCATCTCAACATCATCATCAATATCATTCTCAACATCATCATCATTATTATCTCAATATCATAAACTTATTTCCACACTACCACAATATTCATCATCAATATTAATGTAAATGCAAATGCAGAATGTAGTCAATAATTACAAGTAATGTCTGAAAGTGACTCACAAACACCCAATTCAAATAAGATAAAGTAACAACAATGTAATATAGAACTTACAATTAATAAAAACTATGTAAATGCAGCCAAAAGTAAACAAACTCATCATTTCAAGAAATAATGAATATCCACTAACACATAAAATCACAAGTATGCCCGTAAGGTCAATTCACTACTTATTTAAATAAACATTATCAAACTCAATCGTCAGTTGCAAACATATCCAAACACTAGTCAATCAAGTATTAATTTTAGGAGTGTGCATTCCACCATTAGATTGATATTTACACTCTAATTCATCTTCTTATTTCATTCATTGATATAACCCCTCTTTAATTCATACTTAAATTGGTAAATCCAATTTCTAACTAGTAACCCTTATACTCAAGTCATCACTAAGTTCAAGATACTTCCTTTTAGTTAATCATTCAACTTACAATTCTCATAGGAGTCTTACACCATTATACATATTATTTTATTTCAATTAGCCAAACTTGACTTTGGGTTCTTAAGTTATAACATCACCTCTCTAATCACAATCAATCCTCGTAACTATCTTCTAGAAAGAACATCTCATACTGCAATATTAGACAATATCAGGTTCACCCCTCTTAGGGTATTAAAGACTAGTTCTATGAATTACAACTTCTCCTACTCCTTCTATTGGTACCCATATTCGCATATTAAATTTTGTAAATCATCAAGTAAGTCATACAAATACACATACCCATCAAGGTATCCACACAAAACATAACAACACACATTATATTATCACATTAGTTTCATGTTTTAGCCATCCAAATTCCATGTCCGTAGGCCTAGTCAAGAAATCTCTTATCAACTATAGTTATTACATGCAACTAATCTAAAGTCTTCTACACATTAAATCATAACCTACATTAATCAAAGATCTTGGAGTAAGCAAGCCACACCAAGATTGCTCTTTCCTATTCTCCATGCCTCCATTAGCCTAATCATCTAGAAATTAAACAATTATAGGAGTAATTAATCAATTACTCTTTAAATAACTACTTTGAAAATTCAATTCACTAATTCTATCCTAATTCATGGTCTAAAATATTACCCAAGGATAAATTAACCATTAATGAATACTATCATACTCAACCCATCTATATTAATAAAGTTTCAAAGCTAAAGATTTTGTTTTAAGGAATTCAAGATCCCCAATCATCAATTCATATTTTAGAATCACTAATTCATAATAGGAATTGTTAGTTAACAATCTAGAAGTATCTAACTGATTTTATACAACCCATAGGTTTTAATCAATCTAGAATTATCTATCTGATTTTTCATCCAAGGACTTAGAAAATAGCTCCTCAAGGCTTTGTAACAAAGCATTGAGTTAAAAGCACCCAAAAATCAAAAATTAAGTTATGTGTTACTCAGTTACTGCTGTAGCGTCCTGATTATCACTGCAACAATACTGTTGTGGTGGCCAACTCTTCAACTCAAACAATATTTAGTAAAACAGTTATAACTTTGTACTCTAAAGGAGAATTAATGAATGATTGGAGGTGTTGGAAAGAAGACCCAAAGATCTTATTTGGTGGGTGTTGGGCCCATAACTCTTTATATTATGAGAATAGTGCTTGTTTGAAATTGACCCTTGTATAAACTTAGCTTAAAACTCTATCGGTAAGAACACTTTCAACTTAACTTTATGCACTACTAAAAAAACGACCATAAAAAACCGATCACACATTGTGGTCGAAAAAAAACGATCACAAGTGGTCGATTTTTTTTTATTTTAATTTTAAAAAAAAAAAGCAACCACATGTGGTCGCTTTTATATTTTCAAAAATAAAAATAATTATTTCAATAATTTTTATATTAAATATTATTTATTTTACAAATAGAAATTTAAAAAAATAACAAAACCAACCACAAGTGGTCGGTTTTTTTAAAAAATATAATTGAAAAATATTTTTAAAAACCGACCACTTGTGGTTGGTTTTTAAAAATTCTTTTTTAATTTATTTTTAAAAAAACCGACCACTAGTGGTCGGTTTTTAATTTAAAAAAAATATATTTTTTAAAAAACCGACCATTTGTGGTCGGTTTTTAATTAAAATAAAAATAATAATTTAAAAAAAAACGACCACTAGTGGTCGGTTTTTGAACGAAAAAAAATAAAAAGTAAATAGTTTTTAGTAACCAATAATTATATCTATGTAATCAAATATATATATTATTTTTATTAAAAATAATTAAATATATAATGTAATATATATATATATATATAATCTTTTGAAATTACACTAATCACACGTAGTCGATAACCAGTATAATAATAATAAAAATCAATCATTCTTAAATTTTGTGAAAAAACTACACTAAAAAATATATCAAATAAAATAAACAAATTACATTAAACATAATCTTTATCTTTTACTTATGTTTCAATATATAAAATAAATATTTTCCTTCGTATATACATTAAATGACGTTAAACATGCATAATCTTTGTATAATGAATATGTGTGTGTATATATCATACCTTTGAGATAATGATATTATGTTACTATTTCAGTCATAATAATGTAATATATAACCGATAATTCATCAGAATATAATGAATGTGTTCTATTATAAGGTAATATACTTGTGGATGTGATATATATAGTACGCATTCAAGAGTTCATATATATATAAATATCTTTATATATATATATATCATGTAGTGATCGATTGATGAATGATGTAGTCAAAAACTAGTATATTAAGCTAATCAAATATAATTAATCGATCAATCATCTGAGTATATATATGAAACACGTCGCATTATATTATTGGATAATATACTTGTGTACGTATGTGATATTTATAGTATGTATTTAGAACTTGATATAGTCGATGGTGTGTATATGTGTGTATGTATAGGTATATATATATAGTATATACATATTTTATGGTGAAGGTATATTAATAATATAAGATAATGCAATCGATAATTCATCTGAGTATTTGTGAAATACGTTGTATATTATTCTGGGGTGGTAAAATTGTATATGTGATGTTTATAGTATGTATTTGAAAGCTAATAGATGATTGAATATACGTATATCTCGTGTAGTGACGTATGTAGTAATCGAAAGCTAGATAACTGAATTCATATATCAGAATAGTTTGAATGATACATTGATATATATCATACTATTGAGGAAATATATAAACTATTTTGGGTCAATGTAGACACGTGTATGTCGTTGAAGTTGTAATAACGTAAGACTAGTATTATGAGGTACATATATATATAACATCGTATTTAAAAGCTAATTAACCAAAAATTTATCATAATTTGCAAAATTCATTAATATTATTATACGATTGAGGAAATATACTACCTGTGTTAATGTGATGATAAAATAACTACTTATCTAATTTATATATATACTAATTGTATTAAATTAATTGATTGTTGTCCGGGTCCCATACACAGTGTATCTACTTTGTATTTATATATGTACGAATTGTATTAAATTAATTGGATGTTGTTACAAATATTATAGAATTTATTAAAATTTTAATTTGTTAAAAAATAAATTTTAATTTATTAACTTATTTTTGTAATTTATTAATAGTAATTTATTAAACTTTAATTTCAAAAATAATTTTTTAAATTATTACAAAAACCAACCACAATGTAATTTATTAAACTTTATTAATTTATTAATAGTACAGACTTGATGGATATGGCGTTTCGCATAACTGGACTAAGCAAAGTATATTTTGGGAGTTAGAATATTGGCCAGATAATTTACTTAGAAATAATGTTGATGTTATGCATACTGAGAAAAACTATTTTGACAACTTGTTCAACACAGTTATGGATGTCACCGGCAAAACAAAGAATAATCCTAAGGCCAGACTTGACTTACCAGAATATTGCAAACGCAGAGAATTACACTTATACGAGGGGCCCAATGGCAATGTTCTTAAGCCCAAGGCTAGTTTTACATTCAAGTTGGACCAAAAGCGTCAAATATATGAGTGGGTCCAAAGTTTGAAGATGCCCAATAGATATGCCTCAAATTTGGGAAAGAGGGTTGATATGGCACAAGGAATCTTGCATAAAATGAAAAGCCATAATTTTCATATTTTCATGGAACAATTACTTACAATTGCTTTTATTGGTTTACCAGAAAACTTATGGAAACCAATAACAGAGATCAGTTTGTTCTTTAAAGACTTATGTGCCACCACATTAAAAGAAGAAAATCTGGTGCGAATGGAAAGTAATATTGTTATTATCACCAACAAGTTGGACAAGATTTCTCCGCCAGCATTCTTCGATATGATGGAACATCTTCCCATTCACCTTGTGCACGAAGCTCGGCTAAGGGTCCAGTTTCTACCTAGGTGGATGTATCCATTCGAATGATAAGAAATTGCAACATATTTAAATTCATACATATATTTTTTAAATATAGTAAACATCTAATCTTGAGATTGTGCAGGTGTAACGCCCCGAAATCGAGTCTCAAGACGTCACACAGTGCTTAGGGTCACAAGTGACCCCAAGCTAACCCTTCTACTGGCATAATTCATAAGCAACTGAATAAAAATACAAATCCATACAAATCAACAGAAATTAACTCTTTTCTGAATCTGATCGATACAAAAATAGAATTTTACAGGATTACAATTCTGCCTTTACAACCAAAATTGAAACAAAATACATCAACTTCTACTGACTGTATATGAAGCCTCTACTAGTACTGACTGTAGGTAGTCGGGTCATGACTCCCGACTACCCCAACTCAATACGACTGAATAAAGAAAATACAACACTATAAACTCTGCATAACTAACTCAAGCCCTTGAATCAAAAAGACTCATCACCTGCTGACTGGATACCACGAACTGACTGGATTCGAAGGTGCAACTATTCCTTGTACCTACATTCCGAGAAAATGTAGCCCACATATGAATATGTGGGTTAGTACCATGGAAAGATACCGAGCATATGGGGGTGCAATGCATATATAAAATAATATCTTAATATCATCACAGTTTATAAAATTATGCATGCTGATATAGATGACTCCTTAGCTTAAATTAAATCATCAAAATCATGGATGAATAATACATGAAAAGTAAAACAAGTGAGTCATTACAATACGTTCTCAATTCACTTTCATCTCAATTTCAAATCATTAAAACAATCAAATCTCATGTCAATTCTCATTAGAATATATTCCTTAAATCTTTTAAGAATAATGACTTTCTCAAACTCAACCTTTTAAGCAAATATGTTTTCATCTCAGATAGAAGAGTACACATACACACATTGGGAGATCCTATAATCGACATAAACTATGTGATCTACATGGAGTCCAACGTACAACCCACGTTGGGGAGAGTCGTCCTATCCTTGCCATCGGATTAGGACTTCCAGTATCAATTCAAAAACACTAGTGATCACTAATAAATCAGCCTCAAGCTCACATCCTACGAGGGCACATAGTTCTAGGGAAGTAAGGTCACTTTATACCTCCCACTTGGTGCTAAATATTACTCCCAAACTTAGCTCAAAAATTTAAATCAGCCTCAGGCTCACATTAAAGAAAATCCACAATAAACACTTCAACAATTTTCATCGGGAGCCAATTTGCTACCCCTTTATCATAATCAATAAAAACGTGGATTTCTTTCACAGTCGAGTTCAAAATAACTCATTCACGACCAAAAGGTCAAATCATTCAAAACATCTCAAATATTCAACATCAGCATGCATATAGCACACATTTTCTCAAAGACACAATTTCAAATGGGGTTCAAGACCCAAATATCAAAATCATAGTAAACTTCTTTCAAGCATCATGCTTTAAGTCATAATTTCATATAAATTTGACTTTTCAAAGTCATAAACATCATAATCTCAAGATAACCAAGATAAAATATAAGTTCATGCTCCAAAATCATAATAAACATATAAAAATCATATCTTCGTAAAGAAAATTACTTTTGGGCACAAGAACGAAAGATTGTTCTTGTTGAAAAAACCCCACATACCTTGAATGATGAACTTTAGATCGATACTCATTTTTGAGATGTTAATAGTGCCTTTGAATGATGGTTCTTGGAGTTCTTGAACTAGGAACTTGGAATCTTGAATAAATTTGCAGAATTAATGGTGAACTTTAGAGGTTCTTGAAGATGGATGTAGGAGCTTAGGGTTTTCTTTTTGAGGGAATTTGATGAAATATAACATATACTGCTTCTAATAGGCTTTAATATAGGGTTTGGACGGATTTTGGGTAAGGGGGATTGACCAAAACGCCCCTAAAAATTAAATAATTCTCGAATCTTTTCTTTGGTGGACTGTTTTGATAGTCTGAAGTAGATCAACCATAACGTTTTACTCCGATATCCAAATTTGATGAAACCAATTTCATTAGAAAGAGGACTCCCATATCTTTCCGTTGTATATAGTATCTCACCCAGATCATTATGTACAAGGATTTATGATCGTTTAAAGTTGGAGAAAAAATACACCAGGCCTCAGTACTTTTTTTCCTGCATGTTTTACTATTCACTACTATTCACAGTTCGATCGGAATATTCATAACTCGTCGCTCGGGTGTCCATTTTGGATGATCCACATATCGTTGGAAATCTTATTCGATACTCTACGCAATGGTGGATTATAATCTAATACATTCCTCACGGAAAATTTATAATTCATTCTAGAAGATAGTACCCAACACGTTTACGCACAAAATTTCAACGAAAAATTTCCCAGGGTATTACAGCAGGGCAATTAGAAAATTAAAAAAGGGTCCCAAAAACAAACATAGGGTGGAAGGCTCTATAGTTGAGGCATATCTTACAAGAGAAACGTCTCAGTTTTGTTCATACTACATTCGTGATGAAGTTGTTTGTTCAAGAAACCAACCTAATTGTCATTAGGACGATGTGAATGAGACTTATTTGCAATCGATATCAATTTTTAATCAATCTGGTTGTAAGGCTAAAATGACCATACGGTGCTAGCTCACTCCCACGGAGCGCAAATCAGTAACTTTGTATATCTTGCTGAATTGCTCGAAAGTTGAGCCCTTTCTGAAGTAAGGATATTAAAATTTTAACATATCTTATTTGTTTACTTATTCTCTTAAAGAAACTAATTGTGTTTCAGATGTTGGATCTTCAGTTCATTTAAGACTCAATTCCACAAAAATCAATTATATGCATCCTTTGCAACATTGTTTACATATGAGGTTCGTAAGTGTATTAATATTTCTACAAATTTTAAGCATTCCTCAACTAACATATAATATATATATATATATATATATATATATATATATATATAGTATTTTTAGGTACACCAGTCACCAAATCCAGCCGCATACGATCAACTCTTGAGAAATATTTCTTTGGCTCTAGTTGAAGCTCATGCAATGTCCCATTACACAGTAAATAGGTTCAAATTTTTCATCAAACAACACTGCATAACAAGGAAAACAAAAAATAGTGGTGTTTGGGTTAAGGGTGATGATGATGTTGATTACTTTGGCATCATACATAAGATCTTAGAACTGGAGTATACTGGTTTCCCAATAAAAAAAATTATCCTTTTTTTTATGTAAGTAGTTTAATCCAAGCACAAGAGGCATAAGAGTACATAAGGAGCATAACATCATTGAAGTGAAGCACAATAGGTCGTATCCTATTTACGATCCATTTGTTCTAGAACAAAATTCTAAACAAGTTTATTATGATCCTTATCCGTTGCGCAGTGATAAGTCTGATTGGTGGGTTGTAATCAAAACAAAGCCTATAGGACGGGTGAAATTTGAGACTGTGTTGGAGACTGTGTATCAAAATGAAATGCATATTGACCACCAGCTAGTGGACATTGACTTAGTGGATACATTGAATCACCCGAAAAATATATTTAAAGAAGTTAATATTGCGGAAGAAGAGGCTGAGTGGGTAGGAGATAAGAAAACTTTTGAAGAGAGTGAATGGTTTACTGGAGAGTCTTCAGAAGAGGAGGATCAGTTTGTGTAGGCTGTATTTATTATGTATTAATGTCTTTATGCTTTGTACTATATATTTACCTTTATGTTTCTTGTTTAAGATTGATATGTAATTTACTATTTAAGATTGTTGTTTTTATTTTTCCATGATTTATGTAGTAATAAAAATATTTTTTTCTGTCTCGTGTTGTTGGAGCGATTTGAAATGTGAATTAGTAACTTGAAATATTTTCTTATATATTCATTTTGTAGGAACTAACGACTTGTTAACTTTACATAATTTATAGGTCAAGCAGAGGTGACAAAGGTAAGGAAAAAGTTGTGTTTACGAAAACAAAAAAGAAAAACAACCTCCGTCGTATAGACGACCGATAGGTATTCATTTATCTGAGGGTCGATTTGCTGACGCGACAGCATGACCCTCATATTCTAGGTCGTCTCAGTATTCGGTTCCTACTCCTACGCATGTGGGGCCACTTCATGGGTCTACACCGACTCATTCTGCTCCTATCACCGTGCCACCGCCATCAAAGTACTATCGGATGACCATTGGCCCATCTGGAGTACTACCATCGTCAGTAGCCTCCTGTAGAAGTCACGCAGCTTCACACAGTGATTCTGCAGGATTTATTGGGTTGTCGAATCTTCAGCTTGGAGTCACTCCATCTGGTGCTTCATATCCGCCTACACCAGTGCATCCACCATCACTTGCTCCGCAGCTAGGAGACAGAGATGATTTTGGGAGGCATTATCTTATTTCATAAGCGACAGGGTAAGATTTCTAAATATAATAACATTATTTATTTTTTCATTACTATATTATTATGCTCTATGAAATTACTGTTTGATCTTGTGTCGTAGGTTTAGGCCGGATGCTGGAGTTGGAAAAACTGCGAGAAAATGCATTTGTCGGAACTTCAACAGCTACTGGACCAGTTGGCAAAAGGTTCCAGAAATTGACAGAGAAAGAATGTTTCAAGAATTTAATGTAAGGATTTAACTTATCGACTACTTAACACTTTGTTAGAACAAAATATTGAATATTATATTTTTATTTTTGTTGTAGAAATTTTACTGGTGGGATGATGCGAATGCATGTCTTATAAAGAGGAACTTTTTCAGAAGATGTAGATCCAGATTTAAAGGTTTGTTGGATTATGCCCGAACCAACTTGGTACGACCTGACTAGATTAGTGAATCCTTATGGAAACAGTATATTTGCTATTGAAGTAGCGAAGAATACTAATTGCTGAGGGACAAAGGAAAGAAAGTCCAGGCATCATCCAAGAGTGGCTCCCTACATACTGCGAGTGCCAAAAGTATAATTGTTGTGGAGAAAAAAATGATATATAACTTTTACAGTTTTAATTGTTTGTTTCTATTTAAATTTTTAATTATTTGAACATTGATAATTTTTTCATATGCAGAAAAAAGAAAAGGGTAGGAGCATACCACACGGTGAGCTATTCGAGGAGACTCATCTGAGAAAAAAAGAACCTGACTGATGAAGATGTTTGGATTGAACCTCGTGCAAAAACTGCCCATGTAAGAATCAAATTTTGAATTTATGAATCTTTTTCTCAAAGTTGATATTATTCATGTATAAGTACTTTAATATTTTTTTACTTTTAATTTTAACTTTACTTTGAATATAAGACAAATATACGCAGCTCGTTAGTGAGTATCGTAGTACTCAACCTCTTGAAAGTCAGGGTGACCCACTACCCCCACATGTAGAGGAGTTATGGGATAAAGCTATGGTTTCTGCAGTTAGAGGCCATTACTACGGATACCACAAAAAAAATTGGCGAGAATATTAGGTGTTCGTCCGGCCCTACATACTCTAAATCTTCAGTTGATAGAGAAACCATTGAAAAACTACAAAATACGATTTCTAAACCCACTGAAGAGCTTGCTGAACAGAGAGAGAGGGTGCAGAAGAAGGAGGAGGAAACATCATCACAAATCAGGATGCTGCAGGAGCAGTTCAGTTCTTTCATTCAGACTACAATATAGGTGTCAAACGGGCCGGGCCGGGCCAACCCAGAACTGGCCCTTCCTTTTTAACTAGGTTAAAGGCCGGTTAAGGGCCGGTTTGGACGCTAGCCGGGCCAGGATGGGCCAATCAGTAAAAAAATTAAAACCCACCCTAACCCGGCCCACTTAACCCAACCCGATCAAACCCACCAAAACCCGGTCAAACCAGTTTAAAAAATAAATAAAAAATCCAATATACACTATATACACTCCAATATACGCTATATACACTCCAATATACAATATATATTTTTAAAAAAAATATATAAATAATTACACATATATACGTATCATTCAATATATAATTATATATGACTATACATACTACTTTAAAAAAAATATATTCTATAATAGTATAATATATATATATACACTACAATATATATATATATATATATATATACTAATTTATAAAACATATACACATGTATACGTTAAATATATACTACTTTAGAAGATATATACACATATATATGCACCATTCAATATATATGTACTACTTTAAATAAAATATATACTACAATATACATATATATATATACAACAATATGTATATATATATAGTTACATACTAATTTATAAAACATATACACTTGTATACTTTAAAGATATACGTCTATAGAAGATATATACACATATATACGCACCATTCAATATATATGTACTACTTTAAATAAAGTATATACTACAATATATATATATATACTTACATACTAATTTATAAAACATATACACTTGTATACGTTAAATGTATACTACTTTAGAAGATATATACACATATATACGCACCATTCAATATATATGTAATTCTTTAAATAAAATATATACTACAATATACATATATATATACAACAATATATATATATATATATATATATATATATATATAGTTACATACTAATTTATAGAACATATACACATGTATACATTAAAGATATACGTCTATAGAAGATATATACACATATATACACACCATTCAATATATATGTACTATTTTAAATAAAATGTATACTACAATAGACATATATATATACTACAATATGTATATATATAAAGTTATATACTTATTTGTAAAACAGATACACTTGGATACATTAAATATATACATCTGTAGAAGATATATACACATATATACACACCATTCAAAATGTATGTACTACTTCAAATAAAATATATACTACAATATACATATATATATACTACAATATGTATATATATATAGTTATATACTAATTTGTAAAACATATACACTTGTATACGTTAAATATATACGTCTAGAGAAGATATATACACATATATACACACCATTCAATATATATGTACTACTTTAAATAAAATATATACTACAATATACATATATATATACTACAATATGTATATATATATATAGTTATATACTAATTTGTAAAACATATACACGTGTATACATTAAATATATACATCTGTAGAAGATATATACACACCATTCAATATATATGTACTATTTTAAATAAAATATATACTACAATATACATATATATATACTATAATATGTATATATATATAGTTATATACTAATTTGTAAAACATATACACTTGTATATGTTAAATATATACATCTGTAGAAGATATATACACATATATACACACCATTCAATACATATGTACTATTTTAAATAAAATATATACTACAATATACATATATATATACTACAATATGTATATATATATATATAGTTATATACTAATTTGTAAAACACATACACTTGTATACATTAAATATATACATCTGTAGAAGATATATACATATATATACACACCATTCAATATATATGTACTATTTTAAATAAAATATATACTACAATATACATATATATATACTACAATATGTATGTATATATATATAGTTATATACTAATTTGTAAAACATATACACTTGTATATGTTAAATATATACATTTGTAGAAGATATATACACATATATACACACCATTCAATATATATGTACTATTTTAAATAAAATATATACTACAATATACATATATATATACTACAATATGTATATATATAGTTATATACTAATTTGTAAAACATATACACTTGTATACATTAAATATATACATCTGTAGAAGATATATACATATATATACACGTCTATAGAAGATATCCAATTTATAAAACATATACACATGTATACGTTAAGTATACACTTCTATAGAAGATATATACACGTGTATACGCACCATTCAATGTATATATACTACTACTTATAAAATATACTACATTATATATACATTACAATATATATAGATATACTTATATACTAATTTATAAAACATATACACATGTATATGTTAAATATACACTTCTATCAAAGATATATACACGTGTATACGCACCATTCAATGTATATATACTACTACTTATAAAATATACTACACTATATATACATTACAATGTATATAGATATACTTATATACTAATTTATAAAACATATACACATGTATACGTTAAATATACACTTCTATAGAAGATATATACATGTGTATACGCACCATTCAATGTATATATACTACTACTTATAAAATTATACTACATTATATATACATTACAATATATATAGATATACTTATATACTAATTTATAAAACATATACACATCTATACATTAAATATACACTTCTATTGAAGATATATACACTTGTATACGCACCATTCAATGTATATATACTACTACTTATAAAATATACTACATTATATATACATTACAATATATATAGATATACTTATATACTAATTTATAAAATATATACACATGTATACGTTAAATATACACTTCTATAGAAGATATATACACAAATATACAAAACATATGCTACTTAATATAATAAATTAATAATATTTGGTAGTAAATTAATAATATATTAGAAGTAAGTTCTTAATTTAAAGTAGAAAACTAGAAATACAATTTAAAATTTTAACTCGTTAAATGAAAAAATATAAAAAGCAAGGACTAAGGAGTGAATGAATTTGGGGAATTTTATTGATTGCAAAATGATCCAAAATTTATAATTTACATGAATGAAAAATCTATAAATTATGCATTATTTTTTCCTACTCATTCATGTTAATATTAATGGGAACTTGCATAGGATAGTCGAAGTCAACGGGGGCAAAACCATGCATTGGACTTGATTCTGCTGAGTTCTCCCGTGAAGTCATAATTTCTTCAAGTTTCAGCTCGTCGCTCGGCTCTGGTTCCATTCCTTGGTTTCTTCTTTCCGCTCTAATCCAATCTCTGAGGCAAACTAGAACATTCATTGCATTGCTTCCCAATGAGTGTCGGTTGTCTCCAAGCTGTTGTCGTCCCTGACTAAAGGCGCTCTCTGATGCAACGGTTGACATTGGAACATTCAAGATATCTCTAGCTAATCTTGAAAGCACAGGATATTGTGTTTCATTACTCCTTCACCAATCCAATGTATTGATCCGTCGTTTGCGATCCTCTGGTGCCGTCCGAAGATAATATTTCAGCTCTTCCCGATAAGTTGATGTGTAAGTTCTCTCATCAACACTGTTCCAACAATTTAAATCATAAAACGAACAGAAAAACCACTATGTGCCGGCCTTTTAGTAGATGATGGCTCCTCGGGAGGATGAGGAGCGACAGTTGGAGTGATATTTGTAGGTACGGCTAAATCAAATAAATCAGCATAGTGATTATATAATTTTTCTATGTAATCCTTTGCATCAGCCGTAGCCGTCCACAAATCAGGTTGTACTTGTTCAGAATCATGGTTAGTATTTATTTCTAAGTTAGTATAAATAAGAGTACTAAAGTGACACATATTATTATATTTCATGCACGGATTTAGCATAGCACCAACCAAGTAAATAGGGGGAATCGGGAAAAAATATTTTTTAAATTTCGTAAACATGGCGCCAACAGCTTCTTTATAACCTTCTTTATTTTTATATTCTTTGAGCAAACCAGAAATATCGGCTATATATGCCAAAATATTACAAACAGTAAGATAATAAGCACCGGAAAATTCTACCGTAGCTACATGAAATTTTTCTAAAAACTTAACAAGATCATTAATTACAACCCAATCAGAATTATGTAGCATGCAATCTGCAGAATCAGCAAATGAACCGCAATGTTGGTTAAAAGCTAGTGTAATAGGAATTCTATATTTATAACAAGTTTTTAAAAATTCATACGTAGAATTCCATCTAGTATCAATTTCCTCAGGCATCAAAATCGGTGTAAGTCCATTTTCTTGACATTTAACTTTAAATTCTCTAATTCTCGATCTACGATTATTTCCTTGAATAAAACCAACAGCAAGGCGAATTTTTTCAATATAAAACTCAAAAAACTCAAGACCATCTTTTACAATTAAATTATATATATGACATGCACACTTAATATGAAAAATTTCTGGCAAGGGCGGAGATAGCGTAGATTTTAATTTTTTTTATAGCAGTGTTATTGTTAGAAGCATTATCAAAAGCAATACATATAATTTTATTTTCGATACCATAATATCCGATAATTTTAACAATAGAATCAGCAATAAATTGTCTAGTATGTTTACGATCTTCATCATATAAAAAAGCAAGAATACGTTTTTGCATCACAAAATTACTATCCATCCAATGACAAGTAACGGTTAAATAATCATTTTTATTTACAGCACGACCAAGATCAGAAGTTAGGGACAATCTACATTGAATATTTTTTAACAATGTTGATAAATAAAAATAATATTGTGAATGAAGTCTAAAAATATCAGACCGACAAGTAGTTCTAGGAATACCGTTAAACATAGGATTATAAATTGCTTGTATATAACGAATAAAGGCATCAAAAGAAGAAAAATTAAAAGGCAAACAACCCACAGCTACCATTTTAGCTATTTCTTCCCGGTCCCTCAATTTATTATACTTCTTCGCTACGTGACCGGTTGCTGGGTCCATTCTAGTTTGCATTGGCCCACCAACATCCCCACCACCTTTTGCAATATTTAACTCTCTTTTGTGATCTTCAGCTACATGTCTCATTAACATACCCGTACCCCCTTGCCTGCATCCACTTCTATGCTTATATATTTGTTGACAAATTTTGCATTGCACCTCAATATCTGATATACGTTCAAAAAATTATCATGCAATACTAGTTCTTTTACGAGGTCTTGGGGCACTGGGAGGACGGGGAGGGAGATTAACCGATTCAGATCTAACGTTAGCATCTCCTACTGCGGGTGTCTCAGCAATATTTTCATTATCTTCGTCTAAATTAACCGCATCTACTTCATTTTCTTCTTCTATACCGTAATTTTCCTGAGCTTCTACATAATCCATATCGTGAGCACCTTCCTCAAAAGGTGTACCAAGCGGTACCAGAGGCAAAGGCACACGGGTATATATACTACTTGAACTACCTCTACCGCTAGTAATTCGCTTTTTACTACCACTACCGCTTCCGGGACAAAAAATTTTAACACCTTTAGTAGCGAGGTTTCTTAATTTATCCATAATATAAATTAAATTAAACTAAAAATATTCAAAATACACAAATATAATAAAATTAACTATTAAATAATTAATACAATAAATAAAAATTAAACGTAAGAGATGGAACGACAATACCAAATTTTGGAAGTATCCGAAGATTGCGACTTTAGAAACTTTCACTCGTACTTTGTAAACGAAAAATTAAAAAATTAAAGTGAACACTTTAAGAAATTAAATATATTGAATATTTGAGAATTGAGAATTGAGAATTGAAATTTGAGAGAGAATGAGATTTGAGAGAGTGAAAAATTGTGTGAAAAATGATTTGAAGTTGTAGGGTATTTATAGAATTTTTTTTGGGATTAAAAAATATTTTTTAAAGTTAATTTATTTTTTTTAATAAATGGGCCCAAACTAGCCGTTTGGACCCAAAAACGGCTATATAGCCGTTGGGCCAACGGCTAGTTTGGCCCAAAAACCTTTTTTTAAAAAAAAATTAATGGTATCCGGGACGGTTAACCGGCGGGCCTGGACCGGGCTTGGTCCGGGCCTGGACCGGGCTTGGTCTGGGCCGAGTTAGCCGATCCCATTTTAAAAAAATAACCGGCCCGGGACCCGAAACCCTAAAGCCTTAGGGCTTATCGGGCCGGGTTAGTTACTAGGGCCGGGTCGGGCCGGCCCACTTGACACCCATAGACTGCAAGGATTATTCCTCCATGTCCTGGTGATGTAGTTCGGGCTACAAAAGGTCGCCCCTGGATGATATCAGCACAGATGAGGATGCGGAAGACGAGGACGAATACAATGAAGATGAGTTTTAGTTTTTTGACTTTTGTATGTTTTGTACTTTGGATTTAGACATTTTGTTGTAGTTTGTACACTTTTGTATGCATTGTTGTAGTTTTTACACTTTTACACTCTTGTTGGACATTTTGTATGTATTGTAGTTTTTACATTTGATTTGTTGTTTTTGTATTGCATGTTGGACCATTTGTTGATTTTTAATTTTTTAAAAAAAATTCCAGAAAAACCGACCACGTATGTTCGGTTTTAATAAAATTAATTAATTAATTTTAAAAGAAAGCCGACCACTTGTGGTCGGTTTATTTTGAATTTTTTTAAAAAAAAAATTATTTTTTCCAATTTTAATAAAATAATAATAAATTTTAAATATATATATATATATATATATATATATATATATATATATATATTTTAAAAAAAAACTGACCACAAGTGGTCGATTTTTAAAAAGCTACCACTACTTTACCGACCACGCTCTTTGGTCGGTTTTGTGGTCGAAAATTGAGGAAAATCGATCACTTGTGATCGATTTTCCTCATTTTTTTAGTAGTGATGCGAGGAGTATTGTATGATATTAGTTCATATCTAATGCCCTTTCAAACTAATGAATTATTGCTATAACTTCTGATTAATGAGGTTCTTAAATCTATACTACAGATATTTTCAGTAACAACGAAATGGGACGTTACACCTAGGTTCACCATCAGTATAAGAAATCTTTCCTAATTGAAATAAATTCAGTATGGGCTCCATTGTATATTTAGGTGGATTAATCAAAGCTGGTTTAACAAGATCAACAAATTTCATTTTAGAACTTGATGATCCTCTACAATAAGATCCTTAACCTGTTTTTTGATATTCTTGTTAGGCAAATGACTTGGCTCGAAAGGCAAATCATTAGGTTTAAAACTGAAATTTGGGTGATATAAATCAATGAAGATCTCAATAGATGTTCAAAGAAAAACTCTAGCTATCCTCCAACGATGGCTGACCATGGTCATTAATGATGGCTGGGGTACGTTAGGGTTTACTGGTTGAGCATGAGAAAAATGTGATCATTGTTTTCTTCGATTTTCAAGGTGGCTGGATGAGTGTTCTGCAAGTTTTTTTTTTTTAATTTGGGAAGGTATAAAAATTGATATGATTGATTAAATTCAACATTTGATTGTTTTAGGAAAAAGTGATTTCGATTTTAAAAATCATTTCAGGAACTCGTTTGAATTTTAAAATAATTTGAGAAAAAAAGTAAGATCCGTCACTTAATTAATTTAAAGGGAATTGGGGTTGGGGTGGATTAGTTACAATTTTGAATTTGTATGGATTTTCTTTAGTAAAATATCATTTATCTCTTTAATTAATTTATCTAGCATGAATTTAATTAATAGATAAACTAGGGAAGATATTCGCGCTTCGCGCGATTATAAAAGTTCTTAGTAACTTTTGATTATAACTTTAATTTAGAATAAATATTACTACAGTATAATATTTATTCAATATAATTAAAAATATCAAAATAATAATCACTTAGGAGCAATAAGCATTTAACTGGAAATTAAATAAATAGAAATAGAGAAAGAACCAACAAATATTTCCTTTTTGATCACTAAATATTTAATTTAACAATTTCTTCTACATGTTAATAGTTGCTTCTGTGTCTTTTTCATTTTCACTTAATCACTTATTTATATCTTTTAATTGCTTTATATATTATGGCTTATATTTAGCTAATGATTGTTGAGTGCAAAGATGAATATAAATGATATAATTTCAATGTTAGAGAAAAGCCAGTAAAATTACCAATTCTTATGAGAAGATATCCAATTGCCCCTCCCCCCCCCCCCCCGAACTATACCCGAAAGAGTTGTGACACACCTCAACTTTAAGGGGGTCCTATTACCCCCCCCCCCCCCCGAACTAATTAAAAGTGGAATTTTCACTCTCTTAGTGCCTATGTGGCACATATGTGGCACACACGTGTGCCTACGTGGACACTTCAGTGTGTTGTGCCATATAAGCGCCACGTATATGCGACATAGGCACTAAGGGGATGAAAATTCCACTTTTAATTAGTTCAAGGGGGTAATAGGACCCCCTTGAAGTTGAGGTGTGTCACAGCTCTTTCGGGTATAGTTCGGGGCGGGGGGTAATTGGGTATTATCTCAATTCTTATTAATAAGTTAGATTTTGTATCTACTTCAAAATTTTAAGCCTTAAAGCAGTTTTGAAAATAATTTTTACAAATTCAAGTGAGAAAAATTATACTTTAAAAAAAAACTAAAATAAAGTTATTAGAATTAGGAAAAAGGTATATGAATTTAGAGAGGATTTATGTTAAGATAAATTTATCCAACATTGAGGTAAATACGACAATCCAGACTCCTCGATGTAGATGATGACATACTACAAAGTATCAAAATTTAATAACAAGTATTGAGTAAAAATCAATTATGAAATTCAAAAATATATAGTTTTCAATCAAACTATTAGCATAGAAAAATATGAGTACAATTGAATATGGTATGAATATAGTATTTTCAAATAAATTCAAACATCATAAAACATAAATCTTGCAATATGGTCATGATTATATAAAATTAAATAAATAAAAAAATGAATATGCAAACAGACATCAAGATTCTTCCTTGACTTCTTTATCTTCCTAAACAAAATACATAATTCTATTTCGATTTAACCTAAAATAATTTGAAAATAAATTAAAACATGACCTGATATTTGTTGCTAGTAAGAGGTGACAATATCTCGTAAAATCAGTTGAGATGACAACCTGACAAAAACATCACAGTTATCAAAAAAAATAAAATTAAGATACGTAGCTCACAAGTCAAATTCTTCCTTTTACTTTTTTGCCTTTCTGCACATGATGCATAATTTAATTTCTGTTTAACATAAAATAATTGAAAATAAACTAAACAATCTATAAACAATGTTTACTTTTCATACATAATATGTAGAGGGAGAGAGAGCCCCAAAAAACAAGAACTATGACATTTAGATATGAGCTTACAACTGCAATATAAAGCACTACATTACATATGAATGGAGAATTTGAACAGAAATAATGAATGTGGAAGGACATTAAAAGGCATAAATATTACTTTGTATTAATTATTAAGCTTAATCGTGATTAAATAATTAGTATTGATTCATGAACAAAAGAATTGAAAAAAACGAATGTAGAATTTGAAAAAGCATTCATAAATATATATAGTAACTATTCACTTTAATTAGTGATAAAAGTTAATATGAAGAGAATATACTTTTCTATTGTATTGAACGAATTATTGCATAATAAATAACCACTAAATCATTAAATTAATGGCAATAATTTTTTGTCTTTTTAAAATAGAAAAAATTAAGAAAAATGTCAAAAAAGAAGAAGAAGAAAAAAGACAAGTGTCATGTGATAGAGAGGTGCCACATCATCTTCTCTATGACATATATATATATATATACATACACACACACAAAAGAAAAAAAATGCAAGATCCATTAAAGTATAAGTGATTTTTTTTCCATCTCCAACTTTATTTTAAACAATTAGTATTCCCAATTATGAAACAAAATTATTAGAAAAAGAATAGAATTATATATTTTAATAAGAAAAAACTGTATATACAATTTGTCAAACTTATATGCGCTTAATTTTATGTTACAGTTATAACGACTTCTTACTCTTTTGTTTATTCTCTATATTAATATAATTTATCTATGAACATCATACATTAATCATAATTAGTAAGGCACCAATACAAGTATCGAACACTCAATAGATTTGTTATGAATTTTTAAAGTTGTTGTCATGTGACCTAGAAATTACGAGTTCATTCGAGTCGTGGAATTGTATAAATGTCAGGAAAGATTACATACAATAAATCTTTGTGGTTCGGTCCTTTCACAAATCTTTCATATAGCGAAAGTTTTAGTGCACCGAATTATTTTTATTTTTTTTTAATTCATCAAGAAGAAGAAGCAGCAGCATCAAGGGAAGAGCAATAACCATTTCTGAAGTTTGCCAATAGGCTAAATGTGAAATACTTTGAAAATGAATTATAAAAGAAAAATAAACAAAAATAAAAGGATAATGAAAAGAAACAGAAATATAACAACCCACATTGTAAATAAAATTATTAAACATTAATATTAAAAATCACAACTCAGAAAATTTCTTCCATTTTTACATATCTTTAATTTAAAGCCATAATTTTTTTTTAAATTTTTTTTAAAATTTTATATCAAGTTAAAATCAGATAAATAAATTAAAATAAAGAAGATGCTACTCTCATTGTTGAAGCAACTCTTCATTTTTTCTTTCTCCTCTAACTATTCATTATTGTTTTTATTCCACCTATAAAAATCAACAAAATTAAAGTCAAGTCTATTTCACACAATAAATTTGGAGAAAAAAATACATAGACTTCAAAAATTTCAAATGAAACATGTAAATCTTACCATATATTGTCTAAAAATTTTACTCTAGATTACTCTTAGCATATTTATCCATTTTGTGTCATCAATAAAATTGAAATGGAAAAGTCAAAGAAATTATTAAATACAAAAGAGTAAATGAAAGAGAAGTCTAAGAGTTAGGGAAAAGGTTCATGCTTTATCCATTAATGTTTAAAAACGAATGACCATATTTAACATTTCAAAGTAACGCATATGTTATATCCCTTGAGGATGTTCTCTTTTACATTTAGTATTTAATTAAAATTTTTGTTAATTCAAAATACAAAGAAATTTCAAAAAAAGTGAACATAGATAAATTCATTTCTTGTTATTGAGCCATGCCATATCAGTAAGGTCGTATTTTTCCTTTATATGTTTATATATATTCTGAAAGAAAGAATATGTTGTACTAAAAATTTCAATTAAAAGTAAAACAGATTAATCAAGCTACATGAAAAAAGATTCACTTTCGATTCATATACAACAAAAATTTATATAAGAACAAAATTTGTAATTAAATACCTTTTTGTTAATGAAATCATACTCGGATTGATCAATTCAATGTTTTTGTTAGATTTTATACCTATCATACTTTACAAGCAATCAACTCTAAAACAAAAAGAGAATATGTCATTCTAAAAATTCACTCAAAAGCATAACAAACTAAGCAAATTACAATAGCTTTTTGCCATGAAATCATATCCAGATTGATCAATTCGATGTTTTGATTAGATTTTATCACATATCATATTCTACAAATAACCAACTCTGAAACAAAAAAAAAATATGTCACTCTAAAAAATTCAACTAAAAATAAAATAAACTAAGCAAGCTACAATATAAAAAAAAAGGTTCATTTCCAATTTATATATAGTACAAAATATAGAATATAAATAGGCATAAATTAATGTAATTAATAAAAAATTAATGCGCATTAAATCTATTTGAGCAACACTTGATCAAAAGTCGTATGAAAAATATTGAAAAGCCATAGTGATAAGCATTGATTTGTGGAATGGGATTGACTTGAGTATTGTTTTATGGGTTTTAATGCATTTATTTTGGGAGTAACTCATTTAGTTAATATATTATATATAAAAACTTACATAAAAATTTCAAAAAAATGAGAATAAAGATAATTAGGAATGAAGACCTCTAAAGCATGCCACATAGGATGTATTAACTTTCTCTTATATATATATATATGCCCTCAATAAAACATAAATCCAAATCAGTTGTTAGTAGTTAGTGTAATATATCACAAATTACAGTGATTACTATTAAAAAATAAAATGAATAAATAAATATTCAGGTTGAGGCACAAATTTTTCATTCTCTTTAAGGAGATTCAAGTTCACCTCGAAATAATCTACACCAATCCAACAATATCACTCTTAATTTGTTCCCTCCAGGATACTACAATTCAATTATGTCGTCGAACTCAAACAACTCCAGATTAGTTGAAGAGTCTAAACTCCACCAAACGAACATCTTCCTTCAACACATAATTACTCTCTTTCGTAAAGTGAATTTACTTGGAGATTTGAAATATGTTTTTGGCCTCAACTCTATTTTTCACTACACCAATCTCAGAATATGAACACAACATATTTCTTCTACATATGCATGATACAATGTAAAACCACCACAATTTATAGGTGAATAATTCTCCCTTATAATGAATAGGAAGAAAGTGGGATAGTAATGTAGGCAAATTATGAGAGCATTATTCCTTGGATGTTACATGAATTATAAGGTGTAATGAGGTAGAATATGGATTAATAAAGAGTTAGTTATTACAAGAGTTATTAAAAAAATTAATGAACACACTATCACAAACTAATTTGAGTAATTGGACAAATAACGTCCAAATGCATGCATGCCACACAAACAACAAGAAGAAGATGCAGCATGTTTTGCAACCCAATTTGATGCACATAACATATTATAACATGAAAAATGCGCCATATAATTCACTTGTAATATTTTCATAATTTTTTTTCAAATTCTAATTACTATTTGGTAAAAAACAACAAATATGTAAAAAGTTTTTTTGGTTTTTCATTCGATGTTCAGTATCTTTATTAGAGTCCCGATTAATTTGAATTGCGCACTGCAGAGATTATTTTAAAGATAACGCTTCTAATAGAATTTTCTTTATACCAAGATTCAAATCCAAAATCTCTTATTAAGAATGAAGTAATCTCATTACTACACTCACTGTTGATCAATATGTAAAACGTTA
This sequence comes from Capsicum pubescens, assembly GCA_030864215.1. Lineage (NCBI taxonomy): Eukaryota > Viridiplantae > Streptophyta > Magnoliopsida > Solanales > Solanaceae > Capsicum > Capsicum pubescens. Next base: position 242,303,617 of record CM061538.1, read on the forward strand.
AAGGAGTAGCAACAAGCCACTAAACAATGGACTGTCTTTATAACCCAGCATCCAATGTTTGGATTACATTTTGATATCCTTGTCGGCTTGTCCTAAATTGTGGACCATGGGCATGATATGCAGTGATGAATTCCTATTTTATGATCTAATTCTAATACACGACATTATTCTAACACCTAAAATATGACTCGGACTAATTCTCAGTCGTATTTCAGATTTTTAAAAAATTTGTTTTAAAACTAATTAAGTGACACCTTAGTGCAAGCACAAACGTCAAATAAAAGCAGATCGAGATTCATATTGCCTATGTTTTGATTTATATTTTAAAATAGATTTTTTCATCAAATTGATATAAGAATTAAAATTTATAGTAATTTTTATAAGCTTTTGATTATCTTAAATTTAACTTTAAAATATTAAGTTAATTTAATTCAACTTCGATTTAAAAATTTGTCAACTTGACTTTGGAAAACTAAAAATGTTACCTAAAGTAATAAAGAAAGTATGAAATATCAGCAGCAACCAAGGTGTTGTTCAGCAAAATACTTGCCTTCATTTAGTATTGGTATATACCAAATTGATAATGTAATTGTAAGTGTCGCCGCAAATTAAATTGAGAATGATAGGAAATCAAATTTTAAAACCATATGCGCTCGTTTTAATTATTTTCTCAACTAGTGGTACCGACGGCTAGTCGTTCACACACAGCACATCAATAATGGGTTTACTTTTTATTAGCAGAAAGACAAAAAGAGCCCCTCCCAACCATTCTTGTTTAAAAGGATCTTTTTGAACCACTTATAAAAATTGGAACATGGCTAATTCTACTACTTTCAAATAACTATTAAATATAAGTTTTAAATTCATCATAACACAAGCGCAATGAGTATATAAATATTTAACGTATCAATTTAAATCATTACTTCACTTTTAATTGATTTTTTACTGTAACCAATTTAATTAATATATGGATTTAGCTTAATTTAATAACATGAACTTGGGTAATGATACAAGGATAAAAATGTTAAATTCACGTTTGAAAATTGAGATAAGATGCAACACAGGAATCAAGAACTGGGTATAAATCTGTTTCCTAGTCCACTTGGCCATGTGCATTGGGGATAAGTTTCCTGTCCATTTTAGTACTTTCTTTAGCACGTCTATAACATTAACTAAAAGATAATTTGATTGAATTATTTTTATTTTAATTATTATTTTGTTTATTTAATTTATGTAAAATAGTTTGATTCGATGCAAAGTTTAAGAAAGAAAAAAATATTTTTGAAATTTATCTAAAATAAGTCATATATATTTGTATGGTTATAAATCATTTCATTAAGATAAGAATGAACATTTTAAAGCTAAAATGTTATTAAAAATAGAAATATATCAATTTTTTGCGAACGACTTAAAAATAAAGTCAATCATATAAATTGAGAGGTGATAATTAATTTTAGTTTAATTTTCTAAAAGAAAAAATAATATTTTAGACTAGTTATTTTAGTCAGCAAGACATCCAAAATGGACTAGAGTTTTATAAGAAACAAGGAGCCATTATAGAGGTTCACTAATCATTGCAAACAAACAAAGATGGATCATATTATCCGTTATACAGACTGTAGTAACGTTGAAAAAACTACAAACGCGTTACTAAATGTGCAACTCTGTAAGTAGGATTCCTCTTGCTTTAATTGTAACATTTGCTTTCTTTCTTTTTCTACCATGGTAATATTCAAACTCCCATTGTCTATGCTTCTCTTATTTTTCCTATTCAATATTTTCCTATGTTCAGCTGAAATACTATACATTCCAGTTACTAAAGATGCAACAACCCTACAATACATTACAGAAGTAGGTCAAAGAACTCCTTTAGTCCCCATAAAACTCTTAGTCCATCTGGGTGGTAGAAGCTTATGGGTGGACTGTGACAAAGGTTACAAAAGTTCTACTTACAAATCAGCTGTATGTAATTCCACACAATGCTCTTACTCCAAGTCACTTTATTGTGCTGACTGCCGATTCAAACCTCAACTGCAGCCTGGATGCAACAATAATACTTGCTTCATTTGGGGTGATAATCCATTGATCGATTGGTTTGACGATAGCGCAGAAGTTGATGAGGATGTATTGGCCATTGGTTCTACTCCTGGTGTTCGTGTCACTTGGCCACGATTTATTTTTGGTTGCATGCTTAGCCGCAATATGGTGAGATCCTTCGCTAAAGGAGTCACAGGTATTGAATTATACTGTGTAAATGCCTTATTTTAATTTTAATTAAAATTTTAAAAGTTTCACATATACTCCACTTTTAAGTGGGACCCATACAATTTCTTTTGTCTTGTGATATATCCGGTATAATATCACAAAATAGAACCTCAAAAGATATAGTATAATACCCCTTGGGACATCAAAAATTTCGGAGTGTTAAACTTAACTAAAATATTAATTGTAGCTAACACTATGCATTAGCAATCTTGTCTACAACTGTATTCCCCTTTCTGTATGTGTGGTGTACTCATGAGACATGATCAAAACTTTGGTCATACAGCGTCTCCCATGTTCCGGGGAGGTTTGGATTTGTCAGTGATCCAATGATTAAGCAAAAGCTTCAGCAGTGTATTCGATTCTTCCCCATAGGGCATAAATAATGGTATAGATGGTATATGATTTACAAACAATTGACATTAAATTTATTATTTTATGATTCGTATATAATGACAAGATTTTATAGCAATATAAGTATTATGCCATTTTTAAATCCTCAAACTTTCAAATGTCTTATCTAATCACACAAATGTTATGAAATATTTAAGATATAAAAGTCTTTATTTATTATTTTTTGAACTTGTTTGGAGTCAAAATAATATTATTAAATAAATTGGGATTGGGAGTGGCCGACCATGTGGAGATATTTTTTGTTTTTCAGGTGACGAAAATTTTTAAACATAACCTCATCTTTAAGAGTTTAACAAATTTTAGAATGGACATTTTGTAATTATTCAATTGTATTATGTCTTAACAGGAGTTGCAGGTTTTGGGTGCGAAAGTCCAATTTCCATTCCCAATCAACTTGCTTTAGACCCTAAATTTACCAGGAAGTTTGGTATATGTTTGAGCTCATCTACAAAATCTCGTGGGGTCATCTATATTGGTTTTGGCCCATATTATGTCTACAATCCTAAGAGGATTGACATCTCCAATGATCTTCTCTACACCAAACTAATCGCAAATAATAAAAGGGGATTTGTGGCATCTGAAGAGTACTATATCCAAGTTTTATCCATTCGAATCGCGGGACAAGATGTTCCACTAAATAAAACATTACTATTTATTAATAAGAAAGAAGGAGATGGTGGGACAATGATCAGCACAGCGAAACCATTCACAATTTTGCACACTAGCATTTATGATGCTTTTAAAACTACTTTCATCAAGGCGCTTTCAAAGAACGTGTCACTTGTAGAGCCTCCTACGAAACAATTTGATGTCTGCTTTAGTTCCAAAAATATTAGAAGCACCAACGTTGGACCAGATGTTCCCGTGATAGATATTGTCCTGCACAAGCCGAGTGCATTTTGGAAAATTTATGGGACTAATTCAGTGGTACAAGTTAGTAAGGATGTTGTGTGTTTAGCATTTGTGGGACAAGACCAAACAAGGGAACCATCTATTGTAATTGGAGGACATCAATTGGAAGAGAACCTCTTGGTATTTGACCTTCCAAGAAAGAAAATAGGTTTCAGCTCCTCACTCAAGCTTCAACAAACATCATGTTCTAAGTACGATAATACCATTATAGTCTAAGTACTGTTCTCATCTTAGCCCCTCTATTTTACATAATTTCCTATTCCAGTAATAAATTAGATGGTCGGTGCCTGTGCATGCACATGTATATGCCTTGTATCATTTTATGTACTTAGCCCCTTTATTCTACATAATTTCCTATTTCAATTTTTTTTAAAAAAATAGATGGTTGGTGCCCGTGCATCGCACGATCGCATGACTTATATGTTTTCTTTTGTTTTTGTTTTAATGTTTTCAAGATCATCAAAAAGGTTCAACCATACTTGTTTCATTCGTAGTATTATAAGCCAGTCAAACGGTCCGGTTTAACCCATCTCGTCCCGCTGGTTAATCTGGCCCGGACCAAACTCGTTCCAGTCCCGCTGGTTAACCGGTCCGTTTAATTTTATTTTACAAAAAAAATTATTTTTGACCGTGTGGGCCATTTATATTATAGTATATATCTTGTAGCATATTTTTTAAAGTAGTACATATATTGAATGATACGTATATATGTGTATATATAGAATATAGACTCTAAAAGAGTATATATTTAACGTATACATGTATATATGTTTTATAAATTAATATATAACTATATATATAGTGTGTGTATATATTGTAGTATATATATTATAGTATATGTTTTTATTTAAAGTAGTACAAATATATTGAATGATATGTTTATATATATGTGTATATATCTTCTATAGACTCTAAAGTAGTGTATATTTAACGTATAAATGTGTATATATTTTATAAATTAGTATATATATATCATTATATTGTAATATATATATTGTAGTATATTTTATTTAAAGTAGTACATATATATTGAATGGTACGTACATATGTGTATATATCTTCTATAGACTCTAAAGTAGTATATATTTAACGTATACTTGTGTATATGTTATATAAATTAGTATATATATCATTATATTGTAGTATATATCTTGGAGAATATTTTTTAAAGTAGTACATATATTGAATGGTACGTATATATGTGTATATATATAGAATATAGACTCTAAAGTAGTATATATTTAACGTATACAAGTGTATATGTTTTATAAATTAGTATATAACTATATATATAGTGTGTGTGTATATTGTAGTATATTTTATTTAAAGTAGTACATATATATTGAATGGTACGTATATATGTGTATATATCTTCTATAGACTCTAAAGTAGTAAATATTTAATGTATACATATGTATATGTTTTATAAATTAGTATATATATATGTCATTATATTGTAGTATATATTTTTGAACATATTTTTTAAAGTAGTACAAATATTGAATGGTACGTATATATGTGTATATATAGAATATAGACTCTAAAGTAGTATATATTTAACGTATATATGTGTATATATTTTATAAATTAGTATATAACTATATATAGTGTGTGTATATATTGTAGTATATATATTGTAGTATATTTTATTTAAAGTATTGCATATCTATGAAATGGTACGTATATATGTGTATATATCTTCTATAGACTCTAAAGTAGTATATATTTAACGTATACATGTGTATATGTTTTATAAATTAGTATATATATAATTATATTGTAGTATATATCTTGGAGAATATTTTTTAAAGTAGTACATATATTGAATGGTACGTATATATGTGTATACATAGAATATAGACTCTAAAGTAGTATATATTTAACGTATACATGTGTATATATTTTATAAATTAGTATATAACTATATATATAGTGTGTGTATATATTCTAGTATATATATTGTAGTATATTTTATTTAAAGTAGTACATATATATTGAATGGTACGTATATATGTATATATATCTTCTATAGACTCTAAAGTAGTATATATTTAACGTATACATGTGTATATGTTTTATAAATTAGTAGATATATCATTATATTGTAGTATATATCTTGGAGCATATTTTTTAAAGTAGTACATATATTGAATGGTACGTATATATGTGTATATATAAAATATAGACTCTAAAGTAGTATATATTTAACGTATACATGTGTATATGCTTTATATATTAGTATATAACTATATATATAGTGTGTGTATATATTGTAGTATATTTTATTTAAAGTAGTACATATATATTGAATGGTACGTATATATGTATATATATCTTCTATAGACTCTAAAGTAGTATATATTTAACATATACATGTGTATATGTTTTGTAAATTAGTATGTATATCATTATATTGTAGTATATATCTTGGAGCATATTTTTTAAAGTAGTACATATAGTGAATGGTACGTATATATGTGTATATAGAGAATATAGACTCTAAAGTTGTATATATTTAACGTATACATGTGTATATGTTTTAAAAATTAGTATATAACTATATATATAGTGTGTGTATATATATTGTAGTATACTTTATTTAAAGTAGTACATATATATTGAATGGTACGTATATATGTATATATATCTTCTATCGACTCTAAAGTAGTATATATTTAACGTATACATGTGTATCTGTTTTATAAATTAGTATATAACTATATATATAGTGTGTGTATATATTGTAGTGTATTTATCGTAGTTTATACATTGTAGTATATTTTATTTAAAGTAATACATATATATTGAATGGTACGTATATATGTGAATATATCTTCTATAGACTCTAAAGTAGTATATATTTAACGTATACATGTGTATGTGTTTTATAAATTAGTATATATATCATAATATTGTAGTATATATCTTGTAGCATATGATTTATTTAGAGTAGTATATATATTTAACTAACGTATAGTCGTATTACACAATTACATGTGTAAGTGTGTATATGTGTACATGTTTTTAAAATTCTAATGTAGTATATACTATATATATAGTGTATATATATTGTTTAACGTATTTAAAATGTATATAGGTGGGTATATATAGTGTATATTGGAGAAAAAACTATTAATTTTTTTTTTACTTTGACCAGTTTTGATCGGATTTTGGACCGGTTTTAGGTGGGTTGGACCGGGTTAGGTTAAGTAGGCCGGTCCTAGATTGTTTTTAAAAAATTTACTGTTGAGCTCGAAACCGGCCCGGCCCATTTAACCAGGCCCAGATCCAGACCGGCCCACAAACCGGTTAAACTTGATGGGCCGGTTCCGGATTGACCCTTCCCGACCCACTTAACAGCCCTACGTAGTAATACTATCAAATTGATGAAATATTTACAAGTTATCGAGGAAACTAATACTATCAAGTCTGTCAAGTATTCACAATATATTGATATTTTGTTGAAAATGTATGTATTAATTATTATTTGTCTCATAATTTAATATTTTATCATTATTTAAGTAGTAAATATATTACGTTGAGCTTAATATCATATTTTTCTCGTGTAAGAATAAAGTGATGGAAAAATAAAGAGATATGAGATACAAATTTAATGAAAAGTGTGAAGATTACAAAATAAAAAGAGGAGAACAAAATGTCCGATTTTGAATTAAATTGCAAAGGAATATAATCCTGTTGGAATAATAATGGAAAACAAACATGCACAATTTAGTTAAAAGTGACAAATTTTTTTGAAAATGAGGTGTAGGTGACTCAAGTTTTTATAATTGAGTGTAGGTGAGAATTACTTTATTAGTGATTAAGAAAGTTGAGAAAGTTTGAGAATAGCCCACAAGTTTTTTAATTTATCCTTTGATCCAAATGTTGACCTAATATAACTAGAAACGGAGGGAATAAAAACACGTGTTTTTTTCCACTTCTCATTATTGTTGTTTTCTCTCTCTTCGCCATTGTTATTGTTCATTGTTGCTGTTATTTTATTCATCATCTTGTGCTTCATTATCATTTTATTCTTTTTCATTATCATCATCATCTTCTTCTTGGTTATCATTGCTGTTGTTGTTACTGCTACTGCTGCTACTTGCCCAATTTTTTAGGTCAAATTTAGTTTCGTACATCACTTTGGCATTCTTCATAGGCGACGTTGGTAAGTAAAATTATGATTTTTAATTGAATCTCTCATCTGAGTATACTACTACTGTTGTTTTTAAAATAATGAATGGATAGAACCATAAACATGAACCCAACAAAAGATTCATCTGTTTCAATAGATGACTCATCTGTCGCGATAGATGAGTCATCTGTCGCAATGAAAGACTCATATGTTGGATTCATGTTTATGGTTCTATAGTGATTTAACATGAATTGAACAGATGGGTCATCTGTTGCAACAGAGGAGTCATCTGTTGAAATAGATTACTCACCTATTGCAATAAAACCTGAACTCTATTCCAATAGATGAGACATCTATTGTAACAGGTAACTAATCTGTTGCAACAAGTTCTGTATCTGTTGCAATATGTCACTCATCTGTTGGAATCAACTTCAAAGGTTCTGTAGTACATCCCAACAGATGATTCATCTGTTGCAACAGATGGATAATCTGTTGCAACATAAGAGTCAATTTTTCTGACAGATGACTCATCTGTTAGAATCAGCTTCAGGTTGTATAGTCTGTAATATGAATTACCAATAGGTGATTCATCTGTTGCGACATGTAACTAACCTATTGCAAAATATTATTCACTAGTTGCAGTAGATTATTCATCTGTTGGGGTTCATGTTACAACACTATAAAATCACTATTAATTTTATTATGATGTCATTATTAACTTTTTTTAACAAATGTCTTTATTTAGGTACCACTAATGGAGGGATCAATAACAAATGTCTTTATTTCGGTACCATAAGTTGTAATAGCAAAACTTGTATTGTTTGTTATGGACTTTATATTTTTAACTCATTGTTATGAACATAAATATTATTATTTATTATGTAAAATATCTTTTTTATTAACTTGTGCATTAATAAAAAGAGGTAAAACAAAAAATAAACACAACAGAGCACAAAATTATTTTCAGCAGACTACCCATCTATTGCAATAGATCGACATTTACTGAAATAACACAATACAGTTCATCAAACTGGAATGTGTTCCTCCAATATATGACCAATCTGTTGCAACAGATGGATAATCTGTTGGAGCAACACAATACAGTTCCTGCCACAAACCCAACACATGACCAATCTGTTTAAACAGATGGTCCATCTATTGAAAGAACTCAAAACTCTTGCTTGCTACTGGATTCAAAATTATTTCTTACGTCCAACTGTCGATATGTTTGTTGAAAAGAAGAAATAGAAAAAATAAAAATGAATAAGAATTAAAAAGTCAAATTCGATCAAACATAAATTTTTCATTAAACAAAAACAAAATACATTAGGTAGGTAGATCGATATAGAAAAATAAAAATACATACGCTAAAATAAAAAATATCACCTAATTATTATTATTAGCATCACTATTATTTTATTATTATTATTATTATTATTATTATTATTATTATTATTATTATTATTATTATTATTATCAGCCGACCGATCATTAACCGGCAGCAGCAGGGCACTCCTCAGCCTGCGAATCTCTTGGAGCATCCTTGCTCTCACGGCAGCCAACTCCCACCGGAGTTCATTAAACTACCTATGAAGTTTCCGTACGGTGTCGCGCAGAATAGCAATGTTCCAAACAGGATCAACCATATCTAGAACATGTATGAATTAACAAAAAATGTAAGCACAAAAGTAAAGAAAGAAATCCCAATGTAATACAACGTATACTACCAACTGATGATTTACACACTCACAAAAAAAAACTTACCTAAATGAGATAGGAATCTGGTCTTTGGAGAGAAATGGTTGAAAATGTAATAAGAAAGACAAAATGCAAGAAATAAATTAAGTGGAGTATAATGAACGAGTATGGAGAGACCTATTTATAGAGGATTGAATCTAAATATAGTAGGTAAAAAGTCATGACTGTTCACCTCCTTCATTAAATCTAACTGGTGACGTTTTGATTATTGTAAAAGTCATAATTAAATCTGACTGATGACTTTTTGATTATTGTGAGAAGTCATGTCTTTTAAGCTTTTCAATAATATAACCATTTTTATTGAATTGTTGCAACTCTTGCATCCATCTGTTGCAACATATGATCTATCTGTTGCAATATATGGTCCATCTGTCGCAACAGATTAACCATCTGTTGTAATATATTATCCATCTGTCGCAATCGATTAACCATCTGTTGCAACATACGGTCCATCTGTTGTAATAAACGCTCAATCCCTACCTCCAACCATCGACATATTGAGAATAAGAAATAGACAGAATGAATAATAAATAAGAATTAAAAAGTCAAAGTCGACCAAACACACATAGATTTTTGAATCCATTATATACAAATATACAATAAAAAATAAAACATATATTAGGTTCCTCCCTTAGGTAGATCCAATATAATAAAATAAAATACATACACTAAAAAAAACATAACCTAATTATTATTATTATTGTTGTTGTTTTTGTTGTTGTTGTTGTTGTCAACCGATCAATTGTCATTCGGTAGCAGCAGGGCCCTCCTCAGCCTATCTCTTATGGTGCCCAACTCCCATCGGAGTTCATGAATCTGCCTTTCAAGTTTTCACAAGGAGTCACTCATGATCACCTTATTCAAATCCGGATCAGTCATATCTAGAAGTGGAGTAGACTGAAGGAGTAAGAAAAGACCTATTTATAGAGGATTGAATTTGAATGGGTTAGTCAAAAAGCCACGATTGTTCACATATTTATCTTTATTAAAAAATAAATTTAAACATAATATTTTATCTTTATTTTATTTCGTAAAGCAAATTGTTTTAAAATAAATCCAACAGATGGGTAATTTGTTGCAAAATATATTCTATCTGTTTGATAATTTATAATATATTGACAATATATTGCAATATATGTATATATCTGTTAGATTAATTCTAATAGATAAGTCATCTGTCGCAATAAATTGATCATATATTGTAATAGATGTTTATAATTATTTGATAATTTTAACAGATGTGTCATCTATTGCAACAAGTTAGTCATCTATTTATTCAAATCAATCCATAGATGGGGTAGGAAGAATATAGTGCGTGCAGATGGATGAATCCACTTTCATGTGTGGGAGTTATGAATTACTGATAAGGTCATTGTGTCAACACACATAAAGTACAATGATTTTGTGAATTCAGTTTTTAACCTATCAGACATTGATCATTCAAACAAGATCCTGTATTGTACAGTTAAAGTTTAATTGGTTCAAATTGATAAGGTCGAGGAACAATGAAGATGGTGCCGATACCATATTACGATTTAACAATGGTTGTTGCTCATGTTTATGCATGTCATGTTTTGGGAAGAGATAAATATTTGGTGGTATTGAAGAGATCCAATAGCGATTGGACTGACTTTAAGGGTGCACTGGACTTTCAGAAGGCCTTCGAAGCCTACCTCTGCAATAAATAAGAACGAAAAACCAACAGAAATTCCCCTGGCCTAAATTTATATGAATGGATTATTTGAGAAGATAATTATACGCAGAAGGATCCATAGAAGAATACCTACAAGGGAAAGGAGAGTTAATGAATGACTATATCATCTGAGAAGTAAACAAGGAACTTCTAGCGAATCTGGCCGATGAAATTAACATAAAAAATAAAAAATCCGAATCAAGGGAAAATATCAAAGTGTAACCAAAAATGAAAATCCGTCAGTTGTCTCTCTCAAAGAAATATACCGCAGTTGGATTGTAATACCCCAAATTTTGTTTAAGTCATATCTAATCTCCAGAAGAGTTAATGATGACTTCATAAATGATTAATATTTAAATCAGATTGAATTTCCCTAATTTTGACTTTTTATCATGTGGGAAATTGAATTAGCTTTCCAACGATACCAATTTCGTCCAAATCCGGTATCGGAGTAAAAAGTTATGGACGTTTTACAGAGAGCTATCAGAACCGCCCAGGTACGACAAACAGGTTGACGGACCGTCGATCTAGCGACGGACCATCACCTAGACCGTCGCAGCTAAGGAAATAATTCAACCTTCTATCTAAGGTGCGGCGTACAGGTTGACAGACCATCGAGCTTGTGATGGACCATCACCCAAGCCGTCGCTACTAAGGCAGTGAGCCCCTATTCTGGCCCACGTGCGACGGTCAGAACGACGGAACGTTTTGCAGATCCTGTTTAGCAATTTTTAAGCCGCTTTTAAAAGGGTATTTTTATTTTTTTCCACCCATTTTAACCCCTAATTACACCAGACCATAGCTCATAATTTCATTATTCATTCACAACATCCAATTAGGGTTTCTCTCAAAGATCAATCCCCAAGAGCAAGAAACCCTAGGTGTCTAATTCCAAGTCAAGAATTAAAGATTTCCTTCACCATTCTTCAAGAAATCATCCACCCAGGTATGTCATTTGTTAATTTATGGGTCTCTTTCACCCATAAATCTCAAGAATCTCTTTTCAAAATATAGAATTTATGTATTTATGAATGTTCATGATTTAAATTAAATTGAAGTTCATGTCCATGTTGTTGTGGGGTTTTGATTCATGTTTTAAATTACATATTTCAATGATTGACCCTAGGATGTAGTGATTTGCATAATAATCATGATAAACCCTTAAATTTACATGTTGATTGATCTATCCATGATTATTAGATGTGTTGATGATTGTATAACCAAAACATGCTCCCCATGTGTTTGATTAAATGCCTATATGAAGGAAAAGTGCCATACAAGTATGATAATATGAAATCCCCATTCATGTACGAGTTTATGCATGTCAAGTTTTTGTTGGAATGTCTTAGTCAATGAATTATGAATATATGTGTAGCCATTGTGGTGCTTTAGAACTTGTACCTCATGAAATCTCCAACTTATTGTATTATGGATTGTGATATTGGTCATGTATTCAAGAAAGTCATGCTTTGTCAGTTTCCTTCTATCGAGTTCTGGGGGTACTTGTACCCAAAAATTTAGCTGTGTACCTAGAATCAGTGTCATGTTTTCAAGATACTCTCAATCAATCCATGATCTATAGAATTCAGTCCATCTCATAACTCAGAAAAACTCAGTAAACTCAGTAATTCCAGTAATCTCAGAGATCTCAGGACTTTAATAATCTCAGTAGTATTCCATCGGTCAACGAAACTCATTTAACTCAGTCCAGTCAGTTCAGTTATTCATGTTCATTGTCTATTAAGATGGGAGTAAAAATTAGCATAGAGTGAACCCAAGGATGGGAACCCACTTATTATATGAGGGTGTGATTCTTAGAAGCAATACTTGCATTCCAGAACTACGTATCCAGCGTAGGTTGAGACATCATAGCCTGTTATATGAGCGTAGATGAGGTGGCTTAACCTGTTGTATGAGGGCTCCCACCGTTCACACTAGAGTTACCTGTTATATGAGAGTCACTCACAGATTTCCCTTACCCATGGCGCGGTATTGACACCCTTCCAATTGGAGTTATAGATTGGACTCCAACTCAGCTATATTACGTTATTTGGGGCATGTTGGTTAGATGACTACTTTCCATAGTTTTAGTTATAGATCAGGACTATTAGATAAAGTCATTCAGTCTTAGTAGTAAAACTCGGATAGTTTTACAGAATTCAGGACTATCAAATACGGTCAACTCAGAACAGTACGAAACTCAGTTAGTTCCATAAAAAACTAGACTATCAGATACAGTCGCTCAATATTAGTTATTTTAGTTATACAGTTATCAGTATCTCACGTTATCAGTGCTCAGATTCAGTAATCATGTTATCATGAACTCATTTATAGTTATTGTGTATTCATGCATGTATTCTCACATTCATGTTATTTAGTCAGTTAGTCTAGTTCATGCATGTGAACCCTGCGCATTCAGCCTACCTCACATGTATACCAGTACATTCAAATGTACTGACGTATTTGTGCTATGGTGTTTTATAACATAGGTTCAGAAGCACGAGCTCCAGAGCATCAGTAACATTCAAGTCTCAGCAGTCAGAGTTAGCAGTGAGTCCTTATCCTTAGAGGACATGACCATTACTTTACTATCTCATTAATTAATTTATTTCAGTAGTTGAAGTTAGTTGGGGACATGTCCCATCAACTCATTATTTAGACAGTTCAGTCAGTTAGAGGCTTTTCAGACTAGCATGTTTAGACAGTTATTTCAGTTATTTTGGGTAATTCATACTCCACCCAGATATTATATTTTATCAGATATTATGTCTCATTTTTAACTTTATGACCTTACAACCTTTATTTCTGTATTATACAGTATATTATACTGTGTTCAGGAACAGATATAAGTGATGGGTTAGCTTGTGGTCTTTCGAGGTCATGAGCACCGTGTAGCATTTCGGGTACCAGATTCAGGGCATTACAAACTTGGTATTAGAGCCTAAGGTTCAATGGAGTCCTATGAAGTCTAAAAGCCGTATCTAGTAGAGTCTTGTGCATGGGTGTGTTGCGCACCACATTTATGTGCAACGGGCTATAAGATGTTTTAGGAACAGTTTCTCATTTTTCAGTATTCATGTCGTGCCAGTGAGCATAATCTCCAGTTAATCTCTTAGCCTGGTCTAATCCATTTCTCCGTTTCTTCTACAGAACATGCCTCCTAAAAGAAGAAACGAGAATCAGTCAGCCCCTCAGCCCATCCAAGCAGATCCCTTGGAAAAATATTTTTCTCATGCAAAGTTCAGAGCTGGATTCACTACTCTTGTTCAGTCAGTTGCTGTTCAGAATGAATAACCAGCTATCGTTCCAGCCAACCTAGCATCCAATTCAGCTGTATCCAGGATTTGAGACTTCACCCGAATGAATCCTTCATCTTTTCTAGAGTCTAAGTCAGATGAGGACCCTCAGGAATTCATAGATCAGGTTTAGAAGGTTATAAACATCATGGGGGTTACTTCTAGTGAGAGCGCTGAGCTAGCTGCATATTAGTTGCAGGACGTTGCTCACACTTGGTTTAAACAATGGAAGTCAGAAAGGCCAGATGATGCAGGGCCTATTTATTAGGAGGAGTTTGTCACTGTATTCTTAGATAGGTTTTTTCCCCAAGAGCTGAGAGAGGCAAAGGTGTTAGAATTTATCAACCTCAGGCAGGGCAACATGACGGTGAAAGAGTATTCTCTTAAGTTTATTCAATTACCCAGATATACCTCTTATGTGGTTGCAGATAACAGGGCCAAAATGAGTAAGTTTGTTTCTGGGGTGAATGATAGTGTGGTTAATGAGTGCAGGTCCGCGATATTGAATAGTGACAAGAACATAGCCAGGTTTATGACTCATGATCAGCAGATAGAAGAGCAAAATATTAAGATGAGGGAGAAGCAGAACAAGAAAGCAAGGACAGGTAGTTTAAACTTTGCCCAGCCTAAGTCTGAGGGAGGAAACCATTCTCAGTTTTGTCCTAAGTCATCAGTTCCAGCTCCTTCTTTAGCCAGTTCTCCATCTCCTATGTTCAGGGATGGTAACAGAGATAAAGTTCCAAGCTTTAAGTCTTAGGGAAGTGCTAGCAGTGCCCGCACCTATGCTTTTTGCCAGACTTGTGGCAAGCATCATCAGGGTATTTGAAGAGCTGGCAGTGGTATTTGTTTTGAATATAGCAAGCCAGGCCATAGAGTTAGAGACTGTCCTCAGCCTGGTCCTCAGGGCCAGCAGAACAGTTCCTCAGCTCAGTCCGGTTGCCCAAACCAGCAGGGTGCCACTTTCAGTGCTACTAGTAGGCAATACCCAAATCGACTTTATGCTCTCCAGTCCCGGTAAGATCAGGAAAATTCTCCTGATGTGGTTACTGGTATGTTATAGATCTTTCATGTGTATGTTTATGCTTTGCTAGATCCAGGAGCTTCTTTGTTCTTTGTTACTCCTTACATAGCAGTTGATTTCGGAGTTAGTTCTAAATGTCTAGTAGAGCCCTTCTCAGTGTCTACCCCAGTGGATAAAATCATCATAGCCCGATGGGTATACAAGAACTATTCGATTATGATATTTCAGAAAGTCACCTTAGCAGATTTAGTCGAATTAGAGATGACTGATTTTGATATCATTCTAGGCATGGATTGGCTTTATTCCTACTATTCCACAGTCAACTGCAGAAATAGATTTTTCCAATTTCAATTTTCGAATGAACCTATCCTAGAATAGAGGGGTAGTACTTTAGCTTTTGGAGGTTAGCTTATTTCCTACCTTCGAGCACGAAAAATAATATCTAAGGGATTTGTCTATTATCTTGTTCGAGTTAAGGACACTAGTTCCAAAACTCCCAGTCTTGAATCAGTCCGAGTCGTGAATGAATATTCAGATGTCTTTCCCAAAGATCTTCCAGGAATTTCTTTCGAAAGGGAAATAGACTTCGGCATTGATCTTCTTCCAGATACTCAGCCTATATCTATCCGCCATACCAAATGGCACCAACAAAACTCAGAGAATTAAAAGAGCAGTTGAAGGATCTCTTAGATAAGGGATTCATCAGACCCAGTATGTCCCCGTGGGGCACCACAGTCTTATTCATGCGCAAGAAAGATGGTTCTCTCAGAATGTGCATTGATTACCGTCGGCTCAATAAAGTCACAATCAAGAACAAGTATCCACTTCCCAGAATGGATGACTTGTTTGGACAAATTCAGGGTGCTAGTTATTTCTCAAAGATAGACCTCAGATTAGGCTATCATCAGCTCAGAGTCAGAGAATGTGGCATTCCAAAAATAGTTTTCCGTACTCGATATGGTCACTTTAATTTCTTGGTCATGTCCTTTGGTCTTACCAATTCCCCAGCCGCTTTCATGGACTTGATGAACCGTATGTTCAAGCAGTATTTGGACATGTTCACCATAGTATTCATAGATGACATTCTTGTCTATTCCCGAAGTGATCATGATCATGCAGACTATCTTAGAATTGTTCTTCAGACTCTCAGATATCATCATCTATTCTCCAAATTCAGTAAGTGCGAGTTTTGTCTAAGGTCAGTAGCATTCCTTATCCATATCATTTCTGGTGATGGAATTAGAGTTGATCCTCTATAGACCAAAGTAGTAAGAAACTGGCCTCGCCCTATATCTCCATCAGATATTAGGAGTTTCTTGGGTTTGGCTGTCTATTATCGATGGTTTGTTGAGGGATTTTCTTCTATTTCATCCCCTATGTCCAGATTAACTCAGAAGAAAGTTAAGTTTCAATGGTCATATCCTTGCGAGAAGAGTTTTCAAGAGTTGAAGACTCGACTACCTCAGCTCTAATTTTGGCTCTTTCAAATGATTCTGATGGGTTTGTAGTGTATTGTGATGCATCCATAGTAGGTTTGGGTTGTGTCCTCATGCATAATGGTAAGGTCATAGTATTCGTAGTTTTTTCCTTGAAGATCTGGATGCATTATCTATACGGAGTTCATGTAGATGTGTTCACATATCATAAGAGCCTTCAGTATGTCTTTTCTCAGAAAGATCTCAATCTTTATCAGAGGAGGTAGTTAGAGCTCTTGAAAGATTACTACATGAGTGTCCTTTATCATCTAGGGAAGGCCAATGTAGTGGTCGATGCTCTTAGTAGTCTGTCTATGGGTAGTGTTGCTCATGTTAAGGACAGTAAGAAAAAGTTATCTTAGGAAGTCCATCATCTTGTCAGACTAGTTTTTCGCCTAGTCGATACAGAAGAGGGTGATATATTGGTTCAGAGTAGTTCAGAATCATCTCTAGTTTCTGAGGTGAAAGAAAAGCAAGATAGAGATCCCAGCCTTGTCAAGTTAAAAGAGTCAGTCAAGGATAAAAAAGTAGAGGTTTTCTCCCAAGGAGGAGATGGTGTTTTGCATTGTTAGGGTCGTTTGTATGTTTTAGCTGTAGATGACTTAAGGCAGTAAATTTTTACAGAAGCTCATGGTGCATGCTACTCTATTCATCCAGGGGACACAAAGATGTACCGCGACTTGTGAGAAATATATTGATGGAGTGGGATAAAGAGAGATGTGGCAGAGTTTGTCTCTAAGTGCTCTATATGTCAGCAGGTTAAGATAGAGCATCAGAAGCCTAGTGAGTCCATGCAGGAGTTCAGTATTCCTACTTGGAAGTGGGAAGAAATGAACATGGACTTCGTGATGGGTTTTCCTCGTACCCTTCATCAACATGATTTAGTTTGGGTCATTGTAAATAGAATAACCAAATCAGCTCATTTTCTTCCAGTCCATGCGTCTTATTCAACCAAGGTTTATGCCAGACTCTATATTAGGGAGTTGGTCAGATTGCATGGTGTTCTGTTATCTATTATCTCAGATAGAGGTACCCAGTTCACCTCTCATTTTTGGAAAGCATTTTAAAAGGGTCTTGGTACCCAAGTTCATCTCAGTACATCCTTCTATCCCCAGATAGATAGTCAAGAAGAAAGGACCATTCAGAATTTAGAAGGCATGCTAAGGATATGTGCAATTGATTTCAGGGGTAGTTGGGATGAACACTTGCCTTTGATTGAGTTTGTGTATAATAATAGCCATTATTCCAGTATTTGGATGGTTCCATTTAAAGCTCTTTATGGTAGGAGATTCAGATCTCCAGTCGTTTAGTTTGAAGTTAGTGAGGCCTCAATTAGAGGGCCTCACTTAGAGGGCCTCACTTAGTATTCGATGCCTTAGAAAAAGTCCAGTTGATCAAAGAAAGACTTTGGGCTGCTCAGAGCCGACAGAAGTCTTATGCGGATGTATGCAAAAAGGATCTCGAGTTCGAGATTGGTGATTTTGTGCACTTGAAAATCTCTCCCATGAAGGGAGTGAAGCAGTTCGATAAGAAGGGAAAGCTCAGTCCCCGATATGTTGGTCCCTTCAAAATTCTCAGTCGTTTTGGCAAGGTAGCTTATGAGCTCAAATTGCCTTCAAATCTAGCCTCAGTTCAACTAGTTTTCCATGTCTCTTTTCTCAAGAAGTGCATAGGTGACCCGACAGTCGTAGTCCCTAGTCAGAGCATAGATTCTTAGAACGCCTCTCTTATGAAGAGATTCTAGTTGAAATCCTAGACTATCAGACTCGTAGACTGAGGAACAAAGAAGTCCCCCTAGTCAAAGTTCTTTGGCAGAATCAGTCCGTTGAGGGAGCTACTTGGGAAGCAGAAGCATACTGATGATAGGCGTATTTACACGCCTAAAGCACCATAATTTACCCATATTTTAGCTAAGTTTTAAGGACAAAATATATAATTCCTGCATTTTTAGTCCATTTTTCTGTAAGTGAGCTAACCAACGTGATTAGCATGTTTTCAGGTATTAATGATGAAGATTTCAGCACTTTGTGGACCTTTTGATAGCAAGGGAAACTTCACATAAGAGGGAAGGCAACTTTTGGAAGGTTATGGACTGAAAGTGATGCATGGAGAACTTGTCCCGGGCAAAAATAGTATTTCTAAAGACTTGGGGATCAACAGTAACTTAATAGGACTAGGACAAGGATGTTATAAAAACCCTAACTTATTTTTCTCAGTGATTAAATCTTACTAAATCAAGCATTCTGTTGTTACTTCCATAGTATTAATTCACGGCTAAACCATCCCCCCTTTCTGTAGAATTTTCGACCAACAGTCTGCTAACAATTGCAACACTTAGTGACCAAGTATTCCCTGTGGGATTCGACACCCAACCCAGTTGGGTTCTATATTTGACAGCGACCGCTTACACTCTTATGAGAGCTGTAGTTTGGGCGTTATCAAATTTTGGCGCCGTTGCCGGGGAATACAGTTGTCAACTAAGTTTGTGATAGTTAATAGACCCTTTGGTCTAAAATTCTTGAATTTTACTTTTTGTTTGTTGTTTTTATTTTATTCAGGTTTGTTTGAGTGTATGCCAAACACTCGAAGTTCAGGTCAACCGTTATTACCCATAAATCCTGAACCTCAACTTATTGGCAGAATGGATGCACAACGTGACATTGAAAGAAGGGCTGCTCACCAGGAGCAGGCTAGATTAGCTGCACTGGAAGTTGCTCAAGTGCATCAACAGAATATTGATAACCCAGGTCGGGCAACAAATCCTGATGATGAGGACCTGGGTGATGATGAGTTACTTAATCCACGGCGTGCAGATGAGGTGGCAGCACCTGTGAACAGGAGAGATCGTCAAGCTAGAATGAGACCTGAACGCCGAGCTGTGCAGTCTCCTTTTGATGATGATGATGACGATCTTGATGGAGCTGGTGCCACAGGGGCTATTATTCCTCCGCCCTTGGCACCTGGAGCCAAGTTTAATATCACTAGCACCATGATTCAACTATTGCAGCTCAAAGGTTTATTTGGTGGACTTGCAGGCGATGACCCGAATATGTTTCTGGTCAACTTTATTTCAACATGCAAGTCGTTTGACAATCCAGGAGTTGGGCAGAATGCAATTCGGCTGCGCTTATTTCCATTGTCTCTATCTGGGGAGGCAACTCTATGGCTGAACGGGCTAACTCCTAATTCTATTACTAATTGGAGGCAACTGAAAGACACTTTCCTAGAAAGATTCTTTTCGCCATCCAAGAGAGCACAGTTGAGAGATGAGATCAGCAATTTCCAATAACTTCCAACTGAAGCTCTCCACGAAACATGGGAGAGGTTCAAGAAGAAGCTTATGCGGTGCCCAAATCATCAGATAACCAACATCCACTTGATGGAGATATTATACAGGGATTTGAACTCAGTGACTAAGCCAGTGGTTGATAATGCTGAAGGTGGGTCATTCATGGACCTTACTTTTCTTGAGGCAAGTGATATGCTAGATCGTATGACAAAGCAGAGTAGAGCTTGGCATACCAGGGATTCTGAGGTAGCAAGATCTACCGTATCTATTGGCTTGATTGTAGAGCAGAGGCGTAGACAAGAGGAACGTGACCAAGATATGGCTCACATGAAAACACAGATGGAGCTTCTTACCAAGCACTTATTATCAGGGAAGACCGAAAAGGTTAAGGCCATTGTATCACAGGGAAGAGATGAATCAGACTCTGAGGAAGAAGCAAATTACTTGAATAATTAGGGGGGTTTTCGAGGCAACACCCATGGAAACCAAGGTCGGAACTATTATGATAAATCTGGATACAAGGACCGCGATCAAGGTGGTTGGAAGAATAAGACTGACAGGAGTGGTTTGTATGTTCCTCCTAGAAATCGTGAGGCTGTGGCGTCTGGCTCTGGGAAGATGTCCATGGAAGATATGATGGCTAAGCTGTTGAAAGGAGTGGAGGAAACCAACATGGGCATTACTGAGGTAAAAAATGATTTGTCATCAATAAATCAATTGGTTGACTCGCATTCTACTGCAATAAAACAACTGGAGCAACAATTGAGTCAATTATCATCGACATTCAACCCAAGAAAGGCTGGCACGGTACCCAATGACACTGTGTAAAACCCAAGGAATGACGGATCGTGTATGGCTATTACTACCCGGAGTGGTAAAGTGTTGGAAAATCCATCCAAAGGCAAGCAGGTGGTTGATGATATAACAGAGAATGTTGATGAAGCAGAGTTTGAAGATGCCGTAGAAGCTGAAGTGAGTGCTCATGATGTTACACCTAGACGTCACCAGCCTGAAAAGAGTGATAATCGGAAGCAAGATAAAAAGAAAGTGGTGGAAAAAATGATTCCTCTTCCACCACCACCTTTTTCTCAGAGACTGAAGAAGAAGGCTGATGACACTCTTGTAAAGGTTGATAATCGGAAGCAAGATAAAGAGGAAGTGGTGGAGAAAACGATTCCCCTTCCACCACCACCTTTTCCGAAGAGACTGAAGAAGAAAGCTGATAACACCAGGTTCAGTAAATTCATGACCATGTTGAAGCAGCTGACTATTAATGTTCCGTTGGTGGAGGCGCTGGAACAGATGCCTGGGTATGCTAAATTCATGAAGGACCTTTTGACAAAGAAGCAGGCAGTAAGCTATGAGCTGGCAGATAATGTTCATCATTACAGTGCAATTTCCACGAGGTCTTTAGTACAAAAGAAGGCAGATCCTGGTGCTTTCACTATTCCTTTCACGATTGGATCGTTGGATTTTGCTAAGGCGTTGTGCGATCTGAGGGCTAGCATCAATTTGATGCCGTTATCCGTTTACAGAAAGTTGGGGTTGGGCGATCCTACACCAACCAATATGCGGCTCGTGATGGCAGATAGGTCGGTAAAATGGCCTGTTGGTATCTTATATGATGTGTTGGTGAAGGTTTCCACCTTCATCTTTCCTGCAGACTTTGTTATTTTGGATTGCGAGGTAGATTCTGAAGTTCCCATAATCTTGGGGCATCCCTTCCTCGCAACTGGAAGTGTGCTGATTGATTTAAGAGCTAATGAACTTTTATTTCGGCTGAATGACGAAGTAGTCCATTTTGATGTATGCAAATCGATGAAGCAGCCTAGAGATATGGATGTGTTCTCTGTAGCTGATGTTTACTATGAGGATGAGAAAGAATTATCTGTAGAGAAGCAACTTACTGTTGAGCCATTGTCTGCTGTGCTGTTGAATTTTGAGCATGAGGATGTTGAAGAATATGAAGAAACTGTTTGTGCTCTAACAGGAATTAAGTCCTATTCTCATGCTACTAAGAAGCTGGACCTTGATTTTAGGAATCGACCTTCACCAACAGCGAAGACTTCCATTAAAGAGCCACCAGTGCTAGAATCGAAAGAGCTCCCCCGTCACCTAAGGTATGCATTCTTGGGAAGTGGAAATACACTTCCGGTGAGTGTTGCGGCTGATTTAGGTGAACAACACGTAGAGGCTCTCATCTCTGCTCTGAAGAGGTACAGGAGAGCTATGGGTTGGACTATTGATGATATAATTGGTATCCCTCCTGGGATATGTATGCACAAGAGTCATCTCGAAGAAGATTGCATGCCTACAAGTAAGCATCAGCGTCGTCTGAATCCATTTAGAAAACGATGCACCATCTATCTCGATGAAGTCTAAGTAATCGAGGTAACTATGTCGTGCCGCAACAATAAATCAAGCGCTACATGGAAGGAAACCCATCGTTTTTAATCGTTTTTTTTACTAAGAGTTTGTTTTTGTTAAATAAAAATCCAAAAAGAAGAGTCGAGCCACGACCAAAACTAAGGCGCTTGGTGGGAGGCAACCCATCGTTCTAATTGTTTTTGTTGTTTTTGAGTAAATGTAGGTGTAAGACATATAAAGGAGGAGATCTAGCCCAAATCTTAATTTGGAATTGTGTAATGTTGAAGGTGGTAAGTTTGGAATGAAGAAACAAAGGCTATTGGTTAGGCATTGCCTATGCAAATCTAGGCAACGAACAAGGCAAGGCCTATGTAAATCTAGGCCATGAACAAGGCAAGGCCTATGCTATGGCCTAAACTCTCTGAATCTACAATGCCATAGCATAGGCGCCGCCTATGCCCAACAATGCCATAGCATAGGAGCCGCCTATGCCATTGGCTTTGCTCTCTGAATCTACAATGCCATAGCATAGGCGCCGCCTATGCCTAACAATGCCATAGCATAGGCGCCGCCTATGCTCAACTAGGCTTTGCAAAGGGCGCCTCCTATGCTAAGCATAGGCAAAGCATTAGGCACCACCTATGTTTACTTTTTGCTCTCCTAATCCGATTTTAAATGGGTCAAACCCGACCCAAGCCTTGTCCTATAAATAAAACTTCAACATTAGAACAAAACACACTTATTTGCTCAACCTAGGCGCCACCTTTACTCTCCAAATCTCTCAAAATTTTTCTTTTTGCTCTTCTAACCTTGCAAGATCATCTTCCGAGGCCATCACCAAGTAAGTACTTCTTTTATATTCCGTAGTTATTACAATACTACGCCTATAATGATTTGTTAAATCTTGAAGTAGTGTTGGTGATTTGAATGTAGTGGGTTTGTATTGATACATCTAGTTGAGTGAAAAAAATACGTATGGGTGTTCTAAATTTTGTTTCGATTTGTATTTTGGTTATTATACACTGTCATCTTTTTGCGGAATTGAAATGGTAAAGCTAATCACATAATCGTGCAAGTCGAACGTTGGAATATTTTGAAAGGCTCGTTCATCGAGATAAAGATCATGATTGAATACAAGCATGATATGTTGTGATTATTTCTATGCCATAAACTTGATTCGATCTCTACGTAGTAGTCTTGTTCCAAAAGTGCATTAATCTAAACCATACAGTATGGTCAAGTTTATATGAAATAGAGTTGAAAAGGATAGTGAAGATGACATGAAAAGTATGACTGCGCTGAATATATTGTTGGAACATAACACCTAAATGTATGGCGATGAAGTCTGAGTAATCGACATCGTTCACTTAATTAGTTTGTCACCACAAATTAAGTGTGGGGTGGTGCCACTACTATTTGTTTGTCGATTGTGTCTACCGGGATGAAGATAACATGACTTTATTTTAATCTCAGGCACAATGGCACCAAAAAGTCGACCAGGAAAAGAAAAAGCGTCCACCCCACAGAAAGGTCAGAAAAGGGGAAGAAAAGAGCAAGCTGAATCCTCCTCGCTGCAAATACCTCGCCGTATGTTCAGGATAAAATGGGTCCTAGAGGAGGAAGGAAAGGAGTGGTACAAGAACAACAAAGTGAAAAAATATGTTCACGTGGAGTTAATACAAAAAGAGAGCCTAGCAAAGAGAGAACCTCGCATTTTGGCTAAAATAATGGCGCTACATTTTGATTTTATTTTTCGATATATGGGAGAGTGCAATCTTGATCTAACGCGAGAATTTTATGCCAATTGGTCCCCAAAGACCACAGGGAGTGAAGTAAAGATTCGGGGCCAAGTCTTGCAACTAAATGCATAGTTCTTCAACTCTTTTCTGGGTTTGCCATCTGTAGATCCATCACCGCTCAAGGATCTTTATAACAGACCTCCGTACAGGGCAATCAGACACACACTGTGCGGAACAAGATCAATGGCACGTTGGAGTCATCACAAGGATACCGGTCGGAACAATACCTTCCCATATGCTTCTTTGAACAGAGAAGCTCGGATATGGTTATGGATAGTCAACTCTTGCTTGATTCCAGGAACACAATACACAAAGATCACACGTGATAGAGTTTTCTTGGTGTACGCTTTGATGACGAACATCCCCATCAATATTGGGGCGATTATTCGATCTTCAATGCGTAAGGCTAGGCTGCACAAGAGGTCCCACTTCAGCTTTGGCAATCTGTTGACTGCGATATTGAGGAAGGAGGACATCGAAGATGAACCTGCAGATCATAAGCTTCCACACAACCCAAAGGAAGTTGACCTCACAAAGGTGAAAGATGCTGAATCTATGCATGGCGTCAACCTGACCACTGCAGAAAGACATGCTCGCGGCGAAAGCTTCTTCCGCCATTTATATGGCATGACGAAGTTCACCATGATGAGCGGGGGTCATGTTCTAACTGCTGCAGAGCTCCAACAGTTGGATTATGACTACCCACTGAATGAGCGTGCGGGGGCTATGTGCGGAGTATGTGTATATTTCGAGGAACCTCTTGATGATGATGTGCCAACCGATGACGATCGCCGAATGCCAGACTCAGACGTGGAGGAGAACTCTGATGACAATGATTCTGATGATGATTCTGATGCAAGGGGTATGACCCCAGACATAGAGGAGGAGTCCGACTAATCAGTTTTTTCTTATTTATTTTCCACTGAGGGCAGTGTGTCCCTTCTAAGTGTGGGGTGCTGGTATTTGTATGCTACATTTCTTTGCATGCATTTACATTTATTCTAGTTCTTGTTTGTTTCAATTAGTCGTAATTAGTTAGTTTAATTTTAGATTTTTTAGATTTTGCATGAAATTGTTCTGATAGGCGGCATAGTATTATGACAAGAGTTTGTGCCAAAATCATCATTACTATTAAGACGTTTAGGCTCTAAGTGTGACTCACTGTGTGATAAGTGTGTGGTTTAATTCATTCATCTGCTGGGTCAAGAGTCTATACTGCTCCCAATAAAGTTGACCATGTGCCTTGTGTGTGTGAGGTTATAGTATATTCTGTGTTGTGACTGATGCTATAACTTGCCTGGTGTGTGTGTAAAGCGAAATAAAGAGTGTGAGTTTAGGAGATGATTTAGGCATTTCTTTGGCAGCCTGTGATTCTTTACCTTCTTTTTACCTACCCGTGGACATTATCCTAGTTAACCCCCTTCGAGCCTTTAGCTATTTTCTTTGACAGCCTCATATGTAGCCTAATCCATTTTATTTTCAAGAACATAATTTGATCCAAATTCCTAAGCGCTTTAAATTGTAGAGTCATGTGACAAAATAAGAGGAAATTGGGTGAGAGTGACACCTCAGAGTGTATTGGTACTTGAAATTGTTGTGAAAAAGAGTGGCTATCATAGAGGTGTTTTATAAAAAAAAAAGAAAAAAAAACAGAAATAAAAAAATAAAAAATAATAATAATAATAAGTTGCATATTCTCATCTTTGTGTTTATAATTGAATAACAAAATAGGTGAAAAGGGGTGTTAGATGAAAAGAAAGGTAGAAGGGTTGTTTAAAAGAGAGTGTTAATGGAATAATGTAGTGTATTAAAGCGCTTAGGGAACATAGTCACTATTTCTGGCCAAAATAGTCCTACCTGTCCCTTAGCCTACATTACAACCTGTAAAGACCTACTTGATCCTAAGCTTAGCATTCTGATATTAGTGGAGCATTACACTAAGGGAAAGCCTATGGTCATCAGTTGCAACATATGAATTCTTTGTGAGAGTGAGAGCAAGGAGAATCTTGTACCCATGTTTCGAAAAATGCAAAACTTATGAGTGATTATGGGTGATATCTTGTGTGAGACACACATGGTTGATGATTGTTGGGTAGTGTTATATGATTCTTTGTGACTTAACTTATGGATACGAATTAACCATCATCACAAGTCTATGTTGGAGGTTGAATTGTTTCTAGTAGTGAACAAGAAAACTACTTTTTGTTAATAATTGTCGTGCCTGTCTTGTTGAACATTTTATGTTGTTGTTGTGACATTCTAAGTAGATGATTGCATGGACGTAATATTTTGTTCGAGGACGAACAAAGATTTAAGTGTGGGGTGCTGATGATAGGCGTATTTACACGCCTAAAGCACCATAATTTACCCATATTTTAGCTAAGTTTTAAGGACAAAATATATAATTCCTGTATTTTTAGTCCATTTTCCTGTAAGTGAGCTAACCAACGTGATTAGCATGTTTTCAGGTATTAATGATGAAGATTTCAGCACTTTGTGGACCTTTTGGTAGCAAGGGAAACTTCACATAAGAGGGAAGGCAGCTTTTGGAAGCTTATGGACTGAAAGTGATGCATGGAGAACTTGTCCCGGGCAAAAACAGTATTTCTAAAGACTTGGGGATCAGCAGTAACTTAATAGGACTAGGACAAGGATGTTATAAAAACCCTAACTTATTTTTCTCAGTGATTAAATCTTACTAAATCAAGCATTCTGTTGTTACTTCCATAGTATTAATTCACGCCTAAACCATCCCCCATTTCTATAGAATTTTAGACCAACAGTCTGCTAACAATTGCAACACTTAGTGACCAAGTATTCCCTGTGGGATTCGACACCCAACCCAGTTGGGTTCTATATTTGACAGCGACCGCTTACACTCTTACGAGAGCTATAGTTTGGGCGTTATCACATACATGCGGACCAAGTATCCTCACCTCTTCTCTGCAAACTCAGATCTAGCTCAAGGTAACAATTCTCCTTAAGCTTTTCAGTTTCATGATCAGGTTTCAGTTACAAGCTTGGTTTCCATGTCATGTTCAGAATTTCATTATAAACTTGGTATTAAATACCATTGCATACTCAGTCATGTATTCATGAATATGTTACTCATGAATCAGATATGCATGTTCAGTATGATATATATATTTAGTTTATCAGTCATGTTGGTCATGGAGTTATGTTTCAGTCATTCATGTTCAGGATGTTCTTCAGTCTTTTGTTCTCCCCTCTCAGTTATCCCCATTTGAGGATGAATGTTCCCAAGAGGGAGATATTGTAATACCTCAATTTTTTTTAAGTCATATCTAGTCTCCAGAAGAGTTAATGATGACTTCCTAAATGATTAATATTTAAATCAGATAGAATTTCCACAATTTTGACTTTTTATCATATGGGAAATTGAATTATCTTTCCAACGATACCAATTTCGTCCAAATACGATATCAGAGTAAAAAGTTATGGACGTTTTACTGAGAGCTATCAGAACCACCCAGGTGCGACGGACATGTTGACAGACCATCGATCTAACGACAGACCGTCGCAGTTAAGGTAGTAAGTAAACCTTCTAACTAAGGTGTGGCGGACAGGTTGACGGACCGTCGAGCTTGCGACGGACCATCGCCCAAACCGTCGCTACTAAGGAAGTGAGCCCCTATTCTGGCCCAGGTACGATGGTCAGAACGACCGACCGTCGAGCCAGCGATGAACCATCGTAGATCCCGTTCAGTGATTTTTAAGCCACTTTTAAAAGGGTATTTATAACTTTTTTCACCCGTTTTAAACCCTAATTACACCAGACCATAGCTCATAATTTCATTATTCATTCACAACATCTAATTAGGGTTTCTATCAAAGATTAATCTCCAAGAGCAAGAAACCCTAGGTGTCTAATTCCAAGTCAAGAATTAAAGATTTCCTCTACCATTCTTTAAGAAATCATCCACCCAGGTATGTCATGTGTTGATTTATGGGTCCTTTTCATCCATAAAGCTCAAGAATTTCTTTTCAAAATATAGGATTTGTGTATTTATGAATGTTCATGATTTAAATTGAATTGAAGTTCATGTCTATATTGCTGTGGGGTTTTGATTCATGTTTTAAATTACGTATTTCAATGATTGACCCTAGGATGTGGTGATTTGCATAATAATCATGATAAACCATTAAATTTACACGTTGATTGATGTATCCATGATTATTAGATGTATTGATGATTGTATAACCAAAGCATTCCCCCCATGTGTTTGATTAAATGCCTATATGAAGGGAAAGTGCCATACTAGTATGATAATATGAAATCCCCATTCATGTACGAGTTTTTGCATGTCAAGTGTTTGTTGGAATGTCTTAGTCAATGAATTATGGATATATGTGTAGCCATTGTGGTGCTTTAGAACTTGTACCTCATGAAATCTCCAACTTATTATATTATGGATTGTGATATTGGTCATGTATTCAAGAAAGTCATGCTTTGTTAGTTTTCTTCTATCGAGTCCTAGGGGGTACTTGTACCCGAAAATTTAGCTGTGTGCCTAGAATCAGTGTCATGTTTTTAAGATACTCTTAGTCAAGCCATTATCCATAGAATTCAGTTAGTCTCATGACTCAGAAAATCTCAGTAAACTCAGTAATTCCAGTAATCTCAGAGATCTCAGGACTTCAATAATCTCAGTAGTATTCCGTCGATCAACAAAACTCATTTAACTCAGTCCAATCAGTTCAGTTATTCATGTTCAGTGTCTATTTAGATGGGAGTAGAAATTAGCACCGAGTGAACCCAAGGATGGGAACCCACCTATTATATGAGGGTGTGATTCTTAGAAGCAATAGTTGATCGTATATGACAGTCATAAATTTTGTAGAACTATCTGATTTTTATTACTGAGACTGAATGACTTTACTGACAGTCGTGATCTGTAACTGAAACTGTGGTAAGTAGTCATCTAACCGACATGCCCTAAATAACACAATATAGCTGAGTTGGGGTCCAATCTGTAACCCCAATTGGAAGGGTGTCAATACCACACCACGGGTAAGGGCAATATGTGAGTGACCCTCATATAACAGGTAACTCTAGTGTAAATGGTGGGAGCCCTCATATAACAGGTTAATCCACCTCATCTACCCTCATATAACATGCTAAAGTTAAAATAAGGAATCAAGCCAAGGAGGTTGAATTTTTACTTGCATCCTAGTCCTTTTGTTTGTGGTTCTGATCAGGTCAATAGCAGTGAAAATAAAACGGTATAAAATTGGGAAGAAATCCCAGGCCTTTTTGTTTTTACTGCGTCTGACATGACCAGAACCACAAACTGAAGGCCTAGGATGCAAGTGTTACTTCTAAAATTGCCGTCTTGGCTTGATTCCTTATCTCAACTTCCAAAGTTCTTGATGCAAGTTTTCATTCTTTACTATACATCATTTCATCCCTCGGTGCCCGCAAAACTGCTTCATGGTGTTCTATTATTTTCTCTGGAGGTGATCATTCCGACCACACTAACTAGTCACAGTTCTCTAGTAAAGTGTCTAGCTGCAGTATTTTTCTTTTGAGAGAAACGACTGGCGGATTTTCATTTTTTTTTACACTTTCATATTTGCACCTCATTTAGATTTCTCACGTTTTAAGTCAATTTCATCGTCCATATTCTCTACCCTTTACTTAGTACCCTGTGTTTTTTCTTTAATAAGTTCTGAGATGATATGATCTTCATCAACTCCCCTTTCCCTTACATGTATTCTTCTACCGCACCTTCTATTGTATAATCATCACCTGAGCAACCCAACCATATAAATTTAGGCTAGAACAATAACTATATTGATTTCCATTCTTGCTTGCAGCAGTGTGACACTTCAGAGGCCTTTCAAAAGTCCATTGAACCCTTAAAATCAGTCCAATCACTATTGAATCTTTTTACAATGCCACCAAAACTTGATCCCTTCACCAAACTTGACACATAAGCATTTGCAAAACCATCATTAAACCATAACAGGGTATCGACACCACCTATAATGTCCCTCAGCCTTATTAGTTCAAACCTAGCAAACTTAACTATACAATTGCAGATATCTTGTTTGAATGATCAATTCCTAGTCTTGAAAAAACTTCATTCAAAAAATTTGTGTACTTTATATGTGTTTGCCAGATATCATGATCAGTAATACATACCTCCCACATATGAAGTGGTTCCATATGCAAGCAGGTTATTCCTCCGAACCCATCTTTACTCTAGCCTTTTATGTTGGTCGGGCAAAATTTGATCTATTTTCAATTTCTTTTATTTGCAAACAAGAGAAAAACAAATGATATCAAACAACATAAGAACAAAAAGAACATTACAATTGATGTCTGTATAATTTTTAAAAAGGGTAACACAAAATTGAATGAATACAACACATTACAATAAGCATTCCAACAGATGACTCATCTGTTGCAATAGATTTTTCATCTATTCAACATATGACTAATCTCTTGCAATAGGCGACGCATCTGTGGTAACAAATGGCTGACATATTGCAATAGATGTGTCATCTGTTGGAATAAATCAAACCAACCTTTCTACTGGTTTGATTTCATCCAACAGTTGTTCTATCTATTCCAACTACTGAATCATCAGTTGCAACAGTTGGGGAATCTGTTACAACACCAACATCACCACCAACATCAACAACAAAATCAACAATAAAGAAATAACACCATATGTTCCAACACCATCAACAACACAAACACCGCATATTCCAACATCATCAACAACACCAACACCACATGTTCCAGCAACACCAACACCAACATTAATAACGAAGAAACAAAAAAACTACATAAAAAAAATTATACTTCTAATAAGGCATTTTAAGTTCTTCTAATAGATGACTTTTTTTGTATATTTTAATAAAAGCAACGGTTCGTTCATTCAAGACTTAAAAATCACCTTTCTTTAATATCCTCAATAAATAGGATATGGGTAATGGGTAAATAAATAAAAAATACAGATATAAATAACTAATTTAACTAACATGCAAAGAAGAAAACAAGAAGGAATGAGCAATAGTAACCATACCTGCAATGTCAAAAGTAAAAGGATGAAAATACCAATTTCAGTCTAGAAAAGATATAGATAGGTTGAGATCCGGAAGGATCCTCATCCGAAAGAGGAGAAAAAAAGAAAATAGTTGTGATTACCCAAAAGAAGAGAGAAAGAGAAAGAAAAACAGAAAAAAAGAGTGATGAATTAATTTATGGCTGAAAGAGAGATAATTCTAGAGATGGGTTTAAATATTCATTAATAACTTTGAGGGGCATGAGACGATGACATTAAAAAGACAAGATAAGACAACTCAAGGAGGTGACTTTTGAGTTATCCAAGAGATATTTTTTACCGCCTTGGTATTTAATAATTTTTATTTCGGACAGAAAATTGCCTTAAAATAAAAAAGAACTTAAAATAGATAAGTCATTTGTTACAATAGATGTCAATAACTGTTTGAAAATTTCGAGCAACTCAGTCATCTATCACAACAGATGGCAACGTCTATTTTATAATTTACAACAGATAAACTATCTATTGCAACAGGTTGAATATCTATTTTAATACAGTTTTAATTGAATTCATAGGTTCAACTACAATTTTAATTGATTTAGCTAGAATTATGGATGATTTCACAGGTTCAACTACAGTTTCAATTGAGTCGTTGCAGTTGTATGATGTTGGTATTGCTTTTCTCCTAACCCAAGCCGTCAACCGATCAATCTAAGTTGAAACGATTCATATTAACTCATTGTTTAAGATACCCAAATTGATTTAGCTAGAATTATGGATGAGTTGACAGGGTCAACTACAGTTTTAATTGAGTCGCTAAAGTTACATGATACTGGTATTGCGTTCCTCTTAACCCGAGCCGTCAACCGATTAATCTGAGTTGAAATGATTCATATTAACTTATTGTTTGAGATACCTAAATTGATTTATCTAGAATTATGGATGAGTTCACAGGATCAACTACAGTTTCAATTGAGTCGGCTGCAGTTGCATGATGTTGGTATTGCGTTCCTCCTAACCCGAGCTGTCAATTGATCAATATAAGTTGAAAAGATTTATATTAACTCATTATTTGAGCTACCTAAATTGATTTATCTAGAATTATGGATGAGTTCATAGATTCAAATATATTTTTAATTGAGTCACTGCAGTTGTATGATGTTGGTATTGCATTCCTCCTGACCCGAGCCATCAACCGATCAATCTGAGTTGAAATGATTAATATTAACTCATTGTTTGAGATACCTAAATTGATTTACCTAGAATTATGGATGTGTTGTCAAATACAGTTTCAATTGAATTATTGCAGTTGCATGATGTTGGTATTGCATTCCCCCTGACCCGAGCCGTCAAACGATTAATCTGAGTTGAAATGATTCATATTAAATCATTGTTTGAGATTCCTAAATTGATTTATATAGAATTATGGATGTGTTCACATGGTCAACTACATTTTCAATTGAATCGCTGTAGTTGCATGATATTGGTATTACATTCCTCCTAAACTGAGCCATCAACCTATCAATCTGAGTTGAAACGATTCATATTAAATTATTTTTTGAGATACTTAAATAGATTTAATTAGAATTATGGATGAGTTTATGTCATGACCCGAGACTACCCCCTAGTTGTAACACGATGCTTGGAACCATAAGTGATCTCAATCTAACACATGAACTGGCATATTACTTAAGTAACTGATTTAGAATATATAAAATAGCTAAGTTTGTTGTGTGGAAATATAATCATGACATAATCTGGATAAATACAAATACTGATAAAACTTATATCATGATAAAACTGAAGAAAGAAACATGAATTACATGTAAGACTTTGACTGTCTATTTATGAAGTCTCTACTATACTGATTATAGATAGCTAGGATATGCCTCCAACTACCACTAATCAATACATATGAATAATAACATTATAGTATATGAAATACAACTGGCTGGAGTATCTGAAATAGGAGAACTCATCACCTGCTGGCTAGAGATGCAAACTGCCTGATTATGATGCATGTGATACAACTGGTATCTACATTATGAGACAATGTAGCACATAGACATATATGTGGATCAATACTTTGGAATGTACTGAGTAAGTGGGGTGAATGCAATAAGTAAAACTGATTTCCTACATAATCTTAAAACATGCATACTTAGTGCAAGTAGACTCACCAAGAGACTGAAATAAATTGAAAGCTGAAGTATCTTAAGACATGAGTAACAAACCAAATATGATAAGATGGTGAATCACTACACTTTGTTTCTTAAATCTTTACTTTTGTAGAATATGTAGAATTGAAGCTGGGAAGAGGTAAAACATGAATACTGTATGTAAATCTCATCAAAAACTGAATAGACTGTAAAATTGAACTGAGGATTATGCATGGGAATGGAACGTGAAAAATAAAATGAACATGTAAAACTAAGAATGCAAGACCAAGCATAAATATGTTTCTGAGATAATCTATAATATGAAAGACTAAAATCTGTATAACTGAAAATCTGTATGCTTTGGTCAAGCAAACCTCAGCTAAGATATACTAAATATTGACTGAAATTATGGGAGGTATCATATAACCGACATAAACTATGTGAGCTATCATGGAGTCTAACGCCTGACCCATGATGAGGAGGGTTGTTCTATCCTTGCCATCGGAGTAGAACCTAAACTGGAGTGATCACTAAACTGATGTTCCAAAGGATGAGGGTGTCATGACTAACTGATGGAGGACCCCTCAAAATCTTTGGTGGCATTGTAATTCTGGAGCTTAGGGACTGCTACTAACGTCTCATGCCTAACTGACCGGGGATACGCCATCCCTACATTCACTTGGTGCTAAATCCTACTCCCAACTGAAAGACACTAAAATACTAACTGGTGCATGCACTGATAACTGATAACTGATAAGCTCAAGTCATGGTATTCTGAAAATAACAGTGCATACGGATCCTGAGGTAATTATTAACATATAAACTGATAATGCTCAACATGATCATGGTGTTCTGAATATGATATTAAAATCATGATCTGACTGACTTGTTACTTGAAAATTAGAAATCATGTAAAACACATAGGTATCGGATGTTCATAACCCACCAACGATGAATAATTATAAAAATACGATATCAACTTGAAATACTGTAGTATGTAATCATGGTTCAAAGACCCAAAACATACAGATTTCATCAAACATATGAGAATCATGAACTTGATCATGGGAATGTGTTAAAAATGAGAGATTAACATGATTACATGGATAAATTCATAAATTGGGGATTTAACATGAAATTCACATGAACATGACATGTGAAATTATAGTTTAAAACATGAATTAACCTAATCTTTCATGAGATCATACATAAGCATGGAATTGAGTTCAATTACTAAGGAAAGACATAAATTTAATTCATCATGAACATATAAAACTCCATAATAAGAGAAAAATTCATAATTTAGTTGAAAATAAGGTTTTCGGGCACCATGGGTGAAAGGGACCCATGGATGAACACCCACATACGTTAATTAGATGAATTCTTGACGAAATCTTTCAATTAAAGGTTGAATCCTTGAAGAAAAACTTGAATTTGAAGCTTGGTTACTTGAATTCTTGGAGAGAAAGTTGAATCTATCGTTCTTGGGAAGGGGAATGTTTTTACGTGAGAAATTTTGAAGAAGATAGGCAAATAATGCCCTTTTAGGTGTTATAATTCGTGCCTTGGATGTTTAGGGTTGAGGGGAAAGGACCAAAGTGCCCATTGACCCTTAAGAAGATGAAAAAGTGAAGTAATAAACCCCGTGTATCTCCCCTCGGTCGAGGGGAGTAGCCCCCGCACCGCCCTCTTTATCCCGAGGGAATAACCCCCGAGCTTATTGCCTACCCTTACTGCCTCTCAAGAAAAAGGCCTTAACTTTTTTCTCGGGTATAGGATTAAGGTGAAATTGTTATCATTTGAAATCTAACTCAATTATATATCATTTGGTGGGTATTGAGATGAAAAATTTCACATATATCAAAAGTTATACACGTTCAAATGAGACCCTTGTAGAATCGAAAAAAGATTTGGACGAATCATGAGCTCTTAGCTCAACTTCGCTCTAAGTGATTCACATGAACATTTTTCACATCAAAAGCAATCCACACACTAGGATAATGATTATTACACATGTATTCATATACAAATCATGGGATTAAAGTTTACACATGTAGAAATGAGGGTTCAAAGTTTTGCCCGAAAATTCATGGTGTTACATTATCTCCCTCTTGGAATTATTCGTCCTTGAATAATGGATAGGAACTTATTGAAGTCTTATGAGTGCATAATAATGTACATATGACATGTCTAGTAATGAAGGATATAACTGAGCTGAAGTATTATAACTTTATCATGAAACTAATTCCTGAGCTAACTTGACTTTACTTACTATAAGGAGTTGATTCATTCTGAGAGTTTAGAACTCACCTGAAGTGTTCATGATACAATCATGCACATAGAACAACGAGGTGATAACTTATGAATGCACGAATCATGAGATAACAAGTCTAAGATCGTACAAGGGGTATTAAACTGTCTAAGTTGGAATACTTGGAAAACTAAGATCATGTACTGAACACTTATGTACTGATTCATGACTAAATAGCTGAATACGAAACATGATGCTCGAACTAAACTAAATTCACAACTCACATGTATATGAACAAATTACCTCATAGAAAAGCCATATTCATGAAACTTAGTATAGTAAAATTAGATAGAAAGATGAAAAACAACAGGGGCTTATCTGTATGACTGCTAAACTGAATTGCTGGCTATACGAACTCAAATATACTGAAAACTTATGCTCAACTTGAGTATTTATTTAACACTCTTTGCAAGAGGTTCTAATAACATTAGGGAGGAAATAATTCTCGGGCATGATGTGAATAAGATATCTGAGCAAGGAATCATAATATAGCTATAACTCTATAACATGGAACATAAACCTATGAAACGTAAGCAAGGATAGAATTACTAGGCCTTAGGAAATGCAACTTCTAACTTTCAAGCTTAGCCCCAAGTCTGAGTTGAAATACATACCCTCACCATGTTCAAGCCTAACTCAAAATCAAAAGGTACTGCATATAACACCATAATACTAGTTTGAACCATGAATTCAATACCCCATGTGTGTTTCACATCTTTCATCTCTTGAATAATTCTTATTACCACTTCAACAACTACATTCAACCTCTTACTAGGAATCCATTAGCGCACAATGCACCCATCCACTTATATACCAACATGACATTCAAGCCTATCATTATAACCACATATGAACTTCTAGGAAAACACCCATACAAGCATCTTTCTCATATTCTCTAAACTTCTATCAAAAACAATTTTCTTGCACTATTCTTAAGAAGACACACATGGAATTCTCAACTAACCATGACATATATCAAAAGCTCTACCTCAATCATCCTTCGCACTTATAACCTGAGACACAACAAAAATGCAATAATCTTTCCCCAATATGAGACATTTACTCTCTCCGATCTAAACAATTACTCATCACCACTATCATTACATAAGAAGAGGTTACTAAAAGTTTAGA
The DNA here is from genome assembly GCA_030864215.1 of Capsicum pubescens. Lineage (NCBI taxonomy): Eukaryota > Viridiplantae > Streptophyta > Magnoliopsida > Solanales > Solanaceae > Capsicum > Capsicum pubescens. The sequence continues at coordinate 242,340,673 of CM061538.1, forward strand.
ACATGAGGACCTGAAACATGAAAGAATACTTTCCATAACTTGGAAACTTAACTGAGGCCTGACGAATAAAGTATCAAAAGCACGAATTCATTAGAGATATCAAAACTGAGGACATAAATGACAAAATCTGAATTTCACTGGTCATTAAGAGTGCACCATGAGTTATGGGGACTGAGCATATTGTAGAGAATAAGTATATGAGTCATGAGCTATATGACTTGAGTTTGGAGTTCATAAATTCATGGAGTATAATTCGTACTGCTGAGTAAACTGGAACTTCTTATATTAGGAACTAGAAGCGTACATGATTCTATGAGCAGTGCATGAATATGAGCTATGATCATAGAGCTAACATGTAAGGCATGAGTAGATATCGTGATGACTGGAGTACAAAAAATTGCACTGAGATAAGAATGGGTCGAGCATCTTCCTCCCCTACTGATGTTCTACAATACACTGGCATCACTACTAGAATCTGAGAGCCTAACTTGGTTACTTGTTCTATCATCTCCCCCTTAGCTTAAGGCTAATATTCTAAGTCTGTGGACCCCTTTACTAACTCTAAATCGAACTGCAACCATTTTACTCTAGAGTCCAAGGTATAATAATACACATATATAATAAATTCATCCTAAAAGACTACACCTAAAAGTGTAAAAGCCATTGCTAGTACTTCCCTCTGAATTCACACCATCAAGAATTTCATATCTTCCTTTCTATTTGCTCAATCATTAAAGATTCAACTTATATTCTAACACGTAACATGGATATCCCTGAACTTGTAATGAACCATACTAATTTCCTTTATAGCCTACTAATGTCACACCCCTAAACTTATATTTTTCCCTAAACCAGGAGAATTACCATTACGCCAATATTCCCAATATCATCATACAAAATTTTGAATCAACAAAGTCAAATTCTTATATGCACTCTTTCAAGCCTACCGATTCACCTTTCACACAACTAGCCCTATGGGTAAATAATATACTAAATCCAGATAAACACTATGCCCACTTTGCTACTGCTAAACTTCTGGGTTCATGCTTCGTACTCTAGATCATATGCTATCATAGGATTCTGAGAAGGGATTTGATGGCGCATGCAACTTTGGCTTAGTGCATGGTTTTTATGAACATAAATGAAGTCTTTAAAACTCTGGAACTTAAAAGAACTGATGGGATACTTTCGATCCTGCATATAATCCCATAACTGCCTGTGGGGACTATTTGAGAAAACTCTGTCTGTAAGGATCTAAGCTAGCTATTTCGGTTGCCTTAAGAATAAGGCAGAGATGACACAAATGGATTAACATAAGAATCTTCATAAGTTCCTTAGAGAACACTTCTACTGCATGACCTGAGACAAAAAAGAAGGGAAATAATTCTTAAATTCCCTGTAGCCTCTCGAAGAAAAGTACAGGCGTCTCTGTACCATTTTCCAAGACTCTAGTAAACATAGCTTCATAGATACCCTAAGAAACTTAAACTTTTTTCTTTGATACCAAGTTTATCACGACCCGAGACTAGCCCTAGTCGTCACATGGTGCTTGAAACCACAAGTGATCTCAAGCTAACCTATGAACTGGCATGCTACTTGAGCAACTGATTTAGAATATATAAAATAGCTAAGTTTGCTGTGCAGAAATATAATCATGACATAATCTAGATAAATACAAATACTGATATAACTTACATCATGATTAAACTAAATAAAGAAACATGAATTACATATAACGACTCTGACTGACTATCTATGGAGCCTCTACTATACTGATTATAGAAAGCTGGGACATGCCTTTAACTACCACAAATCAATACATATGAATAATAACATTATAGTACATGAAATACAACTGACTGGAGTCCCCAAAATAGGAGAACTCATCACCTGCTGGATGGAGATGCAAACAACCTGATTATGATGCGTGTGCTACAACTGGTACCTATATTTTGATACTATATAGCATATAGACATATATTTGGATCAATACTTTAGAATTTAATGTGTAAGTGGGGATGAATGCAATAAGTAAAATTGATTTCCTACATAATCTTAAAACATGCATGCTAAGTGCAAGTAGACTCACCAAGAGACTGAAGTAAACTGAAAGTTGAAGTGTCTTAAGACATGAGTAACAATCACAATCTGATAAGATGGTAAATCACCACACTTAGTTTCTTAAATCTTTAATTTTGTAGAATAAGTAGAACTAAAGCTGGGAAGCGGTAAATTATCAATACTATATGTAAATCTTATGTAAAACTGAATAGACTGTAAAATTGATCTAAGGATTATGCATGGGTATGGAACGCAAAAAATAACATGAACATGTAAAACTAAGAATGCAATACCAAGCATAAATATGTTTCTGAGATAATCTGTAATCTTAAAGGCTGAAATCTATATAACTAAATAACTAAAAATCTGTAAGCTTTGGTCAAGCAAACTTGAACTGAGACATATGAATACTGACTGAAAATATGGGAGTTATCATATAACTGACACAAACCATGTGAGCTATCATGGTGTCCAACGTCTGACCCACGTTGAGGATGGCTGTTATATCCTTGCCATGGAGTATAACCTGAACTGGAGTGATCACTAAACTGATGTACCAAAGGATGAGGGTGTCATGATTATCTGATGGGGGACCCCTCAAATCTATGGTGGCATCGTAGGTATGGAACTTAAGGACTACTACTAACGTCTCATGCCTATCTAACTGGGGAGACGCCATTCCTACGTTCACTCGGTGTTAAATCCTCTTCCAACTGAAAGACACTGAAACACTAACTGGTGCATACACTGATAACTGATAACCTCAGGTGAAGGTATTCTGAAAATAATAGTGCATACGAATTCTGAGGTAATTATTAACATATAAACTGATAATGCTCAACATGATCATGGGATTCTGAATATGATATTAAAATCAAGATCTGACTGACTTGTTACTTGAAAACTAGAAATCACATAAAACACATAGGTATCAGATGTTCATAACCCACCATCACTGAATGATTATAAAAATATGATATCAACTTGATATACTATAGTATGTAATTATGGTTCAAAGACCCAAAACATATACATTTCATCAAACATATGAGAATCATGAAATTGATCATGGGAATATGTTAAAAATGAGAGATTAACATAATTACATGACTAAATTCATAAATTAGAGATTTAACATGAAATTCACTTGAACATGACAAGAGAAATTATAGTTTAAAATATGAATTAACCTAATCTTTTATGGGATCATACGTGAACATGGAATTGAGTTCAATTACTAAGGAAAGACATGAATTTAATCCATCATGAACATATAAAACTCCATATTAAGAGAAAAATTCATACTTTAGTTGAAAAACAAGTTTATGGGCTCCATGGGTGAAAGGGACCCATGGATGAACACCCACATACCTTAGTTAGATGAATTCTTAAAGAAATCTTGAAATTGAAGCTTGGATCCTTGAAGAAAAACTTGAATTTGGGGCTTGGGTACTTGAATTATTGGAGAGAAAGTTGAATCTTTTGTTCTTGGGAAGGAGAGGGGTTTTACATGAGAAATTTTGAAGAAGATGGGCAAATAATGCCCTTTTGGGTGTTATAATTCGTGCCTTGGACGTTTGGGGTTGAAGGGAATAGACCTCGAATCGCTCCCCATATTCTAGAGGAGTAGCCCCGGGCTACCCGCCTTATCTTGGGGGAATAACCCCTACGGTAAGGGCTTATCGCCTGCCCTTACTGCCTCTTACAAAAAAGGCCATAAATTTTTCCTCGGGTATCGAATTAAGGCAAAATTGATATTTTTGAAAAGCTAACTCAGTTATCTATCATTTGGTGTGTCTTTAGATGAAAATTTCAACATATATCAAAAGTTATACACATTCAAAGTTGACCCTTTTACAATAAAATACAAAGATTTGGCTGAATCAAGAGCTCTTAACTCAACTTCGCTCTTAGTGATTCCCATGAACATTTTTCACCTCGAAAGCACTCCACACAGTAGGCTAATGATAATGACACATGTATTCACATTTAAATCATGGGATTAAATTTTACACATGTAGGAATGATGGTTTAAAGTCTAGCCTAAAAATACATGGTGTTATAGTTCACAGGGTCAACTATAATTTCAATTGAGTCGCTGCTGTTGCATGATATTGGTATTGCATTCCTCCTAACCCAAGCCATCAACCAATCAATATTAGTTGAAATGATTCATATTAACTCATTGTTTGAGATACCTAAAGTTATTTAGCTTGAATTATGGATAAGTTCACAGGGTCAAGTACAGTTTCAATTGAGTCGCTGCAGTTGTATGATGTTGGTATTGTATTCCTCATAACCCAAGCCATCAACCAATCAGTCTGAGTTAAAATAATTCATATTAACTCATTGTTTAAGATACCTAAATTAATTTAGATAGAATTATGGATGAGTTCACAGGGTCAATATAATACCCCATATTTTTTCTAGCTTAATTCGTCTCTAGAATGTCAAGATTTTGTTTCAAAGATGAATACCATTTATTTCATGTGGTATCTTCAACATTTAAACTTTTTATTCTGTGGAAAATTAAATAGGCTTTCCATCGATACCAAATTCGCCTAAATCCGACACCCGGGTACGAAGTTATGACTATTTCAAGTTCCAGACATAAAACACCGTCATTTTTTCCCTTAGCGCATCACGGAGGAGAATAATACCACAATTGTCAATTTTTAGTGAGGCCCCATGCTCTTGGTGCATCGCGGAGAGGCCTAATTTCCCATTTGGTAATTTCTAGTGGGACCTCGCGATACTGGCGCGTCGCACCTGTGGTATAAATGACAAACATAAGGACTCTACGATTATGGTGCATCGCGGAGGGAGCCTATTTCCCGTTCATCCAATTTCCAGTGAGCCACCACGATAGTGGCACATCGCGGTGGAGACCCAGTTCACAAAATATTGTATTTTTCAATTTCATTTGGGAGTTTAAAGAGGGCATTTTGGTCATTCTCCCAACCCCTAGTCCGTCTTAAACAATAAATTAAACCACTCTAAACCACTTTACATTCAATTTTCATCTATTTCTCTCAAAGCAAAAATCCTAGTTCATCAACTTCCTCCCTAAGAAATCCAAGATTCCACCATTAACTCTCCCAAATAACTCAAGATTGAGATTTTACAATACAATAACACTAAGAAATCATCTCTAAAGCATCAATAGGATTCAAAGATTCAAGACCTTAATCAAAGATCATCAATTAAGGTATGTGGGGTTTGAACAATAATACTCCTTCCGTTCTTGTGCCCAAAATTTGCACTAATTCATAAAGATACATAATAGTACATGTTTTCCTATGAATTTGATGTATGAATTTATACCCTATGTGGTTGTTCACGAGATTATGAGATTTTGAATGTTTTAGAAGTTGAATTTTATGAGTATGAGTATATTTTTATGAGTATTGCTGAAATTTTCAGATGTCTAAATGATTTATCCATGTTTATGATATAAAGAATGAATTTTTAGATGTTTGATTCTGATATTTACATATGGGTCATTAAGCCCTATTTTAGAATGTGATTTTGAGAATTGTTGCGCTACATGCACCTTATGATTAGACTAATTTGAAACAATTTAGAAAGATTTGACCCTTTGGTCACAATAGAGTTGAAATCCACTTTACAAAATGAGATTACAGACTTCATAATTGATTTTCTTATAAAATATGAGATTACTTTAAAATGGATTTTCTTGTGACTTTGAGCATAAGATTGGGAGTAGTATTTAGCACCGAGTTGGACATGTTACTACGGTGTTATACCCCAGAACTACGTGCCACTGTAGGTTGAGATACTTATTTCCACTATCGTGGGTAACTGAGATAGTGATCCCTGAGATAGATTGTTCTATTCCAATGGCAAGGGTAGAACAACCCTAACTTTACGGGGGCTAGTCGTGGGACACCATGGATGCTCACATGGTGTACATATTGGTTAGAAGAACCTCCCAAATAGATGTCTCCCACTCTAAAAATAGTTTTAGTTAATTAAAGTCTTGTGATAAAGTGTTTACTATGCAGAGAGTTGTTTTAAAGTATTTTCCTTCAGTTAAAGTGTTCTCCTAAAGAGAAGAGTCTTACAGAAAAGCTTTTAGAAAACTAAGTTTAAAGGCTCACAATTTTATTTAGATTATGCTTTATAGAAAGATATCAGCTTTCAGATTTCAGATTTAAAGAGTGAGTCCATTCTACACTCAGACAGTATGATTTAGACAGAGTATTAGCACATCTTTTAGAACTAAATTTTATGGCTCACTAGATTTACAAGTATGATTTGTTTCTCATGATTATTACTTTCAGTGTTTCAGATATTACAACTTATGTGAGTCATTTATATTTAGCATGCATTGTTTTACAAATTATGATGATGAGATGATGTTTTACTTATGCATTTCACCCCCATATACTCAGTACATCCTCAAAGTACTGATCCACATCTATGTCTATGTGCTACATTATCTCATAATGTAGGTACAATTTTAGTATGAATATTCAGATTCAGACAGTTACAAAATTTAGCCAGCAGGTGATGAGTCCTCCTACTTTGGGGACTTTAGTTAGATGTTATTTCTATACTCCACTTTCTTATACTTATGTATTGATTAGTGATAGTTGGGGTCGCATCCTAGCTATCTATAGTCAGTATGGTAGAGTCTTCACAGATGTCAGTTAGAGTCAATTATTTATTTTCAGTCCCTCTTTCAGACTTTATTAGAATGTAAAAGTTATATTAGTAATGTATTTTCTTAGATTCCGCCATTATATGTTTCCGCATTGTAAACTTAATCATTTTATATGTATTATTTAGTTGCTTTTAAGTTATTCCAGTCGAAGGGTTAGCTTGGGATCACTTGTGGTCCTAAGCACCGTGTTACATCTCGGGACAGATTTTTGGGGCGTTACAAACTTGGTATTAGAGAAAAAGGTTCAAGTGTCCTAGGGTGTCTGTAAAGCCGTGTCTAGTAGAGTATTGCGGAATGGTGCAGAGATGTTTGTACTTTTCTTCGAGAGGCTACTGTACATTTAGGAAATATTTCCGTTTTTTCAAGTCTCAAGCTGTGCTATAGGAACGTCCTCTAAGAAACTTATATAGATTCTCATCTTTCTCTATTCAGACCATCTCTGCCTTATTTTCAAGGTAATGGAAACAATCAAGCTTAAATCCTTACAGATAGAGCTTTCTCAGATAGTCCCCACAGATAGTTATGGGATTGTATGTAGGCTAAAAATTATCTCATCAATGTTTTTAAGTTTTGAACTTTGAAGAACTTTATTCATGTTCATAGAAATAGTGCACTAAGCCCAAGTCAGATGTGCTTCCAGATCCCTCCTCAGAGTTTATAACGTTAAATCCATACTTCCCCATCTATGATTTATTCTTGAGATAACATAATTAACAAATTCCAATTCCTTCCTAGATAATGCTTTCAGATTTGCTAGCAGTAGTTTCAAAAGTCACACAAAGGGCTTGAGAAGAGCTCCCTAGTGTGATAAGTTCCTTAATTTGAAAGTTATGTTCTCATCCTTATGATTTATTCAGTTGAGACAGAATTAGATATATATTCAGATCCCTAATTATTCTTTCAGTACAGATAGTGCTCATGAGTGGAGATAGTATGAAACTAGATTATTAAATGTAGCATGCATTTGAGGGATAGTTTGAACCTCAGAGTTATGATTTATAAATAGTAGGACCTTATTATAGTTGGAAGTATGGGTATAGAAGAGTAGTGATGAGAAAAGTAAGAGTCTCAATTGATAGAAAGTATAGAGATAAACTTATGCATGTTAACGAGTTGTGTTAAGGTGATATGTTCTTGTGTGTTAGTTTAGTAGAAGAAAGAGATGGAGTTATTACGTAAGGTGAATTATTGTTTTCTTAAAGCATGAAGGAGTTATTGATGGTAATTATTGTGTTTGAAAGGTATAGGATATTAATGAAGTGTTTGGTGGTTTAGTATCATTAATTTAGTCTTCCCTTGAGATTACATAAAGGAGTTTAGTCAAAACTCATAGAGCTATGATAGTAATTTAAGTGTATAGAAGGGTAAATAGTGATGATGGGTAGAAGAAATATGTGTTAAGGGATTGTAAATAAGATAGGCCATATGATTTTGATCGATTATTGTGGTTATGAGATTCTAGTGGACTAGTGTTTCTTGATGTTTTATTTTATAGTTTCCAATAGAGAACTGCATATGAGATTGGGTTTTTGAAGTATGTTTAGCACTAGACACTAAGTTTGAACAGTTAATTTTCATCAAAGTGGATGAAATGATTTCTTAGTTAGTGATACTAGTTATACAAAAGTGATCTAGTAGGCTTGAACAGTATATGCAAGAGTTTGAGTTCAGTTATCTATAATTAAGTATGATGTAGTATGTATGAAGAAGAAGTATGCCCAAGGTGATATGGGATTGCATTATTTTTTTCTAAGGTTATTACAAGTTGTGAGTGATTAGTAGTACGGTTGGGTTGCTAAGCTGAAGGAGACTAGTTATATACATATATGATGTTCTTAATAGCTAGATTAAGGAGATGAGTTATGGATAGAAAATTCTGAGCCTTTTTGGTATGATCTTGATTCTCATGGTTTAGAAATACAAGTTTAAAGATGTGCTATTAGTAAGCTATGACAAGAGTAGTTTGGTTTATAGAAGATTGATGATATTTGTGTTAAGTGTTAGAATCTAAGTTTGAGTCCTTGAAGATTAAGCAAACATAAGTAAGAGTGGAAGCTTTATGTGGTGTGAAATAAGGATCTGGTGATACCCCTGAAGATTCTAAGTTAGTACGAGTTCTAGATATTATATGATGACAAGTGGGGCTATAGAAAGATAGAGTTGTACCTCGAAAGGGAGTAGTAGAAGCAGGTTTTACACTTTCAGGTCTAGTCTTGCAGAGTAAGTTTATTTTTTTTTGTATATTGTTGTGTTCCAGACTCTAGAGTGCAGTGGTTGTAGTTTAACTTAGAATTTGGTAAGAGTTCCACAGACTTAGAGTTGTGGCTTAAAGCTAAGGGGGATATGATAGAACGAGTACCAAAGTCAGGCTTCCAGATTCTAGTAAGTGATGCTAGTGTTGTATAGAAAGTCGGTAAGAGAGGATGAGGCTCGACCCATTCTCATCTCAGTAAGAAGTTTCATACTTCAGTTATTCCGATGTTTACTCATTCCTCATGTGTCAGTTCCTTGACCATAGATCATGTTCATGCTTATAATAGAGAGTCATGTACTCTCCTAATTCCTAGTAAGAAGAGTTCAAGTTCATCCAACAGTTGGAATCCCATTCCATAAGTTATGAACTCCAAAATTCAAGTCATGCAGATCATGACTCATGTACTCATGCTTTACAACATGTTCAGTTCCAGTACTCATGCAATATCCTTAATGATCAGTGAAATTTAGAGCTATATCATGTACTTCCTCAGATTTGATCTCTTTAATGAATGCATGTTGCGAATACTCTATTCCTCATTAAGGTGTCAAGTTATTCTTAGTATTCCTTCATGTTTTAGACACTATATTCCACCAACCTTTTGGTGATCTTCCCTCAAGTTAAGATAGTGATGATGAACAATTGTGTGGATGAGAGATAGTAAATATGTTATGTCTGGGAAGATTATTGTAAGCTGGTTTTATGTAAGTCTATAAGTTTGAAAGAATTTTGAGGTGAAGTTTATTTTCTTGTGTATGACTCAGTTAGTTTAGAATCTTTATGTGTATCATCCTAAGAATTGAATGGTGCATGAAGGTTGTTATTGATAGAAGTATTAGAGAATATGGGAGAGATGCTCTTATGGGAATTTTTTTAGAAGTGCATGTGTGGATATGAAAATAGGCTTGAACATCATAATTGGTGTATATAAGGATAGGCGTGTAGTGTATTAATGGATTTCTAGTAAGAGGTTGAATTTAATTGTTAAAGTGATAAGAAGAGTCATCCTAGAGAGAGTAGTTGTGTGACTATGCTTGGAGTATTGGATCCATGGTTCAGACTAGTATTATGATGATCTATGCAGTACCTTGTGATTTCGAGTTAAGCCTGACTGTGGTGAGAGGATTTAGTTCAGTTTAGACTTTAGTAGACGGACTTAGCAATGCCATGTGAGAATTATAATTTAAATCAAGTGAGTATGGTATTTGAAGGTAATAGTATAGTTGAAGGAGTGTTTGCCAAGTTTTTCTAAGATTGAAAGTACGAAGTTGCATTGCTTAAGGCCTAGTAATTCAATTCTATCCCAGTGTATGGTTTACGGGTCCATGTTCCATGCTATAGAGTGGTAGCAATGTTGTAATCTCTTATTTAGAGGTCTTCTTCAGATCATGCCTGGAGTCCTTTACTCCCTAATATCATTAGAGTTTCTTAGAAATGTGTTGAAGAAGTAATCCATATAGGTATGAGCATTAAGTACGATTCAGTTAGTGTAGCCAAAAATCCAGTCTAATAGTCAGACAGATGAATCTCTATAGTTTATCCATCTTTTGATTTAGTTCAGTTTCACTACCTAAAATTTCATGAGTATGGCCATTTCAGTATATGTATCAGTTTCACATTCAGATATTAAGTCATGATTCAGTTCATAAGTATCCTGCGTATCATCTCAGTCTTTTCCTAGTATTTAAACCAAATTAGTATCATTCGGGGATGAACGAGATCCCAAGGGGGAGATATTGTTTAGCCCTAAGTTTCATGAAGTTTTCATGTCATAAATCCCACGTTATTTCCTTATGAAATCAAATCCAGCCTAAAGTAATGGTTAGTCCTAAGTTGACTCTTTCATTTCAATTTAAGCCATATAGCTATTTTCATGAAAGTTCATGCACTCACAGATCAGTTTAGTAGCCCACTACATTGGGATTCAGTCATACAGTTTATTTTAGTTGTGCATGAAATCTTATAGCCTTAGATCCCTTAGTAATTTCAGTCTAATTAGCCACATTCGAGGACGAATATTCCCAAGGAAGAGATATTATAATACCCCGTATTTTTTCTAGCATAAATTCGTCCCTAGGATGTCAAGATTTTATTTCATAGATGAATACCATTTATTTCATGCGGTATCTTTAATATTTTGACTTTTCATTGTGTGGGAAATGGAATAACCTTTCCATCGATATCAAATTCACCTAAATCAGACACCCGGGTAAGAAGTTATGGCTATTTTAAGTTTCAGTTGTAAAACACCGTCATTTGGGCCCTTAGTGCATCACGGAGGAGCGTAATACCACAATTGTCAATTTCCAGTGAGGCCCCGCAATATTGGTGCATCACGAAGAGGCCCAATTTCTCGTTTGGCAATTTTTAGTGAGACCTCGCGATATTGGCTCGTCGCGCCAGTGGTCAAAATGACAAACATAAGGGCTCCGCGATTGTGGCGCATCACAGAGAGAGCCCATCTCCCGTTCATCCAATTTACAGTGAGCCACCACGATAGTGGCGCATCGCGGTGGCCACCCAGTTCGCAAAATGTTGTATTTTTCAGTTTCATTTGGGAGTTTAAAAAGGGCATTTTGGTTATTCTCCCAGCCCCTAGTCCATCTTAAACAACAAATTAAACCCCTCTAAACCACTTTGCATTCAATTTTCATCTATTTCTCTCAAAGGAAAAACCCTAGTTCATCAACTTCCTACCCAAGAAATCCAAGATTCCTCTATTAACTCTCCAAAATAACTCAAGATTGAGATTTTTCAATACAAGAACACTAAGAAATCATCTCCAAAGCATCAATAGAAATCAAAGATTCAAGCCCTTCATCAAATATCATCAATTAAGGTATGTGGGGTTTGAACAAGAGCACTCATTCCGTTCTTGTGCCCAAAATTTGCACTAATTTACAAAGATACATGATTTTACATGTTTTTCTATGAATTTGAAGTATGAATTTATACCCTATGTGGTTGTTCATGAGATTATGAGATTTTGAATGTTTTAGATGTTGAATTTTATGAGTATGAGTATATTTTTATGAGTATTGCTGAAATTTCCAGATTTTCAAATGATTTATGCATGTTTATGATATAACGTATGAATTTTTGGATGTTTGATCATGATATTGACATATGGGTCATTAAGTCCTATTTTAGAATGTGATTTTGAGAATTTTTGTGCTACATGCACCATATGATTAGACTATTTTGAAACAATTTAGAAAGATTTGACCCTTTGGTCACAATAGAGTTGAAATCCACTTTACAAAATCAGATTACAAACTTCATAATTAATTTCCTTATGAAATATGAGATTACTTTAAAGTGGATTTTCTTAAGACTTTGAGCATAAGATTGGGAGTAGTATTTAGAACCGAGTTGGGCATGTTACTACGATTTCATAACCCAGAACTACGTGCCACCGTAGGTTGAGATACTTATTTCCACTATACGTGGGTAACTGAGATAGTAATCACCAAGATAGATTGTTCTATTTCGATGGCAAGGGTAGAACAACCCTAAACTTATGAAGGCTAGTCGTGGGACACTATGGATGCTCACATGGTGTACATGTCGGTTAGAAGAACCTCCTAAATAGATGTCCCCCACTCTAAAAATAATTTTTAGTTAATTAAAGTCTTGTGATAAAGTGTTTACTATGCAGAGTCCTAGGTATCCCATTCATATATTAAATACCTAGGACTCGAACCTCCCATTTATTTAGACACCCGCACCAACCAGCATTATTTCCTGTGTTAGTCCTTCAGACCTCCACTTTCACGGTCCGACTACACATCCCACTCTTAAGACCAACTTAAAACATTTAACATGCAACAACATCTATTAACCCATTATACATATAGGCACCCCGTTGGTATCACCATACCAACCCCACTTGCAAGAGTACAATATGCCATAACAATAATTTCATCATTTGGGACTCGAACCCATTGTCCAAACATAGATATCAAGTTAATTTAACATTTGGGACACAAATCCATTTAACCAACCAACCCCAAGGTTACAATTTAAATCATTCTATGGCCATCAAGGCCTTTAAAAAGTCCTTCCTCAATCATTATCATAGTTATGCTAGAGCCTTAGTTCAAAAGCACAATTCAAATTGTGACAATATCATTCTCATTAATAATTTCACGAACACGTTGAGGGTATGCCATTTCAAATCTAAAATTATCAAATTTGGGGTTCACCTCGACCCCTTAATTAAATCACCATTCCTATGCACCCACATGTGTAAAACCATAATTAAAACATGCATAATCATAATTTAAGCCATAGAAAATAATATTCAATGATATGCATTCAAACCCCTTAACCTTGGTTTCCCAACTACCATTAGTGATTCATGAACAATTCTTTAAACATATGTTTTTAGTAAACTAATAATGAGGGAAGATTCACATGCCTGAATTATAAAGATTCATGAAGAGAAATTGACTCTTGAACCCTTAGATGACCACTTTGGAGAAATCCTAGCTAGTTTTGCTTTAAAGGATTTTGAGAGAGTAAAGAGGATGTTTTAATCTTGTAAAATGTAGAATGAATTCCCCAAAGATGTTTTATCGATGTGGTGTCTTAAGGGTTTTAAGTGGGAAATGTCCAAAGTACCCCTAACTAAAGGTTGTAAGAAGCTGCATGTGGTTATGAGTCGACCCCTTGACTCATGGCCACAATATATGACTCATACCCTTAAGTCATCACCAAGACAGCGAGGTGGACACCCATACACTATCTGACTTATGACCCCATGATCCTAATTGTGACCTGACTATATGACTCGTATGGTCTAGTCGTATCCAAGACAAAACCCAAATGGATTAGGCATTGGACAACATACGACTCAACCCTACCACTCTTAACATAGTCTCATGACTCATAGTGAGCTACTCATACTCAAAGAAGAACCTAGCCAATTCCATATTGGTCTGGTTACGACTTGGGCCCCTAAACTCATAACCACACCATATAACTCGCATGATGAGTCGTCAACAGGAAATGACCTTAAAGCTCAAGAAATTTTCAAGGACCAAAATCTGAGGAATTTTAAAACCACTACTTGGTTATTAGGTAAAGATAATGTGAGTTTGGCAAATTCCCATCGTGTAACTCAAAAGAAAAGAGCGACATAAAAAGAAGAGAGTCGAGCAACACTCGACAAAGATAGAAGGAATAGAGTTCAACCACGCCCTGATTGTCAGTACCTACCAGTTTATAATGATCCGGAAGAAGATTTAAGGTATGTTGAACCCATTGAGTTGGGAGCCATCATTTTTTCTGAGTTTCCCTAAAGAGAGAAGTTTTATATTACGAGTCCAATGATTCAATTTCTTAATCTTAAGGGTGTGTTTTTCTGGTTTGCCGCCTTATGATGAAAACATGCACATTATAAATTTTGCGGGGATATGCACTTTATACAACCTATCGGGGGTGAGCCAGAAAGCTTTACTCAGGTTATTCCCATTCTCTCTTATAAGTCAAGTAACATTGTGATTAGGAGAGTTACCTTATGGGTCCATTACCACTTGGAATGATTTGAGGATATAATTTTGATCGATTCTTCTTGCCATCTAGAATGTCATAGTTGAAGGATGAGATCTACAATTTCAGACATTTATATTTAGAGGTGTTGTAGGAGACTTGGTTATAGTTCAACAAGAAGTTGATAAATATGACCAATCACATAATTTTTGGGAGGAACTTACTAGAGATATTCTATAGAGCCTTAAATGCAAACAACATGGATATTACTAACACTATTACTATGGGGCTTTCATGAGTCTTTGTTGGGAAGTACTGAGGAAATTTTGGACTGAATCTCTAAAACCAACTGAGGGTGGCATACTCGAGAGGCAGAAAGAGGATTAAAAAATTATGTTATTAGTGCTTCCAGTGAGTAAAGGGCCCTAGATAAGACAGTAACTCAAGAGGTAGCACAACTGAGGAGTGAGATTGGGGTACTTAGTAAGCAGTTTGTAGCTTTTGGGGAAGAAAGGCTGAATACTTTGGCCATGCAAGGTAAATTTTCTAGGCATTATGAATAAAAAACTGAGGAAAGTGAATTACCTAGACAAAGATATAGAAGGTTTTCAAGCCAAGGGATAAGGGTCTAATCAAGACACTTAGAACTTAAGGTAAGGAAATCAAGGTCAAAACTATTATAGGAATAGGTATAGGGACATGAGTTGAGAGTGAGATGGTGATTGGTGGAGAAGTATGACAATAAATAGAAAAGTGTTTTCTATATCCCACTGGGAAACCAAGATGCCGATTCTAGAATGGAGGCATTGCTTGCTAAGATGGTGAAACGTTAAAAAATCAAGAGAATTTCCTTAAGAAGAATAAGGATGACATATTGGGATTGACCCAAAAAGTAGAATCACATACCACGGCAAGTACCTTGAGCAACAGTTTGGTCAAATATTGACTATATTAAATCAGTGTCAACCAGACACTCTTCCAAGCAATAATATGCAAAACTTAAAGAACAACGGTAATTGCTTAGCTATTACTACTCAGAGAGGTAAGGCCACTATTGATCCACCCATTCTTATGATTGATGACATGAGCAATAACTTTGTAAACATTGATGATACAGAGAAATATGAAACCAAAAAATTGGTAATGGATGATTAGGCATCTCATAAACCTGCAGTTGCAGAAAAAAAACTGAAAGGGATAAAGGTAAGGGTAAGGAGGTCAAACCAATCTTGAAGCCTATTTCACGACACCCCCCACCTTTTCCTCAAATATTGAACTAGAAAGGCAAAGAAGGAAAGTGTAAGAAGTTTATTGCTATGCTTAAGGAGTTGACTGTGAACACCCCTCTTCTTGAAGAACTAGAATAAATGCCTAACTATGTAAAATTTATGAAGAATTTGATGATAAAGAAGAAAAATCTTAGTCATATGGATATTGGTGGCTTACATAATTTAGTGCTATTACATCTTGATCTCTTATGCAAAGGAAAGGTGAGCTCGGGGCCTTCACAATTCCTTGTACGATTGGGTCATCTGGAGTTTCCAGAGTTTAGTGTGACTTGGGTGTAAGCATTAACTTGATGTTGCTGGTAGTTTTCAAGCAATTGGGATTAAAACTTCTTCAGCCAATGATGATGCAATTATTAATGACAGATCATATAGAGAAAAAGCCTGTAGGCTTGTTGTTATATGTTTTGGTAAAGGTGGACAACTTCATCTTTTCAGTTGAATTTTTTGTCTTGGATTATGAGGTTGAATTTGAGATGACCATAATATTAGGAGACCATTTCTGGACATGGGTTGAGCATTGGTGGATATGGAAAGAGGTGAGCTTAAATTTAGGATGAATAATGAGGAAGTCACATTCAGTGTTTGCAAAACTATGAAGAAGCCAACTAACATTAGGGTGGTTTTAGTAATAAATTTTGTTGATGACCCTGGAGGCCAAACCTATGGCTACCTTGATAAAGTCTAAGTAATCAAGGTACCTACATTGTGCCGCGATGCTAAATTAGGTACTTTTTAGGAGGCAACCCAAGGTATCTTATTATTTCAATAATTGTGATAATTTGTGTTAGTGTGATTAGCATCAATTCTATGCACCTAAGGTGCCACAGGTATGGTCCTAACACTCTTGCTTTGTAGAAGCCCAATGCATTCAGGAAAATGCATGTCTATTCTATAGAGGTTGGGTTACTTGTGGTTCTAGATGTCCTCTTGTGGTTTTTGTTGTCGTGTTTATATTTCTCGAATTTTGCTTTTAATAGAGATGGCATGTTTAGGTCATATTTTGTTGTTTTGTGTTTTGTTTTATTTATGTTTAATTAGGAAAAAAAATAAGGAACCTAAGTGTAGTTGACATGTTTTGTTTGTTTTGATTTATGTTTTAAGTGTTTGAAAAAATGATACCCCTCTAAAATTTTTGTGAACTGTGTGACCATTGTGTGAATATTGTCATGACATTAGTATTAGGGACAAAATAACCATAATTTAACATTGCATGAACTGGATAGGTAGTAGTTGGTGATATAATCATGTACCATATATGTGTGAGGTACTTACCGAGTTCTTGCCAAACCTCTTCACTCCCTTCATGGGAGAGATTTTCAAATAAACTAAGTCGCCAACCTCAAACTCAAGATCTCTTTTTCTCACATCTGCATAGGATTTCTGTCAGTTTTAGGCTGTCATAAGCCTTTCTCTGGTGAGCTGAACTTTCTCTAATGCATCAAATATTGAATCTGGCCCTATGAATGTGGTCTGACCTACCTCATAAACCAACTAATAAGAGATCTACATCTCCTCCCATAAAGAGCCTCAAATGGAGCCATCTAAATACTGGAATGATAACTGTTATTGTAAGCAAACATAATCAATGGCAAGTGATCATCCTAACTGCCCTTAAAGTCGATAACACAAGCTCTCAACATATCCTCTAGGGTGTGAATGGTCCTTTCTACTTGACCATCTTTCTAAGGGTGAAAGGCTGTACTGAGACGAACTTAGGTACCAAGACCCTTCTGAAAATATTTCCCAAAGTGAGAGGTAAACTGAGTAGCTCTATCTGAAATAATGGACAATGGGACTCCATGCAACCTGACCAACTCTCTAATATAGAGTTTGGCATAATCCTGGGCTGACTAAGAAGTACAGAATGGCAAGAAATGGGTTGATTTGGTCATTTTGTCTATAATAACCCAAATCAAATCATGTTGGCAACATGAACGAGGCAACCCTGTCACAAAATCCATGTTCACCTCCGCCCACTTCTAAGTAGTATTGCTGAACTCCTGCATAGTGCCACTAGGCCTTTAGTGCTCAACCTTAACCTGCTGACAATTAGCACATTTGGCTACAAACTCCACAGTATCTATTTTCATGCCACTTCACCAATAGATTTCTTGCAAATCAAGGTACATCTTAGTGTCTCCTGGGTGAATACAGTAACGCACATTATGCGCTTCTGTAAGAATTTATTGTCTCAAACCGTCAACACACAACACACACAGTATAACCTGGAAATGCAACACATTATCTCCCTTTTGGGATAAAACCTCTACTTTCTAATCTCTGACTGAATCCTTCAACTTAACTAAACTAGGATCCCTATCTTGCTTTTCTTTCACTTTGGCAACCAAAGAA
Source organism: Capsicum pubescens (assembly GCA_030864215.1). Lineage (NCBI taxonomy): Eukaryota > Viridiplantae > Streptophyta > Magnoliopsida > Solanales > Solanaceae > Capsicum > Capsicum pubescens. The sequence continues at coordinate 242,358,809 of CM061538.1, forward strand.
GATTCCAAACTATTCCAGACCCATACACTACCCTCAGCTGAGTCAACCAAACAAACGCCTAACCTACCCAACTGATGAACCTCCTTAACCAACTTCTTCTTATAATTCTCAACATGAGCCACACTACCCATAGAAAATCTACTAAGGGAATCTTCCACTACATTGGCCTTCATCGAATGATACAAAACACTCATATCATAGTTCTTAAACAATTCTAACCACCTTATCTGATGGATATTTAACTCTCTCTATGAAAATATATACTGCAAACTTTTATGGTCCGTGAACACTTCAACATGCACCCCATACAGATAATGCCCCCAAATTTTTAAGGCAAATACAACAACTGCTAACTCAAGATCATGGGTAGGATAATTCTTTTCACGAGGCTTAAACTGTCTAGAGGCATAGGCTATGACCTTACCTCTCTACATCAAAACACAACCCAAACAAAATCTAGAAGCATCACAGTAAACAACAAACCCATCTGAACCATCTGACAAGGTCAAAACTAGGGCTGACGTAAGTCGAGTCTCCAACTCCTGAAAACTCTTATTTATGGAATCTGACAACTGAAACTTAACATTCTCTTGAGTCAATATAGACATGGGTGACACAATAGATAAAACCTTTCAACTAACTGTCTGTGATAGAAAACCAAGCCTAAGAAACTCCTAATATCTGATGGAGAGATGGGTATGGGCCAGTTTCTCACTGCTTCAGTCTTTTGAGGGTCAAATCTAATGCCATCACCAGAAATAATATGGCTAAGAAAATCTACTTATATTATCCAGAACTCACACTTACTAAATTTGGCGAACAACTTATGGTCTCTAAGAGTCTACAATACTATTCTGAGGTGGTTGCATGATCAGTTTCATTACGGGAATAGACAAGGATGTCGTCTATGAAGACTATGATGAACATGTTAAAGTACTTCTTGAACACTCTATTCATCAAGTCCATTAAAGTTTCAAAGGCATTCGTTAGACCAAACGACATGACTAGGAATTCAAAGTGACCATACCGAGTTCTGAACGCTGTCTTTGGAATGTCACATTCTCTAACTTTGAGCTGATAATAGCCAGATCTGAGGCCTATCTTAGAGAAATAACTGGCACCCTAAATTTTGATCAAATAAGTCATCAATTCTGGGGAGTGGATACTTATTCTTGATAGTGACTTTGTTCAACTGATGGTAATCGATGCACATTCTGAGAGAATCATCTTTCTTATGCACGATAAGGAGTAGAGCACCCCATGGGGAAACACTTGTCCTGATGAATCCCTTATCTAAGAGATCTTTCAATTGTTATGTTAACTCCCTAAGATCCATGTGAGCCATTCTATAGGGCAAAATAGAGATAGGCTGGGTATCTGGAAGAAGGTCTATTCCGAAGTCAATTTCGCTTTCGAGAGAAACTCCGAGAAGATCTTAAGAAAACACATCTAGAAATTCCCTCACTAATGAAAATGACTCGAGATTGGGAATATCTAAACTAGAGTCTTTAACTCAAACAAGATGGTAGACACACCCCTTAGATATCGTTTTTCTCGCTCTAAGGTACGAAACAAGCTGACCCCTAAGTACTGAAGTACTACCCCTCCATTCAAGGAATGGTTCATTCAGAAACTAAAAATGAACAACTCTGTTTCTACAATAAACTAAAGAATAGCATGAGTAGAGCCAATCGATGTCGAGAATGATATCAAAATCAGTCATATCTAACTCTCCAAGATCAACTGAGGTGACTTTTTGGGATATTGTGACCAGACAGTTCCTGTATACCTTCCTGGATATAATAGAGACACCTACTATGGTGGACACTAAGAAGGCTTCTGCTAAAGTATCAGGACTGAAACCAAAACTAACAGCTATGTAGGGAGTTACAAAAGAAAGAGAAGCTCTAAGATCTAACAAAGCATACACATGTAATAAAAGACCTGTAACGTACCAGTAACCACATCAGGAGAAATTTCCTGATCCTATCGAGAGTGAAGTGTATACAATCTATTTGTACATTGACCACTAGTTGTGCTAGAAAAGGCACCTTGTTGAGTCGGGCGATCGAATAGAACTGGGGGACGACTGGACTGACCCTGCTGACCACTATTTGGGCAATACCTGACTCTGTGGCCTCGCTTTCCACACCCAAAGCATGCATCACTGCCAGCTCTACATATACTCTGATGGTTTCTAATATATTTCTAGCAATGAGTATTTGTACGACCACTGTTTATACTGCCCTGGGACTTAGAGCCTGGCGCCCTATTCAGATTATTATTTCTAAACTTTGACACTAGTGCACTAGATGATGGTGGAGATGGGGATAAAGATTTTTGATAAAATTAAGGATGGTTTCCACCCTCTGACTTGGGAATGGCCATATGGCTGAGATTGGAATGAGAGGGTCAACTTATGAGTACCCATTATCCCTAACTGGATTCATGACGTGAAGATAGAATAGAAGGTTTAGAACATGAAAGCTTGGGGATTATATTGCATCTCCTCTTGGGACACTATGTCCCTGAGAATGCTAACTTGGCTGAGATACTAAGGAAAAGCATGAGACGATACACGAGACACCTACAAACTGATTCATGAATGAATATCTGGGATCTAAAACTGAGGCATAATACATAAAATGGGCTAAACTCATAACTACTAGGATGTTCCATTTTGGGATAGGATGACTAGATGGAAAAATAGGAAACCATCCAAATTTTTCCGCCTGACTTCTAAACTGATTTGTTGATTTTATGAACTAACTCATTTTGAAAACTTATACTCGATTGGAGCATTTTTGAGGCACTCTTTCTATAAGGTTCTAATTTCTTTAGGGAGTAAGTAACCCTGGTCTGGTCTAAATAAGATATCTAAATAAGAAACGACAATATGGTTAAAACTCTGTAATATGGGCACTGATAACCCTACCTACTGAGGTCTGAGATGAACTGAATTCTCCCGCTAAGTTTAAGCCTACTCAAATCTCTGAAATATATTTAGCCACTTACACATCAACATAACATTCAAGCCTATCTTCATAACTAAAACCTCATAAAAAACAAGCATGTAACAATCTTTTCTTAATAAGAATCATTTGCTCTCTCCTATCTAAGCAACTGCTAATCACTACATTGTTTCATAAGGAGAGTTCACTGAAGGTTAAAACATGAGGACTTGAAGCATGAATGGACACTATACTAAACTTGACATTTAACTAAAGCCGGAGTAATAGAATATCAACATCATGGATTTATCAAGAGGTCTAAACTAAGGATATACATGACGAAATCTGAATTTGGATGATAATTAGGAGTGTAACATAAGTCATGGGAACTGAGCATATTGTAAGGTATGAGTACCTGAGTCATGAGCTGCATGACCTGAGTTTGAAGTTTCTATATTCATAGAACATGATTCGTAACACTGAGTGAACTGGAACTGTTCATACTAGGAACTACAAGCATACATGATTTTTAATAATATGCTCGAATATGAGCTAGGATCATAGAGCTGACATGTAAGGCATGAGTACTAACATTACTACTAAAATCTGAAATCCTGACTTGGTTACTTGTTCTACCATCTCCCCCTTAGCTTAAAGATATCATTCTAAAGCTGTGAACCACTTAATCAACAATTCTAAACTAAGTTGTCACCACTTTTGGGGTAAACACTAAGGAGATTTTAGGTCTGACACCAAAGTTGACGGCTTCATAAGGGTTACAAAGGAAGTAAAGCCTTAGGATCTAATAAGGCATAAACATAAAGATGAAAGACTTATAACATACCCGTAACTATATCAGGAGAACTTCCCTGATCATGGTGAGACTGGAGTTTATAAAATCTGTTTTGGCATTGACCACTAGTGGTACTAGAAGTGGCGCCCTGCTGAGTTGGGTGACCGGATGGGACTGGAGGATGGTTAAATTGACCCTGTTAATGTGAATATTTTCCTTTCTAAGCCAATACTCTAAACTCTCACATCTTGTGGCCCTGCTTACCACTTCCAAAACACACATCACTTCCTGCTCTACACACACTTAGGTGATTTTTACCATATTCTTCATAAAGTGGATGGGTACGACCACTGCTCACACTACCCTGACTTTTAGAGCCTAGTGCCTTATCTAGACTGTCATTCCTGAACTTTGGTAATGGTACACTAGATGATGATGGATCTAGAACTAAAAATTTAGGATGAAACTGGGTATAGTTACCTCCCTCTGACTTAGGCTAATTAAAATTAAAACAACTTATTCTCTCTCCTTCTTCTTAAGTTTCCGCTCCTCAATCTATTGAGCATGGACCATAAGCCTATAGATGCCCATCTCCTTAATCAACATCGTTGTTCTGCACTCCTTAACCATACTATCTGATACCCTAGATACAGACTTTCTTATTCTGGACCTATTGTCTGCTACTACATGAGGAGCATACCTGGCTAACTGAGTAAACTTGAGGGAATACTCTTTCACACTGACACTTATACTGCCTTTGTTGAGGTTGATGAACTCTAACACCTTGGCTTCTCTCAGCTCTAAGGGAAAGAATCTATCTAGGAAGGTAGTAGGAAACTCTTCCCATTCTATGGGCTCTGCACCTGTGCCCCTGTCTACCTGCCACTGCCTAAACAATGTATGAGCTACATCTTATAGATAATAGGTAGCTAACTCGACACTCTAACTGTAAGTCACTCCCATGATATTCGTGACTTTCTAAACCTGATCAAGGAACTCCTGTGGATCCTCTTCTAACTTAGATCCTGAGAATAGGGGAGGACTCATTCGGGTGAAGTCACAAATTCTGGTTGCAGCAGCATTAGACACTGGGTTGGCTAGAATAGCAGCTAGCCATTTATTCTGAGCTACGACTGAATTGGCTAGAGTAGTGAATGCAGCTCTAAATTCTGCAGGAGAGACGTGCTCATCTAGGGGATCTTCTTGAACGCGCTGAGGGTCTGGCTGATTTCTAGTCCTTCTTTCGTTAGTCCTTTTGTGAGGCATATTTTGTAAATAGAAGGAAAAAGAAAATTAGATTGAGAGTTTTTAACTAGAGCTCATGCTCATTCGCATGATATGAATACTGTACAGAGGGAAACTGTTCCTAAAATATCTTATAGCCTCCTATCCATAAGTGTGGTGTGCTATACACCCATGCACAAGACTTTACTTGATGCGGCTTTTAGACTCCCTAGGCCTCTGTTGAACCTTAGGCTCTGATACCAAGTTTGTAATGATCCGAGTCTGTACCCTAGACACTACACGGTGCTTACGACCCTAAAGAACCACAAGCCAACCCATGACTGATATTTGCAGTAAGCACTGAATAATAATACTGTAAAATACAGAAAATAGGCTGAAATGACATAAGGCTCAAATATGTAAATATTGAACAAGTGTATCAACTGAAATAACAAATCTGTAAAACTTGAACATTATCTGAAAACTAGTCTGAAAAGCCTCTAATCTAAATTGTATGAAAGTGGAGTTGAAGGGACAATCCCCCAACTAACTCCATCACTAAAATACTGAAACTACTGAAATAATAAAGTAAACGAATATCCTCGAATGATGAGGGATCACTTCTAAATCTACTGCTGGCTGAATCTGAATCTGACTATGCGCGGTCAGAAACCTGAGCATCCGAACCTATGATATGGGACATCATAGTGCAAGAGAAATTATGCGTCAGTACATGGAATATACTAGTATGCTAGATGAGGTATGGCTGAATGCAAGGGTTCATATGCATAAACAATAACTAACTGAATGATATAAAGTAACTGAACATGAGAGTACATGAATAACTGAAACTACTATCAATACTGGGTATGCAATTTGTGCATGTAGATATACTATAACTAAGCTTTTCTAAAGCAAAGTACTTAGTTTTGATACTGAGTAACTGATAATCTGTGATTACTGATATTGATTGACTATATCTGGCAGTCCTGACTCTGTAGAACTGAACTGAGTTCTATATTGAAGACTGAAATTGAAACTGTGGGAGGTAATCATCTAACCGACATGCCCCAAATAAGATAAGATAACTGAGTTAGGGTCCAATCTGTAATCCCAATTAAAAGGGTGTTAGCATCGTACCAGGGGTACTAACAACTATTGTAGAGTCATTCCTAACTAACGGGTGACCCCTGAGACCATTCCTAACCTAGCGGGTATCCCTGAGTATGTCAGTCATATCTAACGGGTGAGATCTCATAACCTACGCTGGCTACATAGTTTGAGAACTAAGGGATTGCTTCTAGGGACCCAGTCTAAACTAAAGGGTGAGACCCCATCCCTAGGCTCGCTTGGTGTTGAATCCTACTCCCAACTGAAAGAAACTGAACTGAGTATACTGAACTAGACTAGACTGATTCAAAGTTTAGTGAGTCCTCCTAAGTTTTGTAACTGACTGAGTTCTACTGATCTTGAAATGACTGATACTATTCTATCACTGACATAGGATCTTGGTAAACAACTAAATTGTCGGGTATTAAATACCCCCAGGACTCGATAGCATGACAAGTAAAGCAAATCATGATCTTGACTAACATAATAATGTTCACTTAGTCATAATTCATCTATAGAGACATTTTATCAAACAATTGTAATGCATTAACTTGTACATGAATTGATAATACATGTTAGCATGCTATAATGACATTATTTCATTCTCATAGACAATTTATCAAACACATGGGAGGCATTCTTGTTTTACTAAATCATAAACACTTAGGGTAAACATGGTTATAAGAATCAACTTGCAAATTAAAAGGTTTATTATGAATATCATGTAAATCAACTCATACTAGGAACAATTCATGAAACTTGGAATTTAAATCATAGATAACACATAGGCATGGCAATTACAATGCCCAAACTTGCAAATTCATGGATTATAACACGGGGATTACTCAATTCAATATACACGCTATTAAATTTCATGGAATCTACTATTAATCATGGATTTAAAACTCAATAAATGTCAAAACATGAATACAATCCAATTTCATACATATGAATCATGAATCATGAATCTTGAAGTTTTAAAAACAGATTCTTGGACTCTATGGGTGAAAGGGACCCATAGATAAACACCTAACATACCTTAATTTATGAGTTTCTTGAAGTTCTTCGTGAATCCTTGAACTTTGTACTTGATCTCTTGAACTAGGGTTTTTTCCCCTTGAGAGAGAATGGTTTAACTTGGGGGAAAATTGGGTGAATAATGAAGTAACTAGGTTAATTAGAGGTGAATTTTGTGTTAAAGGATGACTGGGTTGAGGGGAAAAAGACTTTATTGCCCTCAGATTTAAAACTCAAAATTACTGAAAACTCCTAATTTTTGGCACCCGGTGTGACCGCTGCTATCGTATCGTGTCACTGGAAAATAGACATCTGGGAATTGGAATAGTGGCTCGACGCGGTATCATCGCGGTATCTTGCTAGATGAAATTTTTGTCCTTGGCGCGACGCGGTGGAATAGTATTGCCTCACTGAAAATTGACAATTGTGAACTGGGTCTACAATGCGACGTGCCAATATCGTGGAGCAACACTGGAATTGATGATTGCAATTTGGTCATGCTCTGCGACACGTTGATGGCTCAGGTGGCACATTATCTTACTAAAATAGCTCTAACTCTTCGCCCGGGTGTCGGATTTGGGAGAACTTTACACCGTTGGAAAGCTAATTGAATTTCCTACGCAATGAAAGGCTCTAAATTGAAATATACTGAGTATTTCAAAAAATTTGTATGGGATTACTCATGTACTAAGACTTAAATTAGGTTAGGGAACTATGGGGTATTACACATAGTCTTTGATACCAAGTTTGTAACACCCCGAAAGTACACCCTGAATGCCACACGGTGCTTATGGTCAGAAATGAACACAAGCTAACCCATGAGCTGGTACCTGCTGTGAGCATTGAATAATATGCTGGTAACGAACATATGCAGAGCTGAATATTTCATAAGTTTTTTCTTAAAGAAAATATCTGTGAAATTATAAGCCTGGAGATAAGTGTTTGAAAACATCCGTCTAAAAAAATGGTAAAATAATGTCAGAACTGACTAAACTGTCTGAAAGTATCTGAAAGCCTCTAAACTGACTAAATAAGATTTGAAGGGATAGGCCCCAACTAACTCCAATTGTCTGACTAAAGTAAAATACTAAAATAAACATAATTGGTCCTCGGAATATGAGGACTCACCACTACTACTATTGCTGATGCGCTGGAATATCTAAGTGCGGTTAGGAACCTGAGCATCCGAACCTATAATATGAGACATCATAACGCAAGAAATGAGTATACGGTCAGTACTTTGAATGTACTGGTATGATAAATAAGGTTAGGATGATATGCATAGACTCATATGTATGAATAATAATTGACTGAATGAATAGCATGAGATAACTGATGCATAGTATGCGTGATGGCTGTAAAATATGAGAATGCATGACCAAGAATATAACATGATACTAGAATAGTCTATAAACTGAAATATTGAAATCTGAGTAGTGATTTAACTGATAAACTGTATGCTATGGTTAAGCAAACCTGAATTGACTTCTGAACTGAGACTGGATTGAGATAGTGGGAGCTATCATCTAACCAACATGCCCTATTATAAGCTTATTAGGGCCAAACCTATGACCCCAGTTGGAAGGGTGTCAGTACCATGCCACGGGTACTAACACTGGCTGTGTGGATCCACTAAAGTAAAGTCCAAAGGACTAAAGAGTCACCCTCTACTGGCAGGTACTCTAGTGAGATATATGTCAGCCCTCAACTGGCAGGTTAATATCTCAACCTATGTTGGCTACGTAGTTCTGGAATGCAGGGACTGCTACTAAAGGTCACACCCTCAACTGGTAGGTGAGCCCCCATCCCTGGATTCGCTCAGTGCTAAATCCTACTCTTAACTGGACTGACTTTGATTACTAGACTGAACTAAGCTTACTGATATAATAACTGACTGGAGTGATAATACTCTAATATATCCAAAACCATTCTAAAAATATTGAGTCTAAGTAAACATCTAAGTTTTTGGGTATTCATAACCCCCAGGACTCGATAACATTAATAGTAGAAACATACTAAAGCTTTAAAGCATAATAAGTAGTGATTATTCAAAATCCAACAATTTAGGTATTTTATCAAACGCTTGAAATTCATGAACTTAGGCATGGGGATGATTGAAGCATGTGGTAATAACATAATAACAACACTAAAACCATACATTGGAGATTTAACATCAAATTTCATGCTTCAAACGTGTAAGGGTTACTCTTCAACTAAAATCACTTGCAAACATGATGTATAACCAAAATTCATAAAAACTTCATGAAAATAACTCATTGTAAAGATGTAAATTCATGATTTAAAGAATAAAAATAGGTTCTTGGACTCCATGGGTGAAAAGAGTCCTTGTATGATAATCTAACATACCTTAAAGATTTAATATTGCAAGAGAATTAACTTTCTTGATAGTCCTTGGGTGGTGAAGTTGAATTCTTGAGTTTTCTTGAAGGAATAGTGATTGACCTTGATTAATTTGAGGAAGGGTTAGGGTTTATTTGAGAATAAAATTGGAAAAAGTGAGCAAATAATGCCCTATCCATGATTTAATCCCGTGTTTTTACGAATTGGGATGATGGGAAAAGACAAAACTGCCCCTCTGAAATTTAAATTCATAACTAGGATGCCAATTAGGCCATCACCGTGATGCACCAAGGATGCCACCGCTAAACCTACCGCGACACGCCATAATCGCGGTGAGGTTCTGGAATTGAAATCCAAACGTGCCTCAATCCTCATCTGAAAAATCCAATACTTCCCAGAGATATGCTACTTACACCCCTGAATATTATAAGTTATCTAAGCATTAACAATTTTATATCTTGTATTGAATAGTAAAGATAAAAAACATACAAAATGTTAAATTTCTTAATTTTTTAGATTGGTAAATAAATTTGAATAATTATTTTTAATATATTGGATAAGTAAAAATGAACTAAAAATTATGGAATGTGGGAGTTACCATTAACCGGCATACCCCAATATGAGATACTCGGAGTCCAACTTGTAACCCCAGTTGGATGGATATTCAGTTCCTCGACAAGGGTACAAACATTGACTGACGTGGATCCACTAAACTGATGTCTAAAAAGACTAAAGTGTCAAGGTTGTTTTGAAGGGTGACCCATTAGAACCTACGGTGGTTCCATAGTTTTGAAACTTATAAACTTCTAATAAAGGTCTAAACCTAACTGACGGGTGGTCCTTCATCCCTGAGTTCACTCGGTGTTAAGTATCACTCCCAACGAAATGACACTGATAACTAAAAATGCTCAATAATACTAATATTCTAAAAATTGAGAACAAAAGATTAATCTAAAATTATTAAATAATATGTATTCATAAGATTATGCATGAAATCCTAGGTCATTGGGTGTTCATAACCCACCATCTCTGAATAATTCAACTAATCATGGTAATACTACAATTTGAACATAATAGGAAATTTAATAAATCAAGCCCAAAATCAAGAACAAAATAATCAAATTTCATAATCATGGATATGAAAATATGCTCAAATTAATGGAAAAACATCTATTCATGGTGTAGTCAAAGTAAGAAACGGAAAGATATAGAAATTCTCACTTTACATGGAAACCCTAAGCTTGAAGCGTGAATTAAACTTGAGAAATTGAGTTAACCTTGGGACCCAATGGGTGGAAGGAAATCCATTGATGAAATATCATGTACCTGAGGTTGAAAAAATTGATGAAATATTGGGGTTTGAAGTTTGAAATTGAAAAACCCTAATTTTTGCCTTGACAGAAGAAAATTACCTCTTTCTTTTTTTCTCTGTACGAGTTGATTGAATTTGAGTTAATGGTGAATTTAGGGTGTTTTAACCTTATATTAAAACCTTAGGATATATTAAATGACATTGTTTTGATGTTAAAAGGGAGAGAAAAGACCCAAAAGCCCCTTTAAAAATGTTATAACAGTGTAGAACTGTCCCGACTGACGATTTGTGAGATGGGCCATCACTCCCATGAACAACCATCCCAAAATGACATAATTTTGGTATTTCTAATTAATAATGATGGTTTGGCACGAATGTTCGTCACTCGGTCCATCGCTGGTATGACAATCCGTCACCTGGGCCATTGCGCCTGCCAGACAAGCACCTTTTTTGGTAAATCAAGCATAACTTTTTACTTCGATGTTAGATTAAGGAAAAATTGGTATTATTAGAAATATAATTAAGTTATCTATATTTTGTGGTTCTTGAGCTCAAAATCTCTTAATAATTTGAAAATTATACTCATTTGAAGTTGACTATAACAATATTCTTTACAAGAATTCAATTGATAAGGGGTATTTTGACTTGTCTATAAGCTTGGGTTATTTGAGGCCTTAATATATGTTTAAATCACTTATCAAACTATAAAAACATGATATTTTATTTTTGAATGAACTTAAAGAATATTTCTAATATTGACTTGAATTATCGAGGTATTACAATATCTCCTCCTTGGGGTCATTTGTCCCAGGATGAAAACTAACTAAGTTGAAGTGTTAGGGGAAAGCATTAATTCCCATAATGAACTCCTACAAATTGAATAATGACTTGATTACTGAATCTGTAACTGATATATGGACCGAACCGAACTCATGAATACATGTTATTAGCATGAGAATAGCTGAGTGGCCTGAGATAGACAAAAAATTTTAAGGGGAAACTATTACCTCAAGTTGCGACTAATTTTGAAGAGAAAAGATGGGGGTACTTGGTAATCATATCTACCTCTATTTCCCATGTATCTCCCTCAACTGACTTATTTTTCCACAAAACCTTTACTAAATCCACCTCTTTATTTCTCAAATTACAAACCTAAAAATCAAGGATCTCAATTAGGACCTCTTCATAAGAGAGACTGTCTTTCACATCCACACTCTATAAAGGAACAATCGATGTTGGATTACCAATGCATTTCTTTAGCAAGGAAACATGGAAGATTGGATGCACTGATGCTATATCTGTGAGCAATTCCAACTCATAGGCTACATTACCACAGTGACTCAAAATCTAATAAGGATCAATTTCTTCACCCCATTCATAGGCGAAACCTTCAAGAAATCATGATTACCTACAGAAAACTCAAGCTCCCTTCTTCTCATATCTGTATAGGATTTTTGATGACTCGGAGTGGTTTTTAGCCTTTCTCTAATCAGCTAAACTTTTCTAGTGACTCATGTACTAAATTTGGCCCTATTAAAGTAACTTCACTGACCTCAAAACAACCAACAGGAGATCTACACCTTCTACCATAAAGTTCTTCAAATGGGGCCATCTAAATACAAGAGTGATAGTGGTTATTATAAGCAAACTCAATCAAAGGAAAATGATCATCTCAAAAACCCTTAAAGACAGTCACACATTCTCTTAATATGTCCTCTATGATCTGGATGGTCTTCTCTGCCCGACCATCTGTTTGCGAGTCAAAAGTCATACTAAGATGAACTTGCGTACCAAGACCCTTTTGCATCTTCCAAAATCAATAGGTAAACTGGGTACCTCTATCTGAAATAATGGTCAAATAGACTCTATGCAATTTAACCAACTCTCTAATATAGAGTTTAGTATAATATTCAGCTAAATTTACAGTGTTAACTGACAAGAAGTAGGCCAACTTAGTCATTCGATCCAATATAACCCAAATAGAATCATGTTGTCTGCGAGTACGAGGCAACCTAGTAATGAGGTCTATATTCATCACTTCCCACTTCCAAGTAGGAATTTTGATTTCCTGAAATGTACCACCAGGTCTCTGGTGCTTAACCTTAGCTTAATAGCATTTTGGACACTTAGCCACAAAGTTTGCGATATCCTTTTTCATGTTGTTCTATCAATAGAGTTCTAGTAAATCATAGTACATCTTAGTAGATATAGGATGAATAGAATACCAAGAACCATGATCTTCTGCCAGCATATTCTTTCTCAAGTCATCTATAGCTAAAACATTTAGTCTGCACTAGCAACAAAGAACACCATCTCTTCCTTGGGTGAAAAATCTCCACCTTATGACTCCGGTTTCTTCTTTCAACCTAATCAAAGTAGGATCACTATCTTTTCTTTCCTTCACCTCAGCTATCAACAATGATTTCAAGCTGTTATGAACCAAGATATTACCTTTGGTTCAATCAACCAACCAATCTCCAAACCTAGTAAGATGGTGAACCTCACAAACTAACTCTTTTTTCTCATCCTCAATATGAGCAATACTCTCATAGATAATCTTCTAAGAGTGTCAACAATAACATTGGCTTTGCTCGGATGATACAAAACATTCATATCATAATTATTCAACAATGCTAGCCACCTTCTCTTATGAAGATTTATATATTTCCAGTTGAACACATACCAAAGACTGCTGCCAACTCAAGATCATGAGTCAGGTAGTTCTTTTCATGAGGTTTGAGTTGTCTAGAAGCATATTCTATATCCCTGACCCACCATATCAACACACAACTAATTCCAAATCTAGAAGCATTATAGTAAACCAAAAAACCATCTGAAGTCTCTAGCAGAGTGAAAACTAAAGAAGAGGTGAGTCGAGTCTTCAACTCCTGAAAACTCTTCTCACAAAAATTGGACCATTAGAATTTGACTTTCTTTTAAGTCAATATAGACTTGGGAGAACCAATAAATAAAAATCAGTCAAGAATTCGTCTATAGTAACTAGCTAAACATAAGTAACTCCTGATATCTGATTGAGAGATAGGTCTAGGTTAGTCCCTCACTATTTCACTTTTCTGAGGATCAAATCAAGTGCCTTCACTAAAAATGATATGAACAATAAATGTTATTGATTTCAACCAGAATTCACACTTTCTAAACTTAGGAAAAGTAAGTGATATTTTAGAGTCTGCAAGACAATCCTAAAATGATCTGCATGTTTATCTTCACTTTGAAAATAAAAAAGGATGTCATCTATGAAAATTATAACAAGCATGCCCAAGTACTACTTGAATACCCTATTCATCAAGTCCATAAGAGTTGCATGAGCATTTATTAGTACAAAAAACATAACAACAAATTTAAAGTGTCCATATCAAGTTCTAAAAGTCATCTTTGGAATGTCTCATTCTCTGACTCTGAGCTAATGATAGCTGAATCTGAGGTCTATCTTAGAGAAACAATTGGCACCTTGAAGTTGGTCGAACAAGTAATCAATCCCAAGAATGGGATACTTGTTCTTGGTTGTGACCTTGTTCAACTAACAATACTCAATGCACATTCTAAGAGAATCATCTTCTTGCACACAAAAAGAACTAGAGCACCCCATGGAGAGACAATAGGCCTAATAAAACCCCTTTCTAAGAGATCGTTCAAATATTTCTTTAATTCCTTAAGCTTGAATGGATTCATTCTATAGGGTAGAAATAGGTTTGGTATCTGAAAGAAGATCTATCCTGAATTCAATTTCTCTTTAGAGAGATACTCCGGGAAGATCTTCAGGAAACACTTCTGGATATTCATTTAGCATAGAGAATGACTCAAGAATTGGGGTCTTAAACTTTGTATCCTTAACCCAAACAAGATAATAGATGCACCCTTTGAAAATTATTTTTCTTGCCTTAAGGAAAAAAGACAAATCGACCTATATGAAAGATCCGCTCTAGGATCTAACAATGCATAAACATGAATATAAATACCTTTCAACATACCAGTGGCCATGTGTAATACCCCAAGTTTTCATCTTTAGACCTATCACCAAATAGATCATTAAATTAGCTTTCCAATGCCATAAGTCTCGCCTTAATTAGATTTCATGGCTAAAATAATGGAAAATTTCCCAAGGGTTTGTCCAATTAGCATTGAGAATGACTTAAGAAATGACCCATTACCAGACATAACAAGTTGTTGTGTGGAGTTGTTGCCACGACAGTGAGGTACCCTAGAAATTTAGCCCTGTGGTAATGAGTCCAGCCAATGACTCGTTATTATTCCTAATAAGCCGTTAGGTGGACCTATTGTCAGAATTGGAAGAAACAAAGAAATCAAGGCCCCAATAATGACTACTTCTAGTGACTCATGATTAGAACCAACGAGTCGTTAGGAGGAAAGTCATTGTCTGAACAGTAAAGACCCAAGGATTGGGTCCCCCAATCACGAATCTAGGACCCGACTCATGAATAGTCATAACAGGTTGTATCCTGAGTCATCACAATTGGAACCAGTTGATGTTGGGTGTATTTATACACTTTAGCGTTATAATTCTAGCTTATTTAGCCTTGTTCTGAGAATAATTCATGTGATTAACATGTTAATATGATATAATAAAGTATTTAAGTGTTAAAGGACGTGATTACAATGTTCCAAGTATTTTCCAAGCAAGTTTGTATTTAATTGAGACCTTTAGAGTTTAATCGAGAAAACTAGTTTTACTAGCTTGAGCTAGTTGCGTGTCTAATTGGTTTTGTGTGATTCTAATTTGTTTAATTTGTTCCAAATGGTTTAAATGTATAATTATGAGTGGAATAAATTATTTGTAAAGTATAATGTTTAATTTTAGTAAGTCAAGAGTCGGAACATAAAGTTAAAGATTATTGCGAATTAGCCTAGTCTTAGCTTGTGTTTTGATTCATCATCATGGATATTATGCTGTTATGATCTCTAATTCGTGGTGTATGATTATGTAGGAAGCTTTGTGATCTGAATACGGAGATAATATTATGATATAAATGCTGGAAATCAAAGGGAAATACACCACAAGACAAGGGATGTAAGGAAGGACGATCAACACTTAACCAAATTTGTGAAGATGAATTCCAGTAGCACCATGCGATAAGCGTGCGTTGCATGCTCCATTACTATGGAATAAAACTTGCATCACATGCTTCATTCCTATGTATTACAGCGTACATCGCATGCTCTATTCCTATGGAATACAGCGTGCGTCGCATGCTCTATTTTAGGGTTTAATTTTACTCTGATTCTTTGTCCAACATGGATTGGGCTTACCTTATTGCTATAAATACATCTTTGCATCACATTTTTAGTTATCTATGGACGTTTTGAAGGATTAAGGGTCTGCTACAACTTTGACTTTTAGGTTTTTATTATTTTAATTTTGTTCAAACATGTTCTTAGTCGTTAATTACCATCTTGTGATTGCGATTATGACTATTCGTAGATAAACGCCCTCTTTCTGGGGTTAAATCAAAGTACAAGAGTACTATTATTTTGAATTAAGTACATTTAGTTTGCTTATCATTATTGGTTGTGTGCTCACCTTTGTTTTAACTATTTGATGAATTGATTACCCAAAAAATATATCAATTATCTACCTTGTGAACTTGGGAGAGGGAATAGAGAATAGAACTTGGAGATGAACAAAGTATGGTTTGTATTCCTTTATAAAATAAGGAATTCAAATTAACATATAGAACAGGCATGTACTTAGATAACTTTCTTGATTCATACGTAGGATGATATCTTAAAGAACTTAAGTGGACTATTACATCCCCACTCAACGATGTAGTTGTCAGGTTCAACTTAGGTAAAGGATTAGAGGTCGGGAGACCATGATCATGCGATTAACCGTACAGATCAACAACCAACATAAGAAAGTGAACGAATGAAGTTCAACTACATAGTATGATTGGTCAAAGTGATTTAACCCTGGGTTTTCTCCTATTGATTAGTTCAAGATCATTATTTTATGAATTGTTTACTTTTCTTCAGTTATAAATTACAAACTCTCTTTTTGGTTACTATTGTATCAATTGAATCTAAAGTGTGAACTAGAATTAAATCATTTTTGAACCAAGTCCCTGTGGGATCAATATTTGGTTTTAATTAGGCCATTTTACTACTTGATAAAACCACGTACACTTGTGTGTGCGCTTGGGTGCTACCAAGTTTTTGGTGCCATTTCCGGGGACTTGAAATTTGGAAACTATTTATTTTAATTTTACTTTTAGATTTATTTGGTGTTTTTCGCTTTGTCTTGGTTTTGTTTTTACAGGAAATAGGTTTTCAACGTAGTAAGCTGGCAGGGGATCGGGAGTTGGTTGAATCAGACCTCGAACCCGAGCAATTTTTCCATCAACATAGGAGAGAAGCAATCTTTCTCCCCTGAATTCCTTAAATCCAAGAAGACTAAGAGAATCCTGCTATAATGGTTGCAGAACAACAAGAACGCAGGACGGTTGAGAAGTGGCAGTCCCACTTCCTATGAACTTGACTTCCCCAATTCAAAGATCGGCTGCTGGGGGAAATTTTGAGTTAAAACACAACATGGTTCTGTTTTTTATCAGTAGTGGATAATTTATAGGGATTTCACACGAGGATCCACAAGTTCATTTGCAAAATTTCATTGAGCTTACTGATACATTTATTTCGATTAGGGTGAATACAAATTATGTGAGGCTGACACTTTTTCCGCATTCACTATTGGGGGAATCTAAAAGGTGGTTAAATGTGGAGCCAGCCAATTCAATCACATCATGGGACAGCTTATCCAGAAAGTTCCTCATCAGATTCTTCCCATCTGGCAAGGCTGCGAGACTTCACAATGAGATAGTGAACTTCAAGCAAAAGCCAGATAAAAACCTTTATCATGCTTGGGAATATTTCAAGGCACTTTTTCGGGACTATCCACATCACCAACAGTCCAATGAGGTACTTGATCATACTTTTGTAGAAGCACTTGATCACAATATGAAGATTTTGTTGGATTCAACCGCATGTGGTTAAGCACTAGAATTAACTTATGATGAGCTATGCATATTGTTGAACTGCATGGTACAAACAAATCTTGAATGGAATTCAGATGCTAGAAGTTCTACGAAAAGAATTGCAGGTGTATTGAAGGTGGACCAGTTCACTGCTTTATCGGCTCAGGTGTCTGCATTACGAAATTTGATAAATACTCAGCTCAGCAACCTAAAAGTTGGAGCTCCACAGCCTACCACAATAGTAAATATAGTTCAGCAAACTAGTAGTTGGTGTGAGGTATGTGTAAATAGTAGTCATTCTGCAACCATGTCTGCTTCAAATACAAAATCATTAATGTATGTGGACAATTCTCAAAGGTCGAATTATGGTAATGCCTACAATATGAAGTGGCAGACTCAGCCATGGAACGCACAACAACAGCAAATTCCACAACCATAGGCCCAAATAAACCAGTCAACTAATAATATGGAAGAGATGAGAAGCAAATTTTAGATAATCAAGCACAGTTAATTGTGGACATAAAAAATTCGCAAGCGGCCTAGAGAATCTTAGAGTTGCATATGAGATAGTTACACCAGGTGTTAAATACTAGGCCACATGGTGGTTTGCCAACAGATTTAGAAAATCCAAAGCAGGTTATGGCAATCACCTTAAGGAGTGGTAAAGAGCTTCAAGGAGAACCTCCAAAGGTAACTAAGGAGGTAGATACAGAATTGACTCCCCCATAAGTTACCAAAGAAGTTGCTAAAAAATCAAAAAAGTCTGAGTACTTGAAAGAAAAAGTTGCTACAGAAGAAAAGAAGCAGATGCCGCCATTACCCTTCCCTTAGAGGTAAATAAAAGAGAAGGAGGATGCCATGTTCAATAAGTTATTGATTTTGGGGCATATAAATAGGTTCCAATCATGTTGAGGCTTCCATTCTTAGAAACTAGAGGAGCTTCGATTGTTGTTAGAGAAGGCACGCTTAAAATGAGGGTAGAGGATGAAGAGACGGTATTTGATGTTTACAAAGCACCCAATATAACATCCTATTTTAAAGATTTATCTATGATCAAGTTATTGAAGGGGAAAAGTGTGGTATGGTTAGTCCACCAAAGACCTCTTTGGACTACCTAATTAAGCGGACTAAGATAAACCCACTGCTTCCCAACATGATAAAGGTTGAAATTGAGAGAGATATTAACCTTTAGAGTGCAAACTCAAGAGGTCAGAAATGAATAAAAAAATGGCTCCAAAAGAGGAGTATAAGGATGAAAGAATATGGTAGAGTTAAGTTGGGTCATGCCGTGACACTAAATCAGGCGTTTCTTGGAAGGCAAACCAAGTTAATTAGGTATGTTTTCTTTTTAATTTTTAGTTTTTATTTCACGTAGTTTTTATTTTTGGTTGAGTCACAAGTTAATGGTAAGTCTGAGTACCATAAACTTGAGCTAAGGAGCATGGCAAAGACTGAGTGTGGGGTCCCACAGACCTTCTTTATGTGTAAAGATGTTACTAGCTAGGCCTAGAGGCCTCAGGGAGTATTTATCTTACTTTTAAGTTAACTTTAGGGACAAAGTACATTTTAAGTGTGGGGTGGGGAAATTCCCAAATTTAGGCTCAATTTAATTTTCTTTTTGTGTAAGATATTCTTGTTGTTGTTATTTTTGATTGCATGGGGCATGTGTTTTAGTTGTATAAGCATGTAGAATTGTGTAAATTACTATGTTTGAGACTCTTAGGCTCAAGTTTGTGACTCTTGTACTTTTTGACTTAAATTTAAATTCATGCTATTGTTGGTTGGGAGTCTATGATGATCCTATTGAGTTGAGCATGTGCCATGTATGATGTGAGGTATTTTGTATATTTCTTGTTGTGTATGATCTCTAGAACTTGCCTTGTGTGTGCAAAGAGAAATAAAGAATATGAGTTTAGGAAATGATTTGGGCATTTCTTTGATAGCCTTGTTTTGTTCCTTCTTTTTGACCTACCCTTGGGCATAGTATTAGTTAAACCCCATTGAGACTTTAGCTTATTTTCTTTGGGAGACTTATATGTAACCTAATCCTTTCTTTGGTAAATCCTAATTTGATCCAAAAGCTCCTTGGCGCTTTACTAAAAAATTAATTGAGTAAGGAGTTTGAGAAATAAGAGAAAAAAGGTGAAATTGATGCGCCAAGGTAATAGTTATTAGTGTGATAATTGATGTGTGGTGGATGGGTTTGATAGACATTATGCTAGAAATATTACCATGGTTGTGAAAAAAAAAACATTTGATTCATGTGGTAATAAACAATACTTCCACCATGTGTTTGTGAAAGTGCTTAAACGAGATGGGGCAAAACAAAAGAATAATGGTATGATTTGGTTGTTGGAGATTTATTTTAAATGTATAATGCAGTGTATTAAAGCGCTTAGAGAGGTTAGTCATTATTCCCAAATAGTTCCTACCCATCCCTTAGCCTACATTACAACCCGAAAAAGACCTATTTGATATTAAGCTTTAACATTATGATATTAGTGGAGCATTACACTAAGTTAAATCTTATGATTCATTGTGTGTAACTTGTGAATTCCTTGTGAGAGTGAGCGTAATTTGATTCTTGTACCCATCGTTTTATGAATTGCTTAATCTTGAGTGATTATGGGTAACTCTCTTATTGTAAGGGGCACATGTTTGATGAATGTAGGTGATTTGTATAATGTCCTTTATTGAATGATAATCATGAGTTTTCCAACTAGGTGAGTAAATTCTTGAGGCTAGGATTTTTTGGAGTAGTGTTCATGAGATATCAATTGTGTAGATAACGTGCTTTGTATAGAAACTTGTATTTTGTGTAGTCATTATAGTTATAGCTTGAGTGTCTTGGATGTAGTAGAAGTGTAGAGTCTCCTAAACTTATGATACTTAGAGTTAAGAGTTGTTAGAGGATGAACAAGGCTTTGAGTGTGGGGTGGTGATGTTGGGTGTATTTATACACTTTAGTGTTACAATTCTAGATTATTTACCCTTGTTCTGAGAATAATTCGTGTGCTTAACCTATTAATATGATATAAAGAAGCATTTAAGTGTCCAAGGAAGTGATTACAATGTTGCAAGTGTTTTCCAAACAAGTTTGTACTTAATTGAGGCATTTAGAGTTTAATCGAGAAAATTAGTTTTACTAGCTTGAGCTAGTTGCGTGTCTAGTTGGTTTCGTGTGATTCTAATGTGTTTAATTTGTTCCAAATGGTTTATATAAATAATTATGAGCGTAATAACTTGTTTGTAAGGTACAAAGCTTAATTTGAGTAAGTCAAGAGTCAAAATATTAAGTTGAAGATGATTGTGAATTAGCCTAGTCTTACCTTGTTTTTTGATTCATCGTCATGGATATTGTATTGTTATGATCTCTAATTCATGGTGTGTGATTATGTAGGAAGCTTTGTCAGCTGAATACAGTGATAATATGATGATATAAAGGCTGGAAATGCAAGGAAAATACACCACAAGACAAGGGATGGAAGGAAGGAAGATCAACACTTAACCAAATTCATGAAGATGAATTCCAGTAGCACCATGCGATAAGCGTGCGTCGCATGCTCCATTCCTATGGAATACAATGTTCATCGCATGCTCTATTCCTATGGAATACATCATGTGTCGATAATGTTGGGTGTATTTATGCAGTCTAGCATTAATATTCTAGCCCTTTTTAGCCTTGTTTTGAGGATGATTCTTATGATATATGTGTTTATAATTACATAAATGAGCATTAATGTGTCCAAATATGTGTTTACAATGTTTAATGGTGTTTTCACATCAGTTTTGATTCAATTTGAGCATTTAGAGTTCAATCGAGAAAACTAGTGTGACTAGCTTGAGCTAAGTGTTTGTCTAGTCTATTGTGTTGGGTTCTAATGTGTTTTAATGAGTTACTAAGGTTGTTATTATGTATTTATATATTAAAAAACTTAGTTATAATCTTCAAAGGTCAATTGGATCAAAACAAGAGTCAAAACAATGAGCTTAAGCTCAATGTGCATTTAGCTCAAATTGACGTGTAAGTTGAGCGTTAATTTAGTGCAAGGAAGTCGTCGTCAACATATTTACCCAACTTTGGAGTCGGGGTCGAATCCATAAGGAACAATGTGAGTGGCGATTAAACTAATTTGAAACTATAGCTACAAGTTCAATTCAAACAAATGATACAAAAAGATAAAACAAGGGTTTTTGAATGGTTTAAAAAAAGTTACTAAACACTTTAATTTAACAATATTATGGGAACCCAGAGTTGTGTTCACTATCATTATTGGTTCTTGATAAATATTAGCTATGGCTCAAGATTGTTGTGATAGATAGGAACAATAGACCATCAATGTTTAAGCATAATCTAAATGTATCCCGACTTGCTTAGATATTCAATTCCCTAATTCTTCCGAACTTAGGAAAGTTAATGCTTGACCAGATTTTATCTCAAGTTAATTAACCTTTTCATAGTGTTAATCACTTGAATGGAGTTTATAATTACAAGTCCCCTTTGATAATTCACTTCCTATTAGATTGATTTCTTATTCCAAGCAAATCAACACTAGGCTTAGTTTATTGTTTGCAACCAATAAACAAAATGTACAATAAAAGAATTATCAAGAAGTTCCTAATGTCTTGAAAATCTTGCTCAACTAATGTTTTATAACACCAAAATCATAGATCCCACAAATCAAGTAAATAAAATTAGCAACTCATGCTACAAAAATCAACAATATGTATTGAATTCATAATCAAGAATAAGTAATAAATCATACCTACAATCAATCTTCAAATGGAAGATGTTTACAAGAATGTTAAGAACCCTAAATGATAGGTTTCTCTCATTTTCCGCTTCTCCTATGCTTCCCCAAAGTCAGCTGATGCATTCCCTAATTGTGTCAATATTTTCCTTTTATAGCTGGGCTGAAAAATCAATTTCCAGAATCTCGACGCGATTTCATTGCGTCTTGTCGCCTCCTCAAAGTCCATTAAATGATTCACTCGCATATGGGACTCAAAATTGGGCCTATTATGAATCCATTATTGTTTTTCATGAGTCCATTGGACATTTTTAATGCATACACGCACCCAATACATTTCAGGGGTCCAAACTGCATTAATTTTTGTATTGTTCTTCCGTTGAGCAATTTCGATCCTTTATGAGTTTTTTACACTTGATTTAAAGATTTTATATCCTTAATATATCATCATATTCCATTTAAAAAGAATCCTAAATCATTAAACACCAAAAATTATATCTCAAAAAAACAAAAAATCCAAGATGGTGAACTCAAAACACGAGTTAAACATAGGCTAAATGCACATTGAGCTTAAGCTCATTGTTTTGACTCTTGTTTTGATCCAATTGACCTTTGAAAATTATAAATAAGTTGTTTCATATATAAATAAAAAATAACAAACTTATTAACTCATTAAAACACATTATAACCCAACACAATAGACTAGACAAACATCTAGCTCAAGCTAGTCACACTAGTTTTCTCGGTTGAACTCTAAATCCTCAAATTGAATCAAAACTCATGTGAAAACACCATTAAACATTGTAAACACATATTTGGACACATGAATGCTCATTTATGTAATTATAAACACATATATAATAACAATCATCCTCAAAACAAGGCTAAAAAGGTTTAGAATATTAATGCTAGAGTACATAAATACACCCAACATCAACACCTCTCACTTAAAGCCTTGTTCGTCCTCGAACAATTCTTCACTCTAAGTATCATGAGATGGGGACTCTACACTTCTACTATATGCAAGACATTTAAGATAGTACTATAATGACTACACAGAATCTAAGAGTCTACACTAAGCATGTTATTTACACCATTGAAAACTCATGATTACTACTCCAAGACATCCTAGCCTCAAGAATTTACTCACCTTATTGGAAAACTCATGTTTATTATTCAGTCAAATACATCTTACAGATCACCCATATTCATCAAACATGTGACCTCACAACAAGAGAATTACCCATAAACACTCACAATAATGTAATTTATAACAATGGGTACAAGAATCAAATTGTGCTCACTATCACAAAGAATTCACAAGTTACACATAATGAACCATAGGCTTGCCCTTAGTGTAGTGCTCCACTAATAGTCAAATGTAAAGTTTTAGATCAAGTAGGTCTTTTTCGGGTTGTAATATAGGCTAACGGAAGGGTAGGACTATTTTGGCCAAGAATTGAAACTAACCTCTCTAAGCGCTTTCATACAACACTTTTGACAATTGAAACCAATCTCTAACTACCCATGTACACCACTTTCATCTACCACATCTTCTATTTTATCCCATCTTATTAAGGTCATTTCCATACATTATGGTGGGAGTATACTATGTACATATAATTCAATTTTGTTCTTTTTTCACACCTATTTTATGCTACGCACCCCTATGATAGCCACCCTCAGCTTAAGCGATTTGCCTTAATTGAGGTGCACAATGTCCAAGGAGGACCAGGGCTAAAACAGATTCATTGTAATACAACTGGGCTAAAAAAATGGGAACCTTTCAAACACAAATTTCTCTAATTCCCAACCACAACACATAATGATTTTTTTAAAACACCAATAGTTATTACTTAGGGGCTTCAATTTCACCTTTTCCTTCTTAAAGCTCCAACTCCTTAACTCAATTAATTTTACACTAAAGATCTTAGTAGCTTTGGATCAAAGTAAGGTCAATCAAGGAAGGGGATTAGGCTACACATGAGGCTGCCAAAGAAAAGGCTAAAGGCTCAATGGGGTTAACTAAGATAACGCCCAAGGGTAGGTAAAAATAAGGCAAAATTAAGGCTATCAAAGAAATGCCTATATCATATCCTAAACCCACATTCTTTATTTCGCTTCACACATACAACAGGCAGGTTCTAGATATCACATGCAACAAGGAATATACAAAAATCTTCCACGCACATGGCACATGCTCAATTCATAAAGGATCATCATAGACTTTCAACCAAATAATTGCACCAATTCAAAATTAAGACAACAATTACAAGAGTCACAAACATGAGTCTAAGAGTCAAAAATAACAATCCACACAATTCAACATGCTTTTAAAAATCAACCCACTTGCATCATGTAATCAAAAATAGCACCAATAAGAATATCTCACTTATTTCTAACCTATTTTCTTTTAAATTGAGCCAAAAGTTGGAAATTTTCCCACCCCACACTTAAAAATCTACTTTGTCCCCAAAGTAAATTTTTAAATAAAGCAATAGAAATACTTCCTAAGGCCTCTAGTCCTAGCTAGAGGCATCTTCACATAGAGAAAATCCATGGGACCCCACACTTAATCTTTGCTATGCTTCAAGATCAGATTTTCGGTATTCAGACTTCCCATTAACCTTAGCTTGGGTTGCCTCCCAAGAAGCGCCTGATTTAATGTCGTGGGACGATATCTTTTGACGATTATTTACGTCTCCTTTAGAGAATTTGAAACGTCTACCCAACTTTTGATCAATATATCTTTGAGGCACATTGGTCAAAGGTAAGGATACAATGACACTTCCTTTATCTCACCACCTTGACGACTTAAATCTCTTACCTAACTTCATATCAAATTTTTGAATGGGCTCATTGGGTATTGATGAGAACATTAACAATCCACTTGTTGCACATTGAATTTTGGCTGTATTGACCTTCAAGTGGGGGTCTTCATTTTGCTCTTTTTGAATGACAAACTCCAAAATATAAGGATTTTATTCCTCATTCTCAAATCACATCATTTGCTTGGGTAGGTGTACTTTTATCACATCCACCAAGCACAATGTTGAAAAATGATTTGAATGAGGTCTTCTGCCTACTTTCGAAGTTGCATCCTTCTCGTCATCTTCACCCTAAATTGGTCTAGAGTCTTCATAAGAGATTGGCTTGGTTCCTTCTTTTGCCTCTAGCACCATTTCCTCAATCTTTGCATTATCCTTCATGGTTGGTTTGGTTGGTTGAGAAATCACCGAGGGTTGCTCAACATCAATATAGGATTCTTGCTTCTTATCTTCACACTCTTTCCCACAGATAAAATATCATCTAAACATAATGTAGAAAAATTCTTTGAATGATTGACCTCTATTTCCTCATGAATGATTGACCTCATGTCTTGACACATATCACATAAGATATCATGCGTTGTTTCCTAGAGATCCAACATTTGTTGAAATATAGATTTAATGCCACTCTTTCCGGTGTTTCGTTCTTTCTTTTCTTGACCACAAGACATATCAAAATTATAAGAAGAACTAGAATTTAGGTTAGCACAATAGGGGAAGGGGGAATTTGGGCAATCACTCCAATGTCCATCTTGACCTCCACATAAAGAACAATTATACTCCTGATAGGATAGAGATGGGCACACATAGAGATGGTGCACACATCACTTTCTGGGGAGCATATCTATAATCTTACGAAAAGTGAGGTCCATCATAATATGGATATGGATCATCAAGATAAGATTTCCAAACATCAAACTCACATTCATTACAAGATGCCATAGTAATAAGTAAACTAAAATAAAAATCTACCTAACACAAGTAATGAAAGAAAATTACAAACAAATATTTACAAGATTGACTTCAAGCAAGTAAGCTAAAATTCCAAACCAACTCAATACGCCAAATTGTTCCCCGAAAACGGCGCCATTTTTGATAACGCTCAACTTACACGTCAATTTAGTGCAAAACGGTTGTCGTCAATATATTTACCCAACTTTAGAGTTGAAGTTGAAACCACGAGGAACAATGTGAGTGACGATTAAACTCATTTGAAAAATAGCTAAAAGTTCAATTCAAACAAATGATACAAAAAGATAAAATGGGTTTTTTTTAATGGTTTAACAAAAGTTACTAAACACTTTAATTTAACAATATTATCGGAAACCAGAGTTATGTTCACTATGAGTATTGGTGATTGATAAATATTAGCTATGGCTCAAGATTCTTGTGATAGATAAGAACAATAGACCATCAATGTTCAAGGATAATCTAAATGTCTCCCGACCTACTTAGATCTTCAATTCCCTAATTCTTCCGAACTTAGGAAAGCTAATGCTTGACCAGATTTTATCTCAAGTTAATTAACCTTGTCATAGCATTAATCATTTAAATAGAGTTTAGCATTCCAAATCCCCGTTGATAATTCACTTCCTATTATATTTATTTCTTATTCCAAGAAAATCAACACTAGGCTTAGTTTATTGTTTGCAACCAATAAACAAAATGTACAACAAAAGAATTATCAAGAAGTTCCTAATGTCTTACAAATTTTGCTCAACTAATGTTTTATAAGGCCAAACTCATAGATCCTACAACTCAAGTAAAGAAAATTAGCAACTCATGCTACAAAAATCAACAATATGTATTAAATTCATAAGCAAGAATAAGTAATAAATCATACCCACAATAAATCTTCAAATGGAAGATGTTTACAACAATGTTAAGAACCCTAAATGAGAAGTTTATCTCATTTTCTACCGCTCCTATGCTTCCCCAAAGTCAGAAGATGCGTTCCCTAATTGTGTCAACATTTCCCTTTTATAGCTGGGCTGAAAAACCAATTTCCAGTATCTCGACGTGAATTCATCGCATCGCGTCGCCTCCTCAAAGTCTATTAAATGATACACACACCTATGGGACTCATAATTAGGCCTCTTATGAATCCATTTTTGTTTATCATGATTCAATTGGACATTTGTAATGCACACACGTGCCCCATACATTTCAGGGGTCCAAACTGCATTAATCTTTGTATTGTTCTTCTGTTGAGCCATTTCTAGCCTTTATGAGTTTTTCACACTTGATTTGAAGCTTGTATAGCCTTAATATATCATCATAGTCCATTTAAAAATCATCATAAAGCATTTAAAAACATAAAGTAGAGCTCAAAACAATAAAAAATCCAAGTCGGTGAACTCAAAACACGAGCTAAACATAGGCTAAATGCACATTGAGCTTAAGCTCATTGTTTTGACTCTTGTTTTGATCCAATTGACCTTTGAAGATTATAGATAAGTTGTTTCATATATAAATACATAATAAAAACCTTATTAACTCATTAAAACACGTTAGAACCCAACACAATAGACTAGACAAACACCTAGCTCAAGCTAGTCACACTAGTTTTCTCGGTTGAACTCTAAATGCTCAAATTGAATCAAAACTCATGTGAAAATACCATTAAACATTGTAATCACATATTTGGACACATGAATGCTCATTTATTTAATTATAAACACATATAGCATAAGAATCATCCTCAAAACAAGGCTAAAAAGGGCTAGAATATTAATGCTAAAATGCATAAATACACCTAACATCAGTAGCATGCTCCCTTCCTATGGAATATAACGTGTGTAACATGCTCTATTTTAGGTTTCACTTTTACACTGATTCCTTGTCCAAAACATCTTGGGCTTACCCTATTGCTACAAAGACATCTTTGTATCATGTTTTTACAAATCTTTTGACGTCTTGGAGGATTAAGGGGCTGCTACAACTTTGAATTTTAGGTTTTTACTATTTTAATTTAGTTCATACATGTTCTTAGTCATTAATTACCACCTTGTGATTTCAATTATGACTATGCGTAGCTAAACTCCTTTTTTTCGGGGTTAAAGCCAAGTACATGAGTACTATTATTTTGAATTAATTTTGTTTAATTTCCTTATCATAATTGGTTGTGTATTCATCTTTTTTTAACTATTTGATGGATTGATCACCCGAAAAATATATCAATTGTCTACCTTGTGAACTCAAGAGAGGGAATAGGGGATAGAATGTAGAGATGAACAAAGTATGGTTTGTATTCCTTTATAAAATAAGAAATTCAAATTAACATCTACGACAGGGATGTACTTAGATAACTTACTTGATTCACACGTATGATGATATCTTAAAGAACTTAAGTAGACTATTACATTCCTCCTCAATGATGTAGTTGTAAGGTTCAACTTAGGTAATGGATTAGAGGTTGGGAGACCATGATCATGCGATTAACCCTACGAATCAACAAGCAAGATAAACAAGTTAATTAATGAAGTTCAATGACATAGTATGATTGTTCAAAGTTCTATAACCCTAGGTTTTATCCTATTGATTGTTTCAAGATCTTTATCATACGCATTGTTTACTTTTCTTCAGTTATAAATTACAAACTCTCTTTTTGGTTATCGTTGCATCAATTGAATCTAAAGTGTGAACTAGAATTAAATCATTGTTGAACCAAATCCATGTGGGATCGATACTTGGCTTTAATTAGGCCACTTTACTATTTGATAAAATCACGTACACTTGCATGTGCACTTGGACGTTATCACTAGTAATTTCCTACAAAATTTTAAAAGGGTGTTTTGGTCAATTCCCATTCTTTTAACCTCAAACCCACATTTCTTGAGCACTAACATCAGTTGTTAGGGGTTGGATTTACACTAACACATTGTTAGCTAAAAAATCATTCTACACTTACCAAAAAGAAGTGATTTCTTCTTCTCCAAAGCAAGTTAGGGTTTACTAAGAACAAACTCAATTCCAATGATTTTATCAAAGGCTTCCACTTCAGGTATGTAGGAGTTCATCAATGGGTCCCTTACACCCATTGTTTCCCAAAAAGTTTTTGACCCTCAAGTTTACTGTCCCCTCAAGTTGGGTTCCATGTCAAATATGAAGTTTTCTTTAATTTACTTAGTTTGCTTTGTAATCCTTCCATGAATACATTTCCTCTCATGTAAGTATCATATTTCATGTTCAAAAACCATGAATTTCCTTATTATTGATAAATTATTGAGTTTGGGAGATGTTTTGGTAAATTTCTCTACTATGATCAGTTTTAAATTATTATCATGTTCAGTTGCATTAGAAAAAGCTGGTGGGTTATGAACACCCGATACCTAGGAATTCAGACATACATTAGTTTATATGTTTTTGAGTATTTTAGATTATGCATGAAATACTATTTTTTGTATGATATCCTGATGAGAAATTTAGTTTATACTTCAATGCCATTCTGTTAGGAGTCATACGTAGCACTGAGCATTGTCATTTAGGAAGCAATCGTTAGTAGAAGTCCCTAAGTTCAAGAACTATGGTTACACCATAGGTTACAAGGATCCCACCATCAGTTGAGGCATGACACTCTAGTCCTTTAGGATATTAGTTTAGTGGATCTATGCTAGCCAATGTTTGTACCCTTGGAAAGGTACTAACACCCTTCTAATTGGGGTTGCAGGTTGGTCCTGATTTGCTTAGATTGTGGTATGTCGGTTATTGTTAGCTTCCACAGAACTCAGTTTATGTTTCAATTTATGCTTAGTTCAGGTTTGCATTGACCTTGTATTCAGTTATTAAGATATTCAATTTTCATTCAGTACATGATAATACTTGGCCTTGCATTCAGTTTATATGTTCATGCATTCATGTTTAGCTTATATTAGATAGTTTTCCCATCTTAAATACTTAGTATATTTAAAGTACATATCGCTTACTTTTTGTGATATATTATCTCATAATATAGGTTTGGACGCTCAGTAGCCGGACCACACTTAGCACATTCCTATGCCATACTCAGTAGCAGTCATTAGTAAGTCCCCATCATGCAAGGTCCAACTATCAGACATTTATTTTCTTGAAGTCTATTTCATTTTATTCAGTTGGATTTAGTTGGGGGTTAGTCACAATAACTCATTATGTTTTAGAGGCTTTTAGACAGATGTTTAGATTTTCATCTTATTAGGTTGTCATATAGTTCTATTTCTAGATTTGATTGGCATTCTATTTTATATTATTATGATTTCCACCAGTTATTGAAAATATCTTTCACTAAGTATTTTGATAATTTTTATAGTATCTAAGTGAATGCCAGGCCATGGGTTAGCTTAGGGTCACCTGCGACCTTTTACACCATGTTATGACTAGGGGAAGTCTCGGGTCATAACAAACTTGGCATTAAATAAAAAGGTTTAAAGTTTCTTAGGGTGTCTGAAAGCTGATTTAAGTAGTGTTCAAAGGTATAAAGTGCACCACACTTATGGGCAAGAGGATACGAGACATTTTAGGAAAGTCTCACTTTTTTCCTTATTCACTTCATGAGATAGAGTGTGATCTCTATTAAGATTCCCCTTCTAACTCATTGTCTATCCATTTATAGAAAATGCCTCACAAGAGAACTAATAGAAAAAGGAATGGGTACCAACAAGAACCACGCCAGTTCCCAAAGATCCTCTGAATGAGAAAGTCTCTCATGCTGAGTTCAGGGATTCTTTCGCAGCACTAGAAAATCTATGAATACTCATAATAACCATCAAGTTGTTTCCCCAGCCAACATAGTAGTGAATATAATGGCATATAGAATATTGGACTTCACTAGGATGAATCCGCCAGCATTCTTTGGGTCTAAGTCTGAGAAAGATCCACAAGAATTCTTAGCTAGTGTTTAGAAGGTGACTGATATCATGGTTGTTACTTCTACTTAGAGTGCTAACCTGGCTACTTCCTAACTGTAAGGAGTGTCTTATACTTGGTTAAAGTAGTGAAAGAAAGATAGAGGTGTAGATGTATAGCTAGTAGTGTGGGATGAGTTTGTTGTTACATTTCTGGATAGGTTCTTTCCACTTTAGTTGAGGGAAGCCAAAATGCAGGAGTTCATCAACTTAAAATAGGGCAGTGTGAGTGTTAAGGTGTATTATCTCAAGTTTACTTAGTTGGCGAGGTATGCACCGACTATAGTGGCTAATTCTTGGGAGGTGGTTAAGGAGTGTAGAACAACTATGTTGATTAAGGATATGGACATCTCCATCTTGATGGTACGTGCTCAATAAATTGAGAAGAAGAAGCTCAAAGAGAAGAAAAGGGAGAATAAGAAGGCCATAACTGGTAGTTTCAACTTCTCTCAGTCGAGATCAGATAGCGAGAGTCATTCTCAGTTCTACCAGAAATCTTTAGTACCAGCCCCATCTCTTGCCGATGATCTAGTGCCATAGTTTAGAAATGATACTCGTGATAGGATGTCAGGCTCTAAGTCCCAAGGTAGCATAAATAGTGGATGCACTAATTCATTTTGTAGGAGTTCAGGTAAGAACCAAGGATGTCTGCATGGCCGGTAGTGATGCTTGTTTTGGGTATGGCAAGTTAGACCACAAAATAAGGGATTGCCAAAAATTTATGCAGAGAGGTAAGAATAATCATCAGTAGGTTTAGACTAACTCTTCATAAGTTCCATCATATTGCCCGACTCAGCAGGGTGCCACTTTTAGTGCAACTAGTGGACAACATCAGAATAGGCTTTATTTTCTTCGGGAACGATAGGATCAGGAGGGTTCTCTTGGTGTGGTTAATGGTACGTTATAAGTCTTTCACCTTTATGTGTATGCATTATTATATCCCGGATCCACACTCTTTTTCGTGAATCCCTTAATAGTAGTAGATTTTGGTATCAGTCCTTAAATCCTTGTGCAACCCTTCTCGTTTTATACTCCACTTGGTAGTTCCATTATATCCAGACGGGTATACAGAAATTGTCCAATTATAGTATCCCAGAAAGTTACTTCAGACGATCTAGTAGAATTAGAGATAACCAATTTTGATGGCATTCTTGGCATGGATTGGCTCCACTCTTGCTATGCCTTAGTTGATTGTAGAAACAGAATAGTCTAATTTCATTTTCCAAATGATCAAGTCTTAGAGTGGAAAGGTGTAATACCCCATAATATTCTTAGCTTGATTTAGCTCCTAATTGTATGCATAAGGGGCTTAAGCCTTGAAATTTTCAATAAGTGTTGGGGACTTAGTCAATTTCAAGACCCCTAAACTCCAAGGATTTTTTATTTTGGTCCTCCCAAACCCGAAACATTAGTTTTTAAGTAATTTATGTTAAGGATGTATGAAGTATATCTTAGAGGAGTTTCAAATTTTTTGGACAAGGTTTGGGGCATGTCTGGATCATGAAACTAGTGGGTCACTACAATAAGCTCGTGTCGCCATATTATTCCCGACCTCATGATGACCGCATCGCAGTGAGTAAATTCTACGACTGCGATAAGACCGAATTACGGTGAGGAAGTTGAATCTAGTTATTTATTTAAATTATTGAGGGGAAATTGGATATTTTCCCTCTCAACCCAAATCGTCCATAACATGATTACGACTTTATTTAGGGCATTATTTACCCTTCTTCTCAAAATCACTCTCAAGAAAACCCCACTCCTTCCCCAAGAAAAAATTCAATTCATTTTTCCCCAAGTAATCAAGAATTCAAGATCTCCAAGTTCAATAACTTTCAAGAAAGCATCAAGAATAGGGTTTCTGTCCCAAGTTAAGAAGCTTAAGGTATGTGGGATGTTCATCCTTGGGCCCCTTTCACCCATGGAGCCCAAAAACCTTCTCTCTTAATTAAATTATGGAGTTTTTCCTGTACTATGGTACTCTATATGTTCAATATGGGTTTAATTCATGTTTTTACTTGGTAATTCAAATTCAGTTCAGCCAATGTAAGATCCTATGAAAGATTAGATTGACTCATGCTTTAATTTTCTATTTCCTATGTCTTATTCAAGTGAATTTCATGTTAAATCCCCTAGTTATGAGTTTATCCGATTAATCATATTGATTTCCCATGTTTAAGACATTCTCATGTTCAAGTTTATGATTCTCACATGATTGATGAAATGTCTATGCTTTCAGGTTTTGAACCATGATCCCATATTATTATTTTAAAAGCTTATTGTCATAAATTATGGTCATTCAGTCTTGGCTAGTTATAAGTACCTGATACCTACATTTTTTATATGACTTCAAATCTTTCAAGTAATGATTTCAATTAAACCATGAATATTACCATTTACTCAGATGTGATGATCATGATGAGAAATATCAGTTGTTATGAATATTACCATTTACTCAGATGTTATGATCATGATGAGAAATATTGGTTGTTATGTTTAGTGAATTTGGTTTAGTTTAGTAATAGTGTCAGTTTATTTGGGAGTAGGATTTAGAACTAAGAGAACCTAGGGATGGGGTCTCACCTGCCAGTTGAGGGTGTGACCCTTAGTAGAAATCGCTGAGTTACATAACTACGTAGCCAACATAGGTTTGAGATGTCTTTCTGCCAGTTGAGGGTTGACACATTTATCGTGAGAGTACCTGCCAGTAGAGGGTAACACCTTAGTCCTTCGAGACACCAGTTTAGTTGATCCACACACCCAGTGTTAGTACCCGTGGCATGGTACTAACAGCCTTCCAACTGGGGTTATAGGTTGAACCACAGTTAGCCTAGATTGGGGCATGCCGATTACATGATACCTCCCACAGTTTCAGTCTAGTTATTTAGACTACGTACAATTCAGCATTACATGATCAGTATTCAGATATCAGTTAATCAGTATGAAGATATCAATTAAATAGTATACAATACCCATTAATCAATATTTAGTATGTCTCATTTTAGGTTAGCTTGATCAAAGCATACTGATTTTTAGTTATTCAGTTATATAGATATTAGTCTTTCAGATTTTAGATTATTTTAGAAACATGTTTATGCTTGGTCTTGTATTCTCAAATATTATATGTTCATGTATTTACGATCACATAACTCATGCATTTCAGCCAGTCCTCATCTCATATACTACTAAATTCAAAGTACTGACTGCATATTTTTATTTTCTCTATGTTGTCTTATATCATAGGTTCGGACTCTCAATTTCTCGATCGTTCTTAGACAAGTTAGCGTGTGAAGCGCGCAACACTTATGGACAAGAGGATATGAGACATTTTTACATAAGTTTCCCTTATTTCAGTGTTTATGTCATGTGAAAGAGCATGATCTATATTTAAACTCTCTTTATAACTCATCCTTTATTCTATTTACAGACAATGCCTCCCAAAAAAAGGAATGGGGATCAACCTGCACCCCCAACTATTCAGGAAGATCCCCTGAATGAA
The DNA here is from genome assembly GCA_030864215.1 of Capsicum pubescens. NCBI lineage: Eukaryota > Viridiplantae > Streptophyta > Magnoliopsida > Solanales > Solanaceae > Capsicum > Capsicum pubescens. Next base: position 242,393,538 of record CM061538.1, read on the forward strand.
CATGTCTTCCACATCGAATTCAGGGCTGCTTTCATTACCTTATCCCACTCCGTAGCTACCCAAAAAAACTAGGATTTTATTGCTCTAGCCAATCCAACGGCAAATACAGCTACAGTTAGGAGTCGGGATTTCACTCGGATGAATCCCTCTTTGTTTTTAGGATCCAAGTCTGAAGAGAATCTACAAGAGTTTCTGGATATAGTGTAGAAAGTGATAGATATCATAGGCCTTAATTCAAGTAAGAGTGTAAAGTTGGTTATATATCAGTTGCAGAATGTAACTTTCACCTGGTTTAAGCAATGAAAAGAAGACTATGGTGTTGATGCTGGGCCGGTAGAGTGGGAGGTACTTGCCACAGCTTTCTTAGACAAATTGTTTTCCTTAATTTTGAGGAAACCTAAGTTTCAGGAGTTTATCAATTTTAAGTAGGGTAATATAAGTGTAAAGGAGCACTCACTAAAGTTCACTCAGTTGGCGAGGTATGCTCCTTCTATGGTGGCAGATAATAGGTCTAGAATGAGTAAGTTTGTGTCTGGTGTATCTAATAGTTTGGTCAAGGAGTGTAGGACTACCATGTTGATTAAGGAGATGGACCTATCTAGGCTTATGGTTCATGCTCAGCAGATTAAGGAGGAAAAATGTAAGGAGAAAGAGAGAGAGAGTAAGAGGTCCATAATAGGTAGTTTTAACTTTTCTCAGCCAAGATCAGAAGGCAATAATCATTCTCTGTTTTTTTAGAAATTTTTATCCCCAACTCCATCTTAAGCTAGTTCACTAGTGCCTAAGTTCAGGCAAGACAGTTGGGATAGGTCACCAGGCTCTAAGTCCCAAGGCAGTGTGAACAGTGGTCGTACTAATATACTTTATCAGAAATGTGGTAGGAATCCTTTAGGTGAGTTTAAAGCTAGTAATGATGTATGTTTTGGTTATGGCAAGCCAAGGCCACAGGGTCAGGGATTGCCCGAGGGCTGGTCAGCAGGGTCATTCCAATCGTTCTTCAGCTTCAGTAGGTCACCCAACTTAGCAGGGTGCTACTTCCAGTACCACCAGTGGACAGTGCCAGAATAGGTTGTATGCACTCCAGACTCAACATGACCAGGAAAGTTTTCCTGATATGGTTACGGGTATGTTACAAGTTGTCCATCTTCTTGTTTATGCATTTTTAGATCCCGAAGCTTCACTTTTTTTATAACTCTTGATATAGCCATCAACTTTGGTGTCAATCCTGAAACATTAGCAGAGCCTTTCTCAGTGTCTACCCCAGTAGGTAAATTTATTATGGCCAGATGGGTATACAAATATTGCTCGATCATAGTATCTCAGAAAATTACCTTAGTTTATCTTGTAGAGTCAGAAATGATTGATTTCGATGTCATTCTCAGCATGGATTGTCTCCACTCATGCTATGCCTCAGTTGATTGCAAAAATAGAGTCGTTCAGTGTTAGTTTCCTATTGAGCCATTCATTGAATGAAAGGGTAGTACCTCAGTGCTTAGGGGTCAGATTGTTTCATATCTTAAAGAAAGAAAGATGATATCTAATGGGTGTGTTTACCATCTTGTTCTAGTCAAAGACTCTGGTTCTGTGACTCCAAGTCTTGAGTCAGTTTCAATAGTAAGGGAATTTCTAGATGTGTTCCCTAAAGATTTTCTCAGAGTTCCTCCCGAATGGGAAAATGACTTTGAAATAGATCTCATTCTATATACCCAACCTATCTCTATTCCACCTTACAAAATGGCTTCAATTGAGCTTAACGAGTTAGAAGAATAGTTAAAAGATCTATTAGATAAGGGTTTTATTAGTTTTAGTGTTTCTCCATGGGGCGCTCCAGTTTTGTTCGTGCATAAGAAAGATGGTTCTCTCAGAATATGCATCGACTACCATCAATTAACCAAAGTTACAGTCAAGAATAAATATCCGCTCCCCAGAATTGATGACTTGTTCAACCAACTTTAGGGTGCCAGTTATTTCTCTAAGATAGACCTCAGATCCGGCCATAATCAGCTTAGAGTTAGAGAATGTGACATTCCAAAGACAACTTTTAGAACTTGATATGGTCACTTTTACTTCCTAGTTATGTCTTTTGGATTAACAAATTCCCCTTTAGCTTTCATGGACTTGTTGAACAGGTTGTTCAAACAGAACTTGGTTATTTTTGTTATAGTCTTCATTGATGATATCCTTGTTTGTTCCCATAGTGAGAATGATCATGCAGACCATCTAAGAATTATGTTGCAGACCCTTAGAGCTCATCAGTTATTCCCAAGTTTAGTAAGTTCAAATTTTGGCTAAGATCAGTAGCTTTTCTTGGCCACATTATTTTTGGTGATTGCATTAGGGTTGACCCTCAAAAGACCAAAGCAGTGAGAAACTATCCTAGACCCATCTCTCTATCAGATATTTGGAGTTTCTTGGGTTTATCTGGTAATAACAAATAGTTTGTTGAAGGGTTTTGTTCTATTGCATACCCCATGTATCGATTTACTCAAAAGAAATTCAAATTTTAGTGGTTAGATTTTTACGAGAAGTGTTTTCAAGAGTTGAAGACTCGACTCACTTTCACCCCAGTGTTGACTTTACTTGATGATTCTGATGGATTTGTAGTTTACTATGATGCTTCTAGATTTGGTCTTGGTTGTGTTGTGATGTAGAGAGGCAAGTTCATAGCCTACACCTCTAGACAGCTTAAACCCTATGAAAAGAATTTTCCTACCCATACTTGTCTTGAAAACTATTGTTTTTGCTTTAAAAACTTAGAGACATTATCTTTATGGAGTTATGTTGATTTGTTCACTGACCATAAGAGTTTATAGTACATATTCACGCAGAAAGATTAGAATCTTCGTCAAAGAAGGTGGCTTGACTTGTTAAAATATTATGATATGAGTGTGTTGTATCATGTTTCAGACTAAGTTGTGTAATCATGTTCCAAGTCATTCATTCTTACTATATGATCTCAGATGCCTTAGTAAAGTACTCTCAATCTAACAAGCCTCATTCGAGGATAAATGTTCCCAAGGGGAGATACTGTAATACCCTGTAATATTCTTAGCTCGATTCACCCCTAGTTGTATGCATAAGGGGCTTAAGGCTTGAAATTTTCTTTAAGTGTTGGGGACTTAGTCATTTTCAAGACCACTAAACTTCGAGGATTTTTATTTTAGTCTTCCTGACCCCGAGATGTTGGTTTTTGAGTTAATTCATTTTTAGGGATGTATGAAATATGTCTCGGAGGAGTTTTGAATTTTTCAGACAAAGTTTGGGGCATGTTTTGATCACAAAACTAGTGGGTCACCACGATAAGCCTGCATCACAGCATTATTCCAGACCTCATACTGACCACATCGTACTGAGTAAATTCTATAACTGCTATAAGACCGCGTCATGGTAAGGATGTTGCATCTAGTTCTTGATTTAAATTATTGAGGGGTGATTGGGTCTTTTCCCCCTTAAATGAAACGTTCCATAACACTACTTGGGGCATCATTTTGGGTATTATTTGCCCTTCTTCTCAAAATCACTCTCAAGAAAACCCTCATCCTTCCCAAGAACAAATTCAATTCCTTTTAACCTAAGTAATTAAGAATTCAAGCTCCCCAAGTTCAAGAACCTTCAAGAAAGCATCAAGAATAGGGTTTCTCTCCCAAGTTAAGAATCTTAAGGTGTGTAAGGTGTTCATCCATGCGTTCCTTTCACCCATGGAGCCCAAAAACCTTCTCTCTTAATTAAATTATGGAGTTTTTCCTTTACTATTGTACTTTATAAGATCAAGATGGGTTTAAGTCATGTTTTTACTTGGGAATTCAAATTCAGTTTAGCCCATGTATGATCCTATGAAAGATAATATTGCCTCATGCTTTAAATTTTAGTTTTCCATGTCTTATTCTAGTGAATTTCACATTAAATCCCCCAGTTATGAGTTTATCAATGTAATCATATTGATTTCCCATATTTAATACATTCTTATGTTCAAGTTTATGATTATTAGATGTTTGATGAAATGTCTATGCTTTTGGGTTTTGAACCATGATCTCATATTATTATTTTAAAAGCTTATTGTCATAAATTATGGTCATTCAGTGGTGGTGGGTTATGAACACACGATACCTATGTGCTTAACATGACTTCAGATCTTTCAAATAATGATTTCGCACATGACTTCAGATCTTTCAAATAATGATTTCAGTTAAACCATGAATATTACCATTTACTCAGATGTTATGATCATGATGAGCAATGTCAGTTGTTATGTCCAATGAATTCAGTTCAATTCACTAATAGTGTCAGTTTAGTTAGGAGTAGGATTTAGCACCGAGAGAATCCAGGGACAGGGGCTCACCTGCTAGTAGAGGGTATACCCCTTAGTAGAAATCCTTAAGTTACATAACTATGTAGCCAACATAAGCTCTAGATGTTTACCTACCAATTGAGGGTTAACACATATATCATGAGAGCACCTTCTAGTAGAGGGTGACTCCTTAGTCCTTCGGATACAAGTTGGACCCCGATTAGCTGAGATTAGGGCATATCGGTTACATGTTACCTCCCACAGTTTCAGTCCAGTTATTCAGACTAAGTACAGTTCAGTATTAAATGATATGTATTCAAATATCAGTTAAACAGTATACATATATCAATTAAATAGTAACAAATACCAGTTAATCAGTATTCAGTATGTCACAGATCAGGTTTGCTTGATCAAAGAATACAAATTTTTAGTTATTCAATTATACAAATTTTAGTCTTTTTGATTTCAGATTATCTCAGAAGCATATTTATGCTTGGTCTAGTATTCCCAGTTATTACATGTTCATGCGTTTATGTTCACATACATCATGTATTTCAGCCAGTCCTCATCTCATATTCCAGTTCATTCAAAGTACTGACCACATACTTTTCTTTGTGCTATGTTGTCTTACAACATACGTTTGGACACTTAGTTTCTTGACCGTTCTTAGATAACTCAGCATTACTCAGGAACAGTAGTGGTGAGTCCTCATCCATCGAGGACATGATATCTTTATATCGGATATTTTTCAGTACTTGTTTATATTGAGTCAGTCGAAGTTAGTTGGGAGTTTGTCCTATCAACTTCTCAAGCAGTTAAAGGCTTTCAGACAAGTAGATAATCAATAAGATAGTCAGTTTGTTATTTCAGTAGTAATAGTTATTTCAGATAGATAGTTTGGTATCAACTTCTCAAGTAGTTAGAGGCTTTCAAAAAATCAGACAATCTTTTAGACAATCAATAAGTTATTTCAGTATTAACAGTTATTTCAGATAGACAGTTTGGTTTCTAGTATTTTATCAGATATTTCAGATATGTTTTGCTTTGTATTCTAGTATTTAGTTTTACAGTACCTTATCAGTGTATCTTTTGCTCATGTATTACATTACAGTATTACTCAGTGCTTATGACAGGTACCATCTAATAGGTAGCTTATAGCCCTTGTGGTCGTAAGCACCGTTGTCGCGACTAGGGGGTAGCCTTGGGTCCTGACAAAGGGCAGTACCTCAATGCCTATAGGCCAGTTTGTTTCATTTATTAAGGCAAGAAAAGTGATCTCAAAGAGGTGAATCTATCATCTTGTCTGAGTCAAAGACACAAATTCCAAAATCCCATCTCTTGAGTAAGTCCAGTAGTGAATGAATTTCCAAAAGTGTTTCCTGATGATCTGTTCGGAGTTCCTCCCAAGAAGGAAATTATCTTTAGAATAGATCTCTTTCCTGATACCCATCCTATTTCAATTCCACCTTACAGAATGGCCCCAACCAAGCTTAAGGAATAGAAAGCACAATTAAAAGACCTCTTAGATAAGGATTTCATCAAACTGAGTATCTCTCCATGGCATGCTATAGTTTTAGTCTTGCACAAGAAAGACGGTTCACTCAGAATGTGCATCGACTATCATAAGTTGAACAAAGTCACAATCAAGAATAAGTATCCCATCCCCAGGATTGATGACTTGTTCAACCAATTTCAAAGTGCATACAGTTTCTCTAAGATAGACCTCTGATCCGACTATCATAACTCAGAGGGAGAGAATGTGACATTCCAAATACAGCCTTCAGGACTCGGTATGAACACTTCAAAGTTGTAGTTATGCATTTTGGACTAACAAATGCTCCTATAGCTTTTATGGACTTAATTAATAGGTTGTTCAAGCAATACTTGTACATGTTCATTATAGTCTTCATAGAGGACTTTCTCATTTATTCTTGAAGTGAGGGTGAATATGTAGATCACTTGAGGATTGTTTTGCAGACTATTAAGTCTCACCAGCTATTTTCTAAGTTCAGTAAATGTGAGTTTTGGTTGAAATTAGTATCGTTCCTTGGTCATATCATTTTCGATGAAGACATTCTGGTTGATCCTCAAAAGATTGAAGCAATAAGGACTACCTAGAACCATCTCTTCATCAAACATTAAGAGTTTCTTGGGTTTAGTTGGTACTATAGATGGTTTGTTGAAGGATTTTCCTCTATTTCTTATCCCATGTCTAGACAGACTATGAAGAAATTCAAATTCTAATGGTCAGACTATTGTGAGAAGAGTTTTCAGGAATTAAATAATCTACTTACCTCTTCCTCAGTTATGACTCTACTAGAGGGTTCGAATGGTTTTATAGCATATTGTGATATTTCCAAGGTCAGTCTTGGTTGTGTATTGATGCAGCGGGGAAAGGTTATAACATATGCCTCCAGATAGCTTAAACCTCTTAAGAAGAACTACCTGACTCATGATCTTGAGTTGGAAACAGTTGTTTTTGCCTTAAAGATTTAAAGGCATTATCTTTATAAGTCCTAGGTCAACGCAAATAGTGAATGCAATAACATAGATTATAGGAGTTCTAGTAAGAACCACAAGGGTGTCTTCATGGCCGATAGCAATATTTGTTTTGGGTGTGGAAAGTCAGGCCACAAAATAAGGGATTGCCCAGCATTTATGCAGAGAAGTAGGAATAATCGTTAGAAAGTTAATACTAACTCTTCATCAGTTCCATCTAATCGCTCGACTCATCAGGGTGCCACTTCTAGTGCAACTAGTGGACGACGTCAGAATAGGCTTTATTTTCTTTGTACTCAATAAGATCAGGAGGGTTTTCCTAATGTGGTTAATGATACGTTACAAGTCTTTCACCTTTATGTGTATAGATTATTAGATCCCGAAGAAACACTCTCTTTAGTGAATCCCTTTATAGTAGTAAATTTTGGTGTCAGTCCTTAAATCCTTGCGCAACCCTTCTCAATTTATACCCAAATTGGTAGTTCCATCATATCCAGGCGGGTATATAGTAATTTCCCAATTTAGGGATGTATGAAGGATGTCTCAGAGAAGTTTTGAATTTTTTAGACAATATTTAGGGCCTGTTTGGATCACCAAACTAGTGGGTCACTATGATAAGTCCGCATCGCGATGCTATTCCTGACCACATGCTGACCGCAACGCGATGAGTAAATTCTACGATTGCGATAAGACCGTACCATGGTGAGGTTGTTGCATCTAGTTCTTTATTTAAATAATTAAGGGACAATTAGGTATTTTCCCCCTCAACGCAAATCGTCCATAACATGACTTGGGACACTATTTAGGGCATTATTTTCCCTTCTTCTCAAAATCACTCTTAAGAAAACCCTCTTCCTTCCCCAAGAACAAATTCAATTTTTTTTACCCAAGTAATCAAGAATTCAAGATCCCCATGTTCAAGAAACTTAAGAAATCATCAAGAATAGGGTTTCTCTTCCAAGTTAAGAGGCTTAAGGTGTGTGGGATGTTCATCCATGGGTCCCTTTCACCCATGGAGCCCCAAAACCTTCTCTTAATTAAATTATGGAGTTTGTCCTTTACTATGGAATTTTATATGTTCAAGATGCATTTAATTCATGTTTTTACTTGGTAATTCAAAGTTTAGCCCATGTATGATCCTATGAAAGATTAGATTGCCTTATGCTTTAAATTTCAGTTTCCCATGCCATATTTAAGTGAATTTCAGGTTAAATCCCCCAGTTATGAGTTTTTCCAAACAGTCATGTTTATTTCCCATGTTTAAGACATTCCCATGTTCAAGTTCATGATTCTCACATAATTGATGAAATGTCTATTCTTTTGGGTTTTGAACCATGATCCCATATTATTGTTTTAAAAGCTTATTATCGTAAATTATGGTCATTCAGTGTTGGCTGGTTATGAACACCCGATACCTACATTTTTTACATGACTTCAAATCTTTCAAGTAATGATTTTGCTTAAACCATGAATATTACCAGTTACTCAAATGTTATGATCGTGATGACCAATGTCAGTTGTTATGTTCAGAGATTCAGTTCAGTTTAGTAATAGTGTCAGTTTAGTTGGGAGTAGTATTTAGCATCGAGATAACCCAAGGATAGTGGCTCACCTACTAGTAGAGGGTGTGATCCTTAGTAGAAATCCCTAAGTTATAGAACTACATAGACTGTGTAAGTTTGAGATGTCTACCTACCCAGTTGAAAGTTGACACAAATCTCGTGAGAGCACCTGCCAGTAGAGGGTGACTCCTTAGTCCTTCGGGACACCAGTTTAGTGGATCCACATGTTCAGTGTTACTACCCGTGGTATGGTACTGACACCCTTCCAATTGGGGTTACATGTTGGACCCCAATTAGCTTAGATTGGGGTATGTTGGTTACATAATACCTCCCATAGTTTCAGTCCAGTTATTCAAACTAAGTACATTTCATTATTACATAATCAGTATTCAGATATCAGTTAATCATTATACAAATATCAATTAAATAGTATACAGAAACTAGTTAATCAATATTCAATATGTCACATTTCGGGTTTTTTTGACCAAAGCATACATATTTTCTATTATTCCATTATACAAATTTCAGTCTTTCAAATTTTAGATTATCTCAGAAACATTTTATGCTTGGTCTTGCATTCTCAAATATTACGTGTTCATACATTTATGCTCAGATACCTCATCTATTTTAGCCAGTCCTCATCTTATATACCAGTATATCTAAAGTATTGACTGCATATTTTTCTTTGCTCTATGTTGTCTTATAATATAGGTTTAGATGCTCAGTTTCTCGATCGTTCTTAGGCATCTCAGCATTAGCAGCAGTAGTGGTGAGTCCTTATCCATTGAGGACATGATATGTTTATTTAAGTTATTTTCAGTATTTCTTTATATTCAGTCCGTCGGAGTTATTTGGGGGTTTGTACCATCAACTCCTCAAGCAGTTAGAGGCTTTTAGATAATCAGACAATCAGTTAGACAGCCAGTCAGCTATTTCAGTATTAACAGTTGTTTTAAAAAGATAGTTTGGGCTTTAGTATTTTATCAGATATTTCAGATATATTTTTCTTTGTATTCTAGTATTCATTTTTATAGTACCTTATCAGTGCATCTTTCGCTTATGTATTACATTACAGTATTACTCAGTTCTTATAACTGCTACCAGCTCAAGGGTTAGCTTGTGGCCCTGGTGGTCGTAAGCACTATTGTCGTGACTAGGGAGTAGCCTCGGGTCGTAAAAAAACTTAGTATCAAAGCGTAAGGTATTAAAGTGTCCTAGGGAGTCTAAAAGTTGCATTGAGTAAAGTCTTGTCCATAGGTGCGAAGCGCACCACACTTATGGACAAGAGGCTATGAGACATTGTTAGGAAAATTTCCCTTCTCTCAGGGTTCATGTCATGTAAAAGATCATGATATCTATTTAAACTCTCATTCTAAATCATACTTTATTCTACTTACAGAAAATACCTCCCAGAAAAAACAACAGAAGAAGGAATGGGGATCAGCGTGCACCCTCATCTATTCAGAAAGATCCCCTAAATGAACATATCTCCCACACCAAATTTAGGGGCTTTCACTACCTTAGCCCACTCTGTATCTTCCCAGAACAAACAACATGCTATTGTTCTAGCCAATACAGTGGCAAATACAGCTGTAGTTAGGATTCAGGATTTCACCCGGATGAATCCCCCTTTCTTTGGGATCTAAGTCTGAAGAGGATCCGCAGGAGTTTTTAGATATTGTGCAGAAAGTGACAGATATCATGAGTGTCACTTTAAGTGAGAGTGCAGAGTTGGCTGCATATCAATTATATGATATAGTTCACACTTGGTTTAAGCAGTGGAAGAAAGACCGTGGTGTTGATGCAGGGCCGGTAGATGGAAGGAGTTTTCCACAACTTACTTAGATAAGTTATTTCCCTTAGATTTGAGAGAAGCTAAGGTTTAGGAGTTTATTAATTTAAAGTGGGGTGATATGAGCATAAAGTAGTACTCACTTAAGTTCACTCAATTAGCGAGGTATTCTCATTCTATGGTGGTGGATAATAGGTCTAGAATGAGTAAGTTTGTTTCTGGTGTATGTGATAGTGTGGTCAAGGAGTGTTGGACTACTATATTTATTATGGAGATGGATCTATCATGGATTATGGTTCATGTTTAGCAGATTAAAGAGGAAAAGCATAAGGAGAAAGAGAGAGAGAGATTATGAGGACAAGAATAGATAGCTTTAACATTTTTCAGCCAAGATTAGAAGGCGGTAACCATTCTCAATTTCTTCAAAAATTTTCAGCCCTAGCTCCATATTTAGCTATTTCACCTGTGCCTAAGTTTAGGCAAGACAGTCAGTATAGGGCACCAGGATCTAAGTCCCAGGGCAGTGTGAACAGTGGCCGTACTAATCCGCTTTGTTGGAAATATGGTAGGAATTATTCAAGTGAGCGTAAGGCTGGTAATGATGTGTGTTTTGGTTGTTGCAAGCCAAGCCATTGGGTTAGGAATTGCTCAAGGCCTAGTCAGCAGGGTCAGTCCAATTGTTCTTCATCTTCAATAGGTTTCCCGACTCAGCATGGTGCTACTTCCAGTGCCACCAGTGGGCAGCTCCATAATAGGTTCTATGCACTCCAGACTCGACATGATCAGGAAAGTTCTTCTGATGTGGTTATGGGTACGTTACTGGTTTTCCATATTATTTTTTATGCATTGTTAGATATCAGAGCTTCACTTTCTTTTGTAACTCATTATATAGCCTTCAACTTTGGTGTCAATCTCGAAATGTTAGCAAATCCTTTCTCAATGTCTACCCTAGTGGGTAAATTTATTATAGCCAGATGGGTATACAAAAATTACTTGGTCACAGTATCTCAAAAAATTACCTCAGTTGATCTTGTAGAGTTAGAAATAACTGATTTCTATGTCATTATCAGCATGGATTGGCCCCACTCATGCTATGCCTCAGTTTATTGCAGAAATAGATTCGTTCAGTTTCAGTTTCTAATAAGCTAGTCATTGAATGGAGGGGTAGTACCTCGGTGCTTAGGGGTCAGATTATTTCATATCTTAAAGCCAGAAAGATGGTATCTAAAGGGTGTGTTTACAATATTGTTCAAGTCAAAGACTCTGGTTCTGTGACTCCAAGTTTCGAGTTAGTTTTAGTAGTAAAGGAATTTCCAGATGTGTTCACTGAAGATCTTCTTGGAGTTTCTCCCAAATGGGAAATTGACTTCAGAATAGATCTCCTTCTAGATACCCATCCTATCTCTATTCCACCTTATAGAATGGCTCCAACTTAGATTAAGGAGTTGAAAGAATGGTTAAAATATCTCTTAGATAAAGGTTTCATCAGGCCCAGTGTTTCTCCATGTGGTGCTCCAGTCTTGTTCGTGCATAGCAAAGATGGTTCTCTAAGAATGTGCATTAACTACCGTAAATTAAACAATTTCACAAACAAGAATAAGTGTCCACTCCCCAAAATTGATGACTTGTTCAACCAACTTTAGGGTGCCATTTATTTCATGGATTCATAAAAAATTAGGAGTTTCTTGGGTTTAGCTGGTACTTCAGATGGTTTGTTGAAGGATTTTCCTCTATTGCTTATCCCATGTCCAGACTGACTAAGAATAAAAAATATAAATTTTACTGGTCTGATTATTATGAGAAAAGTTTTTAGGAATTAGACTCTACTTACCTCTGACTCGGTTATGACTCTACTAGAATGTTCATATGGTTTTATAGCATATTGTGATACTTCCAAGGTCAGTCTTGGTTGTGTATTAATGTTGTGGGGAAAGGTTATAACATATGACTCCAGATAGCTTAAACCTCATAAAAAGAACTACCTGACTCATGATATTGATTTGGAAGTAGTTGTTTTTTCCTTAAAGATTTAAAGGCATTATCTTTATAGGGTTCTTGTCGATGTGTTCACTGATCACAAGAGTCTTTAATATGTTTTCAGTAAGAAAAATCTAAATCTTCGTCAAAGAAGGTGATGGCTAGAGTTGTTGAAGGATTATGATATAAGTGTCTTGTATCACCCGAATAAGGCCAATGTGGCAGCCGATGCACTTATTAGATTGTCTATAGGTAGTGTTTTCACGTGGAGGATGATAAGAAAGATTTAGTTCGTGAGGTTCATCAACTTGCTAGGTTGGGAGTTTGGTTGGTTGATTTGGCCGATGGTAGTGTTTGGGTTTAGAATAGTTTGAAATCTTCTTTGGTTGCTGAAGTAATGGAAAAATAAGATAGAGATCCTATTTTGCTTAAGTTGAAAGAGGTGGCTCAAAGTGACAGGGTTAAGGTTTTCTCCCAATGAGGAGATGGTATTATTTGCTGTCAAGGCAGATTATGTTTTTCAAATATGGATGATTTGAGGATGCGGATGTTAGAAGAGGCTCACATTTCATGATATTCTATTCATCCAGGAGCCACTAAGATGTACCCTAATTTGTGGGAAGTCTATTGGTTGAATGGCATGAAGAAGGATATTGTGAAATTTATGGCTAAGTTTCAAAATTGCCAACAAGTTAAGGTTGAGCACTAGAGGTCTAGTAGTATGCTTTAGGAATTTATCATCCCCACTTGGAAGTGGGAAGTGGTGAATATGGACTTCATGATAGATTTGCCTCGTACTTGACGTCAACATAATTCTATTTAGGTTATCTTAGACTGAATAACCAAGTCAACTCATTTCTTGCAAGTTAATACTTTAGATTTAACCAAAGATTAGGCTAAGCTCTATCTTATTGATTTGGTGAAGTTGTATGGAGTTTCTTTTACCATTATTTCAGCTAGAGGAAACCAATTTATCTCTCATTTTTGGAAGGATTTTTAGAAGGGTCTTAGTACCCCTGCTTACCTTAGTATAGTTTTTCACCCACAGATAGATTGTCAGGCAGAGAGGACCATTCAGACCTTAGAGGATATGTTGATGGCATGTATGATTGAATTCATGGGTAGTTGGTATTACCACTGGCCTTTGATTGAGTTTGCTTACAACAACAGTTATCACTCCATTTTTTAGATGGCCTCATTTAAGTTTCTTTATGGTAGGAATTGTAGGTCTCTAACAGATTGGTTTGAGGTTGATGAAGCTTCTTTGATAGGTCCAGATTTAGTGGATGAGGCGATGGAAAAATTTCATCTTATTAGAGAAAGGCTAAAGACTTCTCAGAGTCATCAGAAATCTCATACAGATGTAGGAAGAAGGGAGCTTGATTTTGATGTTAGTAGTTCTGTCTATTTGAAGAGTTCACCTATGAAAGGGGTGAAAAGGTTTGGTAACACTAGAAAGCTCAATCCCCGCTATGTTGTACCTTACAAGATTTTAAGTTGTTATGGTAAGGTAGCCTATGAGTCGGATTTGCCTGAAGAGTTGGTATCAATGCATCTAGTTTTCCCTGTTTCCTTATTGATGAAATGCATCAGTATCCCAACATCAGTAGTCCCTTTAGAAAGGATTAGCATCGCAAAAAGACTCTCTTATGAAAAAGTCCTAGTTGAGATCCTTTATAATCAGATTCTTAGACTTAGGAATAAAGCGGTCACTTTAGTAAAGGTTTTATTAAGAAATTATTCATTTGAGGGAGCTACTTGGGAAGAAGAGACAAATATGATGACCAAGTACCCCCATCTTTCCTTTTCGAATCCAGTTCCAACTTGAGGTAATAGTTTTCTTAATTAATTAATTAATTCTTTCATTTCTACCTCAGTCGTCCAACCATATTCATGCCATAGCATGCATTTATAGGTCTAGTTCAGTTCATGCATTAGTCATAAAGTAAGATATTAGTTCATGATGCAGCTTGTAAGTGTTCAGTGAAAATTTTTAGCTCTCCCCTAGCCTCTCAGCTTAGTCAGTTTCACTCAAAGGATGAATGATCCCAAGGATGAGATATTGTAATACCCTACGTTTTCATCTCTAGACCCATTACCAAATAGTCCATTAAATTAGCTTTCCAATGCCATAATTTTTTCCTTAACCTGATAACATGGGAAAAAGTTATGGAAAATTTCCTAAAGGTATGTCAAACTGCCAATTACAACAACTAAGGCAATGACTCATTACTAGACATAATGAGTCATCATGTGGAGTTGTTGTCACGATAGTGAGGTACCTAAAAATTCATATCCTTGGTGACGAGTACAACCAATGAGTCGTTATCAGTCCTAACAAGTTGTTAGGTGAACCATTGTTAATCAAGTCCCCGGCAATGACTACTCCTAACGACTTGTGATCAGACCCAATGAGTTGTCAGGAGGGAAGTCGTTGTTAGAACTATAATGACCTAAGGATCAGGTCCCAAGTCATAACTCCAAGTCACGACACATGACTAGTCATAATGGGTCAGAGCATGAGTCGTCATGACTTGAACCAGTAATTTCCTCCATGATTTTAAAAGGGCATTTTGGTCAATTCCCATTCTTTTAATCTTAAACCCACATCATTTGGGCACTCCAACATCAGTTATTAGGGTTGGATTTACCCTAGCACCTCATAAACTTAAAAGCATTCTACAGTTAGCCAAAAGAAGAAATTTTTCTTCTCCAAAGAAAGTTAGGGTTTCTCAAGAACAAGCTCAATTCAAGGGATTTTCTCCAAGGATTCCACTTTAGGTATGCGGGATTTCATCAATGTGTCCTTTCCACCAAATGAGTTCCAAAAAGCTTCTAACCCTTAAGTTTACTTTCCCCTCAAGTTGGGTTCCAGGTCAAATATGAAGTTTTCTTTAATTTACTCAGTTTGCTTTGTAATCCAACCATGAATATATTTCCTCCCATGAAAGTGTCATCTTACCTATTCAAAAACCATGAATTTCCTTATTATTGGTAAATCATTAAGT
This sequence comes from Capsicum pubescens, assembly GCA_030864215.1. Classification (NCBI taxonomy): domain Eukaryota; kingdom Viridiplantae; phylum Streptophyta; class Magnoliopsida; order Solanales; family Solanaceae; genus Capsicum; species Capsicum pubescens. The sequence goes on from CM061538.1 coordinate 242,408,664, forward strand.
TTGGGAGATATTTTCATAAATTTCTCAACTATGAAAATCTTTTACTTATTATCATGTTCAGCTGTATTAAATAATAGTGGTGGGCTATTTACACCCGATACCTAGGAATTCAGACATATACCAGTTTACATGTTTTGAGTATTTCAGATTATTCATGCAATACTATTTTTAGAATGATAACATGATGATCAATTCAGTGTCATTTAGTTAAGAGTCATACGTAGAACCAAGTGAATACAGGGATGATGAATCCCCCAGTATTTAGGCAGAGACCATTAGTAGCAGTCACTAATTCCAGAACTAAGGCACCACCGTAGGTTACAAGGGGTCCCCATCAGTTGAAGCATAACACCCTAGTCCTTTGTGACATCAGTTTAGTGGATCCACACAACCAGTGTTGGTAACCTTGAAAAGGTACTAGCACCCTTCTAAGGGGTTACAATTGTACCCTAATTTGCTTAAATTGGGGTATGTCGGTTAATGTTATCTCCCTCAGTCCTTAGTTTATATTTTTGTTTATGCTCAGTTCAGGATTGTATTGACCTTGTATTCAGTTATTCGGATATTCAGTTTTCATTCAGTACATGATAATACTTGGTCTTTCATTCAGTGTATATGTTCATACATTTATGTTTAGCCAATATCATATAGTTTTCCCATCATGCATACTTAATATATTTAAAGTACTGATCGCATACTTTTCTGTGATATATTGTCTCATAATATAGGTTTGGACGCTCAGAACCCAAACAACACTTATCACGTTCCCACGCCACACTTAGCAGCAGTCACTGGTGAGTCCTCATCATGTAAGGGCCAACTATCAGACATTTATTTTCTTACAATCTATTTCATTTTCATTCAGGTGTAGTTAGTTAGGGGTTTGTCTCAACAACTCATTATGTTTTAGAGGCTTTCAAATAGATATTTAGATTTTTAGATTATTGGATTGTCAAACAATTATATTTCTAACTTTGATTGATATTAAATTTTACATTACTATGATTTTCACCAGTTATTGTAGCTAGATCTCGCCCAATATTTTGATAATTTCTTCAGTATCTAAGTGCATGCCAAGCCATGGGTTAGCTTAAGGTCAGTTGCGACCTTAGGCACTATATTACGACTAGGGGTAGTTCGGGTCATGACACTATATTAGGAGAACCCTCTTGATCCTGTCGAGTCTGTAAAGCATAGAACCTAATCTGACACTATTTGCTAGATGTACTAGATAAGGTACCCTACTGAGTCGGGAGACTTGCTAGAGCAGCTGAAGGGTTAGATTGACTTTGGTGATGATTATCCCTACCTCTCTGTGAAGCCACTAGTCTTTTTATCATTTTGTGGCTTAAGTTGCAACACCCAAAACAAGCATCACCACCTACCATACACTCACCCTTGTGGTTTCTACCAAATTTCTTGCAAACTGGGTTAGTAAGAATGCTATTCAACAACCCTGGACTTAGAGCGTGACGCTCTATATCGATTATTCTACCTGAACTTGGGTACTGGAGACCTAGCATAAAATGGGGCTGGAGCTGAAGATTTCTAGTGGAACTGAGAATGATTACCACTATCTGACCTCTGTTGAGAGAAATTAAAGCTGTCAGTTCTCGCCCTCTTACACTCTAATTCCTTATTCTTGAATTTCTCCTCTTTAATATTTTAAGCATGAACCATCAACTTAGACATGTCCATTTCCTTGACCAACATAGATGTCCTACATTATTTGACCACGTCCTGAGAAACACCTGACACAAATTTACTTATTCGAGCCCTAGAGTCAGCAACCATAGTTGGAGCATATCTTGCCAACCTAGTAAGCTTAAGAAAAAACTCTTTCACACTTATGTTGCACTGCTTCAAGTTTATAAATTCTTGCACCTTGGTTTTCCTTAACTCAAGTGGGAAGAACTTGCCTAGGAATGCAGTAACAAACTTATCCCACTTAACTTATCCTGCATTTGTACCTCTATCATCCTTTCATTGATTGAACCATATATGAGCCACTCCTTGCAATTGATACGTAACAAAATCAACACTTTTAGTTGAAGTGACACCCATGATTTCAATAACCTTTTAAATACTATCCAAGAGCTCTGGTGGATCTTCTTCAGACTTAGATCCAAAGAATACCATAGGATTCATCCGAGTAAAATCTCGGACTCTAGTTTCTTCCATATTCACAACTTTGTTGGCTATTCAAACAACCCATTGGTTAATTGGGTTGTCATTAACTGGTCTAATGTTGTTAAAGTATCCTAAACTCATCATGTGATACTTGTTCATTTAGAGGATTTTCTAGAGCTGGTGGTGGTGCTCGCTGGTTCCTATTTCTCTTTTTGTTAGTTTTCTTGGGAGGAATTTTCTATAAACATGTATAAGATGAGTTAAAAGAAGATTTTAGTAGAGTTTACACTCTATCACACGACATGAATATGAAAGAAGTGAAACTTTTCCTAAAACATTTCATAGCCTCTTACTCATAAGTGTGGCGTGCTTCACACCCATAAACAAGACTATACTTAACATGTCTTTCAGACACCTTAGGATACTGTAAAATTGATGCTCCAATACCAGGTTTGTCATGACCCGAGACTACCCTCTAGTCACAATGGTGCTCAGAGTCAGAAGTGACCCCAAACCAACCCATGGCCTGGAAAGACACTAAAAATACTAAAGAAAATAATAAGATACTAAGAAGAAGCTAAATTGACATGCATGATCACAATAAAAGAAAAATTAATACTAGATGTTAAAACTGAGATTGTCTGACATAATCAACAGGCTAAAAATGTAATTGTCTATCTAAAAGCCTCTAAATCATATGAGTTGTTGGGATGAGCCCCCAACTAACTCCAACTATCTAAAGCTAGAATATACAAAAATAAAATACTGATAACTGGCCCTCGAATGATGAGAACTCACCAAACATTGTTGCTAATATAGTGTGGAATCATACTAAGCATAATCAGGATGCTGAACGTCAAAACCTATATTATAAGACAATATAATGCAATAAAAGGTATGCGATTAGTACTTTGAATGTACTGAGTATGTGAGATGGAAAATAACTATTATAGGTTGAACGTAATTCAATAGACATAATAAACTGATGCAAGACCGAGTAATAAATATGTACTGTATGATAAGCTAAACAACTAAATACAAGGTCATGCAAGTATCTGAATTTGAACTATGAACTGCAGATTGTTGGAGCTACCATTAACCAACATACCCCAATTTGAGCTAATCCAATTCCAACCTATAACCCAGTTGGATATATATTCAATACCTTGCTGAAGGTACTAACACTGACTGACATGGATCCACTAAATTGATGTCCGCAAGAACAAAGAAGTCAAACCTGGTCTAACGAGTGACCCTTTAAAATGTATGATGGTTCCATAGTTCTGGAACTTAGGGACTTCCACTAAAGGTCTCAACCTATCTGATGGGTTAGCTTTAATCCTTGCGTTCACTCGGTTCTAAGTACTACTCCTAACTAAATGACACTAATATCTAAAAATGCTCAATAATATTAATATTCTAAAAATTGAGAATAAATGCATACTATGAAAGTATTTAATAACATGTAAACTATAGAATCTAACACTCATAAGTGTATGCATGATATTCTAGGTCATCGTGAGTTCATAATCTTCCATCTTTGAAGAATGTGACTAATCATTGCAATACTACAATCTAAACATAATAAGGAATTTCATAACTCTAGCCCAAAATTAGAATTTATCAATCTAATGAAATTTTATTATCATGGGTATGAAAATATGCTCAAATTTATGGGAAAATATCTATTCATGGTTTAGTCAAAGCAAGAAACTGAAAGCTAAAGAATTCACACTTTACATGGAAACCCTAAGATTGAAGGGTGAATTAAACTTGAGAAACTGAGTCAACTTTAGGACTCAATGGGTGGAAGGAAACCCATTGATTAAATTCCACATACCTGAGATTAAAAAACTTCATGAAATCTTTGGATTTGAAGTTTGTAATTAAAGAACCGTAATTTTTCCCTTAGGAGAAAAAAATCACCTCTTCTCTTTTTTTCTCTCTATGCGTCGATTGAATTTGAGTTAGTGGAGAACTTGGGGTATTTTAGACTTATATTCCATACTTAGGATAACATAAACGATGTATTTTTGGTGTTAAAAAGGTGGTAAAAGACCCAAAAGACTCTTTAAAAACATTATAACACTATAGAATTATCCCGATTGACGGTTTGGGTGACAGACTATCACACCCGTGACCAATTGTCACACCAACCATCCTAAAATGACCAAATTCTTATATTTATCTTCCAGGGTAATGGTTTGGGTTAAAGGGACATCGCAGGTGCGATAGTCCATCACCCGAGCCATCACACCCTGGTAGACAAACACCCTTTTGGTAAATCAAGCATACTATTTTACTCTGATATCGGATTAATGCCAAACTGGTGGTGTTGGAAAGAAAATTTAGTTATACATATTTTTGTGGGTGTTGATCTAAAAAAACCTTAGTAATATGAATGTTATGCTCATTTAAAGTTGACTATAGCAATATTCTTCACAAGAATTCAATTGGTAAGGGATATTTTGAATTGTCTATAAGGTTGGAGTTATTTAAGGACTTAATATATTTATACATAACTTATCAAACTAACAAAACATGATGTTTGATTCTTGCATGAACTTGAAGCATGGTTATAATATTGATTTGAATTTTTGGGGTGTTACATGTGAGAGCCTTGTCTTCATCATATTATACATCTACTAATTTAATTTGCACATCTTCTACTATCTCCTTCTCTATGTAACTAATTTTCATATTGTATGCCTTGTTTATATGATGTTCTTGTCAAGTTTGTTTCTAAAACACCCGTATATCTCCCTTTAATACATTATTTTCCTACTTCTACTATTATCTTTGACTGTTTTTTCACTCGCACTGTCTATGCTTTTATTATTAGTGAGTTGTTGGTTGTTGTTGTTGTTGTGTGAATGTTGTGACCCAATATATTTACTGCTAGTGGATGCATCAATTATTGAATTATCTTGAACTTGTGAGCCATTAGTATTGTTAGATCATGTACTGCCTTTTTTTGGTTTGTCGGACTATTGCTTTTTAAATTGAAAGCCTCATGTGCTGGTGCATCTTTATTATTAGTTCTTTTCCCATCATGCTATGTTTCTTTTTATCTTCATCCTCATCCCCTGTCAGAGCATCAAAATCATTCATTTTTCTAATCTTTTTGCTTGGTGGGGTGAATATACTATCACTTAGGAACTTACATGGAATCTTCTCAATTATGAATCTTCTACCATCTCTTACTATTGTCAATTAATTTGCCATTAGTCATATTATTATGGTGCAAAGTTTTGTTGTCACTGTTTCCCTTCTTGTTAACTTTCAAACCTTCTTGTACTATCTTTCTCAATTTAGGATGCAGGCCTCTACATTTAGCTTTTTTATGTGATTTTAGTTTACACCTCTTATTGTACTTGGATAATAAATTATACTGAATATTGATTCTTTTTTACTTTTGTCTCCTACCCTTTGTCACTAACCTCTTCAATAGCAACTAACTCTGATAGGTTTACTAGTAAGTCCACTAGGAATTTTACCCTAGTTCTGAGATGTCTTATTTTATTAATGATTGTCATGTCCAAATAAATCGGCTTTCTAGTTGCTGCAACAACAGAAGATGGAGCTTCTTTAAAAAATATAGGAAATAGATCCAAAAATGAAATCCATGCCATGGCTTGTGTGGTTTCTTCATCTTTTTTGAACTTATGTCCATAAATTAAAGGTCTCATTTTATTGGATGTCTCGCCCTTTGTACTGATGTTGATGTTAACAAAATCCTCCATCAGGCATAATCACTCCAGGATATGTCGATTTCTAACTATTCCTATTTTGCAATCACCTTTAATATTATACCTTGGAGATTTGCAATCACAATTCTCTAAGTCTGGCTATTCACGGGAAACAATGTATTGTAGATTCTCCATCATAATTATCTTTTGAACTTTCTCCTCCATTTAGGTTATCCTATATCGCGATCCAAATCATGAATAGTGCAGGAACCTATCTAAATCTATCTTAGATAGGAGAACCCTTACCACCCAACCTTTAATCATTGTAAAAATATTATTAAACATTAAGCATTAGTTAACAATAAAACCTTTTATTCAAAACAAAACTTTATTATAAAATTATATTGCAGAATTTACCTAAACAACTTTTTAGAGCCTAATCTAAATCGGTACAAAGAACTAAACAATGGAAGGAAGACCTGGGATAGAACATTCATGTATGAGTGAGAAGATAAGAGTGACTGAAGAATAATCACTGTCGTATCAATAGAAACTCCAATTGACCTATAACATGGATATATCTCTAAATAGAGATATAGTAAGTGTTGTATCAGTACAACCACATGTAGTGGTAAGTATAATCGACCAATCCGAATTAGAAATATAAAACAACATATTGGAAACAAGATGAAATCATGACAAACATGCAAAATTAATATCTGAACATACTTAACTGACTTTGTCACGACCCAAAATTAAGGGTCATGATGGAACTTATTGTGTCTTACATTGATAAGTAATTCTATCACCCAAACTGGTACACAAAAAGGAAAAAAGACAGAAATACCCCCAACATAAGGCTTTTAGAATGATGTGGAATAATATAAAGATAATAAGTGTGGAAAGAATATAATAAAAAATACAACCATAACTCCCAAAACCCGATGTCAACTGTATAAGAACACATCTAGTACAACTCGAATCCAAAAAAATACATAAGATGTCCAAATACAAGAGAAACTATGTCTCTGAAATAAAAGTAAAGACATAGTCTATAAGAAAGGTAGTAGAATACATCTGAATGCCTGAAAGTCAACCACTACCTTAAAAGTACAAAATATCGCCCAAATCAACTAAGTAGGGCCACACTCACACTAGAACCTGCACTAAAAAGGCGCAGTAGGCGTGAGTACGGTCCACTTGTACTCAGTAGGTTTCATAGGCCAACCGAGAAAAGTAAAAAATAAAGCATATAAAATACATACTAAGGGCACGCCACCTACAATCTAAAAATGTCCCACAACGATAGCCCACATCGCTTGCACTAACAATTCTAATATACGTATCTCATATATTGCAACAACATAACCAAGTAGAGCACAAGTATACATTATAACACATACAAGTAGGGACAAAGAAGAACATGTACATAAAAGATTGTCAAGTACAACTAATAGAAGATAGCACAAACAAGATATGATAATTAAATATAGCAATTCAAACACAACATAAACACAATAAGGTAAGTGTAATGTATAAGATGATGATGCACGAGGTCGTCACACAAACTCCATATACACCCACAGAGGAAAGCCTTCCGACGTGGGACCTATAGGGGGTTTGTCAACCCAAATACAATCCATAATCCATATCCATATCTCTTTTCTGGCACATCCTTAGGGAAGGGTTATATAAGGTGTTGCAATATCTCCTCCCTGGCACATTCCTCCTCGGGGAGGGTTTTATAATAGGTCTTGACATGGTGGTACCATTTATTTCATGAATGAGTAAGATATGTAATGCTCACAACCAGTCACAATGAGTATTTACACAATCAACCACAATGATATATTTCCACAACCAATCACAATGTTACATTCCCATAACCATGTGAGCCAATATCCACTTATTATTTTTGTTCATCCATGAATTTTCATATTTTTCATATTCCAACAAGTATAAATATATTACAATACACCAATAGTATGAATATATTACAATACACCAATAGTACCATAAAAAGGAATTTTCAACAACACAATAAAATTACTTACATGTATTTTAGGCTATCAACATTACATAGAACCCCACACGATCATACATATCGCACAATACCTCAATTTCAACAATTACATCACATATAGGCCCCCATATGGGCACAACACATAGATAGCCATTTATTATTGTTAGGTCCTACCTTTAACATGCATTTTGTACCAACATATACTACCCAACCCAATCTGAAAGACTTAATCCACAACCTACTTCCAAGGCCAAAATCAATCTGTAACACTTCAACCATAAAGCCCTACTTCTTATGAATACTCCCAAAATTAACTAAAACCAAGAAATATAGAATCTATACGACAAAAAAAGCTAATGATACTCATATTGCTAACTTTGGTTTAGGGTCAAAATAGACCCCTTTTTTTTAAAAAAAAAAAAGGGCAAAATCATAACTTTACTTGAAAAACGTATTCCCCATACCTTTATGAATCTATAGCTAAATACCCAGGTTAAATCAAGTTAAACATGAGGTTCAAATCAAAGAAAAATCATTTTTTAGCTTTACCGGGTAAAACCTTTGAAATTTATTTTAAAATCAAGAATCGAAGTTGTTTTGAAGATGAAATCGGAGAGAAACTAGTACTTATAGGTTAAGAACATTACTCAAGTGAAAATGTTTAGAATTTGGGGCTAAATGAAATACTAAGGTTTGGGAATTTTTGAACAATTAATCAAGAAATTTGATAAAGAAAAGGGTGAATTCTCACCTTAAACCGTAAGAGAATCACAAAATATGTGTTAATCTAGCTTTCCAAGCACCCACAAGTTTCACTTTTAATCTCTCACACTATTTTAGGGTATAGCTTTCAAGAGGCAAGATAAAAAATGAGCAAAAAATGGGCAAAAAGGGGCTATTTATACTCATACCAGGTTACCAGGTGTATAAGGCATAAAATGCTTTGCTCAAATGAGTTTTACCCTTTGTGATCCAGGTTGCACCAGTAACCTGGTGCACTAAATTTTCTAAGTCCAAAACAAACTTTCACGAGGTGACCGAGATTAGTTCGGAATCCAATATACGCAAATGAACTATGTAACCATACCCTTTTATCTTTGTTTTATTTTAAATCATTAGGTTTAGACATTACTTCAGTGTTTTTTAATCCTTTCAAAATGGCAGCAACATATTTTTTTTGCGATTTCTAGGAAAGAATTCTACAAGACGATGGATTCCCTCATGAAACACTTTGGATCAAAAAAGTTTGATCAATTCCAAGAAATTTTGTCTGTTCCTTTCTAATAAAATCTTGGTATGTGTTCTGAGCGAGACTTCACGTGAGGTGAATGGTACCTATAAAGTGGAATCCATTTTTCTTGGCTTCCAACTCATAAGGGAGTTTCGTTATGAGGGACTCAAAATAACCACTGCTATTGTCAAGCTTGGGCATACTAAAAAATGATCCAATTAAGACCGTGACTACACCTTGATAAAACAGTGATGATGTGGTCAACCCTGAAAACGTGGCTCATGCAAGAAGGCATTTTTCACATCTAACTGATACAATGGCCATGATCTTTGTGTAACCAAGGAATGTAAGATTCTAATAGAATTGACTTTTGCCTCTATTGAAAGGGTCTCGACATAGTCTATTCGTGCATCAAGTTCAAAGAAGATCTCAATTTATAATGAAGAAATAACAGTAGCCCTATGTTTTATAGGATTTATCATATTCAATCGGAAGAGTTTAGGTAATACTTTCAAAGTGAATCTCGACAAGAAAATCCAGGCTATTCAGGAAGAATCACAACAATTCCCCAATCCTAATGAAGTAGTTCCTCCAGAATCTAATGAACACAACGATTACTTAGGATCAGCTTACGAATTTGTGGCACCGTAGTAGAATCATTACCAATGGCACGTTGTGTGCCTAAGTGCGAAAAGATAGTGCAAGCTTTGTTATGCCGAAACCTAAATGTTAAGTTAGCAACACTTCTAAATACCACTTCTTCCCGTTGTATTCGTCTTCAGGATGATATAGCCATAAAGATGCACATCTTAGTGGGGAAAAGATTGGGAATCCCTTGTACCACATAGTATGTAGATTTTGAAGTAGAGTATAAATAAGACAAAGGAGTTTTCTGAATTTTATTTTATTTTTTTGATCATAAATAATCACCAACAAGAATTTGTTTCTTTTTACGAACTTGATATCGATAAATCTGCAAATCTAGAAATTTATTTCGGCCAATTGAACCTTCTTGAGCTGTTTCTTTTTAATAACCAAAAATATTTGTGCCAAAATAATAGATGTCAAGAAGAACAAAGGTCCTTGGACACGTAATGGATCTTGAAGTACTATTTTTGCATTTCCCTGACCAAATCTGCCGAATAGAGGAACTTCCGAGCATTTGGCGATCTCAGATATGTCGATATCAATGGTGACTCATTAGTTTGATGAATCATTTATTAGGACAGAAGAAGATTATGTAAACACTTACTCGAGATCTCACTTATCAGATTCCATTATGGAAGACACAATTTTTTCTGAAGAATTCGCCATGATATACCTGGTCCATGCATAATATCAAGAAAAGTGGATACAAATTTTTTATTGCTACTTAGTACTGGCAATAGGTCTGACCAATCATTTTGGATAATGCTCGCATCCTCTATATTACCGCGGTTTCTAGCATAGAGTTAGTCGATTCTTATTCCCCAGATACCGTTATTGCTTCTTCTCCGAGAAAAGAAGTTCACGACCCGTGGTCCTTCTACCTCCAGGTGCCTTATTGATATTTGAAATTGGTGTTGAGGATCTTATAAATGAAAGCTAAAGGAGCATGCTGTCTCACCATGTCCTCATCCAAATTATTGGATGTCCCTTATTAATAAATGCATTGGTATATGTATCAGGAACTATTCTTATGTAAGGAGAAGTTGTTAGAAAATTCTCTTGTACAGTATATATAAGTGCACGTTGGCTCAATAATGATTCCACTACTTTCATGGCTATGTATGCATCCTTCTGATGAATAAAGTTAGCGCATGCTGAGGATTGAGTCTTTCGCTTATCCCTATTCATAGTGGGTACTCTTAGAGTAACTCGTTGTCTCTTTTTGGTAGTCCTTTCATAAATAACTATCTCTTCATTTATGAAAGACATATAATCCTATTTTGTAGTGTAATATTGTACAGTATAGACAATTGGTCGATCTCTTACAGAACAAAACCAACTAATGGTAGTTATCAACTTCATTAAATGGACTATGTCTAGATATTTAAATTTCCCAAATTTATTGCTAAGTTTTGCGAGGTTATAGTTGTCCTTTCGACTAAGTAAGTTACCATATTTTAGCCTAGTATCCTTTTCCATGATGATCAATGTTTTCCCATAGATCAATGCAATGAATAGACTTTTGATGAGCTTATGCTCAGGACTCAATGATGATAATAGAATTTCAAAAAACTGTCATTTTCACAAAGGTGACCCCCAATACCCGAAATCAAAATTTTCTAAACCGAGGGTCGAAATAAAATTTAAAAGCCATTAAAATACACCAACCATGTTACCACCCTAAAATCGACGTTCAAGATCTTTTGATGTAGTTCGTCCAGCCATCTATTGCACAGATCAAAAAATAACCATAAAAGTCCATAATAAGGCTCTCGAAGCCTCCAAAATGCACAATACCGCACAGTTGGTACCAAAATGCATTGGGAACCATGCCACTCTCTCCCACACCCTAAAAATACCACATTGCAACTATGGGGAGGGGTAAAATAGTCAAATCACACAAAATCATAAATTTCACATATTTCATCAAGTTTTAGGTCGTTACATCATCCACCACTAAAAATCTAGTCGTCCTTAAACTAAATAAAAACTGCGTATATAAGACTCGACCTCCCAAGTAGTCTTATTTAAAGGTTGATGTCTCCAATGAACCTTAACAATAGGGATAACTATAGAACGCAACTGTCTAACATACCTTACCGATATGGAGATCGACTCCTCAATGAAAGATAATCGCTCGTCTAATTAGAACGACTTCCAACGAATGAGATGAGGCTCATTTGGAATATAACGGTGAAGCATAGAAACATAAAAAACTTTATGAACAACTAATAAAACTAGTGGCAAAGCTAACTCATAAGCCACATCACCAATAGTTTGAAAAATCTTAAATAGACCAATATACCTGGGGATAAGCTTACCCCTACTCCCAAACCTCATCACACCATTCATGGATGAAACTCGAAGGAAAACACGGTCACTAACACCAAATCTCAAGGAACAAAGCCTATGATCTGCATAGTACTTCTGACTACTCTGAGCCACTCTAACTTTATCCTGAATGATCTAAACTTTATCCAAAGTCTCACGAAGCAAGTCTTTACCTCAATGTCTAACCTCATGAAACATCAAACCAACCAACTGGAGAGAGACAACGCCAACCATACAAGGCCTTAAAAAGAGCCATATCAATACTGAAATCATAGCTGTTATTATAATCAAATTCCGTTAGTAAATGTTTATCCCACTGGCCACCAAAATCCATCACACATGCGCAGAGCATATCCTCTAAAACTTGAATAGTCTGCTCTAACTAACGATCAGTCTGGGGTGAAATGTTGTGCTAAGATCAACCAGAGAACCCAACTCATCCTGAAAAGTCTTCCAAGAGTGAGATGTGAACACCAAACCTCAATCCGAAATGATAGACATTGGCACACCATGATGTCACACAATCTCACGAATGTAGATACGGTCCAACCTCTCAGCATTGAAGGAGACCTGAACCGGAATGAAATAAGCTAACTTGGTCAATCTATCCACGATGACCCAAACACTATCAAAAACAAGAGTTGTATGAGGCAAACCAGTCACGAAGTCAATAGTGATTTGTTGCCACTTTCACTCGGGAATGGGTAACCGCTGAAGCAATCCATCGGGCCTCAAATGCTCGGCCTTTACCTACTGAAAACATAGGCAATGAGACACAAAATCTGCTATATCTCACCTCATACCACCCCCACAATTAATGTTGTCTCAAGTAATAATACATCTTAGTTATACTTGGATAGATGGAATATCTGGAATAATAGGCCTCCTCCAAGATCAACCTAATCCAGTCACCTGCCCTCGGCACACAAACTCAACCCCCAATCCTCAAAACTCCATCACTATCAAGTGAGGCTCCCTTAGCCTTACCACTTAATACTATATCTCGAATCAATCTCAATCCTATATCATCAAACTTATGAGCTAAAATTTGCTCTATCAAAGAAGATCTAGCCTCTACAAATGCCAAAACACACCCAGCTGTCAAAATATCAAGCCTAACCATCTGGCTAGCTATGTAATGAACCTCCATGGCCAAAGGCCTCTCCTGGGTCAAAAGATGTGCCAAGCTACCCATGCTAGTCGATTTTCAGCTCAAGGTACCTGCATCCACATTCGCCTTGCCTGGATGATAGAAAAAAGCCAAGTCATAATACTTGAGCAACTCAAGCCAATGATGCTGCCTCATATTAAGATCTCACTGAGTGAAGAAATACTGAAGGCTATGATGATATGAGAAGATCTTACAACGAAATCCATACAAGTAATGCCGCAACAACTTCAAAGCAAAAACAACTGCACACAATTACAAATCATGGGTAGGGTAATTTCACTCATGAGACTTCAACTAAAGACGCATAAGCAATCACCTTGCCCTCCTGTACCAACACAACACCCAGTCCAATACCCAAAGCATCACAAAATATGGTGAAACTCACTCCCTCCTTGCGCAAAGTCAAGATAGGAGCTGAAGTCAATAAATCCTTGAGCTTTTGAAAGCTTTCCTCACACACATTAGATCACTGAAAAGAAATCTTATTCTGAGTCAACATAGTAAGAGGAGCTATAATAGATGAAAATATCTCAATAATGTTGAAAATAACCTGCCAAACTAATAAAACTTTAAATCTCGGTGGGCGTAGTAGGTCTATCCTAATCATGAATTGCTATAATTTAGCTGGATCAACCATAATACCCTTCTTAGTCACCACATGACCAAAGAAAGAAAAAGCCTCCAACCAAAACTCACACTTTGAGAACTTGGCATACAACTTCTCATCTCTCAATGTCTAATACACAATCCACAAATGCCCATATGCTCAGCCTCACTCTTGGAATAAACAAGGATATCATCTATAAATATGATAACAAAAGAGTTGAGAGACTGTCGAAACACTCAGTTTTGCAACTCCATGAATATGTTTGGGGAATTGGTCAACTCAAAAGACATAACCAAGAACTCATAATGACCATATCGCATCCAAAAAGTTGTCTTACGAATATCTGAAGCTCTAATCCTTAAATGGTGATGCTCAAACCTCAAATCAATCTTTGAAAACAGCACGATACCCTGAAACTGATTAAATAAATCATCAATATGAGAAAGAGAATACTTATTCTTAATCGTCACCTTGTTTAACTACTGATAGACAATATATATATGCATAGATCCATCATTATTATTCACAAATAAGACTGGCGTACCCTAAGGCGATACACTAGGTTGGATAAATCCCTTATCTAATAATTCCTATAACTGATCTTTTAATTCCTTTAACTCGACTGGGGCCATTCTATAAGGAGGAATAAAAATGGTCTTGGTGCCAAGATCAACATCAATAGCAAAGCCAATATCGATCCGAAGGCATACTAGGCAAATCAGTAGGGAACATATCCATAAACTCACGCACAACATGAATAGAATCTAAGGAAGGAGGTGAACCCATACCAGTATCATGAATATGAGCCAAATAAGATAAACATCCTCTCTCAACCAACCTATGAGCCTAAACATAAGATATGATACTCTTAGGACCTGAATGAAGAGTACCCTTCCAAGCTATCCTCGGCACACCCGACGAAGCTAAAGTCACGATCTTAGCAAAATAATTTAGGATAGCATGATAAAGAGCCAACCAATCCATACCCAAAATAACATCAAAATCAACCATATCTAACACAAACAAATCTACCAATGTCTCACACCCGACAAAAGTCATAACATAAGTTCAGTATACCTAATCCACTACTAAAGAATTACCTACTAGGTAGATACATAAATAGACATGGCAAGAGGCTCACTAGTAGAATTAAAACCCAAAGAAAACTACACAGATACATAGAAGAAAGTCAATCTGGGATAAAATAATACAGATGTAGATCTAAGACAAACGGGGACGATACCTGTGATCACAATATTTAAAGACTCTACCTCATATCTATCTGGTATAGCATAGAACTATCCACGACCACCAATCGACTGAGTATCCCCATGACAACCATAGAAAACTCCACTACCTCTGCCCTTCACACCTCTAGTATCACCCTTAACCCTCACAGCTAAAATAGAAATGTCTCTAATCATATAATGGGGTAGTCTTTGGCCACATAGCCAATCTTATCACACACAAAGCAACCTCTATGGCCTAACTCAATAGGAGAAGGTACAACTGGGATAGAACGAACACCCTGAATTGTTGAACCAAAAGATCCAACACCCAAACTCTTCAAAGTCTTATGCACTGACCTATCATGATAACCATGAGAACCTCTAAAATATCTACCTCAAGAAACCTAACCTCTAAACACACCAAAATGGTGCACCTTCATGGAGCATCCCTGAGATGCTCGTAGAATGCCCTCGATCATCTTAACATAATCTACTATACTCCAAAAATACGCTTTAAATACGACCATCTATGATGTATCCAATTGAAGAAAGACATCTAATCCCTTCACAAACTTTTGAATCTTCTCAAACTCAATGGAAATACTAGCATAGAAATATCTAGACAAGGCATAGAAGTATGCCTCATACTCTACTACAACCATGGATCCTTACTCCAGGCAGTCAAATTCATCACCCATACTATAATACCCCAAATTTTCTTTAAGTCAAGTTTCATCTTTAAGAAGAGTAAGGGTTGACTTCCTAAGTGAGAAATATTTTAAACCATGTAGAATTTCCCTAATATAAACTTTTTTCCATGTAGAGAATTAAATTAGCTTTCCAACGATGCTAATTTTATCCAACTATGGTATCGGGGTGAGAAGTTATGGTTGTTTTACTAAGAGTTGTCGAAACCGCCCAGGTGCTACGGACAGGTTGACGGACCGTCGAGTTTGCGACGAACCATCGCCCGAACTGTTGCAACCAAGGCAGTGACTCCCTCTTCTGTCCCAAGTGCGACGGCCAAGATAACATACCATCAAGCTAGCAATGGACCATCGCTAGGACCGTCACAACTAAGGCAGTGTGGCCTTTTCTGACCAACGCGCAACGGACGATCCGACGGACCGTCAGACTAGCGACAGACCATCACTCCAACCGTTGCAAATCTTGTTCAGTATTTTTAAGTCATTTTTATAAGGATCTTTTGGGTCTTTTCCCTTTTAATACCCTGATATATTCAAACCAAAGCAGATAGCCTCATTATGTCCCAAAATATGCAAGACCTAAGGTTTCTCCGTCAAGAGCAAATCCAAAACCCTTTTCCAAGAAATTCAACAACTCATCATAGATTCTACAAATTAAGTTGAGATTTGAGTTCCCCAAGTCCAAGGCTTCAAGAACCCTCTCTCAAAGAGTAAGAGGAAGAGTTTCGAACAAGCTTGTACATCTAATTACACAATCTAAGGTATATGGGGTTTTGAGCAAGGGTAATCTTTTCAACCTTGTTCCCAAAGACTTATTTTAAACTATAAGTTTTCTGCAATTTATGAGATTTTACATGAAATTGAATTAGGGTTTTTCATCTATTGTTATTGGTTGTAAGCTTTTGATGTTTCCTATGAATTGAAAGTCAAATAGTATGATTTTACATGTTTTCTTAAGAAATTAAAGATGGGTTTATACCCTATATTGTTATTCCTTGAGAATTTATTGGTTGCAATGCTCTAGAAATTGAAGTATATGAGTACGTTTAGATTTTGAGACAAATTGCTATAAATTCCAAATTTCTATATGATTTATGAGTCCATGTGATATCTAGTATGCATTTTGATGAGTCTTAACTTGAGATTTGATTATGGGTCACTAAGCCCTACTTAAGATTTGCAATTTCATGAACTTCTGTGCTATAAGCACCAATTATTTTAGTACTTTGAGATTATTGAGAAAGTTTTGACCTTAATGGTCATAGTAGCTTTGAAATCCACATTACTACATGAGATTACAGATTTTATAGTAGGGTTATTTATGAACCACGAGATTATTTTTAAAGTGGATTTCCATGAGATGAGCGTAGCTAACTAAAGGGAGTAGTATTTAGCACCGAGTTGGGTAAGTTACTACGATTTCATACCCCAGAACTACGTGCCACCTAGGATTGAGATTTATGGGCCCGAGGCCGAGATAAGTGATCACTGAGTTGAGGTTATACTCCCTGGCAAGAGTATGACGTCTCTCCCCAACGTGAGGTTTCTTCCTCATGAGGACAAGACGTTGGACTCCATGTATCTCGTATGGTTTATGTCAGTTAAGAGAACCTCCCTTGAGATAGAATATTTTCCCTAAAGCATTGAGATAAGTGATTTTCCCTAATAGTAAGATTTTCAAAATAGTTTCTTAAAGTAAAATTTTTTTAGTCTTCTCTACTAGTAAGAGTTATAGAATTCTGAGTTCCAAGTATCTTGAGTTTAAAAGAGTTCTAAGTTCTTGAGCATTAAAGAAGTTTTACTCTCCATGAGATATATGCATGAGTTTGAAAGTAATGTTTAAAGCTTTCTTTAGTCTTCGAGTAATGAGAAAAAGGGAAGAGTTTAGATTTTAAAGCTAAAGTATAATGAATCACGAGATTTGTGTTACATGCTTTATTCTACATGATTTATGATCTTTATATTGTAGACTTATTCAAGCTATGTGAGTCATTCATATTTGCATGCATGATTTGATTAAAGAGTATGGATATTGATTTCTATAAATGCATACACCCCCATATACTCAGTACATTCCCAAGTGTTGATCCACATATACATCTCTGTACTAAATTGTCTTATAATGTAGGTTCATGTGCTCAGTCCCAGCCTCGTCAGTGATTTCTGAGTACCTTTGTCTACATCTCCACAGTGGTGAGTCCTCATGGTTCGAGGACCTATCTTCAGACATTTCTGTATTTTAGTAGATATGTTATTACTTTCAGTTCAGTTTGAGTCGGTTAGGGACCTCTCCCAATGGCTCTCTAGTTCATGGAGTAGTAGAGGCTTTGTCAGACTAGTTATCAGATTGTTAGTATGTTGAGATTTCCAGTTTTGTGGTCGTTTGGACCGAGTATTTTCTTCGTATTTCTTATCATTTGATATGACAGTACCAGTGTTTTTCTTATTTCATCTCAAGTTGAGTTATTATATGTAGTAATAGGCTCAAAGGGTTAGCTTGGGGCTACTTGTAGCCTAAGCACCGTGTGACGTCCCGGGAGGTGATTTTGGTTCGTTACACATACGATCCCTCAAACTATAAAGCACAAACCTCTCTAAAAATGCATCAGCAAACTGATCCCAAGTAATAATGGGAGAATCAAGAGGTCTGCTACTAACCAGTGACCTTAACTAATATCTAGGCGTATCTCTTAACTAATAGGTAGTATAAGCAATCCCATGCAACTCAAGCAATCCCAAATTATGCAATCTCTCTCCAAAATCAATCAGGAACTCATAGGAATCCTTGTCTACAACATCACTAAATCTAGGAGGACCCAAACGTGTAAACCTCTCAAACCTTTTCTGACCCTCAAAAGACATAATAGTACTCACAGCAAAGGAAGGCATAGTGAATCTGGAAGGATGAGATCCCATTCTATGGAGATAACATAGATGAAGGCTGAACTCTAAAACTCAGAATACCAAACTCAGATATTGGCACTGAAATAGGAATAGGACTCGGGGTCTGTGGAGTACCCCAAATAAAAATAGGTGCAATAGGAGGATCCACTCTCTAAACTGGTTAAACACCCAGTATAACCAAATAAAAAGCCTCTAAACGGGTCAACGAATTCACCAACAACCCCTCCAAAATTGGGGTAGATGAACTCTAAGGAACCAGAGTAGAACCATACCTCTAACCTTCTCAACACGAGGTTCAGGGGAGAGTCCCCTAGCACTTTTCTTAAGCTGGGATGATCCACGAGCCCATCCATATTTTTGAGTCCATCCACAATATGAGGCTTGCCCTCTAGTTTCAGACTCTACATCTCCACTCTTACAGGACCTAGTCAACACCATCTAAGCAGAAAGAGTGAAATATAACTTAGAACACAAGCTATATAAAAAATTTGCATGATAAGGAGTAAAATGAGGGAAGTTTCCTAAAGACATACAATAGACTCTCAAAGATAGATATGGACATCTATGTACCGATCCATGAAAGTCTATTAGACATCTCATTCTTACACCGTTGAGACCAATGAAACCAAGCTACTCTGATACCAATTTGTCATAACCCAAAATTAAGGGTCATACTAAGGCACATCACCTGCAATCAAAAAATATCCCACACTGCTTGCACTAACAATTCTAATATACATATCTCATAAATTGCAACAACACAACCAAGTAGAGAACAAGTATACATTATATCACATACAAGTAGGGACAAGGAAGAACATGTACATACAAGATTGTCAAGTACAACTAACGAAAGATAGAACAAACAAGATATGATAAGTCAGTATGGAAATTCAAACACAGCATAAACACAATATGTTAAGTGTAATGTATAAGAATATGAAGATGATTATGTGATGCAACAGGTCATCGCACAACCTCCGATGCACCTACGAAGGCAAACCTCTCGACGTGGGAACCATAGGGGATTTTTCAATCCATATACAATTCATAATCCATATCTATATCTCCTTACTGGCACATCCTTTGTAAAGGGTTTATAAGGTGTTACAATATCTCCTCCTCAGCACATCCCTCGGGGAGTGTTTTATAATAGGTGTTGTAGTGTTTCTCAGGTGTTTCCATAGTGGTACCATTTTCTTCATGAATGAGTATGATATGAGGATGTAATGCACATAACAAGTCATAATGAGTATTTCCACAATCAACCATAATGATATATTTCTACAACCAATCACAATGTTTTATTTCCACAACCACGTGATCCAATATCAACTCATTATTTTCATCCATCCATGAATTTCCACCTATTTCATATGCCAAAATGTATGAATATATCACAATACACCAACAGTACCACAAAAAGGCATTTTCAACAACACAATATAATTACTCACATGTATTTTAGGCTATCAACATCACATAGGACCCACACGTTCATACATATCTCACAATATCTCAATTTCAATAATTACATCACATATAGGCCCCCACACGGGTATAACACATAGATTGGCATTTATCATGATTAGGTTCTACCCTTAACATGCATTTTGTACCAACATATACTACCCAGCCCAATCTAAAAGAGTTAAGCCATAACTTAGCTTGAAGGCCAAAACTAGTTCACGACATTTCAACCACAAAGCCCTACCTCTCATGAATAGTCCCAAAATCAACTAAAACTAAGAAATATAGAATGTTTGCATCACAACAAGGCTAATGATACCCGTATTTCCTACTTTTGGTTTGGGGCCAAAATGGACCCCTAAAATAAATTTTCAAAAAAGATGGAAAAATCATAACTTTACTTCAAAAATGTGTTCCTCGTACCTTTAGGAATCTATAGCTTAAAATCTAATTCAAATCGAGTAGAAAATGAGGTTCAAATCAAAGAAAAATTATTTTTGAGCTTTACCGAGTAAAACCTTTGAAACCATTTTAAAATCAAGAATCAAAGTTATTTTGAAAGATAAAATTGGGGAAAAACTAGTAATTATAGAATTAAGAACATTATTCAAGTGAAATGGTTTAGAATTTGAGGCTAAATCAAGTACTAAGATTTTAGGGTCTTTGAACAATTGATCAAGAAATTTGATAAAGAAAAGGGTAAATTCTCACCTTAAATCTGTAAGAAATTCAAGAAAAAGATGTTAATCTAGCTTCCCAAGCACCCACAAGCTTCACTTTTAAGCTCTCACGCTATTTTAGGGTTTAGCTTTCAGAGGCAAGATGAAAAATGAGCAAAAAGTGGGCAAAAGTGGGTTATTTATACTTATACCAGTTTACCAGTTGTATAAGGCATAAAATCCATTCCTCAAATGAGTTTTACCCTTTGTGATCCAGGTTGCACCATCAACTTGGTGCACCAGATGTTTTAAGTATAAAACGAACTTCGATGGAGGTGTTCGGGACTCATTCGAAATTTGATATATACACAAACAAACTATGTAACCACACTAAATTTGATACGCCAGACTCAATGGTGATCTCAGAATTTTAAAAAAATGTCATTTTCACAAAGTTTACCTCCGAAATCGGAAATTACAATTCTCCAAACTGAGGGTCGAAATGAGATTTAAAAGCCATAAAATCACGCCAACCATGTAACCACCCTAAAATTGATATTTCAGATCTACTGGATAGTTTTTAATTCATCCATCTCACAAATCAAAAGATAACCATAGAAGTCCAAAATAAGGCTTTCGAAGCCTTCAAAACCCCAAACAAATGGTACCAAAATGCATCAGAAATCATACCACTCACCCCTACACCTCAGAAATACTACAATGCAACTAAGAGGAGGGGTAAAACAGACAAATCATACAAAATCATAAATATCACATATTTCATTAAATTTTAGGTCGTTATATACTTCAACGACCAACCTTACCGCCTTTCCTTTATTTAAATAATGGAAAAGAGCCTAAAATGCACTTCAATTATGTAAAATGGTGCAAAAACGCCCTTCATCTATCTATTGGTCCTAAAATGCCCTTTTCGTCTACCTATTAGACCTAAAATGCCCTTCTCACCTACCTACAAGGCGTAAAATGTTTGTTCTATCTACCAATTGAGCCTATTTTTCCATTTTATTTAGGCAAATTACATGAAAAGTCCATTCATAAAATTTAATTACATAAATAATACTACTTTTTTAATATTACAAAAATAGAAGTTTTTTTTACATAAATAGCCATTTAAATAAATAAAAAAGATAATTATAATTTCTAATTTCACTACAACATTTTAGTCCTACTGCCACTCTTGTAAAGTGTGGTCTAAATTAGAAAAAAATATGGCCTTTGAGCAAAGGCACACTTTTGGACTTTAGGCAACACGTTTTGGGGGGTGGCCTAAAAAGCGTAACCTTTGACTTTAATCTACACTTTTCAAGTGTTGTTATATCATCTACGTTTAAAAAGCGTGGTCATTAAAGTGCAAAGGTCACGCTTTGCATCTTCTAATTGGCTACACTTTTATTTGATAAAGCTACACTTTTAAGTGTTGCCTTTACTTAGTTATTGGGCACGCTATACAAGTGTATCCTTGTATAGCACCTCTATAACAACACTTAAAAATGGATTTTTTTCTTTATTACTGTCTAAACTTCCAAATCATAGCCTTTTATACATCCTATATGACAACACTTGTAAAGTGTAAGCATGTTTTAGGTACATGCCATAATTTAATTAATAAGCCACACTTTTGAAGCATGGCAATATTATCTGAAATTTGGTAGTTCAAGTCACATTTTACAAAAATGGCTTTAGGCCTAAAAAATAATTATTTTGGTCTGAATGTATACATCACTAATCACATTACATTTATACATACATATATATATACATACATATATATATATAAATATATATATATATAATCTCACACACCTATTAGCTAATAAATAATTCAAATGTATAGATTTGCAATGAACTTCAAAAGAACATGTCTTTACTACACATACTATTTAGAAAATAACATTTTAAGGATTTTTACTAAGTTACACACAAAACCAAATGTATTTAAACATATATCAAAATATATCTTAAAAGTTCTTCATCATTCGCTCCAATCTAGATCAACTTGACTTGTGGTGGCCACCAATAAAATTTGATCACCTATAGTTTTCCTACACATCCAAAATAAATAAACAGTTAGAAAAAAATTATGCTCGACAAATATTCAAATATTTTTCCAATCAATAGTGAGGAAGTATGTGAATCCAAAGTTTCTTTAATTTATTCAATCTAGTTAGAAGTTCAGGATTTAATTTTCTTGTAAATTTGAGAGATAAAATAAATTTTCATCAACCGAAGCATGAGTTGAGTTGGAAGAATATGAAAGAATTTTTCCTCTTAAAGCTTGTGCATTACTAGCATCCGGTGAAGGAATGTTAGATCCGGCACTCCCTGATATATATTGAACATTCAACCCAAGATTTTTTTGCACCAATTAAGTAAAATAATATCGCATTTCTTCTCTCATTTAACTTATTTGTTCCTTCAGAGAAATGACTTCATTATCTTTCTTTTGTTTAGGAATGTTCGTTTCCTCATCTTTTTTCAACGAACTTGCTGTCACTGATCACCATAGCCTCTATGTTGACCAGGCTTCTCCTTTCCAAACATTGTTGTGAATGCATTATCTAGTGTTTTCCCAGAATTTTGATGATTTTGAAGTTCAGACTGTCAAAAAACTAAAACAAACAATGACATAGAATAGTGAATTCTATAGTAATATAATGTTCAGACTACCGTAATGAAACAAACAATAGTTATAGTATGTTGCTACTATAGTAATGAAACCAACAATAGCTACATAATGGTAAATAGTTCATGCCCATAATAATTTCAAAGTCGACCAATTCTAGCTCTACCATGTGTATGAAGGTTTGATGACCAATGATTTGTATTATGCAACCTCGATCCAGTAACAAGCACAACTTTCAAGTGCTTCTCTGAGTTAACACCCCTCCATTTCTTGAAAAAAATCGAGCTAAAAGATACAAGAACAACACAAAATAAAGTTGGGCCACCAATTTCCAAAACCGAACCAAGACTCTTATGATATTTTTGTCCAAAATCCTAAACAATAGGAGGCTTCACAACCACAAAATTATCAAAACATTATGAGGATTATGACTACTCCTTGGCCTCACACCACAAAATCAAAAAGTCTTAAAACTCCAATTCTCAATAGTATGCAATCCAATACTTCCCTCAATAGAAGCAGGAAATGCTATATACATAAATTCTTTTATATAATCAAACAAGTCAATATCAACAATCAAGATTGTTTTTTTAGGCTTTGAACAAGAGGAACTTAAGAAAACCACAAACTTTTTCTCATCACTTTTGTAATCAATCCAAGAACTAATCAAATTCCTACTTTTCAAATCTACACCAACTAACATCACATTAACAGTCTGCCAGATTATTTGTTACACTCTTGTTTCAATATCTCAATTTTTTTCACATGTAAAGAAACTATAAAATTCTAGTTATTTTTCTCTCTGTTCCAGATTATATTCATATAACTAGTGTATGAATTTCCAACTACTAGAAGTATAATACACAAATTATATTGTTCAACTTCATGTCAGTCAAACAGGTTTGTATAAGAAGGAACTTGGAACAACAAACTAGATACCTTAGATACAATGTTATTGGATGATGGTCAACAACTACTACAATAGGCAAGCATGATCTCAAATCATAATTGAGGTCCCAATGTAATCACACAATAGAAAATGATAATAATCTATCTACCCACTTCTGTATGCAAATTACTTTAAAACCCCACTATCTTGTGCTGGATCTCTAACAAATGTGCCTAAAATATTTAATGATGGTCCTATCAGTGGCTAATGATGGGGCAGACCTATTACCTTAGAATAACCAAAATCACAAATTTTTAGCCGAGGAGCAGGGCTTCCATCAAGCAATATATTTTCCAGTTTCATGTCCGATGACATACTTCCTTCAAGAAGAAATAGAACACAAACAAGATAAATAAATCTCCAAGATCTCCATATTTAATAAATTTAAAGAAATTAGGTAACTATTTCAGAGAAATCATTACCATGGAGTGACAGTAGCCGACACCAAATATAAGTTGTTGGAAGAAGAAGCGAGCCTGCACAGGAAGATATTATTTGACCTCATCAATATCATACAGCAATAACCACGGTGTTCTATAGTTAGAAGATTAAATACGTCATCCTCACTGAAGCGCCCTGTGTTCACACCCAATTTTTGCTCTATGTGCCTAAAATTAACATCTTCAGGCTTCCTGATCGTTAAAGGAC
Organism: Capsicum pubescens; assembly: GCA_030864215.1. Classification (NCBI taxonomy): domain Eukaryota; kingdom Viridiplantae; phylum Streptophyta; class Magnoliopsida; order Solanales; family Solanaceae; genus Capsicum; species Capsicum pubescens. The sequence continues at coordinate 242,433,704 of CM061538.1, forward strand.
ACGAAATATAATTTTCATATCTTTTTTATAATTTTTTTATAAATTATTGATAATCATCCTTACTTTAGGATTTCAATCAACTTGTTGTCACATTTTTACTTTTCATAATTTTTAATATCTTTCTTATTTTGGGATTTTTTATCAATTCATTATTATTTTAACATTTTACAATGATCCGCACACGTGCACGATGCGTCGTCACATTTCTTACAGTATTTTCAAATTAATTACATTTCAAGAATTTCAATATTTTTTTACATTTTTCTGTAATTACATATCAATACCTACATTTTTGTATATTTATTGCAATTCGCAAAAGTTGTGTCGAGTCAATTATTTTAATGCATAGAGCAACAAATCAGTCAAGTCAAGGTCTCGTCATCATTATGACACTTGACTTTTTCTTCACCTACTATCCATAATTTAAGGGATGTGTTTGGAAAAAAGTTAGATTTGGTATTTTATTTTTATTTTTTATTTTTAAATACCCAACATACATACACACAATAAATATACAAAATACACACGTACACAATATTACATCATACATTTATAAAATTTTAAATTAATTATATTTTTTAAATATTTTCAACATTCTTTATATTTTTTTTCATAATTACAAATTAATTTTTATGTATTTTTACGATTCACAAACACTGAATCAGATTAATTATTTTTACATAATATAATACAAAATAAAAAAAAGAAGACAAACAACATAAAATAAGGGCAGCCACAAGATATATTGACACCTTTTTCCTTAAATATACACACCACACAATTACACACACTATACACACACAAACACACACATAATCTACACCCGAAAAATCTAATCTCCCTCTCTCTCTTAATCTCACGCCCCTTTCTCTCTCTTTTATTCTTTCTAAGAAATCACAGCCTCATCACCACCGTCAAACCATCGCTGGTAGGCCATCATGGAGCCTTCTCCTTCCCTTACTTCCCATGCCCCTCATAACTCCGCCGTTATCGCTCCAGCCGGCAAAACACCGATGCCTCAAGCTTCCATCCACTAGTCAAGTCGCCATCCCCTTTCTTTTATCCCCTCAATTTTTCTATCTCCGATGCCATACTGCCTCCTACTGGATTTAAACATCGGATGGTCGGCGACCACAAATCACAACTGCTCCTTGCCGCCTCTTCTTCTTTCCCATTTTTATCCATAATAGAGGACACTACCTTTTCAGAGAAATGGCCAGATCTGGCCGGGTTGGTGCTTCTCCGGCGTTGCTTTGGTGAAACCCGTTGAAGTAACGCCGGCATTCTCGCTGTTCAAAATTTTTCTTTATTTAATCTTCAATTATTATGTGGGTTAACTGTTATTTCTCTCAGCATTGCTCCGTTATCTGTACATTGATTTTGTTGTACTATTTTTTTTAATTGTTGTTGACATTTTGGTTAGCTCCGTGAATTTCGGTGAACCTTTGACATTGTTGTCGTACCATTATTGTAAGTTTGTTGTAGTTGTTTATGTGGTCTGGCTCTCTGGTTTTTTTTACTAATTCTGCATTTTTTGGTAACTAACATTGCCCCAATAATTTGTTGTCTCCATCATCCTTGTCGCTAATTTGTTGGTCTGTTTTTCAAAAATTTTGCCTGTTTACTTTACCGTTTGATACTACACTGATAACGAACAAGAAAAATGAATACTTGGCCAATGATATTATTTTTTCGTTGGATATTTGAGGCCACCCCATTATAAAAGACGGACTTTATTTTATAAAGTTATTATTTTATATTAGAGGCTAACATTTGGCCGATGAAGAAATTTTCCATCGATTTTCGAGGCCTACACAAATAAAAGGCGAATATTACGTATATTAATACGTAATAAAATAAATAAATTTGGGTAATGATGAAATCTTTATATTTTTTTAAAAACTTTATCTGAGCCCGTTTTTAGTGAAAATTTTATTTTTTATGCGCATATGTACATATATTTCTTAATTTATTTTGATTTGCAACTAACATTTTTATTACGAGTGTTTGTACAGGTTCTCAGGAATATCGTCAAAAGGAGCACTCGAAAGGAAGAGTTTGAGTTTTATGTTTGTAATTTCCATTTTTATAATTGTACAAATATTATCATAGTGAAAACTTTATTTTTTTCGGTGTTGGGAGGGATATTCTTTATTTACGCAATTCTCAACATGCGTTAGGCAAATTTAGGCCGTTACTATTTATATAAAAGAATTAAATTAATTTAGATATTTAATCGAATAATTCATATTTTTTACACTAAAAATATTACGTAATCTTTTCCTTTGAACAAATTTTTCTTTATTTAACTTTTTTATTTTTTCATACATATTCTCATGTCATTTTGTTTATTTTCATACACTTTTTATACACATATTTTTATAATAACATATGCAATTTACACATTCTTTATATATAAATTGATTATATTGTTTTAATACGTATTTTATATTTGTACTTACAAACATTAATTTTTTCTCTTTCTTTTAATAAACCTAAGTCTGGCCGGGAACCACATTTGTGGATTCTGAAGGGTGCCTAATATCTTCCCTTCGGAATAATTTGAACCCTTACCTAGAATCTAAATTGGTTCGTAGATTAAAACACAAGTCATACATATTAATAAATAAATAGGTTTCCTTATTTTCCTTAAAATTTAGGCGGAGACTCTGTATATATTAATTCTTTGCTCGTTTTGACCTTAGATTAAAATTGGGTATGACAGTTTGGCAACTCTGTTGGGGAGGCAAGGTTCTAACCATTACAGACTTAGGTATTTATTTATATTTTTATACATTGTTATTTGTTTCATTTTAATTGTCTTGATTTATCTTATTTATATGACATAAATTATTTATTTGTTATTATTTTGTATAAATTATTTATTTGTTTATTGCTTTATTAAATTGTCATTTCGTCCATACATTTTCTCCACTTCGAAAATTGACACTCACACACATTGTACACGCGGATTGTACATTGTACTTTCCCAAAATTCTTTCAAATAACCTTATTTTAGAGAGTTGGCGCATAGTGGGGTGAGCGGGAGTTTTACTGCCGTGGGACCACGTGCCTTCTTATATAGGAAATTCAAGTCTGTGTCTACCCACTCTTAGTCGACATAGGATAGAACTTAAACAATACCTTTTAGGTGCATGCATCGTTAGTTAACTTTATGTCCGAAGGGTTCATGACGCAAGTGACGCACTGTTATATTCTTTGTATATATTTGGAGGATTATTGTGTACATATTTGTTTGCTCTAAACTGATTATACTTTAGTGAGAAGGTGTAATCTAACACTTGTTTTGCATAATGGATTAGTTAAAAACGCATCTTAGCAACATTGCCACTAATTGCGTATAGATTTGAACTACGTTTTGACCTTATTCTTGCCCTGACAAGATACGTAGGCAACCTTGCATTAGGGTTCGGTCTCTTCACTGCTTTAGAATAATATCTCCGATATTAAAACTGGGGCAATTTTCTGAAATAGTTTAAAAACGCTCTCCAAACTTCTTCAAGAGCATAAACCAATAGCTCCTCAAATTCAAATCTTAATTACATTAGTGCCTAACCGTCCTACCTTCAGTTCCTCACTCAATTTTTATTTGACAATACCTTTTTTCTTTCGAACGTCGTAAACCATTAAATTTATGGCATATCGATCCTCACTTTCAAAAGCAAGATTTCAACATTTTTTTAGTGATATAATCCTGCCAACTGTGGAGAAATAATATCATAATTTCTTCAATGTCTGACTTTTTCAATCTTGTCAGCATACTGAAGTTGTGTCAAAGCTCTCCCCATGCTTGACATCCATCCTCTCAATCATCTTATTGGAGTAATTTTGATGCTAAAAGCAATTCTTTTCTGGTCAGCTTTCACATTAATTTCATGAACGACCATCACTTTTTTTTATCATACATAACATATACAAATTCACAAACTTGCCTAAACTACGCAGACCTGATTCTTATTTTCACAAGATACGCAAGCAACCCTCATTTGGGTTCGGTCCCATTCTTTAAAAAAAAAATTGACTTGGTTGGTACCAATATAGTTAAAAGTGTGCATGAGAAAGAACAAATTGGTATGATGAAAATGATCGATTCATGGTAAACTATAGATTCTTTTGGTACCTTTTATCACACCTGAGTAACACTTGACAAATTCTCTTTCATATATCTAAGACAAGAATGAAACCAACCTCATCGTTTCATGTGCATTATGTGGTGAGCTTTATTTTAATTCATTGCATTGCATTGTTGATCTAGAACTTGACCTAAATGTCTGTTTAGGTGAAATTCTGAGTTATACTTAATTTAGGAAAGTATCGTAGGCCTTCTTTGACCCGATTGTTCCTTTCACAACCCACCAAATGATATTAATCCCTAGCATTACCTTTTTTAAGACTAAAACTTTTTCTTTGGACAACCGCATCTGTGCCTATATCTTTTTGAGTGCTTACATGCACTATCCTTTCTTGGACCTACCTCCCTGAGCGCACTAAGTATGTGCAATTTGCGGACGAAGATTCAAGATCAAAGATGCAAAATGCGAAGAATATATTGTCCCACATGAACAAAATAAAAAAATGACTTCAAAAGGAGCAACACCTCCACCAAAAAAGGAAAAGAACAAAAAAATATCTAAGTTCTCAAAAAAAAGGGGGGGAAACTCCAACACATGATTCAAAAAAGGGCGAAGCAAATACAAAACAAGGGGAAACGCAACACAACTAAAAAGATCACGCGTCAGAGAACAACAACTAATGAAAGCACAAATACAGTGTAATGCTCATTGAGGAATTAGTCACTTCCATCCCAAATATTATCCTACCTGTTCCCAACCCTACATTACAAGCCAATAACAAGTCCTAAAAGATCATATTCCAAGTGTCCTCACATTAGTGGATACTTACATGAAAGCCAAGCCTATGGTATCACAATTGCATGCATTGAATTTCTTTCTGAGTATGAGTGTATTTTTCTAGACGTCCCCAAATTAAAAAATAAAATTACTCAAATACGTGTGAAATGAGACTTCCTTTTTGGAGAGGTGTAATACCCCATATACTTCAAAGCTAGAAAATGAACCGTTGTTCCTACACATGAAACCTCTTATCCTGTGATTCATATTTGAGTACATGAATTAGGATGAGTATACTAGTGATAATAGAGCTTATTATGTGTTAAGCATGTTCATAAGAGTCACTTAGAGTAAGCCAAGCTAACAACTTTTGAATCCACCAAGTTTTTATGTGTGATTTCATATAGGTCATCTTTGAACGACCATAACTTGGTTTATAGGTTTTATTTTGGTATATTTATACCCTCCAAATTTTAGAGAAATGAATAAGATTTTCTTCGATACCAAATTCGCCTAAAACTGACACCTGGTGAAGAAGTTATGGCGATTTAAAGTTTCAGCAGTGTCATTTCAGTCAGTGGCGCATCGCTCTGTAAGCCAAAATGATGTTTGTCAATTTCCAGTGTCTCTCCGCAATTCCACCGCGTCGCGGTGAGTTTTTAGGTCACAAACGGGGAGCAACGCGATATCTCTGAATCGCGTCGGGGGTCCAAATCAGGTAATTTTCACAAAAATTAAGTAACGCATCTAGAGGGGTATTTGGGTCATCTTTCCACCTCTATATATTCCATAAACATGGAATGAAGCCATTATTTCACCAAAACAAACTCTTTATCTCAAAATCCTCTCAAGAACACATTAGGGTTTTTAATTGGGGATTCAAGTTCAAGAAAATTTCTCCATCAATCATCAAGAATCTTCCATCTAAGGTATGCGTAGTGTTCATCTATGGATACATTTCATTCATAGAGATTAAGAACCATGTTTTAAATATTATATTGTAATTATCTTGTTGTGATATAACCATGTACATGTTGATGATTGTTGTTTAAGTTTCAAGATAATATCTAAAGGTGTTTTTATGAAGTATATGTGTTCGTTAGTTGAAATCCATGAACTTTATATGGTTTAAAATGGGGAAATTCATGAAAACACACCTAAGATAAAAGAATGCATGCAAAGTGTTTGATAAAAGGCCTAGGATGATAGAATTCGTGTCCCATGATTTAATAGTGCTTAAATGACAAGTCCATGCTCTATGCTTTATGATTTCACATGAATTCCACGTGATTGATATGCATCATTATTGTGATATGGATTGAGCATGATATTGAAGCTATGCAAGTGTACACATGTTGTATGAATTTCCCTTCCATACGTAAGATATTGAGAACTATGCTTAGTGTGAAATCCCCTACTTATGATATGGTGAATTGTGGACTCCATTTTTTATATGATCAAGTCAGTTATGTGTGTCAGTTCCTTCCAGCGAGTCCTGGGGGTACTTATATCCAAAAAATATAGTTGTGTGCCTAGATCCATGTCACGTTATTACGATAATATCAGTCAAGCCATGATCTATAGGACTCAGTCAGTCATGTGACTCAGGAAATTTTAGAAATCTCATTATCTCAATAAATTCTCAGATAGTAGTACTATTCTATCAGTCAACAGAAGTCAGTTACTCAGTCTATGTACATCCAGTTAAATCATGTTCAGTCTCTTCAGATGGGAGTAGAAGTTAGCACCGAATGAACCCGAGGATGGGAACTCACTTTCCAGTTTAGGGTGTGATTCTTAGTAGTCATCCTTGTGTTCCAGAACTACGTAGCCAGCGTAGGTTGATACATTGTAACCTGTTAGAGTAGGGTTGATGAGGTGTCTTAACCTGTCAGTTTAGGGTTCCCACCATTCTTATTTGAGTACCTACCAAGAGCTGAGGAAGGCCAAAGTTCTTGAGTTCATCAACCTTAGGTGGGGAAATATGACGGTTAAAGAGTATTCTCTCATATTTACTCAGGTAGCCAGATATGCCCCTCATGTGGTTAAGGCAACAGGGCTAAGATGAGCAAGTTCGTGTCAGGAGTGAATGATAGCATATGAAATGAGTGTAGGTCTGCAATGCTGAACAGTGATATGACTTTAGCTAGGCTCATGAACCATGCTCAGCAATTAGAGAAGCATAATATTAGGACTAGGGAGAGGCAGAACAAGAGAGAAAGATCAAGCAGTTTTAGTTTTTCTCAACCCAAATCAGAAAGAGGAAACCGTTCCCAGTTTCATCCCAAGCAAGCAGTTCCAACGCCTTCCTCTGCTAGTTCTCCAGTGCCAAAATTTAGAGACGGCAACAAAGATCGAGCACCAGGATCTAAGTCTCAGGGTAGTGTCAGCAGTGCCCGAACTAATCCCCTGTCTCAGACTTATGGTAAAAACCACAAGGGCACCTATAGAGTTAGTAGAGATATTTGTTTTGGTTGTCGCAAGCTAGGCCACAGGATTAGAGAGTTTCCGCATTCAGGTCTACAGGGTCAGCATAATCGTTCCACAGCCCAGTCCGGTCAACCAAATCAATAGGGTGCCACTGCCAGTGGTGCTAGTGGGCAATGCCCAAATAGGCTCTATGCTCTTCCGACCCGACGGGATCAGGAAAATTCTCCTGATGTCGTTACTGGTACATTAAAGATTTTCCATGTTTATGTTTATGCTTTGCTAGATCCAGGTGCATTATTTTCTTTTGTTACTCCTTATATAGAAGGTGATTTCGGAATCAGTCCCAAAATTTTAGCAGATCCCTTTTCAGTCTCTACCCCAGTGGGTAAAACCATTATAGCTCGGTGGGTATACAGGAACTTCCCGGTTATGATATTTCAAAAAGCCACATCAGCAGATTTAGTCTTGTTAGAGATGATTGATTTTAATGTTATTCTCGACATGGATTAGCTTTATTCCTGCTATGCCACAGTCGACTACAAAAATAGGATAGTTCAGTTTCAGTTCTCGAATGAGCCCATCCTAGAGTGGAAGGGTAGTACTTCATCTTTCAGGGGTCATCTTATTTCCTACCTTCGGAAAAGGAAAATGGTTTCTAATGGATATGTTTATCATCTCATTCATATTAAAGACTCTAGTTCTGAATCTCTTAGCTTTGAATCAGTTCCAGTGGTTAACGAATATTCAGATGTCTTTCCCGAAAATCTTTCTGGCATTCCTTCCGAAAGGGAAATAGACTTCGTCATTGACCTTATTCCAGATACTCAGCCTATTTCTATTCCGCCATACAGAATGGCACTAGCAGAACTCAAAGAACTGAAGGATCAATTGAAGGATATCTTAGAAAAGGGATTCATTAGACCCAGCATTTCCCCATGGGGCGCACCAGTCTTATTCGTATGGAAGAAAGACTGTTCTCTCAGGATGTGTATTGATACCGTCAGCTCAATAAAGTTATGGTCAAAAATAGGTATCCTCTTCCCAGAATAGATGACTTGTTTGACCAACTTCAAGGTGCCAGTTATTTCTCTAAGATAGACCTCAGATCAGGCTACCATCATCTTAGAGTTAGAGAATGTGACATCCTGAAGACATCTTTCCGTACTCGGTATGGTCACTTTGAATTTTTAGTTATGTCCTTTGGTCTTACCAATGCCCCAGTCGTTTTCATGGACTTAATGAACCGTGTGTTCAAATAGTACTTGGACATATTCTTCATAGATGATATCCTGGTCTATTTCCACACAGAGCGTGATCATTCAGACCATCTCTGAATTGTTCTTCAGACTCTCAGAGATCACCAGTTGTTCGCTAAATTCAGTAAGTATGAATTTTGGCTAAGATCAGTAACATTCCTTGGCCATATTATTTTTGGTGATTGCATTAGAGTAGATCCTCAGAAGACTGAAGCAGTAAGAAACTGGCCTCGCCCTGTCTCTCCGTCAGATATTAGGACTTTCTTGGGATTGGCTAGCTATTACAGGCGGTTTGTTGAGGGATTTTCTCCTATTGCATTCCCCATGTACAGATTGACTTATAAGAAGGCCAAGTTTCAGTGGTCAGATCATTGCGAGAAGAGTTTTCAGGAATTGAAGACTCGACTCACCTCAGCTCCAGTCTTAACTCTTCCAGATGGTTCAGATGGGTTCGTAGTATACTGTGATGCATCCAGAATAGGTTTGGGTTATGTCCTCATGCAGCATGGTAAGTTCATAGCCTACGCCTCCAGGCAGTTAAAGCCCCATGAGAAGAATTATCCTACTCATGATCTTGAGTTAGCAGCTGTAGTATTTGCCTTGATAATTTGGAGGCATTATCTATACGGAGTTCATGTAGATGTCTTCACAGATCATAAGAGTCTCCAATATGTCTTTTCTCAGAAAGCTCTCAATCTTCTTCAAAGAAGGTGGTTAGAGCTCTTGAAAGATTATGACATGAGTATCCTTTATCATCAATGTTATGGCCGATGCTCTTAGTAGACTCTCCATGGGTAGTGTTTCTCACGTTGAGGATAGAAAGAAGAAAATAGCTCAGGAAATTCATCAGCTTGCCAGAGTAGGTGTTCACTTAGTTGATTCTTCAGAGGGTGGTGTATGTGTTCAAGATAGTTTAGAGACATCTCTAGTTTCCGAGATGAAAGAAAAGCAAAACAGGGATCCTATCCTTGTCAAGCTAAAAGAGACAGTTCATAATCAGAAAGTAGAGGTTTTCTCCCAAGGAGGAGATAGTGTCATTTGTTGTCAGGGTCTTCTCTGTGTTCCAGGTGTAGATGATTTAAAGAAGCGAATTCTTGCAGAAGTGCATGGTGCGCGATACTCTGTTCATCCAGGGGCCACTAAAATGTACCACGACCTATGAGAGATCTATTGGTGGAATGGGATGAAGAGAGATGTTGCAGAATTTTTGGCTAAGTGCCCTACATGTCAGCAGGTTAAGATAGAGCATCAGAAACCTAGTGGTTCCATACAGGAGTTCACCATTCCTACTTGGAAGTAGGAAGAAGTGAACATGGACTTCGTGATGGGTTTGCCTCGAACTCATCATCAGCATGATTCAGTTTGGGTCATTGTAGATAGAATAACTAAGTCAGCCTATTTTTTCCAGTCCATACCTCTTATTCAGCTGAGGATTAAGCCAAACTCTATATTAGGGAGTTGGTCAGATTACACGGTGTTCCATTATCTATCATCTCATACAGAGGTACCCAGTTCACTTCTCACTTCTGGAAAGTGTTCCAAAAGGGTCTTGGTACCCAAGTTCATCTTAGTACAGCTTTTCATCCTCAGACAGATGGTCAAGTAGAAAGGACCATTCAGACTCTTGAAGATATGCTAAGGGCGTGTGCAATTGATTTCAAGGGAATTTGGGATGACCACTTGCCTTTGATTGAGTTTGTATACAATAATAGCTATTATTCCAGTATTAAAATGGCTCCGTTCAAAGTTCTCTATGGTAGGAGGTACAAATCTCCAATCGGGTGGTTCTAAGTTAGTGAGGCCTCAGTCATAGGGACTAACTTAGTATTCGACGCCTTAGAGAAAGTCCAGTTAATCAGAGAAAGACTCTGGGCTGCTCAGAGCTGACAGAAGTCGTATGCTGACATTCATAGAAAGGATCTCGAGTTCGAGGTCGATGACTATGTCTATCTAGAGATCTCTCCCATGAAGAGAGTGAAGCAGTTCGGCAAGAAGGGAAAGCTCAGTCCCCGATATGTCGGTCCCATCAAGATTCTCAGTCGCTTAGGAAAGGTAGATTATGATCTTGAATTGCCTTTAGATCTAGCCTCAGTTCATTCAGTCTTTGATGTCTCTTTTCTCAAGAAGTGTATAGGTGATCCATCAGTCGTAGTCCCTATAATAGCATTGACAGTCAGAACAGTCTCTTCTATGAGGAAATTCCGGTCGAAATTCTAGACTATCAGACTCATAGACTGAGGAACAAAGAAGTCCCTCTAGTCAAAGTTCTTTGGCAAAATCAGTCCGTTGAGGGAGCTACTTAGGAAGAAGAAGTAGACATGCGTACTAAGTATCCTCACCTCTTCTCCGCCAATCCAGATCAAGCTCAAGGTAACAGTTCTCCTTAATCTTATTCAGTTTCCCGTTAAGTATTCTATACAACTTGGTATTCAGTTCATGCTCACGTTTCATCACAAATCTGGTATCAAGTACCATTACATATTCAGTCATGCATTCATGTATCATTCTATTGTATAATCATACATCAAATATGCATTCTCATTGGGAGAACTCAGTTATCAGAAATCTCAGTTATGCATTCATGAATCAGTTACTCATGCATCAGATATGCATGTCCAGCATGATATGCTTAGCTTATCAGTCATGTAGGTCATGAGATAATGTTCTAGTAGTGTATGTCTTGTACGTACTCTAGTTTATCATCTCACCCCATTTCAGTCAGTCTCATTCAAGGATGAATGTTTTCAAAGGGGAGATATTGTAATATCCCGTATATTTCTAAGCTAGAAAATGAACCGTTGTTCTTACACATGAAACCTCCTATACTGTGATTCATATTTGAGTAAATGAATTAGGATGAGTATCCTAGTGATAATAGAGATTATGATGTGTTAGGCATGTTCATAAGAGTCACTTAGAGTAAGCCAAGCTAAGAACTTTTGAATCCACCAAGTTTTCGTGTGTGATTTCACATAGGTCATCTTTGAACGAGTATAACTTGGTTTATAGGTGGTATTTTGGAAGATTTGTACCCTCCAAATTGTATATAATTGAATAATATTTCTGTCAATACCAAATTCGCCTAAAACGGACACCCGATGAAGAAGTTATGGAGATTTAAAGTTTCAGCAGCGTCATTTCAGTCAGTGGCGCATCGCGCCGTAAGACAAAATGACGTTTGTCAATTTACAGTGTCTCACCGTGATTCCACCACGTCGCGGTGAGTTTCCAGGTCATAAACGGGGGGCAACGCGATATCTCGGCATCGCGCTAGGGGCCCAAATCGGGTAATTTTCATAGAAATTAAATGACGCATCTAGAGGGGTATTTGGGTCATCTTTCTACCCCTATATATTCCATAAATACGGAATTAAGCCCTTATTTCACAAAAACATACTCTTTCTCTCAAAATCTTCTCAAGAACACATTAGGGTTTTTAATTGGGGATTCAAGTTCAAGAAAATTTCTCCATCAATCATCAAGAATCTTCCATCTAAGGTATGCGTAGTGTACATCTATGGATCATAGAGCTCAAGAACCATGTTTTAAATATTATATTGTGATTGTCTTGTTGTGATATGACCATGTACATGTTGATGATTATTGTTTAAGTTTCAAGATGATATCTAAAGGTGTTTTCATGAAGTATATGTGTTCGTTAGTTGAAATCCATGAACTTTATGTGGTTTAAAATGGGGAAATTCATGAAAACACACCTAAACTAAAAGAATGCACTTAAAGTGTTTGATAAAAGGCCTAGGATGATAGAATTCGTGTCCCATGATTTAATAGTGCTTAAATGACAAGTCCATGCTCTATGCTTTATGATTTCACATGAATTCCACGTGATTGATATGCATCATTGTTGTGATATGGATTGAGAATGATATTGAAGCTATGCAAGTGTACAAATGTTGTATGAATTTCCCTTCCATACGTAAGATGTTGAGAACTATGCTTAGTGTGAAATCCCCTACTTATGATATGGTGAATTGTGGACTCCATTTTTTTATGATCAAGTCAGTTATATGTGTCAGTTTCCTTCCATCGAATCCTGGGGGTACTTGTACCCAAAAAAAATAGCGGTGTACCTAGATCCATGTCACGCTATCACGATAATCTCAGTCAATCCATGATCTATAGAACTCAGTCAGTCGTGTGACTCAGGAAATTTCCGAAATCTCATGATCTCAATAAATTCTCAGATAGTAGTACTATTCCATCAGTCAACGGAAGTCAGTTACTCATTCCATGTACATCCAGTTAAATCATGTTCAATCTCTTCAGATGGGAGTAGAAGTTAGCACCGAGTGAACCCAAGAATGGGAACTCACCTACCAGTTTAGGGTGTGATTCTTAGTAGTCATCCTTGTGTTCCAGAACTACGTAGCTAGCGTAGGTTGAGACATCTTAACCTTCCAGAGTAGGGTTGATGAGGTGGCTTAACCTGTCAGTTTAGGATTCCCACTGTTCTCATTTGAGTACCTTCCAGCTAAGGGTCACTCACAGATGTCCTTACTAGTAGAACGGTATTGACACCCCTCCAGTCGGGGCAGAGATTGGACCCAACTTAGCTATATGCGTTATTGGGGCATGTCGGTTAAAAAACTACCTCCCACAATTTCAGTATCAATCTCAGTAAAAGAACTCAGATAGTTCTTCAAGATATCAGGACTATCAGATACAGTCAATTCAGTCATATTACGGAACTTAGGTAGTTCCCTAAGATTCAGAACTGTCAGACACAATAATCTATGTATTCAAAATTCCAGTATCAGTCATGTTAGATATCAGTAAACCATGTATTAGCGTACAGATCCATATATCACGTATTCACGATCTCAGTTACTATGATGCATGCTTGCACTCTCACGTTCATATTAGTCAGTCAGTTAGCATTGGTCATGCATGTAAACCCTTTTTGCATTTAGCCTACCACACTCGTATACTCAGTACTTTCAGTTGTACTGACGCATTTGTGCGATGGTGCTTTCTTTTATGTTACACCATAGGTTCAGAGTCACGAGTTCCAGATCAGCAGTAGCTGTAGCATTCCAGTACGCAGAGTGGCAGTGAGTCCTCTTCCATCCGAGGACGATATTATTTTATTTCATTCATTATTTCAGTTCAGTTTTGTTAAACGGAGTTAGTTGGAGACATGTTCCTTCAACTCCTTATTTTAGACAGTATTTTGAGGCTTTCAGAGTTAGTTCAGATTTGATTTAGACTTCAGTTGTTTTGGGTATTTTTCACCCATATGGATGTTATGTTTTGTCAGACACTTTATCAGTTGAACCTTATGGACTATTGTTCATGTTTTTCTGCATTTTACATGTATATTATGCAGTGTACAAGTATAAATATCAGTCATGGGTTAGCTTGTGGTCCTTCGGGATCATAAGCACCGTGTAGCATTTCGGTTTAGAAAATCGGGGTGTTACAAGAGGGAACTTGAAACATGAGAATAAGTATAGCTCAAAATCTTTATTTGAAGCAAGACGAACAAATCTTTTCGGTACTTAGGTATGTCTGAGGTACCACTTGAAACTATAGGAGTTACCCTGAAGTTGATCTCGGTTAGTCGGGAAAGAAATGGGGAATTCTTATACACACTACTAATTATTGGTATCAACCGAAGTAAAGAAAAAATCGTGCATTCTTCATCTCTCGGTACTTTTTATCAAGAAAATATAAAAAAAAAATCTTTCCTTTTTTCAAGACATCCATGCGGACATTTTTCACCTTTAGTTTAAGGCACCCACTTTCACATGCATGCATTTATTTTACTTTTAATTTTCAAATACGGATGTTTTGCCTTTTTCTTTCAAGCACATACCTTTAAATACAAATATTTTCTTTTTCAGTCATGCGCTTATCTTTGAGTATTTTATATTTTTTATAGTCCCGCCAGTCGAGAGGATATTATATTTTTCTCCCAAGTCGAGAATTTTTTACACATCAATAGCCTTACTAGTTGAGAGGGCTATTAGATTTTAGTCACCTCACTAGTTGATCGCCTCAATTTTCATAAACAACCGGAGATGACAATCAACATAGTCTTCGTAGACAATCGAAGACAACATTCATAACATAGTCTCTGTGGATGATCAGAGACATCACTTTATCATCAAGTCTCCGTAGACAATCAGAGATATCATACATAGTCTTCGTATACAATCGAAGACAACATTCATCACATAGTCTTCGTAGACAATCGGAGACATCATTCATCACATAGTCTCTGAAGACAATCAAAGACGTCATTTTATCATCACTCTCCATACACAATTGGAGATATCAACATAGTCTTCGTAGACAATCGGAGACAACATTCATCACATAGTCTCTATAGACAATCAGAGGCATCATTTATCATCAAGTCTCCATAGACAACCAGAGATATCATACATCAGTCTCCGTAGACAATCGGAGATATAATACATAGTCTTCGTATACAATCAAAGACAACACTCATAACATAGTCTTCGTAGACAATCAAAGACATCATTCATGACATAGTATCTGTAGAAAATCGGAGGCAACATTTAACATCCGTCTCCATAGATAATTGGAGATGTCATTCGTTAGTCTTCATAGACAATTGAAGAAGACATTTAGCATCAGTCTCCATAGACAATTGGAGATAACATCTGTCAGTCTTCATAGACAATTGAAGATGACAATCAACATTAGTCTCCATAGACAATTGGAGATTTCATTCGTCAGTCTTCATATACAATTGAAGACGACAATCATCATCAGTCTTCATAGATAATCAAAGGCAATAATCAACGTCAATCTCTATAGACAATTGGAGATGTCATACATCAGTCTCCATAGACAATTGAAGATATCATCCATTAAATCTCCGTAGACAATCGGAGACATCCTTCATTCACATAGTCTTCGTAAACAATCCAAGACGACAACCAACATCAGTCTTCATAGATAAGTGGGGATGTCAATATCAGTCTCCATAAATAATTGGAGATATCATCCATCAAGTCTCCGTAGAAAATCAGAGGCACCTTTTATTCATCACATAGTCTTCATAGACAATCGAAGACATCTTTTATTCATCACTTAGTCCGTAAACAATCGGAGACATCTTTTATTCTTAAGTCCCCATAGACAATCAGAGACGCCATTCATCTTCAAGTCTCCGTAGACAACCGTAGACATCATACATATTTTCAGTCGAAAATACAATCCATGACAAGACATTTATTTTCTTTCCCAGAATACAGTGTTAGCCATGAATCATACAATAGGGAAAATTTTGAGAAGCGCCCCAAAATTTTCTATTTTTTTATTTCGAATTACATTAACCTGATTCTCGTGACACTTGAGATATGTAGAAAGCTCTGTGTAGATTTCGGTTGTCACAACCATAATCATTCTTTCTCCCCAGCAAGTACACAATCTTGCATCCTCAACATCTCACAACTCGATACTAGGATAATTTTGAAAGGCGCATCGGGAATAGATGAACACTCCTGTTCCTAAATAGTCCTTCTGTTTATAATCATTTTCACACAGTCTCTCACTCTTAATAACAGGGCGATTTGCCTAATCTTTTGAACTACACCCGACCTGATCCTCATAGAACTCGAGGTATGTAGGCAACTCTAAACTAGAGTTCGATCAAATTTTTTTTAGCAAAAATAAAAAATTTTATCGAGCAAAATTGGCTACACGCCAATGTTTTCATCTGAAGACTTCTACATCGTCTTCAAACAAAAAGAGGCAAACTGTTGACACCCAACTTTGGCTCTCCGTGCCTAAAATTAACGCTTTCAAGCTTTCTGGTCGTTAAAGGGCACAAAATCTAATTATTGTTTTTTACATTGTTTTAACAAATTATTGATAATTATCATTATTTTATAATTTTTTTCAACATTTTTTGCCATATTTTAATTGTACATAATTTATTAATAATTATCTTTAATTTCGTAAATTTTAGAATTTTTATCAATTTATTACCAGTTTAATATTTTTACACAGTCATCTGCCTACCCACAAAACATAGCACTGCAATTCATTATCGTACAGTATAAGTTTAATTATTTTATAGCATAATATATTTTTTCAAGATAATTATATTTTTTATATTTTATTTGTATTTATACATCAACATTCATTATTTTATATGTTATTTAATACGACCAACAAAAGTTGAGTCGAATCAATTATTTTCATACACAGTACAATAATAATTCGGTGTCTTATCACATTAACACAAATAATATTAATGTAATTTTCTTTTCCTATTTTCTCCACTTTTTTTACTTTTCCACATCTACTTTTCCTAATTTAAGGAATATGTTGGAAGAAAAAATATATTTGATAAAAAAAAAAAATTTAAATACACATCACAATAAATACACAAAATGCACACATACACGACATAACATCATATTTTTTATAATATTTTTAATTAATTACATTTTTTCAAAATTTTCAACATTCTCTATATTTTTTCATAATTACAAATTATTATTTTTTGTATTTTTACGATTCACAAACACTGAATCAGATTAATTATTTTTACACAATATAATACAACATTAAAAAAAAAGGAGAGACAAACAACACAAAATAAGGGCAACCACAAGATATATTGACACCTTTTTCCTTAAATATACACACCACACAATTACACATACTATACACACACAAACACATGCATAATCTACACCCAAAAAATCTAATCTCCCTCTCTCTCTCTTTATTCTCTCTCTCTCTTCTTCTCTCTAAAAAACCACAGCCTCATCACCGCCGACGAATCACCGTCGGTAGACCACCGTAAAGCCTTCTCCTTTCCTTACATCCCATACCCCTCACATCTCCACCACCGCCGCTTCAGCCAGAAAAACTCTGATGCCTCAAGCTGCCAGCCACTAGTCCAGCCGCCATCCCCTTCCTTTTCTCCTCCCAATTTTTCTCTCTCTGACGCCTCACTGCCGATCGCCGAATTTAATCGCCGGATGGCCGGCGACGACAAATCGCTATTGCTCCTTGCCACCTCTTCTTCTTTCCTTTTTTCCTCCATTAATGGAGGACACTGCCTCATTAGAGAAATGGCCAGATCTGGCCGGGTTCGTGCTTCTCTAGCATTGCTCCGGTGAAACCCGTTGAAGCAATGCCAGCATTATTGCCATTCAAAATTTTTCTTTATTTAATCTTCGATTATTATGTAGGTTAACTGTTATTTCTCTCAGCATTGCACCGTTATATGTACATGGATTTTGTTGTACTATTTTTTTTTTATATTGTTGTTGACATTTTGGTTAGCTCCATGAATTTCGGTGAACCTTTGACATTGTTGTCGTACCATTATTGTATGTTTGTTGTAGTTGTTGTTGTGGTCTGGCTCTCTGAATTTTTTACTGATTCTGCATTTTTTCGGTGACTAACATTGTCCCAATAATTTGTTGTTTCCATCATCCTTGTTGCTAATTTTTTGGACTATTTTTCAGTAATTTTGCCTGTTTACATTACCGTTTGATACTACACTGATAACGAACAAGAAAAATGAATACTTGGCCTATGATATTAGTTTTTCTTCGGATATTTGAGGTCACCCCATTATAAAAGAAGGACTTTATTTTATAAAGTTATTATTTTATATTAAAGGCTAACATTTGGTCGATGAAGAAATTTTTCGTCGATTTTCAAGGCCCGCACAAACAAAAGATGGATATTACGTATATTAATACGTAATAAAATAAATAAATTTGGGCAATGATGAAATCTTTATATTTTTTAAAAAACTTTATCTGAGCCCATTTTTAGTGAAAATTTTATTTTTTATGCGCATATGTACATATATTTTTTAATTTATTTTGATTTGCGACTAACATTTTTATTACGAGTGTTTGTACAGGTTCTCAGGAATATCATCAAAAGGAGCACTAGAAAAGAAGAGTTTGATTTTTATGTTTGTAATTTATATTTTTATAATTGTACAAATATTATCATAGTGAAAACTTTATTTTTTGGGGTGTTGGGAGGGATATTCTTTATTTACGCAATTCTCATCACGCATTAGGCAAATTTAGGTCGTTACTATTCATATAAAAGAATTAAATTGATTTAGATATTTAATCGAATAATTCATATTTTTTACACTAAAAATATTACATAATCTTTTCCTTTGAACAATTTTTTCTTTATTTAATCTTTTTATTTTTTCATACATATTCTCATGTACTTTTGTTTATTTTCATACACTTTTTATACACATATTTTTACGATAACATATGCAATTTATACATTCTTTATACATAAATTATTTATATTGTTTTAATACGCATTTTGTATTTGTACTTACAAACATTAATTTTTCCTCTTTCTTTTAATAAACCTAAGTCTGGTCGGAAACCATATTTGTGGATTCTGAAGGGTGCCTAATACCTTTCTTTCAGAATAATTTGAACCCTTATCTAGAATCTAAATTGGTTCATAGATTAAAACAAAAGTCATAAATGTTAATAAATAAATAGGTCTCCTTATTTTCCTTAAAAAATAGGTGGCGACTCTGTATAGATTAATTCTTGTTAGAGTCCATAATGTTGTGCTCGTTTTAACCTTAGGTAAAAATCGAGTATGACACCCTGCATTAGAAATTCTCTCATTAAGCCCCCCCACCAAATGCATATTCCATCACAATAGCAAGATGAGGTGGCGTCAGAATCACCTAGCATAAAATTTTGAGTAAACCTATCATACATGTATAACCTCCCATCAGGATCTAAAGAAGAAGACAATACAAACCTCTTTGAATCTAATTATGTTAGGATGACTCAGGACCTATGATTGACTATCTCCTGTTAAACGTTTTCATCTATTTGCAAGCCAGAAGACAGGAGAAAAAATGAGCAGTGTCATATGGAGCTGACATACTTCACACTACTAACTTGTCATCATACTGTTGAATAAATCCTTTCATCTAATATGTCGATGGGAGAAACTAAGAGTGGCTCCATTAAAAGGTCTACAATTGCAAGCAGTAGACTAGGTCACATTTAAGCATTGGCATACAATCTAATACAAAGCTTCATCAATATTAAGCACAACTTACGGTTTGATTTGTTTATTTATTGTAACGAATATAAACATGTCCAAACACAAGTAACTAAAGTCAAAACATAGTTGTAAGCATATAATTATAGCTAACCAGTAATACCAAAATAGATATTCATGCATACGGACTGAAAGACCATACCCCACGATTACAGTCAATACATTTTGCAACTAAAAACCCACTAGAATAACTTATTTTATTGTAATATTCTCCATTCCTTAGATTTGGTTATCAAAAAAATATCCTTCATTCCTCATATTATCTACATATGGGAATGTCTAGTTTAGTCACAAATATGAGTACGAAGGTTTCATACGCACTAATGGTCTAAATATGCTCAAACCATGTCAGAGGCTCAACCAGTTGCGGGTGTGAATTATATTCTCTCTATATGGTTTTATTCCATCCTCATCTCTTAAACTAACTTCTGAGTTAAGTCCTACTTTTTAACAGTGCAGCAAAACCAAACTTATTCATGGTGTTGGATATTCACTGTTAGATTGATATTGCACATTATCTGCGCTCCAAATATCTAGTCCTAGGCATGAGGATCTCACATTTGTTCAAGACTTGAGGGATATGAGTTGTACTCTTCTTTCTCCTACTATAATAGTGATGTCGATACCAAATTTCACGCATCTCAACTAATTCCACATGATACCTCCCATAAACACATGTATCAGGTAACTCTATCCAACAAGTCTTAGACAAATAGGAGAAAATCACCTAGTAATATTTTTTGTGTTACAAGTTGTAGTCTCTTTATATCATCTTGCATAATTTTCACTTTGTGCTAGCTTCTGGTATCAATTCAAGTCCAAGTTCACTTTTCTTGACAAACCAGCTAGAACCTTTTCCAACCAGTTAGAGCAGAAAATTTATTATCACCTAGTACAAATAATTACCAAGCGGAACATGTTACTACACCTACCTGAAAACAAAGTTGAAGAAAAATAACCCCCTTTTAGATAAGTGTTTTCGATTATTTCCCAAAACAAATGTCTATTGAGGAAAATAGTTCAAAATGTTACTGTGCAACTCTATCGTGATCTGCAATCCAAGGTTCTGGCCTTGAAAAAATCACTTCTGTCAAGGATGCTTCGAGCTCAACTATGTAAGGTTGATAGTATGTCGTAGTTGACAGATTATCTGAGCAACCACTGCTGCTAACAGACCTTTCAATGTCATCAAGATCAGCAATGAGAGAAATTGGTATTTCTTGTATGGTTGGAATATGCATCTCAATGTCTAACATGTTCACAACCTGGTCCATTGTTGGCATCGCATACAACAAATGAACAATTCTTGAACCTCTACAAAGCTACTTCAATTCCACCAGACAACACACCCTTGTGCACATTTCCATACCCTTCCATCCCAACTATATTCAACCTAGAGAAAGTCTTCGTGGCCGCCTTAATTTCATCAAAAGTATAGCTAATAAAAGTAGTACTTCAACTAATCGAATCCAAACAAGAATTCAAATTACTCTTCAGTCTCCTAGTATTCCACTTTTTAGCCAATCTAATTTTTCTCCGCCGCCACAAAAACCAATAACCAACCACAACAAGTCCAACAACCAACACACAAACTACCACCACCACAATAACAACTACATTTTTCTTACCTTTTCCCAATCCACCACCAGTAACATCAAGAAAAAACAAGAATTTTGCAGTGCCTACATCAGTAGGTCCATACTGATTTGCAAAAGCAGATGCATAAACCGAAGGATAAGCAGCATAATCGAATATGACTAAAATATTCTATCCAAGATATGTCCCTTATCTTTGCAAGGGTGGCAATATGACGAAAAACATTCTATCCAAGATTATTTCCTTAATCTCATATCACTAATTCCACATATTTTATCCAAGATTGTGAACGCTTGGACAAATCACCCTCAATTTAAAGATGTGGTTAAAAATATGTGGGATGAAGACTATCAATGAAATCTCATGTGGGGCTACACCGGAAGCTGAAGTAAGACTGCTACTAAGCTTAGTAGATAATCTAAATAGATATATGGAGATATCTTTAGGGAACCTGAAAGGATGGAAGATACATTGATACACTGGAATAACTTTTAACTAGCAATACTCTTGAGAAAGAAATCAGTCTCAATAAATCCAAAGTAGAATATTTCAGTTCCACAAGACTCAGGAAGTAATTCTAAAATAGAGCACCAGAGTGCTTTAACAAGGGAAGGTTCATCAGTGAGATTGATCGGGATGGGATTAAAGGTAGAGAATCGAGTCTTTCACACACAAATAGTATGACATAAACAGTCCATAAATCTTATATAAGATCACTATTTAGTTAAAATCCTTATATGTTCAAATTGGTTTACATAGATTTCAACAACATTAGAAAGTAAACTATATCTATGGTATTGTAATTCTTAAAAATAGATATCCCCATCAAATGTGTGCAGAACACCATTATAGGTTAACAATCAGGGAATAATGCAGAACATTAAATATTACAGAGTATTGCAATGAAGAGGGGACGGTCGTGGTAGTAATAGACTCAGGTGAAGAGAAAGTAGAGTTCATTCTCAGCTTTAGTGCCTAGGCGAAATTAGCTAAGCCTTTAATGGTTATAAAGTTTGCCATGCAGGGTGAGGTTGATATAGAGTATCAAAGAGTGCCTTGTAAATATGTTATAGGTGAACATCTCATGGTTAATGTTCTAAGAGCAGCAAGTTTATGTCTCCCAAAACTACACCTCAATCAGAAGTATAATGTAGTCGAAGAAAATATAATAACCCAACTAGGTTGGGGTCGATCCCATAGGGAAAATGTGAGTAGTTTCTTGCCTTGCTTTAATCCTCGAGCAGTGTACAGGAAAGTAAATGGGGGAAATTTTTGTTATTAATAGAAAAGAGTACCCAAATCTTGAGTGATTTTGAGTTATAATCAATAGGAGACCAATGCTAGGTCTATGTTCCCCCCGATTTTTCAACTCCGTAAACTTCTCATGATCAAATCACTGCTCTGTTATTCTATATGTAAAGCCTACAAGATAGGTATTATCAGCCACTTTTTGAGCATGAAGATAAATTTCACCCTTACACTTGGTTATCATTGCCAGTTATTGCCTTGTTATCCCTTGCTACAGCCTCAGTTCACTTGATCCTTGGTTATCGGATCAAGTGATAAGATGGAATACGGGGACTATAAAGTGGAGGTAGAAATCCCAAATTACTTTCCTAATATTCTTTTACCAATCACAAGCTTCTTGGTTATCGAAAGATACGAATATATGTTTTTAACTCAAGATGCTGCAGTTACTTGAAATCAATTATAGTGAAGAAGAATTAGGGTACATGCATAAACCCTAAAATAGATGTGTGTCACACTTCCTCTACGTAGCTAAGCCACTAGGGTTCCAACAACCCTAGCTAAGGAGATTTTTTGCTCATATTTGTGCAAAAAATTATGATTATCAAAGAAGAACACATAAAATCAATTTGCACAAGAATAATATGAATAAACTAACCCTCAAACCTCAAGAATAATTGTAAAAGTATGTAATTATGCGTAAAAGAATGTCACTACGCGTAACCTAATAAAAGATGAACCCTAGGGTATTTATAGGATCTCAAAATAACATAAAAATCCTATTAAAATGGGAAAGGTAAAGTTAAGTTGATAGTCGGTATGACTCGGTCTTCACTCATATCCTCAGCTTATGAGTCGTACCCTACCTTGTCATAACCATTCCAGTGTCTAATCTTCCCATGGATTCAATTCTCTGTTCAGCTTATGAGTCGTAACTACGTATATGACTAGTGTCCTTGATTCATATCCACCTGGGACTTCAGTATTTTCCGGTCTTGAACACTGGTTTGTTTACGACATCCTTATAGGAGTCATACTAAGACTTTCAACTCATATTCTTCTGACACTTTAATTCCTTTATAGTAGCTTGGATTCTGTTATGCTCATGGCTTCAGCATACAACTCGTATCCTTGCGTATGACTTGGATACTTGAGTCGTATCTTCCTAACACTTAGTTTCTCAATTTGGCTTTTGGTTCTGTTTCTCATATGATTCAGCATACGAGTTGTATCAAATAGTTACGACTCAAGGGTTGACTTGTATACTGATCGGAGTTGGTCTTTCTTATGTCTTTTTCTCCTCTTTTTATTCAAATAATGTTATAACCTCATTTTACCTTTAATTCACACCAAAGTGCATTATATCTAACAAAAACTACCTAAGTTCATGTAGAAATTCACAGTTTTAAGAATTGAAAGTGTCATGTTTCCACAACACATCAACACCCTCAACTTAGACATTTGCATGTCCTTGGGCAAACAAAACCAAATACTATTTCCTAATCCAGAGGAAATGCTTAAAATAGAATGATCTCAAATAACCCATGGCACTGATTTTGGATTTAATGTTAATCTTGATGTTCCCCTTTAAATTTTAAACTTTTCAACTCATACTTGTGTATAGCAATTCAACACATGTAGAAACGTGAGAGAATCTGATGATGGCATTACATTAACAATAGATACTTAGGCATATACGTGCTTTACTTTCACCAAACAATCTAGCAACCTAGCAATAAAACCCATGTGCACTCACAGTCAAAGAAATCCTATTCACTCCTCATGGATAGACTCCTCTATTCAGGGATATACAAATGACTCTCTCTCACACAAAGAAGTATCACTGGTTTTTAAAAAATAAGATAAGCTTGCCTTTATGCTCTTGTCCTAAGTTGTCAGACAGTCATAGTAGGATCACTATAGGTATTTATTTGGCTTGTAACTTAGGCTTGGGGCTGGTATGATACGTAAGGATATTTAAAGTGACTAAGCCTCCTGGACACTACGTTAACTTGGGTCCAAACTTAACCAATTCTTTACTTTCTCTCCGCCCTTATTTCTCCCTTTTTAGTTTTTTTTTAAAATTATATTCAGGTTGATCCTGATCCTTATTCTCTCTTTTTCACTGTTTCTTAATTTTTCTTTACTTCTTCTTTTCTTTTTCTACCATACCCAACCTTGCTTTTTTTTTCTCCTATTTTACCCTTGTTCATACCCATTTTATATCATGCACCCTTATGATAGCCACCCTCAATATAGGTGATTTGACTGACTTGAAGTGCACAATGTCCAAGGAGGACCAGGGCCAAAACAGGTTTATTGTAAGTTAAACGGAAAGGTGATAGGTGTAACAAGAAACTAGGCTATATGACTCAAAACAAGGATCAAGGGATATCATTTCACAATGGGAAAGTCATTTAGGCTAAAAGTGGACTAATATCAAAAATGGCCTATGATCCTTTCCTAACCTAACTATCCTTAGAACTAGGAAAAAACAACCGAGCAAGTTCTAGATTCCAACACAACCAGGCATTAAGTAAACCTTACATGCACACTTGCACATGGCTGTATTACTAAGTACTAGTTATCCAATTATGCAATGTTTTTTGTCTCGAACTATACTATCCCTAGTCCTAATACCATTATCAAATACTCAACAGTCTCACACAACTATATAAATCACACAATTGATAAAACATCAATTTCGAGGAGGCTTGGTATTTTTAATTTTTTAACACAGTTCACACCACTTTTCACAATCTCATTTCAAAAATCAGCACAAAATTAGCAGTGTTTCATTAATCATAACACAATAATCAAAATCAGAGTAAAAATCTTTAAATACATCCCAACTTTTAAAAATTCCATAAAAATCAAAAGTATCCGCTTCCATAGGCACGCTGATCTACTCCCTATCTCAGCTACCTACCTCAAACCTACAAGTCATAATAGATTTTCAGTTTTAGCTACATCTGAAAAAATATCAAACTGCTCCAAAAAATTTTGGTACCCCCACATCCAACTTGAAAGCATAACACTGTCATCAATGCTAAAAATATAACAAGAGCAGGGATAAAAATCATACCTAGGTGCTCAAGGCACCAGAGCATAAACACCAGAATGTGGTCCCTCAGATCGGGTCCAACTCTCCTCAACAATTGTCCCAACCGGGATTGGATCAACAGCAGATGGGGGCACAACATCAACCCCCTCAGCATCTGAAACCAGAGCTCTTGAACCACCAGCTCCCATATCCATCTCTCAAACTCGTGTCTGACAGTCTTACTCATCCTGGATGTTATCAAGTCTAGCCTTTTTCCTCAGAGCTTTAGCCTCTTTTTTCTTCTTTTTTTCTCCTATCTTTCTCGGTCTGCTCATACACCGACATTGCCAAATGTTTGGCAACTCAACTATGGGAATTGCAGTCTCTACAGTAGGCTCAACATCCATTAGCCTCTCATACAGCTCTGTGACCATATTCTTTATCTCTTCAATCTTTGCTCTGACATCGACAATATTAGGTGCCTGTACACAACCCAACTTCTTAGTAATACTTGACTCAAATATATCTAAGAGACCTTGGAAACTCCTATATTATACCTCTATTTGTTGTTTCATTCAACTCTGTACTCCATCTTCCATGTCGTTGACTTTTGTTGTGAGTGTATCCAATGGGTCACTACCTTTATCCACGCAGCCTGTGGAATCATAATCATACTAGAAGGCATCCCTCGTGGCCTAGGTGGAATCAACTAGACTGACGGTGGGGTACTGGAATTACCCATTGCATCTGTGGGTGCAATCTCAGTCCGTCCACCTATCTCGGTGGCCTCAGTAGTAGCAATAATATTTGTTTGATTATCTTATGGGAACAGTCCTTCCATAATATTTATTGCCTACCTCATAGGCCTATCCAATGGGTTGGCCGCATCACAAATCAGTCTAATGTCAAAAGTCCAATGAGCCTCTCTCATGATATTAATACTTGGGATCTCCAATACCCCTGTAGCTAAACGTATTTGTGTGATCATGCAGGGGTATGCTAACAACACCTTCTACTCTACAATATCCCTATATCTCAGCTCTCGGGATAAGAACTCACCTACATCAAATGCATACCCAAATATAAAACCTACTATCATTGCAGCCCAGAACGGGATCAATACATCATCACCTATAGTTGGACATAGCCTGTGACGAGCTATAGTCCACCAAGACTTACCCAAAAAGTTGAGAGTACTCTTCTTGATTTTCTATGAATCCCTAATACCACCTGCAACTCAAGTGGCATGATCTCCATGTGTAGCAATCCTTTCAGCTATCCATCGGAACATTACCATCTTGTCATTAGTACCCAAAGTTTGGTTGGTGATATTCTTCATCTCTGTCATTCTATAATCCATTTTAGTTGTATTTCACGGGTCCTGTTATGCTGGGCTATACAAAATCTTCAAATGGTTCAGGGTGATATATCCACTTGAACCCCACAAATCATCAGGGAGGTAATCGAGTCACCTCTTCCACAACATGCCTTATGGATATTATCTCATCAACTCGCCCTCATATGTAACATAGAACTCATAGATGAGGACTCACTGTATCATCCCGGTATTCTCATCATCTATTCGAAGCCATAATTTTTAAACTATTCGGCAAACTCGAGCAATTCGGCCATACCCGTAGTAGTCATCCGTCTTTTCTCATACAATACTCTCTTAGTATTTTCTCCTAGTAGATGATACAACCCCATGTTAAATATCGCATGCATTAGGTCATATCATCTTTGTTCTCCAATAGGTACCGAAGTAGGGGCCAATGCGAGTAGGGGGTCTTGTCTGTCTATCAGAGTGGCCTCTTCTTCGGGTCCCCGACCCTTATCTGAACTTGCTTCTGCTAAATTGGATTCACCTTCATTATCATCATCTACATCTTCATCATCCATAAGTTATGGTGTATGTGGAGAAGAGACAGTAGCATTCTTTCTTCGTGGTTTCCTTAGTGGTGGTGATTCAGATTTTTGTGGCACTACGTTCTTCTCTTTCGACATAGCTGGTGCCTTTCCTTTAGTCATGACTTTTTTGGATGTAGTCTATCATACTCCACTCTACTACTATTAGATTTAGAGTCAAATCTAAAAATACTGGGCTCCTTACTTTTAATGGGTGCTTGCTTGTTTCCCTTTTTTGCAACTGTTTGGGAGGATAAAGCATTCTTTGGAGGCATTTTCCTACAAATATACTAAGATTAGTGACTAAGAAAAGAAAAAAAAAATTAAAGACTAAAGTTCCATGTGCCTTTTTTGGACTAGGTACGTAAGGTGGGTAGTGGTTGTATCCATCGGATACGACTCGTATACTCGAGTCGTATCCTAGACAGTGTAAGATCATTATTTACTGGCCAGCTTATGACTCCTCCTTATCAGTCATAAGGGCCGATTATAACTCGTGGCCAACAGTCATAAGCTGGTCAAAAAATTTTGTTCAATTTATTTTCTTCCCAGGTGGGTACGATTAATGTGTATGAGTTGCAAGGTCTGGATACGACTCATATGGTTTAGTTGTATCCATTCCAGAACTTTGAATTTGTCAGATTTCCCTGTTTCCAGTGGGTCTGAGTCTCAATACAACACCCATACCGGTGGGCACGAGTCATAAGGAGTCTCGTATCCATTACAACATGGAATTCCAACTTCAAAGTTTGACTCCAACGAAATTCTCAATCTACCCACTATGATATTCAGCTATATCCATCACTTTAAACACAAATTCACAAAAATCTATTCACAAACCCTAGTTCTATTCTCTTTTTCAATTTTCAACTTCAAATAGCAACGATAATGCACCAACCATCCATGAAACAAAAATATTTCACTTAACCCGAGTTAACAATACCTGCTACTACACATTTCAACTTACAATTTAGCAAAAATAAGGTCGGAGACTTACTTGATACGTGTAGTGTAGCAGATTTTAGTTTTGGGATCTTAAGAACCTCGAATTTGAATTAAAATCAATCCAATCGAATGATTTGAGGTTGTTGGTAATTAGATTTAGTCGAAAATAAGTTTATTCTTAGAATTTGAGTTTGAAATTTGAAAAAAAAAAACTATGCGGGTATGAGATGGAAATCTCGAGTGTTCAATCGAGTTGACATTTTGCCTTTTTATTTAAGTTTTGGGTTGGGTCAAACCCGAGAACTGACCTAGTAAGCCAGGGTACAAATTGTCGGTACGATTCGTACCAGGCTTAGGGGTCATTTCTTTGACTCATATGGCCTGGAATCTTACCTGGGTTTTGGAGTAGGTATGACTCCTGGTCACAATTCACAACCAGAGGCTATGACTTGTACCAAGAGTCGTATGTATTCTAGAACTTAATTTTTGATTCTGATTCATCTCTCAGGTCATTATTACTCCTACTCACGAGTCGTACCGTATAGATATGACTCGTAAAGAGTCTGTGTGATATCTTTCTAACTTTTTTGGATTTTTCTCTGCATTCTTTAGTACTGCACATTGAACAAACAAATTACCCTATAAATGAAATAAGTTCAAAACATGGGTTGTCTCCCACACAGCACTTGATTTAACA
This sequence comes from Capsicum pubescens, assembly GCA_030864215.1. Lineage (NCBI taxonomy): Eukaryota > Viridiplantae > Streptophyta > Magnoliopsida > Solanales > Solanaceae > Capsicum > Capsicum pubescens. The sequence continues at coordinate 242,462,780 of CM061538.1, forward strand.
TCGCGGCACGATGTGGCTAAGTTGGATACTCGGATTTCACCAACTAGCCTCATGGTTGCCTCCCATGTAGCGCTTGATTTAACATCGCGACACGACAGAATTACCTTGATTACTCAGACTTCATCAAAGTAAATATAAGCTATTTCATTCACCTCTTCTGTATTTCCCATATAGTTCTTTACTCAATGACTGTTTACCTTGAATGGTTGTGAACCATCCTTCTGTAGTTCTAAAGCACCATAGGAATAGACCTTTGAAAGTTTGAATGGTCCATGCCATCTCGACCTCAGTTTTCCAAGAAACAAGTGAAGCATAGACTTATTTAGTAACACTTGGTGACCTTTCTCAAATACCCTCTTCTCGATCTTCCAGTCATGATACAACTTTATCTTCTCTTTGTAAATTGATAAACTTTCATATGCCTTAAGTTGGAATTCATCCAACTCATTGATGTTATTCAACCTTGACTTAGCTGTATCCTTCCACTCTAAATTCATCTTCTTCAATGCCCATATTACCTTATGCTCAAGATCAATTGGTAAATAGAAAACCTTTCCATACATAAGATGATAGGGTAAAGAACCTATGGGGGTTTTGTAAGCTGTATGATAAGCCCATAATGAATCATCTAAATTTTTTGCCCAATCAGTCCTATTGGCATTTATAGTATTTGCTAATATGGACTTGATTTCTCTATTAGATACTTCTACTTGACCACTAGTCTGCAGATGATAAGGTGTTTCCACCTTGTGATTTACTCCATTCTTGTCAAGAATACTCTGGAATAGATAATTGCAAAAATGTGACCCTCCATCACTAATAATAGCACGTGGCATACTACATCGAGAAAAGATATTCTTTCTAAAAACTATTGTGACACTCTTTGCTTCATTGTTAGGATGCGCAATTGCTTTCGCCCATTTCAAAACATAATCAACATCTACCAGTATGTACTTCAGCCACATGAACTCACAAAAGGTCCTATGAAATATATGTCACACACATCAAACACTTCTAATTCTAAGATAGGGGTCATAGGTAGTTTATGTCTTCTAGTAATAGTACCTAGTCATTGACATTAATCACAGGCAGCAGCATAGTCATGAGCATCTTTGTATATGGTCGGACAAAAGTAACTACATTGTAGGATCTTATGAGTTATTCGGCACCATCCATGGTGAACCCCACTTGGCGATGAATGACACACCTCAAGTATGCTCATTATCTCCACCTCCGGTTTGCACCTCTGAATGATTCCATCTGCATAAATTTTAAATAAGTAAGTTCATCCCAGAAAAACTTTCTTACCTCATGCATGAATTTCCATCTTTGCTGATATGAGAGATTTTTTAGGACTATATCGCTAGCTAGATAATTTAAAAAATCTTCAAACTATGGTATAAGATCTTAGTAAGCTGCTAATATCTTCTCATCTGAGAAACTGTCATCAATCTCCACTCTTGTAGCAACCTTCTGTATGACTTTCTCCTCTAATCTAGATAAGTGGTCTGCAACTTGATTTTTGTGCCCTTTTTATCCTTCACTTCAAAGTCAAACTCTTGCAACAACAGCACTTATCGAATCAGCCTAGGCTTAGCATCCTTTTTTGTCATTAGGTATCGCAATGCTACATAATCAGTTTGTACTATCACCTTGGTCCCAATCAAGTAAGATCTAAACTTTTCAAAGGCAAAAACCACTGTCAACAACTCTTGCTCTATCACAGTATAGTTTTTTTGAGCTAGATTTAGTGCCTTAATAGCATAGTAGATGGGATGAAGAGTCTTTTCTTTCCTTTGGCCTAGTACAACCCCTAAGGATAAACTACCAGCATCACATATAATCTCAAAAGGTAAGGACCAATTAGGAGACACAATGATTGGAGAAGTCAACAATCTCTTTGAGGTTTTCAAAAGCCTGTATGCATGCATCATCAAAATTAAATTGTACCTCTTTCTCAAGAATCTTACAAAAAGGGCTTGCAATTTTTTAGAAGTCCTTGATAAATCTTTAATAAAAACAGCATGTCCTAGAAAACTTCTAATTCCCTTCACAGAAATTGGATAAGGTAATTTTTCATCACCTCAATTTTCGCTCTATCAACCTCTATGCCTCACTTCAAAATCTTATGCCCAAGCACAATTCCTTCTTAAACCATGAAATGGCACTTCTCTCAATTGAGCACTAAGTTGCATTCTTCATATCTTTTTAGAGTTTTTGCCAAGTGCTTGAGACAATCATCAAACGAGTCTCCCACCACTGAAAAATCATCCATAAAAACTTCAATGGTGTCTTCCACCATATCAAAAAAATGGATATCATACATCTCTAAAACATGGTTGAGGCATTGCATAACCCAAATGCCATTCGTCTGAATGCAAAAGTCCCATAAGGACATGTAAAAGTAGTCTTCTCTTGGTCCTCTAGTTCTATAGTAATATGGTTATAACCCGAGTACCCATCAAGAAAATAGCACCATCCTTTGTCTGCTAACCTATTAGCATCTGATCCATAAATGACTTTGGAAAATGGTCCTTCTGAGTCCATGCATTCAGATTTCTATAATCCATGCAAACTCTCCATCCAGTGACCAGTCTCATAGGCACTAACTCATTCTTCTCTTTAGGCAGAACAGTTATTCCACCCTTCTTTGGAATACATTGGATTGGGCTAACTTACTTGCTATCAGCAATAGGGAACACCACACCAACATTCAACCACTTGATTATTTCTTTCTTTACCACCTCTTGCATAGGAGGATTTAGTCGTCACTGATGTTTAATAGATGGAATGCAATCCGGCTCAAGCTGAATTTTGTGAGTACACAAACTCGGTGGAATACCCACAATATCTGCAATGGACCATCCAATGGCCCTTTTAAAATTCTACAAAATTGACAACAATTCTTCCACTTCTGACTTCCCCAGGTGAGCTACAATAATGATTGGTAAAGTGTTGTAGGCCCCCAAAAATGCATATTGTAAGTGAGATGAGTGGGCCTTCAATTCTAACACCGGTGGTTCCTCGATGGATGGTCGAGTAGGTGGAGTTATTATATTCTTAAAATCTAGATAAAGCTTCTTTGGTGCAAAATCATAACCACTACTATGCAATGGACCAACAAGATCATCATAATCTTCTATGCCATTAGAATCAAAATTCATGATCATAACTGCAAGTGCCTCAACACCTAGTCTTTCTTCAACAGGAACAACCGCATCAGAACTATTATCCCACAAAGTTACAACATCAACATTATGAAATGAATTTGCCTCTTCATTATCCACATTAATCACAGATATCACCCTCAACTCATCAGGTTGCTTCATTGATTTGCATATGTCGAATATCATATGTTCATTATTGAATGTCAACATCAGATCTCCAATATCTAAATCAATAAATATTCTACCTGTAGCCATAAAAGGTCTACCAAGAATAATTGATACTTAAAAGTTCACTTCACAATCTAACACAACGAAGTTAGCAGGAAAAAAAGGCTACTTTTACTAAGACATCATAAAGGATACCAACTGGCTTCTTCACACTCCTATCTACTATGACTAGCCTCATGGTGGTGGGTTTTGGAGCGTCCAACCCCAACTGCGTGAATACTGCAAATGTTATGAGGTTGATACTTGCACCTAAATCACACAATGCATGTATAAAATAGAAAGATCCAATGATATAAGGTATCGTGACTGCAACAGGATCCTCCTTCTTCTCTACCAATGATCTAGTGGCTACAGCACTGCAATGATGGGCATTGTCATCGACTCATAATTGAATGCTCTTTTCTTTGTAATCAGGTCCTTCATGAACTTTGCATAGCCTGGCATCTGCTCCAATGCCTCTACAAGTGGTATATTGACAGTTAATTCTTTTAGCATAGACAAAAATTTCTGATACATACCTTTTTCTTATTTCTTTTTTAGCCTTTGCGGATAGGGAGGACGTGGTCTTGGAATTTCAGCATAGACTATATAGCCTTTTTTTTCCTTGATTTGGCTTGCTATTTCTTCCCACATCAGCTGGCTCATCATTATTTTATTTATGCTTATCAACCATAGGTACAGGTGGATATGTAGTAACCTTACCACTTTGAGTAGTAATGGCATGAGATTGACTGTTGTTTTTGGGATTTACCCTGTGTTTCTTGGAAGAGTTCCAGGCTATCTCTAATTCAATGTGGTTGACATTTGCCCAAACTATTGCTCCAACTGCCTGATTATTGTTGCATATGATTTAACTTTTTGATTGAGTCCCAACAGATCTGCTTTGATATCCTTCAGAGAATGTTGTTGACTTTCTTATCCTTCTACTATCTTAGACAAGAGAGCCTCCACTCTAGACTCTATATCTCAATTTACTAGTGGAATGTATTTGTCACTCTTCTCCTTATAGTCATCCTTATGTTGCCAATCGTCATCTCTGTCTCTACTCCTATCTCTATATCTATTATTATAATAGTTCCAACCTTGATTCCCTTGCCCTTGGGCTCAAAAATCCTCCAATCTACGATCAAGATAGTTTGCCTCTTCTTTAGATTCAATCTCAAATTGTTTGGATATAGACCCTAATGCCTCTACTATATTTACTTTCTTAGAATTCAGTGAAGCAAAATATTTTGTGAGCAATCCAATATCAGCCTGAAGCTATGCTACCTCTTGTCCAACTATCTCATTACCTGCTCCATATGTGTTTGTCACTCCAATAGCATATGTACTACTAGCACGATCAGAATCTCTGGTATGCCATCTCTATTGGTAACTGCAATATCATCAAGCAATTCCTATACAGCATCCCAATGAAGACACATAAATGCTCCTCCAAAAATAGTATCTACCATTTCTCTTAAACTATCACTCAGTGATCTATAGAAGATTTCTGACAAATTAGATCCTCTGATTTTGTGGTTTGGCACTAGGCTCACTTCTTCTTAAATCTAAACCATGCTTTGTACATCGATTCTACAGGTAGTTATCTGAAATTATAAATTTCATCCTTTAGCTTAGCATCCGTGAGGGAATGAAAAATCTGCTCAGAAACTATTTCTTCAACTCATTCCAAGTAGTGATATATCCTTTTGGTAGTTCCCCTAGCCATAGAGATTCTTCTCCGGCTAAAGAAAATGGGAACAACCTCAATCTCAATGCTTCCTGATAATCCCTGGGAGGTTATAGTTTATGCAGATCCCAAGAAAATTAGTAAGGTCCATGTTCACTCATCCTTAGTTGCTCCTAAAAATACACCTTTCAGATTCAACAGCTGGATCATAGCACTAGTAATATCAAACTTCACATTAGGGGCTAAAGCTAGAGGAATAATAGCTCCTGTTTTAGCAGGGTCAACATAACCCATGTTTTTGTCATCCTCATCGTATGGATCTAAGTGCTGGTATGGTGGAACATATGGAACTCTGCCCCGCTAAACTTGAAGATCAACAACATTTCTAGGTCTGGCTTGTCTACCTTGCTGCGCCAATTTAGCTTCAGCAGCTAGTGTAGCTTCTTCAGCTTCTCTACTTTCTCGCTCCAATAGTTGTTGTGTTTGAATATATGCAATATTCTTCATGTCTAATGGATCACATGGGATTGACGTATTTGGTTCCACAGGTGGGGGATCTTGTACCCCATTACGAACTTGTCCTGGCATCCTTCTTGGTGTTTGAAGGATTCTTTCTGGATCTAGATCAAAATGGACTAAAGGATTTCCTCAACTCTTAGTACTCTGCATACACCTGCATATGCCAAATCAAAAAACAAAAAAATAAAAAAACTTGAGAACTTCACTAATTCAATTCACTACTCAAACCGTCTTCCCCGGCAACGATGCCAAAATTTGATGTCGCTCAAAACTACACCTCAATTAGAAGTATAATGTGGTCGATGCAAATATAATAATCCAACTAGGTTGGGGTCGATCCCATAGGGAAAAAGTGGGCAGTTTTTTGCCTTGCTTTAATCCTCGAGCAGTGTAGAAAAGTAAATGGGGGGAATTTTAGTTATCAATAGCAAAGAGTAACCAACTCTTGAGTGCTTTTGAGTTATAATCAATAGGAGACAAACTCTAAGTCTATGCTCCTCCTAGCTTTTCAACTCTGTAGACTTTTTATGATCAACCTACTGCTCTGTTGTTCTGCATGTAAAGCCTACAAGATAGGTATTATCATCCATCTTTTTTAGCACGAAGATAAATTTTACCTATAGACTTGGTTATCATCGCCAGGTGTTTCCTTGTTGTCCCTTTCTATGGCCTCTGTTCACTTGATCCTTGGTTATCGGATCAAGTGATAAGATGGAATGCGGGGACTATAAGGTGGAGGTAGAAATCCCAAATTACTAACTGAATCTTCTTTTCCCAATCACAAGTTTCTTATTCATTGAAAGAATGTGAATATAGGCTTTTATCTTAAGATGCTACAGTTACTTGATATCAATTATAGTGAAGAAGAATTAGGACACATGCATAAACCCTAGAATAGATGTGTGTCATACTTTCTCTACGCTATTAATCCGCCAGGGTTACCACAACCCTAGCTAAGGAGATGAGCCGCTCATGTTTGTACAAGAAATCATGATTATTAAAGAAGAACACATAAAATCAATTACGCAGGAATAAGATGAATAAACTCCAAAGTCTTTAATCAAATAAAACCCTTAAATCTCAAGAATAATTGTAAAAGTATGTAAATTTACGTAAAAGAGTGTCACTACACGTAACCTAATAAAAGATAAACCCTAGGGTATGTATAGTATCTCAAAATAACATAAAAATCTTATTAAAAAGGGAAAGGTAAAGTTAAGTTAACAGTCGGTATGACTTGGTCTTCACTCGTATACTCAGCTTATGAGTCGCACCCTGCCTTTTTGTAACCATTCTAGTGTCTAATCTTCCCATGGATTCAATTCTCTATTCAGCTTATGATTTTAGCTTACAAGTCATAACTACGTATACGATTTGTGTCCTTGATTTGTATCCACCTGGGACTTCAGTGTTTTTCGGTCTTGAATACTGGTTTGTATACGACATCACTATATGAGTCGTACTAAGACTTCCGCCTCGTATCCTTCTGACACTTCAATTCATGTATAGTAGCTCGGGTTCTGTTATGCTCACGGCTTCAGCATACGACTCGTATCCTAGCATATGACTGTATACTTGAGTTGTATCTTCCTGACACTTAGTTTCTTAATTTGGCTTTTGGTTTTGTTCCTCATATGATATAGCATACGAGTCGTATCGAATGGTTACGACTCAAGGGCTGACTCATATACTGATCGGAGTTGGTCTTTTTCAGGTCTTTTTCTCCTCTTTTTGTTCAAATAATGTTATAGCCCTGTTTTACTTGCAATTCACACCAAAGCGCATTATATCTAACAAAAATAACCTAAATTCAGGCATAAATTCATGATTTTAAGCATCAAAACTGTTGTGTTTCCCCGCCACGTCACCTAACTACTTAGCTATAGTAATCTTAAACAAAAGTGGACTAAGAGATATCATGGATATTTAAGTTTGGGAGGTAAATTTTCTTCTACCTCAAATCTTTCAAAAGTTTGAATGGAGTAATAAAGTCAGTGAGCATTCATATAGCCAACCCCAACTTATTTTGGGCCGAGACATATAATTTTTAAAAAATAACTTCTTTTCACAATTATAAATTAATAACTCTTACTGATACCTAATTCAAGGTTCTACACACACTCTATAATAATACAATGTATCATCCTCTGTTTTCACATCTTTCATACAAGCAAACATAAATCTAAGGTGAGTTCTATGGGTTCAACTGAACCCAATGCTTTTGTCGCAGAATATGTATACATATGCAACAAGAAAATTCAAAATATGTACATATATACAATAAGTTTACATTCTTTCTAAACTCACCGACTCTAGATACAAAAATTAACTTTTGAATTTGTACAAACACAGGAGTCTCACAAGCAATAGAAGTCAATGGTGGGGGTATTTGGTGAAATATGGGACATTTCAAAAGGAAAATACATAAATATAAATAGCATTATAAAACTGAGAATTTCAGTAATACAAATTAACAAACAATCTAAATCTCCTGAAAACAAACACACACACGCTTAAACCCTTGCCTAAATCATCAAATTTTAAAAGGATTTCTCTTTGCCCATATTGTAAAAAGGTTTTATTTTCCCAAATCATATCAGAGATTCACCAAAAAATGCATGACTTCTCAGAAACAAGAAGAAAACAAGAAGAAAAGGGTTGATCAAAGCTTACCTCAATCTGATTTCTGATAGAAACCCAATCCCGCACTAATTTCTGGGAAAATCTTAACGGTATGCTTCAATCTTCAATTATGCACAATAGAAATTGAGAAAAAGCCCTAGAGGATCTCAAGTTATAGAGCTTAAGTAAGACAGAACTAACAGAGGAGCTCTAGTGCGACATTTCAGCTGTAATTGAACAAAATTATAGCTAGAATTTAGTTGAGAAAAAAAAAAAGCTTAACAACATTAGAAGTATAAAAAATAGTCAGAATTTAGTCGAGAAAAAAACTTTACATAGAAACACTGACATGCATTTCCACAGGCAATAAAACTAGTAATTCATAAATTTATCACAGAATATCAAAACTTAAAACAACATAAATTGAAGGAAAAAAGGTACAAAACCCATTTACAGAACATTTGTGTAATATTTAGATGGCCCCATAAACGCAAGGAGAAGTAGCTGCATTACCACCAGAAAAAGTCTGTCGGAGTTCTTCAGGTTGTGAAATGGATAAAAAGAAATTGGAAATTTGTGAGAAATGGTGAAAAATTGAGGGAAAAGAGTAATTAGATAAAGAATAATTGAAAGAAATATTCAGTTGTATTTGGGAATATTGAGGGAAAATGTAATATTGAGAACCTTAGTTGTGAGACAGAATGTTATTATGTTTTATGAAAATTTATTTGGGTAATTAGAAATTGGATGGAATAAAATATGTTGGAGGAAATATAATATTTTAGTGTTAAAAATATTGGAGGGAATATCATATTTTGGTGTAAATTTTATAAAAGTTATAAGACAATACTTATAAATTATTATTTTAAAATAATAAAAATAGCTGGTGCAAATTTTATAAAAGTTATAAGATAACACTTATAAATTATTATTTTAAAATAATAAAAATAGCTACATTTTAAAAGTGTAACCATATCTGTAAAAGGTATTGCTAATTATATAATGATAGGACAACGCTTATAAAGTGTAGCTGTAGCATTAAAAAGAATGCTTTACAAGCGTTATCAAAATTATCGTGGCTTAAAGATAAACATTAAGGCTATATTTTAAAAGTGTGCCCAAAACTATTTTAGGAAATACTTTACAAGTGTTGTTTAGATTTAGTGTGGCCTTAGGCCAAAATTATTGTGTTTAATGCTACAACTAATTACCAATTCACCTTAATTTAAGAGATATATTTTCAATCTTCAAATTAAAAGTGGAAAAGATAATCCCTGCTTTCAAATCTCTCTCTCTCTCTCTCTCGCTTATATTCAAAATTCAAATATTTTTAAATAAATTAAGTATTCTATTATTTGCTCGTGCAAGTTTTGTTTTGTTTTCTTATATGTTAATCATATAGTATTATTTCATTATCATGTATTTTTAATTTTAATGTAATGGGTTAACCATAATTTTTTATGGATAAATATTTATGGGATAAAAATCATTATGTTGGAAGTACGGATATACCATGGGTTTTTGTTGTATAAATAAAATTTATGTCAAAGTAAGATTATTATTATTATTATATTTTTTATATAATTTATGGGATAAATATTCATGGTATATCTCATTATATCGAAAGTACTTTTCTTGTTAAAAAATTATACATTAAATATAAATATATATTTCTAGTATTACATGGCATAAACTTTTTATATCTAAAATATACCATGTATGTTTATGGTATAAATATAATTTATATGGTATAAATATAATTTGTATGGTATAAATATACCATGTATTTTTATGTTATAAATATAATTTGTATAATATATAAATATACCATGAATTTTTATGGAATAAATATACCATACATTTTTATGGAGACATCATGAAAGGAGGCAATAAAAATAAAAAATATAAAATGTTGATATAGTATATAAAAAATGAATGAACAAAGGCTTCCATAAAAATAAGCAATAACTAAGAAATATGGAAATTTAATATATAATTATTTTTATATATATTAGAATCTCTTATAAAAATAAATATTTTATATACTATATCTGACAACCAACTAATACGGCTATGTATATGTAATAATATTTTTAAAATGGCTATTTATATTATTTTTCTTTTTATTTATCAGATCAATTTAGAATGACGAATAGTTGATATTTTGCATTATTTATTTGGTTAATATTAATAAAAATGATGGGGATTTTATGTAGTTTAACAAAGATAAGTTGTGGTATTATATAATTTTTTCTTAAATAAAAGGGCAAAATAGTCCAATAGGTAGATGGAAAGACATTTGAGGCCCAATAGGTAGACAGAAATGGCATTTTGGGCCCAATAGGTAGACGTAGGTCATTTTTGCACCATTTCACATAGTTGAAGGGTATTTTAGGTCCTTTTCTGTTTAAACAATATTAATTTATCATCAGAAAGTGACTAACTATCTATATTCCATAAATTAATATAAACAATTCTTACACAATCTTACCTTATTACAACAACTCTATATACTTCTCTCTCATTAATCCACTTTTGTGACAATCATCCCTCCTTATTATACTACCGTTAACCGTCGGAATTGCAAAACCAAGATATTTAATAACATCAACAACCTTAGAAGAAGGGACACTATAATAAACATTATGTATAAAATTTTATACACAGGGAAATAAGATTTACACAATTCAGAACATATCTTGTATTCACATTTTTCTTCAAGGCTCAATCATAACCATCAACATAATCGGTCCACTCAAGAAACTATGATATCTCATCAAATAATCGGTCCACACAAGAAACTAATTACATTTGGTTTATTCTTCAATATGGTTCACCACAATATATATATATATATATATATATATAAGTGTACATTCAAATGTATATGATGAATGTATATATGCTAAATGTACGTATCATCTCTTTCTCATCTCAATATCACTATCATCTATCATATCATCATGATCTCAATATCATCTCAACATTATCATCAATATCAATCCCAACATGATTATTATCATGGTATCAATATTATCATCAATATCCTTAACTCATCTCCACACTATCACAATATTCATCATCCATATTAATGTGAATGCAAATGTAGGATATAGTCAATAGTTATAAGTAATGTACGAAAGAGAATCACAAACACCTAGTTCAAATAAGATACAAGAAATAACAATTAAAACATAACTTACATGTCACACCCTGCATTTATGAAATAGAACGTAAATCGTCGTTCCTACGTGTATAGACCCAAAAATCAATAATTTCTATGTAAATATAAGTATGTTGATCAATTATATAGTTTGGAAACCTATTTTTACATGAATTGAGGTCATAAAGGTTTCCTAACTCAAAGATGAGTTGAGAACTTTTCTACCATTAGAGTTTTAGCGGACGCTCCTACTTGGGTAAATTTCCAACAACCATTACTCCTAGAATATGATGAGTTAGATGTCCTACCATAAAAAAATGAAAGGTCTTTGGATATTCTTTCTAACACTACCTATTTTCCCCTAATTCAATATCAGAGTAAAAAGTTATGCGCGATATATGAAAAGGTGTCTATCTGGCACAGCGCGACGGCCAAGGTGGCAGACCATCACACCAGTGATGGCCCGTCGCACCAGACCATCGCCCTTAAGCATAAAACCAAAAATTTGTCATTTTGGGATGGTTAGTGTGACAGGCAATCATGGGAGTGACGGGAAGTCATGGGAGTGACGGTCTGTCGCCTAAACAGTCAGTAGGGACTGTTTTGCACTATTATAACATTTTCAAGAGGGTATTTGAGTCTTTTCCCTACCCCAAAATCCTCCCCCACAACTTAAATCATCCAATAAGAATTATTACCTATTATTAATTAGTTTTAAATGATCACCATCCTCAATACTCTCTAGAGAAAGAAAAATTAAGGTTTCTTCCAAGGCTCATACTTCCAATACTAGATTTCAAGCTATTCAAATTCTTGTTCATAAAAAAAAGGTATGTAGAATTTCCCAAGTCTTATGGGTTTGATTTATATTCTTTTAATCTCTTTTATGGGTTGAAAATTTAAGGATTTTATTTATATCAAGAGCATGAACTTCAAGACTTGCATCCAGCCTCAATTGTACATTCTCACGAGTTTATTTATATGTATGTGCACATGAATTTGTGATTTTGGAAAGAGATTAGGTTGTACATGTTTTCCTTGCCCAATTATCCATGTGGAAGGTTTTCTATGGTTATGATATATTTTGATGTTGCCATTGTTTTTCAATAATGGTTGATTGAATACGATTAAAAAGAGTAATCTTTCTCTTAAAGGCTTAAACGAATTTCATGAATGTGAATGCTTAACTAGAACACCATTATTACTAAAAGGGTTTTATTATGTGCTTATGAAAGAGTTGGCCACCATATGTAAAGTCTTTAAAAGAAAGTGTTTGTACAAGTTTCATATGTCTTTTGAAATAAGAACTCTCATGTGATAATTGAATTATTTTGGTAGTCAAATAGAATGCTTTCAAATAAAGGTCTAAAGGCATGATATGATATGATATGATATGGCTTATATGGGACTTCCAAGTCATGGTATGACGATACCAATTCAGATAAATGCTATGATAGTCTCAGACTAAGCTAGACTACAGAATTTTATGACTTCAGACTATGATTTGAGAAAGATGCATGTTTTAAAAGGCTAAAAATAGGATCTAAGATAGTTAGATGATTACCTGAAAAAGGCACAAGTTTAGATGACTCATTGCTAGAAATCGTGTTTTGCCGATGCGGGAGTGATTTTGTCTTGAAATATGGATTTTCACCGTATACTTGCTTTGCGCAGTTGTATACTCAGACCAGAAACTCCTATCCTTGTGGCAACTCGGATAGAGAGCTTGGCAGGCGAGTTAATAAAGAGCCCATATAGCCCGTGGGATAGTAGACTTGTAGGGTGTACCATCTAGCTCAAAACTAAAATAAAGAGTGGAGTCAATGTTTTTACAAGAATGTTTTGAAGCTCAATTTATTATACCCATATGTTTTGATCTCTACTATATTGAGTTGATTTTCATAAGCTCTTGATTCATTTATATGAAGTGTATATATATTATTTTTGGAATGTTCTACATACAAATACACTCCAATTATTGACCGTCCTTGTGGAGGCTTTATTGTCTCATAATGTAGGATCTAAGGCACAGTCTTGCGATCTAGTTTAGAAGCTGGGGATTGTTTTAAAAGTTCAGAGTCGGTGAGCCTCCCTTACTTCAGAAGGTATTTTTCCATATGTTAGTTTTCAATCAGTTTTATAGTCTAGCCGAGGCCTTGTCCCGGCTTATACAGACTAGTATTTTAATAGAGGTTTCGTAGGCTAGTTACAATTGGATTTGGGTTTTAATGGATTGGATATTTATGATGTAATTACATTTGATTGAAAGTTTTTCCATGTTTCATCTTATTCTTTTGCATTTCTTTGATATGATTAATTCTTATGATGATACGCTAAGGGATTTCTGAGACCTTGATGGTTCAGAATGCCCATTGCAGCCAGGGCCCCGGCTCGGGTCATGACATTACAATTAATAAAAACCAAATAAAATGCAGTGAAAATTCAATAAGTTCATCATTTCAAGTAAACAATGAATATTCACTAACACATGAAATCACAAGTATGCCTAAAGTCTAATTCCCAATTTATTCTAATTAGCACTATCAAACTTACTTGTAAATCATAAACATGTCCGAAGAACAGTCAATCAAGTATCCATTTTAGGAGTATGCATTCCCCCTTTAGATTGATACCTACACTTTAATTCATTATCCTATTTCATTTACCGATATAACCCCTCTTTCATTTTTATTGAAATTGATAATTTAATTTCTAACTAGTAACTCTTTCTCTCAAGTCATTACTAAGTTCAAGACACTATCCCCTTTAGCCGATCATTCAACTTACAATTCTAGAAAGAGTCATACACCTTTGTACATCTTATTTCCTGCACTTGGCTAAGCTTGACTTTAGGTTCTTAAGCTATAACATCACCTTATCTTATCACAATCAATCATCTTAACTATCCTCTAGAAAGAACATCTCATACTACAATATTACATAATATCAGGTTCACCCCTCTTAAGGTATTAATGACTAGTTCTATGAATTACAAGTTCTCCTACTTCTATTTATTACCCATATTAACTTATTAAACTTTGTAAATCATCAAGTAAGTCACACAAATACACACTCATCAAGGTATTCGCACAAAACAAAACAATACACACTTATATCATTGTCATATCAATTTCATATTTTATCCATCAAAACTCTATGTATGTAGGCCTAGACATGAAATCTCTCATCAACTATAGTTATAACATGCAAGAAATCCAAGTCTTCTACATATTAAACCATAACCTACCTTGATTGAAGATCTTGAAATAAGCAAGCCACACCAAGATTGCTTTTTCCTTTTCTCTATGCCTCAATTAGCCCAATGATCTAGAAATCAAATAATTATAAGAGTAAATAATCAATTAATCTTCAAAATAACTACATTGAGAATTCAATTCACTAATTCTATCCTAATTCTTGGTCTAAAATATTATTCAAGTGTAAATTAACCATTAACGAATACTATCATTCTGAATCTATCTCTATTAATAAAGCTTCAAAGCTAAATATTTTATTTTAAGGAATTCAAAGTCCCCAACCATCAATTCATGTTTTAGAATTATTAATTCATGCTAGAAATGTTAGTTAACAATCTAGAAGTAATTCTAGCTGATATTACCCCAACCCATAGATTTTTCTCAAAATATTATAAACGTGGGATTCAAATCCTCTAGAATTCCACCATTAAAAATTGTTAAAAAGTTTTTAAGATGTTATTGAATTGAAAGAGAAGAAGATGACAGAAGAACTTACCTCAACAAAAAATTTTCACTCATGGACTTGGAAAATCATCCCCTAGGAATTAGTAATAAAGCTTTTGAGTTAAATCCCCTAAAACATTAAAAATCAGCTTATGTATTGCCTAGTTACTTCTACAGTGTATTGATTACCACTGCAACGATACCGCTGCGGTGGCCAACTCCTCAGCTCGGACAATATTTACTAAAATAGTTATAATCTTTTACTCTAAAGGAGAATTAGAGAACGATTGGAGACGTTGAAAAGAAGACTCAAAGATCTTTTATTTGGTGGGTATTGAGCCCATAACTCTTTATATTCTGGGAATAGTTCTTGTTTGAAGTTGATCTTTGTATAAACATAGCTCAAAATTCTATTGGTAAGAATACTTTCAACTTAACTTATGATGGGGGTATTGTATGATCTTAGTTTATATATATTCACTCTCATACTAAAGAACTATTCCTATAACTTATGATGAATGAGGTTCTTAAATCATTACTACAGATATTTTTAGTAATGACGAAGCAGGTCATTACACCCTAAGCACACCATCAATATAAGAAATCTTCTTAATTGGAATGGATGTAGCATGGGCTCCTTTGCTTTTTGGGGTATATTAATCAAAGATGTTTTAACAAGATCAATAAATTTTATTTTAAAACTTTGACTACGTTCTGTAATAAGATCCTTAATGTCCTTTTTGATATTCTTGCTAGTCAAATAACTTGGCTCGGAAGGCAAATCATTAGGTTTAGAATTGAAATTTGGGTGATATAAATCAATGAAAGTATTAATATATGCTATAAGAGAAAGTATATCCAGCCACCAACAATGGCTGATCAGTGATCGAAGTGGTCATTAATGATGGCTAGAATAGGTTAGGGTTTATAGGTTGAGCATGAGAAAGAAAAGAAAGAAGAGAACATTTTTTAGATTTTCTTCGATTTTTGAGGTGGTTGCATGAGTGTTCTGTAAGTTTTTATTTTGGTAAGGTCTAAAAATTGATATGGTTGACTAAAATCAACATTTGATTGTTTTAGGAGAAAATGATTTCAATTTTAAAAATCATTTCAAGAACTCGTTTGAATTTTCAAAAAAAATTGAGATAAAAAAGTAAGAGTTGTCACTTAATTAATTTAAAGGAAATTGGGGGGTGGGGGTTGATTAAATAAATATATTGGGTTCGTACTGATTTTCTTTACACTACAACAAAAAGGTCTATTTAAGATCAACTTTCAGGGATGAGTCAATAATTTCGTCTTTAAAAGTATACTTATTAGGACAAGATTAAATTCCAGTCCCTAATTGTGCATTTTATTGTGAAGGTATTAAACTGGTCCTAAGAAAATTATTAACTGGTTCCTATTAATAATTTAGAGAAAAGTACCGCCAAATTTTTAGTCTAATAAAATTTTTAATAGAAATAATGCTAATTATAATTAAACTTAACGCGCCAAAATGGAAAAACACTTTGTATTATCCAAAATAAATCATGCCCTAAATTGCTGCTCCAACATTATTGATCAAAACTTCAATCGGCTTTTCTCATTGAACGCTCAAATCATGCCCTAAATTTCACTCTCTTCGCCATCACAGCTTCCCAGCTGAGATTTGATTCTCATCCATAAAATCTCATCTCTCTATTTTCTATATCAACAACATGCTTTAGCTGTCAAAATTATGTATGTTGTTTATTTTTTATTTTGATTTTAATCTGTTGATTAGTCAGTAGAACTATGTATGCTGTTAAATTTCTATTTCGATTTTGATTTGTTGGTCTATTCTTCCACCCTTAAATCTATTAAACTAAAATTAGAAGCAAAAATGGATTTGTAATCTAGAATGTTGTGATCCTTTATTGTTTAACATCTATTTGATTGTTTTATTTGAACATATAACATTGTAATCTTTTTTGGTTTGGTGTGGTAGTTAATTATTAAGTGACTTGAGTGTTATCCATTAAATATTGGCGTGATTTTGTCGAAACTCTGCCTTCCTCAAACTTAATTACGTTAAATTGGCCAATCTTTTTAAAGACGTAAATCAGGATATATTCTAAGCTTGTCATATTTGGCCTACTTACATCATTTAATTTGAGTATTAGTTATTAGGCTTTGAGAAAATTTTAGGAGGTTTTGTTGTAAAAGTTGTGTTTCTTTTTATTTGATATTCAGTGTTTGGTCTAGCTGGTCAATCTCAACTAATTGAGCCTTGAATGATTATGTGGTAGGATGTTAGAGGAAACTTTTGGAACTGAGTAATGTTATCAAAACAATCACTCTTAATTATATGTTAAATGGATAGGTGTAGAATATCTATTTGTTTTGTCCATAGCAATCATTTGTTTGTTTGATGAGGTATGTCTTTCAGTTTAAAGCAATGTGATAATCGTGGGCAGTTTCTGAAATTTAAAATGAGGGAGATATTTGCGACTTCAAATAGACAAATGTAGATAACTTAGATGCACCAAATCAAATAATACTGAGGTTGTAACACGATGAAAGTGTAACTTTCATAAATCCAATACTCTAATCATTTTGAAATTCTCGAATTCTAATATTTCTCTCTTCTATATTTTCTTTTGATCATAGCAATCATGAGAGTTGAGCTGGTGAAAACTATTAACTGATTGCACAATCGATAGATAGACCTGTAGGATTGACTGACACACATGTGGGGCTTAACTTATAATAGGTAGAAAGTTCTCGTTCTCACCTCGAGCTTGTCTCAAGAAGAACTCATGTAAGAGATCATGGATCTTACATGTTTCCACCTCCCTCAAAAAAATTTGTTGGCCTAAGAGAACCAAATTTTTGTCTATAAGTTCTTGTAAACATTCTTCAGCTACATCCTCTAGACTTTTATTATATTCTGGCTACATTAAAAGTCCCTCTACAACCCATAAATTGATTAATCTTGTCACGTTAACCTCTTCATCTTTGGGGAAGGTCCTAAAATATAAAAAGCAAGCTTTTAGGTATTGAGGTAGATAGTAGTAACTTAAGCAAAGACCTTTTCACATTATTGATAAGGATCTTTAAATATCATTGATTTTACATCTTGTGCAAATTGCTCCCATTTATCTAGTGTGTTATTGCATTTAGACAGAAGCCCAGCAACTACAATAACTGTCAAAGGCAAGGCGTGACAATTTTCTACCCAACTTGCAATAATTCTGAGCACATATGTACTTTCGATTGTAATAGTTCCCAACTTTGTTTTTCACTTATAAAATACATGTGATGAGGAGGTTTACTGGGAGCAACATAACTTACCACATTCGTGCACCTTGTTGTAAGTAGGATATGACTTCCTCTATAATCTGGAAACCACTGACTTATATCATCCCAAGCCTTGGTGGTCCATATGTTATCGATGACAACTAGGTACCTTCACTTCCACAACTTCTATTTTAATTTTCCAGTTAGATCATCATCATCCATTTTCTCAAAAAATACATCATTGGACAATGGAATACAATGAAGAAGTTGCAGCAACATTCTTCTAACACAGTATTCCTTCGACATAGTAACCCATGCTGCAACATCAAAATGTGCTTTTATTGTTGCATCATCATAAATTATTCTAGCAAAGGTTGTTTTTTCGATGCCCCTCACACCTATGATTGCCACAACTTATGTTTCATTGGATGAGATATCCATGATTTTACTCTTCATATCCTCCAGCTCATTTACATGTCTAACCATGTTGTTGTTGTTGTTGTCAAGCTATGGAGAATGTTCAGGCAAATCAAAACTTTAGACTAATAAACTCATTATTTTCAAACCACTACTCATTTTAATTTCTCTCAATAGTTTGTGCTTGATATCAATTGACTTAGATGCTTGTTGCAGCCTCTTGCAAAGCTCCTTATAAGCTTCTCTCCGGTTCTTTTAATTTTCAGCATCATAAATTTTCCCTACTGCCCAATCAATTCTCTCTTCTGCATCATGTGTTACAACTTTAATCTTTCCTTCACAACGGTCAACTATTTTATGATCATTGAAATTCGTTTCCAAAGTCTCTAGACACTCTTGTAGTAAATGAAGTTTTTTGTAAAGGGAGTGAATCTGTTCTTTCACTTTCTTGTGAAGAGATTTAGTTTGTTCTTCTGGGGGCACAAATAAATGGGAATTGGATTGCATTGATTGCATTAGCATTCCTAGAGTTGATATAAGAGAAGTCACAGCAGCATAAGCCATAGTTCTCTTTTATCTTCTTGTTTTCTCAGTTACTTCTAGCTTAGATAACAATATACATTTTTCCGTCATATCTCAACCTCTCAGACATATGAAACCTTCCTCTCTTCTTATTGTTTTCTTCTTGTGCAAGGACAATTCGAAAACTCATCCAAGGGCACATTGTAACTTCTCAATACACCTGCTGAAAAGAAAGGAAAAGTTAACAATGAAATTATGTTGTAATTGTGGGCTACAATTCACGCCAACACGTGAGTACCCCATTTAGTTAATTATACTACAACTTTGATATTGATTGATAGAGGATAATATTAAATCTTTGATAATGTGGCAATCAAGGCATAAATAAAATGTATAAATATGCATTATAACATTTCATAAAGAATGTGTGTGTATATATTAATATCTCTTGTATTCCTATTACTTAATCCACATTAAATTTAAAATTTATTAGTCTTAAATACTAGAGTAATATTGACACTATCTCAGAAACTAAAATTAAAAACAAACTTACAAATTAGCAAACAAATGCACTACACTAGTATTATTACTTTTCAGTCATAGTGATACTGCAATCATAAAAAAATGTTTAGATTGTATGACTACTTACAATTGTTGTTTGGTTCTATTTACTGTATTGACATAATAAATATTTATTCCTTAATAAACAAAAGTGAAAATCCTAATACAAACACAATTGAGTAGAAAAGTAATAACAAAATAACCAGTAAAATCCCACAACTGAAGAGAAGTAATAATAGTACAGAAGTAAAGGACAAACAACAATTGAACTAGACGTTTACTGCTTGAGTACTTAATGGCTGGTTTGGTAGCTTATGTGTATTTATCATTTGTGACCTTGGTGATTATTCATCCAGGATCCATTTAAGTCTTAAATGTTAAGTCATTTGTGGGATTTGAGTATTGTGTTGGATTCAATTTGAACTATGTCAT
Organism: Capsicum pubescens; assembly: GCA_030864215.1. Lineage (NCBI taxonomy): Eukaryota > Viridiplantae > Streptophyta > Magnoliopsida > Solanales > Solanaceae > Capsicum > Capsicum pubescens. The sequence goes on from CM061538.1 coordinate 242,483,045, forward strand.
ATGTCATCAATCACGATAGGAACTTTGAAAAAATAGAGAGGAGCCGAATCTTCATCAAAACTTCCACTGAACCAAGCATTAGTTTCTTATGGGCATAAAATATGGTACTCCTGGTGAAACGTTAATTACTATAGAGTTTTAACAGAGTTTATTGAGTTGTAATTTGTACCGCATAGAAGAGTGATCTTACTTCGATGTAATTGATTTGATGTGTATGATGAAGTAAAGGGAGTCAAAAAAGATGAGTATGACTTCGTGAGTGTTGATACAGATAAATTTTTGAAAATAAATGAGTCATTTGTTTTAGAGAACCAAGCATCTCAAGTGTTTTATGTTAATGATAATTCCAACAAATGTTGGTAAGTAGTGAGAAAGACTCAACCTCGTGATTTCTATGATACATTGGAGAAAATGAATGATGATATTGTAGAGTTAGGAAGTCCGTCACAAGAAACATGAAAAAGAACTAATGAGATAATATTTTAATTATCTAAAATAATAATTACATTGTTAGACATTCTAATGACATGATGATTTCCTGTATTACTATATTATCACACTTTTTTTTCCTATTCTTTTTATAACTTTTGGTCATTTTATAGGTTCGAGATGAAACGATTGAAGATTGAAAATGAGGTCGAATCAACTGGAAATAGTACTATGTATACATTTGTCACGCCTGGTGCTATAGGAAAAGGACAACGACAAGGGCTTAGATCTTTAGGTAAGAAAGATAATATGTCAACTAAGAGTTTAATTTATCAATCTAGTGATGTTGTTAAGCAGTACCTCCAAGAGTTTGAAACAAGTAAGATATTGTATATACTGATTGAAATCAGGTTGCTATATATATTCTAGACTGTGAACTACAGATTTCTTCAACTATCAAACATGTGGTAAAGCTATGTGCCATATAATTATATGAATTTAAATGCTAATGTTGTCACGACCCGAACTAAGGCCTGGCCGTGACGGACATCCCGAACCATGAAGGCCCGGGCGTCCGACTCTATTTGGTAATCATTCACAGTATTCATATAATAAAAGAAAATGTGAAAATATAATCTGATATGGAAACATGGTCATACTCTGGATTTAGTTTAACAATAAGGAATGAAATCCAAAATTAACTAAACAACATCTGGAACAGCCTGCGAAATCTCTACTACATCTCAAAACTGTTCTGAAAACTGGGACAAGGCCCCCAGTGGACCTATACCAAAATAAATAACATAATCTGAAAGACACGGGCCTTCTAGAATTAAAAAGGCTCACCAACTGCACACTTCACTACTGTCTGAAAAATCTACTGTTTAGCAGAACCTCTGAACTGAGGTATAGACCCCGGGAAGTAGGGGGTCAATACAAATGTACTGGTACGCAGATCAAACAAACAATACTAATTTAAATTCAACATATATGAGAGCAATTCAAAACAGTTTATAAAAATAATATATGGTAAGAAATCACATGGGCATTTTCGAAAGACTCTGTAAAATCATCTGAACTCTGAGACATTCTTTGTTTTACTTCTGCGCTAGGTGGTATACCCTACAACTCTAAAAATCCACGGGCTATATGGAAGCTTCCATTAACTCGGAAGCCAAGCCCCCAACCCAAGTGTGCCGCAAGGGTCGGAGTCTCTGAATCTACTATCGCCAACGTACAATAATAATCTACTCGTATCGGCAAATACGATTTCAGGCTAAGAGTTACTTGAACTCAAGCTCTCTTCGGGTAACCACCTAACCTTTTTAAGCCCATTTTAACTCTTTTAAAATCATGCATCTTCTGAAAACATACTCTGAAATCTCTTATCTGTTATGGCATACATACTTATGGTATCGTCATACCATTGACTTGCAAATCACATCTCTGAGCTATTATTAGCATATAATAATCTCTATTTCAAAACGTAAATCTTGGACCACTATATCATTAAATAATTTCAAGAAACTCTTTCTTAAAGCTCATGTAAACATATGCAAGAAACTCTCTTTTTCACCATTTCAAACACACAAGGTGGTCATGTCAAAGATATCAATCATATTCAATTCTTTCTTTTTAAGACAAGGAAAAAATCATATCAAGAAACTCCCTCTCATCATCATCAAAATTATGTTAAATACTTACATATTGAAAAGATCCCCTTCAAAATATTAAACAAGCAACTCAAATCATTACCAACAAGTTCATCAACTCTAAATCATCAAAGAGAAGGGTTTCAATAATAATGCTCTTAATCAAATCTTCAACATCATACATATTCATATAAGTTTAAATCAATTTAAGAGGAAAAGGTCTAAAGACCAAAACAATAATATTATCCAAGCATCCATAATGCGAAATTCAAAGCATAGGTTTCAAAAACCCATTTAAAATTCATGTTTGATAATATTTAAATCATGTTCTAGTGTTGACAAGCCCATGTAGTTTTTAGGACAAACCCCACGTACCTCAAATTAGAAGCTTTTGAATGATCTCAAGTTTTTGGGATGTTATACTTATGATTGATGGGTGCTTCTTGAAGCCCTAGCAATGAGGATTCCAAATATTGAAGAATTAAGGAAAACCCACGGTTGAATCTTAAGCTATTTGGGTTTTTAGTTTGAAACCCTAGAAAGTGTTCTTGAGTAGTTTGAATGATTGTGAATGTATTCTGGTGTCTTTGGGATTAAATCCCATGTTTAGACTGATAAGGAGGTGAAAAATACCTAATATACCCTAAATGAGATGGAATAAAATATAAATGGGAGTCTGATTTAATGGGCCACCGCGATGCGCCACTATCACAGTGGCTCACTGGAAATTGATGAATGGGATTTTTAGGATCACCGTGATGCGGGACCATCACGTTGTCCCACTGGTTGGGACCTGGAACATCATCACGACGGGCGCCACAATCGCGCTAGGCAACTGGAATTTGACAATTGTTAAATAGACTTCCTCCGCAATGCGCCAAGCACCAAAATGATTGTGTTTAACGACTAGGACTTAAATTAGCCATAACTTCTTGCCCGGGTATCAAATTTAGGCGAATCTCATATCGACGAAGAGAACATTCAATTCCCAACACTACTAAATTGATTAACATTCCATATTTGCATAGGATTTATTGCTTTTGGATCGTCTACATATAAAAATGGCGGTTTTTGTTCTAGCCCAAAATGCGGGGTGTTACATTATCTCTCCCTTGGGATCATTCGTCCCCGAATGATGGGTAGGAACATTGAAACTTAAAGGTATGGAATTACGCGGACCTGATGCGTCTTCTAAGAAAGGATATAACTGATCTGAAATATTTAAACATCTATCACGAAACTAAATTCTGAGTTGACTTGCCCTTACTTGTTTTAAGGGGCTGATTCATGCTGAGAGTTTAGGATTCCCACCCCCACCCCCCGAAGCGTTTATGCTCAAATCACATACATTGTATTTGGAAGTGATAACTTAGGTAAGTACAAATCATGAGGCAACAAGATTTAGATCGTACAAAGGTATTACACTGTCTGAGCTAAAATAGCTAGAAAATTTGAGATTATGTGCTGAACTCTTATGAACTGAGTCATGACTAAATAACTGAATCTGAAACATGATGCTTGGACTAAACTGAGTAAGCAACCTACACGGATGAAATAGATTATCTTTCTGGATGGTCATACGCATTGGACTTCAGATAGTAGGACTGGGTGAAAAGGTACAAAACCACAGTAACTTGTCTGCCTGACTACTAAACTGAATTATACGGGACACTTATACTTAACTGGAGTATCTCTTTAACACTCTTTCTAAAGAAGTTCTAGTAGCGTCAGGGAGCAAAGAATCTCTGACATGAGTTACGCAAGACATCCAACTAAGGAATCACAACAATAACACTACTCTATAGCATGGAATATAGACATATAACTCATAAACTAGGATAGAATTACCAAACATTAGGAAATGCAACTTCTTACTTTCGAGATTAGCCACACTTCAAAAATACTCTCTCAACTATACTTTCCCCTTAAACACCATGCTCATTGATTTCACTTATTTTTGTCACATTTCCGCTGATATTTCTATCTACTAATGTCTAAACTGAACTAAATCGCCTCATCATCTTCAAGCCTAACTCAAAATCACAAGACGCACCACATAATACTGTAGTACTGGTCTGAATCATGAATTTAGCACACCCTTCATTTTATAATTCCTCATCTCCTGCATAATTCTTACTGTCATTCTTACTGTCACTCCAGCAATCACCTTCAACTTCGTAGACATTCATAAACACTCAAGGCATCCATCCATATGGATACAAACATGACATTCAAGCCTATCTTCATACCCACATATGCACTTCTAAACAACCACTCATAAAGCACATTTCTCATATTCTCTAATACTTTTATCCATAACAACTTCCCTGAACTATTCAGATGATACACATAAAATATCCTTAACTAACCAAGCCATACACGAAACTTCACCTCAAAATTCTTTCAACTTATAGACTTACATAAAATAAGCGAACAACAATTTTTCCCCAATATAACACATAAAACTTCAACTAACCTTGACACGTATCAAAGACTCGGCCTCAATCTTACTCCACAATTTCTACCTTAACTCAAATAAGAATACAACCATTTTTCATCAACAAGAATTATTTACTCTTTCCCATCTAAACAACAGTTCATCATCACTATCTCGACCTAAGGGAAAAGGTCACTGAAAAATTGGAATACCAAAATTTGGAACATGAGGGGAGTACTAAGCATAACTTGATACCCTACTGAGGCGTAACGAATAGAGCACTCACGACATGGACTCATTGAAGAGATCTAATCTGAGGACGTACCTGATATAAATCTGAATTTTCACTGATCGTTAAAAGTATCACATGTGCACAAGAGTCATGAACTGCATGACCTGAATTTTTGGAATTCATAACTTACAGAAAGTGATTCTGACTGCTGAATAAACTAGGAACTCATCATACTAAGAACTAGGAGAGTACATTATTCCTTATCATATGCATGAACACGGACAATGATCATGAAGTTGAAACATAAAGCATGAGTATGTATCGGAATAACTAAAGTAAACTGCTGAAATAAGAATAGATTGAGCATCGTTCTTTCTCACGGCCAATTCCACAACTTACTGGCACATCTATTAGCATTTGAAAACTTGACTTGGTTACTCGTTCTATCATCTCCCCCTTAGATTTAAGCCATTACTCTAAGTTTGTGAACCACTATATACACTCTGGTATAAACGGAAATCACTTTACTCTAGAGTCGGGGATATAATATACACATAAAACTAAACTTACCTTGTAAGACGGTATCTTCATGTATAGCAACCAATGCTAATACCTCCTTCTAAGATTCAACGCTTAGGTTTCTATATCCCCAAAAGTCATTATATAATAGCTTAAACATTTATCAACTTCGATTCTCCTAACACTAAACATGGATATCTCCAAACCTTTGACGGACCATACCACTTCTGTCATAGTCTACCAGCATCATGCCTACAAACTTATATTTCTAAACCATGAGAATCAAGATTATATCAAAAGTCTCAACATCATCAATCAAAACTCCTTAACTTGGCTATTTAAAACACCATATACCATCTAACTAGTCTTTCTCCACCTAGCAACTCAACGGCACCACTAGCCACATACAATCATGTAATAGCCTTAGAAAAATACCGCAACCTCATATCACATTGGCATACTTCTACTTCATACATGCAACATTATACTTCATTACGAATCAAATAAACTTAAGCTCTTGCATGCGCTTTTTAAGCCTATTAGGTCGTTTCCTTAAAACTAGTATCATTAACCAAGAAATAATCACATCTACCTTTATGACATCACTGCTATGCCTCAAAATCTACTATATACCTTCTCACAAGTAATACTAGTTTACAACTACCAATAAAAAAAAGGTCAAGGGGGAGGGGATAAAGTCACATAATAGACATGGTCAACCTTAATCTTATATTATAACCCCATACAACCTTATCTACTTATACAGCTTTCTCTCATCACACTTACTTACTCAAGCGTACATTTAGACTACCTTCAAATTCAACAAACAACCTTGTGTCTATAATTATAACTTACTGGCTAATCTAGCCATTTTCATACTTCGAGCAAACAACAACTCACCTTCGCTAATAACTCTTTCTCTACCTTCTACTAAACTAACACACAAGGACGTATCACTTTAATACCAACTCAATCTCATGCCAAAAGATTCGGTTATACATACATTCAATAAATCGCCCTTACCACTTTTCTTGCCATTATGCCTTTAAACCCCCAGTTCCAACCAACACAAGAACAACAAGATGAACAACAAGTTGCTAGTGAATCGAAATAGGCCTCACACGGCTTCACTAGACTTTGATTTTGTGTCTTGAACAAGAAAATGAGAGAAATGACAAGGCAACTATGCTAGTGAATCGAAAGAGCCCCACACGTCTTCACTAGACTTTGAGTTTCAACAACACAATAATAACAAGATTACAAGAGATAGAAACTTGATACACAATAATCAATGATATAAGAATACATATCTTACTTTATATGAATAAAAATCTGACTCAAACACTTTCCTCATAGACTACCATACAATCCACACATGCTACTAGCTACCACATTAGTCTATCACTATAAAAGGGTAAATAATCCTCAAATATCAATTATTCAACTAAAATATTTATTTACATAAAATTCACCCTCACTCTGACTTCTAACCTTGTGACTTCATATCACCATCTTCTTGGTCTAATCTCACTACCAATAGGTCATAACAACAACACTTTAACTTATACTACTATTCAGGTGGAAATATCGTTCCAATATTCTGCTACACATCATTCCCCTTTTAGGCAAGACATCTGCAATATAAAATTTGAAAAGGATTGAATACATTTAATACCGCAGGCTGAAAAGCACGATTTCATCAAGATCAAGGTTCACACTAGAATTAATACGCTCTGAATCACTAACGGACTCTTCTCAAGCCCTTGCATAATTTTAAAATCTTATATGGCTCAATCAGAAAGAACCTTGTCATTTAGACTCTAAACTTCTATGCTTGAATCACCCCAATAATGATACATGTCTGAGAACATTAGAGTAAGGAAAGAATTGGGATGACTATTACTTTCGTATGGGTGAAACCATAGCACGAATTAGAGTATGAAAGAGGAACATTCTGACTCTATTGCACAAACTAGAACATGAAGAAAGAGAGACATTTCTAAATGCCTTGTAGCCTTCTACTTATAAGTGTGGCGCGCTACACACCCATAAACAAGACTCTACCCGACGTAATTTTGTAAACACCCTTGGACCATAAACCGTTCTTTGATACCAAGTTTGTCATGACCCAAACTAGGACCTGGCCGTGACAGACATCCTGAACCATGAAGGCTCGGGCGTCCGACTCTATCTGGTAATCATGGATAACATTCATATAATAAAAGAAGATACAGAAATATAATCTGATACAAAAACATGGTCATACTCTGGATTTAGTTTAACAATGAGGAATGAAATCTGAAATTAACCAAACAACATCTGGAACAGTCTACGAAATCTCTACTATATCTCAAAATTGTTCTGAAAACTAGGACAAGGCCCCCAGTGGACATAAACCAAAATAAATAACATAATCTGAAAGACACAGGCCTTCTGTAATTAAGAAGGCTCACCAACTACACACTTCACTGCTGTCTAAAAACTCTACTGTTTAGCAGGACCTTTGAACTGAGCTTTAGACCCTGGAGGTAGGAGGGTCAATACAAATATACTAGTACGTAGAGCAAACCCAAAATAATAATTTATATTCAACATATATGAGAGCAATTTAAAACAGTTCATAAACATATCATATGGTAAGAAATCACATGGGCATTTTTGAAACACTCTGTAAAATCATCTGAACTCTAAGAAATTCTTTGTTTTACTTCTGTACTAGGTGGTATACCCTAAAACTCTGAAATTCCATGAGTTATATGGAAGCTTCCATTAACTCGGCAGCCAAGACTCCAACCCAAGTGTGCCGCAAGGGTCAGAGTCTCTGAATCTACTACGCTACACGGTCGTTGCCAGCGTACAATAATAATCTACCTGTATCGGCAAATACGATTTCAGAAAAAGAGTTACTTGAAATCAAGCCCTCTTTGGGTAACCACCTAACCCTCTTTAATCCCATTTTTAACTCTTTTAAAATCATGCATCTTCTGAAAACATACTCTGAAATCTCTTATCTGTTATGGCATACATACTTATGGTATCGTCATACCATTGACTTGCAAGTCACATCTCTGAGCCATTATTAGAATATAATAATCTCTGTTTGAAAATGTAAATATGGGACCACCATATCAATAAATCATTTCAAGGAACTCTTTCTTAAAGCTCATGTAAACATATGCAAGAAACTCTCTTTTTCACCATTTCAAACACACAAGGTGGTCATGTCAAAGATATTAATCATATTCAATTCTTTATTTTTAAGACAAGGACAAAATCATATCAAGAAATTTCCTCTCATCATCATCAAAATCATGTTAAATACTTAGATATTGAAAAGATCCCCTTCAAAACATTAAACAAGCATCTCAAATCATTCCCAACAAGTTCATCAACTCTAAATCATCAAAGAGAGGGGTTTCAATAATAATTCTCTCAATTAAATCTTCAACACCATACATATTCATATAAGTTTAAATCAATTTAAGGGGAAAAAGTCTAAAGACCAAAATAATAATATTATCCAAGCATCCATAATGCGAAATTCAAAGCATAGGTTTTAAAATCCCTTTTAAAATTTATGCTTGATAATCTTTAAATCATGTTCTAGTGTTGACAAGCCCATGTAGTTTTTAGGATAAACCCCGCGTACCTTAAATTAGAAGCTTTTGAATGATCTCTAGCTTTTGGGATGCTATACGTACGATTGATTGGAGCTTATTGAAGCCCTAGAAATGGGGATTCTGAATATTGAAGAATTAAGGAAAACTCATGGTTGAATCTTGAGTTATTTGGGTTTTTAGTTTGAAACCCTAGAGAGTGTTCTTGAGTAATTTGGATAATTGTGAATGTATTCTGGTGTCTTTGGGATTAAATCTCGTGTTTAGGCTGATAAGGGGGTGTAAAATACCCAATATACTCTAAATGAGATGAAATAAAATATAACTGGGAGTTCGATTTAATGGGCCACTGTGACGCGCCACTATCATGGTGGCTCACTGGAAATTAACGAATGAGATTTTTAGGATCACCGCGATGCGGAGCCATCATGTTATCCCACTGGTTGGGACCTGGAACTTCAGCGCGAAGCGCCACAATCGCGCTAGACAACTAAAATTTGATAATTGTTAAATAGACTCCCTCCGCAACGCGCCAAGCACCAAAATGATTGTGTTTTACGATTAGGACTTAAATTAGCCATAACTTCTTGCCCGGGTATCGAATTTGGGTGAATCTCATATCGACGAAGAGAACATTCAATTCCCCACACTACTAAATTGATTAACATGCCATATTTTTATAATAGTTATTTTTTTTGGATCATCTACGCATAGAATGACAACATTTATTTTTGCCCGAAATGCGGGGTTTACAAATGTATAGAATATGATTTGTTTGTCTAGGTTCAATAGGTATGGGCCGAGGACAAAGTATTAAATACTCCACCATGTCTGCTAGTCAAGGAATGGAAACTATTGATAAGATTTCCATGCTTATTGAGAAAGAGTACATGAAAAATAATACTCCATATCTTACATCTATTAATCAAGTTAAGAAATACACTGAAGAATTTGTAACAAGTAAGTTTTTTGTTCTAATATGTTGTGTTTTTTCAAATCTACTATGTATTTGATGAACTTTAATTATATATTTTTTTGATTTCAGGTGCTATAGGAAAGAGACTAGAGCAAAGACCTAGATCTCTGAGCTCCTCTTTAGGAATTTCTAAAAAAAAAGGTGGAATCTTTAAACAAGAGCACCCTCTGTGCTAACCAACATATGAAAACTCCATCTAAATCACAAGTTCAAGTTCTACCATGTCTTCTAGTGAAGAAATGCAAGGAATGGATAAAGATTTCTTTATTCTTGAGAAAGAGGATATGCAAGCCAATATTTCATTGCCTCCACCTGTTGATCAAGTCATGCAACACTCTTAAAATATTGAAAAAGGTATATTTTGAATTCATATGTTATTAATTTATTAAAGTAAATTTGATTGTTGTAGTTTTTATCAAATTGTACAACTATAGGTTCATCTAATCCTGGAAAGGTAAAAAGAGTTCGAGGTAGAAATAAGTGCAAAGAAGTAACTGCACTTGAAATTGGAGAAAAGCTGAAATTAACCTTTTATAATAATCGAACGGTTGGAAAAAATAGCAAACTATTTTTTAGGCATTTGGAAAAAAAAATTCGTGATCGTAATATATGTCCATTGGGAGTATCATCATGAAGTGATATTACACAAGAAAAATTAAATCACTTGTGGGCAACTATTGAGGTAATTCTCATATCTACATCTAATTCAGATTTTTTTTTGCTATAGAAGCTCTGCTTATTCGTATAAAATCTGAGCTCACCGTGTTGTTCATGATTTGGCCCTTTTCTGATAAAAAGGTTTAATAGTATTTGCAATGCATTAACTTATCCCATATTTTTATTATTGTAGGATAAATTTGAGGGCGTTGAACTGAGTGATCATCGTGAATATATTTTGAGATGGATGAATGAGTTATGGAACAAATAAAGAGGATACTTATATGTAAAATATGTGAAGAATAAGTCACTTCCACAAGCTCTGAAGAATAAGATAAATGGAATGGACAAGAAAAAATGGGAGTGGTTGGTAAAGGAACATTTCTCTTCTGAAATTTTTCAGGTGTACCTACTTATTTAATACTTTATTTTTTCAAATCTTATGTAGCTTTATTCGCTTCTCTTCAAAAAAAAATTTTGGTATCAAGTGTGTTACAGACATTGCATATGTTTAAACAAGCGGAGAAGCTTAAGCCATTTCCAGTAGCCATCTCATTTGTTTTATAATTTTTATTTGAATTACTAAAGTTAGCTTATTGTTTTACAACTAGAGGAGGGAAGCAAAAAAAATGCAACAAACCTTGCTAAGTTGACGATACTTCATCACATGGGTAGCAAGCCTATTCGAGATATTATTTTTGAAAAGGTATTATCATAAAGTTATTTTCCTAAAAAAATATTTATGGAGTGTTATTTGACATGTTTGTCTTTGATGTAAAAGAGGGGGAGATGGCAATCCACCAGATTTGGGGACTATTTTCTATGAGAGTCGAAAGAAAGATAACAAGCTCGTTGAACCTGAAGCAATTGAAAAATATATGTGTTTGGTAAATTTAATATGTATATTAATTACTTGAAATTATATGGAGTATTTATAGAAAATATTTTTTTCTTTATTTTGTAGGCTTAAATAGAAGAAATAGTGAATGCAGAGTCATCTTTATCTAGCATAGAGATTGTTGAAAAGTGTTTTGAAACTCAAAATCATAGCCATGTAGTTGCCTTTGGGGGTGGATTAAAGGTGAAAGACTTAAAAGGTGGAACTTCCTCCAAGGTTTAATTATTGTCTAAGCTACATTCTACTCAAGAGGTAAACAAATACTTGAATGAGGAAAATAAATCCTTGAATGATCGTTTGTCTACCTTAGAAGATGAGATGAAAGAAATAAGAAAAATGAAAGAATTCTTCGTTGCTCAAAAATCACAAGTCAGGGCTACAACATCGTCAATTTCAACTGAATGACCACTGCCTTATGCTCTCCAAGTTAGAACCATATACATTCTCACTCTCCGTTGTATATTTATTATATTGGTTTGAGAAATTTAGAATGCATGAACTGTAGCAAGTAGTTAGTGTCTGTAGCATGTAATTTTTGTGTCATTTACATTGATCTCATAGTTATATTCTACTAGCAAACAAGTCTTCAGGCATTGACTCTAACACTCAAAACTACTAAAGAAAAAGAACAACACACAGTGATGTAAAAAAGAATGGAATTCAAGAAATACGAAAATTGAAATTTACAAAGTAGTATCACATACTTTTTCCTCTTCTTCTTCCTTTTCATTTTGCTTTTTCATTGTTTGTGCTGGAAGTGTATTTATTCTAAGGAAAAATGAAAAAAGAGAAGATATGAAAATAGCTTACATATAGTGTTTCTAGTCTTGATAAAGAAAAAAAATGGCATATCAATTCATTCATCTAGAATCTAAACCCTTCAATATCTATGTTTATTGTTTGTTAATGGAGGTCTATATCACCAATCTTATGTAAAATTAAGAGTTTAGATTCTAGATTTTCTCTCTGTTTTTGTCATGTAGGAAGAGATTTTTGTTTCAAGAGCACCCGTAAGATTGGACGTAATGGGAGGAATTGCTGACTATTCTGGTAGTTTAGTACTATAGGTAAAGCTCATTTGTCCTTTTTATATTTCCTTATTTATGCTTGGAAATATCTCATGCATGTCTCATATTAGGACTTTTTGAATGTATCCTTATTAAGAGAAACTCTAATACCAAGATAGAAAAATGTCATGTTCTATCTTTATTCCTTCTTAATCATCTTTTTATAGGTAGGGTAAACTTGATATCACATTAGAACTAAGAAAATACAAAGCTTTATTCATCTCTTAAAGTAAAATTCAAAGAACAGTGAGTTCTTTTTCTGAATAACTCTATGCCTCACTGTATGAATCACATGCTTCCTTAAAGTTTCTTCGCTTTACCCACACAAAGAAAAGACAGTCTATTTCGCATCACTTCATTGCTTTGAGCTACAAATAATCAGTTAACTTTATTTCCCTTCCTTCCCCTACTTTCTGACCAGGTTGTAAACATAATACAAGTTGAAAGCAACACAGTTTTATCACCTATCCAAGTCAGGTGTTAAGCTTGGAAATAACTAATAAGGAATCTAAGTTAATACATAAAATAAAAGAAAGATTGTTCAAGTATGTGCTTAGAATTTAGAACCTTCAGTCAACTTTTATATGACACACTTCTTTTTTAATTCATCTTGAATGCAGAATCTTAATGTGTTAAAGTGTGAAAGTAATGTGTTGAGGTGTGCAAATGATTTTATAAGTCGTGACTACTGGAACATTGTTTCCAATTTGGAATATTTCTGCACCGGGTGGAAATTTCTCAATATGGGTCACTAAATGAGTCTTAGGATGAACCAATAACTCATAGGGACCACTCATACTAGCAACCTGTAATTCCATATTCGAAGGAGATGGACCCAATGAATCACCAAATAAATTGCAGGGGGGCCTAGTTACTTAGATGGTAGTCTTGTATAATGAACAAAAGATGATTACATTTGTGGGAATTGAAACTATGAGTCATTCGATTGATCATAGCAAAAGGTAATGACTTGTTTCCTAACCCGTAGGGTCCAACTGTGTGTTTTTCTACTATGGTAATGACTCATATGGTGGTCTTGTATAATGAACAAAACAGTGTATGTATGATCCAGTTCAATTTTTTTGACATACATTGATATGTATAGCAAAACTACTAAGTCATTATATTGTTTTGCTTCTTGCAGTAGAAATGAACTATTTGGATATACAACTTTGAACCACAGGTGGTGATACATAAAATGTTCAATCTGTATGTTAGCTATCAGTTGTTACACTTTTGAGTACAAATAATGTTTTACATGGTTAGTGAATTGCTCTACATTCATAAAACTTACTCTACCAGATTCATCACCTTGACTTCCATATGCATTATATTCTCTTTGTGTTTTTACTACTTGTGGTTACCGACCATGCCCCCAAGAATAAGGAATGGTTTGATTATTTGCAGTGGTTTTCGGTTGTGAATTTGTTTTTGGAACTATAAATGGTTAATACATCTCAAGGCTTTTCTAATTATTTTTTTTTATTTTGTTGCAGCATTCGTTGATGTTTCAAGATAACATGTAGACTATTTTTGAGGGGAGAGGTTTAACTAATTCTAGTGTAAACGTTACATAGATTGTTATATTGTAACATTAGTTATTTATCATTTTTTCAAAATCTTACTCTTACAAATTCTGAAGACTGAAGACAAGTCAAGATGTAAGCTTTGAAGATACAAAAACTCATTATTATTTTGCTATGTATTCAAATGTTATGGAAAATTTGATATCATACTCTAGCTCGATCGAGGTGTTAACTATGTTTTTTGTGAAACAAATATTGAAACTAATATCATGGCATGTTAACTAAGTTTTTTTTATCTCTAATTATATCTTGTTTTGTATCTAGATTCTCGATAGTAATTTGATATTTATTTAATGAAATTTATTATTTTGTGATATTAGGCTCACTTGTGGTCAATTAGAGACAAGAAATATTGTTTGTCTTTAAATATTTATTTAGGACTAGATATGTTGCTCGTCTTTAAAGGTTGATCTAGGACTAGGATGTTGCTCGTCCTTAAAGGTTGATCAAGGAAAAGAATTCTGCTCATCGCTAAAGGATAATTTAGGACCAAGTATTTCTCATCCCTAAAAGATAATTTAGGACCAGTTAATTGTTGGTCATAAAAGTTCAAAAAAGAGGTTAACGACTAGGTAGTTAGTCTATTTGGGAGAAAATATATCGTCGCTAAAAAATAATTATGACTAGGTAGTTAGTTTATTTGGGACGAGATATACCGTTGCGAAAGGATAACTACGATGTGGTAGTTAATCTATTTGGGACAAAATACACCGTCGCTAAAAGATAATTATGACCAGGTAGTTAGTCTATTTGGGCCGAAATATATCATCGCAAAAGGATTATTACAATCAGATAGTTAGTCGATTAGGACAAGATATACCATCGCTAAATGGTAATTACGATTAGGTTTTTTACTGTCTCAAAAAGTTTTATGGACCAACTTATTAAACTTGTCGCTATTGACCTTTTGCGTAGGAGCTTGTTAGGATGGGACACAACCAGTTTTTTCCCATCCTAAAAGACCAATTGGGACAAGATTTGGACTTTCTAGCACCAAATTTTCCTTCCTTATAGGTTGTTTTTCTTGTAGTGTTAGTAAAAAATATCTTTCATCTCCCTAATTGAATTATCTAGCATGAATTTACTTTATAAATATATTATAATTTCAAATACATTAAAAATATTTCTTGCCCTCAATCAAACATAAATCCAAATCAGTTGTTAGTCGTTTGTGTAATATACCACAAATTACAGTGATTACAGTTAAAATGTTGAATGAGTAAATAAATATTCAGGTTGAAGTGAAGATATTTCTCTCTATTTAAGGACATTTTCAAGTCCAGCTCGACATAATCTACACCGATCAAGCATTATCAGTCTTGACTTGTCCCCTCTAGAATACAACAAACCAATAATGTCGTACAACTCAAACAACTCTAGATTAGTTGAAGAGTTCAGCACTCCACCAAATGAACATCTTCCTACAACACATAATTACTCTCTTTCATAAAGTGAATTTACTTGAAGATTTAAAATATGATTTTGGCATCAACTTTTTTTTTCACTACACCAATCCCAGAATATAAATATCTTTTACATATATACAATACAATGCAAAATCACCACAATTTATGTGAAGAATTTTTCCCTATAATGAATAGGAAGAAAGTGGGGTAGTAATGTAGTTAAATTATGGAAAAATTATTCCTTGAATGTTACATTAGTTATAAGACTTAATGAGATAAAATAGAGTTAATAAAGAGTCGGTTATTACAGCGGGTATTTTAAAAAAACTAATGAACCCAATCCACCAAAAACTAATATGAGTAATTGAACAAATAATGTCCAATTGCATGCATGCCACACAAATCAAAAAAGAAGAATATACAGCATGTTTTGCAACCCAATATACACATAACATATTATGACATTAAAATCCACCTATATAATTCACTTGTTATTATAAAATAAGAAAGAATAAAGAAAAAGAGTAGAGAGAATAGAGAGAGTAAGTCTTATTTTTCTTGAGGGATGATTTACAATAAAGGAAGCCCTTCTATTTATAGGGGAAATTTGCTCCTAATTTCACACTAAAAGACAGATACATCAAATACTGATAGACATCAAATAGATCTTAATAGATCTTGATAGACATTCACTATTATTGATATATATCATAACACTCCCCCTTGAATGTCGAACAATACGCATATAGGATGCCTCATTTAAAACCTTACAAGGAAAATCCTGTGGGACAAAATCTCATAAGGGAAAAAGAGTACAGCTCATATTAGCTCCCCCTAATAAGAACATACTTGAACCTTTGCATTCTGATCATGTGCACCATCTTCTTGAAAGTTACAGTTGGAAGAGACTTGGTGAATAAATCAGCCACATTGTCACTTGAACGAATCTGTTGTACGTCAATATCACCACTCTTTTGGAGCTCATATGTATAGAAGAACTTTGGCGAAATGTGATTCGTTTTATCTCCTTTTATGAATCCACCTTTAAGTTATGCTATGCATGCTGCATTATCTTCATATAAAATCGTGGGTACTTTGTCACATTTCAAGCCACATTTTTCTCGAATGAGATGTATTATGGAACTCAACCACACATACTCTCATCTTGCTTCATGAAAATGTAACGCCCCAAAATTTTATCCTGAGACGCCACACAGTGCTTAGGGCTACACGTAGCCCCAAGCTAACCCCCGGAGTCAGACACTACCTCAAGGAATTCAATTCAACAATATTCATGCACAACAAAGAGATATACCACACTGGGTTCAAGAGAAATACTGGACAATACTAGATTGTACAACCAAACTTTATTGAATGTTTGTACATACCAACCCTCTAGTCTGACAAAGCCTCTATACATCTAAATCAAGGAGCCATTAGGACAAACCTCCAACTGACTTAAACAGTACTGAAAGCCATAACAACAGAACGATATCACCAAAAATATAGAAACGGTCCTGGAACCATGAGGACTCACCACTGAGGAAACGTAGTTGATGCACTTAAATATCGCTAACGCGGCTGCGGCTGAGTACCTGAACCTATATTACGAGAAAATGTATCCCAAAGAAAAATATATGGGTCAGCACTTTGGAATGTACTAAGTATGTGGGGGGGCATGCAACAATGCAATTATCATCATCAATTTCATAAAAATATGCATATGTACAATGATGGCTCACTTGGCTTGAGTTAGATTGAAACATACTTTTCATGATCTCATAGTAAATAAATCATATGATAAAAACCTTATAAATCATCATAAATAACTCAACTCTTCAACTCAAGACTTGAAGTGACTCGGTAATTCAAGAAACTCAACTCTTATGGACATGGGAGGTACTTATAACCGACATAAATCATGTGAGCTACATGGAGTCTAACATTTTTCACTCCTAAGGAGAGAACCCCACATTGGCGGGAGCATCGTACGCTTGCCAGGGAGTACAACCTAAATTTAGTGATCACAATCTCATATTCGGCCTCTGGCCCATAATTATCAATATCAATCCTACGGTGGCACGTAGTTTCAGGGAAATACCATATTTCCCGCTCGGTGCTAAATACTACTCCCAAACACAAGCTCAGAACGCGTTAGGAAATCTATCACAAGGGTCTATCATGAAGACCAAATCAAATCTCTTTCTCATTTATCAAATCATGATCAATTTGTGGATTCCTAACTCAACTCAAATCAAATCAATCTTTCTCAATATCAAAATGTATCAATTCATTAAATCATGACAATATCAATAACTTTGAGGAAATATCAAGACTCATTGTAACAACTCAATCTCATGAATCAATATACTCAATAATCCAGTTTGTCATAAGGAATCTTAAAGCTTGACACATATCTTGAAAGCACTTGAAATATCAACTCATGGTAGAAATATGAAATTCACATTATTAAATATCAAGTCATAACTTGGGAATAGCAAATTAATCATGTATAACAAAGCTTGAACAATTTATATTCTCATAATCTCATGATGAAGTAATTTGGGTATAAACCCACTTGCAAAATCATATAAATCCATGATAGAAATCAAAGCTTTGGGCACAAGAACGAAAGAATTGCTCTTGTTCAAAACCCCACATACCATAATCTTTGGAATTGGATGAATTCTAGTGCTTGAGACTCTATCCGCACTTGTAATAAATGATTCTCGAAGCCCGCACTATGAGGAACTTGATTCTTGAAGAAATCTTGAAGATTTATAGATGATTTTTGGAAGATTAATGTCCTTAAATAAAAACCCTAGATATATTTCCTAAGAGAATTGGAAGAAAGAATGAAGAAATTAGGGTTTAGATGGGAATTCTCATATATATAGGGGCCTTCAAAAGATGGGTAAATATCAAAATACCCTTGCAAAAATGTCCTTTAATTGCTGAAAAAAATAGTTGACGATATTCGTGACAAGTCGTCAGACTTGTGACAAGTCATACGAAATGTCGTCACAAAAGGGTGGATTTTATGTTTTTCTACTTAAGGTTGACGACATTGGTGATAAGTCATCACACTTGTGACAACTTATCACAAAATGTCGTCACTGGGGGTGGAAATCTCCCTAAGGCTGACGACATTGGTGATAAGTCATCACACTTGTGACAGCTTATCACAAAATGTCGTCACTCAGTTTTTCAGTCTGACATGCTGGAGTAAAATGGGTATAACTCTTGACTACGATACCGGATTTGGGTGAAATTAGTATTGTAGGAAAGATAATTCAATTATCTATCTTTTGGTAGGTCATGATCTCAATAATTCATATTATAACGAGAGATATGATCATTTGAAGTTGAATATGGCAATATCCTTCCCAAGAATTCAATTGGTAAGGAATGTTTTGATTCACCTAATCGCTAGGACATCTTTGAGGCCTTAATACGCATCACCCTTGATCAGAAAACAACCAAAGCACTATAATTTACTTCTCATGAGCTTGAGTGATGGTTGCACTATTTGTTAGAGTCTCGGGGTATTACAATATCTCCCCTTTGGAAACATTCGTCCTCGAATGTTGCCATATTGGCCAAGAACAAGAGAAAATGAGGACGTATAGATGGAATGACTCACTCAAAGGGATTACTTCACTCTATACCTTTGGATACCCTACAAAATACATGAATTCGTGATGGAAGTAGACACACAGCTAAATCTTTAATAAGAAGAAGGTGGAATTAAGAAACAATGGTACCTTCTGCTCGCTTCGAACTCACAGAAAAGAGGTGAGGGTACTTGGCTCGCATATTAGCTTCAGCTTCCCAAGTAGCACTCTCAACAGATTGATTTCACCCAAGCACTTAAACCAAAGGAACTTCTTTATTCCTTAGCCTACGGATTTGAAAATCCAAAATCTCAACCGGAATCTCCTCAAATGAAAGGCTATCCTGAATATCTAAGATTTCGGAAGAATCAACCACGACAGAATAACCAATACACTTCTTAAGCATGGAAATATGAAATACTGTATGAATGCTAGACAACTCTGCGGGTAACTCCACCTCATATGCTACTTTCCCAACACGTCTCTGAATCCTGTACGGACCAACATAACGGGGACTAAGCTTTCCCTTCTTCCCAAATCTCTTCACCCCTTTCATGGGTGAAACCTTTAAGTAGACCAAATCATCAACATTAAACTCAATATATTTTCTTCTCACATCTGCATACGACTTCTGAAGACTTTGAGCGGTCTTTAATCTTTCTCGAATCAACTTAACTTTTTTAATAGCCTCGAACACAGCATCAGGCCCAATCACAGCTATTTCTCCTACTTCAAACCAACCTATAGGTGATCTACATCTTCTCCCATACAAAGCTTCGAACAGGGCCATCTGAATACTAGCATGGAAATTATTGTTATACGCAAATTCGATCAATGGCAAGTGCCCATCCCAACTACCTTTAAAATCAAGCGCACATGCCCTCAACATGTCTTCTAAAGTCTGAATGGTCCACTCAGCCTGACCATCTATTTATGGATGGAAAGCAAAACTTAGACGAACTAGGGTACCGAGACCCTTCTAAAAAGCTCTCCAAAATTGGGAAGTAAACTGAGTACCCCTATCAGAGATAATAGCCAAAGGAACTCCATGAAGTCTAATGAATTCTCGAATATACAACATAGCATAATCCTCAACTGTATAAGATGAATGCACTGGCAAGAAATGAGCTAATTTAGTCAACCGGTCTACAACAACCCAAATCGAATCATGATGACGACGAGAAGGAGGAAAACTAATTACGAAATCTATATTCACTTCTTCTCACTTCCAAGTAGGAATGGTAAACTCTTGCACTACACCACCAGGTCTTTGGTGCTTTACCTTAACCTGTTGACAAGTAGAACACTTTTCCACAAATCCTTCTATGTCTTTCTTCATATCGTTCCACCAATAGATTTCCCATAAATTGTGGTATATCTTGGTAGCACCGGGATGAATAGAATATCACGCGCCACGTGCTTCATCCATAATTCTGTGCCTTAGATCATCAATATCGGGAACACACAATCTACCCTGCAATCTCAACACACCATCTCCCCCTTAGAAGAAAACCTCT
Organism: Capsicum pubescens; assembly: GCA_030864215.1. Classification (NCBI taxonomy): domain Eukaryota; kingdom Viridiplantae; phylum Streptophyta; class Magnoliopsida; order Solanales; family Solanaceae; genus Capsicum; species Capsicum pubescens. The sequence goes on from CM061538.1 coordinate 242,503,652, forward strand.
ACCTTTTGGTCCTTAACTAACTCCTTCAGTCTGACCAAACTAGGATCCCTGTCTTACTTATCCTTTACCTCTGAGACCAAAGAGGACTCGGAACTACTCTGAACTAACATAATCCCTTCAGCGGAATCAAGTAATCTAACACCCAACCTAGCCAAATGATGCACATCACGAGCTAATTCTTTCTTATCATTCTCTACATGAGCTACACTACCCATAGACAACCTACTAAGAGCATCTGCTACAATATTGGCCTTGCTCGGGTGATACAACACACTCATATCGTAGTCTTTTAGAAACTTTAACCATCTTTTTTGTCTAAGACTCAACTCCCTCTGAGTAAACACATGCTGCAGGATTTTATGATCAGTAAACACATCAACATGAACACCATAAAAATAATGTCTCTAGATTTTCAAAGCAAAAACTATAGCTGCTAATTCAAGATCATGGGTTAGGTAATTATTCTTATGAGGCTTCAACTGTCTAGAGGCATAAGCTATAACTTTACCTCTCTACATCAACACACAACCCAAACCAACTCTAGAAGCATCACAATACACCATAAACCCATCAGTACCAACGGGTAAAGCTAACATTGGGGCTGAAGTGAGTCGAGTCTTTAACTCCTGAAAACTCTTCTCGCAAGGTTATGATTACAGGAACTTCACTTTCTTTTAGGTCAACCGGGTCATGGGAGACCCAATGGAAGAGAAGACCTCAACAAAACGATGCTAGTAACCAGCTAGACCCAAAAAACTCCTAATGTCAAATGGGGAGGTAGGTCTAGGACAATTCTTTACAGCTTCTGTCTTTTGGGTATCGACTCTAATGTATTTGACGGAAACAATGTGACCCAGAAAATCAACTGACCTTAGCCAAAATTTACACTTGCTAAATTTAGCTAATAATTGATGATCTCTAAGAGTTTGCAAGACAATTCTAAGATGGTCAGCATGATTATCCTCACTTGGGGAATATACAAGAATATCTTCTATGAATACAATGAAAAACATATCAAGATATTGATTGAACACTCGATTCATAAGGTCCATAAAGGCTTCTGGAGCATTGGTTAAACCAAAGGACATGACAAGAAACTCAAAGTGACCATAACGGGTTAGGAAGGTTGTTTTTGGAATATCATACTCTCTCACTTTAAGATGATGATAGCCGGATCTAAGGTCTATTTTTTAGAAGTAGCTCTCACCTTGTAACTGATCAAAAAAGTCATCAATTCGAGGAAGAGGGTACTTGTTCTTGATAGTTACCTTATTGAGTTGATGGTAATCAATGCACATACGCAATGTACCATCTTTCTTATGCACGAACAGAATAGGTGCACCCCACGGGGAAATACTGGGTCTGATAAAGCCTTTGTCTAAGATATCTTTGAGTTGCTTCTTCAACTCTTTAAGTTCTATGGGAGCCATACGATATGGAGGAATGGAAATAGGCTGAGTGCTAGCAAGGAGATCAATCCCAAATTCTATTTCTCTATCAGGTGGGACCCCTGGGAGATCTTCTGGGAAAATATCAGGAAACTCATTAACAATGGTAACTGACTGAATAGTTGGAGTCTCGGACTTAAGGTCTTTAACTCAAATTAGGTGATAGATGCAACCCTTGGAAATCAACTTCCTAGCTTTGAGGTAAGATATGAAATGGCTCTTCAAAGTTATAGAACTCCCAAACCACTCAAAAATGGGCTCGTCAAGAAACTGAAACTTGACCACTCGGGTACGACAATCTACGGACGCATACCATGAGTGAAGCCAATCCATACCCAGAATGATGTCAAAATCAACCATATCTAGCTCAATCAAATCAGCACATATAACCCGATGAAGGACAGTGACAGGACACTTCTTATACACTCACTTAGCAATAATAGATTCTTCTACCGGGGTAGAAACCAGAATAGGCTCAGGAATTCATTCAGGGTCCATCTCAAAATTTACAGCAACCAGAGGTGTCTCATAAGAGAAACTCGAACCGGGGTCCATCAATACATACACATTTAAATGAAAGACACGGAGCATACCAATGACAATATCTGGAGAGTTCTCCTGCTCCTGGTAAGGTGGTATAGCATAGAAGCAATTCTGGCGTGAACTGCCAGTAGTACTAGAAAAGGCGCCCTGAGGAGGAACTGGGCAGACTACGGGAGCAGGGGCACTGGTAGCCTGACTCTGAGGATGAGCATCTCGACTCCCCTATCTAGCATACGGATAATCTCTACGTCGGTGGACCAACTTTCCACAACCAAAGCAACCCCTCTGATCAATAAAACACTCGCCAAAATGATCTCCACCATACTTGGCACATGAAGGAGGACGTGGTCTGTTACTTACACTTTCCTGAGACCTGGACGGGATAGGCCTGTTCCCTTTCTCCTGCCTGCTTCTAGGTGCGGGAGCACTAACTGAGGAAGGCGCGGGCATAAATGGACGTCCCTGAAATTAAGGGTGATTCCCTTCATGGAATGAAGACTGACTGAATCTTTGCTGCTCTGATCTAACTCTTTATTCCTTCTTACTCTCTCCCTCGTTTTCACCTTATCAGCTTCAATCTGATGGGCATGTATCATCATCCGAGAAAGGTATATCTCCCTATTAAGCATAGCAGATCTACACTCTTTCATAACGTAACTCGACACGCCGGTCACGAACTTGCTCATGATGGTCCTGGAGTCGGCCATCATACTAAGAGCATATTTGGATAACTGATTGAATCTAAGATAATACTCCTTAACAGTCATGGAGCTTTGTCTTAAATTCATGAATTTCTCTATCTTTGCTTCTCTCATATCAAGAGGAAAGAATTTTTCCAAGAACGCATCCTGGAATAACTGCCAAGTCATGGGAGTGGCATCCTCCCCTCTACTCATTTTCCACATCTCCACCTAATTATATGCAAAATCTTTCATTCGATAGGTAACCAATTCAACACTCTCCTCCTCAGTCACATGCATAATTTGGGTAATCTTTCTCACTTCATCCAAGTACATCTGTGGGTCTTCACCTATCTTTGACCCATAGAACTCAGGTGGATTCATCCGCATAAAGTCACAAACTCGAGTTGCAGTAGAATTATTCTCTTGCGGAGGCAGAACAGTAGCCTGGGTGTTAGCTTGAGAATTGGCGATAACTACCTGGGCTAGCTCCTGAAAAGCAGCCCCGAATTCTGCATGATACACATACTCGTTCAAGGGATCAACGGGTTGAGGTTGCTCATTCTTTCTACGAGCTCGATGAGGAGGCATTTTCTGTTATAAGAGAGCACGAGTTAATCACAGATAAAGAGACAGTTGTAGGAACGATAAACTTTAGAAAAAAAAGAAATGACTTTTTCTAAAATGTTTTGTAGCCTCTTGCTCATAGATATGGCACGCTACACACCGATGATCAAGACTCTACGTAACGCGGCTTGTAAGACTCCCTAGGAATACTTAAACCTTAGGCTTTGATACCAAGCTTTGTAATGCCCCAAAATCTCATCCCAAGATGCCACACGGTGCTTAGGGCTACACGTATCCCCAAGATAACCCTCGGAGCCAGACACTACCTCAAGGAATTCAATTCAACAATAGTCATGCACAACAAAGATATAACCACATTGAGTTCAAGAGAAATACTGGAGAATACTATAATGTACAACAAAAATATATTGAATGTCTGTACATACCAACCCTCTATTATGACAAAGCCTCTATACATCAAAATCAAGGATCCATTGGGACAAACCCCCAACTGACTCAAACAGTACTGAAAGCCATAACAACAGAACGATATCACCAAAAATATAGACACATTCCTCGAACCATGAGGACTCACTACTTAGGGAACGTAGTTGAGGCACTCGAATATCGCTAACGCGGCTGCGGCTGAGTACCTGAACCTACATTATGAGAAAATATAGCCCATAGGAAAATATTTGGGTCAGCACTTTGGAATGTACTGAGTATGTGGGGGTGCATGCAACAATGTAATTATCATCATCAATTTCATAAAAATATGCATATGTACAATGATGGCTCACTTGGCTTGAGTTAGATTGAAACATACTTTTCATGATCTCATAGTAAATAAATCATATAATAAAAAACTCATAAATCATCATAAATAACTCAATTCTTCAACTCAGTACTCGGAGTGACTCTTATGGACATGGGAGGTTATTATAACCGACATAAACTATGTGAGCTACATGGAGTCCAATGTTTTTCCCTCCTAAGGAGAGAACCACACATTGATGGGAGCATCGTACTCTTGCCAGGGAGTATAACCTAAATTTAGTGATCACAATCTCATACTCAGCCTCTGGCCCAAACTTATCAATATCAATCCTACGGTGGCACGTAGTTTTGGGAAAATACCATATTTCCCGCTCGATGTTAAATACTACTCCCAGAAACAAGCTCAGAACACGTTAAGAAATCCACCACAAACATCACAAGGGTCTATCAAGAAGACCAAATCAAATCTCTTTCTCATTTATCAAATCATAATCAATTTGTGGATTCCTAACTCGACTTAAATCAAATCAATCTTTCTCAATATCAAAATGTATCAATTCATTAAATCATGACAACATCAATAACTTTGAGGAAATATCAAGACTCATTGTAACAACTCAATCTTATGAATCAATATACTCAATAATCCAGTTTGTCATAAGGAAGCTTAAAGCTTGACACATATCTTGAAAGCACTTGAAATATCAACTCATGGTAGAAATATGAAATTCACAATATTAAATATCAAGTCATAACTTGGGAATAGCAAAATAATCATGTATAACAAAGCTTGAACAATTTATATTCTCATAATCTCATGATGAAGTAATTTGGGTATAAACCCACTTGCAAAATCATATAAATCCATGATAGAAATCAAAGCTTTGGGCACAAGAACGAAAGAATTGCTCTTGTTCAAAATCCCACATACCTTAATCTTTGAAATTGGATGAATTCTGGTGCTTGAGACTCTATCCGCACTTGTAATAAATGATTCTTGAAGCCCACACTATGAAGAACTTAATTCTTGAAGAAATATTAAAGATTTATGAATGATTTTTGAAAGGTTAATGTCCTTAAATAAAAACCCTAAATATATTTCTTAAGAGAATTAGAAGAGAGAATGAAAAAATTAGGGTTTAGATGGGAATTCTCATATATATATGGTCCTCCAAAAGATGGAAAAAGACCAAAATACCCTTGTAAAAACATCCTTTAATTACTGAAAAAAATAGTTGACGACATTCATGACAAGTCGTCAGATTTGTGACAAGTCATCACGAAATGTCATCACAAAAGGATGGATTTTATGATTTTCTGCCTAAGGTTGACGACATTGGTGATAAGTCGTCGCACTTGTGACAACTTATCACAAAATGTCGTCACTTGGGGTGGAAATCTGCCTAAGGATGACGACATTGGTGATAATTCATCACACGTGTGATAGCTTATCACAAAATATCGTCACTCAGTTTTCCAGCCTGACATGCTAGAGTAAAATGGGCATAACTCTTGGCTCCGATACCGTATTTAGGTGAAATTGGTATAGTTGGAAAGATAATTCAATTATCTATCTTTTGGTATGTCATGAGATCAATTATTCATAGCATAATGGTAGATATGTTCATTTGAAGTTGAATATAGGATTATCCTTCCCAAGAATTCAATCGGTAAGGAATGTTTTGATTCACTTAATCGCTAGGACATCTTTGAGGCCTTAATAGACATCATCCTTGATCAGAAAAAAACCAAAGCACTATAATTTAATTCTCATGAGCTTGAGTCATGGTTGCACTATTGGTTAGAGTCTCGGGGTATTACAGAATAGCTATAATCTCAGCGCGATTTGATGAAGTGGCTATGATAGACTGCTTTGTTGATCTCCAAGATATGGAAGTACCCCCACATATGAACACATAGACTATTTGAAACCGAGCTTTATACGGGTCAGATAAGTACCCAACATCAGCATAACCAACAAGATCAGAACTGCAATCTTTAGAATAAAATAAGCCCATATCGGTAGTCCCTTTTAGATACCGTAATATGTGTTTGATCTCATTCCAATGTCTCCTAGTAGGATAATAAATATACCTTGCTAACAATTTAACTGAAAAGGCTATATCAGGCCTTGTAGTATTTGTAAGATACATTAGTGCACCAATTGTACTAAGATATGGTATTTCAGGACCAAGGAGTTCCTCATTTTTTCCTTGAGGTCGGAATGGATCCTTATTCACATCAAGTGTTTGAACAACCATCGAAGTACTTAATGGATGTGCTCCATCCATATAGAATCATTTCAACATCTTTTCTATATAGGCAGATTGATGAACAAAGATACCATTTGTCAAATGCTCAATTTGTAAATCAAGGCATAACTTTATCTTTCCAAGATCTTTCATCTCTAATTCTTTGTTTAGGTAATCAATTGCCTTTTGAATCTCTATTGGCGTTCCAATAAGGTTTATGTCATCGACATAAACAGCAAGTATAATAAACTCCGGCGTTGTTTTTTTATGAAAATACATGGGCAAATTTCATCATTCGTATAACCTTTCTTAGATAAATATTCACTAAGACGGTTATACCACATGCATCCAGATTGCTTCAAACCATGCAATGATCTTTGCAATCTAATGGAATACATTTCCCGAGGCTTTAAACTATATGCTTTCGGCATTTTAAATCCTTCAGGAATTTTCATGTATATCTTATTATCAAGTGATCCATATAGATAGGAAGTTACCACATACATCAAATGCATTTCAAGTCTCTCATGGACAGTGAAACTAATAAGATAACGCAATGTTATTGCGTCCATAACTGGTGAATATGTCTCGTCATAATCGACACCAGGACGTTGTGAAAATTTTTGTGCAACAAGACATGTTTTATATCTTTGTATTTCATTTTTCTTATTTTTTTCACACAAAGACCCATTTATAGCCAACAGGCTTAACACGATTAGGTTTTTGAACTATGGTTCCAAAACCTTCACGTTTGGCAAGTGAATTTAATTCAAATTGAATTATTTCTTGCCATTTTGGCCAGTTATTTCTTTGTCGACATTCTGTGAGAGATCGAGGTTCAAGAGCCTCACTATCTTGCATGATTTTTGTTGCAACATTATATGCAAAGACATAATCCACTACTATTTCAGATCGATTCAAATTAGTTTCAACATCACTTGAATTTATGGATAGTTCCTCATTTTCTTGAGTCTTAAGTTCATTAATTCCTTCAGAAATATTAACATTGCTCAAATCTTGAACTTCCATATGAGGATCTTTCGTAGTGTCATCTTGACCATTTGTTTTTATTTTTCTAGGATTTCGATCCTTAGAACCTAATGGTCTGTCACGTTTCAAGCGTGTTTTAGATTCATTAGCTAAGACACTAGTGGATGGTCCTTTAGGGACATCAATTCGAATTAGGACATTCTGTGCAGGAATATGTGATTTAGTGATCCTTTTTAAATCTGTAAATAGGTCTGGCATTTAATTTATAATTTTCTGCAGATGAATAATCTTTTGTACTTCTTGCTCACAAATAGAAGCATGTGGATCAAAATGAGATAGTGATGGATTTTTTCATAAAATTTATCTTTTGATGTCACTATCTTCTCCTCCTAATTTTGGAAAAATTATATCATCAAACCGACAATCTTCAAATCAAGCAGTGAACATATCTCCAGTTAATGGTTCAAGATAGAGAATAATGAAGGGTGATTCAAACCCAACATAAATTCCTAACCTTCTTTGGGGCCCATCTTGGTGCAGGTTGGTGGTGCTATAGGCACATATACACCGCACCCAAAAATTCTCAAATAAGATACATTAGGCTCTTGATCCAAAACCAATTGCAACGGAGAAAATTTATGATAATTTATCTGTTTAAGATGAACAAGTGTTGCAGCATGCAAAATTGCATGACCCCAAACAGAAGTGGGCAACTTAATTTTCATAAGCAATGGTCTTGCTATCAACTGCGGATGTTTAATAAATGACTAAGCAAAGCCATTTTGAGTGTAAACATGGGGTACAGGATGTTCCACTCTTATCCCAATCGATAAGCAATAGTCATTAAATGCTTGGGATGGAAATTCTGCAGCATTATCAAGGCAAATAGACTTAATTTGATTATCAAAAATTATGCTCGTAATCGTATTATTTGTGCCAATAATTTTACAAATGTCAAGTTGCGTGATGACCAAAGGCATACATAAGACCATCTAGAAGAAGCATTTATTAGGACCATAAAGTATCTAAACGACCCACTAGGTGGGTGAATGGATCCACAAATATCCCCATGTATACATTTCAAGAACGCAGGGGATTCAATCCCAACTTTTGTTGGTGATGGCCTCACAATCAGCTTGCCTTGATAACAAGCATTGCATAAAAATTCACCATTCGAAAGAACATTCAAGTTCTTTAATGGATGTCCATTTGAGTTTTCTATGATTCGTCTCATCATTATAGATCCAGGATGTCCCAGACGATCATGCCAAAGTACAAAAGTATTGGAATTAGTAAACTTTCGATTTACTTTAGAATGTGACTCAATTGCACAAATCTTTGTCCAATATAGGCCAGAAGATAAATCAGGAAACTTTTCTATAACACATGTCTGGCCAGAGACATTCTTGGTAATACCAAGATATTCAAGATTTATCTCATCAATTGTCTTGATATGATAACCATTTTCACGGATATCTTTAAAACTCATCAAGTTTCTCCGAGACTTGGGAGAGAACATAGCATTATTTATGATGAGTTTAGTTTCCTTGGGCAAGATTATAATAGCTTTTTTGAAGCCTTCAATCAAATTAGCACTACCAGAAATTGTAGTAACATTAATCTTGCGAATGTTTAGATGAGAAAAATATTTCTTGTCTTTGAATATCGTATGTGTAGTGCCAAAATCAATCAAATAAATATCTTCTTGAAAATTATCCATATCTTCAAATAAAATGAGATACACCAAATAAAATATATATTAAATCTTTGTACAAAGTGAAAACTTATGAATCGTTAATCACACTTTACTAAGCAATTAAAAATATGTCCAATTAATACGTGATTAGCTTAGCTTAGCATGTATTTGTACTATATCTTCTTCCAGTGACATGCAAAATAATTGGAACATATATAAAAAAAAACAAGAATATGCATTGGCCAGAACTTGCAAAACAATATATTATTATTATTATTATACAACAGCAAATAGCATGTGCATAGTCGCAAAAGAGAAAACAGAAGAAGTAATTGTCAAAAGAAAAAAAAAACTGAGGAAGTATGAAACTGCGTAGCCAATCAAGGATAAGGAGGAATGCTTCTAGTCTAATTCAAAGTCACTGTTTATAAAGTTTTTTTGGCAAGCTCTAGGCATACCAACAATATTACAGTAATTTGTTCAAAATTGCTAATTAGCTAAGGACAAAATCTTACTCTTGTCACTGGTTGAGTTCATATTCTTTATTGAACTATGGGAGGATTAGGTAATCATCATATAGCTGATTACTACTGCCAGTGATTTTTTATTTATTTTTTTCTTCTTTTTTTTAATAAATAATGATAAAATTGAAATTCGAGTTAATTCAATTCAATAATAAACAACAATATTAAATTTAAACTAATAAAAAACAATACTCATGCAAACAACTACTTTTACATGATTCTTTATTCACTAACTCTTATCAATAAAAATAAAATAAAATAAAAAATCATTCATTCTTCCATGTTTACGGAACCATCACCAATCAAGTGATCAATCTTTCCTTCAGGGTGCTCAAAAAAATCTTTTACATCCAAGCTTGTGATGTCAACAGCATTTTCAGAGAGAAAGTTAGCCTCAGGATTTCTCTCTTTCTTCTTTAGTGACGCTTGATAAAGATCAACTAAGTGCTTGAGAGCACGACAATCACGTGAATAATGTCCATTTCCGCCACATCGAAAATAAGTAATTGCTTCACGTTACTCATTTTTTTTATTTTTGTTCGATGAATGATTAACACCCAAAATAGAGTTTCTTTCTTGGTCATCATGACCACAACCACGTCCACGACTAGGTTCACGACTACGTCCACGACCACATCCATGACCACGGCCGCGACCTTTTCCACGCCTAGCATGGTGAGCGTGCACATCATTCACTTCAGGGAATGGTGCAGATCCAGTAGGTCGGTTTTCGTGATTTTTCATCAACAAATCATTATTTTGTTCAGCCACGAGAAGATGAGAACTCAGTTCAGTATACTTCTTGAAACCTTTTTCTCGATATTGTTGTTGTAATAGCACAATCGAGGCATGAAAAGTGGAGAGCGTCTTTTCCATCATATCATTATCATTGACCGTCTCTCTACATATTTTCAGTTGAGAAGAAATTCTGAACATGGTAGAATTGTACTCATGAACAAACTTATAGTCTTGAAATCTTAGATGCATCCACTCATATCGTGCTTTTGGGAGGATGGCCATCTTTAAGTGGTCAAACCTTTCTTTTAGGATATTCCACAAGACGAGTGGATCCTTAGTAGTAAGGGATTCAATTTTTAAAACTTCGTCAAGATGATGATGCAAGAAAATCATAGCCTTAGCACGATTTTGACTAGATGTTGTATTTTCATTCTTTATGGCGTCTCCAAGACCCATAGCATCTAGGTGGATTTCAGCATCCAACACCCATAAAATATAGTTCTTGACCAAACTTTGAAGGGCAACGAACTCACACTTCATAAGATTGTTAACCATATTGAAAGGTGAACAAATAGAAGAAATAGAAAAAATAATACCTTAGCCTTCAAATTTGAGACGGTAGAGTCTCATACTGATAACGTATTATAAAATAAGAAAGAATAAAGAAGAAGAGTTGAGAGAACAGAGAGAGTAATTCTTATTTCTCTTGAGGGATGATTTACAATGAAGGAAGTCCTTCTATCTATAGGGGAAATTTGCTCCTAGTTTTACAATAAAAGACAGATACATCAAATCCCGATAGACATCAAATAGATCTTGATAGACATTCACTATAATTGATATATATCATAACATTTGTAATATTTTTATAATTGTTGTCAAATTAAGATTACTATTTTGGGAATAAACGGTTAAAAAAATAAGAGAAAAGACATCAAAACCCCTTTGAACTTGTCGCCAAAACTTACTTTAGACCCTAAACTAATCGGACAATTATTTACCCCCTTTAACAACTTTTAAGTGAATTTTTTACCACCCTAATTGCTGACATGGCAAATTTTTTAAAAATCAACGTGTAAATGGCTAAAAAATATGAAAAAAGGTGAAGCCCACCTTTTAAATTTTACAAATTCTCTTTATATATATATATATAAGAAGAAGAAGAAAACATCTTCTTCACTTCTTCACTTCTTCATCTTCTTCAACCCCGCCCAAACATCTTCTTCACTTCTTCATCTTCTTCAACCCCACCCCCTACCCCCCTCGTTTCCCTCACCCCTCACCCCCACCGCCAAACACATCGTTGGTGCATTATTTATAATTTTTCATCACAAGAAATAATATTTGTCAATTTCTTATTAATTTTGATTGTTAAAAACGTTGAGTGAGTTGAAATCGAAGGTTGAAATAATATTTTAATGGCGAAAAAAATCTTAAATTGATGTCTTTATGGTTGTTCTTTGGTGGTGTTAATGGGAAAATGAAAAAAAAAAATGGAGGGGGAGGCAACCACTGTAAAAAAGGTTGTTGGAGAAAGACCTGTGTAAGTTGTGATAGAATCGTTCAATGTTTCTATAATTTTATTTGAAGAAGAAGAAAGAAAATATTTGGTTGTACTGTAAGGCGTGAAAAACAAAGAGGTTTCTTGATTTGTGAATAATGAATGAGGTAGAGGGAGAATATTGAAGAAGAAGAAGGAGAAGAAGAATGAATCGGGGGGGGGGGGGGGGAGGGGGGGCGCTATTGGAGAAGAAGAAGAACGGACAGGGTGAGGGGAGGGCTGCTGGGTGGGGAGTCTATTTTATATATATATATATATATATATATATATATATTAAAAATAATATATAGGTACTATATATATATATTAAAAAATATAAATATTGTATATATAAAAATAGTGCATATAGATTTTTTGCTTTTTTAAAAAAACATATAAAGATAATGTGTGTTGGATTATTTTTAAAAAAAAAATTATAATTTCTTACGTGGCAATGACATAACACTTATATGGCGTTGATTTGGCAATGACATGTCGTGTGTGTTGTGCACTCTCCGTTGTGAGAGTGAAATTTTGATTTTAAGGTTGAAATTAATTCACTTGAAAGTTGTTAAGGGAGATAAATAATTTCTCGATTAATTTAGGATCTAAAATAAATTTTGGCGATAAGTTCAAAGATTTTGATGTCTTTTCTCAAAAAACAACAAATATGTGAAAAACGTTTAAGTAGTAGCAACAAACCACTAACAATGAGGTCTTTATAACCCAGCATCCAATGCTTAATCCTTATCCTAAATTGTGGACCATGGGCATGATATGCAATGATGAATCTAAAAATTACATAAATACATAACTTATGTTTCAAATATTATAAAAAATCTTAACTCTCTAAATATATTATAAAAATCTTAATATATACACAAAATATTATGTATATGTACGTTATGTTATGTATATTAATAGGGAGAGAAAGTAAAGTAATTAAAAAAGTGAGAGAGAGTGTAATTACTTTATGATCTAATTTTAACATACAACATTATTCTAACACCTAAAATATGACGTCTCAGACAAATTCTCAGTCATATTTCAATTCTTTTTATTTTTACTAAAAAACTAATTAAGTGATACCATAGTGCAAGCACAAATGTCAAATAAAAGCAGATCGAGATTTATATTACGTATATTTTAATGAATATTTTAAAACAATTTTTTTAATTAAATAGACATCATGACACGAGAAGAATTAAAGTAATATTTTCCATAAGCTTTTGAATATATTTATTTTAACTTTAAAATATTGAGTTAATCTAATTCAATTTCAATTGAAAAAATCATCGATTGACTTTGGAAAATGTAAAATGTTACATAAAGTGGATAAAGAAAGTATGAAATATCAGCAGCAACCAAGGCGTTGTGCAGCAAAATGCTTACCTTCATTTAGTATTGGTATATACCAAATTGAATAATTTAATTGTAAAGGTGGTCACAAATTAAATTGAGAATGCATTATTTATAAGTAGGCTAGACAATTAATCAATCACATGCATTTACTAATTTTGTGCAATAACTCCTTCTGTTTGTTTACTAGGTTGTCATATTTAAAAATATATTTTAATTGACTATATTAGCAAAGTAAGAGAGTTTTATTACTTTTTTTCATACTACATCTGGTTTTAAATAACTACATAAAGATATACTAATTCAATTCAAAACTTTAAAACATAATTAACAAAATTAATTTCATAAAATATCCCTATTATTAAAAAAATTGTATCAAATTACCCGGAGCCAAATAAAATACGAGTATATAGGCAAAGAGGAAATCAAACTTTAAAACCATATGCGCACATGTTAATTATTGTCTCAACTATTGGTACCGACGGCTAGTCATTCTCATACAGTACATCAATAATGGGTTTACTTTTCCTTTTTTTAAGCAGAAAGACTAAAAGAGCCCCTCCCAACCATTCTTATTTAAAAGGACTTTTTGAACAATAACAACAACATACCCAGTGTATTTCCATCTAGTGGGGTCTGGGGAGGGTAGAGTATACGCAGATCATACCACTACCTCAAGAGAAGTAGAGAGGTTGTTTCCAATAGACCTCCGGCTTAGGACCAATAACAGTATAACAAATACAAAAAGTAAGCGGATACAAACTAGTATGATACACAAAACAAACTAACAGTATAACAAAAAAAAAAGATAAGTTCATAATAAACTAGTACGGGATGCAAAAAAGCCAACACCACTAACCCCAAAAACTACAGCCCCAAACGGAGCACTCCTCTATTACTACCACCGCGCTCCCACCCCCTAACCCTTTACCCTAATTCGTGTCCTCCACACCTTCCTATCAAGGGTCATGTCCTCTGTAAGCTGTAATTGCTCCATATCATGCTTAATCACCTCCCTCCAATATTTCTTCGGTCTACCTCTAGCCCGCTTAAAACCATCCATAGCCAGAGTCTCACACCTCCACACTGGAGCATCAGGGGCCCTCCTCATCACATGCCCGAACCAATGTAGCCTCACTTCTCACAACTTATCCTCCACCGAGGCAACTCTCATCTTCTCCCGAATAATCTCATTCATCACCCTATCTTTCCTGATATATCCACACATTCATCGCAACATTCGCATCTCCGCCACCTTCACCTTTTGGATGTGGGAGTTCTTAACTGGCCAACACTCCGCTCCATACAACATAGTCGTCCGGACACCACTCTGTAGAACTTACCTTTAAGCTTCGGGGGCACCTTCTTATCATAAAGGACTCCCGAACCGAGCCTTCACTTCAACCACCCTGCCCTAATACGATGCGTGACATCCTCGTCAATCTCACCATTACCCTGAATTATAGACCCCAGATACTTGAAACTCTCTCTCTTCTGGATGACCTGAGAGTCTAGCTTCACAACCACTCCATTTTCTTGCGACATATTACTGAACTTACACTCCAAGTACTCCGTCTTTGTTCTACTTAACCGAAAACCTTTAGATTCAAGCATCTGTCTCCAAATCTCCAACTTATCATTAACTCCACCCCGAGTCTCGTCGATCAGAACCACATCATCTGCAAATAACATACACCAAGGCACCTCCCTTTGAATATGTCGCATCAAAACATCCATTACCAAGTCAAATAGAAACAGACTAAGAGTTGATCCCTGGTCCAACTTATAAAAATTGGAACATGGCTAACTCTACTACTTTCAGATAATTAATAAGTATAAGTTTTTAATTCTTCATAACACAAGCGCAATGAGTACATAAATATTGAACGTATCAAATTTAAATGATTATTTCACTTTTAAGTGTTTATTGTAACCAATTTAATTTATATATGGATTTAGCTTAATTTAATGACCTGAACTTGGGTAAATGTACAAAGATAAAATGTTAAATTCACGTTTGAAAATTGAGATCAGATGTAGACATCAGGAATCAAGAACTAGGTATAAACCTGTTTCCTAGTCCAATTGGCCATGTACATCGAGATAACTTTCCTGTCTATTTTACTTTCTTTAGCACAATGTAAAACATTAACTAAAAGATAATTTTGTTAAATTATTTTATTTTAAGTTATTATTCTTTTTTATTTCGATTTATGTAAGATAGTTTGATTCAATATAAAGTTTAAGAAAGAAGAAGAGACTTTTAAAATTTGTCTAAAATAAATCATATATATTTGTAATGTTATAAATCATTTCATCAAGTTAAGAATGGACATTTTAAAGCTAAAATGTTACTAAAGATAGAAATGTGTTAATTTTTTGCGATTGACTTAAAAGAAAAGTGAATCATATAAATTGATAGTAGATAACTAATTTTAATTTAATTTTCTAAAATGATAAGTATTTTAGACTAGTTATTTTTAGTCAGCAAGACATCCAAAATGGACTAGAAAGTTTTATACGAAAGAAAATGATTGCAAACGAAGAAAGGTGGGTCATATTGTCAATTATACGAACTGTAGTAGCGTTAAAAAAATTACAAACGCGTTATTATAAATGTGCAACTCTGTAAGTAGAAATCCTCATCGCTCTAATTGTTGCTTTTGCTTTCTTTCTTTTTCTACCAAGGTAATATTCAGACTCCCATTGTCTATGTTTCTCCTATTTTTCCTACTCAACATTTTTCTATGTTCAGCTGAAATACTATACATTCCAGTCGCTAAAGATGCAACAACCCTACAATACATTACAGAAATAGGTCAAAGAACTCCTTTAGTCCCCATAAAACTCTTAGTCCATCGTGGTGGTAGATGTAAATATCTATGGCCCAAATAATTAATTTATTTACTGGTTTAATAATAATTGAATAATTTAAATGTTAAATTGTATGGAGAAGTTACCTAGTAGGATTAAACTACTGACTAATCTGTTAGTAGAATAATTACTGACTTCTAGTAGAATAATTACTGACTCCTAGTAGGATAATTATTGCTATTAGTGGGATAATTATTATATCCCACAATCACGTTGATGGAATGTCAAAAACTTAACTGTCTATTCTCTATATTAGAAAAGGGTCCTCTCTCTGCCAAAAAGTGAATAAGCTCCATCAAAATTATTCTGTAAAGTAAGGCCAAGAGAGAGAAACAGTATTCTGTTCTTGGTTCAGAACAGAAAATAAGTGTGATTCCGCTAAATTTTACCAACAAAAAAAGTTATGGACAATTCAGGTAAGTAATTCTTTATTGAATTACTGTAATTTTATTTGTGGGAAAATTATGTAGTTTCACGTTTTTGAATTATTGGTAGGATTATATATTAGATTGTTTAGGTTATGCAATCTTTTAAATCCTTACATGTGGTATCAGAGTAAGGTTTTGAAACTAATGATTTTTCATTACAATTAAAATTTAGAGACGGGATGAGTAATTATTCTATATGTCTTTATCAGAAGAAGAATGATCACTGTTTTTACTGACAGATTTGTTCATAGAAGCCATGTGCTATCCTGATACAATATTACATACTAGTTAGTAGTAATTCTTATGTTGAAACTTGAAAGAATTTATAAAGACTTAAAAAATAATAATAATGGAATTTACTGAAGTTGCCTTTTGAATGACTAATTAATATTATGCAAATATTCAGTAGTATCCTCTGCCGTTAATCTTTTGTGATCATAACAATTTGACGGCTAATGCATAAACATTGCATTTAAATTTGGTTTCAAATAGCAAGTAGAAATTTCAATTAATATTGTTGGCCTATTATTAATAATAATATTAATATTTGTTGTTATTGTCATTAGTGTTGAAGCATTGAAATTTAGTACTGTTAATGTTAATAATAATCACATTTGTTATCATGTCACGGAAATAATTCTTTGTTGTTAGAATATTGTAGTATTCAATAATAAAATTTATTGTTTTAATGTGACTTAGAATTATATATATAATTAGATTCGTTAATCATTAAAGTGGTCGAATCTTTATGAAATTAATTCCAAAATAAAGGTTAAGTTTAAATTAATTATCCATTAATTTTGACGCTTATAAATAATGTACCAATTATGGGTAATTTAAAATTTTGGTTATAAGACATTTGTGGATCACCCAAAGGTTGATTGTTTGTTCGTATGACCAATAAATATTAAAGAGATAATTTTGATGCATCGTTAATTTATTTATTTATCCAAAGATAATAAATATTATTAATTGATGCATTAAATATTATCGATTTGTGTTAAATATACTTTTAAGCATCATTATGTTTAAAGTTGTATTTTGATGTTTCGCCCAAAGGAGAACATCAATATACATTCAAGAAAGTAAATTATTTTTGAATTTGATAATGTGTTTAAACTCGTACCAAAGTATTAATAAATGAGCATATTTTACTTACAACACTTGCCCTTCATTCGTACTCTGCCTCTGTTACGGCTTTTAATGGACTTAACTTTTCAGATTGGTGCGAACAGATCAAATTCCATCTTGGGGTTTTAGATCTTGATGTTACACTTTACTCTGAGAAGCCAACTGTTATTACTGTAGCTAGCGGTGATGAAGAAAAGTCCTATTATAAGCTTTGGGATCAGTCTAACAGATTAGTCTTAATGTTCATGCGAATGAATATTGCGGGCAACATTAAGATTACTCTTCCCAAAACTGAAAATGCAAAAGAACTTCTGAAACTTGTGGAAAAGTCTTTCCAAACTGCTGACAAGTCTCTTGCTGGGACACTAATGGGTACTTTTACCACCATGAAGTTTGATGTTTCACGTACTATGCATGAGCATGTCATTGAAATGACAAACATAGCAACAAGACTTAAGTCATTGGGAATGGAAGTGGAACAGAATTTCCTTGTGCAGTTCATCATCAACTTATTACCGTCTGAGTATGGTACTTTCAAATGAAATACAACACCATGAAATGTAAATAGAACGTGCATGAATTGCATGGTATGCTAGTTCAAGAGGAAACAAGGATGAAGAATTAAGGAACCCACTCCATTAACTTTGTAAATCATCAAGAAACTGCAAAAAAAACATGGTAAGGGACAACAGAAACAACTTAATGTTAACGAGTCCTCATCTCAAGTACGTAAGAAAGGAAACAAGAATGGGAAGTGTCATTTATGTGGAAAATCTGGACACTTTCAGAAAGATTGCCTGAAACGTAAGACATGGTTTGAGAAAAAAGGTAAGTCTTGTGCTTTTACATGTCTCGAATCAAATTTAACTGAAGTTCCTTATAATACTTGGTGGATTGACTCTGGTTGTACTATTCATGTTTCTAATACTATGCAGGGATTCCTTACAATCCAAACCATAAACAAGAATGAAAGATTTGCTTACATGGAGAATAGAGTAAAGGCTCCAGTTGAAGTTGTCGGGACTTATCGTCTGATTCTCGATACTGGGCGTCACTTAGATTTGGTTGAAACTTATTATGTTCCTTCTCTTTAGAGAAATTTAGTTTCTTTATCTAAGTTAGATAAGACTGGATATTCCTTTAATTTTGGTAATGGATGTTTTAGTTTGTTTAAACATTATTATCTCATTGGTACTAGTACTCTTTGTGATAAATTATACAAACTAAATCTTGATAATCTGTTTGCCGAAATACTCTTGACTTTGCATCATAATGTTGGAACCAAACGAAGTTTGGTGAATGAACAATATGCTTACTTGTGGCATAAACGGTTAGGTCACATATCTAAAGAAAGACTGAAAAGATTAGTTAAGAATGAAATTCTTCCAGATTTAGATTTTACTGACCTTAACATTTTTGTAGATTGTATTAAAGGAAAACAAACAAGACACATAAAGAAAGGAGCCACAAGAAGCACACAGCTTCTTGAAATTATACACACTGATATATGTGGTCCTTTTAATAGCACATCTTTTAATTAAAAAAAATATGTATCACTTTTATTGATGACTTTTCATGTTATGGATATATCTATTTATAGCATGAAAAATCTAAAGCGATTAATGCCTTAGAGGTATTTATTACTGAGGTTTAAAGACAATTAGATAGAAAGGTGGAAATAATTAGGTCTGATAGAGGTGGTGAATATTATGGAAGATATGATAAAAGTGGACAACACCAAGGTCCATTTGCTAAATTCCTCGAGAAGCGTGGTATATATGTTCAATACACAATGCCTGTCACACCACAACAAAATGGTGTGGCATAAAGGCCTAATCGTACATTAATGGATATGGTTAGGAGTATGTTAAGTAATTCATCTTTACCTTCTTCGTTATGGATGTATGCTTTAAGGACTGTCGTTTACTTGCTAAATAGGGTTTCTAGTAAAGCAGTCCCAAAGACACCTTTTGAATTGTGGACTGGTAGGAAACCTAGTTTAAGGCACCTGCATGTTTGGGGTTGCTCGGCAGAAGTTAGAGTATACAATCCACAAGAAAAGAAACTGGATTCAAGAACAATCAGTGGTTTCTTCATTGGTTATCCAAAAAAATCAAAGGGGTATAGATTTTATTGTCCTAATTATAGTACGAGAATAGTTGAAACTGGAAATGCTAGGTTCATTGATAATGGAGAAGTTAGTGGGAGTGAAGAACCACATAATGTGGAAATTAAAGAAGTTAGGGTGCGGATTCCTCTGCCCTGTACTTCTTTTAAATCTGTTGTTCCTGAAGCTGTTGTACAACAAAGTAATCAACAAGAACAACAAATTAATGTTCCTACTAATCACACTGAAGCTATAATTGATGAACCTGTAGTAGATGAACCGCAAGAAGTAGCATCAAGAAGATCTCAAAGACAAAGAATATCTGTTATTTCTGATGATTATTTGGTATATCTACATGAGTCAGAAACTGACTTGGGAATTGATGATGATCCAGTTTCATTTTCACAAGCCATTGAAATCAATAATTCTGATAAATGGATAAATGCTATGAAAGATGAGTTAAAATTTATGGAACAGAATGAAGTTTGGGACCTTGTTGAATTACCCGAAGGTTGCAAAAGAGTTGGGTGTAAATGTGTCTTTAAGACCAAACACGAATCAACTGGCAATATCGAACGTCACAAGGCCATACTTGTTGCCAAAGGTTTCACTCAAAAGGATGGCATTGACTATAAAGATACGTTTTTACTTGTCTCTAGAAAAGATTCACTCAGAATTATAATGACCTTGATAGCTCATTATGACTCTACATCAAATGGATGTGAAAATAGTCTTTCTGAATGGAAATTTTGAGGAAGAAGTTTATATGAATCAACCTGAGGGGTTTTCTATTAAAGAAAAGGAACACATGGTGTGTAAACTTAAGAAGTCAATATACGAACTTAAGCAAGCTTCCCGACAATGGTATCTTAAGTTTAATGAAATGATTGTCACTATTGGATTTAAATAAAACATTGTTGATCGGTGTATATATCTAACGGTCAGTGGGAGAAAGTTTATTATGTTAGTCTTGTATGTTGATGACATCTTGCTAGCTACTAATGATCTTGGTTTGTTGCATAATATCAAGAAATATGTCTCTAATAACTTTAGAATGAAAGATATGGGTGAGGCGTCCTATGTGATTGGAATAGAAATATTTTGAGATAGATCACAAGGATTGTTGGGATTGTCTCAGAAAACCTATATTAATAAAGTATTAGAGAGATTTAGAATGAAAAAATGTTCATCAAGTCCCGTTCTAATTTAGAAAGGAGATAAGTTTAGTCTCAATCAATGTCCAAAGAATGACTTGGAATGAAAGTAAATGAAAGATATTTTTTATGCATCAATAGTTGGGAGTCTAATGTATGCCCAAATATATACAAGACCAGACTTCAGTTTTATTGTTGGAATGCTGGGCCGATATCAAAGTAATCCTGGAATGGATCGTTGAAAGGCTACAAAGAAAGTGTTGTGATACTTACAAGGAACGAAAGATCATATGCTCACTTATAGAAGATCTGATCATCTAGATGTGGTTGGATATTCAGATTCAGATTATGTTGGTTGTATGGATACAAGAAAATCCACATTTGGATATTTGTTTTTGTTAGCTGGAGGAAAAATATCCTGGAAGAGTGTGAAGCAGTCTATTATAGTTGCATCTACTATGGAAGCTTTGTTTGTGGCATGCTTTGAGGCCACAGTCCAGGATAATTGGCTGCAGAATTTTATTTTAGGGCTTGGACTAGTCGACAATATAGCCAGGCCGCTGAAAATTTATTGTGATAATACCGCCGCAGTTTTCTTCTCTAAAAATGATAAGTATTCGAAATGTGCTAAGCATATGGAATTGAAATACTTTTCGGTTAAAGAATAAGTCCAGAAACATAAAGTGTCAATTGAACATATTAGCACCAAGCTTATGATTGTTGATCCTTGACGAAAGGATTACCGCCCAAAATATTTGTTGAACATGTTGAAAGGATGAGTCTTATTGATAGCAATGAATGATCTTACGTAAAGACTTTATTATGTTTATGTAATTGACACTTTGAGCTCAAATTATATGTCTCTGTTGTTACCTATTTTCTCATGTATACATAATATTGTGAATAATGATGATAGGTTCTGATTTAGATAAAGTATTCTAAGTATTATCGTTGGACCCATTATGTATTTAAAAGGTTATGTTAGGTAATAGACTAATATTGTAGTACATGGAAGGAGCTATGTTAATAAAGTGACGTACAACCACCATGACTCATTTTAGTTGACTTATTTAACGATGACAAATGATGTTGGATTTAACGTTAATTGTGCACATGATTGACATACATATTAAACCACTACATTAACATTGTGTGTGCCAAGTGGGAGAATGTAAATTTTTATGGCCCACATAATTAATTTATTTTTTATTTAATAATAATTGAATAAGTTAAATCCTAAATCTGTATGGGGAAGTTACCTAGTAGGATTAAACTACTGACTAATCTGATAGTAGGATAATTACTGACTCCTAGTAGGATAATTACTGACTCCTAGTAGGATAATTACTGACTCCTATTAGGATAATTACTGCTATTAGTGGGATAATTATTATATCCCACAATCACGCTGATGGAACGTTAAAAACTTAACTGTCTATTCCCTATATTATAAAAGGGGTCCTCTCTCTGCCAAAAAGTAAATAAGCTCCATCAAAATTATTTTGTAAAGTAAGGCCAAGAGAGAAACAGTATTCTATTCTTGGTTCAGAACAGAAAATAAGTGTGCTTCCGCTAAATTTTGCCAACAAAGAAAAGTTATGGATAATTCAGGTAAGTAATTCTTTATTGAATTACTATAATCTTATTTGTGTGAAAATCATGTAGTTTCACGTTTCTGAATTATTGGTAGGATTATATATTAGAATGTTTAGGTTATACAATCTGTTAAATCCTTACAGTAGAAGCTTATGGGTGGACTGTGATAAAGGTTACAAAATTTCAACTTACAAACCAGTTGTATGCAATTCAACATAATGCTTTTTTTGTTAGGAAAGACGGACACACAATCAAAGAGCCCAACGGGGGTAGCAGCGGAAAATACCTAAGACTAAACTTTCCCTTTCAACATGAATCAAGAGGATAAAAGCAAACCAAGAAAAATAAAGTAATATATCAGCAAATGAATTACCACACAAATGCGATAGGGAAAGAATAAAGGCAATCACGCAAGACACCAAATTTACGTGGAAAACCCTTCGGTGTGAAGTGTAAAAAACCACGGGACCAAACCTCCACTATAATCACCAAAGAGTTACAATATTGTCCTCCAAAATGGCCACAAAAAAAGTGCCAAACAACAAGAAATAATACATAAACCACAGCACCAAACACTAGAGAAATAAAGGAGTGAAAGCACCAAAAACGCAGCTACTGTTCGGGAATGAAGAACAGGAGCTACAGGACATCAAATCAAGCTCCGTCAGTTCTTAATCAAATATTGATATAAGAGGAACAATCAGTCCAAAAATCAGCTCAATCGGACAAGAAAATAAGAGGGAATCGCAATTTGAAGTTAACAGTTGTGGCTGAAATTTAAGTGCAAAAATCAGCTTTGTTTTTCTCTCTTTGGCTGCTGAAAGCTCTCTTTTTGTGAAGGTGAATAAGACCTAAAAAGATAAATATATATGCCCCATAGTAATGGGCCTATGGGAAAAAGTGGGTTGGTCCAAATTGGGCTTCATTTTATCCACATAGGAAACCGCCATCCCGGTGATCATGCAACAATCTTCAAACTTCCCTCTTGGAAAAGCTTTATTCATCATGTCGGAACCATTATCATCCGTATGAATCTTTTCAAGTTCAAGCAACTTAGAATCCAACACATCCCGAATCCAATGGTATCTCACATCAATGTGTTTAGAACGACCATGAAATATAGAATTCTTGCCAAGATGTATGGCACTTTGACTGTCGCAATGAAGCATATACCTCTCTTGACCACAACCAAGTTCCCCCAAGAATCTCTTCATCCAAAGCAATTCTTTACAAGCTTCAACGGCAGTAATAAGCTCAGCTTCTGTAGTAGATAGAGCAACACATTTGTGCAACCTAGATTGCCAAGACACAGCTCCCCCTGCAAAAGTAACTAAATACCCTGAAGTAGAATTTTGAGTATCAATATCACCGGCCATATCTGAATCAGTATAACCACAAAGACTAGGCTTCCCTGTACCAAAACACAAACTCAAACTAGAAGTGCCACAAAGATATCTCATAATACACTTCACAGCATTCCAATGTTCTCTTCTCGAATTAGAAAGAAAACGACTAACAACACCAACAGCATGAGCAATATCCGATCTTGTGAAAACCATTGCATACATTAAACTACCAACAACTGAAGAATAAGGAACTTTCTTCATATCTTCCTTCTCATCATCACTGAAAGGACACTGCTTCGTGGTCAACTTGAAGTGCATAGCTAAAGGTGTACTGATAACCTTAGCCTTGTCTATGTTAAACCTTAGAAGTACTTTCTGAATGTACTTCTCTTGTGATAACCACAACTTCTTGGCCTTTCTGTCACGGATAATCTGCATGCCAAGAATCTGCTTTGCTGGTCCTAAGTCTTTCATAGAAAAAGACTTACTCAACTCTTGCTTCAACTTTTGAATCCTGCAAGCATTATGACCAACAACAAACATGTCATCAACATAAAGCAACACAATAATAAAGTCACCATCAGAGAATTTTCGCACAAAAACACAATGGTCTGAAGTAGTCTTCTTGAAGCCCTGCTGACTCATAAAGGAACCAAACTTTTTGTACCACTACCTAGGAGCTTGTTTCAAACCATACAAGCTCTTCTTCAATTTGAAAACATAATTATCTTTTCCCTTGACTTCAAAACCTTTGGGTTGCTCCATATAAATTTCCTCATCTAAGTCACCATGGAGAAAAGCAGTTTTAACATCCATTTGCTCAACCTCTAAATCTAGACTTGCAGCTAAGCCTAGAACCACACGAATGGATGACATTTTTACAACCAGAGAAAATATCTCATCAAAATCAACTCCCTTTTTCTGGTTAAATCTCTTCGCAACCAATCTAGCTTTGTATTATGGAATTGGATTACCATCTTCATGCTTCACCCAAAAAACCCACGTATTTTTCAAAGCTTTTCTGTCTTTAGGTAGCTTAACCAAATCAAAGGTATGATTATCTTGCAAAGATTTAATTTTATCTTCCATAGCATCAAACTACTTTTCTTTTTCTTCACTTTCCATGGCCTCATCAAGACTCTCAGGTTCTCCCCCGTCAGTCAAGAGTACATACTCACTGAGAGAATAACGAGATGAAGGTATTCTCTCTCTTGTAGATCATCTGAGAGAACTCTCTGAAGCATCAACAACTGGTTGTTGATCAACCATATCAACTTGCACTGGAGCATCAATAACTTCTTGCTGGTCATTCTAAACATGATCATCATCTTCATTATCAACTTAATTTTTATCATCATGAAGATTTTCTTTAGGAGCAGTAGTCAAAGGAAATAGATCAACATCAACTAGGCTCTCACTACTCTAAGAATCAACCTTCTCAACTTTGACAAAATCTTCAAATGTTTGGTCTTCAAAGAACACAACATCGCGGCTTCTAACAAGTTTCTTCTCAACTGGATCATAAAAATGATATCCAAATTCATCTTGACCATAACCAATGAAGATACACTGTCTAGTTTTAACATCCAACTTTGACCTTTCATCCTTAGGAACATAAACAGAAGATTTACACCCAAAGACTCTAAGATGGTCATAAGAAACATTCTTACCAGACCAAACTCTGTCAGGGACATCACCATTCAAAGCAACAGTAGAAGATAAATTGATAACCTAAACAGTCGTATTAAGTGTTTCTTCCCAAAAGGAATCTGGCAGCTTAGCATCTGAAAGCATACATCTAACCCTCTCAACTAGTGTTCTGTTCATCCTCTCTGCTAAGACATTCAACTGAGGAGTCTTTGGAGGAGTTTTCTGATGCTGAATACCCTGCTCTCTGCAATATCTATCAAAGGGATCAATATACTCACCACTATTATCTGAACGGATGCATTTCAATTTCTTCCATGTCTGTCTTTCAACCAAGGCCTGAAAATTCTTGAACACATCAAGTACTTGATCCTTGGACTTCAAAGGAAATACCCAGAGTTTGCGAGAATGATCATTAATAAAAGTCACAAAGTAAAGTGCACCACTATGAGACCTTACTTTAAAAGGACCGCACAAATCAGAATGCACCAACTCCAGTAAATCGAGCTTTCTTGAAGGCGAATAACTCTGAAAAAAAACTCTTTTCAGTTCACCGGCTAAGTAATGAACACACTTCTTCAACTTTGCTTGTTTTACTCTAGAAAGTAAATTTTTCTTAGCCAAACTATCAATCCCCTTCTCACTCATATGACTAAACCTTCTATGCCACAACTCTGATGAAGTATCATTTTTCACCAAGTTTATCAAGCCTCTAGAAGTAGAGCCCTGAAATACGTACAAGTTAGACAACTTGTCACCTCAATCCACAATCATCGAACCTCTAGTAAGCTTCCACTGGACATCACCAAGGGTATTAACATAACCTTCATCATCAAGACTTCCTACAGAAATCAAATTCAGGCAAATATCTGGAGCATGCTTGACATTATTGAGAACTAGTTTGGAACCATTGTTACTTTTCAAACAAATCGTGCCAATGCCAAGTACTTTAACTTTATCATTATTGTCCATTTTCAACATCCCAAAATTACCTGGAGTATAAGAAGAAAATAATTCCTTCTTTGGCGTAACATGAGAAGTAGCACCAGAATCCACAAACTAGCTAGACTCATCGCGAACAAGATTAATGGCATTCTCACCACAAGCAATAAGAAGATCATTATTAGCAACAACAGCAGCACAATTTTCATTATCGTCTTCTTTCTTTTGCAGTCTTATATCTCTCTTATGCTTGTAACAATATTTCATGATATGCCCTTTTTTGTTGCAATAGTCACATGTAACATTCTTGAATTTGAACCTTGACTTGCTTCTACTTTTATCTCTATCATTTGAATCTCTGGACTTGTTTCTCCCCCTCTCTTCAGTAACCAAAACATCAGAGTGTAAAGATGAAGAAGATGAGGCCTGAGATCTTTTTCTCATCTCTTAATTCAAGACACCACTCTTAACATATTCCATAGTTACAATACCACCGGGAGCAGAATTAGTCAAAGAAACTCGAAGAGTTTCCCAAGAGTCAGGCAGAGTATTAAGAAGCCAAAGTCCCTGAATTTCTTCATCGAACTTTACACCCATTCCAGACAGCTGGTCAAGGACACCCTGAAAATCATTAATATTATCAGAAATAGAACTGCCCTCTTTATACCTGATATTCATCAATTGCTTAAGCAGGAACAACTTGTTATTGTCAATCTTCGAAGCATAAAGTGTCTCGAGCTTGTCCCACAAACTTCTAGCATGTGTCTCATTCACAATATGATTTTTAACATTATCTTCAACCCATTGTTTGATATAGCCACAAACCTGTAAGTGCTCAAATTCCAATCCTCATCTGTCATGGATTCAGGTTTAGTAGATGCATTTTCTTGACAAATAGAAGATCTTTCATCTTTCCTTTCCAAGTATGATAGTTACTACCAATCAAATACACCATCTTGCTCATATTTGCCTCCATTATTCAAATCAACAATCAACAACAACCAACTCTCTGATACCACTTGTTAGGAAAGACGGGCACACAATCAAAGTGCCCGACGGAGTAGCAGCGGAAAATACCCAAGACTAAACTTTCCCTTTCAACTTGAACTAAGAGGAGAAAAGCAAACCAAGAAAAATAAAGTAATATGGAAGCAAATTAATTACCACACAAATGCGATAGGGAAAGAATAAAGGCAATCACACAAGACACCAAATTTACGTGAAAAACCCTTCGGTGTGAAGAGTAAAAAACTACGGGACCAAACCTCCACTATAATCACCAAAGAGTTACAATATTGTCCTCCAAAATGGCCACAAAACAAGTGCCAAACAACAAGAAATAATACATAAACCACAGCACCAAACAGTAGAGAAATAAAGGAGTGAAAGCACAAAAAATGCAGGTACTATTCGGGAATAAAGAACAGGAGCTACAGGACATCAAATCAAGATCCATAAGTTCCTAATCAAATATTGAGATGAGAGGAACAATAATTCCAAAAATAAGCTCAATCGAACAAGAAACAAAGCGGAAAACGCAATTTGAAGTTGACAGCCGTGGCTGAAATTTAGATGCGAAAATCAGCTTTGTTTTTCTATCGTTGGCTACTGAAAACTCTCTTTTTGTGATGGTGAATAAGACCTAAAAAGATCAATATATATGCCCCATAGTAATGGGACTATGGGCAAAAGTGGGTTGGTCCAAATTGGGCTTCATTTTATCTACATAGGAAGGGACAAAGGCCCATGACCCAACACTTTTACCAGGTCACCTGACTGTGGAGACTGCCTATTCAAACCTCAACCAAAGCCTGGATGTAACAACAATACTTGCTTCACTTTCGGTGATAACCCCTTGATCGATTGGTTTGACAATAGCGGAAAAGTTGAGGAGGATGTATTGGCCATTGGTTCTACTCCTAGTGTTCGTGTCACTTGACCGGGGTTTATTTTCACTTGCATGCTTAGCAGCGATATGGTGAGACTCTTCGCAAATGGAGTCACAGGTATTGAATCATACTCCATTGTTTGAACAACTTATTTTTATTTAATCAACATTTAAAAAAATTCACATGTACTCCACTTTAAAAGTAATTATTGAATTAAATTTATATGTATATATGTATGTATTTATGTATATTTTTTTTGGGTTGAGGCTGAATCCAATTAAATTTTTATATCCCATATAATATCGCAAAATATATAGGACCCACAAAAAATAGAGTATAATATCCCACGGGAAATCAAAAATTTTGAAGTATTAAACCAAACTAAAATATTAATTGTAGTTGACACTATGCATTAGCAATCTTGTCTGCAACTGTATTCCTCTTTTTGTATGTGTGGTGTACTCATGAGACGTGATCAAAATTTTGGTTATAGAGCATCTCCCATGTTTCGGGGAGGTTTGGATTTGTCAGTGATCCAATGATTAAGCAAAAGTTTCAGCAGTGTTATTCGATTCTTCCCATAGGCCATAAGTAATGGCATAGACATTATCCGATTTACAAACAATTGACTTCAAATTAACTTATCATTTTATGATTCATATATAATGACAAGTTGTATACATATACAAGTGTTATGACATTTTTCAACCCTCAAGTTTCAAATGTCTTATGTAATCACACAAATGTTATAAAATCTTAAAGATAACAAGCATTAAAAGTCTTTATTTATTGTTTTCTAAACTTGTTTCGAGTCGAACAATATTATTAAATAAATTGGGATTGGAGAATGGCCGACCATGTGGAGATATTTTTTGATTTTCAGGTGACAAGAAGATTTTTAAACATAACCTCATCTTTAAGATTTAACAAATTTGAGAAAGGAAATTTTCTAATTATTCAATTGTATTATGTCTTAACAGGAGTTGCAGGTTTTGGACGCGAAAGTCCAATTTCCATTCCCAATCAACTTGCTTTAGACCCTAAATTCACCAGGAAGTTTGGTGTATGTTTGAGCTCATCTACAAAATCTCGTGGGGTCACCTACATTGGTTTTGGCCCATATTGTGTTTACAATCCTACGAAGATTGGCATCACTAATGATCTTCTCTACACCAAACTAATCGCAAAGAATAAAAAGGGGATTTGTGGCATCTGAAGAGTACTATATCCAAGTCTCATACATTCGAATCGCGGGGCAAGACGTTCCACTAAATAAAACATTGCTATTTATTAATAAGAAAGAAGGGGGGGTGACATAATGATAAGCACAGCGAAACCATTCACAATTTTCTACACTAGCATTTACGATGCTTTTAAAACTACTTTCATCAAGGCACTTCTGAAGAATGTGTCACTTGTAGAGCCTCCTACGAAACAATTTGGTGTTTGCTTTAGTTCCAAAAACATTAGAAATACAAACAGTGGACCAGATGTTCCCGTGATAGATAGTCTTGAACAAGCCGAGTGCATTTTGGAGAATTTTTGGGATGAATTCAGTAGTACAAGCACGACTAAAAAAAAGGGAAAACCGACCACTAGTGGTCAGTTTTCTCCAATTTTCAACCACAAAACCGATCAAAGTGTGTGGTAGGTCGTAGTGGTAGTTTTTTAAAAACTGACCACTTGTGGTCGATTTTTTTAAATATATATATATATATATTAAAATTTATTATTATTTAATTAAAATAGGAAAAAATGAATTTAAAAAATAAAATAAAAAATAACCGACCACAAGTGATCGGTTTTCTATTAAATTAATTAATTAATTAATGCTATAAGGGTTCACTAATCCAATCAGGTCGTACCAAGTTGGTTCGGGCATAATCCAACAGACCGTTAAATTTGGATCTACGTCTTCTGAAAAAGTTCCTCTTTATAAGACATGCATTCGCATCATCCCACCAGTAAAATTTCTACAACAAAAACAAAAATATAATATTCAATCTTTTGTTCTAACAAAGTGTTAAGTAGTCGATAAGTTAAATCCTTACATTAAATTCTTGAAACATTCTTTCCCTGACAATTTTTGGAACCTTTTGCCAACTGGTCCAGTAGCCGTTGAAGTTCCGACAAATGCATTTTCTCACAGTTTGTCCAACTCCAGCATCCGGCCTAAACCTACAACACAAGATCAAACAATAATTTCATAGAGCATAATAATATAGTAATGAAAAAATGAATAATGTTATTATATTTAGAAATCTTACCTTTTCGCATATAGAGTAAGATAACGTCTCCCAAAATTATCTCTGTCACCTGATTGTGGAGTAAGTGATGGTGGATGCACTGGCGTGGGAGGATCTGAAGCACCAGATGGAGTGCCTCCAAGCTGAAGATCCAATAGATCCTGTAGAACCACTGTGCAAAACTGCGTGACTGCTATATGAGGGTAATGACGATGGTAGTACTCCAGATGGGCCAGAGGTCGTCCGATAGTACTGCGATGGCGGCGACACGGTGATAGAAGCAGAATGAGTCGGTGTAGACCCATAAAGTGGCCCCCACATGCATAGGAGTAGGAACCGACTGCTGAGACGACATAGAATATGAGGGTCATGTTGTCGCGTCAGCAAACCAACCCTCAGATATATGATTTCTTGTCGGTCGTTTATATGGCGGAGGTTTTTTTTTCTTTTTTGTTTTCGTAAGAACAACTTTTTCCTTACTTTTGTCACCTTTTCCTGACATCTAAATTATGTAAAGTTAACATGTAGTTAGTTTCTACAAAATGAAAATATAAGAAAACATTACAAGTAACTAATTTCAAGTTACTAATTCACATTTCAAATCTCTAAAACAACATGAGATAAAAAAGAATATTTTTATTACAATATAAATCATGGAAAAGCAAAAACAACAATCTTAAACAGTATATTACATATCAATCTTAAACAAGAAACATAAAGGTAAATATATAGTACAAAGCATAAAGACATGATCAATACATAATAAATACAACCTATACAAACTAATCCTCCACTTCTGAATACTCTCCACTAAACCATTCACCCTCTTCGGAAGTTTCCTCATCTCCTACCCACTCATCCTCTTCTTTCGCAATATTAACTTCTTCAAATATATTTTTCGGGCGATTCAAAGTATCCATTAAGTCAACGTCCACTAGCTGGTGATCAATTTGCATTTCATTATGATACGCAGTCTCCAGCATATTCTCAACTTTCACCCATCCTATAGGCTTTGTTTTGATTACAGTCCACCAATCAGACTTATCACTGCGCAATGGATAAGGAGCATAATGCATTTTTTGGCATTTTGGACTAGAACAAATAGATCGTAAACAGGATACGACCTATTGTGCTTCACTTCAATGATATTATGCTCTTTATGTACTATGGTGCCTCTTGTGCTTGGATCAAACCACTTACATCGAAAGAGGACAGTTTTTTTATTGGAAAACCAGCATACTTCAGTTCTAAGATCTCGTGTATAATGTCAAAGTAATCAACATCATCATCACCCTTAACCCAAACACCACTATTGTTTGTTTTTCTTGTTCTGGAGTGCTGTTCGGTAGAAAAATTAAACCCATTTACTGTGTAATGGAATATTGTATAAGCTTCAACTGGACCCAAAGAAATATCTCTCAAGAGTTGATCGTATGTGGCTGCATTTGGTGATTGGTGTACCTAAAAATATTATACATATATATATTATATATATATTAGTTGAGGAATGTGTAAATGTTTAAAATTTGTAGAAATATTAATACACTTATGAACCTTATATGTAAACCATATTGCAAAAGAATGCATACACTTGATTTTCGTGAAATTGAGTCTTAAATGAACTGAAGATTCAACATGCAAAACACAATTAGTTTCTTTAAGGAAATGTGAAAACAAATAAGATATGTTAAAATTTTAATCTCCTTACTTCAGAAAGGGCACAACTTTCGGACAATTCAGCAAGACATACAAAGTTGCTGATTTGCGCTCCGTGGGAGTGAGCCGGCAACGTATGGTCTTTTTAGCTTTACAACCAGATTGATTGAAAATTAATATCGGTTGCAAATGAGGCTCATTCACATCGTCCTGATGACAATTCGGTCGATTTCTTGAACAAGCAACTTCATGAAAATAGTATAAATAAAATTGAAACGTTTCTCTTGCAAGATATGCCTCATCTATGGAGCCTTCCACCCTATGTTTGTTTTTGGGACCCCTTTTCAATTTTCCAATTGCCCTGCACAATCTTAAGATTAGATGTTTACTATATTTAAAAAAGATATGTATGAATTTAAATATGTTGCAATTGCTTACTATTCGAATGGATACATCCACTTAGTTTGAACTGAACCGCCTAGCCGACCTTCGTGCACAAGGTGAATGGGAAGATGTTCCATCACATCGAAGAACGCTAGCGGAAAAATCTTCTCTAGCTTGTTAGTGATAACAACAATATTACTTTCCATTCGCGCCAGATTTTCTTCTTTTAATGTGTGGCACATAAGTCTTTAAAGAACAAATTGATCTCTGCTATTGATTTCCATATGTTTTCAGGTAAACCAATAAAAGCAATTGGAAGTAATTGTTCCATGAAAACATGACAATCATAGCTTTTCATTTCATGCAAGATTCCTTGTGCCATATCAACCCTCTTTTCCAAATTTGAGGAATATCCATTGGGCATCTTTAAACTTTGGACCCACTCACATATTTGATGCTTTTGGTCCAACTTGAATGTAAAACTAGCCTTGGGCTTAAGAACATTGTCATTAGGCCTCTCCTGTAAGTGTAATTCTCTGTGTTTGCAATATTCTGGTAAATCAAGTCTGGCCTTGGGATTATCCTTTGTTTTGCCATGACATTCATAACTGTGTTGAACAAGTTGTCAAAATAGTTCTTCACAGTATGCATGACATCAATGTTATTTCTAAGTAAATTATCTGGCCAATATTCTAACTCTCAAAATATACTTTGCTTAGTCCAGTTATGCGAAACGCCATATCTATCAAGCCTGTACAATGGTTCCTCTATGGCTTTAGAAAAATCCTGAACTATCTCCCAGATGTTATGACCAGACAGCCTTGAAGGTGGACCATTATATTCCCTTCTATTCCTTCTAAATGCATTCTTGAGTCTCCTAAATTCATGATCAGGTGGTAAGAAACAACGATGACAATCAAACCATGAATTTTTTCTTCCATGTCTCAATGTGAACGATTTTATTTTTTCATGCAGAATGGACTAGCCAGCTTTCCAGTTGTCATCCACCCAGACCATATTCCATAAGCAGGAAAATCATTAACAATCAACATTAACAGCCGGAGTAAATCGCGATATGTGTGTGTTGCTATGTGTTGGTAGGTGTGGGTGTAGCTGAGATCGCGGTTTAATTAGGTTAGGTGTGTATGTCTTTTGATCTTTTATTATTTTTGTCGGGTCGGGTTAATGGAACTTATTTTTAAAAAAAAATATTTGAAAACCGACCACATATGGTCGATTTTCTGGAAAATATTTTCTAGAAAACCGACCACACGTGGTCGGTTTTCAAATAATTTTTTTAAAACAAATTAAGTTCTATTGATATTAAATTAATGTTTAACAAACTACAATTAATAATTTAAAATGAATTAATGAATTACAATTAATTTTTAACAAAATAATTTTTTAATAAATTCTATAATATTTATAAAAACATCCAAATAATTTAATACAATGCGTATATATTTAAATTAGATAATTAGTTATTTTATCATCACATTAACACGAGTAGTATATTTCCTCAATCGTATAATAATATCAATTAATTTGCAAATTAAGATAAATTTTTGGTTACTTAGCTTTTAAATACGATATTATATATATATATGTACCTCGTAATACAACATGTTAATCAGATAAATTATCGATTACTTGTCTTACATTATAACAACTTCAACAATATACGCGTATCTACATTGACACAAAATAGTACATCTATTTCCTCAATAATATGATATCAATGTATCATTCAAAATATTTTGATCTATAGATTTAGTCATCTAGCTTTCGATTACTGCATATATCACTACACGAGATATACGTATATATGCATATATTCAATTATTTATATCAGCTTTCAAATACGTACTATAAACATCACATACACGATTTTACTATCCCATAATAATATACAACGTATATCACAAATACTCAAAGAAAAACTTGTAAGCAAAAAAACTCTAATTCACCGCCAAAATTTGGCGGTTGTTCAAAATTCGAAATTCAAAGCAAATGGTAAGTATATGCCAGTTTCAAGATTCAATTTTTGGTTTTCTCCTCCCCCCCCCCCCCCCAATTATACTGCGTAATACTTGTCTTACATTATTACAACTTCAACAACATACGCGTGTCGACATCGACACAAAATAGTATATATATTTCCTCAGTAGTATGATATATATCAACGTATCATTCAAAATATATTGATATATAGATTCAGTTATCTAGCTTTAATTTTGATTACTGCATACGTCACTACACAAGATATACGTATATATACATATATTCAATTGTCTATCAGCTTTCAAATACGTACTATAAACATCAGATACACGATTTTACTACCCCATAATACTATACAACGTATATCACAAATACTCAGATATGAATTATCGATTAGATTATCTTATGTCGTTAATATACCTTCACTATATAATATGTATATACTATATGTACCTATACATACACACACATATACACACTATCGACTATATCAAGTTCTAAATACGTACTATATATATCACATACATACACGAGTATATTATCCAATAATATAATGCGATGTGTTTCATTTACATACTCTGATGAGTGATCGATTAATTATATTTAATTATTAGCTTAATTATATTCTACTAGATTTTGACTACATCGTTCATCAATCGATCACTACATGATATATATATATATATATATATAAAGATATTTATATATATATATATAAAGATATTTATATATATGAACTCTTGAATGCGCGTATATAAATCACATCCACAAGTATCTTACCTTATAATAGAACACGTTCATTATATTCTGATGAATTATCGGTTATATATTACATTATTATGACTGAAATAGTAACATAATATCATTATCTCAACGGTATGATATATATACACATATTCATTATACAAAAATTATGCATGTTTAACGTCATTTAACGTATATACGAAGAAAAATATTAATTTTATATATTGAAACATAAGTAAAAGATAAATATTATGTTTAACGTAATTTGTTTATTTTATTTAATATATTTTTAGTGTAATTTTTTCACAAAATTTAAGAATGATTGATTTTTATTATTATTATACTGGTTATCGACTACGTGTGATCAGTGTAATTTCAAAAAATTATATATATATTACATTATATATATAATTATTTTTAATGAAACTAATATATCTATTAGATTACATATATATAATTATTGGTTACAAAATATTATTTACTTTTTAATTTTTTTTAATTCAAAACCGACCACTAGTGGTCGTTTTTTTTTAAAATTATTTTTTATTTTAATTAAAAAAACGATCACAAGTGGTCGATTTTTTAAAAAGTATTTTTTTAAAATTAAAAACCGACCACTAGTGGTCGGTTTGTTATTTTTTTAAATTTTTATTTGTAAAATAAATAATAATTAATATAAAAATTATTGAAATAATTATTTTGATTTTTAAAAATATAAAAGAGACCACATGTGGTCGTTTTTAAATAAAAAAAAAATTAATTTAAAAATCGACCACAATGTGTGGTCGATTTTTTTTAGTTTTTTTTTAGTAGTGAAGTTCGTAAGGACGTTATGTGTTTAGCATTTGTGGAAAAAGACCAAACAAGAGTACCATCAATTATAATTCGGAAAAGGGCCTAAAATGCCCTTCAACTATCTAAAATGGTGCAAAAATGCCCCTCATCTACCTATTGGGCCTAAAATGTCCTTCCCGTCTACCTATTGGATCAATTTTCCCCTTCCATTTAACAAGAATATTTTGGCCCCACCTTATTTATAACATGACACATTCCTATTGGACAATTAATATTAAATTAAACTAATTAATTTTATCTCAAAATTAATTAATCAAATTAATTGATTCCTCTTCCTAACTGCATCAAATCATTAATTAGTTTCCTCATCCCTTGGAACAGGAAGAAATGGTCATAAAACTGCACAACACAAAAGAACAACTCGCCTCGTTAGAAATACTTCTGCATGATTCACATATGGTGGATTTAAGCTATATGCATTGACAACAGTAAAGTTACTGTTTTGCCAAGTTAACCGAATTATAAAGACTTGTGATTATTTATAAGTGATTTAGTCGTGTAACGTCACACCATAACCGCGTAGAACTTAAGCTCTATATGGATATGGCGCGCCTAATCTTGCTTGTTAAAATGTAGGGAATGAAGAAATATACATACCGCTGATGGAATGCCAGGATGAGTTAAAATGTAGGCATATCCCTGAGTAACTTTATCATTTGGATTTGTAGGGAATGGCCATTGTTGCTGCGAATACGTATCATGATTATCGATAAACGTCACAGCATTTTGGGGGTAAAAAACCAATCATTCCTGGAGTATTTCCCTTAGAATCTTTCAACAAATCAAATCTCGTATCGCCAACAACAGTACGAAGAATCCCTTTAGTCGTAAAATCAAAAGTTGTCACAACTCCACCCGCATTCTAAACCTAATGAACTAAATCATTCCTGTGTTGATCATAGTCTGGTTTCCCATCCGGTTTGTTATTGAATTTCAAGAAGAACTCTCCAACAGCAAAATAAGGTTTAGTATTGTCCATGTAGATTTTAGTGAACCTAGGTGCATATCCTAGGACCATGTTGAATCTCCAACCATCGAAACCAATTTTAGTCTTGAGCCAATTCATCCATTCGGATAAGTCCTTTTGTACTTGTGGATTCACATGATCAATGTCTTGTCAGCTCCCCAATCTAAGCCGGTGTCCGTGTTTTCTTTGCTAAAATATTCGGTGCAGCTCCCCAGTCTAAACCAATTAAAGATTTGTATACAGTTAGGAAGAGAAACCAATTAATTTAATTAATTAATTTTGAGATAAAATTAATTAGTTTAATTTAATATTAATTGTGTAATAGGAATGTGTCATGTAATAAATGAGGTGGGGCCAAAAGATTGTTGTTAAATTAAAGGAAAAAATTAATCCAATAGGTAGACGGAAAGGACATTTTAGGCCCAATAGGTAGATGAGGAACATTTTTGCACCATTTTAGATAGTTGAAGGGCATTTTAGACCCTTTTTCGATTATAATTGATGGACGTCAATTGGAAGAGAACCTCTTGGTATTTGATCTTCCTGGAAAGAAAATAGGTTTTAGCTCCTCACTCAAGCTTCAACAAACATCATGCTTGAAGTACCATAATACCATTATAGGCTCATTATTGTTCTAGTCTTAGCCCCTCTATTTTACGTAATTTCTAATTCCAGTAATAAATTATATGGTCGGTGCTTGCGCATGCACATGTTTACGCCTTATATCATTTTATGTACTTAGTCCCTCTATTCTACACAATCTTCTATTTCATTTTTTAAAAAGAGATAGAAGGCTGGTGCCCATTCATCGCACCGATGCATGACTTACATATTTTTTGTGTGTGTTTTGAATGTATTCAAGATCATCAAAAAGACTCAATATACTTGTTTCAATTGTAGTAATATTATATAATTGATGAAATATTAATAAGATGTCGAGGAAACTAATACTATCAAGTCTATCAAGTATTCTCTGTATTGATGTTTAGTTGAAAATGTATATATTAATTATTATTTGTCTCACAATTTAATGTTTTATCATGATTGATTAAGTAATAAATATATTACTTTGTGCTTAATATCATATTTTTTTATATGAGAATAAAGTGATGAAAAATAAAGATATACGGGATACAAATTGAATGAAGAGTGTGAAGATTATAAAATAAAAAGAGAAGAGAACAAAGTGCGTGACGTTGAATTAAGTTGCAAAGGAGTATATGTTAGGGTTTTTCCTTGAGTTTCTTACCAAGCGTAAGTTTTACTTTTCTTGAAAGAAAAATAAAAGTAATATCATAATTATTTTTACTTTTCCTGAAAGGAAATATAAAACTTTTCCATTTTTGGCAAATCTTTTTCTTGGAGAAGAGGTTTTGGAACTCTATAAATAGAAGACCACCTTCTCATATCATAACACAATGGTATCCACAATTTAGTCATTAAAGAGTCTTGTTTAGGGGGTGATTTCACCCAATAGGTTTTATGTTTTTCATTATTAATTTTTCATATGTAGGTCGTTTGACCGAATCATATTAATAATATGTCTTTTTAGTATATTTTTATTTGTCATCTGAATTAACATCATCTTGGTTTGAAAATATAAGCTTCCGCATGATGCCCTCCCAATTTCGAATCCAACCAGTGGTATCAGGGCCTATGGTTCAATGGTCCGATGGTTCAGATTGAGGACATGTTGAGATCAAAGTTGCAATTAATGTGATGATGATAGGATTTTTTGTCCAACTACATGTGGAGAAGAAGTTTTAAGCATATTTCAACATTCCTGTTGCTGCATCTTTAAAAATAAAAATAAAATATTTATTTTTAAATCACTTTTAACCATAATATTTAAATCTTATTTTTAACCATGACAAGCAACAGTGATGAAGATTATGTAAAGAACGACGATCATGCACGCGAAGAAGGTGGATCAAATTATGCCAAGAAAATCAAGCCAAAAAGGGGAGATTTGTTAGGGTTTTGCCCTAATTTTCTTACCAAGTTTAAGTTTTACTTTTATTGAAAGAAAAATAAAAGTAATATCATAATTACTTTTACTTTTTTCTGAAAGAAAAATATAAAACTTTTTCATATTTGACAAACCTCTTTTTTGGAGAAAAGGTTTTGAAACTCAATAAATAGAAGACCCCCTTTTCACACCATAACACAATGACATCCACAATGTAGTCTTTAAAGAGTTTTGTTTAGGGAAAGATTTTCTTCCAATAGGTTTTATATTTTTTAATATTAGTTTTTTATATGTAGGTTGTTTGACCGAATCATATTAATAATATGTCTTTTTAGTAGATGTTTTATTTGTCATCTGAATTATCACCGTCTTGGTTTACAAACTGTAAGCTTCAGCATGACGCCCTCTCGATTTCGAACCCAACAATATAATCCTGTTGGCGTAATACTGGAAACAAACATGAAATGAGTAGCCAATTATTAAAATGAGTAAAAGCATCACGATTCAAATGGTCATGATTGACACCAATTCTTAAACTATGGCGGGAGAACCATTTAAATCAATTCTCACTAACCTAACTTAACAGTCAACATTTCGCGTTTCACCATCCTTATTATTAGTAAATACTAAAATCAATCATACATAAAGGAAAATAAAGTTGGTAATCCTAAACAATCTTCAGACTAGAATAGAGTGTAAAAGTCCTCTATTTATTATATTCCCAAGACATAAAGTCACCATACAAGAACGACTAAGAATATCCAAAATTATAGCTGAGAGTTTACCCAAACACACTAAGGTGTCGTTTGGTTTGAAAACAAGTAATACCGGGATTAGTTATGCTAGGATAAGTTGTGATGGGATAAGTTATACTGGGATTAGTTATGCTGAGATTATTTTTTATTGAGTGTTTGGTTTATTGTATTCAAAGTAATATGCATGGTATAATTTCTAGGAATAAATTAATTGATTACCAAAATGCCCTCCATCTTATTTAACTTATATATATATTTCTTTTCAAGCTTTAAATATTTATTCTTAAAAATAAAACTTTCATCTTATTTAAGTTAATTTTTTTGTGTGTGTGCATTTCCATAATTATATAGTGTGTATTTTAAAATAAAACTTTCATCTTATTTAGCTTTAATTTTTTTGCGTGTGCCTTCCCATCATTATGTTGTGTGTGTTTAAAAAAAAAATCTTACTACATCTTATTTAGTTTGAAATAAAAAAATTCAACTTTTGTTTATTAAATTAAAAGAGGATTTGTTGTTTATGTCACTTCATTTAAATACATATCACTCATATAATATAGAATACTAAAATTCATTTTAATTGATATATAAAATAATAATTTTTAAGTGATTGAAAAAATATTTATTTTAAAATATGTAATTCAACAATGGAGTCGACATTTTTATTATTTTTTAGAGAAATTAAAATATATAAATAAACATAATAATTATTCAAATAAATTTAACATATAATATATTCATAAATAAAATATTTTTAAAATGTGTATGAATCTATAATATTTCTTGTTAAATTACTTATTTTGTTCTTAATTCCATAAAATATTGATAATCTCATTTTTTGTTAAAAAAATTCATCATCAAAAATGTGAAAAAGAATTACTCTCATTTTTTATTATTTAGTATCATTAATATTTGGAGAGTCAAATTATATTTTTTTAAAAATTAAATTTTTAAATATTTTTAGCTAAATATAAAAATATTATTTTATTTAATAATTAAGCATGTATTAAGTTAGAAAGCGAATGTCAACATACTTTAGTAACTTGTCCATAATTTTATAAAAATACCTTATATTTTATTAAAAAAAATAAAGTAATACATACATACATACATATATATATATATATAAAAAAAAAATCTAAAAAGAATTTGAAGGGCAATTGTGTCTTATTCTAATTTTATCCCAAGGATAACTTAACATGGGATAATAATCCCACCATTTCTATGGATAACTTATCACGGGACTAATTATTTGTCCCGGGATAAGTTATCCCAAATATTGACAACCAAACAAGTGAAATAAATTTTTATTCTGGGATTATTATTTTATCCTAGAATTATTTACATCCAAACCGCAAACCAAATGACACCTAAAGGAATAACAAGGTGTCTTATTCTCAAAACAAGGGACAAAAATAAAAATCAAATGGCTTAATGGCTACCCAATCATGGTGCTCGTCCATGAATTAAAGTGTGAAACCACTGCTAGAGTCGAGGCCTTGACTCAAACACTAAAACACGCTTTACTATAATACCCTGTATTAGTCTTAGCTCAGTTCAGCCCCCATAATATGTACAAGGGACTTATAACCTAAAAATTTAGCTAAGTGTTGGGGACTTAGTTTTATTTTTGACCTTTTAGCTTCGATGATTTTTAAAGTAACCTTTCCGACCCCGGGATGTAAGTTTTTGAGTTGACTTGTGTTCAGGGATGTAAGTAGCATGTCTCGAGTGAGTTTTGAATTTTTCGCATGAGGTTTGGACCACATTTGGATTTTCAAAACAACAAGTCACCGTGATTGGGGCGCTTTGCGGTGGAATAGCGATGGAGGCCTTGGCGCATCGCGGTGAGGGCTCAATCGACGTTTCAGTTACAAATTTAAATTTCCCAGAGGCAGTCAGGTCTTTTTTCATAGCCCTAATCCGTAAAAACACGGGATTTATCATCAGTTAAGGCATTATATGCCCTATTTTCACAATTCCTCTTCAAAATAAACCTAGCCATCACCCAAATTCATCAAGTTCAACCATTATTTCTTCAGGAAAACTCAAGAATTCAAGCTTCACCACCCAAGAACGACCAAGAACGTCAATTCTCTTTCAAGATTAAAACCTTAAGATATGTTAAATGTTCATCCGGGGGCCCTTTTCACCCAT
The DNA here is from genome assembly GCA_030864215.1 of Capsicum pubescens. NCBI lineage: Eukaryota > Viridiplantae > Streptophyta > Magnoliopsida > Solanales > Solanaceae > Capsicum > Capsicum pubescens. The sequence goes on from CM061538.1 coordinate 242,545,614, forward strand.
GGAGTCAAAGTACCTATTTTGTGTTCTAAATCATGAATTCACATTTTTACAATGCGTTAATTTCATGGAGCTTTTTGGAAATTTCTATTATGCATGATGTTTACAAGTGTTTTAGTTGGAAAATAGCCTTTACACGTTTGAAACATGAAATTCTATGTTAAATTCTCCAATATATGGTTTTAGTGTTATGATTATGTTATTCCTACATGTTCCAATCATTCCCATGTCTAAGTTTATGAATTTCAAGTGTTTGATGAAATATCTAAGAGATGAATTTTGAGCAATGACTATTTATTATGCTTTTGAAGCTTTGGTATGCTTTTACTGTTAAAGTTATCGAGTCCTAGGGTTATGAATACCCAAAATTTAGTTGTTTACTTAGTCTTAGTACTTTTAGAATGGTTTTCAGGCATATATGATTTTTATTAGTTCAGTCAGTTATCCTATCAGTCAAGTTTAGATCAGTTTAGTATTTTGAGTTAGTTCAGTTGGGAGTAATATTTAGCACCGAACGAACCCAGGGATGGGGACTCACTTTCCAATTGAGGGTGTGACCTTTAGTAGTAGTCCATGTGTTTCAGAACTACGTAGCCAGCGTAGGTTAGAGACATTAACTTACCAGTTTAGGGTCGACATATATCTCACTAAAGCACCTGCTAGTAAAGGGTGACTCTTTAATCCTTCAGGACTTTATTTCAGTGGATACACAAAATCAATTTTAGTACCCATGGCACGGTACCGACACCCTTCCAACTGGGGTAACAAGTTGGACCCCAATTAGCTCATATTGAGGCATGTCAGTTAGATGATAGCTCCTACAGTCTCAGTCCAGTATTCAGTCCAGAGTTCAGTTCCAGGCTTTCTTGACCATGTCATACAGTTATTAGTTATTCAGTATCCGTATTTCAGTATTTTAGTTTACAGACTATCCTAGTATCATGTCATATGCTTGGTCATGCATTCTTAGATTTTATAACTTCCTCGCTTACTATACATCAGTTATCTCATGTTATTTATTCATTCAGTTATTATTCATGCACACGAGCTCATGCATATCAGCCTAACCTCATTTAGCCTACCATTATATTCAAAGTACTGATCGCATACTCATTTCTTGTGCTATGATATCTCATATAATAGGTTTGGATGCTCAGGTTCCTGACTGTACGTAGACATTCCAGCGCATCAACAGCAGCTACAGTGGTGAGTCCTCATACTGCGAGGATTGATTATGTTTATTTCAGTATTTTGTTCCAGTTAGACAGTGGAGTTAGTTGGGGCATGTCCCATCAACTCTTATTCAGTCAGTTTTAGAGGCTTTCAGACACTTTCAGACAGTTAGTCAGTTATCAGTTGTAATTGACAGTCTTTACAATATTGTTTTCAGACACTTGTTTTTTAGGCATACTAATTTAGAGATATTCTTAAACGTTTAAACCTTATGGCGTATCGAGCTTTGTTTTCCACACAAGTGTATCCTTTATTATCAATTTATTCAGTGCTCATAGCAGGTACCAACTCATGGGTTGGCTTATGGTCACTTGTAACTATAAGCACCGTATGGTATTCAGGGTGTACTCCCGGGGTATTACAAACTTGGTATCAGAGCATAGGGTTTTAAAGTGTTTTAGGGAGTTTGAAAGCCAAGCTGAGTAGAGTCTTATGCATGGGTGTGAAGCACCCCACACTTATGGACAAGAGGCTACAAGACATTTTATGAAAAGTTTCTCTTCTTTCAGTATTTATGTCGTGCGAGTAAGCATGAGTTCAATTTAAACTCTCTTTCTAATTCAATATTCTTTTCTTCTACAGAACATGACTCCCAGAAAGACTAATGGAAGGAGAAACAGGAATCAACACGCACCTCTGCCTATTCAAGAAAATCCCTGAACGAGCATGTCTCTCATGCCAAATTTAGAGCTACATTCACTACATTAGATCACTCAGTACCATCCCAGAATAATCAGTCAACTACTGTCTCAGCTATTTCAGTGGCTAATACTGCCGCATCTAGGATTTGGGACTTCACCCGAATGAACCCTCCTCTATTTTTGGGATCTTAGTCTGATGAGGATCCGCAGGAGTTTCTCGACATAGTTCAGAAGGTAACTGATATTATGAGTGTAACTTCTAGAGAGAGTTCAGAGCTGGGTGCTTAACAGTTGCAGGATGTTGTTCACACCTGGTATAAGTAGTGGAAGGGAGATAGAGGGGCAGATGCAGGGCCTATTGAATGGGAAGAGTTTGCGGTGACCTTTTTAGATAGGTTCTTTCCCTTGGAGTAAAGGAAAGCTATGGTGCAGGAGTTTATTAATTTGAGGCAAGGAAACATAAGTATGAAGGAGTATCCTCTTAAGTTTACTCAGCTAGCCAGGTATTCTCCTAATGTGGTTTCTGATGATAGGTTTAGGATATGTAAGTTTGTCTCTGGTGTAGATGATAGCGTGGTCAAGGAGTGCAGGACCACGATGTTGATTAAGGATTTGGACTTTTCTAGGTTGATGGTCTATACTCAACAGATTGAAGATAAGAAGTTTAAGGAAAGAGAAAGGAAGAATAAGAGGTCCAGAATAGGTAGTTTTAATTTTGCTCAGCTGAGGTCGGAGGGTGGAACCATCCTCTATTTTGTCATAAATCTTCATCCCTAGCTCTATCTTCAACTAGTGAGCCAGCATCGAAGTTCAAAAATGATAATCGGGATAGGGCGTCAGGCTCTAAGATCCAGAGGAGTATGAACAGTGGTCGCACAAATCCTTTTTCCCAGAAATACAGTAGAAACCATCAGGGTGTGTGTAGATCTGGAAGTAATGTATGCTTTGGGTGTGGCAAGCCAGGCCAAAGGGTCAGGTTTTACCCACAGAGTGGTCAACAGGGTCAATCTAGTCGTATTCTAGTTCCATCCAGTCGCCCAACTCAGTAGGGTGTTGCTTCCAGCGCAACCAGTGGTCAGCACCCAAATAGATTGTATACACTTCAGTCCCGACAGGATTAAGAAATTTCTCCTGATATAGTTACTGGTACATTACAGGTCTTTCATTTACATGTTTATGCTTTGTTAGATCCTGGAGCTTCTCTTTCTTTTGTAACCCCCTATATAATGGTTAATTTTGGTGTCAGCCCTGAGACTTTAGCAGAACCCTTCTCAGTGTCCACCCCAGTGGGTGTATCTATATTAGCCAGGCAGGTATACAGGAACTATCTGGTCATAATATCCCAGAAAGTCACCTTAGTTGATCATGTGGAGTTAGACATGACTGATTTTGATGTCATTCTCAGCATGGATTGGTTCCACTCCCGCTATGCTTTAGTTGATTGTAGAAATAGAGTTGTTCATTTTTAGTTTCCAAATGAATCAGTCCTTGAATGGAGGGGTAGTACTTCAACACTTAGGGGCCTGCTTATTTCGTACCTTAGAGCAAGAAAAATAATATCCAAAGGGTGTGTCTACTATCTTGTTCAAGTTAAAGACTCCAATTCCGAGACTCCTACTCTTGAGTTAGTTTTAGTAGTGAGGGAATTCCCAGATGTATTCCCTGAAGATCTTCACGGAGTCCCCCCCCCCCCTTCCCCCCGAAAGGGAAATTGACTTTGGAATAGATCTTCTTCTAGATACCCAGCCTATCTCTATTCCGCCCTACAGAATGGCTCCAGTTGAGCTTAGAGAGTTAAAGGATCAGTTGAAGTACCTCTTAGATAAAGGATTCATTAGGCCCAGTGTTTATCCATGGGGCGCTCCAGTCCTCTTCGTGCGTAAGAAAGACGGTTCTCTCAGAATGTGCATCGATTATCGTTAGTTGAACAAATTCACTATCAAGAATAAGTACCCATTCACTAGATGTTCAACCAACTTCAGCGTGCTTGTTACTTCTCTAAGATAGACCTCAGATCTGGCTATCATCAGCCGATCTTAGGCGTATTTATATGTCCAATCACCGATCTTCACTTATATTTAAACTTGTTTTAAGAGCTAAAACGTGCTATTTTTATTACATTTGAGTTCTAATTGTGTTTCCTATCTAACTAACGTGATTAGTGATGCAGGGTGAATTTCTAATAGAATTGCACAAAAGTGAACTGCATGATATGAAACAAGTGAGGATTGATGCCCGAAATTGACGATATGGGTTGAGAAGACACTTTCACTGGATTTGTAGAGCATTCATGAATAGCTGAAACAAATACGGGGAGCAACTAGCTAATGAAGATTTTGCCTTAGCCAAAATTTTGGAGCACACTTCCAGTGGCCTCTCGCGATCAGCTCGCATCGCGAGGCCTACAAATGCAAATAATTCTCGCATCGCGAGGGCCAGCAAGAAGTAAGACTTAGCCTAAATTATTGATGACAATTCCAGTGGCTTCTTACGAATGGATCGCATCGCGACCTCCAAAAATGGGTATAATTCTCGCGTAGCAAGGCTAAGCAAGAAGGACTTAGTTGCAAAATTTGAAGGAAATTCCAGTGAGCTATAGCGATAAACTTGCGTCGCGAGCTGCAGAAATAAGAAATATCCCTCAAGGCACGACACTCACTCCCACTTAGGTAAAATCTTCCCAACTATATAAAGAACATGTGAACATAAATTAAGGGACTCTTGGCAAGCATAGCAACGACGGAAAAGCATAAAATTCTCTCTTTTAGGGTTCTTAGGGATTCTTTTGAACTTCTTTACTTCAAGATTAATTTTGGGTATGATTAATTACTTATTTTTTATGTTGAATTCAAACATGAGTGGCTAAACACCCTTGTTCTGAGGTTGAGGCCAAGAATATGATTACTCTTTGATATTCTTTATCATATTTTCTTTTTGAATTATCATCTATGTTGTTGTGGCCACCATTAGAATAAATCTATATTTCTATGTAAATTCGAAAGGTGAATCGTAGAATAGAACGAAGAAATTAAGGAGCAAGGTTCTTATTCTTTTATGAAATAAGGGGTTTGAATTAGCATCTAGGATAGGGATATACCTAGAAGCCTTGCTTGGTTTAAGTACAAGCGGGAGCTGTAGTTGCAATATTTAATAGATAGAAGATTTGAGGTCGGGAGACCAAGATTGGACTCTAAACCTTGTGAATCAACAACCCGATAACTAATTAGAGTGCGATAAAAAGATAGAATTGTATGATTGTTTGATGTACCTCAGCTTTGGAATCATAATCATTTATGTTTACAACCATTGCTTGCTTTGCGATTTTCACAAATTGTTATTTCTTATTTATTAATTTACATTCTTATTCTAAATTTTACAAACATCTTGATAATTTACAATACTTAATACCACTTTGTCTAAAACTAAAAGTTGACCAAATTTCTAGTTGCTTAGTCCTCGTAGGAATGATATCTGACTGTGTAAGTCACTATATTACTCGTACGATCATGTGCACTTGTATGTACATTGCGACGCAATAAGTTTTTGGCATCGTTGCCGAGGACTAGTATAATTAGTAAATTGCTAAAATTTTTGTGTTTGATAATAAGTTTAAGTGTTAACGACTTGATCTTAGCGGCTGAATTTTTGCAGGATTAGCTGACTACACGACTGTCGAGAGATAAAGTATTGGTAAAGCTTTTTACAGAACCAGAACTGATATTTCAACAAAGGCAAAGAGCTTAATATCCCCTTCAACAGGTTCAAATGGCTCACCCAGTCGATCCAAATGACCCTATCGATCCAACTACCAGAAATGTCCCGGCTCTAGTTATCCCAGCTATTCCTGCTCAACCAGCTGCTAGACCTGTTCGTGAGCTGGCATCCCACTCACGAACCATGTGACTAACAATATTCGTAAGATCGATCCAGGTGGTCGATTTGAATTAAAGCAGAATATGGTGCAATTGTTGAATCCAGTGGGGCAATTCTCTGGCCTTTCATATGAAGACCCACATCAACAATATAGAACTTCCTGTAAATAAGTGATACTTACATTCCTGAAGGGGTGAATACTGATTATGTCAGATTGACACTCTTCTCTTTTTCTTTAGTTGGGAAAGCAAAGAGGTGGTTATATGCTAAACCACCACTCTCTATCACTTCATAGGAATATCTAGCTCAAAAATTCCTTATTTGATTCTTTCCATCAAGGAAGATTGCACATTTGAGAAGTGAGATTCTGAGTTTCAGACAAAAAGAAGAAGAGAATCTCTACCAAGCTTGGGAGAGATTTGAGGGTATGCTCAGAAATTTCCCTCACCATCATCAGTTTAATGATGTTCTTGCTCATACTTTCATTGAGGGGTTGGATCCAAATACCAAGATTTTCTTGGATTCAGCTGTAGGTCGACAAGCTCTTGAGAAGACTTATGATGAATTGTACACATTGCTGAATAGGATTTCACAAGGGAATCCTGATTGGCATGCTGACTTAAGGAGTGCTCCTAAGAAGGTTGCAGGGGTATTGGAGGTAGAACAGTTTACTGTATTACAAGTGCAGATTGTAGCAATGCAAAATCATATGATTACTCAGCTTAATAACATAAAGTTGGGGTTTCCACAAGCAGCAGCTACAACTAATGCAGTCCAACAGGTAAATTCTTGGTGTGAGGTTTGTGGAAGTAGTGAGCAACAGCAGATGTTTGTATGGCTAATCCATATTCTGTCAACTATGAAGGGAGTACAAATCATCAGGGATAACAAAATTTTGGTAATACGTATAATCCCAACTAGAAGAACTATCCCAATCTCTCATGGGGTGGAAATCAGGCATAGAACGCTAATCAGTATAAGGGGCCAGTGCAACAAAATCAATAGAAGGTTCTGAATAATCAAGTTGCTACTCAAACAAGTAATATGAAGGAGATAATGAAGAAGCTTTTAGCTCAACAAGCGTAGTTTACAGTAGAAGTGAAGACTCAACAATCGCAGTTTACAGCAGAGTTGAAGAGTCAACAGATGCTTACTAGAAATTTGGAGTTGCAACTCGATCAGATTGCAGAAGCACAAAATACAAAACCTCAAGGAGCCTTACCTAGCGATACAGAGGCAAATCCCAAGTAGGTAAATGCAGTTACAATAAGGAGTAGGTTACAGTTAAAAGAGGTGGTACCTGAGCAAGTTAATCCACAGCCACTGATGATGATCCTAAGGCCAATGAGGAGAAGGAGGTCAAAGAAAAATCTACACAGGATGAAATTCATGTAGAAAAGAAGACTCTACCTCTACCATTCCCTCAAAGATAAAGAAAACATCAAACGGAGACCAGTTATAGAATTTTTTAGAACTTCTAAAGCAGGTTCAAGTAAATCTTTCTCTTGTTAATATTCTATAAAATGTTCCAAAATATGCAAAATACCTGAAGGATATAGTGGCAAAAAAGAGTCGGTTAATCAAGTATGCTATAGTTGCAGTTACTGAGGAGTGCATATCCAAGTTTCAAAATAAATTGCTCACGAAGCTGAAAGATCCAGGTAGTTTCACTTTGCAGATCACAATTGGGCAGACCATCAGTGCTCGTGGATTGTGTGACTTGGGGACTAGCATAAATCTTATGCCCACATCTTGGTACCAGAATATGGGTCTTGGAAGTCCCAAACCCACTACTATTGTTTTACAGCTGGCAGATAAGTCCCTTGCTAGGCCGGATAGAATTATTGAAGATGTCTTGGTACAAGTGAGATCACTAATCTTTCCAGTAGATTTTGTGATTCTTGACTTTGAAGCTGATCCGGTTGTTCCATTTATTTTGGGACGACCCTTCCTAGCAATAGGACAGTCATTAATTTATGTAGCAGAAGGGAAGATGACAATGAGAACGCATGACAAAGTAGATATTTTTTATGTGTACAAGGCGCTGAAATTGCCAGCTATATATGATGAGTTGTCTGCTATATTCGTTATAGATCTTGAGTCTGATCAAAGTCTGTTATTGTCAGATGATCCATTAGAGCGAGCCTTGGTGGGTCGTTATCTTTATGGAGATATGAAGGTATTGGCATTAGTTCAAGTCATGAATTCGGTGGTCATTAAAATAAGAAAATTGCCTTTTGAGCCATTGAATAGGCCAATTGGTCTATCCCTCAAAGCCTTAATTGATAAAGCTCCAAAATTGGAGCTTAAAGTTCTTCCTCCTCACTTGAAATATGTTTACCTTAGTGACAATGATATCTTACCTATTATTTTGTTTGCAGATTTATCTGATATGCAGGTAAATGAAGCAATGACAGTCCTGAAAAGAAGAAAGAAGGCAATTGGGTGATAGATGTCTGATATTATAGGAATAAATCCAAATTTCTACTTGCAAAAGATAGACATGAAAGAAGGTTTCAAACCAAAGGTGGAGGAACAACATAGGTTAAATCCAGTGATGAAAGATGTAAAGCGAAAAGATGTCATCAAGTGGCTCAACAATAGGATTATTTATCCAATTTCAGACAGCAAATGGGTAAGCCCAATACATTGCATCCCAAAGAAAGGTGGGATGACCGTGGTTACTAATGAAGCAAATGAACTAATTCACACTCGCATAGTGATTGTATGGAGAATTTGTATTGATTATAGGATGCTAAATGAATCCACAAGAAAGGACCACTATCCTATCCTATTCATAGATCAGATGTTGGATAGGTTTTGCAGGGCAGAAGTATTATTGTTTTCTTGATGGTTACTCAGGATATATCAAATCACCATTGTGCTTGAGGATCAAGAAAAGACGATTTTTACATATCCATATGGCACATATGCATTTAGACGCATGCCTTTTGGCCTCTGTAATGCACCTTCAATGTTTCAGAGATGATTGATGGCAATATTCTACGACATGGTTAAAGAATTTATCGAGGTGTTTATGGATAATTTCTCTGTTTACGGTAATTTTTTTTATCAGTGCTTGCAGAATCTAGATCGAGTCCTAGCTCAATATGAAGAGATAAAGTTGGTGCTGAACTGAGAAAAGTGCTACTTTTTGGTTAAGGAAGGAATAGTCCTTGGCCATAAAGTGTCATGTAAAGGATTGGAAGTATATAGAGCCAAAATTTAAGTGATCGAAAAGCTGCCACATCCAGTAACAGTCAAGGGAGTGTGATCCTGGTATTCCTGGCATTTTAGGGTAAGTTCCTAACGTTTTAGTCCTAGCTGTTATTATGTGGATCGTGTCTAGAAGCTATGGATCAGAGTTTTAGGGTGAGCTCCTGGCGTTCAGAGTATTACTGTTCTCCCTTTTATGGACTATACTGATATCTATGTTGTATTTAGATAGGAGTTATACTTGTATATTCATTTAGCATTTTCTGTTGTTTTCTTATTATATTAGAAGCTCTTGAACTGATTCCCTCATGTTTTGGGACTACTTTATATGTATTAAACATTTATCATATTTATTCTGCTATCTTCATTGCTTTCTCATGATAGTTCATTACTAGTAGTTCAAGACTATGATTTGGTTTACCCACTGGAGGGTTATAGTAGGTGCCATCACGATATGAGAAATCTGGTCGTGACAAATTGGGATTGGTGCCTAGGTTTACCAATGTGTTGGTACAAGAGCTAAGTGTCTAGTAGAGTTTTGTGGATCAGTGCGAAGACCTTTGTATCCTATCTTTTGGAGGTTATAAGGCATTCTTAGGAAATTCTATTCTTTACTCCTTGTTGTGTGTCCATATTTTTATGAGCCTCTACTACATTCTTTGACTCTATTATGTTCTAGATAGGTGATATGAGGTTGTCAATAAATGCGGATGAGACTTCAACACGTGTTTCCAGGGCTTCAGCACAATGTTGATTTAGGGAGTCAGAGATTAATAGTAAAGATCTTCAGTATCAACCAAAAGATTTGGGTCTAAATCAGACTCCGACAGAGTTCACGACTGCTTCAGCTATTCAAAATTCAACATTGGGGATTTTGAGCCTTTCCACGGATGCCTCACAGCCAGGGATGATATTTGATACATCGATCAATTCTCAGACTAGAGTTGGGTGTATTGCTGTTCAACAGGGTTATTTATTGGTTTTGGAGTATGAGATTGCGTTTCTTGAGTGGGACATACATACTCCTATGTTATATCCTTCAGAGCAAAAGATGGTGTGTGGGATTATTAGAGGATTAGCTCTTCCACTCTAATTGGCATCGGGGCATTTGATAGAAGCTAGGTCTTCTTCCTCTCAAGTTGTTAACACGTAAAGGCCACAGAGAGAGCATGTATTAAGATTATGGAGGTGGTAATAAAAGGACATATCATCAGTATAATTTTATTAGTATTCAATCCGGGAGTGAGGATCCTTTAGGTGGATATTAGTTTCACTTAGAGTCTATCAATTCTATACAGAGAGCGTTTTAGACTATGGGTGGCACTCAGATTAGTCGTGGTAGTCATGATGGGCATAGTTCTTGTCAGGACATGCAGAGTATTTAGTATGGATTTTTAAGATGTGGCGACTGTCCTGGATCAGTGGGTGTAGTACCTCATAGTATTCAAGAGATTTCTTTGGTTTTAGAAAGATTGGTTACTAGAGTGCCCCAGATACAAGTTGGTTGTTCAGATAGAGTTAGCTTTTGATCCTCATAAGCATAGAGTTCCCGAGGCATGTTATGATTGCGGGGAGGATGGTTATTTTTGTAGGGAGTGCCTCTAGCATTAGTTGGTTAGGCAGTTGGGGTCAACCTTTTTTTCTTGCTAGGTTAAGGCTTCAGGGTTTTTTACGACTGATGAGAGATTGATCACTGGTTTAGAGAGTGTCCTTGACACAATATTATTGTTCATTCAACTCGCCCAAATTAGTCTCATGTCTTGTGACACCTTCACTTAGAGATAATTCACTTAGTACCTCAGTCGGTGGTTGTTCAAGTTGGAACCCGCTCAGATTCATTCTCTCTAAGGCATATCAGGCATAAGACTCTGAATTTCACCATGATAGACGCATTTTTTATTTCTGAACTTTACCTTTTAATTTGAATGTATTGGGATTTTTATTCCCATCGATGATTATATGCCTTGGTATTTTTATGTTGATTGTTGTGCCCCTTGGTGTAGAGTTCGGGATTATGTGACTAGCTCTATAGATAATTTCTTTTAATAGTCGATAGAGTGAATCAGTGTTGATACTTCCCTAGGGGTGTAGCATTTGGGTTCGAGACCCATTTACCTTGGCATATTGGACTTTTTATAGCCCTGGAGTGGTACTTGTTACTAATTCTCATTTTTGGTACCACTTACTCCTTATGTTGATGTTTATATTTCTGTTGTTATTATTTTCATTGTTTGATGTTGATCGATCCTTGCATGATAGACGACTAGACTAGCACTAATAGGTAGAATTCCCTTCCTCGTGATTCTTGTTTGTCAGCCTAGACGACAAGCGTAGTTGGATGATTTCTCTTTTATAGTTAGGTAAGGTTGTTCATTTTTCTCTTCTACTGGAGATTTTAGGTTGGTTATTGAATGGGACATGAAAGTGAAGGTAGGTTGGACTTCTTTGGTTTGGGACAGTTCTAAAGTTGTCTATTTGGTTTTAATCCCCATTTCTGAGTTTGAGATTCTAGGACTTGCCTTCTATTATGTGGACATTTCAGTATTGGTTATTCTTTTTACAACCCATTTTTGAGGTTGACTAATTTGGGATCTATTTTTTTTATTTGTCTAGGTCATCACCCGATAGTGATCTTGATATTGATGTTGAGACGTCCTGGGCTTACCTTTCAAGTTTCTTGAGTCCATCCCCTGGTGATAGCTTGATCTTGGTATTGGTGTGGAGTTGGATACTTTATCTTGCCATGGTGTGGTTCTTGTTCTAGTAGAGTTAAGGGAGGTAGAGATAGGTGATCTTGTCCTGTGACCACTTCTTTAGTTAGAAAATTGGGTGTTCGTTATTGAGATGGAATATAACATTGAATACTTTTTGGCTAAGGTTGCACTTCTCCGAGTTGTTAGAGTTTTGGATATTACTAGTACGATTTGCAGTCTTGGTGAGTTCTTAGGTATGCTTTGGGAATTCATGCCCTTCAGCAGATATGGAGTTGATTGCTTATGCTTTCATCTTGTGCTTTATCCTCTGTTATGATTTTATTCTTCATCTATATTTTGATTTTGTCTCTGGCAAGAACTAGTAGGATAATGTCTGATTTAGATGGTAAGGTTGATTTGGATATTTGGCCTTAGATTGGATTTTTCAACTTCAATTTGGATTTGACGCCTTGGAATGACGGCTTGAGGATTATGATAGATTTGGAGTATGGATGCTTACTCATCTACAAGATTGGTTTGGCTAGTTGAGATCAATTGATTCAGCCTTGGTTTTGAGATATTAGCTGGGATTTATAGAATTGGGGTTCATCTATAGGCTGGCTAAGCCTACTCCTTAGCTACCTATTTGGTTTTCTTCAGATGGATTGGAGCTGATATATATTCAGATGGTGTCCTATTGGCACTTGATGATGTTTTTTTTTTGCTCTTTGCCTCGATTTATAGTTTTGGTCAAAAAAAATTATTACCAACACAGTAGGAGTAGTGTACTCGAGTCAGATTCAACTTGGTTTCATCCTCAGTTAATGGGACATCTTGGAGAGGATCGTTCAGTGGTGAGAGTTTGTCTTTCAGACTCCCGACTGTCAGTTTAAGGGTCATCTAGACTAGTTGTAACATTGACAGTGGGTTGCAGACTTTGGCCATCTCCATTGTGTACCCGGGTAGCATCTTATGGGCTTATTCTTATGCTTGTCATTATGGATTTTAGTGGTGTTGATACCTAATTTTTTCCCTCCCCGATTGGATTTATTCTCGAGATTCTTTGATTCTAAATAAATTTTAATATTTATTCTATCCAAATAAATTCTTTCAAATATTCATCTGGGTAATTTGGTCATTTTAAGAAGTAATTATATATTTTCATATTCATACATACGAAATTGAATAATTTCGTTACTTAAATAATTATTTTTTATAAAAATTAAATTTTAATCAAGGATTATCTTGAAAATTAATTCAAATGGTTAAAATTTTGATGTAACTATAATTTAGTTTCAAAAATAATTTATTTGAAAAGATATTTGTTTGATTTTTATTAAATCAAGAAGGTCGAGATTAAATACAGTATTAATTCATATCGGTCCCCGATTTGATTTAGCCAATCTATTAGATTTGGCCCCAATTGGAATCAACTTGATCACAATTATAATGCAATTGGCCAATTGATTTGCAATATGGCCAAAACTTAAATGAAATTAGCCAAATCCTTAATAACCAAACCCACCAAATTACAACCCTCTCTCACCTAAAATTGGGCCAGCTGTTAACAACACCAGCAGCCCAATATTTCACAACCAGCTACCCTAGCCGGCCTACTTTCCTTTTACCTTCTACCTTTAGCAAATCAGCCCAATCAGCCACACCGCCCCAACCCAATGTCTTCCTGACCCGGCCCAATAACCACTTCTCTTTTATTCATCAGAAAAAGCTTTCACCGTACAGCTCAACAACAAACGTCATAACAGCATACAATATGCGTACAACTAGGGGTGACATAAAATACCAAAAATCGAATTATCGAACTAAATCAAAAAATTTAGTAATTGGTATTCGATAATTTGGTAGTTGGGATGGTATTTGGAAGTAAAATTTTAAAATTACGATATTTGGGTTCAGAATTGATAAAAAATATTACTACCGTTTGATATTTGATATTTTTTGAAATTCTAATTATAGTTAAGTGACTCATAGGCCACATACCTAGTCCACACTCCAAAGGTCACATACTTGTGTGAATATTGCCCAAGCAAACTTTGAACTGTTAAACACAGTCATAAAGTAGACTTTTAACTTTACACAGCAAATTTCCTTGCAACCAATATATGACAACTTTTGAAAAAAATATCACGCTAAGATTGAAAATCGGGGTGTGGAAGTGAACAACAAAAAAGATGTCTTCATGATATGATACATAACACCATTGCTGGCTGCACTTGCCCAACTCTAATGTTCCTAACGCAGGTCGGATTATGGATTTAACCAAGGGTACTTGGTCAAGCTTTCTTAATCCTTGTGTTCATATGTCAATAGCGGATAGAAGCAAAACTCAGCATTTGACAGACAACATAACATATATTACTCTCCATCACATTTATAAAAAGTAATATTATGACTTTACATCACATTTACATCCAGTTCGTAACATTCAGTTCGTGTTGCATCCAGCTTGATGTAAATGTTATTCGTGTTACATCCAGTTCTCCCCTTCTTGGAGCTGGATCAAACTACAATAACATAGGTTTTAAGATGTTTCATTAATTGAGTCACACGTATCAATGTGTAACAAGACCAAATAAAATTAATTTTTTCTGATGTAAAATTATGTATTCAGAGGTGTCAAACTACCAAACAAAATTGAATTTTTATGAAAACGTTGGTTGGAAATCACCACTATTATCACCACATAGGATCACTACAAGCATGTCCAACTTTAATATGGTAATACCGAATTTTGTACCGAATCATAATTTAATTTACCGATTATCGAACTGAAATTTAATGGTATGATATTCGATATCTACTTTCAATTATCAATTATCAAATTACCAAATTCAAATTATAAAAATATCGAACCGAATATCGAATTTCCACCCCTACTTACAACAACTACCAACGCCGACTAGCATTCAAACCACTGGATATTAGGAAATCCGATGGTTTTTTCATCTCTTCCCTTATCTGTCTTCTCTTGTTACCCGCAATTTTCAGCCTTTCTCCATCATATCACTTCAATTCGTTTCTGAAAGGGGAAGAATATGAAGATTCAATGGTTCTTGAGGTACTTTTTCTTTGAATCAGCGGACAAACAACTGTTCATCTTGAAGAACCGAAATTATCAAATCCAAAATCTGAACCTTTCAAATTTTTCTGAAAAAGGTGATTTTCTTTTCTCAATGCTCAAAACCGTCATTTAATTTGAAATTTTAAAAGCTTCAGAGAGAAGCTGTTTGGTGACCCCTGATTTGGCCTATAAAAGGGGTTAAGTTGTAGAGAAAGAGGGGATATGGGATTTCACTACTTCTCTACCCTTTTTTCATATACTTGCGGTTGACCTGATTTGCTCTCACGTGGCTCTCATTGTTTTCTTCAGCTGAGTTTGTAGTCGAAGATAGTGGCGGAATCGTTATTCGACTCGTCTTCCTGGTTCGCTGCTCCAAAAAAGGTGAGAACCTTCTCCCCAATCTCCTTTGTATGAATGAAAACATTGTTGTGAAAAATTGGTTGTGTTTATTATCGTTTCATCAATCTCCTTTGTATGAATGAAAACTATGTTGTGAAAAATTGGTTGTGTTTATTATCGTTTTATCGATGAATTGATTGTGCTATTTAGGAGTAGCATCCGAAGTCTGTATTAGGATTATGAAAACTATGTTGTGAAAAATTGGTTGTGTTTATTGCCGTTTTATTGATGAATTGATTGTGCTGTTCCGGAGTAGCATCCGAAGGCTGTATTAGGATTATTTGATATGATTTCACCCTCTCATTTCTAGTCACGGGCAGATTCAGGATTCGGAGTCTACGGGTGCCAAGTAGACTCATGATTAAATCAATCGGAGACTCTATATCCTAGATGCAAGCAAACTTCTGACCAAGGGGCTCATTCGAACCTCGATGAAAAACTATACTATTTATATTCGATTAAATTAATTTTATATATATATATAATCAATATTGAACCCTCTTTGATTAGTTTTCATATTTACTTCTTTTGATTTTAAATCATCTTAGACTTTGGTTACTTCAGCTTTTTACTTATTCTACAAGAGAAAACAAAAAAATCTTTAAAAGTTAGAAAGGATTGTGGACATTGAGAAAACCTCAAAGTGATGAGGCTGGGACAATAACTAACAAAGAAATTTCATGGATTGGAGAACGAGATAATAAGCAAGAAGATGAACAAAACTTAGGGTTCTTTTCTACTTTCTACTCTTAACATTTTTTTTTTTAATGCTTCGTCCTTCTGAAATTGCACAAGGTTGAAAGTTTGAGCCATGTGTTTTACTGATGTTTATTCCATTTCTTTAACACTGTTCTTCCTCTTGTTTTTAAACAGTTAATCATTGGGGAATATAATTGAAGTTGACTGACTTCACTAGTGCATATATTTTGAATTTCCCAAAGAGAAAAATTTATAGAAAGTATGATTTTTTGAAACATTGTCCCATGATTTATTAGTTATGAAATCAACATCGTCCGATTAGTGGATCAGAATTCATATATACTTTTGATAGTAAATATTAAAAAGAGTAACTTGTTTATTTTATACTAAACAAATACTAATTAAAAACAAATAAAAGAAAAGGAACATAACTGAACTTAAAACTAATAAAAATTACGTTTCAGAATTCATATATGCTTTTGATAATAAATATTAAAAAGAGAAACTTGTTTATTTTATACTAAACAAATACTGATTAAAAAGAAGTAAAAGGAAAGGAACATAACTGAACTTAAAACTAATAAAAATTGCATTGCAAGGTATCGAAACCGAGCACCTTATGCAAACTAAGTAATCCTCTACCACTTGCACCACAGACAGCTTATGTTGATAGGGTGACAAGTTTATTATTTATATATATGATGTATATATACCCCTATATATAGAGAGAGTTTCCGTCGAAGTTTGCGGGTGGTGTGGCACCCTCACGAGCCTTAATAGATCCGCCCCTGTTTCTAGGTAATCCACAGAGAATATCCCGACTGATTTTCGTTGCTATATCCCACATAACTGGACCCCCTATTTATTCCCGAAATAGTTTAATGTAATCTTTCTTCTATTTGAAATAACACCCTAAAGCAACCCCTGTATCTGAAAATTTTACAGATTTCCTTACCGCGTGATGCATCCTGCTAGACATAACTCAAGCTAATGTGTGTCTTAGTTTACTTAATTATCCTAGTGACTTGCTTCATGTTGATTATTCCGTAGGATGATGTTTATAGTCCCACTTGTTCGAAGTTTCCCGTATGTTGAAAAAAATTGTCATTAAGAGAGATCGTGACCTTGAAAATGTACTAATTACTTGTTTTTCTTATGTTTTGAATTTTTTTACCATTGGGATGCGATGCAACAACTTTTCAGGATTTAACTCAATCGTTTATGACATCCGTGCTTGGCCTCTTTTAATAAAGTTTGAATCAATGAAGTTCTGAAAATGCATTTCTTCG
Organism: Capsicum pubescens; assembly: GCA_030864215.1. Taxonomy (NCBI): domain Eukaryota; kingdom Viridiplantae; phylum Streptophyta; class Magnoliopsida; order Solanales; family Solanaceae; genus Capsicum; species Capsicum pubescens. Next base: position 242,562,736 of record CM061538.1, read on the forward strand.
TAAACTTGATCAAGAAATCCTTTCGTATGTTAGATTCGTCAAAATCGACCCTCTTTCTTCTTAAAACGGACGGATTTTAAATAGATACGATTCCGATCTTCTTTTGATGTATTTTATTGTTCACCATTATCTGTAACTAGGCCAAAAACACCTGGTGTGGAAGGAGCACTTCTTTTAAATGATAGGTTGTTAGGAGTTGGGACCAACAAAGATTTATCCCATTTTAGACATATTCAGGGTTGTTGTAAAAAAAAATAAGAATAAGAATAAGAATAAATGTTTAATATATTTTATTAAGTTGTTATATTCTTTTGAGTCTTTTTCCTTGCTTGATGAGTTTCACCCATATCGGCTTTCCATAAGCTACTTAATAAATGCATTCATTTATTTGTGATAATTACTGTTTGCAATTTAAGTACCAAAATTATGGTTTATGTTTTTTGTTAATAAATTGTTCTCTAATTGGCTTATGTTTGAATATGTTTACTTGACAGTGTGTCCTATTACATAAATTAAGTTAAAAGTGTCTTCTTTAGATTGTTCTCCACATATGTTATTTATTAATATTAAACTAATGTGGGTCTTTTACTAATCATTTTTTTTTTCTCTTTTTTTTTTTAATTTCATTGCATGAAAATCCTTCATTGAGTCCATCGGACGCTTATCTGTTGCATTCCATGGTGTTAAGCCCAGACTCCATCGAGTCAAAACCTCAATCGAATTCACAAATGAACTTATATATGCACAAACAAGCTGGTATACAGTTGTATACAACTGATATACATTAGGAGGCAGCATCTGCGTGTTATACCGTGGTTTATGATGAAAAATGGAGTCAAAATATGCAGCTTATCGCGTTGATATACACTGTATACACATCGGTATACACAAAAACGCTGGAAATGAGCTACTGATATAAAAGGGCTATAAATGGGCATGGAATTGGTCTAAAATTGGACAGATTTTTAAATGGGCAAAAAGGGGCCCAATTCTCACTCTTCTCTCTTTAGTTATCTATTCTAACTTATTTATTTGTATTTGCTTGAACACTTTAATCAATTAATCTAAATAAATTCCCAAGACATCGCCATTTTTCTTTTATCTTCATTTTTTTTCCTTTCGTTACTTGAATTTTCCTTTTATTATTATTATTATTATTATTATTATTATTATTATTATTATTATTATTATTATTATTATTATTATTATTATAAGATGGACTTTATGTTAAACTTTTTGAACACAAACTTTTTTCACATTAAAATGACTAGCGTTTGTTCAAGTAATAATTAATCGCGTGTAGGTTAAAAGAGTTTTCTCAAGCATGAAAAGAATTAGGTTTTGTTAAATTGGAAAGTTTAAACTCTCTCATAAACGATTAAATATTTCTTACTTAATAGTTCCTCTTAAAATCTATTATTGTTAAGATTTTTAAGTTAACATTGACCCTAAAAATACATTTCCTTAAAAAATAATAATCTATCTTAAAACGAAATAAATTATTATTTTCATTAAAGCTACATTGTTAAAAAATGGACTTTTGCTTAAAATTTCCTTTAGCTTAAAAGACTCGATGAAATAAAATGATTTTCAAAAATATTTTATAAAAAAATTGAAAATTTCCGTTACCCATTTTCTCTAATTTTAAAGGTTTATTTTCGTTTTTGAACCTTTAAAATTCATCTAAGTTTTTTTTATTTTTTCTATAAAAATTAAGTGGTGACTTTGTAATTTTTTCTTAAATTATTTTGACATTTTTCTTTAAGTTTTGAAATAATTTGAGTAGTCGAAGATCATTTCGGGATTTATATTGTTGTAAGAATTGGAATGAGGGATTGTGTATGTCCGGGGGAACTTACATTGGAAATAATGTTTGCGATGTTGGGGTTTATATGGTCATATATCTGGATACACATTATATTTTGGATGGCTATTGCCTTGATGTCCTTAGCCTTTTTTTATTTCCTCCGTACGTGCAGCTAACACACACTTGGGCCCTTTCGGCGGGGGAGGGAGGGGGTCGGACCATATAGCACGTGGATGCCTTTAGGACGAAGCGAGCTACATAGTTCAAACTAATGGCTTAAACTTTTATGTTCATGGCCCTTGTCTCTATCCCGACATTCTATATATATGTATATAAATGTTCTGCATGTGGTTTCTGACAGATTTTTGGAAATAACATTATTTTATCCCTATTTCCTGAGTTACATGCCAGTGCTCTCCCCACTGACCATCCCCAGACGCTACATCATTTTATGATGTAAGTTTGGAGGACTTTTTTGTTGCTCCTGTGCAGCGTTAGGTGTTGTGGTATGTCTGTTGTATTGCTGTGAAGTGGTGAGCCTTCATCTTTTGAAAGTCCCTATCTTGTCATTAGTTTTTTCTCTCTCCATATTTTGAGAATTTTGGATTTATTTTGTCATAGTCGGGGGGATGTCCCAAATTCATTTAGTATTCTTGGTTTAGAGGCTTTTGTGGACAAGTATTGGATCGATATTTTGTTTTGATTCTTATAACTATCCCTTTGTTTATTTATCCATCTTATTGCTATTTTGGTTGACTTCTGCTATTTACATTTATGGTTCTCTTGAGGCAAGGCTAATGGGGTTGCCTCCGGCCCATGGTGGGCTTGAGATTACTCATCACAACTAGGTTCAGGTTTGGGTGATGACAGAAAACGTGTCTCCTATTTATAAGTTCTTGAAATTAGCCAAGTGAGGATTACTCTGGGATAATACTTAATGGAATTTCGCTAAGTTCCAGGTTGATAAGAATGGCCAGGTTTATAATCTTTATTATCTTACAACATCTCCTCTCTCAATTGAGATAACGATTTTGTGTTAACTTGAAATACTCAATGCAACTTTCGTATAATATTGATTTGCGCAATAATTCTTATGACTTTATGGTCGTATTGTTGAAGATGGATATCAAAGTGCTACTAGGAATGACGTAGTTGCCAAGGGTTGAGCCTTCAATGATGTGGATCTGTTAAGTCCTTAGTTTTAATGATTGACAAACCATCAACTTTGGGACCTGGTTCACAAAGAGCCTTGTGATGATAAAAATGAATCTGCTTAGGGACCAGGTTCATTGCGCCCACATCTCTTTCACTTAGTCAACAATGTAACTTGAAAAAATATTGTTTGGTAGAAAGTTTGTGGAAATACTGCACCACTTTTGGTTCCAGCCAATAAGAGGAGTCCTAGGTTTTCTTGTCTCATATATATGCAATATATTACAACAAGAAAACCCAAGCTTCTATATGCAAACAACATCAAATCTCTCTTGTAGCAATTCATCATCCAAAGCCTCACTTGAAATAGAAACCTGCTCAGACGTCATTTATGTCTCAAGATCTTGTTATATTTGAGTCTTTATTTTATGGTTTGTAAACGTTTAGCCTACTACTATTGTTCATTAATAGTAGATGTGCTATCATTGTTGATAGTGTCATCTAAAGTTAGTTGACATAGAGGCTAGAGTTAGCTTGGTACTGATTCAGTTAGAGTTAGTTGTGTCAGTTTGTGAAATAGAGTTATTGCATTGGAGTTTCCTTTTGTAATGAAGTTATTAAAAGGAGAATAGGATTAAGAGGTTAATTATAGAACCATGGCGTGTGTATTCAAGGTTGATTGAACATAGTGAAGTGGTTGGAAATTCTACGTGGTAGGTCGTGATTTTACTCCCTCGAGCAAGGAGATTTCCACATAAAATATGGTGTGTGTGCATTGTTCTTTACATTTATTTTACTTTTAATCTTGTTCATCACTGCATACAGTTGGGACAAGGTTCCTAAGTTGGTGGGCGATTCATGTAGTTCTTCAGCATCAATTTCAGAAACGTTGGAATAGTTTGACCCTTATTTTCGTGTGGATAAATTCTAAAGGGTGTCTAAAAATAATTCAAAATATAATGTATTAGTAATATTTGCATTAATAATGCAAGTATTAGTTATGCTAAGACTATTTCTTATGCAGTGTTTGATTTAGTGTGTTTAAAATAACTTGCATTGCATATTTCTAAAAAAAATATTTACAAATATATCTTTCACAAATATAATGGAAGTAATGTGGAAAGGGTTTTGAGGGGTTATTGTGTCTCTACCCAAGCTAATGCATGTCTTAAGTCCCATGCATTGTTAATGTCGTGGTTTCTCATGTATTAGTAATGCATATTACAATACCAAATAGAGTGTATAATTAATGCTTGTATTAGTTATACATAGGTTGAGAAAATGTATCAAACAAGATATTAGTAATACATAAAGCTAATGCATGTATTGTTTTTTCTTCTGCATCCTACCAAAAGTTTAATAAAGAGTTTTATATTAAAATTTAATAATAATGTGCAAGTGTTGATTAAACTAGTAATAGAAAATTAAGCGTTGAGATGCTTGTTAAGAGAAATGACTTGCACTCAAAAGCAAGGAGCAGAGTCATTTTGTTCCTTTGGATGAAATTTTTTTTTGTAGCAAAGGAAAATCGGATCATATTTATTTTGCGCCATGACAATCTCACTCGAATTACGGGAACCTACAGATATTAGTAGAGTATACTGGTGTCCTTGCCCATAGAGTCCTCTCCCGTCACAATGCTGGACTGATCCCCGGAGGTGAAGCCAACTTATTGCTGATTGAATAACACAAAATTTAACTTATATATATATATATATATATATATATATATATATATATATATATATATATATGCTCATTCATACCAAACACACATTTTGATATTTTTTTTGTTAGGTTGACACCCAATCTAAGAAGCACACCTTTGACTTCTATTTTCTTTTCGCAATAAACGAGTGAATCATTAATTTGTATATTTGGGATCTAAAGGGAGTAAGAAATGATCCATAATCCGAAAGACATAACCTTTGCTTGCTACTATTTGGAGCAAGAGCTTGGTTCATGATGCCCTTTTTATTGATTTTGACGATTGAATTTCTCTATAAATGAAAAAGGGGTGCTTCGGGATAGGGAGTGGTTATTAGTAACAGGGCAAAATAAAGAGTAATGACAAAGGAAAGGGGAATGTCTATATTAGATCCAGGACCGGCTTCAAGGTGAAGCCACCGAAGCAAGCACTTTAGGCCTCCGATTTTTGGAGGCTTCATTTTTTTTTAAAGCATTATAGGTTTGTAGTGTTTTTTTTAGATTTTTTTCTTTAGAAAATATTGAATATTTCTTAATATTTTCTTCATCACATTTTAATTTCTCTTAAGTTCAAATAAAAATATCAATTTAGAAATTCAAGATTAAAGTTGTCAATCAACATTAAAAAAATTTCTTTTAATACTCTCAAATCCAAAAAGAACGTCTAATAAATAGAGGTAACTTAGAAAACCATACCTTCTATTTATTATTTTGATTAATGGGGCAAAAAAAATCAAAGCAACAATTACAGTTGAATCGAAGAAGTTGAAAGATAAGCTGTATTTCGGTCAAATAAAAAGATTTTACTATATTATGAATGCATATTTTTCTTGATCCTATGTAATTGTCTTAGCTGAATTTTTTTTATTAAAAATAAAATTTTAAAAATATTACTTAAGCTTAAAAAAAAATATTTCAAGCGATATAAAATGAATTAAGCATACTATTAATTGAAAAGGGATTTTTTTAGATAAATCAATTACAAAACAATTTTATTAATAATTTTACACCTCAAAAAACTATAAATATAGATTTGTAAAAAAATAATTTCAAAGCCTCATTTTACAATTTCGCTTTAGGCCATCAATTATGTTGAGCCACCCCTGATTAGATCAATTGATTCATCATGGTAGAGAAGAAAAATAATGCATGGACCATACTCGAGCTTTGCAGCAATATCTTAGCTTCAGAATACCATAGCTTCAGCAACTCATCCTCCAGACTTGGATATTCCATTATAAAACGACATTCTTTTATTGAAAATAGTTCTTAAAGCATCCAAATAAAAGAATTGTGATAAAAGTCCTTCCGAACCATAGAATTGGTAATGTTTGCATCTTTGTTTTGCTAAGACATCAGCTACTGGATTTGCTTCCCTCTGAACACATAGTTGATTAAGATTTTCAAATCAACTAGAGCGGTTCATTTGATAACCACCTCTTTAGCATGACTAGACATTCCGCAGGTGCCCAATTTGGAGCTGTATGTCCAGCTCCTTGGAGAGAAATTATCATAGTTAGACCCCAAATCTATGTAGTACTCTCTCGGTTTTAATTTGCTTATCTGATATTGACTTAAAATAGAATTTTAATAATTAAAAATGATTTTGAAATCTTGTGATATTAAACTAAAGATATTTAGAATGTACAAAAATGTTCTTTAATCATGTGGTCTTAAACATGCTATAAGAAAAGTTAGACATCCCTATTGATAGTCTACATGTACATTTTCAAAGTTGAGGTATTTACAAGTCACACTTATGTCAAGTTGAAGCGTCTAGATGATCACAATGAAAGATAAGAGTGATTAACTATCAATAGAGGCCTAGTTAACATGTTTATCTTTGTATTTATGCTTAGTTAAACGTATAATACTGTATTACCTGTAAATAAGAGATCTCAAGCCTTTAGTGATAAGATATGCATCATACGGTCTACTGTTGTTGACATTTCTTGTAAAAGGTGAGTTGCTCCTGCATTGTTCACATACTCTACTTGTCCCCTGCGGTTGATATATATCACTCATTACTTAGAGCCTGTTTCGCCAAGCTTATAAAACATGTCACCTTTTCAATATTTTCTTTTATGATTTCATACCTTTCGAACATGAAGAGCTTCTCTAACTTGTCTGTATAGGCTTGAATCTCAGAGAGTTTCATCCAATCTCTCTACAAAGTATCATAAAAATATAAATACAGATAATATAGATCATATATAATACGATATTAGTAGAAATTAATCAAAATCTTATTAGACATTTTACTGATCCATGAAGTGTAGAAGCCATGGATCTTCTTGAGCCATTCGAATGGTGAGCCCTTACAGAGACAGGATCATAAATGGGCTCTAGAATATGACTTTCAACAATTCCTTTTCGCGACTGCAGTAAACAATTTTTGCAGTTAATTAATTTTTGCAGGAAATTATTTATTCTCTTTCACCAAATTAATTGATGCATGACACTTGACATATGTTCGTTTAGTCTAAAACTTAAGTATAGGTTAGTATTCCATATATATCGAATGCGAGTATGTATTAATTAAAAATAGCATAACCATTACTAACAGAATTGAAAGTACGCATATCTCTTGAACAAAATGCATTGCTTGTGTCGATATGGTTGTACTCTCATCTACAGTAGCTACTAATGACGGTTTAGTAAAAAATAACTAAAGTCACATTAGTAGCTCAAATTGGCTATATGAACTTTCACCTTGTTGGCGAGGTTCGATTCTTCATGTGATTATAAGATCTCTTCTCCCATTTTCGCTACCCCCATTTTTTTCCTTTTAAAAAATACGTTCCTTAATTGGTGGGTGTTAACAGGCTAATTATACTAAAAGTTTGTTGGCCAAACTTCTAAAACGACTAGCTTATTTTGGAAAATGACCTTTTCAGAAGTATTTCAAAGTGTATTTTATTTGCTATACAAGTGCTGCTTTTAGCTTTTGAAAACACCTATAGGTTCACATCCAACTTACGGCCAGAAGATTCATTCGAATCCAATTTGACGAAAAATTATACTATTTATATATGATTGAAATTATTCTGCATGTGTATGTAATAGATTTTGAACCCCATTCAGCCAGTTTGTGTGTTTAAATTCTGACTCTGCTACCTCTTCTACAACACTCCAGAAAGACTTATTCTCTCAAAGAAAATTCCCAAATACCTCAGTATTTATCTAAAATAAACACTTTTGGTCTCTAAAAAACTTGACCAACCAGGATATTATTAAAACTTGAAAGTCAAAAGAAACAATGTCAAAGAGTAGTAGCTAGTACATGCCTGGTATAGTTCTTCAGAAATAAGACCCATACCATGAGCGAAAGGGATCTTAGAATCATCTTCATCAGGGATAATTATCTTAAGATCGATCCATGGCTTGACTCCAGCATCAATTCCTGCAAGGTTTATCTATGTAATATATAAGCTCGTTAGAATTACACAATCAGTTCATTAATAATAATTACACGTAAATCTTTATAATAATCATTAATTGATAATGTAAAGATGATATGTAGCTATCACCGAGAATATAAAAATCATACAACTTTAGGGTGTGGTCGGTATGGGGGAAAATATTTTTCAAAATTTTCATATAAGCTCTTAAAAATTGAAAAAATGACTTTTCTAGTGGAAGTAGGAAAAACAAGTTTTACAAGTTACATTCCATATGGAATGTATCTCCTCATCCTTCATCACACCTCATCTTCACCGCAACCCCATAGTCCCCATACCAACCTCCCACAATATTTGTCTAAATTATATCTCGACTAGAGACATAGGCTTTTTCCATCGCAAATCAATGACATATTTTCTGTGTAAAACATGATTCTCTCACTCATTTCCCACCAAACTAGCTCACTAGAAAAACACAAGATGGAAAATGAATTATCATTCAAATATTGAGAAGTTTTCTAATTTTTTTTTTATGTGAAAGCATTATTATTATTACTTTTTTCTCACCGATTCAATCAAAATATCTGTGGGAACAACAAGAAAATATCTTTCAGTCAAAATTTTTAATGAGAAAATAGTGATTTTTTAGTGTTGTATATAAATGCATTTACAATAATATGTTTTGTTTGCTTATTAATATACTAGTGGTGATAGGCCCGTGCTAAGCACATGCCCAACATGCTAAGCTTCGATTTTTAAAATTATTATAAAAGTAGTGAAACAAATTGTTATTATTAAATAATTTTAAATAATTAAGTTTTTAATTATTTTAATTTATAATATTTTTTCTTTTATTCTATTTTAAGTGACACCAATATAATTTTGAGAGTTAAACAAATATTACTATTGAAGTAGCGAAACAGACATGTCTTAAATGACTTATAATAACTAATTAGAAGTGATATAGCAAAATTGCTATAAAAAATACTTGTAAAATAATTTTATTAAGCCTCATATAAGTTGTCAAGTTAATTTAAAATATAAAGAGTTAATTAATTATTTTATGTTTATTTTACTTTTTTTTACCCAATTTATTAACTTTTTAATACTTAAATGATTTGTAATTTGAGGTGATGTAGTAAATTATGGTTGAAGCAGCTGAAACAGATATGACATAAATATCTACTTTACTTTTTAAAATTAAATAATATTAATTTTCTAATACGTAAATGACTTATAATAATTAATTATCTAATACTTGAATGACTTATATTAACTATCTAGAAGTGATATAATAAAATTACTATAAAAGTTACTTGTGATTATTTTTTTTTAAAGCAAACCCCGTATAAGTTGTCAAGTTAATTTAAAACAATAACGACTAACTAATTAGAAGTGATATAATAAAACTAATATTAAAAGTACTTGTGAATTTTTTTTTTAAGTGGACTACATATAAGTCGTCAAATTAATTTAAAATATCAAGAGTTAACTTAGAATTTTATATCCGTTTTACCTTTTTTATGAAATATTATCAATTTTTTAATGCTTAGATGATCTATATTAATTAATTAGGGGTGATATAATAAAATCACGATTGAAACAATTTAAACAGATATGTCATGAATGTTTATTATATTTTTAATTAAATATTATTAATTTTTTAATACGTAAATGACTTATAATAATTAATTAGGAATGATATAGTAAAATCACGGTTGAAGTAGCTGACTCAAGCATGTCATAAATATCTATTTACTTTTTTTAATTATGTATTATTAATTTTTTAATACGTAAATAACTTATAATAATTAATTAAGAATGATATAGTAAAATCACGGTTGAAGCAGTCTTGTCATAAATGAGTAACAATAGGAACTGCAATTCCGCTATATGAGTCTCCACCAACATAAAAAGGAATTGAGATATTCTGGGTGCTCAACTAATAACCACTGCAAATTACTAAAGAAAATTAGCAATTAACAAAGCTACGTAAATTCAATTTGTGGCAGAGCTAAAATTTTTATTATGAGAATTTAATGTACGAAAAAGTAAATACACAAAGAAGTCAAAGAGAATTAACATTTACTGCCTCCGTTCCTTTGATAGTTGTCATAGTTTCCTTTCTAAGAGTCAAACGATATAAACTTTGATCAATATTTTAAAATGTAGTTTTTCGCTATATTGCTATGATAAGAATTGCAATTTATAGTATAATTTTTGAATATCTAAATTTTAATTTTAAAATATCAAATTAATCTAATCTAATTAAACTTTAAAAATTAATCAAAATGACTTTCGAAAAGAAAAATGTAACAACTAAAAGAGAAAGGAGGAAGAGCTATATGGACAGAATGTAATTTTCAGCTGAAGGATGAACCCCTGGCCTTCTCTAACTCCACTCTTTCAACTTTTTTAGTTCATAAAAATTGAAGTACCTTACGAAGAAATTGATAAGCATGATGAGCTGCTTGTAAATTATTCGAATGATTTGCCTTTACTGGAGCTGCATAGGAGAATCCAGTCCCTAATGGAAAATCTACAAATATAATTTTTGCCACCTAAAATTTCATTAGTTAATTAGCACTAATTGGATAAAGTCAATTTTATATCATTCAAATGCATATACCCAAGTTGTCTGATCTCACCTTTGTGTATGCCTATGGATTTGAAGACTGTTGTCAAGCTACCAATATATTCTTTAAAATCAAACATCATAGGTCCTACGGATTAAGATCATAATTAGTAGCTTAAAAACTTGGGGTAAATTAGTATAAATATTTTCTACATTTTTAGGAGTGTGTCCAAATTAATATTCAGTGGAATTTCGCCAAGTTCCTTTGTTGATAAGAATGGCTGGATTTATGATCTTTATTATCCTACAACATCTCCTCTCTCAATTGAGATAACGATTTTGTGCTAATTCGAAATACTCGGTGCAACTTTCCTACAAGATTGATTTGTGCAATAATTCTTACGACTTTATTGTCGTGTTGAGGCAGAGGGATATCAAGGTGCTGCTAGGAACGGCGTAGTTGCCAAGGGTCGAGCCTTCAATGATGTGGATCAGTGAAGTTCTTAATTTTGATGATTGGAGAACGATCAACTATGGGACCTGGTTCATAAAGAGCCTTGTGATGATAAAACTGCAACTTCTCATAGACCAGGTTCATTGCGTCCTCGTCTCTTTCACCCAGTCAGCAATACAACTGTAAAAAGTATCATTTGATAGAAAGTTGGTGGCAAAGCTGCAACACTTTTGGTTTCACCCAATGGGAGGAGTCCTAGGTTTTCTTGTCTTATATATATGCAACATGTTACAACAAGAAAACCTAAGCTTTCATATGCAAACAACATCAAATCTCTCTTGAAGCAATTAATCATCCAAAGTCTCACTTGCAACAAGGACCTTCTCAGTCGTAATTTGTGTCTCAAGCTCTTGTTGTATTTGAGTTTTTGTTTTGTGATTTGCAAACGTTTAGCCTACTTTTATTGTTCATTAATAGTAGGTGTGTTCTCATTGTTGATTGTGTCATCTAGAGTTAGTTGACATAGAGGCTAGATTCAGTTTGGTACTGATTAAGTTAGAGTTAGCTATGTCAGTTAGTGCAATAGAGTTATTTCATTGGAGTTTTCTTTTGTAACAAAGTTATTACAAGTAGAAGAGGATTAAGAGGTTAATTCTATAACCATGTAATTTGTATTCGAGGTTGCTTGAACATAGTGAAATGGTTGGAAATCCTATGTGGTAGGTCATGATTTTACTCCTTTGAGAAAGGAGATTTTCACGTAAAATATAGTGTGTGCGTGTTTGCGCATTGTTTTTTTATGTTTATTTTACTTTTAATCATGTTCATCACAACATACGATAGTTGGGACTAGGTTCCAAAGTTGGTGGGTGATTCGTGTAGTTCTTCATTTGGTACCAAAGTGTGTTCTTCCTTAAAGGTTAGCACCTAGGAAAAATCATCTAAATGGCAACACCATTAAATCTTAAGGAGGGTCAGTCGACCACTAGCCCCCCCTCCCCCCCCCCCCCCCGATTTATTGGACAATACTATGGGTGATAAAAAACTTTTATGCATGATGATGTTTAGTGTATTTATGCATTCTAACGTTACTATTCTAGCCTTTTTAGCCTTGTTAGCCTTGTTTTGAGGATGATGCATGTGCTATATGTGTTGATAATGATAAAAACAAGCATCTAAGTGTCTAAGTATGGGTTTACAATGTTTAAAGGTGTTTTCAAATAAGGACTTAATTGAGTCATTTAGAGTTCAATCGAGGAAACTAGTGTTACTAGCTTCAGCTAGGTGCTTGTCTAGTCTATCTCGATGGATTATAATGTGTTAAATAAGTTCTAAATGGTTTAGTAGTGTATTTATATATGGAATAACTTGTTTATAATGTTCAAGGGTCAATTGGATCAAGACAAGAGTCAAAACAATAAGTTTAAGATCAATGTGGGCAAGCCTAGTCTTAGCTCATGTTTCTAGTTCACCATCTTGGATGTTGTGTTATTTTGAGCTCTAAATTGTTGTGTTTAATGCTATGGGATTCTTGGAGAAGGTATTATGATTATATATGAAGGATATACAAGCTTCAAATCAAGTGGAAATAACTCAAAAAGGTTTGGAATGGATCAATAGAAACACAATACATAACTTGGACTCAATTTGGATACCTGGAATGTCCAGGGTGAGTTAGGGCGCGTGGAAAGTCCTCTTGGATCTTGTGACACACCAAAAGATTCATAAGGCACCCAAAATAGTGAAACAACATGAATTATACGTGACACACCATTCTTTCATCACGATAACCAATACGGCGCGTCACTGTTTCCACAGACGGCCAAAAATTGAATGCTTGTTCAACAAGGCATGGGCTATTTCTTCTAATATAAATAGGACCTTATACACATTTTTATTTATTCTTGGACGTCTTTGTAGATTGAGGGGCTGCTATAACTTCATATTTTTAGTTTTTTCTTATTTTAATTTAGTTCATTCATGTCTTTAGTTGTTAATTACAATCTTGTGATTACGATTATGACTATGTGTGGATAAACACCTTTTTTCCGGGGTTATGGCCAGGATCATGAGTACTATTATTTTGGATTGATTTCGTTTAAGTTGCTTATCATTATTGGTTGTTTGTTTATTCTTATTTTAATTATTTTAAGGATTATCTACCCTTAGAACACATCAATTGTCAACCTTGTGATCTCGAGAGAGGGAATAGGGAGATAAAACATGGGAATGAATAAAGTATGGTTCTTGTTTCTTTATAAATTAAGGAATTTGAATTAGCGTCTAGGACAGGGATGTACCTAGAAGCCTTACTTGATTCACACTTAGGATGATAGCTTAAAAAACTTAATTGGACTATTACATCCCTACTCAATGATATAGTTGTAAGGTTCAAATTAGGTAAACGGTTAGAGGTCGAGAGACCATAATTATGTGATTAACCCTACGAATCAACAACCAAGATAATCAATTTAATGAATGAAGTTCAATAACGTAGTATGATTGTTTGTAAGCCTTAACCCTGGATCTCTACCCAGTGATTGTCCGAAGTCATTACTTTTCTGCATTAGTTGAGTTTCTTTTTAGTTTTCAATTCTAAAACTTTATTTTTTATTTTTTCTCAATTGTTAAACTAGAATTGGGTAGTTGTGAGCACAAGTCCCTATGTGATCGATACTAGGTTTCTTGAAGGCCACTTTACTGCTTGGTAGACCACGTACACTTGCGTGTTGTAACACCTCAAGTCTGTACCACGAACGCTACACGGTGCTATTGACCTCGAAGGACCACCAGCTAACCCATGACTGGTACCTACTGTGAGCACTGTATAATAATAATACTGTAATAGCAACCTGTATGAAATAAAGGCAGAAGTGAGGCTGTAAATGCCATAAGGTTCATAACTAAAAACCAATACTGAATATTGATAATCGAATACTGAAACAAATATCTGAAATACTCTAGTCTGAAAACCTCTAACTGTCTGAATTATGGAGTTGAAGGAAAAAGCCCCCAACTTACTCCGACTACTGAAAACTGCATTGAAATACTGAAATAATACTCTGTCCTCGAGCTATGGGGACTCACCACTAAGTCTGCTGTTGATAGGCTGGGCTGCTAAGTACGGTCAGGAGCCCGTGTGTCTGAACCTATGATATAAGACATCATAGCGCAAAAGAAACGTATGCGTTAGAACTTTGAATGTACTGGTATGCTAAGTGAGGTAGGCTGATATACATGGGTTCATGCGCATGAACAATAATTGACTGAGTAACATGAACATAACTAAATGAGAGAACATGCATAAATACATAAACTGTAACTGAGATCATGTTAACACTGGTTATTGTGTTCTGAATACTGATTAACTGATATCTGAGTTTACTGATAATGTAATGCAGATAACTAAGTGACTATTTTTGACAGTCCTGATTGATAACTGGGTGACTGTTTCTGACAGTCCTAATTCTGTATAACTGAACTGAGTTTTATAATGAGCTGGGTGGCCGTATCTGACAGTCCTGATTTTGTAGAACTGAACTGAGTTCTATACTAAGACTAAAACTGTGGGAGGTAATTATCTAACCGATATGCCCCTTTCTGAATGGATTGACATCCAACCTATAACTCAGTTGGAAGGGTGTTAGTATCGTGCCATGGGTAAATACAAGTTGTGAGTTAACCCTCTCTGACAGGAAGCTCTTTCATCAACCCTCGCTGGCAGGAAAACTCATATAAGATGTATCAACCCTAGTCTAACAGGAAGATATCTCAACGTATGCTAACTACGTAGTTCTATAACACAGTGATTGATACTAAGGATCAAACCCTATGCTGGCAGGAATGCCCCCATCCTTGGGTTCGCTCGGTGCTGAATCCTACTCCCGACTGAATAGAAACTAAACTGATTTCCAGTACATACTAGGCTTTACTGAACTGTTACTGATCGTACTGTCTAACTGAACTGAACTGAGTTCACTGGGTTCCGCTAACTGACGGAGTACTACTAAATTTGGTTAACTGACTGAGTTCACTGAGTTCTGAACTGAATACTGAATTGAGACTGATTACTAAGTACTACTGTTCGTAACACTATTGAGACTGTTCTGTAACTACTGTAGCTCTAGGTAAACAACTAATTTTTTGGGTATTGAATACCCCCAGGACTCGGTAGCATGAAAAGTAAAGCATAGAGTAAACTTGAAAAGTATAATACTGTGCACTTGTTCATAACTCATCCATAGAGACATTTTATCAAACACTTGTAAGGTATAAGTTTACATATATACTAGCATGTCATGATTTTCCCCATTTAGTTCACATGAGCACTTTACCAAACACTTGGGGAGCACCAATATGCACATGATACTAAACAATATGTAGGCATCATAACATCAATTCCTAAATTCCCTAATTCAATGGCTTCAACATAAATTCACATGATACTACACACGTGATAATCAATTCCACATGAAACTTGTAATAAACCATGGATTAGAAACCTAATTAACATTATAATTATGAATACACTTAAATCCAATCATTGAAATCATGAAATCAATCTACTTGAAGTTTAAGAAAAAGTTTCTTGGACTTCAAGGGTGGAAGGAACCTTTGGATGAACACTTTACATACCTGAGTACTTGAATTAATGAAGGTTGATGGTGAGTTCTTGAATCTTGAACCTTGAACCTTGAATTAGAAGCCCTAGGGTTTAGTTCTTGAGTAATTTTGAGAATAGTGAATTGATTTTGCCTCTAAAGTGGCTAAATCTCGTGTTCTGGGGGATAATAGATGTGGGAAAATAACCCAAATACCCCTGAGGATGCAACCTTTTAATGACTAAAAACTGTCCTTGCGATGCACAGACCGATGCGTCGGGTCGATGAGATCAACACGATGGACGACGTGCCGTATTGAGTCTGTGTTGGTTCATTGTAAATTGTAGTGGGAGATGGGAGAAAATATTTATCGATGCGATAGGAGATGTGGCGCATCGAGATCGCATCGATACACTGGTTTGGACTCCCAAACGTACTTCAAACGATGTTAAAAAAATCTAAAACTCGTCCGAGAACACCTACTGATATTCCTGATCATGAAACAACTTAAAGATCGATATTTAATAGTCGTAAGGGTCATGAAATAAGATCGCCAACTATGAAGGCTAAAATAACTCTAAGTGTGAATACTTAGCTAAAATTTTCTAAGTTTGGGACCCCTTAACAAGCTTTAAAGGACTAAATTAAGCTTAGAATTTTGCGGGGTCTTACAATATATCCCCCTTGGAAACATTCATCCTCGAATAAGACTGACTAAGATGGGAGAACTGATAGACTGAAAGTACATACCGGACATGCACAACTGAAGCATGATTTCATGGCTGAGACTACTGATATACTGAATTATCATATTGAACATGCATAACTGATGCATGATTTCATAACTGATATTACTGATATCTAATGCATGAGTACATGACTGAACTGATTTATGAATTCATGACTGAGTATGCAACGTTACTTGATACCAAGTTGGTAACTACATCTGAACATGAAACTGAGTAAATTTAAGGAAAACTGTTACCTTGAGCTGAGTCTGATCTTACGGAAAAGAGGTGAGGATACTTGGTCCGTATATCTTCTTCTTCTTCCCAAGTAGCTCCCTCAACGGACTAATTCTGCCAAAGAACTTTGACTAGAAGGACTTTTTTGTTCCTCAGTTTGCAAATCTAAAAATCAAGGATTTTGACTGGAATTTCTTTATAAGAGAGGCTATTCTTAACATCTATGCCCTCTACAGGGACTACAACTGGTGGGTCACCTATGCATTTTTTTAGCAAGGAGACACGAAACACTAAGTGCACTGAAGCTAAGTCTGAAGGCAACTCAAGCTTGTAAGCTACCTTTCCGAAATGTCTAAGAATTCGGTAAGGACCGACATATCGAGGACTGAACTTCCTCTTCTTGCCAAACCTCTTCACTCCTTTCATAGGAGAGGTTTTCAAATACATATAGTCACCAATCTCAAACTCGAGATCTTTTCTGCGCACGTCAGCATGCGATTTTTGTCGGCTTTGAGCCGTCTTAAGCCTTTTCCTGATCAACTGAACTTTTTTTAAGGTATCAAATACCAAGTCATGACCTACCACTATGGCCTAACCCACTTCAAACCAACCAATGGGAGATCTACATATCCTCCTATAGAGAGCCTCAAACAGAGACATCCGAATGCTGGAATGGTAATTATTATTAGACGCAAACTTAATCAATGGCAAATGGTCATCCCAACTGCCTTTAAAGTCAAAGGCACATGCTCGTAGCATATCTTCTAGAGTCTGGATGGTCCTTTATGCTTGACCATTTGTCTGAGGGTGGAAGGCTGTACTAAGGTGAACTTGGGTACCAAGACTCTTTTGGAAGGATTTCTAGAAATAAGAGGTAAACTGGGTACCTCTGATACGGAAATAATCACGGATATAGACTTATGGAGTGGATGTTGGGTTCGAGACTTGGTGTGTACAATTGAAGTGCAAAAGGGAACTAAGTGCACTAAAAATCAGCCAACATATTACACTTGATGGGCACCTAAGTCTCTAAGGGGCCTTTTGGTCTTTTTGTATTTTATTTGTAACCTAGTATAAATATAACATTGTAGGGATTTTAGAATTAGTTTATTTATGATGTTGTAAGTCTTAAGACATTGTAAAACACAATTCCCCTCTTCTCTTTGGAGGCAAAATCGAAACTAGGATACAACAATAGGGTGGAGTCTCTTTTGTTGTTGTTTGCTTAGAAACATTGATGCTTGGGAGGTGGATTACAATCTTGTGTCTTTGTAAGAGATAGTTTTATTGTTGTGTGTAGTGTTAAGGGTCCAAGATTTTCCATTCTTGGGTTCTTAAGATTATAGCTTTATGTTGTCTATCTATCTATCCTTTTACCTTCTTGTAATCTTGTTTATTGTTTGTGTTGTAATCTTGTGCTCTTGTTGTTATTGTTAAATTCGAATCTTGTGTCTTCTTTTTTATCATCTTGTGTTCATCTTGTTCTTGTTTTTGTTGTTTTTTTTTTTTGTGTTAAAATACACATTGTATCTTGTATTCTTCTTGTTGATAGCGAATCCGAGAGTGGTCTCCATCTTGGTCCTCGGATCCTTACTATTGTGGACTGATTTGGAGTGTGTTTTGTGCCTTCCATTTTCATTCCTGTATCATTTTGTATCAAATCATGGCTTGATATTGTTCCCACAAGATCAATCTTGGGCTTGTTAGGGGAAAATAAAAAAAAAGTGTTCAAAACTGAAAATTTCAGAAAAAATAGCAATCTGTCCGTGTTGTGTTCTTGGACTAAAAGTGTGTTCTTGTTGTATCTTGGCTGAGTTTTTTACTTGTATTTGTTATCTCTAAGTGTTAGTTTTGTTCCTCACTAACACGTTGAGTCTATATCTAGATTTGAGCTTTAAAAATTGATGTTGTTGTTGTGAACATAAGACTTGGCCGAATTGTTGTTGAAACATTATTGTGGTGGAATGTTTTGGCCTTGTGGTCTTCATCTTGTTTTTTTTCTAAGCTTGGTCACGTGGTATTTTTTCTCATTGGTGGCCTAAGAACCATCTTGTTGAAGTTGTAGTTGTCTTGGCCAAGTGTTGAAGATATTGTATTGTGAAAATTGGAAGTTGGCCGTGTGAAAATTGTTGGTGTTCTTGGAGATTGTTCTTTGTGATTTTTGATGTTGTTCATGGAGTTCTTCACAACCTTCATAGCTTTTTAAAATAAAGTGAAACTTAGATCTATAATGGTGAAGGGAAAAAGGTAAAGCTTTGTTAGTCTTGAAAGACTTACCATCACTCATCAACTAGTCAATCACATCTCAACCATTTTCCAACAACTTTCCACGATTCAAGAATCCATGTTTTAAGGGTAGTACAAGTCTAGTCAAAGACATTTGAGTCTTGAATTTTGAATTGAAAAGAAGCTCCAAAGACTAGTTTGTATTTACCTCAATTGAACAAGTTCCTCCAAAGGTCCCAAATTGAAAATTGATCAAGACTTGAACTTTCGAAATTATCAACTTGATAAAACCAAATCAATACGTGGCTGCCAAATTTTAGTTTAATTGTGTTGTCTCTTTAGTTTTGTTTGTTGATTCCATTACTAACTTACGATCTAGTAGTAGATTGTAAGTTAGTTTTGAAACCATTCTTCGGGTTAACTCTCCTTTGTGTGTCTTAATCCTTTGAGTCATTGTAACGTCCTTGTGTTTTTTTTCCTTACTCTTTGGAGTCGTTTTCAACATTGGGTTCACCTCTCAACACCTCTCAGAGTACAAACAAGCTTTCAATACTTGTGAGATTGAGTGTGAGGGATCTGAGAGACCCAAAATCAAAGAGAGAGTGAGGATGTTTTGTATAACTAACATGTTTTCTATTTTTTAGGTAACTTGTTTGCCACAATGGATACCATTTTGGCCCACGTTGATGCTATTTCCCGAGAAATAGCTAAGGCGAATGCGGGTCTTGACAAATTGGGCTCGGATATGTCTACTATACTTGAGAGGTTGGATCGAGTGGAGAGTCGAAGGAATTCTCGTGATTCTACTTTTGAAGCTTTACCTCAAGCAATCAATCCTCCAAGACCACCGCAAAATGACATAGACATAAGCCAAACCACCAAATGTCCTCCAACCTGAGACCTACATAGGTCGATCCCTCCTCCATTCGATCAAGTCCAATAAAAAAGACTTGGAAGCCAAATCTCTCCCGTCCAAGCTCCACAACCAATGCTCCACTTTACCAAATCAATCCTCTCAACCGAAACTCCACTTTACCAAAGTCGATATGTCCATGTAAAGGAGAATGGTAGAAAGGAACATGACGGATATGGAGTCTACGACGATGCTTGTATGATGGTAGGAGACTTATTTTGGATGAGATTGAAGACAAGGATAAAGATGGAGAGGAAGCCGAGATTCAAAATAAAGATATTGGACGAGACTTGTGTTAATGTTTTGCGGGCTGTTTTGAGTGATTTAATTTTAAGTGGCCGATTGAACGAGGTGAAACCATGAATTTGTGGGCAAATTCCTCTCAAGATGGAGAGGATGATACGAAAATAATCATGGATATGGAATTAATGGAGTGCATGTTGGGTTTGATACTTGGTGTGTACAATTGAAGTGCAAAAGGGAACTAAGTGCACTAAAAATCAGCCAACATATTACACTTGATGGGAACCTAAGTGTCTAAGGGGACTTTTGTTTTTCTTGTATTTTATTTGTAACCTAGTATAAATAGAACATTGTAGGGCTTTTATACTTAGTTTATTGATGATGTTTTAAGTCTTAAGACATTGGAAAACACAAGTCCTCTCTTCTCTTTGGAGGCAAAACCAAAACTAGGATACAATAATAGGGTGGATTCTCTTTTGTTGTTGTTTTCTTGGAAACATTGATGCTTGGGAGGTGGATTATGATCTTGTGTCTTTGTAAGAGATAGGTTTATTGTTTTGTGTAGTGTTAATGGTCCAATATTGTCCATTCTTGGGTTCTTAAGATTATACCTTCATGTGGTCTATCTATCTATCCTTTTACCTTCTTGTAATCTTATTTATTGTTTATGTTGTAATCTTGTACTCTTGTTGTTATTGTTAAATCCGAATCTTGTGTCTTCTTTTTTATCATCTTGTGTTCATCTTGTTCTTGTTGTTGTTGTTGTTTTTGTGTTAAAATACACATTGTATCTTGTATTCTTCTTGTTGATAGTGAATCCGAGAGTGGTCTCCATCTTGGTCCTCGGATCCTTAAGATTGTGGACTGATTTAGAGTGTGTTTTTTGCCTTCCGTTGTCATTCCTATATCAACCTCTATCTGAGATGATGGATAACGTAACTCCATGCAATCTGACCAATTCTCTGACATAGAGCTTGGCATAATCCTCGTCTGAATAAGAGGTATGGACTAGTAAGAAATGAGCTGACTTGGTCATCCTGTCTACGATAACCCAAAATGAATAATGGTGATGACGAGTACGGGGCAAACCCATCACAAAGTCCATATTCATTTTTTCCTATTTGCATGTGGGAATACTGAACTCCTGCATGGACCCACTAGGCTTTTGATGTTCAATCTTAACTTGCTGATATATTGAGCATTTAGCTACAAACCCTGCAATATCTCTCTTCATTCCACTCCACCAATAGACTTCCCGCAAGTCGCGGTACATCTTAGTGGCCCCTAGATAAATAGAGTAGCACGCACCATGCGCTTCTGTAAGAATCCACTGCCTCAAGTCATCTACACCTAGCATACATAGCCGACCCTGGAAATGCAATACACCATCTCCCCCTTGGAAGAAAACCTTTATTTTATGATCTCTGACTGACTCTTTCAACTTAACTAGACTGGGATATCTATCCTACTTTTCCTTTTTCTCAGAAATAAGAGATGATTCTAAACTACTCTGCACCCATACTCTACCTTCTATTGAATCGACTGAGAGGACACCTAGTCGGGCAAGATGATGAACTTTTTGACCTAACTTCTTATTATCATCTTCCACATGAGCAACACTACCCATAGACATCCTACCGAGAGAATCAGCCACTATATTGGCCTTGCCCGAATAATACAGGACACTCATGTCGTAGTCTTTCAACAACTCCAACCACTTTGTCTGACGGAGGTTTAGGTTTTTCTGAGAGAACACATACTGGAGGCTCTTATGGTCTGTGAACACATCAATATGTACCCCATACAAATAGTGCCTCTAAATATTTAAGGCAAATACTATAGCTGCTAACTCAAGATCATGAGTAGGATACTTTTTTTCATGGGGCTTAAGCTGTTTAGAGGTATAGGCTATGATCTTACCTCCCTGTATCAAAACACACCCCAAACCAACTCTAGAGGCATCACAATATGCCTCAAACCCATCTGAACCATCTGGTAGAGTCAAAACTAAAGCTGTAGTGAGTCAAGTCATCAACTCCTGAACACTCTTCTCACAAGAATATAACCACTTGAATTTGACTTTCTTCTGAGTCAATCTGGACATAGGGGATGCAATAGATGAAAATACCTCAACAAACTATCCCTAATAGTTGGCCAAACCCAAGAAACTCCTGATATCTGATAGAGAGATGGGTCTGGGCTAGTTTCTCACTGCTTTGGTCTTTTGGGGATTAACTCTAATGCCATCACCGGAAACGATATGTCCAAGTAAAGCAACTGACCTTAGCCAAAATTCGCACTTACTAAATTTGGTGAACAACTGATGGTTTTTGAGAGTTTTTAACACTATTCTGAGATGGTTTGCATGATTATATTCACTACGGGAGTAGATAAGAATGTCATTAATGAAGACTATGATGAACATGTCCAAGTACTGCTTGAACACACGGTTTATTAAGTCCATGAAAGCTGTTGGTGCATTGGTGAGACCAAATGACATGACTAGGAATTCAAAGTGATCATACTGAGTTCTGAAAGCTATTTTCGGAATGTCACATTCTCTGACTCTGAGCTGATGATAGCCTGATCTGAGGTCTATCTTAGAAAAGTAACTGGAACCCTGAAGTTGGTCAAACAAGTCATCGATTCTGGGAAGTAGATACTTGTTCTTGACCGTGACTTTATTCAACTGACGGTAGTCTATACACATTCTAAGAGAACCATCTTTCTTACGCACGAATAGAACTGGTGCACCCCAAAGGGATACACAGGGTCTAATGAATCCATTATCTAGAAGATTCTTCAACTGTTCTTTTAATTCTTTGAGTTCTGCTGGAGCCATTCTGTATGGCGGAATAGATATAGGCTGAGTATCTGGTAGAAGGTCTATTCCGAAGTTAATTTCCCTCTCGGGAGGAACTCTGGGAAGATCTTCGGGAAACACCTCTGGGAATTCACATGCTACTGGAACTGACTCAAGACTGGGAGTATCAAAACTAGAATCCTTAACTTAAACAAGATAATAGACACACCCCTAGATTTCATTTTTCCCGCCCTTAGGTAAGAAACAACCTGACCCCTAAGTACTGAGGTACTACCCCTCCATTCCAGGACAGGTTCATTCAAAAACTAAAATTGGAAAATTTTGTTTCTGCAGTCAACTGAGGCATAGAATGAATAAAGCCAATTCATATCGAGAATGACATCAAAATCTGCCATCTTTAATTCTACTAAGTCTGCTGAAGTGAGTTTCTCAGATACCATGACCGGACAGTTCCTGTATACCCATCGGTCTATGATAGATTTATCCACTGGGGTAGAGACTGATAAAGGCTCTGCTAGGATTTTGGGACTGACTCTGAAGTCAGCAGCTATATAAGGAGTTACAAAGGACAAGAAAGCTCCTAGATATAGCAAAGCATAAACACACAAATGATAAACTTATAACGTACCAGTGACCACATCAGGAGAACTTTCCTGATCTTGTCGGGACTGAAGTGCATAAAGTCTGTTTGGGCGTTTCCCATTGGTGGCACTAGAAGCGGCACCTTGCTGATTTGGGCAACCGAACTGAGCTGAGGGATGATTATGCTGACTCTGCGAACCCATCGGAGGACACTTCTGACCTTGTGGCCTGGTTTGCCACATCCGAAACATACATTGCTTCCAGCTCTGTAGATACCCTGATGGTTTCTCCCATACTTCTGGTAGAGAAGATTTGTTCGAGCACTGCTAACACTACTCTGGGGTTTAGGGCCTGATGCCCTATCTCTATTGCCGTCTCTGAATTTTGATATTGGAGCACTGACTGAGGACAGAGCTAGAACTAAAAATGTTGGGCGGAACTGAGAACGATTCCCACCCTCTGACTTAGGCTGAGTGAAGTTAAAGCTACCTTTTCTAGCTCTCTTGTTCTCCCCCTCCTTCTCTTTATTTGTAGCCTCCTCTATCTGCTGAGCATGAACCATGGTCCTAGATATGTCTATCTCCCTAATCAGTATTACGATCCTATATTCTTTGATCATACTATTAGACACACTCGAAACAAACTTACTCATCTTAGATCTTCTATCTACTACCACATGAGGGGAATATCTGTCTAACTGAGTAAACTTGAGAGAATACTATTATACTGTCATGTTTCCCTTCTTCAGATTAATAAACTCTAAAACCTTCGCTTTCCTTAACTCTACCGGGAAGAACCCATCCATAAAAGCAATAGAAAACTCCTCCCATTTTATGGGCCCTACATCTGTGGCCCTATCTACTTTTCACTGTTTGAACCACGAGTGAGCCACATCTTATAACTGATATGTGGCCAACTCAGCATTCTCACTTGAAGTCACCCCCATAATATCTGTAACTTTCTACACCTGATCAAGAAATTCCTGTGGGTCTTCATCTGACTTCGACCCGGTAAAAGAGAGAGGGTTCATTTGGGTAAAGTCCCAAATCCTGGCTGCAGTAGTATTGTCCACTGGGTTGGCTGGAACGACAGTTGGGCGTTCATTCTGGGCTACCACAGAATGAGCTAGGGAGGTGAAAGCTTCTTTGAATTCCGCGTAGGAGACATGCTCTTCCAGAGGATCTGGCTGGATGGGCAGAGGTGCTGTCTGATTTCCTGTTCTTCTTCTGTTCTTCCTTAGAGGCATGTTCTTTAAATAAAAGGGAGAAAAAGATTAGAATGAGATTTTAATTTAAGCTTATTCTCACTCACATAACAGGAATACTGAAAGAAGGAAAACTTTTTCTAAAACATCTCGTAGCCTCCTATCCATAAGTATGGCACGCTACACACCCATGCACAAGACTCTACTAGATGTATTTTTCAGAATTTCTAGGACTCTATTGAACCTTAGGCTATGATACCAAGTTTTTAACATCTCGAGTTTGTACCCCGAATGCTACACAGTGCTAGCGACCCCGAAGGATCACCAGCTAACCCATGATTGGTACCTGATGTGAGCACTATATAATAATAATACTGTAATAGCAACCTGTCTAAAATAAATACGGAAGCGAGGCTGTAAATGCCATAAGGTTCATAACTGAAAACCAATACTGAATACTGATAACTGAATACTGAAACACATATCTGAAATACTCTAGTCTGAAAGCCTCTAACTATTTGAATTATGAAGTTGATGGGACAATCCCCCAACTAACTCTGACTACTGTAAACTATACTAAAATACTAAAATAATTCTGTCTTTGAACTATGAGGACTTACCACTAAGTCTGTTCTGATAGACTGGGCTGCTAAGTACAGTCAGGAGTCCGTGCGTCTGAACCTATGATATATGACATCATAGCATAAAAGAAAGGTATGCGTTAGTACTCTAAATGTACTATTATGCTAAGTGAGGTAAGATGATATGCATGGGTCCATATGCATGAACAATAACTGACTGAGTAACATGAACATAACTAAATGAGAGAATATGCATGAATATATAAACTGTAACTGAGATTATGTTAACACTGGTTACTGAGTTTTGAATACTGATTAACTGATACCTGAGTTTACTGATACTGTAATACTTATAACTGAGTAACTATTTCTGATAGTCCTAATTGATAACTGGGTGACTGTTTCTGACAATCCTAATTCTGTAGAACTAAACTATGTTCTATACTGAGCTGGGGACTGTATCTGATAGTCTTGATTTTGTAGAACTGAATTGAGTTCTATACTGAGACTGAAACTAAAATTGAAACTATGGGAGGTAATTATTGAATCGACATGCCCCTCTTTGAATGGATTGGGGTACAACCTATAACCCCAGTTGGAAGGGTGTCAGTACTATGCCACGAATAAAGATAAGCTGTGAGTTAACCCTCTATGATAGGAAGCTCTTTTGTCAACCCTCGCTGGCAGGAAAAAAAGTATGAGATGTATAAACCCCAGTCTAGCAGAAAGATATCTCAACCTACACTGGCTACGTAGTTCTGTAACGCAGGGATTGCTACTAAGGTTCAAACCCTATACTGGCAGGAATGCCTCCATCCCTGGGTTCGCTCGGTGCTGAATCCTACTCCTAACTGAATAGATATTGAACTAATTTCTTGTCCATACTAGGCTTGACTGAACTATTACTGATTGTACTATCTAACTGAACTGAACTGAGTTCACTGGTTTCCGCTAACTGATGGAGTACTACTGAATCTGGTTAACTGACTGAGTTCACTGAGTTTTGAACTGAATACTGAACTGAGACTGTGACTGATTACTAAGTACTACTGTTCATAACACTACTGAGACTGTTCTATGACTACTGTATCTCTAGGTAAATAACTTAATTTTTGGGTATTGAATACCCCTAGAACTCGATAGCATGAAAAGTAAAGCATAGAGTAAACTTGAAAAGCAAACACTGTGCACTTTTTCATAACTCATCCATAGAGATATTTTATCAAACACTTGTAAGGCATAAGTTTACACATACACTAGCATGTCATGATTTTCCCTATTTAGGTCACATGAGCACTTTAACAAACACTTGGGGAGCACCAATATGCACATGATACTAAACAACATGAAGGCATCATAACATCAATTCCTAAATTCCCTAATTCAATGGCTTCAACATAAATTCATATGATACTACACACATGATAATTAATTCCGCATGACACCTGTATTAAACCATAGATTAGAAACTCAATTAACATTATAATCATGAATACACTTAAATCCAATCATGGAAATCATGAAATCAGTCTACTTGAAGTTTAAGAAAAAGTTTCTTGGACTCTAAGGGTGAAAGGAACCCTTGGATGAACACTTCACATACCTGAGTACTTGAATTAATGAAGGTTGATGGTTTGTTCTTGAATCCTGAACCTTGAACCTTGAATTATAAGCCCTAGGGTTTTGTTCTTGAGTAATTTTGAGAATAGTGAATGGATTTTGCCTCTAAAGTGGCTAAATCTTGTATTTTGGGTGCTGATATACGTTGGAAAATAACCTAAATACCCTTGATGATAATGCTTTTTAATGACTAAAAACTGGCCTAGCAACGCACAAACACATGCCGCATCGATGGGATCGACGCGATAGATGATGCGCCACGTCGAGTCCACGTCGTCTAACTGGAAATTGCACTGGGAGATGGGGGAAATATTCATCGATATGATAAGCGATGCGGCGCGTTGATATCGCGTCGATACACTGGTTTGGGCTCCCAAAAGTGCTTCAAACGATGTTAAAAAAATCTTAAACTCATCCGAGAACACCTACTGACTTTCCTAATCATGAAACAACTTAAAGATTGATATTTAATGGTTGTTAGGGTTGCGAAATAAGATCACCAACTATGAAAGCTAAAATAACTCTATGTATGAATACTTCACTAAAATTTTCTAAGTCTGGGACCCCTTAACAAGCTTTAAAGGACTTAATTAAGCTTACGATTTTGCGGGGTCTTACACGTGTGCACTTGGGCGCTGTCAAGTTTTTTGCACCGTTGTCGGGGATTTGAATTGGCAACTATCTTATTTTTAGTTTTTCTATATTGAGCTGTAAATAGTTTTTTTATTTTTTCCTTTTGTTCTATTTTTCTCACACTCTTCTTGAGATGTCAGTCTTGGATATATGGTTTTCTAGGGATGATTATTATTGTCATTTTTGTAGAGGAACCCACCATGAGGCTTTTTGTCCAGATTTTGATCCAAGAATTTGGAGGGGACCAGCTTATTTGCAACCTGTGCAGAAAACCACGAGTTGGTGTGTAGCTTATGGCAATATGTATCACTCTGCAGATATGTGTTCTTTCAATCCCGATTCAATCATGTTTATGGGCAATGCTCAACAAACAACTAAGGAGGTAGATGCAGAGTTGACTTCTCAACCTGTTGCAGACAAAATTGCTGATAATTCGAGGAAGTCTGAGTACTCCAAACATGAAGTTGTTGAACAGGTTCAGGAAATACCATCACCACCATCTCCATAGAGGCAAAGAGAAATAGAAGATCATAGTCACCCAGTTGTCATCTTTATCGTGAGACTGAAATTGAGATGGTTAATGAGAGTGAGTGTATTATTGATAGTGTTAATTTAGAAGTGGGATTGGTTGGGCCTCACTCAAATCACTTTTCTACATTATGTTTAGATGATGTCTTGTCGGTGGAATCATTTAAAATAGTGGATGGGTGTGAAGATGAGGAATAAGAATCCTACATTCTTGATTTTACACCGGATAAGAAACATAAAATCACACCTCACCTCAAGGCCAAGTGGTTTACCATGCATCATCCATTACTCGATTTCTTAATCTTTGTACCACCACCCTATGAGCAAGGCAAAAAGATGGATGCGAAATTGGGGTGAAATTCATATCCTCAAGGTAGAGGCAAAAGTTGATTAGGTTGTGCCGCAACACTAAATTAGGTTCTTTTTGGGAGGCAACCCAAGAAAGGTATGTTTTATTTTTAGTATTTTTAGTTTTTACATCACATAGTTTTTGTTTTATTGAGTCACAGGTTTATGGGAAGTTTGAGTACTGGAAACCTGAGCTATAAAGCATGACAAAGACTGAGTGTGGGATCCCTGTACCTTCTTGATGCAAAAAGATTCTACTAGCTAGTCCTAGAAGCCATAGGAAGTATTTCTATTTCTTACTGTAAAAGTTTACTTTTGGGACAAAGTAGATTTTTAAGTGTGGGGTGGCAAAATTCCCAATTTTTGGCTCAATTTTAAAAAAAATTGTGTAAGATATTCTTGCTAGTGCTATTTTTTATTGCATGGTGCAAGTGTTTTTTTTGTAAAAGCATGTTGATTGAGGCAATTTCTATTTTTGAAACTCTTAGGCCCATGTTTGTGACTCTTGTACATGTTGGCTTAATTTTGAATTCATGCTAATGTTTGTTTGAGAGTCTATGATGATCCTACGTGAGTTGAGCATAAGCCATGTGTGATGTGAGTACTTGTATATTTCTTTTTGTATGTGATGTTTAGAACTTGCTTGGTGTGTGTGTAAAGCAAAATAAAGAATGTTAGTTTAGGAGATGATATAGGCATTTCTTTGATAGCCTTGTTTTATACCTTCTATTTGACCTACCCTTTGTGCAATATCTTAGTTAACCCTCATTGAGCCTTTAACTTTTTCTTTGTTAGGCGTCTAAGTGGCGTAATCCCATCTTTGATTGACTGGAATTTGATCCAAGAGCTCTTAGGCGCTTTAATAAAATATTAATTGAGTAAGGAGTTTGAGAAATAAGAGGAAAAATGAATTTGATGCCCCAAGGTAATAGTTATTGGTGTTAATAATTGATGTGCTCTGGATGGGTGTTATAGACATTATGCTAAAAATATTACCATGGTTATGAAAAAGAGAAAAAAAATTGGGGTAATAAACAATACTTCCACCATGTGTTTAAGAAAATGCTTAAAAGAGACGGGGCAAAACAAAAAGATATGGGTGAATGAAAAAGTGTAATTTGGTTGTTGGAGATTGGTTTTAATTGTAAAAAGTGATGTATTAAAGCGCTTAAGGAGAATAGTCAGTATTCTTGGCCAAAATAGTTCCTACCCATCCCTTAGCCTACATTACACCCCGGAAAAGACCTAATTGATCCTATACTTGACATTCTAATATTATTGGAGCACTACACTAAGGGAAATCTTATGTTTCATTATGTGTAACTTGTGAATTCCTTATGAGAGTGAGCGTAATTTGATTCTTGTACCCATTATGTGATAAATTGATTTATGTGAGTGATTAGGGGTAACTTTCTTATTATGAGGGGCACATGTTTGATGAATGTGGGTGATTTTTAACATGTCCTTGATTGATCAATATTAATGGGTTTGCCACTTGGTGAGTCTATTCTTGAGGCTAGGATGTTCTGGAGTAGTGTTCTTGAGCTTTCAATTGTGTTGTAACGTGCTTAGTGTAGAAACTTGCAATCTATGAAATCATTATAGTACTAGCTTGAATGTCTTGCATTTAGTAAAAGTGTTGAGTCTCCTCAGCTTATGATGCTTAGATTTAAGATTTGTTTAGGGACGAACAAGGCTTTAACTGTGGGGTGGTGATGTTGGGTGTATTTATGCATTCTAGCATTACTATTCTAGCCTTTTTAGCCTTAATTTGAGGATGGTTCATGTGATATATGTGTTTATAATGATATAAATAAGCATCTAAGTGTCCAAGTATGTGTTTACAATGTTTAAAGGTGTTTTCAAACAAGTTTGGACATAATTGAGTCATTTAGAATTCAATCGAGGAAACTAGTGTTACTAGCTTGAGCTAGGTGCTTGTCTAGTATTTATCGATGGATTCTAATGTGTTAAATGAGTTCCAAATGGTTTAATAGTGTATTTATAAATGGAACAACTTTTTTAAAATGTTCAAGGGTCAATTGGATCAAGACAAGAGTAAAAACAATAAGCTTAAGATCAATGTGGGCAAGCCTAGTCTTAGCTCGTGTTTCTAGTTCACCGTCTTGGATGTTGTATTATTTTGAACTCTAAATGATTGTTTTTTATGCTATAGGATGCTTGGTGAAGTGATTATAATTATAAATGAAGGATATACAATCTTTAAATTAAGTGGAAACAACTCAAAAAGGTTTGAAATGGATCAATAGAAACACAATACACAACTTGGACTCAATTTGGACACCTAGAATGTCCAGGGCGAGTGAGGGCGCGTGAAAAGTCCTATTGGCGCGTGTGTCACAAAAAAAGATTCAGAAGGAAACCAAAATAGTGAACCAACACGAATTAGATGCAACACACCGCTCCTTCATTGAGATAACCAACACGACACATCTCTATTTCCACAGACAACCAAAAATTTAATCCTTGCTCAACAAGGCATGAGCTATTTCTTCTACTATAAATAGGACCTTATACACGTTGTTATTTATTTTTGGACATCTTTGAAGATTTAGGGGCTTCTATAACTTCATCTTTTTAGTTTTTTCTTATTTTAATTTAGTTCATTCATGTCTTTAGTTGTTAATTACAATCTTGTGATTACGATTATGACTATATGTGGCTAAACACCCTTTTTCCGGGGTTAAGGCCATGATCATGAGTACTATTATTTTGGATTGATTTCGTTTAAGTTGCTTATCATTATTGGTTGTTTGTTTATTCTTGTTTTAACTATTTTAAGGATTAACTACCCTTAGAATACATCAATTGTCGACCTTGTGATCTCGGGAGAGGAAATAGGGAGATAGAACATGGGAATGAATAAAGTATAATACCTATAAAATAAGGAATTTGAATTAGTGTCTAGGATAGAGATGTACCTAGAATCCATACTTGATTCACACATAGGATGGCTTAAAGAACTTAATTGGACTATTACATCCCTTCACAATGATGTAGATGTAAGGTTCAAATTAGGTAGACGGTTAGAGGTCGGGAGACCATAATCATGTGATTAAACCTTCGAATCAACAACAATGATAAGCGATTTAATGAATGAATTTCAATTACGTAGTATGATTGTTCATAAGCCTTAACCTGGATCTTTACCCATTGGTTGGCCAGAGTCATTAATTTTCTGCATTAGTTTAGTTTCTTTTTAGTTTTCAATTCTAAAAATTTATTGTTTATTTTTTTCTCAATTGTTAAACTAGAATTGGGTAATTGTCAACACAAGTCCTTGTGGGATCGATACTTGGCTTCTTGAAGGACACTATACTACTTGGTAGACTACATACACTTGCGTGTGCGCTTGGGCTCTGTCAAGTTTTTGGCGCCGTTGCTGGGGACTTTAATTGGCAACTATCTTATTTTTAGTTTTCCTATATTGAGTTGTAGATAGTTTTTTTTTGTTTTTTTTTATTTTCTTTTTGTTCTATTTTTCTCACACTCTTCTTAAGATGTTAGTCTTGGATTTATGGTTTTCGAGGGATGATGATTCTTGTAATTTTTGTAGAGGATCCTACTATGAGGCTTTTTGTCCAGATTTTGATCCAAGCAATTGGAGGGGACCTGCTTATTTGCAACCTGTGCAGCAAACCATGAGTTGGTGTATGGCTTGTGGCAATATGTATCACTCTACAAATATGTGTTCTTTCAATCCCGATTCAGTCATGTTTATGGGCAATGCTCAACAGACAACTAAGGCGGTAGATGCAGAGTTGACTTCTCAACCTATTGCAGACAAAGTTGCTGATAATTCCAGGAAGTCTGAGTACTCGAAACATAAAGTTGTTGAACAGGTTTAGGAAATATCATCTCCACCATCTCCATAGAGGTAGAGAAAAATATAAGAATCACAGTCACCCAGTTGTCATCTTTATCTTGAGATTGAAATTAAGAAGGTGAATAAAAGTGAGTGTGTAATTGATAGTGTAAATTTAAAAGTGGGATCGGTTGGGCCTTACTCAAAGCACTTTTCTACATTATGTTTAGATGATGTCTTGTCGGTGGAATTATTTAAAATAGTGGAAGAGTGTGAAGATCAGGAACAAGAATCCTATATTCTTGATTTTAGAACAGATAAGCAACATAAAATCACACCTCACCTCAAGGCCGAGTGGTTTACCAGGCATCATCCATTACTCGATTCCTTATCCTTTCTACCACCATCCTATGAATGAGGGAAAAAGATGGATGCAAAATTGGGGGTGAAATTTATATCCTCAAGGTTGTCGAAAAAGTTGATTGTGTCGTGCCGCGACACTAAATTAGGCACTTCTTGGGAGGCAACCCAAGCAAGGTATGTTTTATTTTTAGTATTTTTAGTTTTTACTTCACATAGTTTTGTTTTGTTGAGTCACAGGTTTATGGGTAGTCTGAGTACTGAAAACCTGAGCTAAAAAGCATGGCAAAGATCGAGTGTGGGGTCCCTGGACATTTTTTATGCAAAAAGATACTACTAGCTAGGCCTAGAGACTGCAGGGAGTATTTCTATCTCTTACTCTAAAAGCTCACTTTGGGTACAAAGTAGATTTTTAAGTGTGGAGAGGGGAAATTCCCAATTTTTGGCTCAATTTTAATTTTTTTTTATGTAAGATATTTTTGTTGATGCTTTTTTTGATTGCATAGTGCAAGTGTTTTGTTTGGTAAAAGCATGTTGATTGAGGGAATTGCTATTTTTGAAACTCTTAGGCTCATGTTGGTGACTCTTGTACTTGTTGACATTATTTTGAATTCATGCTATTGTTCGGTTGAGAGTCTATGAAGATCCTACGTGAGTTGAGCATGTTCTATTTGTGATGTGAGTATTTGTATATTCCTTATTGAATGTGATTTCTAGAATTTGCCCGGTGTGTGTGCAAACTGAAATAAAGAATGTGAGTTTAAGAGATGATATATACATTTCTTTGATAGCCTTGTTTTATACCTTCTATTTGACCTTCCCTTTGTGCAGTTTCCTAGTTAACCCTCATTGAGACTTTTGTTTTTTCTTTGTTAGCCACATAAGTAGCGTAATCCCTTCTTTGAATCACCAGAATTTGATCCAAAAGCTCTTAGGCGCTTTAATGAAAAATTAATTGAGTAAGGAGTTTGATAAATAAGAGGGAAAAGTTGAATTTGATGCCCCAAGGTAATAGTTATTGGTGTTGATAATTTATGTGTGGTGGATGCGTGTGATATACATTATGCTAAAAATATTACCATGGTTGTGAAAAAGAGTTTGTTTTTGGGGTAATAAACAATACTTCCCACATGTGTTTGTGAAAATGCTTAAAAGAGATGGGGCAAAACAAAAAGATATGGGTGGATGAAAAAGTGTAATTTGGTTGTTGGAGATTGGTTTTAATTGTAAAAAGTGATGTATTAAAGTATTTAAGGAGGATAGTCACTATTCTTGGCCAAAATAGTTCCTACCCATCCTTTAGCCTACATTACAACCTAGAAAAGACCTAATTGATCCTATACTTGATATTCTGATGTTAGTGGAGCACTACACTAAGGGAAAGCTTATGGTTTATTATGTGTAACTTGTGAATTCCTTGTGAGAGTGAGCGTAATTTGATTATTATACGCATTATGTGGTAAATTGTATTTATGAGAGTGATTATGGATAAATCTCTTGTTGTGAGGGGCACATGTTCGATGAATGTGGGTGATTTGTATGATGTCCTTGATTGAGTCTATTCTTGAGGCTAGGATGTTTTGGACTAGTGTTCTTACGCTTTCAATTGTGTTGTAGCATGCTTAGTGTAGAAATTTGCATTCTGTGAAATCATTATAGTACTTTCTTGAGTGTCTTGCATTTAATTGAATTGTGGAGTCGCCTCAGCTTATGATGCTTAGAGTTAATATTTGTTCAAGGATGAACAAGGCTTTAAGTGTGGGGTGGTGATGTTAGGTGTATTTATGCATTCTAGCGTTACTATTCTAGGACTTTTAGCCTTGATTTGAGGATGATTCATTTGATATATGTGTTGATAATGATATAAATAATAATATAAGTGCCCAAGTATGTGTTTACAATGTTTAAAGGTGTTTTCAAACAAGTTTGGACTTAATTGAGTCATTTAGAGTTCAATCGAGGAAACTAGTGTTACTCACTTGAGATAGGTTCTTGTCTAGTCTATCTCGATGGTTTCTAATGTGTTAAATGAGTTAAAAATTATTTAATAGTGTATTTATATGTATAAGAACTTTTTTATAATGTTCAAGGTTCCATTAGATCAAGACAAGAGTCAAAAAAATACGCTTAAGAATAATGTGGGCAAGCCTAATCTTAGCTCGTGTTTCTAGTTCACCGTCTTGGATATTGTGTTGTTTTGAGCTATAAATTGTTGTTTTTAATGATATAGGATGCTTTTTTAATGGATTATGATTATATATTAAGTATATACAAGCTTCAAATCAAGTGTAAATAACTCAAAAAGGTTTAGAATGGATCAATAGAAGCACAATACACAACATGGACTCAATTTGGACACCTGGAATGTCCAGGGAGAGTGAGGGCGCGTTGTAAGTCCTATTGGCATGAGATACACACAAAAATATTCATAAGACACCCAAAATAGTGAACCAATGTGAATTAGACACTCTGAGATGCTCCTTAATTGCGATAACCAATGCGGAGCATCACTGTTTCCACAGACGGCCAAAAGTTGAATCCTTGTTCAACAAGGCATGGTTATTTATTCTACTATAAATAGGACCTTGTACACATTTTTATTTATCCTTGGATGTCTTTGGAGATTTAGGGGCTTCTATAACTTCATCTTTTTAGGTTTTTCTTATTTTAATTTAGTTCATTCATGTTTTTAGTTTTTAATTACAATCTTGTGATTACGATTATGACTATGTGTGGCTAAACGCCCTTTTCGGGGTTAAGGACAAGATCATGAGTACTATTGTTTTGGATTGATTTCATTTAAGTTGCTTTTCATTATTGGTTGTTTGTTTATTCTTGTTTAAACTATTTTAAGAATTAGCTATCCTACCCTTAGAATACATCAATTGTTGACCTTGTGATCTCGGGAAAGGGAATAGGGAGATGGAACATGGGAATGAGTAAAGTATGATTCTTGATTCTATATAAAATAAGGAATTTTAATTAGCGTATAGGATAGGGATGTACCTAGAAGCCTTACTTGATTCACACATAGGATAATAGCTTAAGAACTTAATTGGACTATTACATCTCTGCTCAACGATGTAGTTGTAAGGTTCAAATTAGGTAAATGGTTAGAGATCGTAAGACTATAATGATGCGATTAACCCTATGAATCAACAACCAAGATAAGAGATTTAATGAATGAAGTTCAATAACGTAGTATGATTGTTCGTAAGACTTAACCCTGGATCTCTACCCATTGATTGTCCGGAGTCATTACTTTTCCGCATTAGTTTAGTTTCTTTTTAGTTTTCAATTATAAAACTTTATTGTTTATTTTTTCTCAATTGTTAAACTAGAATTGGGCAATTTTCAACGCAAGTCCTTGTGGGATCGATACTTGGCTTCTTGAAGGCCACTTTACTACTTGGTAGACCACGTACACTTGCGTGCGCGCTGTCACATGATTTCATCATGGTTAAGGATTGTGAACTATGGGTTATTGTTGATGGGAATTTTTTTTCAACTAAGCCAGTGAAAGTTGGTGATGTTACATCAATCGTTCCCAAAACAAGGAGGAATATGATGATGGTGACAGGAAAAAGATAGAGAAAAATTTCAAAGCTAAAAAGTTCCTTGTGTGTGGAATTGGTCTTGATGAATATAAAAGGATTACAACTTATGAAATGTCCAAGGAAATCTGGGAATGCTTGCAAAGTACTCATGAAGAAACCTGTCAAGTTAAGGAGTCAAAGGTCGGTATATTGACTACACAATATGAAGCCTCAACATGAAGAAAGGTGAGATCATTCAACAAATACATACCAGGTTCACTACTATCACTAATGAACTCCATCGCCTTGGTGAGGATATCCGACCTACCAAACAGGTTCACAATGTCCTTTGCATATTACCAAAGTCGTGGGAGAGCAAGGTAAATGCAATAACTTAAGATAAGAACCTAAAGACCCTAACTATGGATGAGTTGATATGGAATCTTAAGACCTATGAACTCATGAAACAACAAGATAAAGCTAGAAGTGAATATAAAAAAGAAAAGAATTTTTTGTTTTGAAATCTGCATAAGGATATTCCAGTGAAGAAGATAAAGAGATAGAATATATTACAAAAAGATTCCTCAATATATGCGGAGGAATGGTGGAATACCCAGAATAGCTGACTCAAGCTGGTACAATAGGAACAATAAGGGCAATGACACATGTCACAAGTGTGGCAAACCAGGCCACTTTATCAAAGATTGTCCTCTTCCAATGTGGAATACATGAAGTATGTCAAGAATGTTAGAGAAAGAGAAAATAAAGACTAGGTCCCTAACAGATATAGCAGAAGAGTTGCTACCGACATAGTAGTGAAGCAAGCTCTTGCAGCTTGGGGAGATACTTCTAGTGAGTCAGATGAATAAAAAAAGTAGGAGGATGTCTCAATGATGGTTGTTGAAGATGAAGTTCAGATTTATGATTCACTCATTTCCTTAGTGGCCAAGTATGATGATGAAGAAGATGATAAGGTAACTCTCTAGACATAAAAACAATCTTAATGATTATTCACTAAAGGAGTTAAGATCCCTTGCTACTATATTGATAGACTCTAACTGTAAGCTCACTAAAGGAAAGGATTTGTCGAACAAAACCTTTGATGTATTTGAAGTAGAAAAGGTGGACTCAAAAGAACAATTGTCTAAGTTTCAAGAAAGCTACCAATCCCTTTCCTTTGAAAATGAATTTCTAAATGAAAGACTTAGTGAAATATCTAAGTCCAGTCAAAAGGGAAAAGGTGAAGGTAGCAGGATTCAATTTGAGATGTAAGAGTAACTTAAAAAAGCTAATCAAGAACTAATTTCCTCCTTAGAAAGGAATTCATAGCTTGAGATGAAACTTGTTCGAATTAAACTGAACTTTAAAAGGCTCTCAAGTGGCCCACTTTCTCTCAAATTTTAACAAGTCTTACAAATCAAGGATCTGACAATGGAATTGGTCTTGTCTTTCACTATTTAAGTTCACCTTATAATCCACATATCAAGTATATTTCTATGAAGAATAATCACTCATTGTGGTAGGAATGGTTATATCAAAGACACTTGTTTCTCAAGATTAGCTACTGTAAAGAAGTTAAGAGGATGTTTTGAATCATAGAAAATTAGTGGTGCTTTATCTGCTTGGACTAAGAAGAATTTAATATTTCTTTTATCATCCTACTAGGAACTCAAGTTGCAATGGATTCCCAAAGTTAACGAGTGAATTTGTCTGTAGGGTAGATCAAGAGTAAGTAGTCATTTCTAGTACATGGATAATGGCTATTCTAAGCCTTTGACTGGAAGAGTTGAAGATTTCCTCTCACTCAAGGATTATGGAGGAGACAATGTCTTCTTTGGTGATGGGAAAAAGGGATACATTTTAGAAATTGGTAAAGTTGACAGAAGTTTGAATCAAGCTATAGATAATGTGAAATTTATGGATAGTCTCAAATATAGTTTGTTGAGTGTGGCACAAATTTGTGACAAGGAAAATTGAGTGAAATTTATATCATACAAGTGTACAGTTACAAGACTCAAGGATGGTAAAGTTATGTTCACCATATAGAGATGCAAGAACATGTATGTTGTTGATTTGGGGTCATGAAACTCCACAGATCTCACATGTCTTAGTGTATAAGAAGATGATGCTGAACTGTGTCACAAAAGGTTAGGTCATGTAAGCTGCTCCTTATTGAACAACTTGGTCAATAAGGACATAGTTCGAGGAATGCCAAAGCTGAAGTTTGCCTGTTCTAAAGTGTGTGATGCCTATGAAAAGGGTAAGCTAACCAGGCCTGCCTTCAAGTCAAAAAAACAATTGAGTACTTCCAAACTCCTACAACTTCTTCATATGGACTTGTGTGGACCTAAAAATGTTACAAATAGAGGGAGAAATAAATATATTCTGGTTATAGTTGATGATTATTCGAGATTTACCTGGATAATGCTTTTGAGATCTAGGGAGAAAACCTTCCTAGTGTTTGAAGCTTTTTTAAAGAAGGTGCAAGTAAAGTACAATAAAAAAATTGTTGGGATCAAGTTCGACCATGGCACAAAATTTGAAAATGCCAAGTTCATTCAATTCTATAATGAGCATAGGATCAATCACAACTTTTCATCTCCTAGAACACCTCAGTAAAATGGTGTTGTAGAGAATAAAAATAGAGACTTGTTGGAGATTTCTAGGACTATGCTGATTGATGCAGGAATAACACAAAGTTGGGTTGTAGTAGTTAACATAGCTTGTCATGTGATCAATAGATGTTTTATTAAGCCCAGTCTTGATAAGACTCTATATGAGCTCATGACCAAATGAAAGCCTAAGCTAAGTTACTTGAAACCTTTTGGTTGTAAGTATTTTGTGCTTAATAATGGTAAGAATTATGTTGGAAAATTCAACCTAAAAAGTGATGAAGGAGTTTTTGTTGAGTATTTTTTAAATATCAAATCCTAAAAAATCTACAACAAGAGAAACCGGTGTGTAGAAAGTGTGTACATGTTGTGTTTTATAAGGCTATAAGTGCTAGTCAAGGTCATTCTCATGATGGCACAAATCTGGAAGAACTTCTCAATATTTTAAGAAAGTCAAATAAAAATAATGATAAGTCAAAAGACGAAACCAAGAGTGGTGCAGACCCCCAAGGACCAGGTTCAAATCATGATAATAAAGATGATTCATTAGATCATCAAGAACCTGGTTCATATCAACCACCTTGTGAAAATCCTAATCCTTAGTTTAGCTTAGTAGATCACAAATCGCCTGAGGATAACACCTCTATAGGAACTGGTCCTAGATCAAGCCATCCTACTTCTCAAAGATTCACCCGGAAATAACAATCCACACATCCCCTTGACGATCTACTTACTCCTCTGGATTCAGGCATGAATACCAGGAATTGAGAAAGAAACTTATGTGCTTTCTTAGCATTCTTATCTCAGTATGAGACCAATAATGTGAAGGATGTCTTGAAAGATTTTGATTGGATAAATATCATGCAGGAAAGTTACGTCAGTTTGAGAGAAGTAAGGTGTGGCACCTAATCCTCCGTCCAATAGAAAGAACTATCATAGGGACCAAGTGAGTCTATACCATGATTTTGATTCCATGTGATTAGAATTCTCTATTAATCTATTTTGGTGTTAGAATTTTTCTACCTATAGGAGAAAGATATCTTGTGCTATATTTCATCATTCAGGCATTGAACTTCAGCTATATTCTAATGTTGATATTAGAATTTTTTCTTCTATCAAAATATAAAAGTTTTGGTTATTTAGACTATCTGTAAATCAAATTATATCTAGATCCTTGAAGATAATTGATATTCATTTGTGTAAGATCATTTTTAGAATTCAACATGATTAAGTCAACCATGAAATATACCTCATAGTCCTTAGTGTATTACTACAGTCCACAGTGTTTTGGTTGTATTGGTAGAATGAGATTATACCAACTACATAGAGAAATCAACACATTATTGTAAGGTACTGATTCAGTAGCTACCTACTTTACACAAATGAAAGGTTTATGGAATAAGTATGATGCTGCAATCCGGCTACTTCATGTGATTGTCCAAGGTCTAAGGATTATACTGATCACCATTCTCAAATGAGGTTGTTGCAGTTTCTTGGAGGATTGAATGATTCATATGAAAAGGCTAGGAGATAGATTTTGCTAAAGGTAGCAACACATTCTCTCAATCAAGCATATGTAATGATATCTGAAGATGAGTTACAACAACTTGCCTGCTCATCCATAAAAAAATAAGAAATCAAATTCCATTGCAATGTAGATGAACAGAAGTTCAGAAGTGAGTCACAGGAATCAGAATTATAAGATAATAGGATTCTCGCCATAAAGACTCGAATCTAAACACAAAAAGTAAAGATAGAGGGATAGGACATAAAAGATAGAGAGATAGACACAAATATGATAACAAAAGGGCAATCAAATGGTTATCAAACCCAAAAACCTCCCTTAAAGATTACAAAATAGCACCTAACTTTTATGTGACCACAAAGGGGGTTGAATCTCCCCTACAATCGATGTTTCTAATCAAAGATCAACTTCAGCTTTCCCAAGATCTCAAAAGACTCCCGGTAAAGGTTCTTGAATTCATCATTATCAATCAACAAAAAGCTAACTAAATAAACATAGCTACCAAGTATTTATAGTTCGGATAAATATTACATAATTAGGGCCCGAAACCGACCCCAAGTGCAAGAAAAGTCCCACTAGGGGTTGTTTTGACCCGCTTTTGAAATGCTAGAGCAGATCAAAAGATTATCCAAAGCGCGTTGGGCTCATAACCCTTCCAAGGGGCTTTCGAGCCCCATTTTGCACTCCTTCGACCTCGTAAAAGTCTTTTAACCCTCCTTTATTGTAATCTTCATCCATGTGGCATATCTTAATAGTACTAAGGAGTCATCAAGACCCTTGAGCATTATATATATCTCATCCAAAGATCCGGAGGTAATTGGCTTGTATCATCCTCCCCTTCTTGAAAAGGATTCGACCTTGAATCCAAACCTTGAAGAACCAAAGAAAGGACAAACAAATACAACATCCTTATGACATGAGGGTTAGGGTTAGCACAAATAATCATTGCACCATGCCACAGTTGCACAGACTTAAGATATAACCAAGGATTCTTCGTGGTAAACATTAGAAACTTATTAAAAAATGCACAAAGGAGTTGGATATGGGAATCACCAAGAGGTAAGGAAACCACAAAGGTCATAATTGCATCACTAAATCTAAAAGGTAAGGCTACCATTACCTTAGGAGCCATAAGACTCAATTGCTTCATCACCTATTTAAGAGACCATATCAAGAGTGGTTCCTTAATTGGTTTTAAAGCCCACAATACCTATATAGCATTGTCATTCAAATAAGTGGACCAATGAACAAGTTCCCTACCTCTACATAAACAAATCCAAGACTAGCATAGATAGCATTATAAGCAAAGAGGTAGACTAGAAAGGAATCAAGTGTAAAAGCATAATCCAAGGTGATATTATCTACAAGAAGGCCATTTGGATCAAAATATATATCACATAATTCACAAAAGGATGGAATAAAATCATTTAAGAAAATATGACTTTTCCCTTTTAAACAACTTCCCTTAAAAAGGGGCCACTAATTGTAAACAATTAGCAAAAAAGGGTATCACAAGCATGGAGTGCATCCAACATGTTTTTCAAGAGGAGACTCTCTGATTTACCTACAAGTAGTGAAAGATTTTTCAAGATTGGAAACACACAATGTTGAATTCTCTTGGATCTGTTCTTTACTTCCCTTCTTTAATGAATGCTTATCTTTTTTGGAAATTCCTTCCATGCACAACTTGGGTCTATCAAGTGGGTTGTAAATCTCCAAGAAATACTTTCCATTATAAAGAAGGATTCCAACATCCTCATCTAAACTTTTCTTGTCAACTAGACCAAGCACCAAATTGGGTATATGGAAATCAACACATTAAAATTTATCATAGGGGTCAAATAGATAGAGTAGCTATAGACATGGGTCTAAACAACACTTCTTTCCCCCTAACACATCACCCAAATCAAAAGATATGCACTCCATACAAGAATAAGCATCATCAAAAGCAAATAAAGAGTAGAGAAAGGTATCACTTAAGTTAAATTCAACTACTATGTCCTCATATATATGCTCATTATTAGATTCAAGATCATTACCATGAGTATTCTCAATAATAGGAGCACACAATGTAGAAGAAGAAATGGTTTCCGAAAATTGATAATTTTTCTTTCAAGGAAAGAATCCTCAAGTAGACACATACCACTGCTAACATCAAAGGAATTATTACTTAAGTCATCAGAAGAATCAAGCAATTCATCCTCATAATTATCAAACAAGGGTGGGGTATCGTAAAATGGTTCACAACCACAAGTATTTTCATAGGAACAATCACTAATTGGGTTTCTTAAAAATTTAATCAACTCAAAGTTATCTTTACCTAATTGATCATTACTTTTCAAAACCTCACATTTCTTTTCCTTAAGAGTACTCTCATCTTCAAGGAAGAGATTTCAATCTTTAGGAGGAATGTAGTCACACCATAGTGGGTTTGTTATATAGGATATGGTCCTCAAGATGAGCTACACGATCAATATTATTCACACCACTAGGTTCACTAAGAGTGATTGTACCATCTTCAAACATGATATTTTACTTAAAGAGAGAAGGATAAATCAATAAAGGAGGATTAGAACTTGTCAGTTCACTCTCATTAACACAACTATCAAGTTCCAAAGAAGTTTCAAACACA
The DNA here is from genome assembly GCA_030864215.1 of Capsicum pubescens. Lineage (NCBI taxonomy): Eukaryota > Viridiplantae > Streptophyta > Magnoliopsida > Solanales > Solanaceae > Capsicum > Capsicum pubescens. The sequence continues at coordinate 242,605,591 of CM061538.1, forward strand.
TAATCATCCCTATGAGAAAGACAAATAATTGGACATTTACTAAATGACATGCTCAAAGGGTCACTCTTATTTACTTGACCAATATTTTTAATATCATCACTCACTTGAGGTTCATTAATCACATCACAATCATCCTCAAGTGGTGTACTATTTTCACCCATAAGTTGGTCTACATAATTTTCACAAGACAATGTACCATCATTTATCACACTGTCTTCAATACTAGGTGGACTTACATTGATCTTACTAGAAGAGTCAATGAGGTCATCAATAAGATCAACTAGTGTCTCCACACTCTCAACAGGTACATCATTAATAAAAGGCAAAGAATCATGAGACTCACATATAAACAAGATACTACTCATACTTAATGTGCTACTAGCCACACAATCATCATTCACATGTACAAAAGTTTAAGAGTTAGCTATTTTACCTTGAAATTATTGAGAATATTCTTCTTTGCCTTGGTGTGAAGGTCCTTCACAAGCCTTAGAAGCATCTAAGATTGCCCTCGTTGAATTGTCAAAGGGAATTATCTCTTTTGGTTCTTGTTCTCCCCCGCTTGCCATATTGGTACCTACACGCATGTCCGTGTCAAAAGAAGGACAAACAATGTTAGCTCGGTTTAGTAGCAACCCCATTACTTAACTCCTTGTAACCTCTCATTTTTCCTCTCTTAGGTTGCCACCTTGCACTCCTTTACTCTTCTCAATATTTTATCTCTAAGTTTCTTTAGTCTTGGAGTAAGTGGTCATATCTCTTTGAGATTTAGGAAGAATAGATGGAAAGAGATGATTTCCCCATTGGTATCTTAGGCCAATTTTCTACATTTGTAACCTCATGTTTTGCAAATTAATTGGAACTAAAGCATAAATGTCCATGTTCCAAGGGAAAGATGTCACACCACACCTCCTCATAGTACCCACATTGAATGAAAGAAATCTTCACTCTCTTGAAAACCCTATGCCCATCCGAGAAGTATGGAACAAGTACATTCTCTCGAGGTCTCCCTAGATGGTCAACCATGGGTGGAATGATGCAGTTTTTGTAGAACCAATCATCTAGCATAAGGTGGCATCTCGAAACTCCACAAATGCTTACCTTTTCAGAGTGAACATTTCTTCTTGGATCAATATTATAAAGATTGGTATACCCCATTAGTACAAGGGTACCCCTCATGAGTTCTTTTAAGTCACTCCACATTTGGCCAAGCTTCCTTATGGATTCCACCACAACGGTGTCGGACCTTGAATATGTTTAAGGTCAAATGTAGATCTTTCAACTTTGCTCATATCATAATCCATGAAGATCCTTTCACATTCTCATTCCCAATCAAGATATTCTTTGGGACCCGACTCTCTTATAAAGATGGGGAGAGTAGGAAAATATTGACTCCTACTATACCCTTTATATCAACCTTGGGTCCCATTTCCCTAAGTTTGGGCACTAGAACAAGAAGATTGAGATTTAAAATCCCTCAACTTTGAAGATGTACATTCTTTTGGTCCCATGGAGTAACCTTTACTATAGTTAGTATAACCATTCACACCACTTCGACTTTGATAAGAAGTACTACAAGGCGAGGAGCGTGAATATTGATACTCCTCATCTGGACTCTCACTATGACTCTCATAATATTTATAGATGGATAGGTTATACCTTTTATTACCTGTAGGCTTGGAGTGGGAAGTGTAATACCCCCTTACATGCTCCATCTCCCTCACAAGAACCATCACAAGGCTACTCATCATATCCATGTTCACTATAAGAACTAGGGTCAACATTCATCTTATATTCTCCTTTAGAGTAGTAGTCCTCATTTTCATCCATATCTTGATCATGGCTATATTCATAGCCCCCATAATCTCCATCTTCTTTGTAGCCATAACTATCTTCACCACAATCATAGACTCCTATGCCATAGTCACAATTGTCTGAGGCTATCGAAGACATGCTTCCTTATATCACCTTGTACCAAAAAAATGAACAAATAAGATTAGTAGTAAAGTTTCTCACCAACACTCATAATAATCCCACCTTTGTGATCCTTACAATTAGAGCGACGAATGTTGAAAGTTGCTTATACTCCGGTGGTCAGTAAGGTGTCAATATCTACTTGCGGTCGGAGTATATTCTTGTTTGAAATTGAAAAGAAAACTCAAAAACAAACTATCATACTTGAATTAAGAAAGTTCAACGAAAATTAAAGAAAAAAGCACATTAGAATGGACAGAAAAGGAATCGAACTCAAGAACTAATTAATTAACTAATACATCAATTATTAGTGTTAATTAATATTTAGGAATCAAAAGATGAAGTTAAGAATCAAGAAATGAAGTTAGATTGGTGGAACCTTGCAAAAAGTGAGTTGGAAGGCTTTATATGCGCTTGGAACAAGTTGAAGTGGATCAAGAGCAGACCTAGTGCACCTCTAGAGTAGGTGGGGTGCAAGAGATACTATTTTGGCCTGAATTAGACCCGCTTTAGTAGGTCAGGTGTAGCTCCAAGGCACCTCAGGTGCAGGTCAGCAGAACCAGCCACTTGAATGGGCGAAAATGCCCCTTTGTGGTCCCTTTTTTGTCTTCTTCTCTTGGAATATTCCTTGGTACTTTGGATAGGATTTGTACCAACACTTTAGAAAACCTTTTAATTCTGTTACTTGGATCAAACAACTTTTTGATTAAGATATGAATCTTCTCAAGAACACCAAGAACAATTTTGAAGATCCAAAACAACTTCTTCGGTTTGGCTTGGAATTCCATGAAATTTTAACCGTAGGCTCCCGTCAACATAAGGAAAAAATTGAAACAACCTTTAGCCCTCAAAACATCAGCAAAATTTCCATACTTTCAAACTCACTTGTTTTTTCTTCAACCTTCAAAACCGTAAAAATGGTGAAGTTTTCGAACCTCTCCAAATGTCACCATCTTTTAACCCTAAGCTTCTCTCAATGTTGGGAACACTTTTACAACTTCTTCAACCTAAAATTTAAAGATAAAAAGGGTGACTCTTCTCAAATGTACACAATCAAGCCAGCAATCTCAAGGTTCTGACCTAACAACACTAGAGGGAACAAATCTAGTGTAGAAACAACATAAAGGATTCAAAAACACAAAAAAAATTAGGGGCTTTTCTTAAAAACGTTTTTTGACACATTTTTTTTTGAGATAACAAACCCAAGATTGAATTTATGGGAATGAAATCAAGCTTGGCTCTGATACCAAATGATAATATTCTCACCATGAAGACTCGAATCTAAATGCAAAAAAGTAAAGATCGAGGAATAGGATATCAAAGATAGAAAGATAGACACAAATATGATTAAAAAATAAGGTCAATCAAAGGACGTATCAAACCCAAAAACCTCCCTTAAAGATGATCAAATATCATCTAACTCTTACGTAATTGCAAAGAGGATTGAATCTCCCTTACAACTGACGTTTCTAATCAAAGATCAACATTAACTTTTCCAAAATCTCAAAACGCTCCTTATAGAGGTTTATGAATTCATCATTATCAGTAAAACAAAACTAACTAAATAAACCTAGCTACCAAGTATTTATAGTTTGGCTAAATATTATATAATTAGGGACCAAAACTAACCCAAATGCAAGAAAAGGCCCACTAGGGGATTTTTTTACCTGCTCTTGAAATGCTAGAGTGGATCAAAAATGGTTCCAAAGCGCCTTAGGCGCATGAACCTTCCAAGGGGATTTCGAACCCCATTTTGCACTCCTTCAACCTAGTCAAAGTCCTTTGACCCCTTTTAATGGTAATATTTATCCATGTGGAATATTTTAATAGCAATAAGGAGTCATCAAGCACCTCGAGCATCATACGTATCTCATCTAAAGATTCGAAGGCAATTTGGCTTGAATCACAAGGGGAAGAAATGTGACTACTGTCACTTCACTGGACATACAAGAGAGAATTGATACAAGCTAATTGGCTATTCTACTGACTAGAAATCAAAGAAGAACATAAATTATAATAATGATGGTTTAAAGAGATTCATGCCTCATAATCCTGTGAATAGATATGGAAGTCAGGATACTGAAAGACTCAATGCCACTAGGCATCCTGGGAACCAATATCAAAACCAAGTTAATACTTAATTTTAATCTATTAATTTTAATAGAGGAAGTGTTGATGGAGAAGTAGTTCAAAATGCTTCAACGAGTCAAGGTAGTCCCAAAGAAATCAATAATGCAATGCTAGCAAAAAGTCAAGCCTTTACTGATAGAGAGTACAAGCAGATTATGGAACTTCTTAATAGGGATCAACAGGAGATGAAACATGCTAATATGTTGGGTATAACTGCCTGTTTAATTTCTCATGTTGCGAAACAAGAATGGGTAGTTGATTCCGGTGCTACTCATCACATTGCATCAAACAATAACATATTTTCTATAAGAAGTAAAGTAGCTAGAGAAGGAGGGGATAAGGTAAATCTACAAAATGGAGCCAAGGTTGATATATCTCACAGTGTAAAGGAACTAGTTTTACAAAATAAAAATGTAAAGGATGTAATATTTGTCCCTGACTTTAAGCTGAATTTGCTATCAGTATCCAAGGTTACTAGACAACTGTCTTGTTTTGTATCCTTTTACCCTGACTTTTGTATATTGTAGGATATTTATAGTAGAAGGATGAGGGGTATTAGTAAGGAAAAAAGAGGATTATACATTTTTCATGGTGTACATAGAAGAAAGAATGCATATGAAGATGAAGAAAGGCCAAAAGCAAGCATAAGAATGCATGACAGCATCCTATGGCACAAGAGACTTGGATATCCATCCACTCAAGTGTTGAGGTCACTAGACTTATTGTATCTTTGTAAGGATTCTGAGCTACTAAATAAGTGTCAGGTATGTCCTCTAGCCGAACAGACTAGGTTACCTTTTTCTAGTAGTGAAACTAAGTCCAAAATATGTTTTTGATAATAAAACACCTACTTTTGATACAAAGTTCTACTTCTTAACTGTTATGGATGATTGTAGTAGATATACTTGGATAAATTTGTTTCAACTTAAGTATAAGACCATTCTTTCTCTCAAAGACTTTATATTGATGGTTAAAGTTAAGTTCAGAACTGATATAAGGGTCATAAAAACTGACAATGGAATATAGTTCTTCAACACTCAGTGTATTGATTTGTTCAAGACTTTAGGTGTGTTGCATCAAAGTAGTTATCCTTATACACAAAAAAAGAATGGTGTAGTAGAAAGAAAACATAGGCAAATCTTGAACATAGCCAGAGCTATCAGGTTTCAATCATGAATACCTATCAGATACTGGGGTCTAACTGTTAAAGCTGCTGTCAACCTAATAAATAGACTACCTTCATCCTCTATCAGCGGTAAGAGTACCTATGAGGTATTATTTTCCAAAGTACCTTCCTTATCACACCTAAGAGTGCTAGGTTGTGTATGATATACCTCAACATAACCTGAAGGTGATAAGTTCTCTAAGAGGTCCAAACCTGCACTGTTGATGGGGTATTCCACCATATAGAAGGGATACTTATTGATGGATATGAACTCTAATAAGTTTTTTGTTAGCAGAGATGTTATATTTTAGGAAGGTGTTTTTCCTTTTACTAAAACTAAAGGCAAGAACCAATCCATAGACCTTTACAAATCATATGTAGAAGATTGTGGGGTGATAAGAAGTCAGTGGATTTAGTAGATATTACTGATGATCTAACATCAAGTGCAGGAGAATTACCTCAAAGTACTTCAGTGCTTGATCTATCAATAGATGAAAAAGATTAACTAGTTTTTTTAACCTACTAAGCTAGCTTCTTCATGCATAAATAATGCATAACCTATCACTTATAGAAGAACATCAAGAGTGGCTAAGAAAACTATTTGGATGAAAGACTACACTATACCTGGGAAGAGACAGGGTACAAGATATTCAATATTAAATTACCTATCCTACAAGAATACTGCATCTAATTATTAGTGCTACATGAGTAGTTTTTAAGATCTGGTTGAGCTTCAGTATTTCAGTCAAGCTATAAAAAATGATAGATGGATAGAATCCATAAAGGTAGAGATTAAAGCACTTGAGGACAACAACATATGGGAAGTAGTTTAGTTGTCTCCTAGAAAGAATGCCATTGGATCAAAATGGGCATACAAGATCAAGTATAAGAAATATGGGGATGTTGAGAGATTCAAAGCAAGACTAGTATCTAAACGTTATAGTCAATAGGAAGGATTAGAATACCATGACAATTTTTCAACTGTGGCAAAGATAGTGATTGTTAGATGTGTTATTGCACTTGTTGTATCAAGAGGTTGGTGCATGTTCCAAATGCATGTCTATAATCCCTTTCTACAGTGTACATGCAACTACTTGAAGGATTCAGATAGAAAGGGCACAATAAGGTCTGCAGGTTGCTTAAGTCCTTATATAGACTTAAACAATCCTCTAGATAATAGAATATCAAGTTGACTTCATCTCTCACAAAGGCAGGATTCACTCAAGTAGCTATGACTACTCATTATTTACCTAGAATAAAACACTAGGAATGGTGATAGTCCTAGTCTATATGGATGATTTACTAATCACTAGAGATAATGAGAGTATGATTTCTAAAGATAAAAAAGTATTACACAAGCAGTTTAATCTTAAAGACATAGGAGAACTTAAATACTTTCTTGGAATTGAAGGTTTGAGGCTATCACAGGGAGTTATTTTGAATCAAAGAAAGTATCTTCTAGAGTTGATCTCAGAAGTTGGTCTTGTAGGTGCAAATCCAGCATCTACACCTCTAAAATCCAATGCTAAGCTGACATTAGTAGAATATTATGAAGTCAAAGGGTGTACAGGTGATGTTATTTTAAGAGATGGATCTCATTATCAAAGAGTGGTAGGAAAACTTATGTATGCCACTATAACTAGATCAAACATCAGCTATGCTATTCATACATCGAGTCAGTTCATATAGAGGCCTAAGAGATCCCATATAGAAGCAGCCTACAGGGTGATCATATACTTAAAAGGTTAAGCAGGTCAAGGAATCTAGTTGAAAAATCAAACTAATACATATTTAATTTTTTGGTGTGACTCAGATTGGGATGCTCATCCCAACACTAAAAAATTAGTGACTGGATATGTGGTGCAATTTATTGTTTCTTAATATCTTAGAAGTCTATGAAACAACACACATTATCTAGAAACTCAACCAAAGCTGAGTACATAAGCATGGATTCAGCTATAACTGAGCTGACCTGGCTAGAAGGATTGTTTGTATAATTAAATGTTCAAATTCCTAAACCTATTACAGTGCTTAGTGATAGAAAGTCTTCCATACAGTTAGCAGTAAATCTAATCTTTTATAAGAGCAAAAAGAATATAGATATTGATTTCCATTTCATTAAAGATGAGATCAAGAGTGGTATGTTTCTTCATAGCATTAGATGGCTGACATACTGACTAAAAGCCTAGTCCATGAAAAATATTCTAAACTCTTAAGCAAGCTTGGTGTGCTTAATAGTCTGAACCCTTTAGCTTCAGGGGGAGTATTGGAAAGTCTGGTTGTGTCCAATTTTGAAAAGTCTAGTTCATACACTTGATCAGATCATACTTTATGCATTGTTCCATTGGTTTACTATGCCCGTGAGCTAGCTCCTAATACATGTGAGTTTGTGAGTTGGTTAAGTGGTTGATGAGTTGTATAGTTGAGAAAATTCTATTATCCACACCTATATATAAATGCTAACTGTAACAATGCAAACCAATTTTTATAGTTAATAATTGTTTTCTTCCTTTCCCTTCTCTGTTCATCATTACTTTATTAATCAATCTTTATTATTGACTTTAGGGTGAAAGTGAACTACCTTTAGAAAATTATCTCCAAATAAAGACTTAGTAGCGACTAATCAAGTTTACCCATATGTTGTAGTTTAACTGATGTCAAAACTAGATGCCATAAGTATGATCATTATCTGTAGTGAACCTTACAGGAACATCACTAATATGTATCACAATAACTAAAATTTTTTACTCAAAACTTTTGATGAAAAATCTTTAAGGTCTATGTATTAATATTTCAAGATCCATCTACTGACTTTAGGTACATGAACACCTCACTCCAACCAAAATTATAAAGAAGAAACAAGAAGATTTTCTCAGGCTTATTAAATTTATTTTGATTAATTTTCCTTCTTATCTATTGCAATATTGGGTGATTTGTAAGTTGTTTGATTGATTCTGCAAAGGTGATGGATTATACTGCTGCAGAATTTGTTATACTTCACAAGGAACTTCCCGACTTTTGGGCACTTTTTTATAGGAGAATGATATGTCAAACCTTTTAAGCATATGTATGTGTACTGGTAAGAGTTAGAACATTACTAGGAAAAGCTAATTTTTAGTGTCAAAATTGACTATTATCTTTGCTACTTCTTTGAGATTTTATTATTAATGGGTATCAATGCTTTTTTTACTTTGTGTTCTCATCTTTGTGGAACATAGATAGATCATAACTTATAATTTAGTTTCTTATGACTAATCAGGGATGCAAATTCATTGATTAAACTGAACTATAAATGAAAATTAAAGCATGTTTCTCAAGCATTGAGAGTTCAGGGTCCTCCTTAAACTTAAAGCATTGAGGTAATTACTAATCTTTTTAAATGGATTTCCTCCATCCTTGTTTTTCAGCTTGATTTTTGAAATTATATTTCATTTATTGGAACAATTCTATGGATTGGTGATGTGAGTTTAGGGAAAATTTGAATCTTTGATGGCTTTGGAGGAACTAGTTAAAGCATATAGACAATTTTATGTTGAACTTTGTTTTAGCAATTTATCTATTCAACTTAAGTCTCATAGATGTTTGCCATTTGAACTTATCATCCATCTATTCTGCTATATCAGTAAGATGTGGTTACACTAGTAGAAGAGTTTTGGTAAGCCTTTTTGCTCTATACTAATGAAAAAACAAAAAGGAGAATTTTTTATTCCTGTGTACATCGATAAATGATGTCTTTCTGCTCAAATGTCATAATTTCTCCATGCATTTTTATTTAAAATTTTTGGAGCAAATCTAGAGCCACAGTCAGAGACTCGGGCTTTGTCAAAGTGTAGTCTATTTCATGTGCAATCAATATGATTGAGTAAATTAGAATTGGCCTTCTTTTCATTTTTTATTTGTTTGTTTGTTTTCCATGAAACTGTTACCTTTCTTTTGTGTTTGTTGGTGAAGTTTGATGTAAATTTGAAAAACAGGTGGACTAAGGAGAAAGCATACACTTTAAATTTGAGGTGGACTTATACCTTGTTTCCACCAACTTTTTATTGTGAATGGGTATGGTATATAGACTTGTCTAATCTAGAAGTACTTATAGATTTTTAGTTAAGCCAAAATATGAATAATTGAATGCTTCCCTCGTAATGAGTTTTACATGCTCTGATGTTTCTTTCCTTTTATGGAAGAACTTTTCTTTTCTACTAATATTGTAGGTAATAGCATCATATTTTTATTTATGATAGTGTATTATGGGTTTGAAGGTTTTGATTGAGTCACTCTTAGGTTTGACCTTTCATGGACTACCCCTTGCACCTAGTGAATCATCGCATCCTGATATGATTAAGGTAATACTGCATCATCCTGTAAAGGCAAGTCTAATATTCTTTAAATAGTGTTCACATTATTATTGTTGTTCTGGGTACACAATATCTATGTTAGCAAAGTACACTTCAATCTAAATTCAAGAACAATAATAAAGTTTAACACCTTCAACACAAGTTCAAAATGACTAATCACAGTTAACTATCAAAGAAGTATATTATCAACTTTTAAAGAAATAAGATAAAGCAAAATATAGAACCAAGTCCTCTGATTTCACGGAGTATCCTTAATGGGTCAATTCCCCTCAAGTACCCAAGGTTGCGGAATTATTCCTCCCAGGATAAAATAGTTCACAATATGAAAGTAGTGGTACCTCAAACTTCCAGACTCTTTCGAACACTCAATGGCTGATGATCATAATAGAGTTTTTTTTATTAAAGAAGAAGAATGTTTTTCAGTTCTTAAAATTGTGTACATACCTAAGGAAAAGTTCAGGTATTTATAGCCATCAAGTGTCCCTTACAAAAGGAAGCAATGGTTCATGAAAAGGTGCACCATTTCTGAACATTCACGTCTGTGCCTTAGGTTATTTCTGAAATAATGTGTCATTTCTGAAAAATCATTTTTGAATGAATAGTCACACTTTTTCCAAGATAGTGTGTCATTTCCTCAAAGGGTCGCACCCCTTTCAAGGTGCGTTGCTCATGCATTTGCATGACGTACATGGAGAAAGATATTTTCCATTGGATTTAGATTAAAACTTCCCTTGTTTTCCAAGTTTCAAATAAACTTTATCCAAAAAATTAATCTCTTAAAGAATGATTCATGTCAATGTAATGATATGATGATGAATAAAGACATAGCATTTCAAATAACGATCACAAAGGAGATTTTCCTTTGTAACGCCAATTTTTTCATCTCAAAAGAAAAAAGCTAAATTAAAGAAAGAAAATGACAAAATTATCTTAAGAGGTTGGAACTGGGAATCCAGTAATCTCATGGTTTATATGCCATATTACAATATAACTTTTGGTTTCAATTGGATGTGTGAATGGGAAATGGAGGGAATTATTGGAGGGAAGTGATCTTTCACTTAAAAAGAAAAGTCTACTAACTTAAAGTAATGTCCACTTCTCCCACATTGGTGGGAGAAAGAAACTTCCTTGTGTTCTTATTAAGAAACACACCTTATATGGATAGTGAGGCAAGAATGAAGAGATGACTCGCGCCGTCGTTGCTCGCTCAGCTCGTCTTCGACTTCGGATCGAGATTTAGATCGATCGAGAGATTAACTTTTTAGACAAAGTTTATTTGAAACTTGGAAAACAAGTGAAGTTTAATTCAATAGAAAATATTTTTCTCCATGTACGCCATGCAAGAACATGAGCAACACACCTCAAAAGGGACGCGAACCTTCGAGAAAATTACACACTAATTTGAAAAAGGGGTGATTATTCAGTTCGGAAATAACTATTCAAAAATGACACACTGTTTTATAAATAACCTAAGGCACAAATGTGATTATTCATAAATGGTGTACTTTTTCATGAACCATTGCTTCCTTTCATAAGGGGCACTTGATGACTATAACTACCTGACGTCTTCTCAAGTGTGTACACAATTTTAAGAACAACAAAATATTCTTCTTCTTTAAAGTAAACTCTATTATGTTCATCCGTCGTTGAGTGTGTTTGAAAGAGTTTGGAAGTTTGAGGTACCACTACTTTCAGATTGTGAACCATTTTATCCTGAGAGGAAAAATTTCACAACCTCAGGTACTTGAGGGGAATTAATTCCTTAAGGACACTCCATGAAATCAGATGACTTGGTTTTATATTTTGCTTCATCTTATTTCCTTAAAAGTTGATAACATACTTCTTTGATAGTTCACCATTATTAGTCATTTTGAACTTATGTTGAAGGTGTTAAACGTCATTATTATTCTTGAATTTAGATTGAAGTGTACTTTTCTAACATACAGATTGTGTACCCGGAACAACAAGCTTGAGGAAATAACTGTAATCTGTATTGTTTTGTTTCTGGAGATTAAATCTTAATGATTTCTACTTTGTTTAACTTAACAAGTTATTTGAAGACATAAAAACTTCATCACAAGTTAAAGGTCATTTGGTTAAAGATTAGAAGAATATAAAAACTTCATTGTTAAACCAAAAACAAGTGGTGTTTAAAGTTTTTACAACTTTATAATTAGTATTCTGATATACTAAATTGATTGACCTTTTATGACATAAATGACTACTGATGGTCAAGTAAATTATGGTATGACAAATGAGACAACAACAAATTTTGCTGTAACTAGTCGTACGAGTGCTCCACATGCAATAGCGCCTGCGGAGAAACCTAAAAAATTCTTGGGGGTAGATTTTAAGCATTGGAAATAGAAAATGATCTTCTAGTATACAACCTTATGTCCTCAATGGTTTATATATGAAGGTGCTCTAGAATTTCCTTAAGAAACATTGAAAAAGAAGCGGTTCGTTATAATGGAGGCATGGAAACATTTGGATTTCTTATGTAGGAATTCTATCCTAAGTGGCCTTCAAGATGATCTGCATAACGTGTACAGCGGAATGAAGACATCAAAAGAGTTGTCGAATGCCCTGGAACAAAAGTATATGACTGAGGATGATAGAACTAAGAAGTTCTTTGTTGCAAGGTTCCTTGAATACAAGATGATTGACAGTAAGACTGTCGTATCTCAAGTATAGGAATTGCAAGTTATAATCCACGATCTCCTTGATGAACGTATGAATATAGTGAATAACTTATTTGAACATATTAAATATGTTCTCAATGTTCACATAAACTTTATTGTAGGTTTGATTGTGTACGAGGCCTGTTAAGTTGCTGCAATAATAGAGAAGTTGCCACCTTTGTGGAAGGACTTCAAAAATTACTTGAAACACAAAAGAAAGGAGATGATAGTTGAAGACCTCATTCTGACATTGCACATTGAGGAAGACAACAAAGCCATAGAGAGAAGGTCTAAAGAAAATTCTACAATGAGTGGAGACAACATTGTAGAGAACGACCCCAACAACTCGAAGAAGCGGAAGAAAGCTGGTCAACAAAGCAATCCACCTAAGAAGAAATTCAAGGGGGAAGTGCTTTAATTGTGACAAGGTTGGCCACAAGTCAATAGATTGTCGTGCACCAAAGAAAGGTAAAAAGAAGGATCTAGCCAATATGGTTGAATCCAAAAATAAAATAGATGATCTATGTGTCATGCTTTCTAAATGTAACTTGGTGGGAAATCCTAGAGATTGGTGGATGGATTTCGATGCCACCCGCCATGTTTGTGCCAATAAAGAGTTATTTGATATATATGCTCTAGATCAAGGTAAGGAGAAGATCGATATGGCAAACTTCACAATAGCAAAGTATGAAGGAAATGGAAAATTTTACTTGAAAATGACGCCAGACAAAGTGTTGACTCTTAATAATGTCCTTTATATACCGGAATTAAGGAAGAACTTTATTTTTGTATCACTTCTTAACAAGAATGGATTCAAATCTGTATTTATTTCATATAAGATTGTACTTATTAAAGGGGAAGTGTATGTAGAAAAAGACTACCTCAATGAGGGCCTATTTAAGATGAATGTAATGACAGTTGAAATCAATAAAAGTTCTGTTTCTTCTTACTTGCTTAAGTCTAATGAATTGTGGCATGAACGATTAGGACATGTCAATTACAAAACTTTATGAAAACTGATTAACTTAGAAGTTTTGCCAAACTTTGAGTGCAATAAATTAAAATGTCAAACGTGTATGGAATCTAAGTATGCTAAGCATCCGTATAAGTCCGTTGAAAGGATTTTCAATCCCTTAGATTAAATTGACATTGACATTTGTGATATGGAGTCAACACCATCTCGTGGTGGAAAAACTATTTTATAACTTTTATTGATTATTGCACTAGTTACTATTATTTCTATTTGCTAAATAATAAGGATGAAGCAATAGATGCGTTTAGGAAATATAAAATAGAAGTTGAAAATCAGTTAGAGAAAAAGATCAAAATGATAAAAAGTAATAGGGGTGGAGAACATGGATCTACTTTTGCGGAAAGGAAGTTCAGGATGTGTGAATAGAAAATGTAGGGAATTATTGGAGGAAAGTGAGCTTTCACTTAAAAAGAAAAGTCTACTCACTTATAGGAAAGTCTACTTCTTCCACATGGGTGGGACAAAGCAACTTCCTTGTGTTCTTTTTAAGAAACACACCTCCTATGGATAGTGAGACAAGAATAAAGAGATGCCTCGCGCCATCGTCGTCATCACTCACTCAGCTCGGCTTCGAATTTGGATTTGGATTTGGCAAATGATCATCTTTGTAATATTAACCATTAGATGGTGGAAATGGACTAGTGGTCAATAATTCGAAATGTTGACAAATTTAACTTAAATTTACCATTCCTTTTTTTTGCTCAGTTGATCATTTAATATCCTGACATGCATTTTCCTCTTTCATGATGTCCATTTAGTAGTAGTCTTAACATCCATCCACTTGAATTAGTTTATAATACGTGTTTTCAGGGAGACTTGGGGTACTTATGCCTCAATTTAAAATCAAGACAAAATAAACATCTCATTTGTGCTCATTTTGCTATCCGAGGAGTGCTCGAGTTTTTGAGACATAATACCAACGTCCTGTTTGTAAAAGCATTATTCTCTTTTTCTTTATTTCAGTTTTTCATTATATGCTATGCATGTACCTTCTGTGTGTCTATTTCAAATTTTTATTCATGTCTAAACATAGCTCGAATTTTCAAATACTTTTTTCAACTTTTCCCTAAATTTCATAATTTTTTTTGTCCAAAGGCCTACTTATTAATCTGTTTGTTGCCAAAACAAATCATTTTTTAAAATCTTGCACCAAAATCAAAGAGACAATGTTTGCTCGATATTTTCTTCGCTATTGCAGATGTGCAATATAGACACTCCTCCATTGTTGTGTTCAAGATCACACTTGAGCATTGAAAGACTGCAATTTTGCAATTGTTACAAAAGCATTCCCTTGGGGTTAGGTTTTGACAGTTTGTTTATTCTTCTCTTGATAATTAGGAACTCGTTTCTTATAGCTTCAAGACTCGATGAATAATAATGGTTCATTTCTTTATTCATTTTCACTTAAATATTGTACTTGGTTCAGGTACTTTTTGTTCTAGTATTTCATCATTCTTATTTTATCCGTCTTCTCATTTCTTTGATCAAGCTTTTGAAAAATGTTAATAATTAATTTATGTCTGCTATATATTCGTAGAACCGATGTTCAAAAAATATTTAAACATCAACTCATTTTGCTCGTTGCTATAGAATAGATCAGAGAGTGAAAAAATAGTTCTTATATCTATTTGATATAGGAAACATCAGTCCTATTGGTTCATCGCGTAGCTTAAGACTATATTGCACTCCCTGTATCTCTTTTACGTATCTAGATATCTTTTTTTTGTTATTCTCCTCCCTCTTCATATATCTCCATACATTTCAACCAACATCATCCTCTTTGGAAATAATAATGTAGGATTGGTCTAAACTATCAAAAGTTTAATGCTATGTTTTTCTCTTCAAGTTGCATGATCATTAATATATTGACAAAACTAAGAAAGTTCACCCTTGAAAAATGATTTTTCCTTTATCTAATTGGTTTTCCGTACTATCATTACTCCTTATGCTCTTTCTTTTCAATGGTTAATTGTTCTAAAATTTTTTGGCCTGCAATTCTTTTAGAAAATTTTCTTGCCATTTTCATATATGAGATGTGGCATATACAAACTTTTATATCAAGAAGTTTCTCGCATGTATACTTGTTTGGTAAAGGGTGCACAACTTTTTGGAGTAGGATAGTTGTTCAAAGAATTAATGAGATAATTGTATGGATTTAGTTAATCTGGCCATCTAATTTATATATACTCCATTTTACATTTTGGATAGTATTTTTAATTGACTTTTTATATAAATTAGTTTTAGTTTAAATTGGAATAAAAAGTGTTAAATGGAAAAGCTAGAAAAGGAGTCTTGAGAACGGAAGTAATCTATGGAAAAAGATGATTTAGAGATCTTGGTTAGTACTGAGGTTAAGATAATTTCATCAGCAAAGCCATCAAATGAATTGAGAATAAGTGCTCAAAATTTTGTTTCTCTTCAAATAAGTGGAAACTCATCATAGAGGAGAAAATACAATCATTAGTTTATATTATATTTTTTAAGATAATCTTATTTTTGTTGGAAAAAATACTTCATTGTAGATTGTGACTATTTAAATTTTTATTTACATAATTGTTATTGTCACGTATTAGATAATTTAGTGAAGATTTTGTTTCATTCGTAAAATAATATTTTTAATGATGACATGATAGGCTTCAACTATAACTTATAAGTCATTTTAAAAAAACAAAATTGATCAATAATTTATACATTTAAAGACGAAATGTCTTTTTGTATATAGAAAGATGGCTTTGGTGATGAAACTATCTTTGTTCAACTATAAAATACATATAACTTTAGAGACAATTGATAGTCACTAATTAAACTAAGAAATTAATGACAAAGTGATTTTGTCGGTATTGATAACCTTTTTAGTGACAAAAAGACATTATCAACCACAATTTTTTATACTTTTTTTGATGATTGAGTTTTTCATAAATGCTATGAATTTGGGGATGGAAAACAAAACTAGTAGTTAATAACTTTTATTTAGCTACGAAATACTAAGTTTTCTTTATAAATATTTAGTGACCCACGTTTAGAGATAATTATTTGATGATTTTTTCATTATGAAAAATATTCTGTGACGAAATATGATGTTTAGGTGACAAAATAATTTATCGGCAGTAGTCAAATTTGTTGTAGTGATTTGAAGCAAGCTCCCAGGGTTTGGTATGGAAGACTCTAAAAATTCTTACTGGAAAATGGTTTCAAAAGAGAAAAGATTGACAACACACTCTTCTTGAAGGCCAAGGGGAGAAACCTACTGATTGTTCAAGTATATGTTGCTGACATCATATTTGGAGCTACAACCAGTTCCCTATGTGATGAATTTGCTAAGTTAATGAGTAGTGAATTTGAGATGCGTATGACAGAAGAGCTCAATTATTTCCTTAGGTTGCAGATAAAGAAAAGTGCACATGACATAACCATTTGCCAGCAAAAGTATATAAATGAGTTGTTGAAAAGATTTCACATGGAGGATGCAAAACCCATTAATACTCCCACACTTCTTCAAAATTGGACCTGGATGAACCTGGTCCCTTTGTGAATGAAACTATGTACAGAGGAATCATTGGTTCATTGCTATATCTTACTGCTAGCATGTATGGCATTGTGTTTAGTGTGAGGATGTGTGCGATATTCTAAGCTTGTCCAAAGGAATCTCATTTGAAGGCTGCCAAAAGAATTCTAAGATATTTCGAAGGAACTCCCGACCTGATCCTCCTCTATCCTCTCGATGACAACTTTAATTTGGTTGGGTATGCAGATATAGACTATGCTGGGTACCTAACTGATAGGAAAAGTACCTCAGGATTAGCTTACTTTAGGGTGTTCCTTGATTTCTTGGGGTACCACGAAACAGAATTCAGTGGCTATTTCAACTACTGAAGCTGAGTATGTAGCAGCTGCTTCACGTTGTGCTTAGTTTCTATGGATCAACCAACCACTTGAAGATGTTGGAATTCTTTCAGATTGTGTCCCCCTATTGTATGAAAACACGAGTTCTATCAATATAACCAAAAATCCTGTTCAACACAAGAGGACTAAGCACATAGATATTAGACATCATTTTCTCAGAAATATTGTGGAGAAGGGATTGATCAAAATGGTCTTTTGCAACAATGAGGACCAAATAGTTGATATCCTTACAAAAACACTTGGCAGGGACCAGTTTAAAACAAACAGGATAAAGTTGGGTTTGATGAGGCAAAATTGACTACATGTTGTACTCTTTATCTCTTTAGAATAGCTATGAACTGATAAACAGGTATACTTGTGAGGTAATGTTATGTATTTCTAATTCAGTTTCATATATATACCTATGGTAAGAAGAAGAATAAGAAGATTGAGGAGTGGGATGAGACCGTGTCAATCACAAAACTTCAGAAAATCATGTGAGGACTAGGTCCCTCGTTAGGTTAGTATCATGCCTTATGTCTTAATAGTAGTGTTTTGAAATTTGGGTCTGGTATGCCACATAGACTTCCATCCTTGTTCTAAAAGCTGCAAATGGTTGCTTTAAGTCCAAGAGTCATGTCTATCTAGCCAGACACATAACATCCCTCATACCTCCTCAAATGAGAACTATTTCTTTCATTCTCTATTTAAACCCCATATATTCTCTCTTTTTCTATTTAAAATTTAGTTCTTACCATATGAGTTCCCTAAACTCTCTCTCACTCCTTATATTTTCTCAAACACTTATCAGTCAAAAACACTAATGGCCATGTCTCAATCATCTCCTTCATCTCATTCTCTAAATGAACCCCAACCCCTTCAAGTTGTTTCTCCTCCATATCTTCCTGATACAGACATACAAAATCCTTTTGATATAATCTAGTTCACTCCATCTTCACTTCCAAGCAATGGCAGTCTCTCCAATCCTCAAGAAAACAAAAAATACATCATTTTTCTCTCCTCCAATGACTATTAATTGAGATATTCCATCCATTGATACTCTAATTATCTCTATTCCTAATGAAAAGAGTTCAATGTCTATCGCTAAATCGTAAATCCAACTTGTTCCTCAAGTTTCCTTATCATTTTCTCCCTCTCAAAAGCCAACTTCTAAGAAACCTATTCCATTAAGTAATTTTGAGAGTCATGCTATTGACGATCATATGTTTGACGAGTATCTTCCTACTTTAAACGGGACATCATCGGACATCCTTGACATGACTGAGGTAATAGGTATCCAAATGTTAAATTCTCTAAGCAAGGATTCTCCCCGAGAAACTAATTATCCCACACCTCTCAAGAGGGATAACACATATGGATCAATATTAATGAGATGTCAATATGATCCTCCTGAGTCTATTGAGGAAGAAAGTGATATTTTACCCCTTTCTCTTGATGTGACTAACAAGACAGAGGATGAAAAGGAGAGCACTGATAGTGATGAAGACAAGTCATTGTCATGGAAATTTACCAAACAAAGGGTGTTCTCTAATGCCAGGATAGAATCAAAAGTTGACAAAGTTCAATGGACCAGGTTGAGTTCCCAAAAGCTGATAGAGTCTGCCTTAGTAAAAAGTAAATGTAGCACCCACAAGAAGAAAAATCTAAAGAGGTCTTAAGAGGGAATTTTTTTGATCCAAAGGTTTTTTCTTGCTTGGCATGGTTTTTTAAGACTTATGAAAAGGAAGTAAGGATATTTTACCACAATCTAATTTTCTTTGATAATGGTCTGTATTTGACAACACAATTTAATGATGTGAACATTACTCTAGATGAGCAAGTGTTGGTGGAGGTGTTAAGAGCACCCACTGAAGGGACTAGGTCCCTAAAATATGATAGTGGGATTTGAAAATTTTCTGAAGCTCTATGGTAAGATGGATGATTTGAACATTAAGAACTTTACCAAGAAGTCCCCCAAATGGGAATATCAGCGTTTATTTGAAATGGTCAATAAAGCCCTTCTTCCTTGGACTGAGAAACTTACTGTTGTTACACATCCCAAATTGTTCCTAATGGAAGCTTTGGATAAGTTTAAACATGTAAACCTTCCCTCTATTATCATAGAACACATGCATAAGGTTTTGACAACAAAGAATACTAAGCATGGATTAGACTATGGGATTTGGTTGAACAGGGTGTTTGCATATTTTGAGGTTCAATATGGGACTGAAGTGAATGGGTCTATCAAGAAAATACTCATAGTGTCCACTTTAGAGGACAATAAATACATCCCTAGATAAAGTGGAGTAAAGTCAAAGTTTGTGGTAGCAGACCTGATTAAAGTTTAGACAATGATGACGGGGAGTTAGAACAGATGAATACTCTCTTAGCCCAAAGGGATGCAGATATTGTTACTTTAAAAGTTGCAAATTTGAAGGGTCCAGAGAAGGGAACAGGTGGAACCAAGGGTCTCCGCACTGAAAATGAAATACTGCATGCCAAGGTCAAGCAATTAGAAGCAAAAGTTTAGGAATTGACTCAACAGCAATTGAAGAACTATGAAGCTGAAAACAAAAGAATCACCAGTCTTCTTCACCAGTTGTCAAATCCCATGTCTAGTCCTTCTTCTTGATGTCTGTTCAACCTGGTCCCTATCATGCCATAACCCTTTAAGACCAGCCTTTTTAACTCTATTGTTCTATTTTTTTTAAGTCCTATTTTATTCATGTTACATTATCATGGTATTACCTGTACTTGGTTTTATGATGCTCTTGTTTTGGATATAATATGATGCTACCCTTAATGATTAATGAATATCTTGAGTTCTGATGCTATCATTCTTTTCACTTTTTCTAATTTTACTTGCTTATGTCAGTGTAGCCTCAATGTCCATGAGTTAACATGTGTACTTATCTTTACTTAGTTTACTAATTTTTCTCTATGATGATGCCAAAAGGGGGAAGATGAGATACAGTGATGCAATAGAGTGTGGTGTGTGTATGCGTGTATGTGTGATTGTATGTGTTACAACAATAGATACCAAATCCCTATATGCAAGGGAAATGGTTATGAAGAGAAAGAATGCAAGTATCAGTAATAAGGGAAGTAGTTAGGGCTGGCTCATAGCAGATCTTATGAAAAATAAAGTATGGATCTTATTATAAAAATAGGAACCACATCTCTATATGTAGGAATAATGGTTCTGAAGAGAGAGGATGTAAGCATTAGTGACAGGGGAAGAAGTGAGGGCTGGCTCATAGTGGATCGTGTGAAAAATGGCATATGGGTTTGTCATCATAAAAAAAAGGGAGATTTTCAAGGGTTGAGCCTTCAATAATGTGGATATGTTAAGTCCTTAGATTTGATGATAGACAAACCATCAACTTTGGGACCTAGTTCACAAAAATCTTTGTGATGATAAAATTGCAACTGCTTATAGACCAAGTTTATCACGTCTACATTTCTTTCACTCAGTCAGTAATACAGTTAGGAAAAGTAACGTTTAGAAGAAAGTTAGTGGCAAAGCTACAATACTTTTGGTTCCATCAAATGAGAGGAGTCCTGGGTTTTCTTGTCTCATATATATGCAACATGTTACAATAAGAAAACCTAAGATTCCATATACAAACAACATCAAATCTCTCTAGAAGCAATTTATCATCCAATGCCTCACTTGCAATAGGGACTTGCTCAGTTGTCATTTGTGTCTCAAGCTCTTATTGTATTTGATTCTTTATTTTGTGGTTTGTAAATAATTAGCCTACTACAATTGTCCAATAATAGTAGATGTGTTATCACTATTGATTGTGTCATCTAGAGTTAGTTGACATAGAAGTTAAAATTAGCTTGGTATTGATTTAGTTAGAATTAGTTGTGTCAATTAGTGCAATAGAGTTATTGTATTGGGTTTCCTTTTGTAAAAGAGTTACTACAAGCAGAAGAGGATTAAGAGGTTAATAGTAGAACCGTGGAGTCTGTATTAAAGGTTGCTTGAACATGGTGAAGTGTTTAGAAATCCTACATGGTAGGTCGTGGTTTTGCTCAAGGGTCATGGTTTTACTCCCTTGAGCAAGGAGATTTCTACATAAAATATTGTGTTTGTGCATTGTTCTTTACATATATTTTACTTTTAATCTTGTTCATCACTGCATACGATAGTTAGTGTAGACACATAAATTTGACCCTCCCCAATAGTCAAATCAACTCAACCCACTTACCTTACCATTCACCCTACCCTATTTGATAATTCCTCTACCAAAAAATAAAATAACAAATCCATAATAAAATAATAACCTCACCCTATCAAATATTTACAGCTCACTCCTACCACACCACCCCGAATCCCCACGTGCCCCTTAGACCCCTTTTTACCCTTTGCATTCTTCTCATACCTCATGTTTTTCCCTCACAAAAATAGACTCCCATACATACACACACACTCTAACTAATAGAAAAAACACACTCAACAATACTAACTGGGGACCCGATATTTACACAGAATCTCAGCTTCTAAAGGATAGACATACACCCACAATGATCCATAAAAAGGGGATACATATTGAAAGAGAGAAATAGTAGGAATAAATAGAGAGAAAAGAGAGGATAAATAGTGAGAGAAAGGAGAAAGACACGATAAAGAGTAGAGAAAAATGGAGGGAGATAGTGGAAAATGAGAGAGAAGCAGTTTCAAGTTTTTTTCCCAATGATTTTTTTTGCCACATTTGGTGATCTTTGTTGATAAAAAAAATCAACCACCAAATCCACCTACGTTTTGATTTTCGTCGCTGCCTCAGATTGCGAGAGATCTGGTGAAACCGACCCTCTCCACTATGCTATCCATTTCTATACTTTGGTGAACCGATGATGAGACAACTCAGAAAAACCCAACCAAACCCGCCCCAAAGAAATTATTTTTGAGTCAACTTTACAGGAAAACCAAAAGAGGTCGATTCAATTTGGGCTTAGCGTTTGTCATTAGTATTTGTCTGAGATCGAGTTTGTGTGAGGTTTTAGGTTAGTAAATATTTATTTTAATTGTGTAGTTGAATATCTTAAAATCTTTATTGGAGCTCTAATTCTATCTCTTCTCATTATAATTTCATTATATATGATTGATTTGTGTGAAGCATGATATGAATATTTGGTGATGTCAATTTATCATCTGATTTCATTATTAATAGTTAATTTGATTTGTTTTAAATGAGAAATTGAATGATTTGGATTTTATTTTATGTAAATCTTAATTTGGGGTGGGGTATTTAAAATTGATAAAAGTGAATGTTTGCTTGTTTTGATTCATTGTTGGTTGTTTAATTCGGAATAGGTGTTGATTTTGTTAAACTCAACCGTATCATCATTAGGCCGTCAAATGAAGTAGGAAAATTTTTGGATTCCATCTTTATTAAATATTTGAATGGTTTTATCTTTTATCGCGCAAAATTAAAATTGTATTCATTTTGTCGGGGAATGCCCCAAGGTCTTGTGTATTCATTTGTAGGGGAATGCCTCGAGGTCTTATGTATTCATTTGCTTGGGAATGCCCCATGAGATCTTATATGTGGTGGCGTATAGGGACAAGACTCAGGATGTCGGGTGGAGCACAGTCTAGGATTAGTTTAGATAGAATAGGTTTACATTTTCATGTTTTGTTCATTTTTGGCATTGTATAATTCGAATTGGACATTATTTTGTTTTGATTTTTATTTCGGTTTGTTTTTTGTTTATTTTATGTGCCTTGTCAATTTGTTCACTTCATTGCGTCTGATTAGACGAAACATGCCAAAGAAGCGACAATGTTCGAATCATGGCATCTAGAAATGCCTAACACCTTTCCCTAGGTCAAGAGAATTTCATAACTGGAATCTCTATTCGCAGATTAATATAAAGAGTCAAAATCATTTTTTTTAAAATATTCAAAAGGTGACTTGGCATACCAGATTTATGAAAAGTGGCGACTCTGACTTTACATGCAAAAATCCTTTTTCGAAACACATTTTCTTTTGTCACTTTGATAAATAAAAATTCTTTGGAAATTAAAATCATCTTTTGAGTAAAAAAAGGGGGTGTAACAGCTCTGGTAAATCAGTTGGGAATTTTTAGAATTTGAGCTTCATATTTTTGAGTTGTATCGATTTAGTTTGACACTATAGGTTTATGGACATTTTGTTTTGTATTGTTGTTTTTGTTATCATTTTATCATTGTTGGATTCCTATTATTCTTTGTTTATAGTTTTTTCTTATTTGTTACCGCTTTATTTCTATTATCATATGCATTACCCTGAGTCATTTCTTTCGAAACAAGTCCCAGAGTACATGTCATGTACAAAAACCTTCGCTGAGTCACCTTTATTTTAGGAGAGGGAGTCATCGGATGTATAGAGTGGATTGAAAGTTATCGCAGCCACTATCAATCCTATGCTCCCCCTAAAAAACCTTGTTAGTTGAACCCCAGTCTAGGTCAGCCTTTAGGTCATTCTTATTTGCACCATGTTGAGACCTAGCGGGATCTGTTTGGTCCTTTGTAGGAGACTTACCCCTAAGCATTCCTATGTGCTAATTATTGCATCTTTGAGGGTAACAGGGTCATTTGATGGACTGATTTAGGAAAGCATATTCTACAATTAAAGCAAATAGTGTGTTTAGGAAAAGTTAGAGTCGAAAAAAAAAGAGAAAAAGGGATTCAAAGTAAAGAGTTTCATAGATTATAGGGGTTCTTTATGACTTTTCTTTTCGCAATCAAAAATTCAAAAAGATTTTTTATCTTTTCATGCATTTTATGAAAAAACAAAACATCAAAACGGTTTTTCCTTTATTTTCTTCAACAGGCAATCTTAACTTGAAAATGTCAAAAAAAAAATATTTTTCTTTTGTGGGAGCTTCATGCATTTCTATATAACAAAGATTTTTCTTTTGGAGTTTTTTTGTACATTTTATATAAGAAAAATGGCAGAAAGATTTTTCCTTTTAGTATCTTTATATGTTTTATACGTCAAATTTTTATTTGTGGTGGTGTTTTATTTTGAACAATTTCATCTGAAAATACAAAATTTTCCTTTTGGAGTTGTTGGTGTCATTTTTATATTAAGTTTCAACTCAAAAACTAAAAAAAAAAATTATTGCGCGTTTCATCATTTTTTTTTCATGTCTTAAGTTGGGATCCAGACTGTTTGTTAATGTTTAATTGTCCAATCTGTAGGAATTGCACACACCTGATTCTCCTCTCTCAGAAGTGAGAAACGTAGGGAACCCTTCTTGGGTTTAGTGATCTTATTTAAAAAATCCAAAAAAAAATTCTTCCTGCTTCATTGAGAGTAGGTTTTTCATATACATCTTTTAAAGAAAATGTAAAAAGATTTTTTGATTATAAGTTTTTGATTTTATTTTTGTATGAAATTCAAAATCGCAAACCCAAAAAGATTTTTCTTTGGTAATAACAAGTTTCATTTTGCATAGGAATTTTAAAGCTGAAAAAAATTCAAAAAAGATTTTCGTCTAATTTTGAAAATTTGATATCTTCTTTTCCTCTAAAATTTCCAAAAAAAAAAGAAATAAAAGAAAGAATTTGATTAGTCATTTTGTGTCAAAACTTCACGAATTACGCACACCTGATTCTCCTCACTCGGGGTGAGATACTTAGACGCCTTTCTAGGGTTTGGTGATCTTTCTAAAAAGGAAAGAAGGAAAAGAGTTTTTGAAATAGTGTTGAATTCTAATGTATTTTTTATTTCAATTGCTCAGTTAAATTTAAGGTGGTTGATTTGTGGCATTCTGGTTGATCTTTTATCACCATGTCTGGGACAAAATTAGTTATATCCAACGAGGATACTGAGGTTGTTGTCACTAATAATACAAAGAGTATGGGGAATGAAAATTTAGGAACTGATGAAGAGATTTTAAAATTAAGTCAATAAATAGTTGAAATGCATTGAGCTTGGGCTAATGGGTTGCCTCCTCCATTTCCCACTAGTAATTTAGAAAATCTTTCTATCTTACCTCTAGTGTCCCATGCACAATTTCCTATTTCTGTTGACTCTCCACAACATACACCAGGGTTTACTATAGGTCAACACTATCCTAACTTTTCCAATATTCATTTCCTATCTTCTCAACACAAAACTACCACATACTCAGCTCTACCTATAATTTCTATTTTTGCAGTGCCACCACCACACGAAGCTTCTACTTTTGATGTCCATCCAACAATTGTGCTTTCCCATTCTGCATGTGATCATATATTGAATATTTTTGGTGATCAACATTATGCTCCTGAGACTACTTTTAAGTTGATTGATCTTTATGACTATACTCAACCCCCTAAATTTCCTCTTAACGCTGAGAAACCTTTTATGACAAAAGAACAAGAAGAAATAACTACAAAGGTGAAGAGTTTGGAATAGGCTAGGAAAAACTTGCAAGGACATGGGGGTGCAAAAGTGTCTCATATAAGGACTTGTGTATGTTTCCAAGTGTTAACCTCCCTCATAACTGTAAGATGCCAAAGTTTGAGAAGTATGATGGACACGACAAACCCATAGCACATTTGAGGCGTTATTGCAATCAATTGAGAGGTTCTGGAGGGAAAGAAGAATTGCTTATGGCTTATTTCGGGGAAAGTCTAGCAGGTTTAGCCTCCGAATGGTTTGTTGATCAAGACATTGTTAAGTGGAACAGTTGGGATGATATGGTATGAATTTGTCCAATAATTTTTATACAATATTTAATCGGTAAGCAATGGAAAGTTCTTAACCAACATGATAAAGAAAAGTATTGAAAGTTTCAGAGAATATGTCATTAGATGGCGTGAACAAGTTGTAAGGGTGAAACCACCAATGAAAGAAAGAAATATGGTGGAGGTGTTTATTCAAGCAAATGATGAAACATACTTTCAACACCTGTTACCAGCATGAGGGAAGCCATTTATTGAGTTACTCAAAATAGGGGAGATGACAGAGGATAGGATTAAGACTGGTCATATTGTTAATTATACAGCATTGAAAGCAACTACCCAGGCAATTCAAAATAGTTTAGGAAATGCTGGGGGGAAGAAGAATAAGGAAGATGTAGCTGTTGTTGTTGCTGGGAAATATGCACATCTAGGAAAACCACATCAATATTACTCTAAGTCTCAAGCCCAAGATTATACCCAAGCTCTATATAATCACTCCAATATTACTATTCTTCCCAAAACCCATTATACTCTACTCCCCCATCTCCACCGAGTAAATAGGACACAACCATATGTTCAACCCCCTCCTTATCCATAATGGCATATACAAACTCCTCGAAATCATCCTCCAAATCCACAAACATACCAAAGCTCTTCTAGGCCTAATTTTTGATCCAAGCCAAACAATGAAAAAAGAGAGAAGCCTAGGGATAGTTTCATACCAATTGGAGAATCATATACTAGTTAGTTCTAAAATTTGATACAACGGGGCATGATCACTCCGCTTCTTGGGTATACTCCCGACCCACATTCAAGAAATTATAATCCTAATAAATGATATGCATGTTATTCTAATGTTTAGAGTCACAGTATTGAAGATTGTCGTTCTTTGAAAAGAGAAATAAAAAGTTTAATTCAAGATAAATCAATTATGGTGTAGGACATTAAAAGAGGTGAAAGTTCTAGTCATGATAATGTGTAAATCAATTGCTAAGATGTCAAGATCAGCAATTAGAAAACCACTCATCTTCTTTCTAGGAAGGTGTTTTGGTAGTTTGATTTATTATTTTTTCAGTTATCCAAATTATTTCAGAGTTGTAGTACAAATACTATCTTGTTTTTATTTATTTGTCATTTATGTTCAAACCCTCATATCTTTCCTTTCAACAAAATGGAATGTACCTTTTCCTTTTTCTTGTTATTATGTTTTTTTTTCTTTTTTTACATAGTATATGTTATGTTTGTTCTAGCTATATGGCATGCTGGAGGAATTTGTAGTCAGATCTTAAAATCTAGTTTAATCATGAAACTTGGAATTAGAATTTTAAAGTAAGAAAAAAGTGCATCTGGGAAAATAGATAGAGTGCTGACACGTTGGGTGATCGAGCAGAATCCTTACTTGAATAAATCAATGCAATTACTTTCAGAATCACAAGAATAACCTGGTCATAAATTAAAAGGTATATCTCAATCATTTTGAATTGGATCAAATAGTGGATGCGCGATATCCAGTCAAGAGAAACAAAAGAAAAAGTGTCGAGCAAAAGAATAGAGTCAGAAAAGTTCAAAAAAAAGAGTGAGTCAAAACAAAAAAAGAAGAGTGTTAAGGAACATAGAGTCAATCAAAGAGAAAAAAAAGAAAAAAAACTAAATTCATGCAGAAGCATAAGTTGCATGGACTATGTTTGACCAGATTCTTGCAATGACAAGATATGTGGGCAGCCTTACTCTGGGTTTGGTCCAACCAATTAAATAATTTAAAATTATCCAGTCAAAAGAAACTGGGGCATGAGTTAATTTCCATTATTTGGGACGATTTCAAAAGTTGTAAATTTCACACATTTGAAGTGTCATTTGAGCCTCATGTCATACTTTCTTTCTCACCATATACAAAAGCCACGTTACAGCCAATGAAATTCCTTTAAATTAATCTTTGAGAATGTTAAGGCTATGCATGCAATAGATATATGATGTACTTTGGGTACTACTTATCTTCACCAGTATAAGATATCAAGAGAAAAATTAAATGAGAGAGTTTTACTAATAATAACCCTCACAGGCACCATAAGATGATTGTAAGTTAAGAGAATGAAATGAGAAAATTTTATTGGTGAAAACCCTTACGAGCACCATAAGATGATTATGAGTTAAGAGAAATAAAAATGAGAGAGTCTTATTGGTAAAAACCCTCACAGGCATCGTAAGGCGATGGTAAGTCAAGATAAATAAAATGAGAGAGTCTTATTGGTAAAAACCCTCATGGACACCATGATCCAATAGAGAGTTGAGAGTAATGAAAATGAGAAAGGCTTGTTAGAAATAATCCATCAGGGCGTCACTAGCCAAACGAGGCCTATGAGTGCAATTGGCTTAAGGAAGCAACTAAGTTTAGGGTCATTAACACAATAACAATTGGTGAAAAGCTTGGATAGAAAGATCAGTCAACTTAATAAAAAATGCATGTCATAAGCATTGAATCAACTTCAATATTCAGATAAGTTTTTCTTTTCTCCATTTTTGGAAAGGGGACATTCATTATTTTTTACTTTCTTCTCTATATTTCTATTTTTGTTCTTTTGAGTCTATCATCCAAATAGAACATCATTATCATCTTTCTCATGTCTTTAAGTTAAGTCAATGTCAAAACAAGTGATAAAGGATCCAAAAAATTGCTACCAACTTCTTCAATTTCACAAAGAAAGACAAGAGACTAGCACATAAAAGAAACATGATTGTGAGTCAAAACAAGGAATGCAGAAAGTTTTGTCAACAAATAAGTTTTAGGATTTGTGGAAATACCAAGGTTCAAAGGGTTAATCTCTACATAGTGAGATAGAGATACTGTGTTTGTTTCAGAGTCATTCTTGATATCTTGAGTTCGGTTAATGGTACAACAAGTCATAGACAGATGTCAATAATTTGAAGTAAGTTAAATATGACAAGTGCAAAAGTGATTGCCTTGGAAGCAAAAGCCACAAACCAACCATCATGTTTTTATGATCTCAAGTTTTCTTTGATAAATCAGGAACACATATTACTTTCAAATCAAGGGCTTCAAAGCCTAAATATCAAAAGGTGCAATTACTCACTTCTTCAAAGGCAATAGGTAATATTGCTACACAGGTTCGGTAATCATAATCATGATAGAAATTATCATCCTATACACCTAGGAGACGCACTTCCTTGTCTAGGTAATTCAGGTTTTATTTATTGTATGACACACTTCCTAACTTGAACCTTTGCTCCTAAAAGCCATAATTGGAGTAGCCGCACTTTCTAGCCAAGTCCTTTTATTTAAACCTTAAGAGACACATTTTCTTATCTGGGTAATTCAAATTTCATTTGTTAGGTGACATACTTCCCAAATTTAACCTTTACTCCTAGAAGATGTATTTCTAGTCGAGTCATTCTATTTAACCCCTCAGAGATGCATTTCCTGGTCTGGGTAATTCAAATTTTGTTCGTTAAGTAACACACTTCCTAACTTGAACCTTTACTACTAGAAGATGCACTTTCTAGTCAAGTCATTCTATTTAGCCCGTAGGAGACGTACTTTCTTGGCTGGGTATTTCAGTTTTCGTTTGTTAGGTGATACACTTCTTAACTTGAACCTTTGCTCCTAGAAGCCACACTTTCTAGTCGAGCCCTTTAATTTAACCCCTTGAAGACACACTTCCTTGACTGGGTATTTCAATTTTTATTTATTAGATGATGCTCTTCCAGACCTTGAACCTTTACTCCTAGAAAATGCACTTTCTAGTTAATTCATTCCATTTAACCCCTAGGGGACACACTTTCTTGTCTGAGTAGTTCAAGTTTTGTTTGTTAGGTGACATACTTCCTAACTTGAACCCTTACTCCTAGTAGATGTACTTTCTAGTTGAGTCATTCCATTTAATCCCTAGAAGACACATTTTCTTAACTGGTTATTTCATTTTTCATTTGTTAGGTGACATACTTTTGAACTTGAATCTTAACTCCTAGAAGACACACTTTCTAGTCAGAGTCCCTCACTTTAATTCCTAGGAAACATACTTCTTAGTCTTGGTCATTTAATTTTACTCTCAAGAGATACGTTTATTGGTCAGAGTCTTGATTAACCATCGCATTGTGCCAGTAGTTATGATTTGGTTTAACACTCACAAAATTTTTCTAATGAAAAACTGGGGTAAAAAAAAGATTTCGTGCTATTTGGGACTTTCCTTTCAATTCAGGCCCCTCCTGAAAATGGGTCTATATTTTTCAAAAATGGGACCTTTTTTTTTATCATAATCTTTGTTTGGGATAATTCTTGTTCTAGTTTTTATTTTGAATTCAAGAGTCTGCTTGGAGAACATGGTGAAGAAATAACAAGTCAGGAGTTCCCCTAGAGAATAGGGTGCTGAAACTAAAAGTCGAGACCCCACCTAGAGAACAGGGCAAAGAAATTACAAGTCATGAGCCCGCCAAGAGAATAGGGTAATTAAATTGCACGTCAGGAGCCTTCCTGGAGAACAGGGCAAAGAAATAGCAAGTCAGGAGCCTTCCTGGAGAATAGGATGAATAAATTAAAAGTCAGGAGCCTACTTAGCGAATAGGGTGATGAAATCTTAAGCCAGGAGCCCGCCAGGAGAACAGGGTGATGAAATTACAAGTCAGGAGCCTTCCCGGAGAATAGGATGAATAAATTAAGAGTCAGGAGCCTGCTTGTAGAATAGGGTGATGAAATCTTAAGTCAGGAGCCCTCCTGGAGAATAGGGCGATGAAATTACAAGTCAGGAGCTCGCTTGGAGAATAGGGTGCTAAAATTTCAATTCAGGAGCCCGCCTGAAGAACAGGGCCAAAAAATTGTATGTCAGGATCCTACCTGTTGAACAGGGTGGAGAAATTATAAGTCATAAGGCCACTTAGAGAATAGGGTGAAGATTTTAAATAACATGTCAGAAGCCCACCTAGAGAATAGGGTAATGATTTTCAAGGTCAAGTTAAAATTCAGAATTCCTACCTGAGTAACATGGTAAATTTTCAAGTTCATCTCCGATACCAGATTTTGCATAGAGAAAGAATATATTTTCAAGTTGAACCTGAAGAAGATAAGATATTTTATCACTTTTGAAAGCATTGAAGACTTAAGTCAAAAATTAGGAGAAGCTTCAAAGATAGGATTTTTGTAATTTAATTTTTCTTGTTAAATTGTAATTTTCATTCTTTATGTAATGACAGAGCCAAAAACCAAAACCTCTACATGATCTCACTCGAATCTCTAAATCGATATAGTCCCTCTTCTTTTCAACCTTGAGAACTACATATGAACTGATGGACAAATAACCTGGGATAAGTAGGATACTAAAAATCAAGACTCGGTTGTGCTTTATCTTTCTGTTTCTTGCTTTTTAACAATGGTCGGGTCAAATGTCTCATTGTCTACTTCTTTGTCTGGAAACACTTCGTGTGTACATCCAAAGAGGATATGATGTAGACATGTAAATTTGACCCTCCCTACCCTATTTGATAATTCCTCCAGTAAAAAACAAAATAACGAATCCACAACAAAATAACAACCTCACCCTATCAAATGTTGACAACTCACCCTTCCTCACCACCCCCAATCCCATGTGCTCCTTATCCCCCTTCCTTTACCCTTCAAATTTTCCCCACACCTCATATTTTGACCTCATAAAAAATATACTCCCTTCACATACATATACTCATACACTTAATAACACTGACTTGGAGCCCGATATAAACACACAGTCATCTTCTAGAGGATGGACATACACCTGCCATGATCCACAAGGAGGGGGATATACAGTGAAACAGAGAAATAGTAGGAAGAAATAGAGAGACAAGAGAAGAGAAACAAAAAGAGAAGATAAAGATGCGAGAGAGAGTACAAAAAAACAGAGGGAGACAACAAAAAAATGAGATAGCAACCTGGTCAAGTTTTTTTTCTGAAAATTTTTGCTGGAATCAGTGATCTCTGTAGATCAAAAAACAAATCAGCAACCAAATTCACCACCCTTTAATTTCCATCGCTGCCTGAGCTCCGGTGAAACCGACCCTCTCCATTATGTGATCCATTGCTATACTCCGATTAATAAACAATGAGAAAACTCAGAAAAACCTTACCAAACCTTCCCTAAAGAAGATCCCTTTCTGTCAGCTTTACCAGAAAACCAAAAGGGGTCGATTCGATTTGGGCTCAGGGTTTGTCATCGGTATTTTTTTGAGATTGAGTTTGTGCGGGGTTTCAGGTTAGCAAAGATCCATTTTGATCATTTAATTCAATACCTTAAAATCTTGATTGGAGGTCCAATTCTATCTCTTCTCATTTTAATTTTATTAAATATGATTGATTTGTGTGAAGCATGATATATATATTTGGTGATATTGATTTATAGTTTGATTTCATTGATAATGGTTGATTTGATTTGGTTTAAATGCGCAATTGAATGATTTGGATTCAATTTTAGGTAAATCTTAATTTGGGGCAGGGATTAAAAATTGGTATAAGTGAATATTGGTTTGTTTTGATTCATTGTTGGTTGTTTAATTCAAAATAGGCATTGATTTTGTTAAACTCTGTAGTATCATATTAGGCCTTCAAATGGGGCAGACAAATTTTAGGATTCCATCTTTATTGAATGTCTGTATGTGTGTTTGAATAGTTTTATATTTTATTGCATGAAATTAAAATTGTATTCATTTTGCCGGAGAATACCCCGAGGTCTTATGTATTCATTTGTCGGGAAATGCCCTGAGGTCTTATGTATTCATTTGTTGGGGAATGCACCGTGAGATCTTGCATATGGAGGCATTCATGGACAAAACCCGGGATATCAGGTGGAGCGTAGTCTAGGATTAGTTTAGATTGAATAGGTTTACATTTTAGTATTTTTTTTTTCATTTTTGGGATTGTATAATTTGGATTGAATATTATTTTGTTCTGTATTTTTGTTTGTTTGGTTTGTTTGTTTGTTTTATGTGCCTTTGGGTTAATTCACTTCATAGCATCATATTAGTTGGTAGAAGTCAAAGAAGCGACTATTCAAATCACAGGATCGAGGATTGCCTAACACCTTTCCCTCAGTCAACTGAAGGTGTTAGGCAAATCAAATCAAATACTACATTATTTTTTCTAATGCACCCTACCAAAATTGTAATAAAGAGTTTTGTATTAAAATTCTATAATAATGTGTAGGTGTTGATTAAACTAATAATAGGAAATTAAGCATTGAGATACTTGTTAAGAGAAATGACCTGCGCTCAAAAGTAATGAGCAGAGTCATTTTGTTCCTTCGAATGAAAAAATATTTTGTAGCAAAGGAAAACCGGATAATATATATTTCTATGCCATGACAATCTCACTTGAATTACAGGAACCTACAGATATTAGTAGAGTATACTGGTGTCCTTGCCCATAGAGTCTTATCCCGTCACAAAGCTGGATTGATCCCCAGAGGTGAAGCAAACTTATTGCTGATTGAATAACACAAAATTTAATTTATGCATTTCAAAAAAATACATATGTTGGTGTAATATACCACAAATTACAATAGTTACAGTTGAAATAATAAAATGAACAAAAATTGAAGAAAAAAAGATAATCTTCTTTTTTGTCGAGACGCGGATATCTCGCTCTCTTTAAGGAGATTTAAGCCCATTGCGGCATAATCTACACCGATCCAGTAGTATATCTCTTGACTTGTCCCTTCCAGGATACAATAGCCCATCAATGATGTATAACTCAAGCAACTCTGAATTATTTGAAGAGTCCAAAGCTCCACCATAAGAACACATAACTTCAACATATATTTACTCTCTTTGTATAGTGAATATAGTTAAAGACTTAGAATATTTTCTTCGTCTCAACTCTTTATTTCACTAATATAATTACTTTGTTTTGTATAGTGAATATAGTTGTAGACATAGAATATTTTCTTTGTCTCAACTCTCTCGTTCACATTTTTATCTTTTTCATGCTTATCATATTTCCTTGTACATGCAATAACATGGAAGACTATCTCTATTTATAGGTGAGGTATTCATCCTTGTATTGAATAGAAAGAATAAAGAGGGATGATAAAGAGGAAAGGTCAATAGTTCTTAGGTTATAAGAGTTACAAGAAACTAATGGCACTAATAGCCATGAGAGTTACAACAAAAT
The DNA here is from genome assembly GCA_030864215.1 of Capsicum pubescens. Classification (NCBI taxonomy): domain Eukaryota; kingdom Viridiplantae; phylum Streptophyta; class Magnoliopsida; order Solanales; family Solanaceae; genus Capsicum; species Capsicum pubescens. Next base: position 242,639,619 of record CM061538.1, read on the forward strand.
AATGAGAGAAGTTACAAATTACTAAAGGCCACATTCTACCACCACTAATAATTAGATTAATGTGGATAGATAAATAGTCTTGTTGTTACATATGTTAAATGCAATTAATAACCATGGAGTTACGACAACTAATGATCATATGAGTTACAAGAAATAATATGGTAGATTATGGACAAATAAAGTGTTAGAAGTTACAAGAGTTATCAAAATATAATGACATCACTTTCTCCACTTTATGTCCATAAATTATCATGCAAATTAAGATTTTAGTAATATATTTCAACTCTTACTATTACTATTGGATTCAAATTATTCCTTAATCGTCTACATGTTTGCTAAGAAGAAGAAAGACATAACGAAAATTAAATAAGAATTAAAATGTCAAAGTTAATCAAACATAAATATTTTTATCAAACAAAAATAAATAAAAATACATAGGTTTAAAGAAAAAAATAATCTAATTATTATTATTATTATTATTATTATTATTATTATTGACAACCAGCTAACCTTCAACTGGCAGCAACAGGGCCCTCCTCAGCCTGCGGATCTCCAAGAGCATCCTTTCTCTCACGGCGTCCAACTCCCACTACAGCTCATGAACGTGCCTCCGAAGTTCCCGCACGGTGTCTTGCAGAAAATCAACATCCCACACTGGATTAGCCATAAGTAGAACACATATGAATACAAAAACTATAAAAACAAAAGTAAAGAAAAGAATCTGAATGTAAAATAATGTATACTACCAATTCGGTATGTTTACACAAAAAGCAAGAAAAAAACTTACCTGAGTTAGGGAAGAGAAAGTGGTTAAAGGTGTAATATGAAAGACAAGATGGAAGAAATAAATAGAATGTAGTAGAATGAACGAGTAAGGAGTGACCTATTTATAGAGGATTGAATTTGAATGAGTTAGGGAAAAAGGTGCGACTGTTCACCTCCATTTATTAGTTACATACAAATTGATAACTTTTTTATTACTGTGAAAAGTTACGACTTAATTAAATCAAGCCGCTGATTGACTTTTTTATTATTGTGATAAGTCATGACTTTTCAGCTTATTATTATTAATTAGTTCTTTCCAATAACCCTTATTATTGAGTTGTGATAGAAGATTCTATATCTGTTGCGTGAGATAACCTATCTTTGATAACAGATATACCATGTGTTGCAACAAATCGACAATCTATTGCATCAGATAATATATCTATTGCAACATATAATCTATCTTTTTTAATAACCATCATATCATTAATCCAAATTTGGTGACTTCTTTATTATATAAATTTAAAAAACAGATTTAAAAATAAAAATATTGAAAAGTCACTACTTGTCTCCTATTTAATATTAACATTAGTTATTCAAATTAAATAACCATTTTTTACGGTTATAAATTGTGTTTATCATTTATTTTTTTATTATTTTTTTGTTAAAAGAAATGACTTAATTAAATCAAGCTGGTGAGTTTTTTTTATTATGGTGACAAGTCATGACTTTTCAGCTCATTATTATTATTAATAATAATTAGTTCTTAGAATTAAATAACTTTTTTCTCAATTACAAAATTGAAGACTTCTCACCTTTTCAATAATCACTTCTTTAATAAAATAATAACCATTTTTGTTGAGTTGTGGCAACAGATTGTATATCTGTTGCATCAAATAACCCATCTTTGGCAATAGATATACCATCTGTTGCAACAAATCGACCATCTATTTTAGGAGCTTTTTGATTTTTTCTAATAGTTGATTCATCAGTCGCAACAGATGGGGAATTTGATGCATCGTCTCTTTTGAATGTGGTAGACAAAAAGTCACGAATGTTCACCTTTTTTTTAACAATCATCATAAACCTTAATTAATCCAATGTTGTGATTTTTTTATTATATAATAAATAAATAATTCAACAAAATATATTTAAAAATAAAAATGGTGAAAAGTCACGATCAGTTATTAAAATTAAATAACCGTTCTTTTACGGTTATAAATTGTGTTTATCATTTATTTTCTTATTATTTATTTACGAACCATTTTTCATATTAAATAATCAAAAAGTCATGACTTTTCACCCTGTCAATAATAATAACCCTTTTTTATTTTTTCATATTAAATAATCGAGAAGTCATGACTTTTCACCCTCTCAATAATAAAAACTTTTTTTATTAATAACCGCCTGTTGCAACATATGATCCATCTATTGCAACATATTGTTCATCCGTTGCCATAAATGCTCAATCCCTACCTCCAACCGTCGACGTGTTGAGAATAAGGAATAGACAAAATGAAAATTAAATATTAAATATAAATTAAAAATTCAAAGTCGACCAAACATTATTTTTTGAATCCATTATATACAAATATATACAATAAAAAAAACATACCCTTGGGTAGATCCGATATAAAAAAAGAAAATACATACTGTAAAAGAGAAAACATAACCTAATTATTACTACTATTATTATTATTATCATCATTACTATTATTAGTGTTATTATTATTATTGTCAACCGACCAATCGTCATCCGGCAGAAGCAGAGCCCTCCTCAGCCTTGTTCTAAAGTCACCCAACTCCCTCCAGAGTTTATGAATCTGCCTTTCATGTTCCCTCAAGGAATCGAGATGAATCACTTCGTACAAATATGGATCAACCATATCTAGAAGTGGAGTAGAATGAATGAGTAAGGAGGGACCTATTTATAAAGGATTGAATTCGAATGGGTTAGTCAAAAAGCAACGACTGTTCACCTCTTTTTTAATAATTACATCCCTTAATTAAATAAAACTGGTGACTTTTCAGAGATGTAAATTAAAAAAATGGATCAAAATATAATATTTTGTCATTTATTGTATTTCAGAAAGAAAAGAAAATTGCTTTAAAATAAATCTAATAGATGGGTAATTTGTTGCAAAATATATTATATCTGTTTGATAATTTAAAACATATTGACAATCTGTTGCAACAAATGGATATATCTGTTGGAATTTTCTAATAGATAAGTCATATGGTGCAACATATTGATCATCTGTCATAACAGATGTCTATAATTATTTGATAATTTTAACAGATGTGTTATTTGTTGCAACGGATTAGTCATATGTTTATTCAAATTAAGCCATAGTTGGGCTATAAAGAATAAGGTGCGTGCAGATGGATGGATCCACTTTTAAGTGTGGGAGTAATGTATTACTGATAAGGTTATCGGGACAACACATATAAAGTACAATGATTTTATGAGTGTAGTTTTTAACCAATTAGGCATTGATCATTCAAACAAGATCCTACATTGTACAGTTAAGTTTGATAGGTTCAAATTGATGAGGCTGAGGGCCCCATGAATATGGTGTCGATATCTTATTATGAATTAATGACAGTTGTTGTTCATGATTATGCATATCAAGTTTTGAGAAAGGGTCAATATTCGGTGTCATTAGAGAGATCTAATAATGATTAGACTTAACTTTAAGTGTGCATTAGAATCTGAAAAGGCCTTCAAAGCCTCTCACAACATTAAACAAGAACAGAACACCAATAGAAATTCCCCTCACCCTAATTTATATTGAAGGGTTGTTCGAGAAGATGATTATAGGCCAGAAGGAGCCGTAGGAGAATACCTGCGAGAGAAAAGGGAGTTAATGAAAGGCTATATTATCTAAAAGCTAATTGAAGAGGAAAACATAGGGTAGTAAAGAACTTCTAGCAAAATTGGCCAATGAAATTGAATTAAAACTCGAGAAATCTGAATCAAGTGCAAATATGAAAGTGTATCCAAAAATAAAAATCTGTCTGTTGTCTCTCTTAAAGAAAAATAGTGCAACTGTGTAATCTCTAGAGAGTTGTGACTAGGTAGTGTGGTCAGAATGATCACCTATATAGAAAATAGCAGAACACCAAGAAAGCAGCTTTGCAGGCACTGAGGGATGAAATGATGTACAGTAAATCAAGAAGACTTACACCAAGAACAGTTGAGGTTAAAATAAGGAATCAATCGAAGGAGACAACTTCTGAATTTTAAATTACATCCCATGCCTTCTTGTTTATGTTTCTGATTAGGTCTACTGTTATTGACCTAATTGGAACCACAAATAAGATTGAAAGACAGATTGAGTATTATTACTTCCTTAGAAATATAGATTAATTGATTGTATTTTCTTGCTTTAGCATGCTTTCAAAATATCTTGGAGAAGATCAAAGGCTTGTTGTAGGCTTGCTGGAGTATGTGAATCTTGATAATTTTCAAGCTTTCCTCCAGCTTGCTGATTTGGTTTTCAAGTTTGTTATTGTCGTCTTTGTGGTTAGTATAGAGTTATTGGTCTTTTGTGATCTTATCAATGAGGAATACTTTCTTCAAAGTTGTGGCATTGTAAAAGGCCTTCAGAAAACTTCTAGAATACTTTCTTTGGAAGGCTTAAATGAAACATGGAGGGTCGCTATATTTATTTTAGGTCAACATCTTGATGTACACACAAGCAGTGGTCCCAACAGTTGAGCAACTCACTTTCTTGAGTGTTGTTCAATGCAGCTTGTTCAACCAACCTTCAAAGAATTTGATAGGTTGATGAGCCTGGAATTGCGCAATGTTTGATATAAACTAATTCCACTAATCTTATAGCCTAGAATAAGTTGTTTCCTAGAGTTCAGGCAAAAATATTAGTGGAATCAATTTAGATCAAACGTTGTGTAATTCCAGGCTCATTAACCTATCCAATCTTTTGAAGGTTGGTTGAACAAGTTGTATTGAACAACGCTCGAGAAAGTGAGTTGTTCAATTGTTCACACCACTACTTAAGTGTGCATCAAGACGTTGACCTAAAATAAACATAGCGACCCTCCATGTATCATTTAAGTGTAATACCCCGTACTTTTCCAAGCTTAAATTCATCCCTAGAATGTCAAGAATTTACTTCAAAGATGAATACCATTTATTTCATACGGTATTTTCAATATTTTTATTTTCTATTGTATGGGAAATTGAATAAGCTTTCCATCGATACCAAATTCACCTAAATCTGACACTCGGTGAAGGAGTTGTGGCATTTTTAAGTTGACAGTACCTAGACTCTCAGCGCATCGCGGAGCTAAGCAAATTGGCAGTTGTCAAATTCTAGTAGACTCCGCAATTCCAACTCATCTCGGAGGATTCCCATTTCACATTTGTCAATTTCCATCAAGCCTACGTGATTGTGGCGCGTCGTGCAATGGCTGTAATGGCAAAACTATAGGGCACCGCGATGGTGGTGCATTACGTTGCATGCCCAGTTCCCATTCATCCTTTTCCAGTGAGCCACCGCGATTGTGGCGCGTCGCGGTGGCCAACCAAATCGGGAAAAATATTGCATTTTTCAGTTCCAACTTAGAGTTTAAAAAGGGCATTTTGGTCAATTTCCAAGCCCCCAATCTGTCCAAAACACATCATTAAGCTTATACCAAAGTACTTTATGCTTTTTTCATCACTTTCCTCTCAAAAGAAAACCCTAGATCACCAAAGCTCCTTCTCCAAGAAATCCAAATTTCTTCCATTAATTCTCCAAAGAAATTCAAGATCTAGCATTTCCAATTCAAGAACTCCAAGAACTCATCTTCAAAAGCATCATAGGAATCCAATATTCTAACTTTCTCATCTAAGATCATCAATTAAGGTATATGGGGTTTGAACAAGGATAATTCTTTCATCCTTGTGCCCACAACTTTATTTTATTTATAAATTTACTGCAATTTATATGATTTTTTCATGAAATTCAAGTTAGGGTTTATACCCATTATCGTTCTTTGCAAGATTATGAGGTTTTCCATGATTTAGAAGTTGAAATACATGATTATGTTTATGTTTCCATGCATATTGCTGAAATTTCTAGATTTTAAGATGATTTATGAATGTTTACATTACCAAGTATGAACTTTTAGATGTTTTAACATGAGATTGATGCTTGGGTCAATAGACCCCATTTAAAGATTATTGTTTCAAGATTGTTTGTGCTATAAGAACTCCATGACTAGATTATTTTCAAATTTTAGATAAAGAATCCACTTTATTTCAGAAGACTTGAGATTTAAAGAAAAGCAAAGCGTAGTTGGTTTTTCTGTAAACCTTTGTATAAATTCTAAAGTGAATTTCTTCAGATTTTGAGCATGAGATTGGGAGTAGTATTTAGCACTAAGATGGGTAAGTTACTACGGTTTCATACCCCAGAACTATGTATCACCATAGGTAAAGATTATCAGATTATTCCCATTTCTACGTGGATGACTCAGATTGTGATCACTCAGATTAGAATGTTCTATTTCGATGGCAAGGGTAGAACATCCTTACCTAACGAGGGATAGTCGTGGGACTCCATGGATGCTTACATGGTGTATTGTCGGTTAGAAGAACCTCCCAAAATATGTCCCCTACTCTTAAAACAGTCTATTGGCTTAGAGCCTTAAGATAAAAGCATATGTTTTGAAAGCTATGATTTTAAGATTCTTAAAGTCTTGAGAAGAAGTATTTTTTTTCAGAACAGTTTTTAAAGAGTTTCCTTTCAGACTATAGATCTTAGAACAAAAAGAGTATCAGAAAAGCTTTTAGAAAACTAAGTGTAAAGGCTCACAAGTTTTACTTAGATTATGTTTTAAAGAAAGATAGTAACTTCAAATTTTAGCTTTTAGAATTCAAATTTTAGAGTGAGTCCTTTCTACACTTAGATAGTATGATTTAAAGATAGAATACAAGCTCATCCTTTAGAACTAAATGTTATGGCTCACAAGATTTATAAGGTATGTTTTGTTTCTCATTGCTACATATTTAGTATTTCAAATTTTCCATCTTATGTGAGTCATTTACATTTAGCATGCGTCGTTTTACAAATTATGATGATTGATATTATGTTTTACTTATGCATTCACCCCCATATACTCAGTACATCCTCAAAGTACTGATCCACATATATATCTATGTGCTACATTATCTCATAATGTAGGTATCATCTCAGTTGTAGCATGTATACTATATTCAGACAGTTTGCAGATTCCAGCCAACAAATGAGGAGTCCTCCTACTTCACGGGCTTTAGTTAGATGTTGTTGATGTACTTTATTTTTTTATTCATATGTATTGATTTGTGATAGTTGGAGTCACGTCCCATCTATCTATAGTCAGTATAGTAGAGGCTTCACATATGTCAGTTAGAGTCAGTTATATATTTTCAGTCCCTCTTTCAGACTTTATCAGAATGTAAAAGTTGTATTGATATTGTATTTTTCCCCGATTCCATCATTACTATGTTTCCACATAGTAAACTCAGTCGTTTTATGCATATCATTCAGTTGCTTATGATTTATGCCAGTACATGGGTTAGCTTGGGATCACTTGTGGTCCTAAGCACCGTGTGACGTCTTGGAAAAGATTTTTGGGGTGTTATATTAATCCTTTCTAAGAAGTGTTCTAGAAGCCTTCTGAAGGCCTTTTACAATGCCACAGCTTCAAAGAAAGTGTTCCTCATTGATAAGCTCACAAAATACCAAGAAATCTATACTAACCTCAAAGACGGCAATGACAAACTTAATGGCCAAATCAGCAAGCTAGAGGCAAGCTTGAAAATTATTGGGATTCACATACTACAACAAGCCTACAACAAGCCTCTGATCTTCTCTAAGATATGTTGAAAGCATAATAAGGCAAGAAAACACAATCAATTAATCCATATTTCTAAGGAAGTAATGATACTTAATCTATCTTTCAATCTTATTTGTGGTTCCGATCAGATCAATAGTAGTGTAACTAATCGAAAACACAAACAAGAAGGCATGGGATGAAATTTAAAATACAGAAATTTCCTCCTTCACTTGATTCCTTATATTAACCTCAGTTGTCCTTGGCGCAATTCTTTTTTACTTACTGTACATATTTCATCCCTCGGTGCCTACAAAGCTGCTTTCTTGGTGTTCTGTTATTTTCTATGTAGGTGATCATTCCAACCACACTACCTAGTCGAAGCTCCCTATCAAAGTGGCCAGCTTCACTATTTTTCTTTGAGAGAGACAACAAATGGATTTTTATTTTTGGATACACTTTCATATTTGCACCTGATTCAGATTTCTTGTGTTCTAAGTCAATTTCATCGGCTAGATTCGCCACAAATTCCCTCATATCCTATGTTTCCTTTTCAATTAGTTCTCAGATGATATAATCTTCATTAACTCCTCTTTCCCCACACAAGTATTCTCCTACCGTACCTTCTAGCATATATTTATCACCCTGAGTAACCCAGCTATATAAATTTGGGCTAGGGCAATAACTATATTGATTTTCGTTCTTGGTTAAAGCAGTGGGAGGCTTTGGAGGCCCTCTCAGAGTATAATGCACCCTATAAGTTAGTCCAATCGCTATCAAATCTTTTTATAATGCCACCAAAACTTGACCGCTTCACAAATCTTGACACATAGACATGAGAAACAACTGTCATTAAATCTTAACAGGGTACTAGAACCATATTCATGATCCTTCAGCCTTATCAGTCTGGACCTATAATACTTAACTGTAAAATTGTAGATATCTTGTTTGAATGATCAATGCCTATTCGGTAAAAAATGGCATTCACAAAATCAGTGTACTCTATGTATGTTTTCACGATAACATTATCAGTAATACATACCACCCACATATGAAGTGGTTTCATCTGCAAACAGCTTATTTCTTTGAACCCATCTTTACTGTAGCCTCTTGTGTTGGTCGGGAAAAAGTTAATCAACTTTCATTTTCTTATAACTACAAATAAGAGAAAAATAATTGATGTCAAACAATAGAAAAATAGAAAGAACATTATCCATCTGTTGCAACAGGCTCCACATCTATTGCAACAACTTTCCATTTGTTTAATAGATTGTCAATTTGTTGTAACAGATGCGGAGCCTGTTGCAAAAGATGTGAAGTCTGTTACAACAAATGTCTAATCTGTTGGAATACATCAAACCAGCCTTGCTAGTGGTTTGATTTATTCCAACAGTTGCTTCGTCTGTTGCAACATCAACAACAACATCAACAACAAAGAAACAACATCAACAACATTATTTATTCCAACACCATCAACAACACCACACCACAAGTTCCAACAACACCAACCCCACCAACAACATCAATAACAACATCAACAACAAAGAAGCAAACAAAATACATACAAAAAAATGATACTGCCAACAAGGATTTTAAACTTCTCCCAACAGATGACTTTTTTAATAAAAATAATGGTTCATTCATTCAAGACTTAAAAGTAACCTTTTCTTTAAATTTTTTAAATAAATATGATATGGGTAAAGGGTAATTAAATAAAAAATAGATGTAAATAACTAATTTAAATAACTTGCAAAGAAGAATGCGAGAATAAATGAGCAATAGTGAACCATACCTGCAATGTCAAAAGCAAGGGAATCAAAATAACAATTTCAATCGAGATAAGATATAAATTGATTCTGATCCGAAAGGATCCTTATGAGAAAGAGGAAAGAAAAGACAGAAAAAAAGAAGACGATTGTGATAACCCTAAAGAGGAGAGAAAAGAGAGAAAAAAAGAAAATGATTGTGATAAACTAAAGATGAGAGAAAGAAAAAGAAGAAGGATGAATAAATCTAGGGATGAATGAGAGATCATTCTAGACATGGGATTAAATATTCATTAATATTCATTAATAACTTGAGGGGCACGAGGAAGACGGGTGATAGTGAAAAGACAAGATAAGACTACTCAAGTACTACAAAAAAGTGTTTAGCGATGAAATTTAATGATAGATCAATTTCCGTCACTATAGATCGACAAATTAGCAACGGGACAATCAATTTGGTCGCATGCATAGCAACTCCATTTTTATGTATGCTCTTAGCAACGAATCAACGATGAAATTGTGCTTCCGTTGTAAAATAATTGCGGGAAAAATTGGCACCTAAATGTAGTGATGGATTTGCAACCAAAAATTTATGGCTATTTTAATTATTTCATAGTAACGAATTTAGCAACAGAAAACTCATCAGTACGTTTAAGATTTTTTTTTCAATTTTTTAATTTAGTTTAGTGACCAAAATATCAGTCGAAAATATTAATTTTAATTTTTAATTAAACATAATGTGTAAAAAAAGGGTCTTCTAGGGTTTTCAATTCATTTTAGCCCACCTCTCTCTTTCTAGAACAATGTGCCCGATTTGAAGGCCTTTTTGCATGGATTGAAGGAATTTCAACACGAATTGAAGGCATTTTAACACGAATTGAAGGCCAAGCTTACACTCTATAGCCAAATTGAAGCGTTGAAGGTATTTGCTTCCACTGTACACTCTCTATCCAAATTGAAACTTGTGTTTTCTTTATTTTTTGAGTCAATTTTAAATTATTGTTCATTCTCTATCTGAATTGAAGCTTGAATTAGTTTTAACTTATCAATTTCTCCCCAAAACAGTTTAATTTTGGATGTTTATCCGTGATTTTACTTTACAATGGGTGAATCTTGTGATTTTTTGATATAATTTGCTTTATCGGCTAATTTTTTTTTATTTTGAGGGAGTTAATTCGATAATTTAAATTTATTGTTTCTGTTCAATGGCATGACCTGTATTAATGGTTGTGTGAGAGACATACATTAGGGTCACGTGAGAGGCACGGATAGTCCACTTTAATATAAACACAGTGAACTATTGTGAAGGGGGAACAAATTTTTTTTGGTAAAATCCCAACGATCTTTTCCTCTCATTTCTCTCTCTTCTTTCTAACTACTTCTTCTTCCTCCTCTCGACTAATTGTATCCCTAATCGCCATTAAAGGTGACGATTGGAGCTTCCATGGCGACTTATCTCTCGTAGTATCCAATTCAATTTATCAATTGTAATAGATAGTTTGTATTGAATTTTGATTAGCAATAAAAATTTCCCTTTCACAATTTCAATTTTTCTTTCATTAACAAAGTACATAACAATTGGTATCAGAGAACGAACCTGTCTCGACTGTGGGTAGTAATTCGAAGAAGATGTTTGCAGAATCATCGACTTGGACTGAATTGGTTAAATGAAAAAATGCCAATAGAAGGGCCTTTGTGGATGGAATTTCTGGAATAATTGTGGATTTAAAACAATTTCAGAGTTGGGGTGAGGATTGCATATGCAGTGTTGACTGCCAATGCAACTCATACGTTTATAGGTGTTTACGTAGTGTTGACTGCCAATGTGGTTTTTGTCTTAATGACTATTCGGGGGAGATAAATGAAGGGGACAACCAATCTTAGGTGGGTTCTTGCAACCAGGCTATTGTTAAACTGCTGAAAGTGGAAAATAACAGTGAGGTCAATTTAGAATATAAAGCAGATCAGGTGTTTGGCGAATTTCCTCAATGGGCAGAAGATGAAATTCTAGTTGAACTTCACTCCATCCACAATACAAATACCACGGAGATCTAAATCGTGGTCTTACATTTGAATTCACGACTTTATGTTCTTGATGTTGAGGATACACTATCGAAATTGATGTGTCTCGACGACTTGCCATTCCAGGGACATAAACTTGACATAGAGCTTGGTGGCAAACTATTCAATATAAAGATGGAAATGCATTGTTTGGCAGAATGTTGTGGCCCACTTACTGGTTTTCTTCCACATGCTTTGGGTTTAAACAATTGTAATTGGGTTGACACAGGGCAAACTTTCTGGGCTTTCCTTGATAGGGTAAAGTCGGGTATGCATTCATTCAGTTGTAGTTTTCTTGCCACATTTCTTAGAACTACAAGACATTATTCAATTATTGTTGTGGATGATTTCAAAAAGATCATTCATATGTTATCTTGTCACATTGATTCCACGCCCAATGATCAAAGTATTTTAAATCAATTTCCCTTTGACCGTGGAGCAAGCTTGTTTATAGTAACCCCTGGCGGATATCTCCAAATTCTACAATTACAACTTGGGTCATTTATACACACTTTATTACCTGTGAAGGACATATTTCAGCGTTGGATTCCAGGAATTAGTTGTGAGTTCATGGCCACAAGATCAAGTGCCTCTAGACTCTCTGTGTTGCCTCAAATGAGTGGTTGTTTTCTGTGTCATGTGGACTCCATATTTGGTGTTGTAGGCCATCTGTTTTTGGTTGCGATGAAGTTTCAACTCCACATTACCATTCGGAGCACACTCTTTGATGAGCTGCGAAAGTACGGACAAATGACTGAAATGACACAAGTCAATTCATGGCTTGGATGTACCTTAGGCTTACACATTTGCAATTGGTTTGATATTGGACAGGTTCTATGGACTTTCTTTGATGGGGTAGAGTTGGGTATGTCTTCATTCCTACATGTACTGATTGCTTATTCTGACGGGTTGATTAATAAACTCACTGCTGACTTCTTCTCTTATGGTTTTGAGAAGGAAAATAATGGAACTATTATAGTTTTTGCCCCTGGAGATACTATCTTGGATATGATTAATATCAATTATATGGAGCCTATTAAGTTCAAGTTGTCATTACTATGCACTAGTTCTCGATTACGTCTACTAAGTTGTGATACAGTGGAGGTTCTTCCCTTGTTGTTTCGGTCATATCAGTTGTTTGATGGAGCTACTGTTACTGTAGTCTATGTCCAAAAGAAAGAAAGGAAGTATCATTTTGCAGTCTTCATTGAGAGGAATGAACTTCTTGTGTTACTCTTGCCGCATTTAAACACTTACTATGTGCATCCTCTCAGGACTTCTCTTTTGAGGATAGTCAAACTATACGGAAGCATGGCGGGTGTTATGGCAGATAAAGATCAAATGAGATGTGAAATGTCAACTTTTTCATGGATCCGGAGGTTCATTTGCAGCTGTTTGCACACCAAACATATCAAGTTGAGTCATTCTGAGGAAATAACTAACAACAACTTAAGAGGACAGTTGAGTGCCAGCAAAGCAAATGGACATATTTTTGTGACAAATTGGTTGGCTCAGTCGGCATTGCTTATTCTTCTAAAGCTTACTTCAGAAAATTTCCTCGAAAGAGTGATTAAGTCTGTGTTCTGCTCGTGTAAACACATTCATGGGCTTTTGTAATTTGCGAGAGGAAAATTGCAATCTTCCCCTGTCTCAAAACTTCAATTCAAAAAAGAAGGGTATACAATTGCATCTCTACAGTTTGAAGTTGCTTCAGTTGTTGAACACTGGATAGAACTTTTTCTAAAGGCACAGACTTCATTTCTTTCATCGACAATTGTCCACGATAATAGGCAGCTCTGGATTGCTTCAATTGAACAAATCGTTCACCTGCAAGTTGGTTATTGGCATTGGTATTTTTGTGGGTGCTCTATACTTCCTAAGGAACAAACCAAATCATCAACTGCTAGTCAAGTATTCAACAATGACCTTGAGGACAAGGTCGATTTTAAGTGGGAAGAATTGTCATGACCTGTATTAATGGTCGCGTGAGAGACATACATTAGGGTCACGTGAGAGGCACAGACAGTCCACTTCAATATAAACACAGTGAACTATTGTGAAGGAGGGAACGAATTTTTTTTGGTAAAATCCCAACGATCTTTTCCTCTCATTCTCTCATTTCTCTCTCTTCTTCCTAACTACTTCTTCTTCCTCCTCTCGACTAATTCTATCCCTAATCGCCATTGAAGGTGATGATTGGAGCTTCCATGGCGACTTATCTCTCGTAGTATCCAATTCAATTTATCAATTGTAATAGCTAGTTTGTATTGAATTTGGATTAGCAATAAAAATTTCCCTGTCACGATTTCAATTTTTCTTTCATTATCAAAGTACATAACATTCAACCAGTGAAATTCAACTGCCTATGGTTTATATCACTGTTATACGGCTTTACATGCTATGTAGTTGCGTCTAAACTCGTCGTTCATCTTTGTTTTTTTTTTCAAAAATTGCATCAATTATATGTTGTTTTTTTTCTGCTTTTCAATTGATTGATAATTTGAAGTGTTTTTCTGTTCATGACCTGAAACCTAATGTAAATTCAGATACAGAATAATTTTTTTTTAAAATAATCAGAGACAAACGTCATCCATCTAGTAAGATAAAAAAGGAAAGGTTTTGTGGCTTATACATGTTGGTTGTCTATTATGCGTGTAAGCAAATATTTGTGTAGTGGGAATAGTATCTGAAAAAGGAGACCTTTGCTTTTGTGGTGAACGGATAATAGTCAAGCACACCAATTAGGCTAACTATGACTACAAACAGTTTGTCTTCTTTCCGTACTCTTTGTGATTCGTTTATTCTATACTTTTGTTGACTTTATTCTTCAAAGTAGTAGGTGTTTTCCTTCTCCTAATTTATGTGGCACAGTTCAGACTTTTAATAATCAAATAGTTTAATTTTGTCCGTGAATTTAGACATGGAGTCATCAATTTCTTTAAACTAAATTTATATATTTGGAAACTAATTAAAAAGTACTATGAGTCACAAATATTTGAAAGATATATGAAAAAAAATTACTAGAAAAAATATATTTGTTTGAATCTCAAAATTCAAAAGTGTCACATAAATTGTGATGGAAGGAGTATTTATTAAGCGAAAGTATTTCCTTCACAAAGCATGATTCACTTTTAATGTTTTAATTCAAGTGAAAATAGAATTTTTGAAGTCAAAGTGAGTATATATATTGGCATGCATGATATACGTTTTCTTTAATATGGGACTTGGTGAGATAGAAGATTTTGTATATTTATTACTGTATTTAACAACAGTTCTGTCCTTCGATTGCAGCAATCTTTGAAGTTCATCGACACTAAACAATTTCAGAGGCACGCTTAATTTGTTTGTAAATTGTTTATTTTATGCTCCAAACATTTTTTATTTGGTTGGCTGGAAATAATTCCAAGTGCGTATTTTGCGTATGTTGCAGGCTTCGCGATTTGAAGCAGCTAGGAATGAATATGCTTTGCTTCTTTTAAAGTTTTTCCTTAAAGAGCAGGCGAATGTGTTTATACGTAAAGCTGTTGTTTGTACAAACTCTTTATGTTTAGGATAATGATTTATGATTACTGATGAAAATGAATTTTTAAGGCTTTGCAAATGTATATCTTTTAGGCTTAGGATAAATTTGGGTATTTGGTGTCACAAGCACCTTATTTGATTTTAGTTTCAGCAATTATTGAACAAGTTGCAGGTGGATGTATCCATTTTTTTCCATATTAGAGAAGCTTAGTAATAGGTTTCTGTGTTGCTGCGCGATATTTTTGGTATGATAAATTAGCTAAACTTGATTCTCATGGACATTTTCTAAGGTGATGGTGTGACCATCTTGACTATTAGCTTGATTGCTTGACCCGACTTTGTTATTTTATTGTCAACTTGCTCAAAGTGTTGCAACAACAAATTCTTCCCAAGAATATTTTTTTCAGAGAAAGGTTAAAACAAAATGAGAAACAGGATTTCTGTATATGGTGCATGTGATCATTTTAACTTTATACTCCTTCGGCACCAAAAATTATTTCTTTTGGCAGGGCTGTGTTTCAAATGATTTCATCATATCTGTGTCATCTATATATGCATATTAATGGTTAAAGCCACAATCACTTACTTAGATTATAACTACAAGTTGTCTTTTACATACTAATTTTCTTTTAGAAAAGTTCTATAGTGAAGTTGTGGTGAATCATCAGTTAGAGTTACTGCCAACAATTTTGGTCCTCTAGTGGTAACAAAAAACTATAGTCAAGCCACTACACTAATAAAGGCAGAAACTTATATGTTCCTCGGTGTTTCATATCAGATATAAGTAATATGGGTTAGAACATTTTTAGAAAGTAAGTGGTCTTTTCCAGGGCTTTGCCACCATTTGGGATTTAAACTTGTAATGTTAACTTGATCTTAATTTCTGTCCTAGATCCTACATACATGGTTTATCCTGGGGCTGTGCACCCTCGATTTGAGCATTCCTTAGGGGTCTATTATCTGGCCAGTTATGTTGTCCGCAAACTTAATACCTATCAAGTAGGACTATATCCTAATATTTTGGCCCTATATCTGATAAAATGTTTTGATGGACATGCTGTGGTTGTAGGGACTGGAGCTTGCCATTGAATCTTTTGACATACAGCCCGTGAAACTTGCTGGTAAGTCAAATATACCAGTGAAGGTTCATTTTCTTAACATCATCTAGCCATCGTTCTTACTTGAGTTCATCTAGGATTACTACATGATGTGGGTCATGGGCCATTCAGTCACATGTTTGCGCGTGAATTACTTCCTCGGGTTCGTGGTGACATTAAATGGTAATTGTTAATATAAAAACTTTTTCTGTCTTTTTCATCCATCAGAACTCAAGGATTTGATACAAAGAACTCCTTTAGTGCTCCCCTACGTAGATATTTGATCTGCTTGGTAGTATAAGTATTCCTAAAATTCTTATTCTTATTGGGCATCAATGCATGATCGAGTAGAGTTTTTTCTACCTATCTCTGCTTCTTTGGTTCGTTTTAAGTGAAAGTACTCCTCTATCCTCTTCATCCAAAAATGAGTTTGTATGACACTGCCACAACAATTACTATTCACTGGTTATCCTTACTGACCCAACAGAGGTATTTGCAGTATTTGTGGCTTCAAAAGAATGCCATCACCATGTGAGTGGAAAGTGCTTATCTATCTACAATTAAAATCTTTTTTCTCTTTCCTGCAATGAAGAGAAGATTGACAACACCACTCGGTCATTTTTCCTATTTTACTATAACTTTATTACACCCAGTAGTTTGAAGTAATTAATGTACCTTTACAAACATATGAGTAATTGAACTACGAGCAGCAGATAGATCAAACGTGATTTTTGTGACTCATTTGATCTTGTGAGATATACTTTTCTTTGAGAAAAATTATTTGATGAGTGTTCCTGCTCAGGTAAGTTTAATCTTCTTTCTCGATCAGTTTTGATCCATTTTAGTATTTTTTTTATTTTCGTTTTGTGTTGGGATTCTTCGATTTTGATAAAAATTACACTGTTCGTCATTAAATTAGTTGAAATTTGAGTGTTTTTAGTTAACATTGTCGATTCTGCATGTTTAATTGTGTTTTGCTTTGGATAATAACTAGAAAATTTTTAAATTTTTGTATTTATATTGCATATTGATTTTGAATTTTTTGTACTGAATTGGACCTTTTAATAGTGTTCTTGTTGTTGTGAATTGCACTGTCAATATCTGGAAAAGTTGAAACTTGATTTGCATGTTTGATCTGAGGCATTTTCTCATTTTTCTTAATAGACCAGTGGTTGATAGATTGACCACTACAGATTTGTTATTGTTGCATTTTTTCATTTTTATTAATAGACCAGTGGTCGGTAAATCGACCACTACAAATTCTTTTTTGGTTGTAGATCATAAATGGTGAGAGTTCATAGAGCAGTTAAAAGGCCTGCTTCAACTTCTTCTAGCAGTAGAAAATGAATAACCAAAAAAGTTTCCAAAACTTCAAAAATGAAAAAAGCTGTAGTTAATGAATTTGAGTCGGAAACTGAATAAAAAATCCTTACCGATATTTCCGAATATGACGAAAGTAGTGTACATGAGAGTGACAATGTTAAGGATAGAGAAGGGAAAAGCGAAAGGGAAAGCAAATAAGAAAATGAAAGTTATAGCGGTGAAGATGATGACAAGAGAGATAGTGGAGACGGGGAGGAGGATGATCCCCTATCATTGTCAATTTGTGCGAGAGATATCTCAGTTGATTCGTACGGCCTAACAACTGGGATGGATGAGATAGATTCTTTTCCTGCAAAGATTTTTGTAAGAGCAAGAATGACGGTCTATCGAGAGTTTAGAAGGATTCTTGTTGAACAAAAGTTGTATGTTGATTTTAAGAAGACCTGTTTCGGACACTTGAGGCATATGTCAAAATATTTTAAGTTTAATGGACAGATAGTCCATTATGTGTTGTTGCAACATATAAAAAATAATAAAAAACTACATGAAATTTAGTTCTGGATGAACAGTAAGCTAGCTTATTTTGGCTTAAAAGAATTTGCTCTGATTACGATGCTGAATTCTTTAGCATATCTCCATGAATAAAAAATGAACAAAGTCCTCTAAAATGGCAAAAACTTTCATTTTAAGGTGACGAAGAACAAGATCGTTACTGCTGCAAGGTTGATTATCCTAATCAAAGGTAATAGGTTGACTAATCAACAAAAGTTGAAGTGCGCTTTGGTTTGGTTCGTGCACTCGATGCTGCTGGCAAAGGACCTGTCAGAGAATGTGGATTCAGACCATATCAAGATGGTGTCCATT
This sequence comes from Capsicum pubescens, assembly GCA_030864215.1. Lineage (NCBI taxonomy): Eukaryota > Viridiplantae > Streptophyta > Magnoliopsida > Solanales > Solanaceae > Capsicum > Capsicum pubescens. The sequence goes on from CM061538.1 coordinate 242,657,839, forward strand.
TAGATTTCTTCGGAGGGTATCCATGGGGAAACGAGTCATTTGAACCATCATTGAGCTATTTGAAAAGGAAGATTGATTTGACCAAGCAGAAAGAAACGTGTGTGAAGAGGAATAACACATCGTATGTGTTATATGAATTTTCCATTTCTGGTACTCATAATCTACCATCTTATTAATTTATTATAGGCTCTTACCTATTTATGTAATAATACATAAACCTTGTAGATTTACTTATGCTTCTATTGATTGCAGGTTTGGATATATGAGGTCTTTCCTCATCTGGGAAGGTACGGCGGTAAGTCATTGGATTCTCCTTTACCCATTCCCCGTCTTCTTTGATGGCACAAGTTGAAGTGAGACAACATAATAGAAGACAACCTGTTTAAGTACAAAGAAAACAACATAAAGGTAAAATTATATTTATTATAATATGATAATAATATTATTATATTAGTGAATGTCGTGTAATTTATATTTATTTTTTTATAGATTGTACACCCGTACCTCACCCTTACTATCTGTGAGATGGAGCATAGATATAAAAAAATTTAAGCCATACACGAACGAAGTTAAAGATATGTCCATCGATGCCTTGAAGGCACGGTTAAAAGGCGTGATTGTCCCGACTTCATCAACAAAGGTCGCGGACGAAGATGAAGATTTGGGTGGTTACAATTATGTTCCAAGTCCAGCACATGCTTATGATCATGATGGCTCAAGTGGACTCAAAACTACACCATACTCTTCTAATGATGATGACCTACATGAGAGTGTTGCTTTGCTCGAGAAAAGTTTTCTTGATATTGCTTCTTTTGTTAGAGATGAGAGGTTGAGGAGAATCGAGAAGAATAAAAAGAAGCAACAATATGAAAGTAAACTAATTTACTTTTTTTTCTTCAAATTTAATTTTCTTTCATAATTTTTGTAATCCTTTCAAACAATGCAGTGCAACCTCGACAATCCCCCTTGTAGCCGGTATCAAGTACACCTCAAAGAACTTGCAGTCGTACTGACTGAAATTGCTACAACAGATAAAAAAGTTGAAGAGGAGAAGATAGAAGAAGGAACAAAAGAGGAGAAGGAAGAAGATGAACAAGATGCGAAAGAAAAAGAAGAAGAGAAAGATCAGGAGATGGCAGCTGAAGAAAAAGCAGAAAGTGAGGAGAAAATAGAAGAATATGGTGAAAAGAAATCAGAAAAAAAAAATGAGAAGGCAATTGATGATGAAAGAGTGGAAGAACAGAGGGATAAAAATATTGAAGAGAAGAAGAAATAAGAAGAAGAAGAAGAAGAAGATGATGATGATGATGAAGAAGAAGAAGAAGAAGAAGAAGAAGAAGAAGAAGAAGAAGAAGAGAAACAAAATGAGAAGAAAGAAGTAAAAGAAGAGCATAAAAAACGTGAAGAAAATGAAGTGGATGTGATGGTCATTGTTAAGGATCTCAATGATGATAACATGTAGTTTGGTGGTTTAGAACAAATAATTTTCTTAATGATTTGTTATTTTTAATGATTTCTTTTTTATGGATAATTGAATTACATATATTTGGTATGTCAATGATGACATTTACTGATAAAATTATGTTCAGTTATTCCATTGTCTTGTTAGATTAAACTGTTGATTGCATTGAGTTACCAGTTCAGCTATTATCCTAATTTATAGAGGTCGGTGACAAATATTATAGAAGTTGTTCTCTATAATTTATAGACTGCACGCACGATCGATTTAACAAATCATATATTTACAATGACGACAAACAAGTTTACCGTTATACGTTGCATTGTGTTACCAATTCAGTAACTATCATGGTTTGTAGAGGTCGATGATTAACGACATAGAAATAATACTCTATTAATTATAGATTGCACCCACGATTGATTTCAGAAATCATACATCTATTTATTCAGTTTTCTACATCCCTATTACACCTCTATAGAAAGCTAACACCTACAACAAACCATACAATAATTTTTTTAGGCTATTCTCTTTTTATACGGCCAAAATCAAACCTTTTCTTTAGTTGATCCCTCTTCATTTAAATTTCTTTTAGTGATCCTTTCAAGTAATCCCTTTGCTCTTCAGCTTCTTTTAACAATGTCGATGGGTTGCTCGTCGGTGAGTCTTTCATAAGCCAGTTAAAAAAAGAGCATCCGACATTAACCTTGACCAAAAAAATAAGTTATTACATGAATTTATTTACTTATATCAAAAAAAATATAAATCACATATTCATGTACGTACTCACCTTTCCAACCGCATAGATAAAGAATTTTTTACCTGAATTCAAATCAGTGTGTGACGTCCTCAAAACAGCTGGATTGCCACAATGACATATGTAGGACACTTTTGCATTTGATGTTTGGGATGCTTGAGACATTGTAGTTACTTAAAAATGAAAAGTTAATAAATCCAAAAAAATGAGAGTGTTAAAACAAAAATAGTCTTCCTTTTATAGAAGAAAAAAGTGAGATATTACCATTGGATATGATTTGACATGTACTTTATTATCGTTGTAAAAATTTGATATTTAAATTTTGTTACTGCTGGACCTCTTTCATAAAACTCAAATATAATCGATGCCTTCTCATGTGTTGGGTAGATGATGAAACGTATAGATCAACAGTCAATGCTAAGGTATATACAGATCGGTGAAATAGTAAACAAACATTAGTACATTGTCAAAAATATAAATAATTAAATAAATAAAATTGATTTGAGGGACATCGACTCTGTCCAGTGTAAATAAAAAACGCAAAGCCTTGTAAATAATATATTGTATTGGTTTATTTCCCTTAGTAGCATATTGATAACGCTCAACTCACTCCCATAATTAGGGGTGAGGCGATCGTTGTCAAGTAACCCAATTTGAATTGGGGTCAAATCTTGAGGAGTGAACTATGGACTTTAAACCCTATGGATGCTCAAATTACTAAGAGATTACCCGAAATGCTAATAAAAATGACATGTGAAATAAAATGGGGGATTTGTTTGGGAATTCTTCACAACCAATCTTTATCAAGCACTTGGTGAGTAAAACTTTTACTTAGAATTCAAGATTTGAGGGAAATCTTGGGATTATGTCTACCTAGAGGTAATGCATGTGGGTTAGTGTTGGTTCATCACGAAATTTAGTTGTTAACTAAAGGATAGGCTAGGTCGAAGTTCATTGGGGTCAATCTTTCAACAAAACCATAATGATTTCACCCGTTGTCTCTTTCGAGCACCTAACAAGTGAACATATTTTCATAATCACCCACGACCTCAATCAAGTATCCCTATTTCTAGGATGATTCTCTTGACATGATTCACACTCCTAAATACACTTATTTCTAAGATTGCAAAAGGTAGTAAACCATAGGCTCAATTGTACACCATTAACTTGTCGCCCTATAACCCTCTTTCGAAGATGTTATAGGTTACCTAATGTTCACCTTCATCACTCTTTCAAGGGTGATAAAGGGTTTTTATAGTTTAGGGCTTTCACCCATCAAACCCATTTGAAGATTTGGGGTTTTCACCCATCAAATTCAAACCTGTAAGCTCAAGCAATGGTGGAATCCGTACTTAACAACTAAAATCCATGCAAACACAACATTACCCATACACAATTACACTAATCCCAAGACTAAATTACTTAGCTACTCATGAAGAAAGTAAAGAGAGATATACTATAAGGATTATCCAAGGCATTTATTCTCCACAAAAAGTTTAAGAAATTTAGCCTTCAATGTTAATTACACACTTTCCCAAGATTAGGGTTTCAAGTCTTAATTCCAAAATATCTTATGAGCTAAGCTGAAAAGGTTTTTTATTTAAAGATGGCTTGGTGTGTGACAAAGTGCTTATACAGATCTTCCCCTAGGAATATTCCCACTGAACCGTGATCGCGCATGGCTATCCGCGACAGCGACTATGCGATAGTTGTGTGTGCCACGACCGTGTAATGATGACCATCTTGACTGACCGCGACCACGGGTAGGGTATCGCGGTCGAGGTAACCGAGGCTGATGTAGTCCAGGTCTTCAGCTGCACTCTTCTTTGCTTCCCTTTTTATCATTTTCAGCTCCAATCCACATCCTTTGGTCTCTTCAACTTTGTGCCTACAAAGAGTGGACATTAGTGCATCTAACCATGGATTTTTTCCCATTTGATTATTTAAAACAAGGCAATATACACAAATAATGAGTGAAAATAAGTGGTAAACTCACCACTCATCAACACCCCCAACTTAAGACCTTGCTTGTCCTCAAGCAATACTACCCCTTATTATGAGACAATTTCGCATGTATGCCCCTATTCTATCACTCAATGATCATAATGACTCAAACTTGGCAGCTACCACCAAAATCTTTTCACACCTGGGCAAATAGGTTTTTAACAACTCCCTTCATCATAAAATGGAATAGTGAAGAATACAATAGACTTCAAGGAGAAACCATGTAACAAATACTTACGCTCTAGAAGTGACTCACATATTGACTTCAAACATGCATTAATTACGATTATCTCATTGTGCGGAAGATGACAAAATCACCTACCTCAAATAATTCACATGCCTCCTCATAAGAAGGGATAAATATACGCACCTAGCTACCAATCATACAAAAAGGAATTTTAAGTGCAACCATTCACTCTCTTAAGAAATTTTCCATGTTAACAAGTACCATGCCATAGGCTTGCCCCTATTTTCAATCACCACTACAATGACTACACTTGGTTGGGAATCACAAAGGGCTTGCTGAGCTTATAATATAGGTTTAGGGTAGGGTAGGAGATAAACTTAGGAAAATAAGGCTACACCTTACTCAAACTTCTATATCATACTCTTTTTATGCTTCTCTATTTGGGCCACTTCTTTTCACTTTACTATTTTGTCAACTTTTTCTTTTCTTTCTTGGTTTCCCTACTCTCCTCTTTTTCTCTTATTTTATAATTTGTACATAGATAAAGACTTTTTTATCCTTTATGGGGTATTTATTTATTTGAATCAAAAAGCTTCACTTTCTCAAGAGTGTAGGCACCTTCTTACGACTTCGTGGATCAACTATACTTCTTTCTTTTTCCTTCACCCTAACTTAGGATCTTAGCCTCAATCTGTATTCCTAAGTTCAAGAAGGATGGGGTTCAAGAGAGGATAAATAGAAGGGTCACGGCTTGTAATGTGTTTGCCAAAGAAAAGTCTAAAGGCTTAAAGAGGGTGACTAGGGTTAACTCCTATGTATTTGTAGGATCTTTAGGCTAAAATGGACTTCCAAAATCACAAGGTGGCCTATGACTATTTTACCAACCAAGAACAGTCAAAAATAATCTTTGAAATACTAAAGGGGCAAGTTCTAGATAGTACAAGTACACATGGGATGGAGACAATTAACCTCACACACATGGCATGCAAATGTCGTCAAAGGGATTCAATTGTTCTACCCACTCGAGACAAAGATGGAGTATTCATTATTTTTCCAAAGTTAACTTTTAGAGTCCTAGGAAGAGGGAAAAATTTTGTCACAAAGTTGCTCATGACAATGCCTTTGAATTTTTCAAAATTTTCGAATGAAGAAGGTTATTTGCTTTTACATCCGCACCACATATAATTTGCTAATCGTGGAAACTATCCAAGTTATAGTCTCACATTGAAGTTCATAGAATGGGTGACCCACCATATGGTTACTCAAACCTTAATAATGGATCTTAATGCAACCCCAAATTATCAATGCTACAGGTACTCAGACTTCCCTTGCATTCTATGGCCTTAATACCATGGGTACTCAGACTTCCTCTGCACCTATAGTTAGAAACCCAATCATGAAGGTAAAGATTGCCTAATGAAATTTAGACTAAAATAGAAAACTAAGACTAAAATAACTAAACCATACAAATGTGGGCACCATCAGAGTGCCCTAATATTGCAACCCCAAATAAAAATCTAGCTAAGAATTATCCAAAAGAGCGGAGAAGTGTGCAAAAATATCCATAATATAAGTCCAAATGAAATTAATAAGGAACACCCCCAACTAAGAAGGTACAAGTGTCCCTAATACATGAATAATCAAAGCTAATAAAGAGATAAGGGTGCTCCCTGAAACTCCATCAAAGAACGCTATCATTTTCAGGCTCTGCACCATCACCATTTACCCTGAGACCAGACCATTCCTACATGTAAGATATTGAGAGAGAGTGTGAGAAAATTACAGAGGTAGTCAGTGAATCAACTAGCTTCTATTTCCATGATTGCAACCGACTGACCGCGATCGCACACAGATGGGTAACCTCGATCGTGTATGGGGACTGCGATCACGATAATCGAGGGCATGTTTGCTCCCCTATTTTTCCCTTGTCAAGCTTTTCTTCTCACTTGGTTCCTATTTATCCTTTGATCGGTTTTCACTCAATTTTTTGCATGTTTCTCCCTTTCTAAGCTTATGCAAAGCACTCCATAGTGTCACAAATGCATAAGTTATTCATATGCGGTAAATTAACATCAATACTAGAAAAATATGATAAAAAGGATACAAGCCATACTTGTGGCATTTGTGGGTTGCCTCTCACACATCGCCGTAGTTATCGTCGTGGTACGACGTTGACATGCATCAACTTCCCAAGAAAGGTCTACAGGAACCCACTTATCAAACTCCCCTTCATCAATTAACCTTCCAATAATGCTTTCCATCTCCTTCTTCTCTTTTTCGATTAGACTTTGGGACAACCTCTCTGTTGATCGGGTGTGGGGAATTTTTCCTTCCAATTCCTCCATCGAGTTCTCTTCTTTTGTATTTTTACCCTCTGCACGTATAGCCAAGATTTTATCATCAATTTAGAGGTTGACTATTGTGCCACTAATGGAGTCTCTCATAGGCTTAGCATCTAGTCGTGCAAAGATTAGTCCCATTTGGTTTTCTAATTTTATGATAGAGGTCGAATGGGAGACTACCATTTTAGAGAGTGAAATGAAGTCCTCTTTTACTTCACAAACTATTTTTTCCATTCCTTCAAATCTGTTTAAAATTCTTGCAAGGAGATCCTCCGCTCTACCTCTGTCTGCATCAATGGAGTTTGACTTTTTGTTAGAACCTAGATCATGGTAGGGCTCTAAATGACAATATTTATATTGTTGATCTCTCCAAATTTGACCACCACCCCAATTTTTCCAACTTTTAATCCCACCATTCCTATGATAGGCCGGGTGAGAACCCCCTGAGTGGTTATCTAGGTACCAAATTTCTTCCTTCATTCTCCTAGATTCTTCATCTTCGTAATGGGATCTTGGTGTCATGGGTTTTGCCATCTTCATGGGTGCACCCATGAAATACTTGGTTAGGATCTCAAGTTGGGTCAACATCTTTGCCATGGTTTGCACTTGATCCTCATCCCACTTTCTTTGTTCTATACTAACCAAGGTCTTGGGTAGAGGGCTATTTGAAATGTTGGTGTCTTGAGTATGACATTCCCAATTGTTCTTAGTTACCTCTCTCAACAATTTTGTAGCTGCATGGAGGTGCAAGTTTAATAGAGAACCTTCCGCCGCATTGTTTAGCACCGCTTGGTTCAAAGGATCTAGTGCCCGGTAGAATATTTGGAGAAGTACCTTCCCCAGAATTTCATAGTTTGGGCACTTAGATAAAGTCCTATGAAATATCTCCCATACATCATGAAGTGGCTCCCTATTCCTTTGTATAAAGTGTATGATTTCATCTTTCGGGTGTCACACCTTAGATGGAGGGGAGTATTGATCTAAAAACTCCGTTGTGAGCTCATTTCATGAAGTGAGTGAAATGGTAGGAAGTGTGTGGAACCATAACAATGCTTCTACCGTTAGTGAGAATGGAAAGAGATGAAACCGAAAGGACTCTTGAGTAATATGAGAAATATTGAAAGGAGTACAAACTTCCAAAAAAATTCCTTAAGTGAACATATGGATCCTCATGATCTTGGCCTACGAATAGCCCCTTTACTTGCAACACATAAAGTATGACACTAGAAACGTGAAATGTCCCGCTCCCATGGTGAGGTGGGATGTGGTTTTCACTCGTATGACTCCCACCATTTAAGTGGATTTCTCCATGAGTGGGTACATCAAATGACTCCACAGGATTGGTACCTTCACTCATGGTTTCATGCATGCTAATATTACCTATAAAAGATTCAAAAACAACAAATAAAATAAAGTACGACACTACGAATACTCCCAAGTAAGAATAACACCACACAAGCAAAATCTATATTTCACTCCCCGACAACGGTGTTATTTTATAATGCTCAACTCACTCTCATAATTAGGGGTGAGACGGTCGTTGTCAAGTAACCTAATTTGAATTGGGGTCGAATCTCGAGGAGTGAACTATGGACTTCAAACCTTATGGATGCTCAAATTACTAAGAGATTACCTGAAATGCTAATGACATGTGAAATAAAATAGGAGATTTGTTTCGGAATTATTCACAACCAATCTTTATCAAGCACTTGGTGAGTAAAACTTTTACTTAGAATTCAAGATTTGAGGGAAATCTTGGGATTATGTCTTCTTAGAGGTAATTCATGTGGGTTAGTGTTGGTTCATCACGAAATTTAGTTGTTAACTAAAGGATAGGCTAGGTCAAAGTTCATTGGGGTCAATCTTTCAACAAAACCATAACGAATTCACCCGTTGTCTCTTTCGAGCACCTAACAAGTGAACATATTTTCATAATCACCCACGACCTCAATCAAGTATCCCTATTTCTAGGATGATTCTCTTGACATGATTTACACTCCTAAATACTCTTATTTCTAAGATTGCAAAAGGTAGTAAACCATACGCTCAATTGTCCACCATTGCCTTGTCCCCCTATAACCCTCTTTTGAGGATGTTGTGGGTTACCTAATGCTCACTTTCATCCCTCTTTTATGGATAATAAAGGGTTTTTAGAGTTTGGGGCTTTCACCCATCAAACCCATTTAGAGATTTGGGGTTTTCACCTATCAAATTCCAACCCGTAAGCTCAAGCAATGGTGGAATCCGTACTTAACAACTAAAATCCATGAAAAAATAATAATACCCACAAACAATTACACTCTAGTTCAACATAATCCCAATACTAAATTACTTAGCTACTCTTAAAGAAAGTAAAGAGAGATATACCATTAGGATTATCCAAAGCACTCATTCTCCACAAAAAGTCTACGAAATTTAGCCTTCAAAGTTAATTACACACTTGCCCAAGATTAGGGTTTCAAGTCTTGAATTTCAAAATATCTTATGAGCTAAGCCCCCTAAATAAGAAAGGGTTTTTTACTTAAAGATGGCTTGGGGTGCGACTAAGTACTTTTACAGATCTTCCCCTTGGTATATTCCCGCTGAACCGCGATCACGCATAGTTATCTGCGATCGTGACCATGCAATTACAGTTGTGTTCCCCGACCACATTATGATGACCATCTTAATGACCGCGATGGTGGGTAGGGTACCACGGTTGCGGTAACCAAGGCTGATGTAGTCTAGGTCTTCAGCTGCACTCTTCTTTTCTCCCCTTTTTATCATTTTTAGCTCCAATCCACATCCTTTGGTCTCTTCACTTTGTGCCAACAAAGAGTGGACATTAGTGCATCTAACCATGGATTCCCATTTATTCATTTAAAATAAGGTAATGTGAATGAATAATGAGTGAAAATGAGTGGTAAACTCACCACTCATCACATATTAGGAAAAAAAGAATAATTAATTAATTAAATAATAAATAATAGAATTTTATGCAATTAAATGAGCTTAAACAAGTCATGTGATCATATGAGAGTCCACGTAAATTGTAGAAGGTGATCAAAGATATGTGAGGATGGGTAGTGGTTGTACAACCAACATCCTCAGGGTAATGCTAACCCAAAACACAAGTATGTTGTGGGGAATTTATTTGTTCAACCACAACTCATCATTTGTTCAACCACAACTCATCACCTGACATCTTTGATCACTACTTTCAATTTACGTGGCCTCTCATATGATCACATGAGTTGTTTAAGCTCATTTAACTGCATAAAATTCAATTATTTATGATTTTATTAATTAAATAATCCTTTTCAATATATGTCCTAGTCATGGTCTATAATAAATATCATCATCTAGTTATTTAATTGTGGAAGTAGTTCTCAGTCTTTGCTAGACTATATCAGGTCGAGTAAATAACTAAGCATAGTCTAGAATAAACTATGTACTACTTCATAAATAAATGCACTAGACGAGGATACATATTCATAGACCATAACTAGCATATGTTTTGAAAAGAATTATTTAATTAATAAAATAATAAATAATTTGATTTTATGCAATTAAATGAACATAAACAAGTCATGTGATTGTTTGAGAGTCCACATAAATTGAAAGTGGTGATCAAAGATGTGTGAGGTGATAAGTTGTGGTTGAACAACCAACATCCTTAGGGCAATGTTTACCAAAGCACAAGTATATTGTGAGGAATTCATTTGTTCATCCACTACCCATCCTTACATATCTTTGATCACCTTCTCCAATATACGTGGACTCTTATACGATCACATGACTTGTTCAAGCTCCTTTAATTGCATAAAATCCAATTATTTATTATTTTATTAATTAATTATTCTTTTTTTCCAAATATGCTACTAAGAGAAATAAACCAATGCGGTATATTATTGACAAGGCTTTAAGTCTATGATTTACAATGGACACAATATATGACCCTCAAATCAATTTTACTTATTTAATTATTTATATTTTCAACTATGTACTAATATTTTTTTAACCATTGCACCAACCCGTGTATACCTTAGCATTGACAGAGTGTGGATCTATACGGTTTATCATCTACCCAATGCATGAGAAGGCATCGATTATAGTTAAGGTCTATGCAAAAGGTCCAATAGTATGGTATATTAGTGACAAAGCTTGCAGTCTATGATTTACAATCGACACAATTTCATTTATTTAATTATTCATATTTCATCAACCCACATAATGGAATCTATCGATTACATAGACAATTATGCATACTTATTGATCTCGATCAATCATATACTTTATCGATCTTGAAATTAATTTTTTAGAAATCCACATAATCGTTGATAGACCAGATTCATTATCTATTAGAATATATAAATTTGTATATATATATATATATGATAGACCATTAATTTTGACGTCTAATAACTGTTTTATTCATCTTCTAACAGGGGAAATTGCAAAATTTCAACCAAGAACAAAATTATAAAATTAATGTAGAGACAAACAGAAAGGGAAGTGGAATAAAATTTAAAATAGAAAATAATTCATTGCATAAATTAATTGCATCAATGGTTTAACACCATATTTTCAGCAAAATGCGAGCAAAAAGGGCAAAAAAAAGAATCTTTCATCTAACAAATTCCCTAATCATGAAATCTTCTTTGCAATAAACTTAAAAATATAACTACAACAGAAATTAAAACATAAACTAAGGGGATGATGGGTGGTGATCAACTCCTTGGGCTCCATGTACGATCACCCATAAACAATAGGTGATACGCTGGAGTTCACAGTAGAGGTGTTCTCTGTACTGACCCAAACCGTAGAAGAGATGGTCTAGTTTATTTAGGTGGAAGAGAATATCGTGGATACATTAGAAACGAACCCTCCTTCGTGGTCTGAGTGTAATGCTTAACATCTGGTTGTATTTATCAAATTTTTGGGTTGAAAAAGATGAATATTATGTATAGTTGATGGTTGGTTATATAGAAAAAAATAAAAGCCTTTGATCTTCCCTATCAATTGTAGGTATATACGAGGGTCAGTGGAATTCGAGGAGAAGCGTATACCTAATTGACGCAGGGTGTGAGTGGACGTGTGTAACACCCCGTATTTTTATGCTAGAATTCTAACCATCATTCCTATGCATATAAGCTGCAATCCAAAGGATTCCTATGTGAATATAAGTTTCATTATCATTATACTAGTGTGTGAAGTGCTTTTGAGGTGAAATATATTCATAGGAATCACTTAGAGCGAAGTTGAACTAAGAGCCTTTGATTCAGCTAAATCTATGCATTTGATTCTACAAGGGTAAACTTTGAATGTATATAAATTTTTGTATGTGAAGAATTTTTCAAATCAATAACTGCCAAATTATAGATAATTGAGTTAGCTTTCCAATGATACCAATTTTGCCTTAATCCAATACCTAAGTGAAAAGTTATGGCATTTTTCGTGTGAGGCAGTAAGACAACGTGATTGGGACGCGGCGCACTGGTTTATTGACACGATGTATTGCTCTCCAAAATGCAATATTTGATGTGACCCAGAGCTTTTTCACACGCTGTTTCAACTTCTTAAGGGTCTAGGGTCACTTTGGTCATTTTCCCTCATCCAAATCCATCCATAACACATAATTTTAGCCCCCAAGGAGCATTAGTTGCCCCTTTACTCATAATTTCTCTCCAAGAAAGACTTCCTCTCTCAAGAACAAACCCTAACCTCCATCCAGGAACTTTAAAACTCTATTACAATCTCTTCAAGACAAATAAGAATTTATGTTTCCTTGTTCAATATTTCCAAGAAAAGTTTTCAAGATCATCTCCAAGGGTTTCAAGTCAAGCTTTCTACATCGAATCAAACCAATTAAGGTATGTGGGGTTATGAATGAGGGAATCCTTTCACCCTTGTGCCCAAAATTGCATGAATTTAAGATATGATTACTTATTTTGAATTAGGGGTCATACCCAAACTTTTATATATTCTTGAAGCATTTTATTACCATGAAATTTAAAGCTTTTAGTGTATATATCAAGAAGTGCCTATGTTATGTTTTTAACTTACACGATTTAGATTGTGAATGAGATTGCACTTTATTGATTTGTTATTGTGAATTATTTCAAGAATCATATTTAGCATGAAGTTTTGATGTGAATTGATATAAGTTTGAAGCGTGGGTTTTAAGCCTTGATTTTAAGTCTTGATATTCCAAGAAGATTATGTTTTAAGAAATTTTTGTTAAGCATGTATTCAGATTTTAAGCTAGAATTAATCTTTTGATCCTCAGTTAAGATATGGAATCCACACATGTTAGTTTTGATTATAGTTTAAAGAAAATAGATGCATAATTGGTTTTCATTATAAACCCTTATGCTATTTTAAGATGTATTTCCTATAGAATAAGCATATAAGTAAGGGAGCAGTATTTAGCACCGAGTTGGGTACGTGTCCTAGTTCACATTCCCCAGAACTACAAGCCAACGTAGGTTCAGATTATTCCCATTTTAATCGATGCAGATACATATTGTGATCACTTAACTCAGGTCTTACTCTGTGTCAAGAGTATGACAGCTCTCCCTAGCATGAGATTTTCCCCACAGGGGAACAAAACGTTGGACACCATGATAGCTCACATAGTGTATGTCGGTTAGAAGAACCTCCCTGAGATATAATAACAGAACAACTTTTAGAACAATGTGTTATGGCTCACAAAGTTATTTTTATGCTTTATTACTCATGTTTATGATTTTTACATCTTTGTTTAATTCAAGCCATCATTTACACTTAGCATGCATTATTTACAAGTTTATATGAACATTGAATTATTTTTTCCACTTATGCGTTCACCCTCACATTCTCAGTACATTCCAAAAGTACTGATCCACATATATGTCTATGTACTATATTGTTTAATAATGTAGGTACAATTTGTAGTGCGCACATTATAATCATACAATTTGCAGCTTCCAGTCAGTAGGTGATGCGTCCTTTTGATTCAAGGGATTGTGTCAGTAATAGTTTGAGTAGAATTTTTTATTCTTTATTTAGTTATATTGATTTGGAATAGTTGGGGGTCATGAACTGACTACCTATAGTCAATACTAGTAGAGGCTTCATAGACAGTCAGTAGAATTGATGTATTTGATTTCAGTCTTGTTTTGTATAATCAGAGTTGTAATCATTTTAATATAGTTTTGTATTGATCATATTCAAAATAGATTCATCTTCCCCATATTTCTTTTAGATTTGTGTATTTTATTTAGTCGCTCGCATGTTATGCTAGTATAAGAGTTAGCTTGGGATTACTTGTGGTCCTAAGCACTGTGTGACATCCAGGGGTTAGTCTCAGGGCATTATAAACTTGGTATCAGAGAACAAAGTTCAAGTGTCCTAGGGTGTCTGTGAAGCCGTGTCTAGCAGAGTCTAGTGAAAAAATACAGTGATGTTTGTACTTTTCTTTGAGAGGCTATTGGACATTTAAGAAATGTTTCCCATCCTTCATACTCTAGATCGTGCAGTAAATCTATTCTCTTAGAAACATCTATTGATTCATTTGTTACTCCGTAATCCTTCATCTATGACTTATCCTTGAGATGACATGACTAGTAGGTTCCAATTCCTCCCAAGATAACGCTCTTAGATTTACTATCACTAATTTTAGAAGTCATGCAAGGGGCTTGAAAGTAGATCTATAGTGTGTTATAAGTTCCTCAAGTTGAAAGTTATGTACTCATCCTTATGAGTTACTTAATTAAGATATAATAAGATATGTATTCAAATTCCTCATAAGCCTTTCAATACAGATAGTGCTCATAAGAGGAGGTAGTATGAACCTAGATTGTTAAACAGAGTTTGTATTTGAGGGATATTGCAAACTAGAGTGTTATGATTTATAAGTAGTAGAACCTTCTTATAGTTGGAAGTGTGGGTTTAGAAAAGTAGTGACAACAAAGTTGGGAATAGAAATTGATTGGAAGTATATAGATACACTTATGCATGTTATTGAGTTTATGTTAAGGTAATATGTCCTTGTGTGTTAGTTTAGAGGTAATGAATGTGGTACAAGTTCCTTGGTAGAAGGTAGAGAAAGAGCTATTAGCTAAGGTGAATTGTTAAGGGAGTTCTTGATGGTATTTATTGTGTTAGAAAAGTATAGGTTATTAATGAAAGTATTTGGTGGTTGAGTATTGTTAATCTAGCTTCCCCGTGTGGCTATGAAAAAAGAAGAAGATTGGTTGATGCTTTAAAAACTATGAATATAAATGGGGTATACGGATGGGTGATTAGTAGTAATGTGTAGAAGGAGGAGGTGCTAATGGATTATAATAAGATAGGCCATAAGGTCATGATAAATTGTTGTTATTATGAGGCTTTAATGGACTAATATTTCTTGATGTCTTATTTTATAGCTTCAAAAGTGAGAATAGTGTATGTTGTTGGGTTGTTAATCATGCCTAGACCTAGACACTAAGTTTGAATAGTGGCTGATCATATAGGTGGAAATAATGATTGCGTAGTTAGTGATGCTAGTTATATGGAAGTGAGCTAGTAGGCATGAACAGCGTATGGAAAAGTTTAAGTTGATTTATTCATAATTTAGTATGATGTTATAAGTATGATGTAAAAGTGTGCCCAAGGTGATATGGGGTTGCATTATTTTCTAAGGTTACTAAGTGTTGTGTGTGGTTAGTAGTACCCTTGAGTTGCTAAGTAGAAGAAGGGTAGTTATATAGTACATGGTGTTCTTAATAGCTAAGTTGAGTTATGGATATATGGTGTTGAGTCTTTTAAGTATGATTTTGATTCTTATGGTTTGGGAAGAATATAAGTATAGAAGTGTGATATTGGTAGGCTATGATTATGTTTAGTAAGGCTAGTATGTTTGTCGAGTTAATAGAGCATAAGTCTATGATGATGATTATTAAAGCTAGAAAGTTAAGGATGGTATATGAAAGAGTTTTCCAAGAATGAATCAGTAAGTTCAAAATATAGTTTGTTCTTGTGAGTTTAACATTTATGTGTAGATATTAGAATGAAGAAATTATGGCTCAGTCTCCGGCATATGGAGTATACACATAAGCTTAGAATGTCAGCTTTGATCTAAGGGGGAGATGGTAGAGTGAAGAACCAATTCAAGTTTGGAGAATTAGATTGTGATACATGTCAATAAGAGTTGCGATGAGATAGTTATCCCTTCATACTCTAGAATATTCCTTGGATTTCAGTCGATATCATACCAAATCCATATCTTGTGTGAGAGATCCATGCCAAAGGCCAATTCTTATACACTTCATGTGTATTCAAGTTCATTCTCAACTTTTAGTAAGTAAGTAATAGCTTCAATCTGTGATTCAAGTTATCCCTTATAAATCTATGAACTCCAGTCTTATGATAAGTATGAACTCATGTTTCAGAGTATGATCAGTTCTCAAAACTCATGATACTAGCAAAATTCACTTTATTTCATGTATGCCCTCAGTTTAGATCTCTTTGGTGAATCCATGATGTTGATACTCTATTTCTCAGGCCTCAGTAAAGTGTCCAGTTATGCTTAGTATTTCTTCATGTTTTAGGTCCTCATGTTTTAACCTTTCAGTGACCTTTCCTTGTGAAATGATAGTGGTGATGAACAGTTGTTTAGGTGGGAGATAGTAAATATTTCTTGTTGATGAAATATCATTGTATGCTTATTTTAGCTAAGGCTATAAGTGTGAATTAAGGTTGAAGTCATGTCTTTGATACATGTCATGGTTAGTTGAAATTATGTGTGTATATTATTGGGGTAGTGTGTGGAAGTTGATAATGATAGAGGTTTGGAGGATGTGACAAGTATGCTATTATGGGTGTTTTTAGATGTTCATATGTGGTTATAATATTAGTCTTGAATGTCATGTTGGTGTATAAGTGGATGAATTCATTACGCATTAGTTTTTGATCTTCCCGACCTCGAAATGTAAATCTTTAAGTTGATTCATGATCGGGGTTGTCTATAGCACATCTCGGGTAAGTTTTGGATTTTTCAGGTAAGGTTTGAGACATTTTTGGATGGTCAAAATAGTGAGGCTTCGCGATATGGTTTTGCGATATGGTCGTGTCACGTCACGTCATATTTTACGTTGATAGGTAGCAATGCGGCATGTCGCATATCGCATTAATAGAGAAAGATGAAGTGGTAAGGCATGTTATGCTTAGGGTGTGAGATCTAAAAAGATATAGAAGATTGAATTATGTGGTTTAGACTAGTATTATGGTGTGGCGTGTCGTACCTTTTGATTTCAAGTTGGTCTTGATCATGGTGAGAGGATTTAGATCAGTTTAGACATTAGTAGATGGATTTATCAATGCCCATGTGAGAACTATAAGTTGAATCAAATGAGTATGATATTTAAGGGGAATAGTATAGTTGAGGGAGTATTTGAGAAGTGTTGCTAAGCTTGAAAGTAAGAAGATGCATTTTCTAAGGCCTAGTAATTCTATCATGGCTTATGATTTATATGTCTATGCTCCATGCTATAGATTTGTATCGATGTTGTGATTCCTTAGTCAGATGTCTCGTTGAGATCATTCCCAAAATTTTTTGCTCCCTAATATTATTAAAATTTCTTAGAAGAGTGTTGAATAAATAATCCATTTGAGAATGAGCGGTCTGTATGATCCAGTCCATATATCCT
Source organism: Capsicum pubescens (assembly GCA_030864215.1). Classification (NCBI taxonomy): domain Eukaryota; kingdom Viridiplantae; phylum Streptophyta; class Magnoliopsida; order Solanales; family Solanaceae; genus Capsicum; species Capsicum pubescens. The sequence goes on from CM061538.1 coordinate 242,675,237, forward strand.
GTAATCCAATTTAGCAATCAAGCAGATAAGCTCCTATATATTTCCAACTTTCCATCTAGTCTTACTGCCCAAAATTTTGCGATTAAGGCCATTCTATGAGGCAAAATGTTTGCATTCATGCAAATTATGAATTCAGCTTAGTTCATGCATGATGCATTAGTTTCAAATTCAAATATTAAGTCATGATTCAGATCTTAAGTGTTCCTTATCTCATCTCGTCCTTTCCATAGAATTTCAGCCAAGTCAGCATCATTCGGGGAAGAATGATTCCAAGGGGGAGATAATGTAACACCCTGTATTTTCGCGCTAGAATTCTAACCGTCGATAATACGCGTATAAGCTCCAATCCAAATGATTCCCATATTAATATAAGTTTCATTATTATTATCGTAGTATGTGAAGTACTTTCGAGGTGAAATATGTTCATAGGAATCACTTAGAGCAAAGTTGAGCTAAGAGCATTTGATTCGGCTAAATATTTGGATTTGATTCTACAAGGGTCGATTTTGAACGTGTATAACTTTTTGTATGCGTAGATTTTTTCAGATCAAGACCCACCCAATTGTGTATAATTGAGTTAGCTTTCCAATGATACAAATTTTACCTTATCCTTATATTTGAGGACATATGCACTCCTCTCCATGAATTTCTCACCAAACCTCTTAGAAATCGAATTGAATATGGATACCACGGGGTAATCCCTTTCGGCAATCAACATAGAGTTGATCAACTCGGCAATATTTTTGGTCATCAAGTCAAACCTATATCTGAGGAAATATGCCCTACTCCATTTCTCAAAACCAAGCTCATGCTCGAGGAAAAAGGCTTCCTCCGGATAATAGTTCTTGAATTTCTCAAAATGGTTGCTAAACTCATCGGAAGAATATGCCTTTACTGAAGGTAGGATAGCTAGAGGTGATCTCTGCATTACTGATTTACCCAGAGATTTTCACCTAGGTGACTCATGTAGTACCCGTGATAAGCATGGTTGTAAGCCTTCGTGATGCCGTTGGCAGTGCTATTGTGCCTATCGAAGATAAAGCACAAATCTATTCCATCGACCACTATAGACTTCAGTTTCTCAAAGAAGAATGTACAAGATGCATCATTCTCCTTATCAAAGATAAATAAGGCAGTGGGATAAATATGGTTCTCGGTATCCCGTGCAACCACTCTTAGCAGCATGCCCTCGTACTTACTGTGTAAATGAGTATCGTCGATCGCAATAACCTTTATCGTGTTAGTGAATCCCCTGGTGCAAGGGCCCGAGGCTAAAAAGTAGTACATAAACCTACAATCATCCTTGCTCACCATGATAGAATAGGTAGTGCCAAAATTAAGAGCGTCGATCATGTACGAAAAAGCCGGTAGGCAGAAATACCCATGTTGCAACTATTTCCTTGGAAATCACACCCCCCATCCAATTTTTCCAATAGGTTGGTCTACTGATACAGTTCTTGAAAATGATCTTTCGAATCTCACTAATGTCCAGACCCTTTCCTTCGCGATACATGTTTACATAGAGAGATACAATAACTTTAGCCGTGATTTTCTTATGGCTACACGTGGAATATTCGATGCCTCAAGTGTGATCGGCGACGTATTTATAGATAAGAAATCTATCCGTGCATTCATACATCTTCGCTTGCAAAATCCACGTGTAACTAGGACAAGCACATTTCACCTTAAATAATTTGCTGCAGCTCTTCAATGTAGTATAATCAAAATAATTTTGCACTGATGCTACGTCCAACAACAATTTCAGGTCCTTTTTGCTTCTAAATGTTTGATTTAAGTGAAAATTAGTTACATTGGAGAAGGTGTGGTTGGTTTTTGATCCCAATCCACACTCTTCTCTTTCTTTTTGAAAGAAATTTGGATCTTCCGATTCCATTGAATGATCTTCCATATCCATTAGATGAACATCCAAACACTCATCTTCAAATGAATCATGTTCGTCTATTGTCGGGTGTGGTGGCGGGATTGTCGGAGACCCCAGGACGAAATTTATCCTTAGTAATGGCCTAGAGCCACCGGCAGTGACATCCAACATGTATAAGGACACATTCCAATCATTATTTATGAATTTCGGATGTATTTTACCCCACCCATTCATTGGATCGCTAATCACAATGTTCTTTGGCTCGCAATCTAATTTTCTGAGCTCTCACTTACGCTTCGAACCATGTCATCGTATGAACCATTGCGACGCAGCGGGATAGCCACTATCTCCTTAATAGATGATTTCCACTTCCAATAGTTAGGACCCTCCTCCTACACACCGATATAATCCCACCCGTGATAACTACTTCAGTTATTGCCATTATAGACTACACTAATTGATAATAGATTAAGGTATCAGTCTATAACTAGTTGATGACTGATCGATCACTGGAATGAAAACCTACGTACAAAAATAGGAATAAATTGATTTTGGATATAATCAATGCCCTCCTAGAACTGGGATGAAGAAATGTATGTATACGGCTTATAAACTACTGAAATATATCTAATGATGTGGTATTGAGTGGATTTGGAAAGCTTTTCAATCTAGTAAAATGGTGAAAAAATGTTTTTTGCAATTTTTTTTAAAAAGATGGAACAACAATGGAGGCAATGACCAAGAATGGAGATTTTCAGTTGTGATGAGCAAGATTTCATCAGAAAAATGGTCAGGAAAGTCACCGAAATCAAAAAATATTGGTGAAAAATGGGAGCTCCTATCGGTGGCTTATTGTATAATTTTTTTAATTAAAATAGGAAAATATGAAAAATGGTGGAAATATAAAAAATGGTGGAAAATATTAAATATTAAATGGATGAGGTGGGAGACTAAAGTGTAAAGTTTAAAACTTGTGTGCTAGGGTTGTATATAAGAAGTGATGATGTCATCCTTGTGTCTGAATACTTAATTTTTCAAGACTTGAGTCTAAAAACTTAAAAAAGTTTTCAAAGTGTCTATTTTGCAAAATGGAGTTATCCAAGAAATATTTTTTACCGCCTTCATAGTATTTTGTCTTTCTTATTTTGGACAGAAGATTTCTTTAAAATTAAAAAAAAAATTCAAACAGATATGTCATCTGTTGCAATAGATATCAATATCTATTTGAAAATTTCCAACAGCTCAGTCATCTATCGCAATAGATGCAAATGTCTATTTGATAATTAAATCAGATAGGTAATCTATTGCAACAGATCTCAATATTTATTTGAAAATTTCCAAAAGCTAAGTCATCAGTTGCAACAGATTTATTTGAAATTGATTTATCTAGAACTAGGGATGAGTACATAGGGTCAACTACAACTTCAATTGAGTTTTTGCAATTGAATGATGTTGGTATTGGGTTCCTCTCGACCCGAGTCGTTGATTGATCACTCTGAGTTGAAATGAATCATATTAACTTTATTTTTAGCTCATACCTAAATTGATTTAGCTAGAATTAGGGATGAGTACATAGGGTAACTACAACTTCAATTGAGTCTTTGCAATTGCATGATGTTGGTATTGTGTTCCTCCCGACCTGAGTTGTCGATCGATCACTTTGAGGTGAAATGATTCATGTATTTTAAAATTTTTAAGAATAATAAAGATCAATTCAGACCAAATTAACAATTTCAAAACTTGTCATTCTTTTCCAAAAATAGAAATCAACCCATACAAATCATCAATTTATGGGAAAACGTTTCATCATTTCAAATCTCAAGTTCTCACTCTTTTATTTCTCTCTTAACAATACTGTAACATCCCTAAAATGCATCCTAGACGTCACACGGTGCTCAAGACTACAAGTAGTCCCAAGCTAACCCTTTAATCCTTCTAAAAACTTTAGAACTTATAATAAAAATAAACTTGACATATGAAATCTCAAAATAATTGAAATTGAATTAAAGTCTTACTGAAAATCTTAACTTCGAAATCTTAAAAAAGAAAAAAAAAACAGTCGGGCAAGCCTCTACTTCTAACTAGAGAGTCACTAGGACAAGACCCAGCTGGCCCACATCAATCTGAAATCAATTAACTATAGTACTTCAACAATAAAAAATCTAATAGAATGGGTCCTCGAACTATGACGACTCACCAAGAGCTGGGATGTAGGTGGAGATGCTCGAAATCTATCATGCTTCTGGAAATGACCACCAAAACCTACATTATGAGACAATGTAGCACATAGACATATATGTGGATCAGTACTTCTAGAATGTACTGAGCATGTGGGGGTGAATGCATAAGTAAAACAATACATCAATATTTATACAAACTTTCAAAGACTTCATGATAAGTGTAAATGACTCGCCTTGGATTGAATAAACAAAATAATAAAATCATAAAAATGAGTAGTAAAGCATAATGGTAATTTACCGAGCCATGACACTTGGTCCTAAAAGTTGTTCTTTTATTCTATATTAGGGAGTTTCTTCTAACCGACATACACCATGTGAGCAATCATGGTGTCCAACGTCTTGTTCCCCGTATGGAAAAGCTCACGTTGGGGAGAGTCATCCTACTCTTGACACAGAATAGGACTTGAGATAAATGATCATTGTTTGTAAATTCATCCATTTTGAGAATAAGCTGAACCTATGTTAGCTCGTAGTTCTAGGGCATGTGACATTAGACGCATACCCAACTCGGTGCTAAATACTGCCTCATTACTTAGTGCTCATAGTATAGGAAATCCACCTTAAAACTAGCATAAGGGTTTATGTGAAAACCACTTATGCATCTCTTCTTGTAAATCATGATCAAGCTAAATAAATATGGATTCCATATCTTAGCTGAGGATCAACGATCAATTCTTTCTTTAAATCTGAATATAAGTTTATCATAGAATGCTTATAAGCATAATCTTCTAAAAATCTCAATACTCAAACTTAGGGCTTAAAACCCATGCTTAAACTCATGTCAATTCATAATAAAACTCATGTTCAATAATAATCTTGAAATACTTCAATCAATAAGAAGTCAAGATAGTGAAAACTCATTTATAATATAAATCTTGTAATTAAAACGTTAACATAAGAACATTTTTTATATACATAAAGTTTTAAATCTCATGAAAATCACATGCTTCAAGAATATGCATACTTGGGTATGAACCCTACTTCAAAACAAGTAAATAAAATCTTAAAAATCATGCAATTTGGTCACAAGGGTGAATGGATGCCCTTGTTCATAACCCCACATACCTTATTAGGCTTAACTTTATGTAAAAGCTTGACTTTGAACTATTAAAGATGTTCTTGAAGGTTGTTTCTTGAATTTCTTGGATTAAAAGCCTTAAATTCTTGATTATCTTGAAGAGGATGTAGTGGAGTTTTGGATTTCTTGGAAATAGGTTTGGGTTTCTTGGAGAGAAATTTGATGAAGAATGAGTGTATAATGCTTAAACCGATATCTAATCTTCTGTTTTTACAACTTAGGGTGGTGTTAAATCACCTAATTTCCCCTCTGGGGATTAAAGTCGCAACGGAATGCCATTTGTGGGCTTGGCGTGATGCAATGGCAAGCCCATTGCTATTCTCGATGCGACGTGGTGGAATCGTGATGAGCTGCGGGAATCAAAATCTAAACACGACTCAAACCTCGTTCAAAAATTCTGAAACTTCCTCGAGACATTCTCCTTACACCCCTGAACATGAATCAACTCAAAAACCATCATCTCAGAGTCCGAAAGGTCAACTTAAAAATCTTCGAAGTTAAGGAGTCAAAATAAGGCTAAGTCTTTAACACTTAGCTAATTTTTTTAGGCTTTAGGCCTCTTAGGCAAGCACTAGGAGATGAACTAGACTAAGTCTAATACAGTATATTACAATATCTCCCACTTGGGAACAATCATCCTCGAATGAGACTGAATGAACTGAGAAATACTAAGAGACTGAGACTTCATACTAAATATGCATAACTGGAAGCATGATTACATGACTGAATTGGTTAGTGAATGCATGCCATGACATGAAATTGATTATATGAATGAAACTGAGAATGGACAAGAGATAATCTAAGGAAAACTTGTTACCTTAAGCTGAGTCTGAACTTGCGGATAAGAGATGAGGGTACTTGGATCGCATATCTGCTTCTGTCTCCCAAGTGGAACCCTCAACGGACTAATTCCACCAAAGAACTTTGACCAAGGAAACTTCTTTGTTCCTTAGCCTATGAATCTAGTGATCAAGAATCTCAACTGGGATTTTTTCATAAGAAAGGCTATCCTGAATTTCAGTGCTTACCAAAGAAAATACAATAGTTGGATCACCAATACACTTTTTCAATAAAGAGACATAAAACACTAGGTGAATGGATGTCAAATCTGCAGGCAACTGAAGCTCATATGCTACCTTCCCAACACAACTCAATATTCTGTAAGGGTCAACTTATCAAGGAATAAGCCTCCCCTTTTTTTCGAATCTCTTCACCACCTTCATAGGCAAAATCTTCAAATAAACTAAGTTACCAACTTCAAACTCAAGATCCCTTCTCCTTACATCTGCATAAGATTTCTGACGACTCTAAGCTATCTTAAGTCTCTCTCGAATTAATTAAACTTTTTCCATAGCTTCAAACACCACATCTATCTCTATCAACGCAGCCTCACCCGCCTCAAACCATCCAATAGGTGATATATACCTCCTCCTATAGAGAGCCTCAAATGGAGCCATCTGGATACTGGAATAATAATTGTTATTGTAGGAGAACTCAATCAATGACAAATTATCATCCCAACTATCCTTAAAGTCAATAACACATGCTCTCAATATGTCTTCTAGGGTCTGAATGGTCCTTTCTGCCTGACCATTTGTCTGAGGATGAAAAGCAGTACTAAGATAAACTTGGGTACCATGACCCTTCTGAAAGGCTTTCCAAAAGTGAGAGGTAAACTGAGTACCCTTATTAGAAATGATAGACAAAAAAATTCCATGCAATCTGACCAACTCTCTAATAGAAAGCTTATCATAATCCTCAGCTGAATAGGAAGTATGGACTGGTAAGAAATGGGCTAACTTGGTCATTCTGTCAATAATAACCCAAATCAAATCATGTTGATGACGCGGATGGGGCAACCCCATCACAAAGTCCATATTCACCTCTTCCTACTTCCAAGTGGAATACTAAACTCCTATAAGGTTCCACCAAGTTTTTGGTGCTCAACCTTAACCTGTTTACAATTAGCACACTTGGATACAAACTCAGCAATATCCCTCTTCATGTTACCCCACCAATATATTTCCCTCAAATTGTGGTACATCATAGTTGCTCTTGGGTGAATAGAGTAATGCGCACCATGCACTTCTGCCAAAATATGTTGCCTCAAGCCATCAACACACGGCACACACAGTCTACCCTGGTATCTTAACACACCATCTCTCCCTTGGGAGAAAACATTTACTTTCTGATCTCTGACTGAATTTTTCAACTTAGCCAAACTGGAATCTCTATCTTTTTTCTCTTTTACTTTAGAAACCAAACAAGACTCCAAACTATTTTGAACCCATGCACTACCTTTAGATGAATCAACCAACCAAACACCTAGTCTAGCCAACTGATGAACTTCCTGAACTAACTTCTTCTTATCACTCTCAACATGAGAAACACTACCCATAGACAGTCTACTAACGGTGTCTGCCACTACATTGGCCTTTCTCGAGTGATACAAAAAACTCAGATCATAGTTCTTCAACAATTCTAACCACCTTCCCTGATAGAGATTTAACTCTCTCTGCGAAAACACATACTGCAAACTTTTATGATCCATGAACATATCAACATGCACCCCATAAAGATAATGCCTCCAAATTTTTAATGCAAAAACAACTACTACCAACTCAAGATCGTGCGTAGGATAGTTTTTTTCATGAGGCTTAAGTTGTCTCGAGGCATAAGTTGTCTCGAGGAATTGTCTATGACCTTATACCTCTACATTAAAACACAACCCAAACAACCTCTAGAAGCATCACAGTAAACAACAAACCCATCTAAACCATTGGGTAACACCAAAACTGGGGCTGAAGTAAATCGTGTCTTCAACTCCTGAAAAATCTTCTCACAGGAATCTAACCACTAAAACATAACTTTCTTTTGAGTCAATCTAGATATGGGGGACGTAATAGACCAAATCCCTTCAACAAACTATCGGTAATAGCCAACTAAACCCAAGAAATTCCTGATGTCTAATGGAGAGATGGGTCTAGGCCAGTTCTCACTACTTTGGTCTTTTGAGGATCAACTCTAATGCTATCACCAAAAATAATATGGCCAAGAAAATCCATTGACCTTAGCTAAAATTCACGCTTACTGAATTTGGCAAATAACTGATGATCTCTAAGAGTTCGTAACATGATTCTGAGATGGTCTGCATGGTCATTCTCACTACAGGAATAGACAAAGATATCATCAATGAAGACTATAAATAACATGTCCAAGTACTTCTTAAACACTCTGTTCATCAAGTCTATGAAGGCTATTGGGGTATTCATTAGCCCGAAGGACATTCTTAGAAATTCAAAGTGACCATAACAAGTTCTGAATGTTGTCTTTTAAATATCACATTCCCTTACTCTAAGCTGATGATAGTTTGATTTGAAGTCTATCTTAGAGAAATAACTTGCACCCTGAAGCTAGTCGAATAAGTCATCAATCCTAGAATGGGGATATTTGTTCTTGATTGTGACTTTGTTCAACTGACGGTAGTCAATGTACATTCGGAGAGAGCCATCTTTATTGCAAATGAATAGGACTAGAGCACCCCATGGAGACACACTAGGCCTTATGAAACCTTTATCTAAGAGGTCCTTAAGCTACTCTTTTAATTCTTTAAGCTCGGCCAGAGCCATATGATATAGAGGGGTAGAGATGGGTTGAGTATCAGGAAGAAGATCAATACCAAATTATATTTCTCTATCGAGAGGTACCCCTAGCAAATCTTTGCAAAAAATCTCAGGAAACTCATTGACTACACGGGCTGACTGAACTATTGGAGCTTCAGACCTAGTGTCTTTGATACGAACTAAATGAAAAATGCACCCTTTTGATATCAAATTTTTGGCCTTAAGATATGATATGAAATGGCTCTTGGGATATTCAAAACTACCTTCCCACTCAAAAACTGCCTCATCATGAAATTGATACTTTACTACTCGGGTGTGACAATCTATTGATGCATAGCATGAATAGAGATAATCCATGCCTAGAACAACATCAAAATCTACCATTTCTAACTCTATTAGGTCCGCTAGTATGATCTTATGTCGGACAATGATAGGACACTTCTTATAGACTCGTCTGGTAACAAATGACTCACCTACTGGGATGGAAACTAAGAAGGGCTTAGAGAGCTTTTCAGGACCTATCCAAAAATTTGCCACAATCAAAAGAGTCACATAAGAGAGATATGATCCGGGGTCTATCAATATATAAAAATCAAAATGAAAGACACAAAGCATACCAGCAATAATATCTGGATAACTCTCCTGCTCTTGTCAGGATGGTAAAGCAAAAAATCAATTTTGGCGCTGACCGACACCGGTACTGGATGATGCGCCCTGAGGAGGAACTTGCAACCTAGAGGAGACGATGCGCTAGTATTCTGAGTCCGAAGATGATCATACCTGCTTTTTTTCTTAGCATACAGAAACTCTTTGATTCCGTGACCCAACTTACCATATCCATAGCAACCCTTTCTTCCGACCAAACACTCACCAAGGTGGTTCTTGCCACACTTTGCACATGTTGGATAACTAGGCCCTCCACCCACACTACTCTGAGATCTAGCAACAGAAGTTCTTCCCCATTGCTTCTATTAGGTTCTGGGTGTGGGGCACTAGCTGGAGATAGCACTGGCATAGACGAGAGACCTTGAAACTGTAAATGGTTTCTCCTCCAGACCTTGGTTGGCCATACTCAAACTGTGTGGTTCTAGCTTTATTATTTCCCCTCTCTCTCTTCTTCAACTTCTCTGCCTTAATTTATTGGGCACGAGTTATCAGCCTAACAAGATCCATATCCCCAATAAGCATGGCAGTCCTACACTCCTTGACTACTAAATCAGACACTCCAGTAACAAACTTACTAATACTATATCTAGGGTCAACTATCAACTCGGGAGCATACTTAGACAAATGGGTGAACATAAGGAAGTATTTCTTCAATGTCATCGAGCCCTGCCTCAGGTTCATGAACTCCTCAACCTTGGCTTCTCTCATCTCAAGTGGAAAGAACCTATCCAAAAATGCATCTTGAAATACCTGCCAACTCATAGGAGCTGCATTCTTACCTCTGTCATCCTTCCATATAACAACCCAATCATAAACAAAATCCTTCAGCCTATAGGATGTCAATTCTACACTTTCCTCCTTAGTAGCATGCATAACTTGAGTGATCTTTCTCACCTCATCAATATAGAGTTGTGGGTCCTCACTAACTTTAGACTCGAAGAAATTAGGTGGATTTATTCTCATTAAGTCATGAATTTTGGCTGCAGCTAAATCACTATTCTACTAAAGTGGGACCGCAACCTGATGATTTCCCAAAACATTGCAGTCACAGATTGGGCCAACGTTTGAAAGACATCCCAAAATTCAGAATGAGACATATCTCATTTAGAGGGTTGTCTTGCATTGGTGGTTGGTCACTATTTCTACATGCATTGGATCGGTGAAGAGGTATATTTTTTCACATAAAAGCACGAGTTATAGCAGATAGAGACAACTATAAGCATGATAGATCATGTAAGAAACATGATGAATTCATAAACCATTCTGTAGAATCTTTCTCATAAATGTAGCACGCTTCACATCCATGATCAAGACTCTACATAACGCGGCTTATCTGACTCCCTTGAAATCTTTAAATCTTAGGCTCTGATACTAAGTTTGTAACGCCTCGGGAATACACCCTAGACATCACACAGTGCTCAAGACTAAAAGTAGTCCTAAGCTAACCCTTTAAGACTTATAACAACTTTAGAACTCATGATAAAAATAAACTTGACATATGAAATCTAGAAATAATTGAATAGATGACTTAACTAAAATTGAATTAACGTCTTACTGAAAATCTTAACATCAAAATATTAAAACCAGCACTTCAAATCCAATATAGAAAATAGTCTAACAAGCCTCTACTTCTAACTAGAGAGCCATAAGGACAATCCCTAGCTGACCCACATCAAACTGAAATCAAATAAAATAGAGTACTTCAACAATAACAAATCTAATAAAATGGGTCCTCAAACTATGAGGACTCACCAAGAGATGGGATGTAGGTGGAGATGCTCGAAATCAATCACGTTGCTGGAACTGAGCATATGAACTTACATTCTGAGATAGTGTAGCACATAGATATATATGTGGATCAGTAATTTTGGAATGTACTTAGCATGTGGGGGTGAATGCATAAGTAAAAAAATATTTCAATATTTATACAAACTTTCAAAGACTGCATGATAAGTGTAAATGACACACCTTGTCTTGAATGAAGAAAATTGCAAAATCAAAAACATGAGTAGTAAAGCATAATAGTAATTTTGTAAGCCATGACACTTAGTTCTAAAAGTTGTTCTTTTATTCTATCTTAGGGAGTTTTTTCTAACCGGCATACACCGTGTGAGCTATCTGGTGTCCAACGTCTTATTCCCCATAGGGAAAAGCTCACGTTAGGGAGAGATGTCCTACTCTTGCCACGGAGTAGAACTTAAGCTAAGTGATCACTGTCTGTGACTTCATCTATATTGAGAATAAGTTGAACCTACGCTGGCTCATAGTTCTGAGGCATGTGACATTAGATGCATACCCAACTCAGTGCTAAATACTACTCTCTTATTACTTAGTGCTCATACTATAGAAAATCCACCTTAAAGCTAGCATAAGGGTTTATATGAAACCAAGTTATGTATCTCTTACTGTAAATCATGATCAAGCTAAATAAATGTGGATTCTAATCTTAACTGAGGATCAAAGATCAATTCTTGCTTTAAATCTGAATATAAGTTTATCATAGAATACTTACAAGCATAATCTTCTAAAAATCTTAATACTCAAACTTAGGGCTTAAAACCCATGCTTAAACTCATCTCGATTCATAATAAAACTCATGTTCAATAAAAATCTTGAAATACTTCAATCAATAATAAGTCAAGATAGTGCAATCTCATTCATAATATAAATCTTGTAATTAAAACATCAACATAAGAATTTTTTTGATATACATAAAGCTTTAAATCACATGAAAATCATATGCTTCAAGAATATGCATACTTGGGTATGAACCCTACTTCATAAAAAGTAAATAAAATCTTAAAAATCATGCAATTTGGGCACAAGGGTGAAAGGATACCCTTGTTCATTACCCCACATACCTTATTAGGCTTAACTTGATGTAGAGGCTTGCCTTTGAACTCTTAAAGATGTTCTTGAAGATTTTTTCTTGAAGTTCTTGGATTAAAATCCGTGAAATATTAATTATATTGAAGAGGATATAATGGAGTTTTGGATTTCATGGAATTAGGTTAGGGTTTCTTGGAGTGAAATTTTATGAAGAATGAGTGTATAATGCTTACACCGACATCTAATCTTCTGCTTTTAAGGACTTGGGTGGTGTTAAATGACCTAATTTCCTCTCTGGGGATTAAATTCGTAACTGGAATGCCGTTTGTGGGCTTGGAGAGACGCGATGGCATGCCCATTGCTATTCCCGATGCGACGCGGTGGAATCGCGTTATGCTGCTAGAATTGAAATTCAAACATGACTTAAACCTCATCTAAAAATTTCAAAACTTTCCCGAGACATGCTCCTTACACCCCTAAACATGAATAAACTCAAATACCATCATCTCGGAGCCCGGAAGGTCAACTTAAAAATCTTCGAAGTTAAGGAGTCAAAATAAGGCTAAGTTTAGGCCTCCTAGGATAGCACTAGGAGCTGAACTAGACTAATTATAATATGGGATATTACAAATAAAAATAACTACTACTCAACATATTGCTTAACCCAGCAAAACAGATCAATTTTCTTTCTATTTTTGACCACACAGTTGTTATTTTTGACTCTATTCTTGCTTGTATCCATTGTTCTCTCTGTCTTCATAGGTAACAGAGTTTTAGAAGAGTTCTACATTTGTTCTTTATTCTAAAAATTAGGGATTTTTAGTTAATGATGAAAAATAAGTATTTTAGTTGTATTATCTTTGAGAATGGGTTAATAATTTTGAGTTTTGATGCAAAAAATATAGAAAGAACCTGAGAAAACCCTAGTTTTTGTTGACTGTCGTGGTATTGTTGGATGTTGTTTGTGGTGTTATTGGTAATAGTTGGTGGTGGTATTGGTATTAGTTGTCTTTGTGGTGGTGTTGGTGGTCTTAGTGTTGGTATTGGTGGAATTGGTGGTGGTACTGGTTGTCTTGGTGGACTTGGTGTAGGTACTGATGGCATTGGTGGTGGTGGTGGTATTGGTATTGGTGGCATTGGTGGTGGTGTTGGTGGTCTTGGTCGTGTTCTTGGTGGTGGTATTGGTGGTCTTGGTGGCATTGGTGGTGGTGGTGGTTGTGGTCTTGGTGGTCCATCTATTAAGAGATATTAAATAGGTCATCAAACAGATTTCCCATCTATTTCAACTGATGGGTTATCCGTTGGAGTATTTTTTTTTTGTAATATGGCGTATAATAATTTATTGAAATTTGTCTTACCTTTATTAAAAAAATTATGCAGACATCAAATGTAATGTATTTTTTATTTTTCTGTTGTTTGTAGTTAAAAGATGTCTCCCAAAAGAAAAGAAACTGAAAGTGGATCAACTTTTGACCACCTAACAAAAAAGGCTAGAGTAAAGATGGATTCAGAGGAACTTCCCGAACAATCTCAGTTAGGGGAAAATAATGCTAAGGAAAGTTATGAAAATGGAGGTAGAGAAAGGTATATAGAGGCTGGTGAGGAAAATAAAAGTGAGAAGGAAGAAGAAGATAAACAAGAAGCAAAAGAAGTAGAAAGTGAGAAAGAGGATGCTAATCAACATGATGATAAATAAAAAGAGGAAGAAGTAGAAAGTGAGAAAGAGAATGATCATCAACCTGATGATACTGCAACACCAATGGGGGCTTGAATTAAGATTGAAATCTCAGGATGTGGCTTTCAAAACTATTAGTATTGACAGGTTTCAAGTTGTGATGCTGATAGATGACCTTGCAGAATAAACTGGTGATCTTGTACTTAAATGTTAGTTGGGGAAACCTTTTGATGAGCTTAGGAATATTATAAAGAATGAAAACATAGACAAACTTTTTAAGAAGTGATGATTTGGACGCTTTCTTGAGCTGTCTAAGGACCACACTACCCATTTCCAAATGAGCATGGTAAATGGTCTTCTCAAGTGTAGGATCAAGTATGTGAGGGTGATAAAGATTCAAAGGAGAGGGAAAAAAGGTGGATGAAATCTGGATTAACTACTGTGGCATGCCGATTTGTTTTGGCTTGAAAGAGTTTGCCATAGTGACAGGCTTGAGATACAATCATCCAGAAGAACCTCTCTTTAAGTAAACACCCAGCTAAAGGTCCAAGGAAAGTAGGACAGCCAAACCACCAACATTAAATAGAGGGAAGGCATTGTCCAAGCTACCACCCACCAAACCCAACAAATGCAAGAAAAAACTAGATGGGTTGTTGGACATTGCTGAACATAGATACAAAGTGGTAGATTTGATAGAAGATCTCAAGGACAAAACCATACAAAATAAGTACAGGGATCAATTGTGCTTAGCTTGGTTTGACCATTCAGTTATATTGGCAAGAGATATCAAGAAAGTCATAGAAGATGATTTATTGGTGATTTCTGAGGATTTTGAGAAATTCAACGATTATCCCTAGGGATATGACAGCTACAACATGACTGTCAAATATTTACTGACAAAGCTATCCCAAATATGATCATATTATACGGATTTCCTTCGACTTTCATGGTAAATTTAATCACTATTTGTTTACTCCTCCATTATTTTATATTGAATAATTATTATAACTTTTTTTTCTTTCTTCCTAGTTACATATTTTAGGCTTGGGCATTTGAATTCATTCCTCTCCTCCTAAAGCAGATCAAGGATTACCCGGATGAGGTTTTCCATCCAAGGATCCTTAGGTAGTTGGTTGCAAAGAGTTGCATAAGAATTAAGAAGGTTGATCTCTGTAACCCTCCTGATGATGTAGTACGTCTTTTTTCAAGTAAAATAATTTGACTCAAAGAAAGATATTGAAATAGATGTGCCATCTGTTGCGACAGATAGGTTATCTATTGCAACAGATTACCCATCTACTACAACTGGTGCAACAGATATATAATTTGTTATGATAGAAGATCCATATTTTACAATAGATTAACCATCTATTTCTCTAGTTCTCTGACCCCGACATAATAGATTACCCATATACTATAAATTATAAACTAGATGGGTAATCTGATGCAATGTATTGTTAATCTATTATGACATACAGATCAGCTGTTGTGATAGATAAATCATTCGTTGCATAAGTTAATTATGTTAACATGTAACCCAACTGACTACAAATTATTATAATATGATTTAAATGTACTATCTTTTTATATAGGTTATGCATCCTTGGATCGTACCTACTAAGCAGGATTGGGGATGACTTTTTTTATTAATCTAGGTCTTGTTGATACAATAGAAGACCTAACAGTGTAGTTAATAAAGAAAGAATTAGCTGGAATAACAGTCATACGAAGAGAAGTTAGGCAAGGTTAGCCTAATATTGAAACTCTTCATGACCAACCTACTGCAATAGATCCGGGTGCTTCTTCTTGGGGTGTGCTGGTGGAGTTATTGATGTTGGTATCAGCCATCCTGGTACTGATGTTGCTACCAGTTTGATTATGAGAATGTTGATGCTCCAGAAAAATAAATACATTTGAAATCAGCCCTTACATTGGTCCCTCCCACCCTTACACTGGTCCCTCACACTATACAGTAGTCCCTTTCACCCCTCTTCACCCTCATGTTCTCATTACTAATGTAAAATGTGCAGGGCTAGATAGGATAAACTCCTTGAAAAATAAGAGGCTATCACTAAAGATGTCGTGGAATTGAAATCTAAGAGGGGTGTCATACCATCCAAAAAGGTTAGGAAGCCATACACTCCTATAGTGGTAGTTAGGATGAAGAAAACAAAAATTAGCCAAATACTCTCCAGTCTAAAAATAAAAAAATTACAAATCCTCTCTCTCCAAAAGTTGTTGAAGTTTAGGGGCCACTGAAGAAGGTGGAAAGATACGCGACACTTGGAGATGAAGGGAGGAAGGATATGTGAACGACCACGTATGCTAAGAAGAAGAAACCTGCACAAGAATACACCATGCATATGTTTGATGCCCAAGACTTCAAGAGGATGACAAATACATGTAAGTAGTGCATGGACAAGGTAAGTTTACTTTTCCTAACCTAGCCTTCGAATCTACTCCATGAATAAGAAGCTACGCAACAGATGTATAATCTGTTGCAACATCTGGGTATTCTAGTGCAACTGGTGGTGGTTTCGTTGTAATAGATAAAACATTTGTTGTATAAGTTGTGTTAGCTGGGTAATCTGTGAATAGATTCAAAAAACCCTCTACAATAGATGGACCATATGTTGTATCTTTCCACTATGTTTTTCTTTTTTACAATTACTAACCTGTTTAAAATTTGTCTTCTTATATTACAGTATGTTGATGAAATTCTCTGCCTCATGAGGGGAAGACAATTAGCGTACCCAGATGCTTATGATGTTGCCAATAGGATAATGGACCTCAAATTTTACAATAATTTTAAGAATAGGTACAATAAGCTCAGTGCCAGCTGATGCTCCCGGTGGCCCGGGATGTGATTGGTTATTTTCTATGTACGAATGGGATGAAGATATGATTAAATATGTCATAAGGAAGAGGCCATATCCACACGGCAAGAGATGGACCAAGGAAAAGAGAATTTTTGCAGTCATGAACATGGAAGTCAAATATTTTCTCACTATTGAGATACTTCTTGAGAAAGGAATGATTAAGGTTTATGAGTGTAACTTACTTGTCTTCGATGACTGCAATTTTTTTACCCACATATAACCATTGTTAGAGTTGCTCCCCAGCTTATTGAGGCAGATTAAACTGATGGATCATTTGCCAATGGAAGTGTTAATGAATAAAGCATGGAATTTTGAAGGTCAAAACAAGGACATAGACCTTCAAAAAAATAAAACCGGTGCCGCGTGCGGGCCGTATGCGCTTGCATATATTGAATGTTTGATGACTGACACAAAAATGATAGGTCTGTATGACGCCATTGTGGAAAAGATGCAAGAGGTGTGGGCTTATGGGGTACTAACTAGATGCTTGGAGCCTGTGTATAAAGAAGAAGATGTACAAAGACAAACACCATAACATTTTTTATTTCAAGCCACTTCACTTTACATGTAGTGGCAATTTTTATGTTTGACGAAATTTCAATTTTTTATAATGTAACAAATTGTCTATTTGGTGTGACAGATAGTATATCTGTTATGACAGATAGTATATCTGTTGTGACAGATAGTATATCTGTTGTGACAAACAGTATATCTATTGTGACAAGGTTGGTCATCTGTTGCATTATGTTGATGTTTCTCAGTCTATCTATCGCAATAGATATACAATATATTGAACATATAGTCTATCTATTGTAACTAATAGGTAATCTATTAGAACAAATCAAAATAGTTCAATACTTGTTTGATAATTTCCAACAGATGACCTACATGTTGCAACATATGTCTAAATCTGTTTGATAATTTCGAATAGATATATCGTCTGTTGCTACAGATTATTATCTGTTGCGATATTTGAATCTAGTATTCTATTTCAATTAATAAGTTCAAAACTAAGGATTAAATTATATTCATAGACAACATAAAATAAATCAAAGCCTTCAGAAATTACATGAAATAACTTAACAAATAAATGAAATGTAAAAAAATTAGTATGGGTACAAATGATCTACTCTATAAACAAATCAACAATTTAACCTTTGGTGCCAACAACTCCTAAGGAGAGATTATTTCTTTGATAGACTCAAGCTATAAAGTCTACTCAATATGGATAAGTTATTCTTCATTCGGTGCTATGGAATTTGGCTTTGGTCGTCGTGGATCTTTAATATCATTTGCGTACAGTTTCTGCGCTTTTGCTTCTCCGCATTTTCATAAAAGATCAACATATCTTTTGTGGAGTAATCCGGCATCAATTTCATCATTTGGTACTTGTATCCAACGCTTAAATACTCGGCATAAGTGGCAACCAAAAGACCGCAATCCCTGCATTTAAAAAAAAGGATAATCCATATCTTTCAATTCATGTAAGCGTTGTAAAATTTATAAAATGAAACTAAATCATGATACTTACAGGATACCAATGGGTTATTGAGAAATTCCTTCAACATATTCTACATCAAATGGATTACCCATTTTATCTCGATATGCTTGAATCATCGACCAATTAGTACGAACCTTTTGATCCAAAAAGACACTCATATCAAGGTAAGTAGATAATATTTTGGCCAGCTTTTGTATCTCCAACGATGGCCCAGAACATCTCCTTTATGATATCGAGTCATAAACTCGGATACGCCTTTCTTTTAGAACGATGACAGTCAATACCCAATGAAATTCATCACTATAATTGATTGGGATGTATATTTCATTGACTAAATTCCAAGGTAAGCCATCTGGAATGCTAAAACCTTTAATGATGTTGAGTAAGCATTCCTCATTTCAGGAAACTTTTGGTTGACAAAACCTATCGTAGGCATTATTGATGTAAACTTTGTATAAATAATTGTCTGTCGTGTATTTGTATTGTTCTTGTGTTTGCAACTTAGCCTTCTTTTGAAGGTAGTAAAAAAATATCGATGTGTTGTACATAGTATCAAACATTTCAGATTACATGACAATAAAATTAATACACAAATGCAATTAAATAAAGTATTAATTAATAGTAATATATATGGCATTTAAACCTCATCATTCCAGCAAGTTTGGGGCTGTGATATCAAATAGAACCAATCCTTCATTCCGGGATGTGCAACAACAAAGTGAAACATATTAAAACCAAGACTTGATTCGTTCACTTTGTAGTGTTTGTCATTTTGTTTTCTACATGGTTTATATGTGTTAATGTCATATTTTTACAACAAGAATTGTATAAATCAATATCTTTAAAAATGATTTATGTACCTACCAGCATGATGCTTTAACAGCCCATCGGCAATCCATTCTGAATAGTCGTTGATTAAGTTTTTTAGGTTTTTTAGAGCCTCGTCCGAGATATTGAACCATTCAAATGGGTGATTCTTTCGTTCTCCCGAACTGACATGCTCCACTTTTTCTTTTTTCATGGAAGTAGTTGATGGATTGTCAATTGTGATATTATGTTGTTCTGTAGTAGCTTCTACTATGACATCCACGTGGAAAGCCAAAATTGTCAATGTTATTCACAGATATACAACATATTATAAATCTATTGCATCAGATGGATCATCTGGTGGGATGCCAAGGTTGTAAACACTTAGGATATAACCAAGGATCCTTCATGGTAAATATTAAAAACTTATTGAATAATGCACAAAGTAGTTGGCTATTGAATCACCAAGAGGTAAGGAAACCACAAAGGTCATAATGGCATAACTAAATCCAAAATGTAAGGATACCTTCACCTAAGGAGCCATAAGACACAATTGCTTCATCACCTCTTTAAGAGACCATATCAAAAGTGGTGCCTCAATTGGTTTTAAAATCCATAAGATCCATATAGCATTGTCATTCAAAAAAGTGTACCAACCATCAAGTTCCCTATCTATACAGAAAGCAAATCCAAGACTAGCATGGATATTATCATAATTAAAGAGGTAGTATAGAAAGGAATCAAGTGTAAAAGAATCATCCAAGGTGATATTATCAACAAGAAGGACATTTGGCTCAAAAGATATAGCACATAATACACGCAGAGATGGAATCAAAACATTTAAGCACATATGACTTTTTTCCTTTCAAACAAATTCCCTTAAGAAAGGGGTTACCAATTGTAAATAATTCACAAAGAAGGGGATCACAAGCATGGAATCCATCCAAAGTTTTTCCAAGAGGAGACTCTCTCCTTGACCTACAAGTAGTGAAAGCTTAGTCAAGATTGGAAACACATAATGTTGAATTCTCTTAGATTTTTTCATTACTTCCCTTCTTTAATGAAGGTTTATATTTTTTGGAAATGCCTTTCATGCACAACTTGGGTCTATCAAGTAGGTTGTAGATCCCCCAGAAAGACTTTTCATCATAGGGAAGGATGCCAACATTCTCATCTAAACTTTTATTGTAAACTAGACCAAGCATCGAGTTGGGTATGTGGGAATCACCATATTCAAATTTTTCACCGGGGTCAAATGGATAGAGTGGAAAAATACATTGGTCTAGACAACATTTCTTTCCCCCAAACACATCACCCAAATCAAAAGATATACGCTTCATACTAGCATAAGCATCATCGAAATCTAATGAAGAGTATAGAAATGTATCACTCAAGTTAACTTTAACCAATGTGTCCTCGTGTATTTACTCACTATTAGATTCAAGATCATCACCATGAGTATTCTCAACAATAAGAGCACACAAAGTAGAAGAAAAAATGGTTTTTCAAATAAGTGACACTTCCTTTTTCAAAGGAAGAATCCTCAAGTAGACACATAACGCAACTAACATCAAAGGAATCATTACTCAATTCATTACAAGAATCAAGCAATTCATAGTCATAATTAGCAAACAAGGGTGGCGTATCATATAAAGGAGCACAACTATAAGCATTTTCATAGGAACAATCACTAATTGGGTTTCTTAAATATTCAAGAAAATCAAAGTTATCATCACCCAATTGATCATTCATTTTCAAAACCTCACTTTACTTTCCCTTAAGAGTACTCTCATCCTTTAGGAAGAGATTTCCATCTTTAGAAGAAATGTAGTCACACCATAGTGGGTTGTTATATTAGATATTTTTCTTAAAATAAGCTAGACCATCAACATTATTCACACCACTAGGTTTATTAGGAGTGATTTACCATTTCTAAACATGATAGTGTGCTTAAAGAGAGCAGGTTCAATCTGTAAAAGATGATTAGAACTTGTAAGTTCATTCTTAATAACACAACTATCATGTTTCAAAGAAGTTTCAAACATATAATCATCCCTATGATCAAGACAAATGATAGGATATTCACTAAAGGACATACTCAAAGGGTCACTCCTATTTACTTGACCAATATTTTCAACACATCACTCACTTTAGGAACATTAATGACATCACAATCATCCTCAAGTGGTGTACTAGTTTCACCCACAAGTTGGTCAACAAAATTTTCACAAGACAATATACCATCATTCATCACATTGGCTTCAACACTAGGTGGACTCAAATTGATCTTACTAGAAGAGTCAATGAGGTCATCAATAGGATCAACTAGTGTTTACACACTCTCAATGGATACAGCATCAACAAAATTCAAAGAATCAAGAGACTCATATGTAGATAAGATACTACTCACACTTAATATGCTACGAGCCACACAATCATCATTTATATGTACAAAAGTGTAAGAGTTAGCTATTTTACCTTGAAAT
Organism: Capsicum pubescens; assembly: GCA_030864215.1. Lineage (NCBI taxonomy): Eukaryota > Viridiplantae > Streptophyta > Magnoliopsida > Solanales > Solanaceae > Capsicum > Capsicum pubescens. The sequence goes on from CM061538.1 coordinate 242,696,903, forward strand.
TCTTGAGAATATTCTTATTTTTCTTTGTGTGAAGGTCCTTTATAAGCGTTGGTAGCATCTAAGATTTCCTTCATTAAATCTTCTACGGGAATCTTTTCTTTTGGTTCTTGTTCTCCTCCACTTGCTATGTTGGTGCCTACACATATGTCCTTGTTAAAAAGAAGGAAAAATAATGTTATCTTGGTTTGGTGGGAACCCCCTCACTTCACTCCTGACAACCTCTCATTCTTTTATCTCTTAATTTCTTAGGGGTTGGAGTAAAAGGTCATATCTCTTTGAGATTTGGGAAGAATAGATGGAAATAGATGATTTCCCCATTCATCCATTACAATCTGAGGCCAAATTTATACAATTGGAACCTTATGTTGTGCAAACCAATTAGGACTAAAGCATAAATGTCTATATTCTAAGGGGAATATATCACACCATACCTACTTATAGTACCCACATCGGGTAAAGGAAATCTTCACTCTCTCAAAAATCCTATACCCATCATAGAAGTATGGAACAAGTAAAGGCTCTCAAGGTAACCCTAGATTGCCAAACCATGAGTGAAATGGTGTAGTTTCTATAGAACCAACCATCTGGCATAAGGAGGCATACCGAAACCTCACAAATGCATACCTTTTGGGAGTGAGAATTTCTTCTTGGATCAACATGATAAATCTTGGTATACCCTATTGGTACATGGGTACCCCTCATGAGTTCTTTCAAGGGACTCCATGATTGTCTGAACTTCTTTATAGATTCGTAACACAACGGTGTCAGACCTTGAATATGTTTAAGGGAACACGTACGTCTTTTGACTCCACTCATATCATAATCCATGAAGATCCTTTCACACTCCCATGCCCAATAAAGATATTCTTCGTGACCCAATTCTCTTATAAAGATGGGGATATTAAGAAGATCTTGACTCCTACTATACCCTCCATATCTAACTTGGTTCCCATTTCTATATGTTTGGGCACCAGGATAAGAAGAGCAAGATATAGTACCCTTAGGCTTTGGAGATGTATTCTCTTTCATTCCCATGGAGTAGCCTCTACTATAGTTAGCATAACCATTCACATCGATTTGATCTTGATAAGAAGTACTATAAGACAAGACTATGAAACTTCACAATCCGCACATACATTCTAACCATGATCCTAATGAGATTTATAAATGAACTAGTTATACCTTACACCACCTTTAGGCTTGGAGTGGGAAGTGTAGTACTCCTAACATGCCCCATTTTTCTTATAAGAACTATTACAAGGCTCTTCATTAGTTTTGGCTATGGTCGGGGGCATATCCTGATCGAATGTTCTTTTTTTGGATAGAGTATTTGTTTGACTGCTTTAAGCATGGTCAGTGCCAGTATTAGTGTCATCCTTGGCATTGGTACTAGTATTAGGGCTGACATCGATTGGATATTTGATTTTATTTTTGGTTGGTTATGGTAATAAATTCTATTATCTTCTTTAACTATTAATGGTTCTATCTTTTTTAATGTTCTAAATTTATCCAACATAGGGTACAGGGAGGTTAGGGTTGAGTAATAGGGGTGGTGCCCTATCCCGACTAGACTTGGGGAACCCAACACGACTAGCCCTGGTTCGGGTCATGTCAGATTGGTATCATAGCCCTAGGTTTATGGTCACTTGGGAGTCCACAAAGCCGTGTCGAGTAGAGTCTCTTTTAAGGGTGTGTATCATGAAACACTCATAAGGCAGAGGCTACAAGGAATTTAGGAATGTTTCTCTTTCTTGTGTTCTATTTTCCATTTATAGAGTCTAAGGTCTTGAATTCTTATTTAATTTCTATTGTTCACCTTTTAGATCATGCAATCTTGATGATCAAAATCCCTCAAAAACTCCTCTTTTCAAACTGAGAATAATGTTGATAGGACCCATTCCACTTATGGGGTCTAGACTCAGTCTAGGGGTCTAATTTTAGCTTGTTCTAGAGTTCTACCATTTCCCTCTAGTCCATCTCAAACTTCTTAGGTTGATCTATTAAATGTTGAGTTTCATCAGTCTATTCATATGTCGGCACAGTTGGTAGCCTCTCAGGCTGAGCTTGGTACTTCTATTACTCCATCTTCTAAGGCCATAAGGGTTGGCCAGTTCATGAGGTTGAACTCTCTAACCTTTACTAGTATTAAGGTTAAGGAGGATCCTTAGGTTTTTTTGGATGAGATGGAAAATATCTTTTTTGTTATACATGCCATGAATGTGAAGGGTTTGGAGTTTTCTACCTACCAGCTGAAGGATGTGGTATACCAATGGTATGAGGAATAGGATCAAGAAAGGGGTGATGAAGTTGAGTCATCTCTATGGGAAGATTTTTCTTATGCATTTCTGGACCAATTTTATCCTCAGAAGTTGAGAGAATCAAAGGCAAAAGAGTTTGTTAATCTGAGGCAAGGAAAGATATCAGTCAAGTAGTACGCCTTAAAGTTTCACCAGTTATCTTGGTATGCTCCCGAGATGGTTTCTATCATGATGGCTAGGATGAGGAAGTTTGATTTTGGGTTGTCTAGAGAGTTGATATTGAAGAGTAAGGTTTCCTTGTTGATCAAGGGCATGGATATCTATAGGTTGGTTATTTACATGCAACAAGTAGAGAAAGAGTAGAAGAAGCAAGATGAGATAGAAGAGAGGTGAGGCAAGAATTTTAGACTATTTTAAAAAGGTGGTTTCCAATAATAGAGTGGCAGGGATGATGGTAAGTGGCCCAAGAAAAAATGGGGCAATTCTGGGTCTTACTCGATGGCTAGTACTCCCTATCTAAAGTCATCGGGTGATAGGTGTTTCTATAGTGGCGATAACTTCAGTGCACAGGGTGCCTAATCTCAGGTAGTGGGTCCCAGTTAACTCTATCATATCCTTCCTATGGGTTTTGTGGTAGGTTGCATTAGAGTTTCGGTGATGAGGAGAGGGATATGTGCTTCACTTGTGGTCAGCCAAGGCATATGCTTAGAAATTATCCTATTGGTAATGTTGCTTTAGGGGTGAACAAAGTTCCAATTGCTTCATCATCAGCTCCAGCACCAAAGGGTGCACCATCTAGTTTTGATATTGGTCGAAATCATCTTTATGCTCTCATTACTTATAGGAGTCCGAGGCATCACCTAATGTCATGACTGGTACATTGAAACTCTTTTCCTGTGATGTGTACTATTAGCTTGATCTGAGGTCCTCTATCTCTTATGTGACCCCATTTAAGGTTGTGTATTTTGGTTTTGGTTTGGAGTGTGTTTTCGACCTTTTTTTTATTTCTACCTTAATAGGTGACACTTTGATTGCTAAAAAAAACTATAGGGGGTGTGTGGTAACTTTTGGTAGTAAATAAACTTTGGTGGATCTATTTGAATTAGATATGGTAGATTTTGATGTCATGTTGGGGATGGATTTGTTGCACTCATGCTATGCTTCTTTAGACTGTCAAACTCGTAAGGTTTCTTTTAAATTCCCTAATGAGCTAGTTATTAAGTGGGAAGGTGGTTCACTAGCTCCTAAGGGTAAGTTCATATCATATCTTAGAGATCAAGAGATTAATATCCAAGTGGTGTCTCTATCGTCTAGTCCGGGTTAAAGATTCTAACTCGGATAGTCGTTTCTTGCGTTATATTTCAGTGGTGAATGAATTTCCTAAGGTGTTTCCTGATGACCTTCCTAGTGTTCCTCCTGATAGGGAGATGAGTTTGGTATTGATCTTGTCTGGGACACTCGTCCAATCTCTATTCCCCCATATAGAATGGCTCCAACTGAGTTGAAGGATCTTAAGGAGCAACTCAAAGATCTCTTAGATAAGGTTTCATTCATCCTAGTGTGTCCCCATAGGGTGCACCAGTGTTATTCGTGCGTAAGAAGTATGGTTATCTTCAGATGTGCATTAATTATCGATAATTAAATAAGGTGACAGTAAAGAATAAATATCCTCTTCCAAGGATAGATGATTTGTTTGATTAGTAACAAGGTTCCAAGTTATTCTCCAAAATTGATCTTTGATTCGAGTATCATCAGCTAAACATTAGGGAGATGGATATCCCTAAGACAGTTTTCCATACTTGGTATGGGAACTTTGACTTTCTAGTTATGTTTTTTAGGTTGACCAATGCCCCCGCGACATTCATGGATTTGATCAATTGGGTTTTCCATCAATTTCTGGATCTGTTTGTCATTGATTTTATAGATGACATTTTGGTATACTCTAAGAGTGAGGTGGATCATTTTAATTACCTCCTTATTATGTTGCATACCTTGAAGGAGTAGAAGTTGTACGCTAAAATTTTTAAATATGATTTGTGGTTAAACGTTGTCACTTTTTTGGGACATATCATTTCTAGTGAAGGTATCATGGTGGATTCACAGAAGGTTGCAGTGGTGAAGAAGTTCCCTAGACCCATGACTCCCACTAATATTCAGAGCTTCTTGGGTTTAGATAGCTACTATTGGAGGTTTGTGAAGAGTTTCTCGACTATAGCTACCCCATTGACTAAGTTAACTCCTAAGAAGGTAAAGTTCTTGTGGTCTAATGCTTGTGAGAAGAGTTTTATGAAGCTGAAGGATAAGCTAACTTTGGCTCCGATTCTGACTTAACTTGAAGGCATTGATAGGTTTATGGTCTACTAGGATGCATTCTGTGTAGGACTTGGTTGCGTCTTGATGCAGCATGGCAAGGTGGTAACTTATGCCTCTAGATAGTTGAAGGTGCATGAGAGAAATTATCTGACCCATGATTTTTAATTGTTAGATGTGTTGTTTGCATTGAAAATCTGGTGTCATTATCTTTATGGTGTGCATATGGATATCTTTTCTAACCATAAGAGCCTGAAATATGTGTTTACTCATAAAGAGCTTAACCTCAGGCAAAAAAGATGGCTTGAGCTTTTTATGGATTATGACATGAGTCTTCACTACCATCCAGGTAAAGTCAATGTAGTTATTGAAGCTCTTAGCAAGTTATCCATGGAGATTCTAGCTCATGTGTATAAGGAGAATCGGGAGTTGGTAAGGATATTCACCAATTGTCTAACCTTAGTATTCATCTCTTGGACTCCGAGGATGGTGATATGTTGGTGCATGAAGTGTGCGGTCATCACTTGGCACTGAAATCTTGGAGAATTAGATGTTAAATCCTTTCTTGATAAGGGTCAAGGGTGATGTAGGCGGACAAAAGGTGTTGGCCTTTGAGATTAGTAATGATGGTACTTTGTGATACTAAGGAAGGTTATGTGCCCTTGATGTAGATGGTTTGCGAGAGAGGATCATAGCTTAGGTGCATCAGTCACACTATGTTGCCCATCCTGGTTTGACAAAAATGTATCATTACCTCAAGGAGATGTATTAGTGAAACAATATGAAGAAGGATATGGCTAATTTTGTGGCCAAGTGTATGGTGTGCCAACAAGTGAAAGTTGAGCAAATGAGACCCAGAGGATTGTATGAATAAATTTAGTTGCCAGAATGGAAGTGGGAAGTGATCAACATTGATTTTGTTATAGGGCATCCTCAATCTTGGATTTAATTTGATTTGGTTTGGGTCATTATGTATAGGATGACATAGTCGGCTTACTTTTTTCTAGTTAGGACTAGCTTCTCAGCCGAAGATTATATGAGATTTTACCCCCAAGAGATTGTGAAGTTGCATGGGGTACATATTTCTATCATCTTTGATCATGGGATGCAGTTTTTATCTCACTTTTGGTGGTCCTTTGAGAAAGGGTTGGGGACTAAAGTGAGTCTGAGTACTGCTTTTCACCCGCAGACGGATGGGCAAGCAGAAAGAACTATTCAGACATTGAAGGATATACTTTAAGCTTCTGTGATTGACTATGGTGGTTGTTGGGTTGAGCACTTACCTTTTTTAGAGTTTGCATATAACAATAGCTACTACGCTAACATTGGGATGGCTTTGTTTGAAGCGTTGTATGGTAAAAGGTATTAATCTCCTATTGGGTGGTTCAAACTTGATGTGACAGATATGTTTGGCTTTGGTTCATCAAGATGTGGTGACGATGAAGGTAATTTAGGATAGGCTTAAGACTGTCGAAAGTTGCCAAAAGTCCTACGCAGACATGAGGAAAATAGACTTGGAGTTTGAGGTTGGGGATAGGGTGGTCTTGAAGGTATCTCCTATGAAGAGAGTGATACAGTTAAGGAAGAAGGTGAAGCTCAGTCCCCGATATGTAGGTCCTTATGTGATTTTAAGGAAAGTTGGTAATATTTCCTATGAGTTGGAGTTGCCTTCTAGCTTGAGATCCATTCACCGATATTTCATGTCTCTATGTTAAGGAAGTATGTTGGTGATCCATCGTAGATTGTGCCTATCAAGGATATTGATATTTTAAATTCCCTATCTTTTGAGGATATCCCTATTGAGATCTTGGATTGTCAGGTTTGTCGGTTGTAGACCAATGATGTGGCCTCAGTAAAGGTTCTATAGAGGATCCACAAGGTGGAAGAGGCTACATAGGAAGCTGAAGAGGAGTATCTGTTCATGTTTTCTACTTCAAAAATTTGTACGGAAGGTATGTGTTCTTCATAACATCTTTGTTTTCAAACTTTGTTAAAGGAAAGAGTGATTTCATCTTATTCTGTTTTCTATCTTAAAAGGTAAGGGTAGAGACATTTGGGGGATTAATCATTCTAGTACTCCCTCATTCCATTATTTGAGGATGAATAATCCAAGTAGGGGAGAATTAAAACACCCTGAGTTCTGGTCCTAGCAATTTTCTTAAGTTTTGAACCCTCTGATCATCATACAACACACATCATACCACTTGTAAGGTGTTGGTATGATATGGGAACCTTAGTCATATATTGGTCAGTGTTATATTGGCCAAGTTCTCTTCAAGGAATGAAAAGACTCTAAAAGAATTGTATGTACATGGTACAAAAAGTAGGGTCCAAACCATATGTTGTCCAGTATCTAGCCATTGACATTCTCCTTAGGGTACGATTCGGTAGGTACTTATTGTATGGTGATGGTATGACTTGGGCAACTGGAGTTATATGTTGGATAGAATATGGAGTCCAATTTTCTGTCTTGGGTATGAGTGGAGGGGTACCACTCGTATGATATGGGTATAAGTGAGGGATCCAAATCATATACACCTGTAGAAATTTTTACAGTTTAAGCTAGGGGTATTCTGGACATTTCCACTCTAAATTTATTTTGGCCCCATGACTTAAAATACTATTAGGACTTAATTTACCCTATTATTCTCAAACAAACACACTTTAAACACTATCAAATCTCTCTTAAACTTTTGGTTTAAGAAAAGGCTAGGGTTTACTCAAGGTGATTCAATTAGGGGCTTTCAAGAGTAAATCTCCATTTTCTTTGGTATCTATGGCATTTTGTTCCTCCCTCATTGTTAGTTCAAACTAAAAGCATGTTTAACTTAATGGTTTCATGGCATTATTATGGATTTGTGTGGTTTCAAAGTATGTGTTAGGAATTTTGGTTACTAATGGTTGAATGATGTTTTCCCATGTCCTATTTATGGTTTTTCATGTTATAATGTTGGTTTGAACATATAGTTTCATGGGAATGTCAATTGGTTCTTTGTTTTGGTTTTGGAAACTATATGCTCTCAACATGTTTGTTAAAATGCCTTTGAGAATGCTTTTGTCATGTAGTTTGACTATTATTGAAAACTTTGCATTCCATATGATGGTAATGAAATCGAAATTGGTTTAAATGGTTTAAAATGGTTTGGAAAGTCCTTGATGGCCATGGTTTTGGTTTAATTGAAAACCTGTTGGGTACATGGGAAACCCCTAATTGTTGGCTAATGACATTACTTGCAAGCTATAGTTGGTATGACGATACCACTTCATAATTCCATAATAATGGAATATTGGAATTGGTGGTTTGGTTATGTGCTAAAGGTTTTTATTGGACGATAATGGAGAATTGTGATAGCTAACCGTGAAGGTGTGATTCCGGTGGATGGACACTGGAAACTCATATTTGCTGACATGACGGTTTGTCATGGTGACCCTATACTTGTGGGGTACATAGGAATCCCCTAAGTTTATACTTATATATAGGTATAATGGAGGACGAAGGGTACACGAGAATCCACGGCCTCTATGATATCTTCGATTCATACGACTACACGTGTTGGGGCCCGTTTAGGGGGTAATACTAGACCCATATAGCCCATGGGTAGTTTTAGGATGGTTAAGCTATACAGCATAGGTTAAAGATTTAAATGCATGCTAAACTCGATTCCCTTCCCCGGCATGGCATATGTATGTATGTGGTTTCACATGGTTACTTACTTTGGTCTTGAATAATGGCATTACTTTATCCTTATTCCTGATTACATGCTAGCGTTCACCCGCTAATCCTTCTTCATGTAATGTATCCCCACGCGATGCAGGAATCGGCCATACTACTCCTGCTCATTGATCTTGGATTCGAGGACAGCTTTGTGTTGGACTAAAGTGGTGAGCTTCCATACTCTGGAAGACTCCATTTCATGATATGGACTTCATCTCATATTTTTTTTTATTTCTTAGACTTTGGCTATGGTCGGTGCCGTATCTCGACTGTATGTTCTTTGTTCTTGGATAGAGTCTTTGTGTGACTACTTTGGGCATGGGTAGTATCGGTGTTGGTGTCAGGCTTGGCATTGGTATTGGTATTGGGGATGACACCAGTTAGATATTTGATTTGATTATATTATTGATTGGTTATGGCTATGGATTCTATTGTCCTTGAATATTAATGGTTCTATCTTTTTATGTATTCGGAATTCATCAGACATAGGGTACAAGGTGGTTAGGGTTGGGTATTGGGGGTTATATATGGTCTCGGCTGGACTTGAGGAACCTGACATGACTAGGCCCTAATTTGGGTCATATCAAAGGGTGATGAGGCCACGCTGGCTTTATGAGAGGAGATCTCTAGTGCCTTTCTTGATCATTTCTTTCCTCATGAGTGAAATAAAGCTAAATCAAAGGAGTTTGTAAATCTGAAGCAGGGTAAGATGAATGTGAAAGAGTACGCTTTGAAATTTCATTAGTTTTCTCGCTATGCTTCGAAGTTAATGTCTATCATGAGGGCTAGGATGAGGAAGTTTGATTCAGGCTTTTCTCAGACTTGGTTTTAAAGTGTAAGGATGCTATGTTGAATAATGATTAGATATATCCAGACTTGTGGTTTATATACAGTAGCTGGAGGATGAAAAAAAGAAATAGGCAGAGATAGGAGAAAGGCAGAATAATGTTATGACCCAACCTCGGGCCTAGATGTAATGGGTATCTCAAGCCCACCATGAGCCAGAGACCACACCCATAGCCTGGCCAACCAGATCACAATATGATAAAATACGAAAGACAACTAAAAAACAAAGATAAAATAGTTAATGCAACTCAAAAATAAACTCTAAGAGTCAACAAACTCTGAGGGTGGAGGGGTGATTCTTCAAGAGGTGGAGAATTCATCTCTTGATGATAAAGTGAAGGAGAATCAGGATTTGGATCCCATCCTTATGCAAATCAAGAATCATGTGTGTCAAGAAAAGGTTATGGCCTTAGAGATTAGTGGTGATGGTATTTTGAGGTATTAAGGTAGGTTTTGTGTTTCGGATGTTGATGGACTGTGGGAAAGGATTTTAACCGAAGTGCATGAGTCGAGGTATACTATTCATCCGAGTTTGAAAAAGATGTATCATAATTTGAATAAGATTTATTAGTGGAACAATATGAATAGAGATGTGGCTAACTTCGCGGCTAAGTGTATGGTTTGTTATCAAGTGAAGGTTGAGCACTTGAGGTGTGGTAGGATGTCTCAAGAGATAGAGTTTCCTATGTGGAAGTGGGATATGGTCAATATGTATTTCATTACGGGTATTCTTCAGTCTCATGATAAGTATGTTTCGATTTAGGTAATTATGGATAAAATGACTAAGTCATCTCATTTCTTGCCTGTGAGAACTACCTACTCTGGAGAAGATTATACTAAGTTATTCATTGAGAAGATAGTTATATTGCATGGAGCACCGATGTCCATAATTTCAGACCGAGGTATGCAATTCTCTTCTCACTTTTGGCATTCATTTCAGAAAGATTTAGGGACAAAGGTGAACCTCAACACCGCTTTCCACCCTCGAGAAGATGGGCAAGAGGAACAAACTATTCAAACATTGGAGAATATGTTAAGGGATTATGTGATTGATTTTAGAGGTAGTTGGGTGGATCATTTGCCTCTCATTAAGTTTTCTTATAACAATAGTTATCATTTAAGTATTCGAATGGCTCATTTTGAGGCTTTTTATGGTAGAAGGTGTACGTCTCCTATTGGTTGGTTTGAGGTCGGTGAGACTCAATTGTTTGGTTCTAACTTGGTTCACCAAGACATGGAAAAGGTGAAGGTGATTAGAGAAAGACTTAAGACTACTCAGAGTTTCCAAAAGTCTTATGTGGATGTGAGGCAAAGAGAGTTGGAGTTCAATGTAGGTGATTGGGTGTTTTTGAAAGTTTTTCCTATAAAGGGAGTAATTCTATTTGGAAAGAAGGGGAAGCTCGGTTCTCGTTATGTTGGTCAATATCATATTTTGAGAAAAGTTGGGAATGTTGCTTGTGAATTAGAGTTGCCTGCGATCTAGGGTTCTATTCATTCGGTTTTCCATGTGTCTGTAATACCCCGTAATTATCTTGACTCAATTAACCCCATATATAGTACATATACAAGAGGATTAGAACCTGAAAATTTTGCTAAAGTGTTGGAGGCTTAGTTTCATTTTTGGCCTCTTGACTGATAACGCTCAAACTACACCTCTCAACGAGTATGTAAGCGACCGATGTCAAAATAAAACCCAACTAGGTTGGGATCGAATCCCACATGGAATATGGTGTGAACGTACGTCGTTTACGATTTAGTCAACTGATAGTTGGATGTTTCCAGAAAAAGAGGGGTTTTAGTTAACAAGTAATTGTTGGTCACTTTAGTTTAAATGTTTATAATCAAGAGTTTATGAAAAAACAGAATTATGTTCACTAGGGGTTTTGGTACTTGACAGATGCTACTAGTGGTTCAAGATTCTCACGGTAGGTAGGACAACAAGTTATCTTTAGTGAAGTTATTCTTAAATGTCTCTCAACCTACTTAAGCATTTAATTACCTAATCCTCTTGGACTTAGGGAATTTATATTCACTGCCCAGATTTTACCTCAGGTTAACCAACCTTGTTACAACACTGATTATTAAACAAAAGTTTAGTGTTTCCAAGTCCCTGTTGATAATTCACTTCCCACTATATTTGATTTCTTTCTCAAGCAAATCAAAGAAAGTGTTATCTATCGTTTGCAACCAACGGACAATAATTAAAACATCAGAATTATCAAGGAGTCCTACCACCTTTCGAATCTTGAACACTCAACACCTTATCAAGACCTACCCCTAGATCCCATAATTCAGGTTAAAGGAATTTAGCTACTCATGACGTAATAATCGAAGCAACTAGATGAATTCATGGTTTGAAAGATGAACTTACCAAAAGATGAATAGAAACTAGAGATTCTCATATTAAATCACCAAAGAAACTCCCACAATAATGATGATAGTTTTTTTAAAGTAATTGCTTTCTCAAGACAAAAGAAGAGGGAGAAAAATATCAAAGTATCGTGTCTGAAAACTTAAGGTTCAGAACCCTTAAGAAAACCCTAAACAACGCTTTAAATAGTTCACCCTAATTATGGAAACAAAATAATAAAATTCAGAAATTCCTCGGATTAGGTGATGCCATTTGTGATAGCCTATCAAGAGGCTGACGACTTATCACAAATGTCATCAGCTTCCTTTATACTTTTGGTACTCGCTGCCTAATGCTGACGACAAACGATGACGCCCTATCAGCTCCTTGACCTATCACAAATGTCGTCAAGGCTTTTCCTCAGCTCTAATGTTCTGCCTTAGGCTGATGGCAATCTTGATGACTTATCATCTCCTTCACGTCCTATCACAAAATGTCACCACAGCTTTCAACTTAGGCCAATTCTCTGTCTACTGCTGACGATGAAGCTGATAGCTTATCACAGGGCTGACGACTTATCACAAATGTCATCAGTCATACTTCGCCTTTATTTACTTCAGATTTCAGCTAATTTTCTTCCATTCTTTTTGGTTCTCTAGCATCTTAGCTTCTACTACAAAATCAAACATAAAGCAATCAAAAACGGCAAAAGTTGCATAAGACTTCGCAATTATTCTTAGTTAAAAGCATCAAATGTGTTAGCATTATCTCACACATCAACACCCTCAACTCAAAACAATTGCTTGTCCTCAAGCTCCTCAGCACAACTAAGAGAATACAAAGCACATTTGCCAGTCAATCATCCATATCATCTTAAAACACTTTCACCATCTCCAAAGTCAGTCAATTTAAATACAATGAAGAACACCAATGCAACACACAGGAATCAAGATATGGCATCAATTTCGCTATAACAACTATGCATAGACTAGTATTACACTACCCGAATAAGTTAGTAACTAGCAATGTAACCAGAGTGCCCTCACAACAAAGAAATCCCCCTCATCTCATATCAGGAATTATATATGTAACCATGGGGACAATCAAAACACTCACTCTCAGAAAAAAGTTCCAATCAGTGTATGCCAAGTACCATAGGCTTGCCCTTATTTTCATTACCTAGATCTTCAAATAGGTCAGCTAAGATCACTATAGGACTTCTCTTAGGCTTGTAATATAGGCTAGGGGTTGGTATGATACTCGATGGTATTTAAAGTGACTAAGCCTCCTTGACACTACACTAGATTTTTGGGGTTTCACTTATTAGCCTTTTCTGCTCTTCTCTTTTCTTGATCCTAATTATTTAGGATGGGTGCAGTCTTTTCTCAATTACTTATTCTTTTTCATAATTTTCTTTTTCTTGCTCTTTTTCTCTGCACCCAGCTTTTTATTCTTTTCTTTTATGCTACCTTTCTTCATACTCATTCTATATCACGCACCCCTATGATAGCCACCCTTAACTTAGGCCATTTGCCTAAGTCAAGGTACATAGTGTCCAAGGAGGACCAGGGCCAAAACAGGTTCATTATGATCCAAATAAGAAGGTGATAGGTTTCATACAAAGAAATAGGCTAATTAGGCTCAAAACAGGGATCAAGGGATATGATACACATAGGGAAGGTCATTTAGGCTAAAGTGAGCTAATATTAAAACAACATATGATCCTTTCCTAACCCCTATCCTTCAACCTAGGTAAGACTAACCGAGAAAGTTCTGGCTTCAGCATACAAAGGAAACTAAGTAACATCTCACACACATACTTGGCGCACAGGTATATCGCACTCAACTACTCATTTAGTTCATGCAGCAGTTTAGCAATGATTATTATGTTACTAGAACTAATGCCATACAAAGATGCATGGTGGTCATACTTAAATGCAAATCACTCAGTTTAAAATGGTAGACCACTTGAAGAGGTGTACAAAAATCACAGAAACAATTCAACTACCTCAACTACAAGTATTTCTCCTAGTTGACTACAAAATTTTACAACAATAAATTTACCCTACACCCTCAACTTAAAATCAAAGAAAATCAAAACTAAGGGTAGAGTATGCCTGGAATAGATCAATCCCGGGGGTCATGGGTTGCCTCCCATGCAGTGCCTAATTTAACGTCGCGGCATGACTCAGGTATCTCGATCACTTCAGACTTAATTGAGACACATAGTAGTGACACTTTTCATTGATTTTTTTGTACCAATATAAAGTTTGACTCGTTGCCCATTTACCTTGAAGGTATTGCCATATTCATTTTCAAGTTCCACCACTCCAGATGAGTAGACTTGACTAACTCTAAAAGGGCCTGACCACTTAGATTTAAGCTTACCTAGGAACAGTTTGAGTTTGGAATTGAACAGGAGCACCAAGTCACCCTTTTGGAAGTCTTGTTTCTCTATCCTCCAATCATGGTATTTTTCATCTTTTGTTTATATAGGTATGCTCATTCATATTCCATAAGATGAAATTCATCCATCTTATTCAGTTGTCCCAGTCTCAGCTCGGTTGCCTCCTTCCAACTCAAATTCAGCCTTTTGAGTGCCCATAAGGATTAGTCCTCCAGCTCTATTGGTAAGTGGAAAGCTTTTACATAGACCAACTGAAATGCTGACTTGCCAATGGGTGTCTTGAAAGTAGTCTGATATGCCCATAAGGCATCATCGAGCTTTCGAGACTAGTCTTTTCGACTAGCATTTACCGTTTTGAATAGGATGGCTTTAATCTCTCGATTTGACACCTCCACTTACCTGCTAGTTTATGGGTGATATGGAGTGGCTACTCTATGTTGTTTCACCTTATATTTTTCTAACACCTCTCGAAACACTTTGTTGCAAAAATGAGATCCTCCAACGCTCATAATAGTATGTGGTACTCCAAAGCGAGAGAAGATGTTCTTCTTGAGAAAAGAAACAACCCTCTTTCCTTTAATATCATACAAGGCAATAGCTTCAACCTATATCAAGACATAGTCAACAACAACTAAAATATACTTCATCCCGTACGAGCTTACAAAAGGTCCCATGAAATCGATGCCCAAGACCTCAAACAATTCCACTTTAAGCAACTTAGTCAAAGGCATCTCATGTATTTTGGAGATTGACCCCTGCCTCTGACATTGTTCGTATTTCAGCAAAAACTCATGGGTATCCTTGAACAATGTTGGCCAATAGTAGCTGCTCTGCAACAACTTCCTAGCCGTTTGGTCACCTGCATGGTGGACTCCAAATGGGGAAGCATAATATGCCTCTAATATGCATAATACATCCACCTCTGGCACACATCTCCTTATAATGTTTGTCATCACATCGCCAAAAAAAATACAGCTCACCTATAACACCCCGTATTTCGAGCTAGAATGAAAATCATCTTTTCTACGTGTAAATGTTCCAAAAGCCATAAATCCTTAGTAAATTTGGTATTTTAATCAATTATGTAGTGTGGGAACCTATTTGGGCCTGAATTGAGATCATACAGATCCCCTAACTTAAGGTCAAGTTGAAAGTTTACCCTATCGTTCGAGTTTTAGTGAGTGTCAAAACTTGAGTCGACTTCAATCGACCATAACTCCTTGTATATGACAACTGGTTGTCCTACTATATATCAAATGAAATATCTTTGAATTATCTTTCCAACGATACTAATTTAGCCTAAATCCAAAATCGGACATAAAGGTTATGCCTATTTTACTCCAGCATGTCAGCCTGGAAAACTGAGTGATAACATTCATGATAACTTATCACAAGTGTGACGACTTATCATGAATGTCATCAGCCTTAGACAGAATCCAGCCCCCAGTGAAAACATTTCTGATAAGTTATCACAAGTGTGATGACTTATCACGAATGTCGCCAGCCTTAGGAAGAAATCCATCAATTCTATCCCCCCCCCCCCGTGACGATATTTGTGATGACTAATCACAAGTCTGACGGCCTATCACAAATGTTGTCAGTCTTAGATTTTCAGCAACTGGGAAGCGGTTTAGTAAGGGTATTTTGGTATTTTTCCTTCACTTCCCATGACTTATAACCCTAAAGGAGCATATTATCTTCCATTCTATTTAGTTAAACATCTCAAAATTCTCTGCACACCTTCAACCACAAGGTTAGGGTTTCAACATAAAAACCTAATTATCTAGAGATTCAACCGTGAGAATTCGATAATTCTTGCATATTTGAATTCCCCGTTAAGAGGGCTACAAGGTACACCCAATAGTTCGTGAATAACCTTCTGGAATTTTTGAAGTAATCCAAAAGCTCCAAGTTTAAGGTATATGGTTTTGAACAAGAATACCCATTTGTTCTTGTGCCCAAAAGTTACATATTTTCATAAAGTATTTTGTAAATTCATGGAGAATTCCTATCATGTTATTATATTGTGAGTTTTATGAAACTATGTCTTACCCAAGCTTTGAGTTGTAATATTATTATGCATATTAATGTTTTAAATTGTCAATTTATGGTTTAAGTTGCATCATTCAATGTCTATATCATGTTTTGAGAATTTCAAGTCTTATTGTTTGTGAATTGAACCTTATGGTTAAAGCATGAGTTTTGAGAATGAGATATTGATGACTTTTAAAGAATTTTAAGAAGTGAGTTTTGATTATGAGTTAAGATAGAAATCCACATTCTTAAATTTGAAGCAAAGGGGATGCATTTTGGCTCCCATTATATATATTGTTGAAAAGTTTTAAGGTGGATTTTCTAAAGCTTTGAGCTAAGTAAGGGATTAGTAATTAGCACTGAGTTGGGCTTGATTCCGAGGTCTAATGCCTCAAAACTACATGCCCCCATAGGTTCTTGATATACCCCAAGTGGGTTAAGATAGTGATCACTAAAGTTAAGGTTCTATCCGATGGAAAGGATAGAATAGATCTCCTCAATATGAGTAAGATATTGGACTCCATGTAGCTCACATGGTTTATGTCAGTTAGAAGAAACTCCCAAAGTAGTCCCCCACTCTATCTAAGATACAAGTATATGTATTTTGAAAGCTATGAGTGAAAGATTTCTAAGGCTCTCAAGTGTCAAAATCTTTAAGTTTCCAAAGAATTTCCTAGTTTTCATGAGATTAAAGTGTATGCTCTAAAAGATGTTGTTTTAATACTTTATCTATCTTACAAGTTTGAGAATAAAGAAAGAATGCAGATTTAGAATGAAGTGCAATGACTCACGTGATTTACATTACCTGTTTTCTTATTCGTGATTTTGATGGTTTTAATTCAAGCTATGTGAGTCATCTATACTAGCATGCATGTTTTCTATAAGGATTTATGATATTGATTCTTTAATTGCATACACCCCCATATACTCAGTACATTCCCAAAGTGTTGATCCACATATACGTCTATGTGCTACATTGTCTCATAATGTAGGTACAAGACTTAGTATGCACATTCAGATTCAGTCAGCTCGCAACTTTCAATCAGCAGGTGATGAATCCTTTTGATTCAAGGGTTTAAGCCAGATAGACAGTTTGAGCAGTTCTTTATTTTTTTATTTCAATTGTATTGAGTTGGGATAGTTGGGAGTCATGACCCGTCTATCTAAATTCAGTACTAGTAGAGGCTTCATAGACAGTCAATAGAGTTAATGTATTCAGTTTCAATTTTATTTTGGTAAAAGCAGAGTTGTAATCTTGTAATGTTTAGATTTGTATTGATCAAGTTCAGAAAAGTTTTATGTTCTCTCTGAATTTATACAGATTTAAGTATTTTATTCAGTTGCTTTTGAGTTATGCCAGTAGAAGGGTTATCTTGGGGTCACTTGTGACCTTAAGCACCGTGTGATGTCTTGGGACCCGATTTTGGGGCGTTACAAACTTGGTATCAGAGCACAGAGTTTAAGTGCCTATGGTGTCTGTGAAGTCGTGTCTAGTAGAGTCTTGTGGAATGGTACGGAGATGTCTGTACTTTTCTTCGAGAGGCTACAAGGCACTTAGGAAATATCTCCATTCTTTCAAGTCTCATATCGTTCTATAGAAATTTTCTTTAAAAAACTTATATAGATTCTCATCTTACTCTATCCAAGCTGTCTCTGCCTTATTTTCAAGGTATTAGAAACAGTCAAGCTTAAATCTTTATAGATAGTGCTTTCTCAGATAGTCTCCACAGATAGTTATTGGATTGTAAGCGATCTAGAAAGTATCCCATCAGTTCTTTTGAGTTTCGATGATTGAAGTGCTCTATTCATGATTCATAAAAGTCGTGCACTAAGCCCAAGTCAGATATACTTCCAAATTTCTCCTCAAAATCTATAATGTAAAGCTATACTTCCCTATCCATGTATTATTCTTGAGATAGCATGATTATTATGTTCCAGTACCTCCCCAGATAATGCTCTCAGATTAGCTAGCAAGAAGCTTTAGAAGTCACACAAAGTGGCTTGAGAGTAGCATTCTAGTGTGTTATAAGTCTCTCAAGATCAGAGTTATGTCCTCACTCTTATGAGTCATGCTAGTAAGACAGAATATGATGTGTATTCTTAGATGATTGAATATTGTGTGTCAAGTTTCTCTCTCTTATAACCTTATTATCAGTGTTTTGTTGAAAAATCAAAGTCTAGTGAAGTCGTGTGAGGCCTATTTCGATTCACTAGCAACTTGTTGTGCATCTTGTTGCTTTTGTGTTGGTTGAAACTTATAGATCTATGAAAGAAGTTTAGGTGTATAGATAGGTGGATAGTAATAATGTGTATAAGGAGGATGTGGTAATGGATTGTAAATAAGATAGGCCATATATTTATGATCGATTATCGTTATTATGAGGTTCAGGTGGGCTAGTTATTCTTGATTTACTTTATTCTATAGCTTCCAAGTGAGAAAAGCACTATGTATTAAGTTTGAATGATTACTAGTCATGAAGGTGGATGTGATGATTTCTTGGCTAATAATACTAGTTATAGGGAAGTGATAAATAGGCTTGAACAGTGTATGCAAGAGCATAAGTTTACTTGATTCATAATCAAGTTCGACGTGGTATGTATGATGAAGAAGTACGCCCAAGGTGCTATGGGGCTGCATTATTTTTTTTAGTATTATTCCATATTGTGGGGTCGGTAGTACCGTTGAAATGTTAGGTGGAGAAAGACTAGTTAGATTATGAGTAATGTTCTTGATAGCTAAGTTAAGGAGTTATGATTTAAGATGTTGATCCTTTTTTAAGTATGAATATGATTCTCATGGTTTAGAAACATAAGTTTACAAGCGTGATATTAGTAGACTATGACAGAAGTTGTATGGTCCATCAAAGATTTGGAGATATCTATGTTAAGCGTTAGAATCTAAGTTTGAAATTTTGATGATTTAGCTAATAGGAATAAGAGTTGAAGCACTAGATGGTATGCACTCCAACTATGGGGATGCTCATGTAGATTCAAAGTTAGTAAGTTTTCAAGTACTATAAGATGACTATTGGGTCTATAAAAAGATAGGGTGTAACTCAGAAGTGATTGTAGTTAGACTAGAGTTTATATAGTGGTTCACAGCCTTAGACTGATGGCTTACATCTAAGGGGGAGATGATAGAATAAGTAACCAAGTCAAGCCTTCAGATTCTAGTAGATGTACCAGTAAGTTGTAGAATATCTGTGAGCAAGATTAATGCTTGACCCAATCTTATTTCACTATTTTCAGTTGTCCCAATACCTAATCATGCCTTACGTTCAGTTCCATGATCTTAATTCGTGTTCATACATATGATGGAGAATTATGTACTCTCCTAGTTCCCAAAAATGAGGAGTTCCAGTCCTTTCAACAGTTGGAATCACATTCCATAAGTTATGAACTCCAAATTCAGGTCATGCAGCTCATGAATCATGTACTCAATCTTTACAGTATGTTTAGTCCAAGTACTCAAGCAATACTTTTAATGATCAGCAAAATTTGTATTTATATCTTGCATGTCCTCAGATCATACTTCTTTGATAAGTCCATGATGCTATATATTCTATTTCTCAAGCCTCAGTTGAGTGTCAAGTTATTTATAGTATCCCCTCATATTTTGGGCCCTTATGTTCTAACCTTCTATTACCTTTCCTTCTATTAAGATAGTGATGATAATTAGTTGTCTGGATGGGAGAGAGATTAAACATTTCTTGTTACTGAAAGATCATTGTATGCTTATTTTAGCTAAGGCAGTAAAGTGTGAAGTAGGATTGAAGCCAAGTCTTTAATACCCGTCATGGTTAGTCGAAGTTTTAAATGAAATGTTTGGGTATTTGAAATCTTATGTATGTCTTCATAGGAGTAGTGCATGGAAGTTGTTATTGATAGAGGTTTGTAAGTTGTGACAAAGGTATTTTAGGGGAGTGTGTTTAGAAGTGCATATGTGGTTATAGAAGTGAGGCTTGAACATTATGTTTGTATATTTAGATGAATGCACTGTACATTAGTAAAATGTCTAGAACGAGGTTGAATGTAGTTGTTGGAGTAGTAATGAGGATTTTCATGAGATGAGAAGTTGTGAAGTGCAGGGTGTGTTGAATTACGGTTCAAACTAGTAGTACAGTGTTATGTGGTGTACCCTATGATTGTGGGTTAGGCTTGAAGATGATGAGGGAATTTAGTTCAGTTTAGACATGAGTAGAAGTAAATATCAACGACCTTGTTAGGATTAGAAGATGAATCAATAAATATGGTTTTTAAGGTAAAGGATTAGTTGACAGAATATTTTAGAAATGCGTCTAAGTTTTAAATAAGGTGTTGCATTGCCTAAAGCCTAGTAAATTCTAACCCATTCTATGATTCAAAGGTCTATGATTCCAAGCTATGGAATTGTATCAATATCGTAATCCCTTATTCAGATGTCTTGTTCAGATCTTGACCAAAATTCTTGGCTCCTTGAAATCACTAGAACACCCTAGAGGGGTGTTGAAGAAACCCTGTACTTGAGCATGAGTATCTGGTATGATTCCGTTTGAATAGACAGCAGTTCAGCTTAACAATCAGGCACATAGATTTCTATGGATTTCCAGTTTTTTTAAACTAGCCTAGTTTTACTACCTGAAGTATCAGGCATCAGTTTCAGAATTTGGATATCTAGTCATGATTCGGTTCATAAGTATTCACCGAAAAATCTTCGTTTTCCAAGTATTCCAGCTCAGACACTGTGATACCCAATGTGTGATCTTAGCCATGTTTTCTTATGATTTGTGCCTGCATAAACTATCACCTCATAGTCTATAAGTGCGATAGCACCATGAGAATATCAAGAAAATTCTAAACTCTCAGCATGAGTCGGCTCTTCATAAATAAGTAAAAATGGAAAGTTAGCTCAGATTCAAACGAAGGTAACAACCTTCCTTCATTCAGCTTCTTTCTCATCAAAGATTCAGTTAGATAGCTATTCTTATCATAAGTATATCCATTCGTCGAAGTATGCCAAAGTTTAGAAAGATACTGATTCAGTTTAATAAGTTATTTCAACTGTGTATAGTTAGTTCTCTCTGTATTCTTAACCTAAAGAGCAACATTCAGGGACGAATGATCTCAAAGGGGAGATAATGTAACACCCCGCATTTTAGGATAGAACGAAAACCATCTTTTCTATGAGTAGATGTTCCAAAAGCCATAAATCCTATGAAAATTTGGTATGTTAATCAATTATGTAGTGTGGGAACCTATTTGGGCATGAAATGAGATCACAGAGATCCCCTAACTCAAGGTTAAGTTGAAAGTTTTCCCTATCGTTCGAGTTTTAGTGAGCGTCGAAACTTGAGTCTACTTCAATCGACCATAACTCCTTCTATATGACGAACTGGGTGTCCTACTATATATCAAATGAAAGATCTTCAAATTATCTTTCCAACGATACATATTTAGCCTAAATCCGATACCAAAGATAAAGGTTATGCCCATTTTACTCCAGCATGTCATCCTGGAAAACTGAGTGATGACATTCGTGATAACTTATCACAAGTGTGATGACTTATCATGAATGTCGTCAGCCTTAGACAAAATATAACCCCCAGTAATGATATTTATGATAAGTTATCACAAGTGTGACGACTTATCACGAATGTCGTCAGCCTTAGGCAGAATCCAACCCCCAATGACGACATTTCTGATAAGTTATCACAAGTGTGATGACTTATCACGAATGTCGTCAGCCTTATGTAGAAATCCATAAATTCCAGCCCCCCCGTGATGACATTTGTGATGACTTATCACAAGTCTGACGGCCTATCACAAATGTCATCAGCCTTAGATTTTCAGCAACTGGGAAGCAATTTAGTAAGGGTATTTTGTTTTTTTTCCTTCACTTCACACGACTTATAACCCTCAAGGAGAATATTATCTTCCATTCTCTTTAGTTAACCATCTCAAAATTCTCTGCACACCTTCAACCACAAGGTTAGGGTTTCAACATAAAAACCCAATTATCTAGAGATTCAACCGTGAGAATTCGATAATTCTTGCATATTTGAATTCCCCATTTAGAGGGCTACGAGTGACACCCAATAGTTCGTGAATAACCTTCTGGAATTTTTGAAGTCATCAAAAAGATCCAAGTTTAAGGTATGTGGTTTTGAATAAGAAAACCCTTTTGTTCTTGTGCCCAAAAGTTACATATTTTCGTAAAGTAATTCATAAATTCATGGAGAATTCCTATCATGTTATTATATTGTGAGTTTTAGGAAACTATGTCTTACCCAAGATTTGAGTTGTAATATTATTAGGCATATTAATGTTTTAAATTGTCAATTTATGGTTTAAGTTGCATAATTCAACGTCTATATCATGTTTTGAGAATTTCAAGTCTTATTGTTTGTGAATTGAACCTTATGGTTAAAGCATGAGTTTTGAGAATGATATATTGATTAATTTTAAAGAATTTTAAGAAGTGAGTTTTGATTATGAGTTAAGATAGAAATCCACATTCTTAAGTTTGAAGCAAAGAGGATGCATTTTGTCTCCCATTATATATATTGTTGAAATGTTTTAAGGTGGATTTTCTAAAGCTTTGAGCTAAGTAAGGGAGTAGTAATTAGCACCGAGTTGGGCTTGATTCTGAGGTCTCATGCCCCAGAACTACGTGTCCCCGTAGGTTCTTAATACACCCCAAGTGGGTTAAGATAGTGATCACTAAAGTTAAGGTTCTATCTGATGGAAAGGATAGAACAGCTCTCCTAAATGTGGGTAAGATGTTGAACTCCATGTAGCTCACATGGTTTATGTCAGTTAGAAGAAACTCCCAAAGTAGTCCCCCACTCTATCTAAGATACAAGTATATGTATTTTGAAAGCCATGAGTCCAAGATTTCTAAGGCTCTCAAGTGTCAAAATCTTTAAGTTTCCAAAGAATTTCCTAGTTTTCATGAGATTAACGTGTATGCTCTGAAAGATGGTTTTTTAAGACTTTATCTATCTTACAAGTTTGAGAATAAAGAAAGAATGCAAATTTAGAATGAAGTGCAATGACTCACGTGATTTACATTACCTGTTTTCTTATTCATGATTATGATGGTTTTAATTCAAGCTATGTGAGTCATCTATACTAGCATGCATGTTTTCTATAAGGATTTATGATATTGATTATTTAATTGCATACACCCCCATATACTCAGTACATTCCCAAGGTGCTGATCCACATATACGTCTATGTGCTACATTGTCTCATAATGTAGGCACATGACTTAGTATGCACATTCAGATTCAGTCAGCTCGCAGCTTCCAGTCAGCAGGTGATGAATCCTTTTAATTTAAGGGTTTGAGCCAGATAGACAGTTTGAGTAGTTCTTTATTTTCCTATTTCAGTGGTATTGAGTTGGGATAGTTGGGAGTCATGACCCGGCTATCTAAAGTCAGTACTAGTAGAGGCTTCATAGACAGTCAGTAGAGTTAATGTATTCAGTTTCAATTTTATTTTGGTAAAAGCAGAGCTGTAATCTTGTAAAGTTCAGATTTGTATTGATCAAGTTCAGAAAAGTTTTATGTTCTCGCTGATTTTATATAGATTTAAGCATTTTATTCAGTTGCTTATGAGTTTTGCTAGTAGAAGGGTTAGCTTGGGGTCACTTGTGACCTTAAGCATCTTGTGATGTCTCGGGACCCGATTTTGGGGCGTTACATCATCCCAGAAGTAATGTGTCACATCATGCAGGAATTTCTTCCTTTGATGGAAAGAAAGATTTTCTGTAATGACTTCACTGACAACATAATTTGCAAAATTGGCGTACCAAGGCAATTTCTCCACCACAACAGCTAATATCTCCTCATCAGGAAATGTATCATTTATCTCCATTTCATCACTACGTGCTTGCTCATCTTCCATTCTTGACAGATGATTTGCAACCTGGTTTTCACAACTTTTACTATCCTTGACTTCAAAGTCAAATTTTTGTAGCAGCAACACCCATCTAATCAGCCTTGGTTTTGCATTCTTCTTAGTCATCAAATACCTCAAGGCTGTATAGTCAGTGTAGACCACCACCTTGGTCCCAAGCAGATAAGCCCTGAATTTCTCAAAAGCATACACTACATCCAGAAGCTCCTTCTCAATAATGGTGTTGTTCTTTTGCGCTCCATTTGGTGCTTTGTTAGAATTATATATTGGATGAAATAGTTTGTCCTTCTTTTATCCCAATACAGCTCCAAGGGAAACACCGCTTGCATCACACATGATCTCAAACGGTTTTGACCAGTCTGGTTCAACAATAATAGGGGACTCAACCATTTTCTTTTTAAGGCATTCAAATGCCTTCAAGCAATCATCATTAAAGGAAAATTTCACTTCTTTCTCCAAAAGTTTGCAAAGTGGATTTTCAACCCTTGAGAAGTCATTTATAAACCTCCGATAAAAGCCAGCATGTCCAAGAAAACTACGTACTCCATTCACTGAAATAGGAGGTGGTAGTTTCTCAATAACTTCCACCTTGGCTCGATCAACTTCTATCCCTTTTTCTGAAATTTTATGGCTGAGAATGATGCCCTCCTTTACCATAAAATGACATTTTTCCCAGTTAAGCACCAAATTGAATTCAACACATCATTGCAAGGCTATGCTCAGGTTTTCCAAGAACACCTTAAATGAATCTCCCACCATAGAGAAATCATCCATGAATACCTCTACGGTGTCCTCCACCATATCTGAGAAGATAGATATCATGCACTATTGAAAAGTGGCGGGTGCATTGCATAGTCCAAACGGCATCCTCTTAAATGCAAAGGTTCCTTATGGACATGTGAATATCGTCTTCTCCTGATCTTTAGGAGCAATACAGATTTGGTTGTATCTAGAATATCCATCCAAGAAGCAATACCATTCCCTTCCAGCTAATCGATCAAGCATCTGGTCCATAATAGGCATCGGGAAGTGGTCTTTCAGAGTCCATGAATTCAGCTTGCAGTAGTCCATGTAAAATCTCCACCCAGTCACAGGCCTAAGTGGAAAAAACTCATTCCTTTCATTTGCAACCATAGTCATGCCCCCTTTTTTTGGGCACGCATTGAACTGGACTCACCTATTTGCCATTTGAAATCGAGTAAACCACTCCTGCATCCAAACACTTAATAATCTCCTTATTAACCATATCTTGCATTAGTGGGTTAAGACGGCGCTGATGTTCTATGGTTGGAATACAATCATCTTCAAGTTGTATTTTATGCGTGTAGATGCCAGGGGGAATGCCAATAATATTTGTGATGGTCCATCCTATAGCTCTCTTATGCCTCTGAAGTACTGAAATAAGTGTGTTTACCTATTGATCACCCATATCAGCAACAATAATAATAGGTAGTGTGTTTTTGTTACCCAAAAACACGTATCGTAAGTGCCCAGGCAGTTCTTTCAATTCCAACACCGGTGGCTCCTCAATGGATGGCCTTGATGGTGGTGTTGGTCGATTAGCCAGGTCAAGGTATATATTTTTAGGAGCATAAGGATATGAACCCATGCCTAACAGGGCATAAACAGTTTCTTCATACTCGTCAATGCCTTCACGATCGAAGTTCAATAGAACTGCGGCTAAAGGCTCGGCAACAAGTTACTCTTCTCTTGACACCTTCTGTTCGTCCTTATAATACACATCAACTACTGAGAACACACTTATTTATTTATGCTGCTTCATTGATTTACACACATCAAACTGTACCACTTCATCATTCATCCTGAATAAGAGCTTATTTGCTCTTAAATCAATCAATACACTTCCGGTTGCGAGAAAAGGTCGACCCAAGATTATGGGCACCTCAAAGTCTACCTCACAATCCAGAATGACGAAATCTGCAAGGATAATAAAGCTGGCTACCTTCACCAACACATCATATAAAATGCCAGCAGGTCATTTTACTGACCTATCCGCCATCACGAGTCGTATATTGGCGGGTGTGGGATTTCCTAGACCCAACTTTCTATTTATAGCCAGCGGCATCAAATTAATGCTTGCTCCCAGATCACATAATGCCATGGAGAATTTCATAGTCCCAATTGTACAGGGAATAGTGAATGTGCCTGGGTCTGGTTTCTTCTGCCCCAAGGTTCTTGTAGAAATAGCGCTACAATGATGGAGATTATCCTCCAATTCGTAGCTCACTTCTCTTTTCTTAGTCACAAGGTCCTTCATAAATTTAGAATATCCTGGCATTTGTTTGAGTGCCTCCACCAGTGGCACATTTATTATCAACTGCATGAGCATTGCCGTGAATTTGCTGAATTTTGCATCATCAGTTTTCTTATTCTGTCATTGAGAAAAGGGAGGTGGTGGTCTTGGGATAGTTTTCAGCACTACCTCTTTCTCCTTCTCTTTGTCTTTATCTGGAGCATCATAAGAATTATCCAGCTTCTCAGACTCTACTGGACCACTTTCTTCCGGTTCAGCATCAACTACCTCATCAACTACAGGTTTTCCCACACAAGGGCCAGGTAATATCTTACCACTTCTAGTGGTAATAGCCATGCATGAGCCATTATTCTGCGTATTTTGGACCGTATCACTTGGTAACGTTCTGCTCTTCCTCTGGTTGAATGCTGCAGAGAGTTGGCTTATCTGCTGCTCCAACTATTTGATTATGGTGGAGTGTGAGTGCACCAACTGACTGATGGATATCATATCATTCTTCATGGTGGTCACACCAGAGTTGGTAGCTTCCACTCCCTTCAACAACTTAGCCATCATATCCTCCATGGACATCTTTTCAGAACTTGTTGAAGCAGCCTCATAATTTTAAGAAGAAACATATAGCTTGCTCCATTCATTGTTATTCCTCCAATTTCCTTGCTCCCTATCTTTATAACCAGGCTTATCATAGTAAGTCCGACCTTGATTCCCTTGTCTATCCTAAGATCCCATATCTTTTACCTTTTTAATCTTTCCTGATAGCAAGTGCTTGGTTAGTAAGTCCATCTTTGTTTTAAGGTAATCCATGTCTTGGTCACGCTTCTCTTTTTTTTTGCGTTGTTCCACAGTAATACCTACAGAAGCAGTGGGGCTAGCCACCACAGAGTCTCTGGTATGCCATGCCCGACTCTGTTTGTTCATTCTGTCCAGCATCTCTGAAGCCTCTGGGAATGTAAGATCAACAAACGAACCACCAGAAACATTGTCTACAAGTGGATTTGTAACAGAGTTAAGAGCCCTATACAAAGTCTCCATTAAATGTATGTTTGTCATGTTGTGGTTCGGACACTGTGTCAGATTCTTCTTGAATCTTTCCCAGGTTTCATGCAAGGCTTCAGTCGGGAGCTACCTAAAGTTGTTGATTTTGTCCCTCAACTGTATCCTCCTGGAAGGTGGAAAGAACCTTTCTAGTAAAGATCCTTTCAACTTCCTCCAGTTAGTTATAGAATCAGGTATCAGCTTATTTAGCCACAATGTTGCCTCCCCAGACAGAGACAATGGAAACAATCTCAACCGGATAGCATTCTGTCCCACACCTGGGTTATCAAAAGATTTGCAGATGGTGACAAAATTCACCAGATACAAGCTCGCGTCATCCCCAAGAAGGCGACCAAACAACCTTTTCAGATTTAGGAGTTGAATCATAGTACTCGTAATGTTGAATTTTTCCCCAGGTTCTAATGGTGGAGGAATAATTTCACCCATTGCACCTGCTCCATCCATTCAATCACCATCATCATTGAGATCATACTGAACCGGCTGGTACTCTTGCCTTTCTCGGAATGGATGGTTCCTGTTAATATTACGTCATACTGGTGTAGCTATTTGCTCTGCACGCTTTGGGTTACCAGGATTCAGCAACTCCTCGTCTCCCAAATCTTCTTCCTCAAGATTTGGATGTCATGCTTGTTGCCCGATATTTTGCACATTCACCTGAGCTCTAGCTAAGGCTGCAAATCTATCAGCCTCTTTTTGTTCTGCCATTCTTTCAATTCAGTGCGGTTCCGGATTAGGTGGTAATAATGGTTCTCCAGAACTTCTGGTTCTTGGCATACACCATAAAGATCCTTCAAATAAACAAAAATAACAAACAAACATAAAACTAGGAAACTTGACTAACAGTCAATTTGGGCACACAAACTTCAGTTTTCGGCCGTATTCCCCGGCAACAACACCATTTTTTGATAATGCTCAAACTACACCTCTCAATGAGAATGTAAGTGATCATTGTCAATATAAAATCCAACTAGGTTGGGGTCAAATCCCACAGGAAATATGGTGTGAACATAAGTCGTTTGCAATTTAGTCAACTGATAGTTGGATGTTTCCAGAAAAATGGGGGTTTTAGTTAACAAGTAATTGTTGGTCACTTTAGTTTAAATGTTTGTAATCAAGAGTTTATGAAAAACTAGAATTATGTTCACTAGGGGTTTTGGTACTTGACAGATGCTACTAGTGTTCAAGATTCTCATGGTAGGTAGGACAACAAGTTATCTTTAGTGAAGTTATTCTTAAATGTCTCTCGATCTACTTAAGCATTTAATTACCTAATCCTCTTGGACTTAGGGAATTTATATTCACTGCCCAGATTTTACCTCAGGTTAACCAACCTTGTTACAGCACTGATTATTAAACAGAAGTTTAGTGTTTCCAAGTTCCTGTTGATAATTCACTTCCCACTATATTTGATTTCTTTCTCAAGCAAATCAAAGAAAGTGTTATCTATCATTTGCAACCAATAGACAATAATTAAAACATCAGAATTATCAAGGAGTCCTACCACCTTTAGAATCTTGAACACTCATCACCTTATCAAGACCTACCCCTATATCCCATAATTCAGGTTAAAGGAATTTAGCTGCTCAGGACGTAATAATCGAAGCAACTAGATGAATTCATGCTTTGAAAGATGAACTTACCAAAAGATGAATAGAAACTAGAGATTCTCATATTAAATCACCAAAGAAAATCCCACAATAATGATGATAGTTTTTTTAAAGTAATTGTTTTCTCAAGCCAAAAGAAGAGGGAGAAAAATATCAAAGTATCGTATCTAAAAACTCAGGGTTCGGAACCCTTAAAAAAACCCTAAACAACGCTTTAAATAGTTCACCCTAATTATGGAAACAAAATAATAAAATTCAGAAATTGCTCGGATTAGGTAATGCCATTTGTGATAGCCTATTAGGAGGCTGACGACTTATCACAAATGTCATCAGCTTCCTTTATACTTTTGGTACTCGCTTCCTAATACTGACGACAAACGATGACGCCCTATCAGCTCCTTGACCTATCACAAATGTCAAGGCTTTTCCTCAGCTCTGATGTTCTTCTTTAGGATGATGGCAATCTTGATGACTTATCAGCTCCTTCATGTACTATCACAAAATGTCATTACAGCTTATAACTTAGGCCAATTCTCTGTCTACTACTGACGATGAAGCTGATAGCTTATTACAGGGCTGATGACTTATCACAAATGTTGTCAGCCATACTTCGCCTTTATTTACTTCAGATTTCAACTCATTTACTTCCATTCTTGTTGGTTCTCTAGCATCTTAGCTTCTACTGCAAAATCAAACATAAAGAAATCAAAAATGACAAAAGTTGCTTAAGACTTCACAATTATTCTTAGTTAAAATCCTCAAATGTGTTTTCATTAGCTCACTCATCATTGACTTCATTGATTTTTAAAGTGACCTTCCCAACCCCGAGACATATGTTTTTGAGTTAATTCATGTTCAGGGGTATAAGTAGCATGTCTCGAGTAAATTTTGGATTTTTTTATCAAGGTTTGGACCACGTTTGAATTTCCCAAATAACAGCTCACCGTGATTAGACTGCTTCGCAGTGAGTATAGCGGTGGAGGAGTTACCTCGTTGTGGTGATGGGCAAAACAATAATTTTCAATTTCCAGTGACTCACCGTGATTACACCGCATCTCGGTAAGTATAGCAATGAGGGATTCACCGCATTGCGGTGAAGCCTTAATGATATTCCAGTTATGAATTTTAAATTCAGAAGGGTAGTCTTGTCTTTTTTCCCCTCACTTTAAACGGAATTTATGTCCCAAAATATCAATTTTGCCTCATAATTCATATTTCACTCAAAATTCAAAGCAATATCTCTCAAGAACAAACCCTGTCCCCTTCAACATTCAAGATCAATCCTCAATAAATCCACCAAGAATCTTCAAGAATTCCTCAATTAAGGTATGTTAGATGTTTATTCATGGACCCTTTCTATCCATGGAATAAAAGAACCCAAATTTTCAAGTTTAAATTAAGATATTAACATATGTTTATGAATTTTATCCACGAACTTCCATGAATTTCAATTTTATATCATGTTTACTTGTGTTCTTGTTGGGATTAGCCATCGATCCATTTGAAGAATGATAATGTCATGTTAATTCATTAACCCATGATTGTTGTATTGAATTTATGTTACTATCACATATTTTTAACTATCACCCTGCTTTAACTCTATGACTCTTATGTGTTTGATTAAATGCTTTATAGATGAATTTAGAACAATGACTATTATGATGTCCTCTAAGTTGTATTATGGTTTCCAATGCTCTCATGTGTTCTTATTGATATTGCTATCGAGTCCTGGGGGTTATGAATACTCAAAAATTTAGTTGTTTACTTAGTTTTTAGTATTTTTAGAATGATTTAGTATATATCAGAGCATTATCAGTTCAATCAGTATATCATGTCATTAAGCTCAGTTCAGTTCAGTAATAAGAGTCAGTTCAGTTGGGAGTAGGACTTAGCACCGAGCGCACCCAGAGATGGGGGCTCACCTACTAGTTTAGGGTGTGACCATTAGTAGTAGTCCCTGCATTCCAGAACTATATAGCCAGCGTAGGTTTAGATGTTAACCTGCTAGTTGAGGGTTGACAGATATTTCATTAGGGGCCAGCTAAGGGTGACCCTTAGTCCTTTGGCACAGCCAATGTTAGTAATCATGGCACAGTACTGACACCCTTCCAACTAGGGTCACAGGTTGGACCCTAATTAGTTCATATTGGGGCATGTCGGTTAAATGATAAATCCCACAGTCTCAGTCTAGTATTTAGTCCATTACTCAGTTTTCAGGTTTGCTTGACCATAGTATAGAAATATTAGTTATCCAGTTATCAGTATTTCAGTATTTTACTTTACAGACTATCCCAGTATCATGTCATATGCTTGGTCATGCATTCTCAGATTCTACGGCTTCCATGCATACTATACATCAGTTATCTCATTCCATATATACAATAAGTTATTATTCATGCAGATGAGTCCATGCATATCAATCTAACCCCATTTAGCATACCAGTGCATTCAAAGTACTGACCACACACTCTTTTCTTATGCTATGATGTCTCATATCATAGGTTCAGACGCTCAGGTTCCCAACCGCGCCTAGAACTCCCCAATGCATCTGCAGCAGTAGAAGTGGTGAGTCCTCATGTTTCTAGGACCGTTTATGTTTATTTCAGTTCAGTTCAGTAGTCAATCGGAGTTAGTTGGGGACTTGTCCCATCAACTCCACAGTCAGTCAGTTAGAGGCTTTCGAACACTTTTAGTCAGTTATGTAGTTATCAATTGTTATTGATAATCTTATAGTGTTGTTTTTAGATAGACATTTATAGAATTTTGATTTGGTATTATTTTTTTTGTATTTAAAACCTTATGGCATTTTCAGTTAAATTCCGCACATGTTTTCTGTTATTTTATTCAGTGCTTACAGCAGGTACCCGCATGGGTTAGCTTGTGGTCTCTCGAGGTTGTAGGCACCGTGTGTCATCCAGGGTGTACTTTCGGGCCATTACAGTGTTGATGTTTAAGAATTGTGTGGGTGATCCTTTTTTGGTTATTCCTGTGGAGGATGTTATTATTTTGGATTCCTTGTCTTATGAGGAATTCCTAATTGAGATTTTGGATAGGTAAGTCTATAGATTTAGGACTAATGATGTGGC
This sequence comes from Capsicum pubescens, assembly GCA_030864215.1. NCBI lineage: Eukaryota > Viridiplantae > Streptophyta > Magnoliopsida > Solanales > Solanaceae > Capsicum > Capsicum pubescens. The sequence goes on from CM061538.1 coordinate 242,728,746, forward strand.
TTCGGTGAAAATCCTTTGGAGAAATAAAAAGGTGGAAGAAGCTACTTGGGAAGATGAAGAGGACATGAAGTTCAAGTATCCATTTTTTTTCCCTCATAGGATGAAAGTATTTAAGGTATGGGTTACCTTTCGTTCTTATCATTTTTCAAATTTGTACATATGTTTGTGGTTGCCTTTTATTTCATATTTGTACTAATGGGTGCCTTAACTCCTTATTCGGGGATGAATGATCTGGGGGAGGGGGGTAATGTAACACCCTTGGTTTTGACATTTGAAAAATTTCTTGGTTTGGTCATCACTGTCCAGGGTACAACTCAGGTGACGAGTCTTGAAGACTCCTCACAAATCATATAGAGCCAATTGTAGCTTGACCAGTGAGGTTTCCCTAAGTTTTTATTTAGGTCACGACTAGGACCCAACAAGTTGTAGGTTGAGGTCATGAGTCATGATGGTGAATCCTGACCAAAATAGTGTGGTTTCCTTGAGTCAATTCCCATACTACAAGTCCAGGCAATGACTCATAGGCAGTCACTACAAGTCGCCACCTGACCCAAAATAATTGGCGACAATTTTTTGAACTTTTAATTAAGGATACTTTGGTCATTTGCCTCCCATCTACACTTAACTTCCACGATATAAATACCCTAAGGGACCTTATGTTTCATCATTTAATAAGTCATAAACACTCTATACTCTCTTAAATTCCCAAGTCAAGAACAAAGTTAGGGTTTCTTAGTATTGGTCATCTAAGGCTCAAATTATGGTTTCTTCTCCAAATTCTTAGTGTTTTCAAGAATGTATCTCTTTCCTAACTTGGTTTTATATAAAAGTGTGTGTTTAATAAGGGTTTATGTGAATTTAATTATTGGGTTTTGAATGATGTGTTGAGGTTTTTGAATGTTCATTACTTGTTTGGTTTCCCCATGGTTTTGGAATTGTTATTCATGTTTTATCTCATGGTCTTAAAACTAAATTTGTGAATAGGTATGGTGAATAGGAAGTGGGTTGTGTCATTCCTCAAAAATTATTCAAATTGGTTTCTAAATTGGTATTAACCTCAACCTACTCTGTAAATTGGTTTTACAATTATGGAAATATGCATGATTTAACTCAGTTTTGAATTATTGCATTGTCTAAAAGGTTATTGGAACATAAATGATTTTGGAAAGACCTTGGAGGCTATAGTTTGATTTTTAAATGGTTTTTAAATTGGAACATAGGGGTCGTGGAATTCCCCCAAGTTGATGGATAATTGGAATGGCATAATTCTATAGGCTTGCAAGCATATTGGTATGCTGATACCATTTGGTGATGCCTTAATAAAAACTTCCTTGGTTAAATGAAAAGAGTTATATGAAAATGTTTTAATTAGGCTTAAATATGGTTGAAACTCGTCGTGGAAAGTGGAGGTCCCAAGGGGACTGATACTGAAAATCACGTTTGTCAGCGTGGGGGTCTTTATAATTGTATGCATAGTTATACATACTTTGGATTGGCTGGGTTTGAGGCACTACCTGGACCTTTCTTGGATTTCTCTAGTTCGTGCGGTTAACACGCACTAGATCCCTTCCGGTAAGGGGAATCGGAACCATATAGCCCGTGGGTGCCCATAGGATGGTTTGATTCTACACAGTCCAGGTTAATGGTTTTAAATCTCATGATAAACCTTATTCCCTATCCCAGTATATTATATATATATATATACATACATATTTATGTATATATGCATGTATATGAACATGTACATTGAGTTTGGATTTGATTTGAAATGGCATTATTTTATCCCTTTCCTGAGTTCTATGCTAGTGGTCACCCTGCTAACCGTCCCCGGATGCTATATCCTTTCATAATATAGGGTCCTAGAGGTTTCTTTTGTTGGTTTGTGTAGTGTTAGGTGGTGCGATCATCTACCGGGTTTGCGGTGAAGTGGAGAGATTCCATCTTTTGTAAAGCTTGGTCATTCCATCGGTTTTCTTTCATATTTTAGATTAAAGAGTTCACATTAACATTATTATTGTCATTGTTACTGTCATGGTCGGGGGCATGTCCCGACCTAGTTTGATAGTTGAATTGTCTTAGAGGCTTTTATGGACATGTGTGGGTTGTATAGTATCGTTTACTCCTATAGCTTATTCTTGAGTTATATTAACTATTTTATATTTATTCTCTAGTTGTCTTCTACTTTGTTATTATTTGGATTTTTTTCGGTTGAACAAGCTATAGGAGTGGTCTCCGATCCTCGGTGTGCTTGAGATACCCATCACGCCTAGGCTCGGGATCGGATCATGACACTTAAGGAAGCAACTAAGTATCAGGGTCATTAACTCAATAACAATTGGCAAAAATCTTGGATAGAAAGATCAGGCAACGTAATCGAAAATGCATGCCATAAGCATTGAATCAACTTTTGTATTCAGAAAAGTTTTTCTTTTCTTCATTTTTGAAAAGGGTACATTCTTTTTTTTTCTTTCTTCTCTATATTTTTGTTTTTGTTCTTTTGAGTCTGCCATCAAAATAGAACATCATTTTCATTTTTTTCATGTCTTTGAGTTAAGTCCTGTCACGGCCCAAGGCTACCACTAGTCGTAACACGGTGCTTAAGGCCACAAGTGACTCTAAGCTAACCCATGATCTAGTACTTTCTGTGGGCACTGAGTAAAGTGATAATAAAGTATCATATGTAAAAGCTAAATTGAAGGAAATACTATGAAAATGGAATACTGATACATCACCCAGCATGTCTGAACTAAAGATAAAACTGAAAACAACTTTGTCTATCTAAAAGCCTCTAAAACATGAGGAATTAATGGGACAAACCCTAACTAACTTAGATTGTTTGAGATAAAAAAAATACTGAAAGTAACTGAAAATATTTTATCATCAATGGACGAGGACTCATTACTACTGCTATTGAGAGATATTGAACTTACAAAGGACGGTCAAGGAACTGAGAGTCCAAACCTATATGATAAGACAACATAGTGCAAAAGAAAGTATGTGATCAATACTTTTAATGTACGAGTATGTGAGGTAGGGACAATTGAGATGCATATAAGTACTAGGCATAAATGCATGAACATATAAGAAGAATACAAGACCAAGTAAAACATAAACTAAGATAATCTATAAAAACTGAATAACTATATAACTGATATGTTGAACACTTGGTCATGCAAACCTAAACTGATATGGTCTAAATACTGAACTAAGACTATGGGAGATAACATCTAACCAACATGCCCTAATCTGAGCTAATCGAGGTCCAACCTATAACCCCAGTTGGAAGGGTGTCAATACATTGCCACGGATACTGACACTGATACTATGGATCCACAAAGCTGATGTCCCAAAGGGCCAGGGTGTCAAGTCTAAAATGATGAGTGACCCCTGAGAGTAATTCAAGCCTAAACTAATGGGTGACCCCTTATAACCTACGCTAGATACATAGTTTTAAAAATTAGGAACTGCTACTAATGACTACGCCTAAGCTTATGGGGGAAACACCATCCATTAATTCACTCGATGCTAAGATATACTCCCAACTAAACTGATAAGTGGAAACAAACTAATACATACACTGATACCTAATTTTCTCAAACATGGTATTCTGGAAACTAACAGTGCATTTATAATCTGAATGTAATAAAATAAACATGGTCTGAATAACTGGTAACTTGAAATCTAAAATATGCATAAATGTATGGGTATCAGGTGTTCATAACCCTCCAACACTGAATAATTACTTTGAAGATAGTAATATCATTTAAAACATTGTAAGAAAATTCATGATTCAGAAACCCAAATAATAAAATATATCTTTAACTGATTGAAGTCATGATTATGAGTATGATAATATGTTAAACTTATGAGGACAATATGCTTACATAGTTTAATTCATGAATTGGAAAGTTAGCATAGTATAAACTGAACACGATATGGGTGAGTGAAATTTAAAGCATATAATAACAAAATTCTCATGGGAAAATATGTTTGCATGTCTTGAATTCAAAACTTTTAAGAGAATATTGAGTAAATTCATACTTAACATTAGAATATCATAAAAAAGGGAAAAAGTTTTATACATAAATTACAAAGGATTCTTAGGACTCAATGGGGGGAAGGACCCCATTGATGAATACCCCGCATACCTTAATTGTTTGAGTTCTTGAAGAATAAGTTTGGAATTGGGACCTTGAATGGTTGAATACTTGGAAAGATTCTTGAATTTATGTTCTTGGGAATAGGGATGAGTTTTATGAGTTAACCGATAGGGAATGGGGCAAATAATTCCCCTCTTAGGATTTTCAATTTGTGAATTAAGTGTTTTGGGATTGGCTAAAGGACTAAAATGCCCCCTTGAATGTTAATAAGGCTACAGGAAAAACACAACCTGTGTAGCATAGAGGCTAGCCTCTGCGACATGGCATGTATTATGGAGGCTAACCTCCACGACACGTCGTGTATCATGGAGGTCCTACCTCTATGACATACCTAGGTCATGGTTTGGGTCATGATAATATTGGTATTAGAGCATGGTTAAGGATCTTTAGGTGTCCACAAAGTCATGTCGAGTAGAGTCCCTTTTATGGGTGTATAGCACACCATACTTATAAAGGAGATGATACAAGGCATTTAGGAATATTTCCCATTCTTTTGTTCTATTTCGAGCTATAGAGTCTAGTTTCAATGAAGATTCTCTAACTCCTGGCTTAATCATATTTTAGATCATGCCTCCTCGATGATATGATGATCGTAGAAACTCTACTGAAAAATATGTCCCAGCTGAGGAGAATGTCGAGGGAATTCACCCTACTTATGGAGTGTAGACTAGATCTAGGGTCCCTGCTCTTGACTGTACCACTCCATGTGGGGATCCACCAGTCCCTAGGCTTAGGCTTCTTGAGTCGGTGATACTTATTCTCAATCACCTCAGGGAGATATCTCTAATGCGGAGTTTCATCAGTTGATTCTTAAGTTTATTTGATTGGTAGCATCACAGTCCCATCAACCTGATCATGTTGGTCTTGTTACCAGTTAATCTGAGGTCACTCAGGTTGGCCAGCTTATGAGGTTAAATACCTTAACCTTTACAGGCTCTAAGGTTGAGAAGGATTCTCATGAGTTTATTAATGAGATAGAAAATATTTTTTGGGTTACTCATGCTACTAATTTAGAAGGTGTGGAGTTTGCTTTCTATCAATTGAAAGATATGGATTACCAGTGGTATGAGAAGTGGGAAGCGATAAGGGGTGATGATGCTGATCTAGCTATGTGGGATGAGTTTTCAGGTGCTTTTCTTGATCACTCTTTTCCTTAGGAGTTCAAGGAAACTAAGGTAGAAGAGTTTATGATCTTGAAGTAGGTTAAGATGAGTTTTAAGTAGTATTCTCTGAAATTCCATTAGTTTCCTCGTTATGCCCCACAGTTGGTGTCTAATATAAGGTCCAGAATAAGGAAGTTTGCTTCTAGTTTATCCTATGATTCGTTGTTGGAATATAAGGCTGCTATGCTGAATAATGATATGGACATATATAGGATGGTGGTTTATATAAAATAGGTAGAGTATGAGATAAAAAGGTAAGTAGAGATAGAAGAAAGGCAGAACAAAAAGTTTAGAAAATTAGAGCAAGGCACAAATTAGAAAAACAATGGGAGGGATGGTAGGCAATGGTCTAAGAAAAAGAATTGTGTAAACTCTTATTCGATAGCTAGTACTCCCTATCCTAAGCCTTCAGATGACTGTCATTTCCAGGCTAGTAGTGGTCCTAAGTCACAGGGTGCCTAATCTCAGAATAGTGGAGCTCAGTAGGCCCCACCTTACCCTTTATGTTAATTTTATAGGAAGTTTTATCGGGGATATTATGAGGAGGGGATAAATCGATGCCTTAATTATGGTAAGCTTAGACATATGCAGCGAGATTTTCCTTTGGCCAGATTTACCATAGAACTAATAAATTTTTGGTCACCATTTCAGGTACCGGAAGTGGCCGAAATTGTCTCTATGCACTTGCTACTCATCAGGAATATGAGGCATCCCTAGATGTTGTTACTCGTATGTTACATATCTTCTTGCCTGATATTTATTGTTTGCCTGATCCAGGTTGTACCCTATCTTATGTGACCCCTTATGTGGCTGTGCCTTTGGTTTTGGTCTTAAAAATATTTCTGACCCCTTAGTTATTTCTAATCCTATGGTCAAGTCTATTGTTGGTAGAAAAATCCATAAGGGTTGTGTGGTATCCATTCATCATAGGGAGACATTGGTGGACTTAATAGAACTGGATATGGTAGATTTTGATATTACCTTGGAGATAGATTGGCTTCATTCGTGCTATGTTTCTTTGGACTGTAGAAGCCAAAAGGTTAATTTTTATTTCCCCAATGAAATAGTGATAGAATGGGAGGGGAGTTCCTTAGTGCCTAAGAGGAGGTATATTACTTATCTTAGAGATCATAAATTTATTTCCAAAGGGTTTTTGTATCATTTAGTTTGGGTTAAAGATTCTAACTCTTAGAGTCCCTCTTTGTGATCTGTCTATGTGATTATTGAATTACCTAAAGTTTTTCCCGATGATCTTCTTGGAATTCCTCCTGATAGGGAAATAGATTTTGGTATCTTCTACCGGATACCCATCTTATTTCTATTCTTCCTGATAGGATGGCTCTGGCTAAACAAAAGGAACTTAAGAAGCAGTTGAAGAATTTTCTTAATAAGGGTTTCATTTATTCTAGTGTTTCTCTGTAGGGTGCCCTTTTGCCTTTCATGCAAAAGAAGGATGGGTCTCTTCAGATGTGTATAGACTACCGTCAGTTTAATAAGGTTACAATAAAAAAACAAGTATCCTCTTCCTTGGATTGATGACCTTTTCGATCAACTTCAGAGTGCTAGGTGTTTCTATAAGATTGATCTTCGATCAATCTATCACTAATTGAAAATTAGAGAGGATGATATTCCCAAAACTTCTTTTCGAACCCGGTATGTCTATTATGAGGTTTTGGTTATGTCATTTGGGATGACTAATGCTCGGGCTAATTTCATAGATCTTATGAATCGGGTGTTCAGCCAGTTTCTGAATTTATTTGTTGTAGTTTTCATTGATGACATCTTGGTACACTTTAAAAGTATGAAGGATCATGCCAATCACTTCCAAATTATATTGCAGACACTTAAGGATGATAAATTATATGCAAAATTTTCTATGTGTGAATTTTTGCTAAGTGTTGTGACGTTTCTCAAGATTGTTGTCTCTTGTAACAGAATCAAGGTGGATCCACAGAAGGTTGAAGAAGTTAAGAAGTGTCCTAGACAAACAACTCCAATCCACATTAGGAGCTTCTTGGGCTTGGTTTGGTACTATAAGAGGTTTGTGGAGAGTTTCTCATCTATCGCTACTTCACTGATAAAGTTAACGCAGAAAAAGGTTAAGTTTTTATGGTCTAATGCTTGTGAAGGTGGTTTTTAGAATTTTAAGGATAATTTGACTTTTGCGCCTATTTTGACTCTGCTCGAAGGAACTGATAGGTTTGTTGTGTATTGTGATACGTCCTATGTAGGACTGGGTTGTGTTTTGATGCAGCATGGTAAGGTTGTAGCCTATCCTTCCAGACAACATAAGGTTCATGAGAGGAATTACCTGACTCATGATCTAGAGTTGGTGGCTGTGGTTTTTGCTTTGAATATTTGGCACCATTATTTGTATGGGGTACATGTGGATATTTGTTCAGACCCTAGGAGCTTTCAATGTGTATTTACGTAGAAGGAATTGAACCTCAGGCAGAGGCGGTGGCTCAAGATACCTAAGGATTACAACATGAATTCGCACTACTATCCAAGTAAATATAGTCTTGTTGATGATGCTCTTAGCAGGTTGTTTTCACAACCCAAGACTATCCCTGGTCATAACACAATGCTTAGAGTCACATATGACCCAAAGCTAGCCCATGGTTTGGTACCTGCTGTGAGCACTGAAGGGAAAATAGCAAAATAATATGTGAAAGCTAAACTGATTAATTTGAATTATAAATAATAATGAAAGTAATACTTAATATATCTAAACATCTATTAAAAACTGAAATCTTGTCTGACTATCTAAGAGCCTCTAACATAAGGAGTTGATGGGACAAACCCCCAACTAACTCCGACTGACTATAATGAAAAGTACTAAAATTATAACTTGTCCTCGAAGGATGAGGACTCACCACAACTATAGCTTAATGGCACACGAGTTGTCTAACTGCGGTCGGAAAACTGAGCATCCAAACCTATGTTGTGAGACAACATAGTGCAAAAGAAAGTATGCGATTAGTACTTTGATTGTACTGGTATCCAAGATAAATACTATATTGTATATATATATATAATAGTAGTGAACATGAATACATGAACTAGTAAATCGAATGAATGACCAAGTAAATCAAGTGCTGAAATAATCCGTAAAACTAAATAACCGATAAACTGAACACTTGGTCATGTAAACCTGAACTGGCATAATCTGATTATTTAACTGAGACTGTGGGAGCTAAAATTTAACTGACATGACGCAATCTGAGCTAATCAGGGTCCAACCTATAACCCCAGTTGGAAGTATGTCAAGACCTTGCCACGGGTACTAATACTACTGTGTGGATCCACTAAACTGATATTCCGAAGGACTAGGGTTCCAGTCCTATACTAGCAGGTGACCCCTGAGAGAGTGTCAATCCTAAACTAGTGGGTGACCTCTTATAACCTACGCTGGCTATGTAGTTTTAGAACTTAGGGACTACTACTAAGGTCTCAGTCCTAAACTAGCGGGTGAGCCCTTATCCCTAAATTCACTCGGTTCTAAGTTTTACTCCCAATTAAATTGACACTGGAACTAATTAAAGTTAATTTAACTCACAACTAATAATTTCTCAACATGGATATGATAATTGAAATATGATAAATAAATCATAGTCTTAATGACTTGAAACTTACAAATCTGAAAACATGTGCAAACATATAGGTATCGGGTGTTCATAACCCTCTAGTACTGAATAATACTGCTAAACATGATTATATTAAAAATTTGACAATGAGAAATTTCATAATTCAAGCCGAACTCAATAATTTATCAATAAGGAGAGGGATTCATGGTTTTGAGTATTCAAAGATGGTAAAATTGTGAGAATATATGTACACATGGTTTAATTACAAGGATAGACTGAAATTCCAAGAAAATGTCATAAGTGTCATAGAACCGTAAGAAAAAAGGGTAAATTAAATTGGGGACTTGAACAAATCTTTGGGACTCAATGGGTGGAAAGAACCCATTGATGAAATCCCACATACCTGGAGATGGAATCCTTGCAAAAATTTTGGAAAGCGGAGTTGGAAATTGAAGAACCCTAACTTGCTTTTGGAGAAGAGAAAATCGCTTCCTTCCCTGTTTTCTCTCTATGTACTGATTGAATTATGAGTTAATGGAGAATTGAGTGTGATTTAATCTTATATTCTAGACTTAGGATATCTTAAAAGGCATTATTTTGCTATTAAAAGAGTGGAAAATACCCAAGAAAAACATTGAAAATATTTTGACAGTTCAGAACTATCCCAGCCGACGGCTTAGGCAATAAACCGTCACTCTCGTGATTGATCGTCACTCCAACCATCACAAAATGACCAAATTTTGGTCTTTATGCTTAAGGCTGACAGTTTGGCATTACGGGCCATCACTGGTGCGACGGTCTGTCACCGGCCGTCACGCCTTGGTAAACAGACACCCCTTTGGTAAATCGGCCATAACGTTTTACTCTGATATTGGATTAAGGTGAAACAGGTGGAGTTGGAAAGATAATTTAGTTATATATATTTTGGTGAATCTTGATCTCAAAAACTCTTAGTAATACAAAGTCATATTCATTTGAAGTTGATTATAGCAATATTCTTCCCAAGAACTCAATCGGTAAGGGATATGTTGACATGTCTAAGAGCTCGGAGTTGTTTGGGGACTTAATATATATCCAAATCACTCATCAAACTAGCAAATCACTATATATGGTTTTGCATGAGCTTGAAGCATGATTCTAATATCTGTTTGGATTTTTAGGGTGTTACAATATCTCCCCTTTGGGATCATTTATCCCCGAATGAAGCTGACTAAGCTAAAGTACTAGGGGGAAAGCTGTAATTTTTGCACTGATCACTTACAAACTATACCATGACTAAATGACTTAATATGAAAACATGATGCATGGAATGAACTGAATTCATGAATACATGCTATTACATGAGGATGGCTATATAGCTGAGATAGGAAATGAGTGAGCCGATTTAAGAAAGACCATTACCTCAAGCTGAATCTGAATTCATAGATAAAAGATGGGGATAATTAGTTTGCATATCTACTTCTTCTTTCCAAGTAGCTCCCTCAACGAACTGATTTCTCCATAGAACATTAACCATGGGAATTTCTTTCTTCCTCAACCTACGAATCTGACTGTCAAGGATCTCAACAGGGACTTCTTCATAGGAAATACTATCTTTCACATACATACTCAATAGAGGAACAATAGAAGACCAATATATTTCGTTGGTAATGAAACATGAAACAACGGATGTACTAATGCCAAATCTGTAAGCAACTCCCATTTATAGGATACTTTTCCAAAATGATTCAAAATTCTATATGGGCCAACATAGCATGGACTGATCTTCCCTTTCTTGAAAAATCTCTTTACCCCTTTAATAGGCAAAATTTTCAAATAAACCAAATCAACAGCATCAAACTCAAGATCACTTCTCCTCACATCAGCATAGGATTTTTGTCGGCTCTAGGCTGTCTTCGGACTTTCTCAAATCAAATGAACTTTCTCCATTGCCTCATACACTGAATGTGGCCCTATCAAAGCAGTTTCACCCCTTCTAACCAACCAATAGGATATCTACACCTCCTTCTATAGAGAACCTCGAGCAGAGTTATCTGAATCTTAAAATGATAGCTACTGTTGTAGGCAAACTCAATCAAGGGTAAGTGATTATCCAAACTACCCTTAAAGTCTATAACACAATCCCTCAACATATCCTCTAAGGTATGAATGGTCCATTATGCCTGACCATTTGTCTAAGGATGAAAAGTTGTAATAAGGTAAACTTGGGTATGAAGACCCTCCTGAAAAACCTTGCAAAAGTGGGAGGTAAATTGAGTACCTCTATCTAAAATAATGGTAAGAAGAAGCCCATACAATTTGAACAACTCCCAAAGATAGAGTCTTGTACTCAACTGAATATGAAGTATGAACAGGATAAAAATGGGTTGACTTGGCCATTCTATCAACAATGACCTAAATTGAATCATGTTGACGATGCATATGAGGCAACCCTAAAACAAAATCCATAGTCACCACTTCCCACTTCCAAGTGGGGATGTTGAACTCCTGAAGTATACCACTAGGCCTTTAGTGATTAACTTTAAGCTGCTGACAATTCAAACACTTAGCTATGAACTCTGTAATATCCTTCTTATACCATTCCACCAATAGATTTCCCTCAAGTCAGGGTACATCTTAGTGACTCTTGGATGAATAGAATATTGTGCACCGTGTACTTTTACTAATATTCATTGTCTCAAACTATCCACGCTCGAAACACATAATCTACCTTGATAATACAGCACACCATTTCCCTCTTAGGAGAAACCGCCACCTTCTGATCTAGAACTGCCTCCTTCAACTTGACCAAGATAGGATCCATGTCTTGCTTTTTTTTCACTCCGTCCACCAATGAAGATTTTGAACCATTCTAAACTCATATACTACCTTTGACCGAATCAACCAACCGAACACCTAGCCTAGTTAGTTGATGAACCTCACAAACTAACTTCTTTTTATCTTCCTCAACATGCGCAACACACCCCATAGACAACCTACTAAGGGCATCGACCACTACATTACCCTTACCCGAGTGATACAACACACTTATATCATAGTTTTTCAATAGATCAAGTCACCTTCTCTGGCAAAGATTTAGATCCTTTTGAGTGATCACATACTGCAAATTCTTATGATCCGTAAATACATCAATATGAACCCTATAAAAGTAGTACCACCAAATGTTTAAGGCAAAGACAACTACTACTAAATCAAGATCATGGGTTGGGTAATTCTTCTCATGGGGATACAGCTATCAAGAGGCATAGGAAATGAACTTAACTAGCTGAATTAGTACACAACCAAGACAAACTCTAGACACATCATAATAGACTACAAATCCATTTGAACCATCTGGTAAAGTTAATACTGGAGCAAAAATAAGTCAAGTCTTCAACTCCTGAAAACTCTCCTCATAGGAATATGACCATTGAAATTTGAATTTCTGTTGGGTTAGTCAAGACATGGAAAAATCAATAGAAGAAAACCCTTCAACAAAACACCTGTAGTAACTGGCTAAACCCAAGAAAATCTTGATATCTAAGAGAGAAATGGGTCTAGGCCAATTCCTTATTGCTTCGGTCTTTTGAGGATCAACTCAAATGTCATCACTGGAAATGATGTGACCAAGGAAAGATACTAATCTCAACCAGAATTTTCACTTACTAAACTTGGCGAATAACTAGTGATCCTTAAGGGTCTGCAATACAATCCTCAAATAGTCCGCATTATCACCTTCTCTATGCGAATAGACGAGGATGTCATCTATGAAAGCTATGACAAATATGACTATGTTCTGCTTGAACACCCTATTCATCAAGTCTATAAAAACTGCAGGAGCATTCATTAGTCCAAAAGACATAACTAAGACTTCGAAGTGACCATACCGAGTCTTTGGAATGTCACATTCTCTGAATCAAAGTTGATGTAGCCAGATCTGAGGCCTATCTTAGAGAATATCTTGGACCCTAAAGTAGGTCAAACAAGTCATCAATCTTGGGGAGAGGATACTTATTCTTGATTTTGACTTTGTTCAACTGACGGTAATAGATGCACATTTTGATAAAACCATATTTCTTGCGCCTGAAGAGCACTGACGCACCCCACAGAGAAAAACTAGGCCTGATGAAACCTTTATCTAAAAGATCTTTCAATTTTTCCTTCAATTCCTTAAGCCCAGTTGGAGCCATTTTATAAGGTGGAATTAAGATAGATTGGGTATCTGGAAGGAGATCGATTCCGAAGTCAATTCCCCTTTTGGAGGAACTTTGGGAAGATCTTCAAGGAATACTTCTAGAAACTCATTCACTATTGGAACTGACTCAAGACTCAGAGTTTTAGAAGATTAGTCCTTGAATCAGACAAGATAGTGATATCATCTTTCTTTCCTTAAGATAAGAAACAAACTAACTTTTAGGTACTGAAGTACTACCCCTCCATTCAATAATAGGCTCATTAGGAAACTAGAACAGGATAGTTCTATTTCTATAATCAACTAAGGCATAGCATGAGTGAAGCCAATACATGATGAGAATGACATAAAAATTAGCCATATTTAAATCCACAAGGTCAATAGAAGTAACTTTATAAGACACTGTGATCGGGCAATTTCTATAACAGTTTGGCTAAAATAGAATTACCCACTGGGGTAGACACTGAGAAAGGTTCTTCTATGATTTTGAGACTGACACCAAATTCTATAGATATATAGGGAGTCACATAATAAAGTGAAGCTTCGGGTTCCAACAACGCATAAACATGAAGATGGAAGACTTGTAACGTACCCATAATCACATCAGGAGAACTCTCTTGATCATGTTGAGTCTGGAAGCATAGAGTCAATTCTGATGCTACCCACTGGTGGCATTAGAGGTGGTTCCCTACTGCGTCAAGCAACCTACTGGAGTTGATGAAAACTTAGACTGACCCTATTGACGAAAATCTTTTCCCTTCTGGGCAACTAATGGGCATTCCCTAATACTATGGTCTAGCTTTCCATATCAAAAATACAAATCACTACCTATCCTTAAATCTCCCCGATGATTCCTACACATTTCCTACAAAGCGGATAGGTGTGAGCATTATTCACACTACCATAGGACTTAAAGCCTGAAGCTCTATCCTGACTGTCCATCCTGAACTTAGGCACTGGCGTGTTGGCTGAAGATGGGGCTGGAGCTAAAAATTTCTGGCAGAACTAAGAACGGCCTCCACCATCAGACCTTTGCTATGAGGAGTTGAAGTTACCAATTTTGTCTCTCTTATTCTCCCTTTCCTTTTATTTGAGCTTCTCCTCCTAAATCGGTTGAGCATGAACCATCAACCTAGAAACGTCTATATCCTTAACCAACATAGTTGCCCAGTACTTCTTAACCACATCCCTCAAAACTCCCAACACAAACTTACTCATTCTGGGCCTAAAATTAGCCATCATAGGTTGAGCATACCTCACCAACTGGGTAAAATTGAGTGAGTACTCCCTCACACTCATGTTACCTTGCTTCAAATTAATGAACTTTTAAACCTTAGACTCCCTCAAATCAAGTGGTAAGAATTTATCTAAGAAAGCAATAGCAAACTCATCCCAATCTACAGGCCCTGCTTCGACCCCTCTAACCTTCTTTCACTGATTAACCCAAGTATGAGCTACCCCTTGCGATTAGAAAGTGGCTAAATTAGCACTCTTACTAGAAGTGTCACCCATGATGTCCGTCACCTTTTGCACACAATCTAGAAAATCTTATGGATCCTCCTCAGACTTATATCCAGAGAACTCTGGGGATTCATTCGAGTAAAGTATCGAATCCTAGCTACATCCATAGTCTCCACTGGTTGGCTAGGGAAACAACTAATGGTTTATTCTGAGCGGCTATGGGTTGGGCTAAAACTTTGAAAGTAGTCCTGAATTTGGCATGAGAAACATGTTGGTTCAGAGGATCTTCCAAAACAGGTGGTCGTATGTGCTGATCCTGATTTCTCCTTTCGTTATTTCTTCTAGGAGGCATTTTCTATAAATGAATAAAGGACAAATTAGTAAAGGAATTCAATAGAGCTCATACTCTTTTTCTCATCCCTTCTTTCAGTATTCATGTCATGCATTAGGGAGTTGATTACAATGATAGACTGAAATTCCAAGAATGGAGTCTTTCAGTCTATCATTCCAAGAAATTCCTTTCAGTATCTTTTGCCCGTCAACTGTTTGGCATTACGGGCCATCACTGTTACGATGGTCCATCACCCTAGTTGTCGCGCCTTGGCGGATAGACACCCATTTTGAAAATTGGGCATAAATTTTTACTCTGATATAGGATTAAGGAAAAATTGATGGATTTGGAAAGATAATTCAATTATCTATCTTTTGGTCGGTAATTCAATTATCTATCTTTTGGTCGGTCTTGATCTCAAAAAATCTTAGTAATTAAAATGTTATGATCATTTAAAGTTGACTATAGTAATATTTTTCACAAGAACTCAATCGATAAGGGATATTTTGACATGTCTAAAAGTTAGGAGTTTTTTGAGGACTTAATAAATATCCAAATAACTTATCAAACTACCAAAGCACTATATTTGGGTGTGCATGATCTTGAAGTATGGTTCTAATATTAGTTTGGATTTTTGGGGTGTACCAGTTGTCTATGGGGAGCTTATCTCACAAAGATGGGGACAAAAATGGGTTGGTGAATCATAATCATAGGTTTGTTAACTTAGAAATTCATATCTTGGACTCTGAGGATGGAGTAATTATTCATTAAGTGGTTAAGTTATCTGTTGATGCTAAGGTCAAGGAGAAATAGCTTATGGACCCTATACTTATGCAGATTAAGCATGATGTGGGTCAGCAAAAGGTTATGGATTTCTATATTGGGAGATATGGCATCTTGAGGTATAGTCGAAGGTTGTGTGATCTTGATATTTATAGGGAAAAGAATTTTAACTAAAGCTCATGAGTCCCGATATACAGTTCATCCAGGTTCGACTAAGATATATCATGACTTGAAGAAAATCTATTGGTGGAATAATATGAAAAGGGACATGGAAAATTTTGTTGCTAAGTGTATGGTTTGTGATCAAGTCAAGGTAGAATATTTAAGGCCTGGTGGCATGTCCCAAAAGATAAAGTTGCCTATGTGGAAGTGGGAGATGATTAACATGGACTTTGTTATGGGTCTTCCCCAATCTCAAAATCAATACGATTATATTTAGGTTATTTTGGATAGGATGACTAAGTCTTCTCACTTATTGTCTAGGAGAACATTATACTAGGTTGTTCAATAAATAGATATTTAAGTTGCATAGTGCACCGATGTCCACTATTTCAGACTGAGGTACGCAATTTTCTTCTCACTTCTAGTGTTTGTTTCAGAAAGGTTTGGGTACTTAAGTGAACCTTAGCATTAGTTTCCACCCTAAAAAGAATATTCAAGAAGAATGAACTATTCATACCTTTGAGCATATAATAAGGACATGTATGATTGAATTTAAAGGTAGTTGGGTTGACCATTTGCCTCTTATCGAGTTTGCTTGCAATAACAGTTACTATTCTAGCATTCAAATGGTTCTTTTTGAGGATATTTATGGTAGAAGGTGTAGGTCTCCTATTGGGTGGTTTGCGGTAGGTGAGACTAGGTTGTTTGTCCATGAATTTGTTTACCAATCCATGAAGAAGGTGAAGGTTATTAGAGAAATACTTAAGATGCTCAGAGTTGCCAAAATTCTTATGTAGATGTGAGGCGAAGAGAGTTGGAGTTTGAGGATAGTGATCGGGTATTCTTGAAGGTATCTCCTATGAAAGGAGTCTTGAGGTTTGGGAATAAGGGAAATCTCAGTCCCTGTTACATTGGTCCATATCAGATTTTAAGGAGAATTGGGAATGTAGCTTATGGATTGGATTTTCCAATAAATTTGGCTTCTGTTCATCCTTTTTTCCATGTGTCCATGCTGAAAAATTATGTAGGTGGCCCTTTTTATATAGTGTAGATTGAGGATGTTTGTGTCACAAAATCGTTGTCTTATGAGGGAGTCCTAGTTGAGATATTGGATAGATAAGTTCATAGATTGAGGACTACGTATGTAACTTTGGCAAAGATTCTTTGGAAAAAACATAAGGTGGAAGAAGCTATATGGGAAGTCGAAGAAGATATGAAAGCCAAGTACCTATTCTTGTTCCCCGGGTTGGATGAAAGTACTTAAGGTATGAATTTTATCTTGCTCTTATCACATTTTGAGTTTGTCCTTGGATTCTATTGCATTCTTGTTTCCTTGGATTCTATTGCATTCTTGTTATTCTTGTGTAAAAAATTTCCTAACTTCTTATTCAGGGACAAATGATCCTAAGGAGGGGATAATGTGAGACCCCATAAAATCTCGATCATTTTATTTTTTATCCTCCCATGTAGTGTCAATTTTTTACTTGAATTATGATTAGGAATGTTAAAAGGATATTTTGGGAAAGTTTTGGAATTTTCAAAAGGGGTTCGGGGTTATTTTGGGACCTCGAGGCAGTGAGCCTCCACAATAGTAGCGTGCCACGCCACTTAGCTTCCATGATAAGGACATGGAATGAAGTCTAAGATCTGTGATAGCAGCATGCCACACCACTATGTAATTTTAGTCCAGTTTTTGTTTTTCTTACATGGAGTGAGGGGCTTTTGGTCTTTTTAGCCCTTAAACAACTTTTAAACACCCAATGGACCCTTTTTCCTTCCATTTTCAAGGATTAAACATTATACTTTTCGTCTTTAACTCCCCAACCAAGAAAACTCAAGGGTTTTACAAGAATTTAATTCTCGAGGCTTGAAACTTTGATTCTCCTTCAAATTCATCTAAGTTTCAGGCATGCTGCTTATTCCCAAACTTGTGTTTTTCATTGTGGCATTAATTTAATCAATATTCATGTGTTATGAATGATGGGTTTGAAATTGGGTTGAGGTTTTTGGATTGTTATTACTTGAATTACCTTACCCATGTTTTAATTTGATTATTCATACTTTAATTGATGGTTTTGGGACTGGATTGGTGCATTGTTTTAATGGTTGGAATGGGGAACATGGGTTTCCCCAAATTGAATGATTTTTTTATTAATGTTGGTATTAACCTAAACCCACTTTACAATCTTAATTTTAAATATGGTTATTCACATAATTTAACTTGTTTTTGAACTCATTACATTGAATTAAAGGATAAATGGATAAATGTAGTTTTGGAATGCCTTAGTGGTCATGGTTTTGGATTTTAATGAAACTTGAGAGTCAAATGTTTAAGTGGTTTTGGTTTTACATAATCGAATTATCTTGCAAGCATATTGGTATGATGATACCAAGTTGGTAAATGCTAATAAAGACTTATTGGTTAAATGGTTGGGTTTATATGTAAACTATTTTAAATTGATCTTAAAGGGAATTGTGTAGCTCACTATGAAGGTGTATGTCCCGGGGTTGCCTACACTGGAAATAATGTTTTTCGATATTGGGGGTCTATATGACCATGTGTTTGGTTACACATTATATTTTGGATGGTTATCGCCTTGGTGTCTTTAGCCTATCCTTGATTTTTCCTCGGTACGTGTGTCTAACACACACTGGGGGCCTTCTAGCAGGGAGATACATCTGTTGGTCTACAGTAAAGTGGTGAGCCTTCATCTTTTGGAAATCCCTACCATTTTATTAGGTTTCTTATCATATTTTGGGAATTGTGTATTCTTTTTTGTCAAAATCGGGGGCATGTCCCAACTTAGTTGATATTTTTTGTTTAAGAGGCTTTTGTGGACAAGTATTTGATCGATGGCTGTTTGCTTTGGATTCTTAGAATTTCCATTTGACTTATCTATTCTCCTTATTATTATTTGGTTGTCTTTCACTATTTACACTTTTGTTCTCTTGAGCTAAGGCTAAGAGGGTAGTCTCTGGCTCATGGTGGGCTTGAGATACCCATCACGACTAGGCCATGATTCGGATCGTGATATAACTTGAACCTTTTCTCCTAGATGTCGCACTTTCAAGTCTAGTCCCTCCATTTAACCCCTAGGAGATGAATTTCCTTGTCTGGTTAATTCAAATTTCGTTTGTTAGGTGACACACTTCCTAACCTGAACCTTTACTCCTAGAAGATGTATTTTCTAGTAGAGTTATTCCATTTAACCACTTGGAGATGCATTTCCTTGTCTGGGTAATTCAAATTTTGTTCGTTAGGTGACACACTTCCTAACTTGAACCTTTACTCCTAGAAGATGCATTTTCTAGTCGAGTCATTCCATTTAACCCCTAGGAGATTCATTTCCTTATCTGGATAATTCAAATTTCATTTGTTAGGTGACATTTCCTAACTTGAACCTTTACTCCTAGAAGATGCACCTTCTAGTCAAGTCATTCCATTTAGCCCCTAGGATATGCACTTCCTTGATTAGGTATTTTAGTTTTCATTTGTTAGGTGACACACTTCCTAACATGAACCTTTGCTCCTAGAAGCCGCACTTTCTAGTCGAGTACTTCCAAATTAACCCATAGGAGATACATTTCCTTGATTGGGTATTTTAGTTTTTATTTATTAGGTGATGCACCTCATAACCTTGAACCTTTACTCCTAGAAGATGCACTTTCTAGTGAATTATTCCATTTAACCCCTAGGAGACATACTTCCTTGTCTGTCGTAATTCAAGTTTTGTTTGTTAGGTGACACACTTCCTAACTTGAACCTTTATTCCTAGAAGATGGACTTTCAAGTCAAGTCATTCCATTTAACCCATAGGAGACTCACTTCCTTGACTGGGTATTTCAGTTTTTATTTGTTAGGTGACACACTTCCTAACTTGAACCTTTACTCCTAGAAGATGCACTTTCTAGTCAGAGTCCCTCACTTTAATTCCTAGAAGACGCACTTCCTAGTCTTTTTCATTTAATTTTACTCTCAAGAGATGTATTTATTAGTCAGAGTCTTGATTCACCATCACATCGTGCAAGTAGTTAAGATTTGATTTGACACCCACAAAATTTTTTTGATGACAAACTGGGGCAAAAGAAATTTTTCATGTTATTTGGGACTTTCCTTTCTATTTAGGACCCGCATGAAAATGGGACTTTATTTTTCAGAAATGGGATCTTTATTTATCATAATATTTGTTTGGGATAATTCTCGTTCTAGTTTTGATTTTTATTTCAGCAGCCCACCTAGAGAATAGAGTAAAGAACTATCAAGTCAGGTGTCACGACCTGGGAAGAGGCCCTAGCCGCGATGAGTATCCAGAATCACGAAGGCCCGAGAGACCCTTTAGCGTACTATCATAAGCACAATCCATACATAAATTAAGGTGTAGAATATATAATGAAATCTAAGTTGATCTTTTGATAAAAACATGTCAATAAGATTATAACAATACAATACTCAAATTTCGTCTACGGAGCCTCTAATAAAAACAAACTTTCTAGGTCGGGACAAGGCCCTCGGCTGGATCATAAACTGAAAGAGTCAATATATGAATAAATTTCCTTTCAAAAGATGGATGGCTCACCAACTCTATCATATCCCAAATGTTCTACAGATGAACTGGGCCACGGAACTGTGCCTCAGAAACAGTAGGAGAAGGGGGTCAATACTTGGAAAGTATTGGTATGTAGAACAACCCAAAATAACATATATTTCATGTAACATAATTGAGAACATTGTGAAAACAATTTAGCATAATATATAAGTTGAGTCGATATTTTACAAGCATGATTTGGAAGCTCCCAAATCATACTTCTAATACATTGACTCAACTATTTAATTTACTTCTGAACTAGATGGTACACCCTATATTTCTGAAAAATATCCCACGGGCTATATGGGATCTGCCCTTGACTCGACAGCCAAGCCCCCAACCCAAGTTTGTCGCAAAGGCTGTAGTTTCTGATTCTGATACGCCAAAGGGGTATTTGTCATTTATTTATTATGTTATCTCCATTAATTCAATCCACATATTCTTTAAATTGCGTTAAAAAATTAATTGTACCTTTTTTGGCAAGTGCACATTTTGTTATTAATATGGAGATATTATACACTCATTTCATTATTTCTTACTCACGTTTGTGCCTTTCTTTGAGGAT
Organism: Capsicum pubescens; assembly: GCA_030864215.1. NCBI lineage: Eukaryota > Viridiplantae > Streptophyta > Magnoliopsida > Solanales > Solanaceae > Capsicum > Capsicum pubescens. The sequence goes on from CM061538.1 coordinate 242,749,715, forward strand.
ATTCTTGCTTGATTTATAATTTAGCACTTATATAGGGTGTTTTGTTCATTTTAGGAAAAAGAAGTTGAAACGGGAGTAAAAAAAAGAGATTTTCCTTAAGTAAAAGGCCAGCGTATAATCCATATTTCAAGATATAATATACCCGTATCGGTAAAAAACAGTTTTGGGCAATGAGTTATCTGAACTAGTGCATTCTTCGGGTAACCATCTAACTCTCTTTAAGCCCATTTTTAACCTCTTAAAACCATTCTTCATGCTTATAAAAAGTTCATTTCTGATTCTGTTACGGGCATATCATAACAGGGTATCGTCATACCCAAATTTGCAAGTCATTCATATCATACCACATTATATCCATAGCCTTTTTTATTCAAAATCATGTTAATAAACACCCAAAAGATTTAAACATCACATGAGAGAATTCTTATATCAAATATCATATGAACTTATATAAAACACTCTCTTTTCAATACTTTAACATGAGGTTGTCAATTCTTACATAAAACACATACAATTTCTTTATTAGCGCACAAGAGACTCTAGCATGAGAAGTACCTCTTTAAAACATGCAAAACAACCATGCATAATAGTTAAAGAGGCATTTAACTCGAGAAATATAACCATTCATAGAGAAGCCCCCAACATTAGTTATACATAAATCTCATGATCAAAAGGGGGACTTATAATTCATGCTCTCAAACCAATTTCACAACTGCTAACACGTTACGACAATAAATTTCATCATGCAAGGGGGGTTTCTTAAATCATGTTCTTAAATCACTTTTTGAAACTCCTAACAAATGTACACATGACCACAATTCAAATTCATGAAAAAAAAACTATTAATTTCATCAACATGGGTTCATGATGCATGCTCTTCAAACGATTTTCAAAAAAAACCTTTACATATACATAATTGTATATCCTTAAAACTTGTTAAAATGATAAACTTACGTCCATGAGATTTAGGATAGTCCCACATACCTTTGACTGAGAAAAATCAAAGAGAACATAGAGAAATTGGACGCTTGAAGCTTGAATTCCTCAGACCCTAGGTAGTTTCTCCTTTATTTCATAAAGAATAATGATTAGGGATTTAATGAGGTTATATAACGTGTTTTAATACCCCATATTCGTCCATAAAGTAGTGGGAATGATTTGGGAAGGTGAAAAGACCCATTTTCCCTAAAAATAACTCATAACAGAACAGTTTTTATGCTTGGGAAAGGTCCCTCAATGAAGACCAAAAGCAAACCTCAAGGTTGCGGTGCATGGCCAAAGCAAACATGAGGCAGTGTGCTTTGGAAATTCCTCCATGGAGCAGGGCCAACACTTACCTTGGACAGTGTTTACTAAAGCAATCATAACTTTTGAATCCTAAGTCGAATTGATGAACTATCGGTGGTATTGGAAAGAGGACTAAAAGAGCTTTAATTTGATATATAATTGTCGACATAACTCCTCATATTCTATGATTGTTGTTCGTCGGAAGTTGACCCAATAAAAATCATCAACTAAAACACAATCGGTAAGAACGTGCTCAACTTAAGTTTGAGCTAGGAGATCTTTATGACGTAAACTCATCTCCAAAGATGTTCTCACACTAAAGTATTATTATTCACACTTATTTCTAACTAGAAACCATTTGATTTGGGTCTATATACATCGGAAAGATGGTTTAACTTTAGCCCAAAAAAGTGGGGTGTTACATTATCTCCCCCTTTGAATCATTCGTCCTCGAATGATGGGTAGGAACTTATTGAAGCTACGAAAGTATGGAATAAAGGACATAACCTTACCTTAGAAATTTTCCTCAACATAATTTTCATAGGAATTCAAGAAGAGCTTCATGACACCACCAAGTGAATCGTGTAAGCACGGAGCGTAAGATAATGAGTATTGATATGGAGATGACCTTGCACATGAGTTCTATGGATCATAATCATCACAACATAAGGTATGAGTTTATCTGGTGGTCATGGGTCTTGATTTAAATTGACACTAAACATGAGATATGATTTTGAGGAACATAGGAATAGAGGTATCCTCCATCTTACATGATGAAACCTATAGACCATACACTTAGAGACACTACTCGACTATGCCTCAAACAATAAATAACATTCTTCATTCTTTCCAACTTACAATTTACCCCACAACATACCTAACTACAAGATTTTGAGTCCAATTACATAGTACTTCCATGTTGAAGCCTAAACCGGAGTAAAAAGGTTCTAGCTTAACCTATGGGACCCTATACTCTACATCCCCTTTATGAATATCCCTTTACTTTATCACTATATTCAAACAACCTCAGGTATTGAATCAAGGGGTATTACCCACATAGCACTTTGGTTTGTGTTTTCACCAATCACAACATTCAAGCGTATCTTTACTCTACTCACTCTATGGATCTCCTTACTAGAACCAATAACTTCAATCACTCTTATAAAGATTTTCACCACATATCCCCCTTCCTAACTATTTTACATAACAAAAGTTCATCGTCCTCTTCCCTCTTTAACTATGACCTTAGCTCGAGTAACCACACAAAAACTTTCACAATCAAGAACATTTACTCCCTTATCTAAAGCATTACTATGCTTTCATAACCACTATCATACTAACATAAGAAGGTTCATTGAGAGACTAGAGCACCATCATCAAGAATGGAAGTAACATTATTCAATTAGAACTTATATTTGTTGATCTACACAAGGTAGGGAATGAGATTCCAGATACGATGTAATAGGCACAAAGTGCTTCATATATTAAGTATCTGGATCATAAGTAGATATTCGGCCATAAACACCAGACAACATGAATTCTTAGGGCTGCGCATAGTGAGAAACATGAGCGCATATATCATGAGTTGTATAGCATAAATTTGGGATTCATATATTCAATGAATATGACAAGGATTGTTTCTTGAAGCTATTGCTTCTCATTTTCAGAGTTGAGGTAGTCATGAGTTTGCATAAACTTTATCACTTGGGGATAAACCCAACATAAAATAAATCAGTGACATAAACTAAGCATGATGTGAGACATGGATTTATGGATCATAAGCATCATAACATAGAGCTTGGGTACTTGAAAAACTGGAATACTGAGACATCATTGCTTCTAGTTTGGAGTTCGGAACATGACATAAATTGCATAGATAACTTGGACCTTGGGAATAGGCATGACTTGAATATATAAGACATTAATAGATGTCCCTTAAATTGAAGTAGGAGGAGTTGGCCTGAATAGGAATAGATTTATCATGACTCTTCCCCAAAACTTGCCACCATGAAAAAATTAAAGAACTACCTTAGTCCATCATCTCTCCCTTAGATCAAAGCCATAAACCTATACTTGCAGATATATCCTCTCATCAAATCTATAACCACAACTCTCACTACAAAGGGGTATCACTATACGCTTGAATTCTAGGCTCATTCTAACACACTATTATAGGAAAAAAACTAATTTTTTTCTATGACATTCCTCCCAGGTGCTCTACTTTCAACTTCTTTTAGCCTCCAATATTGAACTCTAACCTCACTACCTTTCAACCTTAGTTTAGGAATGAAAAGTGACCCTTTTGAGAGAATAGAAAAGTTTTAAGGTTTAAAAATGGGTTATAAAAAGATTGGAAAGTCCATAAGACATAAAAGTAACAAAATAACCCCAAAACACTTTTAAAACGAAGTCCTGTTAATGAAAGAAGGGAGGTCCATGGAGCGAAGCCAAAGCAAACTCACCCTTTTTGCGATGCAAACCTATCTTCCATGCCCAAGCTTTCCCCAATGAATTAAAACTTATCCCGCGATGTACTATACTCAATCTAAGGACCAAGTAAGCTCATTTTAAGCACAACTTAGACTCCACAAACACCCGGTCTGTTACAAACACATTGCTCCAACACTAATCCTCATATACATATATACGACACATTTTTTCTCCGTAAACTTTTCATAAGTTGATAACCTAGGCTCTTTCCCACATTGTATAAAACCTACTACTTTATTCCCACAAATTTTTCATCACAAATCTTGAGTCAACATTCTTATCCCTATAATCCACATCCAAAGCTCAAGCCTAGTGACTATCACCAATCGTATACCACCAATGAAACATACCACATACTATACTAGTCTGTCAAATAGAGAAATCAACCTAAATTCCTTATTTCACTTAAGTCCATCCTACAAGATCATCCTCTCCATAACATTACTACCACAGCTTAGATTCTATTGCACACAGTCTCACATATTGTACTAGTTTACCACTACTAGAGAAAAAAAATCAAGGGGGTAAAGTGACATAATAAGGATAGTTTCTCTTAATATTATAACACAACCCATATGATCTATAGAATATTTTAATTTCTTACAACATATCTACTTACACATGCATACATCCCAACTACCTTAAAGATTCTATAAACACCAGTGAGGCTCTACTTATAACTTATTAGCTAATCTTATTAGCTAATCTGCCCCTTTGTATTCAAAACCTATAAATGATTTCTACAACCACCATAACTATCCATTCTGAGCTCCTTCCCTATTTTAAATAAATAATAATCATAGTCAATCGCTTTCTCCAAAAACTAGCATACAATCTACAAATCTTGCTACTATATTAGTCAATCACCATAAAAAGGTATACCACCCTTCACTCAAAGGTTATAAAAATACAACTACCTTCTTCACTCTAAAGTTACCCTCACTCTGACTTCTAAGCTTATGGCTTCATATCACTAACCTTGGAATTATCTTACTACTATTAGGTTATAACTCTTTAACCTATTTACCTTTCAGGAGGAAATACTATTCCAATATTCTTCTACATATCTCTACCCTTAAGCATGATGTCTGTAAAAAGGATTTTGAAAGGGATTTAATACACTTCGTACCTTAGGCAGAAAAGCTCAAATTTATTAGGATAGAGGTATACAATCAAATTAATACACTTTGAAGCACTAATGGAGTGCTCTCAAGTCCTTGTTCTATTTTGTAACTTTATAGATAACTCAATTAGAAAGGACCGCATCATTAGAAATCTAAACTCTTGAACTTATATCACCTCGATAATGAGGCATAGCTAATAAAATAATAATAAGGAAAGAATTTGGACAACTTCCATATGGACAACACAATGGCACGATCTAGAGTATGAAAGAATGGAAAACATCTCCTAAATGCCCGGTAGCCTCCTGATTATAAGTGTGGTGCTCAACACACCCATAAGCAAGACTCTAATAGACATAGCTTTGTAGACACCCTGGGACCATGGACCTAGATCTGATACCAAGATTGTTATGACCCGATCCGAGGCCCTGGACACAATGGGTATCCCAAACCACGAAGGCCCGAGAGACCCCTTAGCATACTATCAAAAGCATAATCCATACATAAATCAAAGTGCAGAAGATATAATGAAATCTAAGTTGATTTTATGATCGCAACATATCAATAAGATTATGGAAATACAATACTCTAATTTCGTATATGAAGCCTCTACAGAAAATTAACTTTCTGGGTCGGGACAAGTCCCTCTGCTGGACCATAAACTGAAAGAGTCAACACATGAATAAAGTGCCTTCCAAAAGATAGATGGCTCACCAACTCTGTAATATCCCAAATGTTCTACCGATGAACTGGGCATGGGACTATGCCTCAGAACCTGTAGAGTAAAGGGGTCAATACTTGGAAAGTACTAGTATGTAGACCAACCCAAAATAACATATATTTCATGTAACATAATTGAGAACATTATGAAAACAATTTAGCATAATATATATATAAACACATGGGAATAATATAAAGATCTTCCAAATCATGCTTGTAAAATATTGACTCTACTCTTTAATTTACTGTTGAGCTAGATGGTACACCCTACATTTTTCAAAGATATCCCACGGGCTATAGGGGATCCGCCTTTGACTCGGCGGCCAAGCCCCCAACCCAAGTTTGTTGTAAGGGTTGGATTTTATGATTTTGATACACCAAAGGGAACAAGGATAGCGTATAATCCATATTTTAGGATATAATATACCCGTATCGGCAAAACATAATTTTGGGCAATAAGTTATCTAAACTCGTGCCTTCTTCGGGTAACACTCTTTAAGCCTATTTTTAACCTCTTAAAACCATGCTTCATACTTATAAAAAGTTCATTTCTGATTTTGTTATGGGCATATCATATTAAGGTAACATCATACCTTGACTAGTAAATCATTCATATCATACCATATTATATCCGTAGCCTTTTTTATTCAGAAGCATGTTAATGACCACCCAAAATATTTAAACATCACATGATAGAGTTCTTATATCAAATATCATATGAACTTATATAAAACACTCTCTTTTTAATACTTTAACATAGGGTGGTCAATTCTTACATAAAACACATGCAATTTTTTCATTAGGACACAAGAGCCTCTAGTATGAGAAGTACCTCTTAAACATGCATAATAGTTAAATAGGCATTTAAAACTCGAGAAACTTAATCATTCATAAAGCAGCCCTTAACATTAGTTATATGTAAATCTCATGATCAAAAAGGGGACTTATAATTCATGATCACAAACCCATTTCACAACTCATAATACGTTACGACATTAAATTTCATGATGCAAGGGGGTTTCGTAAATCATGTTCTTAAAGCACTTTTCGAAACTCCTAACATATGTACACATGACCATAATTCAAATTCATAGAAAAACCCTCTACTAATTTGATAATTTAATCAAAATGGATTCATGATTCAGGCACTTCAACCAATTTCCAAAAAAAAAACCTTTACATATACATAATTGTATATCTTTAAAACTTGTGAAAATGATAAACTTATGTCCATGAGATTTTGGATAGTCCTACATACCTTTTGACGTAGAAAAAATGAAGAGAACGTAGAGAAATTAGACCCTTGACGCTTAAAGTCATCAAATCCTAGGTAGCTTCTCCTTTATTTCTTAAGAAATGATGATTAGTGATTTAGAGAGGTGATATAACATGTTTTAATACCCCATATTCATCCATATAAGATTGGGGAGGATTTGGGAGGGCCTTTTCCCTTAAAATAACTCATAACAGAACATTTTTTTATGCTTGGGAAATGACACAATCTGGATCAAGGCCTAGTTATAATGGAATTTCAAGTTCAACATGTAATACCCCGAGAATCCAAACCAATATTAGGACTATGCTTCAATATCATGAGAAATAAATTATAGTGCTTTGGTAGTTTTATGAGTGAGTTTGATGTATTAAGGTCTCAAATATCCCCTAGCTATTATTAGAACCAAAATATCCCTTACCGATTGAACTCTTGAGAAGGGTATTTCCATAGTCAACTTTAAACGAGCATATCTTTCTTTTTACTAAGCATTTTTGATATCATAACCTACCAATAAATAGATAATTGAATTATCTTTTCAACGATACCAATTTCGCCTAAATTTGATACCTGGGTGAGAAGTTATGGCACTTTTAGTGAGAGGCAGTAACTCACCGCGATAAGGTCACGTCGCGGTGATCTCCAAAATCACACTCGTCTCTTTCCAGTAGCTCACAATGATTGGCTAGTATCGCTCTAGGAATCACAGTGAAACAGGTACCGTATCGTATTAGAGTGCAAATTCGTACTCATCCGTTTTCAGTGGCGCAACGCGATAGAACCGCGTCGTGCCGAAGTGCAATTTCGCACTTATCCATTTTCCAGTGGTGCAATGCTATAGCACCACATCGCACCGGAGTGTAAAATTGGGATTGTTCATTTTTTATGATGCAATGTGATTGCATCGTGTTGTTTCAAGGTACTAAATCGGGATCCATGTCTGAGTTTTAAATTCCCAAAGGTAGTTTGGTTTTTTCCCATGGCCCCAATCCATGAAAAACACGGGATTAAAGCCACCAAAAAGCATATTTGGTCATCTTTTACTCAAATTCTCTCAATTTAAAACCATTCTCTCTCAAGAACAAACCCTAGCCCTTCAAGGATCAAGTTCAAAAACACCACCAAGAACCTTCAAGAATTCTTCAATTAAGGAATGTTAGATATTCATTCATGGGTTCCTTTCACCCATGAAGTTCAAGAACCCAATTTCAAGTTTAAAATAATGATTTTTATATGTTATCATGATTTTTAACCATGAATCCCCATAAATCTTGAATTTTCACCATGTTTACATGTAATTATTGTTGTTATTAATCACCACACTTTTGAATGTTGTTGTTCGTTGAATTAAGTCTTAATTTGGTGAATTTAGTAGTGAAATCATGCTATTTCTACAAGTTTTAAAACTATTCCTATGCTTAGCTTAAACCATGAACTACAAGTGCTTAATGAAATGCCTACAAGAATGAGATTTGAATAAATGCTTACATATCATGCTCTCAAAGTTTTATTACAATATTACTGTTATTATTATCGAGTCCTGGGGGTTTGAATACCCAAAATTTAGTTTCTTACCTAGTTTCCAGTATTTATAGAATGGCTACAAAATAGTTACGAGCATTATATTTTCAGTCAGCACTTTTAAATAGTTAAGCATAGTCAGTCCAATATTCAAGGTCTTTCAGTTGGGAGTAGGATCTAGCACCGAGCGAATGCAGGGATGAAGACTTCCCCATTAATTAGGCAGAGTCATTAGTAGCAGTCCTTGCATTCCAAGACTACGTAGCCAGCGTAGGATATAAGGAGTCACCCATCAGTTTAGACTTGAATTCACCCAGGTGCCACCCATCAGCTTAGGCTTGACATCCTGGTTGTTTAGTAGCTTAGTGGATCCACGCAGCCATATGTTAGTACCCATGGTATAGTACTGACACCCTTCCAACTGGGGTGACAGGTTGGGCCCCAATTAGCTCATTGGGGCATGTCGGTTATATGATAGCTTTCACAGTCTCAGCTCAGTATTCAGCCCAATAATCAGTTTCAGTTTTGCTAACCATAGCATATAGATATCAGTTATCCATTTATCAGTATTCAGTATTTTAGTCTTACAGATTATATACAGAATATTTGTTATACCTGGTCATGCATTCTCAGTCTTTACAGATTTTATGTATTTTACTCTGTACTTCATGTTATTCATTCAGTCAGTTATTACTCATGCACATGAAATCATGCATATTATCCTAACGTCATTTGGCATACCGGTACATTCAAAGTACTGGTCGCATACCCGTTTCTTATGCTATGGTATTTAATATCATAGGTTTGGATGCTCAGTTCCCTGATCGCATATAGACATACCAGATTATCAATTGTAGCAGTGGTGAGTCCTCATACTTTGAGGACATAGTTTATTTACCTCAGTTTATCTTATCAGTTTAGTATTTTCTATTCAGTCAGAGTTAGTTGGGGTTTTGTCCCATCAACCCCATAGTCAGTCAGTAAGAGGCTTTCAGACACTCTCGATCAGTTATTCATTTATTAGATGCTATTGACAGTCTTACAGTATTGTTTTCAAATAGATGTTTTTAGTGTTTTGATTCAGTTTTATTTTTCGTATATAAACCTTAAGGCATGTTCAGTCAAGTTCCGCATATGTTCCCTGTCATTTTATTCAGTGCTCATAGCAGGTATCAGCATAGGTTAGCTTGTGGTCCTTCAGAGCTGTAGGCACCGTGTGGTATCCAGGGTATACTCTCGGGGCGTTACATAACTAGGACTGGGGACCACCCCCTGTTACCCAGTTGAACCACCTTATACAGCCTTTGATGGGCTGAATTTTGTTCATATAACAAGATAGCGTAAATGGTCTCATGAAAACTCTAGGATAGGATCACGATCGTGACCAACCTAGCCGAGTCCAACCATTTCAAGCCAACCGTCCAACCATACCAAACAAAGCCAAAGGCCATAAACCATGCCATAACCAAATAAGTTCCAAAACATATAATGATAATCAATCCCAAAATATAATATGATGGAACAGTGAGAAATTATGTCTGATGATTCCAGCCTCCCAACTTATTCTAATGCCAAGGCCGAAACCACTATAGATCCCGCATATACCAACCCCCAGAATTGCCACAAAGCCTTTATTCAAAAGAGTAAGAATATCCAGTTGGGATATGCCCCCAACTATGGCCAAAACTAATATCCAAAATAAAATAAGAGTGTTTAATAATGTCCATAACATGAAATAGAGCCTTCCAAAAGGATGGAATCTCACCACTTCAGTCCAAGTGCTGATACGGAAATTCGAATTCTAGACAGGGGGAGTAGAATGGTCGGTTCTTGCATAGCATGGGTAACATCCGCCAGTAGAAGAGTTAGCAAGTGATCGCTAGCATGAACTCAGGATACGGATAAAATAATGTCATTTGTAAAACTAAGTAAAACCATACATAATGCATATAACCATACATACATATATAAGTGTTGAGAAAGGGATCTGGGTTTAGCATCCATTTAAAACCTTTACCTGAGTTGTATAGATTTGGCGTCCTAACACACCCATAGGTATTATGGGTTCAGCTCTCCCTGTTAAAAGGGCCCCAATACATGTAGCCGTATGACCAGGGAAGTATCCCATGGGATGACTAGTACATCCCCTAATATATGGTATGACATCACGCACACGGTCACCAAGACCCACCTCATATCGACAAATATGAGTTTCCAGTTTTGGTCACCCCGGTACCTCTACCTTCCATGGCTTAGCTATATCTCCCCCTTTAATGCCTAAATTAAAACCATTACCAAGCAATCCATTAATTATTTATTAACCAAGGCCATTTAGTGGTGGTTTTTTCATGCTGACCATACTTGCAACAGTATTCATAGCCAACCATTTACAGATTAAGGGGACTTTCAAGTGCCCTTCTATTTATTGTATTAAACCTATTGGGGGATTCCGTACCCCACAAGAAAAAACTATTTTGTCATTTACCTTTCCAACCATTTAAACCATGCATAAATCCTTTACCAAGTTTAAAACAAGCAAGATTTCCATTTAAAAGTAATCAATGCAATGAACATATCTTTATAAGCATTTTGTGTGTTTGGGGGCATACTTTAACCAAAACCAATTTCAATTACCAATAACCATTCCTATGTAATCCAATTATAAAAAACCACCATTAATATATATATATAAAAGCATAATTAAAACCATGGGAAACCATAACCAAGTAGTTATAAACCAAACACCCAAATTATATTTGAAAACCCAAAGTATACAATAATGAAATCATGAAAACCAATAATAAAATCATGCATTTAGTTGGAACTAACAATGAAGGAAGAGAACATGTCTTATATTGAGGAATTGATGGAAAGAAATCACCAAAGTAAACCCCAAATTATCCCTCTAGTTGAAACCCTAGCTTTCTTGCCCCAAAACCTCTTGAGAGAATTATGAAGTACTTAGGAATAGTTTTCAAGTGTTAATGAATAAAATAATAGAGTAAATACTCTTCCAAACTAGTAGGAAACTCTAATTCATAAGCAATATTACCAGCCCTTCACAGGATCACATAAGGACCAATAAACCGGTGACAAGGCTTCCCCTTCTTGCCAAACTGCACTACTCCCTTCATGGGAGACACCTTTAGAAAAACCTTATCCTTAATCTCAAACTCTAAGTCTATATGCCTAACATCAACATAGGACTTTTAGTGACTTTGGGCAGCCTTAAGCCTATCCCAAACCACTTTGACCTTCTCTATAGCTTAATAAACCAGATTGAGGCCAAACATATCTGCCTCACCAAGCTCAAACCAACCAATATGATATCTACACCTCCTACCATACAATGCCTTAAAAAGGGTCATACCAATACTAAAATGATAGTTATTATTGTAAGAAAAATCCACCAAAGGTAGAAGATCAACCCAACTGCCACCATAATCAATTACGCAATCTTGAAGCATATCCTCCAATGTCTGAATAGTTCTCTCTGCTTGCCCATCCGACTGCGGATGAAAAGCAGTACTCAGACTAACCTTAGTCCCCAACCCTCTCTAGAAATACCACCAGAAATGAGATATAAACTGCGTGCCATGATCAGAAATAACCAAAATAGGCACCCCATGCATCTTCACAATCTCCTGAAGATACAGCTTCACTCAGAAACACTAACTTGTGTTAGGATTTAACCTGAATTTCCTACTTTACTTGGATTCTATCATAATTGTGTTTTACTTTGGAAAGGATTTCTTAGTGGAAAAGGTTTTCTAGTAGGAATAGATTTCTTTCCTATTAGATTTCTATTAGGTTTAGTCTTTCTTAGAAGAAGGGTTTTGTAACTCTATAAACAGGAGATCTCTCTTCTCAAGTCAAAACATAATAGCATCCACAATGTAGTCTTTTATTTAGGGGGAGATTTTCTCTTAATTAGTTTTTATGTTTTTTATTTAGGTTTTTAATAAATAGGCCTATTGGATGAGTCATATCAATAATATAATGTTTTAGTATGTTTATCTTGTCATCTTATTTATCTTCTCAATAATTTGCAACTATTAGCTTCCGCATGACGTCCTCTCGATTTCAAAATCAACAAGTGGTATCAGAGCCTATGGTTCAATGGTCTGATGGTTCAGACTGAAGGCATAATGAGATCAAGTTGTAACCAATTTGAAGATAATGAAGATCATTTTCTAGCTACATGTGGAGAAGGAGTTTAAAGAATATTTTTAACATTTCTGCTGCTTCATCTTTAAAAATAAAAATAAGATATTTTTTAAATAATTTTTAACCCATAATATTTTAAAATTTAATTTTAACCATGACAAGAAGCAGTGATGAAGATTACGTGAAGAAAAAGAAGATGGTCAATTTTGCCAAAAAATTTAGGCCAAGGGGAGATTTGCTAGGATTTGTCCTGAATTTTCTACTTTACTTGGATTCTATCATAATTGGTTTTACTTCAGAAAGAATTTCTTAGTGGAAAAGGTTTCCTAGTAGGAAAATATCTCTTTCCTATTAGATTTCTATTAGGTTTATTCTTTCTTAGAAGAAGGGTTTTGTAACTCTATAAATAGGAGATCTCTTTTCCCAAGTCAAAAACACAATAGTAACTACAATATAGTGATTTAAGAGTCTTGTTTTGGGGGAAATTTTCTCCCAATAGATTTTATATTTCTTAATATTAGTTTTCCATATGTAGGTCGTTTGACCGAATCATAGTAATAGCATGTCTTTTTAGTATTGTTTTATTTGTCATCAGAATTATCATCGTCTTGGTTTGCAAACTTTAAGCTTCTGCATGACGCCCTCTCAATTTCAAATCCAACAGCTAGGGACTCGATATAGACACACAGAGTCATTTTTGATAGGATGGACATACGCCCACAATGATCCACAAAGAGGGGGATATACAGTAAAAGAGAGAAATAGTGGGAAGAATTAGAGACGGGAGAAAAGAAACAACGAGAAAGAGGAGAAAGACGCGAGAGAGAGTACAGAAAAATGAAAGAAGACAGTGGAAAAATGAGAGAGCAGTGGGATCGAGTTTGTTTTCCAGTAATTTTTTGCTAGAATCGGTGATCTCTTCCGATCGAAAAATAAATCAGCGACCAAACCCACCTGCCTTTTGATTTCCATTGCTGCCTGAGCTCGGTGGACCACTGGTGAAATCAAACTTCTCCACTATGCGTCCATTTCTATACTTCGATGAACAGACTGCAAGACAACTCAAAAAAAACTGACCAAACCAGCCCCAAAGTAGATCTCTTTCTGTCAACTTTATCGAAAAACCAAAAGAGGTTGATTCAATTTGGGCTCAGGGTTTGTCATTGGTATTTTTTCGAGATTGAGTTAGTGCGAGGTTCTGGGTTAGCAAAGCTCCATTTCGATCATGTATTTCAACACCTTAAAAAAGCTTGATTAGAGGTCCAATTTTATCCTTTCTTATTTTAATTTCATTATAAATGATTGATTTGTGTGAAGCATGATATGAATATTTGGTCATGTCGATTTATTATTTGATTTCATTGATAATGGTTGATTTGATTTAAATACGCAATTGAATGATTTGGATTCGATTTGAGGTAAATCTTAATTTGGCGCGGAGATTAAAAATTGATAAAAGTGAATGTTGATTTATTTTGATTCATTATTGGTAGTTTAATTCAGAATAGGCATCAATTTTATTAAACTCAGTAGTATCATGATCAGGTCATCAAATGGAGTAGGTAAATTTTAGGATTCCATCTTTATTGAATGTTTGAATATGGTTTTGAATGGTTTTATATTTTATCACGTGAAATTAAAATTTTATTCATATTGCCAGAGAATTCCCCGAGGTCTTATGTATTCATTTATTGGGGAATGCTCCGAGGTTTTATGTATTCATTTTCTAGGAAATTCCCCGTGAGATCTTGTACATGGTGGCGTTTGTGGACAAGACCCGAGATGTTAGGTGGATCATAGTCTAGGATTAGTCTAGATAGAATAGGTTTACATTTTAGTATTTTTTTCATTTTTGGGGTTGTATAATTTGGATTGGACATTATTTTGTTTTAAATTTTTATTTAGTTTGTTTGTTTATTTGTTTTATGTACCTTGTTGGTTTATTCACTTCATAGTGTCAGATTAACTGATACAATTCAAAGAAGTGACCGTGTTCAAATCAGGGGATCGAGAGGTGCATAATCCCTTCCCCTCAGTCAACAAAATTCCTTAACTGGAATCTCTGTTCGTAGATCAGTATTAAGAGTCAAAATATCTTTTTTGATAAAATAATTTTAAAGGTAACTTAGCACACCAGACTATGCCAAGTGAAGACTCTGAGTTTACATGCAAAAATCCTTTTTCAAAACACATTTTCTTTCGTCACTTCAATAAATAAAAACTCTTTCAAACTTAAAATCATCTTTCGTATAAAAAAAGGGGTGTGACAATTAGGACAGGGTCCCTAACTTGGTGAGTGATTCATGCAATTCTTCATGATCAATTTCAGACACGTAGGAATATCTTAGCGCTTATTTTTGTGTAGACAAATTCTAAAGGGTGCATAAAAATAATGCAAAATATGATGTATTAGCAATACTTGCATTACTAATGCAAGTATTATTTATGCTAAGACTATTTCTTATGCAGCATTTGATTTGGTGTGTTAAAAATAACATGCATTACAGATTTCTAAAAAAAAATATTTACAAATATATCTTTCACAAATATAATGGAAATGATGCAGAAAAGGTTTTGAGGGGTTATTGTGTCTTTACCTAAGCTAATGCATATATTACGTTCCTTTCATTGCTAATGTTGTGGTTTCTCATGTAGTGGTAATGCATAGTACAATACCAAATAGAGTGTATAACTAATGCTTGCATTAGTTATACATAGGTTGAGAAAATGTATCAAATAAGATATTAGTAATACATAGAGCTAATGCATACATTATTTTTTTCTAATGCATCTTACCAAAGTTTTCACAAAGAGCTTTATATTAAAATTTAATTATAATGTGTGAGTGTTGATTAAACTAATAATAGGAAATTACGCGTTGAAATGCTTGTTAAGAGCAATGACTTGTGCTCAAACGTAAGGAGCAGAGTCATTTTGTTCCTTCGGTTGGAAAAATATTTTGTAGAAAAGGAAAACCGGATCATATTTATTTCTGCGTCATGGCAATATCACTCGAATTATGGGAACCTACAGATAGTAGTCTACTGGTGTCCTTTCCCTTAGAGTCCTCTCCCGTCGCAAAGCTAGACTGATCTCCGGCGGTGAAGCCAACTTATTGCTGATTGAATAGCATAAAATTTAACTTATATATTTCAAAAAAAATATGTTCATTCATACCAAATACACATTTTGATATTTTTTTGTTAGGTTGATACCCAATCTAAGAAGCACACTTTTAACTTCTATTTTCTTTTCGCAATCAATGAGTGAATCATTAATTTTTATATTTCGGCTCTAAAGGGAGTAAGAAATGATCCATAATATGACATACATAACCTTTGCTTGCTACTATTTGGAGCAAGAGCTTGGTTCATGATGCCTATTTTAGTGATTTTGACGATTGAATTTCTCTATGAATGGAAAAGGGGGGCTTTGTACCGGGAGTGTTTATTAGTGATGGATCAAAATAAAGAGGAATGACAAAGGAAAGGGGAATGCCTATATTAGATCAATTGATCCATCATGATAGAGAAGAAAAATAATGCATGGACCATACTGGAGTTTTGCAGCAATATCTTAGCTTCAGAATACCATAGCTTCAACAACTCATCCTCCAGACTTGGATATTCCATTATAAAATGACATTTTTTATTGAAAATAGTTCTTAAAGCGTCCAAAATAAAAGAATTTCCACAAAAGTCCTTCCGAACCACAGAATTGGTAATTTTTGCATATGTATTTTGCTAAGACATAAGCTACTTGATTTGCTTCCCTTTGAACATGTAGTTGATTAAGATTTTCAGATCAACTAGAGCGGTTCATTTGATAACCACCTCTTTAGCATGACTAGACATTCAGCAGGTGCCCAATTTGGAGTTGTATGTCCAACTCCCTGGAGAGAAATTACCATAGTTAGACACCAAATTAATGTAGTACTCCCTCAGTTTTAATTTGTTTGTCTGATTTTGACTAAGAACGGAATTTTAATAATTAAAAAGAATTTTGGAATCTTGTGATATTAAACTAAAGATATCTAGAATGTACAAAAATATTCTTTAATCATGTGGTCTTAAACATGCTATCTAAAAAGTTAGAAACAAAGAGTTGCCAAAAAAGAAAATAGATATTTTTTTTGACGAACTAAAGAGGAAGGCTAGACAAACAAATTGAATTGAAAGAAATAAGATATTAGTAGCTAAAATATGCAAACAAAAGTCAGTTCTTGCCTTCAATGTGTTCGGAGTTTTGCCCTGATTTTTTTACCAAAATTAAGTTTTACTTTTTGTTAGAAGAAAAATAAAAGTAATATCATAATTACTTTTACTTTTCTTTAAAGAAAAATACAATATTTTTCCATATTTGACTAACCTCTATAAATTGAAAACTCTCTTCTCATACAAGAATAACACAATAGCATCCACAATGTAGTCTTTAAAGAGTCTTGTTTAGAGGGAGATTTTCTCTCAAATAGTTTTTTTATATTTTTTTATTTAGGTTATTAATAAGTAGGCCAATTGGATGAATCATATCAATTGTATTATGTTTTAGTATGTTTTTCTTTGTCATTTGAATTATCGTTCAATGGTTTGCAATTAGTAGCTTCCGCATGACGCCCTCTCGATTATGAACCCAGCAAGTGGTATCAGAGCCTATGGTTCAATGGTCTGAACCTATGGTTCAAAGATCCGATGATTCGATTGAGGACATTTTAAGATCAAAGTTGCAATCAACTTGGCGATGATGAAGTTTTTTTGTCAAAAAAAAAATTCAAAAATACTACATGTGGTGAAAAAAATTCAAACAAATTTTCAACAATCCTGTTGTTAATCCATCTTTAAAACCAAATCAATTTTCAACTCATGTTTATGGTCAGCTCCAACTTTCAAACCCTGCTTACTTTCAACGCTTGGGCTTCTTTCAACTCGTGCATTTATTTTTAAAGCATGAGACACTCTTAACCTGTGCTCACTTTCAATGCACAAGGCTGTACTTTTGACCCTGTTTACTTGTAACGTAGGGCTCCAATAATATCAACTCTCATGCTTTTATTTTTGATGCATAGGGCTTCAATTTTAACCCATATCAATTTTTAATCATGGTAAGCAGCAGTGATATATGAAGACTATGAGAAGAAGAAGATCAAAATTATTTTCCAGAAAATCAAGATGAAGATTATGTGAAGAAGAAGATCAAAATTATTTTCCAAAAAATCAAGCCAAAAGGGGGAGATTTGTTCGGAGTTTTGCCCTGATTTTTTTACCAAAATTAAGTTTTACTTTTTTTTAGAAGGAAAATAAAAGTAATATCATAATTACTTTTACTTTTCTTTAAAGAAAAATACAAAGTTTTTTCATATTTGACTAACCTCTATAAATTGAAAACTCTCTTCTTATACAAGAATAACACAATAGCATCCACAATGTAGTCTTTAAAAAGTCTTGTTTAGAGAGAGATTTTATTTCAAATAGTTTTTTAATGTTTTTTTATTTAGATTATTAATAAGTAGGCCAATTGGCCGAATCATATCAATTGTATTATGTTTTAGTATGTTTTTCTTTGTCATCTGAATTATCGTTCAATGGTTTGCAATTAGTAGCTTCCGCATGACGCCCTCTCGATTATGAACCCAGCACAATGTTGCACATGTCATTCGGCTGGAGTAACTTCTTGTAACTATGCAACAATAAAGATTTAAAAAAGGTCAATTTCTCTCTTTCCAGAGAAATAATCAAATTTAAAATTGAAGAAAAGTTAGTCTAGGAATTTATCCTGCAACTCGACCATTAACAATCCATGGTCTCCAATCATCAACAATCGAGTAGTTTAGCGATTTAATACATATTTGAGTTGATACAAATGGAGTTTTCATGTCATGATCACCACTGTTCTCAAAACAAAAAAAAGGAAAACAACAAAAAATTAAATTACTACGCTTTAATCACAAGCAAGTTATATGAATCATCAATAAGTAATGTGGCTATGTCCATTTCTTATATTTCTTAGATAAATTAAAGGCAATACATAGATAGATATCTTAACTTGGTCTCAATTAGCAACTAAATACCTAATTTTGAAATGCACATCTAGATACTTTAACTTGATTTTAGTTAGCCTCTTAAAAACCCTAACATTGTTAAGCACATCTAAAATGCACTCCCTTAAAGGTATATATGTAGTGAATAGCATAAGAAACGTATAACTAAGAAAATCATCTGCTATCCTAAAATCATTAACTAAGATTGAAAAATTCAACTAAAGAAGAGGAAGTTTGAAAGAAGTAGGAGAATTTTAGGCAGAAAACTTTGTTGTGGAAGAAGCTCTTGAATTGTATTTTCTTTGGGTTGATTGGATTTGTTTTGGGTTTGTTACAGATGTACAAGACCATCTCGATTTATACTTGTTCATGGATAGTTTTAGAAAATCTTCTAGATACATCTACAAGAAAAATCTGGTAAATTTTTATCTTCTATCTCTACTCTAGAATATCTAGATAATTCTGCAAGATGGCTTATTCAAGATACTACACTAGGACATTCTAGAAAAGTCTATGATATTCCAAAAAAATTAACTTTAATATTTTTCACATTCTTCCTTTAAGTAATTTTTTGAAAGCTACCCCAAACTTGTCGCATAAGAACTAAAGTAAAACTTTGAACCATGCCTTGGTAAAAATCTTAACAGTCCTTTTTTGACTCCTCTTCCTTCTTCAGATGATGAAGATTTTTCATCATTAATCGGTCTTGCAAAGAAATGTCAATATGTACTGATGTACTTGGCTTCACAATATTTTCTTTTGGTCCTTCGCGAACCAAGTGAGTCGTCTACTCACTGAGTTTCATATTGTTGAGTTCCCGAGCTCTTTCTTACTTTTAACTGTCAGTTATATTATTTGGAGAAGAATTTGTTATAGGAAAATTTGAAAATCCAGGGTTAAATATTTTTGAACTCTCTCCTTCCAATGCAACTTCATAATACAGAAATGATTCATTAGTATCAACTTTCTCATTTTAGTCGATGATAATCTGACCATCACTTTCTTGTGAAACCTAAGCACTAGTGTAGGATCCATCACCAGATTTCCTTTCTAACTCTTCAATAACCTGTTTGCCAACTTCAAAGCTTTGAAAAACTATATTGTTTGTCTCACCATCTACTTTAATTAGTTGTTCTGAGTCTGTAACTGACCTTGATATGTCAGATGATTGATTGACTAGGAACTTCAACTCCCACTATATCTCTCTCAATACTATCTCTTGAATGATCATCATTAACATATGTAACTTCAAATAATGTTAGCTCAAGTTCTACTTTAGCATCTTTCATGTTCAAACTGTTATTATTAATTTCAACTATGTTTCTTTGATTTCCTCGGTAGTAATTGCCATATCACAATTCTGAATGTCTTTAGAATATTCTTTCTTCTTATTGATGACATTAGTTCCTTCCTTCTGCACGTGTTGGGTTGTATTATATCTTGAATTCATGATCCAGTCTCTTTCAAAACTGATGGAAGTCAAGGCATCTATTGCCTCTCTCAACTACCAAGCATCTTCCCCAACCTTCTTCTTCTTCCATAACTTTTTAAGTTTGAGCCATGTTGCTTTTCGTGGATCGATAATAACTTTTCATGTGTCCTAATCTACCACATCGATAACATTTGAGAGACTTATTACTATAATTATTAGAATACTTTTCTAGCGGGCTTGAACCACCCGAGGTTCTCTAGATTTTTCTTTTAAGTTCTTCGCATCGGCTATAAGAGTTTTTTCTTCCCCTTCTTTGAAAAATACATTAGCCAACTGGTTGGCTAGTAACTCCTTTGATGATAACAATTTTTTAAATTCTTCCATGGATAGTTGTTGAGTCCATCCTTGAATTGCTGTCACAAAGGGAATATATTTTAGCTTCAAATCATAAATAATAATTCTATGTATTTGTGCTTCAGAGATAGCCTTGTCTGAATTTAATAAAGATATCTCAGAACATAAGTTTTTAATTTTCAAGAAATACTCGGCAATAGAAAGATTGCCTTGCATAGTGTTTGCCAATTCATTCTCCAAAATCTATAGTCGATCTTCATTCTTCTTGTTGAAAAACTGATTGAGGGTCCTCCATATTTCATGAACTAAGTTACAACTTATGATATGGTCAAATAAAGTGGAGGAGATGGGCCTCTTCTAGATGAACTCTACTTTCGCATTAATTTGCATCCACTTCTTGTATTCATTACTATATTCTAGTCCGTCAACCAGAGAACTTGTGTTACTTTTATTAACAACATCCCACAAGGTATGATTTCATACATGTCCTTCATACCTTATAATTAGACTGACACAACAACTTCATTCTCAGTCCATTAATGTGATCGTTGAAATTCATACATGCAAACTAGTTAAATCTACCATCAGCCCGATCTTGAAATAGTATCACGAAGCTAACATGTGGCTATGACTCTGATACCATGTACAGAAGAAACGTATAACTAAGGAAACCTTCTACTAGACCAAGATCATTAACTAAGATAGGAAGATTCAACTAAAAAAGATGAAGCTAGAGAGAAGTAGAAAAATTTTAGGTAAAGAACTTTGTTGTGGAAGAAACTTTTGAATTGGATTTGC
The DNA here is from genome assembly GCA_030864215.1 of Capsicum pubescens. Classification (NCBI taxonomy): domain Eukaryota; kingdom Viridiplantae; phylum Streptophyta; class Magnoliopsida; order Solanales; family Solanaceae; genus Capsicum; species Capsicum pubescens. The sequence continues at coordinate 242,770,915 of CM061538.1, forward strand.
CTTGGTTAATTGGATTTTCTTTTTCTTGGTTACAAATGTACAATGCAGGACATCACTATTGATAGTCTGGATGTACATTTTCAAAGTTGAGGTATTTAGAAGTCGCACTTATGTCAAATTGAAGTGTCTAGTTGGTCACAATGAAAGATAGGGTGTTTAACTATTAATAGAGGCCCAGTTAAAATGTTTATCTTTGTATTTATGCTTAATTAACCGTATAATATTGTATTACCTGTAAATAAGATATCTCAAGCCTTGAGGAGTCGTTTGGTTGCACTACTAAATAAACTCAAAAAATGACCACAAAAAAACGACCACAAATGATCGGTTTTTAATTTTTAGAAAGAAAAAAAAATTAAAAGCGACCACATGTGGTCGCTTTTATATTTTAAAAAATTAAAACAATTATTTCAATAATTTTTATATTAATTATTATTTATTTTACAAATTAAAATTAAAATAAAATAACAAAACCGACCACTAGTGGTCGCTTTTAAAAAATATATATATAATTGAAGAAAAAATTTAAAAACCGACCACATGTGGTCAGTTTTTAAAAAAAATATTTTTAATTTATTTTTTAAAAAAACCGACCACAAGTGGTTGGTTTTTAATTTAAAAAAAAAAGTGGTCGGTTTTTAATTAAAATAAAAAATTAATTCAAAAAAAATGACCACTCGTGGTCGGTTTTTGAAGTAAAAAAAATAAAAAGGTAAATAATATTTTGTAAACAATAAATATATATATATTTAATCAAATATATATATTAGTTTCATTAAAAATAATTATTTATGTAAGGTAATATATATATATATATATATATTTGAAATTACACTGATCACACGTAGTCGATAACTAGTATAATAATAATAAAAATCAATCATTCTTAAATTTTGTGAAAAAATTACACTAAAAATATATATCAAATAAAATAAATAAATTATGTTAAACATAATCTTTATCTTTTACTTATGTTTCAATATATAAAATAAATATTTTCCTTCGTATATACGTTAAATGACGTTAAACATGCATAATCTTTGTATAATGAATATGTGTATATATATCATACCGTTGAGATAATGATATTATGTTACTATTTCAGTCATAATAATGTAATATATAACCGATAATTCATCAGAATATAATGAACGTGTTCTATTATAAGGTAATATACTTGTGGATATGATATATATACGCATTCAAGAGTTCATATATATAAAATCTTTATATATATATATATATATATATATATATATATCATGTAGTGATCGATTGATGAACGATGTAGTCAAAACCTAGTAGAATATAATTAAGCTAATAATTAAATATAATTAATTGATCACTCATTAGAGTATGTATATGAAATACGTCGCATTATATTATTGGATAATATACTCATATACATATGTGATATATATAGTACGTATTTAGAACTTGATATAGTCGATAGTGTGTATATGTTTGTGTATGTATAGGTATATATATAGTATATACATATCATATAGTGAAGGTATATTAATGACATAAGATAATCTAATCGATAATTCATCTGAGTATTTGTGATATAAGTTATCTATTATTATGGGATAGTAAAATCGTGTATGTGATGTTTAAAGTACGTATTTGAAAGCTGATAGACAATTGAATATATGTATATATATGTATATCTCGTGTAGTGACGTATGCAGTCATCGAAATTAAAGCTAGATAACTGAATCTATATATCAAAATATTTTGAATGATACGTTAATATATATCATACTATTGAGGAAATATATATACTATTTTGTGTCGATGTAGACACACGTATGTTGTTGAAGTTGTAATAATGTAAGACAAGTATTACGCAGTATAATTGAGGGGGGGAAGGAGACCAAAAATTGAATCTTGAAACTGGCATATACTTACCATTTTCTTTGAATTTCAAATTTTGAACGACCAACAAATTTTGGCGGTGAATTAGAGTTTTTTTGCTTCCAAGTTTTGTTTCTGAGTATTTATGATATACATTGTATATTATTATGGGGTAGTAAAATCGTGTATGTGATGTTTATAGTAAGTATTTGAGAGTTGATATAAATAATTGAATATATGTATTTATACATATCTCGTGTAATGACATATGCAGTAATCGAAAGCTAGATAACTGAATCTATATATCAAAATATTTTGAATGATACATTGATATCATATTACTGAGGAAATAGATGTACTATTTTGTATCAATATAGATACATGTATATTCTTGAAGTTGTAATAACGTAAGACAAGTAATCGATAATTTATCTGATTAAAACGTTGTATTACGAGGTATATATATATATATCATATTTAAAATCTAATTAACCAAAAATTTATCTTAATTTACAAAATTAATTGATATTATTATACGATTGGGGAAATATACTACTCGTGTTAATGTGATGATAAAATAACTAATTATCTAATTTAAATATATACGCGTTGTATTAAATTATTTGAATATTTTTATAAATATTATAGAATTTATTAAAAAATTATTTTATTAAAAATTAATTGTAATTCATTAATTCATTTTAATTTATTAGTAGTAGTTTGTTAAACATTAATTTAATGTCAATGGAACTTAATTTAAAAAAAAAATTAAGTTCAACTAACCCGACCCGACCCGACCCAACAAAAATAATAAAACATCAAAACACACACACACCTAATCCTGAACCTGCGATCTCATCAGCAACACATACACCCGCACCCACCAACACACAGCAACACACACATCGCGATCTACTCCAGCTAGGTACTCCGGCGACGACAGCTCGGGTATGAAGCTATATTTGTGTTGCTTTTATGATTTTTTGAGATTCTTGAATTCCTTTTATGGTTTAGTTTGTTGTTTTAGATATGGGTTTCGCTTGATTGAAGTTATTCATGGTACAAATCCCTTAAAATTTGAGTCTTTTGAATCTTTAACTATGAAATTTTGAGGTTGTTGATTTGCTTTTATGGTAGCTTTTGATATGAGTTTTGTGGTGTTGAAGTTATTATTGATTGAAATTCCTCAAAGTTTGAATCTCTAGTTCTGATTTGTTGAGATTCTTGATTTACTTTTATGGTTTTAGTATCTTTAGTAGATTTTAGTATCTTTAGTATCTTTAGTATCTTGAAATCCCTAATTTAGTATCTTTGAGTTAGATTTTAGCTAAAGTTTACGAATTTGAGTTCGAATTACCTAAATTTTGGTTAGTCTTGACATTTACTAGAATTTGAGTTCTAATAATTTTACTATTTGACAGATTACTAATCCGGTATAAGGATTGTTTTGCTAATTTTTCTGGTGACTGCTTATCGATCTCTTTCAATTTAATTTAGGCCAAGCAAAGGTAAGTTTTTATCTTCTTGTTATTGTTCATATTGAAGTCTAGTGAATTCGTGTGTGGCCTTGTTCGATTCACTAGCATTATTGTTATCTTTTTGTTATTGTTCATATTAAAGTCTAGTGAAGCCGTGTGTGGCCTTGTTCGATTCACTATCATTGTTGTTGACATCTTGTTCATCTTATTGTTGCTTGTTTTGAATGTGGTTTGTTTAATTTGGTGACTTAGTTGGTTGAAAATGGTTAAGTGTAGGGACTTTAAAGGGAATTTTTTTGTTTTTAATGTGGCTTGGTAGGTGACTTAGTTGGATGAAAATAGTTAAGTGTAGGGACTTTAAAGGGGATTTTTTTGTTTTGAATGTGGTTTGGTAGGTGACTTAGTTGGTTAAAAATGGTTAAGTGTAGGTACTTTAAAGAAAATTTTTTTATTGTGAATGTGGTTTGGTAGGTGACTTAGTTGGTTGAAAACAGTTAAGTGTAGGGACTTTAAATGGAATTTTTTTGTTTTGAATGTGGTTTGATAGGTGACTTAGTTGATGAAATTGGTTAAGGGTAGGGACTTTAAAGGGAATTTTTTTGTTTTAAATATGGTTTGCTAGGTGACTTAGTGGGTTGGAAATGGTTAAGTGTAGGGACTTTACAGGGAATTTTTTTGTTTTGAATGTGGTTTGGTAGGTGACTTAGTTGGTTGAAAATGGTTAAGTGTAGGGACTTTAAAGGGAATTTTTTTTGTTTTGAATGTGGTTTGGTAGGTGACTTAGTTGGTTGAAAATGGTTAAGTGTAGGACTTTAAAGGGGATTTTTTTTATTTTGAATGTGGTTTGGTAGGTGATTTAGTTGGTTGAAAATGGTTAAGTGTAGGAACTTTAAAGGGTAATTTTTTATTTTGAATGTGGTTTGGTTAGTGACTTAGTTGCTTGAAAATGGTTAAGTGTGGGGACTTGATAACGCTCAATCTACAGCTCTCGTAGGAGTGTAAAGCGGTCGTTAGCAAATATAGAACCCAACAGGGTTGGGTGTCGATCCCACAGGGAATAGCTTGGCCAACAAGTAAGCAAAATTACTAAACTTTTGGTGCAAGTCTCGTAAAAAGGGGGGATTTGTAATGTGTCTCCAAAATAATTAAATAAAAGCTGAAAATAGCAAAGTAAAAGAGAAAGATTGTTACGTAAGTTGTAAACAATGAGAATTGAGGCGTTGGGGTTATGTCCACCTTCTGAGGTATACATCTCTATTGGCTATGAGTGTGTAGAATTCTGACATGCAACTGCTTATAGAGAATTGTATTCGATGGTAAATCCAGGCGTCTTTCGACCTATTCGAGGATTATTTCACTTTTAACTCTTTCGAGCTTAAAGCGTGTCTAACGGTACGAATTCTCCAAGAGGTTAGTCCAGTTACGGCACTAGCTTTTTAGTAGGGAATTTTAGGGGGTGACCCTACTACCTTGACATTATCTCTTTTCCAGACAGATAACCTTTCTTTCGAACAAGTTAAATGTTATACTGGCGTATTCTTGCGTTTGCAACCACAAAGAATGTAGACTAAGATGAAGAGAATAATGATATAAGCAGTATACGTGTCGCGAACACACAAACTCACAGCAATAGATAGTATCTCATACGGCTTCCATAACCCCAACAGAAAAGTTTAGTTACCCATGAATGCGAAGGAGATCACGATTGACATTGTTGTTATACCACAAGATTGAGTAATTTCGTGTAGATTAGGTGGTAGGCGTGAGGCGTGAATTCCTAGGCAAAGTAACGATTCTCTTGTTGTGGAATTTAAGAATAGAAGAGTAGAAGAAGAAAAATAGAATTAATGGAAAGATTAGAAGAGTTGTAGAATTGTTTGTAGTGGAAGATGAGAGGGATGGAAGGAAGTGTTGTGGTCTCCCCCCGCATTCCTCAAAATCTCTAGCATGATAGGGTATTTATAATACCCATATCCTAATCCTACTAGATAAATAAAATATCTAACCAAATCCTACTAGGCTAATGTAATACTTAACCCAATTGTACTAGGTTAATGTAACATTATCATAATCCAAATAAACTAATGAAATACATAACCCAATTGTACTAGGTTAATGTATCATTGTCCAAATCCAACTAAGTTACTGCAAATCCCCAAAGTCTTCAGAAATGTTGTTTTAGCCCGGGACAGATTTTCCATGCAGCAGTTTTGGTCCTTAGGTGTGTAAAGCCATAAAATGCTGAATTCTGCATCATTTATACCTGAAACTTTACTAATCATGTTCGTTAGCTCATTTACAGGAAAAAGGACTAAAAGTGCATGAAATATATACTTTGTTCTCAAAACTAGGCTAAAATATGGGCAAAATATATTGATATAGGCGTGTAAATTCGCCTATCATCAGGACTTTAAAGTGGATTTTTTAGTTTTGAATGTGGTTTGGTAGGTGACTTAGTTGGTTGAAAATGGTTAAGTGTAGGAAATTTAAAGAGAATTTTTTTGTTTTGAATGTGGCTTGATAGGTGACTTAGTTGCTTGAAAATGGTTAAGTGTTGGGACTTTAAAGAGAATTTTTTTGTTTTGAATGTGGTTTGGTTGGTGACTTAGTTGCTTGAAAATGGATAAGTGTGGGGACTTTAAAGTGGATTTTTTTGTTTTGAATGTGGTTTGGTAGGTGACTTAGTTGCTTGAAAATGGTTAAGTGTAGGGACTTTAAAGAGAATTTTTTTTTTTTTTGAATGCAGTTTGGTAGGTGACATAGTTGGTTGAAAATGGTTAAGTATAGGGGCTTTAAAGGGAATTTTTTTTTTTTATGAATACGGTTTGGTTGGTGACTTAGTTGGTTGAAAATGGTTAAGTGTGGGGACTTTAAAGTGGATTTTTTTTGTTTTGAATGTGGTTTGATAGGTGACTTAGTTGGTTGAAAATTGTTAAGTGTAGGGACTTTAAAGTGAATTTTTTTATTTTGAATGTGGCTTGGTAGGTGACTTAGTTGCTTGAAAATGGTTAAGTGTATGGACTTTAAAGGAAATTTTTTTGTTTTGAATGCGGTTTGGTTGGTGACTTAGTTGCTTGAAAATGGTTAAGTGTGGGGATTTTAAAGTGAATTTTTTATTTTGAATGTGGTTTGGTAGGTGACTTAGTTGGTTGAAAATGGTTAAGTGTAGGGACTTTAAAGGGATTTTTTTTGTTTTGAATGTAGTTTGGTAGGTGACTTAGTTGGTTGAAAATGGTTAAGTGTAGGGGCTTTAAAGGGGATTTTTTTGTTTTGAATGTGGCTTGGTAGGTGACTTAGTTGCTTGAAAATGGTTAAGTGTAGGGACTTTAAAGGGAATTTTTTTATTTTGAATGTGGTTTGGTAGGTGACTTAGTTGGTTGAAAATGGTTAAGTGTAGGAACTTTAACGGATATTTTATTATTTTGAATGTGGTTTGTTAGGTGACTTAGTTGCTTGAAAATGGTTAAGTGTAGGGACTTTAAAGTGATTTTTTTTGTTTTGAATGCAGTTTGGCTGGTGACTTAGTTGCTTGAAAATGGTTAAGTGTGGGGACTTTAAAGTGAATTTTTTTGTTTTGGATGTGGTTTGGTTGGTGACTTGATTGAATTTTTGTTACTTGATCTAATTAGTTGAATCTGATTGATTGCGTAGATGGAACCTAATTATAACTGGTTATATCAACGGAACAATGATAATAGAATGGGTATTAAGGAAGAATTTGTTGAAGGTGTCAAAAGATTTGTTGAACATGCTAAGACACTTGATGTTTGAACACATTTTGGGGCTATTCGTTGTCCTTGTATTAGATGTGATGGTATAAATCTTGTAAGTGAAGAAGGTGTAAAGGAACATCTTTATAGAAAGGGGTGTCACGAGGACTTTTTAAGATTGTGTGGTATTCATGGTGATGTTGTGCAAAATAACTTTATTGTTGGAGAAAGTAGTAGGTCTGCAAGGCATAATGAATATCAAGATACTAGGATGACAGAAATGGTGCACGATGCTTTTGGGATGCAACACGGAGGAGACTTTAGGGAAAATGTCAAAGATGTTCCTAATAGTGAGGCGGGCAAATTCTATGAACAATTGCATGTTGCTAGTCATTCTTTGTTTGACGGGTCTTCGCACTCTCATTTGTCTGTTGTTGTTAGATTATTAAGTATTAAATGTGACTGGAATATTGCTGAAGGAGGAATGGACTCAATGATAGACCTAATTAAAGAGTTAGTTGACCCCGGCTTGGAGGTTCCTGATTCTTTCTATAAGGCGAAAAGATTAGTGTCAAAGTTAGGTCTCTCCTAGGTTAGAATTGATTGTTGTGAAAATGGTTGCATGTTATACTTTAAGGAAGATGCTAACCTAGAGTCCTGTAAGTTTTGTCAGCACCCTCGATATAAGCGTGGTTCTAGTAGAAATCAAATTGCTATTAAGGTGATGCATTATTTACCTCTAATACCAAGGTTGAAGAGGTTATATGTTTCAAACCGCTCAGCTCCTCATATGAGATGGCACGGTGAAAATAGAAAGCCCACTGGTGTTATGTGTCATCCATCTGATGGAAAGGCTTGGAAGTATTTTGATGCAACTTATCCAGATTTTGCAGCTGAGCCACGAAATATTCGTTTGAGATTATGTGCAGATGGGTTCTCTCCTTTTTCAGTTTGTGCTGCGCCATATTCATGTTGGCCTGTATTTATCACCCCTTTTAATCTTCCTCTTGAAATGTTGATGACTAGTCCCTATATATTTTTGAATAATGTTGTTCCTGGCCCGCGTAATCTAAAAAGTGGAATAGATGTCTACTTGCAACCTTTGATCGATGAACTTCAAATTTTATGGCATGAGGGTGTTGAAACTTGGTACATCTCACTTAAACAGAATTTCTATCTGCGTGCATATATAATGTGGACTGTTATGATTTTCCTGCTTATGGAATGTTGTCTGGGTGGATGATAGCTGGAAAGCTGGTTTGTCCATACTGCATGGAAAAAACAAAATCTTTCACATTGTGAGCAGGAAAAATTCATGGTTTGATTGTCATCATTTTTTCTTGCCACCTGATCATGAATTTAGGAGACTCAAGAATGCATTCAGAAGGAATAGAAGGGAACGGATGGTCCACCTCCAAGGCTGCCTGGTCTTGACGTCTGGGAAATAGTTTAGGATTTGCCTAAAGCTAGTAAGGAATGATTGTACAGGCTTAATGGATATGGTATTTCGCATAACTGGACTAAGCAAAGTATATTTTGGGAGTTAGAATATTGTCCAAATAATTTACTTAGAAATAATATTGAGTCATGCATACTGAGAAGAACTATTTTGACAACTTGTTCAACACAGTTATGGATGTCACCGGCAAAACAAAGGATAATCCTAAGGACAGACTTGACTTACCAGAATATTGCAACCGCAGAGAATTACACTTACAGCAGGGGCCCAACGGCAATGTTCTTAAATCTAAGGCTAGTTTACATTCAAGTTGGACCAAAAGCGTCAACTATGTGAGTGGGTTCAAAGTTTGAAGATGCCCAATGGATATGCCTCAAATTTAGGAAAGAGGGTTGATATGGCACAAGAAATTTTGCATGGAATGAAAAGCCATGATTGTCATGTTTTATGGAACAATTACTTCCAATTGTTTTAATTGGTTTACCTGAAAACATATGGAAACCAATAGCAGAGATCAGTTTGTTCTTCAAAGACTTATGTGCCACCACATTAAAATAAGAAAATCTGGCGTGAATGGAAAGTAATATTGTTGTTATCACCAACAAGCTGGAGAAGATTTTTCTGCCAGCATTCTTCGATGTGATGGAACATCTTCCCATTCACCTTGTGCACGAAGCTCGGCTAGGCGGTCCAGTTCAAACTAGGTGGATGTATCCATCGAACGGTAAGCATTTGCAACATATTTAAATTCATACATATCTTTTTTAAATATAGTAAACATCTAACCTTAAGATTGTACAGGACAATTGGAAAATTGAAAAGGAATCCCAAAAACAAACATAGGGTGGAAGGTTCTATAGTTGAGGCATATCTTGCAAGAGAAACTTCTCAATTTCTTTCATACTACTTTCGTGATGAAGTTGCTTGTTCAAGAAACCAACTGAATCGTCATCAGGACGATGTGAATAAGCCTTATTTGCAACCGATATTAATTTTTAATCAATCTGGTTGTAAGTCTAAAAAGACCATACCTCAGTGGCTCACTCCCACGGAGCGCAAATCAGTAACTTTGTATGTCTTGTTGAATTGCCCAAAAATTGAGCCCTTTCTGAAGTAAGGAGATTAAAATTTTAAAATATCTTATTTGTTTACTCATTCCCTTAAAGAAACTAATTGTGTTTCGCATGTTGGATGTTCAGTTCATTTAAGACTCAATTCCACGAAAATCAAGTGTATGCATCCGTTGCAATGTGGTTTAAAAATGAGGTTCGTAAGTGTATTAATATTTCTACTAAGTTTAAACATTTACATATTCCTCAACTAAAATATATATATGTATAATATTTTTAGGTACACCATTCACCAAATGCATCCGCATACGATCAGCTCTTGAGAGATATTTCTTTGGGTCCAGTTGAAGCTAATGCAATGTCCCAATACAAAGTAAATGGGTTTAAATTTTTCACCGAACAACACTCCAGAACAAGGAAAACAAACAATAGTGATGTTTGGGTTAAGGGTGATGATGATGTTGATTACTTTGGCATCATACACGAGATCGTAGAACTGGAGTATGTTGGTTTCCCAATAAAAAAAATTATCCTCTTTCGATGTAAGTGGTTTGATCCAAGAACAAGAGGCATAAGAGTACATAAGGAGCATAACATCATTGAAGTGAAGCACAATAGGTCGTATCCTATTTACGATCCATTTGTTCTAGCGCAAAATGCTAAACAAGTTTATTATGCTCCTTTTTCATTGCACAATGACAAGTCTGATCGGTGGGCTATAATCAAAACAAAGCCTATAGGTCGGGTGAAAGTTGAGAATGTGCTGGAGACTGCGTATCAAAATGAAATGCAGATTGATCACCAGCCAGTGGATGTTGAATTAGTGGATGGTTTGAATCACCCAAAAAATATATTTGAAGAAGTTAATATTGCGGAAGAAGAGGCTAAGTGGGTAGGAGATGAGGAAACCTCCGAAAAGGGTGAATGGTTTAGTGGAGAGTCTTCAAAAGAGGAGGGTTAGTTGTGTAGGTTGTATTTATTATGTATTGATGTCTTTATGCTTTGTACTAAATATTTACCTTTATGTTTCTTGTTTAAGATTGATATGTAATATACTGTTTAAGATTGTTGTTTTCACTTTTTCATGATTTATATAGTAATAAAAATATTCTTGTCTATATCTCGTGTTGTTGGAGCGATTTGAAATGTGAATTAGTAACTTGAAATTAGTTACTTGGAATGTTTTCTTATATATTCATTTTGTAGGAACTAACTACTTGTTAACTTTACATAATTTAGATGTCAGGCAGAGGTGACAAGGGTAAGGGAAAAGTTGATACTACGAAAGAAAAAAAGAAAAGACAATCTCTGCCTTATAGATGACCGACAGGTATTCATATATCTGAGGGTCGATTTGTTGATGCGACATCACGACCCTCATATTCTAGGTCGTCCGAGGATTCGATACCTACTCCTACGTATGTGGGACCACTTCATGGGTCTACACCAACTCATTCTTCTCGTATGATCATGCCACCACCAGAACTGTACTATCGGACGGCCGCTGGCCCATCCAGACATCTACCATCATCGATACCCTCCTGCAGCAGTCACTCAGCTTTGCACAGTGATTTTACTGGATCTATTGGGTTGTCGAATCTTCAACTTGGAGGCACTCCATCTGGTTCTTCAGATCCTTCCACGCCAGTGCATCCACCATCACTTACTAGGTAGCCAGGAGACAGAGATAATTCTGGGAGGATTTATCTTGTTCCATTTGCGAAAGGGTAAGATTTCTAAATATAATAACGTTATTCGGTTTTTCATTACTATATTATTATGCTCTATGAAATTACAGTTTGATTTTGTGTTGTAGGTTTAGGCCAGATGCTGGAGTTGGAAAAAAGGCCCAAATATACATTTCTCGGCACTTCAACGGCTACTGGACCAGCTGGCAAAAGGTTCTAAAAATTAACAGGGAAAGAATGTTTGAAGAATTTAAGGTAAGGATTTAACTTATCAACTACTTATTAACACTTTGTTAGAACAAAAGATTGAATATTATATTTTTATTGTAAAAATTTTACTGGTGGGATTATGCAAATACATTTTTTATAAAGAGGAACTTTTTCATAAGATGTAGAGCCAGATTTAACGGTCTCTTGGATTATGTCTGAACCAAATTGGTAAAATCTAAGAAGATTCCTGAAGCCGCATGGCAACTGTATCTTCGCCATTGGAGTAGCCAAGAATACCAATTATTGAGGAAAAAAGAAAAGAAAGTTTGGGCATCATCCAAGGGTGGCTCCCTACATACTGCGGGTGCCAGAAGTACTCTTGTTGTGCTGGAAAAAATGGTATGTAACTTTTATAGTTTTAACTGTTTGTTTCTATTTAAATTTTTTTATTATTTGAACATTGATAATTTTTTCATATGCAGGAAAAAGAAAAGGGTAGGAAAATACCAACTGATGAGCTATTCGAGGAGACTCGTCTGAGAAAGAAAAAGAACCCCACTGATGAAGATGTCTGGGTTGAAGCTCGTGCAAAAGTTGTCCACGTAAGAAACAAATTTTGAATTTATGAATCTTTTTCTCAAAGTTGATATAATTCAATTATAACTACTTTAATATTTTTTTGACTTTTAGTATTAACTTTACTTTGAATATAGGACGAATATACGCGTCTTGTTGGTGAGTATCGTAGTAGTCAACCTCCTGAAAGTCAGGGTGACCCAATACCCCAACATGTAAAAGAGGAGTTATGGGAAAAAGTTATGGGTCCTGCAAATAGAGGCCATTTCTACGGATACCACAAAAAAAAATTGGCAATAATATTAGGCGTTCATCCGGCGTTGCATACTCTAGCTCTTCAGTTGATAGAGAAACCATTGAAATACTAGAAATACGGTTTCTAAACTCACTGAAGAGCTTGCTGCACACAGAGAGAGGTTTGCTGAAAAGAGAGAGAGGCAGAAGAAGACGGAGGAGGCAACAACATCACTAATCAGGATGCTGCAGCAATAGTTCAGCTATTTTATTCAGACTGCGGGAATTATTCCTCTGTGTCCTGGTGATGCAGTTCAGGCTGCAAAAGGAAGCACAAATGAGGATATGGAAGATGAAGTCGACTTCGATGATGATGACTTTTAGATTTTTTATTTTTGTATGTGTTGTACTTTGAATTTAGACATTTTGTTGTTTGAAACTATTGTTGTAATTTTTTTATACTCACTTTTGTTGGACATTTTGTATGTGTTGTACACTTTTGAAAGTATTTACATTTGGTTTTTTGTTGTTGTTGTTGTTGTATTTACATTTGGTTACTGTTGTATTGCATTGTTGTTGTTGCATGCTGTATTTGGGTTTTGATTTTTATTTTTAAAAAAAAATCCCAGAAAAACCGACCACTTGTGGTCGTTTTTTTTTTCCTAAAATTATTTTTTTCAATTTTAATAAAATAATAATGAATTTTTAAAATATATATATATATATATATATATATATATTTAAAAAAACCGACCACTTCTAGTCGTTTTTTTAAAAACTACCACTACTTTACCGACCACACTCTTTGGTTGGTTTTGTGGTCGGAAATTGGGGAAAACCGACCACTTGTGGTCAGTTTTTGTGGTCGGTTTTCTCCTTTTTTTTGTAGTGTTGGGAAAGAGTTGTCCAGGAATAATTAATTCCAGGATTAGTTATCCCGGAATTATCCAGGATTAGTTATCCCGCATTGTATATGGGATAACTTATCCCATTACTATGGTGTAAATGGTGGGATAAATAATCCTGGTACTAACTAATACCTCCAACATGGAATAAAATAATCCTTCATTTTATCCCAGGACTACTTATCCCTTATACCTCACACCAAATGACCCGTTAGTGATAAGATATGCATGATACGGTATATTGTTGTTGGCATTTCGTGTAAAAGGCAAGTTGCTCCTGCATTGTTCCCATATTCTACTTGTCCCCTACGGTTGATATATATCACTCATTACTTAGAGCTTGTTTCACCAAGCTTGTAAAACATATAACCATTCCAGTTTTTCCTTTTATGATTTTGTACCTTTCGAACGTGAAGAGCTTCTCTAACATTGTCTGTATTGGCCCAAATCCCGGAGAGTTTCATCCAATTGCCCTACAAAATATCATAAAAAAATAAATACAAATAATATAGATCAAATATAAAATGATATTAGTAGAAATTAATCAAAATCTTACTAGATATTTTATTGATCCATGAAGTGTAGTAGCCATGGATCTTCTTGAGCCATACGAATGGTGAGCCCTTAAAGAGACAGGATAACAAATGAGCTCTAGAATATGACTTTCAACAATTCCTTTACGCAACTGCAGTAAACGATTTTTGCAGTTAATTAATTTTGGCAGAAAATTATTTATTCACTTTCTCCAAATTAATTGATGCATGATACTTGTCATATGTTCCTTTAGTCTAAAATTTAAGTATAGGTTAGTAATTCCATATATATTGAATGCGAGTACATATTAATTAAAAATAGTACAACCACTACTAACCGAATTGAAAGTACGCATATCTCTTGAACAAAGTGCATTGCTTGTGTCGATATGGTTGTACTCTTCTCCACAGTTAGCTACTTATGATTGTTTAATAAAAAATAATTAAAGTCACATTATTGGCTCAATTGATTGGCTACCTGAACTTTCATCATATTGGTGAGAGTTCGATTCTTCACCTAATTGTAAGATCTTCTCTCCCATTTTCGCTACCTCCATTTTTTTCCTTTTAAAAAAATACGTACCTTAATTGGTGGGTGTTAACAGGGTAATTGTACTAAATGGAAAAGGATCAAATTTACCCCTCTACTTTAAAAAAAATGGCTAAATATATCCTTTGTCATACTTTTGAGCCAAATTTACCCTTGTTGTCATACTCTGGGTCAAATCACTACTAAAAATGGTTAAAAAGCGACGGACTGTGTCGCTTTAAAAAGCGAAGAGAAAAGCGACGTTGGTCATCGCTTTAAAAAATAATTTATATTTTTTTAATAAAAGAGACGGACAGTGTCGTAATTTATCAAAAAATAATTATTATTATTTTTTAAAAAGCGACGTAGTCCGTCGATTTTTAAATTTAATTTTTATTTTTTTTTATTTTTGTTAAAAGCGACGGACAACGTCACTATAATTTTTATTTTTTAAAATATTAATTCTAGAAAAGCGACGCTATCCGTCGCAATTTGTAACTATTTTTATTTTTTTATATTTTTTACAAAAAGCGATGCTGTCCGTCTCTTGAACAAAAATTAATTTTTTGAAAAGCGACGTTGTCCGTCTCTTTTTAAATTTAATTTTTATTTTTGTTTATTTTTATTAAAAGCGACGAACAACGTCGCTATGATTTTTATTTTTTAAAATATTAATTCTAGAAAAGCGACATTGTCCGACGCAATTTATAATTATTTTAAAGTTTTCTTTATTTTTAAAAAAAATGACGGACAACGTCGTTTTTTTTAAATTAAATAAAAATTATTTTTTTGAAAAGCGACGTTGTCCGTCATTTTTTAAATTTAATTTTTATTTTTATTTATTTTTATTAAAAGCGATGGACAACGTCGCTATAATTTTTATTTTTTAAAATATTAATTCTAAAAAAGTGACGTAGTCCGTCGCAATTTGTAAATATTTTTAATTTTTCTTTTTTTTTTCAAAAAGCGACGAACAACGTCGCTTTTGTTAAAACTAAATAAAAATCAACTTTATGAAAACGACACTGTCTTTCGATATTTGATTTTTAATTTACTATTAAATAAATAATTTTTATATTAAAAAATTAAATGTATTCAATTATTTATTGATTTCATTGATATCATACGATTGATTGATAAAAAAATAGACTGTTGAAGTTATAATATAATAATATAATCTAAATTAAATGATAATTTATCATTATATATAAACAAAATGTTGTATTACGAGGTAATTTACATGTGTATGTGATGTATCTAATACATATTGTGAATTTTATAGTCAATCAACTGTATATATTGAATACATTGATGTCATACGATCGATTGATCAAGGTAATAATATATTTTTGAAATTATAATATAATAATATAAGTTAAATTAAACGATAATTCATCAGAGTAGAAATAAAATACGTTGTATTATGAGGTAATATACTCGTGTATGTGATGTATATAGTTAAAAGCTAGCTAACTGAGTCTATATATCCAAATATTATGAATAATATGTTAACATCATATGATCGAGCTAATAATACACTATTGAAGTTATAATAATGAAGCCAATTAACCGACAATTCATCATATTAATACGTTGTATTAACGTAATCGAAATCTCCAATTTAATATTTTTTAACCCAGTTTTTAATCCCAATTTCACTATTTTTTTCTTGAAATTAGGGGTGTGCATCGGTCGATTCGATTTGATTTTAAATATTATCGGTTTTGTTTATCGGTTATCGATTTTTAAATAAGTTAAACCAATAATCAAATCAATAAGAAAAATCCCTACATGATGTGTTTTAGTTTACAAGAATCTTCAAGCTTGAATAGGTTTTCGAGAAGGTCTGCGTACACTGTACCCTCCACAGACCTAATTTGTGGGACTAAATCGGTTTAATTGTGTTGACACCCAATTTTGACCTCATATTTTTTACAAATATATTGTCTAGTTTTTCATTATTATTATTATTATTATTATTATTATTATTTATAACATTTATTTAAATAATAGTCTAAATTAAATCAGTTTATCTGATTTATTTATTTTCTGACCCAATTTTTTACCATAATATACCAATATTAGCCTAGTTTTATTCAATTTATTACAATTATAGAAAATTTGTGACACAATTGAAAATTTACGTAAATTTTGATCAAATTTTCAACCTTTAAATCTCAGTCGTCGATCAAACCTAATCCAACGGCTGAGATGAAATTACCCTCTCTTTCCTTTTAAAACACATAAGCCCTCTCATTATTATTATTATTATTATTATTATTATTATTATTATTATTATTATTATTATTATTATTATTAGTAGTAGTAGTAGTAGTAGTAGTAGTAGTAGTAGTAGTAGTAGTAGTAGTAGTAGTAGTAGTATTAGTATTATTATTATTATTACATTTATTAAACTAGAAGCCACTCTTATTTAATTTTTCTTTCTTGTGTTTAATTATTAGCCAATCTTTTATTTCAATTAGTATCAATTTTAGCCAAAATTAAATATCAATATAAATTCTGATTTAAATCCTAATTGACCTACTTTTAAATACCTTAATCTCAGTCGTTGATCAAAGTTGATCCAACGGCTGAGATCAGATCAACCAATCTTTCCTTTTAAACAAAAAATCAAACCCTATCCTCATTTTCTCCCTCAAACATCTGTCTCTCTCCCCTATATTCTCTCTCTCTCTCTCTAAGACTCACTATAACAAACGCATCTTGCTCTCCCTCTCTCCTCCCTTTCCGCCTCGCCCATTTTTTGGTGAAACCATGCCGGCGAAGCCCCTCAAGCCATCGCCAACAGCTCCCACCATTTGCGACAAATAGCCACCGATGAGCCAGCCTCCGATGCCAGACGAACTAGCCCCATGCTGGACGAACCAGCCTCTGTGCCACCAACCACCAGTCACCAATCAACGCTGCAGCCATCGACCAGAGCCTGACCCTTGGTGGACAAGTATTTATTCGATCTCTATTCAACATTTATAAGTCAACATAGTATATAAATTCTTGTGGTTGTCCATGATAAGTGTTATACCTTAAGCTTGAATTGTGATTGAAAATGTAAGGAAGATTATTAGGATTGTAGTGCTAGTACATCGAACTTATCTAGTAGATTGACTTAATCTATGCATGAATTTATGTTAAGTACTTTGCTAGTTAATGTGGTAGTGCGGATCTGAGGTGTGTCTTGTTTTTATATGGAGTAGTTAGTTGTGGATTTATACTTTAGGTGAAAAGTTTTAAGGAATAACTTAGTATTATTATATATGGTGATACATCAACCGCTAGAGTAAGATGATAATGGTTCAGCTTAGAATGACAAAGAGGTCTGCGAACTTAGAATGATGGCTTAAACCTAAAAGGAGATGATAATATCTGACTATAATTCCAAGTGGATCCTCCTGTATTATCAGTTCAGTAACATACTTGTTGTAACGCTCTGTAAAGTGTATTTATATGTATTCTGGTTAGCTGACAGGTTTGCGATAGGCCTATTTACGAAGGATATTCTGACAAAATTTTTTGAAAATTTTGAGAGTTAACAGAATTTTAGGACCACATAATGGATAAAATGAAATGGAAGTTAAGTAAATGATCTCAACAAAATTTTAGGACCACATAATGGATAAAATGAAGTGAAAGTTAAGTAAATGATCTCATGAGTGTCTTAGATAATTATAGGGGCAAAATGACCTTCTGGGACTCTTGTACTATGTCGGTTTTGTAAGTTGATACTTCTACTTACATGTTTGTCATCTGGACCCCTGAACCCACTAAAAAGCAACATTTTAAACTCTTTTTTGGTGAGTGTAACACTCTCTCCCCACGTTAGCTGTCATGTCAGCTGCCACGTCTGCGTCATCTGTCACGCCATCTGCCATGTCATTTAAAATATAAAAAAAAAGTATTACATTAAATTCCAAGTCATTTTTAAAATGCTAAATAACAAATTAAATATTAAAATTAATTTAATTAAATAAGAAAATTTTATAATTGTAGAAAAATTTGAATAATCATGTTTTTATTTTTGCTCACAAATTAAACATCAAATTCATTCCAAATAATTAAAATTCTTCTCCAACTAATTTAAATTTTTAACTATAAATTCATATATACAAACATAATAAATATTTTATTTTTAAATTTGAATATCTTTAAAAAATTCACAAAAAGTTAAATTTTTTCAAGTGAAATTCACTAATTTTTTTAATATTCACTATCACTCACTTTCAATTCAAATTTAAATTTTAATTCCCCAAAAAAGGATTTCAAATTTAAATTTTTATTCAAAAAAAAACTAGAAGAGTGTTGGGGTGGGGTATGGGGGCTGGAAGGGGCTGGGGGTAGGGTGGGGCTGGGGCTAAGAGAGGTGTGAGGGCTGGGGGTGGGATGAGGAGGGGATGGTAAGAGGGGTTGAGGGAGGAGGGGGTGGAGGGACTGGGAGTGGGGTAGGATGGGGCTGGGTAGGGTGTGAGGATGGGAAAGGGCTGGACGGGTGTTGGGGTGGGATGGAGGGGCTGGGGGTGGTGTGGGATGAGGCTGGGTGGGGACGGGCTGGGGTGGGGTGGGGAGGGAAAAAATATTTTTAGTTTTTTTTTAATTTTTAAAAATATTTTTAAACTATTTGTAAAATTTTAAAAATATTTAAAAATTATTTTAAAATTTTTAAAAATATTTTTTAATTTTTAAAAATATTTTTAAATTAAAAAAGATGGAGGGGAGAAAAGGACCCTTTTTAATTTTTTTTTAATTTTAATATATATATATATATATATATATTTAATTATATTAATGTAAAATTGGCCAAAAATTGACCCCCACTCGCACCCCCAGGCGAGTGGCTACACTCTCTTTGTCCTAGTCACCATTTCAATGCCATAGAGTTAAGGTCAACGATCAAAGGGTGCAAAATGTTGCTTTTTAATGGGTTTAAGGGTTCAGATGACAAACATGTAAGTAGAAGTGTCCAACTTACAAAACCGACATAGTACGGGGGTCCAAATGGTCATTTGTTCAATTATAGGAGTCAAATAAGTTATAAGCATCATTCGAGGACGAAAAGAATGTAATTTAGTTCTTGAAAGGTGAACTTGTGTTTTGAAATTTGTAAAGTGTAATCACTTGAGAATGTGAATTCATGACTTGAAATTGGTTTAGTGTTGATACTTGAAATGTGAATTCATGACTTGAAAATGGTTAAGTTTAGTCACTTGAGAAGTGAATTAGAGAGTTGAAAATGGTTAAGTGTAGTGTTTTGAAATGTGTACTAGTCACTTGAAAAGTGTATTAGCGACTTGAAAATGGTTTAATGTAGTTCTTGAAAGGTGAACTTGTGTTTTGAAATTTGTAAAGTGTAATATCACTTGAAAATTTGAATTCATGACTTGAAATTGGTTTAGTCATGATACTTGAAATGTGAAGTCATGACTTAAAAATGGTTAAGTTTAGTCACTTGAGAAGTGAATTAGAGAGATGAAAATGGTTAAGTGTAGAGTTTTGAAATGTGTACTAGTCAATTGAAAAGTGTATTAGCGACTTGAAAATGGTTTAATGTAGTTCTTGAAAGGTGAACTTGTGTTTTGAAATTTGTAAAGTGTAATATCACTTGAAAATGTGAATTTATGACTTGAAATTGGTTTAGTGTTGATACTTGAAATGCGAATTCATGACTTGAAAATGGTTAAGTTTAATCACTTGAGAAGTGAATTAGAGAGTTGAAAATGATTAAGTGTAGTGTTTTAAAATGTGTACTAGTCACTTGAAAAGTGTATTAGCGACTTGAAAATGGTTTAATGTAGTTCTTGAAAGGTGAACTTGTATTTTGAAATTTGTAAAGTGTAATATATCACTTGAAAATGTGAATTCATGACTTGAAATTAGTTTAGTCTTGATACTTGAAATGTGAATTCATGACTTAAAAATGGTTAAGTTTAGTCACTTGAGAAGTGAATTAGAGAGTTGAAAATGGTTAAGTGTAGTGTTTTGAAATGTGTACTAGTCACTTGAAAAGTGTATTAGCGACTTGAAAATGGTTTAATGTAGTTCTTGAATGGTGAACTTGTGTTTTGAAATTTATAAAGCGCAATATCACTTGAAAATATAAATTCATGACTTGAAATTGGTTTAGTGTTGATACTTGAAATGTGAATTCATGACTTGAAAATGGTTTAGTTTAGTCACTTGAGAAGTGAATTAGAGAGTTGAAAATGGTTGTGTAGTGTTTTGAAATGTGTACTAGTCACTTGAAAAGTGGATTAGCGACTTGAAAATGGTTTAATGTAGTTCTTGAAAGGTAAACTTGTGTTTTGAAATTTGTAAAGTGTAATCACTTGAAAATGTGAATTCCTGACTTGAAATTGATTTAGTGTTGATACTTGAAATGTGAATTCATGACTTGTAATTGGTTTAGTGTTGATACTTGAAATGTGAATTCATGACTTGAAAATGGTTAAGTTTAGTCACTTGAGAAGTGAATTAGAGAGTTGAAAATGGTTAAGTGTAGTGTTTTGAAATGTGTACTACTGACTTCAAATTAATCAAGTGTAGTTACTTAAGAAGTGAATTAGTGACTTGAAAATGGTTTAGTGTAGTTACTTGAAAGATAAGCTTCTGTTTTAAAATTAGTAAAGTGTAATCATTTGAAAATGTGAATTCATGACTTGAAATTGGTGCACCTCCTCATGTAGAAGAAGATATTGATGCAGATTTGATTGGTCTAATTCTTGGAGATACAGACATGTTTAGTAGAGTGTTTATCGAGCCTGATGGATCTTCGTAAGTTTATTTTTCAATTGATAGGTTCATTTTTTTCATTAATAAAATATTCAAGCTTACATACTTATTATGTTATTTACAGGTGGTATCCCGCGTCAAAAGAAGTTAATGAGGTTGTAAGGGAGAGAGTTATGAGACTTTTTACATATCCTTGGCACGAGTAGTGGGACATTCCAATAGTCTCTAAACAAGTCATGTTTCTAGAGTTTAAGGTATATTAGATTTAATTATTATTTAGTTAACTTTAATATATATATATATATATATATATATATATATATATATATATATATATATACTAGTCATATAAATTCATATAACACTAGTCAATTGATTTTCAGACAATGTGTTATTGGTTGGCAAAGCACGATCAGGCCATTTCTATAATTTTTTAGAGACATGCTGCTATGTCACATCAGATTGCACGTCTTAGACGGGCCTTAACATAGGTCGTTGCTCCTGATTCAAGTAGCGAAGAGGAAACAGATAGTGATGAGGAGTTTGTTGGGGCTACTCCTTAGTGTTGTTGGACTTGAATTTTAGATCATTTTTAGATATTTTGAACTTAGCTTTTAATTAGTGAAAAATCTTTAGGATTGTTTTAAGTATTTTGAATGTTGTTGGATTCATTGTTTAAGTGTTGTTGATTTGAATCGTTTAAATGATTTGTTGATATAGTGTGTTGTATGATTATTGTAATAATGTGTGTTGCATGGGGATGTATATATTGAATTGCATTTTTATTTGGTAGGTGGGATGTAGAAAATGCAGATTTCTGCATAAAAAAAATGCAGAAAAGCGACGACGGCAGTCACTTTTTTATTCATTATGAAGAACAAAAAGCGACGACCAACGTCGCTTTTTTATTCATTATGAAGAATAAAAAGTGACGATCAACGTCGCTTTTTATTCATTATGAAGAACAAAAGGCAATGACCAACGTCGCTTTTTATTCATTATGAAGAACAAAAAGCGACGACTAACGTCGCTTTTTTTTTTCAAAAAGTATTTTATTTTTCGCAAACTATGACGGACAGCGTCAATTTTTCTGAAAAAAATATTTTTTTTCAATAAAACGACGATGTCCGTCGTTTTTTGTTCATCGTGTGTTCTTCACATGAAGAACAAAAAGCGACGCACAACGTCGCTTTTTCAAAAAATTACTAAAAAAAATTTTTCTCTAAAAGCGACGTTGTTCGTCGTAATAAAGAAACATAGGCCGTCGTTTTTAAAAAAAGCAACGCCCCTTTTTTAGACGAAAAAAAAGCGACGGATTTTTGTCGATTTTTTTCCAAAAAAGCAACGCTGACCGTCGTTTTTGGCCGTCGCTTTTTGACATTTTTTTAGTAGTGAATTAACCCTTCTACTTTGGGAAATTATCTAAATATACCTTTTGTCATACTTTGGGATTAGATTTACCCTCGATATCATACTTTAGGGTCAAATTTACCCTTATTGTTAAGAAACTTCTCACATAGACCCCATCTTTAATAAAAAAGCTCAAATCAATGTTAAATGCCCCTTTTTAAAAAATAAAACACACTCTAATCTAACCCGTCCGATCCGACTCGAGCCACAAAAAGACAAATAAATATACCCCCTTCAGTTCTGTTGGTCAAATTTTTCCAATGAGATTAAACCACTAGATATTTATAAATGCATAGCTCATGAAAAATTAATCTGCGTCAGTGTAAACACAAAAAAATATACCAATCTCTCAGTTCATGGATCTACCTTAATGCAGAACTCATGAAAAATGGGCACTTGATGATCAAATGCAATAGATTAAGTCCGCTGGATATTTTTCTAGATGATTGAGTAAAGAGGTCTCCCTATATGTCAATCGTGGAATCTCTTCATTCATATGTCTTTATAAGCAATTTAGATCTACACAAAATTTTCATCATGTTATTTGCTCAGAAAAACTTATTCACTGATTTTAGAATCTAGATGAACATAGAATTGCATACGAAATTTTAAAATTTGAACATAAATAAATAGGAGCAGAGTTTGTAATAAAAATTTTCTCTAGTTCCATGCTTCTACGCTATCCCATTTTGTTTTACTTTTTGTTCTTTTGTAAACACCTGCCAGTGTTGCACGTTGAAAAAGAAGTATTTTTGTTCGTTAAAAAATTCGACCAATAGAACTGAAGAATTGGTGTATTTGTTTGTGTATTTTTTTGTGGGTTGGATCGGGCGATTAGATTATGGTGTGATTTATTTTTAAAAATTGAGCAATTTAACGTTGATTTAAACTTTTCTACCAAAGGAAGGGTACAAGTGAAAAGTTTCTTAACAATGAGGTTAAATATGACTCTAAAATATGACATCGAGGGTAAATTTAGCCCCAAATTAGGATGAAGGGTATATTTAAATAATTTTCAAAGTAGGGGGGTAAATTTGACCTCAAAGTACGATAACGAGGATAAATTTGACCCCAAAGTATGACAAAGGGTATATTTAGCCAATTTTTTAAAGTAGAGGAATAAATTTGACCCTTTTCCCTATACGAATGGTTTGTTGGCCAAACTTCTAAAACGACTAGCTTATTTTGGAAAATGATCTTTTCAGAAGTATTTCTACGTGTATTTTATTTGCTCCACAAGTGCTTCTTTTAACTTTTAAAAGCACCTTCTGCAAGGTCAGAGCCAACTTACGGCCAGAAGGTTCATTCCAATTAAATTTGGCAAAAAATTATACTATTTATATATGACTAAAATTATTTTATGTGTATATAATAGATGTTAAATCTCATTTAGCTAGTTCGTGTGTTTAAGATTCTAACTCCCCTACCACTTCTACTACACTCCAGAAAGACTTATTTTCTCTCAAAAATTCCCCCAAATGCCTCACTTTTCTATAATAAATACTTTTGGTTTCCGAAAACTTGACCAACCAGGATATAATTCAAACTTGAAAGTCAAAGGAGCAATGTGAAAGAGTAGTAGCAAGTATATTCCTGGTATAGTTCATCAGAAATAAGACCCATACCATGAGCGAAACGGATCTCATAATTATCTTGATCAGGGATAATTGTTTCTGGATTCCCAAGTATGTATCCCTTACGATCGATCCATGGATTGACTCCAGCATCAATTCCTGCAAGGTTTATATATGTAAAATATAAGCCCAATAGAATTACACAATCAGTTCATTCAGGGGCGGCTCAATCAATTTTGTGTTCTAAAGTTGAATCATAATGAGAGACTGAAATATTTTTAGAGACCTTAAATTTAAGCATTTGAAAATAATCAAATCTTTTTATCCGATTGAGTATAGTAAAAAGTTATCTTCTATTTGTATCATTACCCTTCACACTTTTAATTTAAAAAGTAAATCTAAACTATTAATATCAAAGTAACATTATGTTTTAAGAAACTATCGTGATTGATATAATAATTTTTTCATGTTCCTGTCACTCAGTGATCATAATTTTTACACCTAATAAAAAATCTAAAATATTTTTCCTTTACTTCGATTGTTCAAATTGCTTTTGTAGTTTTCTTTTATTTTTAACTTAAATATTTATTTATTTATTTTAAATCAATGAATAAACCTATTATTATTGGAGTATTATTAAAAAATATGACCCCAAAGAATTGGGGGCCTAAAGCCTTTGCTTCGTTGGCTTTACGAAGAGCCGGTTATGAGTTCATTAATAAGGTAATTACACGTAATTTTTTATAATAATCATTAACTAATAATGTAAAAATGATATGTAACTAACACCGAGAATATAAACATCGTATAACTTTAGGGTATGTGTGGTATGGGGAAAAATATTTTTCAAAATTTTCATATAAGCTCTTAAAAATTGAAAAATAATTTTTCTAACGGATATAGAAAAAATAAGTTTCACAAGTTACATTCCATATGGAATGTATCTCCCCATCCTGCATCACACTTCATCTTCACCGCAACTTCATAGTCCCCATACCAACCTCCCACAATATTTGTCTAAATTATATTGCGGCTAGAAAGATAGAATTTCTCCATCGCAAATCAATGACATATTTTCTCTATGAAACAGGATTCTCTCACTCATTTCCTACCAAACTAGCTCGCTGGAAAAACACATGATGGAAAATGAATTCTCATTCAAATATTGAGAGGCTTTCTAATTTTTAGTGTAAAAGCACTATTATTATTATTATTATTTTCACTAATTTAATCAAAATATCCGTGGAAACAACCAAAAAGTATCTTTCAGTTAAAAATTTCAATGAGAAAATAATGATTTTTTAGTATTGTATATAAATGCATTTAGAATTATATGTTTTGTTTGCTTATCGAATATACGCCTGCTCCTAAAAACCATTTACCAAGAAAACATTTTCCTTTTACAGAACATACCCAAAACCCATTTTTAGTTTCTTACCATCTGGTATCACTAGAGTAACAATAGGAACTGCAATTCCACTATATGAGTCTCCACCAACACAAAAAGGATTATTGAGATATTCTGGGTGCTCAACTAATGACCACTGCAAAATACTAAAGAAAATTAATAATTAACAAAGCTCCGTAAATTTAATTTGTGGTGGAGCTAAAATTTTTATTTAGAGAATTTAATGTACGAAAAAGTAAATACACAAAGAGGTCAAAGAGAATTAACATCTACTTCCTCCGTTCCTTTGGTAGTTGTCATAGTTTTTTTTTTTAAGAGTCAAATGATAAAAACTTTGATCAATATTTTAAAATGTAATTTTTTGTTATATTAATATGAAAAGAATTGCAATTTATAGTGATTTTCGTATAATTTTTGAATATCTAAATTTAAACCACAAGGGTTGGTGTGGTGGTTCAGCATCTCACCCCTTAAGCAAGAGGTTGGGGGTTCGATCCCCGCCTCTGGTGAATGAAAAAAACTTTGTGGCCAGTTCCCTACCGCTTAGTGCGCTGACAGTAGGAACGGAGGATTAGTCTTACGGCTGCCGGCTGTGGGGATACCTTAGGAAACAAAAAAAAAAGAATATCTAAATTTTAATTTATAATATCAAACTAATCTAATCTAATTTAACTTTTAAAAATTAATCAAAATGACTTTTGAAAAGAAAAATGTAACAACTAAAAGGGAACGAAGGAAGAGCTATATCGATAGAGTGTAATTTTCAGCTGAATGATGAACCCCTGGCCTTCTCTATCTCTGCGCTTTCAACTTTTTTTAGTACATATGCAAACAAAAAAAAATGGAATTCATTAATGAAGTACTCTAGAATAAGTACTTTACGAAGAAATTGATAAGCATGACTAGCTGCTTGTAACTTATTCGAATGATTTGTCTTTACTGTAGTTGCATAGGAGAATCCACTCCCTAATGGAAAATCTAAAAATATAATGTTTGCCACCTAAAATTTCATTAATTAATTTGCACAAATTGGATAAAGTCAATTATATATCTTTCAAATGCATATACAAAGTTGTCTGATCTCATCTTTGTGTATGCATATGGATTTGAAGACTGTTGTCAAGCTACCATTATATTCTTTAAAATCAAACATCATGGGTCCTGTGGATTAAGATCATAATTAGTAGCTTAAAAATTTGGGGTAAATTAGTAAAAATATTTTCTACATTTTAGGAGTGTGTCCAAATTAATATTCATTGGAATTTCGCTAAGTTCCTTGTTGATAAGAATGGCTGGATTTATGATCTTTATTATCCTACAACATCTCCTCTCTCAATTGAGATAACGATTTTGTTATAATTTGAAATACTCGATGCAACTTTCCTCTAAGATTGATTTGTGAAATAATTCTTACGACTTTATGATCATGTTGTAGCAGAGGGATATCAAAGTGCTGCTAGGACTGGCGTAGTTGCCAAGGGTTGAGCCTTCAATGATGTGGATCTATGAAGTTCTTATTTTTGACGATTGACAAACCATCAACTTTGGGACCGGGTTCATAAAGAGCCTTGTGATGATAAAACTGCAACTGCTCAGAGATCAGGTTCATCGCATCCACATCTCTTTCACTCAGTAAGCAATACAACTGTAAAAAGTACCGTTTAGCAAAAATTTGGTGGCAAAGCTACAACACTTTTGGTTCCAGCCAATGAGAGGAGCCTAGGTGTTCTTGTCTCCTATATACGCAACATGTTACAAAAAGAAAACATAAGCTTCCATATGTAAAAAACATCAAATCTCTCTTGAAGCAATTCATCATCCAAAGCCTCACTTGCAACAGGGAGTTTCTCAGTCGTCATTTGTGTCTCAAACTCTTCTTATATTTGAGTCTTCATTTTGTGGTTTGTAAACGTTTAGCCTACTGCTATTGTTCATTAATAGTATGTGTGTTCTCATAGCGATTGCATCATCTAAAGTTAGTTGACATAGAGGCTAGAGTCAGCTTGGTACTGATTTAGTTAGTGTTAGTTGTGTCAGTTAGTGCAATAGAGTTAATGTATTGGAGTGTCCTTTTGTAATAGAGTTATTATAAGTAGAAGAGGATTAAGAAGTTAATTCTAGAATCATGGAGTCTGTATTCGAGGTTGCTTGAACATAGTGAAGTGGTTGGAATTCGACCTAGTAGGTCGTGGTTTTACTCCCTTGAGAAAGGAGGTTTTCACATAATATTTAGTGGGTGTGCATTGCTCTTTATGTTTATTTTACTTTTAATATTGTTCATCACTGCATACGATAGTTGGGACTAGGTTCCTAAGTTGGTGGGTGACTCATGTAGTTCTTCATTTGGTATCAGAGCAGGTTCTTCCTTAAATGTTATCACCTAGGAAGGATCATCTAAATGGCAGCACCACCAAATCTTGAAGAGGGTCAGTTGATCACTATGCCACCCAAATTTAATGGACAATACTATGGATGCTGGAAATCTCGTATGCATAATTTCATCATGGTTGTGAACTGTGAACTATAGGATGTTATTGTTGATAGGACTTTTGTTATAACTAAGCCAGTAAAAGTTGGTGATGTTACTTCAAACATTCCCAAAGCAAGAAAGGAATATGATGATGTTGATAGAAAAAAAATAGAGAAAAATTTCAAAGCTAAGAAGTTCCTCGTGTGTGGAATTGGTCCTGATGAATATAACAACATCTCAGCTTGTGAAACAGACAAGGAAAATTGGGAATGCTTGCAAAATGCTCATGATCTAACCAGTTAAGTTAAGGAGTCAAAGGTCGATATACTGACTATGCAATATGAAGCCTTCAGCATGAAGGAAAGTGATACCATTCAACAAATGCATACCAGGTTTACTACTATCACTAATGAACTTCATTTCCTTGGTAAGGATATCCGACCTACCAAATAGGTTCGCAAAGTTCTTAGCATATTACCGAAGTCGTGGGAGAGAAAGGTAAATGCAATAACTTAAGCTACGGACCTAAAGACTCTAACTATGGATGAGTTGATATGAAATCTTAAGACCTATAAACTCAAGAAACAACAAGATAAAGCTAGAAGTGAACAGAAGAAAGAAAAGAATTTGGTCTTGAAATCTGCAAAAGTAGATTCTAGTAAAGAGTATGAATAGACAACATATATTACTAAAGGATTCCATAAGAATATGAGGAGGAATGGTGGAATACCCAGAAGAGGTTACTCAAGCAGGTACAACAGGGACAGCAAGGGTAATGACACATGTCACAAGTGTGGGAAGGCCACTTCATCAAAGATTGTCCTCTTCACAAGGTGGAACACAAGAAGTATGTCAAGAATGCTGGAGAAAGAGAGAGAAAAAATGATTGGGTCCCTAACAGATATAGCAGAAGAGTTGTTACTGACAGAGTAGTGAAGCAGGTTCTTGTAGCTTAGGGAGATACTTCTAGTGAGTCACATGAATCAAAAAAGCCGGGTGATGTCTCAATGATGGTTGTTGAAGATGAAGTTTAGATCTATGATTCACTCTTTGCCTTAATGGCTAAGTCTGATGATGAAAACAATTATAAGGTAACTCTTCAGGACATAAAAGAAAATCTTAAAGATTATTCACTTAAGGAGTTAAGATCCCTTGCTATTGTATTGATAGACTCTAACTGTGATCTCACTAAAGAAAAGGATTTATTGAATAAAACCTTTGATGAATTTGAAGTAGAAAGGGTGGAATTAGAAGAACAATTATTTAAGTTGCAAGAAAGCTACCAATCCCTTTCCTTTGAAAATGAATTGCTAAATAAAAAACTTAGTGAAATATCTAAGTCCAATCAAAAGGGAAAAGGTAAAGGTAGCAGGATTCAGTTTGAGATGGAAGAGAAACTGACAAAAGCTAATCTAGACCTAATTGCCTCCTTAAAAATAAATTATGAGCTTGAGAGGGACTTGGTTCGAATCAAACTAAACTTGAAAAGGCTCTTAAGTGGACCACTTTCTCTCAAGTTTTGACAAGTCTTACAAATCAAAGATCTAATAATGTAATTGGTCTTGGCGTTCATAGTTTAAGTGCACCTTATAATCTATATATCAAGTATGTTTCTATGAAGAACAATCTTTTGTGCACTCACTGTGGTAGGAATGGTCATATAAAAGACACTTGTTTCTCAAGATTAGCTGATGTAAAGAAGTTGAGATGATATTGTGAATAAAAAAAAATTAGTGGTGTTTTATCTTCTTGGACCAGAAGAATTTAATCTTTCCTTTGTCATCATATTGGGAACTCAAGTTGCAATGGGTTTCCAAAGTTAACAAGTAAATTTTTCTGCAGGGTAGAGCAAGAGAAAACAGTCATCACTGGTACATGGATAGTGGCTATTCTAAGCATATGGCTGGAAGAATTAAAGATTTTCTCTCACTCAAGGCCCATGGAGGAAGTAGTGTCTCCTTTAGTGATGGCAAAAATAGATGCATTTTAGAAATTGGTAAAGATAGTAAAAGTTTGAATCAAGATATTCATGATGTGCATTTTGTGGATGGACTTACATATAGTTTGTTGAGTATGGCATAAATTTATGACAAGGGAAATGGAGTGAAATTTATATCAGACAAGTGTACAGTTACAAGCCTTAAGGATGGTAAAATTATTCTCACCGCATAGAGAAAGAAGAACATGTATGTTGCTGATTTGGGGTCATAAAACTCCAAGGACTCACATGTCTTAGTGTGTAAGAAGATTCTGCTGAACTATGGCACAAAAGGTTAGGTCATGTAAGATGCTCCTTGTTGAACAAGTTGGTCAGTAAGGACCTAGTTCGAGGAATGCTAAAGCTGTAGTTTACCTGTTCTAAAGTGTGTGATGTTTGTGTGAAAGATAAGAAGACCAGGTCCTCCTTCAAGTCAAAGAAACAAGTGAGTTCTTCCAGACCCCTACAACTTCTTCATATGGACTTGTGTGGACCTGTCAAGGTTACAAGTAGAGAGGGGAAGAAGTATATTCTAGTTATAGTTGATGATTATTCCATATTTACCTGGACAATGCTTACGAGAACTAAAGAAAAAACCTTCCCAGTGTTTGAAGCTTTTGCAAAACAGGTGTAAGTGAAGTACAATGAGAAGATTGTTGGGATCAAGTCCGAACATGGCACAAAATTTAAAAATGTCAAGTTCAATCAATTCTGTAATAAGCATAGGATCAATCACAACTTTTCAACTCCTAGAACACTTCAGCAAAATAGTGTTGTGGATAGAAAAAGCAAAACCTTGGTGGACATTGCTAGGACTATGTTGATTGATGCAGGAATAACAATTTTTTTTTGGGTTGAAGCAGTTAACCCAGATTTTCATGTGATCAATAAATGTTTTATCAGGTCTATTCTTGATAAGACTCCATATGAGCTAATGACCAACAGAAAGCCTAAGTTGTGTTACTTCAAACCTTTTGGTTGTAAGTGTTTTGTGCTTAATAATGATAAGAATGATCTTGGAAAATTCAACCTAAAAAGTGATGGATTTTTGTTAGATATTCCTTAAATAGAAAATCCTACAGAATCTACAACAAGAGAACCCAGTATGCAGAAGAGAGTGTACATGTTGTGTTTGATTAGTCTGGAAATGCTAGTCAAGGTCACTCTCATGATGAGATAGATCTTGAAGAATTTCTCAATGTTTTGAGAAAGTCAAATAAAAATGATGCTAAGCCAGAAGAAGGAACCAAGGATGGTGCAGACCCCCAAGGACCAGGTTCATCTCATAATGATGAAGATTATTTATCAGATCATCAGGAACCTTATTCATATCACCCCCTTATAAAGATCCTAATCCTTAGTCTAGATCAGTGGATTACCAATCTCCTGAGGGTAACACCTCCATGGGAACTAGTCCAAAATCAAGTCAGCCTACAAAGATCCAGCTGGAAGCATCACTCTTCACATCCCCTTGACGATCTACTTACTCCTCTGGATTCAGGCATACAAATAAGTAATCGGGCAAGACACTTGTGTGCTTTCTCAATATTCTTATCTCAAGTTGAGCCCAAGAATATGAAGGATTTCTTGAAATATGTTGATTGGATAAATGCCAAGAAGGAAAAGCTGCATCAGTTTGAGAGAAGCAAGATGTGGAACCTGTTCCCTCGTCCAGTAGACAGAACTATCATAGGGACCAGGTGGGTCTAAAGAAATAAAGAAAATAAGCATGATAACATTATCAGGAACAAGGCATGATTAGTTGTGCAAGGGTATAACCAAGAGGAAGGCATAGATTATGATGAAAGATTGCTCCTATGGCTACAATGAAAGCTATTCAAATTCTCATTGCTTTTGCTTCTTACATAGAGTTCAACTGGATGTGAAAAATGCCTTTCTAAATAAATTTCTAAAAGAAGAAGTGTATGTGAAGAAACCTCCGGGATTTGAAGATGTTGACTTTCCAAGTCATGTGTTCAAGCTGGACAAGGCCCTTTATGTTAGAAAACTAAAGAAAAGAAAGATATTAATAGATTTTTTTTTCATTTCATTTGACTTGACCCTTGTACTAAAAGTAGATGTCGTATTTTTCTTTTTCATTTTAACAAATAAATAGAGTGTTATATATATATATTCTATACTATTTTTAATATTCGTTAACTATATAAAATAATAATAATTAAATTTAAAATTTTAAAATATTTTTAATTAAATTAATTTAATAAAATATACCTCTAATTAAGGACCCATTTGGCCATAAAAATTAAAAAAAATGTATTCATTTTCTTTAGTATTTTCTTGAAGTTAAAAATAGAGTTGGAGTTGTGTTTGACCAAAAACATTTAATAAGTGAAAATAAATTTTAAAAAGTTTAGAGTTTTATGAAAGTAGAAATTTAGATTTTTTGAAAAAAAATTAATTAAAAAGTGCAAAAGGTGAATACAAAAATATTGAAAACACCTCTTGAGGTGTTTTTCAAAAATTTAAAAATAGTGAAAATATATTTTAAAATATTTATAGCTAAATAAGTATTTTAATATAAAATAAAAGTATATTTCAAAATATTACGATTAATATCATAGCCCTACTAAATATCTTTTTTAAATGAGAGCTTCAGTTCAAACTGATCCAACTAATACAAAATAGCGGGAGTAATAGGGACATTTGAAAATTAAGACTCAAAGTTTTCAGAACCCATGGCAAAAACTCCTTTGTTTTTCATAGGGCACAATTCCCTCCCCAACTTGCGAAATCTCCTATTTTCAGAGGGCACAATTTCCTTTTAAACTCACGATAGCTTTTAGTTGGGGCTTAATTCCTCTCATTATCTCTCTATTGAGTAAGTGGGTGCAATCCCAATAACAAAGGTTTTACTTCGTTATGCTCTTTCTTACTTCTCAATTCTCATTGTTTTATATCCTCTTTGTTTACTTTCCTATGTAGAGTTCATAGCCGAAATTATTTAGGATATGCATTGATTTCAAATCTTACAGCCCCTCTTTTTCTCTTTGAGTAAAATTATTAGCTATAGTGAAATGAGTATTTTGTTTAGGCCGAGGGACTATCAAAAATTACCTCTCTATCTCTATGAGATAGGGTATGACATCCATACACTCTACCCTCTCTAGACCCCACTTGTGGAATTTCACTGGGGATGTTGTTTATAGATGTAGTGTGAGCAAAGTGGTTTATTTGATTTGATTGATGAATTTTGATCTTTTCTAGTTTTTTGTTTCGGTTAGATTTGAGGAGAAGCTAAGTTATGGAGTGGGAAGTATGTGATGTATTCTCGTTTAGATTTGATGGATTAATAGGTAAACTATCGAGAGTTTTAACATATTCCCACTATGAATTTCCCTATTATCTATACTAGGATTCTAATTGAGAAGTATGCAACAAAAACAATAACAACATACCAGTGTATTCCTACAAAATGGGGTCTGGAAGGATAAAGTGTATACAGTCCATACCACTAACTCAGATAAAGTGGAGGGTTGTTTCTGATAGACCCCCGACTTTGGATAAGTGAGAAGTATGCAATGTATTTGCTTGCTTGATAGGTCAAACGCCTGAGTTTGAGGATGCTTTCACTTTAGAGTTCCCTCTTACGTCAGGGGTCTATTGGAAATAGCCTCTCACTTCACCAGTGAGGTAGAAAGGTATGGATTGCGTACACTATCCTCTGCAGACTGTACTTTTGGAAATATACCGGGTATGTTGTTGTTGTTGTATTGTTTACAAATTTTACCTTTATAGAATTGATGTTGTGCCAGAAACGGGTATGTGCTTTTGAAAATGAGGGTATAGTTTTTTTGTTGTATTATGCTATATCATGATTTTGATTCATGTGTTTAGAATTCTCCATTAATCTGTTCAGGTGTTAGTATTTGTCTACCTGTCGGAGAAAGATATCCAGTGTTATATTTCACTATTCAGGCATTGAAGTAGGGGGATCCATGGGGCTGGGTGGGGGTTCTCGTGAAATCGGTAACTTTCGTGCGGATCTAGTATTTATATAGAGAAATTTAGTAAATATATAAGAATTATAAGTTGAGAATCCATAAAAAAAAGTGTGTTGTTGGTCTAGTGGAGTTAGGGGTGTGCATCGGTCGGTTCGGTTCGGTTTTATGTGTTATTGGTTTGGTTTATCGATTTTCGGTTTTTAAATATATAAAACCAATAACCAACCAATAAGATATTTTCTTATCGGTTTCGATTTATCGGTTTTTAATCCTTACCAATTCGATTTTTGGTTTAACCAATAATAAAATACTTATAAAATAGAAATAGTAACAACTAACATAAAAAAAAAACAAAATCTGAGTTACCGCCAAAATCTTACGCAATGCATTTTAGTTTACAAGAATCTTCAAACTTGAATTGAATGTTTGTTCGGAAAAAAATTGAATCATAATTGTTGGAAGCTATAACTGCTTAAAGCTTTCCAATATGATAATAGCCGAGCTTTATATTGTGCCTTTATTGCCCTGAATAGGCTAATACTTTGTGAATCTCTAAATTGTGAATAAGTAGTGAATATAATATATATATTCACACATATATATAGAAAGAGAGAGATTTATATATAACATAAATAGGGATAAAACAATAACTTAGCGTATCTTTATTGGGTTATTGATTTAACCGATAACCCAATAAGCTAAAATTGAAACCGAACTGTTTACCTAATAAATTTATTTATAAAATCAATAAAAAACTGTTAACTCAATAACCCAATAATATTTTTATCGGTTCGATTTTTACACACCCCTAAGTGGAGTAGAGGGACTTTTAACAGTTTTATTGACCTCTTGGTTGTGGGTTCAAATCCCCTTAGTATTTGATTTTATTTTTGTCTAATATGGAGAACCCACAAACTTTAAATTTTGGATTCGCCTATGCACTGAACTTTAGCTATATTCTGATATTGATATTAGAATTTCTTTTTTTGTCAAGATATAAAGCTTTTGCTTATTTAGACAAGCTGTAAATCAAATTCTAGCTAGATCCTTGAAGATAATTGATATTCATCTGTGTGTAAGCTCATTTTTAGAATTCAACATGATTAAGTCAAGCAAGAAATGTTCTTTCAAGTCTTTAGGAGTTGTTTGGTAGAGTGTATTGGAAAGTTAATGCATGCATTAGTTTAATGTGTATTATTAGTACCTTGTTTGGTATATGCTTTTACCCTATGTATAACTCTTGCATTAGTTGTACACTCTATTGCGTATTGAGGTGTGTATTACTAATACCTCAAAATCCATGATTTTAGCAATGCAATGGATCTAATGCATGTATTAATATGATTAAAGATACTATTATCCCTAAAAAAAAAATTCTCATCCTTTCCAACATATACATGGAGGATAATTTTGTAAAATATTTTTTTATTTTTAGAAATGATGTAATTCATGTTATTTTTAATACATCAAACTAAATATTGCATAAGAAAATACAAGCATAACTAATGCAGACATCACTAACACAAACATTACTAATACACCATATTTTACATTATCTTATACACTTTACCAAACAACCCCTTAGTGTATTACTACAGTCCACGATGTTTAGGTTGTATTGGTAGATTCTATGTTTATGTCAATTTCCATGCCAAGTGTCATAGTTTATTAAAACTTGATAATACAACTAAACTTATACGCGTTGATCAATTATTTTTCTCATTGTTGAGTGTTGACAATAATACCAAAAATGCCCAAATTTTCACAATTGTGAACATATAATTAGAAGAAGCACTTTTTTATCTGGCATCTGCATCTTTTGTGTCATTCTCAGTTATAATAGAAGCATGTCATTATTGAAAAATATGGGATTTCCGATTTCCTTAGCCAATCATTTTATTTTGATACATAGGATTTTGTGGTAGGATCAGCATCATTGGTTGGAAAAGGCTTGTCATGTGTTCCTATTTAAAGGAGGAATAGAGATGCTCGACCATCAATTAATTTAACTCCAGCCCAGGTAATATGTTTGTGGGGGTTGTATGAAGTTTATATTTCCTGCTTTCTGAATGCTAAGGATGTCATAAATAAGAATGAAATATTATACATTTCAAGCCTACTTACTCCTTTTTTGGTGAACATTTTGTACTTCTTGGGTTGAATTTCATAGAAGTCCTTTTTTATCGATATCATAGAAATCCTGTTGCGTGCTTTGCACGTTTGTGTTTTAAAATTTTTCTCTTACTTCTATTGTTGAGTTGGACAAACATGCTCGTGTTAAGCATCTGAATATGTTGTGCTTTTAACTTCTAGTTGTACCATGTCTAAGGCACAAGTGATTTGTCTAAATTTTTCAGCTTTCCACTTTAACGAGATGTCCTATAACATTTTAGTGGGTGTCTGTCCAACTCTTTTTAAATTTTCTTGTTTTTATTTTCAAATGTCATATAAGAAAAAATGATTTTCTGTGATTACCTTTAGAAAATTGCCGACCAAATTAAAGACTTAGTAGCAACTAATCAAGTTGGACATATGTTGTAGTTTAAGTGATGACAAAACTAGACTAAGAATGATCATTATCTGTAGTGAACCTTACGGGGACATCACTAATATGTCACAATAATTGAAATTTTCTACTCAAAACTTTTGATGAAAAAGCTTTAACGTCTCTATCTATTAACATTTGAAGATCCATCTACCGACTTCAGGTACATCAACACCTCACTCCAATCAAAATTTAAAAGAAAAAAAAAAGAGGATTTTCTCAGGCTAATTAACATTTTTTTGATTAATTTTCCTTCTTACCTATTGTAGTACTGGGTGATTTATAGGTTGTTTGATTGATTCTACAAAGGTGATAGATTATACCGCGGCAGAATTTGTTATACTTTCCAAGGAACTTCCCGACTTTTTGTCACTCTTTTACAGGAGAATAATATGTCAAACCTTTTAAGCATATGTAATGTGTACTGGTAAGAGTTAGAACATTACCAGGAAAAGCTAATTTTTAGTGTCGAAATTGTCTATTATCTTTGCTACTTTTTTGAGCTTTTATTATTAGCGTGTATCAATACTCTTCTTGTAACAATATTACATATAATATTACGTATTAATGACCCACATATTTTTTGTAAGAAATTTACCTTGTCTCTCAAGTAAAGTAATAAATCAGTTAATTATTTTTTCTCCAAGTTATGCATATATGGTATTTCTTTGATGGAAAAAAATAACTATGAAAGTCCCTAGGGTTAAAGTTATTTGCCTAAAAGTCTCTGGCATACCTATAAATACGTTTGTGACTCCATCAGTCTGGCATACCTTTGATAAGTATAGGCAAGAAGATTCTTAGGTCTCTTTCCTCTTTTCTTATTGAAGTTTTTTACAAAAGGTAATTCTTCACGATACTTGAACAATAATGGCTGAAGGTACTTTCTATTTATTTTCTTGCTGCGTATTGGCTCTGTGTATGTGTTGAAATTCAACACCTCTTCCTTTGTGTTCTTATCTTCGTGGAACATAGATAGATGAAAACTTATAATTTATTTCTGATGACTAATCAGGGATGCAAAGTCATTGATTATATTGAACTAAAATGAAAATTAAAGTATGTTTCTCAAGCATTAAGAGGTCGGGGTCCTCCTGGAACTTAAAGCATTGTGGTAATTACTTAGCCTCTTAAATGGATTTTCTCCATCCTTGTTTTTCAGCTTGGTTTTTGAAATTTTATTTTGTTTATTGGAACAATTCTATGGATTGATGATGTGAGTTCAGTGAAAATTTTAATCTTAGATGGCTTTAGAGGAACTAGTTAAAGCTCATAGACAATTTGAAGTTGACCTTTATTCAACTCAAGTCTCATATATGTTTGCCATTTGAACTTCTCATCGACTTGTTCTGCTATATCGACAAGATGTGATTACTGCAATTCGTACTACATTGACAGAATTACTATACACTATTAGAAGAATTTTGGGTAAGCCTTTATGCTCTATACCAACAGAAGAACAAAAAGGAGATTTTTTTTCTACTTGAGTACATCGACAAACTATGTCTCCCTGCTCAAATGTCATAGTTCCACCGTGCATTTTCATTTAAAAATTTTGGAGCGAATCTAGAGCCAAAGTCAGAGACCCGGGCTTTGTCAAGTGTAGTTTTATTTCATGTGTATTAACATGATTGAGTAAATTGGAATTGGTTTTCTATTACTTTTTTGTTTGTTTGTTTTCCATGAAAATATTACCTTTCTTTTGTGTTTGTTGGTGAAGTTGGATGTAAATCTGAAAAAGAGGTGGGCTGAGGAGAAAGCATACACTTGAAATTTGAGGTGGTTGTATACCTTTTTTTCCATCTACTTTTTATTGTGAATAGGTACGGTATATAGACTTGTCCTATCTAGAAGTACTTGTAGATTTCTGGTTCAGCTGAAATATGAATTGTTGAATGCTACCCACAAGAAGAGTTTTACATGCTCTGATGTTTTTTCCTCTTTTCTTGTCTACTAATATTGCAGGTGATAGCATCATATTTTTCTTTATCAGTGTATTAGGGGTTCAAAAGTTTTGATTGAGTCGCTCTTCTGTGTGACCTTTCATGAACTACCCCTTGCACCTAGTGAATCATTGCATCCTGATGTGATGAAGACAATGCTACATCATCCTATCGAAGCAAGTCTAGTATTCTATAAATAGTGGTTATCTTGTTATATTGTAATGTGGAATATTAACTATGAGATTACTGGATTCCCAGTTCTGACCTCTTAAGAGAATTTTGTCATTTTCGTTCTTTATTTTAGCTTTTTTCTGAGATAAAAAAATTGGTGTTACAAAGGGGAAATCTCCTTTGTGATTGTTATTTGAAATGCTATGTCTTTATTAATCAACCTATCAGTATAATGACATGAATAATTCTTTTTATTTGCAATATTGACCTTTAGATGGCAAAAATGGACTAGTGGTCAATAATTCGAAATGTTGACAGATTTAACTTAAATTTATCTTTCTTTTTTCTGCTAAGTTGATCATTTAATATCCTAAAGTGCACTTGGCTTTTTCATTATGTCCATTTAGTGATAGTCTTAACATCCATCCACTTGAATTAGTATATGATATGTGGAAACGGGAAACTTGGGGTACTTATACTTCAATTTAAAATCAAGATAAGGTAAACATTCCATTTGTGCTCAGTTTGCTATCCGAGGAGTGCTCGAGTTTTTGAGACATAATACCAACGTCTTATTTGTAAAAGCATTATTTTCTTCTTCTTCATTTCGGTTTTTCATTATATTCTATGGATGTTATTTCTCGTGTGTCTATTTCAAATTTGTATTCATGTCTAAACACAACTCCAATTTTCAAATACTATTTTCAATTTTTCCCCAAATTTCATAATTTTTTTTGTCCGAAGGCTTACTTATTATTCAGTTTGTTGCCAAAAAAATTCATTCTTTTTCAATTTCACACCAACGTCAAAGAGACAATGTTTGCTCGATATTTTCTTCACTATTGTAGATGTGCAATATAGACACTCCTCCATTTTTGTGTACAAGACCATACTTAAGCAGTGAAAGACTGAATTGCAGTTCTTACATAAGCATTCCTTTGGGGTTAGTTTTTGACTGTTTGTTTATCCTTCTCTTGATAATTAGGAACTCGTTTCTTTTAGCTTCAAGACTCGATGAATAATAATGGTTCGTTTCTTTATTCAGTTTCACTTAAATATTGTACTTGGTTCAGGTCCTTTTTATTCTAATATTTCGTCATTCTGATTTTGTCCATCTTCTCATTTCTTTGACCAGGCTTTTGAAAAATGTTAATAATTACTTTATGACTGCTATATATTTGTAGAACCAACGTTTAGCAAAATATTTGAATATCTAATCATATTGCTCATTGCAAGAGAATAGATCAAAGAGTGAAAAGTCATTTGTTATATCTTGAGTCAAATTTGATGTAGTAAACTTCAGTCCTATAGGTTTATCACGTAGCTTAAGACTACAGTGCACTCCTTGTATGTCTTTTAAGTATCTAGATATGTTTTTTGTGTTAATATCTTCCCTCTTCATATATCTCCATACATTTCAGTCACAATCATCATATTCTTTGGAAATAATAATGCAGGAGTGGTGGAAACTATCAAAAGTGTAATGCTATCTTTTTCTCTTCAAGTTGCATGTACATTAATATATTGACAAAATTAAAAAAGTTCACCCTTGAAAAATGATTTTTCCTTTATCTAATTGGTTTTCCGTACTAATGTTACTCCTTATGCTCTTTCTTTTCAGTGGTTAATTGTTCTGAAAAATTTTGGACTACAATTCTCCAAGATTTTTTTTTGCCATTTTCATATATGAGATGTGACATATACTAACTTTTATATCAAAAAAATTCTCGCCTGTATACTTGATTGATAAAGTGTGCATAATTTTTTGGAGTAGGACTATTGTTCAAAGAACTAATGAAATAATTGTATGGATTTAGTTACTCTTCATTTTGTTCTTGAAACTGTGATAAATTTTCGGCCATCTAATTTATATACGCTCCATTTTAACATTTTGGATAGTATTTTTAATTGACTTTTTATGTAAGTTAGATGAAGATTCAATTGGAATCAAGAAAGTTCAATGGAAAAGCTAGAAAAGGAGTCTTGAGAACGGAAGTAATATATGGAAAAAGATGATTTAGAGATCTTGGTTGGTACTGAGAGGTTAAGACAATCTCATATGCAAAGTCATCAAATGAATTGAGAATAAGTGCTCAAAATTTTGTTTCTTTTCAAATAAGTTGAAACTCATCAGAGAGGAGGAAATACAATGATTGGTTTTTATTATATTTTTTAAGATAATCTTATTTTAGTTGGCAAAAATAGTTTGTTGTAGATTGTGACTAATTAAACTTTTATTTACATAATTTTACTATCACATCATATAATTTAGTGACGATTTTGTTTCGTTGGTAAAATAATATTTTTAATGATGACATGATAGGTTTCAACTACAAATTATAAGTCATTTTTATAAAAGCAAAACTTGTCACTAATCTATACATTTAAGGATGAAATGTCTTTTTATATATAAAAAGATAACTTTGGTGACGAAACTGTTTTTGTTCAGTTACGAAATACATATAACTTTAGAGACAATTGATATAGTCACTAATTAAATTAAAAATTTAGTGACAGTTATTTTGTTGGTATTGATAACATTTTTAGTGACGAAAAGACATTATCCACCACAATTTTTTATACATTTTTTTTATGATTGAGTTTGTCATAAATGTTACGCATTTGGAGATGAAAAATAAAAATAGTTGTTAATAACTTTTATTTGGATACGAAATACTAAGTTGTGTTTGTAAATATTTAGCGATCCACATTTAGAGACAATTATTTGACGATTTTTTTTCGTCAGGAAAAATATTTCATGACGAAATATGATGTTTAGGTGACGAAGTAATTTGTCGCCAGTAGTTAAATTTGTTGTAGTGAATTGAAGCAAGTTTTCAGGGCTTGGTATGAAAGACTCTCAAAACTCTTATTGGACAGTGATTTCAAAAGAGGAAAGATTGACAACACACTCTTCTTGAAGACCAAGGGGAGAAACTTGCTAATTGTTCAAGTATATGTTGATGATATCATATTTGGAGCTACAACCAGTTCCTTATATGATGAATTTTCTAAGTAAATGAGTAGTGAATTTGAGATGAATATTATAGGAGAGCTCAAATATTTTCTTGGGTTGCAGATAAAGTAAAGTGTATCTGGCACAACCATTTGCCAACAAAAGTATATAAATAAGTTATTGAACAGATTTCACATGAAGGATGCAAAATCCATTGATACTCCCATAAACACTTCTTCAAAATTAGACCTGGATGAATCTGGTCCCTCTGTGAATGAAACTATGTACAGAGGAATCATTGTTTCACTACTATATCTTACTTGTAGTAGACGTGACATTGCGTTCAGTATGGGGATGTGTGCTAGATTCCAAGCATGTCTAAAGGAATCTCATTTGAAGGCTGACAAAAGAATTTTAAGATATTTCAAAGGAACTCCCGACCTGGTCCTCCTCTATCCTGATGGTGAAAACTTTAAGTTGGTTGGGAATGCAGATACAGACTACCTAGTTGATAGGAATAGTACCTCATGATTGGCTCACTTCTTAGGGTCTTTCTTGATTTTCTAGGGTATCATGAAACAGAATTCAGTGGCTCTTTCCACTGCTGAAACTGTGTATGTGGCAGCTTCTTTTCGTTGTTCTCAGTTGCTTTGGATCAAGCAATAATTTAAAGACTTTGGAATTCTTTCAGATTGTGTCCACCTATTTTGTGATAGCACAAGTGCTGCCAATATGACCAAGAATCTTATTTAGAATAAGAGGACTAAGCACCAAGATATTAGACATCACTTCTTCAAAGATAATATCGAGAGGGGACTGATCAAAATGGTCTTTTGCAACGTTGAGGATTAAATAGCCGATATCTTTACAAAAGCACTTATCGGGGACTAGCATAAAAAGAATAGGATGAAGCTGGGTCTAATGAGGCAAAATTGACTATATATTGTGCTTTTTATCTCACTAG
Source organism: Capsicum pubescens (assembly GCA_030864215.1). NCBI lineage: Eukaryota > Viridiplantae > Streptophyta > Magnoliopsida > Solanales > Solanaceae > Capsicum > Capsicum pubescens. The sequence goes on from CM061538.1 coordinate 242,813,286, forward strand.
GATAACTATGAACTGATAAGCAGGTATCCTTGTGAAGTAATGTTACAAATGTCTAACTCAGTCTCATATCTTTGCAGATATAAACTCGTGGTAAGAAGAAAAAGATTAAGGAGAGGGATGAGAAAACGTCAAACATAAAAGTTTAGAAAATCATGTAGGGACAAGGTCCCTCATCATATTAGTATCATGCCTTATCTCTAAATGGAAGTGTTTTGAAATTTCAAGTTGGGTATGTGACATAGACTTTCGGTCTTGTTTTAAAAGTTGTAAATGATTACTTTAAGTCCAAGAGTCATGTCTATCTAACTAGACACATCGCATCCCTCATACCTCCTCAAATTAGAATTGTTCCTTTTCTTCCCCATTTAAACCCCATTTATTCTCTCTTTTTCCATTTAAACTTCAGTTCTTTCCATATCAGTTCCCAAAATGCTCTCTTACTCTTGTTCCCTAAATGCTCTCTCACTCCTCTCATTCTCTTAAACACATAACAGTTAAAAACACAAATAGCCATGTCTCAATTATCTCCTTTGTCTCTTTCTCCAAACGAACCCCAATCCCTTCAAGTTGTTTCTCCTTCATCTTCTCCTGTACAAACCTACGAAATCCTTTTGCTATAATCCAGTTCACTCCATCTTCACTTTTATGTAATGCCAGTCTATCTGATCCTTAGCAAAATAAAAATACATCATCTTCTTCTCTTCTAATAACTATCAGTTGAGATATTTCATTAATTCATACTTAGATTGTCTCTATGCCCATTGAAAAGGGTTCAGAGTCTACCCCTAAATCATAAATCCAACCCGTTCCTTAAGTGCCCTTATCAGTTTCTCACTCTCAAAACCCAACTTCTAAGAAACCTATTCCTTTAAGTACTTTTGAGAGTCATATTATTGACAAACATATGTTTGACGAGGATCTTCCTACTTTAAAGGGGACATATTTGAACATACTTGACATGAGTGAGGCAATAGGTATCCAAGGGTTAACTTCTCTAAGCGAGGATCCTCCTCGAAAAACTAGTTCTCCCACACCTCTCAAGTGGGATAACACCCTTGTATCTATATCGATGAGATATTAAAATGATCGTCCTAAGGCTGTTGAGGAAGAAAGTGATATTTTACCCTTTTATCTTGATGTAACTAACAAGGTTGAGGGTGAAAATAAGAGCACAGATAGTGATGATGACAAGTCATTGTCATGGAAAGTTAAAAAAAAAAGGTTGTTCTCCACTTCCAGGCTGCCATCAAAAGCTGGCAAAGTTCAATGGACCAAGTCAAGTTTGTAGAAGTTGATGGAGGTTGACCTGGTTTAAAGTAAGAATAGCACCCAAAAGAAGAAAAATATAAAGAAGAGAGCCATTGTCGAGTTTGATGTACCCATAATAGATATTGTGGCTGTGGAGGAGTCTAAATAAACTAAGAGTGATAGTAATTTTGAAGAAGAAAGTGATGAGGATGTGGCAAGGAGTGTGGACGCTCAATGGGCTAAAGTTAAGGCTGGTAATGTTGTTTCACCAAAGAAAGTAAATTCCAAAGGAGTAATGATAAAGAAACCAGTGTTGACTAGTGGAGAAAAAAAAAGAGGGAAGAGGCATAAAGCTCTAAGGGACCAAGTCCTAATTCCAAAACTAACAGGACTTCAAAAGAGTTTGGAGTATCCATTAAGGGAATTGGTCCCAGTGGGAAAGCCTCCACATCTAAAGGAAAAGGAAAAGTACTTATAAGAGAAGAGAGACAAGAAATATGTAGGACACAAAAGGTCTTGAGAGGGCATATGTTTAATCTAGAGGTTTTTGTCATGCTTGGCATGGCTTATTAGATTATAATAGTAAATCTCTAGAGTTAGGAGCACTTGTTTAAGCCTCATGTTCCTACTCTTTATGAAAAGGAAGTAGGGATGTTTTACGACAACCTCATTTTCTCTAATGATGGTTTGTATTTGATAACACAAGTTAATGATGTGAACATTGCTCTAGACAAACAAGTGTTGGCGGAGGTGTTAGGAGTACCCACTGAAGGGACTAGGTCTCTAAAAGACGAGAGTGTTTTTGAAATATTCCTGAAGCTCTATGGTAAGTTGGATGATTTTAACATTAAGAACTTTACCAAAAAGTCCCTCAAAGGGGAATATCAACTTTTATTTGAACTGGTCAACAAAGCCCTTCTTCCTCGGACTGAGAAACGTATTGTTGTCATAGGTCTCGACCTATTCCTAATGGAAGCTTTAGCTAAGTTTAAACATGTAAACCTTTCTAGTATTATCATAGAACACATGCATAAGGTTATGACGACAAAGGATAGTAAGAATGAATTAGCCTATGGGTTTTGGTTGAACAAGGTGTTTGCATATTTTGAGGTTCAATGTGGGCCTGGGATGGATGGGTCTATCAAGAAAATATTCATAGTATACACTTAAGTGAACAATGACCGCATAGCTAGATGAAGTAGTGTGAAGTTGAAGTTTGTGGTGGCAGACCTGATCGAAGTTCAGACAAGATTGATCGGGAAGTTGGAAGAGATGACTGCTCTCTTAGCCTAAAGGGATGATGAGATTGTTACTTTAAAAAATTCAAATTTGAATGCTCCAGAAGAGGGACCAGGTGGAAGCGAGATTCGCCGCACTGAAAAATGAAAAATTGCATGCCAAGGTCAAGCAATTGGAATTTTTCACAAGAACCATGCAGCTGAAAATGAAAGAATCACCTTCCTTCTTCATCAGTTGTCCAATTCCCAGTCTGTTCCTTTTGCCTGATGTCTGTTCAACCCGGTCGCGTTGTGCCCTGACCCTTTAATCCCAGCCTTTTCAACTCTCTTGTCATGTTTCTCTTTAAGTATTATTTTGTTCATGTTCCATTCTCGTGGTATTACTTGTACTTGGTTTTATGATGCTCTTATTTTGTATATTGTATGATGCTACCCTTAATGATTAATGAATATCTTGTGCTTTGATGTTATCATTCTTCTCACTTTTTCTGCTTTTTCTTGCACATGTCAGTGTAGCCTCAATGGCCATGAGTTAACATGTGCACTTATCTTTACTTGGTTTACTACTTTATCCCTTTGATGATGCCAAAAGTGGGAAGATGAGGTACAATATAGGGTGTGTGTAATTGTGTGTGTTACAATAATAGGGACCATATCCCTATATGCAGGGGAAATGGTTCTAAAAAGAGAGGATGTAAGAATCAGTGATAAGGAAAGTAGTGAGGGAAGGCTCATAGTGGATCTTGTGAAAAATGGAGTATGGATCTTATTACAATAATAGAGACCAGATTCCTATACACAAGAGAAATGGTTCTAAAGAGAGAGGATGTAAGTATCAGTGACTGGGGGAAGCAGCGAGGGTTGTATCGTAATGAATCTTATGAAAAATGGAGTATGGGTTTGTCATCATCAAAAAAGAGGAAATTATTAAGTCTTTAGTTTTAATGATTGATGTCTTACCCCTTTTTTACTGAAAAAGAATGATTTTAAGTTCGAAAAAGATTTTATTTATTAAAGTGACAAAAAATAAAAATTTATTTTGAAAAGGATTTTTACTATTAAACTCAGAGTCGCCACTTGACATAAATCTGGTGTGCCAAGTCACCTTTGGAAATTCTTTTTAAAAATGATTTGACTTTTAAAACTGATCTACGAATAGAGATTTCGGTTAAGAAATTATGTTGATCGAGGGAAAGGTGGTAGGAACTCCTCAGTTCCGTGGTTCGACCACGATATCTTTGTGGAGTTATATCAGCTAATATGACACTATGAAATGCATAAACCAATAAAACATGTAAACAAGAAAACAAACAGCCAACCAATCAAAATTCCAAAAAAATAGTGTCTAGTCCAATTAATATAGACCAAATAAAAAGAAGTGCAAAAATGAAAACCTAAACTAATCTAACTACCCTAAACTATGTTTTACCCGAGGCCTCGGCCTTGATAATGAATGATCTTCCAAATACAAAATTTCGCGGGGCATTTTTCGATAAATATATACATATGACCTCTGGGCATTACCCGACGAATAAATACATTTGATAAAAATATGATAGAAATAGAAAAAATCATTCAAAACAATCAATCACACATTCAATAATTAGATTTGCCTATCCATTCTCGACCTAAACATGATACTACCGAGTTTAACAAAGTTAACTTTTATCAATTCTCTAAGTTTAATCCTACGGCTTGCCTACCCAAATCTAAGATTTTCCTATCAATATCGATCTAAACATGATACTACCAATTTTAATAAAGTTAACTTTTATTCTGATTTAAACAACAACAATGAATCAAGACAAACCAACATCAATTTTTATCAATTTTCAATTGTCATCCCAAATTAAATTTTAATTCAAGGTTCCAAAACAAAATTCATGACTATTATTTCCAACAATCCAACATCATTGTAAATTCAATATTCCACATTCACATCACGCATAAGATAAAAATAAACTGAAGAATAACAATTAATCACATATAAATTCACTCAAATTCATGGCACGAAGCACTCAAAATTTTAAAAAAATAACTAAGGTTAAAATAAGAGATGGACCTCAATCGACGATTTTATTCTGAATAACTAGCAATTAATTAACCCCTTCGAATCAACGGAATCATAAACAAATCCTAACTATTAAAATCAACTCATCAATCTCGGCCTCTTTGGGACTATTTAACGATGACAAGGGAATAACACAATTTTTGGTGAATTTTTCAGCGATGATCGACCAGAGTGGCTAGGTTATTGTCGTCACCACATCGGAACTCCAGTAAGCTTTAGCCAGTGACGGGGAAGAGAGGTTTTGGTAGATTTTGAAATTTTCAATGAGTTTTGATGAAAACAGGTTGGATGTTAGTAAGTTTTAGGTGGCTGGCGATGTTTTTCGACGAGAATCCACTGAAATAGTAACAGTGTTGGGGCTTCACATTTCTCTCCCCATTCTGATCAACTCTTTCTGTGTTTTTCTCACTCTCAGTCTCCCTTCTTTCCCGTTTCTCTCTCTTTCTCTCTTGACCCTTTTCTCTCCCCCCTCATGTCACTCTCTTCATTAATTTTTACTTTTTTCTGTTCAATCTCTCTCAATTTTTCTCACCAATTTCACTTTTTTCCCATCGATTTCCTCTCCTCTATTTTTCTATACACTTTTCTGTGTGTGTATCGTGGTGTATGTTGTTGTTATTTTTATGGAAATGGAGGAGTATATGAGTATATTGTGACTGTTGTGTGTATCTATGTATGAGTATAAATTCTTTTTTTTGTGTGAATTGTTATTCTATTAGAGTCTGTTATAGTGAGTGTTGTGTGAATTTATTATGGTGAGATGTGAGTGGAAAATGTGAATAAGTGGGAGGTGGGGCCTACGGGTGAAGTGCCAATTTTAGTTACTTACTTTCTTGTAGTTGGGTAAGGTAAAAAATGTATGAAAAAAGAGGAGGGGATTGGTTATCTTGTCCATTGTGAGGATGTAATTGAATAGGGTAAGGTGCATGGTATGGGTGCGGGGAAATGGGATAGATTAAAAAGGGTCAAATTTACATGTCTACATTATGACCCTCTTTGGTTGTAAGCACAAAGTGTTTCTGAACAAAAAAAATAGACAACGAGACAGAATTTGACCCGACCATTATTCAAAGAAAAGAAACAGAAAGATTGTGTGCAATTGGGTCTTGATTTTTGAAATCCTACCTATCCAGATTATGTGGGCATCAGGTCACATGTAGTTTCTGATAACGCTTACTGATACCACATGAAGTAGTATAGGACGGTCATTGTCAATATCTCAATTCTTGTTACGGTCGAATCCACATGGAGTGAAAGGTAGAATTCTAGTCTTATGGGTCTTCACTCTTACTAAGAAATCACCTGAAGTGCAAATATAGCAAAAAACATGATTTAAAGTGGGGGATAGTTTGGGGAGAGAGTGTGTAAATAGTAACTCAATTTGGAAAACTACGCAACAATTGTAATTTACTTAGATGTAAAGAGAATCTTGGGATTATATCTGCCTAAGGACAAATTAGGTGTGGGTAAGTATAGATTTGATGCACATGCTAGTTGTTGACAATATGGTAGGCTAGATCTAGGGTTCTTGAGGCTAAATTGTCAACAAAACCTCAAGAATTTAACCTATTGAACCTTTCGGATACCTAACAAGTGTTTGATTATATTCACCTAGTACCTCAATTTGATATCCCTATTTCTAGGAAGATACCCAAGATGTAGTCAACTTCATACTCACTCTTATGTCTAAGATAGTGAGAAATAGTTAACTAAATCAATTAATTATCTACTATTGCCTTGGTTCCCACATTCCTCTTTCAAGAATGATGTGGGTTCCAAAAGTTCACCCAAACCCCACTTTTAAGGATGGTTTGAGCTTTCAAGAGTTTGGGGTTTTCACCCACAAACCCATTTTGAGTATTTGGGGCTTTCACCCACAAATCCTAATTAATTTAGTCAAGCAATAGTAGAACCCATTATCAACTAACTAGCATATACACAAATACATCACAACCCACAATTAATTCCACCTTCGTTCAACATAATCCCATGACTAAAAGACTTAGCTACTCATGAAGAAAAGAAAGAAACATATACCAAAAGAATTGTTCAAGACATCCATTCTTCACAAATACCAAAATCCAAATCTCCAAATCAATTTTACAATTCTTGCCCAATTTAGGGTTTTAATTTCAATTTCAAAGTATTTCTAGTCTCTAGAATGCCAAAATAGGAAAGGGTTTTAAGCTTTTAAGGGATTTGGGGTCGGCTGCTGAAAATTACAAAACTACCCTTGGGCCTAATCCCGCGTTTCTGCGATCGCACTTCATTTTTGCAATCATGACTACCACGACCGCGGGTAGATAAATGAAATCGTGGTTGATGACCTTCTTGACTGGCCGCAATCGCGACCCTCAGATCGCAATCGTGGTAACTGAGGTCGATTTCTACTCCAGGTCTTCCAGCTGCACTTCTTTTCTCTTCTTTTGATCCTTTTTAGCTCAAGAACCACATCTTTCCATCTCACAACCTGTGTGCCTGCAAAATGTGGATATTAGTACATTTAATCATATGTATGTCCCATTTATACATTTAAATCATGGCAATGTGCGCGAATGTCAAGTGCAAATGAGTGGTAAATTCACCGCTCATCAACAACCCCAACTTAAAGATTTTCTTACCCTCAAGAAATACCACCTCTTACTATAAGACTATGCACATTTATGCCCATATTGAATGACCCAAATGATCATAATTACTTCAAGCTTGGTTAATACCACAATTTAGCTCCTCAAACATGGACAAAACTATCTTCACAACACCCCTCAACATGAAATGTGATTTTTCAAGGGTGCAAGAGACTTTAAAGAGAAATCATACAACAATCACTAAAACTCTAAAAATGACTCACCTTTGACCTCAACTACATTATATTCCTTTTTGCCTCATTTTTTAGGAGATGACAAAATCACCCACCTCGACTTATTTACATGCCTCCTCACAAGAAAGAAAATTTCATACACCAAGTCATCAATAATGCAACAAGGAATTTAAGTGTAAAAACTCTCTCTCTCAAGAAGTCTCGATGTTAACAAGTATGATGCCATAGGATTGCCCCTATTTTCAATCGCCACTATAATGAAAATACTTGGTTGGAAATCACGAAGGGCTTTTTGAGCTTGTAACGTAGGTTCGGGGTAGGGTAGGATATCTTTTAGGAAAAACATGGCTATACCCTCCTTGAACATCTACATCACACTATTCCATCCAACTTTTGGTCATGGGCCACTTCTTTTGTTTTAACTTTTTACATATGTGACTACTTTTTATTTCTTTGGTTCACCCATTTTATTTTTATATCCTTTTCTTGCACCCTTTGTGCTGATATTTTATTTTTTGGATCATTTTATTCTCTTATTATTTTGTTCTCAATACTTAAGCTAATAGGCACTCACTTACAACTTCGTGGTCCAAAGTTACCTCTTTCAATCATCACCACCACCCCCTCAACTTAGGTTTTTAGCCTCAAGTTGTAATTTTAAGTTCAAGGAGGGTAGGGTTCAATAGAGGGATAAAGATTGAAAGGCTCACGGCTTGCAATGTATTTTCTAAAAAAGGGTCTAAAGGCTCAAAGTGGGTGACTAAGGATAACATCTATGCAAGGGTAGGATTTTTAGGCTAAAGTGGACTTCCAATGTCACAAAGATTGCCTGAGATCATCTTCCCAATAAAGTCCAATCAAAATTATCCTTGAGAGACTAATGGGGAAAGTTCTATATGGTATAATCACACATGAGATTTGGACAAACAAGCTCACCATACACGGCATGCAAAATTCGCCAAGGAGGCTCAATTGCCTCTTCCGCTAGAGACAAACATGGAGTATCTCCCAATTTACATGAGTTAAAATTTTAGAGTCGCAAAAAGAGAAAAAGTTTCGTTACAAGGTTTCTCACGTCCATGCCCCTTGATTTTTTAAAATTTTTGGACGAAAGTGGGTGTTTACTTTACATTTGCACCACACACAATTTGCTAATTATGGCACCAACCCAATCACGACGCTTTCCCATTAAGAATGTCGTCACTCAATCTATCATAGGTAAAAACTCATCCATTTACATAACTAAAATAAAGATAAAGTAGAAATCTAAGGACAGCATAACTAATCCATACAAATATGGGCACCATCAAAGTGACCGAATATTACAATCCAAATCAAATTAAAAATCATCAAAAAGAACAACAAAATATCCAAAAATATCAATAATACGAGCCCAAATAAAATGAATACGAAGGCAGGCACCCCCAACTAAAAAGGTAGTAGTGTCCTCACTGTATAAATAATCAAGCATAAAGAGAAATAAGGGTTCTCCCTGAAATCGCATCAAGAGATGTTGTTACTCTCAGAATCTGTATCATCATTAGCTTTCCTAGGACCAAACCACTCGACTGGGGCCTCATTATCACTCTCCACTCGGGAGGAAGGAAGTTGATCATGGGGTTTTAGGACCTTCCACAAGCCCTTCACCCCCTTCTACATCTTGTTGAAGAACCTATCTCTCTTCTTCTCCCTTATGGCCATATTTTCATGTGCAACCCAAAGATCAAAATGTGACGCTGCTAAGGATGAGTAAGATTTCTCAAGCGTAGTGATAGTAGCTCCTTGTTTCTTCTATTCCTCCTGATACTTTGCATAATTGGCCTGTGACACATATGAATGTCGAGTGGTGGAGGGCTCTCCTGGTCCCTGGGGTAAACTTGACACGAGTTTCTTGCTGGCCGCAATATCAATTCCAATATCCTCAAGAGGACCGGTGGTGGATGGTCTATAATACTCGGGCTCCTCACATATCGACTTCCCTAAGTCAATTTTTTTCTTCTTGCTTTTTCCTAGTGTGCCCTCTCCTCGAACTCTCAAAGGATAGATGGGGATACAAGGGCATACCTAAATGTCTCCAGAGTATTCTTTAACCCCAGCTCTCCGACAAAGCTCAATAATCAAAGAGGGGAAGAAGAGATGCGTACCACTCTAGTTCTTGAAGAATTTCATATCAGAAACCACGAGCTGACCAACATCCAAAGGAATGTCGTCTAGAATGTACGCGACTATCCGAGATCACAAATCTGGGACTAATGCCATGTGGGTACAAAGGGATACTCGGCCACATATTATGTTCAACCAAATCTGAGCCTCAAAAGTAAGTCATTCATGTGGATGTTACTCTTGGTTTCTGCCCACAAGACTTCATTTTTGGGACTCAATCTTTCCGCTAATTAGCTTTCTGGATCACACTCTTTTTCTTTAAACTCACCCATGTTTCATTTAAGAGCCCATAAATATCATTAATTTGCTCTACCCCAAAGTTGACCATTTTTCCTCGGATCTTGATAGTCATGTTTGATGGATCCGAGAAAGACACTACGCTAAGGTTGGCATAGAATTCATTGACCCATTGCTCATTTACCCTGCACAGATTCGAGGCAAAACACCGCCACTCTGTATCCTGTCACACCCTTTTTTTAACCCGAAAGATTACAATTTTAAGTTTCGAAAGGATTTTTATTATTAAGGTGACAAAATGAAGAAGTTGTTTCAAAAAGGACTTTTTATATTCAAAACTCAGAGTCGCCACATGATATGAATCGGGTGTGCCAAGTCACCTTTGAAAATTCTTTTCAAAACCGTTTGAATCTAGAAACTGATCCGCGAACAAAGATTCCAAATAAGGAATTCTGTAGACCGTGGGGAAGGTGTTAGGCACCCCTCGATCCCTTGGTTCAACCACAATCACTTAGTGGAGCGTATCGACTAATTTGACATCATGAATGTATAAACCACACAAAAACACATAAAAACAATCAACCACAAACAAAGCAAATCCTAAATATAGTGTCCAGTTCAATTATACAGTCCAAAATAAAAAGGTACTGAAAAGTAAACCTACATTAATCCTAAACTACTCTCCAATGCTTTACCCAATGCATCGGGCCTTGATCTCAAGCCTCCTTTGTGTACATGATACTTCGGGGCATTCCCCGGTGAATAAATACATGAAACCTCGGGTCATTCCCCGATCAAATAAATACACTCGAATCAGATATGATAAATTAGAAAATATTCAACACACATTCCACATTCAAACACAAAATACCTTATTCCTAAATATTGCCTACCCGAACCTATATTTGCCTACCTATTCCAACATATCATAATCACGTTCCGACAATATTCATAATCATTCCAAAAACAACAATAAACCAAAGTTGATCCAAATTCACTATTTTATCAAATTTTCAATCCTCACTCCCCAAATCTATTTTTTTTAACCACGTGATTAAACCAATTCTATACACCATTCATCAATCAAATTTTCACCTCCAAATCCAACATCAAACAAATAACAAACAGGGATTCAAACATGCCAACCACACAAATCATTCATAATCATAGAAAATTAGAAGAAGAAAAGGTAGAATTGGACCTCAAGAGCTTTCGATTTACTTAATAGAGAATAAGAGCCTTCCCAAAAACCTCGAAGAATACCAACGAAGTCTTGACTCTCCAAATCAATGGACAAACAGTCCAAGAACATGCTAATCCAAATTTTGATTCGAAGGAAAAAATATACAAAGCACAGATGAATACCCGAGACCAAAATATGATAAAACCAGAAGAAACTGCATGGTCAAAACCCCGGTAGATGCAAACAATGGAAATAATAGTCGGAAAAGGATTGAATTCTGATAATCTTTAACGTTTTTTGGCAAGTTTAGAAGTTTTCGAGTCGAATTTGCTTGGAAACCCCCCAGAAAAATGAGGGATTTTTGGTGATTTGAGGCTAGTCGGTCAAGTCGAAAAAGGGAGACGACTTCCGGCAAGGGTATCGCCGGAGCAACACTAAATTCAAGCCGACTTACTACTTTCTCTCGAGATATCCCTCGAACCCCCTCTATTTCTTTCCCTCTCTCTGATACTCTCACTCTTTTACTCTCTCTCTACCTCATAATCTCCCTCTCAATCTCTTTGTGGTATGATTTTTGTGTGTTTTTGTACGAAGGAGATGAATTATGAGTGCTGTGTATTATCGTCTATGTATGTGTGCGTCTATACCTTTGGATGTCTTCCATGAAGTTTTTCTCTCAACTCCCTGTGTGGGCATATTCTCTTTTCTGATGAAGATGATGGTGTATGTATATATTCTGTGAGAGTGCCAAAAATGTAAGAGTCCCTCTGTAAATCCCGTGGGCCCATGTATTCAATGGGAATCCATTATGTTGTGTAGATAATTTTCCATTTCTTTTTTTATTATCCCTTTTTAAAATTAGTTAAGAAGGAAAAAATGTGAGAAAGGTGGGATAGGGGTACACGTGGGTATGAGGTAAGGGTAAGGGTAGGGGTAGGTGGTTAGGATAAGTTGTTAGAATAAGGTGTAAATGGGGTTAGGATAGGATAAAATTTGTTAGGGAATTTGTTATTTTTTTTCTTTTATGAGGGATAATTACACGGTTGAGGGTCCAAGGTAAGATAAGGCAAAAAATAAAAAATATTCTTTCGATGAGGGACAAAAATACGTGTCTACATAGCCTCAAGCCTGTCATGAAATGCCGGAAGCTTTTCGTGCACATTATCAAAATATATTCCTCTCTCCAGGATCAACTTTGTCCTTAGAAGATCACCATAGAAGTGAGTATGGCACTCGGATGCCATGAATCAGATTTGGTTGTATTTGTCTATGAGATTATCCTGAAAAACAACAAATAACACAACACATTGATCATTGACATTTTCATGCATAAACTATGCTATAGTGTCCACTAAAGCTCATTGGATAGTTGTTTGGTGGTGTTTTGACAAAAATTTAAAGTGTAGGATTTTTGTGTAGGGCAAAAAATCACACTCGATTACCGCGATCGCAGGCCATGGAGCCACGATTGTAATGTCGTGATTGTGGTCCTGATGACCATGATCATGATATATAAGGCCCATTTCAAACCCATTTCCCATGCTTAAAACTTTTAAATTTTAAGCCCCAAGCATGTTCCACAATAGGAATTCGCATTAAGACCATTGAACAAGACTGCTAGGTATTCAATTATGCCTTTAAAATGTAAGACCCATTAGCGAACACTCAATCAGGATATATCTCGAGCACTTGGTGTGCACTCTTTATTTGTCTCAATTTCACACATATTTTTGGGTATTCAAGACTTCCCCACTTATGTGCACACCATGTTCTAGCAGCGAAATCTCACACAAGCACAATTGATGAACATTTAAGCATGGAAATTATAATTTCAGGACTTCTATACAACATGCATCTTGTGTCCTATATTTAACAATCAACACATAAATTCAAGATATCTACTGGATAAGTGATGCAATAGGGATGCAAGAATGCTATTAGAGTGCTCACAAACTAGTCTGGAAATGGGTCCAATTAGAGAGACAATTTGAAAAGGGATTGTAAGGGAAATGGGGAGTTAGATAGAATATAGCTAGGTCAACCACAATCTTGGTCAGGGGTTTGTAATTGTGGACACGCTGGTAATTAGAATCTCAGCCTATGGCCAGCGATCGCGGTAACTGTGGGCATTTTCGCACCCCTGTTTTCCAATGTTAGCTCATTTCACATTTGTGGTGGTTTTTCCCTGTTCAGTTCACAGTGCAAAAATTCCACACTTTTTCTTTTTTAAGCTCTTCCAATGCACTCTATAGTACCACAAATGCATGAGTTATTCAATATCAAAAGCTAAAATCTACACTACAGAAATGGAAATAAAGGATACGAGCCACTTTTCATGAAACTTTTAGGTTACCTAATACATAGAGCCTTAGTTTACATCATGGAACAACGTCTTCCTTTGTTATCACATAGGTTCCTCAAGGTCCCCCTCATTCACCTCCTCAATGTCAACATCAATGATCGATATCACTTGAAGTTCCACGGGTTATTTCTTTATTTTTCATACCCAAAAAAAGACCTTATCTTCATGCACTCTAAACCCTTATCATACCCAACTACAAGTCAACAATGGATCTTCCGGTGGATAAGAAAGGTCGACCAAGAATGATGGGTACCTCATGGCCCATTTCACAATCTAGAACCACGAAGTCCATCGAAAGTATGAACTTGTCCACTTTGACTAGAACATTATACAAAATCCCAACCGGTCTCTTGATAGACCGATCCACCATTAACAATCTCATAGATATTAGATTTGGGGTATCCAATCCAAACCTTTTGTAGATGACAAAATGCATGAGGTTTATACTCGCACCGAGATCGCATAGAGATTTCTTAAACATATGCGTTCCGATGGTACAAGGGATGGTAAAAGCTCTGGGGTCTTCCTTATTTTTCGTAATTTTGCTACTCATGATAGCACTACAACCATGGGTGACTTCAATTGTGTCACCTTCTATGAGCTTCTTCTTTGACATCATCTTCTTCATGAGCTTAGTATATTCTGGTATCTCTTGGATTGCTTCAAAAAATGGGATATTGATAGAGTGATTGCTAAGATTGGACATGAATTTCTTGAGTTTATCACCCTCCTATTTTCTTTGAAGCCTTTGAGGAAATAGGATAGGTACTTGTATTGTTAGCATCACATCACTTTGTGGTTTCTCATTTTCCACCACCTCTTCATCAACTTCCACTGGTTCCTTTCCATATTCTTCTTCTTGAGATTTTGTTGGTGCTTCATTCGACTTAACCTTAGGCATCTTTTCACCTAAATCTTTTTTCAAGTGATCACCAAGGGTCTTCTCATTCCTAGTAACTATTTATAAAACTTGAGCTTCATTCTTCGGGTTCATAATAGTGTCACTAGGAAGACCACCCTTTGGCCTAACATTCAATTGGGTGATGCCCGATTCGAGTCTCCAATTGCTTAATGAAGGTAGAGTAGGACACCACAGTTTGATTAAGTTGCAAAAAATTACTTTTCATTTCTTAAACCATTTTGTCTGTTCCTTCCACTCTCATCAAAATCCTTGCCAAAATATCTTCGGCTTTGTACTTATCGGGGTCAATGGAACTTGTCTCTTTGTTCTTTAACCGATCATGGGGAGGTACATAGAGCTCATAGTTGCTCTCTGTAAATCTCCATTCCCTATCACAATCACAATCCGTCCAACCTTGGTTCCCACCTTTCCTTTGATAGGCGGGGCGGGAACCCCCCGAGTAATTTCCAAGTATCGAATCTCGTCATCTAGCTTTTTAGTCTCCTCATCATCTTTATAGGTTTTTGATGCCATGATATTCACCGCTTTCACGGGTGCACCTATCACATATGTTGTCAAAAACTCTGGTTGCATCATCTCTTAGCCATTTTCTCTTCTCTTTCTTTATCTTGTTCCTTGTCAACCAAGGATATAGTGGGAGAACTCTTAGGAACCTCGGCATCTCAGGTATGTCATCCCCGATTTTGATTGGTAACATCCTCAAGAAAATTTATTGTCACTTGATAATGCTACTTCAGAAGGGGAGCCTTGGAGTAACTGGTAAAGCTTCTACCATATGACCAGAAGGTCATAGGTTCAAGCCTTGGAAATAGTCTCTGGTAGAAATGCAAGGTAAGGCTGCGTATAATACACCTTTATGGTGGGGACCTTCCCCAGACACCATGCATAAAGGTAGATTTAGTGCACCGGTCTACCCTATATGATAATGCAACTTCACAGGAGAGCCCCTCACTGCATTGTCCATCATGGTTTTATTGAGTAGATCAAAAGCATGGTAGAAGATTTGGAGAAGAATTTTCTCCGAGACCTCGTGGTTTGGATATTTCGTTAGTTTTCCATCGAATCTTTCCCATAATTTGCACAAAGGCTCTACAGTCAATTGCCTAAAGTTGATAATCTCATCCCTCAATGGGAGCATTTTAGACGATGGGAAATATTGGTCAAGGAAATTCATGGTGAGTTCATCCCATGAAGCGACAGACCCGACCGAAAGAGATCAAAGCTATAATACCTCCTCTCCCGTTAGAGAAAATGGAAAGAGATGAAGCCGGATGGACCCTTGGGTTATATGTGCAATATCAAAGCGTCCATACACCTCTAGAAAATTCTTCAAATGAAGGTTGGGGTCCTCATAATATTTTCCCCCAAAAAGTCCATTCATTTGCAACACATGCAACATGACGCTTGTGACATAAAAGAAACCATTCCCATGAGTAGGTGGGATACAGATGGAACTTGAATGACCAACGTCATTGAGTTTCCCTTCATCATCAAGAGGGCCATCGAAAGACCTATCTTGACTAGCATTGTTACTCATGTCTCTGTGTATGCTACGAATATCACCTAGAAGAAAACAAAAATAACAACCAAAATAAATATACACCACTATAGGTATTTCCTAAGTAAGAATCAATACTGCTTAAGTGAAAACTAAATTTCACTCTCTGGTAACAATGCCATTTTTATAACGCTCACTTGTACCACATAAAGTAGTATAGGATGGTCGTTGTCAATATCTCAACTCTTGTTGAGGTCAAATACACAAGGTATGAATGGTAGAATTATAGTCTAATGGGTCTTAACTCTTACTAAGAAATCACCTGAAGTGCAAATATAGAAAAAAGCATGATTTAGAGTAGGGGTGTGGTTTGGGGAGAGTGTGTCAATAATAACTTAATTTCTCAAACTATGCAACAATTGTAATTTACTTCGATGTAAAAAGAATCTTGGAATTATGTCTACCTAAGGGCAAATTAGGTATGGGTAAGTGTAGATTTAATGCACATGCTAATTGTTAACAATATGATAGGCTAGGTCTAGGGTTCTTGAGGCTAAATTGTCAACAAAACCTCAAGAATTTCACCTATTGAACTTTTTCAATACCTAACTAGTGTTTTAATTATATTCACCTAGTACCTCAATTTGATATCCCTATTTATAGGAAGAGATACCCAAGATGTAGTCAACTTCATACTCATTCTTTTGTCTAAGATAGTGATAATTAGTCAACTAAATCAATTAATTATCTACTATTGCCTTGGTTCCCACATTCCTCTTTCAAAGATGATGTGGGTTTCAAAAGTTTATCCAAACCCTTCTTTCAAGGATAGTTTGATCTTTCAAGAGTTTGGGGTTTTCACTCACAAACCCATTTTGAGTATTTTAGGATTTCACCCACAAATCCTAATCAATTTAGTCTAGCAATAGTAGAACCCATTATCAACTAACTAGCATATACAAAAATTATCATAACCCACAACTAATTGCACCTTAGTTCAACATAATTCCAAGAGTAAAAGATTTAGCTACTCATGATGAAAAGAAAGAAACATATACCAAAAGGATTGTTCAAGGCATCCATTCTACACAAATACTAAAATTCAAATCTCCAAATCAATTTTACAATTCTTTCTTTCTTTTGGATTTCAATTTCAAATTCAAAGTATTGCTAGTCTCTAGAATGCCCAAAATGGGAATGGGTTTTAAGCTTTTAAGGGATTTGGGGTCGGCAAGAAAAAATTACAAAATTGCCCCTCGACTTAATCTCGTGTTACCATGATCACACTTGATTTGCTGCGATCGCGGCTACCTCTATCATGGATAGATAAACACGATCATGGTTGCTGACCTTCTTGACTGGATGTGATCGTAGCCCTCAGACCGCAATCATAGTAACTGAGGCCTGTTTCTACTCCAGGTCTTCTAGCTACACTTCCTTTCTCTTCTTTCTCTTTTTTTTAGCTCAAGTCCACATCTTTCTATCTCATAACCTGTGTGCCTAAAAAATATGAATATTAGTGCATTTAATCATACATATGTCCTATTTATACATTTAAATCATGGCAATGTGCCCGAATGTCGAGTGTAAATGAGTGGTAAATTCATCGCTCATCAGTTCCCATGGTTGAAAAAATAGGGACTATACCAAGTTGGAGAGTCGAGTGAGGTCCTTTTGAGGTTTCGATACGCATCTCTATCAACACATCAAAAATAAAATTTACAAGTTAAAAAGATAAAGAAAATTACAAAAATCCTATGTATGCACCATCTCTCGATTCTTGACTTGAATCTTCAATGCTTTCTCAAGTGATAAAATATCTTTTTTACTTTAGTATAAACTTTAAAATGTATTCTTTCTCTATGCAATATCTTACATTGGAGATGAACTTGAGAATTTACCATGTTGTTCAGGTGGGACTTCTGAATTTGAACTTGAACTTGAAAACTTTATATTATTCTCCAAGCGGACTCCTGACTTGCAATTTAAAATCTTTACCTTTTCTCCAGGCGGGCTCCTGACTTGCAATTTCCTTACCCTGTTCTCCAGGCGGGTTCCTGACTTGCTATTTCCTCACCCTGTTCTCCAAGAGGGATCTTGACTTTTAATTTCTTTACCTTATTCTCCAGGAAGACTCCCAACTTTTATTCATCACCCTATTTTCCAGGAAGTCTTCTGATTTTAATTTCTTCAGCCTATTCTCCAGGTGGGCTCTAACTTGCAATTTATTCACCCTATTCTTCAGGTGGGCTCCTGACTTTCAATTTCTTTACCCTATTCTCCAGGAGGGCTCCTAACTTACAATTTCTTCATCCTATTCTTTAGGCAGACTCCTGACTTACAATTTATTCACTCTATTCTCCTGGCGGGCTCTTGACTCAAAGTCACTAGAATAAAAGTTATCTCAAACAAAGATTATGATAAAGAAAGATTCCATTTTTCAGAAAGTAAATTCCTATTAGGAGGGTCCTAAGCTTAAATTAAAGTTTCAAGCAACCTGAATAATTTTTTTTTATGCCAGTTTATCATCAGAAAAATTTTGTGAGTGTCAAACCAAATCAAAACTACCTACAAAAATGTATAATGCAATGGTGAATCAAGACTCTGATCAATAAATACATCTCTTATGAGTAAAGTTGAATGACCAATACTAGGAAGTATGTCTCCAAAAAATTAAAATGAGGGACTCTGACTAGAAAGTGCGTCTTCTAGGAGTAAAGGTTCAAATTAGGAAGTGCATCACCTTAAAAACAAAACTTGAAATACTCAGATAAGGAAATGTGCCTCCTAGGGGTTAAATGGAAGGACTCGACTAGAAAATACGGCTTCTTAAAGTGAAGGTTCAAGTTAGGAAGTGTGTTACCTAACAGGTGAAATTTGAATATCCAGATAAAAAAGTGTGTATCCTAGGGGTTAAATGGAATTACTTGACTAGAAAGTCCATTTTCTAGGAGTAAAGATTCAAGTTAGGAAGTGTGTCACCTTACAAATGAAATTTTAAAATACTCAGACAAGGAAGTGCGTCTTTTAGGGGTTAAATGGAATGACTCAACTAGAAAGTGCAAAGTGTGTCACCTAACAAATGAAATTTGAATACCCAGAAAAGAAAGTGTATCTCCTAGGGATTAAATGAAATAAATCAACTAGAAAGTGCATTTTATAGGAGTAAAGATTTAAGTTAGAAAGTGTGTCTAACAAATGAAATTTGAATACCCAGATAAGGAAATGCATCTCCTAGGGGTTAAACGGAAAGACTCTACTAGAAAGTGCATCTTCTAAGAGTAAAGATTCAAGTTAGGAAGTGTGTCACCTAGCAAATAAAATTTGAATACCCAGACAATGAAATGTGACTCATAGTGGTTAAATGAAATGATTCGGCTAAAAAGTTCATCTTCTAGGAGTAAAGGTTCAAGTTAGGAAGTGTGTCACCTAACAAATAAAAACTAAAATACCCAGTCAAGGAAGTGCGTCTCCTAGAGGTTAAAATGGAATGACTCAACTAGAAAGTGCATCTTCTATGAGTAAAGGTTCAAGTTAGGAAGTGTGTCACCTAACAAATAAAACTTGAAATAACCAGACAAGAAAGTGCGTCTCCTAGGGGGTTAAATGGATAACTCAACTAGAAAGTGCATCTTCTAGGAGTAAAGGTTCAAGTTGGGAAGTGTGTTACCTAACAAACAAAACTTAAATTACCCATACAAAGAAGTGCATCTCCTAGGGGTTAAATGGAATGACTCAATTGAAAAGTGCATATTCTAGGAGTAAAGGTTCAAAGTTAGGAAGTGTGTCACTTAACAAATAAAACTTGAATTACCCATACAAGGAAGTGCGTCTCCTAAGATTTAACTGGAAGGACTCGACTAGAAAGTGTTGCTTCTAGG
Organism: Capsicum pubescens; assembly: GCA_030864215.1. NCBI lineage: Eukaryota > Viridiplantae > Streptophyta > Magnoliopsida > Solanales > Solanaceae > Capsicum > Capsicum pubescens. Next base: position 242,832,910 of record CM061538.1, read on the forward strand.
AGCAAAGGTTTAGGTTAGGAAGTGCGTCACCTAGCAAACAAAATTTGAATTATCCAGATAAAGAAATGTATCTCCTAAGGGTTAAATGGAATAAATCGACTAGAACGTGCATCTTTTAGAAGTGAAGGTTCAAGTTAGCAATTGCATCACCTAATAAACAAATTTGAATACCCAAACAAGGAAATGCATCTCCTATGGGTATAGGATGATGAGTTTGTACCATGATTGTAATTACCAAACCTGTAAAGCAATACCGCCTCTTGCATTTGCAAGAGTGAGGAATTGCATCTTTTGATATTTAGGATTTGAAGACCTTGATTTTGAAGGTAACTTGAGTTCTTGTTTCATACAAAGAAAACTTGTGAGTATAAAAACATGGTGGTTGATTTGTGGCTTAATCTTTCAACGTAATTGCTCTTGCACTTGTCATATTTTATCTTGCTTCCAACTAATGGCATATCCCATTACCTTGTTGCACTATTGATCCGAACTCAGACTATTAAGAGTGATACTAAAATAAGCACAGTATCTCTATTTTGCTTTGTATCTCAGATAGACCTTTCCACCTTGGTATTTCCACGAATCCCCAAACTTTTCTATTCACAAAACTTTCTACATGCCTTGTTCTAGCTTACAATCATATTTCTTTCATATACTGGCCTTTTGTCTTACTTTATGATATTGAAGAAGTTGATAGCAAGTTTTGAAATCCTTTCTTACTTGTTTTGACATGCACTTGACTCAAAGACACTAGAACAATGATAATGAATTTAACTTTGATGATGAACACAAGTGAACAAAACAAAAATATAGAGAAGAAGAAAAGAAAACAATGAATGTCTTGGAAATAGAGAAAAGCAAAATGTATCTAAATACGACAGCCAATTCTAATGATTATGACATACATTTTGGATCAAGCTGCCTGATCTTTTCATCCAAACTTTATTGATTGTTGTTGAGTTAATGACCTTGAAACTGAATTGCTTCTTTAAGCTTATTTTACTCATATACCTCATCCGGTTAGTGACGTCTCGATGAATTTTTGCAAACAAGCCTCTCTCATTTTTATTTCTCTCAGCTCATCATCATTTTACGGTGTTCGTGGGGGGTTTTCACCCATAAGACTCTCTCATTTTTATTTTTCTTACCTCACAATCATCTTATGATGTCCGCAAGGGTTTTCACCAATAAGACTCATTTTTATTTATCTCAACTTACTACCGCCTTATGATGCCCATGAGGGTTTTCACCAATAAGACTCTCTCATTTTTATTCGTCTCCTGATTCCTTATGCTGAGGAAGACAAGTAGTACCTAAAATGTGTCATCATATCCATTGCATACTTAGTCTTAACATTCTCAAAGATTGATCGGAAGGTCTTTCTTTGGTTGTAAAGTGGCTTATGGACAGAGTTGGAAAGAAAAAATGGCATGAGGCTCGAACGACACTTGAAGTGGGGTGGAACTTACAATTTTTATAATTGACTCAAACAATGAAAATTGACTCTTGCCCTAGTTTCTTTTGACTGGGCATTCTTCTATTTTTACTTGGTTGGATGGACTGCTACTTACTTATCTTGTCATTGCAAGAATCAGGTCAAACGTAGTTTAGGAAAGTTGTTATTTTTCTTGGATTTGGTTTCTTTTATTTATTTTTCTCCTTGAAACTTTTTATAACTTTATTTTCTTGACACTCTTATCTCTTTTTTTACTCACTCTTTTTTTTCCGACTCAATTTTTTTTCTGGATACTTTTTTTTTAAAAAAAAACTTTTACTGAATCCATCTTGATTACAAAAGAGGGGTACAAAATAAAAAATAGAACTAAAACTCAAACAGGGTAAACAAAGGATGACACAATGTTTGGATAGCAGAATGAAATGACTTTGTCATGTCAATCCTTTAAAATGCAAGTACAAAACATGCAATATGAAAGTGAAAGATGAAGATCATTTATACTATTTTTCCACCACACTAATTTTAACTGAGAATGTGTGTTACTTCTTCTTTTGCACTTCTCAAACATATGACTCCATCTTTGTACACACCTTACATTGAGCGACTCATACTTTAATGAAGAAAATTTTTCTTTTGTTTCTCTTGATAGGAGTTCGTGCATCCACTATTTGATTTATTTCAAAATAATTAAGATGTGTCTTTCAACTGATGACTAATTTATTCTTGTGATTCTCAAAATGATTGTCTTAGTTTATTCAGGTAAGACTTCAACTTGATCATCAAATGTCTCAACACTCTACCTATTTTCTCTGATGCTCATTTCTTGACTTTAACATTCTGATTCAATGCCTTGGATTAAACTGGATTTTAAGATCTGGCTGAAAATTTCACAAGCATGTCATATCACTAGAACCAACATAAAATATACTATGTAAGAAAACAAACAAACAACACATATTAAAAAGCAAAAAAAAAAGGCACACTCTATTTAGTTGAAAGAAAAGATAGAAGAATTTGAACATAAACGACAAAGAAACAAAAATAAGATAGATTCCAAACTACAATCCTAGAATAATTTGGATAACAGAAAAGATAACAAAATAAACTACCAAAATCCCTTCCTAGTAAGGAAAGGAGTGACTTTCCAATTGATGAGCTTGACATTTTAGCCACTGATTTGCATATCATGATGACTAGAGTTTTTACCACTATCAATGTCATACACCATAATCAATTTATCTTTAATCAACCTTTCTACTTCTCTTTTCAAAGCATGACAATCTTAAATGTTGTGACCCTGAACATCAGAATGATACGTGAGTTAAGAATATACCCAAGGAGTGGAGTGCTAATGCCCTACTTTATCAATCTATGGAACAAACTGGTATACGATTCTCTAATTTGTATGAAATTATCCCTAGGTTTCTACCTCTTTTCATTGTTTGGATTGGATTAAAAATTCATCCCAGAAGGGCTTTGGATAAAAAAGGGGTTGAACATATGGTTGTGTGTTATTTATTGGATATGGAGATGGAGGAATAGAGTATAATGGGTTTTGGGAAGGATGGTAATGTTGGGAGTGATTATATGGAGCTTGGGTATAAACTTGGGCTTGAGACTGAGACTAATGGTGATGTGGCCTTCTTGGATGTGTGTATTGCCCAACTACAACAGCAACTATGTCTTCCTTATTCTTCTTCCCTCCAACATTTCCTAAACTATTTTGAATTGTCTGGGTAGTTGTTTTTAAAGCTACAAAATTGACGATACGACCAGTCTTAATCACTCCTCTATCATCTCCCCCATTTTGAGGACCTCAATAAATGGTTTGCCTAATGCTGGTAACAGGTGTTGAAATTATGTTTCATCCTGTGCTTGAATAAATACCTCCACCATCTTTCTTTCTTTCATTGGTGGTTTCACCTTAGCCATTTGTTCATGCCATCTTTGCCATGCTTTCATGCTTTCCCTAAAATTTTTGACACTCTTCTTTGCATTGTTGTTCAAGGAATTTCATCAAGGACCAAGTCAATATTGTATTGAAATTATTGCACAAATTTATTAGCCATATTATCGCAATTGTTCCACTTAATAATGTCTTTATCAATAAACTATTTAGAAGTTAAACCTGCTAGACTTTTCCCGAAATAAGCCATAAACAATTCTTCGTTCCCTCCAGTTTCCGTTAATTGATTGGAATAATGCCTGAAGTATGCTACAGGATCATCATGTCCATCATACTTCTCAAACTTCGGGATCTTAAAGTTAATAAGAAGGTTAACCTTTGGAAACATGCATAAGTCCCTATATGAGACACTTTTGTACCCCTAAGTCCTTTCAAGTTCTTCATAGTCAGCTTCAAACGTAATCTTTTTGGTTATTTCTTCTTGTTCTTCTACCATAATGGACTTTTCAATGTTAAGAGAAATTCAGGAGGTTGGATGTAGCCATAAGGATTAGACAACTTAAACGTGCGCTCAAGATCAAAATATTGATTACCAGAAATATTCAACAAAGGATCGCTTGCAGAGTAGGAAAGCACAACCGTTGGATGGACATCAAAAGTAGGAGCTTCATGTGAGGGTGGAGCCACAAAAACAGAAATTGCAGGTGGAGCCGAGTATGTGATGGTTTTGTGTTGGGGAGCTAGAAAATGACTATTGGAAATATTGGGATAGTGTGGCCCCGGAGTAAAAACTAGTGCAGGTTATGGCGTGTCGACTGAAATAGAAAATTGTGCATGTGACACTGGAGGTAAGATAGAAAGATCTTTCGAATTATCAGTGGAAATGGAGGAGGAGGCAATCTATTAGCCCAAGCTCGATGCATTTTTACCATTTGTTATCTTAATTTCTAGATCTATTCATTAGGTCTTAAATTCTCATTCCCCAAACTCTTTGTCTGATTAGTGACAACAACCTCAGTATCCTTGTTAGCCATAACTAACTTTCTCTTGGACTTGGTATAATATGAAGGATCAGCCATAATGTCACAAACTAACTGAATAATAGAAATAATAAAGGCATTAGAATGCAACACTTTTTCAAAAACTCTCTTTTCTTTTTTGTTTTTCTTTGAAAAGATCACCGAACCCAAGAAAGGTGCATACGTATCTCATCCCTGAGAGAGAAGAATCAGGTGTGCATATTTCATGAAGTTTTGGCGCAAAATGGACAATCTAACTCTTTCTTTTTTTCCTTTTTATTCTTGAAATTTTAGAGGAACAAAAGATAAAAAAAATTCAAAAGTACACGAAAATCTTTTTGAATTTTCATCTTTAAAAACCTCTATGTAAAATGAAATCTATGATTATCAAAGAAAAATCTTTTTGAATTTTCGGTTATGAATTTCATACCAAATGAAACCTAAAACTATTAAAGAATTTTTTTTTTTGTATTTTCTTTTAAAGATGTATATAAAACACCTACTCTTAATGAAGCAGGGCAAAAAAAAATTTAAATTTTTTTAAATATGATCACCGAACCCTAGAATGGTTGCCTATATATCTCACTCCCGAGAGAGGAAAATCAAGTGTACGTAGTCCTTCCATATTGGAAAATTAAACATTAACAAATAGATTGGACCCGACTTAAGATATGACTAAACTAAATGATGAAACAAGCAATAAAATCTTTTTTGAGTTTTCCAGTTTGAAACTTCATATAAAAATGACACCAACAACTATGAAAGAAAAATCTTTTTTCAGATGAAATTGTTCAAAAATAAGGCACCAACAAAATAATAATATTTTTTTGAAATTTTCGTTGCGAAAACACATGAAGAGACTAAAAGAAAAATCTTTTGGCATTTTCATTATATGAAATGTACAAAACTTCTAACATCTTTTTGGAATTTTCTTCTAAAAAAATGTATAAAGATCCTACCAAATAAAATCTTTTTGAAATTTTCAAGTTGTGAATACACGCTAAAGGAAACAAAGGAGAATTCTTTTTGATGTTTTTGTTTGTTTGTTTTTTTAGGAAAAACATGCAAAAGGTAAAATCCTTTTTGAATTTTTGATTATGAAAACAAAATCCATAAAGAACTCCTATAAACTATGAAGCTCTTTTCTTTATCACTTTTTTTTTTTCTCTCTTTTTTCGAACTTTTCCTAGCCTAAACACACTTTTTTGCTTAATTCTAGCACACACTTCCACAAATCAGTCCATCAAATGACCCTATTACTATCAAAGATGCAACAATTAATATGCAGGGATGCTTAGGGGTGAGTCTCCTACAAAGGACCAAACGAGTCCCGCTAGGTCACCACATGATGCAAATAAGAATGACCTAAAAGGCTGACCTAGGCTGAAGTTTAATTAATGAGGCTTTTGGGGGGAATGTATGATCGATAGTGGTTGTGATAGCTTTCCACCCACTCCATACCAGCCGATAGTTTTCCCTCCTAAAATAAGGGTGACTCAACGAAGGGTCGTGTATACAGCATGTACTACGAGACTTATTGCAAAAGAAATGACTCGGGGTAATGCATATAGTGACAGATATAAAGCGATAACACATAAGAGAAAACTGTAAACACATAGCACATAGGCATCCCAAATGATAACACAAACTATACGTCTATACACCTATAGTGTCAAACTTAGAAGATACAACTCAACATTGAAACTCGAATTCTAAAAAATCCCCAGTGGAGCCGCCAGAGATGTCACACCCCCTTTTTACCGAAAAAATTGATTTTAAGTTTAAGAAGAATTTTATTTATTAAAGTGACAATAAATGAAAATTAGTTTTGAAAAGGATTTTTACAATTAAACTCAGAGTCGCCACTTCACATAAATCTGGTGTGCCAAGTCACCTTTAAAAATTCTTTTTCAAAATAATTTGACTCTTAAAACTGATCCACGAAACAGAGATTTCGATTAAGGAATTTTGTTGATCGGGGGAAGGTGTTAGGCACCCCTTGGTCCCGTGGTTCGACCACGATTGCTTCGTGGAGTTACATCGGCTAATATGACACTATGAAATGCATAAACCAACAAAATACATAAATAAGAAAAACAAACAACCAAGCAATCAAATTTCAAAAAAATAGTGTTCAGTCCAATAAATACAAACCAAATAAAAAGAAGTGTGGAAATGAAAACCTAAAATAAACTAACTACCCTAAATTATACTTTACCCGATGCCTTGGGCCTTGATCACGAACGATCTTTCAAATACAGAATTTTGCAGAGCATTTTTTGATAAATATATACATGTGACCTCGGGGCATTACACGACGAATAACTACATTTGATAAAAATGAGATATAAATAGAAAAATTATTCAAAACAAGCATTCACACAATCGATAATATAAAATCCTACAACTTGCCTACCCAAAATCTAAAATTTGTCTATCAATTCTCGACCTAAACATGATACTACTGAGTTTAACAAAGTTAACATTTATTCCGATTTAAAAAATAATAACCAATGAATCAAGATAAACTAACATTCACTTTTATTAATTTTCAATCCCCCTCTCGAATTACATTTTAATCCAAGGTTCAAAAATAAAATTCACAACTATTATTTCCAACAATCCAAAATCATTGTAAATTCAATATTCCATATTCACATCACGCACAAGATGAAAAAAACTTAAGAATAATAATTAATCACATATAAATTCACTCAAATTCATGACATGCACAAAGCACTCAAAATTTTGAAAAATAACTAAGGATAAGATAAGAGATGGACCTCAATCGATGATTTTATTCCGAATAACTAGCAATGAATTGACGCATTTGAATCAACGGAACCTCAAACAAACCAAACTATCAAAATCAACTCAGCAAATCTCAGCCTCTTTGGGATTGTATAACAATGTCAAGGGAATAACACGATTTTTAGTCGATTTTTCAATGATGCTTCGACCGGAGTGGCTAGGTTGTTGTCGTCACCTCACCGGAGCTGCGGTGAACTTTAGATAGTGATGGGGAAGAGAGGTTTTGGTAGATTTAGAAATTTCTGATGAGTTTTGAAGGAAACAGATCAAATTTTGATAAGTTTTGGGCGGCTGACGATGTTTTTCAACGAGAATCCGTTGGAACAGTAATCGAATCGAGGGTTCATGTTTCTATCCCTATTTCGATCAACTCTCTTTGTGTATTTTTCTCACTCTCGATCTCTCCTCTTTTCCGTTTTTCTCTCTCTCTCTTGCCCCTCTCTCTCCTCCCTCACGTCACTCTCTTCACTTATTTTCACTCTTTTCCTATTCAGTCTCTCTCAGTTTTTCTCATCGATTTCACTATTTTTCCGATTGATTTCCTCTCCTCTATTTTTCTCTATTTTTCTGTGTGTAATGTGGTGTTTGTTGTTGTTCTTTTTATGAAAATGGAGGAGTATGTGAGTATATTGTGAGTGTTATGTATAGCTGCGTGTGAGTGTAAATTTATTTTGTGTGTGTGAATTGTTATTCTGTAAGAGTCTGTTATGGTGAGTTTGTTATAGTAAGATGTGAGTGGAAAATTTGAATGAGTGAGAGGTGGGGCCCATAGGTGAGTAGCCAATTTGGTTAAGGTAAAAAACATGTGAAAAAGGAGGAGGGGATTGGATTTTTTTGTCCATTGTGGAGGATTAATTGAATAGGGTGAGGTGCATGGTATGGGTGAGTGAGAATGGGATAAATTGACGTTTAAAAGGATTAAATTTATGTGTCTAAAATTGACAAACCATCAACTTTGGACCTGATTCATAAAGAGCCTTGTGATGATAAAACTACAACTACTCAGGGACCAGGTTCATCACCTCTACGTCTCTTTCACTCTGTCAGTAATACAGTTGGAAAAAGTACCATTTGACGAAAAATTAGTGGCAAAACTGCAGTACTTTCAGTTCCCTCCAATAAGAGGAGTCCTAGATTTTCTTGTCTCATATATATGCAACATGTTACAATTAGAAAAACTAAGATTCCATACGCAAACAACATCAAATATGTCTTAAAGTAATTCATCATCCAAAGCCTCATCACTTACAACAGGGAGCTGCTCAGTCGTCATTTGTGTCACAAGATTTTGTTGCATTTAAGTCTTTGTTTTGTGGTTTGTAAATGTTTAGCCTACTGCTATTGCTCATAAATAGTAGGTGTGTTATCATTGTTGATTTTGTCATCTACAGTTAGTTTACATAGAAGTTAGAAGAGGATTAAGAGGTTAATCCTAGAACGATGGAGTCTGTATTCGAGTTTGTTTGAACATAGTGAAGTGGTTAGAAATCCTATGTGGTAGGTCGTGGTTTTACTCTCTTGAGCAAGGAGGTTTTCCCGTATAATATTGTGTGTGTGAATTTTTTTTATGTTTATTTTACTTTTAATCGTGTTCATCACTGCATACCATAGTTAGGAACAAATTCCTAAGTTAGTAGGCGATTTGTGTAGTTCTTCAGGATCAATTTCAGACACGTATGAATAGTTTGACCCTTATTTTCATGTGGAAAAATTCTAAAGGGTGTACAAAATTAATACAAAATATGATGTATTAGTAATATGCATTACTAATGCGAGTATTAGTTATGCTAAGACTATTTCTTATGCAGTACTTGATTTGGTGTGTTAAAAAAATTTTGCATTGCATATTTCTAAAAAAAATTATTTACAAATATATCTTTCACAAATATAATGAAAATGATGAGGAAAAGGTTTTGAGAGGTTATTGTGTCTTTATCCAAGCTAATGCATGTATTAAGTCTCTTGCATTGCTAATACCATGGTTTCTCATTTATTAGTAATTCATAGTACAATACCAAATTGAATGTATAACTAATGTTTGCATGAGTTATACATAGGTTGAGAAAATGTATCAAACAAACAATTAGTAATGCATAAAGATAATACATGCATTATTTTTTCTAATGTATCCTACCAAAATTTTAATAAAGAGTTTTATATAAAAATTTAATAATAATATGTAAGAGTTGATTAAACTAATAATAGAAAATTAAGCGTTGAGATGCTTGTTACGATAAATGACTTGCGCTCAAAAGTAAGGAGCATAGTCATTTTGTTCCTTTGGATGAAAAATATTTTGTAGCAAAGGAAAACCGGATCATATTTATTTCTGCACCATGACAATCTCACTCGAATTACGGGAACCTATAGATATTAGTAGAGTATACTGGTGTCCTTGCCCATAAAGTCCTCTCCTGTCACAAAGCTAGACTGATCCCCGGAGGTGAACCCAGCTTATTGCTGATTGAATAACACAAAATTCAACTTATATATTTCAAAAAATATATATGGTCATTCATACCAAACACACATTTTGATTATTTTTTTTGTTAGGTTGACACCCAATCTAAGAAGCACACTTGTGACTTCTATTTTCTTTTCGCAATAAACTAGTGAATCATTAATTTGTATATTTGGGCTCTAAAGGGAGTAAGAAATGATTCATAATCCGACAGACAACTATTGCTTGCAACAATTTGGAGAAAGAGCTTGGTTCATGATGCCCTTTTTTATTGATCTTGACGATTGACTTTCTCTATGAATGGAAAAGGGATGCTTCGGATCTTGAGTGCTTATTAGTGATAGGACAAAATAAAAAGGAATGACAAAGAAAAGGGGAATGTCCATATTAGATCAATTGATTCATCATGGTAGAGAAGAAAAATAATGCATGAACCATACTCGAGCTTTACAACAATATCTTAGCTTCAGAATACCATAACTTCAACAACTCATTCTCTATACTTGGATATTCCATTATAAAACGACATTCTTTTATTGAAAATAGTTCTTAAACCGTCCAAAATAAAAGAATTGCAATAAAAGTCCTTCTGAACCACAAAATTGGTAATGTTTGCATCTGTGTTTTGCCAAGACATCAACTACTTGATTTTCTTCCCTCTGAACATGTAGTTGATTAAGATTTTGAGATCAACTAGAGCGGTTCATTTGATAACCACCTCTTTAGCATGACTAGACATTCAGCAGGTGCCCAATTTGGAGCTGTATGTCCAGCTCCCTGGAGAGAAATTACCGTAGTTAGACCCAAAATTAATGTAGTACTCCCATGGTTTTAATTTATTTGTCTGATTTTGACTTGGAATGAAATTTTAATAATGAAAAATAATTTTGGAATCTAGTGATAATACACTAAAAATATTTAGAATGTACAAAAATGTTCTTTAATCATGTGATCTTAAACATGTTATCTGAAAAGTTAGAAACAAAGAGTTGACAAAAAAATAGACATTTTTTAGATGAACTAAAAAGGAAGGCTAGACAAATAAATTGAAACGGAGAAAAATAATATAGTAGCAGCTAACAAAAGCAAATGAAAGTCAACTCTTGCCTTCAATGTTGCAAATGTCATTTGGCTGGAGTAACTTCTTGCATAACTATGCAACAATAATGATTTAAAAAAGGTCAATTTCTCTCTTTCCAGAGAAATAATCAAATTTAAAATTGAAGAAAAGTTAGGCTGGGAATTTACCCTGCGACTTGACCATTAACAATCCATGGTCTCCAATCATCAACAATCTAGTAGTTTAGCGATTTAATCCATATTTGAGTTGATACAAATGGAGTTTTCATGTCATGATCACCACAGTTCTCGACAAAATGGGAAAACAACAAAAATTATGATTATTACGCTTTAATCTCAAGCAAGTTTTATGAATCATCAATAAGGAATGTGTCTATGTCCGTTTCTTATATTTCTTAGATAAATTAAAGGCATAATAAATAGATAGATATCTTAACTTGGTCTCAATTAGAAACTAAATACCTCATTTTGAAATGCACATCTAAATACTTTAATTTTAGTTGGCCTCTTAAAAACCCTAACATTGGGAAAGCACATCTAAAATGCACCCCTTTAAAGGTGCCTATGTAGAGAATAACAGAAGAAACGTATAACTGAGAAAATCTTGCGCTAGACCATGATGTTATCTAAGATCGAAAGATTCAACTTAAGAAGAGGAAGCTAGAGAGAAATAGGAGAATTTTAGACAGAGAATTTTGTTGTGGAAGAAGCTCTTGAATTGGATTTGCTTTGGGTTGATTGAATTTGTTTTGGGTTTGTTACAAATGCACAAGATCATCTCGATTTATACTTATTCATGGATGGTTCTAGAAAAACTTCTAGATACATCTACAAGAAAAATCTGGTGAATTTTTATCTTCTACCGCTACTCTAGAATATCTAGATAATTTTACAAGATCGCTTATTCAAGATGCTACATTAAGACATTGTAGAAGAGTGTGATATTTCAAAAAATCAACTTTAATAATTTTCACACACACACCCCTTAAAGTAGTTTTTTGGAAGCTACCCTAAAATTGTTGCGGTAGAACTCAATGAAGCTTTGAACCATTGCCTTGGTAAAAATGTTGTCCTTTTCTGACTCATGTTCCTTCTTCGGATGATGAAGATTTTTCAGCATTAATTGGTCTTGCAAAGAAATGTTAATACGTACTGAAATTTTTCATATCGTAATGTAGTGGCCTCACAATATTTTCTTTTGGCCTCCACGAACCAAGTGAGTCATCTCCTCACTGAGTTTCATATTGTTGAGTTCCCAAGCTCCCCCTTTCTCTTAACTCTCAACTATATTATTTGGAGAAGAATTTATTATAGGAAAAATTGAAACTCCAGGTTAAATATTTTAGAACCCTCTCCTTCCAATGAAACTTCATAATATAGAAATGATTTATTAGTATCAACTTTCTCATTTGAGTCGGTGATAATCTGACCATCACTTTCTTGTGAAGCCTCAGCACTAGTGTAGGATCCACCACCCGATTTCCTTTCTAACTCTTCAATAACCTGTTTGCCAACTTCAGAGCTTTGAAAAACTATATTGTTTGTCTCACCATCTACTATAAGTACTTGCTCTGAGTCCATAACTGACCTTGATATGTCACATGGCTAACTAGGAACTTCAACTCCCACTATATCTCTTTCATTGCTTTCTCTTGAATGATCATCATCAACATATGTAACTTCAACTAATGTTAGCTCAAGTTCTACTTCAGTATCCTTCATGTTCAAACTGTTATTATTAATTTCAGAATATGCTTCTTTGATTTCCTCAGTAGCAATTGCCATATCACCATTCTGAATGTCTTCAACATATTCTTTCTTCTGATTGATGACATTAGTGCCTTCCTTCTGCACACGATGAATTGTATTATATCTTGAATTCATGATCCAATATCTTTCAAAATTGATGGAAGTCAAGGCATTTATTGCCGACTCTCAACTACCAAGCCTCTTCCCTAATCTTCTTCTTCCATAACTGTTTTAGTATGAGTGATGTTGCTCTCCGTGGCTCGACAATAACTTTTCATGTGTCCTACTTGTCACACCCCTGTTTCGTACTAAAAGATATATTTTTATGTTCGAAAGGGTTTTTATTAAGAAGTGACAAAATAAAGATTTGTTTCGAAAAAGGACTATTTATATTTTTTATTCAGAGTCGCCACTTGGCATAATTCGGTGTGCCAAGTCACCATTAGAAAATCCTTTTCAAAACCATTTGGCTCTTTATACTAGTTTGCGAACAGAGATTCTGGCTAAGGAATTCTGTTGACCGAGGGGAAGGTGTTAGGCACCCCTCGATCCCGTGGTTCGACCACGGTCTCTTGGCAGAGAGTATCGGCTAATTTGACATCTACGAGTGTATAAACAACACAAAAAAACACATAGAACAGACAATCAAAACACACAAAAACAAAACAGTCCAAAATTTAGTATTCAGTCCAATTATACAGTCCCGAAAAATAAAAAGTGCAGAAACATAAGTCTACTTTAACTTATACTAATCCTAACTATGCTCCTATGCTACCCGACGCCTCGGGCCTTGTTCTCGATCCGCCTTCGCCAACATAGTACGTTGGGGCATTCCCCGGTGAATAAATATATATACAAATACTTCGGGGCATTCCCCGACCAAATGAATACATTTTGAATTAAATATGATAAACTAGAAAGAAGCGTTCATCCGCACATTCCAACATTCAACCAAAATAACGAGTTCTACAATTTTCCTACCCGAACCTATATTGCCTATCTGTTTCAGCCCATCATAGATCTACCATAGTTCATACAATATTCGTGTTTATTCCAAATTGAACGAACAATAATAAACTCAAGTTAATCATATTCAACTATTTTTATCAAATTCCCAATTCCACCCCAACTTCCCTTTCATCCATCACCACACTTAGCAATCATCATTTCAACAATCCATATTCATTCTTAGTGACGAATTTAAACAGCAAAACAATATCAACTAAATCAAACCATCATAATCAACCAACACATAATCATGCCAATGCAACCAATCAAAATGAAGAAAAGAGAACGGGTTGAAGAGGTAGACCTTAATACCGTTTTTGATGAATATTATTCCACGAAAAAAAGAAAATTTTCCTTCGATAACTTCACACGGGAACCTCAACCTCGAGCAAACCAAATCAGTATCCCAAAAAACACCATTCTAGCAGCTTTCAAGCCATGAATAAAACCACGACTTAAATAAACCATCAACATCCGAGCTCCGATGAGCTGTGAAGAGTAAAACTAACAAGAAGAGAGTCGGATTCCGGCGACTGGTTCGCCGAAACAGTAATCAGAAAACCTGATTTTTTGTCTCTCGTGTATGTGATGCCAGGAATCAGGGGAGAAGAGAAAAGAATGGGGTCCCTTTTATTTATGGCGTGTGTATTGTGTTCAAAAAGAAGAAACGAAGAAAGAAGGACCAAAAATGGCCTCTGTCCGGGTTTTTTTAGAGAAGAAAACCCCTGAAGCCCTCTGGATGCCCCCCTCACTTTTATGTATATTATGGGGGGTATATATATATATTTCCTAAAAAAATGAAAACCATAATAAGAAAATGGTCCCCTGTCTTTTTCCTCGAAGGTTCCCTCTTCTCCATTATCTTCTTTTGTTTTATTTTTTTCTTTTTCTTTTATATTGGGTCCTATGTGTATGAATATTATTGGTGGCTTGTGGGTATATGTGTATGGCATGTGGCAAAATGAGTAGGGCGTGTGCCCTTTGCATATATCTAATGGAAAATGAGGGGTGAGGTGTTGAGGTGGCATGGTGAGGTGGCAAAGATGCTATGTATTTAATTATTTTCAATTCTTTTTGGGAAGAAATTATTAATTAAAAAAAGTATGGTAAGGTGAATAATAAAAAAATAAGAAAAATAAGAAAAATAAAATTAATTAAAAATGATTAAAATATTTTTGGGAAAGGAAAAAATTATGTGTCTACATCATGCCCCCTTTGGATGTAAACACATGGTGTTTTCATACAAAGCAGTAGACAACGAGATAGAATTTTGCCCTGACCTTTATTCAAAAGCATGGAGCACGAGGAAGGAGGGAAACCAGGTCTTGACTTAGGACATCCAACCTACCCACATTATGAGGAAATCGAGTGACAGTTATCTCAAAGGATTGGAAGAAGATGGACTATGCTGAGTTGGAGAGTCGAGTGAGGTTCCATCGAGGTTCCGATCCGCAGCTCTGTCATTACATCAAAATGAAAATTACAAGTTAAAACATAAATGAAATTAGAAAATCCTATCTATGCAGCTTTCCTTGACTCTTGACTTGCTATTTCATCACCCTATTCTTCAGGCGGGCTCCTGACTTGCTATTTTCAATCTGTTGACTTTCAATTTCTTCACGTCGTTGCTTGACTTTCAACTTCTTCACCCTGTTCTTCAGGCGGGCTCCTGACTTGCTATTTTTCAGCTCCTGACTTGCTATTTTTCAACTGTTGACTTTCAATTTCTTCACCTTGTTGCTTGACTTTTCATTTATTCACCCCGTTCTTCAGGCAGGCTCCTGAAATCACATCAAAACTAAAAAGAAAATTATCTCAAACAAAGATTATTATAAAGAGATTTCATTTTCCAGAAAGGTGAAGTCCAAACACAAGAATTAAATTTTGCCCCAGTTTACCATCAGAAGACTTTTGGGAAAGTCACATCATACCTACTTGCATGTTGCAATGATAAATCAAGAATCTGACCAAGAAATGCATCTCTTGAGAGTAAAATTGAATGACCAATACTAGGAAGTGCGTCTCCTAAGAATTAAAGTGAGGGATTCTGACTAGAAAGTGCGTCTTCTAGAGATACAATTTTAAGTTAAAAAGTGTGCCACCTAACAAATGAAAACTAACAAGGAAGTGTGTCTCATAAGGATTAAGTGCAATGACTCAACTAGAAAGTGCATTTTCTAGAAATCAAGGAGAATGACTCGACTAAAAGGTACGTCTTATAGGAATCAAAGGAAATGACTCGACTAAAAGGTATGTCTTCTAGGGGTCAAGGGGAATGACTCAACTAAAAGGTACGTCTTATAGGAATCAAAGGGAATGACTCGACTAAAAGGTACGTCTTATAGGAATCAAAGGGAATGACTCGACCAAAAGGTACGTCTAATAGGAATCGAAGGGAATGACTCGACTAAAAGGTACGCCTTATAGGAATCAAGGGATATAAATCGACTAAAAGGTACGTCTTATAGGAATCAAAGGGGATGACTCGACTAAAAGGTACGTCTTATAGGAATCAAAGGGAATGATTCGACTAAAAGGTACATTTTATAGGAATCAAAGGGGATGACTCGACTAAAAGGTACGTCTTATAGGAATCAAAGGGGATGACTCGACTAAAAGGTATGTCTTCTAGAGGTCAAGGGAATGACTTGACTAAAAGGTACGTCTTATAGGAATCAAGGGAGATGACTCGACTTAAAGTTACGTCTTCTAGGGGTCAATGGGAATGACTACTAAAAGGTACGTCTTCTAGGGGTCAAGGAAATTATTCGACTAAAAGGTACATCTTATAGAAATCAAAGGGGATGACTCGACTAAAAGGTACGTCTTATAGGAATCAAGGGAGATGACTCGACTAAAAGTTACGTCTTCTAAGGGTCAATGGGAATGACTAGACTAAAAGGTACGTCTTATAGGAATCAAAAGAGATGACTCAACTAAAAGGTACGTCTTCTAGGGGTCAAGGGGGATGACTCGATTAAAAGGTACATCTTACAGGAGTCAAGGGAGATGACTCGACTAAAAGGTACGTCTTTTAGGAGTGAAGGTTCAATTTAAGAAGTGTATCACCCAGCAAATGAAAACTGAAATCCCTGGACAAGAAAGTGTGTCTCCGAGGGATATAAGATGAATTCAAACCACAAATAATAATTCAACGTATATGTGCTTCAAAGATAGCCTCGGCTGAATTTAATAAAGATATTTCAGAACATAAGTTTTTAATCTTCAAGAAATACTCGGCAATAGAAAGATTGTCTTGCGTTGTGATTTCCAATTCATTCTCCAAAATCTTAGCCTAGCTTCATTCTTCTTGTTGAACAACTGATTGAGGGTGCTTTATAGTTCATGAATTGAGTTACAACTTATGATATGGTCAGTTTAAGTGGACGAGATGGACCTCTTCTAGATTTGTGTTACTTTCATTAACAACATCCCACAAGTTCTCGCCCATATGGTATGATTTCATATATGTCCTTCATACCTTATAATTGGAATGTTTCAACAACCCCATTCCCAATCTATTAACGCGATCGCTTAGATTCATACAGGCAAAGTCAGTTGAATCTACCATCAACCCGATCTTGAAATAATATCACGAAGCTAACGTGTGGCTATGGCTCTGATACTATATAGAGAATAGCAAAAGAAACGTATGATGCTTAACCAAGAGACACATAAGATACCTATGACAGTTGATCATCAATTTTAGTTCAAAACATATTACTCTCTCCATTTTCAATCTCTTTAAACCCAGCTGTGTATATCCATGAAGATCAACAATGTAACAGAAAGGAATCAAGATATGGAATCAACTTAGCGACAATAACTATGCATATGTATAAATTACACTACCCAAATAAGTTAGCAACTAGCAACGTGACCAATGTTCCCTCACTACAAAGAAATCCCACGTCACTTATATCAGACATTACCTATGTAACCATGGGGACAATCACCAGACACTCGCTCTCAGAATGAAGTTCCAATCAATGTATGCCAAATACCATAGGCTTGCCCTTATTTTCATTACCAAGACTTTCAGACAGGTCAGCTAGGATCACTATAGGTCTTCTCTTAGGCTTGTAATGTAGGCTAGGGGCTGGTATGATACTCGATGCTATTTAAAGTGACTAAGCCTCCTTGACACTACACTAGCTTTTTGGGGTTTCACTCATTAGCCTTTTTCTATTCTTCTCTTTTCTTGATCACGCTTATTTAGGATGAGTGCGGTTCTTTTCTACAATTACTTTTTTTTTTCACAACTTTTTCTTTTCTTGCTTTTTTCCACCGCACCCAGTTTTTTATTCTTTTTTTTACTCTACCTTTCTTCATACTCATTTTACATCACGCACCCCTATGATAGCCACCCTCAACTTAGGCCATTTGCCTAAGTTAAGGTGCACAGTATCCAAGAAGGACCAGGGCCAAAAAAGGTTCATTATGATATAAACTAGAAAAGTGACAGGTGTCATAAAAAAAAATAGGCTAATCAAGCTCAAAGAAGGTATCAAGGGATATTCTACATACAGGAAAGGTTATTTAGGCTAAAAGTGAGCTAATATCAAAACGTCCTATGATCATTTCCTAACCCCTATCCTTCAACCAAGGTAAGACTAACCAGGCAAGTTCTGGATTTCAACATACAACGGAAACTAGGTAGTATCTCACACACATGGCATAATGGTACATCTCAAGATACTACCCATTTGGTTCATGCAATTGTTTAGCAATGGTTATCATGTTACTAGAACTAATGCCATAACAAGATGCACAGTGGTCACACATAAATGCATATCACACAGTTATAAAACAGACCTTGGGAGAGGTATTCAAAAATCAATAAAAATATGTCAATTGTCGTAGATACTTATTTTTCTCCCAATTAACCTCAACACATCACAAAATAAAATACAATACACCTAAACATGCCGGCTCTACTAGGAACAAGACTCCAGGGAAAAGAGGCACGACAACAAAAACCCACAGAGGACATCAACACCCACAAGTAGCCCCACCCTCAACTTAAAATCATGCAATGTCCCAAATACGTTAAACCAAAACAAGAGAGTTAGAAACATACCTGTGGCACCATGGGTGCGAAGATCGGATGTCAATCACATAATATGAATACAAACAACAAAATACCTTGGGTTGCCTCCCAAGAAGCGCCTAGTTTAGTATCGCGGCACGACTCAGTTATCTTGACTACTCAGACTTCATCAAGATACCTTGTTGACAATTATTTATGTCTCCACTTGGGGGATTTGAAACGTCGACCCAACTTTTTATCAATACATCTTCGAGGTGTGTTGGGCAAATGTGAGGGCATAATGAGGAATGTTCTATCACGCTACTTCGAAGACTTGAACTGCTTGCCCAATTTTGCATCAAACTTTCGTGTGGGATCATTTGGCAACAGTGAGAATCTTAAACAACCACTAAATGGATATCGATCTTTAAGATTCTTGTCCTTCAAGATTGGGGTTGTAGTATACCCTTTTGGAAGGACAAACTCCAAAATGTAAGAATCTTCCTCCTCATTTTCAAAATTCATCATTTTCTTGGGTGATTCAACTTTCATCACATCTACCAAGCATGATGTTGAAAAGTGGTTCGAATGAGGACTAACTCTCAATTTTGGAGTAGCATCCCTATTAGTATTTTTACCCCGAAATGGACTAGAGTCTTCACAAGGATTGTGCTTGATTTTTTCTTTTGACTCTAGTACCATCTCCTCATCTTTGGCATTTTCATTCATAAATAATTCGGTTGGTTGGGAAATAACTGAGGGTTGCTCAACATCAAGCTCATTATCAATATTGAATTCTCTCTCCTCATCTTCACACTCGTTTATTATGTTAAATGATTCCACAGACAAGATATTATCTAAACATAATATGGAAAAGTGTGTTGAATGCTTGACCTCTATATCCATATCCTCTATTATTCTTCTTTCCTCGTTATTTGCCC
Source organism: Capsicum pubescens (assembly GCA_030864215.1). Lineage (NCBI taxonomy): Eukaryota > Viridiplantae > Streptophyta > Magnoliopsida > Solanales > Solanaceae > Capsicum > Capsicum pubescens. Next base: position 242,852,370 of record CM061538.1, read on the forward strand.
TTATGTATTGATGTATATCACATATGATATCATTCATTGTGTTCACACACTCCAACATTAGTTGAAGCATAACTCCAATGCCACTCTTTTCAGTGCTTCGGTCTTCCTGTTCTTGACCATAAGACCTATCAAAATAATAAGAAGAACTAGAATTTGGGTTAGCATACCAGGGGGAGGGGCATTTGGGAAATCACTCCAATATCCATCTTGACCACCACATAAAGAACAATCATACTTCCAGTAGAATGGAGATGGTGCACACATCTCTCCCCGAGGAGCATATCTACAATCTTGCCAAAAGTGAGGTCCATCACAATATGGACATAGATCATCAAGATATGATTTCCAACCACCAAGCTCATTTTCATTCCAAGACGCCATAGTAATAAGTAAACTAAAATAAAAATCTACCTAATACCAGAAATAAAAGAAAACAAAAAACAAATATTTACAAGTTTGAATTCAAGTAGGCTAAAATTTCAAACCAACTCAATACGCCAAATTGTTTCCCGGCAACGGCTCCCTTTCTTATTACGCTCAACTTACACTTCAATTTAGTGCAAGGCGGACGTCGTCAATATATTTACCCAACTTTGGAGTCGGGGTCGAATCCACAGGGAACAATGTGAGTGGCGATTAAACTAGTTTGAAACTAAAGCTATAAGTTAAATTCAAACAAATGATACGAAAAAATAAAATGGGGGTTTAGGTTTAACAAGTTGTTTGTTTGTCACTATAATTTCGATGTTTGTAACCAATATTTTATGAAATAACCAGAATTATGCTCACTAGGGCTTACGGTACATGACAGATGCTAAAGGTGACTCAAGATTCTCACGGTGGTTAGGGTAAAAAGTTATCTTTATCGATGATATGCTCAAATGTCTCTCGGCCTATTTAAGCGTCTAATTTCCTAATCCTCTCGAACTTAGGGAATCGTTATTCACTGCCCAGATTTTACCTCAGGTTAATCAACCTAGTTACAACACTGATTATTAAATGAAGTATTTCCGAGTTCCTGTTGATAATTCACTTCCTACTGTTTATGATTTCTTTCTCAAGCAAATCAAAGTAGGTATGCCTTCTATTTGCAACCAACAGACATCAATTAAAATCTCAGAATATCAAGAAATCCTAACACCTATTGAATCTTAAGTTTTTAGCACCTCTTCATGACTTAACCCTAGATCCCATAATTCAGATTAATGAGGTTTAGCCACTCATGATGCAAGAAATAAGTACACAAATTGAATTCATAATTGAGAAGATTATCTTACAATTATGATGAAGATCAAAAAGTAGAACTTGAATTGATTCACAAGACTAAACTCCCAAAATATTAGCCTAGAGATAGAGAGAGAGAAATCATCTGTTTCAAAGTATGTTGATTGATAAGTTCTATATATCCCTAGAAAACCCTAAAATAAGGCATTAAGTATTTAACCCTAAATAAGGAAACAAAATAGAAGTTTTAGCTTTTTATCGGAATAAACGACGACATCAGTGACGGCTTATCAGGAGTTTGACGGCTTATCACGGATATCGTCACAAAACTTTATTCAACTTCCATCATTTGTTTAAGGCTGACGACGCTCCTGACGCCTTATCACCAGCCTGACGATGTGTCATGGATGTCGTCACAAAGTTGTCTTCAACTTCCATTCTCTGTTTAAGGATGACGACATTCATGACGGCGTATCACACTTTTGACGTCATATCACCAGATGTCGTCACAGGCTTCAACTCATGCTTAAGTCTGACGATAACTGTGATATCCTATCACAGGGCTGACGACTTGTCACAGATGTCGTCAGCCACACTTCTCTTCAGATTCCTCTAGATTTCAACTTCTTTGCTTTCATTCTTGTTGGTTCTCTATCCCATCAGCTTAAGCTGTAAAATCAGACATAAACAAATCAAAAATGATAAAAGTTGCTTAAGACTTCGCAATTATTCTTAGTTAAAGGTCTTAAATATGTTAGCAATTGCTCACACATCAGTACTCATGGGTTATTTTAAGGTACAGAAAGGCTACATTTTATATGGCCTTAATGATCAATGTTTCTTTGTAACAAGGGATGTTATCTTTAGAGAAAATGTCTTCAATTTGCAAAGAAACACATAGACAAACTAGTGTTTATGAATACTATATCAACAATGCATCACATAGAGGATAAACTTGAGCATCCTACTAACTCTCATGCAGTTTCTATTAATCATGCAACTATAGACTCTCAACTGTCTAAAACACCTACTACTTCATGTGATACAGCACCTCAACCTCCTAATGCCAACAATACATCTACACAACAACCTCAGCAAGCTGTTCTAAGAACAAGAAGAACACATCCTGTAAAACCTACTAGAAAATTAACTAGCGGAAGTCAACCACCAATTTGGATTAAAGACTTCATATCTCTGAGTTTACATCGGGATTCCCCTTATCTTATATGTGATTACATATCTTATGATAACATATCACCTAAATACAGTGCTTACATTACTTCATTTCCTTCTCTTATAGAACCTACATCATTTACTAAAGTAGCTCAGGATCCTAAGTGGATTGAAGCTGTGTAGATGAAATTCAAGCTTGGCAAGACAACAACAAAGGAGATATAGTCATCTTACCTCCAAGAAAGAATCTAATTAGATGTAATGGATATATAAGATCAAATACAAGGCAAATTGAGAGGTTAAAAGGCTAAAAACTAGAGTAGTTACTAAAGAATATTATTAAAAGGAGGAAATAGACTATCAGGAAACATTTTCTCTTGTAGTTAAGTTGGCTACATTGATATCCATTCTTTCAATGGTTGCATCAAGGAATCAGCATATACATCAGATGGATGTATATAATGCTTTCTTATAGAGTGATCTTACAAATGAAATCTACATGACTTTACCACATGGATTTATGAGTCAGGGGGAGAACAAGGTATGCAGACTCATCAAATCCCTATATGGTCTTAAACAGGCTCCAAGGCAATGGAATGCCAAGCTAACAGAAACACTAGAAGGTTTGAGTTTAAGCAAAGCAAGTTTGATCACTCGTTATTCATCAGAAGACAGAAAAATGAATAGCTATAGTACTCATTTATGTTGATTACATGTTGATAACTGGAGATAATCTTAAGCTGATACAAGAAACATAGAAGGCACTACAACTGTCATTCAAGGTGAAAGATTTGGGAGAACTAAAATATTTTTTGGGTATAGAATTTGCCAGATCAGATCAAGGTATTTTCATGCATTAGAGAAAATACATAATGACGTTAATATCTGAGCTTGGTCTGTCAACTTCAAGACCATCCACTACTCCTATGGACTGCAACCTAAAATATACCACTAAAGAATATGATGATCATGTCTCAAACGAGGCAAATACAGATGATGTACTACTTGAGGATCAAGGATCTTTTCAGAAATTCATTGGAAAGTTATTATATTTGATTGTCACAAGACCAGACATAGCCTACTATGTGCAAACTCTGAGTCAATATCTACAACAACCAAAAAAATCTCACATGGAAGCAGCTAAAAGGATAGTAAGATACCTGAAATCCAGCCAGGACTTGGAGTTTTGTTGTCCAGCAAGCCTCTAATACAATCTCAGCATACTGTGATGCAGACTAGGCAACATGTGCACACTTAAAAAAGTCTGTAACAGGTTTCTAGTGAAAATTGGAGAAGTTATGGTGTCTTGAAAGTCAAAGAAACAATCTATTATATCTAGAAGCTCAGCTCAATCAGAGTATAGAAGCCTAGATTCTACTGGGGAAGAATTGGTATGGTTATTAGGGATGCTTAAAGAGGTGGGATTCAAAGTTGAACTACCAGTAATAGTGTATACAGACAGCAGAGCTGCAATACAGATAACAGTCAATCTTGTGTTTCATAAGAGAACAAAACACATAGAGATTGACTGCTACTTTATCAAAGAAAAAATCCAACAAGGCATGGTGAAGAGTGCATATATACATACTAAGGAACAAACTGCAGACTTACTGACTAAAGGACTATGCAAGGCACAACATGCTCGTCTAAGCTCCAAGCTAGGCCTGATCAATCTATTCTCCACACCTAGCTTGAAGGGGAGTATATATTGAGGAGAAGAAAGGGATCCCTAATCATCAGTTGAATACTTGCATAACTAACTAATAATGATCACATTTCACAAAAGTAGTTAATAGGATTACACTTAGTTGGAGTAGTTCTAACAATGTAACTAACTAACCAACTCCTAATCCACCGACTAACCAACTATATTAACTCTATATATACTCATGTAATTACAGAATGAAAAAGAACTAATCTCCGGACTATTTTCTTCTCTTCTTTCTCACTTGTTCTTCTTCTTCTCTTATTCTCATTTCCTATTAATGCTATACTGTAAATTACTCTGCATTATCAGAGTAGTTTGATTACTCTTGTAGTAAGTTCTTAGACATTGTATGAACTTGATACTACATTGCTACAACGTATTTTGAATCAGGCTAAACATGCTTTACTCACTTATGCTTATATATTCATTCAATTGTTTTTCAGTTTATTTGTTATAACTGTATTTGTCATTTAGTTATTCTGTTCTCTCGATTAATTCAATTCACATATTCTTTAAATTGCGTTAAAAAATTAATTGTACCTTTTTGGCAGTAACAAGATTTGTGCACATTTTGTTATTAATATGGAGATATTATACACTCATTTCACTATTTCTTACTCACATGTGTGCCTTTCTTTGAGGATATTCTTGCATGATTTATAATTTAGCACTTATGTAGGGTGTTTTGTGCATTTTAGGAAAAAGAAGTTGAAACGGGAGTTAAAAAAAAAAGAGATTTTCCTTAAGTAGTGTCCCAGAGTGATATTAGAGGCAGGATGAGTTCCACATCAAGACAGGGTAAAAAATGCACCCCCTTTGAAGTTAACACCCTGAGAAGGGCAATCCTAGAGCGAGCATGGCGAGCAGAGGAGACTTGCACAACTAGTTGATGGTGTCTGGGACAATTTTTTCCCTTTTTCTGTTTTGACTTGGACAAATCTGTAGGATATTTTTAAATACTATAAATACCTCATAGGCCATTTTTAGCTCAGATTTTGGCAAAGGAAGAATAGAGGACCAGAAAGTTCAGCCCAACTCTTAGGGTTATTCATTATACTATTTTACTTAGCATAATGCATAGTTTTATACCTTATTTATGCTTTGTAATATTTCTTCTGATTCAATTTATATGACTCACTTTCTTTTTCAGTTACTTCCAAGAAGAGTGACACATTTCTATCTTTAGTAACAATTTAACTTTAAAACATCCATTTACCCTTAATGAAATGATTTATAACCATACAAACATCTATCACTTATCTTAGGCCACAAAATTCAAAAAATTTTCTTTCTTTCTTAAACTTCATGTCAAGTCAAACTACCTAACATAAATTGGGATAGAAGGAGTATGATTTGAGTAAATAAAAAAAGCCTTTTTTCTATGGTTATGGCTATAGTATGAACGGCGTTATCTTGATATATAAATTGTTAGTGAGCGCAGACTCTACCATTATACCTCATGCTCTTAATCTTGTACTTACTATTACGTTGCTTAGCTTCCAATAGGATAAACGGATATATCCTAGAGAAACTCGAGACGGACACTAAAAATCGAACGTATGTTAAGAGGAGAAGGATGCATTAATTGACGGATTTGCAGTTAGAACAGAGATATACCTAGATTATCCAACTTGGGTCAAATACAGAAAAATAAATAAATGCATTCGAATTGATTTAACTACCCGCTTGACGATGTAGTTAGAAGGCTAATCCAGACGGTTAAAGGAGGAGATCCATAATACCAATCTTGTGATTCGATAATGTGATAGATGTCTTAATCATGCTTAAGGATTATTATATATAAAGACAACGAAATTATATATGCAAGTGTCATAACCTTGGGTTTTAAAAATCTGATACATGGCTGCCTATACTACTTTCAATAACTACCAATATTAAATGCAAGTTCGAACCCATTATAACACAAGTGGGATGAAAATATAAAATATTTAATGTATCAAATTTAGCTCATTACTTCACTTTTTTTTGTAGTGTAACAAATTTAATTTATATAATTGATTTAACTTAATTTAATATTCCATCGGTCTATCTTTATTTGTTCATATTACTAAAAATAAATATCAAATAATATTTGTCTACTTCATAAAATTAATGAATAATTTATTTATTTATTTGTGTCCATTTTATCTTTAACGTTAAATACTATTCATTATCTAATATGTTTATCAAAAAATTAAAAAATCAATAAATAATTTATTTATTTATGTTTATTTTATCTTTGACATTAAATAATATTCATTACCTAATATTTCTACTAAAAAATTAAATTTATTATAGTTAAATGATAATATAGTAAAATTATTATTATTTATTTTTTTTAAGATACGTGGAAAATCAATATTTGACCAGTATCATTGAACAATGTAGTAACATCAACTTGGATAACGATATGAGGATAAGGATGTTAAATTCTGGAATCTCAAACACGCGTATAAATCCGTTTGCTAGTCCACTTGGGCATGTGCATAAGATAACTCCATGATGATTAGATCTCATTCAAAGTCAAAGTTGTGACTTACTTCCTCCCTATTTGATATTTGGTATTTATGGGCTTGACACTTAAAAAACATTTATTAAGAGTTTATTTTTCTAAATTAATCTTATAATTATATTTTAAAAATATAAATTTGAGTATACATACTTTATATAGTTAATAAATAATAGAGGTAGTATAACAAAACGTAATAAAATTCTTTAAATTTTATAAATAAAATAATTAAATTAAAATAAATATTTTTAATAGGATAACCAACAAAAATGAAATTGAGAAGGATATACACTCAATAGAGGGAGTATGATGATATACTCTCTACTTTCCATTTTACTTTCTTTTCCTTGTATTTATTATGTATAAAGCTAATAACTTATGTGTGTTAATTTTGTAGAATCACAACAACTAAAAATGAAGCGGAAAGAGTAAGAAATACGAAGCAATTATAGAGTTTCACAAATGTCAACGGGAATAAACAAAACAATTCAAACAAAAGTTGCGGGTCATATATTGTCCATATAGACAGTAGTTTGTCTATGCTTCTCTTACTATAAATTTGCAACTCTTTACGTAGAACCCTCGAACAAATTATAGCATTTGCTTTCTTTCTTTCTCCACCATGGTGACATTCAAACTTCCCTTGTCTATGCTTCTCTTATTTCTTCAACTCAATATTTTTCTATGCTCAGCTGAAGTACTATACATTCCAGTCACTAAAGACACAACAACGCTACAATATATTACAGAAGTAGGTCAAAGGACTCCTTTAGTACCCATAAAACTCCTAGTCCATCTTGGTGGACGAAGCTTATTGGTGGACTGTGACAAAGGTTACAAAAGTTCAACTTATAAATCAGCTGTATGTAATTCCACACAATGCTCTTTTGCCAAGTCACATGCCTGTGGAGACTGCATATTCAAATCTCAACTGCAGCCTGGATGCAACAATAATACATGCTACATTTGGGGTGAAAATCCCTTGATCAATTCGTTTCATGACCGCGCAGAAATTGCTGAGGATGTATTGGCCATTGGTTCTACTCCTGGTGTTCATGTCACTTGGTCGCGGTTTATTTTCACTTGCCTTCTTGATCAAGATATGATGAGACTCTTCGCGAACGGAGTCACAGGTATGTAGATTATACTGTGTGAATACCTTTTTTGAAATTTAAAATTGTCACAATACCTGAATGGAACATGTCCAATTCCTAACAGAATAAGCTCACAAAAAATGTATTAAGGGATAAACGCAACCCAATTGACAAAAGTGATAAAGAAATGGACTTGGGCCCAACTCAACCACAAAAGCTAGCTCATAAGAGGAGGAATGTCTAAGATCATATAAGGAAACCAAGGACCCTTGTGGGACTCCAACACCCCCGCACGCCCAGGGCTGGACATCTAAGGAAACCAAGGACCCTTTAACCCACCCAAGACCATATAAGGAAACCAAAGACCCTTTAACCCACTGATGTGGGACTCCAACACCCCGCACGCCCAGGGCTAGACATCTAGAGCGTAGACAATATAAGACGGAGGGCCCAACATCGGAAACAATGAACTGGGTGGGCCTGGCTCTGATACCAAGAGAAGAAATGAACTTTGGGCCTAACTCAACCTCAGAAAGTAGCTCATGAGCGGAGGACTGTCCAAGACCATATATAAGGAGACCAAGGACCTTCAACCCACCGATGTGGGACTCCAACAAAAAGCTTCCTCATGAAACATCAAAACTTTAATTTGAATGGATTTAAAATTGCATCATCTTACAAAGGCAGTGAAATGCATCCTATCCAAGTTATAAGCTTCTGTTGTTTCCAGGGCATCTGCTAGGTGTGTTAAATCAAACAGGGATATTATAGTTAACACCATATATGCCTAGCAAGTTCACCTCTCTGTATATAGTCATGTCTCATATGTTTCAGGGAGGTTTAAATTTATCAGTAATCCAATAAATTAAATAAGCAGTTCAGAAACATCTGGATCCCATTCTCAAAGCATCATTCCACCCTAGTCAAGAAAACAGAATCTTCAGCAGTGTTGTTCGATTTTTCACCATAAACAATGACATTTATAGACAGCAATGATCCTCCCATCTTCATCTATAATAATCCCTCCTCCTCCACTTGTTTTTGGGTTCCCAAAAGAGCTACCATCAAAGTTTATCTTGAGATAGCCATGTTTTGGACTATTCCTTTCAACATCAACAACATTGACAATTGTCTATGCTACAAAAATAATATCACATTAGATGCTTCTGCTTCATGAAGGGATAAACCATCTTGAACTGTATATTGATGTTAAGCTGCTGACAAATTTAACACAGATTTATGGCTCTTTTTTGATTCGCCAATCAATGAATAAATTTATACGTACGTATGTATGAATATATGGATCGTTCATGTGTGGATTCAATCGACCTCAAAATCTCCATTGCGTTCTCTTTTCTCCCCGAAACTCCTCTAACAAATTCAAAAAAAAAGAACTCATTAAGACCGGAGAAGATGGAAATTGTTAGGTGAGGGGGGTTTAATTCCCTATAGTAGTAAATGATCTTCTCGGACAACTTATGCCTTTCTTTTTAAAATTTATACGAGATTTGAAACATAATATCTTATTTAATAGTTCACCCATTTTGAGAAAGGACACTTTTTAATTATTCAATTGTATTATGTCTTACCAGGAATTGCAGGTTTTGGACGCGAAAGTCCAATTTCCATTTCCAATCAACTTGCTTTAGATCCTAGATTCACCAGGAAGTTTGGTATATGTTTGAGCTCATCGACAAGATCTCGCGGAGTTATCTTCATTGGTTCTGGTCCATATAATATTTACAATCCTAAGAAGATTGACATCTCCAAAGATCTTGTCTACACCAAACTAATCGCAAATAAAAGGGGAGGATTTGTGGCATCTGAAGAGTACTATATCCAAGTTTCATCCATTAGAGTCGCCGGGAAAGACGTGCCACTAAATAAAACATTGCTATCTATTAATAAGAAAAATGGAGTTGGTGGGACGAGAATCAGCACAGCGACACCTTTTACAATTTTGCACACTAGCATTTACGATGCTTTTAAAACTGCTTTCATCAAGGCTCTTCCGAAGAACGTGACCCTAGTTGATCCTCCTATCAAACAATTTGGAGTCTGCTTTAGTTCCAAAAATATTAAAAGCACCAACACTGGACCAGACCTTCCCGTGATAGATGTTGTCTTGCACAAACCGAGTGCATTTTGGAGGATTTATGGGACAAATTCGGTGGTACAAGTTAATAAGGACGTCATGTGTTTAGCATTTGTGGGACAAGACCAAACATGGGAACCATCAATTGTAATAGGAGGGCATCAAATGGAAGAGAACCTCTTGGTATTTGACCTTCCTGGGAAAAACATAGGTTTCAGCTCCTCACTCAAGCTTCAACAAACATCATGTTCTAAGTACGATAATACCACTCTAGGCTAGGTACCGTTCTAGTCTTAGCCCCTTTATTCTATGTAATTTCCTATTTCAATAATAAACTCGATGCTTGGTGTTCGTGCATTGCACAATCGTATTGCATGTGTCGTTTTGTATTTTCTGAATGTCTTCAAGACCATCAAAAAGGTTTAATGTATTTGTATCTATCATAAGCAATACTACAAATTAATGAAATATTCACAAGATATCGACTAAGTAATGCTATCAAGACGATCAAGTATTCGTAACACATTGATGTTCAATTAAAATTACAGATTTAGTTGTTTTTGTTTTATATCTTAATACTATTATCATCGTTTAAATATTATTATATTATTTTATATCATATTTTTCTTGTGTAAGAATAAAATAGTGCAAAGAAATCTATAATTTATATCTATAATACCCTTAAAAAGTGATTTGAACTTTTTGCACTTCATTAAAACACTCTGTAATAAATAAAATAGTTTTTTCACCTTTTTCCTCCACTTAATTTTCTCAAATAAGAATATATTTTTGCCAAAAAAATTTATTTGGATCCGTGACTTTTAAGGATCCATCTAATTAGAATGAAAGTGAAATTATAACTCTTACATATAAAGTCGAATCCAATTATCAGGGTATTAATACTATACCAGAATCCAAATAATAATCAAACCCTACAACTTCTCAAACATGGTAAAATATTATCATGCCGCTACGTACCAAGTTAATTGAATCCAACGGGAATCTTTTACAATTGAGTCAAGATCATTAAACTCTTCTACATTTGGTGTTACAATTTCATAGACAAAAATTTATATCAACAAAATGCAAATTTTAGTGATTTATAGTGGGTGGAATAGAAGTATGTGAATGCGTTTGTTTATAATAGTTTCATCAATTTCAAGTCTATATTACAACTTATTCTGTTACTATCTTTGTTTTTTCTGCATAATGCAGGTGGTAGATAATGTTTGATCGGGCTTTGAGAATTTTTAATGTGAAGGTTAGGTTTAATTATATTATTATGATATCTCGATTATCTTATTATTTTATTGTAGTTTACAGGTGGTAGATGAATGTTCGATCAGGCTTTGAGAAATTTTTATTTAAAGGTTAGGTGTAATCTTATTGTTCTTATATATTTGTTTAAAGGTTAGGTATCGTATTGTTCTTAAATATTTGTTTAAAGGTTAGATATCGTATTATTCTGATATCTCGATTATCGTATTATTTTGTTATAATTTTCGTTCTATTACTATGTATTATTTTTGTTATTATCCATTATTTTTTGTACTTTCGTTAGGCATTAAGCTCTCAAAGAGATCTCCATAGTGTATGGTGCCCAATGTGTTAAATTCTAAGGGGCGACATCAACCACTTTAAGGTTATGACATCTTGTGTCTCTTTGGGGTTCACGAAGTGTTGCCAATTAACGCCATCTGATATTATTAATCAGTTACTTTATTGTAATGTTATCTAAAAATTGCATTCGTTGCATAGTATTGTTGTTTGGCCTTTATTTGTGGTTGTATCACCAGATTCGATTAAATTAATTGACAGATGGAAGATCTTTTCTATATTAAGCAAACAATCAAATATTTTTCCTGATATCTTACATGGCTATGTGGTTGCAACTCTCTTGCCTTATTAGGGGGGTGCGGATTAGGTGCGTAGTTTCAACTAGATAATAAATACATATGTATTTATTATTATAAATAATATTCATTTTTATCTTCTTGACTTAAGATGTTTTATTAATTCATATTCTAAATTAGATATTATCGTGATTAGATTATCTAGTGTTTTAGGATCCTCATTAGTAATATGTAATCTTTTATATTCTTGGTATAGACTATATAGTTGAGTTTCTATTTCTTTTAATGATTTATTCCTTTCGTAAGACGTATCCATTAATTTATTTAGTTTATTATTTTATCCTGTGGTAATTGCAGAGTTACAAATTTTTGTATAATAATTTATCCTGTCTGTACTGTAGTATATATCTAATTCTAGATTTTCTATGTCATTTATTATCTTGTGTTGTTCTTCTCGTAGTGAGTTTTTTAAATTATCTAAACTATCACATGTACTTTTTTTCTAAATTTTCTAAGGTTTTTTCTATCCATTTTAACTTTTCTTTTAGAGTCTCCATTATTTCTTTAATTCGATTTCTATAATTAATTTCATCATTTAGGTTATTTTGGTTTTCCCTAGTTTTTCTTATATATTCTAACATCCACAGTCTTGATCTGAATAATATCCTTCTGGGTAAATGTCTTCGTATATCTGTTCTAACGCATTTATTGTTACAATTTCGTAGTTTATTACTTCTTCTAATATTATTTTCTTAATATCTTTAATTTCTATGTCTTTAAGTATATATAAGATTAAAACCTTAAGGTAGTCTAAATGGTCTATTTTCTAAAATTGATATTTTATATCTTTATTTTCCATGTATTTGTCTATATTTTTCATCTGTTTTTCTAGTAGTTGTATGTTTCTCATATCTTTTTCTAAAAATTCTATGTAATTTATCATGCTAAGTATTTGTAAGAGTAGTTAGGTATGTGTGGTATATAATTTACTCTAGTCATGTAATATTTACCAAATGCTTTTTCTAATATGATTTTTCTTATATCTCCTACAGTTGTATCTTTAAGTGCATACAAAATAAGTATTTTAAATTTATCTACCATCACATCAGATAAATAATTATTCATTTTCATAAAATTGCTTTTTTCAAAATATTCCCTTCAACCATGTACATAACAAAATATAGTCATCTTAGATTACTATATACTAGATTATTCTTAAATAACATGTTATTCGGTCACTATTAGCATGGTAATCTGGATACTTTTCCCTTAAACAGCGTCTCTACTCTGGTTACTCCCCACCACGGCTTCTTGCCTTATTGGTTTCACCTTTAGGATGGCATAGTTCTTAGGGATCTTTCTCCGTTTCAACTTTGCTAATAAACTTCTTAACATATTATTCTTTGAATAATTCTACTATAAAGTAATCATGAATTTATTTTATCATATCATGATTGTTGGGAATTATGAATTTAGCTATTCATCATCATAAATAAATATACCTGTTCTGGTAGGTTTGATATTTCTGAGCTTTGTTCCTCCATAGATTTTTCCATTGATATATACCTGTTTTCTAATTAACTAAGCAAAAATATTTATTGTGGACTTTGATATATACCTGTTTGTAACTCTAAAGACTTTTCATAAATACCATTTTCAAACATATATGCTACTTCTGTATTTTTTAAATAACTGGGCTTTGATACCATTTGTAGGGGGGTGCGGATTAGGTGCGTAGTTTCAACTAGATAATAAATACGTATGTATTTATTATTATAAATAATATTCATTTTTATCTTCTTGACTTAAGATGTTTTATTAATTCATATTCTAAATTAGATATTATCGTGATTAGATTATCTAGTGTTTTAGGATCCTCGTTAGTAATATGTAATCTTTTATATTCTTGGTATAGACTATATAGTTGAGTTTCTATTTCTTTTAATGATTTATTCCTTTCGTAAGACGTATCCATTAATTTATTTAGTTTATTATTTTATCCTGTGGTAATTGCAGAGTTACAAATTTTTGTATAATAATTTATCCTGTCTGTACTGTAGTATATATCTAATTCTAGATTTTCTATGCCATTTATTATCTTGTGTTGTTCTTCTCGTAGTGAGGTTTTTAAATTATCTAAACTATCACATGTACTTTTTTTCTAAATTTTCTAAGGTTTTTTCTATCCATTTTAACTTTTCTTTTAGAGTCTCCATTATTTCTTTAATTCGATTTCTATAATTAATTTCATCATTTAGGTTATTTTGGTTTTTCCTAGTTTTTCTTATATATTCTAACATCCACAGTCTTGATCTGAATAATATCCTTCTGGGTAAATGTCTTCGTATATCTGTTCTAACGCATTTATTGTTTCAATTTCGTAGTTTATTACTTCTTCTAATATTATTTTCTTAATATCTTTAATTTCTATGTCTTTAAGTATATATAAGATTAAAACCATAAGGTAGTCTAAATGGTCTATTTTCTAAAATTGATATTTTATATCTTTATTTTCCATGTATTTGTCTATATTTTTTATCTGTTTTTCTAGTAGTTGTATGTTTCTCATATCTTTTTCTAAAAATTCTATGTAATTTATCATGCTAAGTATTTGTAAGAGTAGTTAGGTATGTGTGGTATATAATTTACTCTAGTCATGTAATATTTACCAAATGCTTTTTCTAATATGATTTTTCTTATATCTACTACAGTTATATCTTTAAGTGCATACAAAATAAGTATTTTAAATTTATCTACCATCACATCAGATAAATAATTATTCATTTTCATAAAATTGCTTTTTTCAAAATATTTCCTTCAACCATGTACATAACAAAATATAGTCATCTTAGATTACTATATACTAGATTATTCTTAAATAACATGTTCTTCGGTCACTATTAGCATGGTAATCTGGATACTTTTCCCTTAAACAGCGCCTCTACTTTGGTTACTCCCCACCACGGCTTCTTGCCTTATTGGTTTCACCTTTAGGATGGCATAGTTCTTAGGGATCTTTCTCCGTTTCCACTTTGTTAATAAACTTCTTAACATATTATTCTTTGAATAATTCTACTATAAAGTAATCATGAATTTATTTTATCATATCATGATTGTTGGGAATTATGAATTTAGCTATTCATAATCATAAATAAATATACCTGTTCTGGTAGGTTTGATATTTCTGAGTTTTGTTCCTCCATAGATTTTTCCATTGATATATACCTGTTTTCTAATTAACTAAGCAAAAATATTTATTGTGGACTTTGATATATACCTGTTTGTAACTCTAAAGACTTTTCATAAATACCATTTTCAAACATATATGCTACTTCTGTATTTTTTAAATAACTGGGCTTTGATACCATTTGTAGGGGGGTGCGGATTAGGTGCGTAGTTTCAACTAGATAATAAATACATATGTATTTATTATTATAAATAATATTCATTTTTATCTTCTTGACTTAAGATGTTTTATTAATTCATATTCTAAATTAGATATTATCGTGATTAGATTATCTAGTGTTTTAGGATCCTCGTTAGTAATATGTAATCTTTTATATTCTTGGTATAGACTATATAGTTGAGTTTCTATTTCTTTTAATGATTTATTCCTTTCGTAAGACGTATCCATTAATTTATTTAGTTTATTATTTTATCCTGTGGTAATTGCAGAGTTACAAATTTTTGTATAATAATTTATCCTGTCTGTACTGTAGTATATATCTAATTCTAGATTTTCTATGTCATTTATTATCTTGTGTTGTTCTTCTCGTAGTGAGTTTTTTAAATTATCTAAACTATCACATGTACTTTTTTTCTAAATTTTCTAAGGTTTTTTCTATCCATTTTAACTTTTCTTTTAGAGTCTCCATTATTTCTTTAATTCGATTTCTATAATTAATTTCATCACTTAGGTTATTTTGGTTTTCCCTAGTTTTTCTTATATATTCTAACATCCACAGTCTTGATCTGAATAATATCCTTCTGGGTAAATGTCTTCGTATATCTGTTCTAACGCATTTATTGTTTCAATTTCGTAGTTTATTACTTCTTCTAATATTATTTTCTTAATATCTTTAATTTCTATGTCTTTAAGTATATATAAGATTAAAACCTTAAGGTAGTCTAAATGGTCTATTTTCTAAAATTGATATTTTATATCTTTATTTTCCATGTATTTGTCTATATTTTTCATCTGTTTTTCTAGTAGTTGTATGTTTCTCATATTTTTTTCTAAAAATTCTATGTAATTTATCATGCTAAGTATTTGTAAGAGTAGTTAGGTATGTGTGGTATATAATTTACTCTAGTCATGTAATATTTACCAAATGCTTTTTCTAATATGATTTTTCTTATATCTCCTACAGTTATATCTTTAAGTGCATACAAAATAAGTATTTTAAATTTATCTACCATCACATCAGATAAATAATTATTCATTTTCATAAAATTGCTTTTTTCAAAATATTCCCTTCAACCATGTACATAACAAAATATAGTCATCTTAGATTACTATATACTAGATTATTCTTAAATAACATGTTCTTCGGTCACTATTAGCATGGTAATCTGGATACTTTTCCCTTAAACAGCGCCTCTACTCTGGTTACTCTCCACCACGGCTTCTTGCCTTATTGGTTTCACCTTTAGGATGGCATAGTTCTTAGGGATCTTTCTCCGTTTCAACTTTGCTAATAAACTTCTTAACATATTATTCTTTGAATAATTCTACTATAAAGTAATCATGAATTTATTTTATCATATCATGATTGTTGGGAATTATGAATTTAGCTATTCATCATCATAAATAAATATACCTGTTCTGGTAGGTTTGATATTTCTGAGCTTTGTTCCTCCATAGATTTTTCCATTGATATATACCTGTTTTCTAATTAACTAAGCAAAAATATTTATTGTGGACTTTGATATATACCTGTTTGTAACTCTAAAGACTTTTCATAAATACCATTTTCAAACATATATGCTACTTCTGTATTTTTTAAATAACTGGGCTTTGATACCATTTGTAGGGGGGTGCGGATTAGGTGCGTAGTTTCAACTAGATAATAAATACGTATGTATTTATTATTATAAATAATATTCATTTTTATCTTCTTGACTTAAGATGTTTTATTAATTCATATTCTAAATTAGATATTATCGTGATTAGATTATCTAGTGTTTTAGGATCCTCGTTAGTAATATGTAATCTTTTATATTCTTGGTATAGACTATATAGTTGAGTTTCTATTTCTTTTAATGATTTATTCCTTTCGTAAGACGTATACATTAATTTATTTAGTTTATTATTTTATCCTGTGGTAATTGCAGAGTTACAAATTTTTGTATAATAATTTATCTTGTCTGTACTGTAGTATATATCTAATTCTAGATTTTCTATGCCATTTATTATCTTGTGTTGTTCTTCTCGTAGTGAGGTTTTTAAATTATCTAAACTATCACATGTACTTTTTTTCTAAATTTTCTAAGGTTTTTTCTATCCATTTTAACTTTTCTTTTAGAGTCTCCATTATTTCTTTAATTCGATTTCTATAATTAATTTCATCATTTAGGTTATTTTGGTTTTTCCTAGTTTTTCTTATATATTCTAACATCCACAGTCTTGATCTGAATAATATCCTTCTGGGTAAATGTCTTCGTATATCTGTTCTAACGCATTTATTGTTTCAATTTCGTAGTTTATTACTTCTTCTAATATTATTTTCTTAATATCTTTAATTTCTATGTCTTTAAGTATATATAAGATTAAAACCATAAGGTAGTCTAAATGGTCTATTTTCTAAAATTGATATTTTATATCTTTATTTTCCATGTATTTGTCTATATTTTTTATCTGTTTTTCTAGTAGTTGTATGTTTCTCATATCTTTTTCTAAAAATTCTATGTAATTTATCATGCTAAGTATTTGTAAGAGTAGTTAGGTATGTGTGGTATATAATTTACTCTAGTCATGTAATATTTACCAAATGCTTTTTCTAATATGATTTTTCTTATATCTACTACAGTTATATCTTTAAGTGCATACAAAATAAGTATTTTAAATTTATCTACCATCACATCAGATAAATAATTATTCATTTTCATAAAATTGCTTTTTTCAAAATATTTCCTTCAACCATGTACATAACAAAATATAGTCATCTTAGATTACTATATACTAGATTATTCTTAAATAACATGTTCTTCGGTCACTATTAGCATGGTAATCTGGATACTTTTCCCTTAAACAGCGCCTCTACTTTGGTTACTCCCCACCACGGCTTCTTGCCTTATTGGTTTCACCTTTAGGATGGCATAGTTCTTAGGGATCTTTCTCCGTTTCCACTTTGTTAATAAACTTCTTAACATATTATTCTTTGAATAATTCTACTATAAAGTAATCATGAATTTATTTTATCATATCATGATTGTTGGGAATTATGAATTTAGCTATTCATAATCATAAATAAATATACCTGTTCTGGTAGGTTTGATATTTCTGAGTTTTGTTCCTCCATAGATTTTTCCATTGATATATACCTGTTTTCTAATTAACTAAGCAAAAATATTTATTGTGGACTTTGATATATACCTGTTTGTAACTCTAAAGACTTTTCATAAATACCATTTTCAAACATATATGCTACTTCTGTATTTTTTAAATAACTGGGCTTTGATACCATTTGTAGGGGGGTGCGGATTAGGTGCGTAGTTTCAACTAGATAATAAATACATATGTATTTATTATTATAAATAATATTCATTTTTATCTTCTTGACTTAAGATGTTTTATTAATTCATATTCTAAATTAGATATTATCGTGATTAGATTATCTAGTGTTTTAGGATCCTCGTTAGTAATATGTAATCTTTTATATTCTTGGTATAGACTATATAGTTGAGTTTCTATTTCTTTTAATGATTTATTCCTTTCGTAAGACGTATCCATTAATTTATTTAGTTTATTATTTTATCCTGTGGTAATTGCAGAGTTACAAATTTTTGTATAATAATTTATCCTGTCTGTACTGTAGTATATATCTAATTCTAGATTTTCTATGTCATTTATTATCTTGTGTTGTTCTTCTCGTAGTGAGTTTTTTAAATTATCTAAACTATCACATGTACTTTTTTTCTAAATTTTCTAAGGTTTTTTCTATCCATTTTAACTTTTCTTTTAGAGTCTCCATTATTTCTTTAATTCGATTTCTATAATTAATTTCATCACTTAGGTTATTTTGGTTTTCCCTAGTTTTTCTTATATATTCTAACATCCACAGTCTTGATCTGAATAATATCCTTCTGGGTAAATGTCTTCGTATATCTGTTCTAACGCATTTATTGTTTCAATTTCGTAGTTTATTACTTCTTCTAATATTATTTTCTTAATATCTTTAATTTCTATGTCTTTAAGTATATATAAGATTAAAACCTTAAGGTAGTCTAAATGGTCTATTTTCTAAAATTGATATTTTATATCTTTATTTTCCATGTATTTGTCTATATTTTTCATCTGTTTTTCTAGTAGTTGTATGTTTCTCATATTTTTTTCTAAAAATTCTATGTAATTTATCATGCTAAGTATTTGTAAGAGTAGTTAGGTATGTGTGGTATATAATTTACTCTAGTCATGTAATATTTACCAAATGCTTTTTCTAATATGATTTTTCTTATATCTCCTACAGTTATATCTTTAAGTGCATACAAAATAAGTATTTTAAATTTATCTACCATCACATCAGATAAATAATTATTCATTTTCATAAAATTGCTTTTTTCAAAATATTCCCTTCAACCATGTACATAACAAAATATAGTCATCTTAGATTACTATATACTAGATTATTCTTAAATAACATGTTCTTCGGTCACTATTAGCATGGTAATCTGGATACTTTTCCCTTAAACAGCGCCTCTACTCTGGTTACTCCCCACCACGGCTTCTTGCCTTATTGGTTTCACCTTTAGGATGGCATAGTTCTTAGGGATCTTTCTCCGTTTCCACTTTGCTAATAAACTTCTTAACATATTATTCTTTGAATAATTCTACTATAAAGTAATCATGAATTTATTTTATCATATCATGATTGTTGGGAATTATGAATTTAGCTATTCATAATCATAAATAAATATACCTGTTCTGGTAGGTTTGATATTTCTGAGCTTTGTTCCTCCATAGATTTTTCCATTGATATATACCTGTTTTTTAATTAACTAAGCAAAAATATTTATTGTGGACTTTGATATATACCTGTTTGTAACTCTAAAGACTTTTCATAAATACCATTTTCAAACATATATGCTACTTCTGTATTTTTTAAATAACTGGGCTTTGATACCATTTGTAGGGGGGTGCAGATTAGGTGCGTAGTTTCAACTAGATAATAAATACGTATGTATTTATTATTATAAATAATATTCATTTTTATCTTCTTGACTTAAGATGTTTTATTAATTCATATTCTAAATTAGATATTATCGTGATTAGATTATCTAGTGCTTTAGGATCCTCGTTAGTAATATGTAATCTTTTATATTCTTGGTATAGACTATATAGTTGAGTTTCTATTTCTTTTAATGATTTATTCCTTTCGTAAGACGTATCCATTAATTTATTTAGTTTATTATTTTATCCTGTGGTAATTGCAGAGTTACAAATTTTTGTATAATAATTTATTCTGTCTGTACTGTAGTATATATCTAATTCTAGATTTTCTATGTCATTTATTATCTTGTGTTGTTCTTCTCGTAGTGAGTTTTTTAAATTATCTAAACTATCACTTGTACTTTTTTTCTAAATTTTCTAAGGTTTTTTCTATCCATTTTAACTTTTCTTTTAGAGTCTCCATTATTTCTTTAATTCGATTTCTATAATTAATTTCATCATTTAGGTTATTTTGGTTTTCCCTAGTTTTTCTTATATATTCTAACATCCACAGTCTTGATCTGAATAATATCCTTCTGGGTAAATGTCTTCGTATATCTGTTCTAACGCATTTATTGTTTCAATTTCGTAGTTTATTACTTCTTCTAATATTATTTTCTTAATATCTTTAATTTCTATGTCTTTAAGTATATATAAGATTAAAACCTTAAGGTAGTCTAAATGGTCTATTTTCTAAAATTGATATTTTATATCTTTATTTTCCATGTATTTGTCTATATTTTTCATCTGTTTTTCTAGTAGTTGTATGTTTCTCATATCTTTTTCTAAAAATTCTATGTAATTTATCATGCTAAGTATTTGTAAGAGTAGTTAGGTATGTGTGGTATATAATTTACTCTAGTCATGTAATATTTACCAAATGCTTTTTCTAATATGATTTTTCTTATATCTCCTACAGTTATATCTTTAAGTGCATACAAAATAAGTATTTTAAATTTATCTACCATCACATCAGATAAATAATTATTCATTTTCATAAAATTGCTTTTTTCAAAATATTTCCTTCAACCATGTACATAACAAAATATAGTCATCTTAGATTACTATATACTAGATTATTCTTAAATAACATGTTCTTCGGTCACTATTAGCATGGTAATCTGGATACTTTTCCCTTAAACAGCGCCTCTACTCTGGTTACTCCCCACCACGGCTTCTTGCCTTATTGGTTTCACCTTTAGGATGGCATAGTTCTTAGGGATCTTTCTCCGTTTCCACTTTGCTAATAAACTTCTTAACATATTATTCTTTGAATAATTCTACTATAAAGTAATCATGAATTTATTTTATCATATCATGATTGTTGGGAATTATGAATTTAGCTATTCATAATCATAAATAAATATACCTGTTCTGGTAGGTTTGATATTTCTGAGCTTTGTTCCTCCATAGATTTTTCCATTGATATATACCTGTTTTTTAATTAACTAAGCAAAAATATTTATTGTGGACTTTGATATATACCTGTTTGTAACTCTAAAGACTTTTCATAAATACCATTTTCAAACATATATGCTACTTCTGTATTTTTTAAATAACTGGGCTTTGATACCATTTGTAGGGGGGTGCGGATTAGGTGCGTAGTTTCAACTAGATAATAAATACGTATGTATTTATTATTATAAATAATATTCATTTTTATCTTCTTGACTTAAGATGTTTTATTAATTCATATTCTAAATTAGATATTATCGTGATTAGATTATCTAGTGTTTTAGGATCCTCGTTAGTAATATGTAATCTTTTATATTCTTGGTATAGACTATATAGTTGAGTTTCTATTTCTTTTAATGATTTATTCCTTTCGTAAGACGTATCCATTAATTTATTTAGTTTATTATTTTATCCTGTGGTAATTGCAGAGTTACAAATTTTTGTATAATAATTTATTCTGTCTGTACTGTAGTATATATCTAATTCTAGATTTTCTATGTCATTTATTATCTTGTGTTGTTCTTCTCGTAGTGAGTTTTTTAAATTATCTAAACTATCACTTGTACTTTTTTTCTAAATTTTCTAAGGTTTTTTCTATCCATTTTAACTTTTCTTTTAGAGTCTCCATTATTTCTTTAATTCGATTTCTATAATTAATTTCATCATTTAGGTTATTTTGGTTTTCCCTAGTTTTTCTTATATATTCTAACATCCACAGTCTTGATCTGAATAATATCCTTCTGGGTAAATGTCTTCGTCTATCTGTTCTAACGCATTTATTGTTTCAATTTCGTAGTTTATTACTTCTTCTAATATTATTTTCTTAATATCTTTAATTTCTATGTCTTTAAGTATATATAAGATTAAAACCTTAAGGTAGTCTAAATGGTCTATTTTCTAAAATTGATATTTTATATCTTTATTTTCCATGTATTTGTCTATATTTTTCATCTGTTTTTCTAGTAGTTGTATGTTTCTCATATCTTTTTCTAAAAATTCTATGTAATTTATCATGCTAAGTATTTGTAAGAGTAGTTAGGTATGTGTGGTATATAATTTACTCTAGTCATGTAATATTTACCAAATGCTTTTTCTAATATGATTTTTCTTATATCTCCTACAGTTATATCTTTAAGTGCATACAAAATAAGTATTTTAAATTTATCTACCATCACATCAGATAAATAATTATTCATTTTCATAAAATTGCTTTTTTCAAAATATTTCCTTCAACCATGTACATAACAAAATATAGTCATCTTAGATTACTATATACTAGATTATTCTTAAATAACATGTTCTTCGGTCACTATTAGCATGGTAATCTGGATACTTTTCCCTTAAACAGCGCCTCTACTCTGGTTACTCCCCACCACGGCTTCTTGCC
The DNA here is from genome assembly GCA_030864215.1 of Capsicum pubescens. NCBI lineage: Eukaryota > Viridiplantae > Streptophyta > Magnoliopsida > Solanales > Solanaceae > Capsicum > Capsicum pubescens. Next base: position 242,875,296 of record CM061538.1, read on the forward strand.
TTATTGGTTTCACCTTTAGGATGGCATAGTTCTTAGGGATCTTTCTCCGTTTCCACTTTGCTAATAAACTTCTTAACATATTATTCTTTGAATAATTCTACTATAAAGTAATCATGAATTTATTTTATCATATCATGATTGTTGGGAATTATGAATTTAGCTATTCATAATCATAAATAAATATACCTGTTCTGGTAGGTTTGATATTTCTGAGCTTTGTTCCTCCATAGATTTTTCCATTGATATATACCTGTTTTTTAATTAACTAAGCAAAAATATTTATTGTGGACTTTGATATATACCTGTTTGTAACTCTAAAGACTTTTCATAAATACCATTTTCAAACATATATGCTACTTCTGTATTTTTTAAATAACTGGGCTTTGATACCATTTGTAGGGGGGTGCGGATTAGGTGCGTAGTTTCAACTAGATAATAAATACGTATGTATTTATTATTATAAATAATATTCATTTTTATCTTCTTGACTTAAGATGTTTTATTAATTCATATTCTAAATTAGATATTATCGTGATTAGATTATCTAGTGCTTTAGGATCCTCGTTAGTAATATGTAATCTTTTATATTCTTGGTATAGACTATATAGTTGAGTTTCTATTTCTTTTAATGATTTATTCCTTTCGTAAGACGTATCCATTAATTTATTTAGTTTATTATTTTATCCTGTGGTAATTGCAGAGTTACAAATTTTTGTATAATAATTTATTCTGTCTGTACTGTAGTATATATCTAATTCTAGATTTTCTATGTCATTTATTATCTTGTGTTGTTCTTCTCGTAGTGAGTTTTTTAAATTATCTAAACTATCACTTGTACTTTTTTTCTAAATTTTCTAAGGTTTTTTCTATCCATTTTAACTTTTCTTTTAGAGTCTCCATTATTTCTTTAATTCGATTTCTATAATTAATTTCATCATTTAGGTTATTTTGGTTTTCCCTAGTTTTTCTTATATATTCTAACATCCACAGTCTTGATCTGAATAATATCCTTCTGGGTAAATGTCTTCGTATATCTGTTCTAACGCATTTATTGTTTCAATTTCGTAGTTTATTACTTCTTCTAATATTATTTTCTTAATATCTTTAATTTCTATGTCTTTAAGTATATATAAGATTAAAACCTTAAGGTAGTCTAAATGGTCTATTTTCTAAAATTGATATTTTATATCTTTATTTTCCATGTATTTGTCTATATTTTTCATCTGTTTTTCTAGTAGTTGTATGTTTCTCATATCTTTTTCTAAAAATTCTATGTAATTTATCATGCTAAGTATTTGTAAGAGTAGTTAGGTATGTGTGGTATATAATTTACTCTAGTCATGTAATATTTACCAAATGCTTTTTCTAATATGATTTTTCTTATATCTCCTACAGTTATATCTTTAAGTGCATACAAAATAAGTATTTTAAATTTATCTACCATCACATCAGATAAATAATTATTCATTTTCATAAAATTGCTTTTTTCAAAATATTCCCTTCAACCATGTACATAACAAAATATAGTCATCTTAGATTACTATATACTAGATTATTCTTAAATAACATGTTCTTCGGTCACTATTAGCATGGTAATCTGGATACTTTTCCCTTAAACAGCGCCTCTACTCTGGTTACTCCCCACCACGGCTTCTTGCCTTATTGGTTTCACCTTTAGGATGGCATAGTTCTTAGGGATCTTTCTCCGTTTCCACTTTGCTAATAAACTTCTTAACATATTATTCTTTGAATAATTCTACTATAAAGTAATCATGAATTTATTTTATCATATCATGATTGTTGGGAATTATGAATTTAGCTATTCATAATCATAAATAAATATACCTGTTCTGGTAGGTTTGATATTTCTGAGCTTTGTTCCTCCATAGATTTTTTCATTGATATATACCTGTTTTTTAATTAACTAAGCAAAAATATTTATTGTGGACTTTGAGAGAATGTTTGCTTCAACGCATGAAGGCTTGCTTTGCAATGCCTTCTGCTTTCTCTATTTATAGAATGAACGGATTTTTACATGTTTCTGCAAAAGATTAAAAACCTAGACTAAAAAACAAAAAAACCCAAAAAGTCTTCTAGCCTTAAAGGCTACTCTTCCTACTTAAAGAAAGTCTTTACAAAGAATAGTAACTCTAAAGACTTTTCATAAATACAATTTGTACATTAAATGTTTTTGCCTCCGTTATTTTGTCGTATCTGCTATGTTTCCATTATTGCTCTCTTATCTCATCTTCCAGCTGGCGTTCTTATCTTTTATTCTAGCTGAACTGCTAGGACATTATTATCTCCTCCATTACATTTTGAACATCTGTGATCTGGATACTTATGTCCAATAGTCTTGCAGTATCTGGTCAATAATTCTTCCAAAATAAATTTTTCTCTGATAGCTCTGGCAATAGGTTCTGTTTCTGGTTTAAGCAACGTGATAATCCATTGCCTAATAGTTTCCATATCTATTTCTCGTAACTCTTTTGAATTCGAATATATTAGTACATGATCTCTTGAATAGTAGTTCCATATGGGATTTTGTTTGCAATATGTATTTGCTAACTCTTGTAAAATTGTAGATAATCTGATAATCCTCTTGTTTGCATAAAATTTTGGTATCTCGATTCTAGGTATCTCTGGTTGCGAAATAATATCTTGTGGTATAATCATATCTCGTGTCATTCCTATCTTCACAACTTGTATAGGTTTTTTAACTTCATCAAATAATATCTCTGCTGGTGCTGCGTAAATTTTTATAAAGAACAAGGTACCTTTGGTTATTCTTTTAAAAATGATAAATAAATGCTTCATATATCTCTGGTATAGTGGATATCTCAGTTCCGTCCGTGGTATATACAATACTAAGTAGTCCATATTCGTAGCAAGTTTTAACTATATTTGGTTTGGTTTTAGGTAGGGCAATTAGTTTATTATATCCGGTCAATCTCTGGGTTATATAGTTTGTATCTGGTTCTTGGACATTTGTAGCTTTTGGGTTGCTATTTAAAAAGGTTTGTATATTGTAGATATTTTCTATGTATTTTTGGGATGTGTAGTTATAGACTGTTTTATCTTGGTTCAGACTATCTCGGTATGTGGTAATTTGTGGGGGTATAAACATGGGATCTTTTGATGTATTTGGGGTATATGGTTTTTCAAATATTTTATTCATATTCATGTTCTGGTATCTTGGTCGACTAGCTCCTTTGCTTGTACCTGCGGAAGTAGATAGATAAACGTTATGGGTTTTATGGAGTATCCCAACGTCTCCTTCTAGCTCTGGAATTTTATTGTCTTCCGATCGACATAGCTCTGCACACTGCTGAGTTAGCTGATTTGTAGCTATAGACTTCAGTTTACCTTCATTAGTCTTTAGCTTTTCTATCTCATTACCCATACTGTCCACTTTTATTGAAAGCGTAGTTAGGGTGTTGAGTATCTTTTCTAGAGTATCTTCTTCTATTATATCAGTCTGTGTAGCTTTGTCTTGATATGTAATCTGCAATAACATTTTTGTTAGTACTGATTTCTTCAATTGTAAATGTAAAATTTAATATATTCAATACTAGTCTCCGAATTTCTTTTGTTGTAACTGAATTTTGTATTTTCTTTGTTAGCCACCAGCGTACTTGTGTATTATCTGTTCGCACAATAAATTTGTTATATACAATATATGGCTCAAATGCTAACAAACATTTATATAATGAACATAATTCTTTTCTATTTATTTCCCATTTTATTTCTGTCTCGTTGAACGTACCTGAGTAATATCTACAATGGTGTTCTATTTTTTCTGCTTCATATTTATATTTAAGTACTCCTCCGTAACTATATTCACTAGCATCTGCTTCTACTATATATATAAATTTTCTATTTTCATCAGGAAATTGTAATTTTGGTAATTCTTTACAAAGTATTTTTATTTTTTGAACTTGTTTTTTATCTTCTTCATTGTAGTTATATTCTATGTCCTTTTTTAGTTTTTTCTGTAGTGGTTTTAAGTTTTCTGCTAATTTTGGAATATATTCTCTTACTTGGTTTACTAATCCTAAAAATGATTGTAATTTCTTTTTCGTATCTAATTCTTCTTTTGAATTTATTATTTTTTGTACTATATGTTGTTGCATTTTTACTCCACTTTTATCTATTTGTATTCCTAAAAATTCTATTTGGTTTTTCATAATTTCTACTTTCTTTTTACTTAAACTTACTCCCGAATTTTCTATTATATCCGTAAATTGTTCTAATAATTTTAAATGTTCTTCTTTGGTCTTTGTATATAATAGTATATCGTCTATGTATACTATACAATTAGGTAGTTGTTTAAAATAACTATCCATAAAATGTTGATATCTACCTGGTGCATTTTTATATCCAAATGGTAGTACATTCCATTCATAAAATCCTTGTGGTACCGTAAATGCGGTTAATTCCTTAGATTCTTCTTCTAACTTTAGATGGTAAAATCCTGATTTGCAATCAAATTTACTAAAATAATTATATCCTTGTATTTGTCTTATTTTTAATATCTTATTTGGTATTGGGTAATTATAAGTTATTGTTTTTGCATTTAAATTTCTATAATCAATAATCATTCTACTTTTTCCTCTTTTTTGTTCACTATGTTTATTTACTATAAATGCTGGGCTATTATGTTTGCTATTACTTTTTTGTATATATTGTTTTTCTAATAATTCATCTATATGCATTTTAAATTCTTTTAAATCATTAAAATTATATGTTAATGGTTTCTGGGTTATTATGCTATTTTTATTTATTAATTCAATTTTTATAGTAGTTTTATGTTTTTCCCATCCTTTTAATGGATCTTCACTATATAATTGTTCTAATTTTCTGTTAACTATTTCTATCTTATTTATTGAAAGTATAGTTATTTCTATTTTATTTATCGAAAATACAACTAATTCTATTGTATCTTCAGTATTTTTTATATTTTCTAACTTTTGTGTAATTTTTTCACTTCCTTTTATCCAATCAGTTTTCTTTCTTATTTTATTATTAACTCTTTTTGCTCTTACTTTTTGCTTACATGGTGTTGTAAACCACCAGTCTGTCCTAGTTATTATATGTGGGTATAATTTATCTAGAAACGGCATTCCTAAAAGTATATCTTTTGATGTTAGTTCATAATTATAAATTTCTTCTATTGTTAATATTTTATCCCATACTTGTGTTTTTACATTCTTAGCTTTATAAGTAATTAAGCTTCCTTCGTTATTGAATCCTTTAACTATTATTGGTGTTTTTAATTTATCCCATTTACTTTCTGGTAAACAATTATATCTACATAAATTAGCTTCTGCTCCTGTATCTATCATAGGCGTATAATATCTACTGTAATATCCTTCTACTACTATCTTCATCAATACATATATTTTCATTTTATGTTAGTGCTCTTCTTAAGAATAATTTCTCTCTGTTATATGTTATAGTTAATTGTGTGTGTTCTATATTATATGGTTTTACTTGTTCTAGCCATTTTATTCCTAATATTATGTCTGTTTTTTGCATTTCTTCTTTTACTTCAAATTCTATTTTTATTTTTCTTATTCCTATTATTATTTCTTTTTCTGCTATATTTTTTGTATTTATTAAGCTTCTTGGTAGATCTGGGCATATATTGTTGTCGGTTTTTATTTCTTCATTTTTTACTAAATATTTTGCTATATAATTTTCTTCTTGTCCTGTATTTAAGAGTATTAAATATTCTTTTTCATTTACCTTTCCTGTTATGTAATAATGGTTTGAATTATCCATTGAACTTGTTTCATAACTTATTCTTTTTGTTACTAGTGGTATACTGGCTTTACCTTTTGCATATTTACAGTCTATTACGTGCTCTTTTTGACTTACTACATAATATTCTTCCTTTTTTCTAGTAAATATATTTTTTATTGTTGGTATTTTAAATATTTTTTCTACACTTAAGTCTAACTCTTTTCCTTTTATTTCATCGAATACATTGTTATCAAATATTATTTTTTGATCTGTTCCTTCTTCATTTAAATATTCTTCTTTTGTTAATATTTTTATATCTTCTTCAGTCATTTAATTCATCTAATTCACTATCTATTTCATTATCTGTTTCATTCTCTGAAATTTCATATATACTGTCTTCGCTTTCTAATTCGTAATCTATATAATCTATTTGCATATATTCTGTATTTTCTATTTTTATTTCTGATATTTGTTTATTTTTTGGATTTTTAGGTAATTTACAATTTCTAGCTAAGTGTCCTAACTTTCCACAATTATAACAAGTACATTCTTTTATAGATTTTTTCTTTCTATATGGTCTTTTATTTTTATAATTTTTTACATAATATCTTTTTCTTGGGTTTTTGTATTTATATTTTGATTTTTTGTATTTCTTATATTTCTTATGCCTTTTTCTTTTCTTATAATATCTTTCTTCGCATCCAAATTGAGGTGCTATTTTATCTTTGCAACATGCTAAATTTCTTATTAATGTTTTTTCCATTTTTATTTCTTCTCTGTATTTTTCACATAGGTTTCTATACCATTGTTGTAAAAATTTTATTCTTGCTCCTAAAGTATCTACTATTTTTGTTTCATCCCAACTTTTTATTATTTTTGAACTAAATGGTTCAGGTAATTTATTAAACTATAATTTTCTTATTTCTTTACTTTCTTCTATATTATATGTTCCTTTATAATAATATTCTTTAAATGCGCAAGTGTATTCATCTATGTAACACATATTACATATTACTAATTTTAACATTAAATTTCTATTTATGTCTTTCTCTTCATTTTGTTCTTCTTCTGTTGTTGTCATGCTACTAAATTCGTCTTTTATAGCTGTTTCATATTTTTTTAATAATTCTATAGGTGTTAATTTCATTATTCCTTCTGTGGGTTTGTCAGTTCTTAATATTTTTTTACTATTTTCAGTTAGATTTAAAAACCATAATTTTACTGTTCCTATTAGTGTTCTTTCTATATATTCTGGTGCATCTGTTACACTTATATTATTATCTAATAATTGCTTTGTCATATATCCTATCCATAATTGTATTGTTTTTTCTGTATCTATTACACAATCTAAGTCTAGAAAGTTATAATTTTTATTAACTATTTGTTTTGGTGTCCATTTGTCATATTCATTCTTTAGATTATATCTTTTAAACTTATTTTTATAATATGTAGGTTTCCTTATTTCTGATGTACTAGGTATTATATTTTGATCTTCTTTTTTATCAAGAGTATTAATATTTCTGTATATGTTTCACTATCTTCTGAATCATAATTGTCTGTTTCTTTAACATCTATATTATTTATTTCTAATTCCTTATTTTTTATTTCTTTATTGTCTATTTCTAATTTTTCTTTAAATTGATTTATCTCGTTTAATAATTTTTGTTCTTTATCTTTTTCTTCTTTTTCTTTCTGTCTTTTTTCATACAGATCTTTTAACATTTGTAATTCTTTTTCTAATTCAGCAATCCTACTATTTTTAGTTTCTTCTATTTTACGTATTTCTTCTGTAGTTTGTTGTTTTATTTTTTCTATTTCCTTTTTTCTATCTATTTCTTCGTTTTCTCTTTCTATTCTAACCATAGCTGTCAATTTATCTTCTAATTTTAATTCTTCTTTTTCTAACATTAAATATAAATGTTCGCCTATTTTTTTATATCTTCTTCCTAAATTAGAAAATACTATTCTTATTTTTAATCCTTCGTGATTTTCATATATTTTTTCGTCTATTATAAATTCTTCTTTGTTCATTTTATTGTAAATAGTTCATGTTGATATATATATTCTAAACTATCTATTTGTGATTCTAAATTTGATATTTCATTTTTTTGTGCATTTATTGAGTTTTTACTAACTCCGGCAAATATATTATAATTTAATCTTTTTGTTCTTATTTTTAATTCTTTACGTTTTTCAGATATAGTCTGTTTTAGTTCTTTGTATTTTTGTATTTTATTCATCCAAACAATATTTATAGTATTTTGGTGGATATCTAAATCTAATTTTATCATAATTAGGTGGTATATGTCTCATTCTTCTAGATTTTAAATGGATTATTAATTTTGCTTCAATACTAGATATTAAGGTAATTAGGTAAGCTAATCTTTGTGGGTTTTCTTTTGTTTTATTTAGACTTATATATTCTGAATAATTACTAATTAAAGATTCTTTAATTTTTCTAAAAGCTTCTCTGTTTTTAAATGGTCTTCTCATAATTAATTAATTAATTGGTTGATTATTGTAATTTTTTCATAAATACCATTTTAGGTAGGGCAATTAGTTTATTATATCCGGTCAATCTCTGGGTTATATAGTTTGTATCTGGTTCTAGGAGACGTTGGGATATTTCTAAAATTTCTATGTAATTTATCATGCTAAGTATTTGTAAGAGTAGTTAGGTATGTGTGGTATATAATTTACTCTAGTCATGTAATATTTACCAAATGCTTTTTCTAATATGATTTTTCTTATATCTACTACAGTTATATCTTTAAGTGCATACAAAATAAGTATTTTAAATTTATCTACCATCACATCAGATAAATAATTATTCATTTTCATAAATTCTTCTTATATTTTTAGAAATACTTTTCTCTTCTGATTTTAAGTGCAATTTATCTCTTTCTCCTAATTGTCGTGTCTGTTCACATTGTTTTTAGAAGTTATTTTGTGATCATATATGTGTCATATAAGAATATGATGATGCGTGAACTGAAGTTTCTAAGATAGCTAACTTGCCCAAAAACAGTGAAGGAAAATAATATAACTAGACAACTTTATGTTATTGACAACTTGTAACACATTGCAGAAGATGTTCCACAAGCATATTTAGAGGTAGTTTTGCTTTTCCTTGTGAAGATTATGTGAAGTATAACTAGATATGCCATCCTTATTATCACATTCCAAATCATGTTGTAATATTAAAAAAAAGTTGTTCTCATAGTACTTTAGAGGTGAAAACATTTATTTCTAGCTTTCACTTATCATGCAAGAGTAAGGAAATTCATTAATATTTCAATTACTATTTGTTGATTCTTTGTATCTAGATTATTTTAATGTTTTATTGTAGTTTTTGTTTTGTTATACTATCTGTTATTTTTGTTATTATATATTGTTTCCTAGACTCCCATAACTTTTTTTTTTTCTGAATTGTTTTTCCTTTAGTCGATGATCTATCGAAAACAAGCTCTCTACCTCTTAGATACGGACCGTTTTCCTTTAAGTTGAGGATATGTTGTAAAGAAATTCCTTCATGTTAATGTGAACTAGCCCAGATCAACTTTTAAGTGCTATTTTGCTAATATTTAAAACTTGAAAATCCATTAAGTTGGTTATTAAACCTTGAATTGTGCAAACTAACATTTAGGATTTTAAAATTAATTTTACAAATTCTGAAATAAATTGTTAAAAAATCAATTATTTAAAATGCAAATAAAATTGTCCTCACAAATTTAATTTATTCTTTTAAAACAACGATACTAACTTGAGTTAATAGAAAAAGAAAATACTACATTAAATAATTTTATCATCATTGAATAGGAATCTTCAGGTTACAATACTTAAAATCTTTTTATAACTAAGAACATTTTAATATTTAAAATTATGAAACCAATTAATACATTACCTTATATAAATATTTCCTTAATTAAAAAAATCTGAGAACCTATATCCCACATAGAATAATTGATTAGTGCTAAATACGAGCATCACTGCTTGAAATTAGTACATTGAATTCAAATACTTAAACAGAATTGTTAACGTTATTGTAGAGTTAATAATTAAAATTATAATAAAAAAGAATAATTACATATTTGTTTTATACCTGTTTTTCTTTATATATATAAAAGCATAATGTTCCTTTATATAATGTCGCCCAATCATTTTTAGAAGTTTAAACTTTTTCTTTGGTATTTACTTTGTAACACAAGTATACTGTTTAGTAATTTTTACGTAAATTTTATAGTTGTGTACTCAATGATATGAATTATATATGTAATAATTTATTTATTTTATATAAACACGTGCAAAGCACGTACACTAAACTAGTTGAATGAAAAGTGTGAAGATTGCAAAATAATAGAGAAAACAGAACAAAGTGTCAGATGCTGAATTAAGTTTAAATGAATGAACTGTTGTTTTATTGTTTTCCGGCTATACTATCTGTATTTTTTAATAAGAATTTCAACCACAATTTCAAACTAACTTAAGAACAACCAAGAAATTCAAACTATTTTTTGAAATATAGCAAAATTAAATGTTCAAAAAAAGATAAAAATAGAACGATTTAAGTCCACTGAATTCATGGTGTGTTCTTAAGAAAATTATTTCCCTCAAGTATCCGAGGTTATGTAATATATCCTCCCAGAATAAAATAAGTCACATCAAAAGAATAGTGGTACTTCAAATTCTGTCGATCTTCGAACTCACTCAACAATTTTTAAATGATCACACTTGGGGTTTTAGGAAGAAGAGTTTTTCAGTTCAAAATTTTTGTGTCTATACCTGCGGAATAAATTATGTATTTATAGCCAAAAGTGCTGCTTCATAAAGGAAACAATGGTTCATGAAAAACCACACTGTTTTGGACCGTGGACTCACATGTGGACCCACATACATCCGTACATGGGTCATATGCGGCCACATGTTGGGCTTCTTATAAAAAACAGAATATTTTGTCTAACCTGAGATACAACATGCGATGGCATCTGCGCCCGCAGATGGCCAAGTGCACTCACACGTTCCAATTTCATTTTCAAGTAGTGCCTCAAAGGGTCGTGTCCCTTTGAGGTGTGTTGTGACATGCATCCGCACATGTTCGTGTATGTACATCTGCAAATGGAGAAAAAGTTTTGTACAAGATGTTTGGATTAAAACATCATTAACTCGCATGTTTCAAATGAATTTTGTCAAAATAAAATCTCTCGATTGATCATTATCCAAATCCAAATCTAAATTTGAAGTCGAAGTCGAAGCAGAAGCTGAGCTGAACGGGCGATGACGACGATGGAGCGAGGCTTATTTTCTTCTTGCCTCACTATATATCCACATGAAGGAGTGTTTCTATATTTAAGCACAAAGATGTTCCTTTCTCTCACTAATATGGAAGAAATACTCCTATATAAAGTGAACACACATTTTTACTTTTCCTCTATTTTTCTTCCCTTCATTTTCTATTTACATTTTACTAGAACCCAACAATCCCTCACATGAATGGAAAATGAATATTTTATCAAAAATATACAGACAGGTGTGTAATCTACAAGCAAAGATTAATTGCATTTGAATAAGTAAGTTTTCCTTTGAACTTTCCATAATGAACCTATATCGAATACATTCAGTCAATCGATAGATGTGATATCTTTGAACCTTTCATATTTATTATACATCTAGACAACACAAGCCATACAATTAGCCTTTTACCATTTATGGTTCTCATGATTTTATTTGTTTTAGCCATGAACACTTCCTGATTTTATGAGAACTTAGAGAATATGTCTTTACTATCATTCTTCTTGAAGGGACTTCCACTTCACCCTTACATAGGTGATTCCTAAATGTTTAATCCTATAGATCAACCTATTTGATCATACCTTCCAAACTTAAAAAACACTAAAAAGCTTTAACCCACAATGTTGAGCCCTCAATCTTAAGTTTATTTGATATCCTTGAACCTAATACTTGGAATCTCTAGTCTGCTAGTAGAGCTACCACCATGATGTCTTATCCTAAGCCTAAATCCATTTCCAATGATCTTTCAACTTCCTCTCTAATTAGATCTTTTGTGAGTAGATCTAACATATTATCCTTTAACTTCACATAGTCAATCATAATAATTTCATTAGAGAGTAGTTTTCTAATGGTATATTATCTCAGTCTTATATGATGAGATTTACGTTATACATCATGCTTCCTGCCCCATCTATTGCAGCTTGACTATCACAGTGTATACATACTAGTGCCAAAAGTTTGGGCCAATAAGCAATATCTTTCAAGAAATTCTGGAGTCATTCAGCTTCTTCACAGGACCTATCTAAAGCGATAAATTTAGATTTCATTATAGAGTGAGCAATACATGTCTATTTGAATGATTTCCATGATAGTGCTCCTCCACCAGGAGTAAATACATATCCACTCATAGATTTTACTTTATTTCACCCGATGATCCGATTTTCATCACTATATCCTTTAATTACTTTTGAATATTTTCTATAATGCAAATCATAGTCTTAAGTATGCTTTAGATACCCCAAATTACTTTTCATTACTATCCAATGAGTTTGATTAGGATTATTCATGTACCAACTCAATTTACTAATAGCATATACTATATTTGGCTAAGTACAATTCATTATATACATCAAACTTTCCAACACTCTTTCATAGTCCAATTGTAAGTCACTCTTACCTTCATTCTTTTAAAGTGTAAAGCTCACATCTAGTGAAGTCTTGACAATATTGAAATCTAAATACTTGAACTTGTCGAGTACCTTTTTAATGTAATAAAACTGTGATAATTTCAAGCCTTGTGGAGTTAGATGAATTATTATTCCTAAGATCACATCAGCAACTTCAAGGTCTTTCATATCAAATTTGCTTTCTAACATTCTCTTCGTAGTATTTATGTCAGAAATATCTCTACTAATGATCAACATGTCATCCATATATAAACAAACAATGAATTTGTTATTAGAAGTATCTTTAATGTAAATACATTTGTTACACTCATTAATCTTAAATTCATTTGCGAACATGATTTTGTCAAAATTTGCATGCCACTGTTTGGGTGCTTGCTTTAGTCCATACAGAGCAAACCCACAGATTAATCTATGTGAAAAAAATTTCATGATCCAAAATGCAAGGATCATGATGGCACTCATCGCGGTGAACCTTGATGAGTAAGCTTATCACCCAAGATGATACACAAGGGGGAAAAGATAACAATAACCCAAAGGTAGGCTTCTAGAACGAGTCAAACCTTACAAGTACAATAAATATGGAAAAAAACATAACAATGTAGTCATAACTCCCAAAACCAGGTATCAACAGTATAAAAACGTATCTAGTACAACTCGAATCCAAATGAAATACATGAGATATCCAAATAAAAGGGAAACTCTATCTCTAAAATGAAAATAAAGACATAGTCTATAGAGAAAGATAGTAGAAGACATTCGAAAGCCTGGAAATCATCAACTACCTTGAAAGCTTTGACAGTTGCCTGAGTCATGCAACGTGGGGTGCACCTGAACCTTAATCTGCACCGAAAGGATAAAGTAGGAGTGATTACGGTCCACTTGTACTCAGTAGGTATCATAGGACAACCGATCAAAGTAGATAATCAAATATACAAAATACACACTAAGGGCACATCACCTGTAATCAAAAAATATCCCACAACGGTACCTCATACCGTTTGCACTAACAGTTTTAATCTATCACGTATATTGCAACAACACACGAAGATAGAACATAAGTATTCATTATATCACATACAATTAGAACAAGGGAGAACATGTAGATACAAGATCATCAAATACAAGTACAGAAAGACAAGACAAATACATAGATGACAAGTCAATATAGAAATACAAAACAACATAAACACAACAAAGTAAGTGCAATGTATATGATTAGGATGATGATGATGCACGAGGTCGTCGCATAACTTTTGAGATCGTCGCACAATCCCTGTATACACCCACGGAGGCAAGCCTTTTAACGTGGGATCCATCAGGGGTTCGTCAATCCATATACAATCCATAAATCAATATCTCCTCCCAGCACATCCCTCAGGGAGGGTTATAAAATCCGATTTTCTCAGTATTTTTAGTATTTTGAGAATTCCCAGTATTTTTAGTATTCCCAGTATCTCTAATATTTTTTGTATTTCCAGAGCACATAATACACAAATCATGTATGACAAACAACAACAACAACAACAACAAACCCAGTATAATCTCACATAGTGGGGTCTGGGGAGGGTAGAATGTACGCAGTCCATACCACTACCTCCGAAGAAGTAGATAGGCTATTTCCGATAGACCCCCGGCTAAAGAAAGGGACCGCGATGTATGACAAACAACAACAACGAGTATATACAAAACATACAACAAACAAGTGAAATTATGTGTATGATGTCACGAGGAGGATAATGCAATGTTCACGATCCATCATAATGAGTATTTCTACAACCAACCACATGAGGTATCTCCACAGCAAATTATAATAGTACATTTTCACAATCACGTGAGTCAATATCCACTCATTAATTCCACTATCCATGAATTTCCACACGTTTTATGTGTCAACAAGTATAAATATAACATAATTCATCAATGGTACCATGTTAGGTATTTCAACAACACAATATAATTATTCACATGTATTCAAGGCTATCATTATCACATAGGACCTCACACGATCACACATATCATATAATAACTCAATTTCAATAATTACGTCACATATAGTCCCCCACACTGGCACAACACATAGATAGTTATTTTTTATGATTAGTTCCCACCCTTAACATGCATTTTGTACGAACATTTACTACCCAACCCAGTCTGAAAAAGTTATGTCATAACTACCTCGAATATCGAAATCGATCTGCTACACTTCAAACTCATGACCTTATTTCATAGGTTTTTGAAAGTGACCGTTGCTCAAGGTGGGAAAGAAAATTAAAGGAATCCACTTGCATTGACTCTAAGAGGTAATTCAAGCATTTTTTTGTTCTTATGTTACGTGTGTATTGTTAAATTGATGTAAAAAGATACACCAAAATAACAGGATGTGATTAAAATGCAAAATAGGTCATAACATGTGATATTAACTGGCCACACGTATGAGATAACATGACTAATGATCCATAAAATTAATTTTCTAAGGAGACATACTGTGGAAGACTTTTTGATCTGATGGTCTCAATATTTTGCTACTACTGTAAAAGGCTAGGAAAAATAAGCAGGAAGGTTCTATCAATTAGATTATCCCCGTTCATTTTTTAGAAATATTATTCTCATTTTATTCATTGGAGAATCAAAAATGGAAGATAAAAGATTTTCTCCTTATTAATGAAAGAGAGGGCAATTTAATCAATCGTCATACTTTGTTCATGTGCTAAAGACTCCTTACTACAGCTGCCATTCCATCCTTTCCCAAAATAAGTAAGACATTATGAGTTAAAACTAGAGTGAAAAGGTGTATGCTAAATGAAATTATCAAATCAGGTGAAACATCTGGTGTTTGGGGTTTTTCGTTTGAAAAGGGACATTTTGGTGCACTAAAGCACCCGCTATACACAAGGTCCGGGGAGTTTTTCCTTATGTTAATAAAATCAGGCGCCTATTCCTTTAATTTATATAAGCGGTGAACTTTATCACTTCTTAGGGGTCATGTTGTACTTTTTCATAAGTCTTAGTTCACTATAAAAAAACTTAAGAAGTGGTCAAGAGATATAGTCACCAGATAAACAACAACAACAACATACCCAATGAATTTCTACATAGTGGGGTCTGGGGAGGGTAAAATATACGCAGATCATACCACTACCTCTAAAGAAGTGAAGAAGCTATTTTCCATAACCCCCGGCTCTGGACGTAGAGACGGTAAATAGGGTTGTACTAGAACATAAGACAAGATGAAAAAACAGAAATAAGGCACCCACAAAGTAGTATGATACGTTAACAAATCGCAAGCGCCCACCTCCCCCAACCCACCTAACTAGAGACTCCATATTAGGTGTATAGTCCTACAACTACTAGCAGACTACCCCACTGCACACCAAACTACTGGCTACAACTCATCCATACGTACTAACCTACTAACCTAATCCATGTAATTATCCACACCTTTCTATCGAGGGTCATGTTCTCAGTAAGCTGTAACTGCTTCATGTCATGTATAATCATCTCCCTCCCGTATTTCTTTGGCCTACCTCTATGATACAAGTGAGATCGCGTAGATGAACTTATGGGGATGTGTATTGAATTCTTCCATGTGTGTGTGCAAGAAAAGTGAAATTAAGGGCTTAAAACATATCAAAACAGCCACTAATTCACACTAGAGGGGCACCTAATCTCTAAGGGGCATTTTGAACTTTTTGCCTTCTATTTGTAATACACTATATAAGAAATATTTTAGGGTTACTTTACTTAGTTTTTTTGGTATTGAAGATTGTATAACACACTTGAAAAACACAAGTTCTCTCTACCATAGAGACCTGGCTGAAACTAGGAAACAACTTAGGTGTGGAATCACTTTTGTTGTTTGTTTGCTTGGATCGTTGGGTGCTAGACGGATTGAGGTCCTATCTTGTGTCCACCGCATAGTGTAGGTATTTCTACTATATTTATCAAAGGTCTTTGTGCTTGAATACACTTAGGTTCTTGGTCTTTGTAGTAGTGTATGTCACACTCTCTATCATTTCCTTTGTTGTAATCTTGTAGTCGTGTGGTGTATTGTTTCTCTTGTAACCCGTGTGTTGTTCTTGTTCTTCATCTTGATGTTGTTAACATATTTTGTTGTGGGATGTTTTTAGGTGTTAAACACCACAATACATTGTGTTTTTGTTGAATCCGAGAGTGGTGATCAAAAGGGTCCACAGTTCTTTCAACTTGTGGCCTGATTTTGGTGTTGTTTGTGTGTTCCTTGTCGATCTTGTATCATTTGGTATCAGAGCAAGGTTTTATTTTGTTCCAACAAAATCAATCTTGGGATTGTTATCTTGAAAATCCAAAAAAAAAAAGTGAAAAAGAAGAAAAAAAGAAAAAAGTTACTGTTCACGTTATTAGGATTTTTCAAAAAAAAAAACTTGATTTTTGTGTGTTTCTAGTGTTAGATCTTTGTTCCCTAACACTATTAGAATCTAGAAATTGAAAATACCAACAAAAAAGAAGTGTGAAAATCAAAAATCCCCCCCAAAAAATACTAAACCCGTTTTTGACCCTAGGTCAAATTTTGAGTTTTTGATTTTGTGTTTTTCTTGTGTTTTCAGTGTTAAATTTGTGTTCTATAACACTATAAGAGTATAGGTTTTGAATTTGAGCTAAATTGGAGGTAATTTGAGCCATCCACTATTGTTGAGCTTGAGTTTGAAGAAACTTGAAGGGTTATTTTCGGTACAACCACAATGGAAACCGAGACTTTAAATGCTCAAACAATAGACAATAATGCCATCAATCTCATTTTGGCTCGCCTTGAAACTATGTCCCGAGATGTGGCTAGGTTGAATGTGGGTCTTGAGAAATTAGATACGGATGTGGCATCAATGAGTGGGAGATTAGAACGTGTGAAAAGTCAAAGGAGTCGACCTTCCACCCCTCAAACTATTTCCCCAACCATTACTCCCAAGGCCTTGCACCAAATGAACAAGTCACCGAGCCAACCACCAAATGTTTTCCAAAACTGTGAGTATGATAGAGCAACCCTCCCCCCACTTCACCAAGTCCAACATGACAGATTTGGAACCCAAATGCCACCAAACCCGAACCCTCCACTTATCCAAAGACCTCACTTTCCAATCCAAACTCCATTGAACCAAAGGCCTTATTATCCTCCAAATCAGAATCCACTTTATCCAAATACACCAAACCGTTTTGAGGGTTATGGTAGGGAGGAACAACATGGGGGTTATGGTGATGCTTACTTGAGGGAAGAAGAGGAGAGAGGTAGGCAAGGTGATTTTGGCCGAGAAGTGAGGGGTGGTAACGAAACCCGAGAGCTTAGCCTCAATTCCATCAAAGTTAGTCTTCCGATCTTCAAGGGTGAGAGTGATCCCGAGGCATATCTGGCTTGGGAGTCATATTTTGATAGGATATTCCAAGTGAATGATTTAACCGAAGAGAAGAAGAGTTATTATGCAATCGCTCACTTTGAGGGGTATGCAAACACTTGGTGGGAGTATGTTAAGAGGTTTGGTGATGTGTTGATTGCCGGGAGGCCACCTCTATGGTTTAGATTGAGGTACCTTATGCGTCAAAGGTACTTACCCGAGGGCTACAAATAAGAACTTCTTGCCAAGTTGTACAACTTGAGGTAAGGAAACAAAAGTGTCATGGCATACTATGACGAGTTTCAACAATTGATGTTGAAGCTTGACCATAGAGGAGAACAAGTGAGCCATGATATTATACGATTCAAATTCGGGTTGAATAGGTATATATCTTCTCTGATGACCCTCCACAAGGTTGACACAATCAATGGCATTTTCCAAGCAGCCTTGGAAATTGAAAGGGAGCTCTCGGCTTCCAAACCCAAGAATCACCAAGGACCTTCCTCGGAGTGGAACCAATATCAAGAACATTCATCCAATGCCAACCAAACCGAGAACAAAGTTTTACAAACCAAAACCAATGCTTCCCAAAAGTATCCTCCAAGAAACGAAGGTAAACCAAATTCTACTTCTCGTCCTAAGGGATTTTAATGTTTTAAATGTCAAGGGTGGGGACACAAGGCTAGTGAGTGCCCAAACCGGAGAAATGTAATCCTTAGGGAGGGAAAATTATATTATCTTGGTGAGGAGGTAGGACTTGAATCGAATGAGGGTGATGAAAAAGCTTAAGATGGAGAGCTTGAGGTCGAGGTGGAAATTGATGAAGGTGGGGAAGATATTTGGCTGGTGGATGGAGAGTGTGTTGTGCCTATGTATATGGAAAGGATAATCATGCTTAGTGAGATTATGGAAGAAGAAGCCGAGAGTGAAGAGGGTGAAGAAAAGAAGCCGAGAGTTAGGATCGTGGGGTTTGCCCACAAAGACCCTTTGTTTCCTACTAACCAAGATGCTAGCACTTTGCCTAGCATCCTTTCTTCTTATATGCAGGTTAAAGAACATTTAAGTCCAAGTAGCAAGCTTGATGACCTCATGGAACCCTTGGTTGAACATCCTAACCTTGGGAGGAACATTGAAAAGATTATTCAAAGAGGAGAGCTTGCGGGTGATGATTGCTTGAATTTGTGGACAAATTCCTCTCAAGATGGAGAGGATGATACAAATGAGATCGCGTAGATGAACTTATGAGGATATGTATTGAATTCGTCCATGTGTGTGTGTAAGAAAAGTGGAATTAAGGACTTAAAACATATCAAAACAGCCACTAATTCACACTAGAGGGGCACCTAATCTCTAAGGGGCATTTTGGACTTTTTGCCTTCTATTTGTAATACACTATATAAGAAACATTTTAGGGTTACTTTACTTAGTTTTTTTGGTATTGAAGATTGTATAACACACTTGAAAAACACAAGTTCTCTCTACCATAGAGACTTGGCTGAAACTAGGAAACAACTTAGGTGTCGAATCACTTTTGTTGTTTGTTTGCTTGGATCGTTGGGTGCTAGACGGATTGAGGTCCTCTCTTTTTTCCACCGCATAGTGTAGGTGTTTCTACTATCTTTATCAAGGGTCTTTGTACTTGAATACACTTAGGTTCTTGGTCTTTATAGTAGTGTATGTCACACTCTCTATCATTTCCTTTGTTGTAATCTTGTAGCCGTGTGGTGTATTGTTTCTCTTGTAACCCGTGTGTTGTTCTTGTTATTCATCTCGATGTTGTTAACATAGTTTGTTGTGGGCTGTTTTTAGGTGTTAAACACCACAATACATTGTATTTTTGTTGAATCCGAGAGTGGTCATCAAAAGGGTCCACGGTTCTTTCAACTTGTGGACTGATTTTGATGTTGTTTGTGTGTTCCTTGTCGATCTTGTATCACTCTATCCCATATCACTCTACCCCACCTGAAACCATCCAAAGTTAACCTCTTGCATCTCCAAACCGGGGCATCTGTGCCCCTTCTCAGCACATGCCCAAACCATCTCAACCTCAATTTCCGTATCTTGAACACCTAGATCAGCTCAATAATTTCAAATTAAAATTTTCAAAATTCATTCAAAGTTTAGAGAGTTTGAAGACGAGAAAAAAATTGCTTTCTCACTCTAGGTTGATGAACAACCTCCGTCTTCTTTTTAATGTTTCAACATTTGATGACCTAATTCAGTAAATTGTTGAAAATAGATTCATTCTCAAGTATATATCCTTTCTAATCTCATGATATGTACATCAAAAGCATATCGATCTAGATGTTTGATTGTGATTTCATCATTCAAAAAAGATTTTATTTGATCAATAAAGAAGTTGTTCAAATATAGTTAAAACAAATATAAGGTATGTATATTTCTTAATTGTTCTTAACATGGGTTTATGCAGAAATATCAAAACAAAAAAATTTGGATAATTTGCTGAAGAATAAAAGAGAAAAATTAGAAGCTAAAGTTAATCAACAAATTTGAACAACCATAAAAGTTAAGAAAAAACTTTTAGAGATTTAGAAAAATTAAATTATGAAATAGAGATTCTTAGGATAAAGTTCTGATAAAAGGCTAACAAAAAGTTAAAGGATATTCTTGGGTTGGAGTAGATCAATATTTTTATGCCCTTATTTGCACATGTGATGCAGAGAAGTTTGAATCTTTTCTATGATATTTAGCAGTGTAATCTACTTATTAGTGGATACATGGCTTGTCTAAGTCCTTCTAAGAAAGAAATCTTAGTATTGATTAGTGAAATATCTGATATAATTTTTTTTTTCATGAAAGTAACAAATTTCCTAGCAAAAATAAGCATTAGTTGAATGCGTTAAAATAGAATTGAAGAAAGACGACAATGTTAGGCGTTGGTGCAAGTTAAAGATATTAGGGAACATATTCACCTAGATATTTAGTTTAAGAAAAAACTGCATTTAAACTAGATATGTCTGAATGATACACAATCAACATACTCTTTTTCAATGGCCAAAGTTGGTATATTAAACCATGTTGGATCACTAAAACGTGAT
The DNA here is from genome assembly GCA_030864215.1 of Capsicum pubescens. Lineage (NCBI taxonomy): Eukaryota > Viridiplantae > Streptophyta > Magnoliopsida > Solanales > Solanaceae > Capsicum > Capsicum pubescens. Next base: position 242,896,155 of record CM061538.1, read on the forward strand.
AAATTTAATATCTTAGTGTCTTTGTGATGATATGTGTAGCATGTAATGCTACTCAATGAAGTTATTCAAGTGAGGTTAGTGATATTAGCATTACTACGACTTGTAATCGCACAATGATAAATACTCTTACTTATGAAAAAGATAAAATTTGACTCCATAAATAGAAGGCATTGACAAGATCTGTTATTTTGCGTTAGAGTCATTTGGCATATTTTGGCATTTTATTGCTACTTACGTTATCACGCTTGTTTACTTATGACATCATCCTTTTTTTTCTCCAGAATCAACTTAAGCTTACTTTTTGTACTTTTTGAAATATTAACTTAACTTTTGTCTAAAAGCCTAGAACTATGAATAAAGATCCAAACTTTAGCAAAATAATAACTATGGACCATGTGAGAATTTTTTGCAATATGATCGATAAATGATGTACATACTAGGCATTTAGAAGTGCATATTCTATAAACAACATAATAGATTTTACACTATTGAAATGTAGGATCTCTAATATTTATTCTTTAGTAATACAAGAATATTTGTGTTTGCTTAGGGAGAACAAACATTAATATGCTAATAGAGGAATCCTTTTAGTCTTGAGATTTGTTTACTCCATGTTGGTCGTTGAGGGGGGTGGGGGCAAGGGAACCAGTAGTATTCTACTGAAAAAGTACTATACTATAATGAAAGATTTTTTCACGCCACACTTTTATATAAGAAGGTAGAAGGAGATCTAAAGCTGCAAGTGGTAGCACGAATAAATTGATCCGAACATTATATTATCTTTTTTTATGAAAAATTAATTGGTTGAGATGTGTATAGGCATATATTTCTCCGGTGTTAATATAATATTTATTTACTAAACTTTTTTTTAAAAGATAATAGGTTTACAACAACCTCTTCCCCATCTCTCTGTCTTCCACAGTAAACATGTCCAACTATCCTTTTCACAATCTTCTTTGAAAATTTTTCTGCAGTTTCTTCTATCTAAAGTGAACATTATTAAAATTTAATGCACCATGCAAATTGAATGATAGCTGAAATGAATTTTGATGTGTTATTTTAACTTCTTTTCTCACTTGATATGCAGTTATTATATATGGTGGATCTGGAGAAGAATGGACCGTATCTGAAGCAGAGTGAGCTGATTGATAGAGGCCTCAAATTTGAATGTACTATACTTTTTATTTCTTTTGCATAAACATTGCTATAAATTTTCATGGGCTTTCTTTGGTATTAAGAATAACGACCATGGTTTTCATTTCAATCTGAAGGAAGAAATGGAACAACAACTGATTACAAAAGTTTTTTCCATTGAAATAAATCTGTTTTTTAATTAACTGAGCAAAATATTTTTTGTGGACTTGAGAGAATATTTGCTTCAACGCATGAATGCTTGCTTTTCAATGCCTTCTGCCTTCTTTATTTATAAAACGAAAGAAAGAACATTACATTTGTTTACACGTTTTTTAAATGTTTACTAAATGCTAAAAAAAAACTAAAAAGTCAAAAAGCCTATAAGGCTAAAAAGCTACCTAGGGCCTAAAAAGTCTACAAAGTCCAAACTACATTTAATGCTTTACAATAATTTTAAAGACTTCTACGTAGATTTTTGGTTATTCACTATGCATAATATTCTGATTGTAATACTTCCCTCTCTATTTTACAGAGAATATCAGGCTGAAATAATGTCTAAACAAGTGCAGTTGTTGAGCCTAATTTTCATTCAATTGTAGCATACCTCATACATAAGTTGGACTACCTATATCATATGTACAATCTTGCTCTTTTTTGTCTTTTTAGAAAGCTCAAGAATGTAAATACATAACTTATATTTCAGAAATGGATCTATATAGTATGAAACATATTTTCTTAATATGTAGTTTAATGAAGTTTCCTTTGTTTGGAATCCTACAACACAACCACCATGAAATAACCTTTCCTGGTGTTAGATCTCCTTAGTACAATTATGTTTAGTAAATGCCCATGCATAGCAGGGGCCACGATCCATCTAATATATCTTAATTAGTTTGAATTATCAACTAATTGTTCTTTTAAACCTGCATTTAATTGCTTGATAGTAAAGCGCAACAATTAAGTTCTATCCATTATGTAATATTCATACTTGTAAAAGATGTTAATTAGAGAAGGGTTAAAAAGAGAGTATATATCTAATTCCCTAAATTCAGGGCAGAGATTTTGCAACTAGGATCGGAATTAATATACTTGTTGAGTTCAATTAAATACAATGAACTTATTATTGCTTTTTGTAATAGAGAAACTCCATAGCAATATAGGCGGCGATATATTTTAAATAGGTGAACAATAATTCAAAGAAAATACTATGAGAATTAATAATTTGATTAATTAACAATCATCGATAATTTAGATTAGGCAGAAGTAGTTTGATAAATCAATAGGATCGGCGAACCAATGAACCTTTGAATATTAATCTCTCTGATAACAAATTCGCTCTTTGTTTGGTTAAAATTCATTATTTGTTTTCTTTTTCGTATTATCTTAGTTAGATCATAAATTAACTTTAGGGTATCACTTGAATAAATACAAAAACAATATACTGGCACACTTGAATAAATAATTAATGTTAATTTAATTTAGTAAATAGTTTATGGCGAGACCATGTGGATGGATTTTGACATCCGACTTGCTAATTTATAAATCACTTCATTACTTGGTACGATCATGTACGTTTGCATGTGCATTTTAAGCAATAAATTTTTGATTTCATTATCGGACCCTTAAAAATTAACTTTTTACTTAGCTTAGACTTTTTGGTTTTAGTAAAATATACTATTTTTCTCCTCCTAATTAAGCTAGATTTATCTAGCGTAATTTGTCAGCATATAGAACTTTGAATAACTGAAGAAAAAGCATCACACACTAGCTGTGGTATTGATTATAGTAGATCTATATAGCTATTGATTATAGTAGATCTGAACAACAATAAACTTCACGTGCCACTAATTTGTGATTACCATTCAAGCAAAAACTAAATAATAACCAGTGGAAAGAGATTAGGGATGACCAGTCAATGTGCAGCATCAATTGCGGTTTAATTATACAGTAAGTTGCTTGTAAAGTTGTAATATTTTGATAATGTTATGAAATTATAATTATTAGAAAGGAAACAACAAATAGGTGAAAATGGTAATTTGGTATGCGGTATGAGACAGACAAAAATATCTAATTGATTAGATTAGCTATCTCACCTTTTATATAAAATATCCAATCCCATCAATTTAGTATAAATAATGAGTTAAAATAACTTTAAAATTAATTAATATCATAGCTAAATATAAATTAAAATAGTTTCGCATTTATCCGAAATTATTATCTTTTTTATCTCCCAAAAACTAACCATCTAAACAATGGATTGTCTTTAGAACCAAAACATCCAATGCTTTTACTGCATCTTGATGTCTTTATTCTACAAAAACTTTTGCATGTAACGAGAAGAATTGTAGACGATTTTTGTTTTATGATCAAATTTACCAGACAAAATTGTTATAACACCTGAAGGATTATTTCTTTTTAATTAATGTACAGAATAAAAACATCTTGTAATTCTCTGTAATAAATTGGTGTAAACATTCGTATGTCATAAGAATTTGTAGGATGGAAGGTTACTACTTCATAAATGTTATACATTCATTCAAATTATGTTTTTTATCAGTGGCCCCCTAAACTTGGCACAAACTTTCACTTAGGCACCTCAAGTGAACGTTGTTCACTTTTAACACCTCAAGTAGCCACAAAGTGTGTCACTTTGACACTTTTGCTGAATCAACAAAGAGAGTGTGTTGCACCCGCTGCCAACGTGGACAAAACGACCAATTGATTTGTGCCAACTCATTTAAATTGCCACATCATTATTTATATTCACAATTATTTTTTTTTAAAAAATAAAAGGCCAAAATACATGATTATTAATAATTATCCAACTTATTAATATATATACACACAATTAAATTAAAGGAACCAATTAATTACTGACACGTGACATTTTAAAAAATAATTATAAAATTATCAACCCAACCCCCATCCCACCCCACCCCACCACCCCCAAACTCCAAAGTCATCTTCTCCACCACCACCCATCCCCGCAGCACCACCCCAAGTCATCTTCTCTACATGGCAGCCCCCCCCTCATCATCTTCTCCATTTTCCCTCTCCCACTCCCACCCCCACTCCCCAAATCCCAAAGTCATCTTCTTCATTCCCCCCAACGGCCAACCAAGCCAACAACCGCACCTCCGCCAAGACAAATTCACTTCGCAACAACAATTTTTGCCAACAACAAATTCACTTGCCAACAAATTCAAAACATATAGCACAAATTCACTAAGCCAACAACAGCAAACACCGTTGTTCCATCGACAAAAAATATTTTTGCCATTTTCTCAACATATAGATCATTTTTGTCACTTTCTCAAAAACACCATGATAGTCTCATCAAATCCCAACATATGGACCATTTTTGCCATTTTCTCAAAAACCAGACAAGAAAATAAAGGGATACAGATGTGTTAAGAAAAGAAAAACAATGGTGGAAAATTAATGGTTGAAAGAGAGAAGAAGAAAGATAAGAAGAAGAAGAAGAAGAAGAAGAAATCTTTAATCTGCACCAACTTGCATTCTTATAAATTATTAAAAATCAATTGTATTAAGAAAAAAAATGGTAGAAAACTAATGGATGGGGGTGGGGGAGGGTGGGAGAAGACAATTTTGGGGTGGGGGTGGCAGCAACGATTTGGGGGTGGGGTGGGTTGAGGAAGATGATATGGGGTGGGGTGGTTAGGAAGATGATATAAGGGTGGGGTGGGGTTATTAATTCCTTTTTTAATTTAAATTAATTATATAAAAATTGTTTTTATAAAAATGCCAAATGTCCTTTTATAATTGGTTCATTTATATGTTATATACCCTAAAACGCGCTTGGCAGAGAGTGCAACACACATTTTTTGCTGATTCAGCAAAAGGTGTCAAAATGACACACTTTGTGGCTACTTGAGTAGTTAAAAGTGAACAACGTTCACTAAAGGTTCCTAAGTGAAAGTTCGTGCCAAGTTTAGGGGGCCACCGATGAATTTGACTTTTTTTTTTTATAAATATGACTTTGTGAATGAAGAGATATTCATAAGTCTTCAAAGTTATTTTTCTTTATGACTTTGTCATTAATTCAAGAGTAATGTTACATTATGTACATTAACTCTGTTTGTCTTCTTTAACCCTTCTGATGGATGAAAGACAAATGACATACCTATTTAAGGAGCATCATTTGTGATCTAAATATGTAGAAAAAATAAAAAATAAAATACTCCCTTCTTCATCAATTCTTTGGCTCAATCTTGGTTTCTTAATCGTTGTCAACTATTGGGCAATTGATTTAGGCAACCTCTAACCTCCAGTCATGAGTGCATGTGTTTGAAAGTAGTTGTGGAACCTTGAAGAGTGACCGGCTAGAAGGATTTGCACTGAAGTTAGGCCAAAATTACTTTCAAGGAAGTAGCTTGCCATGCCACAGTATTTATGACTATTTGCTCGTTGTTATTAATTTCAATTTCACTATCAATATTGTAGTAATTTTTTCAATAATTTGAAAGTGATTTTCTTACATACAATATTGATAGGTGACTATTTTTTTTAACAAAACTTTTCCTGATTTGTCAAAACTTAAGCCATTGGACAAATACTTTTAAACGTTGATCACAAAAACTTTTGATTTTCTTTAAAAAATTAGAAATTGATTATTGTTTTATTTAATGAACCTCCTATTGATGGTTCTAACACTATTACTAGTTCTAACACTATTGTGGTTGGTTGATAATGCTGCTAAAAAATAGTTTGAAAAAGATAGCAAAATTGCTAGAGGACATTTATTGAGTCATATGACTAATACTTTATTTAATTTATTTGTTACTTATAAATCTGCTAAAGAAATGTGAGATAGCTTGCAAAACTCAAAGCAGAGAGAAAAAGATGATGTCCAAACTCATCTTACCGAGGGTGATGAAGTAATTGCTGCAGTAGTCGTCCAGGCAAATCTGATAGCTAACGAGACTGATTGGGTGTTAGACACAGGTGTTTCAAGGCATTTCTATGCAACAAAGAATTATTCTATGACTTTGAGAAATCCATTGATGGCGAGTGTGTCTACAGGGGTAACTCCATTACTGGGTAAAGAATTTATTTTTTTAAATTATTTTTTTCTAAAACATTAGTCTTGAACAATCTTCTATATGTTTCTTCCCTCCGTAGAAACTTAGTTTTTGGAGCATTTTTCAGAAAAGTAGGCCTTAACTTATTTTTGAAGATGATAAAATAATTATTTTTCGTGAAGGAGACTTTGTTGAAAATAAATACGTTAGTGGAGATTTATTTATACTGAACATTGTTCAAAAGATCGCCAATAATGCAAGTATTTTCAATTTTACTTATATTACCGAGTCTATTAATTTGTGGTATGATAGAATAGGTCATGTTAATATTGCTTCCATTAAAATACTTAAAAAATAAAATTAATTTCTATAGTAAATATTAACGATATTTCTAAATGTCCTGTGTGTAGAAGCAAAGCATACCAATAAACCTTTTAAATATGTTACTAGTAGAAAAATTGAATTGCTTGAACTAGTATATTTAGACTTAGCAGATTTCAAGAACACTATTAGCAAAGAAGGAAAGAAGTATTACATTATTTTTATTGATGATTTTTCTAAGTACACTAAGGTATATCTCCTTAAGTCTAAAGATGAGGCTGAAAGCATAGTTTTTTAATTCAAAGTAGAAATAGAAAATCAATACGACAGAAAAATTAAGAAGTTTAGATCTGATAGAGGTAGTGAATGTAGTACTAAAACTCTAGAATATTTTTGTGAAGAAAATGGTACTATCCATTAGTTTAGTGCTCCTAAACTCTCCAATAAAATGGTGTAGCCGAACGAAAGAATAGAACCCTTAAGGAAATGATGAATTTGATGCTTTTAAGTTCGGGTCTACCTGACTATATGTGGCGGGAAGCTCTCTTATCTACTTACTATATTCTTATTAGAGTCCCTTATAAAAAGTTATACAAGACCTCATATGAGTTGTGGAAAGGTTTGCCCCTAACTTGAGATTTTCTAAAGTGTGGGGGTATTTGATTAAGGTTGATCTATCTGATTTTAAATAAATAAATGTAGGCTCTAAGATTTTTGACTCTGTCTTTATTAGTTATGCTTAAAATAGTGTTGCATATAGATTTATGTCATTAAATGATTGATCTAATTGTGAATCTAGAGATGCAGAATTTTTTAGCATGCTTTTCCTTTGAAAAATAATGTGTCTAGTGATGTTCAAACTAATACTTCTATTTTCATGTTTGTTAACTCTCATGTTATGCCTGCATTTGATATTATTGCTAATGAGCATGAAAATAAACTTAGAAGGAGTAAAATACATGGAATAAAGGCTAGTTTTGGTCTTGATTTTATCACCACCTTCTTAACTGAGGATGATATTGATACTTTAGATGATGAATTAGTGTTTATCTACTTTAATGGGCTAAAATTTGATGAGATATGTAAAATTTATAATTTTGTGTGATTTCACTATTTTAACCCTCCTCGTAGTTGCATTGTGGTATTTTTGAATTATGGGGGTGATTGGCACGGTTTATATGCATTTTGGTATCATTTATGCGATATTGTGGTTTTTGGTGGCTTCGAGAGACTTATTTTGGACTTTTATGATTATCTTATGATCCGTGCAATGGATGGCTAAATGGACTACGCCAGCAGATTTGGAATGTCAATTTTAGGATGGTAACATGGTTGGTGTAGATTTATGAATTTTAAATCTCATTTCGATCATCAATTTGGAAAATTGTGATTTTGGATTTCGAGGGTTAACTTTGTGAAAATATTTTTTTTTTCAAAATTTTGATATCACCATTGAGTTTGGAGCATCAAATTTAGTGTGATTACATAGTTTGTTTGCATATATTGGAATATGAATGAATCCCGGACATCTCATTGAAGTCCATTTTGGACGAAAATCTGGTGCACCAGGTTGCAAGGTTGCTAGTGCAACCTGGATCACAAAGGGTAAGACTCATTTGAGAAATGTGTATTATGCCTTATGCACCTGGTAACCTGGTATGAGTATAAATAGCCCTTTTTGCTCCATTTTTGCTTATTTTTCTTCTTTACTCTTGAGAGATAAATCCTAAAATAGTGTGAGAGTTTAAAAGTAAAGCTTGTGGGTGCTTGAAAAGCCAGATTAACATCTATTTCTTGATTCTCTTACAGATTTTAAGGTCAGAATTCACCCCCTTTTTTTTTTTTTTATCAAATTTCTTGATTAATTGTTCAAAAACCTTCAAAACCTTAGTACTTGATTTAGCTTCAAATTCTAAATCTTTTTACTCGAATAATGTTCTTAATCCTATAATTACTAGTTTTCTCCAAATTTCAATTCTTTTTTATTTATTTTCCATTTTATTTCTGTTTCATTAAACGTACCTGAGTAGTATCTACAATGATGTTTTAATTTTTCTTCTTCATATCTATATTTAAGTACTCCTCCATAACTATATTCACTAGCATCTGCTTCCACTATATATATAAATTTTTTATTTTCGTCTGGGAATTGTAATTTTGGTAACACTTTACAGAGTATTTTTATTTTTTGAACTTATTTTTTATCTTCTTCATTGTAATTATATTCTATATCCTTTTTTAATTTTTTCTGTAAAGGCTTTAGGTTTTCTGCTAATTTTGGTATATATTCTCTTACTTGGTTTATTAATCCTAAAAATGATTGTAATTTATTTTTTGTATCTAATTCTTCTTTTGAATTTATTATTTTTTGTACTATATGTTGTTGCATTTTTACTCCACTTTTATCTATTTGTATTCCTAAAAAATCTATCTGGTTTTTCATAATTTCGGCTTTCTTTTCACTTAAATTTATTCCCGATTTTTCTATTATATCTGTAAATTGTTCTAATAATTTTAAATGTCCTTCTTTAGTTTTTGTATGTAGTAGTATATCATCTATGTATACTACACAATTAGGTAATTGTTTAAAATAACTATCCATAAAATGTTGGTATCTACCTGGTGCATTTTTATATCCAAATGGTAATACGTTCCATTCATAAAATCTTTGTGGTACCGTAAATGCGGTTAATTCCTTAGAATTTTCATATAACTTTAAGTGGTAAAACCCTGATTTACAATCAAATTTACTAAAATAATTATATCCTTGTATTTGTCTTATTTTTAGTATCTTATTTGGTATTGGATAATTATATGTCATAGTTTTTGCATTTAGGTTTCTATAATCAATAACCATTCTATTTTTTCCTCTTTTTTGTTCACTATATTTATTTACTATAAATGCTGGACTATTGTGTTTACTATTGCTTTTTTGTATATACTGTTTTTCTTATAATTCATCTATATGCATTTTAAATTCTTTTAAATCGTCAAAATTATATGTTAATGGTTTTTGAATTATTATGCTATTTTTATCTATTAATTCAATTTTTATAGTACTTTTATGTTTTCCCCATCCATTCCATCCTTTTAATGGATCTTCACTATATAATTGTCTTAATTTTTTCTTTATTATTTCTATCTTGTCTATTGAAAATATAGTTATTTCTTTTTTATTTATCGAAAACACAACTAGTTCTACTGTGTCTTCTGTATTTTTTATATTTTCTAACTTTTGTGTAATTTTTTCACTTCCTTTTATTCAATCAGTTTTCTTTCTTATTTTATTAATAACTCTTTTTGCTCTTTCTTTTTGTTTACATGGTGTTGTAAACCACCAATCTGTTTTAGTTATTATATGTGGGTATAATCTATCTAAAAATGGCATTTCTAAAAGCATATTTTTTTATGTTAGTTCATAATTATAGATTTCTTCTATTGTTATTATTTTATCCCATATCTCTTATAGCTATTTCATATTTTTTCAATATTTCTGTTGGTAGTATTTTAGTAGTTGTTGATGTTCCTTCTGTTTTATTATTAGATCTTAATACCTTTTTACTTGCTTCGGCTAGGTTTAAAAATCATAATTTTACTGTTCCTATTAATGTCTTTTCTATATATTCTGGTGTGTTTGTTGTATCTATTTTATTATCTAATAATTGTTTTGACATATATCCTACCCATAGTTGTATTGTTTTATTTGTGTCTATTACACAGTCTAAATCTAAAAAGTTGTAATTAATTATTTGTTTTGGTGTTCATTTATTATATTCATCCTTTGGATTATATCTTTTAAACTTACTTTTGTAATTATATGTTGGTTTTCTTATTTCTGATGTACTAGGTATTATATTTTTATCTAGAGTATTTACTTCTGTATTTATTAGTTCTAGATTTTCTTTATTAATTGCTTCTTGTTTTTCATTAATTTCTAGTTTTCCTATTCTAGATTTTATACTGGACACAAAAACATAAAAAGAAAAATGATAGAATATTCTAAAAAAGGAAACCAATAAACCAACAAAATTTTAATGAAAAGATTTATATGTGTAATTTATCAATTTAATTAATATTTAATAATAAAAATAATACTTTTATGTATTCATCGCGGCTAAGTTTAGAAAAAAATTATTTATCTATTTTTTAATTTTTTATGACCGCGCGAAGCGCGGTTATATTCACTAGTATGGTTATACATCCATATTTATGAAGTATGTTGTTTTAAGTTAAGATGAAAAATAAATGTTTGCGATGTATAATATTTTTTGTAATCCTTTTAATATTGTTGCGTATAAGAGATATGTGCAACAAATTTGCATAATACCTAACATAGAACGACATATTACATTAACATGTTCCATCTTATACACATCTGCTTATAATGTCATTAACTAAAACCATATTATACCTACGAGTTATATAATACATAACATGCTATGTATATTAGAAACAATACATATGCATGGAAACATTGAATATGTTAACCTTATACATTAACATGGTCACATAATAGATTAGCATATTGTGTTTAATATTGTAGGTACCTTCATTTTTAAGTAGACCTTACAGATATCAAATACAATATATTACAACATTTATACATGAATAGACATGAGATTCTATTCCATATACTTGAACAACCATTTATCCTATCTTTATAATGCTAGAGTAAACTTCCATACTTTTAGTCAAATGTATAATGATACCTCATACATAAATGCTGTTATGTATTAGGTTAGTTTAACTTGAACTGTTTTTCCATACATACATATCACTATATGTATATTACAATATCATAAATAAATCACCATGACTAATATAACCTTATAGATATGTTGCATCCTGAGTTTTGGCCCTTAGAATTTTTCATGGAATTTCGTTCTCCAGATCCAATACAACTCATGGGTATGAGCCGTATGTTGGGGTACGAATGGTATGTTCCTATCTTATACTGACCAGTGTTGGTTGGTGGGATGGATGGGTTACTGGAACAGATACGACTTAGGAGATATGAGTCATATGGTTGGGTAAGAGTCGTATCTTATACTCGTATAGGGGATAGTGTTCAATCCTCTTGGTATTCTATTTTTCCAGGGGTACGAATGGGAGGTACGTATCGTATACCTTGGATACGAGTTGGTTGGATGAGTTGTATACTGGATAGTGTTGGGTCCAAGGGTTGAGGTTGGATATGAGTGACGGGTACCACTTGTATTGAAAGGGTATAAATAATATGGGTTAGTCGTATCCATGTGATGGGATTTTTGTGCAACTTAAGTGGGGGTATTCTGGACATTTCCCTACTTACCTTAATAGAATCCCACGACTTATAACCTACTAAGAAGAGTATTTACCCTATTATTTTACTCTTTAACACTTAGAAACTATTCCTAAATGCTTCATAATTCTCTCAAGAGCTTTTGGGGCAAGAAAACTAGAATTTCACCTTAGGGACTAATTTGGGGCTTGCTTTGGTGATTTCTTTCCATCAATTCTTCGGTATAAGGCATGTATTCCTTCCCTCATTGTTAGTTCTAACTAAAGGCATGATTTTTATTATTGGTTTTCATGATTTCATTATTGTATGCTTTGCGTTTTCAAATATAATTTGGTGGTTTTGTTTATAAACACTTGGTTATGGTTTTCCATGGTTTTAATTATGCTTTTATATGAATTAATGATGGTTTTGGATAATTGGATTTAGTGAAATGGTTATTGGCAATTGGAATTGGTTTTGGATATATACTATGCCTTCAATGTGTTTGACAAAATGCTTATAAAGATATGTTCATTTCATTGACTTCTTTTAAATAGAACTCTTGCTCATTTTAAACTTGTTAAAGGATTTATGCATGGTTTAAATAGTTTGTAAAGGTAAATGGATAAATGGTTATGCTTGTGGGGTACGAATTCCTCCAAGTGGATTTAATATGGTAATTGGAAGGGCACCTAAGGTCCCCTATACCTACATATGGTTGGCTATGGATAGTACTTGAGAATATGGTTGGTATGACGATACCACCACTAAATGGCCTTGGTTACTAAATGGTAAATGGATTTCTTAGAAACTGTTTTAATTGGGCAATAAAGAGAGAGGTATAGCTAAGCCGTGAAAGGTTGAGGTCCCTGGGGGACCAAAATTGAAAGCTCAAATTTCGCCGGTATGAGGTTGGTTTTGGTGGATAGTGTCCCTGATGTCACACCTTATATTAGGGGATGTACTAGTTATTCCATGGGATACTTCCCTGGTCGTGCGACTATACGTACTGGGCCCTTTCAGTAGGGAAGCTGAACCCATATTACCCGTAGGTGTCTTAGGACGACAAAGCTACACATCCCAGGTAAAGGTTTTAAATGCATGCTAAACCCAATTCCCTTTCCCAACACTTATATATATGTATGGTTGCATGCATGTGGTTTTACTTGGTTTTATAACTAGCATTATTTCATCCCTATCCTGAGTTTATGCTAGCGATCACTTGCTAACTCGTCTACTGGTGGTTGTATACCCACGCTATGCAGGAATCGTCCATTCTACTCCTCATGTATAGCATTCAGATTTTGGTATCAACATTGGACTGAAGTGATAAAGTCTCCATTTCATGTTATGGACTTCTTTGGATATTTTTATTTTATGTTGGATATTGGTTTTGGCCATGGTTAGGGACATGTCCCAATATGATATTTTTACTCTTTTGGATATAGGCTTTGTGGTACTTCTGGGGGTTGGTATCGGCGGGATCAGTATTGGTGTTTGCCTTCACATTGGTATTGGTGTTAGGGATTACAACCTTGGACGATATTGTTGGTTGTTCCATTGTATTATATTTTGGGATTGATTATCATCATATATTATGGAACTCATTTGGTTTTGGCCTAGTTTATAGCCTTTGGTTTGGTTTGGTATGATTGGATGGTTTGGTTTAGTATGGTTGGACTCAGTTGGGTCGGTCACAGTTGTGACCCTATCCCAGAGTCTTGATGAGAGGATTACATTATTTTGTTATATGCTTGAAATTTAGCCCATCAAAGGCTGTATAAGGTGGTTGGGTTGGGTAATAGAGAACGGTCCCCGGTCCTGGTTGGACTTGGGATACCCATTATGTCTAGGCCTTGGTTCAGGTCATGACAAGTTGGTATTAGAGCTTTAGGTGCATGGTCAACTGAGAAGTCCACAAAGCTATATCGATTAGAGTCTCTTTTAAGAGTGTGTCGCATGCCACACTTATAAGAGAGAGGCTGCAAGATATTTAAGAATATTTCACTTTCTTAGTATTATATTTTCAAGATTGGAATCTAAAGTCTGGAAATCTTCTCTAATCCTTGTTTATTTGTCTTTCAGATCATGCCTTGTAGATTTGGAAAACAAAGAAATTATTCTATCCCATCTGGGGGTGATGTTGAAGGGGTACGTCTTACGACAAGGGTACATCTTTGATCTTAGGGTCCTATTCCGGATGGTACTGGAGTTTCTCCTAATCCTACCAGTTCTCCCCAGGTCTCTTAGGTCAATGCGAAGAATGCGGAATTTTGTAAATCTATCCATGTTATTGCTCAGTTGGTTACTGCTCTGGCTGAGTGGGATGTATTTGGTGGGTTTTCTATTGAGGCCACAAGAGTTGGCCAGTTCATGAAGATGGGTCCTCCTACTTTTACTAGTGTGAAGGTGAAGGAGGATTCACATGGCTTCTTGAATGAAATGGAGAAGATATTTTGGGTGATGCAAGCTACCAATGTGGAGGGGTTAAACTTTGCAGCTTATCAACTCAAAGATGTTTCTTATCGGTGGTATGAGGAGTGAGATAGAGATAGGGGTGATATGGAAGAATCTGAATTATGGGAGGCCTTTTCTAATGCCTTTTTGGATCATTTCTTTCCTCAAGATTTGAGGGAAGCTAAAATGGAGAAATTTGTGAATCTTAAGCAAGGGAGCATGATTGTCAAGGAATATTCTTTGAAGTTCCATCACTTATCAAGGTATGCTCCTGACTTGGTGGCTAACATGAGAATGAGAATGAGGAAGTTTGCTTCAGGGTTGAATAAAGATTTGATCTTGGAGAGTGAGATTGCTTTGCTCGTTAAGGATATGGACATTTCTAAGTTAACTGTCTACATGTAGCAAGTGGAGGATAAGAAGAGGAGGCAGGCAGAGTTTGGGGATAGGCAAGAAAAGAGGAGCAGGTTTTTTTATCAAGGAGGTGTGCAGTCCCAGGGTGGTCGGGATGGTGAAAAGTGGCAAAAAAAGAAGTGGGGGAGATCGGGTTCCTTCTCTACTACCAGTGCCCCTTACCTAAAGCATTCGAGAGATAGACGTCATCAAGGTGGTGACATTTTTTATGTACAGGGTGCCTAATCTTAGGTGAACGGAGGTCTGTTAGTTTCTTTATACCTTTTTTTTGGTTCTGTGGTCAACCTCATCAAGGTTATTATGATGAAGGAAGGTACAAATACTTCAAGTGTGTCCAACCAGGTCATCGGCTTAGGGATTGTTCAGTTAAAAGGTCGCTATGGGGGAGAATAAGGTTCCGGTGGCGTCATATTTTGCTCCTACACCTGGTGGTGTTGTAGCGGCTTCTGTTACTTCTCCTGGTTTTAGTGTTGATCGAAATAGGTTGTATGCTTTGGCATGTCGATAAGAATCCAAGGTATTACCTGATGTCATTACTAGTATGTTACAACTCTTTTCCCGTGATGTCTATTATTTTCTTGATTCGGGGTCCACTCTTTCTTACGTTGACTCCTTATGTGGTTTTATCTGTTGGTTTTGATCCCAAAGTGATTCTGGATCCTTTTTTTATTTCTACCATGATAGAAGACTCGGTTAATTCTAAAAGGGTCTATAGGTGGGTGTGGTATCTGTTGGTAACAATCAGACCTTGGTAGATCTATTTGATTTGGGGATGGTGAATTTTGATGTCATCTTACGTATAGATTAGTTACACTCCTGTTACGCTTCCTTAGATTGTCAGACCCAGAAGGTTATCTTTAAGTTTCCTGGTGAACCGATTATAGAATGAGAGGGTGGGTCTTTAGCTCCTAAGGGAAAGTTTAATTCTTATCTTATAGCTCGGGGTTTAATCTCCAAGGGGTGTTTTTATCACTTGGTCCATGTTAAAGATTCTAACTCGAAAGGTCCTTCTTTATAGCCTGTTCCTGTGGTTAATGTGTTTTCAGAGGTCTTTCCAGATGATCTTCCTGGTGTTCCTCCAGATAGGGAAATGAAGTTTGGCATTGATTTATTTCTGAACAATCTTCCAATATCTATTCCTTCTTATAAAATGGATCCGGCTGAGTTGAAGGAACTCAAAGAGCAACTTAAGGATCTTCTGTATAAGGGGTTTATTTATTCTAGCATTTTTTTGTGGGGTACACTAGTGTTGTTCGTGTGCAAGAAGGATGGTTCCCTTTGAATGTGCATTAACTATAGGCAGTTGAATAAAGTGACGGTTATGAACAAGTATCCTCTCCTGAGGATAGATGATCCATTTTACCAGTTGCAAGGTGCCAAGTTCTTTTCTAAGATACATCTTCGGTCTGGGTACCATCATCTTAAGATTATGGAGGTGGATATCCTTAAGATGGCTTTTCGTACTCGGTATGGGCATTTTGAGCTCTTGGTGATGTCATTTGGATTGACTAATGCCCCAACGATATTTATGGATTAGATGAATAAAGTTTTCATGCAGTATTTAGATCTCTTTGTCATTATGTTTATTGATGACATTCTAGTTTATTTGAAGAGTGAGGTAGATCAATCTAATCACCCCGTGTGGTGTTGCAGACCTTAAAGAAACAACAGTTGTATGCCAAGTTCTCTAAGTGTGATTTTTGGTTGAATGCTGTGACTTTTTTGGGTTATGTTATTTCAGTGAGGGGATAATGGTTGATCCTTAAAAGGTTGTTGAGGTGAAAGAGGGGCCTAGACCCATAACTCCATCTAATATTTGAAGCTTTTTGGGTTTAGTCGGTTATTATAGGCGGTTTGTAGAAAGGCTTTCATCGATAGTGGCTCCTTTTACTAAGTTGACTCAGAAGAAGGTTAAGCTTTCTTGGTCGGATGCTTGTGAAAGAAGCTTTGAGAAGTTGAAGGATAGGTTAACTTCGGCTCTAATTCTGACTTTGCCGGCAGGCAATGATAGGTTTGTGGTTTATTGTGATACATCTCGGGTAGGGCTTGGTTGTGTCTTGATAAAACATGGGAAGATGATTGCTTATGCTTCTAGGCAGTTGAAGGTGCATGAGAGGAATTATCCTACTCATGATTTGGAGCTATTGGCAGTTGTGTTTGCTTTGAAAATATGGTAGCATTATCTGTATGGTGTTTACGTAGACCTCTTTTCTAATTATAATAGCCTATAGTACGTGTTCACTTAAAAAGATCTTAATCTCAGGCAGAGGAGATGGCTTGAGCTTCTCAAAGACTATGATATGAGTCTTCACTACTACCTAGGTAAGGCTAACGTGGTTCCTGATGCTCTTAGCAGGTTGTCCATGGGGAGTATGGCTCATGTAGAGGAAGAAAAACAGGAATTGGTGAAGGATATTCACCATTTAGACAATTTTTGAGTTCGTCTCTTAGACTTTAAGGATGGTGGTATGATGTTGCAAGAAGTTGTACAATCATCTCTTGGTGCAGAGATTAAAGAGAAACAGATGTTAGATCCTGTCTTGATGAAAATCAAGAGTGATGTTGGCGAGCAAAAGGTAGTGGTGTTTGAGATTAGTGATGGTGGTAATTTGCGGTACCAAGAGAGGTTGTGTCTTCCTGATGTCGATGGTTTACGGCAAAGGATTTTGGCTGAGGCGCATGAGTCGCATTATTTTGTTCATCCCATCTCAACAAAGATGTATCATGGTTTCAAGGATATTTATTAGTAGAATGTATGAAGAAGGATGTGGTTGAATTTGTGGCCAAGTGCATGGTGTGTCAATAGGTTAAGGTTGAGCACATAAGGCCTGGTGGATTGCATTTAGAAATTAAGTTGCCCGAATGGAAATAGGAGGTAATTAATATAGATTTTGTTATCAGCCTTCCTCGGTCTCGGAACTAATTTGATTCGATTTGGATCATCGTGGATAGGATGACGAAGTCTGCTCACTTTTTGTCGGTGAGGACTATACTTTTAACGGAGGATTATGTGAAGCTGTATCTTTAAGAGATTGTGAAGCTACATATGTTACCTGTCTCGATTATATCTGATTGTGGGATGCAGTTTACATCTTATTTCTGGCGATCTTTCCAGAAAGGGTTGGGGACTCACGTTAGTCTGAGTACTACTTTTCATTTGCAGTCAGATGGGCAAGAAGAGAGAACTATTTTGATATTGGAGGATATACTTCAGGCCTGTGTAATTGACTATGGTGGAAATTAGGTTGAGCGTCTACCTTTGGTGGAGTTTGCTTACAATAATAGGTATCATTCTAGTATTGGTATGGCCCTTTTGGAGGCATTGTATGATAAGTGGTGTAGATCTCCTATTGTTTGGTTTGAGCTAGGTGTGGCGGACATATTTGGTATAGATTTGGTTTATCAAGCTATGGAAAAGGTGAAGATGATTTGGGATAGGATTAAGGCTACCCAAAGTTGCCAAAAGTCATATATGGATATTAGGCGTAGAGACTTAGAGTTTGAGGTTAGGGACAAGGTATTCCTAAAGGTATCTCCCATGAAGGGAGTAGTGCAGTTTGGAAAGAAGGGGAAGCACATTCCCCAATTTATTGGTCCTTATGTTATTTTGCAGAGAGTTGGTAATGTTGCTTATGAACTGGGGTTGCCTGCTAGTTTGGGTTTGGTTCATTCGATCTTTCATGTTTCCATGTTGAGAAAGGGTATTAGTGATCCTTCTTCGATTGTTCCTTCGGAGGAATTGGGTATCTCAGATTCTCTATCTTATGAAGAGGTCCTAGTTGATATATTAGATAGGCAGGTTCGTCGGTTGTGGACCAAAGATATGGCTTCGGTTAAGGTTCTATGGCAGAACCATAAAGTGTAAGAGGCTACTTGGGAAGCGGAGAAGGACATGAAGTCCAAGTATCCGCTGTTGTTTTTTATTCCCGGTATTCATGCGGAAGGTATGTGTTCTTGAACACATCTTTATTTTTTGAGTTCGTTAAAGGAAAGAATTATATATTTGCCTCTTTGTTTTTTTAACTTTGATAAAGCTTGGGAATATGTTTGATAATTCAAATGACTCTGTGTGTGGTTACCCCCACCTTGTCTGTCATCCGGGGACGAATGTTCCTAGTGTGGGAGAATATTATATCCTGGGTTTTGTCCCTTAGAATATTTCCTGGAATTACGTTCGCCAGACCCAATATGACTCATGGGTGCGAGCTGTATGTTGGGGTACGAGTGGTATAGTCCTATCGTATACTGACTAGTATTGGTTGGTGGGATGTATGGTTTACTGGAATGGATATGACTTAGAGGATATGAGTCGTGTGGTTGGGTACGAGTCATATCTTGTACTCGTCTAGGGGACATGTTCAATCCTCTTGGTATTCTATTCTGCCTGGGATACAGATGGAAGGTATGGATCGTATACTTTGGAGACAACTTGGTTGAATGAGTAGTACACTGGACAGTGTTGGGTCCAAGGGTTGAGGTTATACGAGTGGCGGGTACCACTCATATTGGAAGGGTACGACTCATATGGGTCAGTTGTATCCCTGCGACGGGATTTTTGTACAACTTAAGTGGGGGTATTCTAGACATTTCCTTACTTACCCTAATAAAACCCAACAACTTCTAACCTACTTGTAAGAGTATTTACCCTATTATTTTACTCTTTAACACTTAGAAACTATTCCTAAATAGTTTATAATTCTTTCAAGAGCTTTAGGGGTAAGAAATCTTGGGTTTCACCATGAGGACTAATTTGGGGCTTGCTTTGGTGATATCTTTCCATCAATTCTTCGGTATAAGGCATGTACTCCTTCCCTCATTGTTAGTTCCAATTAAAGGCATGATTTTTATTATTGGTTTTCATGATTTCATTATTGTATACTTTGAGTTTTCAAATATAATTTTGGGGTTTTGCTTATAAACACTTGGTTATGGTTTCCCATGGTTTTAATTATGCATTTATATGTATTAATGGTGGTTTTGGATAATTGGATTACATGAAATGGTTATTGGCAATTGAAATTGGTTTTGGATATATACTATGCCCCGAATGTTTTTGACAACATGCTTATAAAGATATGTTCAATGCATTGACTTCTTTTAAATGGAACTCTCTCTTGGTTTAAACTTAGTAAAGGATTTATGCATGGTTTAAAAGGTTTGGAAAGGTAAATGGCTAAATGGTTATGCTTGTGGGGTACAGATACCCCCAAGTGGATTTAATATGGCAATTGGAAGGGCACCTAAGGTCCTCTATACCTACATCTGGTTGGATATGGATATTAATTGCAAGAATGGTTGATATAACGATACCACCACTAAAGGGACTTAGTTAATAAATGGTAAATGTATTGCTTGGAAACGATTTTAATTGGACATTAAAAGGGGAAGTGTAGCTAAGCCGTGGAAGGTAGAGGTCCTGGGGGGACCAAAACTGGAAACTCATATTTACCGGTATGACGTTGGTCTTGGTGAACCGTGTGCATGATATCACACCTCATATTAGGGTATTTACTAGTCATCCCATGGGATAATTCCATGGTCGTACGGATACATGCACTGGGGCCCTTTCAGCATGAGGAGCTGAACCCAAATTTCCTGTGGGTGTCTTAGGACAACAAAGCTACATAACCCAGGTAAAGGTTTTAAATGCATTCTAAACCTGGTTCCCTTTACTGGCACTTATATATATGTATAGTTGTATGCATGTGTAAGAGCCCGCAAAATCTAAATCTTGATTCAGTCCTTTATAGCTTATTAAGAGATCCCAAACTTAGAAAGTTTTAGCTAAGTTTTCATGCTTAGAGTTATTTTATCATGCATAGTTGGTGATCTCATTTTGCTACCCTTACGACTATTAAATGTCGATCTTTAAGTTGTTCCATCACCAGGAATATCAGTATGTGTTCTCGGACGAGTTTTGAATATTTTGGACATCGTTTGAGGCACGTTTGGGGGGTCCAAACCAGTGTATCGACGCGATATCAATGCGCTGCCTTACCTATGGCGTCGATGAATATTTTTATCCCAGCTCCCAGTGTAATTTCTAGTGAATCGATGCGGACTCGATACGTCAGCCATAGCGTCGACCCTATTAATGCGATGCGTCGATATGCGTGTCACTAAGTCAGTTTTCAGTCATTAAGAGTCCGTGGCCTCGGGGGTATTTGGGTCTTTTTCCCACGACTATTCAGCCCCAAAAACACGAAATTCAGCTCCCCCTTAAGCAAACTACACTCATTCTCTCTCAAATTACTCAAGAACAAACCCTAGGGCTTTGCATTCAAGATTTAACTCTCAGGAATTTCACCATCAAGCTTCAAGAATTCAAGCATTAAGGTATGTGAAGTGTTCATCCAAACATTCCTTCCACCCTTGGTGTCCAAGCAACTCTTTTAAAACTTCAAGTAGATTGTTTTGATGAATTTCATGATTGAATTTGATTGTGTTCATGACTATGATGTTAGTTGGGGTTAGAATCCATAAATAATTTACAAGTTCATGATAAATAAATGGCATGTGTGGATTGTTGTATGGTTTGATGTTAAAAACCGCTTTGAATTGTGAGTTGGGTCATGATTATGATGCTTGATGTTATATTACAGTCATGTGCATAAATTATGCTCTTCAAGTTATTGATGAATTGTTCATGTTGGTTTAGTAGTGTAACCATATCATGCTAGTATGTATATAAGTTCATGTCATGCAAGTGTTTGTCAAAATGCCTCCATGAATGATTTCTGATCAAGAAATTTGTCATCATGTTTCAAGATTGTGCTATGTCTTATAATTTATGCTATCGAGTCCTGGGGTATCCAATACCCGACAATTTAGCTGTTTACCTAGAGCTACAGTAGTTATAAAATAGTCTCAGTAGTGTCACGAACAGTAGTACTCAGTAATCAGTCACAGTCTCAGTTCAGTATTCAGTTCAGAACTCAGCGAACTTAGTCAGTTAACAGAACTCAGTAGTATTTTGTCAGTTAGCGGAACCCAGTAAAATCAGTTCAGTTCAGTTAGCTAAATCAAGTCTAGTATATTCTAAGAATCAGTTCAGTATCTATTCAGTTGGGAGTAGGATTCAGCACCGAGTGAGAGCAGGGATAGCGGCTTTCCCGTTAGCTAGCCAGAGTTGTTAGAAGAAATCCCTATACTCCAGAACTGAGTAGCCAGCGCAGGATGAGGAGTCACCCGTTAGACTAGGCTTGACTACCTCCCAGGGGTCACCCGTCAGATTAGGCTTGGCTCTGTCCAGGTGTCACATGTCAGTTAGTCTTGGAATCCTGGTCTTTTTAGTATTAGTACCCGTGGCACGGTATTAGCACCTTTCCAACTGGGGTCACAGGTTGGACCTCATTAGTTCAGATTTGGGGCATATTGGTTAGATGACTACCTCCCACAGTTTGAGTTTCAGTCTTAGTATATAACTCAGTTAATTTCTACAAAATTAGGACTGTCAGATACAGTCACCCAGTTCAGTATAGAACTTAGATCAGTTCTACATATTTATGACTATCAGATACAGTCACTCAGATTAGTTTTTCAAAATAAGGATTATCAGGTACAGTTACTCAGTTATCAGTTA
The DNA here is from genome assembly GCA_030864215.1 of Capsicum pubescens. Taxonomy (NCBI): domain Eukaryota; kingdom Viridiplantae; phylum Streptophyta; class Magnoliopsida; order Solanales; family Solanaceae; genus Capsicum; species Capsicum pubescens. The sequence goes on from CM061538.1 coordinate 242,918,365, forward strand.
TACAATATCAGTAACTCAGATATCAGTGGATCAGCAATCCAGAACTCAGTATCCAGTGTTATTATGACCTCAGTTACAGTTTATGTATTTATGCATCTACTCTCATTCAATTATGTTCATGTACTCAACCAGTTATTGTTCATGCATATGAGCCCATGCATACCAGCCTACCTCACTTAGCATACTAGTACATTCAAAGTACTGATGCATGTTTTTCTTCTACGCTATGATGTCTTATATCATAGGTTCAGAAGCACAGGCTCCTGACCGCACTTAGCAGCCCAGCCTATCAGCAACAAACTTAGTAGTGAGTCCTCATAGTTTGAGGACAGAGTATTATTTTAGTATTTTAGTATAGTTTTTAGTAGTTGGAGTTAGTTGGGGGCTTATCCCACCAACTCCATAATTCAGGCAGTTAGAGGCTTTTGGACTAGAGTATTTCAGACAGTAGTTTCAGTATTCAATATAGATTTTTTGTCAGTTATGAACCTTATTGCATTTTCAGCCTAACTTTCACATTTATACCAGTTATATTGTAATTACAGTGTTATTATCATTCAGTGCTCATGACAGGTACCATTCATGGGTTAGATGGTGGTCCTTCGAGGTCACTAGCACCGTGTAGCATCCGGGCTACAGACTCGAGGAGTTACAAACTTGATATCAGAGCCAGGTTCAACAGAGTTCTAGGAAGTATGAAAGCCGTATCAAGTAGAGTCTTGTGCATGGGTGTGTAGCGCGCCACACTTATGAACAGAAGGCTATGAGATATTTTAGGAAAAGTTTCCCTTCTTTTAGTATTCATGTCGTGCGAGTGATCATAAGCTCAAATTAAACTTTCAATATAATCCTTTCTTCCTTCTGTTACAGAACATGACTTCTAAGAAGAACGGAAGAAGAACAAGAAATCAGCCAGCCCCTCAGCCCGCCCAAGAAGATCCTCTGGATGAGCATGTCTCCCATGCATAATTTAGAGCAGCTTTCACTACCATAGCTCATTCTGTGGTAGCCCAGAATGAATGCCCTACTGCCATTCCAGCCAATCCAGAGGCCAATACTGTTGCAGCCAGGATTCGGGACTTCACTCGAATGAACCCTCCATATTTTACTGGGTCTAAGTCAGATGAGGACCCACAGGACTTCCTTGATCAGGTGCAGAAAGTCACAGACATTATGGGAGTGACTACTAGTGAGAGTACTTAGTTTATTTGAAGATTTCTCCCATGAAGGGGGTGAAGAGATTTGGCAAAAAGGGGAATCTTAGTCTCCGATATGTTGGCCCTTACAGAATATTGAGTCGTGTTGGGAAGGTAGCATATGAGCTTGATTTGCCTGCAGATTTATCATGCATTCACCCAGTGTTTCATGTCTCCGTATTAAAGAAGTGTATTGGTGGTCCATCTGTTGTAGTTCCTTTGGAAAGCACCAAAATTTAGGATAGCCTTTCTTGTGAAGAAATCACAGTGGAGATCCCTGATCACCAGATTAGTAGACTAAGGAACAAAGAAGTTCTCTTGGTCAAAGTTCTGTGGTAGAATCAATTCATTGAGGGTGACACTTGGGAAGCAGAAGCAGATATGCAAACCAAGTACCCTTATATTTTATCCACAAACTCAGTTTAAGGAAATTTCTTTCCTTAGATTATCTCTTTTGCATTCTCAATTCCAGCTTTATGTAATCATCTTCATGTCATTCCATGCATTTGCGAATCAATTTAGTCATGTAAGCATGTTTTCAGTAATGCAAGTTCTGTATGTAATCTCAGTTCCTTAGAATTATCATCTTAAGAAGTCTCATTCACACATGAATGTTTCCAAGGGGGAGATATTGTAATACCACGTATTAAATTTAGTTTAGTTCAACTCCTAGTGCTTCCATAAGAGGCTTAAAGACTGAAAATTTATAATAAGTGTTGAAGACTTAGAATTATTTTGACCTCTTAACTTTGAGGATTTTTAAGTTGACCTTTTAGGCTTTGAGATGATGATTTTTGAGTTGATTCATGTTCAGGGATGTAAAGAGCAAGTCTCACGAAAGTTTTTGAATTTTTGGATGAGGTTTGGGTCATTTTGGATTTCAATTCCAGCAGCTCAACGCGATTGCACTGTGTCGCATCGGGTATTGTGATGGACATGTCATCGCATTGGGATGGCCTTTAAAATGACATTCCAATTGTGACTTTAACCTTCAAAGGGGAAATTAGGTCATTTACCATCATCCCAAGTCATAAAAACATAAGATTGAACATCGGTTTAAGCATTATATACCCATTGCCCATCAATTTTCTCTCTAAGAAACCCTAACCTAATTCCAAGAAACTCAAGAAACTCCATTACTTTCTCTTCAAGATAAACAAGAATTTAAGTTTCCAATTCAAGAAGTGCAACAAAGATTTCAAAACCATATCCAAGGCTTACAAAGTAAAGCTTTCATCCATCAAATCAAGCCTATTAAGGTATGTGGGATTATGAACAAGGATATTCTTTCACCCTTGTGCCCAAATTGCATGATTTTAAGATTCAAGTTACTTATTTTGAAGTAGGGTTTATACCCAAGTATGTATATTCTTGAAGAATGTGAATTTTCATGAGATTTAAAGCTCTAAGTATATCAAGAAGTGCTTATGTTTATGTTTTAACTTACATGATTTATATTATGAATGAGATTGCATTATTTTGACTTGTTATTGTTGAAATATTTCAAGATTTTTATTGAGCATGGAGTTTTGTTATGAATTTACATGAGTTTAAAGCATGAGTTTTAAGCCCAAAGTTTAAGTATTGAGATTTTAAGAAGATTATGCTTTTAAGCATTCTTTGATATGCTTATATCAAGATTTTAAAGCAAGAATTGATATTTTGATCCTAAGTTAAGATATGGAATCCACATTTTTTCAATTTGATTATAGTTTAAAACAAAGAGAAGCATAACTGGTTTTCATTATAAAAACCTTATGCTAAGTTAAGGTGGATTTCCTAAAGTATGAGCATATAAGTAAAGGAGTAGTATTTAGAACCGAGTTGGGTATGCATCCAAGGTAACATGTCGTAGAACTACGTGCCACTGTAGGTTTAAGTGCCCATAGTGGGATCGATATAGTGATCACTTAAGTTAAGGTCCTATTCCGATGGCAAGGGTATGAAAGGTTTCCCCATCATGAGCTCTCTCCACCGTGGGTAAGATGTTGGACTCCATGATAGCTCACATAGTGTATATCAGTTAGAAGAACCTCCCTAAAAAATAATAAAGTAAAGTTTTTAGAACTAAGAGTTATGGCTCACAAAGTTTAGCATTATATTTTATTACTCATGTTTATTATTTCATAGCTTTGATTTTTTTCAAGACCAAGGTGAGTTATTTATGCTTAGTATGCATTATTTGAAAATCTAAATGTACATTGAGTTTTTGTTTTACTTATGCATTCACCCCCACATACTTAGTACATTCCAGAAGTACTGATCCATATATACGTCTATGTGCTACATTGTCTTATAATGTAGGTTCTGGTAATCAGTTCCAGCAGCATGATTGATTACGATCATCTCCACCTATACCCCGACGCTTGGTGAGTCCTCATAGTTCAAGGACCAATTTTATCCGACTTGTTATTGCTGAATTATTTTAGCTATTTGATTTTGTTTGGTTTGAGTCAGCTGGGGCTTGTCCCAGTGGATCTTTAGTTAGAAGTAGAGGCATATCCGACTATTTTGGTTATAGATTAAAAGTGTTTATTTCAACATTTCAAAGTTTAAGACTTTCAATTAAGATATTTCAAAATTTCTTATGATAAGTTTATCTTTATTATGAGTTCCAAAGTTGTTAGAAGGATTAAAGGATTAGCTTGGGACTACTTGTAGTCTTGAGCACCGTGTGATGCCTAGGGTGTATTTTTGGGGCGTTACAATCTAGTTCTGAAACAAACGTCGAGATCAACCTCAAACTGATATACTTTCCAATACAACAATACCATCACTTTTGTATTGTTCATATACAATTTCAATATGCCAAATACTTGAATGCCTCAATAAAACTGTTATGTTTATATTGATGTTTGAGGTTGTAAGAAAATATATCTTGAACAAATGTGGCAAGAATTGTTGGGGGAAAAATTCCAAGATCGATCAACTAAATTGTTGTGATATTTCAAAAAAAATTCAATTTGAATTACTTTCTTTGATTTTAAGGTTCCACTAATCTATAATTTAATGATTTCCATTAATTAAGTTAGAGAATAAAGGTGGATAATTTAATTTCCTTAAATATAGGTGAAACGGTTTACCTTATACTTAGAGTGTAATGTATAAGGTATGACAAACATGTATAAGTACTTTTTAAATTCGGGAGAAAGAAAAACTGAATCTGGGATACAATGTAATTAAGTGCACAAAGTCTAGGATTTATGATGTTTACATTTATAAAAACAACTTTTTCTTTAGTTGGTGCAGATTTTTCTGTACTATTAAAGCAGTTTTTAGGGCCATTCTGCCCAAATCGATACATTAATACTTGATATTTGTTGCATGAGACTCAACCTTTTAGGTCAAACCTAAAATATTAGCCTTGATCTCCTTAAGGCTAGCCTCCTAACTTTCTTGCCTCTTTACCTGTTTGGTCAACATATCTTCCATTCCTAATTTCATATCTTGTCTACCAAGTAGAATATACTTGTCTCCCTTCTCTATATAATTATCTCTCTGTCTCTAGTCACCATCTCTGTCCGTTATATGGTCTCTATATCTGTCATTATCATAGTTCTTACCTTGGTTTCCTTGCCCTTGGGCTCATAAACCTACCAACTAATGATCAAAATACCAAGCCTACTCTCTAGTTCAGACTCATAAGCTTTGGAAGCTGCACCCATGCTCCTATTGTATGAACTTTCTCAGAATTCATAGTTGCAAACTTCTTTTCTAGCAACCCAAGATTAGTACTCAGTAGTGCAATTTCATGCGCTACAAAATCATCAGCTAATCTCTGGTCACTAGCAGCTCTAATGGCGTAAGTACCAGAACCCCTTTCTACCTCCCAAGTTTTCCACCCTTCATTAGTGAGAAAGATCTGGTCTACAATGTTAGAAGGTACCTCTCAACATAATTTCATAAGAGCTCCTCTATAGATAGTGTATACCATGGCTTTGGAACTGCTGGTTAGGGCTTTATAGAATAACTCCAATATGTTCATCCCTGAAATCCGATGGTTGGGAACCATACTCAACTTCTTCTTGAACCTGAACCAAGACACATACATGGACTCAGACTACAGTTACCTAAAATTATAAATCTCATTCTTAATCTGTAATATCCTGAATAAAGTAAATAACCTAGTCAAATTTCCTGCGCAACTCATTCCACGTAGTGATCGATTCTCTTGGAAGTTCCCCCATCCATAAAGATGTTTATCCTGTAAGTGAGAAAGGGAACAACCTCAATTTTAGCAACTCTTGATTCACCCCTGGATTTTTATAGTAAGTGAAAATTCCAGTAAAGTTGTTAAGATACATGTTTGCACCATCTGTAGGCAACCCCGCAAACACACCCTTCAAATATAAGAGCTTGATCATGACACTGGTTATATTGAACTTAATGCCTGGGGTAAAATAAGAGAAATAATAGCTCCATTCTCTGCCGGCTAAACGTACCCCAGATCCTCTTCATCATCCTAATATGGTGATAAATATTGGTATGTTGGGATCAGTTGGGACCGACCACCTCTAACTCTTTTCTAATTACCACCGAGTGCTGCTCGATGTTCTACTTCCTACCTTTGCACAACTAACTCTGCTTTCCGAGGTATGCACTGAGCTTCTTTTTTCCTTCTATGATTAGTATCCTATGATAACAACACCTCCATCTACTAGTCAACAATATCCTGAACTCCTTCTGAGGAGGGGGCAACACCTGATGTGCATCATCACGAACCCCTTCAGGAATATTATCTTTATTCAGCTCTATCATCGTACTAGGTATTTGTAGGATCCTCTATGGATACGGATTCACTGGGAGTAAGGACTATTTCTACTCTATATGCTAGGCATACACCAGCATATACCCAACAAAGAACAAAAACAAAAAGACTCATAAACTACAACATCCTTGATTCACAACTCAACACTGTATTTCCAGACAATAGCGCCAAAATTTAATAACGCTCAAGCTATACCTTCACTTTAAAGATTATGCAGTCATTGTCAAATATAGTAACAAAGTTTGGGGTCAAATCCTAATTGAATACATAGAATTGTGACTCTCAAATGCTGTAATTAATGGGTAAAAATTGAAAAAATAAATAGGGGGATTTAAGTAGCAATATTGATCAAGTAGCTAATGTCAACTTCAGTTGTAATTAGTCGTAGGTGAACACTAGGATTGTTCTCCCCCTGACTTCTCAACTCCGTAGGCTTATCATGCTTTAGTTAACCAACCTTAAAACTTGCATGCAGAATCTAATAAGTTATGTACCATCAACAATCTTTTGGACGAGCAGATGGATTTCACTGTTTACCTTTTGAGTCTAAGGATGTCACCTTACTAACCCTTATCTTGATCTCATTTGACTATTACCTTTTCAGTCTCTAGCTATTAGATGACTTCTAACCATCTTTCTTAGATAATACCTAGTAGCGTGGAACAACAGTTAAACTTCAAATTACTGTTGCAGTTATCTTTTCCTAGTCACTACTCCTCTTTTGGAGTAAGTAAAAATAATCTAGGCGGGATCCTAACATTTTCAACTGCTAAGATATCTATTAAAGTAATGATAATAAAATGCATGCATGGGTATCAGTTCAGAACAACAATAGCACTTTTCTTACTCCGTCAATCCTCCAGGGTTTCCACAACCCAAGCTAAGGGTTTTTAGCCGCTCATGCATGTGAAGTAATCAACAACATTCATGATTGAAAGCATTAGATGAATCACAATAATCCCAACTAAAAAAAAAAAACTTTATCTGAATTAATCAACTGAAATCAATACAAGAGAATTCCAAGAGCAATATCAAATCTCGGAATCAAAATATGTTTGTAAGTATCAAGAGTGCGTAACCTTTACTAAAAAATTACATGAGGGGTATTTATAGTACATGAGTAAACCCAAAAATTAAAGACAAAAACAACAAAAACATACCCATTATATTCCCACCAAGTGGGTTCTGGGAGGGTAAGTGTATGTAGTACATACCACAACCTCCACGTGAGATACAGAGGTTATTTCCGATAGACCTCCAACTTAAAATAAAGCAATCTAAGATAAGATAAGGAATAGTAATAAAATAAAAATATAGACTAGACATTAACATACTCAATAACACCCAAAGCAAGATACTTAAAGTATACACCAAAACATACAACATCTTAACTCAGACTAACCTTCTACTCTAGTTTTCCTCCTCCACAACTTCCTATCCAGGGTCATTTCCTCGATAAGATGAAGCTGCTCCATGTCACGTATAATCACTTCCCTATAATAGTTCTTCGGTTTACCTCTAGCTCACTTGAAACCATCCCTAGCCAACCTATCACACCTCCGCACTGGGGCATCCACCAAAGCGACTCCTACCTTATCTAGAATAACCTCATTTCTAATCCTATCTTTTCTAGTACACCCACATATCTACCAAAGCATTCTCATCTCTTCCACCTTCATCTTCTAAATGTAGGTCTTCTTAACAAACCAACACTCTGCCCCATATAGCAAAGCCGGTCTAACCACCACTCTGTAGAACTTTCCTTTAAGTATAAAAGGTACCTTTTTGTCACAAAAGATACCAGAGGCGAGCCTCTATTTCATCCATCCTACCACAATTCAATAAGTGACATCATTGTCAATCTCTCTATTCTCATGAGTTATCAACCCCAGATACTTAAAACTATCTCTCTTATTGATAGAATGAGTGTCAAGCTTACCTCATTAGACTCATGAGACACCTCGCTGAACTTACACTCAAAATATTCCACTTTGGACCTACTCAATCTAAACCCTTTAGACTCAAGGGCTTGCCTTCAAACCTCTAATTTAGCATTAAATCCACTATGAGTCTCATCAATCAAGACTACATCATCCACAAGAAGCAAATAATAAGGCACCTCATCCTGAATATTCCATGTCAAAACTTCCATCACCAAGGAAAAAAGAAACGGACTAAGCGTCGATTCTTGATGTAACCTTATCAAGATAGAAAAGTGCTCAAAGTCCCCTCCCCTTGTACGAACTCGAGCCTTGGCTCCGTTATACATATCCTTAATCGCCCTAACATAGACTATAGGTATATCTCTAGCCTTCAAACACCTCCAAGAACCTCCCTGGGAACTCTATCATAGGCCTTCTCTAAGTCGATAAACACCATGTGCAAATCCTTCTTCTTTTCTCTATACTGCTTCACCAGTCTCCTGACGAGATGGATGGCTTCTGTAGTTGAACACCCTGGCATAAATCCAAATTATTTTTCAAAAATAGTAACAATCCTCCGCAACCTTAACTCTACCATGCTCTCCCAAACCTTCATAATGTGACTCAATAACTTGATACCCTTATAATTATTACAATCATGAATATAGCCCTTGTTATTATACAACAGAATCATCGTACTCTATCTCTAAGATCCAGGCATCCTCGCTGTCTTGAAAATTATGTTAAACAACTGAGTCAACCACTCCATACCTACCTCTCCTCCGCACTTCCAAAAATCCACTGAAATCCCATCTGGCCCCATCGGTCTACCCCTACGCATCCTATAAATATCTCCCTAACCACTTTAACCTTAATTCACCTACTATAGCCATAATCATGAAACCTCTCGAAATTCTCCAAATACCCCAACACAATGCTAGTATTCTTTCCATTATTCAGGAGATTATGAAAGTAAAACTACCATTTCTTCCTAATATGACCCTCATCCACCAAAACTTTGCCATCCATATCCTTAATACACTTCACCTGATCCAGGTCCCGAGTCCTCCTCTCCCTAACATTGGAAAACCTGTACAAATTTTTATCCCCACCTTCACTAACTAACAATATGTAAAAGCTCTTGAAAGTAGCATCCGTAGCCCTTATGACTGCTAAACTTTGCCTCTCACTTATTAATATTATATTCCTCTCTATTCTTTTTTTAATATTATTCGTCCTTACTTTTCATCAACTTTGCATACGCTCTCTTCTTGTCCTTCGCCTTTCCTTGACCTCTTTATTTCACCACCAGTCCCCTTGGTGCTTGCCCGAATGACCTTTTGAGACCCCCAACACCTCCCTAGTTGTCTACCTAATGTAGTTGGTCTCTTCCCATATACTATCTATATACCCTCCACTTCCCTAAGCCTTCCTCACTATCAACATATCCCTTATATCTAATGCACTAGCCAAAATCAACCTGCCCTATCTAATCCTTGGTTGATCCTCCATACCTCTTCTCCTTCTCTCCTTTATGATCCCTAAGTCCATTACCAAAAGCCTATGCTGGGTCGAAAGACTTTCACTCGGTAAGAACTTACAATCCTTACAAATACCCCTGTCCCCTTTTCTAATAAGCAAGAAAACCTTAAAATCAAAGCCCGAATGAGAAAGGACAAAAAAAGGTCGGTGGCCACTTATATGTGTCCACATAAGGCCTGGACTTGGGCATATATAGACACCTATAAGTGCAAAAAATTTCCTATAGATTTTTGTCCCAAGATTTTGGACTTCTGGCACTTACCCTACCCACATGTGGTCCCAATATTGACATTGGTTAGTGCCAAAAGTTTTTTTTAAGCTTTTTAACTCCCTAAATCTTCAATTCCAATACTTACATTAGTATTATAAAGACCACATATGCTACATGTGGTCCACATATAGACATAGGTAAGTTCCAGGCCTTTTAATACTTGCAAATTAGCTTCAAATCTTCAACTTTTGTTACATGCATTGGTCACATACATACGAAATGTGTCATGAATACCAAAAAATTGAACAAGTAAGTAGACAAAAGCTCTATTTTTTCATCTTTTTCATGAACTTTGATCCAATACCTAGTATCCTACAAAACATACGCAGAACACATCATATCTAACAAAACAACCTAAGAAACTTTCATATTTTCATAGTTTTAAGCATCGAAAGTGCTATATTTCTTTAGCACATCAGTTAGCGAGCCTCTTGCCATTCTTATTCGAGTGTCTACCCCTGTAAGAGATTTTTTGGTGGTGGATCGGGTGTACTATTCTTGTATTATGACTTTTTATAGCCATGAGACTTGGGTAGATTTGATTGTGTTAGCTATAGTTAACTTTGATGTTATTTTGGGTATGGATTAGTTGGATCCTTAACATACTATCTTAGATTGGTTTGCTAAGATCGTGACTTTTTCTTCATCTGGTGTACCAAGGATAGCTTGGAAAGGTATGATTCATTCGGGTCCTAGGAGGGTTATTTCTTAGGTTCGGGCTGGTAGATTAGTTGAGAGGGGATGTTTATCTTATTTGGCTCATATTCATAATACTAGTTTTTTTCACCTCTTTTCTTTGATTTTGTATGTATTGTTCGTAAGTTTATAGATGTGTTTTCTACGAATTTTCCTGGTATGCCTCCGGATCGTGATATTAATTTTTCTATTGATGTTGATCCTAGCACCAAAGACATTTCTATTCCCCCTTATAGGATGGCCCCAGTAGATTTCAAGGAACTAAAGAATTAGTTTTAGGAGTTATTGGATAAGGAATTTATACGACCTAGTGTTTCGCCTTGGGGTGCGACTCTCTTGTTTGGGAAGAAAAAGGCTGAGCATGAGGAGCATTTGCGAATTATGCTTCAGAGATTGAGGGATGAGAAGTTGTATGCAAAGTTCTCTAAGTGCGAGTTTTTATAAGAGTCTATTTCTTTCTTGGGTCATGTGGTGAGTAAGAAAGGAATTATGGTTGTTCCAGCCAAAGTTGCAGTGGTTCATGATTGGGATAGACCTACCTGACCCACCGAGATTTAGAGTTTATTGGATTAGCAAGTTATTATCGGTGTTTTGTTGAGGGGTTTCATCTATTATAGCTCTGTCGACCAAGTTGATACAAAAGAAGATTTCTTTTTGGTGGACTGATGCTTGTGAGGTGAGCTCTCATAAGCTCAAGGATTTGTTGACTTCAGCTCCTTATTTGCTTTGCCTATGAAGAGCATGGGCTTTACCATATTTTGTAATGCTTTAGTGTTGGATTGGGTGTTGTATTAATGCAGGAGGACAAGGCGATTGCTTATGCATCTTTTCAGTTGAAGGCTTATGAGAGAAATTATCCTACCCATGATTTGGAGTTGTGCGCAATTGTGTTTGCCTTAAAGTTGTGGAGGTACTTTTTATATGGAATCCATTGTGAGATCTTCTTAGATCATTGTAGCCTTCAGTATTTTTTCACCCAGTGAGATCTTAAAATAAAGGAGCACCGTTGGCTTGAGTTTCTCAAGAATTATGACTTGACCATTCTCTATCATTGGGCCAAGGCTAATATGGTTGCATATTCCTTGAGCCGAAAGTCAACTAGGACATGTAGCTTGGCGCATCTTTTGAACCAGGAGAGGCCTTTTGTCTTAGAGGTTTAGTATTTAGCTTACCAGATGGTTAGGCTTGATATTTCAACACTTGTGGCATATTTTTGCATTTGTAGAGGCTAGATCTTCTTTGATAAATCATATTCGAGCTCATCAGTTTAATGATGTTAGATTGAGGTTGATTCGAGATAAGGTGTTGATTGGGAAGGCTAAGGAATTCTCACTTGATTAAGATGGAGTTTTGCGGATTGGAGGCCGAGTTTGTGTGCCGAGAGTAGGTTACTGGATTAGGTTGATCTTGGGGGAGACCTATTATTCCAGATATGCTATCCATCCAAGTGTGACTAAGATGTAACGTGATTTGAGATAACACTATTAGTGGATGGTATGAGGTGAGATATAATGGATTTTGTGGATCGTTGCCTATATTATCAGTAGGTGAAGGCCAACCATATAAGACCTAAAGGGTTGCTTCAGAGATTACCATTCTTGAGTGGAAATAGGAACGGACCACTATGGAATTTGTGACTAGTTTTCCTCATTTCTCTCATGGTTTTGATAGTGTTTGGGTTAGCTGGATCGATTGATCAAGTCAGTTCATTTTCTTCCAATTCAAGTTTTCTTCAGTGCCGAGAGGTTGGCTTGTATCAATATTTGTGAGATTATGCATCTGTATGGTGTGCCAGTATTTATAATCTCAGATCGTGGTTTGGTTTTCGCATCTCACTTTTGGAGGATATTTCAAGATGAGTTGGGCACTCGAGTTGATCTTAGTACAGTACTTCAGCCCCAGACAGACAGTCTGTCAAAGCGGACTATTCAGGTTTTGAAGGATATGATTCGTACATGTGTGATGGATTTTATTATCCAGTGGGAGCAACATTTGGCTTTAGTTGAGTTTTCATATAGTTATAGATACCATTCCAGTATGGATATGGCTCCGTTAGAGTCATTTTATGGTAGGATTTGTCGCTCGCCAGTTGGTTGGTTTGATGTTTTTGAGGTTAGGCTTTTAGGTTTGTAATTTGCTTCGTGATTCTATGGAAAAATTCTAGATAATTCAAGATAGACTTCAAGCAGCTCAGAGTAGGCAAAAATGTTATGTAAACCTTAAACTTTATGCCTTCAGATTTGGTGTTCGGGATCGTGTTTTCTTTCAAGTTTTCCCCATAAAGGGTGTGTTGAGTTTTGGGAAGAGGGGCAAGCTTAGCCCCAGGTATAATGGTCCATTTGAGATTCTTTAGACTATTAGTGAGATGGCTTATAAGTTGGCTTTTCCCCCTGATCTATCAGTTGTTCATCTAGTTTTTTATGCTTGTATGCTTCGCCGTTACATTTCGGGTAAGTCTCATGTTATTTGTTGGGAGTCAGTTTAGTTAGATGAATGGTTATCTTTTGTTGAGGAGCCTATTTACATATTGACTATGGATGTTAGACGATTGTGTTCTAGAGTTATTCCTGTGGTTGAGGTTCAGTGACGACATTGACCTGTAGATGAGGATACTTGGGAGGTCGAGTCTAATATGCATAGTTCTTATCCCCATCTCTTCATTAATTCAGGTATTTCTTTGCCTTAGTTTGAGGACGAACTTGATTTTTTAGTGGTGGATGATATAACGACCTATTTTTTGATGAAATATGTGAAATTCATTAGTTTGTGTGATTTGACTATTTTACCCTTCCCCGTAGTTGCATTATGATATTTCTATAGTGCAGGGGCGATTGGCATAGTTCTCAATGTATTTTGGTACCATTTAGGCGATATTGTAGTTTTTGATGGCTTCGAGAGCCTTATTTTAGAATTATGTCGATATCTTTTGATCCTTATGATGGATGACTGAATAGATTGCGCTATCAGCTCCAGAATATTGATTTTAGTCTGGATAGACCTTTCAGATTTTGGTGCACCCGAGCTCATTTTGACCTATTGAATGGAAAGTTGGAAAAATTAAAAATATGGGTGTGGGGCCCATATTTGGTTGAAATGACCTCGGGTGAAAAATTAAAATTTGCCTGTAGATCCATAACATTGATTTTTGGGTGATAACATGTTTGGTGTGATTTTACAACTTTTAAATCTCATTTCCACCCATGATTTGGAAAATTATAATTTTGGGTTTCGGAGGTCAACTTTGTGAAAATGATATTTTTTGAAAATATGATATGGCCATTAATTCCAGAGCGTCAAATTTAGTATGGTTACATAGTTTGTTTGCATATATCGGACTCCAAACAAATCGCAGATGCCCCATCGAAGTTCGGATTGGACTTTAAAAAAACAACAACTTTATCTTCAGTTGATGTAGATTTTTCTACTCTATTAAAGCAATTTTTGGGGCCATTTTACTCATTTTTTTCATCTTGCCTCTTGAGAGTTAAATCGTAAAATAGTGAGAGAGCTTAAAAGTGAAGCTTATGGGTGCTTGGGAAGCTAGATTAACATCTATTACTTGATTCTCTTACGGATTTAAGGTAAGAATTCACCCTTTTCTTAGTAATTTCTTGATTAAATTTTCAAAATCCCAAAAATCTTAGGGCTTGATTCTAAACCCCAATTTCACTTTTTTTTACTTGAATAATAATTTTATCTTATAATTACTAGTTTTTCATCAATTTAAACATCAAACAACTCTGGTTTTTTATTTTAACTCGAATTTCAAAGATTTTACCCGGTAAATCTTAAAAATGGCTTTCTTCAATTTCAACCTCGTTATTGACTCAATTTGACTTGATTTTTCAGATGTAGGTTCCTAAAAATATGGGGAGCAAGTTTTGGAGTAAATTTATGATTTTGCCCTTTCTTTTAAACTCTTTTTGGGGATCCATTTTGACCCCGAACCAAAAGTAGTCATTATGGGTGTCGTTGGTTTTGTTTTAATGCGTAGATTCTATATTTGATGTTTTTAGTGAAGTTTGAGATCGTTCATAGAAAGTAAGGTTGTGGGTTCAAAGTATAGAGGACCAGTTTCGACATTCGAAGTAGGTTATGGATTAACTCTTTTAGACTGGGTTGGGTAGTAAATGATGGTACAAAATGAATGTTAAGGGTGGGAACTAACCATGAAAAAAATATCTATCTATGTGTTTTTCTTGTGTGGGGGTCTATATGTGATATAATCGTCGAAATTGAGATATTACGTGATATGTGTGATCGTGTGGGGTCCTATGTGATATTAATAGCCTTGAATACATATCAATAGTTGTATTGTGTTTTTCAAATACTTAATGTGGTGCCATTAATGTATTGTAATTATATTCATTCTTTATTAGCATATGAGACATGTGTAAATTCATGGATGAAACAAAAATAATGAGTGGATATTGGTTGTGAAAATATATCATGTGGTTGGTTGTGGAAATACTCATTGTGATTGGTTGTGAGCATTGTATCCTCATATCATACTCACTCATGAAACATTGGTATCACTATGACAACACCTGAGTAACACTGATAACAGTTCCTTGAGGGATGTACTAGGAACGAGATATGGTAATACCTTATAATACCTCTTTCGAGGGATGTGTCAAAAATGAGATATAAGATATATGGATTGTATATGGGTTGATAAACCCCCCATAGGTCCTACATTGGGAGGCTTGCCTCTGTAGGTGTATACAAGGATTATGGGATAATCCCGAAGGTTGTGTGATGACCTCATGCATCATCATCATCATATACATTGCACTTACTTTATTATGTTTATATTGTGTTGTATTTTCATATTGACTTTCCATCTATTTAATTGTTTTACCTTTTTTTTTTACTTGTATTTGATGATCTTGTATATGTATGTTACCTCTTATTCTACTTATATGTGATATAATGTATACTTGTGTTGTATATTGGTGTGATGTTGCAATATATGTGATATATTAGAACTATTAGTGATATAATGCATACTTGTATTGTATATTGGTGTGATGTTGCAATATATGTGATATATTAGAACTGTTAGTGCAACTGGTGTGGGGTAACATTGGAGGACATATTCTGATTGCATGTGACGTTCCCTTAGTGTGTATTTTGTATGCTTTATTTTCTAATTTGCTCTCGTCCTATGATACCTACTAAGTATAAGTGGATCGAACACACTCTGACTTCACTCTTATGATGCAGCTTTAGATTTGGGTGTGCCTCAGATTAGTTGATTTTGGGCGACTTCAGATTACTCAAGGTAGCAGTTGGACATTCATATGTCTGGAGTTCACCTCTATCTTTCTGTATTTGTTATGTTTTTATTAGTATTCAAAGACAAATATTATTTCTTTGTAGTTATTTTTCTGATCTATTTGACTCCTGAATGGTATTAGTAGTTTTTACACTATTACCACCTAGTTTTAGGCATGATTGATATTTTGGATAAGTTCTTTCCACATTGTTATGATTATTTGTATGGTTCGACTTCGATCTAAAAGGCAAACCTTGGGTATTTCTAACTTTTCTTTGTTATTTTTTTATCAGTTTGGGTGATAAACTTACTTATGAAGGTACGCCATGACAAGTACTATTATGACCCTTAATTTTAGGTCATGACAAATTAGTATCAGAGCATCCAAGTTTCATTGGTCTCAATGGTGTAAGAATGAGATGTCTAATAGAATCTAGTAGATCTATATGTAGATGTATGTATCTATCTTTGAGAGGCTATAGGCGGTCTTTAGGAAATTTTCCTCATTTTATCCTTTATCATGCAAAGTTCTTTCATACCTGGTGTTTTTAGTTATGTTTCAATTTTTTTTTGTGAATAGTATTGCTCATACGACCTATCAGTTGAGGGATGGTGCTAGAGATTGGTAGAGGTCATTTGTGAGTTGTAGACCTCGTGATTCTCCTGAGATGACTTTGGATCAGTTTGTTGATATCTTCTTGGAGAAATTTCTTCCTTTCAGTTTGAGAGATCGTATGCGGGACGAGTTTGATCATTTGGAGAAGCGCTCCATGACAGTTGCTGAGTATAAGGCACACTTCCATGCCCTATCTAAGTATTTCTATGATAGAATTTTCATCAAGTCTGAGCAAATTCAAAAGTTTGTGAAGGTTTTGAATGTCTCCCTTCAGTTGGCTACCTCTCAGATAGTTATGTTTGAAGTATTTTTTCAGATCATTATGGAGCACCCAACATACCATAGGGAATTCTTCAAGTATATTAGGGTGGGACCAAAAAGGTGTGCTGTTTTGGTGAGTTCAGAGGCCAGTATCCCTATAGTAGAGATATTAGAAGTTCTTATAGATATCACAATAGGACAGTACAGGAGACCTTACAAATTTCAGGTGCTGGATCTTTGGGTTCAATAGTGCAGGGTGGAGATTTGGGCCCAGTGGTACCTTCTCCTATTGATATGGGTCATAGAAATTTTTATGTGTGTGATGAGATTGGCCATGTAGCCAAGGACTATCCCCATCGTGTGATTAATGGTACTCTTATTTCAATTGTGAGAGGTAGGGGTTCTACCAGAGGAGCGAGAGGTAGATGTGGTAGAGCCTACGGTGGTGGTCATGGGGACACACAGGTAATTGGTGGTCATGGATAGTATTATGCTATACTAGACAAACCTGAGCAGAGGCCTTAGATGTTGTAATCTCAGGTATCATCCTCATTTGTTTTAGATCTGCATTGGTGTTATTTGACCCTAGATCACTTTTCTCTTATATGGATGTATATTTTGATTTGGGTTTTGATTCTGTTAGCGAGCCTCTTGCTATGCCTATTCAAGTATCTACCCCTGTAGGATATTCTTTAGTGGTGGATCGGGTGAACCGATCTTGTATTGTGACTTCTTGTAGCCACGAGACTTGGGTAGATTTTATTATGTTAGATATGGTTGACTTTGATGTTGTTTTGGGTATGGATTAGTTGGCTTATTATCATGTTGTCTTAGATTTTTTGCTAAGATCGTGACTTTAGATCCATCGGGTGTACTAAGGATAACTTGGAAGGTTGTTCTTCATTTGAGTCCAAAGAGGGTTATCTCTTATGTTTAGGCTCATAGATTGGTTGAGAGGGGATATTTATCTTATTTTGCTAATATTTGTGATACTAGTGTTGTTTCACCTCCTTTCTTTAATTCTGTATGAATTGTTCATGAGTTTATAGATGTGCTTCCTAAGGATTTACCTAGTCTACCTCCGGATCATGATATTGAATTTGCTATTGATGTCTAGTTCACCACCAAACCCATTTTCATTCCCTCTTATAAGATGGCCCCAGTAGAGTTAACAGAATTGAAAGATCGATTTTAGGAGTTGTGATAATAAAGGATTTATCTGACCTAGTGTTTTGCCTTGGGGTTTACCTGTCTTGTTTGGGAAGAAATAGAATTGGTCTATGCAGATGTGTATTGCTTATCGGCAGTTGAATAAGGTGACGATAAAGAATAAGTATCCTCTTCCTCGCTTTAATGATTTATTCAATCAACTTCAAGGTGATGTGGTACTTTCAAAGATTGATTTGAGGTTTGATTATCACCAGTTGAGGATTAGAGCTTCGAATATTCCTACGATAGCTTTTCAAACTTGATATGGTCATTATGAGTTCTTGATCATATCTTTTGGGTTGACCAATGCCCTTGCCGTATTCATGGATTTGATAAATCGGGTGTTTTGACCATATCTTGACTCTTTTGATATTGTATTTATAGTTGATATCCTTGTGTATTCCAACAGTGAGGATGAGCATGAGTAGCATTTCCGGATTGTGCTTCAGGGATTGAGGGATAAGAAGTAGTATGCGAAGTTCTCTAAGTGTGAATTTTGGTTGGAGTTTTTTTCTTTCTTGGGTCATGTGGTGACCAAGAAAGGTATTATGGTTGATCTAGCCAAGGTTGCAGCAATTTGTGATTGGGCTAGACCTACTTCTCCTACCAAGATTTAGAGTTTTGTTGGCTTGATAGGGAGGGGTTTTCATCCATTATACCTCCAATGACCAAGTTCACACAAAAGAAGATTTTCTTTCAGTGGTCTAATGCTTGTGAGGAAAGATTCCAAAAGCTCAAGGATTTGTTGACTTTAGCTTCTATATTGGCTTTGCCCAAGGAGGGCATAGGATTTACCATGTTTTGTGATGCTTCGGGAGTTAGATTGGGTGTTGTATTGATGCAGAAGGGCAAGGTGATTGGTTATGCCTCCTATCAGTTAAAGCCTTATGAGAGAAATTATCCTACCCATGATTTGGATTTATGCGCAGTTATGTTTGCCTTGAAGTTGTAGAGGTACTACTTATAGAGGCTAAGAAAGCCTCACTTGATTTAGATAGAGTTTTACAGATTGAAGGCCGAGTTTGTATGCCGAGAGTGGGTGATTGGATTAGGTTGATCTTGGAGGGAGGCTATTGTTCCAGATATTCTATCCATCCAAGTATGACTAAGATGCTTCATGATTTGAGAGAACACTATTAGTAGGGTGGTATAAGGAGAGATTTAGCGAATTTTGTGGCTTGTTGCCTATATTGTCAGAAGGTGAAGGCTGAGTATATGAGACTTGGTAGATTGCTTCAGAGGTTACCCATTCCCGAGTGGAAGTGGGAATGGATCACCATGGACTTCATGACTGGTTTGCCTCTTTTCTCTCATGGTTTCGGTAGTTTTGGGTAAGCATGGATCGATTGACCAAGTAAGTTCATTTCCTTCCAGTTCAAGTTTTCTTTAGTGCCAAGAGGTTGGCTCGTATCTACATTCGTGAGATTATACGCCTGCATGGTATGCCAGTGTTTATCATCTCAAATCATGGTTTGGTGTTTATATTTTACTTTTGGAGGACATTTCAGGATGAGGAGGGCGCTCAAATTAATCTCAGTATAGAGTTTCACCCCCAAACTGATGATCAGTCAGAGCAGACTATTCAGGTTTTGGAGGATATTCTCCGCCCTTGTGTGATAGATTTTAGTGGCTAGTGGGAGCAACATTTGGCTTTAGCTGAGTTTGCACATAATAATAGATACCATTGCAGTATTGATATGAATCCGTTTGAGGCATTGTCTCTCAATAGTTGGGTGGTTTGATGTTTCTTAGGTTAGACTTCGAGGTATGGACTTGCTTTATGAGTTTTTGGATAGACTTTGGATCATTCAGGATAGATTTCGAGCAACTTAGAGTAGGTAGAAATGCTATGCAGATCGTAGACTTTGTGCCTTTAGATTTGGTGTTGGGGATCATGTTTTCTTTCAAGTTTCACCCATGAAGGGTGTGATGAGGTTTGGGAAGAGAGGAATGCTTAGCCCCAGGTATATTGGCCCATTTGTGATTCTTTAGACTATTGGTGAATTGTCTTTCTCCCCTGATCTATCAGTTGTTCATCCAGTTTTTTATGTTTCTATGCTTTGTCGTTACATTTTGGATGGGTCTCATGTTATTCAATGGGAGTCAGTTCAGTTAGATGAGCGGTTGTATTTTATTGAGGAGCCGATCTCTATATTGGCTAGGGATGTTAGACGGTTGCACTCTAGAGTTATTCCTGTGGTTAAGGTTCAGTGGTGACATCGACCTGTAGATGAGGCTACTTGGGTGGTCGAGTCTGATATGCATAGTTCTTATCCCCAACTCTTCGTTGATTAGGGTATTTCTTTGCCTTAGTTCGAGGACGAACTAGATTTTTTAGGGTGGATAATGTAATGACCTGCTTTTTGATGAAATATGTGTAATTTGCGAGTTCGTATGATTTGACTATTTTACGCCTCCTCGTAGTTGCATTATGATTTTTCTGGGGTGTGGGGTGATTGGCACAATTCTCTATGCATTTTGTTATCATTTATGTGATATTGTGATATTTGATGATTTTGAAAGCCTTATTTTGGACTTAAGTGGAAATCTTTTGATCCGTGATGGATGATTGAACGGACTACGCCAACAGCTCCGAAATATCAATTTTAGTCTTGGTAGACCTTTCGTTCGGGTCCCCAAGCACCCGAGCTTATTTCGACCTATTGGTTGGAAAGTTGGAAAAATCAGAAATTGGATGTGGGACCCACATTTGGTCGAAACGACCTTGGATAGAAAATTTGACTTTGCCAGCAGATCTGGAACATTGATTTTAGGGTGATAACATATTTGGTGTGATTTTACGACTTTTAAACTTCATTTTGACCCTCGGTTTAGAAAATTATAATTTCGGATTTCAGGGGTCAACTTTGTAAAAATGATATATTTTTAAAAATCTGATATCATCATTGAGTCCAGAGCATCGAATTTACTATGGTTACATAGTTCGTTTGCATATATCAGACTCCAAACAAATTCCGAACACCTCATCGAAGTCCGGATTGGACATTAAAAAAACAGCTCTTTCTTAAGCTGGTGCAGAATTTTCTGCACTATTAAAGCAGATTTTGGGTCCATTTTACTAATTTTTTTCATCTTGCCTCTTGTGAGTTAAATCCTAAAATAGTCTGAGAGCTTGAAAGTGAAGCTTATGGGTGCCTGGGAAGCTAGGTTAATATCTATTTCTTGATTCTCTTACGGATTTAAGGAAAGGATTCACCCTTTTCTTAGTAATTTTTGATTAAATTCTCAAAACCCCAAAATCTTAGGGCTTGGTTTTAAACTCCCAATTTCACTCCTTTTCACTTTAATAATATTTTTATCTTATAATTACAAGTTTTTCATCAATTTAACCTTCAAAACAACTCTGATTCTTGATTTTAATCCGGATTTCAAAGATTTTGCCCGGTAAAGTTTTAAAATGATTTTTCTTCAATTCGAACCTTGTTTTTTACTAGATTTGACTTGGGTTTTTAGATGTAGGTTTCTAAAAATATGAGGAATACGTTTTTGGAGTAAAGTTATGATTTTGTCCTTCTTTTTTGAAAATTCTTTTTGGGGATCCATTTTGACCCCGAAGCAAAAGTAGTTATTATGGATGTCGTTGATTTTGTTTTATCATGTAGATTCCACATTTGATGTTTTTAGTGGTGTTCGGGATCATTCATGGAAATTAAGGTTGTGGGTTTGAAGTGTAGCGGATTGGTTTCGACATTCGAGGTAGGTTGTGGTTGAACTCTTTTAGACTGGGCTGGGTAGTAAATAATGGTACAAAATGCATGTTAAGGGTGAGAACTAATCATGTAAAAAAATGTCTATCTATATGTTGTGCCCGTGTGGGGGTCTATATATGATATAATTATCGAATTGAGATATTACGTGATATGTCTGACCATGTGGGGTCCTATGTAATATTGATAGCCTTGAATACATGTGAATAATTGCATTGTATTGTTAAAATTCTTAATTTGGTACCATTGGGTATGGTTATTATATTCGTACTTTATTGGCATATGAGACATGTGGAAATTCATGGATGAAACAAAAACAATGAGTGCATATTGGCTCACGTGGTTGTGGAAATATATCATTGTGGTTGGTTTTTGAAATGTATCAGAGTGGCAGACATCTGCTCAAACTGATGTTCTAACTGCTTGATAGTTGTTGCATGAGACTCAACCTTCTGTGTAAAACCTTAAATATAAACCTTGATCTTCTAAAGTCTAGCCTCCAAACTTTATTGCCCCTTCACCAGTTTGGTCAACATTTCTTCCATTAATAATTCCATATCTCATCTGTCAGGAAAAATGCACCTGTCACCCTTCTCCTTATAATTATCTCTCCGTCTCTTGTCATCATCTCTGTCAATACTACGGTCTCTATATATTGTTATCTTAGTTTTGACATTTATTTTATTTCCCTTGTGTAACACTCCGCATTTCAGGCTAGAACGTAAACCGTTATTCTTTCACATAGAGGTTGCAAAATTCATGAATCTTACGTAAATTTAGTTTGTAATCAATTATGTAGTGTGTGAATCTAGTTGAGCATGAATTGAGATCATAGAAGTTCCTTAACTCAAAGACAGGTTGAAAACTTTCCTATCGTTAAAGTTTTAGTGAACGTTGAAACTTGGGTCAACTTCAATCGATCACACTCATTATAGATGAAGAACTGGGTGGCCTACTATATATCAAAAGAAAGATCTTCGAATTAGCTTTTCATCGATACCAAATTCGCCTAAAACGGACACTTAGTGAAGAAGTTAGAGCATTTTTAGTGTCAACGTTCCCATTTGACTGGCCACCGCATCGCGATGAGCCTTAAATTGATAATTGTCAATTCTAGTAGCTCATCGTGATTTCCAGCGCATCGCGGTGAAGCCTTATACGGCATTCCAGTTCCAAATTTTAAATTCTAAGGTCAAACTAGACATTTCCCATGGCCCCAAACCCATCCAAACACGTGATTTAATCCCAAATACACCAAAATACATACACTTTCACCAAAATTCATCAAGAACGCTCTCGAGGGTTTCAAACAAGAATCTCAAATAATTAAAGATTCAACCGTGAGTTTTTAAAGATAATTAGAGATTTGAAATCCCCAATCCGTAAGCTTTAAGAATCATTCATTATTCTCTGAAATAGAGGTACGTGGGGTTATCCTAAAGTTCATGGGCATGTTTTCAAAAAGGAACTTACACAAGAATTTAAATTTATACAAGTACATATATGTTTTTTACAAATGGGGGTTTTCAATTGATACAAATAACATGTTTTGATATATGATTTTGAAAGAACTATTGAGATATCATGGGGTTGTTTGTTTGAATGTATTTAAATGGTTGAATTGTGAACATGTGACCTGAAATTTCAAAAGGGTGCGATGTACGTGAGTTGTGAATTTTCTAAATTCCCCATGATAATGTTTATACCCCATATTATACTAGTGTTAAAACCATTGAGAGCATGAGTTTTGCAATTGATATGACATTACTCATAAATGATTAAACTTCTTGAATAATTGCATGTTGAGAACCATGGTGTATGTGTTTTAATGGTGTGAAAGTAATACCTATGTGCATGTGGTAAATGGTATGAGAAGTTGGAAAGTTGATATGATATTGATGACTTGCAAGTCGGGTATGACGATACCTTGCAAAGTATGACATGTGATTGATTAAAATGAGTTTCATGCATTGATTTTTTAAGATTGGTTGTTGCCCGAAGAAAGAACGAGTCAAATGACACTACGCTGGAAACCGTGTGTGCCGACTCAGGAACTGGGTACCCTACTGTGTGATTTTTTGTACTTGACATTATGTCATCCCAAGTTGGGACTATGGTTAGGAGCCCTTCTTTGTGATCTTGTGCACTACCATACTTGATTGGGTCGAGACGCTCTGCTGTGTGATTTTGTGTGTATTTCCCTCACTTATACTCTAATCTCGGCGGCAATCGAGATTTGACATTTGGTGAAAGTGTGAAATTGTAGGGTGTACCACCTAGCTCAGATGTGTTGCATTGTTGTTGAAAAATCAGTATACTATGCCCATGTATTTTCGAAATCATTTTTGCAATAATGTGTTTTATAACAGCTCTCATTTAGTTTATATAAAAATCTCTACTTTGTTTTGAATTACTCTGCATACCAGTACTTTGTATTGAACCCCTTCCCTCCTAGGTTCGGAGGCACATTCTAGGGGTCTAGATAATCAGTAGATTCTTCAGACAGATTTGCAGAGTCAAGTGGTGAGCCTTCTATATTCCGGAAGGCCTGATGTCTTACATTTTATTTATCATTTAATAGTTTTGGGTCTACTGGTGGCCTTGTCCCAGTTTTCAGATAGTTATTTATTTTAGTCATGTAGTAGAGATTTTGGAGACGGTTTTCAGATGTCGATAGATGTTGTGAGACAATATTTCCCATTATTGATTTCATTAGACTCGTGACCATGTTTTCGTAATATTGTGTATCTTTCGCATTTCTTTTTATCATATGAATTATGTGTATGATTACCAGATAGATAGGGGTATTTCCGGTCTTCATGGTTCTGAATGCTCGTCACAGCCAGGGCCCCGGTTTGGGTCGTGACAAACTTGGTATCAAAGCACGGTTCATGGTCTCAGGGTATTTGCAAAATCGCATCGGGTAGAGTCTTATTTATGGGTGTGTAGCGCGCCACACTTATAAGCAAGGGGCTACAACGCGTTTAGGAATGTCTCTCTTTCTTTATGTTCTAGTTCGTGCTATGGAGTCAGAATGTTCTTCTTCCATACTCTAATTCGTGCTACGGTGTTTTCCATATAAAAGTAAAGTCATCCCAATTTTTTTCTTTGATGTGCTCAGATGTGTCTCATTATTAGGGTGAATCAAGTGCAGAAGTTCAGAATCTAAATGGTATGGTCTTTTCTAATTGAGCCATTAAGATTATAAAAAAATGTTGTGCAAAGACTTGAGAAGATTCTGTTAGTGCTTCAGAGTATTTTAATTCTGGTGTAAACTTTGATATTGATGAATTCGTGCTTTCCAGCCTGCAGTATTATGTGTATTCAGTCCCTTTCGGAATTTATGTTGCAGATGTCACGCTTAAGTGTCAGTGTCATGACCTATTGGTAGTGATGTTGGACCAAGAAGTTGGTGATGTGAAGTCACAAATTTTGAATTTTGTGTAAATAAATATTTTAGTTGAATAACCGATGTTTGAGGATGATTTACCCCTTTATGGTGATATACTAATGTGGTAGCTAGTAGCATGTGTTGATTGTATGGTAGTCCGTGGAGGAAGTGCTTGACTCAGAATTTTATTTATACAGAGTAAGATGCGTATTCTTGGGCCATTGAATATCGTGTGTCAAGTTTTTATCTCTTGTAATCTTGATATCATTGTGTTGTTGAAAACAAAGTCTAGTGAAGCCCTGTGAAGCCTATTTTGATCCACTAGCAATTTATTATTCTTCCTGTTGTTCTTGTGTTGGTTGGAACTGGGGGTTTAGAGGCAAAATGACAAGAAAAGTAGTAAGGGCAATTTATTGAATATATGTATAGCCGAATCTTATTGCATGAGATCGAGTTGGTAATTGAGGTGAATTATTGTTTGCTTGAAGCATGAAAATGGCTAGATTAGCCAGTAAGTTATAATTATAGACTCATGGTTGTTTGTGGAATTGGAAGGTAGTCTAAATAGGAAATTGGGTAAATAAGTGTGATGTAAGGAAGCCATATAAGTAGATAAGATTGAATGGGGTATGATATAAGATTAAGGTTGACCATGTTTATTGTGTGATTTTACCCCCCTTGATCTTCTTTTCCTTAGTAGATGTAAACTAGTACTTCATATGAGAAGGTATGAAATGGATTTTGAGCTATAATAGTGATGTCATGGAGGGAATTATGACTGTAGGTAGTATTTGAATGAAATGAGTAGTTGGAGTTGATTTTCCAATTTGATGAACTAGTATATTATGTTGCATGCTTTGCGTTATTAGTGGTAGACGATGGATGCTAGACTATAGGCTTGAATTATAGATTATAGAATATGGTGGCGAGAAGAGTATTTTATGATTAATGATGTATGATTTATGGGAATGAATTAGTAGACTTGATATGATTTGTGAAAGATCCCAGGTTGAAGATTTATGAAAAGTTTAAGAGGTAATCGTGAGGGATATGTGTACATGAGGACTAGTGTTAAAATGATGAATTGTGGTTGAATCATTAAGTGGTTAAGAACATGGGTATATTGGAATAAGTTGAACCCCAGGTAGCAGGTTGTTAATAAAGTTTTATGTGTATAAGTGTATGTTGTACCTAGTCTGTGTTTTTAAAATTTATAGTATGGGGGGGGGCATCTGAGGAAGACTCAGGGGTTTTTGTTGTTGTACGGTGTTCGTTATAGTTGAATTCAGGAAATATAGGTAAGAAATATGTGCCTTCGGTATAGTTTTATAGATTTTGTTAAGTTGTTGATTATGTGATTTGAGGTGTAATGATAGTATCCTAAGGAAATTGAAGATGGAGTGTTAAGTGTTTAGAAGTGTGGGTGTCTATGCACATGGAAATATTAGTCAAAAGTCGATGACTCTGAAAGTTAGAAGAAAATGTCCTAGAAAATAATATAGTGACTTTGTATTAGGGATTAATGAGAGAAGTTTGAGTTCATGTATATACTGATACCCTTTTTGTGATAAGAAGTGTGGGTGTGTGCACTCACGAGAGTGAGAGTTGTAGAGTGCTGGCTATTGACGCTAGCAAATGTTAAGAGTAGCATTTTTTTTTGGAAAGCAAGGCCTTCCGAGTATAATTCATCAGGTAGAGTTTAAAGTTGAAGTTTATGGTGATGTCTCATTTGCATGGAGTTTGTGGCTACAGATTTTGATGTGAGGTTATGTATGCAAGTCTAGAGGTGTGACTTTGACCTAAGGGGGAGATGGGGAATTAAGTTAGTTCCCAAATTTTTCTCAATTCGACAAATTTTTGGGGAGAAATCATGATAAGTCTATTCTTACTCAAGCATACTCCTCCTACTTCCATTTCAGATATTATTCCGCTAATGTCTTATGTCATCTGTTCAAGTTATGCTTGTTCCTATGACTCGAGTTTCCCATGGACTTATGTCTATGATATGACCTCCAAACTAGAAACAATTATGTCTCTCAGTAATCCAGTCTTTCATGTATTTAGGCCATATGTTATGTTGTTCATGATCCATGAAAATCTATGTCTCTCAGCATGCTTGGTCTTAAGGAAATATGATTCTATATGTCATGGATTCATCTTATGTTGGGTTTAGCCAAAGTGATAAGGTTTATGCAAACTTATGGCAAAAATCTCAGTTCCTTAAATGAGGAGCAATCGCTTCAAGAGGAAATCCTTGTCTTAGTTGAGATGTAACAGTTCGTAGCATTCTGGACTGAATACCACTCTTAGTGGCACGTATGGAGAGCTTGTAACCTGAAAAATTTTCTAATGGTTAAAATATATAGTCATATTTATGAGCTCTTAACTTCCATGATTTTAAATTGATCTTCTCAACCCCAAGGCGTAAGTTTTTGAGTTGATTCATGCTCAAAAGTGTAAAGGGGTGGTTCGGGTAAAGTTTTAGATTTTTCAGACCACGTTTGAGATACGTTTAAGTAAGCAAACCATTGGATCAATGCGATATCGGCGCGCCACATCGGTAATCGCGTTGTCTAAACCAGTGTCTTGACGCGATCTCGATACGTCGCATCTCCTATCGCGTCGGGTGCCTAGTATATCTTACCGATTTTTCCAAATATAGAAGGGGAATCCCATCTCTTTCTCCCATTTTGTCTTGATATATGCACCAATATTTCTCCATGTGCTCTGTCCTGAGAATTCATGTTGTATTGTGTTTTTCGAATGACTCTTTACTTATAATCCAGAGACTTGTTATATGGACCACCTTGTGGTTATTCTAACATATTTTCATTTCATGTCCTTTCTTGAGTAGTGCAATGAGTAGAAGTTATGGTTTAATGGTGTTATTTCTATTCTTGACAATTATGCTCGAGTCTGTTAATGACCCTCCGTATGATAGTATAATGGTGACTGTAGAAAAGTGGTGATGTATTAGGTAGAGGAGTAGATGTACTTGAAGGTTAAAATTTTGATGTAATTCTTGAGCTGAGGTTATAGGTGAAAAGGAAAAAGAAAGAGGTGAACTTTTGTTGTGTGAATTATCTAAGAAGGAGGAATGTGGTGAAAAATATTTGTAGAGTGATTGAAATTATTGGTGTTGGTGTACAGATCCATGAAGTTGGTGTAGTTGATTAGGCTTGAACGTTATGACTGTTGAAAATGCAAATCTGTGTGCTATGTGGTTTGTACCCTCTTAATTAAAAACCCAAGAGTGTTTGATGATATTGATGAGGTGAAGAATTTCTTAAAGGGATGTATAGTACAGGGTCCTGTAGCTTAAGTTACCACCTTGTTACTCCGAGTTAGGCTTCAACATAAAAAGCGCTTTGTACTGAGGCTCAAACTCTTGTGGTTAGATGTGTGATGGAAGAATTGTAAGTTGGAAATGATGAAGTGCGTTGTTTGTTGTTTGGACATGGATGAGTAGTGTTTCAAAGTGCAATATCTATTTCATTGTATCATGAGAGATGAAGAATGATTCTATCCCTACCTTCCACGAAAAATCTTCTTTCATTATTAGTACCAATATAAATTCGGTCTATGATCACCAAATAAATCCCAGCCTTATGTTTGGAAGATTATTATGCATAGAGCTCCTGTGCAAGATCATCCCTATGTAAAGTCTCATTATATCATGTTTCATGCTTACAAGTTTTGCAAGGGGTTATCATGAAGCTTGTTTTCTAGCATTCCATATTTTGTCAAGGAAAAATGTTTAATGTGAAACTAATCTCTTTATTCTACACTTTTAGTACTTCAACAAGTCCCTACCCATCATTCGGGGACGAATGATCCAAAGGGGGAGATAATGTAACACCCCGCATTTTGGGGTAGAATGTAAACCGTTATTATTTCACATAGAGGTTGCAAAATTCATGAATCCTATGCAAATTTAGTGTGTAATCAATTATGTAGTGTGTGAATCTAGTTGATCATGAATTGAGATCATAGAAGTCCCTTAACTCAAAGACGGGTTGAAAACTTTCCTATCGTTCAAGTTTTAGTGAGCGTTGAAACTTGGGTTAATTTCAATCGATTATAACTCATTATATATGATGAACTGGGTGTCCTACTGTATATCAAATCAAAGATTTTCGAATTATCTTTCCATCGATATCAAATTCGCCTAAAACGGACACTCGGTGAAGAAGTTGGAGCATTTTTAGTGTCAACATTCCCGTTTGACTGGCCACTGCGTCGCGATGAGCCTTAAATTGACAATTGTCAATTCCAGTAGCTCATCGCCATTTCCATCACATCGCGGTGAAGCCTTATACGGCGTTCCAATCTCGAATTTTAAATTCTAAGGTCAAACTAGACATTTCCCATGGCCCCAAACCCATCCAAACACGGGATTTAATCCCAAATACACCTAAATACATACACTTTCACCAAAATTCATCAAGAACGCTCTCTAGGGTTTCAAACAAGAATCCCGAATAATTCAAGATTCAACCGTGAGTTTTTGAAGATAATTAGAGATTTGGAATCCCCAATCCGTAAGCTTCAAGAATCATTCATTATTCTCCGAAATAGAGGTACGTGAGGTTATCCTAAAGTTTATGGGCATGTTTTCAAAAAGGAACTTACGCAAGACTTTAAATTTATACAAGTACATATCTGTTTTTTTCAAATGAAGATTTTCAATTGATACAAATAACATGTTTTGATATATGATTTTGAAAGAACTATTGAGATATCATGGGGTTGTTTGTTTGAATGTATTTAAATAGTTGAATTGTGAACACGTGACCTAAAATTTCAAAAGGGTACGATGTACATGAGTTGTGAATTTTCTAAATTCCCCATGATAATGTTTATACCCCATATTATACTAGTGTTAAAACCATTAAGAGCATGAGTTTTGCAATTGATATGACATTACTCATAAATGATTAAACTTCTTGAATAATTAAATGTTGAGAACCATGGTGTATGTGTTTTAATGGTGTGAAAGTAATACATATGTGCATGTGGTAAATAGTATGAGAAGTTGGAAAGTTGATGTGATATTGATGATTTGCAAGTCGGGTATGACGATACCCTGCAGAGTATGACATGTGATTGATTAAAATGAGTTTCATGCATTGATTTTTTGAGATAGGTGGTTACCCGAAGAAAGCATGAGTCAAATGACTCTACACTGGAAACCGTGTTTGCCGACTCGGGAACTTGGTACCCTGCTGTGTGATCTTGTGTACCTGACATTATGTTATCCCAAATTAGGACTATGGTTAGCAGACCTTTTTTGTGATCTTGTGCACTACCATACTTGATTGGGTCGAGACACCCTGCTGTGTGATATTGTGTGTCTTTCCCTCACGTATACTCTAATCTCGGCGGCAACCAAGATTTGACAGTTGGTGAAAATGTGAAATTGTAGGGTGTACCACCTAGCTCAGATGTGTTGCATTGTTGTTGAAAAATCAGTATACTATGCCCATGTATTTTCGAAATCATTTTTGCAATAATGTGTTTTATAACAGCTCTCATTTAGTTTATATAAAAATCTCTACTTTGTTTTGGATTACTCTGCGTACCAGTACTTTGTATTAACCCCCTTCCCTCCCAGGTTCAGAGGCACAATCTAGGGGTCTAGATAATCAGTAGATTCTTCAGACAGATTTGCAGAGTCAAGTGGTGAGCCTTATATATTCCTAAAGGCCTGATGTTTGGCAGTTTATTTATCATTTAATAGTTTTGGGTCTACTGGGGGCCTTGTCCCAATTTTTAGACAGTTGTTTGTTTTAGTCATGTAGTAGAGATTTCACAAACGGTTTTTTAGATGTCGATAGATGTTGTGGGACATTATTTCCCATTATTGATTTCATTAGCCTCGTGACCATATTTTCATAATATTGTGTATCTTCCGCATTTCTTTTTATCATATGAATTATGTGTATGATTACCAGATAGATAGGGGTGTTTCGGGCCTTCAGGGTTTGGAATGCTAGTCACGGCCAGGGCCCCGGTTCGGGTCGTGATACCTTGGGATCAGAAACCCGCCAACATAAGATCCAAACACCTAGCCTCCTTTTCTAATTCAGACTCAAAAGCTTTGGAAGTTGCACTCTATGATCCTACTGTATAAACTTTCTTGGAATTCACGGTCGTGAACTACTTTTCCAGTAACCCAAGATCAGTCCTTAGTTGCGCAATCTCTTGTGCTACAGAATCATCAGTTACTCTCTGGTCACCAGCAGCTCCAATGGCATAAGTTCCAGAACCCCTCTTTACCTCCCAAGTTTGCCATCCTCGATTAGTGAGAGAGATTTGGTCTAGAATGGTAGAAACTACCTCCCAACATAATCTCATAAGATCTTCTCTAGAGATAGTGTCTACCATGGCTCTCGAACTTCTTGTCAGGGCTCTATAGAATAACTCCAATAAGTTTGTCCTTTAAATTCGATGGTTGGGCACCATACTCAACTTATTATTGAACCTGAACCAAGACTCATACATGGACTAGACTGCAGCTACCTGAAATTATAAATATCATCCTTAAGCTGCAATATCCTAGATGGAGGAAAGAACCTGTTCAAGAAATGTGCGCGCAACTCATTCCATATAGTGATAGATCCTCTTGAAAGTTCCCCCAACCATAAAGATATTTCTCCTATAAGCGAGAAAGAGAACTACTTCAGTCTGAATGACTTTTGATTAACCCCTAGATTTTTATAAGAAGTGCAAATTCCAGTAAAGTTGGCTAGATGCATGTTTGAGTCGTCTGTAGGCAACCCCACAAACACACCCTTCAAATAGAAGAGTTGGATCATTGCACTGGTTAAGTTAAACTTAATGCCTGGAAGGAAACAAGAGGATTAATAGATCCAGTCTTTGTTGGATCAACATACCCCTGATCCTTTTCATAATCCTCATATGGATGCAAATATTGGTATGCTGGGATAACTTCAGCACGGCCATCTCTAACTCTATTTTAATTACCACCGAGTGTTTCTTGGTGGTCTGGTTCCTACCTCTGCACTGCTAACTCTGCCTCTCGATCTATGCGCTGAGCTTCTTCTTCCCTCCTCTGATTAGCAGACTGTGCTACCAGTACTTCTATATTCTAGTAAACAATGTCCTAAACTCCTTCAGAAGGAGGGGAAGGAACCTAATGTGCATCATCAAAAACCCCTTCAGAAATATCATCTCTTTTAAGATCCGTTATCCTACTAGGTATTTGTAGGATCCTCTTTGGATTCGGATTTACTGGTAATAAGGGATTGCCTCTACTCCGTATGCTAGGCATATACTAGTGTATAACCAACAAAGAACTAAAACAAAAAGACCCATAAATTGCAACAACGTCGATTCACAACTTAACACTGTATTCTTCGGTAATAGCGCCAAAATTTTATAATGCCAGAGCTACACCTTCACTCTGAAGATTATGCAGTTGTTGTCAAATATAGTAAACCAAAAAAGTTTGGGATCAAATCCCAAGGGAATACATAGAATTATGACTCTTAAATATTGTAATCAACGGGCAAAAAATAGAAAAGTAAATGGGGGGATTTGAGTAGCAATATCAAACAACTAGCTAATATCAACTTCGGTTGTAATCAATTGTAAATGAACATTAGGATTGTGTTCCCCCTGTCTTCTCATTTTCATAGGCTTATCATTCTTTATTGAACCAACCCGATACCTTGCATGCAGAATCTGATAAGTTATGTACCATCAACAGTCTTTTGGGCGAGCAGGTGGATTTCACCTTTTAACTTTGGAATCTTAGGATGTCTCCTTCAACATCTAGTATATCTGGAATACTAGCCTCTATAATAATATCCTCATCAATAGTGTCTATCATAAACACCACTCACATATTGTCTGGTTGTTGCACTGGCAGACACATATCAAAAACTACTTGCTCATCATTCAGTTTGAAGGTGATCTCCCCCAATTACATGTCAATAAACACCCTACTAGTGGATAGAAAGGTTCGGTCTACCCAATAAAATGGGGATTTGAAAATTCACCTCATAATCGAGAACCATGAAATCAATGAGGAACATAAAGGATTCCACTTTTACTTCTACGTCACACAAAACACCTATCGGTTTCTTCACAGATGACTCAACCATCAATAAATTTATGGATATTGGTTTGAGTTCCCCCATCCTCAACCACTAGTACACAACAAGTGTCATTATATTTACTCCTGATTCCAAGTCATATACAACCAGCTTGGCATTAAAAGGCCCAATGAACATGAAATGGTGACTATTTCGGGATCCTACTTCTTTTCTACTAATGGTAAAGAAGGGGTCGTACAATAAGGGTACGCATGATCATTGGGATCGATGACCCAATCCTCACCACTGTCATACTCAAAATCATTATTACCTCATGTTGAATTCTCAAACTCTGCCTCAGGTGTCTCATCACTCTCAATGCTATGAATCTTCAACTCCTCCATAGTAGGTACAAAGGGATCATCAGTAGTGGCACCACAATTAGTTGTGATAGCTAGAAAATGAATGATCTTTTAAGGATTCTGTACCATGTTACTTGGGAGGAGACCTGACTTCCCTTGATGCAGAGTGGCGACATCTGCCCAAACCGATACATTAATACTTGATATTCGTTGCATGAGACTCAACCTTTTAGGTTAAACCTAAAATATTAGCCTTGATCTCCTTAAGGCTAGCCTCCTAACTTTCTTTCCGCTTTACCTGTTTGGTCAACATGTCTTCCATTCCTAATTTCATATCTTGTCTACCAAGTAGAATATACTTGTCTCCCTTCTTTATATAATTATCTCTCTGTCTCTAGTCACCATCTTTATCCGTTATATGGTCTCTATATCTGTCATTATCATAGTTCTTACCTTGGTTTCCTTGCCCTTGGGCTCATAAACCTGCTAACTAATGATCTAAATACCTAGCCTACTCTCTAGTTCAGACTCATAAGCTTTGGAAGCTGCACCCATGCTCCTATTGTATGAAATTTCTCAGAATTCATAGTTGCAAACTGCTTTTCCAGCAACCCAAGATTAGTACTCAGTAGTGCAATTTCATGCGCTACAAAATCATCAACTAATCTCTGGTCATGGCGTAAGTGCCAGAACCCCTTTCTACCTCCCAAGTTTTCCACCCTTCATTAGTAAGAAAGATCTGGTCTACAATGTTAGAAGGTACCTCTCAGCATAATCTCATAAGAGATCCTCTAGAGATAGTGTATACCATGGCTTTGGAACTGCTGGTTAGGGCTCTATAGAATAACTCCAATATGTTCATCCCTGAAATCCGATGGTTGGGAACCATACTCAACTTTTTCTTGAACCTGAACCAAGACTCATACATGGACTCATACTACAGTTACCTAAAATAATAAATCTCATTCTTAATCTGAAACATCCTGAATAAAGTAAATAACCTAGTCAAATTGCCTGCGCAACTCATTCCACGTAGTGATCGATTCTCTTGGAAGTTCCCCCATCCATAAAGATGTTTCTCCTGTAAGTGAGAAAGGGAACAACCTCAATTTGAGCACCTTTTGATTCACCCCTGGATTTTTATAGTAAGTGAAAATTCCAGTAAAGTTGTTAAGATACATGTTTTCACCATCTGTAGGCAACCCCACAAACACACCCTTCAAATATAAGAGCTTGATCATGACACTGGTTATGTTGAACTTAATGCCTGGGGTAAAATAAGAGAAATAATAGCTCCAGTCTCTGCCGGCTAAACGTACCCTAGATCCTTTTCATCATCCTCATATGTCGATAAATATTGGTATGTTGGGATCAGTTGGGCACGACCACCTCTAACTCTTTTCTAATTACCATCGACTGTTGCTCGATGTTCTACTTCCTACCTCTGCACAAATAACTCTGCTTTCCAAGGTATGCGCTGAGCTTCGTTTTTCCTTCTATCATTAGTAGCCTATGATAACAACACCTCTATATGCTAGTCAACAATATCCTGAACTCCTTCTGAGAAGGGGGCAGCACCTGATGTGCATCATCACGAACCCCTTCAGGAATATTATCTTTATTCAGCTCTATCATCGTACTAGGTATTTTTAGGATCCTTTCTGGATACGGATTCACTGGGAGTAAGGGACTATTTCTAATCTATATGCTAGGCATACACCAGCATATACCCAACAAAGAACAAAAACAAAAAGACTCATAAACTACAACATCCTTGATTCACAACTCAACATTGTATTTCCAGACAATAGCGCCAAAATTTAATAACGCTCAAGCTATACCTTCACTTTAAAGATTATGCAGTCACTGTCAAATATAGTAACAAAGTTTGGGGTCAAATCCTAATTGAATACATAGAATTGTGACTCTCAAATGCTGTAATTAATGGGTAAAAATTGAAAAAATAAATAGGGGGATTTAAGTAGCAATATTGATCAAGTAGCTAATGTCAACTTCAGTTGTAATTAGTCGTAGGTGAACACTAGGATTGTTCTCCCCCTGACTTCTCAACTCCGTAGGCTTATCATGCTTTAGTTAACCAAACTTATAGCTTGCATGCAGAATCTAATAAGTTATGTACCATCAACAATCTTTTGGACGAGCAGATGGATTTCACTGTTTACCTTTTGAGTCTAAGGATGTCTCCTGACTAACCCTTATCTTGATCTCATTTGACTATTACCTTTTGAGTCTCTATCTATTAGATGACTTTTAACCATCTTTCTTAGATAATACCTAGTAGCGTGGATCAACAGTTAAACTTCAAATTACTGTTGCAGTTATCTTTTCCTAGTCACTACTCCTCTTTTGGAGTAAGTAAAAATAATCTAGGTGGGATCCTAACATTTTCAACTGCTAAGATATCTATTAAAGTGAAGATAATAAAATATATGCATGGATATCAGTTCAGAACAATAATAGCACTTTCCTTACTCCGTTAATCCTCCAGGGTTTCCACAACCCAAGCTAAGGGTTTTTAGCCGCTCATACATGTGAAGTAATCAACAACATTCATGATTGAAAGCATTAGATGAATCACAATAATCCCAACAAAAAAAACAAAAACTTTAACTGAATTAATCAACTGAAATCAATACAAGAGAATTCCAAGAGAAAAATCAAATCTCGGAATCAAAATATGTTTGTAAGTATCAAGAGTGCGTAACCTTTACTAAAAAAATACATAAGGGGTATTTATAGTACATGAGTAAACCCAAAAATTAAAGACAACAACAACAAAAACATACCCATTATATTCCCACCAAGTGGGGTATGGGAGGGTAAGTGTATGTAGTCCATACCACAACCTCAACATGAGATAGAGAGGTTATTTCCGATAGACCTCCAACTCAAACTAAAGCAATCTAAGATAAGATAAGGAATAGTAATAAAATAAAAATATAGACTAGACATTAACATACTCAATAACACCCAAAGCAAGATACTTAAAGTATACACAAAAACATACAACATCCTAACTCAGACTAACCTTCTACTCTAGTTTGCCTCCTCCACAACTTCCTATCCAAGGTCATTTCCTCGATAAGATGAAGCTGCTCCATGTCACATATAATCACTTCCCTATAATAGTTCTTCGGTCTACCTCTACCTCACTTGAAACCATCCCTAGCCAACCTATCACACCTCCGCACTGGGGCATCCACCAAAGTGACTCCTACCTTATCTCGAATAACCTCATTTCTAATCCTATCTTTTCTAGTACACCCACATATCTACCAAAGCATTCTCATCTCTTCCACCTTCATCTTCTAAATGTAGGTCTTCTTAACAGACCAACACTCTTCCCCATTTAGCAAAGCCGGTCTAACTACCACTCTGTAGAACTTTCCTTTAAGTATAGAAGGTACCTTTTTGTCACACAAGATACCAGAGGAGAGCCTCCATTTCATCCATCCTACCCCAATTCGATAAGTGACATCATTCTCAATCTCTCTATTCTTCTGAGTCATCAACCCCAGATACTTAAAACTATCTCTCTTATTGATAGAATGAGTGTCAAGCTTACCTCATTAGACTTATGAGACACCTCGCTGAACTTACACTCAAAATATTCCACTTTGGACCTACACAATCTAAACACTTTAGACTCAAGGGCTTGCCTTCAAACCTCTAATTTAGAATTAACTCCACTATGAGTCTCATCAATCAGGAATACATCATCCACAAGAAGTAAATAATAAGGCACCTCATCCTAAATGTGCCAGTCAAAACTTCCATCACCAAGGCAAAAAGAAATGGACTAAGCATCGATTCTTGATGTAACCCTATCAATATAGAAAAGTGCTCTGAGTCCCCTCCCCTTGTACGAACTTGAGCCTTGGCTCCATCATACATATCCTTAATCGCCCGAACATAGACTATAGGTACACCTCTAGACTTCAAACACCTCCAAGAATCTCCCTGGGAACTCTATCATAGGCCTTCTCTAAGTCGATAAACACCATGTGAAAATCCTTCTTCTTTTCTCTATACTGCTTCACCAGTCTCCTGACGAGATGGATGGCTTCTGTAGTTGAACACCCTGGCATAAATCCAAATTATTTTTCAAAAATAGTAACAATCCTCTGCAACCTTAACTCTACCATGCTCTCCCAAACCTTCATAGTGTGACTCAATAACTTGATACCCCTATAATTATTGCAATCTTGAGTATCTCCCTTGTTATTATACAACGGAATCATCGTACTCTATCTCCAAGATCCAGGCATCCTCGTTGTCTTGAAAATTATGTTAAACAACTGAGTCAACCACTCCATACCTACCTCTCCTCCGCACTTCCAAAAATCCACTGAAATCCCATCTGGCCCCATCGGTCTACCCCTACGCATCCTATGAATATCTCCCTAACCTTCTTAACCTTAATTCACCTACAATATCCATAATCATGAAACCTCTCGAAATGCTCCAAATACCCCAACACAATGCTAGTATTCTTTCCATTATTCAGGAGCTTATGAAAGTAAAACTACCATCTCTTCCTAATATGACCCTTCTCCACCAAAACTTTGCCATCCATATCCTTAATACACTTCACCTGATCCAGGTCCCGAGTCCTCCTCTCCCAAACATTGGCAAACCTGTACAAATTTTTATCCCCACGTTCACTAACTAACAATATGTAAAAGCTCTTGAAAGTAGCATCCATAGCCCTTATGACCGCTAAACTTTGCCTCTCACTTAGTAATATTATATTCCTCTCTATTCTTTTATTTATCTTATCCGTCCTTACTTTTCATCAACTTTGCATACGCTCTCTTTTTGTCCTCCGCCTTTCCTTGACCTCTTTATTTCACCACCAGTCCCCTTGGTGCTTACCTGAACGACCTTTTGAGACCCCCAACACCTCCCTAGTTATCTACCTAATGTAGTTGGTCTCTTCCCATATACTATATATATACCCTCCACTTCCCTAAGCCTTCCTCACTATCAACTTATCCCTTATATCCAATGCACTAGCCAAAATCAACCTGCCCTATCTAATCCTTGGTTGATCCTCCATACCTCTTCTTCTCATCTCCTTTATGATCCCTAAGTCCATTACCAAAATCCTATGCTGGGTCGAAAGACTTTCACTCGATATGAACTTACAATCCTTACAAATACCCCTGTCCCCTTTTCTAAGAAGCAAAAAAACCTTAAAATCAAAGACCGAATAAGAAAAGACAAAAAAAGGTCGGTGGCCACTTATATGTGTCCTCATAAGGCCTGTCCTTGGGCATATATAGAAACCTATAAGAGCCAAAAAATTTCCTATAGATTTTTGTCTCAAGATTTTGGACTTCTTATACTTACCCTACCTACATGTGGTCCCAATGTTGACATTGGTTAGTGCCAAAAGTTTTTTTTTAGCTTTTCACTCACTAAATATTCAATTCCAATACTTACATTAGTATTATAAAGACCACATATGCTACATGTGGACCACATATAGACATAGGTAAGTTCCAGGCCTTTTAATACTTGCAAATTAGCTTTAAATCTTCAACTTTTGTTACATACATTGGTCACATACATACGAAATGTGTTATGAATACCCAAAAATTGAAGAAGTAAGTAGACAAAAGCTCCATTTTTTAATCTTTTTCATGAACTTTGATCCAAAACCTAGTATCCTACAAAACATACGCAGAACACATCATATCTAACAAAACAACCTAAGAAACTTGCATATTTTCATAGTTTTAAGCATCGAAAGTGCTATATTTCTTTAGCACATCAGTTAGCGAGCCTCTTGCCATTCTTATTCGAGTGTCTACCCCTGTAAGAGATTTTTTGGTGGTGGATCGGGTGTA
Organism: Capsicum pubescens; assembly: GCA_030864215.1. Classification (NCBI taxonomy): domain Eukaryota; kingdom Viridiplantae; phylum Streptophyta; class Magnoliopsida; order Solanales; family Solanaceae; genus Capsicum; species Capsicum pubescens. The sequence goes on from CM061538.1 coordinate 242,957,538, forward strand.
CCATTCTTGTATTATGACTTCTTGTAGCCGTGAGACTTGGGTAGATTTGATTGTGTTAGATATGGTTGACTTTGATGTTATTTTGGGTATGGATTAGTTGGATCCTTGACATACTGTCTTAGATTGGTTTGCTAAGATCGTGACTTTTTCTTTATCGGGTGTACCAAGGATAGCTTGGATAGGTATGATTCATTCGGGTCCTAGGAGGGTTATTTCTTAGGTTCAGGCTGGTAGATTAGTTGAGAGGGGATGTTTATCTTATTTGGCTCATATTCATAATACTAGTGTTTTTTCACCTTTTTTCTTTGATTTTGTATGTGTTGTTCATAAGTTTATAGATGTGTTTTCTACGAATTTTCCTGGTATGCCTCCGGATCGTGATATTAATTTTGCTATTGATGTTGAGCCTAGCACCAAAGACATTTCTATTACCCCTTATAGGATGGCCCCAGCAGATTTAAAGGAACTAAAGGATTAGTTTTAGGAGTTATTGGATAAGGAATTTATACGACCTAGTGTTTCTCCTTGGGGTGCTACTCTCTTGTTTGGGAAGAAAAAGGATGGGCCTATGTGGATGTGTATTGATTATTGGTAATTGAATAAGGTGATGGTTAAGAATAATTATTCTCTTTCTCTTATTGATGATTTATTCGATCAACTTTAGGGTGCTATGGTATTTTGAAGATTGATTTGAGGTCCAGTTATCACCAATTTAGGATTAGAACTTCAAATATCCGATGATAGATTTTTGGACTCGATATGGTCATTATGAGTTCTTGGTATGTCCTTTGGGTTAACTAATACCCCTGCCACGTTCATGGAGTTAATAAAGTGGGTGCTTCAACCGTATCTTGACTTCTTTGTTATTGTATTTATATATGATATCTTGGTGTATTCTAATAGTGAGGCTGAGCATGATGAGCATTTGCGAATTATGCTTCAGAGATTGAGGGATGAGAAGTAGTATGCAAAGTTCTCTAAGTGCGAGTTTTTATAAGAGTCTGTTTCTTTCTTGGGTCATGTGGTGAGTAAGAAAGGTATTATGGTTGTTCCAGCCAAAGTTGCAGTGGTTCATGATTGGGATAGACCTACTTCACCCACTGAGATTTAGAGTTTATTGGATTAGCAGGTTATTATCGGTGGTTTGTTGAGGGGTTTCATCCATTATAGCTCTGTCGACCAAGTTGATGCAAAAGAAGATTTCTTTTTGGTGGTCTGATGCTTGTAAGGCGAGCTTTCAAAAGCTCAAGGATTTGTTGACTTCAGCTCCTTATTTGCTTTGCCTAGGGAGAGCATGGGCTTTACCATATTTTGTAATGCTTTAGTGTTGGATTGGGTGTTGTATTAATGCAGGAGGGCAAGGCGATTGCTTATGCATCTTGTCAGTTGAAGGATTATGAGAGAAATTATCCTATGCATGATTTGGAGTTGTGCGCAATTGTGTTTGCCTTAAAGTTGTAGAGGTACTTTTTATATGGAATCCATTGTGAGATCTTCTTAGATCATCGTAGCCTTCAGTATTTTTTCACCCAGTGAGATCTTAAAATAATGCAGCACCGTTGGCTTGAGTTTCTCAAGAATTATGACCTGACCATTCTCTATCATTGGGCCAAGGCTAATATGGTTGCATATTCCTTGAGCCGAAAGTCAACTAGCATATGTAGCTTGGCGCATCTTTTGAACCAGGAGAGGCCTTTAGTCTTAGAGGTTCAGTATTTAGCTAACCAGATTGTTAGGCTTGATATTTTAACACTTGTGTCATGTTTTGGCATTTGTGGAGGCTAGATCTTCTTTGATAAAGCATATTCAAATTCATCAGTTAAATGATGTTAGATTGAGGTTGATTCGAGATAAGGTGTTGATTGGGAAGGCTAAGGAATTCTCACTTGATTCAGATGGAGTTTTGGGGATTGGAGGCCGAGTTTGTGTGCCGAGAGTAGGTGACTGGATTAGGTTGATCTTGGGGGAGACCTATTATTCTAGATATTCTATCTATCCAAGTGTGACTAAGATGTAACGTGATTTGAGATAACACTATTAGTGGGTGGTATGAGGTGAGATGTAATGGATTTTGTGGATCGTTGCCTATATTATCAGTAGGTGAAGGCCAACCATATAAGACCTAAAGGGTTGCTTCAGAGTTTACCATTCTTGAGTGGAAATAGGAACGGACCACTATGGAATTTGTGACTAGTTTTCCTCATTTCTCTCATGGTTTTGATAGTGTTTGGGTTAGCTGGATCGATTGATCAAGTCAGTTCATTTTCTTCCAATTCAAGTTTTCTTCAGTGCCGAGAGGTTGTCTTGTATCTACATTCATGAGATTATGCATCTGCATGGTGTGCCAGTATTTATAATCTCAGATAGTGGTTTGGTTTTTGCATCTCACTTTTAGAGGATATTTCAAGATGAGTTGGGCACTCGAGTTGATCTCAGTACAGTACTTCAGCCCCAGACAGACGGTCAGTCAAAGCGGACTATTCAGGTTTTGAAGGATATGATTCGTACATGTGTGATAGATTTTAGTATCCAGTGGGAGAAGCATTTGGCTTTAGTTGAGTTTTCATATAGTTATAGCTACCATTCCAGTATTGATATGGCTCCGTTAGAGGCATTGTATGGTAGGATTTTTCGCTCGCCAGTTGGTTGGTTTGATGTTTTTGAGGTTAGGCTTTTAGGTTTGTAATTTGCTTCGTGATTCTTTGGGAAAATTCTGGATAATTCAGGATAGACTTCAAGCAGCTTAGAGTAGGCAAAAATGTTATGTAAACCTTAAACTTTATGCCTTCAGATTTGGTGTTCGGGATCGTGTTTTCTTTCGAGTTTTACCCATGAAGGGTGTGATGAGTTTTGGGAAGAGGGGCAAGCTTAGCCCCATGTATAATGGTCCATTTGAGATTCTTTAGACTATTAGTGAGATGGCTTATGAGTTGGCTTTTCCCCCTGATCTATCAGTTGTTCATCTAGTTTTTTATGCTTGTATGCTTCGCCGTTACATTTTGGATAAGTCTCATGTTATTTGTTGGGAGTCAGTTTAGTTAGATGAACGGTTATATTTTGTTGAGGAGCCTATTTCCATATTGACTATGGATGTTAGACGATTGCGTTCTAGAGTTATTCTTGTGGTTGAGGTTCAGTGACGACATTGACCTGTAGATGAGGATACTTGGGAGGTCGAGTCTAATATGCATAGTTTTTATCCCCATCTCTTCATTGATTCAGGTATTTCTTTGCCTTAGTTTGAGGACGAACTTGATTTTTTAGTGGTGGATGATATAATGACCTATTTTTTGATGAAATATGTGAAATTTATTATTTTGTGTGATTTGACTATTTTACCCTTCCCCGTAGTTGCATTATGATATTTCTATAGTGCAGGGGTGATTGGCATAGTTCTCAATATATTTTGGTACCATTTAGGCGATATTGTAGTTTTTGATGGCTTCGAGAGCCTTATTTTAGAATTATGTCAATATCTTTTGATCCTTATGATGGATAACTGAACAGATTGCGCCAGCAGCTCCAGAATATTGATTTTAGTCTAGATAGACCTTTTAGATTTTGGTGCACCCGAGCTCATTTTGACCTATTGAATGGAAAGTTGGAAAAATTAAAAATATGGGTGTGGGGCCCATATTTGGTTGAAATGACCTTGGATGAAATATTAAAATTTGCCTGTAGATCCATAACATTGATTTTTTGTGTGATAACATGTTTGGTGTGATTTTACAACTTTTAAATCTCATTTCCACCCATGATTTGGAAAATTATAATTTTGGGTTTCGGAGGTCAACTTTGTGAAAATGATATATTTTGAAAATATGATATGGCCATTAATTCCAGAGCGTCAAATTTAGTATGGTTACATAGTTCGTTTGCATATATCGGACTCCAAACAAATCGCGGATGCCCCATCGAAGTTCGGATTGGACTTTAAAAAAACAACAACTTTGTCTTCAGCTGATGCAGATTTTTCTACTCTATTAAAGCAATTTTTGGGGCCATTTTACTCATTTTTTTAATCTTGCCTCTTGAGAGTTAAATCGTAAAATAGTGAGAGAGCTTAAAAGTGAAGCTTATGGGTGCTTGGGAAGCTAAATTAACATCTATTTCTTGATTCTCTTATGGATTTAAGGTAAGAATTCACCCTTTCCTTAGTAATTTCTTGATTAAATTCTCAAAATCTCCAAAATCTTAGGGCTTGATTTTAAACTCCAGTTTCCCTCTTTTTTACTTGAATAATGTTTTTATCTTATAATTACTAATTTTTTTTATCAATTTAACCTTCAAAACAACTTTGATTCTTGATCTTAACCCAGATTTTAAAGATTTTACCGGTAAAGCTTAAAAATAGTTTTTCTTCAATTTGAACCTTGTTTTTTTTACTTGATTTGACTTGGGTTTTTAGTTGTAGGTTCCTAAAATTATGGGGAACACATTTTTGAAGCAAAGTAATGATTTTGGCCTTCTTTTTTGAAAACCCATTTCGGGGGTTCATTTTAACCCCGAACCAAAGTAGTCATTATGGGTGTCATTGATTTTATTTTGACGTGCAAATTCCATATTTAATATTTTTAGTGGAGTTTGGGATCGTTCGTGGAAAGTAAGGTTGTGGATTCAAAGTGTAGCAAACCGAATTCGACAATCGAGGTAGGTTATGACTTAACTCTTTCAGACTAGGTTGGTGGTAAATAATGATGAGAAATACATGTTAAGGGTGGGAACTAATCTTAAAAAAGATGTCTATCTATGTGTTATGCCCGTGTGGGGGGCCTATATGTTATATAACTATCAAAATTGAGATATTACGTGATATGTGTGATCATGTGGGGTCCTATGTGATATTGATAGCTTGAATACATGTGAACAATTGTATTGTGTTGTTAAGATGTTTTATTTGGTACTATTGGTGTATTGTGATTATATTCATACTTTATTGGCATATGAGACATGTGGAAATTCATGGATGAAACGAAAATAATTAGGGGATATTAGCTCACGTGGTTCTAGAAATGTATTATTGTGGTTGGTTGTGGAAATATATTATGTGGTTGGTTTTGAAAATACTCATTGTGATTGGTTGTGAGAAGTACATCCTCATATCATACTCATTCATAAAATATTGGTACCACTGTGGCAATACCTCTCCGAGGGATGTGTAGGGGCAGAGATATTGTAACACCTTATAATACCCTTTCTGAGGGATGTGCTGGAAAGGAAATATGAGATATGATAATTGTATATGGGTTGACGAACCCCCCATGGGTCCTGCATTGAGAGGCTTGCCTCCATAGGTATATATGAGAATTGTACGACGATCCCGAAAGTTGTGCGACGACCTCCTGCATCATCATTATCATATACATTGCACTTACTTTATTATGTTTATATTATGTTGTATTTTCATATTAACTTGCCATCTATGTAATTATCTTACCTTCTTTTACTTGTATTTAGTGATTTTGTATATCAATGTTCCCTCTTGTTCTACTTATATGCGATATAATGCATATTTGTGTTCTATCTTAGTGTGATGTTTCAATATATGTGATATATTAGAATTGTTAGTGAAAACGGTGTGGCCTACCATTGTGGGATATTTTCTGATTGCAGGTGACGTGCCCTTAGTATGTATTTGGTATGCTTTATTTTCTACTTTGCTTGGTCAGCCTATGATACCTACTGAGTACAAGTGGACCATACTCACTCCTACTTCACCCTTTCGGTGGAGCTTTAGGTTCGAGGGCACCTCAGACTGGTTAATTTTAGGCGCCTTCAGATTACTCAAGGTAGTGGTTGGACATTCATAGGTCTGGAGTTCACCTCTATCTTTCTGTATTAGTTATTTCTTTATTAGTATTCGGAGACATATATTATTCCTTTGTCTTTATTTTTCTGATGTATTTGACTCCTGGATTGTATTAGTATTTCTTACACTATTGACACCTAATTTTGGGCATGATTGGATTTTGGATAAATTTTTTCCGCATTGTATGATTACTTTTATGATTCGACTTCGTTCTAGAAGTCTTACCTTGGGGATTTCTTTCTTTTCTTTTTTCTTTTTTTATTAGTTTGGGTGATTGGCTTACTTGTCAAGTTATGTCACGACAAGTGCCATCATGACCCTTGTTTTTGGGTCGTGACAGAATACATCATATAAAAATAAAAAAAAGAACACTGAAGATGCATAAATAAATGAATACGATGAGAGTGATAATGATGATGATGCGATATGATCGAGGTTGTCACATAACCTCCATATACACCTACCAAGTATCAATGCTTTCAGGTAGGACCCACGGGGGGTTCACAACCCATATACAATCTCAATTCCCAATTACAGTCTCAATATCCATATTTCTCTCGAACTCTTGGTCTACGACTGAGGGTTATATAAAAGTGTCTCATTTCTATCAAAAATCAGTATCTCTATAATGGTACCAATATCTCATGAATTCATGTACGATATAGGGATATAATGCTTACAACCACACTAGTATAAAGATCTCAACCCATCAAATACACACGCACGTGAGCTCAAAATCCACTCAGTATGTTAAGCATTCATGATTTAATATAATCCATGTACTATTAGAGAGAAATATGCAAATATGATATCATCAATATCACATCAGCTGGTGTTACACCAACAAAATTGGAGTTTTTCCCAAGTTTGCGATATGACCCTCGAAATTCTGAGAATGAAAATGAGATATGCTGCAAGACTAAATTTGACGTTCCTGACTCAATAACGATATCATATTTCAAAAAGATGTTGTTTTAACAAAATTAACCCCCGAGACCCAGTTTCACAATCTTTCGAATCGAAGGTCGAAATATGATCTAAAATCCACAAACAAAACCAGCCACCTTACCAATCCAAAATCGATGTTCTGAATTTACTGGCGCAGTCCATTCTCCATCTGACACATAGAACAATAAATATTGACCGAAGTCAACTATAAGGCCTTTTTAACCTCTAAAAATCACAAACTCTCACCAATTGCACCAAAACGCATTGAAAATTCTGTCAACCATCCCCACATCCCAGAAACATTATGTAGCAACCATGGGGAGGAGTAAAATTATCAAAATTCATTAAAAAAATTCATAAAATCAAGCCCTTACATTAAACCTAACTTTCGAGAATCACATAAATTGAAGAAAGATTATGAAAAATCAGCAACCAAAGTCGTGTAAAAAAATACTTAGTCATCTTCATTTAGTATTGGTATCAAATTGAATATTATTTAATTGTAAATATAGTCTCAAATTAAATTTGGAATATATTAGCCAATGTTGGGAATTAATCCACCACACGTGTTTAAGAATTTGGTGCAATTATTTTCTCCATCTCAAACTATCTATCTTTTAAAGGAAAAAGGACATGGGTTGACACTTTTCAAAACAATTGGCCCTTGTTTGGACTATTGGACATTCATGGCCAGTCGGTCCAAATAAATTTAATATTATGGTCATTTCATAATAAGCAAATCAAAAAAATATACTATTTAAGAATCAATATTACAAAACTTACCAATAGTTTCTACTTTTAACAATACACAAATAGAAATATAATCAAATCTATCAAATAAGATAAAAGAAAAAAAAATGCAGTAAAAAAAATATCAAAATTGGGCAACTGAATAATTGATATTCTTTCCTATGACTAGAAAACTTAGTCGCGCTTCTAGCGACCATGAAATACGTTATTAAATATATAATTTAATTTATTTTGATATATTTAAAATAATTAAAGAACCTTAAATTGTGAAGCTCAGCCGTAAAATATTTTGATTGTATACAATGATACCAAATACATGTTGTATTATATCAATATACATAAAAATATTTTTTTCATCCTTAGAGTATAATGTGAACCTTTTTAGTGTTTAAATACTATAAATTTGTGGCTAATTAAATCCACTTTGTTATTATCGCGTCCTAATGTGTTTTTGATGTAGCCATAATATGTTTATTTCATGAAATCTAAAATAATTGAAAGAAAAGCGACAATGATTTGCACATAACTATTCAAATAAATTAATTGTCACATTATATATTACATAAAAAAAATAAATGAAAGTGAGATTATGCATCACCTTATTTTAAATATCCTAAAGTCTTTAATATATACCTAATTAACTTTTCCTCTTCCACAATAATAGTAATTATTTATTCCTATAGAAACTATTTGCCGTAAATAATTATAAATATCATTTACTACGAGAAATTGATATATCTACTCCCTCCATCTCATTTTAGCTAGGAACATTTCATTTACAAGGTGATTAAAAAAACATAAATTGAATGATAAATTTTATTATTTTACCCTTTACCCATATTAATAAATTCATAGCCCATAGGTCATACATAGGTCATAGGAATGGACATCGAATTATAATTGTTTACATTTAATGTATACTATTAATTGTAGGGGTAAATGAAAAAAGATGATTAATTCTATCATAATATAGTAAGTGATCAATTAATATGAGACATTTATTTTTAGTAAGATGACCAACTAAAATATAACAGAGAAAATATTATTTATGAGGATTACTTTTGGTATGTACCGCATTATGAAGAACTAAAAAGTCTTCAAATATATCTATTTAGTTTTTTTCTTCCACTACAATATTCTTTTATTTTAAAAAATAATTTTAATCTATTATGAGACCAAACTTTTTCATTATCCCATAGTTACTTATCTATTACGCATTTTATATTTTTCTAATCATATTACGTAACAAAAATGTTTTCTTGCTTCTCTTCAACAAAGGAGAAAGACAATTCCATTTCACAATTATTTTTTTCCTATAAATGTAATATGCACAGGAGCAAACTTAAGTTTTAATATTAACTGAAAAGTGATTTTTAAGCCTTACCCAATATGTAGTTTAGCTACCAAAACACATATTCATATCTCTAAATGGTAAATTGATATCTATTTAATTATTTATATTATAAAATTTCCATAGTATATAATATTTCAGAAACTAAATAGGTGAATGAACATATAGCTTCAAATCGAACCATCTTGATTAATGAAAGATTGACAATTACAGATAGAGGTATAATAAACTTATACACCAATTTGTGAAGGTCATAAACATTAAAGATTACATTGACAATAATGATTATCATTAAGAATACAACTAATAAAGATAATTTAAGGTGAAAGTTAAGAGGTTTAGTGAAAGGTTGTCAATTATTTATAGAGAGAAGTATCACAAACTTATACATCGATTTTGAAGGTTATAAACATGAAAAATTACATTGGCAATTATGAATATCATTAAGAACCAAACTAATGAAGATAATTAATGATGAAAGTTAAGAGCATTAGTGAAAGGTTGTCAATTATTTATAGAGAGAAGTATCATAAACTTATACATCAATTTTTGAGGTTATAAACATAAAAGGTTACACTGGCAATTATGAGTCTCATTAAGAACAAAACTACGAATAGAGAAATTGGGAAGGATACAATAACCGTTACAGTAAAATGGAAAGGTCATAACGTATAAGAAATAATAGTGATGTTTTAGATTTTAAAAAAAAAAGATGTGACAGGAAAATGTAAGCAAATGAGTAAAATATCCAAAAATTCAAAAAAAAAAAAGATTCCTTGATTATGAGACATGTCACATCACTGGGTTGAAGATCCACCTTTATATATATATATATATATATATATATATCTTAGAAATATTGTTTAAACTTTTTGCACTTCATTAAAAGTCTTTGCTTTAGACAAAATCGTCTTTTCACTATTTTTTCCCTAATATTTAAGAGTTAAAAATTAATGAAATATATTTATGGTAAAACCTTTCCTTATTAGAAGTCATCAGAATTAGTGATTTTTTCTAATTTTTAAGTGTTGAAAATTAATTAATTATATTTACGGCAAAACCTTTTCTTATTAGAAGTTATCATAATTAATGACAACTAATATTTTTTCATTAGTTTAAGAATTCTAAATCAATAAAATTATATTACATATTATAATATTAAATATTATAATTATTTATATTATAAAACTTCCAAGTACTGGTCCGGTCCTTACATCTTAAGGTAATTTAATTTTCTGTTGTTTATTTTATTTTCTTTACTCTAAATTAGCCTAAATAATAGGCTAAATACTTAGTGCTGAACTATAACATACTAGGCTACTGGTATAATATGTCATGGATTACATAAATAAGAATAAAATCACCTAATAATATTAAGGTCACAAGACATAGACTCACAGTAATAGCTATGATTCAGGCTTTATGTTGGAGGTCCAGTTGAAAGGCTTGTTAAAGCCAAGAGGGGCATTTAAGGCTGTATTTTGGACCCGTTTTGAATTAAAGATATAACTATGAATTTATACTTTGCTTGTAAATGTTCTTGGAATATCATTGAAGCAATCCGATCCTTACTTGGTATCAGAGCCATGGAGTATCAGTAGTAACAGGTCTTATATGTTCAACACATCTTATTCATGAATAGCATGAGAAAGAAAACTACTATTAAAAATAGTAGAAAAGAAGAATATGATAAGCCACAACAATAGGATCTACTTAATAAATGGACAATTCCTAAAGTCCAACCCAAATTGATATATTAAATGGGAACTTTTGAAAAATTGGGTCTCAAACAAATTGTTAAAAAAATTAAAGAGACTTTTATTGTTGATAATCATCATGCTACCTTCAAATTATTATCTGAAAATGATTTGGCTCCCTACAGAGAATCTTATAGATTCATGCATATTAGTTTAATACAAGTTGTTTTTTAATAAAGAAGAATGTCTAGCAGGGGAATCCCAGAGCATCCAAAGTAATGATGAACTCAACCTAAATGAATACCTAAAAAAATGGCATGTGTGGGTTATTGTATGGTTTCATGTTAAAAACCCCTTTGAATTATGAGTTGGGGTTATGATTGTGATGCTTGCATGTTATATTACAGTCATGTGCATAAATTATGCTCTTCAAGTGATTGATGAATTGTTCATATGGGTTGAGTAGTGTAACCATATCATGCTAGTATATATAAAAGTTTGTGTCATGCAAGTGTTTGTCAAAATGCCTCAATGAATGATTTGTGATCAAGAACTTTATTATCATGTTTCAAGATTGTGCTATGCCTTATAATATATGCTATCGAGTCCTGGGGCTATTCAATACCCGATAATTTAGTTGTTTACCTAGAGCTACAGTAGTTACAGAACAGTCTCAGTAGTGTCACGAATAGTAGTACTCAATAATCAGTCATAGTCTTAGTTTAGTATTCAGTTCAAAACTCAGTGAACTAAGTCAGTTAATAAAACTCAGTAGTATTTCATCAATCAGTGCAACCCAGTGAACTCAATTCAGTTCAGTTAGACAATACGATCAGTAATAGCTAATCAAGTCTAGTATAGTCTAAGAATCAGTTCAGTGTCTATTAAGTTGGGAGTAGGATTCAGCACCGAGCGAGAGCAGGGATGGCGGTTTTCCTGTTAGGTAGTCAGAGTTGTTAGTAGCAAAACCCTGTACTCCAGAACTGCGTAGCCAGTGCAGTGACTAGGCTTGACTACCGTCCAAGGGTCACCTATCAGATTAGGCTTGGCTCCATCCAGGTGTCACCCGTTAGTTAGGCTTAGCATCCTGGTCTTTCCAGTGTTAGTACCCATGGTACGGTATTACCACCCTTCTAATTGGGGTTATAGGTTGGACCCCATCAGTTCATATTTGGGGTATGTCGGTTAGATGATTTTCTCTCACAGTTTCAGTTTCAGTCTCAGTATATCACTCAGTTTAGTTTTATAGAATCAGGACAGCCAAATACAGTATAGAACTTAGGTAAGTTCTACAAACTTATGACTGTCAGATATAGTCACTCAGACCAGTATAGAACTCAGATAAGTTCTACAAAATTAGGACTATCAGATATAGTCACTCAGTTATCAGTTATACAGTATCAGTAACTCAGATATTAGTGAATCAGTAATCCAGAACTTAGTATCCAGTGTTATCATGACCCCAGTTACAGTTTATGTATACTCCTATTCAGTTATGTTCATGTACTTATCCAGTTATTGTTCATGCATATAAACCCATGCATATCATCCTACCTCACTTAGCATACCAGTATATTCAAAGTACTGACGTACACTTTTATTTTGTGCTATGATGTCTTATATCATAGGTTCAGACGTACTGATACCAAACTCCCCAAGAACACAACAACACAAACACCAAAATCAGTCCACTAGTTCAAGAACTATGGACCCTTTTGATAACCTCTCTCAGATTTACAAGAAGAACAAGAAGGAAAGTGATATCAAGATTAAAACTCACTAAAACAGAAACGACACTTGATGAACAAGATGCAATAACAACAAAACACAGTTACAAGACAAGAACACAAACGGACTACACTAGATATAGATAAACGATTACAAGAAAGTAAAGATAGATAGATAGACAAAGAGCTGGTGTAATATTAACAACCCAAAATCTTATTCCACTTTTGGACCTTTAATATCACACACAACCTAAACCTATCTCTTACGTGACCTCAGGGGAACCGAAATTCCCAAGCAATCTTCGTTTCTAAGCAAATGATCAAGACAAGGATTCCACCTTGTCTAAGGATTCCACCTTGCTAAAGACTCTCAAAGAGGCTACAAAATATATTCTCCAAAAATAACCTAATGAGGTTCTATTTAAACCTAGGTTAACTTATTACAAATGACTAAAAAACCCTTGCAAAGGGCGGATGAACAGTGAACGCAGATGAACAGTGAACAGTTTTGGAGCTTGTGGGACTTGTTCTCTACACTTCAAAGTTTGTTCCTTGGATGGGAAGCCCCCCGAGATAGAGTCTTGACGCATTGGACCCCGATCATGATTGTACCCGTATCATCCTCCCCTCCTTAGAAAGGATTCATCCTCGAATTTGAACCTTGCAAAGTAATAGGAAGGACAAGTAAACAAAAGTTCCTCAAGGTATGAGGGTTAGGATTAGTGTAATCAATCATAGCATCTTGCCAAGGTGGCTCAAACTTCACATATATCCAAATACCCTACCAAGGGAGAATAAACTAGTTTATCCACATAAGTGTGACAAGAAACAAGGAACAAGCGTCGCTTATCAAGTGGAAAACATAGACTCTTCTTGGAACAACAATTAGACTTGAAAGCCGAGAGAGGAAAGCCATACATTCCATGCACATTCAAGTCATTTAAAATACATCCTCATCACCACACTTCAAATGATCACCGGAATCAAATGGGTAGAGTGTCCATGGGCACAGGTTGGGAATACACTTCCTTATCCCAATACTACTACAATAATAATCAAATGTCCTCTCTATACTATCATGTTTAATAACAAAAACAACTAGAGGGTCATCCTTAGTCATTCGGCCAACATGTTCAACATCATCATTTTCACACACAAGTTGGTATTTATGACTTCCATAGGACAATGTACTACCACTTTCCATAATGGCTTCAACACTAGGTGAATCAACTAGTGTATCCTTAATCTCAAGTTGTACATTATCATTACAAAATGAAGGCACATTCGGCTCACTTAAAGACAAACTATCATTCACACTTAGTTGGCTATTATCCTCATTCACTAGAGTGCAAAAGTTAGTTTGATTACCATATAGCTCAAGTGGAGCATCGCCACTCACGGGAATTTGATTAGGAAGGCTTGGATGCTCCATCAAGTTATCCAACTTCTTGCACAGAGAGACTTTCGTCCCTTCCAATCTTCCTTCCATTCTGTCCATTATTCGCCTATCTATAGCATCAAGGCTTGCCATGATGGATTTAACCCAACTAGGTATTTCAGCTTCATTCGCCATTGTACCCATCAAGAGCTACTAAGCAAACAACACGAAAACAACAAACACATTAAAGATTAGCAAAAATTAGTCCACAATTCGTCACAAAATAGTCCACAATGCGTCTCAAAATAGTCCACAATCCCTCACTTTCACACTTTGGATTTTTCACTCTACTGGCCTTACAAGTGTTGATAACTCACTTACACTCCAATGAGGTTACTTGGTCCCAATTGTGGCTCAAGGTCGGAGTAGATTCTTGTTTAAAATGACTCAAATAAGTAATGTACGAACTTGAACCAAAAAAGAAACTATGACTCAAAACTAAAAAAAGCACATAAAAAACAACATTAACATGAAGAACGTACACAAAACTAACTTACAAGCTAGTAGGGTATTACTAGGTTGTCAATTAGTGTCGAGCAAACAAACGAAACTAGGAAACAATAAAATGAAACTAAGAAATATAAAATTTGAACTCAAAAATATTGCGTGAACAGTACTTTAGTGATGTGGCAGTCCACTATTGGCCTCGAGTTTTATCAAAATTTTATTTCCCAATTTTAAGTCTTGATCAATATACAATTTGGAATTGGTGGATTTGGTTAATGGAGGAAAAAATGGTCTTGGAGCCTTTTTGTTCAAATTTCAAAAGTAAAACTTGACTTCTTTGAACTTTCTCCTTGAAACAAGGTCCTTAAATCAAGGAAAATTAGATGAAAAGTCTTTGAAGTGATAGGCACAAGTCTTTCACTAACAACTACTACAAGCTTGTCTTTCACCTTTTTAGATCTAGTTCGCACTTTAAGGATTAACAAGATAATGAAAGGGTGAAGAACCTTAAGAACACAACAACAACTACAAGAACAACAACAATTTGAGTTTCCAACTCCACTACAACAAGACCATCAAATCGGCCAAGGTTTAGGTAACAACAATATCCAACTCGGCCACACCTTGTTCACATCAACAACTTCAACAAGTTCAAGTTCAATCTTAGATTTGGACACTTTTTAGTGTTGATGAGAAAGAAACCAACACTAGAAACACTCTAAACAAACAAAAGACTACAAGTTCTATACACACAACAAACAAATCTTGGCCAAGATAACAACAACACAATTTTCGGCCAAGAACACAAAATGGATAGATTTGCACTTTTCTGGAAAAAAATTTAGTTTTCAGTTTTTTTTTTTTTTGAATTTTCGTCCAAGAGAACCCAAGATTGGTAGTGTAGGAAAACAACCAGCCTTTCTTTGATACCAAATGATACCAAACTCCCCAAGAACACAACAACACAAACACTAAAATCAGTCCACTAGTTCAAGAACTATGGATCCTTTTGATGACCTCTCTCGAATTCGCAAGAAGAACAAGAAGGGAAGTGATATCAAGAGTAAAACACCCTAAAACAGCAACGACACTTGATGAACAAGATGCAATAAAAACAACACACGGTTACAAGACAAGAACACAAACAGATGACACTAGATATAGACAAACGATTACAAGAAAGTAAAGATAGATAGATAGACAAAGGGATGGTATAATATTAACAACCCAAAAGCTTATTACACTTTTGGACCTTTAATATCACACAAAATCTAAACCTATATCTTACGTGACTTCAAGGGAACCAGAATTCCCAAGTAATCTCTATTTCTAAGCAAATGATCAACACAAAGATTTCACCTTGTCCAAGGATTCCACCTTGCTAAAGACTCTCAAAGAGGCTACAAAATATATTCTCCAAAAATCTCCCAAAAATAACCTAATGAGGTTCTATTTATACCTAGGTTAACTTATTACAAATGACTAAAAAACCCTTGCAAAGGGCGGATGAACAGTGAACGCGGATGAACAGTGAATAGTTTTGGAGCTTGTGGGACTTGTTCTCTAGACTTCAAATCTTGTTCCTTGGATGGGCAGCCCCCCGAGCTCGATTCTTGATGCATTGGATCCCGATCATGATTGTACCCATATCACGTACGGGCTCCTGACCGCACTTAGCAGCCCAACTTATTAGCAGCAGACTTAGTGGTGAGTCCTCATAGTTCAAGGATAGAGTATTATTTCAGTATTTCAGTATAGTTTCCAGTAGTCGAAGTTAGTTGGGGTCTTGTCCCATCAACTCTATAATTCAGGAAGTTAGAGGCTTTCGAACTAGAGTATTTCAGACAGTTGTTTCAGTATTCAGTATTGAATTTTTTGTCAGTTATGAACCTTATGGCGTTCTCAGCCTAACTTCCGCATTTATACCAGTTATATTGTTATTACAGTGTGATTATTATCCAATGCTCACAGTAGGTACTAGTCATGGGTAAGCTGGTGGTCTTTTGAGATCGCTAGCACCGTGTAGCATCCGGGGTACAAACTCAGGGGGTTACACTTGGTGGGATGAAAAAGGTGTTACTGGCACTTTTGATAATAAAGAAATAAAATTTGAATGTTTTTCACCACCCTATACTAGATTTATAAATCTAATAAAGGAAAAAATACTTTCCAAAAATAGACAAGCTGATTTCTTGAAAAATGAAATTTGTAGTTTGATATTACTTTGAGTCTATGTCTTGCGACCTTAATATCATTGGGTGATTTGATTCTTATTTATGTAACCCATGCCATATTATACCAGTAGCCTAGTATGTTATGGTTCAACACTAAGTGTTTAACCTATCATTTAGGCTAATTTAGAGTAAACAAAATAAAATAAATAATAAAAAATTAAATTCCCTTAAGATGTAAGGACCGGACCAGTACTTGGAAATTTTTAAAAACTTCTATTAAGAGAGTAATATGATTACAAAGAGAGTAGGAGAGTAGGTTGGTTTTTGAAAACCTATTTTCTAACTAAGAAAGTGAGATCCTTTTAAAGAGGATACTCAATGCAAAATGACAAAATTAAATTGGCCTTATTATTAAAAGTTGGCCTTTACTATTACAAAATTGACCTTTACTATTCCTGCTTTATAAAAGCTAAACTTTATCAAAGTCCCCTGTCTATATGATGTTTTCCACAATAATGCATTCTGTGGGGTCTAGTAAATTATTTCATATTGTTTCCTTTCCTTTGTTGTTTACTAACTTGGAAGATTTTTTCAATGTGTCCTTGAATTTTTTTAGGTATTCATTTATGTCGAGTTCAACATTACTTTGGATGCTCTGGGATTCCCCTGCTAGACATTCCTCTTCATTAAAAAGAAACTTGTATTAAACCAACATGCATGAATGTATAAGATTCTCTGTAGGGAGCCAAATCATTTTCAGATAATAATCTGAAGATAGCATGATCATTATCAACAGTAAGAGTCTCTTCAGTTGTTTTTACAATTTATTTGAGACCCAATTTTTCAAAAGTTCCTATTTGATATATCTATTTAGGTTGGATATTAGGAATTGTGGTTTTCACAAAAAAATTTGAAGGTATTAAGCCTTCTTGTATACAATTGTAATCTTCCCCACTATCAATGAGGGTTGTAATCTATTTTTTTATAATTATAATCAATTCAAAGTGTAACCTTAACCTAAAATTTTCAGCTTTCACAGTCTGAAGAAATACTTCTTCGGGTGGGGTAGGATTCTGAGTGGGATTCTGATCTACCTCATTTGTGATTAGGTCCTGCCTTTATAAAGAAGAAACCTCTTTATCCAAAGTGATGTTATGATTTTTTTAGGAGGGACATTTTATTCTTAAGATTATCAATCTCATCTTTCAGGTCTTGGGTTATTGTCGGGACATTAACCACCTTCTGTGTTTCTTTGAGAAGTCTTTGGACTTCTGTCATGGTATAAGGAACTTTTTGGGAGGGAATTTATTATAGTTCCTTAGGCGAACTTATAGAGGGTTGGCAATTCTTATTGCCCAGTAATTGAGATCTTAATGTAGGATTTTTTAAAATTTCTAAGAGGGCTATCAACTTGTCTTCTTTTAAGACATTAATTTCCAAAACTTGGAATTGAGAATAGATATTATAGAATACACCATCATCTTCCTAGTTATTACTAGGTTGTCCTTGTTGACATGGTAGACATTCGTCATCTGAAGACATATAATCTTCGTTGAGAAGAATTTTGAGGTTTTCATCTGTAAATGATTGTTCTTCCTCTTCATCACTTTGGTCTGGGCTAGAATTTTTCAAAGAAGAATTAAGCAATATTTTGCATTAAGATCCTTTTATTTCCTCATCTATCTTGAGTCTCTTTATTTTTTCTTTAACTTTGCAATCTTTAGGAAAGTGGGCTACTACACCACATTTGTAATAAGCATTTGGTTTTTTAGATTTGGTAAAATCCTTTCTGGATTTATAATCCTTTTCCTTCTATATTTTTTCACTATTTTCTTAGAATTCCTATTCTTAGAGACTTTTTTATTCTTATGCCTATAAGGATCTCTAGAACTCTTGGGGATATCAATAGTAAATTGTTCACAGAATTCCCCTAGTTTCTGTCATTCTTTAAGATGATATCTCTTAATTAGTTGATTAAACCTTATTTCATTACATAAGGATAGACCTTCTTGACTATAAATATTAATTAATTTTCCATAAGTATACTCATCATAGTTTATACTTAAGGAAGTTCCTCTGAGAGCCTTTCGAACTCTCTCAGCAAATAACATTGTAAGATCATATATGAATTTGGGCTTCCAGTGAGAGTTATTACTCTCTGGTAATTCCATGACTCTTGACAAGATTACATCTTTGTACCATCAAAAATATGTAAGAGTCTTACATCACATATTTTGGACCATAATCCTGATAGTCTCATTATTATCAGACCATATTCCTAAAAAATATTCCATAATATCCGAACTTAGGTATAAATGGAATTGAGAAAACGTTCTCCTTGTTCTATTTTTAGTACTTACAAAAGTTTTGCACGCTGGTCTAAAGTGAGAAAATTATCTCACTAGCCCTTTAGTTGACCAGTAAGTTCTACAGTAATCATTTCTGCAATAACCTTATAATTATTCTTTTCAACCTTACAAATTGTATTGTACATCAACATTCAATATACCATTGTAGAAATTTGCATTTCAGTAAAACAATCTATGTTCCATTCATAGATTTCTTTCCACTGAAACTACTAGGAATAATAATATCTTGTTCCTCTAACAAAACATCCTGGGGGTATTGATCTAGTATAGTAATACATCCTTTGGATGGGTTTTCTCTCATATTTCTTTGAGATTTTATTAATCTCACTAGCACCTGTTTTATTGTCCTCGATTCTATTATCACTGTGAATAGGATTAATTTTTAATCCACTAAATTTTATTCTAACAATTTTTCTAAATTATATAAGTCACTACCTATCTTAAAGTCCACAATATCAAGGGGAGGATGGATACTAGTATTAGCAATAACAACTTGATCCTTTTTCTTAGTACTACTAAACTCTAAACTCTTTAATTCAGATAAAATCTTATCAATTCTATCATGTATGGAAACATTTTGTTCACCCAATGTGCTCATATAAATATTAGCATAATTTTACTGTTTAAAAATAATATTAACATGTTGATCTATAATAAGAGCAGTATCATTCTCAAGCATTTTAGTAAATGCAGTAAAATATACTACCTTATTATCTTTTTCAATTTGAAAAGATTGTTGAGAAGGAAAGACTGATATGGTGATCACACCAGTTCTCAATTTGTAGTCTTTTGTTAACATGGAGATATAACTATCCAGATATTTGTCCATAAACCAAGGAACAAAAGCAATAATTTTACTATGGATAGAAAGATCTTTATAAAATTCTTCTAGAAAGAAATTCTTTTCTTCTTTATTAAAGTTTCGAAAAAAACAATTTCTAAAATGTTCCCATCTTGGTTTAAAGAACTCATATGAGATTCTTTTTCTTGCCGTTGATCCCGAACTAAAATCAATTTTGTTTTGATTCAATTTAAACTTGTGGAAAAATCCATTTCGAATTCAATTAGATCTATATCAGGAATAACATTAGCAATATTATCTCTATCTAATCTAATATTATTAAATCTAGTGTTTTCTCTTATTTGAGAAGTAGAAGCTCTAGATGGAGAATTAACAATATAATAACAGGAGAAATACAAGAAGATTTGACCTAGTTAATCTAGATGAAACACTCAGATTGTTAGCTCTATTTATTAGAGGTATAGGATCAGAGAATGTGATTTTAATAGTACCATCAACATTCTGATCTACCTCTATAATTTCACTATTAATATTATCCTGGGGAGGATCTGCATCATCAAGAATCCATTCTTTAGGAAAATCAATTTTATCCCATTTAATAGGTCATCTAGTAATAACTTTGGGACTACAAAATTAGTCTCTATAAGAATAGTCTCATTCTTAAATTGTATTGTACATCAACATTCGATGTACCCTTGTAGAAATTTGCCTTACAGTAAAACCATCTATGTTCCATTCATAGATTTCTATTCCACTAAAACTATTAGGAATAATCATATCTTGTTCCTCTAATAGAACATCATGTGGTGTTGGTCTAGGATAGTAATACATCCTTTAGACCGGTTTTCTTGCATATTTCTTTGAGATTTTATTAATCTCACTAGGCCCTGTTTCGTTGTCCTCGATTTTACTATCACTGTGAGTAGGATTAATTTTTAATCCACTAAATTTTTCTTCTAATAATTTTTTTGTATTGTCTAAGTTGTTGCCTAACTTAAAGTCCCTAATATCAGGGGAAAGCTGGATACTAATTGTAGCGCCCCGAAAAACGGGTCCCGGAGCGTCACACGGTGCTTGAGGCTACGAGTAGCCCCAAGCAAACCCTTTGATCCATTTTCATTCAGTTTAACACAAATCAACGGGGTTTCCATAAATAACCCTCAAATATCAACAGAGTAATCATCATCTAAGAATAAAAAATAAAAAATTCGAAAGATTACAAAATATGACTTATTAGTCAACTCCCAACATCTATACTAGTCTGACTAGCCTCTAAGAAAATCAATAAAACCAGCGACCCATTGAGACATGCCCCAACTGACTCATACTCAGTTATCAAATGTAAACAATTCCGTGAAACCAACATCAGACATCACATCCTCGGAACATGAGGACTCACCATAACAGAGGATGTAGAACAGCGTGCCCGAAGAATCATTGTCAAGCCTGGAACTGAGCACCTGAACCTACATTCCGAGAAAATATAGCCTACATCCGAAGATGTGGGTCAGTACCATGGAAAGGAACCGTGTATATGGGGGTGTATGTAGTTGTATAAACATCATCATCATAAATATTTATAAAAAAATATGCAGGATGTATGAAAGACTCACATAGCCCGAAGAAAATCATCATAATCATGAGAGGATGAAATAAGTATAATAACACATGTGAGTCATCATATAATTTGTAAATCACTTTCAGTTCATCAAGAATATCAATTCTCATCATGTAAATATCATTTAAATTTTTCGAAAGAATAACTTTCACAATTCCACTTTCAAATCACTTCACCATTCACCATAGACACAAGGAAACACACACACACTGGGAGATCCTATAACCGATATAAACCATGTGAGCTACATGGAGTCCAACGTACAACCCACGTTGGGGAGAGTCGTCCTATCCTTTCCATCAGAGTAGGACTATCGATATCAAATCCACACAAACTAGTGATCACTATATAAATCAGCCTCAGGCTCACTCCTATGGGGGCACGTAGTTCTAGGAAAGTAAGGTCGCTTTATACCTCCTACTCGGTGCTAAAAATTTCTCCTAAACTTAGATCAGATCATTTCAAAGACAATCCACAACAAAACAATTTCAATAATATATAAATATACATCGGGAGCCATCATGCTTCCCATCTATCAAAATCAACCACGTTGTGGATTTCTATCACACTCAAGTTCAAAACAACTCAATTAAGACCAAAAGGTCAAATCATTCAAAATATCTCAAATACTCAACATCAACGTGCTTATAACACACACTATCTCAAAAAAAACACAATTTCCAATGAAGATTCACGACCCAAATATCAAAATCATGATAAATATCGTTCAAGATTCATGCTTTATATGACCACACATGTAAATTCATCTTTCAAAATAATAAACATCAAGATTTCATAATCATCATCATAAGATATGGGTTCATGCTTCAAATTCATAAAAAAATCAAATAAAAATCATGCCTTTGTAAAGAAAAATACTTTTGGGCACAAGAACGAAAGAGAGTTCTTGTTGAAAACCCCCACATACCTTGAATGATGAACTTTAGATCGATACTCATTTTTGAGGTGTTAATCGTGCCTTTGAATGATGGTTCTTGGAGTTCTTGAACTAGGAACTTGGAATCTTGAATAAATTTGCAGAATTAATGGTGAACTTTGGAGGTTCTTGAAGTTGGATGTAAGAGCTTAGAGTTTTCTTTTTGATGAAATTTGATGAAATATAACATATAATGCTTCTAATAGGCTTTAATATAGGGTTTGGACGGATTTTGGGTGAGGGGAAATGACCAAAACGCCCCTAAAAATCAAATAATTCTAGAATCTGTCCTTTGGTGGACTATTTTGATAGTCTGAAGTAGATCAACCATAACATTTTACTCCGATATCCAAATTGGATGAAACCAATTTCATTAGAAAGAGGACTCTCATATATTTCCGTTGATATATAGTATCTCACCCAGATCATTGTGTACGAGGAGTTATGATCATTTGAAGTTGACCCAAAAATTCACTTTTGATAGGCTGAAGTAGATCGACCATAACGTTTTTTTTCGATAGACTAATTGGATGAAACCAATTTCATCGGAAAGAGAACTCGCAGAGCTTTCTGTTGATATATAGTAAATCACCCATATCATTATGTACAAGGAGTTATGATAGTTTAAAGTTGGAGCAAAAATATGTCAGGCCTCAATACTTTTTCCTGCACGGTTTACTTTTCACTACTATTCACGGTTCGATCGGAATGTTCATAACACGTCGCTCGGGTGTCCGTTTTGGATGATCCACATATCGTTGAAAATATTATTCGATACTATACGCAATGGTTTTTCATAATCTAAGACATTCCGCACAAAAAATTTATAATTCATTCTAGAAGATAGAACCCAACACGTTTACGCACAAAATTTCAACGAAAAATTTCCCGGGGTATTACATCATCCCCCCCTTGGAAACATTCATCCTTGAATGACGCTAGACATGCCAACATTAGATAGGGAATAGAGCATACAGCTGAAACCATTCTTTAGACTCATCACCACATCGTTTCTCACTCCGAATGCAACATAGAATGCATAAATTCAAGAAACTACAGCTGAACACATAATAAATGACAGCTGAACTGCTGCAACTTTTATCAAAAGTGCATGATTTAGGAAAGAACGGTACCTTCGGCTTGGTTTGGAGTTCACGGAAAATAGGTGCGGGCACTTGGATCGCATATCCACCTCAGCTTCCCAAGTTGCACCCTCAACAGATTGGTTTTGCCACAACACCTTGACTAAGGAAACTTCTTTGTTCCTTAGTCTTCGGACACTGAAATCAAGAATCTCAACAGGAATCTCATCAAAAAAAAGATTTTCTTGAATGTCAGCACTCACAGAGGAATCCACTACCACAACATCTCTAATATGCTTTCTAAGCATGGAGACATGGAATATTGGATGAACAGAGGACAACTCGGAAGGCAACTCGACCTCATAAGCTACCTTACCAACACGGCTAAGAGTTTTGTAAGGATCAACATAACGGGGACTAAGCTTCCCCTTCTTTCCGAATCTCTTCACCCCCCTCATGGGTGAAATTTTCAGATACACTAGGTCACTAACTTCAAACTCAAGGTCTCTCCTTCTACCATCCGCATATGACTTCTGACGACTCTGCTCAGTTTTCAACCTTTCCCTAATCAACATAACTTTTTCCATAGCCTCAAATACCGAATCAGGACCACTCATAGCCGCTTCACCCACTTCGAACCAACCTATGGGTGATCTACACTTCCTCCCATTAAGGTTTCAAACGGAGCCATGCCAATACTAGAGTGAAAACTGTTATTGTAAGAAAACTCTATCAACGGTAAGTGATCATCCCAACTTTCCTTAAAGTTAAGTGCACAAGCTATCAACATATCCTCTAAGGTATGGATGGTCCGCTCAGCCTGACCATTGGTCTGCGGATGAAAAGAAGAACTCAAAAGCACTTGGGTACCAAGACCCTTCTGAAAAGCTTTCCAAAATTATGAAGTGAACTGAGTACCCCTATCCGAAATAATAGACAAGGGAACTCCATGCAGTCTGACTAGCTCTCGGATATACAATCTAGCCTAATCCTCAGCAGTATATGAAGTATGAACAGGAAAGAAATGAGTAGACTTAGTCAATCTATCAACCACAACCCAAATGGAATCATGATGGTGTCGGGAAGGAGGTAAACCAATC
This sequence comes from Capsicum pubescens, assembly GCA_030864215.1. NCBI lineage: Eukaryota > Viridiplantae > Streptophyta > Magnoliopsida > Solanales > Solanaceae > Capsicum > Capsicum pubescens. The sequence goes on from CM061538.1 coordinate 242,981,787, forward strand.
ACGAAGTCCATATTTATCTCTTCCCACCTCCAGGTGGGAATGCTAAACTCTTGCATCATACCACCAAGTCTTTGGTGTTCAACCTTAACCTGTTGGCATGCTGCATACTTAGCTACAAATGCTGCTATATCTTTCTTCATGCCACTCCACCAATAGATTTCCTGCAAGTCTCGGTACATCTTGGTGGCACCAGGATGAATAGAATATCGCACCCCGTGCGCTTCAGCCATAATCCTCTGTCTCAGATCATCAACATTTGGGACACACAATCTACCCTGCAATCTCAACACACTATCTCCCCCTTGGGAGAAAACCTCTACTTTTTGGTCCTTGACTGACTCCTTCAGTCTGACCAAACTAGCATCTAAGTATTGCTTTTCCTTCACTTCCGAAACCAAGGAGGATTCGGAACTACTCTGAACCCCTATACTACCTTCAGCAGAGTCAAACAACCTAACCCCCAATCTAGCCAAACGATGTACATCACGAGCCAACTCTTTCTTACCTTCTACCACATGCGAAACACTACCCATGGACACTCTACTTAGGGCATCCGACATATCATTGGCCTTGCCCGGATGGTACAGCACACTCATATCATAGTCCTTTAACAATTCTAACCATCGTCTCTGCCTAAGATTCAATTCTCTTTGGGTAAACACATACTGCAGACTCTTATGATCAGTGAAAACATCAACATGGACACCATATAAATAGTGTCTCCAGATTTTCAAAGCAAACACAACAGCAGTCAACTCAAGGTCATGGGTAGGGTAATTTTTCTCATGGGTTTCAACTGTCTAGAAGCATAAGCTATCACCTTACCCTTCTGAATTAATACGCAACCCAACCCAACTCTCGAAGCATCAAAGTACACCATAAAACTATCAACACCATCAGGCAAAGTCAAAATAGGGACTGAAGTGAGTCGAGTCTTCAACTCCTGAAAACTCTTCTCACAAGATTTGGACCACAAGAACTTCACTTTTTTTGGGTCAACCGAGTCATAGGAGACGTTATAGAGGAGAAACCCTCAACAAAACGGTGGTAATATCCAGCTAAAACTAAGAAACTTCGGATATCAGTTGGAGAAATAGGTCTAGGCCAATTTCTAAAAGCTTCGATCTTTTGGGGATCAACTCTAATACCCTCGGAAGAAATGATATGACCCAGAAAAGCAACTGACCTTAGCCAAAACTCACACTTACTGAACTTGGCAAACAACTTTTGATCTCTAAGGGTTTGCAAGACAGTTCGAAGATGATCAGAATGTTCATCCTCACTACGGGAGTACACCAGTATATCATCGATGAACACTATGACAAACATATCCAGATATGGTCTGAACACTCGATTCATGAGGTCCATGAAAGCTGCTGGGGCATTAGTTAACCCGAAAGACACAACAAGAAACTTAAAATGGCCATAACGAGTTTGGAAAGCGGTTTTTGGGATGTCACACTCCTTAACTTTGAGTTGATGATAGCCGGAACGAAGGTCTATCTTTGAGAAATAATTTGCACCTTGCAATTGGTCAAACAAATCATCTATTCTCGGAAGGGGGTACTTATTTTTTACGGTGACTTTATTTAGTTGGTAGTAATCAATGCACATACGCAAAGAGCCATCTTTCTTTCTCGCAAACAACACAGGAGCACCCCAAGGAGAAACACTGGGCCTTATGAAACCCTTATCTAGTAGATCTTTGAGTTTCTTTTTCAACTCCTTAAGTTTTCCAGGGGCCATACGGTAAGAAGGAATAAAAATGGGCTGAGTATCGGGAAGAAGATCAATCCCGAACTCTATCTCTCTATCAGGAAGTATCCCTGGAGATCATCCGGAAAGACATCAAAAAACTCATTGACGACGTTAACAGACTGGAGAGTTGGAGTCTCAGACTTAGTGTCTTTGACTCTAACCAAATGGTAAATATACCCCTTGGAAATAAGCTTTCTAGCTTTGAGGTAAGAGATAAAATGACTCTTGGGTGACACAGAATTCCCAGACCGCTCAAACACAGATGCACCCGAAAACTGAAACTTGACCATTCGGGTCCGACAATCAATAAAGGCATAAGAAGAATACATCCAGTCCATACCCAGAATCACATCAAAATCTACCATGTCTAACTCAATCAGATCAACCAACAAGACTCTATAAAGAACAGTAACAGGATACTTTTTATACACTTTCTGGGCAACAATCGAATCACCCACTGGGGTAGAAACTAGGATAGGCTCAGGAATAATCTCAGGACTCATTTCAAAATTCATAGCAATCAAAGGTGTAACATATGAGAAACTAGATCCAGGATCCAACAAAGCATACACATCAAACTGAAATATATGAAGCATACCAGTAACAACAATGGGAGAGTCCTCCTGTTCCTGGTGGGACGGTAAAGCATAGAATCTATTCTGGTGCTGCCCGCCAGCATTGCTAGAAGAAGCGCCCTGAGATGGGGCTGGGCAAGTCGCTAGAACTGGAGCACTAACAGTCTGAGTCTGGGTCTGAGGGCGATTGTCACGACGCCCTTGTCCATCCTGTGGACAATCTCTAACTCTGTGACCCATGTCACCATATCGGAAACAACCCCTCTTCTCACCCCAACACTCATTCGAATGAGCCCTACCACACTTAGGACATAAGGGACGATTTGGCTTACTGCCAGCACTGTACTGGGACATGGATGCATATGACCTGCTACCTTTCTCCTGCCTACCTCTAGGCACGGGAGCACTAGCAGATGACAGTGCTGGCATAGAAGAATGATCCTGATACTGAGGGCAACTCCCTCCCTGCGATCTAGTCTGACCCTGTCTGTGCTGCTTGGACCTAGCTCTCTAATTCCCTCTCATTCTATCTCTCTTCTTAATCTTGTCTGCCTCAATCTGTTGGGCATGAGTCATCAGCCTAGAAAGATTCATCTCACTATTCAGCATAATAGACCTACACTCTTTAACCACATAACTAGACACTCCAGTCACAAACTTACTCATACTAGCCCGATTATCAGCCCCTAAGTCATGAGAATACTTGGCCAACTGATTGAACTTTAGACAGTACTCCCTAACATTCATAGAGCCCTGTTGCATGTTCATAAACTCTTCTATCTTCGCCTCCCTCATCTCCAAAGGGAAAAACTTATCCAGGAATAAATCCTGGAACTCTTGCCAAGTTGTAGGGACAGCTCCCTCACCTCTACCTTTCCTCCAGGAAACAACCCAGTCATAAGCAAGGTCTTTCAACCTATACGCAGCCAACTCCACACTATGTTCCTCAGATACATGTATCACCTGAGTAATCTTCTGCACCTCCTCTAAAAACAACCATGGATCCTCATCAGACTTGGACCCATAGAATTCCGACGGATTCATCCGCATGAAGTCACGAATCCTGGTAGCAGCTGAATCACCTCCCTGCTTCTGTGGAGCCGGGGCCGGGTTGGCCTGAATATTTACAGAAACAGCTTGGGCCAGCGCCTGAAAGGCTGCCTGAAATTCAGCATGAGACACGTTTTCATTCAATGGGTCAGTGGGTTGAGGATGCTGACCATCATTATTTCTTCTCGCTCGACGTGGAGGCATATTTCTGAAAGATGAGAGCACGAATCAATAACAGAGAGAGACACTTTAAGCACGATAGACTTCTGAAAGAAAAAATCACACTTTTTCCTAAAACGTCTTGTAGCCTCTTACTCAGAGATGTGGCGTGCTACACACCGATAATCAAGACTCTACTTAACGAAGATTGTCAGACTCCCTAGGACACCTTAAAACCTTAGGCTATGATACCAAGTTTGTAACGCCCCGAAAAATGGGTCCCGGAGCATCAAACGATGCTTGAGGCTACGAGTAGCCCCAAGCTAACCCTTTGAGCCATTTTCATTCAGTTCAACACAAATCAATGGGGTTTCCATAAATAACCCTCAAATATCAATAGAGTAATCATCATCTAAGAATAAAAAAAAAATTAGGAAGATAACAAAATACGACTTATTAGTCAACTCTCAACATCTATACTAGTCTGACAAGCCTCTAAAAAAATAAATAAAACCAGCGAGCCATTGAGACATGCCCCAACTGACTCATACTCAGTTATCAAATGTAAACAATTCCGTGAAACCAACATCAGACATCACATCCTCGGAACATGAGGACTCACCACAACAGAGGATGTAGAACAGCGTGCCCGAAGAATCATTGTCAAGCCTGGAACTGAGCACCTGAACCTACATTCCGAGAAAATACAGCCTACATCCGAAGATGTGGGTCAGTACCATGGAAAGGAACCGAGTATATGGGGGTGTATGCAGTTGTATAAACATCATCATCATAAATATTTATAAAAAAATATGCAGGATGTATGAAAGACTCACATAGCCCGAAGAAAATCATCATAATCATGAGAGGATGAAATAAGTATAATAACACATGTGAGTCATCATATAATTTGTAAATCACTTTCAGTTCATCAAGAATATCAATTCTCATCATGTAAATATCATTTAAATTTTTCGAAAGAATAACTTTCACAATTCCACTTTCAAATCACTTCACCATTCACCATAGACACAAGGAAACACACACACACGGGGAGATCCTATAACCGACATAAACCATGTGAGCTACATGGAGTCCAACGTACAACCCACGTTGGGGAGAGCCGTCCTATCCTTTCCATCGGAGTAGGACTATCGATATCAAATCCACACAAACTAGTGATCACTATATAAATCAGCCTCAGGCTTACTCCTACGGGGGCACGTAGTTCTAGAAAAGTAGGGTCGCTTTATACCTCCCACTCGGTGCTAAAGATTTCTCCCAGACATAGCTCAGATCATTTCAAAGACAATCCAAAACAAAATAATTTCAGTAATATATAAATATACATCGGGAGCCATCATGCTTCCTATCTATCAAAATCAACCACGTTTTGGATTTCGTTCACACTCAAGTTCAAAATAACTCCATTAAGACCAAAATGTCAAATCATTCAAAATATCTCAAATATTCTACATCAACGTGCTTATAACACACACTTTCTCAAAAAAATATAATTTCCAATAGGGATTCACGACCCAAATATCAAAATCATGATAAATATAGTTCAAGATTCATGCTTTATATCACCACACATGTAAATTCATCTTTCAAAATCATAAACATCAAGATTTCATAATAATCATCATAAGATATGGGTTCATGCTTCAAATTCATAAAAAAATCAAATAAAAACCATGCCTTTGTAAAGAAAATTACTTTTGGGCACAAGAACGAAAGAGAGTTCTTGTTGAAAAACCCCACATACCTTGAATGATGAACTTTAGATCGATACTCATTTTTGAGATATTAATCATGCCTTTGAATGATGGTCCTTGGAGTTCTTGAAATAGGAACTTGGAATCTTGAATAAATTTGTAGAATTAATGGTGAACTTTGGAGGTTCTTGAAGTTGGATGTAGGAGCTTAGGGTTTTCTTTTTTAGGGAATTTGATGAAATATAACATATAATGCTTCTAATAGGCTTTAATATAGGGTTTGGACGGATTTTGGGTGAGGGTAAATGACCAAAACGCCCCTGAAAATTAAATAATTCTCGAATCTGTCCTTTGGTGGACTGTTTTGATAGTCTGAAGTAGATCAACCATATTGTTTTACTCCGATATCCAAATTGGATGAAACCAATTTCATTAGAAAGAGGACTCTCATATATTTCCGTTGATATATAGTATCTCACCCAGATCATTGTGTACGAGGAGTTATGATCGTTTGAAGTTGACCCAAAAATTCACTTTTGATAGGCTGAAGTAGATCGACCATAATTTTTTGCTCCGATAGACAAATTGGATGAAACCAATTTCATCGGAAAGAGGACTCGCAGAGATTTCCTTTGATATATAGTAATTCACCCAGATCATTATTTACAAGTAGTTATGTTCGTTTAAACTTGGAGTAAAAATACGCCAGGCCTCAGTACTTTTTCCTGCACGTTTTACTGTTCACTACTATTCACGGTTCGATCGGAATGTTCATAACTCGTCGCTCGGGTGTCCATTTTGGATGATCCACATATCGTTGGAAAGCTTATTTGATACTATATGCAATGGTGGGTCATAATATAAGACATTCTTCACGAAAAATTTATAATTCATTCTAGAAGATAGAACCCAACACGTTTACACACAAAATTTCAACGAAAAATTTCCCGGGGTATTACCCTAATAGTCGCAATAACAACTTGATCCTTTTTTCTAGTATTACTAAGTTTTAAAATCTGTAATTCAGATAAAATATTATCAATTCTATTATGTATGGAAATAATTTTTTCACCCAATATGCTCTTATAAATATTAGCATAATTCTGCTATTTTGACATAATATTAACATTTTGAGCAATAATAAGAGCAGTATCATTCTCAAGCAATTTAGCAACTACAGTAAAATATACTACCTTATTATCTTTTTCAATTTGAAAAGATAGTTGAGGAGGAAATACTATATTGGTGATCTCACCAGTAGTCAATTTGTAGTCTTTTTTATAACATGGAGATACAACTATCCATATATTTGGCCAAAAAACAAGGAACAAAAGCATTAATTTTATTATGGATAGAAAGATCTTTATAAAATTCTTCCTGAAAGAAATTCGTTTCTTCTTTATTAAATTTGTGAAAAAAACAATTTCTAAAAAGTTTCCATCTCGGTTTAAAGAATTCATCTGAGATTCTTTTTATTTTTGGTGATCCCAAAATAAAATCAATTTTGTTTTGATTCATTTTAAACCCATGGGAAAATCCATTTCAGATTCAGTTGGATCTAAATAAGGAATAACGTTAGCAATATTATCTCAGTTTGATATATCAGTTTGAGTCGAACTTTACGAATGTCCATTTATTAAGTAGATCCAATTGTTGTGGCATATCATATTCTTCTTTTCTACTATTTGTAACAGTAGTTTGCTTCCTTGTGATATTTATGAAAAAGATGTGTTGAACATATAACACCTGTTACTACTGATACGCCATGGCTCTGATACTAAGTAAAGACCGGATCGCTTCAATGATAGTCCAGGAAAATTTAGAAGCAAAGCATAAACTCATAGTAATAGCTTTAATTCAAAACAGGTCCAAAACATAGCCTTAAACACCCCTCTTGGCTTCAACAGGCTTTTCAACTGGACCTCCGTCTCAAAGCCTAGCTATAACTGTGAGTCTATGTCTTTTGAACTTAATATCATTGAGTGATTTAATTCTTATTTAAGTAATCCATGCCATATTATACCAGTAGTCTAATATCTTATAGTTCAACACTAAGTGTTAAGCCTATTATTTAGGCTAATTTAGAGTAAAGAAAATAAAATAAATAACATAAAATTAAATTATCTTAAGATGTAAGGACTAGACAAGTACTTGGAAATTTTTAAAAACTTCTACTGAGAGCGTAATATGATTACAAAGAGAGTAGGAGAATAGGTTGGTTTCTAAAAACCTGTTTTGTAACTAAGAAAGTGATATCCTTTTATAGAGGATACTCAATGTAAAATGACAAAACTAAATTGGCCTTACTATTACAAGTTGGCCTTTACTATTACAAAAGTGACCTTTAGTATTCCTACTATATAAAACTAAACTTTATAAAAGTCTTCCATCCATATGATGTTGTCCCCAATAATGCATTTTGTGGGGTCTTGTAAATTATTTCATATTTTTTCCTTTCCTTTGTTGTTTACTGACTTAGAAGATTCTTCCAATATGTCCTTAAAATTTTTCAGGTATTCATCCAGGTCGAGTTCATCATTACTCTGGATGCTCTGGGATTCCCCTGCTAGACAGTCCTCTTCATTGTCTGTGGTATGACCAACAGATGTCATGGATATGTCTGATTCATTTTCCTTATCAAGGTTTCTCATTAAGTCTTTTTTTACTTCCTCCATATATGGAGCAATCATCTCGGATCTTGATACGATTCCTTTCTTCATACTTCCTACATATATGGATCAATCATCTCAGATCTTGATACAATTCATTTATTTATTTGAATCCTTTTAGCAATGCTTTTGAAAGGACTTAATTCATCATTCTCATATGAGGGGGCCATATCTCTTTATTCTTGGTATTGTATAATGGTTGTTTTAATGGGGTCAATAATTTCCTGGCCGTGGATACATCCATCAGTTGTCTTTTGGTTGAGTTTATTCCAGAATTTTGCATAAAAAAAATTCTTTTCAAACATTGGAAGTTATCGTGATTAGGTTTTACCTCCCCAAACCACTTCATAATCCATGGGACGAAAAACTCAATAAAGAAATACATTGTAGATATTCCTTTAAAATAAATATTATCTTTTCCCAATTTGAGAAGCATTAGAGATTTACCCAATCAGTGTATAAACTTTTAAAAGGTTCTGGTAAAAATTTTATCGAAGGACCATAATAGGTCCACCATTGTGAAAACCAATTTGGAATGCTTTGTTTAAAAATATTTCCACAAATTTTTATAAACCATGAATGTTTCTTATTAGAATTCTCATATAATAAGGTTTTATTAAAACCTTCGACATTATCCCAGTAATTGAATTTTACTGAGACCTTTTGGTCAGGATGCAAATATTCCTTTTCTTTGAGAGTTCTTAGTGCCCACTTGTCTGGAGTAAAAAAAATTTCGATAATGATTTTGGAAAAACTATAATCTTTCCTTATATTAGCGGCCGTATAAAGTGCTGAATTTTAGCTGCCCGAGTTTGAGATAATATAGTCTTAAAATACATCCTGTATGTGTATGCAATTGTGGTATAGAATGTATTATCCAAATATCGTTACATTATCTCCCATGGACCATCTATCCTTTTGAGATCATTTGTTCTAAGATGGGTATAACTTCATCTACTTTATTTTTCTCATATAATTCAATGTTCTCATTATTATCATCTGTTAGAGCACTGGAATATGAAGGGACAACATTATCCCCTTTTTTGGATTTTATAAAATCCAAGAATTCTTGATACATTTGTTGATCTTTATTAAGATCTGAGGAACTTGCAATATTTGTGGCTATTAGCCTTTGGTTTCCCATTTGGGAAAGGATATTTCCTCTACGTCTGCCTGATCTTCCTCTGCCCCTGCTCTATTAGAGTGTAACGTCCCAAAAATCTATCCCGAGATGGCACACGGTGCTTTGGACAACAAGTGATCCCAAGCTAACCCTTCTAATGGCATACTACTAAGCAACTAATTAAATATGAATGAATGATGGAGTTTACTGTGTGGAAACATAGAGAAATTACAATACTAACTCTAACTAACATCTGTGAAGCCTCTACTATACTGACTATAAATAGTTGGAAAGCTACTGCAACTATCTCTAATCAATACATATGAATAAGAAAAGACACAATATAAATAAATACCACTGAAGCCCCCAAAGTAGGAGGACTCATCACCTTGCTGGCTGGAATCTGCAACAGTCTGAATGTTCCTACTAGATCTTGTACCTATATTATAAGACAATGTAGTACATAGACATATTTATGGATCAGTACTTTGAGGATGTACTGATTATATGGAGGTGTATGCATTAAGACAACAATATCATTACTCTTTATAAAACCATGCATGCTGATATAAATGACTCACATAACTTGAATAAATCTCAAATCTAAATCTCATAAATCATGAATAATGAAACATATAGCATAAATCTCATGAGTCATTATACTTAGTTCTAAAATATGTATTCACCTCTTATTCTCAAAACTTGTAAGCAAAAGGAATCTTAAAACAATAACTTTCAAAACTTATGCTTTTATCTTGAGGAGGATAGGACTTTAGGAACACAAGGACTTGGGAACTTTAGGACTATAAAACTTTGGAGACTTGGAGACTTTGGGAACTTGGGAAATCTTAAAACAATAGCTTTCAAAATATATACATTCATCTTAAGGAGAATAGGGGACTTCTTTTGAAACTTAGGGATTATAGAACTTTGGGAGTTTCTTCTAACCAACATAAACAATGTGAGCTGACATGGAGTCCAACATCTTACCTATATTGGGGAGAGCTATTCTACCCTTGTCATCGGAGTAGAACCTTAACTTTAGTGATCACTATCTTAGCCCACTATGGGCAAATTCAAAAACCTACGGTGGAACGTAGTTCTGGGGTATGAGACCTTGGAATCATACCCAACTCGGTGCTAAATACTACTCTCATACTTATTGCTCAGAACTTTTAGGAAATCTACTTTAAAATAGAATAAGAGTTTATAATCAAGAAAAATTATGCTTCTCTTCTTTAAATCTCAAACTATGTGAATAATGTGGATTCCTTGTCTTAGCTTAGGATCAAAAGATCAATTTCGTTCTTGAAACTTGGTAAACAATCATCAAAGAGGCTTGAAATCACAATCTTTTTGAAATATCAAGACTAAATCTTAGGGATTGAAGCTCATGCTTCAAACTTATGTTAAAACACCAAAAGGTTCATACTTGATAATGTAATTATTGATAAATCAACTCAAAATCTGGAAATTTCAGCAATAAGCATGAAAATATAAACATACTCATGTAATATCATAGAAAAACATCATACTCAATATGCTTCTTGAAAATACTTCAACAATATCAAAATAATGAAATCAAGAATCTCAATATCATGCTTAAACTCCATTGGGAAAATCTGAAAAATCGCATTACATGCATAAATATATGAAAATAGTCATGTAATTCAACATTCAATCACTTGAAATCTCATAATCTTCAAACAATAAAAATTGGGTATAAACCCTAACTTCAATTTCATGAGAAATCACCTAAAATCATATAATTTTTGTAATTAAAATAGATTTTGGGCACAAGGATGAAAGATTTATCCTTGTTCAAACCCCACATACCTTATTTGGCTTGATTCAATGGAACAGGTTGACTTTTGAAGCCTTGAGAATATTCTTGGAGGCTTTTCTTGAAGGTTCTTGAATTTTCTTGAAGGGTTTGAACCTTGTTCTTGAGGACTGCTCTTGAAAGAAACCCTAATTTTGATGATATGGATGAATATGAAGTTATGTGCTTTGATTTGATTTAATTAGGTGTTAAAAAGGGTGGAAAAGACCCAAAAATCTTTTTTAAAATGGCTTAAAATCGCTAAACGGAGGTCCCCAATGGTTTGGGCGACGAACTATCGCCCTGGGGACGGACCGTCCCTTCAACCCATCACTTTTTGGCCAGAAAACAGGCTTACTACTATAGTTACAACGGTTTAGGTGACGGTCTGTCGTAGGCGCAACGGTCCGTCGGCCTTCCCGTCGCACTTTGGGAGTCCGAATAGCTCACTGTAAAACGGCCATAACTTTTTTACTCCGATACTAGATTTTGACAAAATTGGTATCATTGGAAAGATAATTCAATTATATATCTGTTGGTGAGTCATGATCTCAAAAATTCATAGTATTAAAATATATGCTCGTTTGAAGTTGACTATACCAAAATACTTCTCAAGAATTCAATCGGTAAGGGATGTTTTGATTCGCCTAATAGCTAGGACATATTTGAGGCCTTAATACACATCAAAATTGATCATAAAACTACCAAATCACTAAAATTTATTTTTCATGAGCTTGAAGCGTGGTTCTACTATCGGTTGAAATTCTCGGGGTATTACATAGAAGAGGTTGAAGACTGAGATACCATTTTGTATAACATAAAAGGCATTAGTTTAGATATTCTCTAGTAAGAAAGTTGGGAATACTATATCATATCCCTTTATATATTGAATTTCAAAATCAAATGGAGCTAGTAAGGCTTGCCATCTTGCAAACATTTGTTTGGAAACATCATGTTTACAATCTTTATTAAAGATGAATTTTGCTGCCTGGCAATCAGTTTTTATTAAAAAAAAAATTGATTGTATAAATCCCCTTGAAATTTTAACACAGCTTTTACTATTGCAAGGATTTCCTTTGCAACAGTTGCATAATTCTTTTTGTTGTAATTCTATTTTCCTAAATAAAACTGGATAATATAAACCTATTTATCTTGTGGAGAATATTGTTTCAAAATTCCTCCATAGCCAATATCAGAAGCATCTGTTTCAATTATTTTTTCCCAATTAGGATTAGCCAATGTAAGTCATGTCACGTTATTAACCTTTGCCTTAATATTTCTCACATCTTGGATATGACCCTCTATCTATGCAGTTGGACTTTTCTTTAGTCTATCATATAAGATAGTTGTATCTTTAGCAAGCTCCTTTTTAAAAGGAGATAAATAATTTAGACTATCCAAAAATCTTTGTAATTGGGTTTTGTCCGTTATAATATTTGGAATTTAGTAGCAAATTCTATACTTCTGTTTGTAGGGATTATTTTCCCCTGGTCAATATTATGACCCAAAAATCTCACCTTAGTATGAAAAAGGAACATCTTGGGTTTAGATATTACTAACCCATGTTGTATGATGATTTTTATGAAAAGATCTAAATTTTTAAAGTGTATCTCTATATTTTTTGAGAACACCAAGAGGTCATCAATATAAACAATTATGAAATTGTTGTAAGGCATGAAAATGTCATTCATAATGTTTTGAAATTCAAAGGGAGCATTTTTAAATCCAAAAGACATGACATTCCATTTGAATTAACCCATAGGGTCATTAAAAGAAGTTTTATATTTATCTGCTTCATCAATTTGGATTTGCCAATAACCAAATTTTAAATCAAACTTTAAAAATATTAATGCATCATATAATCTATCAAATAATTCCTTTTTATTAGGAAAGGGATACCTGATCTATCTAAGGATTTTGTTGAGAGGCTTGTAATTTATTACCAATCTTGGAACTCCTCTTCTTGCTCAGTATATTTATTAACATAAAAAGCGGTACATAACCATGGAGATTTAGAAGGTCTTATTAAGCCCATATGTAAGAGAGAATAAATCTCCTTTATAAATAATTCCAAATATTCAAAATTCATTTCACAAGGTCTTGCCTTAGTCGAAATACTATTCTCTCGAAAACTGTCTTTATATGGAAGACTAACCACATGCTTTTTTCTTTGACAAAAAGCATTTGGGTGATCTCCACAAATCCATAAAGAAAACTAATTTTATAAAGACTAATTTTGGTAGGTCTAAAGTTATTATTAGACGACCTATTAAATGGGATGAAATTGATTTTCCCAAAGAATAGATTCTTGAGGCTGCAGCTCCTTCTCAGGATAATATTAATAGTGAAATTATAGAGGTAGAATAGACCACTGATGGTACTGTTAAAATTAGATTCTCTGATTCTATGCCTCTAATAAATAGAGCTAACAATCTGAGTGTTGTATCTAGATTAACTAGGTCAACATCTTCTTATATTTCTTATGTTGACTATATTGTTAATTCTTAATCTAGAGCTTCTACTTCTCAATTAAGAGAAAACACTAGATTTAATAATATTAGATCAGATAGAGACAATATTTCTAATATTATTCCTGAAGCTTTCTAGCAATTCTTTTGGAAGGACTTAATTCCTCTTGCTCATTCGAGGGTGCCATATCTCTTTGTTCTTTGTACTGAATAATGGCCAATTTAATAGAGTCAGCAATTTCCTAGATATGGATATGTCCATCAGCTATCTTTTGGTTGAATTTGTTCCAGAATTTTGTATAAAAAATCCTTTCCAAACATTGGAAGTTATCGAGATTAGGTTTTACCTCCACGGACCACTTTATAATACATGGGATGAAAACTCAATAAAGAAATACATTGTAGATATTTCTTTAAAATAAATATTATATTTTCCCAATTTGAGAAGCATTGGAGATACATCTACCCAATTAGTGTATAAATTTTTAAAATATTCTGGTAAAATTTTTACCGAAGGACCATAATAGATCCACCATTGTGCAAACCAATTTGGAATGCTTTGTTTAAAAGCATTTCAACAAATTCTTATAAACCATGAATGTTTTCTATTAGGATTTTCATATTGATAATCTCAAGAAGGAAATATCCCTCCTAAAAAATCATAATATGACTTTCAATAAAAGGTTTTCAACTTTAGAAAGGCAAGACCTAATCACAAATGAGGTAGATCAAAATCCTACCCCACCCGAAGAAGGATTTCTTCAGACTGTGGAAGCTGTAATCTAGCAGATATTTTATGCTAAGGTAACTCTTTTAATTAATTATAATTATAAAAAGGAGTTTACATCCCTCATTGATAGTGGGGCAGATTGCAATTGTATACAAGAAGGCTTAATACCTTCAAAATATATTGTGAAAACCACTCATGTTTTAAGAAATGCTAGTGGTCATAGAATGGGAGTTGAATATAAAATTCCCAAGGCCTATATTTGTAAAGACAAATCATGCATGCCAGAAACTTTCGTACTGATAAAAGATATCAGTGATGAAATTATTCTGGAAAAAACATGGTTTGTTCATATATCCCATTACTTGGTGGGATGTAAAAGGTGTTACTAGCACTTTTGATAATAAAGAAATAGAATTTTAATGGTGTTCACCACCCTATACTAGATTTATAAATCTAATAAAGGAAGAAATACTTTCCGAAAAAAGACAAGTTGATTTCTTGAAAAATGAAATTTGTAGTTTGATATTACTATGAGTCTATGTCTTGCGGCCTTAATATCATTGGGTGATTTTATTCTTATTTATGTAATTCATTCCATATTATACCAATAGACTAGTATGTTATAGTTCAACACTAAGTGTTTAGCCTATCATTTAGGCTAATTCGGAGTAAAGAAAATAAAATAAATAATAAAAAATTAAATTACCTTTAAGATGTAAGGACTGGACCAGTACTTGGAAATTTTTTAAAAAAATTATTAAGAGAGTAATATGATTACAGAGATAGTAGGAGAGTAGGTTGGTTTCTGAAAACCTGTTTTCTAACTAAGAAAGTGAGATCCTTTGATAGAGGATACTCAATGTAAAATGACAAAACTAAATTGGTGTTACTATTACAAATTGGCCTTTACTATTACAAAAGTGACCTTTACTATTCTTGCTTTATAAAAGCTAAACTTTATGAAAGTCCTCCGTCCATATGATGTTGTCCCCAATAATACATTTTGTGGGGTCTTGTAAATTATTTCATATTTTTTCCTTTCCGTTATTATTTACTAACTTGGAAGATTCTTCAAATGTGTCCTTGAATTTTTTTAGGTATTCATCTAGGTCGAGTTCATCATTACTCTGGATGCTCTGGGATTCCCCTGCTAGACAGTCCTCTTCATTTAAAAGCTACTTGTATTAAACCAATATGCATGAATCTATAAGATTCTCTGTAGGGAGCCAAATCATTTTCAGATAATAATCTAAAGGTAGCAGGATCATTATCAATAGTAATAGTCTCTTCAGTTGTTTTAACAATTTGTTTGAGACCCAATTTTTCAAAAGTTCCCATATGATATATCAATTTGGGTTGGACATTAGGAATTGTGGTTTTTACAAAAAACTTTGAAGGTATTAAGCCTTTTTAATACAATTAAAATGTGCCCTACTATCAATGAGGGTTTTAAACTCCTTTTAATAATTATAATCAATTAAAAAATTTACCTTAGAATAAATTTGTTGTTGTATTACAGCTTCCACAGTTTGAAGAAATCCTTCTTCGAGTGGGGTTGGATTCTGGGTAAGATTCCGCTCTACCTCATTTGTGATTAGGTCTTGCATTTCTAAAGGGTAACCCTTTTATCCAAAGTAATATTATGATTTTTTAGGAGGGATATTCCTTCTTGAGATAATCAATCTCTTCTTTCAGGTCTTAGGTTAGTGTCGGGACCTCAACCACCTTCTGTTTTTCGTTGAGAAGTCTTTGGACTTCTGTTATGGTATAAGGACCTTTTTTGGAGAGAATTTCCTATGGTTCCTTAGGAGAACTTGTGAAGGGTTGTCCATTCTCATTTCCCAGTAATTGAGATCTTAATGCAAGATCTTTTACAATTTCTAAGAGGGCTGCCAACTTGTCATTTTTAAGACATTAATTTCCAAATCTTGGAATTGAGAATAGATATTATAGAATACATCATCCTCTTCCTTTTTATTAAAAGGTTGTCCTTATTGACATGGTAGACTTTAGTCATCTGAAGATATATAATCTTCGTTGTGAACAACTTTGAGGTCTTCTTCTGTAAATGATTATTCTTCCTCTGCATCACTTTGGTCTGGGCTAGAATTTTTTGGAGAAGAATTAAGCAATATTTTGAATAAATATTATTTTATTTCCTCATATATCTTGAGGCTCTTTATTTTTTCTTTGACTTTGCAGTCTTTAGCAAAGTGGCCTACTCTACCGCATCTGTAACAAACATTTGGTTTTTTGGATTTGATAAAATCCTTTTTGGCTTTATAATCCTTTTTTCTTTTATATTTTTTTCTCTATTTTCTCAGTTTTCCTATTCTCAGAGACTTTTTTCTTCTTATGCCTATAAGGCTCTCTAGAACTCTTGGGGATATCAATAGCAAATTGTTCACATAATTCCCCTAGTTTTTGTCATTCATTAAGACGATATCTCTTAATTTGTTGATTTAACCTTATTTCATTACATAAGGATAGACCTTATTGAGTACATATATTAATTAACTTTCCATAAGTATACTCATCAAAGTTTATACTTAAGGAAGGTCCTTTGAGAGCCTTTCGAAATCTCTCAGCAAATAACATTTGAAGACCATTTATGAATTTGGACTTCTAGTGACAGTTATTACTCTCTTATAATTCCATGACACTTTACAATAATATATCTTAGTACCATCTAAAAGATGTAAGAGTCTTATATCACAGATTTTGAAGCATAGTCCTGATAGTCTCACTATTATCAGACCGTCTTCCTGAAAAATGTTCCATAATATAATGAACTAAGGTATAAACGAAATTGAGAACAGGTTTTCCTTGTTCTATCTTTACTACTTTCAAAACTTTTGCACACTAGTCTAAAGTGAGAAATTATCCCACCAGCCTAGCTGACCAGTAGATCCCGCAGTAATCATTTCTGCAATAACGTTATCATTATTCTTTTCAACCTTGAGAATTGTACTGTACATTAAAATTCGATGTACCACTGTAGAAATTTTCCTTCAGTAAAACCATCAGTGTTCTATTCATAGATTTCTTTAACACTGAAACTATTAGGAATCATCATATCATGTTCCTTTAACAGAACATCTTGGGGTGTTGGTCTTCGATAGTAATACATCTTTTGGACCGGTTTTCTCTCATATTTCTCTGAGATTTTATTAATCTCACTAGAACCTATTTCGTTGTCCTTGATTCTATTATCACTGTGAATAGGATTAATTTTTAATCCACTAAATTTTTCTACTAACTATTTTTATATATTACCTAAGTTGCTGCCTAGCTTAAAGTCCCTAATATTAGGGGAGGCTAGATACTAGTAGTAGCAATAACAACTTGATCCTTTTTCTTTGTATTACTAAGCTCCAAACTCTTTAATTCAGATAAAATCTTATCAATTTTATCGTGTATGGAGACAATTGGTTCACCCAATATGCTCATATAAATATTAACATGATTTTGGTATTTCAACATAATGTTAACATGTTGAGCAGTAATAAGAGTTATATCATTGTCAAGCAATTTAGCAAATGCAGTAAAATATACTACCTTATTATCTTTTTCAATTTGAAAAGATTGTTAAGGAGGAAAGACTGATGTGGTGATCTCACCAGTAGTCAATTTGTAATTTTTTGTTAACATGGAGATATAACTATCCACATATTTTGCCATAAACCAAGGAACAAAAGCAATAATTTTACTATGGACAAAATATCTTTATAAAATTCTTCTTGTAAGAAATTCTTTTCTTCTTTATTAAAGATTTGAGAAAACCATTTTCTAAAAAGTTCCCATCTTGGTTTAAAAAACTCATCTGAGATTCTTTTTATTGCCGATGATTTCAAACTAAAATCAATTTTGTTTTGATTCACTTTAAACCTGTGGGAAAATCTATTTCGAATTCAGTTGGATCTATATCAGGAATAAAATTAGCAATATTATCTCTATCTAATCTAATATTATTAAATCTAGTGCTTTCTCTTATTTGAGAAGTAAATGCTCTAGATGGAGAATTAACAATATAATCAACAGGAGAAATATAAAAAGATGTTGACCTAGTTAATCTAGATGCAACACTCATATTGTCAGCTCTATTTCTTAGAGGCATAGGATCAGAGAATCGGATTTTAATAGTACTATATGTGGTATGTTCTACCTCTGTAATTTCACTATTAATATTATCCTGAGGAGAAGCTGCATCCTCAAGAATCCATTTTTGGGGAAAATTAATTTTATCCCATTTAATAGGTCGCCTAGTAATAAATTTGGATCCTACCAAAATCAGTCTCTATAAGAATAGTCTCATTCTTAAATTGTACTGTAGATCAACATTCGATGTACCACTGTAGAAATTTGTCTTTCAGTAAAACCATTTATGTTCCATTCATAGATTTCTTTTCCACTGAAACTTGTAGGAATAATCATATCTTGTTCCTCTAATAGAACATCCTGGGGTGTTGGTCAAGGATAGTAATATATCCTTTGGATCGATTTTCTTGCATATTTCCCTGAGATTTTATTAATATCGCTAGGACCTGTTTCGTTGTCCTCAATTCTGTTATCACTGTGAATAGGATTAATTTTTAATCCACTAAATTTTTTTCTAATAATTTTTCTATATTATCTAAGTGGCTGCCTAGATTAAAGTCCCTAATATCAGGGGGAGGCTGGATACTAGTAGTAGTAATAACAACATGCTCCTTTTTTATAGTATTATAAGCTCTATACTCATTAATTCAGATAAAATCTTATCAATTCTATCGTGTATGGAAACAATTTGTTCACCCAATATGCTCATATAAATATTAACATAATTCTGTTGTTTCAATATAATATTAATATGTTGAGAAGTATCTTTCTCAAGCAATTTAGCAAATGCATTAAAATATACTACCTTATTATCTTTTTCAATTCGGAAAGATTGTTGAGGAGGAAATACTGATGAGGTGATCTGACCAGTAGTCAATTGGTAGATGCAACACTCAGATTGTCATCTCTATTTATTAGAGGCATACGATTAGAGAATCTGATTTTAATAGTACCCCAATGGTCTATTCTACCTTTGTAATTTCACTATTAATATTATCCTTAGGAGGAACTGCATCCTCAAGAATCCATTCTTTGGGAAAATCAATTTCATCCCATTTAATATGTCATCTAGTAATAACTTTAGACCTACCAAAATTAGACTCTATAGGAATAGTCTCATTCTTAAATTCTATCATTTTACACATGGAATTTAAAGTATAAAGAGGTTTATAGTAAATTTTATAACAAATACATATAACCTTAGTACCTGGCATATAATTATAACCATACAATTTTACACTCAATATTAAAGAATTTAAAGAATTCTCATCATTCAGAGATATCTGCAAATTTGGATAAGCATTAAAATAAACAAGGGCATAAGTCAAGCTTGTTTGAACAGTCCCTATAAGAGACTTTTTCCAATCTTGGTTTCTACCATCTCGTAAAGCTGCTATAAAGCTTTTAGGTAGACCTCTTAAAGTTAATGTCTTCAAAGAAACTTGTATTAAATCAATATGCATAAATCTATAAGATTCTCTGTAGGGAGCCAAATTATTTTCAAATAATAATCTGAAAGTAGCATGATCATTATCAACAGTAAGAGTCTCTTCAGTTGTTTTAACAATTTATTTGAGACCAAATTTTTCAAAAGTTCCCATTTGATATATCAATTTGGGTTGGACTTTAGGAATTTTCCATTTATTAATTAGATCCAATTGTTGTGACATATTTTATTCTTTTTTCTGTTATTTTTAATAGTAGTTTGCTTCCTCATGCTATTCATGAAAAAGATGTGTTGAACGTATAACGCCTGTTACTACTGATACTCCATGGCTCTTATACCAAGTAAGGACCGGATCACTTCAATGATATTTCAGGAATATTTACAAGTAAAGCATAAACTCATAGTTATAACTTTAATTTAAAACGGGTCCAAAACACAACCTTAAACGCCTCTCTTGGCTTCAACAAGCCTTTCAACTGGACCTCCGGCATAAATCCTGAATCATAGCTATTACTGTGAGTCTATGTCTTGCGACCTTAATATCATTGGGTGATTTGATTCTTATTTATGTAATCCATGCCATATTATACCAGTAGCCTAATATGTTATAGTTCAACACTGAGTTTTTAGCCTATCATTTAGGCTAATTCAGGGTAAAGAAAATAAAATAAATAATAGAAAATTAAATTACCTTAAGATGTAAGGACCGGACCAGTACTTGGAAATTTTTAAAAACTTATATTAAGAGAGTAATATGCTTTTAAAAGTTTATTCACTGATTGGGTAGAAGTATCTCCAATGCTTCTCAAATTGGGAAAAGATAATATATATTTTAAAGGAATATCTGCAATGTATTTATTTATTGAGTTTTCCATCTCATGAATTATGAAGTGATCCGTGGAGGTAAAACCTAATATCGATAACTTCCAATGTAAAAGTATCTCCAATGCTTCTCAAATTGGGAAAAGATAATATTTATTACTACTTTTCTTTGAGAGTGCTTAGTGCCCACTCATCTGGAGTAAAATTCTTCTTGATAATAATTTTGAAAAAACTATAATCTTTTCCTATATTAGTATCCGTATAAAAGTGCTGAATTTCAGCTAACCCAGTCTGAGATAATATAGTCTCAAAATGCATCCAGTATTTTTATGCAATAGTGGTATAGGATGTATTATCCTAATATTGTTGCATTAGCTTCCATGGATCATCTCTTCATCAGAGATCAATTTGTTCTAAGATAGTATGACTTCATCATCTTTTACAATTTCTACAAGGGCTGCCAACTTGTTATATTATGTTATATTATGTTATATTATGTTATATTATGTTATGTTATGTTATGTTATGTTATGTTATGTTATGTTATGTTATGTTATGTTATGTTATGTTATGTTATGTTATGTTATGTTATGTTATGTTATGTTATGTGATGTTATGTTATGTTATGTGATGTTATGTTATGTTATGTGATGTTATGTTATGTTATGTTTTGTTATGTTATGTTATGTTATGTTATGTTATGTTATGTTATGCTATGTTATGTTATGCTATGCTATGTTATGTTATGCTATGCTATGCTATGCTATGTTATGCTATGCTATGCTATGCTATGCTATGTTATGTTATGCTATGCTATGCTACGTTATGTATGTTATGTTATGTTATGTTATGTTATGTTATGTTATGTTATGTTATGTTATACTATACTATACTATATTATATTATATTATATTATATTATATTATATTATATTATATTATATTATATTATATTATATTATATTATATTATATTATATTATATTATATTATATTATATTATATTATATTATATTATATTATATTATATTATATTATATTATATTATACTATACTATATTATATTATATTATATTATACTATATTATATTATATTATATTATATTATATTATATTATATTATATTATATTATATTATATTATATTATATTATATTATATTATATTATATTATATTATATTATATTATATTATATTATAGTATAGTATAGTATAGTATATTATAGTATATTATATTATATTATATTGGAGGATTTCCCATACCAAACTGTCCACAAAAATCACCTAATTGGGTTTTTTCTCTAATTCTATCTAGCTTAATTTGTCTAGATAGTTTCAATTCATTACAGAGTTTTAGACCTTCTTCAGTACAAGATGCTAGAAGTTGGCCATAAGTGAAATCTGTCCAAGGGATTGCACCATATTGACCCTTGATGTCTTTTCTAACTCTTTCAGCGAAAAGTGGTGGAAGGCCATCTACAAATCTAGCCTTCCAATGTTCAAGTCTAGATTTGGGCCGATCCATGACCCTAGAAAGAAAAGTGTCTTTATACCATCTAAATTCGCCCAAATGTCTACACCTTAGACTATACCATTAATAGGATCTCACTAGGCTAGGGTATGCCACTCAGCCTGCCAGACCAATGTAACAATATCGGATTACGCCAAAGTCAGAAAACCGAACCAAAGCACCAACCGAATTATAAAAGAATTTCAAATAGTTTAATGACTGTATGGAATCTTTTATCCAAACAAGGGGCCTGTCAAAGATTTAATAGCCTTATGTTAAACCCATGTGTCTAGAAGTTCGAATTGTGCAAAAGTCACCCTTTTCGCATCAGTACAACGGGCTAAAGAGGCACAACTTACTAGACGTAGTCATAGAGACAAAGCTAACATAAGTTTATAAAACTCGACTGTACCACCATTTTGGAACCAAGTCAAGAAACTATAGAAAAATTTCTTCATATTTTGATAGACTCTGGATCTTTCATAGTTACTATGTAAACGAAGTTAGATCTTCAACATAGGTATAAGAAGCTTTTTAGCTGGACATAGTCACGGCTGGACGAGGAAAAAAGTTGTATTAAAAGTACAACCAAAAAGAGAAATAAATAGTACCTTAGATTTGGCCGGTTGCAAGGCCTAAACAGTAATAAATGGTGACTAATGCCCTTTATTTATCTTCTAAATATATTACAAGAGAGTAGAAGAAGAGAGAAGAGAGAGCTAGAGAGAGAAACTGAAGGAAAATTTCTAAAACTTATGCCTCTCTAACAAGAATAAGGCATCTATTTAAAGAAAAAAAAAGAATCTTGCATAGTATATAGTGGGGTCCTGTGCACAGTATTTTTAATAAAACAAGCATAGTAAGAGTTCTTTAATAATTTTAGCTGTCACTTCATGCTTTTTAGATGGGGCCTGGGGGCCTGTTGTTTATCACACTTTGTCTTTTCCCTTTTTCTTTAACTGATAGAGAAGGGCTTCAGTTTGTTCTAATTTTTCATTTGTGAGGATATGTGCTGAAGGTAGTGGTTGAGAATCAAGAATATTTTCTTCATTTTCTGATTCTTCACTTGTGATGCTTTTCATGGATGTATCTGAACTTTGTTCCACTATTTTTAATAATTTATTTTGTACTTCGGCTAGATATCTTTCAATCATTTCTAGCTTATTTCCTTTGTGGACAGAAATTCTTCTAGAAATATAATTTAGACCTTTATCATCAACAATTTCTTTTCTTGGAGCCTGAGCATTTTCGACGTTTTTTCGGATAATGCTTTCGCAAAGTTCTTTGCCATAAGGGACCTTTTTAATTGGGTCAATACGAAGCAGTTTGTCCCAGAAGTTACAATAAAAGACCCTATATAGTCCTGGAATTTGTTCTTTGGTGAATTCGAATTCTATATCCCACTTGTGAATCCAAGGAATTGAGAATTCTATAAAAAAAAAAAGTACATTTAATCAATGGTGTCTAATTTACAGACATGTTCTGAAAGATATAATTCGATTAAAAATGGTGAATGTTTTTTCCATTCTTGGTAGAGGTGAAGATATTCTGGTGGCAGAATTTTGACTGTGGGGCCATGGCATGACCACCATTGGACAAACCAATTGGGTATTTGATTTACAAAGACTTTTGTACAAACATTAAGAAACCAAGTATGTTTGTGTTTAGAATTATTGTAATAAAGTGTTTGGGTAAAGGCTTTAATATAATCCCAGTAAGTAAAAGAAACTTTAGAATCTTTCATGGTTAAATATCTTTCAGCCATGTAGGTTATTCCCCAATCTTCAATAGACAGGAGTTTTTTAATCACTATCTTAGAATAACCATGCACATATTCAGTTGTTACTTCAGCCAATTAATGGTGTTATATTTCTGCGCTGCCAGTTGCAACCAATATATTTTCATAATAAGATCTTGTTTTAAATTATTCTCCTTTAAAATAGAGATGAGTTAATAAATGTTTTTGGAGTAATCTCCATGGATCTCCTTGTTTGCATATTTGAGAATTTTCAACAAGGAGTATTAATTCCCTTTCCTTGAGCTTTTCATAATTAGGCCTATCGGCAGTATTTTCTGAAGTAATGGCTGCAAATGAATCAGCCTTTTTAGCAGACATATAAGATTGTATTTGTTCATACAAAGGATGATCTTCTGGGATATCATCCAGAAAAATTGAAGGGCTTATATTTTGAGTTTTTTCTGAAGATGATTGTTCTGCAATATGCTGAATTTTTGAATTTATTAAGCTCATATTTCCTCTTTGTAAGACAGGGAAATTTGAAGAGCTTGAAGCATAAGATGAAGATGAGGATCCTCTTTCTCTAGTGTTTTGATATTGGCTTCTGCCGCTGTTTCCTCTTCCTCGAACCACCAACCATGGAGGGTCGGTACCCATATTACTATATAAAGTAATCATTGATCAGTATACCAAGCCAAATATTCAAATAAATCTTCATAAAGTGTATCCGTTGTAATAAGACTAGTAATGACTTTTCTCAGAATAAGCATGTGCATGTCAGCATTCAGAGGAATTGCCTTTATAAAAGTGATTAGAAATTTGTGAGAGAAGAAATGAACGAAGAGATTCATTATTGCTTTTGGATCCTAAAAGAATAGGGAGTGATGTAAAGATTAATCACTTAAGTCAATATCAAACCAGTAGATATTATCGTCATGGAATTCGTTGATGTTAGAGATAAATTCTTCTTCAATTATTTTATGAATGAGAGTTTATAATATCACATAATGAATATCTTCATTCAAATGAATACATTTAATAATAGTAATAACCATTTTATCAGAGAGATAGTACGTATAAAAATTCATTGGTTGTTCAAATATTCTCTAGAGAGAAAATTGGGAAAAGAATTTTCACTTCCTTTTTTATATTTAATCATAAAGTCAAAAGGGGCTAGCTGAACCTGCCACCTGGCAAAAATTAATTTAGAAGCATCATGTTTAAAATCTTTATCAAACATGTATTTTACAGATTGAGCATCAGTTCTGACTATAAACTTTTGGTTATACAAATCATCTTGAAACTTTAAAACACATTTAACAATATTTAACATTTCATAGGCCACAGTGGCGTACTTTTTCTGACTTTCAGACCATTTTCCCGAAAGGAATCTAATAAAACGTTCAGTATTATCCTGGGGATTTACTTGTTTAAGCATTCCACCATAACCAATATTGGATGCATCGGTCTCGATGATTTTTAACCAATCAGGGTTGGCTAAAGTTAAACAAGGAAGAGTTTGAACTCATTTTTTAATTAATTTAACGAGATCACTGTGGACTTGAGTCCAAGATTTTTTATAATCCTTCTTTAGCCTATCATACAACGGGGCTAAATCCCTAGACAGATTTTTATAAAAAGGGGAAATATAGTTAAGACTTCCAAGAAATCTCTACAACTGAGTTTTATCAGTAATAATATCAGAAAATTTTTCAGAAAAATCCAAAGTTCTTTGTATGGGCTGAATAGTGCCTTGCGAAATATTATGTCCTAAAAACCGAACATTCGTCTGAAACAAGCTCATTTTTGGCTTAGAAATAACCAAACCATTTCTTAAAACAATTTGTTTGAACTTATTTAGGTGTTTAAAATGTGATTCTCGGGTTTTTTAGAACACAAAAATATCATCAATATAGACAATTATATATAAAATCCATATAAGGATTAAATATGTCATTAATAATTTTTTTGAAATTCAGAAGGAACATTTTTTAAACCAAATGGCATACCATTCCATTCATATTGTCCAAAGGGGACGTTAAAAGCAGTTCTATAAGTATGATTTTTATCAATTTGAATTTGCCAATAACCAGATTTAAGGTCAAATTTAGAAAATATGTTGGCATCATATAGTCTAGAAAACAAGTCTTTTTTATTAGGTATTGGGTACCTAATCCATTTTAAAACTTTATTCAGGGGTTTATAATTAATGACTAGTCTAGGCATACCATGCTCCTGCTCAGCAACATTATTAACATAGAAGGCAGTACAAGACCAAGGGGATTTTGAGGATTTTATAAGACCCTTTTTCAAGAGACTATCAATCTTTCTTTTACAGAATTCTACTAACTCTGCATTCATTTGGCAGGGCCGAGATTTTGTGGGTATTTTGTCTTCACTGAAACCATCTTCATAAGGAAGAGAAACAATATGTTTGTTGCGATCCCAGAAGCCATTTGGGTGATCAGCACAGATATCAATGGTCAATTGATCAGAAATTATTTTTATTTTTTCTTGGACTTTTACAGACTTCATTGACTCATGAATATTTATACTCATTATTTCCAATTGTAAGAAATTTACCTGCCTTTGCTTCATACTAATTAGAGCATTTATATCTCTTGTTACAGGATCAATAACAAAAGGATAAGAAATTTCTTTATTTTTATAAGTAGCTTTAAAACCAGTCGCATCAATATGTGTATAAGGATAAATAGCATTTATAAAAGGTGTTCCTAAAATAATAGGAGGATATAACTGGTTTTTTACCAAAAAAAAGAAATGTGGAATGCAAATTTTATTTCGACATATATGAGTATTAGGCATTTTATAGTTAATATCAAGTTTATGACCAGATGCAGACTTAATTATGTGGGTAGTTTTTTCAAAATATCTGGTTGGAATCAAACCTTCCTGAATACAGCTGGCATCAGCACCACTATCAATCATAGCTATATTAGTGATGAAAAATTCGTTATTAATTAATAAAGTGCAATTTATATATCATTTATGAGCAGTAACAATTTGCATCATACCCAAGAAATAATAATTCTTTGAATCTATTTTTTGAACAATATTATCAATATTTTGAGAATTTTCAAAATCCATTTCTTTCCCTTTAGAATTAGAAGAAGTAGTATTTTTAGAAATGTTAGAAATATCTTCTTCAATTTTCAAAATCCTATGATCTAAGACCATCTAATTTTGCTTTAAAGAGATAATTTCCTTCTTTAACTTTTCAACTTCTGTTTTCAAATCATCAAAAGTTGTATCTCTTCCCGGATTTTGACTAATAACGAGTCTTCTATTAACTTTGGAAATAGAATAAGTCATAATATCAATATCAGAATCAGTATTTTTCTTGACATATTTACTATTGGTAGGTTTAGTATTATGATAACGCTCAAACTACAGCTCTCGTAGGAGTGTAAGCGGTCGTTGTCAAATATATAACCCAACTGGGTTGGGTGTCGAATCCCACAGGGAATACTCGGTCACTAAGTATGCAACGATTAGTAGACTTTTGGTGAAAGTTCTGCGGAAAAGGGGGGATTTAATTGTAGCGTGAATTAAGAGTATCAAAGTAACAAAGAAAAACGGAATGTTTAGTAGGTTTTAATCAATGAGAGTTGTAAGTTAGGGTTATCTCCACCTTATGAGTTCTACATATCTATTGGCTATGAGTTATGCGGAATTCATACATGCATGCGCTTATAGAGATTCGTATTCTATGGTAAATCCTAGCGTCTTTCGACCATCAAGGATTATATCACTTTAACTCTTTCAAGCTTAAAGCGTATACTAATGGTACGAATTCTTCAAGAGGTTAATCCAGTTACACACTAACTTTTAAATAGGGGTTAGTAGCCCTATTTCCTTGTCATTCTCTCTTTTCCAGACATGTAACTTTTCTTTCGAACAAGTTAATGCTATACTGGCGTATTCTATATGTTTGCAACCACAAGAATTCAATTAAGATGAAGAGAGTAATGATATAAGCAGCATACGTATCAAGAATTCACAAACTCATAGTAACAGATAGTATCTCATAAGGCTTCCATAACCCTAACAGAGAAGTTTAGCTACTCATAATTGTGAAGGAAAACCACGAGGATATCATCATACCAAAGCAATAACAATATCACGATAAGGAAGTATTGGCGTCACTTGTGGCGTGAATTCTTTGCTAGTAGCATTTTTCTTGTTGTGAAAATTAAAAGTCGAATACATGAATAATAATGTCAACAATGTATTAACGAATGGACTGGAAGGAATCGTAAGTAGTAAGAAAGAATGGGGAGGAACGAGTGTGTGTTGAAAAGTTCAGCAAAATAGGGTTTTTATAACACCCATATCCCATTCCTACTAAGCTACTGCATACTTGTCCTAATCCTACTAGGTTACTGCATCCTTGTCCTAATCCTACTAAGTTACTGCTGATCCTCAAGTCTTTAGAAATGTTGTTTTTTCCCGGGACAAGTTCTCCATGCATCACTTTCAGTCCACAAGCTTCCAGAAGTTGCCTTCCTTCTTTCGTGAAGTTTCCTTTGGCGTTCAACAGTTCATAAAATGCTGAAATCTTCATCATAAATACCTGAAATCTTGTTAATCACGTTGGTTAGCTCACTTATAGGAAAATGGACTAAAAGTGCAGGAATTATATATTTTGTCCTCAAAACTTAGCTAAAATATGGGTACATTAAGGTGCTTTAGGCGTGTAAATACGCCTATCATCAACACCCCACACTTAAAGCTTTGTTCGTCCTCGAACAATATATCATGTCCATATAAACATCTACTTAGGGTTTCACAGTAACAGCTCAAAATATTCATCAAGACAGGCACAACAATTATTAACAAAGAGTAGTTTTCTAATCACTTCTAGAAACAATTCAACCTCCAACATAGACTCGTGATGATGGTTAATTCGTATTCAAAAGTTAAGGCACAAAGAATCATACAAGACTACCCAAAACTCGTCAACCATGTGTGTCTCATATAAGATATTACCCATAATCACTCACAAGTATTGCATTTTTCGGAACATGGGTATAAGATTCTCCTTGCTCTCACTCTCAAAACGAATTCATATGTTGCAACTGATGACCATATGCTTGCCCTTAGTGTAATGTTCCACTAATATCAGAATGCTAAGCTTAGGATCAAATAGGTCTTTTACAGGTTGTAATGTAGGCTAAGGGACGGGTAGGACTATTTTGGCCAGAAATAGTGACTATGTTCCTAAGCGCTTTAATACATCACATTATGCCATTAACACTCTCTTTTAATCAACCTTGCTACCTTTCTTTCATCTCTCACCCCTTTTCACCTATTTTTCCATTCAAACATAACTATCTTTTTATTTAATCATAAACACACTTTATCTTTTTATTTTTCTATTTCTTTTTCTTTTCTTCTCTATAGCACACCTCTTATGATAGCCACTCTTTTTCATAACAAATTCAAGCACCAATACACTCTAAGGCATCACTCTCACCCAATTTCCTCTTATTTTGTCACATGACTTTACAATTTAAAGCACTTAGGAATTTGGATCAAATTATGGTCTTGAAAAAAAATAGATAGGCTTACATATGAGGCTGTCAAAGAAAAATGGCTAAAGGCTCAAAGGGGGTTAACTAAGATAATGTCCATGGGTAGGAAAGAAGGTAAACAATCACAGGCTGCCAAAGAAATGCCTAAATCATCTCCTAAACTCACACTCTTTATTTCTCTTTACACACACACCAGGAAAGTTCTAGCATCAGTCTCAACACAGAATATACTATAACCTCACACACACAAGGCACATGGTAAACTTTATTGGGAGTAGTATAGACTCTTGACCCAACAGATAAAGGAAATAAACCACACACTTATCACACAGTGAGTCACACTTAGAGCCTAAATGTCTCAACAGTAATGATTTTAGCACAAACTCTTGTCATAATACCATGCCGCTTATCAGAACAATTTCATGCAAAATAAAAAAAATTCTACTAACTACTAACTAAATCAAACAAACAAACATAAATAAATGCAAATGCAGATAAAGAAGTATAACATACAAATACCAGCACCCCACACTTAGACGGGACACACTGCCCTCAGTGGAAAATAAATGAGAAGAACCTGATTAGTCGGACTCATCCTCTATGTCTGGGGTCATACCCCCTACATCGGAATCATCATCAGAGTCGTCGTCATTAAAGTTCTCCTCCACGTTGGAGTCTGGCATTCGTTGATCATCATCGGTTGGCATGTCGTCATCAAGAGGTTCCTCAAAATATACACCTACTCCACACATAGCCCTCGCATGCTCATTCATTGGGTAGTCATAATCTAACTGTTGGAGCTCTGCAGCAGTTGGGACACGGCCCCCGGTCATCATGGTAAACCTCGTCATGCCATATAAATGGCGGAAGAAGCTTTCGTCGTGAGCATGTCTTTCTGCAGTGGTTAGGTTGACGTCATGCATGGATTCATCATCTTTAACCTTTGTGAGGTCAACCTTCTTCGGGTTCTGTGGAAGCTTATGATCTGCAGGTTCCTCCTCGATGTCCTTCTTCCTCAATATCACAGTCAACAGATTGCCAAAGCTGAAGTGGGACCTCTTGTGCAGCCTGGCCTTAAGCATTGAAGATCGAATAATCGCCCTAATATTGATGGGGATGTTCGTCATCAAGGCGTACACCAAGAACACTCTATCACGTGTGATCTTTGTGTACTGTGACCCTGGAATCAGGAAAAAATTGACTATCCACAACCATATCCGAGCTTTTCTGTTCAAGGAGGCATACAGGAAGGTATTGTGCCAACCAGTATCCTTGTGACGACTCCACCGTGCCATTGATCTTGTTCCGTATAGTGTGTGTCTGATTGCCCTGAATGGAGGTCTGCAATAAAGCTCCTTGAGTGGTGATGGATCTACAGATGGCAGACCTAGAAAAGAGTTGAAGAATTCTGTATTCAGTTGCAAGACTTGTCCCCGAATCTTTACTTCACTCCCTGTAGTCTTTGGGGACCAATTGGCATAGAACTCACGTGTTAGATCAAGATTACATTCTCCCATATCTCGTAAAATGAAGTCAAGATGTAGCGCCATGAGTTTAGCCAAGATGCGAGGTTCTTTCTTTTCTAGGCTCTCTTTTTGTATCAACTCCAGGTTAACATATTTTTTTTACTTTATTGTTCTTGTACCACTCCTTTGCTTCCTCCTCTAGGACCCATTTTATCCCGAACATGCGGCGAGGTATTTGCAGCGAGGAGGATTCAGCTTGCTCTTTTTGTCCCCTTTTCTGGCCTTTCTGTGAGGTGGTTGCTTTGTCTTTTCCTTGGCGTGCTTTTGGTGCCATTGTACCTGCGATTAAAATAATAGTCATGTTAGATTCATCTCGGTAGATACAATCGACAAACAAACAGTGGTGATACCACCCCACACTTAAGTTGTTGGCACAGACTAATTAAGTGAGTGATGTCGACTACTCAGACTTCATCGTCATACATTTGGGCGATATGTTCCAACAATATGTTCAGCACAGTCATACTTTCATGTCGTCTTAACTATCCTTTCCAACTCTATTTCATGTAATCTTGATCATACTTTCATGTTTAGATTAATGCACTTTTTGAACAAGACTACTTCATAGAGATCATATCAAGTTATAGCATAGAAATAATCACAACATCTCATGCTTGTATTCAATCATGATCTTTATCTCGATGAACGAGTCATTCAAGCATTCAAGCATTCAATTTTGAAGATTATGCAATTAACTTCACCATGTCGACTCCGCAAAAGTATGACAGTGTATAACAATCAAATACAAGTCGGAAAAAAATCAAGAACACCCACACGTATTCTTTCACTCAACGAGATGTATCATATCTAACCAATCACATTCAAATCACCAACACTACTTCAAGATTTAACAATTTATTATAGGCGTAGTGGTGTAGTACTTTACGGAATATAAAAGAAGAGCAAAGAAGTACTTACTTGGTTGATGGCCTCAGAAGATGTTCTTGCAAAGTTAAAAGAGCAAAAGGAAAATTTTTGAGAGATTTTGGAGAGGTAGGCGGCGCTTAGGTTAAATTTGCAATGCATTTTTGTTCTAAGACTAAGGTTCTATTTATAGGACAAGCTTGGGTCGGGTTTTGACCCATTTGGAATCGGATTAGGAGACCAAAAAGTGAGCATAGGCGGCGCCTAATGCTTTGCCTATGCTTGGCATAGGCGGCGCCTTTTGCAAAGCCTAGTTGAGTATAGGCGGCGCCTATGCTATGGCATTGTTAGGCATAGGCGGCGCCTATGCCATGGCATTCTAGATTCAGAGACAAAAGGCTTTTGCATAGGCGGCGCCTATACTATGGCATTGTTAGGCATAGGTGGCGCCTATGCCATGGCACTCTAGATTCAGAGAGCTTAGGCCATAGCATAGGCCTTTCCTTGTTCGTTGCCTAGATTTACATAGTCCTTGCCTTGTTCGTTGCCTAGATTTTCATAGGCAATGCCTAACTCATAGCCTTTGTTCTTTCATTCCAAACTTACCACCTTCGACATGAAACACTTCCAAATCAACATTTGAAACCAATCTCCTCCTTTATACCTCTTGCACCTACACTTACTCAAAAATAACAAAAACGATAAGAACGATGGGTTGCCTCCCACCAAGCGCCTTAGTTTTGGTCGTGGCTCGACTACAAAACAAACTCCTAGTAAAACAAAACAATTAAAGATGATGGGTTGTCTCCCATCTAGCGCTTGATTTATTGTCGCGGCACGACATAGCTTATCTCGATTAGTTAGACTTCATCGAGATAGATGGTGCATCATTTTCTGAATGGATTCAGACGACGCTGGTGCTTACTTGTGGGCATGCAATCTCCTTTGAGATAAATCTTGTGCATACATATCCCAAGAGGGATACATATTATATCATCAATAGACCACCCAATGTCTCTCTTGTACCTCTTTAGAGCAGAGATGAGAGCCTCTACGTGTTGTTCACCTAAATCAGCTGCAACACTCACCGAAAGTGTATTTCCACTTCCCAAGAACGCATACCTTAGGTGACTGGGGAGCTCTTTTGATTCTAGCGCTGGTATCTCTTCAATGGAAGTCTTCGCTGTTGGTGAAGATTGATTCTTAAGATCAAGGCCCAACTTCTTAGGATCATGAGAATAGGACCTTATTCCTGTTAGAGCACAAACGGTTTCATCATATTCTTCAGCCTCCTCACACTCAAAATTCAGCAGCACATCAGATAGTGACTTAACAGTAAGCTGCTTCTCTACAGATAATTCTTTCTTATCCTCAAAATAAACATCATCTACTGAGAACACATTCATATCGCTGGGCTGCTTCATTACTTTGCATACATCAAAACGGACCACTTCGTCATTCAACAGAAATAAAAGCTCATCAGCTCTTAAATCAATCAGCACACTTCCAGTTGTGAGGAAAGGGCATCCCAAGATTATGGGAACTTCAGAATCCACCTCGCAATCCAAAATAACAAAGTCTGCAGGAAAGATGAAGGTGGAAACCTTCACCAACACATCATTCAAGATACGCACAGGTTGTTTTACCGACCTATCTGCCATCATAAGCCGCATATTGGTTGGTGTAGGGTCACCTAACCCCAACTTCCTGTAGATGGATAGTGGCATCAAATTGATGCTAGCACCCAGATCACACAATGCCTTGGCAAAATCCAACGATCCAATCGTGCAAGGGATAGTGAAAGCACCAGGATCTGCCTTCTTCTGAACTAGTGATCTTGTGGCAATCGCACTGCAATGAGGAACATCATCTGCCAGCTCATAACTTACTCCCCGCTTCTTTGTCAACAGGTCCTTCATGAATTTAGCATACCCAGGCATTTGTTCCAGCGCCTCGACCAAAGGAACATTAATAGTCAGCTGCTTCAACATAGTCATGAATTTACTGAACCTGGTATCATCAGCTTTCTTCTTCAGTCTCTGCGGAAAAGGTGGTGGTGGAAGGGGAATTGTTTTCTCCACCACTTCCTTTTTATCTTGCTTTTGATTATCAACTTTTTCAAGAGTGTCGTCAGCCTTCTTCTTCAGTCTTTGAGGAAAAGGTGGTGGTGGAAGGGGAATAGTTTTCTCCACCACTTTCTTTTTATCTTGCTTCCAACTATCAATCTTTTCAGGCTGCAGACGTCTAGGGGTGACGTCATGAACACACTCTTCAGCTTCTTCGGCCTCTTCACATTCTGCATCAATAACATTATCCGCTATATCATTAACTACCTGCTTGCCTTTAGATGGATTTTCCAACACTTTACCACTTCGGGTAGTAATAGCCATACACGATCCATCATTCCTCGGATTTTGCACTGTGTCGCTAGGTAGTGTTCCAGCTTTTCTTTGATTGAATGCCGCTGAAAGTTGACTCAATTGCTGCTCTAGTTGCATTATTGCAGTAGAATGCAAGTCAACCAATTGATTTATTGAAGACAAATCGTTCTTCACCTCATTCACTCCCGTATTAGTTGCCTCTACTCCCTTCAACAGCTTCGCCATCATATCTTCCATCGACATCTTCCCAGATCCAGATGCCACAGCCTCACGGTTTCCAAGAGGAACATACAAACCACTCCTATCAGTCTTATTCTTCCAACCTCCTTGATCGTGGTCCTTGTATCCAGATTTATCATAATAGTTCCGACCTTGATTTCCTTGGGCATTGCCTCAGAAACCCCCTGATTATTTAAGTAGTTGGCTTCTTCCTCTGAATCGGATTCCTCTCTTCCTTTTGATTTAACCGCTTTGACTTTTTCGGTCTTCCCTGATAATAGATGCTTTGTAAGAAGATCCATCTATGTTTTCATGTGCGCCATATCTTGATCGCATTCCTCCTCTCTTTGTATTTGTTCTGCAGTCATGCCAATTAATGTGGTAGAGTTTGCTACCTCTGAATCCCTGGTATGCCAAGCTCTACTTTTCTTTGTCATTCGGTCTAATATATCACTTGCCTGAACAAACGTGAGGTCCATGAATGATCCTCCATCCGCATTATCCACCACTGGCTTAGTTACCGAATTCAAGGATCTGTATAATATCTCCATCAAGTGGACATTGGTCATATGATGGTTTGGGCACCTCATAAGCTTCTTCTTGAATCTCTCCCATGTTTCGTAGAGAGCTTCAGTTGGAAGCTGTCGGAAGTTGTTGATCTCATCTCTCAACTGTGCTCTCTTGGATGGAGGAAAGAATCTTTCTAGGAAAGCGTCTTTCAATTGTCTCCAATTAGTGATAGAATCAGGAGTCAGCCCATTCAACCATAGAGTTGCCTCCCCAGATAGAGACAATGGAAATAAGCGCAGCCGAATTGCATTCTGTCCAACGCCTAGATTGTCGAATGACTTGCATGTAGAGATGAAGTTGATCAGATGCATATTCGGATCATCGCCTGCAAGTTCACCAAATAATCCCTTGAGCTGCAATAGTTGAATCATGGTGCTGGTGATATTGAACTTTGCTCCAGGTGCCAAGGGTGGAGGAATAATAGCTCCTGTAGCACCAGCTCCATCCAGATTATCATCATCATTATCAAAAGGAATCTGCATAGCTTGGCGATCAGGCCTCAGTCTAGCTTGGTGATCTCTCCTCTGCATGGGTGCTGCCACTTCATCTGCACGCCTAGGATTCAGTAACTCATCATCACCCAAGTCCTCATCATCAGGATTTTTTGCCCGACCTGGGTTATCAATATTCTGTTGATGCACTTGAGAAGCTGCCAGTGCAGCTAGTCTAGCCTGCTCCTGTTGAGCAGCCCTTCTATCAATGTCACGATGTGCATCCATTCTGCCAATAAGTTGAGGTTCAGGATTTGTGGGTAATAATGGTTGACCTGAACTTCGAA
The DNA here is from genome assembly GCA_030864215.1 of Capsicum pubescens. Classification (NCBI taxonomy): domain Eukaryota; kingdom Viridiplantae; phylum Streptophyta; class Magnoliopsida; order Solanales; family Solanaceae; genus Capsicum; species Capsicum pubescens. The sequence continues at coordinate 243,017,364 of CM061538.1, forward strand.
TGTTTGGCCTGCACTTCAAACAAACCTGAATAAAACAAAAACAACAACTAAAAGTAAAATACGAGAATCTTTGACCAAAGGGTCTAATAACTATCACAAACTTAGTTGACAACCGTATTCCCCGGCAACGGCGCAAAAATTTGATAACACTCAAACTACAACTCTCGTAGGAGTGTAAGCGGTCGTTGTCAAATATAGAACCCAACTGGGTTGGGTGTCGAATCCCACAGGGAATACTCGGTCACTAAGTATGCAACGATTAGTAGACTTTTGGTGAAAGTTCTGCGGAAAAGGGGGGATTTAATTGTAGCGTGAATTAAGAGTATCAAAGTAACAAAGAAAAACGAAATGTTTAGTAGGTTTTAATCAATGAGAGTTGTAAGTTAGGGTTATGTCCACCTTATGAGTTCTACGTATCTATTGGCTATGAGTTATGCGGAATTCATACATGCATGCGCTTATAGAGATTCGTATTCTATGGTAAATCCTAGCGTCTTTCGACCATCAAGGATTATATCACTTTAACTCTTTCAAGCTTAAAGCGTATACTAATGGTACGAATTCTCCAAGAGGTTAATCCAGTTACGGCACTAACTTTTAAACAGGGGTTAGTAGCCCTATTTCCTTGTCATTCTCTCTTTTCTAGACATGTAACTTTTCTTTCGAACAAGATAATGCTATACTGGCGTATTCTATATGTTTGCAACCACAAGAATTCAATTAAGATGAAGAGAGTAATGATATAAGCAGCATACGTATCAAGAATTCACAAACTTATAGTAACATATAGTATCTCATAAGGCTTCCATAACCCTAACAGAGAAGTTTAGCTACTCATAATTGTGAAGGAAAACCACAAGGATATCATCATACCAAAGCAATAACAATATCACGATAAGGAAGTATTGGCGTCACTTGTGGCGTGAATTCCTTGCTAGTAGCGTTTTTCTTGTTGTGAAAATTAAAAGTCGAATAGATGAATAATAATGTCAACAATGTATTAACGAATGGACTGGAAGGAATCGTAAGTAGTAAGAAAGAATGGGGAGGAACGAGTGTGTGTTGAAAAGTTCAGCAAAATAGGGTTTTTATAACACCCATATCCCATTCCTACTAAGCTACTGCATACTTGTCCTAATCCTACTAGGTTATTGCATCCTTGTCCTAATCCTATTAAGTTACTGCTGATCCCCAAGTCTTTAGAAATACTGTTTTTGCCCGGGACAAGTTCTCCATGCATCACTTTCAGTCCACAAGCTTCCAGAAGCTGCCTTTCTTCTTTCGTGAAGTTTCCTTTGGCGTTCAACAGTCCATAAAATGCTGAAATCTTCATCATAAATACCTGAAATCTTACTAATCACGTTGGTTAGCTCACTTATAGGAAAATGGACTAAAAGTGCAGGAATTATATATTTTGTCCTCAAAACTTAGCTAAAATATGGGTACATTAAGGTGCTTTAGGCGTGTAAATACTCCTATCATCATATTACTAGAATTTTTGGTTAATGTAGAAGCAAGATCAATAATTTTTTGACGAAGCTTCTCATCAGTTACTTCTTTTAGTAATGCTAGACCACTATCAGCAGTAATTGTGCAAACATTTAACTCTAAATCTTCAAATTGATATTGAAGTTTATAAAATGCATCATCACAATCACAATTATCAGCATTACAATCAGAACAAGCATTAGTCGTAGTTTTTTCATTATCAGAAGAATTAGGTAAATCAATATCATTTTCAGATTCAGATTCATAATCAGATTCAAAACCAGAAGTATATAATAAACCATAGACTTGGTCATGCATCTCATCAGAGAGTGCTAAAGACTTGAGTTTTTGAAGTTTACAATTGGTAGCTATATGACCATATTGGTTGCACCTATAACACTTGATTTTTGCTAGGTCTCTCTTAGACCTATTTTTCATAAATTTGGTAGACTTACGATTGGATTTTCTAGCTTCACGCTCTTCTTTGGATCTACGTCTAGATCTTTTTCTTCTATAGAATTTGTCAAGATTATTGTATCCACGACCCTTTTTTCTAGTAGAAGGAGGATTTTCCATATCAAACTGTCCACAAAAATCACCTAATTAGGTTTTTTCTCTAATTCTATATAGCTTAATTTGTCTAGATAGTTTTAATTCATTATAGAGTTTTAGACCTTCTTTAGTACAAGATGCTAGAAGTTGGCCATAAGTGAAATCTGTCTAAAGGATTGCACCATATTGACCCTTGATGGCTTTTCTAACTCTTTCAGCGAAAAGTGATGGAAGACCATCTATAAATCTAGCCTTCCAATGTTCAAGTCTAGATTCGGGCAGATCCATGACCCTAGAAAGAAAAGTATCTTTATACCATCTAAATTCGCCCAAATGTATACACCTTAGACTATTTAAGAGGGTATGAGTGTTTTCATGTTTGTTAGTAAATCTACCCCCAAAGTGTTGAATAATGGTAAGCATAGGGGTATAAACGGTGTCTTCTCGATTTACTCGAAGATCTCGACCTAGGTTATCTATCCCAGGCAAGAGGTTTATGGCTTCATAAATCTTATTTCTTTCATCATTAGAAAGAAAATTTTCCCACCAGCCCCGAAGTTGGCCAGTAAAACCTGCAATAATCATTTTACATATAGTAGCATCTGTGCAAATATGTGCACCTGCATCGTCTTTATGGCTAGAAACTTTTGCAATAGTAGAATACATTAACATACGATGAACCAAAATAGACAATTGTCTTTCAGATAATCCATATAAATTCCATTTATAAATATGATCTCCACTATACAAAGTGTTTGTGAGGGGCCAATATCTTTCTTCGATTATGACATCTTGAGGAGTTGGTTGTGGGTAATAAGCATTTTGCATTCAAGGAATATCAGCATATTTCTTCCCCGGCTGTTTTCGTACCAAACCTCTGAGTTTATTCAACTCTGAGTGGATTTCTGCTCCTACCGAAGGGGTTTTGGTATCATCAAAATTATTAGTTAAGGATTCAATAGTATCAACAAAATTATTAGACAAATCAATGGGTTTTATATTTAAACTAGAAAATTTATTTTCAAATAATTTTTCAAGTTTCTCTAGATCAGAGGATTTTCTAAATCCTTCAATGTCAGGAGGTCTTTGAATATGAGGCTTAGCTGTTAAGTCTTCTGTCTTGCTTTCTGATGTAGATGCAATATTAGAAGACTTTTGACTATCACTTATCCCTTTGATCAGATCAGTCATAATATCAATTTTTTTATCAAGAGAGGAAATATGTTCTCCCAGAACCTTTACATAAAGACTCAAATAGTTATTTTGAGCGATTAGATTATTAATTTTAGAAATAGTGATTTTTCCAACTTCATTATCAATAAATTATTTAAAGGCAGAGAATGTTAGACCTGTATTATTAGGCAATATAAAATATGATTGAGGAGGATAAATAGCTTGTGTTATAGTACCATTTGAATCTTGGTAAGATCTTTCAATAACCTTGACATACAAAGGCAAATATGTAGACATAAACCATGGCACAAAGTAAATAATTCGATTATGCAATGCACACATTTCATAAAATTCTTCAGAGATATTTTTTAATTCATTGGAACAATATACTTCAAAAAAACAAGTTCTAAAAGTTTTCCATTTTGCAGAGAAGAATTCCTTTTTAATATAATTTCTTGCCTGTGATCCAGGACTAAAATCAATTAGTTGTGTCATCATAATTTAAACAGAGTTAATGTCAAATTCCATTTCAGATGGAGTAGGATTTTCATTATCAAAATCTAGAACTATATTAGTTTTAGAATTTATTTTAATTTTTTCTACACTTCTAGGTATAACATGCGATTCTACAGAATTTATAATATGTAAAGATGCAGTAAGATTCCTAGCCGGATCATAAACTGGTTCGACTAGGGAAATATGGTTCAAAGCAGGCAACATCCTAGGAATAGAAAAGGAATTTCGATTGTAAACAGTAGAATTATCGTCAAATTGTAGACAAATTCTCCCGTCAGTACTTTGAATTACATGAGTTAACTTTTTATTCGTCACATCCTTTGCAAGTTGCTTTGGAGAAATGACAGAATTTAAAATCCAAATTTTTGGGAAATTAAGTTCATCCCATTTAATAGGTCTTCTTGTAGTGACCCTGGATTTTATAAAATTTGCTTAAATAAGTATGGTATAATCTGAAGCATCATCAACCAATTTACATTGAGGATTCATATTATATAATAAACGATAATAAATACGATATGATAAACATATAAGTTCAGATCTGGGTGCATAATTATAACCATGGGTTTTTACATTAAGAGTTAAAGCATCAAGAATATTTACATCAGTTAAAGATAACTGTAAATTTGGTTGGGTATTAAAATATACAGGACCATATGTAAGAGTGGACTCAACATATCCCATTAAAGACTATCAAAATTTTAGATTTCTAGCATCACGTAGTGCAGCTAGAAAGGTCTCTGGGAGTTCTTTTAAAGTTAGGGGCTTAAAAGCAATCTGTACCAAGCCAATATGCATAAATATATCAATATCATGTTTATTAAGCAGTTTAATAGTTTGCTCATCAGCATTTAAGACAATAGATTGTTCAGTGGTTTTTATTATTTGTTTGTATTTGAATTTATCAAGAAATCCATATTCATAAATAGTGTTTAATTTTACTTGAGGAATCGTCCATTTATTTAATAAGTCCATATTTTGAGGTAAATCTACCTCTTCAAGTTTAGTACCTTTCATACTAACTTCTCTCATATCCATGATTATAAAACCTTATACCATATGCTGAAAAAACTTCACCTCACTTACATAATTACTATGAACATTCCTAAGATCTGATACCATTAACAGGATCTCACTAGGCTGGGGTATGCCACTCAGCTTGCCAGACCAATGTAATAATATCGGATTATATTATATTACATTACATTATATTATATCATATCATATCATATTATAGTATATTATATTATAAAGACTTTTAAAAAAGTAATTCAAACTTTTTGTCGATCATTAAAAGAATCACATTAGACAAAATCGTCTTTTCACTTTTTTCCTTCAATAATTATACAGTTATTTTTATAATATTAAATATTGACTATAGTAAATATACTAAAATTTAAATGGAGAAGATTTTCTGATTATAGTTAATTTTTTATTTTTTCACGTCCAAATTGGTTGATTATTCAATGCGTCCAAGAAACTTGACAATCTTTTCCAAATAAAATAGGTTTAGCGGCTTTTCCTAACAAATAAAAAATATTTCGTCCAAAATATTAGGCCCAAAAAAATTGATAAAAAAAAAAATTCTGAATAAAATTGCCTTGGTTGACTTTTCCTATGAAAAAAAGGTTGTATTCCATCTATAAACCTGTGATATCATATTTTCTTCATTAACAATTTTGGCTTTCTCAATTTTTGTCTCTTTTCTAGGCTTCCTCTGTGGGCATACTCCTGAGTTTACGACTTCTCTAAGCCATTGATCAACATGATGAAATCTACTGGTTGAGATCTTGATGTTGTTGCTTGTTGGGATCTTGATGTTGCGGCAAACTCCATAGAGCCAGTATAGTTTATGAAAGAGAGCTCATAAGAAATATGTGTTTGGATCACATATTTATCGAAGAATGTTTGTTGGGCTTGCTTCACAATGAATTCTAAAAAAGTGATTCAAGCTTTTTGGCCATCATTAAAAGAATCACATTAGATAAAATCATGTTTTCACTCTTTTCCTTCAATAATTATACAGTTATTTTTATAATATTAACTATAGTAAATATACTAAAAATTAAATGGATAAGATTTTCTTATTATAGTTAATTTTTTATTTTTTTCACTTCCAAATTGGTTGATTATTCAATGTGTCCAAGAAACTTGACAATCTTTTCCAAATAAAATAGGTTTAGAGGCTTTTCCTAAGAAATAAAAAATATTACGTCCAAAATATTAGGCCCAAAAAAATTGATAAAAAACTCTTTTCTAAATAAAATTGCCTTGGTTGACTTTTCCTATTCCATCTATAAACCTGTGATATCATATTTTCTTCGTTAACAATTTTGGCCATCTCAATTTTTTTTCTAGGCTTTCTCCATGAGCATACTCCTGATTTTACGACTTCCCTAAGCCATTGATCAGCATGATGAAAGATACTAGTTGAGATCTAGATGTTGCTGCTTGTTGGGATCTTGATGCTGCAGCAAACTCCATAGAGCCAGGTATAGTTTATGAAAGAGAGCTCATAATAAATATGTGTTTGAATCACATATCTATCGAAGAATATTCACTGGGCTACACAATGAATTCTTCTCTATGAAACCTGAGATTCAACTGTCACCAAGGATAGTTTTTACCACCAATAATTTCTCTTGTCAAGATTTCCAATTATAGAAGAAACAAAGCTTTCGGTGGAGGGAATCTACTAAAAGAAAAGTCCATATCTGATTTTCTATTTAATCCTCAAGCTAATTCAAATTACAAGCGAGCAAAATTCGGGTGTGTTAATATTTTTGAATAATCTGAGAAACTTAGTATAGGGGTGAATCAAAACTTTTGCATGGAAGGCAAGACAAAAGGAGGACTCTTCATTGTTGGCAAAGGAAAGAGCGAAATTTCTTGTCAATTTTTCAAAGAAACTTTGGAGACTGGGCACGCCTTACAAAAAAATTGAAATCTTTCACCGCTTATAGGTAGTGTTCTCTGGCTTGTGTTTTAAGCTCATTGTATTGCACACCTATGTTTTAATCTAAAGGATTTTTGGCATTTATTCTAGAATCCATAGCAAAGTCAATTAAACTCGATCAACTCAATACAACAACATGATTAGCTATGGATCATTGATTTTATGGTTATCATGTGCGATATGATTTTTAGTCCATTTGTATAGCTGACATGTAATGACCTGTCTTTTAGTGATTCATGTGAAATATTTATTTCCATGTGATTTGATCATTTTACCCCTTCCCCGTTGTTGCATTGTTGTTTTTCTAGGGTGTGGGGACAATTGACACAGTTTTCAATGCATTTGGGTACGATTTATGTGAGATTGTGGTTTTTGATGATCTTAAAGTCTTATTAGTTTACTTCAATTAATATTTTTTTATTAATGCATTGGATAGCAAACGGACTGCGCTAATAGATTCAATACATTATTTTAAATTGACAACATGGTTGGTATGGTTCTATGACTTTTATATTTTATTTCGACCCTCCTTTTGAAAAATTGTAAAAATAAGTCTCGAGGGTCAATTTTGTGAAAACAATATTTTTAAAAAATTCTGATATTGCCATTTAGTTTGGAGCATCGAATTTGCTAGGGTAGCATAGTTCGTTTGCGTTCTCGGGATTTTGAATGAATCCTGAGGGATCCGCGGAGACTTGAATTTTTCCTAGTCTCCAAAGCTGGTGCAACCACTTTGTCTTCTTTAACGGCATGTTCTAAAGCGCCAGTTGGCCCCTTAAAATTTTGGCTACCAGCTGGGCAAAGGCATTTTAGCGGCCCTTGTCCGCTTTAGCGAACTGGGATGCTAAGCGGGTACCGCTAAAGCGGTATTTGACCACTTTAGCGGCACCCGACACCTAGGTATAAATAATTATTTTCTCAATTTTTCTTCACCATTCGTGGGTTGGAGCTTGGGGGTCGAGTTTTGGGGCATTTTCTTCCATTTCTAAGTTTAGGTAAGCTCCAAAATTCTTATTTCAACTATTTTTCTTTGATTCTATCATTTAAATCTTGTTTAAACTCAGATATAGAAATAATATTTGGGGATTTTGTCTCTGAAGACCCAAACTATCATTTTCTCGATTCAAACCTCAATTTTACTCTATTTTCACTTGGGATTTCTCCTATCAGCTCTTTCAATCTTGGGGAAGATGTTTTTGGACTTAAATTTTGATTTTACCCTTCTTTTTAAAAAACCCATTTTGGGGATCCATTTTGACTACAATTCAAAAATGGGTAATATAGGTATCATTGGCCTTCTTTTGATGCATAAATTCTATATTTGTAAATTTTAGTTAATTTTGGATCCATTCGTGAAGGAAAAGCTTCGTATTGAAGGCTTTTTTAGACTGATTTTCAAGATTCAAGGTAGGTTATATCTTAATTTTCTTTAGACTGGGTTGGGTAGTTAATAATAATGTAAAAGCATGCTATGGGTATCGAGTTGTATCATGAAAAATATGTCAAAGTAATTTATGTGCCCGTGTGGGTGCCTATGTGAACAGTATTTGAGGGTTTTGAGACATTATTTGCTATGTATGACCTTGTGGGGTTTTATATGATATTGTTGGCCTTGTATTGATATGTTTGGTTACACTCTTTTTGGTGGTAAACAACCTATATTTTGGGATTTATGTGGTATCAATGACTTTTCTTGCATGTTTCACTTGATGGTTTTTCTGGATTATTTTGGATCATGGATGGTTGATCGATTTGAGTGAATTTTTGGCTCACATGGTTGGTTTATTGGTTGGATATTGGATATTCTCATCTTGTTTTTTTGTGAGCATTATATCCTCATATCATATTCATCCATGAAACATTGGTACCACCGTGAAAATATTGGAAACACTGTTTTTTTTCTGACAGAAAATGTGACATCTTTAAAATTCTCTATCAATGTATGTGCCGGAGAGGAGATATGGCTATTGGTATTGGATATTAGTTGTACACAGGTTGAAGAATCTCTCATGAGTCCTACCTTGGAAAGCTTTAGCTCGGTAGGTGTATACGGAGGTTATGTGACGACCTCATACATCACATCATCATCATTGCATTCCATTTATTATGATATTCTATATGTTTGTTCTTGACTTCATATTTGTCCATTCATTCTATATTCTTATACTTGTATTTGGTGTGTGTGTGTGTTTGTTCTTCCTTTCCTTTACTTATATTTGTGATGTATATTTTTAGTAGAATTGTTAGTGGAGACATTATGGGCTACCGTTTGGGACATTTTCTAATTAGAGGTGACGTGCACATAGTTTATGTTTATATGCTTTATTTTCTACTTTACTCAGTCGGCCGATGATACCTACTAAGTGCAGGTGGAACGTACTCATCCCTATTGAACCTCTTCGGTACAAATTCAAGTATGAGTGTGCCACATGGATAGCTGATTCAGGCAGTATTTAGAGTCTCCAAGGTAGCGGTGGACCTATGCATACGAAGTTGACTACTACCTTTTCTTATTTAGACTATGTCGTATTTGTATTCTGAGACAGAGTTGTTCCTTTTGAATTATCCTATATATATTTTGACTTCGAGTTGTTTTAGTTAGTTCTTACACTGTGATACCAGGTTTTAGGATTTGTTTTGGTTTGGTGTCTTGATTATGTCCCTGCTTGTACTATTTATTTGTAGTTCGACTACGTTCTAGGGGTCTTGCCTTAAGTTTTGATATTGATTTTCTATTTTGTATTAGTTTGGGTGATAGACTTACTTGTCAAGGCTTTCCGTGACAAGTTCCATAATCACCTTCGATTTTTGAATTATGATATGACATGTGTTGCTGGAAGAACATGAGGATCGGCAAGGAGGGCGAACCTTCTTGATTCATCATTCGTGTTAGAGTCTATTAAGACATGCTATGTATCTGCTTCTATTCAATCACGTAATGCAGAAGGCTTTTCTTTCTTTACGTTTTGAGTTATCAAAGAAGAAAACCTAATATGAAAATTTGATGGATGATAGTTATACGGTCTGTGCCAGAACCTTTGAATAGGTCTCCTATGGAGCTTGAGGTAAAAAGAACGTTTTCTTTACCTATATTGCTCGTCTTCAATTCATCTACGATGATCTCCAATGTTGTATTCTTAGACCGAGATTGACTTTATTTTTTTCACCAAGGCTTAGTTATCTATTTTTTAATCGTGTCAAGGTGTGCTGAGATTGAATCAGACATCATAATTATCAATAATAATAATAATAATAATAATAATAATAATAATAATAATAATAATAATAATAATAATAATAATAATGTACTTAGTCTCGTTTGGATATAGGAACCATCATTAGGTTTGCCATTTGAAAAACCTAATAAATTTCTATTTTTATAGACCAGAACTGATTTTTTTATATATGGACTAGGTTGATCAATCGAGATTTTGCCTAATAATTGCATTGTTATTCTATAGAATTGCTCTTTCAGTATGAATATTGCTTAGCTTTAGAAGAAAAGTTTATTTTTGTTTTTAGTTTAAGGATTAACTGAAAAGAAAAAAGAAAAAAGTTAATCTTTAATGAATTTTAAGCTAAGGATCAAATTTGTGTTGAATTCGGAAACAACTTCTCTATCAGTACCAGGTAAAGGTAAGGTTTGCATGCAATCTACCCTCCTCAGACCTCACTTGCGAAACTATACTAGATATATTGTTGTTGTTATTTCTTTCTCTAGATTTTGGTCAGATATGGCAGCAAGTCCATCTGGTGTTCTCAGCCATGAAAGTATGTTACATTAAGTGATATGGACATAAATATGTATGTGATATATTATTTTATGTAACTTTTACGTGCAGAGTTTTGAAAGAGAGGATTATTTATTGAAAAATAACATGCAGAGAGATTAGTATGAGCAAAGGTTGGTCTTTGTTTATGAAGATGTAAGTTTTGAGTTTAATTTCTTTTATACTGGGTATATTGTTGTTGTTATTTCTTTCTCCAAATTTTGGTCAGATATAGCAGCAAGTCCATCTGGTGTTCTCAACCATGAAAGTATGTTACATTAAGTGATATGGACATATATATGTATGTGATATATTATTTAATGTAACTTTTACGTGTAGAATTTTGAAAGAGACGATTATTTATTGAAAAATAAAATGCAGAGAGATTAGTATGAGCAAAGGTTGGTCTTTGTTTATGAAGATGTAAGTTTTTAGTTTAATTTCTTTTATTTATGTTTTTGGTTCTCGCAGAAAATTTTGTCACGACCCAAAAACGAGGGCCATGATGGCACTTGTCGCGAAATACCTTGACAAGTAAGTCTATCACCCAAACTAATACAAAAAGAGGAAAAGACAAAAATAACCCAAGGTAAGGCTTCTAGAACGAAGCCAAACCATACAAGTAATCATAACAATGTGTAAAGAACATATCCAACTACCAATCATGCCCAAAACCAGGTGTCAATAGTGTAAGAACTACTAATACAATTCAGGAGTCAAATACGTTAGAAAAATAACCACAAAAGAATAATATATGTCTCCGGATACTAATAAAGACATAACTACTATAGAAAGAGAGAGGTGAACTCCGGACGCATGAATGTCCACCTACTACCTTGGAAGCTCCAATGATCGCCCGAGTCAAGCAAGCTGAGATGCACTCGAGCTAGGATCTGCACCGAAAGGGCTCAGTAGGAATGAGTACGGTCCAAGAAAAGTAGAAAATAAAGTATACAAAATACATACTAAGGGCACGTCACCTGCAATCAGAAAATGTCCCACAATAGTAGCCCTTACCGCTTGCACTAACAGTTCTATAATATCCATATATAGTACAACAACACACAAGATAGGGATACAAATATACATAATATCATATACAAGTAGAACAAAAGAGGGACATGTATAATCATGGTCATCAAGTACAATTAAAGAAAGAACAATTAGACGTTAACAAGTCAAGATATAAAACAAATAGGTAGATGACAAGTCAATATGGAAATTCAAACACAACATAAACATAATAAAGCGGGTGAAATATATATGATGATGATAATGATAATGCATGGTATTGGCACACAGCCTTGAGTTTGGCACGCAGCCTCGAGTTTGGCAAACAGCCTCGAGTTTGGCACACAACCTTAAGATCACCAATATCCGCAACTCTTTTCCGGTATAATTCTTTGGAGATAATACATAAAATCCAATATCCGACACCAATATCCAGTGTTTCCAGTATTTTCAAAGTGCATACATAACATAAGACATAAATCAAGTACATATACATAACAATAAGTATATATAAAGCAGTAAAACGACCAAGTGAAATGATGTGTATGATGACATGAGAATGACGATGCAATGTTCACAACCATTCAAAATGAGTATTTCCACAACCAACCATAATGTTACAATTCTACACCAACGTGAGCCAATATCTACACATTACTTTTGTTTCATCCATGAATTTCCACATGTCTCATATACCAATGAGTATGAATATATCACAATATATCAATGAAACCACATTAGGCATTTCAACAACAAAATAAAATTATTCATATGTATTCAAGGCTATCAACACCACATAGGACCACACACGGTCACACATGTCACATCATATCTCAAATTCAATAATTGCATCACATATAGACTCCCGCACGGGCACAAAACATATATATCCATTTTTCATAATTAGTTCACACCCTTAACATGCATTTTGTACCATCATTTACTACCCAACCCAGTCTGAAAGAGTTAAGCCATAACCTATCTCGAATGTCGAAACCGATCCGCTACACTTTGAACCCATGACCTTACTTTTCACGAACGATCCCCAACTCCACTAAAAATATCAAATATTAAATCTATGCATCAAAACAAAATCAAAGGCACCCATATTAACTACTTTTGGCTCGGGGTCAAAACAGACCCCCGGAATGGGTTTTCAAAAAAAAAAGGGAAAAATCATAACTTTACTTTAAAAATATGTTCCCCATATTTTTAGGAACCTACATCTAAGAACTCAAGTTAAATCAAGTAAAAAATGAGGTTCAAATCGAACAAAAACCATTTTTGAGCTTTATCGGGTAAAATCATTGAAATCTGGGTTAAAATCAAGAATCAAAATTGATTTGAAGGTTAAATTGATGAAAAACTAGTAATTATAAGATAAAAATATTATTCAAGTTAAAAGAAGTGAAATTGAGGTTTAAAATCAAGCCCTAAGATTTTTGGGGTTTTGAGAAATTAATCAAGAAATTACTAAAAAAAAAGGTGAATTCTTACCTTAAATCCGTAAGAAAATCAAGAAATAGATGTTAATCTAGCTTTCCAAACTCCCACAAACTTTACTTTTAAGCTCTCACACTTTTTTAGGGTTTAACTCTCAGGAGACAAGGTGAAAGAATGGACTAAATGGACCAAAAAAGTTTAAAAAACTGGTTTAATGCAGAAAAATCTGCACAACTTTTTAAGTCCAAAAAAATGGACTTCGACGAAATGTCCGAAATTCGTTCGGAGTCCGATATATGCAACCAAACTATGAAAACACACTAAATTCGATGCTCCGAACGCGTTGAAGAAGTCGAATTTTCAGAAAAATATTATTTTTACAAAGTTGACCCCCGAAATCTGAAATTATAATTTTCCAAATCGAGGATCGAAATGAGATTTAAAAGCCGTAAATCATACCAAACATGCTAACACCCTAAAATTGATATTTCAGATTTTCCGCGAAGTTGGATTTTCCATCCGAGGTCATTTCGACCAAATGTGGGTCCCACACCCATATAACAATTTTCCAACTTTTCGACCAATAGGTCAAAATGAGCTCGGTGTACCGGGACCCGAACCAAAAGTCTACCTAGCCTAAAATCGATATTTTGGAGTTGTTGGCATAGTCCATTCGATCAACTATCGCATAGATAAAAGATATCTACATAAGTCCAAAATAAAGCTCTCGAAGCCATCAAAAACCACAATATTGCATAAATGATACCAAAATGCATCAGAAATCATGCCAATCACTCCCACTCCCCAAAAATACCATAATGAAATGATGGGGAGGGATAAAATAGTCAAATCATACAAAATCACAAATTTCACGTGTTTCATCAAATTTTTAGGTTGCTACAACATCCACCACTAAAAATCTAGTTCGTCCTCGAACTAAGACAAAGAAATATATGAATCCATGAAGAGTTGAGGATAAGAACTACTCATATAAGACTCGACCCCCCAAGTATCCTCATCTATAGGTCGATGTATCCATTGGACCTTAACTAGATTACTCTAGAGCGCGACTACCTAACATAACTAGCCAAAATAGAGATCAGCTCCTCAACAAACGACAACCGCTCATCTAGTTGAACTAACACCCAACAAATAATATGAGACTCATCAGGAATATAAAGACAAAGCATAGAAATATAAAAAAACTAGATGAACAGTTGATAGATCAGGGGGTAAAGCCAAATCATAAGCCACATCACCAACATTCTGAAGAATCTTAATTATGCCAATATACTTGTGGCTAAGCTTGACCTTCTTCCCAAACCTCATCACACCCTTCATGGGTGAAACTCGAAGGAAAAATGATCACCAACACCAAATCTCAAGGCACGAAGTCTACGATTAGCATAGCACTTCTGCATACTCTGAGCCGCTCTAAGTCTATTCTGAATGACCCGGACTCTATCCAAAGACTCACGAAGCAAGTCCATACCTTGAGGTCTCACCTCTAAAACATCGAACCAACCTACTGGGGAGCAATAATGTCTACCATAAAACGCCTCAAAAGGAGCCATATCAATACTAGAATGGTAGCTATTATTATTTACAAACTCTACTAAAGCTAAATATTGCTTCCACTAGCCACCAAAATCCATCACACAAGCACAGAGCATATCCTTTAAAACATGAATAGTATGCTCTGACTAACCATCAGTCTGGAGGTGAAATGTTGTGCTAAGATCAACCCGAGTAACCAACTCATCCTGAAAATTCTTTCAATAGTAAGGTATGAACACAAAACCTCAATCTAAAATAATGGACACTTTCACACCATAAAGATGCACAATCTCACGAATGCAGATACGGGCCAGCCTCTCAACACTAAATGAGACTTGAACCAAAATGAAATAAACTAAATTGGTCAATCAATCCATGATGACCCAAACACTGTCAGAACCATAAGATGTACGAGGCAAACTAGTAATAAAGTCTATGGTGATCTATTCCCACTTCCACTCGAGAATGAGCAACCTCTAAAGCAAACCACCAAGTCTCATATGCTCGGTCTTTACCTGCTGATAATATAGGCAACGAGCCACAAAATCTGCTGTGTCTCGCCTCATACTACCCCACCAGTAGTGCTATCTCAAATCACATGCATCTTAGTCATGCTTAGATGGATAAAATATCTATAACAATGGGCTTCCTCCAAGATTAACCTAATTAGTAACCCACTCTTGGCACATAAACTCGGCCTCCAATCCGTAAAACTCCATCTGAATCAAGTGGGGCTTCCTTAGCCTCCACACTCAATACCCTATCTCGAATCGACCTCAATCCAACATCATCATACTGATGAGCTCGAATCAGCTCCATCAAAAAAGATTTAGTATCCACAGATACCAAAACACAACCCGGTGTCAAAATATCAAGCCCAACCATCTGGTTAGCTAAAAACTAAACCTCTAAGGACAAAGGCCTCTCCTGGTTCAAAAGATTCGTCAAGCTACCCATGCTAGTCGACTTCTGACTCAAGGCATCTGCAACTACATTAGCCTTTCCTGGATGGTAGAGAATAGTCAAGTCATAATCCTTAAGCAACTCAAGCCAACAATGTTGCCTTATATTAAGATATTACTGGGTAAATAAGTACTGAAGGCTATGATAAACTGAGAAGATCTCACAAAGGACTCTATACAAGTAGTAACTCCACAACTTTAAGGTAAACACGACTGCGCACAACTCTAAATCATGTGTAGGATAATTTCTCTCATGAGGCTTCAACTATCGATCTCTGACAATGTATTTGGATGTATCTTAGGGCAACATGATAAAACTGGAAAGTAGGAAAGAGCAATTTATTACTTGAGTATGAAGTTCACTCCATATGAGGCTCGTTACACGTTATTGGAAAGAATGTGTTGTGCATTAACCTGGGTGTTCCAGAAGATAAGGCATTACTTGATGTACTATACAACCTATCTCATCTCCAAAATAGTTTCTCTGAAGTACATATTCCAAAAGGCCATGCCCACGGGGAAATTGGCCAAATGGAAAATGCTATTGAGTGAGTTCAACATTGTATACGTGACTCAAAAGGCCATCAAAGGGCAGGCCCCAGTGGATCATCTAGCAGAAAATACATTTGATAAAGAGTATGAGCCACTTTGAACTTATTTCCCAGATGAAGAGGTGTTGTTCGTAGGGGAAGACATTGCCAAAATGTACTCAGGTTGGAAATTATTCTTTAATGGGGCAGTTAATTTTAAGGGTTCAGGAATTGGGGCAGTTTTACTATCAAAAACTAGTTAACATTATTCGGTTACCGCCAAACTGCACTTTTCTTGCACCCAAAATATGGCTGAATACGAGGCTTATATTTTCGGTCTCAGACTGGCTATTGATATAAATATTCGGGAGATACTAGTCATTGGAGATTCTGATGTATTGGTTCACCAGGTTTGGGGTAAATGGGTCGTAAAGAACCCTAAAATCATATAGTACGTGGAATTGGTACAAGAGTTATGCAGAAAATTCAAGGAAGTAGAATTCAAGCATATTTTGAGGATTCAAAATGAGTTCGTCGATGCTTTGGCCACTATATCCTCCATGCTCTAGCATCCATATCAAAGTTACATTAACCCGTTGGAAATAACTTTTAAGGAGCAACCTGCACATTGCGTATAAGTTGAGGCAAAACCAGACGGAAAGTCGTGGTACTTCGATATCAAGAGGTATTTGGAAATCAGGGCATACTCCGAAGATTCAATCGTCAATTAGAAGAAAATGATCCGTAGGATGGCCAATAATTTCTTTTTGAAAGAGGAAATTCTTTATAGGAGGACCCCAGATTTGGGATTTCTGTGATGTGTAGACTCCATTGAAGCTACAAAATTACTTGGAAAAAATTACGCTGGAACGTGTGGATCTCAGATGAATTGATTTACTCTAGCCAAGAAGATCCTGAGAGCCGGCTATTTCTAGATGACTATGGAAAGTGATTGTAGCAAGTTTGTGCAAAAATGTCATAAGTTCCAGATACATGGGGATCTGATTCAGGTTCCCCCACATGAATTTAATGTTATGAGCTCACCCTGGTCGTTTGTAGCTTGGGGTATAGATGTCATCAGCCCAATTGATCCACCAACTTCTAATGGACACAAATTTATTTTAGTTGCTATCGATTACTTTACCAAGTGGGTAGAAGCTTCCTCATACAAGGTGGTAACTAAGAAGGTGGCAGTATTTTGGTTAAGAACAACTTGATTTGCCGATTCAAGAAACCCAAGTCAATCATCACAGATAATGGAGAAAATTTGAATAGTCATCTAATGAAATAGATATGTGAACAACTCAATATCACTCATCAAAATTCAACCGTATATTACCCTCAAATAAATAGAATGGTAGAAGCTGCCAACAAGAAAATCAAGAAGATCTTAAGAAAGATGGTTGATAGCCACCGATCGTGGCACGACATGCTGCCTTATAAATTCTTGGGATATCACATGATAGTCAGAACATAAACTAGGGAAACTCCTTATGCATTAGTATATGGGAAAGAAGTGGTAATACCCACTGAAGTTAAAATACCATCTTTAAGGATCATCCAAGAAGAGGGTCTGAGTAATGAAAAATAGGTATACGCCCGTCATGAACAACTTATGATAATTGATGAAAAGAGGATGAGCATTGTATGCCATGGCCAACTATATCAACAACGAATGATTCGTTCTTTCAACAAAAGAGTAAGAGACACATGTTTGAGTTGGACAATTGGTGCTCAAATGTATATTCCTTCACCAAGAGAAGTATAAGGGAAAGTTCACTCCAAATTGGCAGGGGACGAATGTAGTCTGCAAAGTGTTATCCGGAGAAGCCTTGATTCTTAATAGACTGATCTTACTTTAGGGATGTTAACATTTGAACATGTCTATATGACTGGAACTTCTGATATACTGAAATCGCATACTGAATATACATGTCTGATGTATGGATATGTGATGGATAGTCTTCATAAATGCATGACTGAAATTACTGAGAAGCTGAGTTTCTCATGATGAGAATGCATATCTAATACATTAATATGTGATTGACATAAAACATGAACATATGACTGAATATGCAAGGGTATTTAATACCAAGTTTATAACTGAAATCTAAACATAAAACTGAATAAGCCTAAGGAAAGCTATTACCTTGGGTTGAGTCTGAGTTTGCGGAGAAGAGGTGAGGATACTTGGTCTGTATGTCTACTTCTTCTTCCCAAGTAGCTCCCTCAACGTACTGATTTCTCCAAAGAACTTTGACTAGAGGGACTTCTTTGTTCCTCAGTCTGCAAGTCTGGTAGTCAAGAATTTTGACTGGGATCTCTTCTAAAGAAAGGTTGTTCTGAATGTCTAAGACCTCTACAGGGACTACGACTACTGGGTCACCTATGAACTTCTTTAGCAGGGAGACATGGAACACTGGATGAACTAAGGCTAGATCTGAAGGCAATTCGAGCTCATAAGCTACCTTGCCGAAACAACTGAGAATTTTAAAGGGACCGATATATCGGGGACTGAGCTTTCCCTACTTGCCAAATTGCTTCACTCCCTTCATGGGAGAGATTTTCAAGTACACATAATCACCAATCTCAAACTCAAGATCCATTCTGCGCACATCTGCGTACAATTTCTCTGGGCTCTGGGCTATCTTGAGCCATTTTCTTATCAACTGAACTTTCTCTAAGGTGTCAAATACCAAGTTAGGTCCTACTAATGTGGCCTCACCCACTTCAAACCAAATGATTGGAGATCTGCATCTCCTACTGTAGAGAGCTTCAAATGTTTCCATCTGAATACTAGAATGATAGCTCTTGTTGTATGCAAACTCAATCAAAGGCAAGTGGTCATTCCAACTCCCCTTGAAATCAATTGCACACGCCCTTAGCATATCTTCTAAGGTTTGAATAGTCTTTTTTTCTTGACCATCTATCTGAGGATGAAAGGATGTACTGGGGTGAACTTGGGTACCAATACTCTTTTGGAATGCTTTCCAAAATTGAGAGGTGAACTAGGTTCCTCTATCTGAAATAATAGTCAATGGAACATCGTACAATCTGACCAAGAGTTTGGCATAATCCTTGGCTGAATAGGAGGTATGGACTAGAAGTAAATGAGTTGATTTGGTTATCCTATCTACAATAACCCAAGCTGAATCATGCTGACAAAGAGTATGAGGAAAACCCATCAGAAAGTCCATGTTCATTTCTTCCCACTTCCAAGTAGGAATACTGAAATCTTGCATGGACCTACTAGGCTTCTGATGCTCTATCTTAACCTACTGACATGTAGAGTATTTAACCATGAACTCTGCAACATCTCTCTTCATCCCACTCTACCAATAGATATTCAATAAATCGCGGTATATCTTAGTGGCCCTTGGATCAATAGAGTATCGCGCACCATGTACTTCTTCAAGAATTCATTGCCTCAAGTCATCTACACCTGGAACACACAGACGACCCTGACAATAGAGAACACCATCTCCCCTTGGGATAAAAACTCTACCTTCTGATCTCTGACCGACTCTTTTAACTTAACAAGACTGGGTTCTCTATTTTGATATTCTTTCACCTCAGATACTAGAGATGATTCTGAACTACTCTGAACCCATATACTACCTTCTGCTAAATCAACTAAGAGGACACCTATTCGGTCAAGATGATGTACTTCTTGAGCTAACTTTTTCTTACTGTCCTCAATATAAGCAACACTACCCATAAACAATCTAATGAGAGCATCGTCCACTACATTGTCCTTTCTCGGATAATAAAGGAGACTTATGTCGTAATCTTTCAAGAGCTCTATCCACCTTCTTTGACGGAGGTTAAGATCTTTCTAAGAGAATACGTAGTGAAGGCTCTTGTGATCTATGAACACATCTTTATGAACACCGTACAAGTAATGCCTCCAAATCTTTAAGGCAAAAACTACGGCTGCTAACTCAAGATCATGAGTCAGATAATTATTCTCATGGGGTTTAAGCTGTCTGAAGGCGTAGGATATGAACTTACCATGCTATATGAGGAAACAACTCAAACCTACTCTGGATGCATCACAGTAACTACAAATCCATCTGAACCATCTAGAAGAGCTAAAATTGGGGCTGAGGTGAGTCGAGTCTTCAACTCCGGAAAACTCTTCTCGCAAGGATTTGACCACTGAAATTGAACCTTTTTCTGAGTCAATCTGGACATAGGGGATGCAATAGATGAAAATCCTTGAACAAAATGACGGTAATAGCCAGCCAAACCCAAGAAACTCCTGATATCTGATGGAGAGATGGGTCTTGGCCAGTTTCTCACTGCTTTGATATTTTGAGGATCAACTCTAATGCTATCATCGGAGATGATATAACTAAGGAATGCTACTGACCTTAGCCAAAATTCACACTTACTGAATTTGGCAAACAACTGATGATTTTTGAGAGTCTGCAATACTATTCTAAGATGGTCTGCATGATCATGCTCACTGCAGAAATAGACAAGAATGTCATCTATGAAGACTATGATGAACATGTCCAAGTACTTCTTGAACACATGGTTCATTAAGTCCATGAAGGCTGTTGGGGTATTGGTAAAACCAAAAGACAAGACTAAGAATTCGAAGTGACCATACCGAGTACGGAAAGCTATTTTTGGAATATCACATTCTCTGACCCTAAGCTGATGATATCCTGATCTGAGGTCTATCTTAGAAAAATAGCTGGCACCCTAAATTTGATCGAACAATTCATCAATTTTGATAATTGGATACTTTTTCTTGACGGTGACTTTATTGAGCTGACGGTAGTCTATACACATTCTGAGAGAACCGTCTTTCTTGCGCACGAATAAGACTGGTGCTCCCCATAGGGATATGCTGGGTCTGACAAATCCCTTATCTAGGAGATCCTTCAACTATTCTTTAAACTCTCTGAGTTCTTCTGGTGCCATTCTATATAGAGGAATATATATAGGATGAGTATCTAGAAGAAGATCAATGCCGAAGTTTATTTCCCTTTCGGGAGAAATTCCTAGAAGATCTTCGGGAAAGACATCTGATTATTCATTCACTACTGGGACTGATCCGAGAATGGGAGTTTTGGAACTAGTGTCCTTAACTTAAACACGATGATAGACAAATTCCTTATATATCATTTTCCGTGCCCGAAGGTAGGAAACAAGCTAACCTCTGAAAATTGAAGTACTACCCTTCCACTCTAGGACGAGTTCATTCAGGAACTGAAATTAGACAACTCTATTTCTACAGTCGACTATGTCATAGTAGGAATGAATCTAATCCATGCTGAGAATGACATCAAAATCAGTCATCTCTAATTCAACTAAGTCTGCTGAAGTGACTTTCTGAAATACCATAACTAGACAGTTCTTGTATACCCATAGGGCTATGATATTTTTACCCATAGGGGTAGAGACTGAAAAGGGATTTGCTAGAATTTTGGGACTAACTCTGAAATCAACTGCTATATAAGGAGTAACAATATACAAAGAAGCTCTTGGATCTAACAAAGCCTAAACATGTACATAAAATATATGTAACGTACCAGTAAACACATCAGGAGAATTTTCCTGATCCTATAAGGACTGAAAAACATAGAGTCTATTTGGGCGTTGCCCATTGGTAGCACTGGAAGAGGTACCCTGCTGATTCGGGCGACCGGATTGAGCTGGAGGGCAATTACGCTGACCCTGAGGACCTGGATTGGAACAATCTCTGACTCTGTGGCCTAGATTTCCACATCCTAAGAAAACATCACTGCCAGCTCTGATTGTACCCTTATGGTGCTTGCAACATATCTGACAAAGAGGATAGGTTCGGGCACTACTAACACTGCCCTGAGAATTAGAGCCTGGTGCCCTATCTTTGTTGGCATCTCTGAATTTCAGCACTGGAGCACTGGTTGAGGAAGGAGATGGAATGGATGAATTTGGGTGAAACTGAGAACGTTTACCACCCTCTGACTTAGGCTGATTAAAGTTGAAGCTACCAGTTCTAGCTCTCTTATTCTACTTTTCCCTCATCTTAATCTTCTACTTTTCTATCTATTGAGCATGGATCATAAGCCTGGCTATGTCCATCTCACTAATTAGCATTGCGTATCTGCACTCATTGACCACACTATCATTTACCCCAGAAACAAACTTACTCATCTTAGCCCTGCTGTCTGCCACTACATGAGGAGCATATCTAGATAATTGAGTAAACGTAAGAGAATACTCTTTCACTGTCATGTTTCCCTTCCTGAAGTTGATAAACTCTAACACCTTAGATTCTCTCAGCTCTAGGGGAAAGAATCTATCAAAAAAAGCAGTGGAAAATGCCTCCCACTCTATAGGCCCTGTGTCACCATCCCTTTCTGCTTTCCACTGTTTGAACTATGTGTGAGCCACATCCTGCAACTGATATGTATCTAGCTCATCACTCTCAACGGCTGACACCCCCATGATATTTTTAACTTTCTGAACCTGATTAAGGAATTCCTTAGGGTCCTCATCTGACTTAGACCTGAAAAGGATAGAGGATTCATTTGGGTAAAGTCCCAAATCTTGGCTAGAGCTAAATTAGCCACTGGGTTGGCTGGAACAACAGCTGGCCATTCATTTTTGGTAGAAAATAAATTAGCAAGAGTAATGAATGTAACTTTGAACTCTGCATGAGAAACATGTTCATCCAAGGGATCTGCTTGGATAGACTGAGGGGCTGACTAATTTCCATTTCTTCTTTTGAGAGGCATATTCTGTAGAAGAAAGGGAGAAATGAATTTAGACTGAGAGTTAAATTTGAGCTCATGCTCACTGGCATGACATGAATACTAAAAGAAGGGAAACTGTTCCTAAAACATCTTATAGCCTCTTGTACATAAATGTGGCAGGCAACACACCTATGCACAAGACTCTACTAGATGAAATTTTTAGACTTCCTAGGACTCTATTGAACCTTAGGCTTTGATACCAAGTTTATAATGCCCCAAATTTGGTACCCGGAATGCCACACGGTGCTCATGACCCCGAAGGACCACAAACTAACCCATGATTGATATCTGCAACTGGGCACTACATAATATACTGTATAAATGCGGAAAAAGGCTGAAAGGTCATAAGTTTCAAATATATGATAAAACATAACATTTGGAAATATGGTATATCAATACCAAAACAAAACTAAAATAACTACCTGAACATGCTATAGTCTGGAAGCCTCTAAACTGTCTAAAAACTGTGGAGTTGATGGGACATATCCCCAACTAACTCTAAAATATTGAAATAATAAAGTAATCAAATAATCATGCTATCCTCGAATGGTGAGGACTCACTGTTGGCTGACTGTTGAACGTCTGATCTACTAAGGATGATTTAGAGCTCACACTTTTGAACCTATGGTATAAAACACCATAATGCAAATGAATTAGTACGATTTAATGTACTGGTATGCAAGTGAGGTAGGCTGAATGCAAGGGCTTTATATGCATGAACAATACTAACTAACTGAATAACATGAATGTGAGAATACATGCATGAACACGTGAATTGTAACTGAGATCATGACATCACTGAATCTGAATACTGATAACGTAAGCTTTCATATAATTGATATACTATTATCTGAATGACAGTGTCTAACAGTCCTATTTTTGATGGAACAAGTTGAGTTCCGTACCAAGTTGGGTGACTGTATCTGATAGTCCTGAATTTTGTAGAATTATCTGAGTTTTATTACTGAGACTGAGATTGTAACTATTAGAAGTAGTTACCTAATCGACATGCCCCAAATGAGATAATATAATTGAGTTAGGGTCCAATCTATAACCCTAATTAAAAGGGTGTCAATACCGCACCACTGGTAAGGACAAGCAGTGAGTAATACCTCATCTAATAGGTACTCTAAGGAGAATGGTGGGACCCTCATATAACAAGATAACCACCTCATCTACCCTCAACTAGTATGTTTGATGTCTCAACCTATGCTGGCTATATAGTTCTGGACCGCAAGGATTGCTTCTAAGAATCACACCCTCTAATAACAGGTGAGTTCCCATCCTTGGGCTCACTCGGTGTTGAATCCTACTCCCATCTGAATAGACACTGAACATGATTAACTGAACTGAACTGGACTACGTTCATTGAGTTTCGTTAACTGATGGAATACTACTGAGATTACTGAATTTCTGAGACTTCTGGGATTACTGTGTTTACTGAGTTTTCCCAAGTCATATGACTGATTGAGTTCTATGAATCATGGCTTGACTGAGAGTATCTGGAAAACATGACACCAGATCTAGGCACATAACTAAATTGTAGGGTACAATATCCCCAAGACTCGATAGCATAAAACTGATAAGACATGACACTTCTTGACACATGACCATAGTCAACAATTCATCGTACAATCATTGGGGATTTTCATGAAGTATTCGTATGCTATAAGCTTACAAATGAATAGGAATGCATGTAAACATATCATAATTTCATAAGACTAATCTCATGAGCATTACGTCAATCCATTCAAAACATAACAATAACGTGGGTGTCATATCAAACATAAGGGGAAAACATAGATTCATCAATTTTGGTCATAAATGAGTCATAAGGCATAATTCCTATTCTCTTAGGAATTTTATCAAACACTTTGCATGCATATCTTTAGGCTTAGGCATGAATATTGAAATAATACATCATGGAAACATTTTACACTTCCAATTCAAGAACTTCAACCACATGCAAACATATTTTCATGATAGTCATTAAGGACATCAACTTGGAAGTCAAACAACCACATAAACATGGATATAATTCAATTCATACCATTGAATCCAAAGTTTATATTTCAAATAGGGTTTCTTGAGCTTCATGGATTAAAGGGACCCATGAATCAACACTTGGCATACCAGGGTGGATAATTTCTTAAAGATTGGGGGAGGAAAGCTTGAATTCTTGCCTTGGGATTAGACACCTAGGGTTTCTTGTTCTTGGGGATTGATCTTTGAGAGAAACCCTAATTTGGTTTTATAGATGAATAATGAAGTTATGAGATCTGGTCTGGTATAATTAGGGATCAAAACAGGTGAAAAAAGACCCAAATACCCTTTTAAAAATGGTTTAAAATTGTTGATCAGAAGTGGCGACGGTTTGGGCGACGGTCCGTTACTGGCTCGACGGTCCGTCGGTCCATCCCATCGTACTTGGCCTGAACCTGAACTTCCTACCTCATCTGCGACGTTTTGGGAGACGGTCCATCTCTAGCTTGATGGTCCGTCGATCCTGACCGTCATACTTGGCCAGAAGATAGGTTCACTGCCTTAGCCGCAATGTCTTAGGCGATGGTCCGTCGCTAGCTCGACGGTCCGTTGGCCTGACCATCGCTTCTGGGCAGTTCCGACAGTTCTCTGTAAAACATCCATAACTTTTTACTCTGATACCAAATTTGGACGAAATTGGTATCTTTGAAAATCTAATTCAATTTCCCACATGATAAAAAGTCTAAATTGGGGAAATTCTATCTGATTTAAATATTAATCATTTAGGAAGTCATCACTAACTCTTCTGGAGACTAGATTTGACTTAAATAAAGTTTGGGGTAATAAAATCATATAAACAAAATGGAAACTACACCTAAGAGTACATACATCATATAACAAGTCAATGTGAATAATAAGGGACAACTATCCTGTTCGTGTCCAAGAGTCAAACATAATAAGACTAAGGAAGTATCAAAGGTAAACTATCCTATTCCTGCTACATTCAATAGATGTTAATGTTATACCATATATCCCAGGCTAATATACAAATGAAGGGCGAAATGGAAGATATATATCAATATACAAAGTGAAGAAATGCATGTACAATAAAAACAACAAAGAAAGGGATATACGATAATTTCATAGCTTCATATAGCTAGATTTATATATATATATATATTATATATATATATATATAAATGCATACACATATATGCATGAGGTTATCTCAAAGCATAACCTAGATCATCATATCCTTGTTTAAAGACCTAATTAACATAATATCAGGTTTTAATACTATCAAACTCAGGGTTTCCAATCCACATGGCTAGACATGATATAATCATGCATAAAAGTGCATTCATAAGATAGAAGAGGTTAAAGACATACCTCAAATCTCGATATCTGATCAATGACCAATATGTCATAAGATAGCCAAAATAATGATCATAACAAAGATAATAACAACATCAATATCAACGTGAATAACCAGCTACTCCAGACAACCAAATATCTAAATGAGCCTATATTTACCCCTACCTCCCCAGACTCGGAAGGTTTAATCAACATACAATAACACAAGCCATATTTTTCACCCATGTATATGTAATCGTCCCATACTGACTGATAGACATAGGTGTATTATGGTGATAGGAGATGAGTATGCATGAATGGATGAATGGTACAAAATCACTATCAATAATCTTATCATAAGTGTCATCATTATTACCATCATCATTATGATCAACCTCTATCGGGTATCAATATATTATCATAGAATCCTCTGGCCTTGCCAGGTATCAATATATCATCATAGTATCCTCTGGCTTTGCCGGGTATTAATATATAATCAAAGAACCCTTCGGCCTTATCGGGAATCATATATCATCAAAGTATCCTCTAGCATTTTCGGGCATCAATATATCATCAAAGTATCCTTCGACATTGTCGAGCATCAATATATCATCAAGGTATCCTCTGGCCTTGCCGGGCATCAATATATCATCATAATTATCAATGCATAAATATAGGTATATAATAGGTGCACAGATTCAAGCCAATATACTCTCAACCATAATCATAACATCGCAAAGATAACTATCTTATCATCATCTTCTATATGCTCATTATTAACTAGACAAGACTCATTATTATATCGCTAGTTTACTAGTCATCACATGATCTCTAGTTATCAATCTAACAGAATCTTCACATAATCATTAATCATGGAATAACAACTAACCATTAATCAATAATTAGCCAAACCTAACATCTATTCAAGGTTTACCATTAAACCATAATCGCCATCTATTCACCATTCATCATTTATCAACAAAATATCTTTTATTAACTAACACCAATCAATATCTAATAATCGTTTACCAACTAAACCTCATTATTAACTAGTCCTCATTATGAGCTAGTCAACATCAATAACTAGGCATCATTATCACTGGCATCCCTTATCAACTAGCAATGTTAACCATGTTATCCTCACTTAACAACTAATCGACATTATAACTTGTTATCAATAGCCACATATCATTACCATCGATAAACCCATCTTCATAGCCATGTATCAACCCTAGTCATTAGCTACCATATTACTAAGCAAGGCTCATTAATTAACATATTTAGAATTCTAAGCATCAAGTACTATAGTCACCTAATAGACAACTAGTTACCACATAACTTATACCATAATTATGAAGAATAGTCATAAGATCGAATTTCATTTAGAATCATATCAATAACCAATATAATAAAGATGAATGTATTAAATATATGCATGCCATCACCAGTATTCAATCAGTGAAATCATAAGTGTCATACCACACATTCCTCTGTCTCATACCAAAGAGATATGTATATGCGCGTGCACACACCCATACACATATATATATTCATGAACTATTACTGTATCCTCTATAAGGATAAACACTTTTTGGATGTCTAATTTATATCATCTATTGTCCCTTGGCCAAATAATATGTCTAAAATAATTACAATATCATCATCATGACTTTTGGCCCATATATATATATCCAAAACTCATCTTTATAATCATATTTATAAGTCATACCATATCTCTAATCATCTCACATCTAGGAGGAATCTTACACATATGAGGTATAATATCAATAAGCTTATAATTATCTCTCATAGAGGAGGTATAATACCAATAAGCATGACACGATTATAAGTAATTTCATATATAAAGGTCATTCATCATGACGCTGAGGAATATCACCACTCTAGGCCAACTATTATATCTAAAAGGAAATAGCATCTTTATAGGCCTAACATCACATCTAAGAGAAAAATCATCTCTAAGGACCCAACGTCATGTCTAAGAGGAAATGTAATGCCCTGAGACTGAACCCTGGGTGTCACATGGTGCTTACAATCCCGAAGGACCACAAGCTAACCCAAGACTGGTACTTTCTATGAGTACTGAATAATAATAACACTTAAAATATATGCGGAAGTTAGGCTAAAATTTCCATTAGGTTCATAAACTGAAAACAAATACTGAATACTGATAATAATACTGAAAAAACTGAACATATATCTAAAATAGTCTAGTCTGAAAGCCTGTAACTATCTGAATATGGATTTGATGGGAAAAGACCCCAACTAACACCGGCTACTGAACATACTAAACTATTGGAATGATTAAATAATAACTCTGTTCTTGATGTGTGAGTAGATGCTAACACATTTGATGCTTTTAACTCTAAATAATAGCAAAGTCTTAAGCAACTTTTGGTTGTTTTTAATCATTTTCTTGTGATATTGCAGTTGCAACAAGGATGGGAGGAAAACATAGGAAAGATGAACAAAATAAGTAAAATCTGGTACAAGTGAGCTGATATGAGTATGACGGCATTTCTTGTAAGCAGTTAGAGATGTGGTAAGCTACCTAAAAAAGGCGTCAGGAAGAACAGTGGAGAAGAGTTGCCGGATGAGAGTGACGACATTCTCAATATGTCATCACAAGTATGGTAAACCGTCAGAATATGCCATCAGAGTGAGGTGGAACATGGTAAAATAAGCTGAAGGTCTGACAACATTTGCTAAATCCCATCACAAGTGTGGTAAGCCATCATAGGAAATCTTCAGAGTGAGGCAAAACAGGTCAAGATGGCATGACTTCTAATGACATATCTGAGACGCAGTCAGAAGCCTGACGACCAACACCAATATGGCGTCACCTAAATTCGAGCCTAGCTGTGATTTTGTTATTTTATTTCCTTAATTAGGCTTTAGTATAAATAGAAGTTTTTAGGGTTTTTAAAGGAAGAAGTTTTCATTATTCAGAACAAGAATTTTGGAGGGAGAAACACGTACATTGTTCTCTTTTGCCAATTATTTTTAGTTTCTTTCTTATCAACTATTCTTGGGTTTCTAACTTGGGATTTAATTGAAGAAATTATTTGTTGTTTTCCATCTATACGTAAGTTTATCATTATCATCATGAATTAAACTTGTGATTTTCTTCGTCAAATCATGAGCGGCTAATTTCATTAGCCGGGGTTATGGGATCCAAGGTTTAGGGTTTGATATGATGCTAGGTGTTTAACGGAGTCAAAGAGTAGTAGAACATCTTGAAATTCTATGGTTTTAACTGAAATCTAGTGGTTTCAAACATTAGATTATGCCATAGGTTTTATTTGTTTCTAACAGAGAAATAGACTAGAGGACGGGAATTATCAATAGGGACTCGGAATCTACCAACCTTCTGTTTAATGATTAATGCCGTAACTGGATTAATCTACCTGAGATAACATCCGATTGGATATAGATAAATTATCTAAGTTTGAGAGAATTATATAATAAATTATTTGGTGAGGTCGAGAGATAAGTTAGATAGTATCATAGTTAGGGATATTCTGTTGTTCTACTCATTCCGAGGATCTCTAGCATTACCTGGTATCTGTTAATACCCACAAACTTTGGTGATCATAACCCTGGTTTCCCATTTATATTGATAACTCTAAAAATTCAGAAAGTGAAGATTGATACATTGTGAACTTTAAACCACCAATTTTGGAAATGATAAACTACCTGTAAAGTATTTTGTAAACAAATTGACGTTCACACCCTATTCTCTGTGGGATTCGACTCCAACCTAGTTGGGTTTTATATTGACAACGATCGCTTACACCCATTCAAGAGTATAATTTGAGCGTTATAAAAAATGGCGCCGTTGCCGGGGAATACGATTGTAGACTAAAAATTTTGTGCTAAAAAATTTACTGATAGTTAAGTTTCCTTGATTTACGCTCGGTTATTGTTTTTGTTTATTTCAAGGATATTTACATTAGGTTTTACTAAGCAATATCCAATCTGGAACTCCATCACATAAGAAAAATGGCAGAACGACCACTGTGGTATGAGGCTGAAGAGGATTATGATGTGGATGGAGCAGGTGCAACGGGAACGATCATTCCACCACCGTTGGCACCAGGAGAAAAGTTTAACTTTACAAGCACAATTATCTAGCTTTTAAATATGAAAGGGTTGTTTGGATTCATTCCTGAAGATGACCCCAATCTGCATCTAGTGAATTTTGTCACCATTTGCAAATCCTTTGATAACCCGAGGGTGAGCCAGAGCGCTATCCGATTGAGGTTTTTCCCATTGTCTCTATCCGGCGAGGAAACATTATGGCTAAATAAGTTGACGCCTGATTCTATAACCAACTGGAGGAAGTTGAGAGGATATTTTCTAGAAAGGTTCTTTCCACCGTCCAGGAGGATACAGTTGAGGGATGAGATCAACAATTTTAGGCAACTCCCAAATGAGGCTTTGTATGAAACTTGGGAGAGGTTCAAGAAGAAGCTGGAAAAAATTCCAAATCATAACATGAAGAACATACATCTGATGGAGACTCTGTACAGATCTTTTAACTATGTGACAAGGCCAATGGTAGACAACGCTGCTGGAGGATCATTTGTTACCCTTGAATTTCAAGATGCTGCTAATATGCTGAATAGGATGACCAAATTAAGTAGGGCTTGGTACATCAGTGATTCTGTAGTGACAAGTCCAACTGTACCTATTAGAATGAAGGAGGAACAACAAAAAAGGAATGAGGAAAATAATCAAGACATAGCCCATCTAAAGACTTAAATGGACCTGCTCACCAAGCACTTAATGTCAGGAAGGACGAAACAGGTAAAAGTTGTAATGACTTGGGACAATGATGATATGGAGACTGAAGAAGAAGTCAACTATTTTACTAATCAGATGGGTTTCTGAGGTAATATCCAAGGGAATCAAGGTCAGAATGGGAATGGCAATCCTAATCATAAGGACAGGGAGAAAGAAAAAGAGAGATGCATCAATGGCAGAAATGGGTTGTATGTTCGTGTAGGACATCAAGAAGCTATTGCAACTAGTTTGGGAAAGTGTTCGATAAAAGATATGATGAAAGAACTATTGAAGGGAGTAGAGTCTACTAATGCGGGCATAGCCAATATGAGGAGTGAATTTTCCACTATAAGTTAGTTGGTTAGTTCATATTTAACTTCTATCCAGCAGTTAGAGCAATAAATGAGTCAACTATCCTCAGCACTAAACCAGGGAATAAGTGGTACATTACTTGCTCAAGCAACTCAGAATCAGAAGACTGACAATTCATTTTAAGCAATCACCACTAGGATTGGTAAGATTTTATCTGGCCCTGCTGTCGACAAATCTGGGAATATAAAGGAAATTGCAGATGAACTAGCAAAACAACATCTAGGGGAGTTGGAGAAACTGAATAGTTCTATTGACTTGTAATACAAGGAGAAAGAGAAGGAAGTGGTGTTTAAACCCATGCCACGACCACCACCTTCCTTTCCTCAACAGCTAAGAAAGAAGGCAGATGATCCAAAGTTCAGCAAGTTCCTAGCAATGCTTAAGCAATTAACTATAAATGTGCCTTTGATCGAGGCCCTTGAGCAAATGGCAGGGTATGCAAAATCTATGAAAGATCTTGTGACCAAGAAACGAGCAGTGAGTTGCAAATTAGAAGAAGACCTCTACCACTGTAGTTCTATTTCCACAGGGACCTTGACGCAAAAGAAGTCGGATCCAGGTGCAGTCACTATTCCCGGCACAATTGGAATTATGAAATTCACCAAAGCACTATGTGATCTAGGAGAAAGTGTTAACTTGATGACATTGACTATCTATAAATATTTGGGTTTGGGAAATCCCACACCGACCAACATGAGGCTGGTAATGGCCGACAGATCAGTAAAGCGACCTATTGGCATTTTGTATGATATACTGGTCAAGGTCTCCAATTTCATATTCCCTGCAGACTTTGTCATTCTAGATTATGAGGTGGACTTCGAGGTGCCCATAATTCTGGGTCGACCTTTCCTCGCAACTGGAAATGTATTGATCAATTTGAGAGCGAATGAGCTCTTATTCAGGGTGAACAATGAAGAGGTACGGTTTAACATTGGGAAATCAATAAAACAACATAAGGAAATGAGTGTGTTCTCAGTAGTTGATGTGTACTTTGAGGACAAACAAGATGTGCTCAGAACTGAACAACTTATTATCGAGCCCTTAGTAGCGGTTGTGATGAACTATGAAAGTGAAGGAATTGAGGAATATAAAGAGACAGTTTGTGCCCTGACCATCCTGGGCTCGTATTCTTATGCTCCTAAAAATCTCGCCCTTGATCTGGATAATCGACCAACACCACCAGCCAAGCCATCCATTGAAGAACCTCCGGTGTTGGAATTGAAGGAGCTGCTTGGTCACTTACGATATGTATTTCTTGGAAAAGGGAACACGCTACCTGTTATTATTGCAGCCGATTTAGAAAAAATATAGGTAACTGCACTTATTTCAGTACTTCAGAAGCACAAGAGAGCAATTAGATGGACCATCGCAGACATTATTGGCATTCCTCCTGGTATCTGTACGCACAAAATTCAACTAGAAGATGAATGTACTCCTACCATTGAGCATCAGCGTCGTCTTAACCCACTAATGAAATAAGTAGTTAAAAAGTAGATTATTAAGTGGTTGGATGCAGGAGTATTTTACCCTATTTTTGACAGTAAGTGGGTGAGCCCAGTTTAATGTGTGCCCAAGAAAAGTGGCATGAAAGTGGTTGCTAATGAGAAGAATGAGCTGATTCCACTCAGGCCAGTGACCGGGTGGAGAGTCTGTATGGACTACCGTAAGTTGAACTCTTAGACGCTGAAGGACCATTTCCCAATGCCTTTCATGGACCAGATGCTTGATCGATTGGCTGGCAGGGGGTGGTATTGCTTCCTAGATGGTTATTCTGGGTATAACCAAATTTGTATTACTCCGGAAGATCAAGAGAAGACGAAGTTCGCATGCCCATATGGAATATTTGCATTTAAGAGGATGCCATTTGGGCTATGCAATGCACCCGTCACTTTTCAACGGTGCATGATTTCTATATTCTCTGACATGGTAGAAGATACCATAGAGGTATTCATGGATGATTTCTCAGTGGTAGGTGATTCATTCAAAATGTGTCTGGAGAATCTGAATGTGGCCTTGCAAAGATGTGTTGAATTTAATCTAGTGCTTAACTGGGAAAAATGCCATTTTATGGTAAAGGAGGGTATTGTGCTGGGCCACAAAATTTTTGAAGAAGGGATTGAAGTTGATCGAGCAAAGGTTGAGGTTATCGATAAATTACTGCCCCCCATTTCAGTAAAGGGAGTGTATAGTTTTCTTGGTCATGCAAGATTCTATCAAAGATTCATGAAAGACTTCTCAAAAGTTGCAAGTCCACTTTGCAAGTTATTGGAGAAGGAAGTTAAATTTCTCTTTGATGATAAGTGCTTGAAGGCATTTGAATGCCTTAAAAAGAAGCTGGTGGAATCCCCCATTGTTATTGCACCTGACTGGGCCAAACCGTTTGAAATAATGTGTGATGCAAGTGGTGTTGCACTAGGAGATGTATTGGTACAAAAGAGGGATAAATTGTTTCACCCGATATATTATGCCAGCAAAGCACTGAATGGAGCACAAAAGAATTACACAGTAACCAAACAAGAATTTCTAGCCGTGGTATTTGCTTTCGAGAAATTCAGGTCTTATCTGCTTGGAACTAAAGTGGTAGTCCATACAGACCATGTTGCCTTGCGGTACTTGATGGCCAAGAAGGATGCTAAACCAAGGTTTATTAGATGGGTGTTTCTACTGCAAGAGTTTGATTTTGATGTCAAAGATAGAAAAGGTTGTGAAAATTAGGTTGCAGATCATCTATCTAGAATGGAAGGTGGACAGGAAGTTAGTGATGAAACAAAGATAAATGATGTGTTTCCAGATGAGGAGATCCTGGCAACTGCTGTGGAAACATTGCCTTGGTACGCTGATTATGCAAATTACGTTGTGAGTGAGCTTCTCCCAGAACACCTTTCATTCCACCAAAGGAAGAAGTTTTTGCATGATGTAACACATTATTTCTGGGATGAGCCTTATCTTTTTAGGAGATATACAGATAATATCATACGTAGATGCATGCTTGAAGTAGATATATGATGTATATTGGAGGCATGTCATGCTTCCCTAATTGGAGGTCACCATGCAGGTGACCGAACAGCCAGGAAGGTGTTGCAGAGTGGCTATTATTGGCCAGCATTATTTAAAGATGCCCATAAGTTTGTGCAGGAATGTGATCAGTGTCAAAGACAGGGATCAATATCTAAACGACATGAAATTCCCTTGACCAAGATACTTGAAGTGGAGTTATTTGATGTATAGGGTATTGACTTCATGGGTCCGTTTATAAGTTCTTACGGGATGAAGTACATTCTGGTTTCTGTTGATTATGTGTCTAAGTGGGTTGAAGCTGTCACATTCGCTGACAATGAGGGAAAGAGAGTCATTGCATTTCTCAAGAAGAACATCTTCTCTCACTTCGGAGTACCACGTACTAGCACAAGCGATGGAGGATCTTGCTTTTGCAACAAACTATTTCGAGTAGCTCTGGCGAAGTATGGTGTAAAACACCATAGAGTGGCTACTCCATATCACCCGTAAACAAGTGGGAAAGTGGAGGTGTCGAATCATGAAGTGAAGGCCATCCTATCCAAGACAGTGAATGCTAGCTGAAAAGACTGGTCACAAAAACTTGATGATGCCTTGTGGGCATACCGAACTTCTTTTAAGACACCTATTGGAATGTCACCATTTCAACTGGTCTATGGAAAAGCATGCCATTTGCCAATAGAGTTGGAGCACAAGGCCTTATGGGCACTCAAGAAGTTGAATCTAAACTG
The DNA here is from genome assembly GCA_030864215.1 of Capsicum pubescens. Classification (NCBI taxonomy): domain Eukaryota; kingdom Viridiplantae; phylum Streptophyta; class Magnoliopsida; order Solanales; family Solanaceae; genus Capsicum; species Capsicum pubescens. Next base: position 243,052,331 of record CM061538.1, read on the forward strand.
GAAAGAGGCGGTAGAAATGAGATTAGGGAAACTAAATAAGATGGATGAATTCCGTCTTAGGGCATACGAGCGAGCAAATTTGTATAAAGAAAAAATAAAAAAGTACCATGATTGGAAGATAGAAAAATGAGAGTTCAAAAGAGGGGACTTGGTACTTCTGTTTAATTCTAGGATTAAATTGTTGCCAGGAAAGCTGAAATCTAAGTTGTCAGGCCCTTTTAAGGTAAGCCAAGTCCACTGCTCTGGAGTAGTGGATCTTGAAAATGAAGATGGTAGTACCTTCAAGGTAAATGGTCAACGGGTAACGATTTACATTAGACCAGAAGAATTAGTGAAAAACGTCACCATTATTTCTCTCGATGAAGTCTGAGGTAATCGAGCCACATGCCTCATTCCGCGACGTTAAATCAAGCGCTGCATGGGAGGCAACCCATGAGTCCTGAGAATAACCCACTCCAGGTATAATCTAACCCTTAGTTTCATTTTGTTTTTATTTTAAGTTGAGGGTGTGGGGGTGTATTGTCGTTGTACCAATTGTGTTAGTAACTAGGAGAAGTACTTATACTTGAAGCAGTCTGCATGCTTGATGAATTTTTTAGCACCTCTCCATTGGTTTGATTGCATGACTGTGTGAACTACATTGAATTATGACCATGTGTGAATCTTGTTATGGCATTAGTTCTAGTAACTTGCCAATCACTGCCAAATATTTGCATGAACTGGATGAGTAGTAGCTGGTAATATGCTTATATGACAAGTGTGTATGAGGCTTTACTGCATTCCCTTTGTATTGCCTAATCTAGAACTTACCCGGATCGTCTTACCACAGTTAAAGGATAGGAGTTAGGAAAGGATCATAGGCCGTTTTTGAATTTCAGTCACTTTTAGCCTAAATGACCTTCCCTATAATACATTATACCCCTTGGTCCCCGTTTGCGCCTAAATTGACCATTTTCTTTCTATGAAACCCATCACCTTCCCTTTTTAAATCATAATGAACCTGTTTTGGCCCTGGTCCTCCTTGGATACTGCACACCTTGACTTAGAAAAATAGCCTAAGTTGAGGGTAGCTATTATAGGGGTGCGTGAGATAAACTAGGTATGAAGAAGGGTAAAAAAAAGGTTCTAAAAAAGAAATTGATAGTTGGGTGTTGGTGAAAAAGAGCAATAAAATGAAAATTATTTGAATAAAAAGAAAGACCACACCATGTTTTGCGATCAAGAGAAAACAAAAAGAGAAAACGCGGTTAATAAGTAGACCCCACAAGATAAGGTAGTACCAAGGAGGTTAGTCACTCTAAATGCTGTTAAATACCATACCAGCCCCTAGCCTACGTTACAAGCCTGAGAAAGTCCTATAGTGATCCTAGCTTACCTGTCTAGACACCTCGATAATAATGATAAGGGCAAGCATATGGTATTTGGCATACACTGGTTGAACTTCATTCTAAGTGAGAGAGCCTTTGTTATTATTCCCATGATTATAACTTGATTCATATGAGTTGCATAGTTATTTTCAAAAATTTGGCACAACTGATTTTTAAGTTGATTGACCTTTGAGAGGATGCATGTGATTTTGAGCAAAGTTGAGTGACTAGCTGCTGATTGTATTTTTTATTCTCTTAGTTGTGTTTTGGTTGCTTGAGGACAAGCAATTGTTTTAAGTTGAGTCTTAAGCAACTTTTATTGTTTTTTATCGTTTTCTTGTGATATTGCAGTTGTAGCAAGGATAGGAGGAAAACATAGGAAAGATGAACAAAATAAGTAAAATCTGGTACAAGTGAACTGATATGAGTCTGAAAGCATTTCTTGCAAGCCGTCAGAGATGTGTTAAGCTACCAGAAAAAGGAGTCACGAAGAACAGTGGCGAAGAGTTGCTGGATGAGAGTGACGACATTCTAAATATGTCGTCACAAGTGTGGTAAGCCGTCAGAATATGCCATCAGAGTGAGGCAGAACATGGTGAAATAAGCTGAAGGTCTGACAACATTTGCTACACGCCATCACAAGTGTGGTAAGCCATCATAGGACATCGTCAGAGTGAGGCAGAACAAGTCAAGATGGCATGACTTATGACGACATATCTGAGACACCATCAAAATCCTGACGACCATCACCAATATGACGTCACCTAAATCCGAGCCCAGCTTTGATTTTGTTATTTTATTTCCTTAATTAGGCTTTAGTATAAATAGCAGTTTTTAGGGTTTTTAAAGGGAGAAGTTTACATTATTCAGAACAAGAATTTTGGAGGGAGAAACACGTACATTGTTCTTTTTTACCAATTATTTTTAGTTTCTTTCTTATCAACTATTCTTGGGTTTCTAACTTGGGATTTAATTGAAAAAATTATTTGTTGTTTTCCATCTATACGTAAGTTTATCATTTTATCATGAATTCAACTTGTGATTTCCTTTGTCAAATTATGAGTGGCTAATTTCATTAGCCGGGGTTATGGGATCCAAGGTTTAGGGTTTGATATGATGCTAGGTGTTTAGCGGATTCAAAGAGTAGTAGAACATCTTGAAATTCTGTGGTTTTAACCGAAATCTAGTGGTTGAAAACATTAGATTATGCCTTAGGTTTTATTTGCTTTTAATGGAGAAATAGACTAGAGAACGAGAATTATCAACAGGAACTCAGAAGCTACCAACCTTCTGTTTAATGATTAATGCCGTAACTGGATTAATCTACCTGAGATAACATCCGATTGGATATAGATACCCCCAGGACTCGATAGCATCAATAGAAAAACATGGAAAATTCTTAAAAGCATTACAGTAATTACCTATTCACCATGCATTCATTTAGACATTTTGTCAAACACTTGAGAGGCATGAATTTGTACATGAATGGGACCACATGATAACATGTCATGAATTCACTACTCAATTTACATAGGCATTCTATCAAACACTTGGGGAGCATAATTAATGCACATGGAATTCATTAAGATGTAAACATCATGGCTACAATATTCAACTTGCAATTCAAGGGTTTAACATAAGGATTTCATAAATTCTACATACTTGCAAATTAATTCACTTGAAACTTGTAGTGAATCTTGGTTTGAAAACCATACATCAATACATACATGAACACAATCTAATTCAAACATGTAAATCATGAAATCAATAAACTTGTAGTTTTAAAAAAGGTTCTTGAACTCCAAGGGTGGAAGGAAACCCATGGGTGAATACCTAACATACCTTGATTGTTGATTTCTTGAGAATTGTGGTAAAATTTTTGGGACTTGAATCTTGAGCTTGATGAACTAGGGTTTAGTTCTTGAGAATATTTTGTGATAGAGTGAATGTATTTTGCCTATTGAAGGGCTGAATTTTATGTTTTGGGAGTTTAATGTGGGAGGAAAATGACTTAATTGCCACCATAACCTATAACTTAAAATATAAAAATTATTCCTAGCGATGCGATAGCCGGCGTATCACGTCGATGGGGTTAACGCGATGGCCAACGTGATGCATCGATTGCATTGGCTCACTAGAAATTGCACTGAAGGCTTTACTTTACCCAGCGACACTGCAACCGATACGTTGCATCGATGAGGTCGATGTGATGGCCGACATACTGCTTCGATGGTGACGTAATAACCCTTGTCACTGGTGATGATACTGTCGATGGGATGGCTAATGCGACACATCGAGATTGCGTCGAATCACTGCCTGGGATATCCAAACAAACTACTAACGATGTCCAAAAAATCTAAAACTCACCCAAGGTGACCTATTGACATCCCTGATCATGATCGATATTTTAAGATTGTAAGGATAAAAAATAAGATCATTGAAATATCAAGGCCGAAAATGAGACTATGTGTCAATACTTCACTGAAATTTTTCGAAGTCTGGGACCTCTTTTGGCATGCTATTATGACTAAAATGACTGGGATTTTGTGGGGTCTTACAAGAAACAACATCTCTATGGTCCAAATATCAAGTCTAAGAGGAAATGGCATCTCTATGGGACAAGTATCAATTCTAAGAGAAAATGGCATCTCTATGGGCCAAGTATCAAGTCTAAAAGAAAATGGCATCTCTATGGGAAAAGTATCAAGTCTAAGAGGAAATGGCATCTCTGTGGGCTAAGTATCAAGTCTGAGAGGAAATGGCATCTCTATGGGCCCATTATTATATCATTTCTATAAGAAACAACCTAGCTATAAATGACAAGTCACAATCTGAGGAACGTCATTATAATATACCAAGTCACGAAGTAACCTTATACTATGGTTTACTAGTCTCAACTATGTCTAACATCTGCAGCTAATTCCACAATAACTAACACAAGTCTAGGCTTAAGTGGGTCAGACAATCCCACTTGTAAACCTTAATTTACCTAATTAGGTACACTATTCCCCAAACTAGGCTAAGATATCTAGTTCAACTTTTAGATTTCAAGTAAGCCACATACAAGCCTAAGATAGGAACTTCAACTAGAAATAAGGGCACTTAAGTCAATTCTACCCAAATTATGATTCCAAGAATACCAAACTAGCCCAATAAGATCAGATATACTAATCAAGATTCCAACACTAAAACCACATCCATAATCTAGCAATGTATCAAATCCAAGCTACAATTCAATCTAAACTAGGGAGAAGGCAATACAAGTCTATAAAGTTATAAACATACTATCTTACGGGTCCAAGACCCTCATCTAATTTCCCAAGACATAAATAATCAAGGCTAAGATATATTATTCATAATCAATCCTAACATTCATGTCCACACGCAATGCATATCATACATCATCCATGAAGGAAAGTGGACTGGAGCCTACCTTAAGGCCAAATTGTAAAATCACACTTCAAGCACCACATGATCGTCTTCACTTCACAATCCCCAAAATTCCATCACACTTTCAAAAACATTATCTACTCATCAATACGAGTCTAACAATACCCATATTACACTATTGTTCTTCGGGTTCAAAAACGACACTAAAAACCCCAAATGGGTCCCACGTGTGGAAATTACATTTCCGAGGTCAACCCAATGCACACACATCACCAAGAAATCATAACACTAATTAATGGGTAAAAAAACAAATTTAGGGCTAAATCAAACCCTAAGCTAAATTGGGGTTTTGGGTCAAGAATTAAGAAATTCACCAACAAAGTGATGAAATCTTACCTTAATAAGGATAATAATCATGATAAAAGATGTTTACCAAGCTCCCTATACACCCACAAGACTCAATTTTGAGTTATCATACCCATTTAAGGCTTTAGGATCTCAAAGCTGAAGAGAATTGCCCAATTCGTGGCCTTGGGGTCTATTTATAGACCCCTCGACAAGCAGATGCAACATCCCCGCAACAAAGTTAAAAACTTGTTTTTGATCCTCGAAACTCATTCAAAACCAAAATAATATGATCAAATAGTGAAATTTGAGTGTAAACCACATTTGAAATCCATTGGAATCATCAAAACTTTCATCCAAGATCATTTTGGTAAAAAGTGGGCTCCACACTTATAGTTTCATTTTTCATAAAAATTGCTCAATAGCTCAAAATAAGTTTGGAAGCCTCCGGTCCTGAACCAAGTGTCCCGTAGCCTAAAATTAACGTTCCAGATATGATGAAGAAGTCAAATTTTAAATCTGAGGTCGTTTTGATCAAATGTTGATTCCACACTCATATTTCAATTTTCTAACTTTTCGACCAATAGGTCAAAATGAGCTCGAGTGCATTGAAATCTAAAACAAAGGTCTACCTATACTTGAATTGATATTTCAAATCTGTTGGCACAGTCAAAATTGGCATCCGAGATTGTTTCATTGAAGTTTTTGCCGATAGTCGTTTGGAACTAATGAAGACTTCAAAGCAAGGAATTGACTCTAAAAATCAAATGAACTGCCTGGTAACTGAATCGTTGGTCCCAGAAAGTCATAAATGACTTGGGGTAGCTAAGGAGAAGCCCTAATGGTGAAGATAAGAAGAAATATGAAAAATAATTGGAAGGGTTGTTACAGTCTCTTCATATTCTCACTTAATTAGTGGCATCGCAATCTCGTCAGTCTGATCATTTTATTTTTGCTATTAGTTTGTTTGAGGTCACTTGGGTTGGTCAACTTATGAGGTTGAATTCCTCAAAATTTACAGGCTCTAAGGTTTAGGAGGATCCTCAAAGGTTTATTGATGAGATAGAGAAAATCTTTAGGATGATACATGCTACTAATTCTTAAGGTGTGGAGTTTGTTGTGTATTAGTTAAAAGATGTGTCTTATTAGTGGTATGAGAAGTGGGAAGTGATAAGGGGTGATGATGTTGAGTCGGCTGTGTGGGATAAATTTTCAGGCACTTTTCTTGATCTTATTTTTCCTCAGGAGCTAAGGAAATCTAAGGATGAACAGTTTGTACAATTGAAGAAGGATAAGATGAATGTTAAAGAGTATGCTTTGAAGTTTCAGTAGTTGGCCCGTTATGCTCCAGAGCTGGTGTCAAAATTGAGGTCCCAAATGAGGAAGTTTTCTTTTATTTTGTCCCATGATTTAATGTAAGAGTGTAAGAATGCTATGTTGAATTATGATATGGACATCTCTAGGATGGTGGTTTATGTGAAACAGGTATAGGATGAGAAAAAGAAGTAGGTCGAGAAAGAAGAGAGGCAGAATAAAAAGTTAAGTTATGCAGAGCAAGGTACGAATCAACAAAATGGTAAGAGATAGTAGGCAGTGAACTAAGAAGAAGAATTGGGGAAATTCATATTCAACAGCTAGTTCTCCTTATCATAAGCTTTCTAGTGATTGTTTTTTTAATCTAGTAGTAGTCCTAAGGCACAAGGTGCCAATCTCAGGCTAGTGGAGCTCAGTCAGCCCCACCTTATTTTCCTTGTTATTTTTGTGGTTTGCTTTACTGTGGATATTATAAGGATGGAAGAAATCAGTGCTATAATTATGGTCAGCTTGGTCATATGCAATGAGATTATCCTTTGACTCGAGTTGCCACTGGAGCTAATAAGGTCCCGATTGCCACTTCTTCTGCTCCTACACCTAAGGGTGCCTCTTCAGGTACACGCACTGGCCTATATCATGTCTATACTCTCGGGACTCATCTTGAATCTAAGGCATCCCCGATGTTTTCACTAGTATGTTACATATCTTCTCTCATAATGTTTATTATTTGCTTGATTTGGGTTCCAAATGTCTTATGTGACCCTTTATGTAGCTGTACACTTTAGTTTTGGTCCTGAAAATATTTTTGACCCTTTTTTATGTCTACTTTGATGGGTGATTCTATTATGGCTATAAAAATCTATAGGTGTTGTGTGGTGTCTATCTTTCATAAGGAGAGATTGATGGACTTGATAAAGCTTAACATGGTAGATTTTGATGTAATCTTGGGGTTGGGTTGGCTTCACTCATTCTATGTTTATCTAGATTATCGGACCCAAAAGGTCAGTTTCACTTTCCTAATAAACTAGTAATTGAATGGGAGAGGAGTTCCTCAGTACCTTGAAGAAGGTTTATTTCCTATCTTAGAGCTCAAAATTAATTTCTAAGGGGTGTCTATATCATCTAGTTTAGGTTAAGGATTCTAATTTTGAAAGTCCCTCTTTGTAATCTGTTCTTGTGGTTAATGAATTTCCTGAAATTTTTTGCGATGATCTTCCTGGAATTTCTCCTAATAGGGAAATAGATTTTGGGATTGATCTTCTACTAAATACCTGTCCTATTTCGATTCCCCCTTATAGGATGGCTTTGGCTGAACTAACTAAGCAACTAAAAAATCTCTTTGATAAGGGCTTTATTCATTCTAGTGTGTCTCCATGGAGTGCTCTTATAATTTTTGTATGAAATAAAGATGGGTATCTTCGGATGTGTATAAACTATCATCAGTTGAATAAGGTTACAGTGAATAATAATTACCCTCTTCCTAGGATTGATGGTCTATTTGATTAGCTTCAGGGTGCAAGGTGTTTCTCTAAGATTGATCTTTGTTTGGGCTATCATCAGCTAGAAATTGGGGAGGTTGATATTCCCAAGACTTCTTTCCAAACCCAGATGGTCATTATGAATTTTTGGATATGTTATTTGGGTTAACTAATGCTCTGGCTTCTTTCGTGGATCTTGTGAATCGAGTCTTTAGATAATTCTAGGATTTGTTTGTTATTATCTTTATTGATGGCATCTTGGTGTACTCTAAGAGTGAGGAGGATTATGCTCATCACCTTCGAATTATATTACAAACTCTTAAGGACCAAAACATGTATGCAAAGTTTTCAAAGTGTGAATTTTAGCTAAATATTATGACTTTTCTTGAGCATGTTGTTTCTATTGAGGAGATTAAGGTGGATCCACAGAAAGTTGAGGTAATTAAGAAATGGCCTAGATGTATGACTCCAACTAACATTAGGAGCTTTTTGGGCTTTATTGGGTATTATAGGAGGTTTGTGGATAGTTTCTCCTCTATTACTGCTCTACTGAATAGGTTGACTCAGAAGAAGGTTAAGTTTTTATGATTTGATGCTTTTGAGGGTAGTTTTGAGAAGTTGAAGAATAAGTTGACTTCTACGCTAGTTTAGACCCCGCCCGAGGGTACTGATTGTTTTGATGTGTCAAGTATGGGACTGGGCTGTATTTTAATGTAGCATGGTAAGATTGTGTCGTATGATTCTATACAACTTAAGGTTCATAAGAGGAATTACCCTACTTAGAATCTAGAGTTGGCGGTTGTGGTTTTTTCTTTTAAGATCTGGCGCCATTATATGTATAGTGTACGTATGGATAATTACTTGGGCTATAAGAGCTTGAAGCATGTGTTTATGCAAAAAAGGTTGAACCTTAAGCAGAGACGGTGGCTCAAATTGATTAACAATTATGGCATGAGCCTTTCTTACCAAATAGGTAAAGTTATGCTCTTAGCAGGTTGTCTATGGGGAGTTTATCTCTCATTGATGAGGATAAAAGAGTATTGGTTAAGGAAATTCATAGGTTGTCTAACTTAGGAGTTCATCTTTTGGACTTTGAAGATGGAGGAGTGATTGTTCAGGAAGTGGTGAAATCATTTCTTGGTACTGAGGTAAACAAGAAGCGGTCCTTGGATCCCATACTTATACAGATTAAGGATGATATAGGCCAGCAAAGGGTTATGGCTTTTGAGATTAGGGGAGATGGCATCTTAAGGTATCAAAGAAAGTTATATGTTTTTGATGTTGATGGGCTACGGGAAAGGATTTGGATTAAGGCCCATAAGTCTAGATATACAATTCATTTAGGTTTGACTAAAATGTACCATAAATTGAAGAAAATCTACTAGTGGAATAATATGAAGAGGGGTGTGGAAAACTTTGTTTCTAAGTGTATGTTTTGTCAATATGTTAAGGTGGAACATTAGAGGCCTGTTGGCATGTCTCAATAGATAGAGTTACCCATATGGAAATGTGAGATGATTAATATGGATTTCATTACAGGTCTTCCATGGTTTCAGAATAAGTAAGATTCTATTTGGGTAATTATGGATAGGATGACTAAGTATGATCACTTCTTATCAGTGAGGACTAACTACTCTGGAGAGAATTATGCTAAATTGTTCATTCAAGAGATAGTAAGTTGCTGGTGCACCATGTCCATTATTTTAGACCGAGGTACACTATTTTTATCTCACTTTTGGCATTTGTTTCAAAAAGGTTTGGGTACTTAGGTGAACTTTAGTACCGCTTTCGACCCTCAAATAGATGGACAAGCGGAATAGACTATTCAAACTTTGAGGGATATGATAAGGGCCTATGTATTTGACTTTAAAGGTAGTTGGGTTGACCATTTTCCTCTTCTGGAGTTTTCTTACAATAATAGTTATCAATCTAGCATCCAAATTGCTCCTTTTAAGGATATTTATAGTTGGAGATGCAGGTTTTCTATTAGGTGGTTTGAGGTAGGTAAGTAAAGTACCCTGGGTTTTGGTTCTTAGAAAATTTCTGAGGTTTTTGGATTTTGGACATCATACGACTTGTGGGTACCAGTCGTATGATGTGGTATGATCTTGGTCGCATGCTGACTAGTGTTGGTTGGTGGGTTAGATTGGTTTCTAAAATGGGTATAACTTGGTTGGTACGATTGTATGGTTTAGGTTTTTCCTTTACTTAATCTAATACTTATTAACTTAACTTGGATCTAAGTACGAGTGGCTCACTATAAGCCATAAGATAGGGTATGAGTCATACGATTGACTTGTATGGTAGGCAGTGTTCAAACTTCTTTTGATGCTATTATTCTAGGAATACGGTTTAGGTGTATTGATCATATGGTATGGGTACAATTTGGTTTGGATAAGTCATATAATGGATAGTGTTGGGTCCAAGAGGGAGGTCTATGGTATGAGTGATGGGTACTACTCGTATTGAAGGGTACGACTTGTATAGGGGAGTCGTACCATCTGACAGTAATTTTAAGTAGTTTAAGTTAGGGGTAATGTAGACATTTCCCCACTTAACCAACTAAGGCCCCATGACTTTTAACACACTTGGGAGGTTATTTACGATATTATTCTATTCTTAAACATCCAAAAACTCTCTTAAACACTCTCTAATTCTCTCTAAGGGTCTAGGGTAAAGAAAGGAGAGGGTTTCACTAAGATGGGAAATTTGGGGCTTGTATTGGTGATTTATCTTCATCATCTTCATAAATTAAGGCATGTACTCCTCCCTCATTGTTATTCCCAACTAAAGTCATGTTTTATACAATATTTTCATAGCATGATTATTTCATAGTTTTGGGGTTTTCAACTATATGTTGGAGTTTAGGTTATAAATGCTTGGTTATGGTTTTCCTATGTTTTAATTATATTTTTACATGCTTTAATGGTGGTTTGGACAATTGGTTGCATATGAATGGTAAATTGGTAATTAGAATTGGTTTTGGAAACACTATGCCCCAACGTGTTTGATAAAATGCCTATGAGAATGCTTTTGCTATATTATTGGACTTTTAATGGAACTATTGCATAATATGGTTTAGTAGTGGTACCCTAAATGATATAAATGGTCTAAATAGTTTGGAAAGGTTAAATGGTGTGGTTTCGTGGTCATGGTTATGGTTAATTAAACCTACTCGTGGGGTACATGGGATTCTCCCAAGAAAATATTAGAATGGAACATTTGTGGGGTACATGGAAATCCTCCAAGTTTTTTGTTAATGTAATCTATGGGTACATGGAAATCCCTTTACTTAAAAAGGATGGCTAAGGACATTGTTTGCAAGCTATAATCGGTATGACGATGCCACTACTCATGGCCTTGGTTAATAATAATAGCACAATGATTTAGTTGGATGGTAGTGGTTTTAATTGGACAATAATGGCAGGGTGTGATAGCTAATCGTGAAGGTGCGAATCCAATGGACGAACACTAGAAACTCATGTTTGCCGATATGAGGGTTGGTCATATCGAACATATATAATACTTTGAGGTACATGGGGATCCTCTAAGTACACTGTACATATTTATTATGGGGATCGAAGGGTACTTGGGAATCCCCTACTCTTATGGTAATTCCGATTCATGTGACTACACACATCGGGGCCCATTATGGGGGTTATGGTGGACCCATATAGCCCTGGGTGGTTCTAGGATAGTTAAGCTACATATATCCAGGTTAATGGTTTTTAAAGGCATGCTAAACCCAACTCTCTTTCCTGGCATGGTTATAAATATACATATGTATAGTTGTGAGCATGTGGTTGGTTAATTGGTTTTACTGGATGGCATTATTTTATCCTTATCCTAAGTTCATGCTTGTATTTATCCGCTAACCCATTTTTGGGCGGTTGTATCACCACGCAATGTAGGAATCGACTATTTTACTCCCTATGCTTAGTGATCAAATTTGGGATCAGCTATTGGATTAAAGTAGTGATCTTCCATATTTCAGAAGGCTCGATTTCTTATCATGGATGTCTTGACATACTTTGGTTATTTTATGGAAATTGGTTTTGGCTATGGTTGGGGGCATGTCCCACCCGGATATTGGTTTTTTTCTTTTGATTAGAGGCTTTGTGTGACTACTATAGGTTGGAATGGGCGGGATCGATATTGGTGTTAGCTTTAGTATTTGCATTGGTATTGGGTCTAATACCGTTGGACTGAATTTATGGTTTTTCCATCCTTTAATGTTATGTTATGGGCAGGAACTTGTTTTTTCTATTGGTTTAGATACGATTGATGGTTGGCAATGGATGATCAGACTCGTTTGGTTTGGTCATGGTTATAAAACTATCCCAGAGTCTGGAATTAGATAATAATGCTATCTTGTTAAATGATTAAAATTTAGCCGAATCAGGGAAGGTGGCTGGAGGATGGGTTGGGTAACGGGGGTGGTCTTCTATCCTCGTTGGACTTGAATGCCTATTACGATAAGGCCCCGAGTTAGGTCCTGTCAAGTTGATATCTGAGCTTTAGGTTCATGGTCAATTGGGATTCCACCAAGCCATTTTGAGTAGAGCCTCTTTTAAGGGTGTATAGTGCCACACTTATAAGAGAGAGACTACAAGGCATTTGGGAATGTTTTACTTTCTTGGTATTTTATTTTCAAGCTTGGAGTTTAAGTCCTGAAAATCTTCTCTAATTCTGGTTTGTTCTCTTTTCAGATCATGCCTCGACGATCTGAGATGCAAGGCAACTCTTCAGTTAGGACAGAGGACAATGTTGAAGGGACACATACTATGCAGGGGATCCATTCTCGGTATAGGGGTACAGTCCCTGAGATTTCTAGTGTTCCACCAGTTACTACTAGTACTCCCCAGGGTGAGGTGACGAATGCTGAATGTTGTCAATTGATTCATGTTATTGCTCAGTTGGTTGCTGCTCAGGCTGAGCAGGGTGTATTTGGTGTTTCATTTGCTAAGGCCACAAGGGTTGTCCAGTTTATGAATATGAATCCTCCTACTTTTATTGGTGTAAAGATGGAGGAGGATCCTTAGGGTTTCCTAGATGAAATTGAGAAAATCTTCAGGGTCATGCAGACAACGAATGTTTAAGGGGTGAATTTTTCAACTTACCAGTTTAAGGATGTGGCGTACCAATGGTACGAGGAGTGGGATAGGGTGAGAGGTGATGTTGAGGAGTCAACTTTGTGGAAGACTTTCTCTAATGCTTTTTTGGATTGCTTCTTTCCTCGGGAGTTGAGAGAAGTGAAGGCCAAGGAATTTGTCAATCTGAGACAAGGGAGAATGTCGGTCAAGCAATATGCCTTGAAATTCCATCAGCTCTCTTGGAATGCTCTAGAATTAGTTTTGGATATGAGGGCCAGGATGAGAAAGTTTTCTTCTGGACTATCTCGAGATTGGATCCTTGAAAGTAAGACTATATTGCTGATCAAGGACATGAATATTTCTAGGTTGGTTATTTATATGCAACAGATGGAGAAAAAAAAGTAGGCTGAGTTTGGGGAAAAATAGGGTAAGAAGTTAAGGCAATCTGAGCAGGGTGGTGCTCAACAGCCAGATGATCGAGATGGTGGAAAGTAGCTAAAAAAGAAGTGGGGATCTGGTTCCTTCTCTACATCAGGTGCTCCTTACCCGAAATAGTTAGGTAATAGGCGTCAGCAGGGCGATAATAGTTTTTGAGCACAGGGTGTCCAATATCAGGTAAGTGAACCTAAGTCGGCCTTATCATGACCTCCTTATCGATTCTGTGGTAGGTTGCATATGGGTTTCTATGATGAAGGTAGGGACAAGTGTTTAAAATATGGTTACCCAGGCCATATGCTCAAAAATTATCTGGATGGTAAGGGTGCTTCGGGAGCAAGTAAGGCTTCGATTGCTTCATCTTCTGCTTCTGTACCAAAAGGTGTTGCTTCCATGTCTGCTCCTACTTCCGGTGTTGGCACAGATCGGAATAGGTTATATGCTCTTGCTTCTCGACAGGAGTCTGAAGTATCACCTGATGTTGTGACTGGTACATTACAACTCTTTTCTTGTGACGTGTATTGTTTGCTTGATATAGGGTCTACACTCTCCTATGTGACCCCATTTGTGGCTGTGTATTTTGGTTTTGATTCTGAGGTTATTTTGGATTCTTTTTCTATTTCTACCCCGGTAGTTGACTCAATTATTGCTAAAAGAGTCTATAGGGGTGTGTAGTATCTGTTGGTAGCAATCAGACCTTGGTCGATCTATTTGAACTTAATATGGTAGACTTTGATGTTATTCTGGGTATGGATTGGTTACACTCTTGTTATGCGTCCTTTGATTGTTGGACTCGTAAGGTTGTCTTTATGTTCCTTGGTAAACCGGTTATAGAGTGGGAGGGTGGTCCCCTAGCTCCTAGAAGGGGAGGTTTATTTCATATCTTAGAGCTCAGAGATTAATCTCCAAAGGGTGTCTATATCATTTGGTTTAGGTTAAATAATCTAACTCGAAAGGTCCTTCTTTTAATTCAGTTTTAGTGGTAAATGAGTTTCCTGAGGTCTTTTGGGATGATCTTCCTGGTGTTCCCCCGAATAAGGAGATTGAGTTTGGTATTGATTTGGTTCTGTACACTCGTCCAATATCTATTCCTTCTTATAGAATGGCTCCGGCTATGTTGAGGGAACTTAATAAGCAACTTAAGGATCTTTTAGATAAGGTTTTCATCTGTCCTAGTGTATCTCGTGGGGTGCATTGATATTATTCGTGTGTAAGAAGGATGGTTCCCTTCGGATATGTATTGACTATAGGCAGTTGAATAAAGTAATGGTTAAGAATAAGTATCCTCTTCCAAGGATAGATGACTTGTTTGATCAGTTGCAGGGTGCCAATTTTTTTTCTAAGATAGATATTCGGCCTGGGTATCATTAGCTTAAGATTAGGGAGGTGGATATTCCTAAGAAAATTTTTCATACTCGATATGGGCACTTTGAGTTGTTGGTGATGTCACTCGAGTTGACTAATGCCCCGCCGATATTTATGGATTAGATAAACAGGATTTTCAGGTAGTTTCTAGATTTTTTTGTTATTGTGTTCATTGATAACATCTTGGTTTATTCTAAGAGTGAGGTGGATCATGCCAATCACCTCTGTGTGGTATTGTAGACCTTAAAGAAGCAGCAGTTGCATGCCAAATTCTCCAAGTGTGAGTTTTTCCTAAACACTGTAACTTTTCTTGGTCATATTATTTCTAATGAGGTAATCATGGTGGATCTGAAAAAGGTAGAGGTGGTTAAAAGGTTGCCTAGAACCACGACTCCAATCTGTAGTTGGAGCTTCTTGGGTATAGCAGGGTATTATAGGCAGTTCGTGGAAAGTTTCTCAACGATAGCTTCCCCATTGACTAAGTTGACTTAGAAGATGGTAAAGTTTTAAGTTTTGAGAAGCAGAAGGATAAGCTAACTTCGGCTCCGGTTTTGACATTGCCTGAAGGCAATGAAGGGTTTGTGGTTTTTCTGCGATGCATCCTGGGTGGGACTTGGTTGCATTTTGATGCAGCATGGGAAGGTGATTGCCTATGCTTCCAGGCAGTTGAAGGCGTATAAGAAGAATTATCCTAATCACAATTTGGAGCTTTTAGCGGTGGTTTTTTCTTTGAAAATCTGGCGTCATTATTTGTATGGTGTGCACGTGGACATCTTTTCTGATCATAAGAGTCTAGAGTATGTGTTCACTCAAAAAGAGCTTAATCTCAAGCAGAGAAGATAGTTAGAACTTCTCAAGGACTATGATATGAGTCTTCACTATCATCAAGGTAAGGCTAATGTCATTGATGATGCTCTAAGAAAGTTTTCCATAGGTAGTTTGACTCATGTGGATAAGGAGAAGTTGGAATTGGTAAAGGATATTCACCACTTAGCTAATCTTGGAGTTCATCTGTTGGACTCCAATAATGGTTGTATGATGGTACAGGAAGTGATTCGATCATCTCTTAGTGCAGATATTAAGGAGAAACAAGTGCTAGATCCCATTTTGATGAAGATCAAGAGTGATATTGGTGGGCAAAAAGTTATGGTATTTGAGATCAGTGGTGATGGTACTTTGTGATACCAAGAAAGGTTATGTGTTCCTAACGTCGATGGTTTACGACAAAGGATTTTGGGTAAAGTACATGAATCATGCTATCTTGTCCATCCCGGTTTGAAAAAAATTTATCATAATTTCAAGGAGATGTATTGGTGGAGTGGTATGAAGATGGATATGGCTGATTTTATGGCCAAGTGTATGGTGTGCAACAAGTTAAAGTTGAGCACATGAGGCTTGGAGGGTAGCATCAGGAAATGGAATTGCCGGAAGTGAAATAGAAGGTAATCAATATGGATTTCGTTATCGGTCTTCCTTGGTCGTGGAACCAATTCGATTTGGTTTGGGTCATCATGGGTAGGATGACAAAATCTGCTCACTTTTTGCCGATGTGGACTAACTTTTCAGCTGAAGATTATGCGAGGTTGTATCTTAATGAGATTCTAAAGCTCCATGGGGTACCTATTTTGATTATCTCTAATCGTGGTACGCAGTTTTTATCTCACTTTTGGCAATGTTTTTAGAAAGAGTTGGGACTGTGGTTAGTCTGAGTACTATTTTTTTATCTGCAGATAGATGGACAAGTAAAGTAGACTATTCAGACATTAGAATACATGCTTCGTACATGTGTGATTGATTATGATGGAAATTGGATCGAGCATCTACCTTTGGTAGAGTTTCCTTACAACAATAGCTATCATTCTAGCATTGGGATGGCCTCTTTTGAGGCATTATATGGTAGAAGGTGTAGATCTCTTATTGTGTGGTTTGAGCTTGGTGAGGCAGATATGTTAGGCCCAGACTTAGTCTATCAGGCTATAGAAATGGTAAAGATTATTGGAGATAGGCTTAAGGCTACCCAATGTCATCAAAATTCCTATGTAGATATATAACATAGAGGCTTGGAGTTTGAGGTTGGAGATAGGGTGTTCCTAAAGGTGTCCCCCATGAAAGGAGCAATGCAATTTGGTAAAAATGGGAAGCTCAATCCTCGGTATGTTAGTCCTTATGTGGATTTGTGGAGGGTTGGTAACATGGCATATGAATTGGAGTTGTCTTCTAGTTTGAGCCTCAGTCTTCCAGTATTCCATGTCTCTATATTGAGGAAGTGTCTTGGTGATTCTTTTTTGGTGGTTCCTTTGGAAGGATTGGGTATCTTGGATTCTTTATCTTATGAGGAGATCCCAATTGAGATCTTGGATCGGCGGGTTCGTCGGTTACGGACCAAGGATATAGCTACGGTTAAGGTTCTATGGTTGAACGACGAGGTGGAAGAGGATACATGGGAAGCGGAAGAGTACATGAAGTCCAAGTATCTGCATTTGTTTTCTATTTTAGATATACGAGTGGAAGGTATGTGTTCTTGAACACATCTTTATTTTCTGAGTTTATTAAAGAAAAGGTTGATTTCTTTGCATCTTTGTTTTCTAACTTGGTTAAAGGTAGGATTAATGTTTGATAATAAAAATGACTCTGTTTGTGGTTGACCTACCTTGTCCGTCATTCGGGGATGAATGATCCTAGTAGGGGACACTGAAACACCCTGGGTTTTGGTCCTTAAAAATTTTCCTGGGTTTCTTGATTCTGGACATTATATGACTCATGGGTACCAGTCGTATGATGGGGTACGATTAGTATGGTCTTAGTCGTATGTTGACCAGTGTTGGTGGGTGGGTTGGATTAGTTTTTGGAAGGGGCATAATTTGGTTGGTACGAGTCGTATGGTTGGTGGCGGGTCGTATGGTTTAGGTTTTTCCTTCACTTAATCTGAGACTTAGTAACTTAACTTGGATTTGAGTACTAGTGGCTCACCATGAGCCGTAGGATAGGGTATGAGTCATACCATTGACTCGTATAGTAGGCAGCGTTCAAACTTCCTCTGATTTTATTTTGCTCGGGATACAGTTTAGGTGTACAGATCATATGGTTTAGGTATGACTTGGTTTGGGTAGGTCGTATAGTGGATAGTGTTGAGTCCAAGGGGGAGGTCTAGGGTACAAGTGGTGGGTACCATTCGTATTGGAGGGTACGACTTATACGAGGGAGTCGTACCATCTGACAGGAATTTTAAGTAGTTTATGTTGGGGTAATCTGGATATTTCCCCACTTAACCAATTAAGGCCCCATGACTTTTAACACACTTGGAAGGTTATTTACCCCATTATTATATTTTAAACACTTAGAAACTCTCTTAAATATTTTTTAATTCTATCTAAGGCTCTTGGGTAAAGAAAGGCTAGGGTTTCACTAAGGTGGGCAATTTGGGGCTTGTATTGGTGATTTCTCTTTATCATCTTTGTAAATTAAGTCCTCCCTCATTGTTAGTCCCAACTAAAGCCATGTATTATACAATATTTTCACAGCATGATTATTGTATGGTTTTGGGGTTTTCAACTATATGTTTGGGTTTAGGTTATAAATGCTTGGTTATGGTTTTCCTATGTTTTAATTGTATTTTTACATGCTTTAATGGTGGTTTGGACAATTGGTTGCATAGGAATGGTAAATTGGTAATTGAAATTGGTTTTGGAAACACTATGCCCCAACGTGTTTGATAAAATGCCTATGAAAATGTTTTTGCTATATTATTGGACTTTTAATGAAACTATTGCATGATATGGTTTGGTAATGGAAACCTAATGATATAAATGGTTTAAATGGTTTGTATTGGTTAAATGGTAAGGTTTTGTGGTCATGGTTATGGTTAATTAAACCTACTTGTAGGGTACATGGGATTCCCCCAAGCAGATATTATAATGAAACACTTGTGGGGTACATGGGGATCCTCTAAGTTAATTTGATAATGTAATCTATGGAACATGGGAATCCCTTTACTTAAAAAGGATGCTAAGGACATTGCTTGCAAGCTATAGTCAGTATGATGATACCACTAATCATGGCCTTGGTTAATAATAATGGCATAATGGTTTGGTTGGATAGTAATGGTTTTAATTGGGTAATAATGTGATGTGATAACTAACTGTAAATGTGCGAGTCTAATAGAAGGACACTGGAAACTCATATTTTTCGACATAAGGGTTGATTATAGCGACCATATATGATACTATGAGCTACATAGGAATCCTTTAAGTACATTGTACATATGATTCATAAAGAGAGAAGGGTACTTGGGAACCCCCAACTCTTATGGTATCTTTGGTTTGTTCGGTTATACGCATCGTGGCTCATTCAGGGGATTACACTAGACCCATATAGCCCGTGGGTAGTTCTAGAACAGTTAAGCTACACATACCCAGGTTAATGGTTTTTAAGGATATAATAAACCCGACTCCCTGTCCCAACATGGTTATATATAAATATATATGTATGGTTGTGTGCATGTGGTTGGTTACTTTGTTTTACTGGATGCCATTATTTTATCCTTATCCTGAGTTGCTAGTGTTCACCCGCTAATCCGTCTTCGGGCGGCTATATTGATGATAGGCGGATTTACACGCCTATATCAATATATTTTTCCCATATTTTAGCCTAGTTTTGAGAACAAATTATATATTTCATGCACTTTTAGTCCTTTTTCCCGTAAATGAGCTAACGAACATGACTAGAAAAGTTTCAGGTATAAATGATGCAAAATACAGCATTTTATGGCTAACTTGACGCAAAAGAAAGCTCACGAACGAAGGAGAAGGAAGTGGGACGCCTAAAGGACCAAAACTGCTGCATGGAAAATCTGTCCCGGGCTAAAACAGCAATTCTGAAGACTTTGGGGACTTACAGACACAAAGCTGGATTTTGACAATGATACATTAACCTAGTGCAATTAGGTTATGTATTTCATTATTTTATGAGGATTATGATAATGTTACCTTAACCTAGTACATTTGGGTTAAGGATTTCATTAGTCTAGTAGGATTTGGTTATTTATTTCATTAGCTTAGTAGGAGTAGGATATGGGTATTATAAATACCCTATCATGCTAGAGATTTAGGGAAGAGGAGACATTCATCATTCAACAATTAGTTTTCTTCCATCCCTCTCATCTTCCACTACAAACACTTCTAATCTACTCTTCTATTCTTAAACTCCACAACAAGAGAATCGTTACTTGCTAAGGAATCACGCCTCACGCCTATCACTTGATCTACACGCCATTACTCAATATCGTGATATAATAACAATGTCAATCGTGATTTCCTTCGCATTCATGGGTAACTAAACTTCTCTATTGGGGTTATGGAAGCCGAATGAGTTACTATCTATTGCTGTGAGTTTGTGAGTTCGAGGCACGTAAATTGCTTATATCATTATTCTCTTCATCTTAATCTACATTCTTTGCGGTTGCAAACGCAAGAATACGCCAGTCTAACATTTAACTTGTTCGAGAGAAAAGTTATTTTTCTGGAAAAGAGATAATGTCAAGGTAGTAGGACACCCTTTCCTATTAACAAGCTAGTGTCGTAACTGGACTAACCTCTTGGAGAATTCGTACTGTTAGACACGCTTTAAGCTCGAGAGAGTTAAAGTGAAATAGTCCTTGTTTAGGTCGAGAGACGCTTGGATTTACCATCGACTACAATCCTCTATAAGCAATTGCATGTCAGAATTCTACACACTCATAGCCAATAGAGACGTATACCTCAGAAGGTGGACATAACCCCAACGCTTCAATTCTCATTGTTTACAACCAACGTAACAATCTCTCTCTTTTTACTTTATTATTTTCAGCTTTTGTTTACATTACTTGCAAAACAAGAATCCCCCCTTCTTACGAGACTTGGACCAAAAGTTTAGTAATTTTACTTACTTGTTGGCCAAGCTATTCCCTGTGGGATCGACACCCATCCCAGGTTGGGTTCTATATTTGCTAACGACCGCTTTACACTCAAACGAGAGTTGTAGATTGAGCGTTATCAAAAATTGGCGCCGTTGCCGGGGAATACAAGTGTCAATTAAGTTCGTAATAATTACTAGACCCTTTGGTCAAAGATTCTCGTACTTTTACTTTTAGTTTTTGTTTTTGTCTACTGCAGGTTTTTATTTTAGTGCATGCCCCATACTCGAAGTTCTGGTCAACCGTTATTACCAATCAATCCTGAACCACAACGCATTGGTAGAATGGAAGCACAAGCTGAAATCGCAAGGATGGTTGCTCAACAGGAACAAGCAAGATTGGCTGCCCTTGCCGCAGCCCAGGTTCAACAGCAGAACATTGATAACCCTGCACGATCACCAAATCCTGACGATGAGGATCTAGGTGATGACGAGCTACTAAACCCTAGGCATGCCGCTGAGATCACAACACCTGCCAATAGAAGAGATCGTCAAGCTAGGTTTAGGCCTGAACGCCAAGCTATGCAGCCAGCTTTCGACGATGATGATGATGATCTTGATGGTGCCGGAGCCACTGGAGCTATAATTCCACCACCATTAGCGCCCGGAGCCAAGTTCAACATCACAAGAACCATGATTCAGTTATTGCAACTCAAGGGATTGTTTGGTGGACTAGCAGGCGATGATCCGAATATGCATCTTATCAACTTTATTTCTACATGCAAGTCTTTTGACAATCCTGGTGTTGGTCAGAATGCAATTCGATTACGTCTATTTCCATTGTCTCTGTCTGGGGAGGCAACACTATGGTTGAATGGGCTGACTCCTGATTCTATTACAAATTGGAGGCAATTGAGAGACGCTTTCCTAGAAAGATTCTTTCCGCCATCCAAAAGAGCACAATTGAGAGATGAAATCAGCAACTTTCGTCAGCTTCCCACTGAAGCTCTTCATGAAACATGGGAGAGGTTCAAGACAAAGCTAGCGAGGTGTCCAAACCATCATATGACTAATGTTCACCTAATGGAGATACTATACAGAGCCTTGAATTCAATAACTAAACCAGTGGTGGATAATGAGGCTGGAGGATCATTTATGGACCTCACCTTTGGTCAAGCAAGCAATATGCTAGATCGCATGACGAAACAAAGTAGAGCTTGGCATACCAGGGATTCCGAGCTAGCAAGCCCCACTTTATCTATAGGCATGACTGCAGACCAAAGAAAAAGACAAGAAGAACGTGATCAAGATATGGCGCACATGAAAACACAGATGGATCTTCTTACAAAGCATTTATTATCAGGGAAGACCGAAAAAGTGAAAGCTGTGGCGCTAAAAGGAAGAGACGAATCTGATTCGGAAGAAGAAACCAACTACTTGAATAATCAGGGGGGTTTTCGAGGCAATACCCAAGGAAACCAAGGTCGGAACTATTATGGTAAATCTGGAAACATGGACCAAGGTAGTTGGAAGAACAAGAATGAAAAGAGTGGTTTGTACGTTCCCCCTGGTAGACGTGATACCACCACATCTAATTCTGGAAGTATGGAAGACATGATGGCTAAATTATTGAAAGGAGTGGAAGCAACAAGCGCGGGAGTTACTGAGGTAATTAATGATTTGTCCTCCATGAAACAACTAGTTGATTCTCATTCCACTTCAATCAAGCAAATAGAGCAGCAATTGAGCCAACTGTCAGCAACACTCAATCAAAGAAAGGCTGACACTCTACCTAGCGATATTGTGCAAAACCCAAGGAATGATGGGTCATGCATGGCCATCACTACCAGAAGCGGTAAGGTGCTGGAACCTTCAGCAAAAGGCAAACAAGTGGTTGACGAAGTAGCGGACATGGATGATAATGCAAAAGGAGAAGATGCCGCAACAACCAGTCCTGACGTCAAGGATGTCACGCCCAGTGACGTGCAGCCTGAAAAAATGGAAAAACGGAAGCAAGAGGAGAAGAAAGCCATGGAGAGAACACTTCCATACCCACCGCCACCTTTTCCCCAAAGATTGAAGAAGGTGGCGGATGACACTAAGTTCAGCAAATTTATGACTATGTTGAAGCAGCTGACCATTAATGTTCCATTGGTATAGGCACTTGAACAAATGCCTGGGTATGCGAAGTTTATGAAAGATCTTTTGACTAAGAAGAGGGCAGCAAGTTATGAGCTGAAGGATGATGTGCATCATTGTAGTGCAATTGTTACCCGATCGATAGTTCAGAAGAAGGCCGATCCCGGAGCTTTCACTATTCCTTGCACCGTCGGATCTTTGAACTTTGCCAAAGCATTATGTGACCTAGGAGCCAGCATCAACTTGATGCCATTATCGATCTACAAGAATTTGGGGTTAGGAGATCCTACACCAACTAATATGAGGCTTGTTATGGCGGATAGGTCGGTAAAACGACCGGTTGGTATTCTATGTGATGTCTTGGTAAAGGTTTCTTCATTTATCTTTCCAGCAGACTTTGTCATCTTGGATTGTAAAGCATATTCAGAGGTTCCCATAATCTTGGGATGCCCTTTCCTTGCTACAGGAAGTGTGCTCATTGATTTGAGAGCTAATGAACTTTCATTCCGAATAAATGACGAAGTGGTTCGATTTGATGTTTGCAAATTAATGAAGAAACCCAAAGATCTGAGTGTATTTTCTGTGGATGATGTTGTCTTTGATGATGAGAAATAACGGCTTGAAGAAGATCAAATTCTTGATGATCCTTTGGAGGTTTTGCTCATGAAAGGAGATAATGAGGATGCTGAAATTTCTGAAGAAGCTATTTGTGCTCTATCGGGATTAGGGACATATCGCTATACTCCCAAGAAGCTGGATCTTGATCTCAAGAATCGACCCACACCACCAGCCAAGCCATCTATTGAAGAACCACCCACACTAGAATTGAAGGAGCTGCCAAGTCATTTGAAGTACGCATTCTTAGGAAGCGGAAACACACTTCCAGTCATAGTGGCAGCCGATTTGGGTGAGCAACAAGTTGCAGCTCTTATTGCGATCTTACGCAAGTATATTAGAGCCATTGGATGGACCATTGCGGATATTATTGGTATTCCACCCGGGATTTGCACACATAAAATTCAGCTTCAAGAAAAGTACACACCCACCATTGAACATCAAAGGTGTTTAAACCCACCTATGCAAGAAGTGGTGAAGAAGGAGATTATCAAGTGGTTAGACGCAGGATTTGTATATCCTATCTCTGATAGTACATGGGTAAGTCCTGTACAATGTGTTCCCAAGAAAGGAGGTATGACGGTGGTCGCGAATGCAAAGAATGAGCTTATTCCACTCAGGACCGTTACTGGATGGAGAGTATGCATGGACTACCGCAAGCTGAATTCTTGGACACTCAAGGATCACTTCCCCATGCCATTTATGGACCAAATGCTAGATCGATTAGCGGGGAAAGGATGGTTTTGCTTCTTGGATGGTTATTCAGGTTATAATCAGATTTGTATTGCTCCCGAAGACCAAGACAAGACAACGTTTACATGCCCATATGGTACGTTTGCCTTCAAACGCATGCCATTAGGGTTGTGTAATGCACCAGCCACCTTTCAACGTTGTATGATGTCTATTTTCTCTGATATGGTTGAAGACACTTTGGAGGTATTTATGGATGACTTTTCAGTTGTCGGTGAGTCTTTTGAAGCATGTTTGGCAAACTTGAGCATGGCATTACAAAGATGTGTAGAGTTTAACCTTGTGCTGAATTGGGAGAAGTGCCACTTCATGGTAAAAAAGGAATCGTTCTTGGGCACAAGATCTCTGAAAGAGGAATAGAGGTTGATCGAGCAAAAATAGAGGTAATTGAGAAGCTACCGCCTCCAATTTCGGTGAAGGGAGTTCGTAGTTTTCTTGGCCATGCTGGTTTCTATCGTAGATTCATCAAAGACTTTTCCAAAATTTCTAGTCCATTGTGCAAACTATTGGAGAAAGATGCAAAGTTTGACTTTAATGACGATTGCTTAAAGGCATTAGAATGCCTTAAAGGAAAACTCATTGAAGCCCCTATCATGGTAGCACCAGATTGGACGCTCCCATTTGAGGTCATGTGCGATGCTAGTGGTGTAGCCGTTGGTGCTGTTCTTGGACAAAGAAAGGAGAAGCTATTTCATCCTATCTACTATGCGAGTAAGGTCCTAAATAAAGCCCAAAGGAACTACACTGTTACTGAACAAGAGCTCCTAGCGGTTGTGTATGCGTTTGAGAAGTTTCGTGCCTATCTATTGGGTACTAAGGTGATCGTCCATACAGACCATGCAACTCTTAGGTATCTAATGACGAAGAAGGATGCAAAACCAAGGTTGATTCGATGGGTATTGCTGCTGCAAGAGTTTGATTTCGAAGTCAAAGATAGAAGAGGTTGCGAGAACCAAGTGTCTGATCACCTATCTAGACTTGAGAATGAACATGTGGCGCAACCTGAAATTCAGATTGATGATGCATTCCCTGACGAGAAGATATTAGCGACAAAAATGGAGAAATTACCATGGTATGCCGACTTTGCAAATTTCGTGGTGAGTAATGTGCTACCTGCCAATTTATCTTACCACCAAAGGAGGAAGTTTATGCATGACGTTCAGCACTACTATTGGGATGAACCTTATTTGTTTCGAAGATGCGCAGATGGGATCATTCGACGATGTATATCCCATGAAGAAGTGCCTACTATATTGAAAGCATGCCACACTTCGCAAGTTGGAGGACATCATGCAGGCAATCGAACGGCAAGAAAAGTATTGCAAAGTGGTTATTATTGGCCTTTGATATTCAGAGATGCATACGACTATGTGAGAAGGTGTGACCAATGCCAACGTCAAGGTGCTATTTCAAAACACCATGAAATGCCCATGTCCAAAATTCTGGAGGTAGAACTCTTTGATGTGTGGGGTATTGATTTCATGGGTCCATTCGTGAATTCGTTTGGAATGAAGTACATCTTGGTTGCTGTGGATTATGTTTCGAAATGGGTTGAAGCTGTAGCATTGGCCGACAACGAAGGAAAGCGTGTTGTAGCGTTCTTAAAGAAGAATATCTTCTCTCGCTTTGGAGTACCTCGTACTATCATAAGTGATGGAGGATCTCACTTTTGCAACAAGCTATTCAAATCTGTATTGGCCAAGTATGGTGTTAAGAAACACAAGGTAGCTACGCCTTATCATCCCCAAACTAGTGGACAAGTAGAGGTTTCCAATCGCGAGATTAAGCAAATCCTTGCAAAGACGGTTAATGCAAATAGGAAGGATTGGTCTCGAAATCTAGATGATGCACTATGGGCATATAGGACTGCATTCAAGACACCCATTGGCATGTCTCCTTATCAACTAGTTTATGGGAAGGCTTGTCATCTACCCATCGAGCTTGAATACAAGGCATTGTGGGCATTGAAGCACTTGAATCTGAATTGGGATGATGTGAAGAATCTGAGGTTGGAGCAGCTGAACGAATTAGATGAGTTCCGTCTCCATGCATATGAAAGATCGGATTTATACAAGGAGCGGATGAAGAAGTATCATGATTAGCGGATTGTTCGACGAAACTTCCAAAAGGGTGATATGGTACTACTCTTCAACTCCAGATTTAAGCTCTTCCCAGGTAAGTTAAAATCTAAGTGGTCTGGTCCATTTAAAGTTATCCAAGTCTACTCGTCTGGAGTAGTCGAATTGGAAGGCAATAAGGGTGTTGTCTTCAAAGTGAATGGCCAATGTGTTAAGCCTTATATCGGTCCTCTTGACTCGATGAATGACATGACCATCACTTATCTCGACGAAGTCTAAGTACTCGAGATTAATACATCATGCCATGACAATAAATAAGGCGCTAGATGGGAGGCAACCCATCGTTTATCATTTTTCATTTATCGTTTATCGTTTTCTTTCATTCTAGTACTTGATTTGATTTTGATAAATGAAAAATCCAAAAATAAGAGTCGTGCCACGACCAAAACTAAGGCGCTTGGTGGGAGGCAACCCATCGTACTAATAGTTTTCATTTGTTTAAGCGAATATAGGTGCAAGAAGTAGTCAACGAGGAGATTGATTTCAATTGACGATTTGGACGCATTGTATGGTAAAGTTGGTAAGTTAGGAAGGGTGATGCATAAGGCTATGGATTGATCCTTTCTCACGCCAAAATAGGCTTCGAGGAAGGCTAGGCCTTGGTAAAACTAGGCCACAAACGATGCACAACCTATCCTATAGCCTAAGGTCTCGGAATCTAGTGTGCTATACACTATGCGCCGCCTATTCCTAGGTATGCTTTTGACTATGCGCCACCTATGCTATGGCATTTGGTCTCAGTATCTCATATGCCATATACTATGCGGCGCATATGTCTACAAATGCCATAGACTATGCGGCGCATATGTCCCATTATGCCATAGACAATGCGCCGCATATGTCATTGATATGCCGAGTATTATGCGCCGCATATGTAGGATTTTTGTCTCCAAAACCGAGTGTAAATGGGTCATAACCCGACCCATAATCTTCCTATATAAAGGGGACTTAGTTTTATAACACAACCACAATAGAAAATACCCTAAAGGCGCCGCATACTCTTTCAAATCTTCTCAAAATTTTCTTCTTTTGCTCTTCCAATTCACAAAACCATCTCCACAAGTTTCAAGCAAGTAAGTACTCTCTTATTCTTCATTTATTTCTCGTAAGTACTACGTTGCTATGGATATTATGAATTGCTAAATTATATAAGATTGTTGGTGATGTTCATGTGTTTGGATTGTTGTTGCAAAATCATGTGAGTGAACATATACGTAGGAAAATCTTGACTTGTTTCCGACTTGAATTTGGTTTCAATAGAATTGTTATGATATTTGCGGAATTGCTATGGCTATGAATATTGCTTAAGATTGTTGTTTGGATACTTATATGTTAGACTATCCCGGCCATCGGGATAAGACTTATAGTGCCTACCGACTTAGGAGGTTGTGATTGTTGTAAGAATAACGATTCAATGTGGTAACCCCTATGTAGTAGTGTTGCTATATCTACCATAAAAGTAGTCCAATGGCTGCAAGTAAGTGATGCATTGCTGATTTTCTTGTCGGAATACAATCCTAAAACGTATCTCGATGAAATCTGAGTAAATCGACTACTTTCACCTCACTGATTTGTGTTAACAAAACTAAGTGTGGGGTGGTACCCCTAATGCTTGCTTATAGATTGTATCAAGTGAGACTGTGCTGCAACTAACACTATTTCTAGTCTCAGGTACAATGGCACCTAAAGCGAGGCAAGGCAAGGAGAAGGCGACCACTTCCCAAAAGGGCAAGAAGAGAAGTCAAAAAGACCAAGGAGAATCATCCTCAGCACAACTAACACGCAGAATGTTCAGAATAAAATGGGTTCTTGAGGAAGAAGCCAAAGCATGGTACAGCAGCAACAAAGAAAGAAAATATGTGCACATCGACTTGATCAACAAGGATACCTTAGCAAAGAAAGAGCCGCGTATGTTGGCAAAAATAATGGCTTTGAAGTTGGATTTCATCTTCCGCGACATGGGAGAGTGTAATCTTGATCTAACAAGAGAGTTTTATGCCAACTGGTCGCCGAACACAACAGGCAATGAAGTCAAAATTCGGGGCCAAGTGTTACAGCTCACCGCAGACTGGATCAACTTTTTTTTTGGCTTACCTTCGGTCGACACAGCACCATTCAAAGAGCTGTACAGCAGGCCTCCTTATAGAGAAATACGACACACGCTTTGTGGAAGCAGATCGATGACAAGGTGGGGCAGACATAAAGAAACCGGCCGACACAACACCTTCCCCTATGCTCCACTAAATAGGGAAGCAAGAATATGGATGCGCATTGTCAACTCATGTCTTATTCCTGGGACTCAATACACCAAGATATTGAGAGATAGAGTGTGTTTGGTCTATGCTTTGATGACGAATGTCCCTATAAACTTTGGGGTAATTATTCGATCTACTATGAGGAAGGCCAGACTCCACAAAAGGTCCCATTTCACATTTGGCAATTTGTTGACAGCAATCTTGCGGAAGGAGGATATCGAAGAGGAACCAGCTGATCATAAACTCCCACACAATCCGAAGAAGGTTGACCTCACAAAGGTCAAAGATGCTGAATCAACACATGGCATCAACCTTACTACGGCAGAGAGACATGCTTGGGATGAGAGTTTCTCCCGCCATATGTACGGCATGATGAGGTTTACAATGATGAGCGGAGGTCGTGTTCCCACTGCTGCAGAGCTCCAACAGCTGGACCATGACAATCCAATGAATATTCATGCACGGGAGATGTGTGGAGTAGGTACATACTTTGAGGAACCTCTAGATGATGATGTGCCGACTGATGACGATCGATGTTTGCTAGACTCTGACGAGGAGGAGAACTCTGACGACGACTCTTATGATGATTCCGAAGAAGGGGGTATGACCCCCGACATTGAGGAAGAGTCCGACTAACCAGGTTCCTCGTATTTATTTTCCACTGAGGGAAGTGTCCCATTTAAGTGTGGAGTGGCGGTATCGTATGCTATACTTCTCTATCGCATCTATGTTTGTTTATTTTGTTGTTGTTTTTTGTTGTTTTTTTCGTGTTTTAGTTTTTTTGTTTTTGTTATTTTTTCTAGCTTTGCATGAAACTATTTTGATAGGCAGCATGAGATTATAACAAGAGGATGTGCTACAATTGTGACTATTGAGACGTTTAGGCTCTAGTTGTGACTCATTATGTGATATTGTGATTCAATTCCTTCACTTTTTGGGTCGAGAGTCTATACTACTCCCAATCAAGTCGACCATATGCCTTGTGTGTGTGAGCTAATCGTATAATCTATGTGTGTGGCTGATGCTAGAACTTGCCTGGTATGTATGCAAAGAGAAAATAAGGAGTGTAAGTTTAGGATATGATTTAGGCATTTCTTTGGCAACCCATATTTGTTTACCTTCAGTTTTACCTACCCATGGACATCATCCTAGTTAAACCCTTTTGATCCTTTAGCCTATTTCTTTGACAACCTTGTATGTAAGCCTAATCCATTTCTTTCAAGCCCGTAATTTGATCCAAACTCCTATGTGCTTTAAAGTGAAAAAGTCATATGACAACATAAGAGGAAATTGGGTGAGTATGATGCTATAAATTGTAATGGTGCTTGAATGTTTTATGAAAAAGAAAGTGCTATCATAAGAGGTATGTTGTGAAAAGAAAAAGGAAAAGAAAGCTGAAAAACGAGTTGTGCTTAAAATTGAAAAACAAAAGAGGAGAACAAGGGTGGTATAACAAAAGAAAGAAGAAAGGTTGAAAGAAAAAAGTGTCAATGATACAAAGTGATGTATTAAAGCGCTTAGGAACTTAGTCACTATTCCTGGCCAAAATAGTCCTACCCGTCCCTTAGCCTACATTACAACCATCAAAAGACCTACTTGATCCTAATCTTAACATTCCAACATTTAGTAGAGTATTACATTAAGGGCAAGCCAATGGTCATCAGTCGCTACATATGAATTCTTTGTGAGAGTGAGAGCAAGGACATTTTGATACCCATGTTTGAAAAATATGCTATATTTATGAGTGATTATGGGTACTATATGGTGAGACACACATGGTTGATGAGTTTTGGATAGTTGTATATGATTCTATGCACTTTAACGTTTGCATGCGAGTTGATCACCATCACGAGTCTATACTTGAGGTTAAATTGTTTCTACTTATAATCGGAAAGCTACTCTTGGTTGATAATCGTTGTGCTTGTCTTAATAAATGTTTTGTGTTGTTGCTGTAAAAACCTTAAGTTGATGCTTAGAAGGACATGATATGTTGCTCGAGGAAGAACAAAGCTCTAAGTGTGGGGTGTTGATGATAGGCGGATTTACACGCCTATATCAATATATTTTGCCCATATTTTAGCCTAGTTTTGAGAACAAATTATATATTTCATGCACTTTTAGTCCTTTTTCCCTTAAATGAGCTAACGAACATGACTAGGAAAGTTTCAGGTATAAATGATGCAAAATACAGCATTTTATGGCTAACTTGACGCAAAAGAAAGCTCACGAACGAAGGAGAAGGAAGTGGGACGCCTAAAGGACCAAAACTGCTGGATGAAAAATCTGTCCCAGGCTAAAACAACAATTCTGAAGACTTTGGGGACTTACAGACACAAAGCTGGATTTTGACAATGATACATTAACCTAGTGCAATTAGGTTATGTATTTCATTATTTTATGAGGATTATGATAATGTTACCTTAACCTAGTACATTTGGGTTAAGGATTTCATTAGTCTAGTAGGATTTGGTTATTTATTTCATTAGCTTAGTAGGAGTAGGATATGGGTATTATAAATACCCTATCATGCTAGAGATTTAGGGAAGAGGAGACATTCATCATCCAACAATTAATTTTCTTCCATCCCTCTCATCTTCCACTACAAACACTTCTAATCTACTCTTCTATTCTTAAACTCCACAACAAGAGAATCGTTACTTGCTAAGGAATCACGCCTCACGCCTATCACTTGATCTACACACCATTACTCAATATCGTGATATAATAACAATGTCAATCGTGATTTCCTTCGCATTCATGGGTAACTAAACTTCTCTGTTGGGGTTATGGAAGCCGAATGAGTTACTATCTATTGCTGTGAGTTTGTGAGTTCGAGGCACATATATTGCTTATATCATTATTCTCTTCATCTTAATCTACATTCTTTGCGGTTGCAAACGCAAGAATACGCCAGTCTAAAATTTAACTTGTTCGAGAGAAAAGTTATTTGTCTGGAAAAGAGATAATGTCAAGGTAGTAGGACACCCTTTCCTATTAACAAGCTAGTGCCGTAACTGGACTAACCTCTTGGAGAATTCATACCGTTAGACACGCTTTAAGCTCGAGAGAGTTAAAGTGAAATAGTCCTTGTTTAGGTCGAGAGACGCTTGGATTTACCATCGACTACAATCCTCTATAAGCAATTTCATGTCAGAATTCTACACACTCATAGCCAATAGAGACGTATACCTCAGAAGGTGGACATAACCCCAACGCTTCAATTCTCATTGTTTACAACCAACGTAACAATCTCTCTCTTTTTACTTTATTATTTTCAGCTTTTGTTTACATTACTTGCAAAACAAGAATCCCCCCTTCTTACGAGATTTGCACCAAAAGTTTAGTAATTTTACTTACTTGTTGGCCAAGCTATTCCCTGTGGGATCGACACCCAACCCAGGTTGGGTTCTATATTTGCTAACGACCGCTTTACACTCAAACGAGAGCTGTAGATTGAGCGTTATCATGTATCCCTACACGATGCAAGAATCGACAGTTCTACTCCCTCTCCTTAGTAATCAAATTCAAGATCAATTATTGGATTGAAGTGGTGAGATTCCATATTTTGAAAGTCTCTATTTTATATCATGGATATCTTTACGTACTTTGGTTATTTTATGGATATTGGTTTTGGCTATGGTTTAAGGCATGTTCCAATTGGGTATTATATTTTTCTTTTGGTTAGAGGTTTTGTGTGACTACTATGGGTTGGAATAGGTGGGATCGGTATTGGTGTTAGCCTTAGTATTGGCATTGGTATTGGGGCTGATACCGTTGGACTAAATTTATGATTGCTCCAATCTTTTATGTTATGTTAGGGACATGAACTTGGTTTTTATATTAGTTTGGATACGGTTGATGGTTGGCAACAAACGATTAGACTCTTTTGGGTCGGTCATGGTTATAGACCTATCCCAGATTCTAGAATTGGACAATAATGCTATCTTGTTATATGCTCGAAATTCAGCATACTCAGGGTAGGTGACTGGAGGTTGGATTGGGTAACAAGGGTAGTCTCCGATTATGGTTTGACTTGGGATGCCCATTACGACAAGGCCTCGGGTTGAGTCTTGCCAGTGAGACTAGGTTGTTTGGCCCTGAATTGGTTCTCCAAGAAATGAAGAAGGTGAAGGTGATTAGAGAAAGACTTACAACTATTCAAAGTCTCCAAAAGTCTTATGTGGATATGAGGAAAAGGGATTTGGATTTTTAAGTTAGTGATTGGGTATTCTTGAAGGTGTCTCCTATGAAAGGAGTCATGAGATTTGGGAAGAAGGGGAAGCTCAGACCTCGTTATATTGGTCTGTATCATATTTTGAGGAGAATTGAGAATATCTCTTATGAGTTAGATTTACCAGCAAGTTTGGCTTCAATTTATCTTGTTTTCTATGTGTCTATACTGAATAAGTATGTGGGTGACCCTTCTTTGACATCGCCTGTTGAGGATATTGGTGCTTCGAATTCATTGTCTTATGAAGATGTCACAATTGAGATATTGGGTAGACAACTTCGTAGGTTGAAGACAAATGATTTAACCTTGGTGAAGGTTCATTGGTGAAATCAAAAGGTAGAAGAAGCTACATGGGAAGCTGAAGAAGATATGAAAGCCAAGTACTAGTTCTTGTTCTCCGAGTTGGATGAAAGTGCTCAAGGTATGGGTTTCATTTCCATCTTGTCGCATTTTGAGTTTGTCATTTTATTCTGATGTATTCTATCTGTTATCATTCTAAAAGTATCCTAACTTCTCATTTGGGAATGAATAATCCTAAGGGGGGGGGTATAATGTGAGACCCAGTAAAAACTTCAATGAATTAATTTTTGACCCTCCCGCGTTCGTAATGTCAATTTTTGTCTTGAATTATGATTAGGTATGTTAAAAGGTTAATTTGGGAAAGTTTTAAAGATTTTAAAAGAGGTTTAGGGTCATTTTGAGACCCCGAGATAGTGAGGCCCATCAATATTGGCGTGCCACAATGGTCAGCATTTACGATAAGGGAATGTAACGGAGGCTACTCTCTACGATGAGGGTGTGACATGCTCCTGTGTTAAAAATACCCAGTTTTTGTATTTTTCACTTTGGGTGAGGATTTTTTGATCTTTTACCCCTTGTACAACTTTTAAACATAAAATAACCCTTTTTCCTTCAGTTTCCAAAGATCAAAATCATTCTTTTTCCTCTCTAATTCAAAACCCAAGAAATCTCAAGGGTTTTACAAGAAATTCACTATTCAAACTCCAAACTCCGAATTCTCTTCAGATTGTTCTATATTTCAGGTATGTTGCTCATCCCTAACTCTTATTTTTACATTGCGACATTAATTTATTGAATTTTTATGTGATTTAAATTGTGGGTTTGAAATGGGGTTGAGGGATTTTGATTGAGTTTACTTGAATTGCTTTCCCCATGGTCTAAATTGTTTATTCGTGCTTTAATTAATGATTATGGGGACTGAATTGGTGTATTATTTTAATGGTTGGAATGAGGGATATGGTTTTCCCCAAATTTATGGAATTTTGGCTTAATAATGGCATTAACCTCAACCCACCTTGTAAACTTGTTGTTGAATATGGATAATTGCATGGTTTAACTTGTCTTTTAAACCCTTTGCATTACATTAAAGTATAAATGAATGAATATGATTTTGGATGGCCTTGGTTTTAAATTTTAATGGAACTTGGGAGTCAATTTGGTTATTTGGTATGATGATATCATATTGCTAAATGCCTTACCGAATGACTCCTGGGTTAATGGTTGGTTTATTTGTAAAGTGTTTTAACTTAGTCTTAAAAGGAATTGTGTAGCTCACCGTGAAGGTGTAGATCCTGGGGGAATCAACATTGAAAACCATGTTTGCTGGTGTTGGGGATCCATATGATCGTGTGCTTAGTGCACACTTTATATATATATATATATATATTGGGAGGGCAATGTCCTCGATGTCTTTAGACTTTCCTCACTTTTTCCTTATTTTAAGTGGCTAACATGCACTGAGGCCTTTCTAGCAGGGGGAGCTGGACCCATATAGCCTATGAGCGTCATTAGGATGGATCGAGCTACATAGTTCAGGTTAAATATTTAACTCTCATGTTCACGACCCTTATCCCTATCTCGACATCCTATATATATGTATATGAATGTTATGCTGTAATACCCTAAATTTTCAGGATCTAAATCCCTCAAAAGATAGGCCACTAAGTTGGCTTTCCAACACCATAAGTCTCGCCTCGATCTGACATTGTGGTAAGAAGTTATGCAATTTTCCCTTTAAGTGTTAGACAACTACCAATGTCTACGACTCATGTGACAACCTATAATCAAATATTATGAGTTATTACATGTAGTCATAGTCACAACAGAAAGAACATTCAATTTTATCCCAGTGACCTTGACTCCACTCCACGATTCGTATCAGACATTACGAGTCGTTAGGAGGGACTCGTAGTCACAAAAGTGTTCAACCAAGAATCTATTCTATTAGTTATGAGTCCAGTGCAGGACTCATAGTCAGACATTATGAATCATTGTTTGGACCCATAGCCTGACTAGTAAAGGATCTTAGAATCAAGACTCAGAGTAAGACTCCACCTCACGACTCATAGTTAGTCATAACGAGTTATATGAGAAAGGTTTTAGTCATAGAAGAAAGAACCCCAGACCTTAGGTTTCAAGGTTACGACTCAGACCAAGACTCATGACCAGTCATAACGAGTCATGAGGTGAGTCATAACGACTCGGAATAGAATTCCTGAACATTTTTAATAAGGGCCTTTTTAGTAATTTCCAACCCTTTTAACCTCAAACCCACGTTGTTTGGGTACCCCAACATAAGTTATTGGTGGATTAAAACTACCCTAACACCTCATAACTTCATAAATCACTTCTGTTAGCAAAATAAAGCATTTCCCATCTTTCTTAAGAGCAAACTAGGGTTTTCCATGAAAAAGATCAACTTCAAGGATTTCACCAAGGCATCTATTCTATGGTATATGGGATATTCATCAATGGGACTCTTTCACCTATTGAGTCCTGAGAATTTCCCAAAATTTACAAATACAAACCCTTTTTCCCTTTTTATAGAGTTTTAAGTTAAATATGAAATTTATCATCTCTTTCTCTTAGTTGTTTGGATTATGAACCATGAAAATATGTTCCCTCATAAGAATTATGTTCTATACGTTTGATAATCTTCATTGTCCATATTAAAATATGTTATTGACATGTTTGAGTATTAATTATGATTTTCCATTCTATGGTCAGTTTTACCACTTTTATGATCAGTTGCATTAGTATATGCGGGTGGGTTATGAACACCCAATACCAAGTTTTTAAACATGCATTAATTTATAAGTTCATGATTCCTCCAGTTATGTATACAGTATTAAGTTCAGAATACCGTGACTTGAGCATATCATTATTCAGTTTATGTTTTAGTTAAACTTAAAAGTCATTCAGTTGGGAGTAACACTTAGCACCAACTGAACGCAGGGATGATGGGTCTCCCTCAGTTAGTTAGAGTCTTTAGTAGAAGTCCCTAAGTTCCATTACTACGTTTCCAATATAGGTTATGAGGGATGACCCATCAGTTTAGGCTTGATACCCTCTTAGGGGTCGCCCATCAGTTTAGGCTTGACAACCTCTTAGGGGTCGCTCATCAAATTAGTCTTGACACTCTAGCCCTTTGAGACATCAGATTAGTGGATCCACGCCAGACAGTGTTGGTACCCTTGGTAAGGTATCGACACCTTTCCAGCTGGGGTTATAGGTTGGATCTTGATTAGATCAGATTGGGGTATGTCGGTTGTAGTTAGCTACTATAATCCCCAGTTTAGTTATTCAGATTGTGTTCATTTCAGGTTTGCATGACCAAGTGTTCAATATCTTAGTCATCCAGTTATTCAGATTATTTCAGTACATGTTTATACTTGGTTTTGCATTCAATTTTTCATGCTTTCATGCATTCATGCTCAGTATATATGTGTATTATCTTGATTCCATACCACATACTAGTACGTTCAAAGTACTGATCACATACTCTCTTTTATGCTATGTTGTCTTATAATATAGTTTTAGACGCTAAGTTTCCAGATTGCACATAGTTTATTTTTGTGTCACTCAGCTGTAGCATTTGTGAGTCCTCATTGGTCAAAGACCAGTTACATTATTAGTTATTCATCCTAGTATTTTATTTCATGCTATTTTAGTTAGTAGAGTTGGGGACCTATTCCAATAACTCATCATGTTTAGACGCTTTCAGATAGTCAGACAATTAGACAGTTAGATATGTTTTCCAGTGATCTATTTTAGTTACACTTGATATTGTTTAGATCGTCAGACACTTTAAATGAATTTCACACAGTATTTTGTTACCTTACTTTTTGTATTTCTAGCTTGTGCCAGATCATATGTTAGCTTGGGGTTACTTGTACCTTAAGCATCATATTACAACTAAGGGGTAGTCTTGGGTCGTGACAAATTTGGTATTAGAGAACAAGGTTTAAAGTGTCCTAGGGTGTTTGAAAGCCGCATTAAGTAGAGTCTTTTTCATGGGTGTAAAACTTGCCACACTTATGGGCGAGAGGCTACAAAACATTTTAGGAAAGTCTCCCTTCTTTTAGTATTCATGTCGTACGATAGAGCGTAAGCTCTTCTAAACTCCTTCTTATAAATTGTTCTCTGCTATTTACAGTAATGACACCAAGAAGGGCTAATAGATGGAGAAATAAGGACCAGCCCACACCACTACCTGTTTTTGAGAACCCTCTAAATAAGCAGGTCTCTTCCACTAAGTTCAGGGATGTTTTCACCGCCTTAGCCCAATATGTGGGTCCCAAGAACAATCAGAAGGTCGCTTCCCCAGCCAATCCTATGGTGAGCACAACAGCATCCAAAATCTAAGATTTCACTCGGATGAATCCCCCAGCATTCTTTAAATCCAAGTCTGAGGAGGATCCATACGAGTTTTTAGATTGTGTGCATAAGGTGAATGATATTATGGGTGTTACCCTGAGTGAAAGTGCTGATATAGCTGCTTACCAATTGCAAATGGTGGCTTACTCCTTGGTTTTACAGTGGAGGGAAGATAGAAGAACTGATGCAGGGCATGTTGAGTGAGATGAGTTTGCTACTAATTTCTTAGACTGGTTCTTCCCACTTAAATTAAGGAAGTCCAAGGTGAAATAGCTAGGGTAACATGAGTGTAAAGGAGTATTCACTCAAGTTCACCCAGTTAGCAAGATATGCTCCGACTTTGGTGACTGATTCTAGGGCCAGGATGAGTAAGTTTGTATTTGGTGTTTCAGAAAATATTGGCAAGGAGTGTAGGACAACTATGTTGATTAAGGAGATGGACCTTTCTAGATTGATGGTTCATGCTCAGAAGATTGAGAAGTAACAGCTCAAAGAAAGGGGAAAACGGAATAAGAGGGCCAGAACTGCTAGTTTTAACTTCTCTCAGAAGAGGTAAAAAGGTGGTAATCATCCTCAATTCTGCCAGACATCCTCAACTTCAGCCCCATCGTCTGCTAGTGCTCCAGTTCCTA
Organism: Capsicum pubescens; assembly: GCA_030864215.1. Taxonomy (NCBI): domain Eukaryota; kingdom Viridiplantae; phylum Streptophyta; class Magnoliopsida; order Solanales; family Solanaceae; genus Capsicum; species Capsicum pubescens. Next base: position 243,090,444 of record CM061538.1, read on the forward strand.
AGTTCAAACAGGATAATCGAGATAGAGCACCAGGCTCTAAATCCTAGGGTTGCATGAATAGTGGTTGCACTAACTCAGTTTGCAGGAGATATGGTAAGAACCACAAGGGTGAGTGTTTGGCAGGCAGTGATGTATGTTTTAGGTATGGCAAGTCATGCCATCGAATAAATATATGTCCTACAATTTCCTAACGAGGATGAAATAATTGTCAGCGGGGCCCAACTAACTCTTCAGCAGTCCCAACAAGACGCCCGACTCAGCAGGGTGCCATTTCTAGTGCAATCATTAAACAATTTCAGAATAGACTATATGCCCTTCAAACTTGATAGGTTAAGGAAGGTTCTTCTAATGTTGTTACTGGTACATTACAAGTCCTCCACCTTAATGTGTATGCATTATTAGATCTCAAAGCCACACTGTCCTTCGTAACTCCTTATATAGCCATAAACTTCGATGTCTGCATAAAAATTCTTATAGAACCATTCATAGTATCTACTCCCTTAGGTAGTTGCATCATAGATAAATGGATGTACATAAATTTCCCATTCATAGTATCCCATAAAGTTATCTCAATCAATCTTATAGAATTAGAGATGACCATTTTTTATGTCATTCTTGGCATAGATTGGTTCTATTCTTGTATGCATCAGTTGACCGTAGAAATAGAATAGTCAAGTTCCAGTTTCCTAACGAGCCATTCATATAATGGATGGGTAGTACCTCCACGCCTATAGGTCGATTCGTCTGCTACCTCAAGGTAAGAAAAATAATATACAAAGGTTGCATCTATAATCTTATCTGAGTCAAGGACTCGAAATCTGAGATTCCAAGTATAGAATCAGCTCCAGTAGTTAATAAGTTTCCAGAAGAATTTCCTAAAGATCGGCCAAGATTTCCTCCTGAGAATAACTTTAAAATAGATCTCCTCCCAGATAGCCAGCCTATTTCAATTCCACCTTACAGAATGGATCAAACATATCTTAAGGAATTGACAGAACAGTTGAAAGATCTCTTATATAAGGTCTTCATCATGACTAGTATTTTCTTGTATGGTACCCAGTTCATTTGGTATACAAAAAAAATGGTTCTCTCTGAATGTGCATCATCTACCATAAGGTGAACAAAAACACAATCAAGAATAAGTATCCTTTCCCAGATTTGATGACTTGTTCCACCAACTTCAGAGTGCTAATTATTTATCTAATATAGCTCTCATATTCGGCTATCATCATCTTATAGTACGATACAATGACATTTTGAAGATAGCCTTCAGAACCTGGTATGGTCACTTCAAATTTATAGTTATGTCTTTTGGACTAACGAATTCTTCTACAACTTTTATGGACTTGATGAATAGAGTATTCAAGCAGTACTTGGACATGTTTATCATAGTCTTCATAAATAACATCCTCGCTTATTCTCATAGTAAAGGTGAACATGTAAACTATTTGAGGATTGTCTTAAAGACCCTTAAGGATCACCAGTTATTTGATAAGTTTAGCAAGTGTGAATTTTGGTTGAAATTAGTAACTTTCCTTGGCCACATCCTTTTCGGCGATGGAATTCTAGTTGATCCTAAAAAAACCAAGGCAGTATAAAACTGGCCTAGACCTATCTCTTCATCAGATATTAGGAGTTTTTGGGTTTACCCAGTTACGATAGATATTTGTTTAGGGAGTTTTTCTATATTGCATCTCCTATGACAAGATTGACTTAGAAGAATGTCAAATTTCAGTGGTTTGATTCCTACGAGAAGAGATTTTAGGAGTTGAAGAATCAAATCACTTCCAATCTAATTTTGACCCTACTAGAGGGCTTAGATGGTTTTGTAGTATACCGTGATGCTTCTTGAGTTGGTATTGGATGTGTTTTGATGTAGGGGTAAAGGTTATAGTGTATGACTCTAGATATCTCAAACCTTATGAGAAGAACTACCCGACTCATGATCTTGAGTTGGTAGCAGTTGTTTTTGCATTAATGATTTGAAGGCATTACCTTTATGGGGTTCATGTTGATGTGTTTACTGATCATAAAAGTTTACAGTATTTATTCATGCAGAAATATCTAAATTTTCATCAAAGAGGGTGGCTAGAATTATTAAAGACTATGATATATGTGTGTTGTATCATTCGGGCAAGGCCAATGTTGTGGCCAATTCCCTTAGTAGATTATCTATTGGAAGTTTTGCCCATGTTAAGAATAATAAGAAGGATTTAGTCTGAGGTTCATCAGCTAATTAGATTGGGTGTTCAGTTGGTTGATTCATCCAAAAGTAATGTATGGGTTCAGAATCTTCCTTGGTTTCTGAGGTAAAAGAGAAGAACGATAGAGATCCTATTTTGGTTTATATTGAAAGATGTAGTTTGGGATTAGAAGGTTGAGTTTTTCTCTCGATGGGGAGATAGTGTACTTCATTATCTGGGAGGATTATATATTTAGAACATGGATGATTTGAGGCAGTGAATGTTAGTATAGGTGCATGGTTTGTGGTATTCTATTCACCCAGGAGACACTAAGATGTACCACAATTTGTGGGAAAGTCTATTGGTGGAATGTTATAAAGAAGGATATTGCAGAATTCATGGCTAAGAGTTCAAATTTGTAAGGTTGAGCACCAGAGGCCTAGTGGTATGCTTCAATAATTTAGCATCCCCTCTTAGAAGTGGGAAGTGGTGAATATGGAATTTGTTACAAGGTTACCTAATATGTCATCAACATAATTCTATTTGGGTCATTGTGGATAAAATGACCAAGTCAGCCCATTTCTTTCCAGTCTATTTTTCATATTCTGTCGAGGATTATGCTAGACTCTAGCTTAGGAAGTAGGTAAAATTACATGGAGTCTTATCGATCATCATTTCATATAGGGGTACCCAGTTTACCTCTCATTTTTGAAAGGCTTTTTAGAAGGGTCTAGGTACCCAGTTCATCTCAATATGACTTTTTACCCAGCTCGATGGTCAGTCAAAAAGGACTATTAAGACCTTAGAGGACATGTTGAGGGCTTATATGATCTCTTTCCAGGGTAGTTGGGATGATCACTTTCCAGTGATTAAGTTTGCCTATAATAACAACTATCTCTCTAGTATTCAAATGACTCTGTTTGAGACTCTTTATGGTAGGAGATGTAGGTCTTCTATTTGTTAGTTTGAGGTTAGCAAAGCTGCTTTTATAGGGCCAATCTCGGTGTATGAGGTGATGGATAAAGTTTAGTTAATTTAAGAAAGGTTGAAGACAACCCAGAGTCGACAAAAATCCTATACAAATATGAGGAGTAGGGAGATTGAGTTTGATATTGGTGACTTTGTGTATTCTAAAATTTTGCCCATGAAAAGGGTGAAGAGATTTGGTAAGAAAGGTAAGCTCAATCCCTACTATATTGGCCCATACAGGACTTAGAGATATTTTGGGAAGTTAGACTATGAGTTAGAGTTACCTGCAGAGTTAGCATCAGTGCCCCCAGTATTCCATGTCTCTTTGATAAAGAAATGCATTAGTGAAACAGCTTCATTCGTTCCTTTAGAGAGTGTAGGCATGAAAGACAGCCTCTCCTATGAAGAAATCCCAATAGATATCCTTGACCTCATATTCATAGGTTGACGAATAAAAAAGTTTCATTAGTGAAAATTTTATGGTGAAATTAGTCAGTTGAGGGAGTTACTTGTGAATCAAAAGATTATATGCGAGCCAAGTACCCCTATATTTTCTCTTCGAATCCAGAATTAGCTTGAGGTAATGGTTTCCTTAATTAATTAATCCTCTAATTTTCTATCTCAGCTATCCAGCCATTCTTATGGTATATCATGCATTCATGAGTTTAGTTTAGTCCATGCATCATATTTTAGATTCAGATAGTTAGTCATGATTCAGCTTACAAGTATTTAATGCATGATCTTAGTTCCCTATTATTCCAGTTCAGATAGTTTCATTTGGGGACAAATGATCCTAAAGGGGAGATATAGTAATAGCCTCAATTTTCAAGCTCTAAACCTCTAAAAAGATAGGCCACTAAGTTGGCTTTCCAACATCTCAAGTCTCACCTCGATTTGATATTGTGGCAAGAAGTTATGTAATTTTCCCTTTAAAGGTAAATCAATTTCCAGTGGCTACAGCTCACGTGACGACCCATAATCAGATATTATGAGTCATTATGAGTAGTTATAGTAACAACAAAAATAACCTTTAATTTCATCCCTGTGACCACGACTTCATTCCATGATTCGTAATGAGACATTACGAGTCATTGGGAGGGACTCATAGTCACAAATGTGTTCAACCAAGAATCTATTTTAGTGGTTACGAGTCTAGCACACAGCTCGTAGTCAGATATTATGAGTCATTATGTGGACATGTAGCCTGACCAGTAAAGGATCTAAAAATCATGCCTCGAACTATGACTCCACCTAATGACTCATAGTTTGTCATAACGAGTCATAGGAGGAAGGTCGTAGTCTTAGTAAAAAGAACCTCAGACCTCAGGGTTTTAGGTTACGACTCATGACCAATCATAACAAGTCATAAGGTGAGTCGTATCGACTGGGAATAGAATTCTTGCATGTTTTTAATAACGGTTTTTTGGTAATTTCCACCCCTTTTAACCCCAAACCCACGTCGTTTGGGTTCCCCAACATCAGTTATTGGTGGATTAAAACTATCCTAATGCCTCAAAACTTCATAAATCACCTTTTTTAGCAAAATAAAGCGATTTCTTTCTTCCTCAAAAGCCAACTAGGGTTTCCTAATAACAAAATCAACTTCAAGGATTTCACCAAGGCATCTATTCTTAGATATATGGGATATTCATCAATGTACCCCTTTCACCTATTGAGTCTTAAGAAATTCCCAAAAGGGAATTGTGTTTCCATACATTTGATAATCTTCATTGTCCATATCAAAATCATCTATTGACATGTTGAGAATTAATTATGATTTTCCTTACTATGTTCATTTTTACCACTTTTATGATCAGTTGCATTAGTTTATGCGGGTGTAACACCCCAAATTTTTGGCCTTTGGAAAGTTCCTTGATTTTGAGCTTACTGCTCAACCTACACACCCCTAACAAGTCGTAAGGTGTCATTACAGGTCGTAGGACTCCAAATCATAGGTGACCAGTGTGTTACCCAAAGTAAATAACCTGAGTATAACTGGGACGTAACGAGTCGTATGGACTCTTTATGAGTTGTAGGGTCCCTTCTGTAGCCAAGCCAATGTAATGATATCTTATTTATGATGTGCCAATTATTGAACCTCATGGGTCATAAGGTTTGAGCAAGAGTTACAGGGTATGACTCGTAGTTAGACCAGTATGGGTACCTTATGCTATTGTCCAGACAATAATTTATGGTGATGAGTTGTAGGGTGACCTTTCGTCGAGGGCGATAAATTTTTATCTTTTAATTAAGAGCACTTTGGATATTTCCCTTTCCCCCCCACTTAGACCCCACGTCCATAAAACAATAAAAAGAGGTTATTCCCATATTTTAACAAGTCAAAACATACTATTTACTCTGTCAAATTCCCCCAAAGCAAGAACAATCTAGGGTTTCTAGACGTTGTCTATTCAAGCATCAACATTTGATTTCTCTCTATAATTCATGACTATCTAAGTCATGATCATCTTCCCCAAATCTTATTTTATAAAAGCATGTGTTTTAAATTATTATTCAAGTGGTTTTGAATGTTGTCTTTGGAATGTGGGATGAGGATTTTGAATGATTGTTTTCTTAAATAATGTTCCAATGGTTTATATGTAAATTTTCATGCTTTAATGATAGTTTTTAACATGTGGGATGCATGGGAATGGTGAATAAACTAGGGGGTCGTGGATTCCTCTAATTATATGGATTTTGATAATTGAGTTGGTAATAACCTCAACCCAATCTTGTGAAACTTGTTTTGAACATGAAGGTACTCACAATGAACTACTTTTGGAAACATCGCATGATATAAAAGGCTATTGGAATGTAATGACTTTGAATTGAACCTTGGGGGTCATAGATTTCCCCAATCTAATGAATAATTAAACCTAGGGGGTCATGGATTCCCCGTAGCTAAAATAATTTAAATGGCATAATGTTACTATCTTGCAAGTATAGTTGGTATGACGATACCAACAATGTGTGCCTTAATGTATAATCAAGGTTCAATGAATGAGAATGAGTAAATATTTTAATTGGTCTTAAAGGGGGTTGTGTAGATAGCCTTAAAGGTGGAGGTCTCAAAGGACTGATAATGGAAACTCACGTTTGCTGGCGTGAGGGTTGGTCTTGATGAAAGTGTGCTTGTCTCACACTATACATATATTTGTATCACGGATGTTGAAGGTTCATGGATTCCTCGACCTCAATGATATCTCCAGTTCGTGTAGCTAATATGCACTGGGCCTATCTAGCAAGGGGGATGAACTAATATAGATTATGGATGTTTTTATGAAAATTAAGCTACATAGTCCAGGATAATGTTTTAAATCTCATGCTAAACCTCATTTTCTATCCCAACATCTTATGTATATATATATATATATATGCAAGTATGTGAACATATACATTGAGTTTGGACTGGATTTTGAATTGGCATTATTTAATCTCTCTCCTGAGTTACATGGTAGTGCTCACCCTGCTAACTATCTTCGGACGTTGTATTCCCATGCGATGCAATAAACAAAGACACTTCTGCTTTTCCTATACAGTGATAGGTGATTCTTGGATCATTCGTGAGTCATCTTGAAGCGGTGAGACTCCTTCTTTGGAAGTCCTGTTACTTCTTGGTTTAGTTTATGTCATAGACTAGTTTTTTGGTTTTCTTTTGGACATATTTTAGCTATGGTCGGGGGCATATCCCAACATAGGTGGTCTTTGGTTATTAGAGGCTTTGTGGATTACTGTGGATTGGGATGGTTGTTGAAATTCTTAGATTCCTTACTTAGTCGAGTTGCCTATCTTGTTATATATTTGGAACTCAGCTCTATCTTATTATATGTTTTGTATTATGTTCTATTGACAAGGCAAAAGGGATGGTCTTCGATCCTCGACGGACTTAAGATACCCGTCAAGGCCAAGCCCTGGTTCGAGTCGTGATAAGTTAGTATTATAACCTTAGGTTCATGGTCAATTGGGTGACTACAAAGTTATGTCAACTAGAATCTCTTTTATGGATGTGTAGCGTGCCACACTTATAAGAGAGAGGCTACGAGTCATTTAGGACTATTTTCCTTTCATGTGTTCTATTTTTGGGCTATAGAGTCTTAGGTCTTGAATATCCTCTAATTATATTTGTCTGCAATTCATATCATACCTCCCTGAAGATCTGATGCTCGTAAAAACTCCTTTGTCCCACCTAAGGACAATGTGAATGGAACACATCCTATTTATAGAGTGCATAACAGTCTAGGATCCCTGCTCGCGATTGCCCAGGCAGAGTTCCATCGGTCTACCAGTCCACCTCGAGCTTCTCAAACTGGTGATGATCATTCCCCACCGCCCCAAGGAGATATTTCTAATGCCAAATTATATCGATTTATTCATTTATTGACCTAGTTAGTGACTTATCAGCCTCGTCAACCTAATCGTGTGGGTTTTGTTGCTCCATCTTCTGAGGTCACTAGAGTTGGCAACTGGCCCTAAGGTTAAGGAGGATCCTCAAGGGTTCACTAATAAGATGGAGAAGATCTTTCAAGTGATGCATGTTTTTGACTCAAAGGGTATGAATTTTGGCGCATATCAGCCGAAGAATATGTCATATCAGTGGTACGAGGAGTGGGAGCAGTTGAGAGGGGATAACGCTGAGCTGGCATTTTGGGATAAATTTTCTGATGCTTTTCTTGACTCGTCTTTCCTTAGAAGTTGAGAAAGTCAAAGGTTGGGGAGTTTGTGAATTTGACGCAAGACAGAATGACTTTGAAAGAGTATGCTTTGAAATTCCACCAGTTGTCTCATTATGCTCTAGAGTAGGTGTCTTCTATGAGGGATAAGATAAGGAAATTTGCTTTGGGTTTGTCTCGAGGAAAGGTTGCCTTGCTGAATAATGACATGGATATCTTTGTGCTTGTGGTGTATAGGTAGAAGGTTGAAGAAGAAAAGAAGAAACAAGCAAAAATAGCAGAGTGGCGAAGTAAGAAATTCAAATATTCAGATCAGGGTGGAGGCTAGCAAAATAGTGGTAAGGATAGTAGGCAGTAGGGCAAGAAGAAGGCTTGGGGAAATTCTGGTTCTTATTCTACGGCTAGTGCCCCTTATCCTAAGCTGTTAGATGACCATCGCTTCTAGAATGACAATGGGTTTAAGGCCCATATAGGTGGAGCTCATTCAACCCTTTTTTTCTCCCTTGTCATATTTATAGGCGGATGCATCATGGAGTTTGTTTTGAGGGGAGGGATAAGTACATTAATTATGGTCAGCTGGGGCATTTGCAGTGACATTATCCATCTAAGGTTGCTTCTGGAGATAACAAGGTTCCTGTTGCTACTTCATCAGCTCTTTCACTAAAGGGTGCTACTTCGGGTGCTGACATTGGCCAGAATTATTTGTATTTCCAATACCTTCTTTGTGTCTACCTCGGTGGATGATTTTGTTGTTGTTAGAAGGGTCTATAGGGGATATACGATGTCTATATATGGTAGGGATACTTTGGTAGACCTGATAGAGTTGGATATGGTAGACTTTGATATGATCTGAGGGATGGACTAACCTCACTCGTGTTATGCCTCTTTAGATTGTCGGATCCGAATGGTCAGTTTCCAATTCTCAAATGAACCAGTGATTGAGTGGGAAGGTAGTTTCCTAGTGCCTAAGGGAAGTTTTATTTTTTATCATAGAGCTCGAAAATTGATTTCCAATAGGTGTTTATACCATCTAGTTTGAGTTAAGGTTTCTGATTCTGAATGTCCTTCCTTGAAATTTGTCCTTGTGGTTAGTGAGTTTCTTGATGTGTTTCCCAATGATCTTCCTGGTATTCCTACCGATAGGGAAATAGAATTTGGGATTGATATTTTTCTAGATAACCATCCTATCTCTGTCCCTCTTTATAGAATAGCTCCAGCTGAGTTAAGGAATCTCAAGGATAAGTTGAAAGATCTTCTTGATTAGGGTTTCATCCATCCTAGTATCTCTTTGTGGGGTGCTTTTATGTGTAAAAAGAATAGTTTCCTTTGGATGTGTATAGACTACCGTCTGTTGAATAAGGTGACCGTGAAGAATAACCATCCTCTTCCTAGGATAAATAATCTCTTTGACTAGATTCAAGGTGCTAGGTGTTTTTCTATGATCGATCAGCAGTCGAGTATAGTTGAAAATTAGGGAGGTGGTGTAATACCCCAAAAATCCAAACCAATATTAGATCCATACTTTGAGCTCAAGAGAAATAAATCATAATGCTTTGATAGTTTTGTGAGCGAGTTTGATGTGTATTAATGCCTCAAATAACTCCTAGCTATTAGACGAATCAAGATATCCCTTACCGATTGAGTTTTTGAGAAAAATATTGCTCTAGTCAACTTCAAACAAACATATCTTTTGTTTTACTCATAATTTTCCATATCAAGACCTACCAAATTGTAGAAAATTGAATTAGCTTTCCAACGGTACCAATTTTGACTAAATTCGTTACCCGGGTGAGAAGTTATGGTACTTTTAGTGAAAGGCAGTAGCCCATCGCGATTAGGACGCATCGCGGTGATGGACAAAATCATGTTCGTCTTTTTCCAGTGAAGCACCGCGATGGCATCACATCACGCCAAGCGGAAATTTCATGTTTGTCCTTTTCCAACGAGGCACCGCGATGGTGCCGCGTTCTGCCAAGGTGCCAATTTGGGATTGTCTGTTTCCCGTGGCATAATGCGATAGCACCGTATCGCACACTAGGGTAAAATGAGGATTGTCCTTTTTCCAGTGGTGCTATGTGATAGCACCGCGTCACACCGGAGTGTAAAATCAGGATTCTAGTTTTGCGATTTAAATTTTCAGGGACCATTTGGTCTTTTCCCATAACCCCTAATCCTTCCAAAACATGAAATTAAAAGCCTAAAGGGGCATTATGTGCCCTATTACTCCAATTTCTCTTCAAGAAATAAATCCTTTCTCAAGAACAAACCCTAGCCCTTTAAGATTCAAGCACAAGTTTAAAAAAAAAACCTTGAGAACCTTAATGAATTCCTCAGTCAAGATATGTTAAATTTTCATCCATGGGACCCTTTCACCCATGGAAACCAAGAATCAAATTTCAAATTCAAAGTTGTGATTTTTACAAGTTATTGTGATTTTAACCACGAATCCCCATGAATTGTGATTTTATACCATGTTTACATGAAATTGTTGTTGTTATTAAACCCCACACATTTGAATAATGTTATTCACTGATTTAAATCATAATTAGTGATGTTAGTGTTGAAATCATGCTATTACTACAAGCTTTAAACTATTCCCATGCTTAGCTTAAACTATGAATATCAAGTGTTTGATGAAATGCCAACAAGAATGAATTTTACATAAATGCTTTCACATTATGTTCTCAAGCTATTATTGTTATCGAGTCCTGAGGGTTATGAATACCCAAAAACATAGTTGTTTACTTAGTCTCAGTATCTTCAGAATAGTTACAGATATATTATGAGCATTATCAGTTCAGTCAGTTATCATAATCAGTTAAACTTAGAACAGTTCAGTATTCTGAGTTAGTTCAGTTGGGAGTGGGATTTAGCAACGAGTGAGTGCAGGGATGGTGGATTTCACGTCAGATAGGCAGAGTCGTTAGTAGCAGTCTCTGTACTCCAGAACTACGTAGCCAGCGTAGGATATGAGGAATCACCCATCAATTTAGGCTTGACTACCTCTCATGGGTCACCTATTAGTATAGGCTTTACAGCTTTAGTCCTTCGGGAAAACATATTAATAGATCCACACAACCAGTGTTAGTACCCGTGGCACGGTACTAATACCCCTCCAATTAGGGTTAAAAGTTGGACCACAAATTGCTCATTGGGGCATGTCGATTAGATGATAGCTCCCATAGTCTCAGTTCAATATTCAGTATACTTCAGCTCAGGTTTGTATTAACCATAGCATATATTTATGAGATTTTAGTATTTCAATTTACAGACTATTTACAGAATCATGTTATATGCTTGGTCATGTATTTTTAGATTTTACAGCACCCGCGCATTCATATCAGTTATCCAGTTATCCCATTCTATTCAGTCAATTATTATTCATGTACATAAGTCCATGCATATCAGTCTAACCCCATTTAGCATACCAGTACATTCAAAGTACTGACCGCATACTCATTTCTTGCACTATGATATCTCATATCATAGGTTTGGATGCTCAGTTCCCTGACCACGCGTAGATATACCAGATTATCAGCAGTAGCAGTAGTGAGTCCTCATATTCGAGGACATGGTTTATATATTTGGATTTACCTTATCAGTTTAGTATTTTTATTCAGTCAGAGTTAGTTAGGGGTTTGTACCATCAACTCCCCATTCAGTCAGTTTAGAGGCTTTAGACTAGAACAAACAGTTAGTCAGTTTTTCAATTATTATCAGCAATTATTTTATCAATATTGAAAGTATTTTTGTTCAGACACTTAACAATATGATTCAGTATTGATTTCAATTGCTAAAACTTTATGGCTTATAAGTTGTTCTTCCACATATATTGTTATATTATTCAGTGCTCACAACAGGTACCAACTCATAGGTTATCTTGTGGTCACTTGTGACTATAAGCATCGTGTGGCATTCAGGGTGTACTCTCGAGGCATTGCAGGTGGATATCCCTAAGACTGATTTCCATAACTGATATGGTCATTACGGATTCTTGGTCATGTCCTTTGGGTGGACTAATGCTCCGACTGTATTTATGGACTTAATGAATCGGGTAATCAGACAATTCTTAGATTTATTTGTGATCGTGTTTATTGATGACACTTGGTATGTTTTAAGAGTGAGGAGGAACATGCCAATCACTTCCGTATAGTATTGCAGACTCATATGGATCAACGATTGTATGCCAAGTTTTTGAAGCATTAGTTTAGGTTAAATGTTAAGACCTTTCTAGGTCATGTTATGTCTAGTGAGGGGATCATGGTGGATCTACAAAAAGTTGAGGCGGTGAAGAAATGTCCTAGACCCATGACTCTAACTGACATTCGGAGCTACTTGGGCTTGGTCTAGTATTATAAAAGGTTTGTGGAAAGTTTTTCATCTATTGTTGCCCCGTTGACTATTGGAAAAGGAAAAGTTTTTATAGTCTGATGCTTGTGAGGGTAGTTTTGAAAAGTTAAAGGATAAGTTGACTTCTTCTCCTATTTTAACCTTGCCCGAGTGTACTGATATTTTTGTCGTGTACTATGATACATCCCGTGGGGATGGATTGTGTGTTAATGCAACATGGTAAGGTAGTTGCCTATGCTTCTAGGCGGCTGAAAGTTCATGAAAGGAACTATCCAACTCATGATTTGGAATTATTAGCTGTGGTTTTCTCTTTGAAGATTTGGCACCATTATTTATATGGGGTTCATATGGATATCTTCTCAGATCATAAAAGCTTGCAATATGTATTCACCTAGAAGGAGTTGAGTCTCAGACAAAGAACATGACTTGAGTTAATATAGGACAATGACATGAGTCTCCACTACCATCCAGGTAAAGGTAACGTGCTTACTGATGCTCTTAGCAGGTTATCTATGAGAAGCTTATCTCATGTGGATAGGGAGAAGAGGGGATTGGTGAAGGATATTCACCGATTAGCCAATCTTGGAGTCTATTTCTTGGATTCTAAGGATAGGGGTTTAATTGTGCAATAGGTGAAAAAGTCATCTCTTGGTGCTAAGGTGAAGGAGAAACAGGTCTTAGATCCTATTTTGATGTAGATCAAGGATGATGTGGGTCATCAGATGGTCATAGGCTTTGAGATTTGTTGATATAGTATCTTGAGGTACCAAGGTAGATTGTGTATTCCTGATGGGCTGCAAGAAAAAGTTTTGGTTTAGGCTCATGAGTCACGGTATACAGTTCATCCGGGCTCAATTAATATGTATCATGATTTGAAAGAGATTTATAGTGGAATAACATGAAGAGAGATATGGCTAATTTTGTGGCTAAGTGTATGGTTTGTCAGTAAGTAAAAGTTGAGCACTTGAGGCCTGATGACATGTCTCAAGATATTGAGTTACCTATATAGAATTGGGAGGTGATCAACATAGACTTTAATATGGGCCTTCTACGATCTCAGAATCAGCATGATTCTATTTGGTTCATTGTGAATAGGATGACTAAGTCCACTCACTTCTTTCCTGTAAGGACTACTTATTCTGGAAAGGATTGTGCCAAACTTTTTATTCAGGAGATTGTGAAGTTGAATGGTAATCTAGTTTCCATCATTTTGGATTGAGGTACGCAGTTTTCTTCTCGCTTTTGGCATTCGATTTAGCAAGGCTTGGGCATACGGATGAACCTTAGCACCGTTTTCCACCCTTGGACTGATGGACAAGTGGAGAGGCCTATTCAAACTTTGGAAGATATGTTAAGGGCCTGGTCTATGTGATTGATTCTGGTGGTAGTTGGGGGATTATTTTCCTCTCATCTAGTTTACTTATAATAATAGTTATCACTCAAGTATTGGGATGGATCTTTTCAAGGATTTTTATGGTAGGAGGTGTAGATCTCCTATCAGATTGTTTAAGGTTGGTGAGACTCAATTGTTCAGTCAGAACTTGGTTCACCAAGCCATGGAAAAGGTGAAGATGATCAGGGATAGGATTATGACTGCTCAGAGTCACCAAAATTCCTATGCGGATGTGAAGCTCAGAGAGTTAGAGTTTTTTGTTGGTGATTGGATGTTCTTGAAAGTGTCTCCTGTGAAGGGAGTAATAAAGTTTGGAAAGAAGGAAAAGCTCAATCCCTGATATGTGGGTGATGTATCTTATGAATTTGAGTTGTCTTCTAGTTTGGGTTCTATTCACCCTGTGTTTCATGTTTCGATGTTGAAGAAGTGTTTGGGTGATCCTTCTTTGGTTGTGCCTATTAAGAGTCCTGATTGAGATATTGGATAGGCAAGTCTGTCGTTTGAGGACTAAGGATGTGGCTTCAGTAAAGGTTTTATAGAGATACCATAAGGTTGATGAGGCTACTTGGGAAGTTGAAGAGGATATGAAGTCCAAATATCCTTTCCTGTTTCCCATTTTGGAAAATCCTGCTTAAGGTTGTTGACACCTAATTTTAACCGCCCGATACTTCTTTAGGGCTGCTATTTTATTAAAATTATTAATTTTAAGTATTATTATTTTTTACACATTATTCTTGTATCAAATAGATATTGACGTGTCCCATTCATAATTTAAAAATGTCTAAATTATTTTTGGTATCATTTTTACAATTTACTAATTCAGATACGACATTTTACATAAATTATTTTCTCATAAATGTGCACACTCACAATTTACAAACACATTGTCTTTTATTATCATCATTATTATTATTATTATTTATTATTATCAATACTTATTATTTATTATTATTATTATTTATTATTGTTATTATTTATTATTATTATTATTATCCCTACTATTATTTAAATAATAGCCTAAATTAAAATCACCTTGCCTAATTTATCTTTTGGCCCCAATTTTACCCAAACTATTACAATTTTAGCCATTTATTACAATTATAGCCAGTCTGTGATTCAATTTTTAATTTTAGTCAAATCTTGATAAAAATCTCAACTGTCAATCAAAAACGGATCTGACGGCTGAGATCAAAAGGCCCTTTCTTCCCTTTTTTAAACAAAAGAAAACTGAGCCTCATTTTTTTAACAAAAAAAGTCACCTCCCTCTCTTTCTCTCTATACACTCTCTCTCCTTTCTCTCTAAAACTACCGAGATTCCACCGGTAAAACCAACTGATCACCACCATCCCTCTTCTCCAACTATTTCACCGGCGCCTCTATCTCTCGTTTCAGGCGACAGAGAAGCAGCCATAGCCGCCGCCGCTTCTCGAATCACTTCCCTCGCTCCGCTCTCCCATCCCCAGTGAAGACAACCATCGACACTGCTCCAGCTTCATATCCCAGATCTTCCATGATCCATCGGCGAACAACGCCGCCATCATCGTACTGCCGCATCTCCTTTCCCTCTCCGCCGTCAACAGCCAACGTCACCAATGATAACAACAACAATGGCCAGCCCCCAGCCGTGCCTCCTTCGTCGCCATCACCAGCGATGCCCCGTAGACGCCTCAGCTGCGAACCAACTGCTTCCTCCTAGCTCCACCAGCCGATCAGCCTCCCTCTCCTCTCACCGGTCACGTACTCGCCGAAATTGATGACCGGCGAGGTCTTTTGGTGAACCCGATTGTAATCCAGTTTGACTTCTTAGACCCTTAATTGCACATTTTTTGTTTGCTTTGGTTTATCTTGCATGAAAATATTAATCTCTTAGATTTAAAAATCGTGACTTTGAATTGTGATTCAATTTGTTTAATTATGGGTTCATGTTTATCTCTAGGTCTGTTATATGTGAAAACGCCTAAATTTTTTACACTCAAAATGATTATTGATTTCTGCTTGCTCTTAAAATATATTACGTGGGTTATGTTTGATTTAAATGATGTTGACGAAAAGTTTAATCTGCATTTATGGTAAAATATTGACTGTGTTTACTCCTAAATGACAGTACCAAATTTATTGGGTGGAATTATTCAGTTTGGTTATTGTGATTAGTTTTCTTATGACTTGTCAATCAATTTTAATATATAAGGTAAATATCGATGTTGATACATGTTTCCATTATTATTATTTATTCTCTCTTAAATTAGTTCATTTCTCTTACTCATTTACATATGGTAACTTGAAATAATTGATTGAGTCATTTTTAATTTCTTTTTATAAGTAAATATATATAGGGGTGTGCAAAAACCGAACCGACCGATAAACCAAACCGATAAAAATATTATTGGTTTATCATTATTGGGTTATTGGGTTAACGGTTTGTTAATGGTTTTATAAAAAAAATTATTGGGTTATTGGTTTGGTTTGGTTTTTTCTTATTGGGTTATTGGGTAAACCAATAACCCAATAAGAATATATATATATATATATATATATATATATGACTTATTATATATTTCTTTTTAATTTCTACCAATTAACAAACTTATTATTTCAATTATACAAACTCTTAATTTCTCCTAACAACATTTAGTTTGAACTTGAAGATTCTTGAAAATTAAAACACATTATGTAGGATTTTTGATTGCAACTAAGATTCAATTTTTTTTTTCATGTTAGTTACAAATATTTCTATTTTATGAGTATTTTCTTATCGGTTAAACTAAAAATCGAACCGTTAAGGACTAAAAAACGATAAAAAATATCTTATTGGTTTGGTTATTGGTTTAGCATATTTAAAAATCAAAAATCAATAAACCAAACCGATAATATATAAAACCAAACTGAACCGACCAATGCACACCCCTAGATATATATGTGGTTACAATGTGGTAATTTTTTATTTTATGTTAAATATAGCATTAAACCAATTAAGCCCTTCCCTAATTGATTCTTGATATATTTTATCCCATCTAATTGCTGTAATTGATTTCCCCTAATTGATTCTTGATATATTTTATCCCATCTAATTGCTGTAATTGATTTTATAATATGTTTTTTCTTTTTTTCACGGTATCCCACACTATATAAACAACCACCCTTATATTATTTAGAACAAGTTACAACAGACTACATATACTCTCTTCCACTAAATCATTGAAAATAAAAAAGAAATAGTTTTATTTTATCGCTTCTATACTCACTTTCGGAGCTTTAATCCTGACTTTTTGGTGGCAACTTGCTTTTTGGATTTCGGGCTATTTGGTTTTCTTCTTAATTCTTACTACTATTATTTTTTATCATCACTGCTATGTTCCCACTCGATGCAATTACGTTCCTTCTTTTGGTTTAAATCATAGAAAGCATGTCTATAGAGATGGCTATGAGACTAGTGCAATCAGGTAATCGACCAAGTAATCCACATACATGATAAAAGAGCATTCCAGCCCTAGTGTACTTATCCACTGGCATTGAAGGAGAAGAATGACAAGGTCTGCTTCCACAGTAAGGATTGCTGCTTAGTCCAATCCAAGAGCAAACAAGGGACGCCTCATTAAGCAAGAACCCAAGCTAAGAGCGGGGAAGTTCAATTAAGGTATAGAGAAAGCTCCAAGAAGCTACCATTGATCAACCTTATTCAGGTACATCAATCAAAATCTTTCTTACCGGATAACTTTCCTGGTGAAGGAGAGAAAGTTTGACAAGCTAAGAAAGTCTCGTTGAAAGCAGAAACTCAGACTGTGACGACTATTTTCACTAGTTTCAAAGGATTGATTGACCCTTGGGATTGAATCTGGCTAGGGAGTTCCCTCGTAAAGACTAAAACCTCGTTACGCCGAAAATAGTAGAGGTGCGGCAGCGCTTTGGTAGTGAGTGGAAACTTACTTTCTGTCTGGTTAGTAGGAATTTCTTGCTTGTTAAGGGATTAGTCCAAGTTAGACCGAGAAGTAAGAGTTTTCAATTGAAGTCGGGGGGGCTGAATAGAGAAATTCTCTTCCCACATAGCGCTAAGAAGCAAGTTCCGACAGCCTATGATGAAATAGCACAAAACAAAAAAGGGCTACGTGAATAATAGTGTTAGTAGTTTGTGAGGCTAATTTTGAGCTAGATAGTGGATTGATGTTCACTCTAGAACTATCTCACCTTGAAGGTTAAGTTAGTGTACCATGAACTCCATCCCACATATTTTGGATGTTGTGGCATCAGTTATCTAGCTACATTCTATTACCGGTTGACACCATTTTGGAAAACTTTGATTCCGATTACTGCTTGTTAAATTCCGTTAAGTTCTTTGTCAAATACTAACTGATTTGAATCCATATTATTTGGGGGTCTAACTTTGGTTGTTCTTTCCTTCGAGCTAAGATAGACCCTATCAAAAACTAGTTCCAGGAGCATCTTCCATTCATCTCGACCTAGACTGATCTTTGTTCTGATGATGATAAACCATCATCAATTTGTATAGTATATATACCCCCCGAGCCCTCTTTTTGTACCATTTTATTCTTTCTAAAAGAGGGCTTGGAACTGGGCTCTCTTCACAGCCCCTAAAGGCGTTAGGAAGAGATTTAATCAGCCAGTGTAATAACTTCAATCGATAGGAAAATCTATCAATACCAAAAACAAAGAATACTATCTCCCAGGGAGTCTTTTTATTTTGCATATCTTGACTTGAGAATTCTCCTCACGCTTTTCTATCACGATTTTCTCTTCGAGAACACTCGCCTCATCGATTCTTCCCCTTGTTCCTTTTATCTTGGACATTGAGATGTTCATGCAAAGCATTCTTTTCTACCCTATGTAGGCAACACAAGCTACAGAGCTGTAGACTTAAGACCTAAGGATATTTCTTTGACGGGTGATCGGGTCTTAGAATCCTCAGGAAAGTGTAAGTACCTGTATACAATTTCGATTTTGCTTTCTATATATAGATATGGCTTTCTCTTGATGGAATATACCAAGAAAAATCTTCTTTTTAGAACCACAACTCAGTGAAGTAGGCGACAACTGCTATTAGGGTCTGTCTTAAGGCATTGGCTCTCTAAAAAAAGGATTTCCTATCGTTGCATGGGTTTCTTTTTGTATAAAACATATTGAATAAAAATTGAACTAAAGAAAGAATGTTGACTGTTCGACAACGTGAAGACCGCAATCTCGATTTAGAATAATCAAACGCCCATCACGAGTCACATGGGCACCCCCACCAGGTAGAATTGTTGTGATATCCCCATCAAGATCTAACTTTAAGAGGATACTATTCATTTTTTCTTCACACTGCTGCTCACTTTGGAGACTAAAAAATGGAAATAATACTTAACAGTCAGCCAAGTAACAATAATAAGAAAGACTAGGGTATAGCTGTTTAAATCCCCGGTCGAAATCATCCAACATCAAATTGCATAAGACCTTAGTGATTAACCCAGCGTGTGGGATCCCAACTTTCGTAATAGAACAATTAAATCCATTTTGGTCATTGGTATCTTTAAAAGGGATAAAACTAAGGATATTACGTAGCTACCACACACCAAGGGTGCCAACTTTCGTAAAATTATTTTATGAGGAATAGTACCTTGTGAGGGTGCTAGATTCAAGATGAAAATAGTTAGTTTCTTCCCCACTCCACCTAATTTGGCAAAGAACTCACGGCGATCTCTGGGAAAACCATACGACTGCTCCTAAAAGATAGATGAACTCATAAAATAACTATTCAACATATGCGCCAGAGCGATTAAAAGGAGAGCGTCCCTTTCACCGGGACAAACAACCTATTTATGATCAGGGTTCCCTGGCTGACATAAAGTTTCAACATAAAAAGAAATCGCCTCGTCTTTGGGAATACTTAATAACTTAAGTGGGGACAATGCATATTTCTCTTCTGAGATAATAATGATTATATCACATACGCTTAAAGGGGGCAACGAAAATAGATCACCAAGTTTAGCATAGACATATAATATTGACCTGGCAAGTTACTGTGCGGAGCATGAATAAGGTGGAATTTTTCGTGGGTCCTCGCCATTTGAATCAATTTAGAACGAACAGTATCTCTATTTGGCTTTGTTATTATTACAGTGTTATCTGCACCCAGCCAATAAGTAGAGATATGGAGAGAGGGGACAGCTTTGTCGCGGACCTTTTTTTGCTTTCTTTTATGAACTCCACTGGTCGTCCATGGATTATAGGGGCTTTCCATTGTATATAAATACACTTTCGTATCCTACTCTGCAAATCCCATTTTCCTTAAGCACATAGAAACCTATGATTCCAATTTGCATATGTTGCTGCTTTGGTGAGTTTAGTGATCATGGCTGGCTCACTTGATCTATCAGCTGAGTAGTAAGCCTCCTTGGGATAATTATCAATATCTCTTCCTATCAAAATGAGATTAGGAGGGCGCCCTTTTTAAAGAGCCAGCCTGTCTTTCAATAGAAACTATTGGCAATTGCCTTAGTCATTCTCTTATATAGTGTAGTTCCCATAGAAATGGGCCTCATTCTAGTGAGGTTTTGCTTTTTTGGGAATCATTTCTAGGAATAAGGATTGAATTGCACCTGGTTTGCTCCTGTTTGACTTCAATTACCATATGGAAATGAAGATCGTCCAATATTATGTTCCAGCACTGCCCTTAAATTAATCAACCAAGTAGAAGTTGAAGTTCAGTTGGAATCCATATAGTGACGGAGTTTTTTACTATGAAGAGCCCCCTATTGTTGATAGAGAGCTTACTGCCCCGCCCTTTATAGTCACGACTGTTGTCATGGAAAAAGAGTTTGTTTTCTTTCAAAGAAGCATGCTTAACACAGCCTATAACATAAAGGCATTCAAGCCGCGTCTAAACAAATATTGGGAAAGGTCCCGTACTCTCTCTTCTGTGGATACGCTATCCCTTCCGGCTATGGTATGTGGAAGGGGAGGTGAGATCTACTTATTGATTTTATATTAGATAAGTGGCATACTATGATCGTTCGGGAGACATGGGCCCACTAGCTACACACAAGAATGACTTGTTATGCGGTCGGTAAACTCTTTCCTTTCTGCGGCCAGCCTATCAAATTGGATCACGTATTTTGGAATATGTCGTTACATTATGTACATGTATTCACTTTTCCATTTTTTTTGGATGTTCCTACTCGTGCCCGAATAGAGAATGGGCATGAATCCCCCTCTCCCCTTTCTACCATCCAAATAGGCCGGCCATTCTAAGTTCCGGGGTTGGGTTGGATAGGACCAGATCCAATCGGATCTGATCGTAGCTTCGAGTTTAGGTGCCATACTGCGGCCGGACCGGAAAAGTGGGGGACAACGAACCTCCTTCCAAGAGTCCAAGGTTTCTTGCTAACTCTCAGCCACTTGTTAGAAGAAAGTGCAGCTTGATTGTCGGGGGGAATCAACGGGAAGGAAAAAAGAAGGTAGATTATTCTATTTCCTCCTTTGGTAAGGATTGGCTTTTTGTTCAAGGGTATGTTAAAAACCATCATCTATTCTTTGTTTGTATCACCGAGACACCCGAAGAGCCGGCCATATGTACCTCGGGAGCCCCGTCCTATTCAAATCAAAATAGAACGAGCACCTACGACTAAGGGGAATGAAATGTCGACCACAGGGTGAGAGAATCTTATAATACGAGGGCTAGTGACTGGTCAAGTCATTAAACTTAGTCATTTTGATCAACATGGATGCAAGTGGACTGGGTTTATGGGTTTAAACTGACTACGACCAAAGTCGTGGCTACTTCAACCAAAAAAAGGGCGACCCCCTATTCAAACCAAAAGAAGTACAGCATGTCTATAGAAATTAATTTGAAACAATGCTTGTTTAATATGCATGTGTTTTCTTTGGTTCCTCTGTTTGAAACGATGTGTGGTTTTGGGGATCATGTGTTGTTTCTTTTGTGCTTGTCACTCTCTTTCGATTTGTATCTAATAGGTATTGTTAAGTGGTGTTTTGGAGTTTGCAAGAGTCGGCGGGTGGTTACAGTAGATTGTATTAGTCCTATTTAATTTTATTTTCTTATTATTTAGTTTGTAATATTATTGTACAAATGTTACCATTGATGTAATAATAAATTTTGGGGACTGCTTCGGGGGGCGGGGACTTATGTGCTCTATGAATACTATAGATAGGCACAACTTAGATTTTTATGTGTGTTACATGCTACGTGAATTATTTA
Organism: Capsicum pubescens; assembly: GCA_030864215.1. NCBI lineage: Eukaryota > Viridiplantae > Streptophyta > Magnoliopsida > Solanales > Solanaceae > Capsicum > Capsicum pubescens. The sequence continues at coordinate 243,112,218 of CM061538.1, forward strand.
GGCACACAAAATTAGGATTTATTAACACATGAATTACTTAGACATTTAATCTACTTATTAATTCAATTAGAGATCTTGAGTTTAAGATTAAACTAATGTTCGACATACTTAATTAAATTGACATCAAGCATATTAGTATTTTTTGTATGCAAGAACATTAAATTGACATCAAACATATTAGTATTAGTATTTTTAGCATGTTAGCACATTAAATTGATATCAAGCATATTAGTATTTTTAGCATGTTAGTACATTAAATTGACATAAGCATATTAGTATTTTTTAGCATGTTAGCACATTAAATTGTCATCAAGCATATTAGTATTTTTAGCATGCTAGCACAGTAATTGACATCAAGCATATTAGCATATTGATAGCATTTTAGCATATTAAATGGACTTTAAGCATGATTTTAGCATATTAGCATATTAAATTGATGTTAAATTTGATCTTGCATATTAGCATATTAAATTGACATTAATACATTTTAGCATGTTAGACATTTGGATTAAGTATGACATCGCGTGGTTTTCAATATATCAACAATGTTTTAACAATTAAATTTGTTGCATATCAATGTATTTTCAGCATGCCAATATATTAGATTTTAGACATTTTTAGCATGTTATTGCATTATATTAATATGAAATTCCTGCACTATTAATATAATAATCAGCATGTTAAGGCATATTTCGTGTAATAATACACTTTCCATCATGTCCGCATTAAATTTCAGTATGTTTCCACATTAAAAAATTACAATTTCAGCTGTTAATTGAATTTCTAGCATAATAAATTAATTTCTAGCATGTTAGATTTATTTTTTGGCATATTAGAACTAGTTTTCATGTTAATAGACTTTTAGTATTAAATGTTTGAAAGGAAATTTCCATGTGTTTTCATAATTTCTCACTTACCATTAGTTTATAACACTTTCGTGAGCACAATTCCTTGACATATTTACCACATTTTGACACTCTTTTAACAACACTACTTAACATTGTTTAGACATGAATCACAATTATCTTTTGTCATACTAGACACTTATTGAAGACTTAGATATTGTGCCTATAGATTAATGACACAAAAAATAAGTAATTATTTATCTTTGGATGTTAATCACATTAAATCACTCTTTAATAACCAAGAGGCTAACATGAGACATTACTTGCTACTTGATGTCTAATGTGTTACGCGTTTCGAGTCTTAGACAACATAGCTTTATTTTGTTTAAGCCACAAAACTAATATAGCAAAGTTCAATGCCTCTTGGATGACAGGCGGGACAATAGGAATTACTAAAGATGCTAGTTTTATCCTTGTCTTATAACGCCTTTAGAGTTAATAACCAGCCTAGGTGGGGTGAAACGAGTAGTCATTCGGAAATGATAATCTCCAATATATACTAAAAGTAAGACATATGACTTGTCTAAGAGTTAGATCAGTGGGTCGGATGATGACTAAACAAGTTGGGGATCTGATTCGAATGAGACCAAAAATATTTCTTTATTTGATTTGATGAATTCTTTTTATTCTTTAATTTACTTTACATGCTTATTTATTTGGGGTAGTTTGTTTATTACATAAGCAGTCCGCTTTTGTTATAAATTATGTCATTTGTTCCTCCTCGTTTTTTCTTATTATATGTTTTATTGATTTTATCACTTAGATAAGCAACAATTTGAAATAACAAAATAGCATGTGTTTGTTTATTAATTACTTTATCACTTAGTTAACAATTAAGTTAAAATAATAGATCTTGATTTGATCACGTAGAATCTCCACGTAAAATATGAATTCAGTTGGGAACTACCTTTGTGGACCTCGAAAGGTGTCTAAAACATTCCTTTTGAGGTAATTTGAATCCTTACCTGAATTTCTGGTGAACTAAGATAAAATAACAAAAATAGGTTTGTTGTTATCCTAGGTTGGTGCCCTAACGCACCTTAATACATTAGGTAGTGACTCTTCACATTATCTCCTCAAACAAACCCAAAAAGAGTGGTCACGTCGAATCCTACTTATCGCGAGAAAAATAGGGTACGACAAAGGTATGTGTATTCTTAAACATCTTCATTTTCTAACTTTGTTAAAGGAAATTGTGGTTGAATTTCTATGTTAAATCATGCTAATAATTGTCTCAACTTATTATTTAGGGATGAATGATCCTAAGAGGGATAATGTAACACCCTGATTTTTGGCACTTAAAAAATTCCTTTATTTTGAGCTTAGTAAGGTGTCGTTACAAGTCATAGGAACCCAAATCTTTGGGTGACCAATGTGTTACCCAAAGTCTCTGACCTAAGTACAACTAGGACGTAATGAGTCGTATGGACTCTTTACGAGTCGTAGAGTCCCTTTCGTAGCCAAACAAGTGTAATGGTCCCTTGTTTATGATGTGCCTACGATTTAACCTCATGATTCATAAGGTCTGACCACGAGTCATAGGGTACGACTCGTAGTTAGACTAGTATAGGTGTCTTATGCTACTATGCAGACTACTACTTATGGTGATTAGTTGTAGCGTGTCCTCATGAGTCGTAGGGTGACGTGTCGTCCAGAGGGATAAATTTTTATCTTTTAATTATAGGAACTTTGGATATTTCCCTCTTTTATACACTTAGACACCACGTCTATAAAACAACAAAAAGGGGTTATTCCCATATTTTAACAAGTCAAAACATACTATCTATTCTCTCAAATTCGTCCAAAGCAAGAACAATCTAGGGTTTCTAAAGGTTGGCCATTCAAGCTTCAACTGATGACTTCTCTCCATAATTTTTACTATCTAAGGCATGTTACTCTTTTCCAAATCTTATTTTATAAAAGCATGTGTTTTAAATTGTTATTCAAGTGGTTTTGAAGGTTGGCGTTGAAATGTGGGTTGAGGGTTTTGAATGATTGTTTTCTTAAATGATGTTCCTATGGTTTATATGTAAATTTTCATGCTTTAATGATGGTTTTGAACGTGTGGTTTTCATGGGCATGGTGAATAAAATAGGGGGTCGTGGATTTTCCCAATTATGTAGATTTCGATAATTTAGTTGCCGATAACCTCAACCCAATCTTGTGAAACTTCTTTTGAACATCAAAGTATGCACATTGAACTACTTTTGGATCCGTTGCATGATATAAGAGGCTATTGGAACATAATGATTTTGAATTAAACCTTGCGGATCATGGATTCCCCTAAGCTAATGAATAATTGAACCTAGGGGTCGTGGATTCACCCTAGTTATGATAATTGAAATGACATAATATTGTTAGCTTGCAAGTGTAGTTGGTATGACGATACCAACAGTGTTTGCCTTAATAGACAATCATGGTTCAATTAATGGAAATGTTTAAATATTTTAATTGGGCTTAAAGGGGGTTGTGTAGTTGGCCGTGAAGGTGGAGGTCCCGTAGGACTAATACTGGAAACTCACGTTTGTCGGTATGAGGGTTGGTTTTGATGACCATGTGTTTGTGTTACACTATACATAAATTTGTATCATGGATAGCGAAGGGTCGTGGAGTCCCCGGCCTCTATGATATCTTTGGTTCGTGTGGCTAACACCCACTGGGGCCTATCCAGCAAGGGGGCTGGACCCATATAGCTTGTGGGTGTTTTTATGATGGTTAAGCTAAACAGTAAAGTCTAATGTTTTAAATCTCATGCTAAACCTCATTCCCTATCCCAGCATCTTATGTATATATCTATGTATGCATGTAAGTGAACATGTACTTTGAGTTTGGATTGGATTTTGAATTTGCATTATTTTATCCCTATCCTGAGTTACATGCTAGAGCTCACCCTTTAACTGTCTTCAGACGTTGTATCCTCACGCGATGTAGAAATTGAAGACAGTTCTGATTTTCTTACACAGTGATAGGTGATTCTTAAATCATTCGTGAGTCAGCTTGAAGCGGTGATCCTCTTTCTTTCGGAAGGCTAGTTACTTCTTGGTTTAGTTTATGTCATAGACTATTTTTTTGGTTTCTTTTTTGACACATTTTGGCTATGGTCGGGGGCATGCCCTGACATGAATGGTCTTTTGTTATTAGAGGCTTTGTGGATTATAGTGGATTGGGATGGTTGTTGAAATTCGTAGATTCCTTACTAAGTTAGTTGAGTTACCTATCTTGTTATATGTTTGAAACTCAACTCTATCTTGTTATATGTTCAGAATTCATCTGTTAGTCTTTTGGTGTTCTATAGACAAGGCAAAAGAGGTGGTCTCCAGTCCTCAACAAACTTGAGATGTCTGTCATGACCAAGCCCTGGTTCAGGTCATCATAGTGGATGGGTTATGAACACCCGACACCATGGTTTTAAACATGCATCAATTTATAAGTTCATGATTCCCTCAGTTATGTATATAGTATGAATTTCAGAATACCATGACTTGAACATATCATTATTTAATTTATATTTTAGTTAAACTTCAGAGTCATTCTTTTGGGAGTAATACTTAGAACTGAGTAAACTTAGGGATGAAAACTCCCCCGTAAGTTAGGTATGGTCGTTAGTAACAGTCCCTAAGTTCCAGAACTACGTTACCAGTGCAGGTTATAAGGGATCACCCATTAGTTTAAGCTTGATACTCTCTTAGGGGTCACCCATCAGTTTAGGCTTGACACCCTAGTCCTTTGGGACATCAAATTAGTGGATCCATGCCAGCCAGTATTGGTACCCTTGTCAAGGTATCGATACACTTCCAACTGGGGTTATAGGTTAGACCTCTATTAGCTTATATTGGGGTATGTTGGTTGTAGTTAGCTCCTACAATCCTCAGTTCAGTATTCAGAATATGTTCAGTTCAGGTTTGCATGACCAAGTGTCCAGTATATCAGTCATTCAGTTATTTAGGTTATTTCAATACATGTTTATACTTGGTCTTGCATTCAATTTTTCATGTTCATGCATTCATGCTCAGTATATATGTATATCGGCTAGCTTCCATCTCACATACCAGTGTATTCAAAGTACTGATCGCATACTCTTTTTTTTGCTATGTTGTCTTATAACATAGGTTCAAATGCTAAGTTTCCAAATCGTACGTAGTTTGTTCTTGTGCCACTCATCTACAGCCTTGGTGAGCCCTCATCAGTCGGGGACTAGTTACATTATTAATTCATCCCAGTATTTTATTTCATGTTATTTCAGTTAGTCAGAGTTAGTTGGGGACCTGTGCCAATAACTTATCTTATTTAGAGGTTTTCAGACCATCAAACAGTTAGATATATTTTCTAGTGATGTATTTCAGTTACACTTGATATTGTTTTGATCTTCAGACACTTTAAAATGACTTCTGCACAATATTTTGTTACCTTTCTTTATTGTATGTACAACTTGTGCCAGATCATGGGTTAGCTTGGGGTTACTTGTGACCTTTAAGCACTAGGGGGTAGTCTCGGATTATGACAGATGCTTATGGTTTATGACTTGATTTTGGTAATCGCAGCATGTTATCCCTATCCCTTGAGTTACAAGCTAGTGCTCGCCCTACTGATCGTCCCTGGACGCTAGGTGATTCGGTATTCCTGTGGATCTATTGTGAAGTGGTGAGCCTCTATATTTCTGAAGGCCCTATCATTTCACTAGTTTCGTTATTGTTTTCAATATTGTTTAGTATTTTATTTTGGATTCTTTTAGTCATAGTCAAGGGCATGTCCCGAGTTAGTTGGTATTTCTGGTTTTAGAGGCTTTTGTGGACAAGTGTGGGATGATTGTGTGTTTTGACTCTTAGAGCATGATTAGACTTATCTATTTTTATTATATATTTTGGTTGTCTTCTGTTGTATTCTTTTATTGTGTTCTGGATGTTAGGCTAATATGGGTCTCCGACTCACGGTGGACTGGAGATACCCATCACGACTAGGCCCTGGTTCGGATCGTAACAAGTTGTATGTAACAATCCAACTTAGGATAAGGAGTCCCACATAGAAAAAATATAGGAGAGATATTGGTATATAAGTAAATAGACCTTTCACTCTAGTTACGCATTTTAAATTCGTGTGGGTATAGGCCAAGAGCAGACAATATCACTAGTGGGATGTGCCATTACAAATGGTATCACAGTCGCTCCTGTTTTAGCCCTATCGATGTGGGCCAGAGTTCAAAGTTAGTTTGGCAAATCCCGATAAGGCAGGGAAAACCTCAGTTCCGAGTCTAGGCAAATCTCATTCGTAGGGGACACTGAATTCATAAGAAGGGGTGTATGTAATACCCCAACTTAGGATAAGGAGTCATACATCTATAAAAAATAGAAAAGATGTTGAGTATATAAGTAAATAGGACTTTCACTCTAGTGACATGTTTTAAATCCTTGCGGGTCTTGGCCTAGAGCGGACAATATCACTAGTGGAATGGGCCATTATTGTAGTGCCTATTCTTGAGGTGTTCGAAAGTGATTGAAGTCATTAGTTGGATTCTTGAGTTTTAAGAATGTTTAGATGAATATGGCTACTTTCGGACTAGGTGGCCTCAAATTGGTGTTTTAATGTTTCCAATAGGTTAAGAACGTGATGTTTTAGTAAATTTACATAGTTTATTTGGTTCTATGGGGTTTCAAATAAATTTTGAGGATTTATTAAAAGATTTGGGCATGTTAGATAATTAGTTTAATTAGTGATTTAATGGGTCAAGAACATAATTTTATTTACTTATGTGACCAATACAAGAATAAATCTAGGTGGAAAGGGTTTACTATATTTATTTATTTATTAGTAATACGATCTAAAAATTCTAAACAAGAGGAGGAGCACGAAACCTGCGGTTTCTCCATTGCGGTTTGGACGAAATCTCTCTTGCGAGCTTCAGGTCAGATTGTTCTTAGATTATATATATATATATATATATATATATATATATATATATATATATATATATATATATACTGTATTATGCGTTGTGTAATGAAATCTCATGTTCCAGTAAGCAAGTTTTATGGGTGATCGTGCATTAGAACTAGGTTTAAAATAAAAATAGTGATGATAGTGAAATAGGCAACATGTGTTTACATAGTGGTAGGTTGCGTAGCTGTTGATTGATAGCTTTTGTCCCTCTTAATGTCATGTGAAATGTTAGGCAGTGAGGGATTGAAGTAAATAGTGATAAATTGTGGGAGAGAGATGATCGTTTTAATAAGATATAATCTATGTAATTATATAATGATAATGTCATGGCTGGTTAGTTATTGGAGAAATAAAATTATAGTAGATATTGATTGCTAATGATTACCAAATGTTAGGCTTAGTATAGAATTTTAAATGTATTAAAAGTAGTCCAAGACTACTGTTTCATTGTTTTTGCCTTAGGATTCCAAGGATTTTAATATAACGTTTATCGTATTTGCAGTTACAATTTTGATAAACATTAGGTTTGAAGTTTGGGATTCTTCAATTAAGAATTTATAAATTGGGAATATTGTGTTTGACTAGATTGAGCTCGTTCGGAAGCGATTTGGAAGGGTAAAGCGTCCATTTGATTTTGCCTACCTGTAATTTACCTCGCATACCTTCTTTTCAGGCAAGTTGAGATTTTTTTAGACTCATTTCAAAGTGCTCATATGTTAATTATGTGTAATGGGAGTAATGAAAAAATGGGGGTCTCGTATAGGTGAAGTGACGAGCATCTACGTGGGTAGCAGTGTTATTTGAGGGGTTAAAATAAGTCAATTGTACTATTTAAACTGTTTTTTCTATTTGCTAGCACGATGGGTTGATTTGTTGTGGTAAATGAGTTGTTGAAAATGCTAGTTAATTAGAATACTCCCACTTGATAAGTCGAGATGATTTTAAAAATTGATATTTAATCTGGCTTAAGACATGGAGTGCTTTACTTAACTTTATTGTTGATTTGGGATCGAAATTGCATGCCTACACATCATGCATTGCATTTCATATAGGGTCGAAGTGCATGCCTATACAACATTATTTATTGTTTATTGGGGTCGGAGTGCATGCCTGCACAGTAAATGGATCTTATGAGTTCCCATGGATCCTGACCTTGAAGCCATTGCTTGGTAGGTGTGGACACAACATATGCATTGTATTACACTACATTGATTCATTAATAGTTCAGATTGAGTACGTTGTATTTGCTGACTTTGTATTATTTATTAAGTACTTGAATATCTGTTACCTGATTTCACTATATTGATAATTTCTTGGATTGTGTTATGCTATCCTTATCACTGTTAAACTTGGCTTTCAGTTAGATTAGGGTGGTTTTCTTGAGTACGGGTGGTAGGATTGTTTTAGATGGTTGAGTGGTGTTACTTGTCACCATTTTGAATTATGATCGGTGGATAATTCTTGTTGAGTACTCGTGATTCCATATTCACCCTTATTTTTTGTGCACCTTACATGCAGGTACTAATCCGACGACCTTTAGGCATTGATTCATGTGGTTCTTTCTATGTTAGCATCTTTGGAGATTCGAGGTAGCTGTTATTGTTTCAGAGACTACTAAAATCTCCACCTTTATCTTTATTCGTTTTTCATATTTTGAGATACTCAGACTTTTTCTTGATTTCTATATATAGTAGTTTGTATTAGTGACTACCAGACCTGAAATTATGTACATTTCGACTATGACTATACTTTCTTTGGAGATTATTTGGGTCTTATCCTGTTGTTATCCCTTTCCACTTCTGTATATTTGGGATATTATGTTTGGAATTACCTATCACAGAGAATTGAATAGGTGTTATCACGATCTCAAACTTGGGATGTGACAACTATGTAATTTATTTTTCTTGTTAGAGGTAATTCTTCATACCCAGCCTAGAAGGTGGATGTGGGAATAAATACTCTTAGATGTATTGATATTGTTCGTTAATTAATTCTAGTTTTAGATAAAAAGAACTTAAACAATCATTCTGCTATAGAAAATTCTTTAATAAAGTCAGTTATTTTGTATTAATAAAGTCTTTAAAGTAAGATAACTACAGTCGAAAAATCAAAGAGATAATTGCATTCCTCTCAAATTTGATTTCATGACAATTATTTTCTTTGTGGTTATATTTGCCGGTAAAAATTATTTTAAACTTGTTATTATTAATATAAGAAAGTAGGGGCTTTGGATTGTACGTGACAAAAGCGTTTTAAAATGAGGTGTAGGTGACACAAGTCTTAATTATTGAGTGGACGTGATAATTACTTTATTATGGATTAAGAAAGTTGGGGAAGTTTGAAAATAACTCATAAGTTTTTTAATTTACGCTTTGATCCAAATGTTAGTTAATATAACAGGAAAGGGGGGAAGGCGCGTTGCTCTCTCTTCTCATCCGTTGTTGTTTTATCTCTCTTCACGATTATTGTTGTTTATTGTTGCTGTTGCTTTATTCATTATCTTCTGCTTCATTATCATCATCTTCATCTTCTTCTTGTCGACCATTGTTGTTGTTGTTACCACTACTGCTGCTATCTGACCAATTTCTTAGGTCAAATTTTATTTTCTTCATCACTTTCCACTTTAGCATTACTTCATAGGTGACTTTGGTAAGTAAAATTGTGATTTTTATTCGAATTTGTCATCGGGGTACACAGTTACTGTTTTTTTTCCAACAATGGATAGAACCCGATCATAATTCAACATAAGTGCCCACAATTTAAACAGATCACTCATTTGATGCATCAGATGATTAATTTGTTGCAACGTAAGATTTTTCTGTTACAACAGACTAGTTATCTATTGCATCATACTGATTATCTATTGCATCAGACTACTTATCTGTTGCAACAGATGATTAATCTGTTTGGAACAACACAAATCATCCCCTACCACAAACCCAACAGATAACCAATGTGTTTCAACTCTTGTTATTGCTACTGGATTCAAAATTATTCCTTACGTCCAATCGTCGACATGTTTGTTGAGAAGATAATAGACAGAATGAATATTAAATATTCCCTCCGTCTCAAATAACCCGTCCTTATCTGTTGCGACAGATGATTAATTTGTTTGGAACAACACAAATCAGCCCCTGCCACAAACCCAATAGATAAACCAATATGTTTCAACTCTTGCTATTACTACTGGATTCAAAATTATTTTTTACACCCAATCGTTGACATGTTTGTTGAGAATATAATAGAGAGAACAAAAATTAAATACTCCCTCCGTCTCAAATTATTCGTCCCGAATTTTCCTAATTTGATTTTTCATTTTACTTGTCTTTTTCATTAATTAAGAAGAGATAATTTTTTTTCATGTTTTACCCTTTGCATTAATCACTTTTTCTTCAAATTAAAATATAAACATCATTTAATAGGGGTATTATGGTAAACTAGGCATGTTATTAACTATTTTTCTTAATCAATGTGTCATCTCAATTTGGGACGGGTTAATTTGAGATGGAGGGAGTATGAATTAAAACATCAAAGTCGTGCAACAGACTAGTTATCTATTGAAACAAACTGCATAGCTATTGCAACATATGAGTAATCTGTTTGGAACAACACAAATTAGCCCCCGCCACAAACCCAACAGATAAATCTTAAATCTTGCTATTTCTACTTGATGAAAAAATTATTTCTTACGTTCAATCGTAGACATGTTTATTGAGAAGATAATAGACAGAATGAAAATTAAATATGAATTAAAACGTCAAAGTTGATCAAACATAATTTTTTTATTAAACTAAAATAAATAAAAATACATAGAAATAGACATAAAAGGAGAGAAATAAAATAATCTAATTATTACAATTATCATTATTATTATTATTATTATTATTATTATTATTATTATCGTCAGCCGGTCAATCTTCGACTGACAGAAGCAGTGCCCTCCTCATCCTGCGGATCTCCCGCAACATCCTTACTCTGACAACGGCCAACTCCCACTATGTATCATGAACCTGCCTCTGTAGTTCCCGTACAGCATCTCGTAAAATAGCGATATCCCACTCTCAGCCATATCTAAAACACGCATAAATTGACAAAAAATGCAAAAATAAAAGTAAAAAAAAGAATTCGAAAGTAAAGTAATACAACATATATTTACACAAAAAGCAAAAAAAAAAACTTACCAGAGATAGGGAAAAAGCTATCAAGTCCTTGAAGAGAAAGTAGTTGAAGGTGTAATATGAAAGACAATTGCAAGAAATAAATAGATATGTGTAGTCAAATGAACGAGTAAGGAGAGACCTATTTATAGAGGATTGAGTTTGAATGAGTTAGGCAAAAAGGCGTGACTGTTCACCTCCATTTATTAATACTGGTGCCCTTTTTATTGAGTTGTGGCAACAGATTATATATCTGTTGCATCAGATAACCCATTTGTCACAACAAATATACCATTTGTTGGAACAAATCTACAATTTGTTGCATCAGATAGTATATCTGTTGCAATATATATCTTTTTAATAATCATCATATCTTTATCTTTAATTCAAATTTGGTGACTTTTTTATTATATAAATTAAAAAAACAGATTAAAAAAAAAGGCATGACTATTCACCTCCATTTATTAATACTGGTGACTTTTTGATTACTGTGAAAAGTTATGATGCAATTAGTTCTTTTTAGTAACCATTTTTATTGAGTTGTGGCAACAAATTATATATTTGTTGCATTAGATAACCTATCTGTGACAATATATATATCATTTATTGTAACAAATCTACAATCTGTTGCATCATATAATATATCTGTTGCAACATATATATTTTTAATAATCATCATAGCTTTATCTTTAATCCAAATTTGGTGACTTTTTAATATATAAATTAAAAAAATAGATTCAAAAATAAAAAACGCGATTGTTCACCTCTATTTATTAATTACATTCAAACTAGTAACTTTTTGATTACTGTGGAAAGTTATGACTTGTTAAGTTCTTTTCAGTAACCGTTTTTATTGAGTTGTGTCAACAGATTATATATCTATTGCATCAGATAACTCATCTGTGACAACAAATTACTATTTATTGCGATAAATCAACAATCTATTGCATCAGATAATATATCTGTTGCACATATAAGCTATCTTTTTTAATAATCAACATATCTTTAATCCAAATTTGGTGACTTTTTTATTATATAAATTAAAAAAATAAATTTAAAAACAAATATGTCGAAGAGTCACAATCAGTAATTAAAATTAAATAATCGTTCTGTTATGTTTATAAATTGTGTTTATCATTTATTTCCTTATTATTTATTTACGAACTATTTTTCATATTAAATAATTAGAAAATCATGTCTTTTCACCCTCTCAATAACAATAACCCTTTCTTATCAATAACCGTTTGTTGCAACATATGATCGATCTGTCGCATCTGTCTATATAAAGCTGAAACTTAGAGTGAAAAGAGATGGTTTGAGGAAACTTGTTACCTTAAACTGAATCTGAATCTGCAGAGAAAAGATGAGGGTACTTGGTCCGCATATCTGCTTCTGCTTCCCAAGTGGCTCCCTCAACGGATTGATTTTGCCAAAGGACCTTGACTAGGGTACTTCTTTGTTCCTTAGTCTACGAGTCTGATGGTCAAGGATCTTGACTGGAATTTCTTCATAAGAGAGGCTATATAAACCTCTGTGCATTCTAAGTGTACTACAACCGCTGGATCACTAATACATTTCTTCAACAAAGACACATGGAATACAGGATGTACGGACGATAAATATATAGGAAACTCAAGCTCATATGCCACCTTCCCAACACTGCTCAAAATCTGGAAGGGACCTACAAAATGGGGACTAAGTTTCCTTTCCTTGCCAAATCTCTTCACCCCCTTCATGGGTGAAACTTTCAAATAAACTAAATCACCAACTTCAAACTCAAGATCTTTTCTCCTCACATCTGCATATAATTTCTGACAACTTTAAGCTATTTTCAACCTTTCTCGAATCAACTGTACTTTCTTCATAGCTTCTAACACCATATCTGGCCCTAACAACGTGGCCTCACTCACTTCAAACCATCCGATAGGTGATCTATATCTCTTCCCATAAAGTGCCTCAAACGGGGCCATCTGAATGCTAGTATGATAACTGTTGTTGTAGAAAAATTAAATCAATGACAAATGCTTATCCCAACTACCCCTGAAATCAAGCACACACACTTTCAACATATCTTCTAGAGTCTGAATGGTTCTCTTTGCCTGACCATTAGTCTGCGGATGAAAAGCGAAACTAAGAGGAACTTGGGTACCAAGACCCTTCTAAGAACCTTTCCAAAATTGAGAGGTGAACTGAGTACCCCTATCTGAGATAATGGACAAGGGCACTCGATACAATCTGACTAACCCTCGGATATATAACTTAGCATAATCCTCAGCTATATAGGGACGTATGAACTGGCAAGAAATGCACTGACTTAGTCAATCTATCCACAATAACCCAAATTGAATCATGATGACAACGCGAATTGGGTAAACCAGTCACAAAATCCATGTTCACCTCTTCCCACTTCCAAGTAGGAATACTGAACTCTTGCAAAACACCACTAGGACTTTGGTACTCTACCTTAACCTGTTGACAAGTTGCACACTTCGCTACAAACTCTTCTATATCTCTCTTCATACTGCTCCACCAATAGATTTCTCACATATCTCGGTACATTTTAGTAGCACCAGGATGAATGGAGTAACGCGCACCATACGCCTCATCCATAATCTGCTGTCTCAACTCAGCTACACACGATACACACAGTCTACTTTGGTATCTCAATACGCCATCTCCCCTTTGGGAGAAAACCTCTAATTTCTGATCTCTAACCTACTCATTTAACTTAACTAAGATGGGATCCTGATCTTGTTTATCCATCACCTCAGAAACTAAGGAAGATTTTGCACTATTCTTCACCCAAATGCTACCCTCAGCCGAATCAACCAATCTAACACCCAACCTAGCCAAACAGTGTACTTCTCGAGCTAAATTTTTCTTATCACTCTCCACATGAGCAACACTGCCTATAGACAATCTACTAAGGGCGTCTGCCACTACATTGGACTTACCCAAATGATACAAGACACTCATGTCATAATCTTTCAACAATTCTAGACACCTTCTCTAACGGAGGTTTAACTCTCTCTGTGTCAACATATATTGTAGACTTTAATGGTCCGTAAACGCATCAATATGCACCCCATTAAGATAATGTCTCCAGATTTTTAGAGCAAACACAACAACAGCTAATTCAAGGTCGTGGGTGGGGTAATTCTTTTCATGAGGCTTAAGCTATCTACAGGCATAGGCTATGATCTTACCTCTCTGCATCAAAATACAACCCAAACCAGCTCTAGAGTTATCACAATAAATATAAAACCATCGGTACCATTAGGTAATACTAAGACTGGGGCTGAAGTGAGTCGAGTCTTCAACTCCTGAAAACTCTTCTCGCAGGAATCTGACCATATAAACTTAACCTTCTTCTGAGTCAATCGGGCTATAGGAGATGCAATGGATGAAAATCCCTCGATAAAACATCTGTAATAGACTGCTAAACCCAAGAAACTCATAATATCTGACGGAGAGATAGGTCTAGGCCAATTTCTTATGGCTTCTATCTTTGGGGATCAACTCTAATACCCTCACTGGAAATAACATGATCGAGGAAAGAAACCGACCTTAGCCAAAATTCACATTTGCTGAATTTGGAGAACAACTAATGATCTCTAAGAGTTTACAACACAATTTGGAGGTGGTTTGCATGATCATCCTCACTACGAGAGTAGACAAGAATATCATCGATAAAGACTATGACAAACATGTCCAGATACTATTTGAACACTTTGTTCATGAGGTCCATGAAAGCTGTTGGGGCATTGGTTAGCCCAAAGGACATGACTAGAAACTCAAAATGACCATAACGATTTTTGAAGGCTGTCTTTGGAATATCACATTCCCTTACTTTAAGTTGATGATAGTCAGCTCTAAGGTCGATCTTTGAGAAATAACTTGCACCTTGGAGTTGGTCAAATAAGTCGTCAATTCTAGGAAAAGGATATTTGTTCTTGACTGGGACTTTATTCAACTGAAGATAGTCAATACACATAAGCAAAGAACCATCTTTATTTCGAATGAATAGGAAGGGAGTGCCCCATGAAGAAATACTAGGTCTTATGAAACCTTTGTCTAGAAGATCTTTGAGCTGCTCTTTCAACTCCTTAAGTTTGGCAGGAGCCATATGATATGGAGGAATAGAAATAGGCTGAGTATCAGGAAAAAGATTAATTCTAAATTCTATTTCCCTATCAGGAGGTACCCCTGGCAAATCTTCAGGAAAGACGTCAGGAAACTCATTAACAATACTGAGAGACTGAACTGTTGGAGTCTCAATCTTAGTGTCTTTAACTCAAACTAGATGATAGATGCACCTTTTTAAGATTAAGTCCCTGGATTTAAGGTAGGATATGAAATGACTTTTGAGAGATACTGAATTACCTAACCACTTAAAAACTGGCTCATCGAGAAACTGAAACTTCACCACTTGGGTGCGACAATCTATAGATGTATAACAAAAATGAAGCCAATCCATACCAAGAATAAGGTCAAAGTTGACCATGTCTAATTCTATCAAATCTGCCAATATAATATTATGAAAGACAGTTATGGGACACTTTCTATAGATCCTTTTAGAAATAACTGATTCCCCTACTGGTGTAGAAACTAAGAAAGGATCAGGGATCTTTTCATAACACATCTCAAAATTAACTGCAAGTAGAGGGGTCACAAAAGAGAAACTCGACCCAGGGTCCATCAGTATGTAAACACATCAAAATAGAAGACACAAAGCATACCAGTGACAACATCTGGGGAGCTCTCCTGCTCCTGGCGGGATGGAAAAAAATAGAACCGATCTTGATGCTGACAGCCACCGATACTGGATCATGCGCCTTGAGGAGGGACTGGGCGAGTTGCAGGAGCTGGTGCACTAATATCCCCTGTCTGAGGAAGAACATCTCTGTTTCCCTGCTTAGCATATGGGCAATCTCTAATTCCATAACCTAACTTGCCACAACCAAAACAACCCTTCTAACCAGCCAAGCACTCACCAGGATGAGTTCTACCACACTTAGCGCATGAAGGATAATTGGGCCTACCACTCACACTATTTTGGGATATAGACTTAGAAGACTTACCCCACTGCTCCTATCTACCTCTGGGAGTGGGAGTACTAGCTCAAGACGACGTTGTCAATGGTGGACGACTCTGAAACTATGAGCAATTTCCCTCTGCAGACCTTGACTGACCATACTCAAACTGCCCAGTTCTAGCCTTCTTATTCCTTCTCTCTCTTCTCTTCAACTATTATTCCTTAATTTATTAACCATGAGTTATCAATCTAGCAAGATCTATATCTCTGATAAGCATGGCAGTCCTACACTCCTTGAATACTAATCCTGATACTCCAGTAATGAACTTACTCATACTAGATCTAGTGTCAGCTATCAACTCGGGAGCATACTTAGATAACTGGTTGAACATAAGGCAGTACTCCTTTACTAACATTAAGCCCTGCCTCAGGTTTATGAATTCCTTAACCTTGGCTTTCTACAACTCACATAGAAAGAACCTGTCTAGAAAAGTATCTTAGAACACCTGCCAACTCATGGGGGTTGCATTCTCACCCCTACCTTCCTTCCACATGACAACCCAATCGTAAGAAACATCTTTCAACCTATAAGAAGCCAATTCTATGTTCTCCTCTTCAGTAACATACATAACTTGGGTGATTTTCCTTACCTCATCAAGATAAAACTGTGTGTCCTCTCCTACATTTGACCCAAAGAATTTGGGCGGGTTCATTCTCATAAAGTCACAGAATCTGGCTACAGCTGAATCACCTTTTTGTTGATGTAGGTCTGCATCCTAATTATTGGCCTGAGCGTTAGCGGTCACGTCTTGTACTAGCGCTTGAAAGGCAGCCCAAAATTTGGCATGAGACACATTCTCATTCAAGGGATCTATGGCTGGGATGGTTGGTTATCATTTCTACGGTTGTTTGCTCTGCGAGCAAGCACATTCTGTCATGAAAGAGCACGAGTTAATAACAGAAAGAGACAACTGTAAGCATGATGGATTATGAAAGAAAGAAAGGATTTTCCTAAAATGCTCCATATCCTCTTGCTCATAGATGTGGAGCACTTCACACCCATGATCAAGAATCTACGTAATGCGGCTTGTCTGACTCCCTAGGACTCTTTAAACCTTAGTCTTTGATACCAAGTTTGTAACGCCCTAAAATCTGATCTCGAGATGTCACACAGTGCTCAAGACTACGAGTAGCCTCAAGCTAACACTTTGAGCCTGCTACTAGGTCAGAACCTTACTTTAAGATAATCTAGTCAAGAAATAATATTGTATCATACCAAAATTGAACTGAATAAACTGAAGATACCATCTAAATAGTAAAAATTGAAAGTTTGTAAATAAGCTCATAGTCCGACAAGCCTCTACTACTAAAGAAATAGAGATCCATTGGGGAATACCCCCAACTGACTCGGACTAAACTTAAAATGATAACTCAACTACTATGAAAACTGGAAATCTAAAGAAGTAGGCCCTTGAATCACGAGGACACACTAATTGTGAGAGCATAGATAGAGATGCTCGAACTACTCACACTGCTGATACTGAGCACCTGAACCTACATTATAAGACAATGTAACACATAGACATATATGTGGATCAGTACTTTGAGGATGTACTGAGTATGTGAGGGTGTAATGCATAAGTAATACATCATCATAATTAGAAAGTAAATGCATGCTGGATGTATATGACTCATATAAGCTTGATTATCTAAAATACCAAACTATAAAATCACATATAACAAATCATACTTTTAAAGCTAGTGAGTCATAACACTTAGTCTTATAAAAGCTTTTCTATCATTATTTTCTGTCAAAACCTAGAAGCTTTGGGATCTTTGGAAATCTTGGAACTTTAGTACTTAGGGAGTTTCTTCTAACCAACATAAACCATGTGAGCTGACATGGAGTCCAACGACTTTCCCACGTTGGGGAGAGCTGTTCTATCCTTGCCATCGAAATAAAACCTTAACTTAAGTGGTCACTATCTTAGACCACTATGGGCAATCAAAAACCTATGGTGGCATGTAGTTCTAGGGCATGAGACCTTAGAATTCTACCCAACTCGGTGCAAAATACTACTCCCATACATATTGCTCAGATCTTTTAGAAAATCCACCTTAAAACCACACAAGGGTTTATAATAAAAATCAATTATACTTTTCTTTGCTTTAAATCATAAACTGTATGAATAATGTGGATTCCTATCTTTGCTTGGATCAGTAGATCAACTTTCTTTATCAAAATCTGAAAATAGCTAATCATGGGATACTTAAAACATAGTCATTCTTGAAATGTCAACAAACAAACTATGGCTAAGTGACGCATGCTTCAATTTCATGTCAAACACCATAAGGTTCATGCTTGATAATACAAATATTCATAATTCAACATAAAATATGGAAAATATGATCATACGCATTAATTTTTCAAAAGTAGACATGTAATTCAATATCCAAATCACTTAAAATCTCAAAATCATGCCATTAGAAATATTGGGTATAAACTCTAACTTAAATTTCATGGAAAAACATAAAAAAAAACTCAGAAATTTATAATTTAATGTAAGTTTTGGGCACAAGAATGAAAGATTTATCCTTGTTCAAAAAACTCCACATACCTTGGATGATGAACTAGATGAACAAGTTTGCTTTTGAGACCCTATTTCTTCTCTTGAATGACAGTTCTTGGAATACTTGTGTTGGGAATCTTGAATTAATTTGGAAAAAGAGTGGTGGAATCTTGGGATTCTTGAGGTTGATTGTTAAAGTTTAGGGTTTTGGTTGAGAGAAATTTTGAGGAATATATGATAAAATGCATGTAATACACTTAAATCTTGTGTTTGGACGGTTTTGAGGGCTGGGAAAAAGTCAAAAATACCCTCTTTAAACTCCTAAACGAAGTTGAAAAAACATAACTGGCTCCTGATTTAATGGGCCACCGCGACGTACCACTATCGCAGTGGCTCACTGGAAACTAATGAATGGGAAATTGGAGACCTCCGCGATACGGAGCTATCGCGTTGTCCCACTGGATTTTGACAATTAGGTCTTGAAACTTTAATGCGATGCGCTACTATCACGGTGCCCTATAGAAATGCCATTTTGGCCTTCGGCGCGATGCACCACTATAGTGTTGGACTACTGGAATTCGACAATTAGGAAAATGGACTTCTCCGCGAAGCACCAATATTGCGGAGGTCCACTGAAAATTAACAAATGGGAATTTAGACCTTGTCATGATGCGCCAACATCGCGGTGGTCCACTGGAAAGTGACAATTATGAAATTATCCTTCACCGCGACACGATGTCTACCCAGTTGCCACACTATCTACTTAAAAATGCTCTAACTTCTTCAACAAGTGTCGGATTTGGGCGAATTTGGTATTGATGGAAAGCTTATTCAATTTTTCACACAATGAAAAGTCGAAATCTATAAAATTCTATATGAAAAAACTATTATTAATTTTGGAAGACATCCCTTAACATTCTAGGAATGAATTTAAGCTAGAAAAAGTTTGGGGTATTACAGAAAATTACATGAAATAACTCAACAAATAAATAAAATGTAAAAAAATTATTATGGGTACAAATGATCTACTCTACAAATAAATCAATAAGTTAAACCAAGGAGGATATGTTATTACATTGACGGACTCAAGCTATAAAAATCTACTCAATATGGATAAGTTATTCTTCATCCGGTGATAAGGAATTCAGCTTCGGTCATAGTGGATCTTTAATGTCGCTTGCTTACGGCTTCTGAGCTTTCACTTCTCCATATTTCCATAAAAGAGAAGCATATATTTTTCGGAGTAATCCTCCATCAAGTTCATCATTTGGTACTTGTAATCCATCGCTCAAATACTCGGCGTAGGCGGGAACAAAATACCCGCAATCCCTGCGTTTTAAAAAAATAGATAATCCATATCTTACAGTTCGTGCAAGCGTTGTGAAATTTTTGAAATGAAACTAAATCATGACACTTAAACTTATAGGCTACCAATGGTTTTTTGAACAATTCCTTCAACATATTATACATTAAATGGATTACTCATTTTGTCTCTGTATGCTTCTATCGTCGACCAATCAGTACAAACCTTTTGGTCCAAATAGCCACTCATATCAAGGTAAGTAGGTAATATTTTGGCCAGTTTTTGTATCTCAGACGATGGCTCAAAATGTCTCCTTCACGACCTCGAGTCATAAACTCGAATGCGCCTCTTTTTTAGAATGACGATAGCCAATACCCAATGGAATTCATCACCACAATTGATTGGGATGTACACTTCGTCGGCCAAATGCCAAGGTAAGCCAGTTGGAATGCTAAAACCTTTGATAATGTGGATTAAACATTCCTCATTTGGAAAACTTCCGGGTGTTGTTGACAATATCTATCGTAGGCATTATTGATGTAAACTTTGTACAAATAATTATCTGTCGTGTATTTGTATTGTTCTTGTGTTTGCAACTTGGCCTTCTTTTGGAGGTAGTAAAAAATGGCATCGATGTGGTGCACATATTATCAAACATTTCAGATTACATGATGAAAAAATTAATATGCAGATATAATTAAATAAAGTATTAATTAATAGTAATATGTATGGAATTTAAACCTCATCAATCCAGCAAGTTTGGGGCTGTGACATCAAATAGAATCAATTCTTCATTTTGGGATATGCAATAACAAAGTCAAATATATCAAAACCAATACTCTATTTGTTCACTTTGTAGTATTCATAATTTTGTTTTCTACATGATGATTTATATGTGTTAATGTCATATTCTTACAACAAGAATTGTATAAACTAATATCTTTAAAATTGATTTATGTACCTACTGGTATAATGCTTTAACATCCCATTGGCAATCCATTCTGAATAGTCGTTGATCAACTGTGTTAGTTATTTTGAAGCCTCATCCAAGATGTTGAACCCTTCAAATGGGTAATTCTTTCGTTCTCCTGAATTGACAGGCTCCACCTTTTCTTCTTCTTTGGAAGCAGTTGATGCATTATCAACTGTGATATTATGCTCTTCAACAATAGCTTCTACTATTACATCCACCTGGAAAGCCAGGATTGTCAATGATAATTATAGATATACAACAGATTATTCATCTATTGTAATAAATGAGTCTTATATTGTAACAGATAAGTCTTATGTTGCAAGAGATGGATCATATGTTGGGATAAATTCGAATAGGTAAATCAGAGCAGTACGATAATTTCGAATAGATGACCCATTTGTTGCAACATATAATGCAACTGATGCAACAGGTTAGACAACAGTTGCAACAGATGTATATATTTATTTGATAATTTTTAGCAAATATATTATATGTTGAAACAGATATGTGCCTATTTGTTTGTTGGAACAGATGATGTACATTCACCTTCTTCAACTCATGCTGCTCTCCTGTGGCCCTTGCACACTGAACAACGATGCAAGACAAAGACAGAGGCATTGTAATTTTACTTTTTTTTATTCTTGATGATGCCTTGGAAATATCTTTTCTTATCCTCTTAGCCAGCTTGATCTCTAGTGGAGTGTATGGATATGAAATCCTATTTGATGGAATGACACCCTTCTTAGATGTCATTTCCTTTATAGAAGCAGTTAGTGCATTAATAGCATTAATAACTCCATCATGTTTTGCCTTGTAGTCTTGACATTTGCATGGAGAACATTCGATAGATGTGGAAAAATTTGGAGAAAAATCTGTATAACTAGTATGATCATAATCATAATAGCTTGTTGTTTCAAAAACTGCAAGAGGAGCATCATTAGCCCCAATAGAAGCACCACTACCATCATCAACAACAACAAGCCTACCCTCCAAAATTATTTTTCTTGTGATGGTTGTTGCTCTAAACAATTCTATTTTTATTACATCAATGACCTTAGGGTTCGATAAAGTTTGCACAAATCGTAAAGTAATAAAAAATAGCATCTTCAACACTCGGTTGGTCAGAACAAGCCACGGATGGATAATCTAAAATAAATCAGTACATATATTAGAATGATGATGAAATCATTTAAAATAATCATTAATTAAAATAAAAACTTCATCAAAATTAGACTTATTGCTTCCTTCGGGGGATTGAACAGATCAAGAAAATTTGCATTTTTATCAGTTTTGGTCGACAACCATCTCAAGATTCTTGGACAGAAAACATCTTCTTGGTAGTTCACTTGTTGTCTCAAATAAGGAATGGTTTCAAATGCCCAAGCCTATAATATAACGCATCAAAAGCATTATTAAATAAAATAAATAAATTATATCATGATAAAAGAAATATTTACCATAAAGTCCCATGGAAAGCCATATAAGTTGACTGTCTTTGGCGTTAATGGAGTCAACAAATATTTGACAGTCATTTTGAAGCTTTAATAACCCCAAGGATAGCTATTAAATGCCTCAAGATCCTTCGAGAGATTTATTAAACCGAGGCTTATATTGTTATTAACGTCTCTCTCCCAATGAATATTATGTACAAACCAAACCAAGAACAATGATTTCTTTTGCTTCTTTGAGAGTCCTTTACCTTTCAATATTTCTATCAAATTTTTATTTTTGAAGCTTGGACCAACAATGGACACCAAGTCATCACGATCACTCGACTTGCCTTTGCCTTTTTTAGGTGTGCAAGGTGCCTTTTTGGGTCATAGTAGGTATAACTTGACAAGGAGAAAGAGAATAATATTTTAGTTCAGTAACTATGAAAAAATCCTTCCAACCAAATCAAACAGGCATGCCACAGTAATTTATCCACACCTCATTCATCTTATCTTTATTTTCATACATAAACCTACGCTTGAAAACATCGTATACCATCTTCATCTGGAAACGATTATTGTTTTCCTCTGGAAAATCAAGATATTGCCCAAAGCAGTTTTCCCTGAAATAAGCATCCAATTTTTATTCTGAAAGTATTTTTCATAAGGCGTTGAAAGATTTTCCCATGGCTAACTTAACCACGAAATCACCCGTTAAATCTGTGGCACCATCGCACTGCATTCTCATACGATAATGATCAATGCTGAAGGTTTTGACCAACTCTTCGGCAGAAGGGCTATTAGCATTTGGATCATCTCTTTTGAAACATTCCTCTTCTCTGTGTTCATTATCTTCTGCTCCTGATTGATATAACGCTTGTAAAGAAAGCTTATAGAGTGGTGGATGTAGCCGAGCTGTTGCACTTGTTCCTATACTTGGACTTGATTCAGTTTCTTTTCTTTTTGGAGCCATATTATCTTAAATTAGTAGGAACATAAAATATATTATAATTGATCAATGCATCATTAAAAAAGGATAATAGTAAATCTAACATGCACAACAGTAAAATAACAGTTCCTACAGACCACATATCTATTGCACCAAGTATGTTATCTATTGCAACATATAACCGACCTGTTGCAATAGATGAGTAAATCGTTGGAAATAATAAAAATAGATCACTAATCTGTTGCACCAGGTATTTTATCTAATGCAACATATAACCAACCTGTTGCAACAGTGAGTAATCCATTGGAAACAGTAAAAATAGATCACTCATCTATTGCACCAGAAAGGTTATCTATTGCAACATATAATCAACCTGTTGCAAGGATGAGTAAACCGTTGGAAACATTAAAAATAGATCAATGATCTATTGCACCAGGTAGTTTATCTATTGCAACATATAACCAACCTATTGAAATGGATGAGTAATTCGTTGAAAACCATAAAATAGATCACAAATCTGTTGCACTAGGTAGTTTATCTGTTGTAATATATAAACAACATATTGCAATGGTTGAGTAATCTATTGGAAATCATAAAAATAGATCACTAATCTATTGCACCAGGTATTTTATCTGATGTAACATATAACCAACCGTGGCAACGGATAAGTAAATCGTTGAAAACCATAAAAATAGATCACTAATCTGTTGCACCAGGTAGTTTATCTGTTATAATATATAACTAACCTATTGCAATAGATGAGTAATCCATTGGAAATAGTAAAAATAGATTACTCATCTGTTACACCAGGAAGGTTATTTGTTGTAACATATAACCAATCTGTTGCAACGGATGAGTAATCCATTGGAAATAATACAATAAATCACTGATCATTTGAAACATATCACTCATCTGTTGCAAAATGAGTTATCTGTTGGATCAATATTGTTTAGATTTCTTTCAAATTGAAGAGTCGTCTGTCATAACAGATGAATGATTTGTTAGATTATTATCTGTTGCATCAGATTTTCATAGTTGCATCAGATTTTAATCTATTGCATCAGATGTTTTTATCTGTTGCATCAGATGTTTTCATCTGTCGTATCAGATGTTTCATCTGTTGCATCAGATGTTTCATCTATTGCAATACTATTTTTACCAAGACAAACAACAAATCAACCCAGCAACACCAACATATCACACACATACTAAGAACATCAACTGTGACAAAAAACACCAATAAATTTGAATCAACAGTTCGACAATAAGAAGAAAAAATGTCAAAAATTAGGGTTTTATTCAGTCCACATTTCAAATTTAAGCTAGAAATATTAAAATTATTAACCAATACTAGAACAGTAGTTGGCTCAAGTTCCTCTATTTCTTCATAATTTTTTACCTGTGAAAGAGAAAATGGGACGACGAAGAACTCGAAGTTGTTGTCTCCGGAGAAGTCTTCACGTCGATTGATGATTGAAAGTCAAAAGGGAACTCACCCGACTATTTGTCCGTCGGAGGTTGAAGTCGCCGGGGATTGAAAGGAGAATTTTGCAGAACTGTTGGTTGGGAGAGAGTTAAGAGAATCTGTCGAGAGAGAGAGGAGACACGGTTGATTTAGATTGAAAGGGTGTGTGGATTGATTTGTATTTTGAAAATATTAAAAAGTTTTGAAAATATTAATCAAGTCCACAATTAACTTAATCATGTTTTCTAATGATGTTTGACCCTTTAAGTTGATCAATGTCACCAATCCTTCATTCAAGACTTAAAAGACATATTTCCTTCAATTTTCTCAAGAAAGTAATTCATATATTCCTCTCAATATGTCGAGGAAGCTAAATTTGGCACAAATTGAACTAGCAAATATAAGAAATATCAACAATTATTTTTCACGTTAAATTAATTGTGTCTGTGAATTAATTTTTGAGGAAACTAAGTGGTGTTTGTCCATAAGAATTTTTTTCTTTTTTTCAAAAAATTATTTCACTTTAGTGAAAATTGAAGTGTTTGGCGATAGGAATTTCATATACAATTTGAAATTGTATTTGAAAAATGAAAAGAAGTGAAACTTGTTTTCACTTTTTTTACTTTCACTTCACTCACAAAAAGTCAAAAACAACTCCAAACTTCAACTTCAACTCCAACTTCAAACTCAAAAAAAAAATAATTTTCATGATCAAACAACTACTAAAATTGCAACATGGTCCTCCCCGACAAGTTAGGAAACTCGAATTTTCTTTAGTGCTAAGGGATGATTGGAAAAAAGTTATTCCATCTTAAAATTAATCTAAAAGAATAGCAATATGAAGAAGAAGTAGACAAGAATATAAGGAGACAAGACAAAAGATGAGAGTTTTTCATTCTTTCTATTATCAAGAGAACAAGTCGTTCAAGTATATACAATATAAACCCTTATTCCTCTATTTATAGTCTTCATAGAGGCATACAAAATGTTGATCATAACACTAAACAAGAAGATCATGAGAAAAGTTAAAAGGTGTGAGAGTTATACTCATAATGGTGTGTGGAGTAATGGACGAGTAACTATTTATCATGGAGAAGAATTAGTGGTAGTAACTTTTTAGGAGTTATGGACATCTAATACGTATTATTTTATAACACTCCACCTTGAATATCCATATATAATATGCCTCGTTAAAATCTTACTAGAAAAAAATCTGTAGGGAAAAATTTTAGTGAAGGAAAAAGAGTACACATATTTTTTAGTATGCATTGCTTGCTGCTCAATAAAAAACTTTGTCAAGAAAATCTAGTGGAACAAAACTTGGCTAACAAAAAAAGAGTACAGTGCGTATTTACTCTCTCTGGTAAAGATATCACTTAATCTTGTATAGACATTCCAATCCAACTTTTCAAAGTATTGAGTTCGACAATACCTCTGTCAAATATTCCACTAAAATTGAGCAAAATAGTCTTTTGTTGAAATGTACTTTATTTTTTTTCTTCGATATATTCTTTTTCATTTGAGCCATTCAAGATACATCATCTTAATAAAATATTGCAACTTCCATCTCAAAGAAAATCACACATCTTTTATGTAGAATCACTTGCTTTATAAGTTTCTAGTAGTTTGACTAGACTTGAATAAGTGGCAATCATTGACTTCTAGGTAGAATAACATGATATGACAATATTCTGATGTGCAAACATACTGCTTTCTTGAAATTAAACTTTATATAAATCAAATAATTTTCCTACGCTTTCATAATCAACAATCCCTTGACAATATTAGTTAGAAATAATAAATTCATATCAATATTTTATTTCATTCAAATTCATATAGAAGTGAAACTATATATTTCTTGCACAAAAAAAAATTATCTCGTGTATAGAAATAACAGGATATATAAGTGCACGAATTGCACTAATACAGGGTATATTTTAACCATTTTATGAGATTGAAATTGATCTTTCTTTATGATAAGTGATCTCATAATCATTGGGATATTCGATTAACCGAATCTCTTCTAAATCCTTCAAGGATTTCCCTATAGCATTTACTGTCTGGCTAGACATGATAGTCATTTGTTATACGCATTCAAGTTTGTCATACATTTCCAGATTTAAAAAAATCTTATTGCATCCACCATAGGAAAACATATCTCCAAACAATAATGTCAGGACTTTTGCGAATAACCTTTATGTCTCAAGGCACAAGTCGTACTTTATATCTTATGATTTTACTTTTCGCACAATTACCAATTTATACCCATTGACATCATACTTTAGTCAGTGGACTTTTCGCACAATTACCAATTTATACCCATTGACATCATACTTTAGTCAGTGGACTAATTTTAAAACACTACTTTTTAAGTGAAATATAATATACTTAAATTGCATATTTTATCTGTCCACACTATTTGACAAATTTAAATTCAAGATCCTAATTATCATTTATAATGGTGAGAAGTACATTATATCAAAAATACCATCAATGATTATTTTTTATTGATTTTATTACGACATAATATATCGAGATCGGTCTCTTCTTTTTCATCATTTTCAGGTACCTGAATCTTAGTCAAAATTTTATGAAAAGTTATGTCATAGTGATTTTTAAAGCACTTGCCTCATTATCATTGAACACTTTTATTATTTACTCCTCTCCTTCTTCAAGAAATTTTACGTTCGGAACTGTTATCTTTATCCCGCTTCAGGCGTGTCATAAACTTGTCCTTCAAGGACTTCTTATTGAAGCATTTATAGATGAATTATAACATAGTGTAAGTCTGAAAATGAACTTGCAACATTTTATAAATCATCAATTATCTCTTGAACTTTAAGTTCACTTTTTTACGAGGATCTAAATAATTCATTCCATACATTTCAGCTATAAATCATATCTCCCCCTAATGTTAGAAAATATAACATTCACTAAATCTTATTTGGGGTCCATTCTTTTGCATAGAGGATATTGTATATAAAAATTCTTAGATGGATTTATTTGGTTCCTGCTCCTGAACCAACAATATAGAGGAACCTTGTTGGGTTGATGCATATGAATGTTGCTATGTTTAGATAAAACTAGTCTCATATCAAATTATTTTGAGAGATTTGTACTCATAATCAATGGTTTAGCTATAATTGGAGGCACACAATGTTCTACTAAATCAATCCGCATTATCAACTTTTATAATTTGAAACCGTGCTCTCAATTTAATAATTTGAGCAAATAACCTTGCAAAAATTAAATTGCAAGTTGTAAGCAAACCACATGTGACCAACCATAGATGCATCTCATTTTGTAGTCTGCATGATAAGTGAACGGATCCATATTCACCTTGTTGTAGGTTCCAAAAATTTAGGAGATACAACCATAACCTTAGCCGGTATAGTATTTTATCTTAAGAACAAGAAACATAAGAGAATTTTTGAAGAATTTTTTATTTCTTCAATGTAAAATCACATGAATTTTTAATTATTTTTGCATCATATTTGAATCGGGATAGTCAATTGATCATGCTAACTTATATATTTTCTGTAAATTTTTAGTTTACTGCCGCATGTGATTTCATCACCATGCCCATATCTGTATCAACAAACAATGATTTCATCACCATGTCCATATTTATATCAACAATTGGAGGAAAACTGATAGCCTTTTTCATAAATATTTATAACCCATTTCGATTGTAGCAATATGAAGATATAAATTTTTTTCATAATTTATAGTCTCAAAATAATAATAATAATAATAATAATAATAATAATAATAATAATAATAATAATAATAATAATTTATTTTCTTGTCAATTTTCTTGAAACTTTAGAGTTTCTTTAGGAGGCTTACTACAACCCAAATATCATAAACAATTTCATTCCTTCATGTAGTAACATATTAGCTTTTCGAAGCTATCAAACACTTGTGTACTACCTCATATTTCAAAACACTATTTCTATGGTGACTATCTCCTTTTAGGGAGAAAACTATTGTCATTACAGTTAAAATTATTATATGCAAGACATCTTTCTTACTTTATTTTACCTTTAATAATTTATTTTAATAATATTTAGTAAAGCTTTTTTTGGTGTACCACATTTACGCGATCAATGACAAATTCATTAAACCACATCATAATATTTATTTTGGTCAAATCAATATTTTTATAGTCAAAAATCACTTCTTGCTTTTACCATTTGGTAGATCATGATAAAACATACTATAGCATCAAAGGTCTTTTTATACCAAATTAAAATTCTCTATTTCTCTCAAACCTCTCGTAGATGTAAGTTTTGGTGTTTATCCAATCATACATAAGCACGTCTTTGTTCATGAATTTTATCATAACTTGACACATTCACTTTCATTAACGATTGAATATCCTCGATGTTTATCACAAGTCACATTCTCTTCAACAAATGGACTAATTCATTGTATGTGCTTAATGTCTTAACAGTTATCATATTGATAAGTTATATACCTCAACATCATTTTGAAAGATTAAATGCACCACCATTTTATATTCTTTTGATAGAGGATTTATAATATTTATCAAATTAGGTTGCATGACAACTGCGTGCCCAATATATACCTTTTGTATCAAATTTATGATAAACAACACCTTCATTTTTATGGACCATTTTAACACTCCATAATGTTCTTTATTTTTACCATAATAATTGGCTATTATAATTTTTATTCACGCCCACATATATAAAATTATTTATTTTCTGCTAGACTTATTATGCACTACTACGACATTCATATAAAGAAATGAAGCATATCAATGTGGCGAATATGACTTTTCATCAATTGACTTAGCTATCATCATATCGTCAACATGCATTGGAACATGAACCAAACGTCTTACTAATAAAGGCGTGCGAGGTCATAATTTTTTAAGACTTAAACCCAACATCATCATTGTGCACCAGAACATAAATCGATGTTTTATTTTCTTGGATGATGAGACTTGAATTCACCATCTTATACTAAATCAAAGGCACAATAGGTCAAAGTAGAACAAGATTCACCTTTGAACCTTTAGCAATATTACCACTTTATGATTACATGCATAAGTGAATTTAGTTTCAACAAAACATATAAATAGCAAAAATTTTCATTAAGTCGCACTTAAGAATTAATGAACCAGACTAACACTAATGAAAATATTAATATCTAGTGATGAAATAAAATTATCAAATAAAAGTATATCTATCATAATGAGACCAACGAGAATGTACAAGTACTTATGGCTAAGGCCTTTCATATAATTTTAATAGTAATAAATTATTATTTTAAGTTTATTACTAAAGTTTAATATATTCCAACTATGACTGATGCTTTCAACCTCGTAATGCAAATATTTACACAGTCTTATCAATCATTCCTTCTTTTCTTTTATAACGCCTTTAAGCATTGAAAATATTTTACAACAGTATCAATCACAAATTTGCATATGTCAAAAAACATTAATTTGTGTCTACTGATCTAATATTTATTCACAATGAAATATTCATTTCAATTGCAGAAAATCCATTAAATGCAGACATATACTTTTCTATATAAAAGACAATTAACAAAGTTACCTGGTAACAAAAAATAATTACCTCATAAGATGAGTATTCGTGCTGATAACGTGTAAAAATTAATCTAAAAAAGTAGCAATATAAAAAAAATAGACAAGAAGACAAGACAAAAGATGAAAGTTTTTCATTCTTTCAAGTATCAATTGTACACGTCTTTCAAGTATATACAATATGAACCCTTAGCCTCTATTTATAGTCTTCGTAGAGGCATACAAAAGGTTGATCACAACATTAAACTAGAAGGTCATGTGAAAGGTTAAGGGGTTTGAGAGTTATACTCATAATGGTGTGTAGTAGTGGATGATTAACTATTCATCATGGAGAAGAATTAGTGTTAGTAACTTCTTAGGAGTTATGGGCATACACATAAAAAATATTTTATAATATTTCAGGATTAATTATTCCGGGATTAGCTATTGCGGAATAAATTATTTCACCATGTATATGGAATAACTTATTTCATTACTATGTTTAAATTGTGGGATAAATAATTCTAGGACTAACTAATATGTTCAACCAAATACAGGAAAAAATAATCCTGCATTTTATCCCTAGATTATTAAACCTTAGACCTCACTAAGGGCGGTAAATGGACGAATTGGATTTAATTGAATTTTGATGGATTGACCTTAAATGGATTGACTTACAATCCACTCATATATTTTATGGGTACATATGAATTCGGTTAAATATAGATTAGGTAAAAATAATTGGAACTCACTTTAACTTCTAAAGCCTAAAAACATTAAAACTTCTATATGCATATCAACTTGATTTTTTAACTTTTCTGTTAAAAAAACTTCAAAATATTTTTCTTACCCCACCAACACCTCTACCCCGACCCTCACTCCTTACTAGTCCCCCTCCCCTCAAAAAAGATTATTTTAAATTTATTTGCTAAAAATTTTCAAAAAACTTTATCTTACCCCACTCCCCGCCCCTCTCTCTAACCCCCAAAAAAATTCTTTACAAAATTTTCTTACCCAACCCGCACACCATTACCCCGACCCTCACCCCCACACCTCCTACCCGCCTCCCCTATGGACCCCCCCACACCCCTACCTCGACCTACCTCCCCTTAAAAAAATATTTTTTTAAAAGAAAAATTCTCACCCCCATCCTCCAAAACCATCCACACCCCCTACCCCTACCCCTACCAATTTTTATTTTATTTTTTGAAAAAATATTCTTTTGTTATCCTCCGCAGCTACCCCCTCCCACTCCCCGCATTCCCCCGTACCCCCAAAAAATTAAAAGAAATTCAAAAATAAAGTTTAAAATTTTTTATACCGCCGCTCCTCTCCATTCACCCTACAAGATTTTCTTAAAAAAAATAAAGTTATTTTTCCCCATCCCACCCCCACTCCCACTCCAGTCCACCCCAGCCCAACCCCCTAATTTTTTTAATACAAATTTTTTTTTTAGTGCAATTAGAAATTTTGAGCCTAAGTGGGTGATCCATGGGTTTATATGGATACCCCTATGTTACCCACTTTGTCCATATTTGTATGAGCTTTCAAAATAGGTTGAAGCTTACATATACTCATTTAAAATATGAGTGGTCCAATTAATTAAAGTGCAACCTTCACAAATTCCAATTGTTTTGTACCTAATTACACCCAATCCCTACTCTTTTGTTAATTACATAAAATCTCAGATTTTAACTTTTGCAATACATTACTGAGGCTCAGATACATAATCTTTTTGATACATAAGTATTGATAGATAACTTATATGTATTAATATCATAGAGATGCATTCAGATACATAAGTCTTATGTATCAGTAGCACAAAAAGCATTCTGATACATGAGTTTGTCAGATTTTCAATCAAAGATATCTTTCTTGTGTATTTATAACCTAATATTCAGTAAGATAAATAGATTTTGTACATTTGGTGGGGGATCACGTGATTTATCTTCTTATCTTTTTCAACCAGATACATTATTTTTATTTATCTTCGAACTCTCTTAACAAATATACTATTTATATGTATCTTCATTAACATCATCATCTTTAACCTCCATTAACGAATCTTTGAACTCCCTCCGTACTCCACCCCCATTCTCTCCGTCTCTGTCTCAGGCCACTGTTGCTTGTGAATCCTGACCGACAAGCCATCAAATAGACCCTAACTCAGTCTCTTACACCAACGCACGTCTATAACTTTACCCCGCTCCATCCAACGTCGCATCATTAGCGAAATTTCGCTGAGAAACACTCTTTTCGATAAAAAAATAATCATAATTCAACTGCTGACCTGTGGCAAACCCAATCGCAATAGCCATTGAAACACAATTTTGTATTTGCAACAATAGAGACTATAACGAGAAGTCACGACTTTAGAATAACAACAACAACAACAAGGGGAATTAATATAAAGAAGATGCAATAAGTGGTTAAGATCAATTTTATCATATAGTTGTATTCATCCAAATTTCACACTCAAATGTTCTAGTATTACATTCATTCTATAAAGTTTCTATCACAACCCAAAAATAAAGGTCATGATAGGACTTGTCGTGACATACCTTGACAAGTAAGCCTATCATCCAAACTGATACAAGAAGAGGAAAAGACAGAAATACCTCAAAGTAAGGCTTCTAGAACAAAGCCGAACCATACAAGTAATTAGAACCATGCGGAAAAAACATATCCCAATACCATACATTACAAAAATCAAATGTCAATAGTATAAGAACTACTAATACATACCATGAATCAAATACATCAAAAATAATCACACAGGGTCAACATCTGTCTCCAAATACAAATATAGACATAACTACTACAGCAAGATAGAGGTGAATACCGGATACATAAATGCCCAATTACTACCTTGAGAAATCTGAAGAAGCTCATAATTAACCAATCTGAGGTGCACTCGAGCAAGGACCTGCACTAAAAGGACGCATTAAGTGTGACTACGATCCACTTGTACTCAATAGGTATCATAGGCTGACCAAGCAAAGTAGTAAACAGAGCATACAAAATATACACTAAGGGCACGTCACCTGCAATCATAAAATTCTCACAATGGTAGCCCACACCGCTTGCACTAATAATCTATAATATCCACACATAATACAAAAACACACCAGATGGGGATACAATTATACACAATATCACATACAAGTAGAACAAAAGAGGAATATGTATAATCAAGATCATCAAGTACAAATAAAGGAAGATAGAACAATTAGACATTAACAAGTCAAGATATAGAACAAATACATAGATGACAAGTCAATATGGCAAATACAAGCACAACATAAACACAATAAAATAAGTGCAATGAATATGATGATAATAATGATACATGAGGTCGTCGCACAACTTCCGTATACACTAACAGAGGAAAGCCCCTGACATGGGACCAATGAAGGGTTCGTCAACCCACATATAATCCATATATACATATCCATATCTCCTTCCCGACACATCCCTTGGGAAGAGTTTTATAAGATGTCACATTTTCGATCATAAAAAGGTGTTGCTAATGTTTCTCAAGTGTTGTCACGGTGGTACCATTTATTTTATGAATGAGTATGATAAGAGTATGTAATACTCACCACCAATCACATTGAGTATTACCACAACCAACCACATGATATATTTCCACAATCAACCACTTGATATATTTCCACAACCAACCACAATGATATATTTCCATAACCATGTGAGTTCAATATCCACTTATTATTTCCGTTCATCCATGAATTTCCACATATTTCATATGCCAAAAGTATGAATATATATATATATATATATCATAATAAACCAAAGGTACCACAACAGACATTTTTAACAACATAATACAGTTATTCACATGCATTCAAGGCGATCAACATCATATAGGACCCCACACGGTCGTACATATCACTTAATATCTCAATTTCCAAGCTATCTTTGGGACACCCATCGAATCTAAAGTCATTGTCTTAGGGAAACAATCTAGGACAGCATGATAAGAATCCAACCAATCCATACCCAAAATAATATCAAAATCAATCATATCTAACACAAGCAGATCTACCAAAGTCTCACGTCCAACAAAAGTCACAACACAAGATCGGTACACATGATCCTCCACTAAAGAAACACCTATTGGGGTATATGCTCGAATAGACATGGCAAGAGGCTCACTAACAGAATCAAAACCCAAAGCAAAATACACCAAAACATAGGAGAAAGTCAATTTGGGATCAAATAATACAGATACAGGTCTGAAATAAATAGGGACGATACTTGTGATCGCAATATCTGAAGCCTCTATCTCAAATTTGGATGGTATAGCATAATACTTCCCACGACCACTAACTGCCTGAGTGGCCCCACGACTACCCATACAAACTCTACTACCTTTACCCCTCGCATATCTGGTAGCACCCCTACCCCTCATAGTTGAAATAAAAGTAACCCTAATCACACGACGAGGATAGTCCCTAGCCACAGGGCTTATCTCATCTGACACATAGCACTCTTTATGACGCACATCAATGGGAGAAGATACAGGTGGTCCCGAATGGCCACCTTGAACTATTGGGCTAGAAGATCCACCACTAGAACTCTACAAAGCCGTCTGCACTGGCCTACCCTTATATCTATGAGAACTTCTGAAATCTCTACCACAAAAAGACTGACCTCTGAACTCACCAAAATGGCACACCTTTTTGGTGACTCCCTGAGATGCCCAAAGAATACCCTCAGTTATTTAGCCTGATCTATAATACTCTGAAAAGATGCCTTAAATATGACCGTATGTGATGTATCCAACTGAAGAAAGACATCCAAACCCTTCATAATATTCTGAATCTTCTTAGACTTGGTATACTTGAATAGGAATATCTAAATAAGGTATGGAAGCATTTCTCATACTCTGCTACAGTTATAGATCCTGCTCCAGGCTGTCAAACTCATCATGCATCTGATCTCATAGGCTGTAATTCAAAAATCTATCTAGAAAAGCATCGGCAAATTGATCCCATGACATATCATGAGCATCAATAGGTCTACAACTAACAACTGATCTCCATCAATCTCTAGTCGCATCTCTCAACTAATAGGTAGTAGAAGCAACCCCATATGATTCCATCGAACCCAAATTATGCAACTTCTCTTGGAGATCAATCAAAAACACATAGGCATCCTCATCCACAGCACCACTGAACCTAGGAGGACCTAAATGAATCTCTCAAACCTCAAGTGATCATCAGAAAATAGCACAGTACTCGCAACAAGATGAGGTATAGTTAATCTAGCAGACTGAGATCCCATCTAAGGAGATAACATAGACGAAAGTTGAACTCCCAATCTCAAAACACCATGCTTAGATATCGGTGCTAAAATAGGAATAAGACTCAAAGTTTGAGGAGTACCCAAAATAGAAGTAGGTGCAATAGGATGATCCACTGTCACGATCCAAACCAGGGGTTGGAAATGATGGGTATCTCAAGTCCAACATGGATCGGAGATCACCCCCTTCACCTAACCAAACCCAACATCCCCCAAGGTCAGATAATTCCAAACATGTAACAAGATAACATGCAACAAGCTTAAGGAAATTCAAATATGTCTATAACCGACGACTGATGACCAAACAAACAACCGACCAACATCGTTCAATATCCCCAGTAATCTAATCAAAACCTTCTAAACCAAGAACTAAAACTAAATATCAATAAAGTGTCGAGAAATTCCCCCGACTTAGCCAAAAATAAGTCTAACAGTCTGAGACATAAGTGACCAAAATATGAAATGTAGACTTCTGATTTATGGAAACTTACTACTTCAATGTCAACTTACGAGCTGGTCCTGAATCCTAACCACTATGCAGAAGAAGTAGAAGTATGACTAATTCCTACATCGCATGGGGATACAGCGTTCGAAGATGGTTAACGGTTGGAGCACTAACATGAAACTCATGGATAAGGATAGCATAATGACATGGTCAATAGTTCAAAATCATTCAAAACCAATGCACATAATCAAATTCTTATACATATATACATATATATATAATATATATATATATATATAATATATATATATATCACATGGCGGGATAGGGAACAAGGCTTAACATGCACTTTAAAACTTTAGCCTATATTGTGTAGCTCAACCGTCATAACATATAAGGCACCCACAGGCTATATGGGCCCAGCTTTTTCTCAGATGGTAGATACCTAGTGCGTGCGGCCGCATGAACCAGAGGGTATATACATATGCACTTTTAGGGACTCGAACCTTCATGTATATCAAGATGAAACGAGCACAACATTATGTAATAAGATGTGGGGAACTCAAACCTCTCAATCATATAATAATAATGTTAAGGGGGCTTAAACCTCCTTAGTCGTTTCAACCCCTGCTTCGGCAACTGCAGTTTTCAGCATCGATCACTCAGACCTTCACTTTTATGACTCAGCAACGCAACCCTCTTATAAGCCCAATTTAAAACAGGTATAACACATTCCCATTCCTTGAACCATATTTCACATCAAGGCATACATTATTGGTATCGTCATACCAACTACACTTGCAAGGTAACAACAACATGCCAAAACAATCACTTGGGGGAATTCACAACCCCTTTGGTTTAATTTTACAAATTCTCACATTTCTCATAATTAAAAAGCCACTTTTACTATATGGGGTTAGGGTAATAACCATCTCAAAAGTCACAAGTTTGGGGAAATCAAAATTCCCTAGTTCATTCACCATACCCATGCACCCACAAGTTCAAACCATAATTAAAGCATGAATAATCATATGTAAACCATGGGAAAACATTGTGCAACAACAAGCATTCAAAACCCTCAACCCTTGTTACAGAACCAATATGAATATCTCATGAAAAATACTTTAAAACATATGCTTTTAACAAATTAATAATGAGGGGAGAGTAACATGCCTGAAATACCAAGTTTCACGGAAAGATTTCAACCCTTGAACCCTTGGATGACCTACTTCTTGGAAACCTAAGAATGGCTGCTTGAGAGAATAAGAAAGAGCTTTGAGAGTTGTTCTGAGTGAGTTAAAAATGTTAATAGGGTTCCCAATAGGGTTTTTTAATTCCTGAGTTACAATTAGGGTAAAGGGAAAATGTCCAAAGTGCCCTTAATAAAAAAATTAAAAATTATTGCAAGTGACTACGAGTCACTATACGACTTGTAAGAATACATTACAACTCATCATAAGGAGTCATAGCCAAGACAGAACAACTAAAGACCCATACTGGTCTGGCTATGAGTCACACCATCAACTCGTAACAAATCATTATGGATCGTAACCACTTCTCGTACTTAGGACAACAATAATTTAGGATGACACACTAGAGAGACATAACGACTCATCATGAGTCTTTACAACTCGTGGCCTCAAGTCATAATGAAGATAGTGTCTTGGTCCAAACTTACTGGACACCTTACAACTTGGTCCGCACGACCCGTAAGAAGTCTTAATGACTAGTTGAGAGCCACTCGTACTTAGAGAAGAATACTAAGCCACTTGTTCTGATTAAGTTATGACCGAGTATCTACGACCTGTAATGACTTCTTATGACTTGTTAGAGGAGCCGTAGTCAAGATAATGAGGATAAAATTTTAGGAAATTTTCAAAGACCAAAAACTTGGGCGTTACATCCATACTCTAAACTGGAGGGACACTTGACATAACCAAAGGAGAACCCTCTATACTGGTCAATAAACGCACCAACAACCTCTCCAAAACTAAGGCAGAAAAACTCTAAATAATTGAAGTAGAACTCGCTCCTCTAACCTGCTCAACATGAGGCTCAGGGTAGAGTCCCCTAGAACTCTTCTTAGATGGGGATGAACCATAGACCTGTCCCCTACCTTGAGTACATCCACGACTCAAGGCTCGCACTTTCGACTGGACTCTCTGTCCAGAAGTAGGCTCCGTATCACTGACCTCGCAGGACCTAGTCAACATAATTTTTGCAGAAAGAGTGAAACACAACTCAGAGCATAAGATATGAAAGAACATAGCACAGTAAAGAATAAAATAAGGAAAGTTTCCTAAAGACATCATATAGCCTCTCGAAGATAGCTATAGACATCTACGTACCGATCCGTGAGACTCTATTAGACATTTTGTTGTTACACTGTTGAGACCAATAAAACCTAGTTGCGCTGATACCAATTTATCACGATCTAAAAATGAAGGTCATGATGACACTTATTACAACGTACCTTGAAAAGTAAGCCTATCATTCAAACAGATAGTAAAAGAGAAAAAGACAGAAATACCCTAAGGAAAGGCTTCTAGAATGAAGCCATACCATACAAGTAATTATAACCATGCAGAAAGAACATATCCAAATGCCATATATTTCTAAAATCAGGTGTCAATAGTGTAAAAACTACTAATACAAATCATGAGTCAAATACATTAGAAATATCCAAACATGGTCAACATCTGTCTGTGAATACAAAGACATAACTACTACACAAAGATAAAGGTGAACTATGAACGCATAAATGTCTAACCTCTACCTTGAGAAATTTGAAGGTGCTCGAAATCAACTAATTTGAGGTGCACTCGAGCTAGGACCTACACCAAAAGAGCACAGTAGGCATGAGTACGGTCTACTTATACTCAGTAGGTATAATAGGCCAATCGAGAAAAGTAGTAAATAAAGCATACAAAATATACACTATAAGCACGTAACCTACAATCATAAATTAACCCACAATGGTAGACTACACCGCTTGCACTAACAATTTTACAATATCCACACATAATATAACAACACACTAGATAGGGATACAATTATACACAATATCTCATATAAGTAGAATAAAAAGAAAATATGTATAAGATCATAAAGTACAAATAAAGGAAGATAGAACAATTAGACATTATTAAGTCAAGACATAGAACAAATAGATAGATGAAAAGTCAATATGGCAATACAAGCACAATATAAACACAATAAAACAAGTGCAATGTATATGATCATGATGATAATGATGCATGAGGTCGTCGTACAACTTTTATATACACTAATGGAGGAAAGCCTCTCGATGTAGGACCTATGAGGGGTTCATCAACCCATATAAAAACCATATATCCATATCCATATATCCTTCTCCACATAGCCCTCAAAAAGGGTTTTATACGATGTCACTTTTTTGTTATAAAAGGGGGTTGCTGATATTTCTCAAGTGTTTCCACGATGGTACCATTTGTTTCATAAGTAATTAGGATATGAGGATGTAATGATCACAAACAATCAAAATGAGTATTCCCCTATAACGCCCCAAATCTGGTACCCAAAATGCTACACGGTGCTCATGACCCCGAAGGACCACAAGCTAACCCATGACTGATATATGTACCTATATAGTGCATAATATACTGAATAATGCGGAAACATGAACTGAAAGGCCATAAAGTTCACATAACTGAAGTAAAACATAACATCTAAACGGGGTATGAAATACCCAAAACAACTGGAATAATTTTTTGAATATAATAGTCTGGAAA
The DNA here is from genome assembly GCA_030864215.1 of Capsicum pubescens. Classification (NCBI taxonomy): domain Eukaryota; kingdom Viridiplantae; phylum Streptophyta; class Magnoliopsida; order Solanales; family Solanaceae; genus Capsicum; species Capsicum pubescens. The sequence goes on from CM061538.1 coordinate 243,152,036, forward strand.
GCCTCTAACTGACTGAACTGTCTGAGTGAGGAGTTGATGGGACATGTTCCCAACTAACTCCAACTAATAAAGTAATTAATGAGATAATAGAGAAATAATCATGTCCTCGAAGGATGAGGACTCACTACTAACTCTGACTGCAGATATCTGGAATCTACTGATGCTCTGGAGCCCGTGTCTCTGAACCTATGATATAAGACACCATGGAATAAATGCGCTAGTACTTTGAATGTACTGGTATGCATGTGAGGTAGGCTAAATGCATGAGGTTCATATGCATGAACAATACTGGCTAACTGAATAATATAAACGTGAGAATACATGTATTCATATAGAGTAACTATATCTGAAATCATGATAACATGAGTATGCTGATGACTGACATGACTAATGAATGAATTCTGATAACTGATAACATGAGTGACTGTATATGATAGTCCTAAATCTAATGGAACTCGTTGAGTTCCATACTATATCTGAGTTGATTGTATCTGATAATCCTAAATTTTGAAGAACTATCAGAGTTCTTTTACTGAGACTGATACTAAGAATGTGGGAGGTAGTTCTCTAAATGACATTCCCCAAATGATGCATTATAGCTGAATTAGGGTCCAATCTGTACCCTGATTGGAAGGGTATCAATACCACACAACTGGTAAGGACAACATGTGAGTGACCCTAATATAATAGATAACTCTAATGAGAATGGTGGGAACCCTTATATAGCAGGTTAAGACACCTCATCTACCCTCGTATAGAAGGCTATGATGTCTCAACCTATTAGGGTACATAGTTCTGGAACACAAGGATTGCTTCTAAGAATCACACCCTCATATAACAGGTGAGTTCCCACCCTTGGGTTCACTCAGTGCTAATTTATACTCCTATCTGAATAGATACTGAACATGATTAACTGAACTGAACATGGACTGAGTTACTGACTTCCGTTGACTGACAGAATACTACTGACATCTGACAACTGACTGAGTTCATAAGATCATGGAGATTTCCTGAGTCATAAGACTGTCTGAAGTATAAGGATCATAGCTTGACTGAGAGTATCGTAGAAGCATGGCATGGCTCTAGGCACACAACTAATATTTTCGGTACAAGTACCCCCAGGACTCGATGAAAGGAAACTGACTAAGCATAACTTACTTGAACATATAACTAACGTCATAATCAATAATATATTTATAGAAGCATTCCATCAAAACATGTGATAGGCATAACTTGTACATACATGGGGATTTCATGGTATCATGCTAGTTAGGCCCTTTTCCTTTATCTAGGTATTTAATCAAACATATTGTAGGCATGGTACATGTAAACATCATTGTATAATAATTAAACATCATGGTTCAATTCTAATTTCATCATTCAAGGGTTTAGTCATAGGTTTGCATGAATCTATATCTATAATAATTTAACCCGCATAGAATTTATCACCCAATATGGAGTAGAATTCAATTTCTCATTATCCACATGAAAAAGAGTAGACCAATCATGAAATTCATAAGTAAATCCATAAACTTGAACTTAGAAAAGGGATTCTTGGGCTTCATGGACAAAAGGAGTCCATGAATAAACACTATGCATACCTTGGTTCGTGATTTTGTGAAGATTGATGGAGGAAATTCTTGATTCTGAATCTTCTATGAAAAGCCTTAGGTTGTTCTTGAGAGGTTTTTGAAAGAAGAGAGTGTATTTTGGGTGAAAAGTGGCTAAATCACGTGTTAAAGGGCTTAAATAGGTGTAGGAAATTGACCCTTTTAACCCTTAGATGTGTCTTTTAAAATTGTAAAAATTTCCCATACTGGACCTTTAGAGCGATGTGGTGCTATCACGCCATGTCACTGGATTTTGACAATTGGGAAAATGAGGAATGGCGCAATGCGGGCCCATCGCATTGCCACTTCCTTTGTGACCTGAAACTTTGGCGCGATGCGGGAGAAATCGCGCTGAGACACTGGAAAATGGACAATTCTGAATTTGGGCCTTAGCGCGATGCGCCATAATTGTGGACCCCTACTGGAATTTGCCAAATTCTATTTCCTCTTGTGGTGCGACGCGCCACTGACTAGTATGGTGCTGTTTTACGACGGAAACTTTAAATAGTCATAACTTCTGACCCGGTTATCAAATTTGGGCGAATCTTATATCGCTGGAAAGCTTATTGAATTTCCCACATGACAAAAAGTGAAAATATTGAAAATTCCTCATAGAATAACCATCATTATATTTAAAAGCTAATACTAGAAATTCTTGAGATGAAATTAGCTAGAAAAAAGTATGGGGTATTATAATATCTCCCCCTTGAGAACATTTATCCTAGAATGAGACTGAGGGTGAGGGGAGAAGATAACCGACGTACATAATGAACATGAATACTGAAATATGATCTCATGAATAACATGAATAATGACTGAATATATCATACTAAATATGCATATCTTATGCATGTGTAACTGATTCATGAATGCATGACTGAGTGTTCTGAGGAACTAAGTTTCTCACAATGAGAATGCATGTCTGATGCATAATTATATAACTAAACTGATACATGAATGCATGAATGAATATGAAATGGTAGTTGATACCAAGTTTGTGATAAATACTTAACATGAAACTGAGTAAGCTTAAGGAGAACTGTTACCTTGAGCTTTATCTGAGTTGGCGAAGAAGAAGTGAGGATACTTAATACGCATGTCTGCCTCTGCTTCCCAAGTAGCTCCCTCGATGGACTGATTTCTCCAAAGAACCTTAACTAGAGGGACTTCTTTGTTCCTCAATCTACGAGTTTGATATTCTAAGATTTCGACTGGAATCTCTTCATAAGAAAGAGTGTTCTGAACATCAATACTCTGAATAGGGATTACAACTGATGGGTCACCTATACACTTCTTGAGCAAAGAGACATGAACGACTGGATGAACTGAGCCTAGATCTAAAGGAAGTTGAAGCTCATAGGATACCTTGCCAAAGCGACTGAGAATCTTGAAGGGACCAATATATCGGGGACTGGGCTTTCCTTTCTTGTCAAATCTCTTCACTCCCTTCATGGGAGATATCTTTAGATAAATATGATCACCAATATCAAACTCGAGATATTTTCTACAAACATCTGCATAATACTTCTATCGTCTCTGAGCAGCTTAGATTCTTTCTCTAATCAACCGGACTTTTTATAAGGCATCGAATACCAAGTCAGGACCTATGACTGGTGCCTCACTAACTTCGAACCAACCAATTGGAGATCTATATCTCCTACTGTAGAGAGATTTAAATGGAGCCATCTAAATACAGGAATGATAACAGTTGTTGTATGCAATCAAAGGTAAGTGGTCATCCCAACTTCACTTGAAATTGATTACACACGCCCTTAGCATATCTTCTAACATCTGAATGGTCCTTTCTGCTTGACCATCTGTTTGAGGATGAAATGTTGTACTAAGATGAACATGGGTACCAAGACCCTTTTGGAATACTTTCCAGTAATGAGAGGTGAACTGGGTACCTCTGTCTGAGATAATGGACAATGAAACACCGTGCAATTTGACCAACTCCTTGATGTAGAGTTTGGCATAATCCTAGGCTGAATAAGAGGTATGAACTGGAAGGAAATGAGTTGATTTGGTCATTCTGTCTATAATGACGCAGACTGAATCATGCTGATGACGAGTTTGAGTCAAACCCATTACGAAGTCCATGTTCACAACTTCCCACTTCCAAGTAGGAATACTAAACTCCTGCATAGAACCACTAGGCTTCTGATGCTCTATCTTAACTTGCTGACATGTTGAGCACTTAGCTACAAACTCTGCAACGTCTCTCTCTATCCCACTCCACCAATAGATTTCCCGCAAGTCGCAGTACATCTTTGTGTCCCCTGGATGAATAGAGTAGCACACACCATGCACTTCTACAAGAATTTGCTGCCTTAAGTCATCTACACCTAGAACACAGAGACGACCCTGACAACGAAGGACACCATATCCCCCTTGGGAGAAAGGCTCTACTTTCTGATCCTGGACTGACTCTTTCAACTTGACAAGGCTGGGATCTCTATCTTGCTTTTTCTTTCACCTCATAAACTAGAGATAATTCTGAACTACTCTGAACCCATATATCACCCTCTTCTGTATCAACTAAGCGAACGCCTAGTCTAGCAAGTTGATGGACTTCCTGAGCTAACTTCTTTTTACTGTCCTCAACATGAGAAACACTACCCATAGATAGTCTACTGAGAGCGTCAGCCACTATGTTGGCCTTTCCTGGATGATAAAGGACACTCATGTCATAATCTTTCAAGAGCTCTAACCACCTTCTCTGACGAAGATTGAGATCTTTCTGAGAAAATACATACTGAAGACTTTTATGATCAGTGAACACATCTACATGAACAGTGTATAGATAATGCCTCCAAATCTTCAAGGCAAAGACTACGACTGCTAACTCAATATCATGAGTAGGATAATTCCTCTCATGGGGCTTAAGTTGTCTAGAGGCGTAGGCTATAACCTTACCATGCTGCATGAGGACACAACCCAAACCTACTCTGGATGCATCACAATACACTACTAAACCATCTGGACCTTCTGGAAGATCTAATACTAGAGCTGAGGTGAGACGAGTTTTCAACTCCTGAAAACTCTTCTCGCAAGGATCTGACCACTGAAACTTGACTTTCTTCTAAGTCAATCTGGATATAGGGGATGCAATATAAGAAAATCCCTCAACAAACCATCTTTAATAGCCGTCCAAACCCAAGAAACTCCTGATATCTGATGGAGAGACAGGGCGAGGCCATTTTCTTACTACTTCAGTTTTTTTAGGATCCATTCTAATGCCATCACCAGAAATGATATGACCAAGGAATGCTACTAACCTTAGACAAAATTCACACTTACTGAATTTGGCGAATAGCTAATGATCTCTGAGAGTCTGAAGTATTATTCTGAGATGGTTTGCATGATCACACTCACTGCGGGAATAGACCAGAATATCATTTATGAAGACTATGACGAATATGTCCAAGTACTGCTTGAATACACGATTCATTAAGTCCATAAAAGCTGTTGGGGAATTGGTAAGACCAAAAGATATAACTAAGAATTCAAAATGACCATACTGAGTATAGAAAGCTATTTTTAAAATTTCACATTCTCTAACACTGAGCTGATGATAGCCGGATCTGAGGTCTATCTTAGAGAAATAACTGGCATCCTAAAGTTGATCCAATAAGTCATCGATTTTGGAAAGAGGATACTTGTTCTTGACTGTGACCTTATTGAGTTAACGGTAGTCTACACACATCCTAAGAGAACAGTCTTTCTTGCACACGAATAGTACTGGAGCGCCCCACGGGAAAACATTGTGCCTAATGAATCCCTTATCTTAGAGATCCTTCAATTGTTCTTTTAGTTCTCTGAGTTCTGCTGGTGCCATTCTGTATAGAGGAATAGATATAGGCTGAGTATCTGGAAGAAGATCAACGTCAAAGTCTATTTCCCTTTCGGGAGGAATTCCTGGAAGATCTTCGGGAAAGATATCTGAATATTCACTTACAACTGGAACTGATTCAAGGCTGGGAGTTTCGGAACTAGTGTCCTTAACTCAAACAAGATGATAGACACATCCTTTAGATATCATTTTCCATGTCCGAAGGTAGGAAACAAGCTGACCTCTGAATGCTGAAGTACTACCCTTCCACTGAGGACAGGTTCATTCAGAAACTGAAACTGGACTATTCAATTTCTGCAGTCGATTGTGGCATAGCAGGAATAAAGCCAATCCATGCCGAGAATGACATCAAAATTAGTCATATCTAATTCGACTAAGTCATTTGAAGTGACTTTCTGGGATATCATAATCAGGCAGCTCCTGTATACCCGCTGGGCTATGATGGTTTTACCCACTGGGGTAGAGACTGAAAAGGGCTCTTCTAGAATTTTGGGACTGACTCCTAAATCAACTGTTATATAAGGAGTGACAAAATACAAAGAAGCTCTTGGATCTAGCAAAGCATAAACATACACATGAAATATCTGAAACATACCGATAACCACATCAGGAGAATTTTCCTGATCTTGTCGGGACTGAAGAGCATAGAGATAACTTGGGCGTTGCCCACTAGTAGCACTAGAGGTGGCACCCTGCTGATTCGGGCGATCGGACTAAGCTGAGGAGCGATTCTGTTGACCCTGAGGACCTGGCTGAGGACAGTCTCTGACTCTGTGGCCCGGCTTGCCACATCTAAAGAAAATACCACTGTCAGCTCTGCAAATACCTTGAGGATGCTTTCCATAAGTCTGGCAAAGAGGATAGGTGCGGGCACTGCTAACACTGCCCTGGGACTTAGAGCCTGGCGCTCTGTCTTTGTTACCCTCTCTGAACTTAGGAACTAGAGCACTGTCTATAGAAGGAGCTAGAACTGATGACTTAGGACAAAACTGAGAATGGTTTCCTCCTTCTGACTTAGGCTGAGCAAAGTTGAAACTACCTATCTTCGCCCTCTTATTATGTTTCTCCCTCATCTTAATTTTTTGCTCCTCAATCTGCTGAGCATGAGTCATGAGCCTGGCTAAAGTTATGTCACTATTCAGCATGGAAGATCTAAACTCATTAACCATGCTATCATTCACCCCTGAAATGAACTTACTCATCTTTGCCCTGTTATCTGCAACTATATGAAGGGCATATCTGGCTAATTGAGTAAGCTTAAGAGAATAATCTTTCACTTTCATATTTCCCTGCCTGAGGTTGATGAATTCTAACACCTTAGCTTCCCAAATCTCTAGGGGAAAGAATCTATCGAGGAAAGCAGACACAAACTCCTCCCACTCAACCGACCCTGCATCATCTGCCCTTTCTGACTTCCACTGCTTGAACTAAGTGTGAGAAACATCCTACAACTGATATGAAGCTAGCTCAGCACTCTCAATAGTATTCACCCCCATATGTCTGTCACCTTCTGCACCTAATCTAGGAATTCCTGAGGGTCCTCATCTGTCTTAGACCTGAGAACAGATGGAGGATTCATTCGGGTAAAATTCTGAATCCTGGTTGCAGCTGAATTGGCCACTGGATTGGATAGAACAACAATTGATCGTTCATTCTGAGAAGAAACTGAGTTACCAAGAGTAGTGAATGCAGCTCAGAACTCTGGATGAGAAACATGTTCGCCCAAAGGTTCTTCGTGAGGGGCTGGCTGATTCCCGTTTCTTCTTTTAGGAGGCATATTCTATAGAATAAAGGGAGAAATGAATTAGACTGATAGATTAACTTGAGATTATGCTCACTGGCACAACATGAATACTGAAAGAGGGGAAATTATTCCTAAAACATCTTATAGCCTCTTGTACATAAATGTGGCACGTAACACACCCATGTACAAGACTCTACTAGATGTGGATTTCAGACTTCCTAGGACTCTATTGAACCTTAGTCTCTGATACCAAGTTTGTAACGCTCCGAATCTGGTACCCAAAATGCTACACGGTGCTCATGACCCCGAAGGACCACAAGTTAACCCATGACTGATATTTGTACCTGTATACTGCATAATATACTGAATAATGCAAAAACATGAACTAAAAGTCCATAAGGTTCACATAACTAAAGTAAAACATAACATCTAAATGGGGTATGAAATACCCAAAACAACTGGAATAATTGTCTGAACATAATAGTTTGGAAAGCCTCTAACTGACTGAACTGTCTGAATAAGGAGTTAATCGGATATGTCCCTAACTAACTCCAACTAATAAACTAATTAATGAGATAATAGAGAAATATTCATGTCCTCAAAATATAAGGACTCACTGCTAACTCTGACTACTGATATCTGGAATCTACTGATGCTCTGGAGCTCGTGTCTCTGAACCTATGGTATAAGACACCATAGCACAAATGTGTTAGTACTTTGAATGTACTGGTATGCATGTGAGGTAGGCTAAATGCATGAGGTTCATATGCATGAACAATACTGGCTAACTGACTACTATAAACGTGAGAATACATGTATTCATACATAGTAACTATATCTAATCATGATAACATGAGTATGCTGATGACTAACATGACTAATGACTGAATTCTAATAACTGATAACATGAGTGACTGTATCTAAAAATCCTGAATCTGATGGAACTAGCTGAGTTCCATACTGTATCTGAGTTGACTGTATCTGACAGTCTTGAATTCTAAAGAACTATCTGAGTTCTTTTACTGAGACTGATACTGAGACTGTGGGAGGTAGTCATCTAACTGACATGCCCCAAATGATGCATTATAGCTGAATTGGGGTCCAATATGTGCCCTGATTGAAAGGGTGTCAATACCGCACCACTGGTAAGAACAACATGTGAGTGACCCTATTATAATAGATAACTCTAATGAGAACGGTGGGAACCTTCATATAGCAGGTTAAGACACCTCATATACCCTCGTATAGTAGGCTATGATGTCTCAACCTATGCTAGCTACATAGTTCTGGAACGCAAGGATTGCTTCTAAGAATCACACCCTCATATAACAAGTGAGTTCCCACCCTTGGGTTCGCTCGGTGCTAATTTCTACTCCCATCTGAATAGACACTAAACATGATTAACTGAACTGAACATAGACTGAGTTACTGACTTTAGTTGACTGATGGAATACTACTGATATCTGACAACTTATTAGGTTCATGAGATCATGGAGATTTCCTGAGTCATAAGACTTTTTGAAGTATAAGGATCATAGCTTGACTGAGAGTATCGTAGAAGCATGACATGGCTCTAGGTACACAGCTAATATTTCGGGTATAAGACCCCAGGATTCGATTGAAGGGAACTGAACAAGCATAACTTACTTGAACATATAACTAACATCATAATCCATAATATATTTATAGAAGTATTCCATCAAAACATGTGATAGGCATAACTTGTACATACATGGGGATTTCATGGTATCATGCTAGTTAGGCATTTTTCCTTCATGGTATCATGCTAGTTAGGTACTTTTCCTTTATCTAGGCATTTAATCAAACATATTGTAGGCATGGTGCATGTAAACATCATTGTACAATAATTAAACATCATGGTTCAATTCTAATTTCATCATTCAAGGATTTAGTCATAGGTTTGCATGAATCTATATCTATAATAATTTAACCCACATAGAATTTATCACCCAACATGGAGTAGAATTCAATTTCTCATTATCCACATGAACAAGAGTAGTCTAATCATGAAATTCATAAGGAAATCAATAAACTTGAATTTAGAAAAGGGATTATTGGGATTCATGGACAAAAGGAGTCCATGAATAAATACTATGCAGACCTTGATTCGTGATTTCGTGAAGATCGACAGAGGAAATTCTTGATTCTGAATCTTCTATGAAAAGCTCTAGGTTGTTCTTGAGAGGTTTTTGAGAGAAGAGAGTGTATTTTGGGAGAAAAGTGGCTGAATCACGTGTTAAATGGCTTAAATAGGGGTAGGAAATTGACCCTTTTAACCCTTGGATGCGTCTTGTAAAAATTGTAAAAAATTCCCGAACTGGACCTTTAGCGCGACGCGGCGCCATTGTACCGTGTCACTGGATTTTGACATTTGGAAAATTGAGGGATGGAGTGACGCGGGGCCATCGCGTTGTCACTTCCTTTGTGACCTAAAACTTTGACGCGACGCGGGAGAAATTGCGCTGAGACACTGAAAAATGGACAATTCTAAATTTGGGCCCTGGCGCGACGCACCATAATCGCGGACCCCCACTGGAATTTTCCAAATTTCATTTCCTCTAGTGGCGCGGCGCGCCACTGACTAATATGGCGCTGTTTTACGACGGAAACTTGAAATAGTCGTAACTTCGGACCCGGTTATCGGATTTGGGAGAATCTTATATCGATGGAAAGATTATTGAATTTTTCACATGAAAAAAGTGAAAATATTGAAAATTCCTCATGGAATAACCATCATTTAATTTAAAATCTAATACTAAACATTCTTGAGATGAAATTAGCTAGGAAAAAGTATGGGGTATTACATCCCCACAACTAACCACATGATATATTTCTACAACCAACCACAATAAACATTTCCATAATCATTTAAGTCAATATCCACTTATCATTTTCGTTCTGTAATACCCCAGAAAATTTTCTTCGGAAAGATTTCGCGAGAAATGTATCGAGTTCTACGCTTTAGAGCGATCCATAAATTTTCTGTGTAGTATTTCTAAGATGTTGACCTACCATTGCGTAGAGTATCGAATAATCTTTCCAACGATATGTAGATCATCAAAAAAGGACACTCGAGTGATGAGTTACGACCATTCCGATCGAACTACGACCATTCCAATCGACTGTGAACAGTAAAACGTGCAGGAAATTAAAATTACTGCAGCCAGGAGAATTTTTAGGTCAAATTCAAACGACCATAACTCCTTGTACATAATGATCTGGGTGAGATACTATATATAAACGGAAAAATCTAAGAGTCCTCTTTCTAATGAAATTGGTTTCATCCAATTTGCCTGTCGGAGTAAAACATTATGGTCGATCTACTTCAGCCTATCAAAACAGTCCACCAAAGGACAGATTTGACATTATTTATTTTTTAAAGGGCAATTTGGTCATTTCACACCCCCTATTGGACGAAAATTGTTCCATTTAATCCATAATTGAACCTTAAAAATTCATTTTCTCCATGAACCATTTGGGATAATGAAACCCTAGCCAAATTTCACCTTCAAATATCTTTCAATTTCACCTTAGAAATCCAAAATTAATCCGATAAATGAACTCCTCATTTCAAGACCTTCGAGGAGCACCCATTATTTGTCCGAACAGGATTCCGTAATCAAGAAGTCAATTTCAAGGTATGTGGGGGTTTTGAACAAGAGCAATCTTCCGTTCTTGTGCCCAAAGCTTTAATTTTATTATGGTTTTACATGATTTTGCAAGTGAGATTATGTCTAAATAATTCGATTATGAGATTATGATGATTGAATGAATAGACTTTGATTTATATGATTATCTCAATGTTTTCATGATATGATTTAATAATTATCATTGCGAATTACACACTTTTACCACGAGGTGGTATTTTGAATGATTTTGGGACGTATGTCGAGATGGTATTTTGGAATAATATTTTGAGATATGTGTCAAGCTTTATGCTTCCCAATGACGATTTGTATTATTGAATATATATTTGAGACATGAGATGTCTTGATATCTATAATTGTAAATTTCATATTTTTATTTTGAATGATTTCGAGATATATGTTGAAATAGTATTTTGGAATGATTTTGAGATTTATGATAAGCTTAAAGCTTCTTTATGACGAAATTGAATCATTGAGCATATTGAGATATAACATTTGAGATGTTACCATGAGTCTTGATATTTTCTCAAAAATATTGATGTTGTCATGACTTGATAAATTGTTACATTTTGACATTTAAAAAGGTTGAGTTCTATTATTGAAATTTCATGATATTCGAAAATGGGTATACACTCAAATTACTTTATGAAGGATTTATAAGACTTTGAATTTTTTTTCCAATATGGATATACATGATTACTTCATTACTCTACTTCTTAAATTGAGAATTTATGCTATGAATTGCATACTACTACAATGAATTGATATTTCTAAAGGCTTTCGAGATAAAAGTCGTGATTTGAGTTGTACTACGGGATATGTATTCTTATTATGAATTGAAGGTCTCAAGTGATTTTCAAAAGCTGTTGACATGATTTAATTATCGAATTGAAAGAATAATCATTTAAGTACATTGACCTTGAACTCGCAGAGTCGAGATGATTTTGACTATGAGAAAGATTGATTTTTATATAGATGTTGAGATGAATTTTGGTATTTTTTTTCGGATGACTTTGATGAGTTGAATTGTTGAAAATATTACGTATTGAGTCTTCATATCCTTGTCCAAATGTCGAGTCGGTTATGGTTCAATGCATTGATACCTTGTTGATATTGAAAAAGATTGAAATGTTTTAAGTCGAAGTTGGGGTTAGGAATCCATAAATTGTTGATGAATTATAAATTGAGATATTTGATTTGGTCTTTATGATAGACCCTTGTGATTATGATGGTGGATTTCCTAATGCGTTCTGAGCTTTTCGGAGAGTAGTACTTAGCACCGAGAGGGAAATTTGGTATTTCCCCAAACCTATGTGCCACCGTAGGGTTGTTTGATGATGATATTATTGGCCAGAGAGCCCGATTGTGATTATTGCAGTTTTAAGGTCGTACTCCCTGGAAAAGAGTATGACGTTCCCGCCAACGGGGGTATCAAACGTTGGTATTCCACGTAGCTCACGTGGGGTTGTCGGTTATAGGAAACTCCCCTGTCCATAAAAGTCATGTTTCTTGAATTACCGAGCCACTCCGAGATTTGAGTCAAAGAGTTGAGATGTTATGATGAATTATGATTACCTATGATGAATTTTGACGATATGATAATTTATGATGATTTATCATAATTTATGATTTTTGATGATTTACATGGATTATGAGATTTTACCATTTGAACTATTTATTATGAAAGTATGAAGAGTATGATTTGATATAACTCAAGCCAAGTGAGTCATCATTGTCTGTATGCATGTTTTCATGAAATTGATGATGTTATTTAAAGTGTTGCATGCACCCCCACGTACTCAGTACATTCTCTTTGTGCTGACCCCCATCTACTATTCTATTCAGTTGCAGTATCTGGTCAGCAGGTAAAAGAGTCCTTATAGTTCAAGGTCTTGTGTTGGTTGTTTCAGTTTAGAGACACTGTATCTTCTTCTGTCGGCCATATTGAGTGGGATGGGTGGGAGTCATGACCCGTTTATGTACAGGCAATACTAGTAGAGGCTTCATAGACAGTAGTAGTGGTTGATGTATTCAGTCTCTTTCTTGTATATGTATATGTGTTAGTTGAATTTTCATCTTGTAATTCCAATATTGTACTGAACAGATTCTGTATTGAGACATTTTCAGCTTCATTCTCTCAGAATTATATTTTAATCAGTTGCTTTTGAGTAATACCGATGAAAAGGGTTAGCTTGGGGTCACTTGTGACCCTAAGCACCGTGTGGCGTCTCGGAACTTGATTTTCGGGACGTTACACGTTCATCCATGGATTTCCACATGTTTCATATGCCAAAAGTATGAATATCAAAATAAACCAAAGGTACCACAATAGGCATTTGCAACAATAGAATACAATACAATACAATTATTCACATGCATTTAAGGCTATCAACATTATATAGGACCCCACACAGTCGTACATATCACATAATAGCTCAATTTCAATAATTACATCACATATAGGCCCTCACACGGACATAACACATAGATAGCCAATTTTTCATTATTAGTTCTCACCCTTAACATGCATTTTACACCATCATTTACTACCCAATCTAGTCTAAGAGAGTTAAGTCATAACCTACCTCGAATGTCAAATCGGTCCGCTACACTTCAAACCCATGACCGTACTTTTCATGAATGATTTCGAAATCAACTAAAATCAAGAAAATATAGAATCTACGCATCCAACAAAGCTAATGATATCCATATTGACTACTTTTGGTTTGGGATCAAAACGGACCTCCGAAATAGATTTTCAAAAAAAAAAAAAGCAAAATCCTAACTTTACTGCAAAAACGCGTTCCACATATTTTTAGAATCTAAAACCGAAAACTTAAGTCCAATCGAGTAAAAAAAAATGAGTCTCAAATCGAAGAAAAATTATTTTTGAGTTTTACCAAGTAAATTTTTTGAAATCTGTGTTAAAATCAAGAATTAAAGTTGTTTTGAAGGTTAAATTGATGAAAAACTAGTAATTATAAGATTACAACATTATTCAAGCGAAAGGGGGTGGAATTGGGGATTAAAATCAAACTCTAAGATTTTTGGAGCTTTGAAAAATTAATCAAGAATTAGAGTAAGAAAGGATGAAATCTCACCGTAAATTCATCATAGAATCAAGAAATAGATGTTAATCTAGCTTCCCAAGCTCCCACAAGCTTCACTTTTAAGCTCTCACACTATTTTAGGGTTTAACTCTCAAGAGGCAAGGTGAAAGAATGGGAAAAATGGGCCCCAAAAAAAGATGTTTTTACATTGTACGACCTTTTTTGAAAAATCAATTTTTTTTTAACAGTCTAACCTGGACATCGACGGGGTGTCCGAGATTCATTCGAAGTTCGATATATGTAAATAAACTATGTAATCATACTAAATTTGACGCTCCAAACTCAATGGTGATATCAAATTTCTAAAAAGATATCATTTTCATAGAGTTGGCCCCCAAAATTCGAAATCATAATTTTTCAAATTGAGGGTCAAAATAAGATTTAAAAGCCATACAAACCAATCAAATATGCTACCACCCTAAAATCTTTGTTTCAGATGCATTTGCAAAGCCGAATTTTTCATCCAAGGTCATTTCGACCAAATGTGGGTCCCACACCCATATTTTTAGTTTTTCAACTTTTCGACAAACAGGTCGAAATGAGCTCGGGTCCCACACACGGCTTCACTACACTTCAATGTGAACAATAACAAGAAGATATCAACTTACCTTTGCTTGACGTAAATTAAAGTGAAAGAGATAAGTGGTCACCGAAAAAATAGCAAAGCAATCCTTTCACCGAATTCAAAATCTGTCAAATAGTAAAATTATTACAAAGAATAATCTTTTGCTTAAATTATTACAATAATTTAGTAAAGGAATAGGAATAAGATTTTTTCAAAAAAAATTAAATAATTAATGAGTAAAATGGAGAAATAAGTGTCAAGACTAACCAAAATTTAGGTAATTCAAAATCAAATTAATGTAGGAACAAGCCTAAAATTAGCTAATTCAATCTCAAATTCCAAAAATTAGCTAATTGATACAAAAGAACAACCCCATTCTTTCAAATAAAAGAAAAAAACAATCTTTACACTTCCTTAAATATATACAAGTAAAAATCAAAAGGAAAGACAATACTAAAAAATAACTATCTTTCAATTGTTAATTCCACTGAAAAATGTTTAGTAGCTATCCCGCATATATTTTGATTGCATTGGTAAGAAAAAAATAGTAGCGTTTTAACACAAAAAAGTTTAAGAAAGTTTTCCACTGTTTCAGTGAAAATCTGTTTTCTACCGTGCGTTTTTGTGACACATATTTAAATACTATGTTTCTAGTAGTGAGAGAAGTAACACATTCTATCAAAGCAAAGAAAAGAACAATCTTTATACTTATATGACATACTTACATATACTAAAACCAAAGTGAATATCAAGAAAGATGAAAATGTGGTACTTCAAATAGCTTAAAATTCAAAAATCTTGAAACCCCAAGTCTACAAATGTTGAATAATTGTTAGATAAGGCGAAAAAAAAAATGGCATTTATTAGTTGAACAACTCAAGATGAGCAAGTGGGAAACAGATAGAGAATGCAACTATTAACCTTCATTTTTTTCCTTTTTTTGGTAATTATTATTAGACATATTTACATTCAAGATAATTAAAAGTAAATCTACTTACGACAATCAAATGGGTGACTGAGACGGCGGCTGTGGCTGAGGCGGTGAGCTATCGTCGATGTTGGGTGTGTTGTTGTTGTACGTTGTTATGAGCTGAGGGTGAGGGTGGGTATTTTGATTAGGGTAATTAGAAAGGAATTTTAAAATTGGGTCGGTCGGGTCGGATCAATAATTGTTTTTTTAAAAAAAATATTACGAAAACCGACCACAGATGGTCGGTTTTCAAAAATAATTACAGAAAATCGACCACATGTGGTCGGTTTTTTAAAATATTTTTAAAAACCGACCACTTTTGGTCGATTTTCTTAATATTTTAAAAAAATATTTTTGAAATTAAACTTTAACAAATTACAATTAATAAATTAATAAATTACAAAAATAAGTTAATAAATTAAAATTATTTTTTAACAAATTAAAATTATTTTTTAACAAATTAAAATTTTAATAAATTCTATAATATTTATAACAATATTCAATTAATTTAATACAATTTGTACATATATATAAATATACAGTACATACACTGTGTATGGGACCAGGATAACATCCAATTAATTTAATACAATTCGTATATATATAAATCAGATAAGTAGTTATTTTATCATCACATTTATACGAGTAGTATAGTTTCTCAATCGTATAATAATATCAATGAATTTTGCAAATTACAATAAATTTTTGGTTAATTAGCTTTCAAATACAATATTATATATATATATACCTCGTAATACTACTCTTATGTTATTACAACTTCAACAACATACGTGTGTCTACATTGACCCAAAATAGTATATCTACTTCCTCAATAGTATGATATATATCAACGTATCATTCAAACTATTTTGATATATAGATTCAGTTATCTAGCTTTCGATTACTACACGAGATATACGTATATATACATATATTCAATTGTCTATCGGCTTTTACATACGTACTATAAACATCACATACACGATTTTACTATCCCATATAATAATATACAACATATTTCACAAATACTCAGATAAATTATATATTACATTATCTTATGTGATTAATATACCTTCACTGTATAATATGTATATACTATATATATATATATATATATATATATATATATATATATACATACATACATACACACACATATACATTATCGACTGTATCAAGTTCTAAATACATACTATATATATCACATACGTACGCAAGTATATTATCCAATAATATAATGCGATGTATTTCTTATACATACTCAGATGAGTGATCGATTAATTACATTTGATTAGCTTAATATACTAGGTTTTGACTACATCGTTCATCAATCGATCACTACATGATATATATATATATATACATATATATATATATATATATATATATATATACATATATATCCATATGTATTTATATATTTATATAAGATATTTATATATGTGAACTCTTGAATGCGTACTATATATATCACAATCACTAGTATATTACCTTGTAATAGAACATTATAATAGAACACGTTCATTATATTCTGATGAATTATCGGTTATATATTACATTATTATGACTGGAATAGTAACATAATATCATTATCTCAACGGTATGATATATATATACACATATTCATTATACAAAGATTATTCATATTTAACGTATATACGAAAGAAAATATTTATTTTATATATTGAAACATAAGTAAGAGATAAAGATTATGTTTAACGTAATTTATTTATTTTATTTGATATATTTTTTAGTGTAAGTTTTTCACAAAATTTAAGAATGATTGATTTTTTTTATTATTATTATTATTATACTGGTTATCGACTACGTGTGATCAGTGTAATTTCAAAAATTATATATATAATTTTTTTAATGAAAATAATATATATATTTGATTACATATATATAATTATTTGTTACTAAAAATTATTTACTTTTTAATCTTTTTAGTTCAAAAATCGACCACTAGTGATCGTTTTTTTTTAAATTATTTTTTTTTAATTAAAAAATCGACCACAAGTGGTCGATTTTGATATTTTTTTAAATTTTTATTTGTAAAATAAATAATAATTAATATAAAAATTATTGAAATAATTATTTTGATTTTTTAAAATATAAAAGCGACCACATGTGGTTGCTTTTAAAAAATAAATTAAAGTGGTCGATTTTTTTCGACCACTTTGTGTGATCGATTTTTTATGATCGTTTTTTCAATTTTTTTAATAGTGCGAATCGACGGAGCCAGCTTGAAACACATGCAGTGTTCATCTAAATTCTTTTTGACGAAAAATTACATTATTTATATACTATTAAAATTATTTTTAATATATATAGAGATGTTAAACTCCTCACACTAATTTATATATTTATTTTTTCATATTTTAAATTTTCTTAATAAAAATCTTGGTTCAATCACCCATCATCTTAATTTAATAGCACAAATTTGGAAATGATTCGTTTAAAAATTGAGATCATGAGAAGTAAACCTCAGCAATCTGAAACACGCGTATAGGATCTGTTTCCTACACGCAACTTGGCCATGTGTATGAGATACATCCAATATTTTGACCAGATTAAATTCAAAGTCAAAGTCGTGAATGATATTGTACGAACTACTATCCATTTTTTTTTTCTTTTGCCTCCAGAATACATTAACTAAAACACATAAAATTATTTTTATTTAATTAATTAGTTTTTTCGTCACACATTAGTTTTTCTTTATATTTATTGAAGACGAATAAAATTTCTCACAATGTCCACGGCAACAAATAGTGAGCAAGCAAATCAAAATATAAACAACAGTTTGAATTTTTGAGAGTATACGAAGGAAACCAAAGTATGAAAATAGAGGATGCATGGCTGGAGTACTTGTGAGTTTTATGAATGAACAGATAGAGGGATAATAAATAGAAGTAACTTCTCATAAATTAAAATAAAATAAAAAATAGAAGTAACTTTCTTCCTTTTTTTCGTTTACTTGTTTTAAGTTGTAAAGAATGAACGGGCTTTACTTTGAGAGATGAACAAAAAGATGTTTAGGTCGATCAAAAAAGAAAAAGAATAAAATTGAAAACTAGTCTTCAAATTTTTAAAATAGTAAAATATTTTGAAATTAATTATTTTTAATAAACGTGACAACTAAAAATGGATCGATAAACGTATGAAACAAGGAGCTATTGTAGAGTTTCACCAATGTAATGTCAACGGGAATAAACAAAGAAAATCAAACAAAGGTGGGTCATATATTGTCCATATAGACCGTTGAAAAAAATTTAAGAAGGGCGAGAATACAAGCCACTACGTACTATAAATTTGCAAAATTGTAGGTAGAATCACTCATTGGTCTAATTATAACATTTGCTTTGATTTCTCTCTCTCTATATAGCATGGTGACAGTCAAACTTCCTTTATCTATGCTTCTCTTATTTCTTCTACTCAATAATTTTCAATGCTCAGCTGAAATCCTATACATTCCAGTCACTAAAGAAGCATCAACCCTACAGCACATTATAGAAGTAGGCCAAAGAACTCCTTTAGTCCCCATAAAACTCTTAGTCCATCTTGGTGGTAGAAGCTTGTGGGTGGACTGTACCAATAGTTCATCTTACAAAAGTTCAACTTACAAATCAGCTGTATGTAATTCCACACAATGCTTTATGTCAAAGTCTCATGGCTGTGGAAACTGCAAATTCAGATCTCAACTGCAGCCTGGATGCAACAACAATACTTGTTATATTTGGGGTGAAAATCCCTTGATTAATACTTATATAGATCATGCAGAAGTGGCTGAGGATGTATTGACCATTGGTTCTACTCCTGGAGTTCGTGTAACTTGGCCAAGGTTTATTTTCACTTGCCTTATTGATCCCGATATGGTGAGACTCCTTGCAAATGGAGTCACAGGTATTGAATTATCTTATAATTTAAAACTATTGCATACTGTATAATTATTGAATTAATAAATTATATATATGCATGAATGTGCCGTTTATGTGGGACTGATTCAAAAAGAGACAAGTTGTCTGAAAAAGTCACTATACACTGATACTTCATGGACGACCTAATTAATACCTCCTGATTCTTATTTTAAGTGCTATATTTCTTTGTCTTCGCCATTGTCAGAAAATTTCTTCCAATCGACCTCAAATATTACTCTTTCCTCCCCTAAAAATCCTCCCCAAAATTCAGAAAAAACTTCGTTGTTGGGAGCGGAAAGATAAAAAGAAAGAATAGAAAAGGTTAAGCCAAACTGAGATGTTAACTTGAAAAGAGAAATCCTACGTATTCATTATTGTTAAGAATAATCACTTGACTCTGATACATGATAAAGAAGTGGACTTTGAGCCTAACTCAATTTCAAAAACTGGCTGATGGAGGAGGATTTCTCAAGATCATATAAGAAGACTAAAAAATCCTTTAACCCATGTGGGACTTCAACATTTTCTCCGCTAGATCTCTGGGACATATGGCCAGGTAGGGGATTTCATTATTAACTAGTATAAAGGGGTAAGAGGTGTTAGTGAGTAAATGACTTTTTCGATAACTTTTGTCTTTCCCTTTTAAATTTATACTCCCAAATTTTAATTTGCATGACACTGTTTTTTATTGGTCTGTTGAAAAAAGAATAATACATTTTATTTATATATACAACAAGTTACATTAATTTATCCTTATCGCCGTCACATATTTAAATTTTGAAGTTTTAAAAGTTGTATAGTCATACGAATGTTATGATATATTTAAGAAAAAAAATATTAATTGTGTAAGATGTATTTCTTAAACTTTGAATCGAGTCAACAATACAAAAGAAACTATAATGGAGTATATGTGCCAAACAAGTGGAGATATTTTTTTTATTTTCGGATTACAACGAGACTCTTATTTAAAAGATTAACCCATTCGAGCAAGGACATCTTTTGATTTCAATGATGTTATGTCTCAACAGGAACCGCAGGTTTTGGACACGAAAGTCTAATTTCCATTCCCAATCAACTTGCATTAGACCCTAGATTTACCAGGACATTCGGTATGTGCTTGAGCTCATCTACAAGATCTCGTGGGGTTATCTTTATCGGTTCTGGCCCATATAATGTTTACAAACCTAAGAAAGTCGACATCCCCAAGGATATCGTCTACACCAAACTAATTACAAATAAGAGAGGATTTCTACTGTCTGACGAGTACTATTTTCAAATTTCATCCATCCGAGTCGCGGGCCAAGACGTGCCACTAAATAAAACATTGTTATCTATTAATAATAAAGAACATGGAACAGGTGGGACAAAAATCAGCACTGCTATGCCTTTCACAATTTTGCACACTGCCTATTATGATGTTGTTAAAACTGCTTTCATCAAGGCGCTTCCGAAGAATGTGACACTTGTAGAGCCTCCACCTATGAGTCAATTTGGAGATTGCTTTAGCTCCGAAAACATTAAAAACTCCAATGTAGGACCAGATGTTCCTGTAATAGACATTGTCTTGTACAAACCGAGTGCGTTTTGGAGGATTTATGGTGCAAATTCAATGGTACAAGTTACTAAGGACGTTATGTGTTTAGCGTTTGTGAGACAAGACCAAAGATGGAATCCAACGATTGTCATAGGAGCGCATCAATTGGAAGAGAACCTCTTGGTATTTGACCTTCCAAGAAAGAAAATAGGTTTCGGCTCCTCACTCAAGCTCCAACAAGCATCATGCTCTATGTATGATAATAACATTATGAGCTAATACCATTCTAGTCTAGTCCCTCTATTCTACGTAATTTCCTATTTCTTATAGTAATAAGTTTCAGGTACTTTTACTTAAATATGGTCACTCCTACTATGTATGTTATGTCTGCACAAGTGCTTCAATCAGCTCAACTACTGCAGCTCACTTGTTAAATTTGAAATGATTATTGTATTTTAGGATTCTATTTTATTATATGGTTAAAATGTTTATCAAAAAAAAATGTTTGGGGATTCAGATAGGAAGAAACTTTTTCGATCATCGGCAAAACTTTAAAAAGTTAACGATTAGAAATACATGTTCTCTTTGTTTGTTTACCAATATTTTCTCCAACTCAGCATATCAACCTAATCACTTAGCATTTATTTACATTTTCTTGGTTCTATTTAACTGAACAAGACAAAAACAATGAGTTCATGAAACATTCAAAACACCTGACACTAGTCTGCGAAATCTCTAACAACTGAAAAGAACATCTGTCTGAAATCTGAGACAAGGCCCCAGTGGACCTAAACCAAAGTAAGTAACAAGTATCTGGAGAAACAAGTCTTCTGGAACAAAGAAGGCTTACCAACTGCACACTTCTGTATGATTAACTCTATGGCTTAGCAGGACCTCTAGATTAAGCCTCAGACTCTGAAATATAGGGGGTCAATACAATTGTACTGGTACATAGAGCAATCCAAAATAATGTATTTATATATATAAAATAGATGAGAGCAACTCATGAAACATCATGCATGATACAGTTTAAAAATACATGGGCAAATCTTTGATAATCATAAAACATTCTTGTTAATGCAGTTCTATTCTTTGTATTACTTCTGAGTTAGATGGTACACCCAACAATTCTACGACCCCACGGGCTATATGGAGTCCGCCCTTAACTCGGCGGCCAAGCCCCCAACCCAAGTTTGCCGCAAGAGTTGGAGTTTCTGATTCTGATACGCCAATGGGCACTAGGCCAGCATATAATCCCTCTAGGGGACATAATAACTCGTATCGGCACCACGATTTCGGGCAATGAGTTTTCTGAACTCGTGCGTTCTTCGGATAACCACCTAACATCTATTTATGCCCATTTTTAACCTTTTCTGAACATGCATAGTTCTAAGTTCAAAATCTAAAAATCTGAATGAAAATCTGCATTCTGTCTGTTCTGAATTACCATGGCATTATCTGTATTGGTATCGTCATACCAAGATTTGCAAGTCATATTTCTGAGCCATAAAATATCATGTTACAGTCTCTTCTTTCAAAACATAATGTTTGGACCACCATACTTCAAACATTTCAAGAAGATTCATACTTTGAAAAATTTGTCAAATTATGCAAAGAACCTCTCTTTTCAACATTTCGACAAACATGTGGTGGTCATGTATTTTTGCCAACCCATGCAATTATTTCATTATATATTTTCAACATGTAAAACCCCGTCTCTTCAATTCAAACCCATAATCAAGTCATAAACGATAAACAAGACATTTGTATCATGCTTCTCAAAATGCATTCGAAATAATCCATATCATATGAAAAGAATGGAAAATCATAGCAAGAGAGGGATTCTATATATTCGTGCTCTCAGTTAAATATTCAAACCCAATTTCATATATACATATATACAAGTACAAATAAATTTAGGGGAAAGGCCTTAAGACCAAAACAATAATATCATTAAAGAATTCATAATGCAAGATTGTATACATAATTCCAAAACCCTTCACAAATTCATGATCTCACAATGTTTAAATGGTATTGAAATAATTTCCTCATGCCCATGTAGTTTTAGGAAAACCCCACGTACCTTAGATTTTGTAGTTCAAGGAATAAAATTTGAATCTTAATAAGTTTTTTTTGGAATTCTTGATACTAGAGATGAGTTCTTAATCTTTGGGGGAAGGAGTTAGGGTTTTGATTTTCAGAGGAAGAGTAAATAATAGGCAATTTTGGCTTCTTGGGGTTGAAATTCTATGTTATAGACGGATTTTGGGTGAGCGAAAGTGACCAAAAATGCCCCTAGACCCATTAGGAACTAAAATAATATGTAAAACAGCTTTAAATTTGCGTCAGGTTTCATGTCGGGGCGCAGTCAACGCGACGCGTCAAGATTGCATCGGCTTACTGCCTCACACGGAAAATGACATAAATTTTCGCTCAGTTATCGGATTTTGGCGAAATTGATATCGTTGGAAAGATAATTCAATTATCTACAATTTAATAGGTCTTGAGCTATAAAATTCTATATGTATCAAAAGTTATACACATTCAAAGTAGACCCTTGTAGAATCGAATATCCAATTTTTGATGAATGAGAGGTTCTTAGCTTAACTTTGCTCTAGGCCATTTCTATGAACATTTTTCACCTCATGATCACTTCATATACTAGGAAAAATATCACGACACATGAATCTAAATATAAACCATGGAATTAGAGCTTCCATACATAGGGACGATGATTTAATTTTTAACTCAAAAATGCGGGGCGTTACATTATCTCCCCTTTGGGATCATTCGTCCCCGAATGATAGGTAGGGACCTTTGAGGATCTAAAAGGGTAGAATAAAGAGCGTAATCTCGCATTGAATAATTTTCCTCAACAAAACATACAAAAGAATCAAACGAGTATCGTGATAACCCCGAGTGAAATGTGTAAGTACGAAACATGGGATAATGAGACTTTACATAGGGATGATATTGCACATGAGTTCTATGCACCATAATCATCACAGCATAAGGCATGGATTTATTTGATGATCATAGACCTGATTTGTATTGGTACTAATCACGGACTAAGATTTCGCGGAAGATCAGGATAGAAACATTCTCCACCCCTTAGGACACAACAATTGGATTTTTGCTTAAAGGCACCACTCAGCTATGCCCCAACATTAAATAACATATTTCGTCCTTTCCATCTTACAATTCTCATATCACACATCTAACCACATCTCATGACTTAGTACTGTTATGTTGAAGCCTAACTTGGAGTTAAAAAGTTCTAACTTGAGCTACGGGGACCTGTACTATACATCCTCTTAAGAATACTTCTCCACCTTATCAGTACCATCAAACACCCTTGGGTTTTAATTAAGTGAGTACTAACCATATAGCACATAGGTTTGTGTTTTTATCAATCACAACGTTCAAGCCTAATTATTACTACACCCACTACATGGATCTCCCCACCAAGACCAACAATTTTAATCACTCCCACAATTATTTTTGCCTCATCCCTCCTTCTTAGCTATTTCACACAACAAAAGTTTATCTTCTTTTTTTCCCTTTCACCTATAACCTTAACTCGAGAGTCACATCAATTTCACCTTCAAGAACATCTACTTCCCTACCTAACACATCACCACGCTTCTACATCCACCATCATACTATCATACGAAGGGTCATTAAGGAACCCGAGAATAAATATCATGAATGAAAAAACACTACTCAATTATGACCCATACTTGTTGACCTACATCAAGGTGGGACAAGAACTAAAGATATGATAAAATAGACCCGAAGTGCTCCATATATCAAGTGTATGGATCATAAGTAGAGAGTCGTTCTAAAGAAACACAATATAACATGAATTCTTAGGATAAAGCACAGTGAGAAAACATTGGTGCACATATCAAGATAAAATAAGGGAAAGAAACTGAATTACCCTCCTAGACCCTAAATTCAGTAAGACGAATTGGGCACCCAATGCGCCAGCCGATGCGATGCGTTGACATCGCATCGGGCCACTGCTTCATCAAAGAGATCATCGACGTGGCTGTTGACACCTAATTTTTGACCTCCACAACTACGTTTAATCTCGGGTTTCTTCGATTTTCAAATAAAATCACAACAAGTATTTTTTCCAAATAAATGCATTTTAAAATATGTATTTAGGTTAAATTTGTCATTTAAGTAATAATTATATATTTTCGTATTTGCATATACGGGATTGTATAAATGATGTCATTTAAATGAATATTTTTATCAAAATTGGACTTTAAATTAAGGATTATTTGGAAAATAAATTTAATAATTAAAGTCTTGATTCAAATATATTTGTCTTAAAAGATAATTTATCTGAATAAATATGTGTTTGATTTTATCGAATCCAGAAGCTCGGGGTTAAATGAGGTATTAGTTCAGTTCGAATTTTGATTTAATGGAGCCAATCTATTAAATTTGGTGATAATTGAAATCAAATTGGTCATAATTGCGATGCAATTGGCCAATTGATTTTCAATTGACCAAAACTTAAATGAATTGTCCAAATCCCCAAATAAAACCCAAAATTCCCAATTGCCCGCCCAATAAAATAACCCGGCCCACACCCTTATTCTCTTAAACAACAAAACAACACCAATATAAACCTCACCAAACAACACGGTCTCAACCATAAAAACTCAACCTTATACCCAATCTCCAACGTACAAACAACCAAAAATGGCGTACAACTCCAGCAAATGAACGACCTCAACCCGAATCTAATAAAACCCGACCCTACCAACTCGAAATCCACCCGAAATCAACCAGTTCGCAGCCCTCCTCATGTGTCTCATGTGAGAAAACCCTCGAAGCTTCCAGAATCCGATGAGTTGTCCCCCCTAACAGCTCAACCCCGTGATTCTTGGGATAATAGGTACGATTTCGTACACGTTTGGAGGATTTTCATTGGTTTAGGGGTGTATTCCGTTAGTTTCTCTTTTCTATTGGTCCATGATTTTCAATCCATTTTGGGAAGAATCCAAAAAATGGGGGCACCGTGTACGAAGGCCATCGAGAAAGGACCCTCATTCTTATGACTATAAAAAGCTCATTCATTGAGCTAAAGGGGGGGAGGGAGAGGTTCTAGGGTTTGGAAATAATTCGAGAAACTAGGCTAAGATTTTTTTTTTTGGTTTTCGAAAGAGGGTGAAAAAGCTCCTTCAGTAAGCTAAAAAGAGGGATTGTTCTTTATTCTTCCCTTTTGGGTTCGAAAGTTCTTATGTTCAAAATTTGAAGGAAAATTTCTTCTAAGAGAGAGGTATTTGAAAGGAGAAAAAAACTGAGGGAGGTGGAAGAATTTTTTTTGAGAATGAGCGATTCCTTTGGTGAAATTTTCTGGTTTCCCTTCTTCTTCTTTTGAAACTTGCTCATTTAAACGGAAGACCTGAAGGTTCGTCGACTGGTTGTGACTTACGAATTGACAGCGAAGTTATTCTCTGGTGGTGATCGAGATTCTGTCAAGAGCTCGAGTTTCGTTTTTCTACCTTGAAGCAGGTAACTCATCTTTCCGTGTAGTTCCATTTAATTTCTGCCTGATCTCGCCATTACATAAATATAACAATGTTTACGATAATTTTCTGGGCTGGAAATTGCTTGCTATAGGAAGTCTTATAGGCCATAGGACCTTGTATGAAATAATTTGCAGTGGTTTCATCTGTTTCATTTTATTGCCGTTCGTGATTCATGTTCGAACGAGCTGATTAGTGTATGATGAAAACTGTCTTATGAAATTGCTTGTTCTAATCAACTCTATTAGGTACTGCGTAAAATATTTGTGTATGTGCTCTATATTTTGGGAGGAAAATATTTGCATATTATGTTGTTGCCACAACTGACGGTTTATGTATCATGTGATTATTCATTTATGGAATGTATGTTATAGTGTTTTTATGTTTATACACCTTATACTCTACAGGATGTGCTTATCCGAATGTTTCAATTTGAGTAAAAGTGCAGTGACCCTCTTCTGGTAAAATGATAGGTCCATAAAATTAGAAGCTGGACAAGATGATGGGTTCAAATGATTTTGCATCTTCTTTGGGATTTGTTCTTAGGAGCCTCATTTGTGACACTTCTTTATAAAATTTAAATAAAATAAGTCTTTTTTATTTATAGTGTGTATTCCCTTACTTTACCTATTTCGATATAAGTTTAACACGTACACTTGTAGTTCTTAGTTGAAAATTGATTCTAAAACTATCTTTTCCTAAGTCATTACTAACTCGTATTAGCTTGTATACCACCTGTATGAAACTTTTAGTATCCTATTCACTTGTCTGTTAAATACACCTCTTCTTACATCATTCTTACTGTTGTTGGATAAGAAAGCGTTTTTAGTTGCATTGCTCCTTCCCCCCTTTCCGATTCATTTCAGTACCTAAGGTTAAGAGTTTTGCATCCGTTTAAACACAAAATCATGTTCACATTTTATTTAAAGCCATCTTCTTTTTTGTGTTATCGTTTGCTAGAAAAATTCAATAGGGTAAAAGTTGTTTGTGGGCTATATGTGTGGTGACATGCCTAATTAATGTGATTACTCTGTGGGAGAAGTTCTGTTTTGGTTGTTTCCTGATTCCTTCCAACTCTTTGTTGGTACCTTGAGTTTTAGTAATAGAATAAATAATCAACCTCTGCGCACATCAATTTTTTTTTAAAATTGCTCCTGTTTTCAATCACTATGTATGTGTGAAGTCGATTCATTTCTCTTGAAATTTTATATTTTGGACGACCACGAATTCCTTTCCATCTATTGATCTATCATACTATTTATTTGTGTGGCATTTGGTACTATGAACGCATATTAATCTCCCTTATCTCTTTCCTTGCATGTGAATCCGCTTGGAGTCCGGATGGACTCTTTCCCCTTGCATCTATTAATGGGTCACTGAGGCCCACCCTGTCTATCGATTCAGGCCCGAATAAAAGCCCAAAGTCGAGCATGTAGCATATGGATACGAGAAGTCGAAAGAAGAACAAATGGATTAAAGTCCTATCATTTAAAGAGGCTACGAGACCCCAAAGTCTCATTTATTATTTTGTTTATTTACTTATTGTCGTCTTCATTTATTTATTCATTTGTTTATTTATTTCCTTATTTACTCATTTGGGCCTAAAAGCCAAAGTTGTACTTAATACAGGAGAAGCGAGACTCGAGCTAAAGACTCGAAAACATAGAATTAGGACAGGTGGAAGACGGGCTGAAAGCCCAATATCTAGATTAGGACGGGGTTGTCGATTTAGGCCTAATGGCTCAAGTCCTTCTGCTTCTACCCTTTCCCTTTTACTTTTGCTAATTTGTTTTATGTGTGTTCTTGCGAACCTAGTTAAAATCCCTAACTAAGTCGCTAAAAACTGGTTTTGCATAAACCTTAAAAATATTTCCTAAACAAATTACTTTTTCCAACAAATCAATATTTTTCAAGGTTAATCAAAAGACGATTTTCAAAAAGTCCAGATAACCGCAAGTTAGCGGACGTTTTAGGTGCCTAACACCTTTCTAAAACGTTAATAGGAATCACTTACTCAAAATCTCTAACTTAAAATGATTTTTCTATTTTGTATCGTTTAAGTATTTTACTCAGGTTTCTTAATTCCTTTTCAAAATTAAGTGGCGACTCTCTTTCAAAAGTCATTTTTTTTGCAAAAACAGTGGCACGTCGACTTCGCATCGGGCCACTGTTTCCAACATCCAAACACATCTGTAACATTGTTCGAAAAATCCAAAACTTCCCTGAAACATCCTTTACATCCCTGAACATAAATTAACTCAAAAATCTACGAGTTGGGGTCGGGAAGATCAATTTGAAAATCCTAAAAGGTAAGAGCTCAAAATATGACTAAGTCTTTTAACAATTAGAAAAAGAAAATTTTCAAACTGTCAGTTCTCCACACATGCAACCAAGGGTGGTATTGAGTCGTGAATGCTACTGGGTGTTACATTACAACAAAGACAAAGATTTCTGCTTCAAGCGATTGCTCCTCATTTAGGGAACTGAGATTTTTCCATGAGTTTGTATAAACTTTATCACTTTGGCTAAACCCAACATAGGATTAATCGATGACATATAGAAACATATTTCCTCAGGACCAAGCATGCTGAGAGACATAGATTTGGATCACGAGCAACATAACATATGGCTTGAATACATGTAAGACTGGATTACTGAGAGACATAATTGCTTCTAATTTGGAGGTCAGATCATAAATATAAGTCCATAGAGAACTCGAACCATAGGCACAGGCATGACTTGAACGCATGACGTAGGACCTAGCAGAATAAGCTCTGAAATGAAAGTAGGAAGAGTATGCTTGAGTAGGAAAAGATTTATCATGACTCTTTCCCACAACTTGCCGCATTGAGAAAAATTCGGGATCTAACTTAATTCTTCATCTCCCCCTTAGATCAAAGTCACAATCTTGGACTTACGAACATATCCCCTTATCAAATTTATAGCCACAACTATCAACATAAAAGAGGAAACACCACATACTTAAACTCTAAACTGTCTCTGAAAAACTATACCCTGAAGGCCTTGCTTTTCTGTAAATGCTATTTTTAACTTCCTCTAGTGTAACGCCTCAATTTGCTGAACCGGAATGCTACACAGTGCTCATGACCCCGGAGGACCACAAGCTAACCCATGACTGATATCTGTACCTGTACACTGCATAATATGACATGAAATTATGGAAACATGCACTAAAAGGCCATAAGTTTCAATACTGAACATAACTAAATAGCATAACATATGTGTGGGGTAATAGAATACCCAAAACAAAATTAAAGTCTGAAACATGATAGTCTGCATCTAGTCTAAAAGCCTCTACTGTCTGAATAATCTGAATAAGGAGTTGATGGGACATGTCCCAACTAACTTCGTCTAATAAACTGACTAATGAGATAATAAAGAAATAATCATGTCCTCGAAGGATGAGGACTCACTTCTGACTCTGACTGCTGAAACTAGAATCTACTGCTGATCTGGAACTCGTTTCTCTGAACCATAGTGTAACATAAAAGAAAGCACCATAGCGCAAATGTGTCAGTACAATAGAATGTACTGAGTATACATATGAGGTAGGCTATATGCAAGGGTTTGCATGTATGAATAATGCTAACTAACTGTCTAATATGAACGTGAGAATACATATATGAATACGTGACTGTAACTGACACTGTGTATACATGATTACTGAATCTAAATACTGATAACATGACATGACTTTTAACTGATGTAACTGATAACATGAATAACTATATCTAAATATAACTGATAACATG
This sequence comes from Capsicum pubescens, assembly GCA_030864215.1. Classification (NCBI taxonomy): domain Eukaryota; kingdom Viridiplantae; phylum Streptophyta; class Magnoliopsida; order Solanales; family Solanaceae; genus Capsicum; species Capsicum pubescens. The sequence continues at coordinate 243,182,326 of CM061538.1, forward strand.
GATGACTGTATCTGACAGTCCTGAATCTGGTGGAACTATCTGAAGTTCGTACTATATTTGAGTTGACTGTATCTGACAGTCCTGAAATTTGAAGAACTATCTAAGTTCTATTACTGAAATTGATTGACTGTGGCTGATAGTCCTGATTCTATAACATGAAACTGTGGGAAGTAGTAGTTAACCGACATTCCCATGATACGCCATTATGGCTGAGTTGGGGTCCAATCTGTAACCCTAATTAGAAGGGTGTCAATACCGCGCCACCAGTAAGGACAAGCTGTGGGTGACCCTCATCTGATAGTGTCCCCTATACGAGAATGGTGGGGACTTTATCTGACAGTGCTTATCCACCTCATCAACCCTCATCGACAGTGTTGATGTCTCAACTTATGCTGGCTACATAGTTCTGGAATGCAAGGATGACTGCTAAGGATCACACCCTCATCTGATAGTGTGTGTCCCTATCCTTGGGTTCACTCGGTGCTAATTTCTACTCCCATCTGAATGAACATTGAACATGATTTACTAAACTGAACATGAGCTGAATTACTGGATTTCTTTGACTGGAAGAACACTACTGATATCTGACAACTGACTGAGTTCATGAGATCATTGAGATTTTTCCTGAGTCATAAGACTGTCTGAAGTCTAAGAGTTCATAGCTTGACTGAGAGTATTGTGAAAACATGACATGGCTCTAGGCACACAACTAATATTTTGGGTACAAGTACCCCCAGGACTCGATGGAAGAAAACTGATAAAACATGACTTACTTGAATACATAATAATCATCATAATACATTTACTGAAGCATTTCATCAAATATATGATAGGCATAAGTTTGTACATACATAGGGATTTCATGATATCATGCTAATTAGACCCTTTCCCTTCATCTAGGCATTCAATCAAACACATGGTAGGTATAGAATGTGTAAACAACATCATACAACCATTAACTGTCATGATTCAATTCCAATTTAATCATTCAAGGGTTTAGTCCTAGGATTTCATGAATCTATACCTATACTAATCAACTCGTATGTAATTTAACACTCATTCATGGAATACAATTCAATTACTCATTATCAACATGAACAAAAGTAGCCCAATCATGAGATTCATAAGAAAATCCATAACTTGAATTTAGAAAAGGGATTCTTGGTCTTCGTGGACGAAATGAGTCCATGAATGAACACTATGCATACCATAGTTCGTGATTTCGTGAAGATTGATGGTGAAACCTTTTTGAATTTGAATCCCCAATAGAAACCCTAGCTTGTTCTTGAGAGAAACTTGAGAGAAAATAGTATATTTTGGGTGAACAATGGCTAAATCATGTGTTATTGGGTTTAAATAGGGGTAGAAAATTGACCCTTTTAACCCTGGACGCGTCATTTAATTTCAGTAAAATTTTCCCAAACTGGGACCCTGGCGCGACGCGGAGTTATCGCGCCGTGTCACTGGAAATTGGGAAATTGAGGGATGGCGCGACGCAGAGCCGTCGTGTTTCCCCTTCCTTCGTGACCTGGAACCTTGGCGCGATGCGGGGGAAATCGTGCTGAGACACTGGAAAAAAGACAATTCTGAATTTGAGCGCTAACGCGACGCGCCATAATCGTAGACACCTACTGGAAATTTCCAAATGCCATTTTCTCTTGTGGCGCAACGCGCCACTGACTAATATGGCATTGTTTTACGACGGGAACTTGAAATAGTTATAACTTCTTACCCGGTTATCAGATTTAAGCAAATCATATGTCAATGGAAACCTTATTGAATTTCCCGCATGAAAAAAAGTTAAAATCTTGAAAATTCCTCATGGAATAATCATCATTCACTTTAGAAGCCAGTACTAGGCATTCTTGGGACGAAATTAGCTAGAAAAATTTGGGGTATTACAACTAGTCTCTATAGACATCACTCTACAACTCCCACTCTCATGAGCGTACACATCCATACTCTTTATCACAAAAGGGGTATTAGTATATACATGAGAACAAACTCCTCTCATTAATCTCTAATACAGAGACACTAAATTATTTTCTAGGACATCCCCTCTTAGGGACACAAATCGGAAGTTCCCCTAACCTCGAAGGTTATCATCTTACGTCTACCACTATCATGGGTATAGACACCCACACTTTTGAACACTTAACACTCTATCGTCAATTTATTAGAATACTCAGATTACACTTAAAATCACATAACTTGCAACTTAACAAAAATTTGTAAAACAATACCCAAGGCTCATATTGCCTATCTATTTTTTTCTTTCCTCAATTCAACTCTAACGAGCACCATACAATAACATTCCAGACTTCTCCATACTACAAGATTCAAGAATTAAATCTAGGTACACAAAGCACTTATACACATCACATCTTATCTAACGACATGCTACCTCGGGGTTCAACTTATTCCTATATACTTACGTTCTTATCCACTTAATGATTCAACCACAATTCATTATTTTATTTTTATTTTTTTAACACTAGTCCTCATGACCATGTACATATCGCAATTGTCCGCTTCTATTCTACAAGTCGCCAATCTAGGCTATTTCAAAAACTACACCAAACCAACTAATTCATTCCCACAAAGCATGCATTATCAATCTCAAGCTACCATTCTCATCACTACATTCCACATCTAAAGTTCAAGCCTATTGTCTATCATCAATTATATATCACATGTAAAGCATGCCACATATCCTACTAGTCCATCAAATTGGGAAACCAACCCAAATATTTTACTTCACTTAACAACTACCTACAACCACAACCCCTCCATGACATCACCATTACAACTCAACATCCACTACATACCTTCCCACATAAAGTACTAGTTTACAATACTAGAGAAAGAACAATCGGGGAGGGGGGGGGGGTAAATTCACTAACTAAGAATAGACGGTCTAAGTCTTATATTATAACCTATTACAATCTTATCAACATATTCCAATTTCTCACATCATAGTTATTTACCCATGCATACATCACAACTACCTTCGAAATTCCATATACCGCAATGTGTCTATACTTATAACTTATTAGCTATTTTAACCCTTTCTATTCACAGCCTATAAGGGATTCATAGAACAATCATCACCATCCACTCTAGTCTCCTTCCCTATTTTGTATAACTAATAATCGTAGCTAGCCACTTCCTTCACAGACTACCATATAATCTACAAATATTACTACAACATTAGTCACTTACTATAAAAAGGCAACCCATTCCTCAATCAAGGGTTATGCAAGTAAAACCAACTTCTTTATGCAAAAATCACCCCCACTCAAACTTCTAAAATTATAACTTCATACAACTAACTTATGGACTATCCTACTACCAATAGATTATGACACTTTAACATATACTAATACTCGGGTGGAAATACAGTTCCAACATTCTGCTACACATCATTACCCTTATGGAAGACATCTGCAATAAGAATTTTGAAAGAGGACTGAATAGACCTTGTACCTTAGGCTGGAGAGAACAATTCATCATAATAAAGGCATACACTCAAATCAATACACCTTGAAGCACTAATGGAATCCTCTCACGTCCTTGTGCTATCTCATAACTTTATGGATAACTTAATTAGAGAGAACCACATCGTTAGGAGGAGCTAGACTCTTAGACTTGTATCGCCTCGACAATAAGGAATGACCCGTGAAAATTAGAATGAGGAATGAATTTGAATAACTTTCTTATGGAAGACGATATAGCATGATCTAGAGTATGAAAGAATAAGATTAACTCCTAAATTCCCGGTAACCTCCATATAATAAGTGTGGTGCACAACACACCCATAAGCAAGACTCTACTAGACATGATTTTGCAGACACCCTGGGACTATGAACCATGCTTTGATATCAAGTTTTTCACGACCCGAGTAGGGGCCCTAGCCGTGACGGGCATCCCAAACCATAAAAGCCCGGGCGCCCTTCTATATCTGGTAATCATGCACAATATTCATATAATAAAGAAAAGATGCGAAAATATAAGTCAAGATGGAAACATGGTCACTATCTTTTTCTTTAACTGAACAAGACAAAAATAATGAGTTCATGAAACATTCAAAACACCTGACACTAGTCTGCGAAATCTCTAACAACTGAAAATGGCATTTGTCTGAAATCTGAGACAAGGCCCCAGTGGACCTAAACCAAAGTAAGTAGCAAATATCTGGAAAGAAACAGGTCTTCTGGAACAAAGAAGGCTAAACAACTTCACACTTCTGTATGATTAACTCTATGGCTTAGCAGGACCTCTAGACTGAGCCTCAGACCCTGAAATATAGAGGGTCGATGTAATTGTACTGGTACGCAGAGCAATCCAAAATAATGTATTTATATATATAAAATAGATGAGAGCAACTCATGAAACATCATGCATGATATAGTTTAAAAATACATGGGCAAATCATTGATAATCATAAAACATTCTTGTCAATGCAGTTCTATTCTTTGTATTACTTCTAAGTTAGGTGGTACACCCTATAATTCTATGACCTCACGGGCTATATGGAGTTCTCCCCAAGCCCCCAACCCAAGTTTGCCGCAAGAGTTGGAGTTTCTGATTCTGATATGCCAATGGGCACTAGGCCAACATATAATCCCTCTAGGGGACATAATAACCCGTATCGGCAAACCACGATTTCGGGCAATGAGTTTTCTGAACTCATGTCGTCTTCGGATAACCACCTAACATCTATTTATGCCCATTTTTAACCTTTTCTGAACATGCATAGTTCTAAGTACAAAATTTGAAAATCTACATTCTGTCTGTTCTGAATTACCATGGCATTATCTGTATTGGTATCGTCATACCAAGACTTGAAAGTCATATTTTTAATCCATAAAATATCATGTTACAGTCTCTTCTTTCAAAACATAATGTTTGGACCACCATAATTCAAACATTTCAAGAAGATTCATACTTCAAAACATTTGTCAAATTTTACAAAGAACCTCTCTTTTCAACATTTCGACAAACATGTGGTGGTCATGTATTTTTGCCAACCCATGCAATTATTTCATTATATATTTTCAATATGTAAAACCCCCTCTCTTCAATTCAAAACCATAATCAAGTCATAAATAATAAACAAGATATTTTTATCATGCTTCTCAAAATGCATTTGAAATAATCCATATCATATGAAAAGAATGGAAAATCATAGCAAGAGAGGGATTCTATATATTCATGCTCTCAGTTAAATATTCATACCCAATTTCATACATACATATATACGAGTACAAATAAATTTGGGGGAAAGGCCTCAAGACCAAAACAATAATATCATTAAAGAATTCATAATGCAAGATTGTATACATAATTCCAAAACCCTTCACAAATTCATGATCTCACAATGTTTAAATGGTATTGAAACAATTTTCTCATGCCCATGTAGTTTTAGAAAAACCCCACGTACCTTAGATTTCGTAGTTCGAGGAATAAAATTTGAATCGTAATCAGTTTTCTTGGAATTCTTGATCCTAGAGATGAGTTCTTAATCTTTGGGGGAAGGAGTTAGGGTTTTGATTTTGAGAGGAAGAGTGAATAATAGGCAATTTTGGCTTCTTGGGGCTGAAATTCTATGTTATAGACGAATTTTGGGTGAGGGGAAGTGACCAAAATGCCCCTAGACCCATTAGGAACTGAAATAATGCGTAAAACAACTTTAAATTTGCGTCAGGTTTTGTGTCAGGGCACAGTCAATGCGACACGTCAAGATCGCGTCGGCTTACTTTCTCACACGGAAAATGCCATAACTTTTTGCTCAGTTATCGGATTTTGGCCAAATTGATATCGTTGGAAAGATAATTCAATTATCTACAATTTGATAGGTCTTGATCTGCAAAGTTCTATATGTATCAAAATTTATACACGTTCAAAGTAGACCCTTGTAGAATCGAATATCCAATTTTGGATGAATGAGAGGTTCTTAGCTTAACTTTGCTCTAGGCCATTTCTATGAACATTTTTCACCTCATGATCACTTCATATACTAGGAGAAAGATCATAACACATGAATCTAAATATAAACCATAGAATTAGAGCTTACACACATTGGGACGATGATTTAATTTCTAACTCAAAAATACGGGGCGTTACACCGACGAAAACTCACAAAAATACCTCGTATTCTTCGACGCACAACAATACATTGAGCTACTTTAGTAGGTCTGCAAGTGAGCTACAATTGAAAATTTTAAAGTAATATTAACTTCTAAATTCATAATTATAAAAGTGTAAATAATGAAGTCAATTGTGAGAAAAATCTTGAATGTGAGATTTGATACTCTCTATATGTAAGTAGCTCTGTTTACCTATTTATGAGGAAGGATACCTGTTTTTGATGTAGTTATATAAATATATATGTATATATTTGACACATTCAATGAAGCAGCCAGTACGACAGACAAACTACTTGGGGCTTTGGACTGTAGGTGATAATTTTTTTTTAAAATGAGGCATGAGTGACACAATTCTTAATAATTGAGTGGAGGTGATAATTAATTTATTAAGTATTAAGTAAGTAAGATAAGTTTGAAAAGAACCCACAAGTTTTTTAATTTACACTTTGATCAAATGTAAAACCTAATATAACTAGAAACGGAGGAAAAAAAGGCACATTTCTCTATCTTCTCATTTATTGGACTTTTCTCTCTGTTCGTAATTTTTGTTGTTCATTGTTTTTGTTGCTTTATTCATCATCTACTTCATTATCATCATCTTGTTCTTCATCATCATCTTTTCTTGTTCAACATCATCATCTTCTTGTTGTTGAACATTGTTGTTGTTACCGCTACTGTTGCTACTTGATCAATTTTTTTTAGGATAAATTTTATTCGTATATCACTTGGGCATTACTTATCAGGTGATTTTAGTAAGTAAAATTATAATTTTTAGTTGAATTTCTCATCTGGGTGTATCTGCTACTGATATTTTTTCAACAATGGATAAAATATATAACGTGAATCTAACAGATGAGTAATCTGTTGCACAGATGAGTAATCTATTACACAGATGAGTAATCTATTACATAGATGAGTAATCCGTTACACAGCTAAGTAATTTGTTGCACAAATGAGTAATCTGTTGCAACATATATGACTAATCTGTTGCAACATATATAACTAATCTGTTGCAACAGATGACTCATCTGTTGCAACATATATGACTAATTTGTTGCAACAAATTACTCATCTGTTGGATTCATATTATAGTGTTGTAACATGAATTCAACATATGGGTCATCTTTTGCAACATATTAGTCATATGCTGCAATAAATTAATCACTTGTTGCAACAAATAACTCATATGTTGGATTCATATTACAGGTTTTATCCATTATAGTAGTAGCAGATATACCAAATAAAAAATTCAACAAAAATCATAATTATACTTACAAAATCACTTATGCAGTAATGTTCAAGTGATATACGAATAAAATTTGACCTAAAAAATTTCCAAAAATTTCAACAGGGGCACAATGAATAAGTGAAGCACATGAAAAATTTCATGAAACAAGTAAAGAAGACAAAAATAGTATATCATACATCAAATGCAAAAGGATTAATAGGACAAATGTTTGAGTTCTCCTAAAAATGTTTAAGTTCCCTAGTATTTTAATTGCTTTCTAATGGATGACCTATCTGTTATAACAAATTTTCTATCTATTTGATAATTTCCAACAGATTAATCATCTCTTGCGACATGTTAGTTATCTGTTGATTCAAATTAAGTAATTATTAGTAATAACTAAATTGATTTACCTAAAATTAAAGACAAGTCTTTAAGACAATGGGACAAACATTTGAGTTCTCCTAAAAATGTTTAAGTTACCTAGTATTTTAGTTATTTTCCAATAGATGACCTATTTGTTGGAACAAGTTAGTCATCTATTGCAACAAACGCTTATAACAGGTTAGTCATTTGTTGATTCAAATTAAGCAATTATTAATAATAATTAAATTAATTTAATTAAAATTGAAGACAAGACATTAGACAAGGGAAAAATGTTTGAGTTCTCCTAAAAACGTTTGAGCTTTAGTATTTTAAATTATTTTTCAACACATATTTTGTCTATTTAATAATTTCCAATAGATGAGTCATATGTTGCAACAACTTAGTCATCTGCTGCAACAGATGTCTATATCAGTTTGACAATTTTCAATAGATGAATTAGTTGTTGCAACAAGTAAGTCATCTGTTACAAAAGATGTCTATATCTGTTTGGTCATTTTCAATAGATGTTTTAATTTGTTTGGACATTTCCAACATATTACCCATCTGTTGTAACATGTTAGTCATCTATTGATTCAGATTAAGCAATTATTAGTAATAACTAATTTGATTACTAAAATAAAATTTAAATTAATAAGTTCAATTACAGTTTCAACTAATCTCATGGTAATTATATGATCAACTAAGTATGTTCGTCCTGAGTAGAGTGATCAGTTGATCAATTTTATTTGAAATGATTCAAACTAAGTCATCATTAGAAATAACTATACTGATTTAACTAAAATTAAAGATGAATTAGTAAGTTCAATTACGATTTCAATTAATCTCATAGTAATTACATGATCAATTAAGTGTTTCGTACTAAGTAGAATGATTCATTGACCAATTTTATTTGAAATAATTCAAATTAAATCATTATTAGAAATAACTATATTGATTTAACTAAAATTAAAGATGAATTAGTAAGTTCAATTACGATTTCAATTAATCTCATAGTAATTACATGATCAATTAAGTGTTTCATCCGTAGCAGAATAATTAATTGACCAATTCTATTTGAAATGATTCAAATTAAGTCATTATTAGTAATAATTATATTGATTTAACTAAAATTAAACAAGAATTGATGAGTTCACTTACAATTTTAATTAATCTCATAGTAATTACATGATTAACTAAGTGTATTCGTCCCGAGTAGAGTGATCAATCAACCAATTTTATTTGAAATAATTCAAATTAAGTCATTATTAGTAATAACTAAATTGATTTAACTAAAATTAAAGATAAACTTAAAATTTCGATCAATCTCATAGTAATTAAATGATCAACTAAGTGTATTTGTCATGAGTAGAGTGATCAATTGACCAATTTTATTTGAAATGAATCAAATTAGGCCATTATTCATAATAACTAAATTGATATAACTAAAATTAAAGATGAATTGATAAGTTCACTTGCAATTTCAATTAATCTCATAGTAATTACATGATCAATTATGTGTATTCATCTCGAGGAGAGTCGACCAATTTATTTGAAATGATTCAAATTAAGTCATTATTAGTAATAACTACATTGATTTTAACTAAATTAAAGATGAAGTGATAAGTCAACTTACAATTTCAATTAATATATTCGTCTTTAATAGAATGATCAATTGATAAATTTTATTTGAAATGATTCAAATTAAACAATTATTAGTAATAACTAAATTGATTTAACAAAAATTAAAGACAAGACCTTAGACAAGGGGACAAACATTTGAGTTCTCTTAAAAACATTTGAGCTTTAGTATTTTAAATTACTTTCTAACATATATCCTATATGTTTGATAATTTTCAACTGATGAGTCATATATTGCAACAACTTAGTCATCTGTTGCAACAGATGTTTATAATTGTTTGATAATTATCAATAGATGAGTCATTTATTGCAACAGGTTAGTCATCTGTTGCAACATGTGTTTATATTTGTATGGTTATTTTCAACAGATGTCTTTATCTGTTTGGTCATTTCCAACAGATGTCTTTATCTGTTTGGTCATTTTCAACAGATTACTCATCTTTTGCAACATGTTAGTCATCTATTGATTCATATTAAGCCATTATATTAGTAATAATTAAATTAATTTAACTAGAATTAAACATTAATTAATAAGTTCAATTACAATTTCAATTAATCTCATGGTAATTACGTGATCAACTAAGTGTGTTCGTCCTGAGTAGAGTGATCAATTGACCAATTTTATTTGAAATGATTCAAACCAAGCCATAATTAGAAATAACTATATTGATTTAACTAAAATTAAAGATGAATTAGTAAGTTCACTTACAATTTTAATTAATTTTATAGTAATTACACGATCAACTAAGTGTTTAGTCTTAAGTAGAATGATCAATTGACTAATTTTAGTTGAAATAATTAAAATTAAGCAATTATTAGTAATAATTAAATTGATTTAACTAAAATTAAAGATGAATTGATAATTTTAATTATGATTTCAATAAATTTCATAGTAGTTACATGATCATCTAAGTATATTCGTCTTGAGTAAAGTGTTAATTGACCAATTTTATTTGAAATGATTCAAATTAAGACATTATTAGTAATAACTACATTGATTTAACTAAAATTAATGATGAATTGATAAGTTCAATTACGATTTTAATTATTCTCATATTAGTTAAACGATCATCTTAGTGTGTTCGTTCTGAGTAGAGTGATCAATTGACTAATTTTATTTGAAATGATTCAAATTAAGCCATTATTAGTAATAGCTAAATTGATTTAATAATTACAATTACAATTAATCTCATAGTAATTACATGATCATTTAAGTGTATAACTTATTGCAACAGATTTAACCTGTTGCAATAGATGAGTCATCTGTTGAAAATTATCAAACAAATATACACATATGTTGCAACAGATTGGTCATCTGTTGTAACAAATGTCTTTATCTTATAGTCATTTCCAACATATGACCAACCTATTGTAACATAAGACTTTATCTATTTATCATTTCCAGTAGATTACTAATCTGTTGCAATAGATGTCTTTATCTGTTTGGTCATTTTCAACAGATTACTCATCTTTTATAACATGTTAGTGATCTATTGATTCATATTAAGTTATTAAATTAGTAATAACTAAATTGATTTAACTAGAATCAAACATGAATTAATAAGTTCAATTACAGTTTCAATTAATCTCATGGTAATTACATGATCAACTAAGTGTGTTCGTCCTTAGTAGTGTGATCAATTGACCAATTTTATTTGAAATTATTCAAACCAAGCCATAATTACAAATAACTATATTGATTTAACTAAAATTAAATATGAATTAGTAAGTTCACTTACAATTTCAATTAATTTTATAGTAATTACATGATCAACTAAGTGTTTAGTCTTAAGTAGAATAATCAATTGACCAATTTTATTTGAAATAATTAAAATTAAAAAATTATTAGTAATAACTATTGATTTAACTAAAATTAAAGATGAATTGATAATTTTAATTACGATTTCAATTAATCTCATAGTAATTACATGATCATCTAAGTATATTCGTCTTGAGTAAATTGTTAATTGACCAATTTTATTTGAAATGATACAAATTAAGACATTACTAGTAATAACTACATTGATTTAACAAAAATTAAAGATGAATTGAAAAGTTGAATTACGATTTCAATTATTCTCATATTAATTACACGATCATCTTTGTGTGTTCATTCTTTGTAGAGTGATCAATTGACTAGTTTTATTTGAAATGATTCAAATTAAGCCATTATTAGTATTAGCTAAATTAATTTAATAATTATAATTTTAATTAATCTCATAGTAAATACATGATCATTTAAGTGTATAACCTATTGCAACAGATTTAACCTGTTGCAACAGATGAGTCATCTGTTGAAAATTATCAAAAAGATATACACATATGTTGCAACAGATTGGTCATCTGTTGTAACAAATGTTTTTATCTGTTTGTCATTTCCAACAGATTACTAATCTGTTGCAATAAATGACTAATTTGTTGCAACAGATGTCTTTATCTGTTTGGTCATTTTCAATAGATTACTCATCTTTTAATACATGTTAGTCATCTATAGATTCATATTAAGCCATTATATTAGTAATAACTAAATTGATTTAACTAGAATTAAACATGAATTAATAAGTTCAATTACAGTTTCAATTAATCTCATGGTAATTACATGATCAACTAAGTTTGTTCGTCCTGAGTAGAGTGATCAATTGACTAATTTTATTTGAAATGATTCAAACCAAGCAATAATTATAAATAACTATATTGATTTAACTAAAATTAAAGATGAATTAGTAAGTTCACTTACAATTTCAATTAATTTTATAGTAATTACATGATCAACTAAGTGTTTAGTCTTAAGTAGACTGATCAATTGACCAATTTTATTTGAAATAATTAAAATTAAGCAATTATTAGTAATAACTAAATTGATTTAACTAAAATTAAAGATAAATTGATAATTTTAATTACGATTTGAATTAATGTCATAGTAATTACATGATCATCTAAGTATATTCGTCTTGAGTAAAGTGTTAATTGACCAATTTTATTTAAAATAATTCAAATTAATACTTTACTAGTAATAACTATATTGATTTAGCTAAAATTAAAGATGAATTGATAAGTTTAATTACGATTTCAATTATTCTCATATTAATTACACGATCATCTTAGTGTGTTCATCCTGAGTAGAGTGATCAATTGAGTAATTTTATTTGAAATAATTCAAATTAAGCCATTATTAGTAATAGCTAAATTGATTTAATAATTACAATTTTAATTAATCTCATAGTAATTACATAATCATTTAAGTGTATAACCTATTGCAACAGATTTAACCTGTTGCAACAGATAAGTAATCTGTTGAAAATTATCAAACAAATATACGCATATGTTGCAATAGATTGGTCATCTGTTGTAACAAATATCTTTATCTATTGGTCATTTCCAACAGATGACCAATCTGTTGCAACATATGCCTTATCTATTGGTTATTTCCAATAGGTTACTAATCTGTTGCAATAGATGACTAATCTGTTGCAACAAATATCTTTATTTGTTTGGTCATTTTCAACATATTACTAATTTGTTGCGACAGACGATCTATCTGTTGCAATAGATATCTTTATCTACTTGGTCATTTCTAATAGATTACTCATCTGTTGCAACAGATGGGCCATCTGTTATCAATCTATCTTTAATTTTTTTGTAATAGTAAATAAGCTTCTGTTGTTATTTAATTTTAGTCTATGACCTTGCTCTCAACCAAAAATATTCTTTCTTGTAATTGATTCTTTCCACTCTCGAACACCCAAAAACCTACACCTCACAACATTTTTTTTAAAAATAGGCAGAATGAAAAAAAATAAGAATAAACTTTGTCAATCAAATATAGATTTTCTCATTCATTACATAAAAAATATTTACAACATTAGTTAGATCCGATAAAATAATCCACATATGATAAAAAAATATATAACCTAATTATTATTATTATTATTGTCAATCAGAAATCCATTGGGCAGTAGACCCCTCAGCCTTCGAATCCCATGAAGTACCCTTTCTCTCGCGGCGCCCAATCACCAAACAAGCATATTCAAATCACCAAACAAGCATATTCAAATGAACTGACAGCCAGAATTGGTGTTTTCGGCGAGAATTAAACCAGAATCGAGGTCGGGAACAATGTCTTGACGCGGGTTTAGATGGAATAAAGGGCTGGACGTCGTGTTTTAGATGGAATAAAGGGCTCCGGTGAGCTCGGTATTGATTACAAATGGGAGAAAAGCAGATGGATGTAGCATTTTTCGATGATATCTCATCGGAAGCGTCTCTCTCGCCCTTCCTCACTTCCTCTCTCGCTCAAACTATTGCCTCTCTCCGATCTCTCACTCTCTTCTCGCCACCTCTGTCTCAATATCCCTTGATTTCTCCCTTAATTTCAGCTCCCTTTCTCTCGAATTTCTTCTCTCCATCCACTTTCCAATCTCAGATCTGTACCTCTCTTTATTTCTCTCTTATCCTCACTATGTGTGTGTGTGGTGTCATGTGTATGGCGGTGGTGAGTGATGTGTAAATAAGATGGATTTTTGCCAATTTTTGTGAGTGGTATCGTGTTAGAGAAAAAATAGAAGCTCCTGGTTTGTTGATGGTGCCTGTATTGTATGTTTTTGTTCCTCTTAAATCCAAAAGAGAGCACAAAATGGCCTCAACTTTGTACAGCTGTCCGTTTTTATTTTTCTTTGTGGTCAAGAAATGTGAGGAGGAGGGTCACGTTGATGGGGTAGTGGGGTGGTGAGGTGTCCACTTTTAATTGGGGAGGTTGTTAAAACAAAGATAAAATTTGTTAAGGGTTGTTATTTTTGTCATTTTGTGTAGGGATAATTACATGGGGTAGGGCGCGTGGTAAGACGGGGATAAAAATGTGTAACTTGGGTCTTCAGGAGGGACAAAATTAGGTGTCTACATCATGCCCCCTTTGAATGTAAACACGAAGTGTTTTCAGACAAAGTAGTAGACAACGAGATAGAATTTTGACCCGACCATTATTCCAAGGAAGGAACAGCAGGAAGAAGGACAACCAAGTCCTAACATAGGACAACCTACCTACCCAAGTTATGGAGGAATCAAGTGACCGGTATTTCAAAAGATTTGAAAGAGAAGGACTATTCCGAGTTGGAGAGTCGAGTGAGGTTCCATCGAGGTTCCTCTCCACAGCTCTGTCATTACATCAAAATGAAAATTATGAGTTAAAAAAATAAATGAAATTACAAAAATCCTATCTATGCATCTTCTTTTGGACTCATGACTTGAGTTTCATCACCCTATTCTTCAGGCGGGCTCTTGATTTGCAATTTCTTCAACTTGTTGCTTGGATTTCAATTGCTTCACTTTGTTGCTTGTCTTTTCAATTTTTTCACCTTGTTCTTGATTTTCCATTTATCCGCCCTGTTCTTCAGGCGGGCTCCTGGCTTACTATTTCATCACCCTATTCTTCAGGAGGGTTCCTGACTTGCCATTTCATCACCCCTGTTCTTCAGGCGAGCTCCTGACTTTCTATCTTATCACCCTATTTTTCAGGCGGGCTCCAGAAATCATATCGAAACTAAAAAGAAAATTATCCCAAACAAAGATTATCATAAAGAGAAATTTCGTTTGCCAGAAAAGTAAAGTTCTAAAACCAAGAATTAAATTTTCCCCCAGTTTATCATCAAAGGATTTTTGTGAAAGTCACATCATTATAGGAATCAAGGAAAATGACTCGACTAAAAGGTACGTCTTATAGGAATCAAGGGAATGACTCGACTAAAAGGTACGTTTTATAGGGATCAAAGGGGATGACTCGAATAAAAGGTACATCTTATAGGAATCAAATGGGATGACTCGACTAAAAGGTACGTCTTATAGGAATTAAAGGGAATGACTTGAGTAAAAGGTACGTCTTATAGGAATCAAAGGGAATGACTCGACTAAAAGGTACGTCTTATAAGAATCAAGAAAAATGACTCGACTAAAAGGTACGTCTTCTAGGAATCAAAGGAATGACTCGACTAAAAGGTACGTCTTCTAGGGGTTAAAGGGAATGACTCGACTAAAAGGTACGTCTTATAGGAATCAAGGGAGATGACTCGACTAAAAGGTACGTCTTCTAGGGGTTAAAGGGAATGACTCGACTAAAAGGTACGTCTTATAGGAATCAAGGGAGATGACTCGACTAAAAGGTACATCTTATAGGAATCAATGGAGATGACTCGACTAAAAGGTACGTCTTATAGGAATCAACGGGATGATTCTACTAAAAGGTACATATTCTAGGGGTAAAAGGGAATAACTCGACTAAAAGGTACGTCTTATAGGAATCAAGGGGGATGACTCGACTAAAAGGTACGTCTTATAGGAATCAAGGGGGATGACTCGACTAAAAGGTACGTCTTATAGGAATCAAGGGGGATGACTTGACTAAAAGGTACGTCTTATAGGAATCAAGGTAGATGACTCAACTAAAAGGTACGTCTTCTAGGGGTCAAGGGAAATGATTCGACTAAAAGGTATGTATTATAAGAATCAAAGGAATGAATCGACTAAAAGGTAAGTCTTATAGGAATCAATGGGATGACTCGACTAAAAGGTATGTCTTATAGGAATCAAGGTAAATGACTCGATTAAAAGGTACATCTTATGGGAATCAAAGGGTATGACTCAACTGAAAGGTACGTCTTATAGGAATCAAGGGGATGACTCGATTAAAAGGTACGTCTTCTAGAGGTCAACAAAAATGATTAGACTAAAAGGTACGTCTTATAGGAATAAAAGGGAATGACTCAACTAAAATGTACATCTTATAGGAATCAAAGTAAAAGACTTGACTAAAAGGTACGTCTTATAGGAATCAAAGGGAATGACTCAACTAAAAGGTACGTCTTATAGGAACCAAGAGGAATGAATCGACTAAAAGGTACGTCTTATAGGAACAATCAACACTAATGATTATTCCACGCATTTTGGATTAAATAGCTTGATTTTTTTATCCAAACTTTCTACCCATTGTTGTTGAGTTAATTGACTTGAAACTGAGTTGCTTCTATTTCATTTAAGACCCCATTTGGCTAGTGGCGCCTTGAGGGTTTTTTCCCACAAGCTTCTATCATTTTCTTTTCCTCAGCTCACCATTGCCTTATGGTGTCTGTAAGGGTTTTCCACTAATGAGACTTTCTTATCTTTGTTTCCCTTAACTCACAGTCGTCTTACGGTGCCCGTGAGAGTTTTCACTGATAAGACTCTTTCATTTTTCTCTCTCTCAACTTACTATCATCTTATAGTGCCTGTGAGGGTTTTCACTAATAAGACTCTTATTTTTATTTCTCTCCTGATTTTTTATGTTGAGGAAGACAAGCAGTTACCAAAATGCGTCACCATATGCATTGCATGCTTAGCCTTAACATTCTCAAAAATTGATTTGAAGGTATTTCTTTGGTTGTAGCTTGGCTTTTGGATAAGGTTAGAAAGACAGGATGACATGAGGACCAAACGACACTTGAAGTGGGGTAGGACTTACAACTTTTGGAATCGACTCAAATAATGAGGATTAACTCAATGCCCCCAGTTTCTTTTGACTGGGTAATTCTAAATTATTTATTTGGTTGGACTGAGCTCGGAGTAGGGCAGCCTACGTATCTCACCCCTGAGAGAGGAGAATCAGGTCATGCGTAGTTCTGACAACTTGTTATTTTTTGCTTGATTCAGACTTGTTTTTTTTTCTTTTGTTGACTTTTTTTTTCTTTGGGACTTTTCTGACTTTATTTTTCTTGACACTTTTTTTTTCTTTTTGGACACATTTTTCTCTCATTTCTTTTTGAAACTTTCTGACTCTATTGTTTTGCTCGACATTTTTCTTTTGAGCTTTGATGACTCTATCTTGATTCCAAAAGAGGGGTATGAAAGAAAATAGGACTAAAGCTCAAATGGGGTAAACAAAGGATGACACGATGTTTGGATAGCAGAATGAAATGCCTTTATCATATCAATCCTTGAAAATTCAAGTACATATCATGCAATATGAAAGTGAGAGATGAAGATTATTTGTGATATTTTTACATCACTAATTTTAACTCAGACTGTGCGTCGCTACTTCTTCTGCAAACTCCATCTTTGTTGTACATTCTTCATGCTTTCGTGGAGCTAATTTTTCTATTCCTTTTGATGTAGGATCACACATCCACTATTTGACCTAATTGAGACATGTCTTTCAAATGCTGATCAAGTTATTCTCGTGATTCTCAAAATAATTACCTTAATTTTCAAAGAAGGATTCAACTTGATCACCAAATGCCCCAGCACTCTATCTATTTTCTTAGACGCTCTTTTTTCTAAATTTAACCTTTTGATTCAATGCGCATGCTTAAACTGGATTTTAAGATCTGACTAAAAGTTCACTAGCATGTCATATCACTAGAGTCAACAAAAAATATACTATGTAAAGAAAACAAACAAACAAAATATATTTAAAACACAAAGGAAAAGGGGACACTCGATTTAATTAAAATGAAAGATAGAAGGGTTTGAACATAACGTCAAAGGGACAAAACAAGATAGATCCCGAACTACAACCCTGTAATCATTCGGATAACAGAAAATAAAACAAAATAAACTACCAAACCTCTTTCTAGTAGGGAGAGGGTGACTTCTCAATTGCTCAGCCTGACAACTTAGCCACTGGATTGCATATTAGCATGACTAGAGTTTCCCTTACTATCAATGTTCTGCACCACAAATGATCCATCTTGAATCATCTTTTCAATTTCTCTTTTCAAATCTCAACAATCTTCAATACTATGACCCTGAGCATCAAAATGATACGCACATCGTGCGTTAGGATCAAAATTTCTCGAACGTCGATTAAGGATGTGCCTAAGGAGAGGAGTGATCATGCCCTCTTGTACCAATCTATGAAATAAACTGGCATATGACTCTCCAATTTCTGTGAAGCTATCTCTCGACTTCTGCCTCATTTCATTATTTGGCTTGGATAACAAATCTGGCCTAGAAGGGCTTTGGTATGTTTGTGGATTTAGAGGATAACTCTAGGGAATTGGGGTATGCCATTTTGGGTAAGATGGGGGTCGAACATGTGGTTGTCCATTATACACTGGATATGGATGTGGAGGAATGGATTTTGGGAGCGATTATGTGAAGCTTGGGCATGAACTTGGGTTTGAGCCTGAGAGTGACGACGACAAGGTCTTCTTGACCTTCCTTGCTATCCAACTACAATAGCAAATGCATCTTCCTCATTATTTTTCTCCCCAACACTTCCTGAACCCTTTTGAATTGCTTGAGTAGTCGCTTTCAATGTTGCAAAACTTATAATGCGACCAGTCTTAATTCCCTCTTCTATCATCTCCCCCATTTTAAGGACCACAATAAATGACTTGCCTAATGCAGGTAACAAGTGTTGATAATATGTTTCATCCTACGCTTGAATAAAAACCTCCACTATTTTGCTTTCTTTCATTGGCGGTTTTACTCTAGTAGCTTGTTCGCGCCATCTGATCGCATACTCCCTGAAACTCCCAGTATTCTTCTTTTTTATACTAGTTAGGGATTTTTCGTCAGGGATCAACTCCACATTGTATTGAAATTGTTGTACAAATCCATTAGCTAGCTCATCCCAACTAATCCACTTGTCAATGTCTTGGTCAACAAACCATTCTGAACTAGGCCTGAAAGACTCTCCCCGTAATAAGCCATGAGTAGTTCTTCCTTCCCTCCAGCGCCCCTTAATTGGTTACAATAATGCCTCAAATACGCCACTGGGTCCCCATGTCCGTCATACATCTCAATGTTTGACATTTTAAAGCCAGGAGGGAGGTTGACACCTGGAAACATGCATAAGTCCTTATATGAGACACTTTTGTAACCCCCAAGCCCTTGCAAGTTCTTCATAGCCAGTTCCAAAATTCTCAATTTTCTGGTCATTTCCTTTTTTTCTTCTGTCATAACAGGCTTCTTAGTGTTAGAAGGAAATTCAGGCGGGTGAGTGTCACAGTAAAGACCAGTCAACTTGAATGTAGGCTCAGAAGTGTAACGCTGATCACCAATAATATTCAATGCAGGATCTCTTGTAGAGTAGGGAGGCACAACTTGTGGATGAACATCAAAAGTAGGAGCTTCGGGTAATGGTGGTGCCGTAAAAGCATGAACAGTAGGTGGAGCCGAGTATGTAGTAGTCTTGGATTGGGGAGTGAGAAAATGAACATTGAAAGTGGTTGGATATTGTTGCCCCGAAGTCGATCCTGATGCATGTTGTGCCATATTAACAAAAATGGAAAATTATGCACGTGACATGGGAGGCAAGCTAGAAAGATATTCCAGATTATCAGTGGGAACTGGAGGAGGCGGCAACCCATTAGCCCAAGCTCGATACATTTCTGTCATTTGCTGCCTTAATTTTTGAATCTCTTCATTAGCTCCTAAATTCTCATTTCCCAAACTCCCTATCTGATTAGTGACAACAAACTCGGTATCCTTGCTGGCCATAACCTTCTCTGTGACTTGGTGCAATATGGAGGACCAGCCAAAATGCCACAAATCAACCACCTCAAACTAACTGAACAAGAGATAGCAAATGCGTTAGAGTTCAACACTTTCTCAAAATCTCTCTTTTTTTCTTTTGAAAAGGTCACCGAACCCATGAAGGGCGCCTACGTATCTCACCCTCGAGAGAGGAGAACCAGGTGTGCGTAGTTCATGAAGTCTTGCCAAAATGGCCAAATAAACTCTTTTTCTTTTTATTTTTTGAAATTTTAAGAAGAAAAGAAAAATGACAAATAGTCAAAAGAACAGACGAAAATCTTTGTGAAATTTTCAGCTTTAATAACCTGTACAAAATGAAACCTATGATTACCGAAAAAACTCTTTTTTTGGGTTTTCAATTATGCATTTCATACGAAAATGAAACTTGAACCTATTAAAGGAAAAATCTTTTTGTAGTTTTCTTTTATTGATGCATATGCCACCTACTCTAAATGAAGAGTGAAATTTTTTTTTTTCTTTTTTTTTTGAAATAAGATCCCCTAACCAACAATAGGCTGCCTACATATCTCACTCCCGAGAGAGGAGAATCAGGGGTGTGTAGTTTGTCCAGATTTGACACTTAAGGATTAAATAACAAACTGAAACTTAACTTGAGCGACATGATTACAGACAGAGGATGAAATAAAAATCTTTTTTGGGGTTTTAATCAGACATTTCGCATAAAACTGACACCAACAACTATGAAAGATTTTTTTTTTTGTATTTTCATTATAAAATATACAAAACTTCTACCATATTTTTTTTGAATTTTCCTTTTATAAAATGCTCTTATTGAAATTTGTTTTTTGAAGTTTTCGAATTATGAACACTTACTAAAGAAACAAAAGGAAAATCTTTTTGATGATTTTTCTTTTTTTGAGAAAAAGAGTGCAAAAGGTAAAACTCTTTTTGATTTTTTGATTGTGAAAAAAAAAGTTATAAAGAACTCAAAAAAAACTACAAAACTCTTTTTTGACCCACTTATCTTTTTTTTTCCCCCAACAAATCTTGCTTGGACACCTTACTTCTAACACATGCTTTTACCCAAATCAGTCTGTCAAATGACCCCGTTATCCTCAAGATACAACATTTAGCACGTAGGGATGCCTCAGAGGTGAGTTTCCTACAAAGAACCAAGTGGGTCCCGCTAGGTCTCAATATGATGCAGATAAGCATGACCTAAAGGCAGACCTACGCTGGGGTTCACTAACAAGGCTGTTCCGGGGAGCGTATGGTCGATAGTGGCTGCTTTAGCTTTCCACCCACTCCATACCATCCAACGGCTCCCCCTCCTAAGATAAGGGTGAATTAACTAGAGGTCGTGTACACAGCGTGCACTACGGACTTGTTGCAGAAAAAATGACTCGGGTTATGCACATGATGCCAGATATAAAGCGGTAACACATAAGATAAAAACTATAAACAAAGAGCACGCAGGAACTCAACAATGAAAAAAAACAATAACACAAAACAACACAAACAACGTCTATACATCTATAATGCCAAACTAAGCCGATACAACTGCAAAAAATAAGCTCGAATTCTGAAATGATTCCCCAGCAGAGTCGCCAGAGCTGTCAAACCCCTTTTTCGACCCAAAAAGATTGATTTTATGTTTGAAAGGATTTTATTATTCAAGTGACAAAATGATTAAAAGTTGTTTCGAAAAGGACCTTTTGCATTCAAAACTCAGAGTCTCCACTTGTCATAATCTGCTGTGCCAAGTCACCTTTGGAAATCCTTTTTAAAACGGTTTTGACTCTATAACTGATCCGCGAACAGAGATTCCGGCTAAGGAATTTTGTTGACCGAGGGGAAGGTGTTAGGCACCCCTCGATCTAGTGGTTTGACCACGATCGCTTGGTAGAGTGTATCGGCTAACTTTGACATTATAAGTGTATAAACCACACAAAAGCACATGAAAGTCAAACAAACAAACAAAACAAAATGAATCAAAAAAAGTAGTGTCCAGTCCAATTTATACATTCCAAATAAAAAAATGCGAAAATAAATCCTATTCTAAATTAATTCTAGACTAATGCTCTACCCGACGCCTCGGGCCTTCATCACGAACGTCCTCCGGATACAAGATACCTCGGGGCATTCTCCGGTGAATAAATATATACAGATACTTTGGGGAATTCCCCGGCCAAATTGTACAATTGATCCAAAAATAATAAAACAGAACCATTCAACACACATTTTAAATATTCATTAATCAAACATTCTTAAATGTGCCTCCCCCCTATCTTTTTCCTAACCATTATCGACTTAAACCATGAGACTATCGAATTTAAACAAAGTTGATGCTCCCGAATCAAGGAACCATCGCTGAACCAACATAAATCAACGTTTGTTTTTGACAATTTTTGATTTTTTCCCCAAAATCCAACTTTACCCCAAATCAACTACGTGATGAACATACTTCACACCAGGATTAACAATCAGATAACGATGAGTAAAATTACTTCAACCAAATTCAACCAAAAATCACATCATTCAAAAATATTCACAAAAAAGAGAGATAAGAGATATAGAATTGGACCTTCGAATATTACGTTGATAACACTGTCTAAGAAAACCAAATCAGAAAACCTGAATAGAGAATCTCAATAGCGACAAAAATCCACACTCGGTATAGAGAAATAGAAACCCAAAATTGAAGTCGAAGAATCGGAAGGGATAACCAAACACCTAATTTCGACCTTTTTGGAGAGAATTGAACCGGATTCAATCACCAAACAAGCATATTCAAATGAACTGAAAACCAGAATTGGTGTTTCCGATGAGAATTAAACCATAATCGAGGTCGGGAACAATGGCTTGACGTGGATTTGGATGGAATAAAGGGCTGAACGTCGTGTTTTCACTACACCAGAGCTCCGGTGAGCTCGGTATTGATGAAAAATAGGAGAAAAGCAGATGGCTGTAGCATTTTTCGATGATATCTCATTGGAAACGTATCTCTCTCCCTTTCTCTCTTCCTCTCTCGCTCAAACTATTGCCTCTCTCCGATCTCTCACTCTCTTCTCACCACCTCTGTCTCAATATCCCTCGATTTCATCTCTCTCTTTCTCGAATTTCTTCTCTCCATCAACTTTACGATCTCAGATATGTACCTCTTTCTATTTCTCTCTTATCCTCACTATATGTGTGTGTGGTGTCATGTGTATGGAAGTGGTGAGTGATGTGTGAAGAGGATGGATTTTTGCCAATTTTTGTGAGTGGTATCGTGTTGGAGAAAAAATAGAAGCTCCTGGTTTGTTGATGGTGCCTGTATTGTATGTTTTTTTCCTCTCAAATCCAAAAAAGAGCAAAAAATGGCCTCAACTTTGTACAACAGTCCGTTTTTCTTTTTCTTTGTGGTCAAGAAATGTGAGGAGGAGGGGTCACGTGGATGGGGTAGTGGGTGGTGAGGTGTCCTCTTTTAATTTGGGAGGTTGTTAGAACAAAGATAAAATTTGTTAAGGGTTGTTATTTTTGTCATTTTATGTAGGGATAATTACATGGGGTAGGGTGCGTGGTAAGACGGGGATAAAAATGTGTAACTTGGATCTTCGGGAGGGACAAAATTAGGTGTCTACAAAGATCCTCACAGTTTTTCACAATATTACGCCAATATTGTATCAAAGCTATTGATGATATATCATTTTGTATGGGTTTACAATGTGACATAACATTTTGAGATCTCATCACTTTATTATTTTCAGGTACCTGAACCTCTCATAAGGTTTCATGATGTGTTATGTCGTAGGCTCTTCAAGAGGACATTGCCTTCTTATTATAATTATTTACTCCTTATCCTTTTCAAGGATTATTTCATTTGGAACTGATTGGTTTATCACGCTTCACGCATGCATGGACTTTTTCCTTTAGAGATAAAATAGGAGCACTTGCAGCTTAAATATGAGATGCGTTCAACATTTGACTTGAATTATCTTTTGAATGAGGATCTGATGATAATTCCTAACATACTTCATAGCTGCTTATAATCTCCCCCTTATGTTAGGAAAGCTAATATACATCCTCCATCTTCTTTAAGGAATTCATCTTTGTGCATCATGGTATATTTATTAATCGTATACCGCGCATCAAAACTATTAGATGGAATAGTTATTTTCCGATCTTGAACCAATTGAGAGGGAAGAAATAATCATAATTTATTGGTTTGATGCATACATGTACTTTTGTATATAATATATCATATTTCAAACCAATACATGAAACATTGTTCTCATTAGCAATAGTTCAGCTACTTATTCAAGACATTCAATGCTAAACCATCATCATCAAGATTTATTAGCTTGATTGTACAATCTGAAAGTTATACTCTTAACTCAATATCATTGAGCAAGCACCTTTATGAATGTCAAACGACAGGTTGACAATGAATGTACATGTGATCATCTTATATCGATGCATCTTAATAGATCACATGACGGGTGAACGTGCCCATATTCACCTTTTATACTTTTCAGATTTTAAGGGATCCAATCCCAATATTAATTAGTCCAACCAACTTATCATGAGAACTAACAACATTAAAAGTAATGAAGAATTTTCTAATTCTTCAATATATGCTCAATACTCAGTATGCACATCTTTGAGATGTCGAAATCATTCATGTCAATTTATGAACTTTTATTCTAGTAAACTCCAAGTTTACCATGACATGTATCTTTTACTTTAGTAAATTTTAGATTTACTATTACATGAATAAATTTCAGATTTACTACTTTAGAAGTAGATTTCAAAATAACTCTTCTTGGTTATTCTTCCTCATTTGGAGGTGAGTTGTGATACCATCACAATCAAGTACATGATTGCATTAATAAGCTTCATTAAATATTATCACATTCACCCCAGAGAATGGATCTGTGCTTATAATAATCAAAATTCTCATTCCTCAGGAATGGAATATAATCGTGCCTTAATCCTATCAAATTATGATAGATTATAACCTCTTTCAAGATTTTGCTACTTTAGAAGCAAATCGAGGCATACATATGATGCAGAGAAATTTTCTCTAGCATATGTTATAATCATATAAGCGTGTGAAAATATCATCAATTTTGATGATCATTATCATATTGTCCCTCCACACGTATATTCGTTCATTCAATTACTTGTCTTCTTTCAAAAATATTATGCACTGCTGCCACATACACTTCAAGAATGAAGTAAGTTGTCATATTTCAGACTTAGCATATTCAATGAGTCGAATTTCATGACTTTTCACCCAATACTCATTATTTTGCCTTAGTCATCATAATATCATTAGTATGGTACATTGAGATTCAAACTCAACGTCTTACCCATATAAAGGCGTCTTAGGCATAAATCAATGGGACTTGAACCCAACATATTATCATCCCTTTTGATAATATTGTTCTTGAAGAATAAATTTAAAACATAAATGGTTTCAAACCAATTATTTTACCTCAAATCCAACAATAATTATATTATTAGTAGCAAAAGATAAATAACATAAGGAACTACTAATTAACCTTAAAATTACCTTTAGATTTATAATATAGTTATTATAAAAATAACAACCACTATGTAACCTAAGAACAAAACGTTAGTAACATGTGCATATCTGGAAACCCGTGGTTGATATCTTCTGAGCATAATAGATTTGCAGATTTGTCATATAATACTAATTAACTTACTGTGTTAAAAATGTGGCAGCATATGTATGACCAAATTGTCAAATAAATAAATAAGTAAATAAAAAAATTAGTTAATTGAAGTCCATGAAAGAGAAAGAAAAGCTGGATTGGAAGTTCACTTTCCTTTACAAAGCAATTTGGGGATTTCATTTACTTTGGGAGTAGCCAAAGCAAATCAAAAGCTTATTTCCTCTAAAAAAAATTTCCCGATCAATCAAAACATTACACAATGTAAACCGGGTAAAATTAAGCTAAAGGCATTATCAAATAATTAGTTAGCCTATTAGTATTTGTCGCCATTTACCGGCATAAATATAAACTCAAAGGCAGAACCTCGTGTTGATAATGTATTATAAAATAATAAAGAACAAAGAAGAAGAATAGAGAGAGTAATTCTTATTTCTCTTGAGAGATCTCTTGATGTAGTCAATTACAATGAAGGAAAACCCCTTTATTTATAGGGGAACACTAGCCTTGGGGTTTGTAACTTTTTCATGAATAGACGTACACAATATATGGTAAAGTAGGTATTCACTATATATGGTAAAGTAGACATT
This sequence comes from Capsicum pubescens, assembly GCA_030864215.1. NCBI lineage: Eukaryota > Viridiplantae > Streptophyta > Magnoliopsida > Solanales > Solanaceae > Capsicum > Capsicum pubescens. The sequence goes on from CM061538.1 coordinate 243,208,439, forward strand.
CACTATATATGGTACATTTATAACAAAGTTTTTTTTATTATGTAACTAGTGAATATGTCCGCGCTTGTCATTAAAAAATGAAATATAACTAAATAATTTTGTTATAACTTTCCAAAATAAAAATGTAATATCTTAGTTTTGGTCAACTTAGCATATTCATATTTCCTAACCGTGAGAGCAATTTTTTTTATAATGTAATTATATTTTCAAGGTTGTTTGCTCTTTTTTTATAATATTATATCATTTATCAAAAGTGGATGATATCCTACATCATTATGTAAAATACAACTATCAAGATTGAATAATTAGATTTAGATAAAAATAAACTATAAAATAAACACCGCCAATTCAGAAAATATATTGAATTAAAATTTCAACGCAATATATAATTTTCTATGCAATACATGTATATATATATTTATCTCTTCTTTTGCATTTATGAAATTGAATTTTACTGCATCACATGTATAATATTATCTCTTCTTAATTTTTATGCATTTCATGTATCATTGTTTCTTTTGTACTTATCTTCCTCTAATTTATATATTAAGTGAAATTTTCTTTTTTATACCTTTAAAAGTTATTTCTCTCCCTCTAGTCTATATTAATTAAGGTATACGATAAAAGAGCAAGTGAGAGAAAATCAAACTCGAAAATATTACATGAAAGTTAAGAGAATATCACACTGGAAAAAAAACTCAACACTACCTAATTTATAAATATTTTATGATGTAATCTTTAATATCAAGAAAATAAAATTTTACAAATACCAAGCAATCAAGAAAAATCATCAAATAGGTTATGGTTTTCATTTTTATCAGTAAGTAATTATAAGCAATTTGTTCATGAGATTAAATCTATTTCAAATCAAATCACATAACTCATTATTTTTCACAGTAAAAGTGAAAGAAGTAAAGGTTTTCTTTTTCTCTCTTCTTCTAGGAGCTTTCATCTTTTTGCTTTCGTAATGTCTCGAACTCGATGACACTCTTAAGATTGAAAATGGAGGGTACTTACTATATGAGCAACCCCCTATTGTCAAAAAATACTTATAAAAGGTAGAATAAAAGAAAAATAATCTCACTTTCCACAAAGATATTCGAAGCAATAATGTTGGTCTATGATCAAGGGACCGAAAGTAGCCACAAAGATGTAGGTTCATTTTCCTCTATTAAAGATCTTGTATGTGAAGACGAATCTAAGATTCGAAATTTATGAATTTGTACAATAATTTTAACATAATATTGTGCTTGATTACATATTACCAATTACATCTATAAAATATCAAGATTGTGCTTAATATATTTAAATAGAAAATAAAGAAAACTAATAAGTGAAAAATTGAAAAATCAAATGAAGTAAAGACACCAAAACTGAATCACCTAAATTAAAAATAAAAATAAAAAAAACAACGTACGATAAAAAAATGGTTTGACCTCATAATACAAATTCGATCATAAAATATAAAGTCGGTAAAAGACATATTGAATTTTTGATGCACTTGCTTGTTACGAAAATGAAGTAAAAAAGAATATAAATAGAAAGAAGACTACTTTGTAATTGTTCTAAATTATTGCTTGCATTGTTCACACATATATATACAATGCAAAATAAGGTGGGAAGATGAAGTGTGTCATCCCATTTAAGTGAGTAATACAACATAAACATGGGAACCATCAATTGTAATAGGTGGGCATCAATTGGAAGAGAACCTTTTGGTATTTGACCTTCTTGGAAAGAGCATAGGTTTCAGATTCTCACTCAAATTTCAACAAGCACCATGTTCTAAGTACGATAATACCATTCTAGGCTAAGTATTATTCTAGTCTTAGCCCCTCTATTCTACTAAATATATTGTTTCAATAATAAATTAGATTATTGTTGCCGCTACATTACACATGTAAATGACTTACATAATTTTTTGTGTTTCTTTTTTATGTCTTCAATATCATCAAAAATGTTAAATATATCTGTTTCAATCATAAGTAATACGATTAATTTGATTAAACAAGATATCCGTAATGACTTGATTTTGTAATTTTTTTTATTTCTATGTTATTTGACCATTTTACCCCCTGTAGTTGCTTTGTGCTATTTTTGGAGTGTGGGAATGATTGACATGATTTTCAATGTATTTAGATGTGATTTGTGCAAGTTTGTGGTTTTTGGAGGTTAAAAAGGCTTTATAGTTGACTTCGGTCAGTATTTATTGTTCTGTACGCCAGATGGCAAAACGGACTGCACCAGTACATTCAAAATATCAATTTTGGGTTGGTACCATGGTTGGTGTGATTTTATGGCTTTTGCATCTCATTCGATCCTCGCTTTGAAAAGTTGGGCAATTAGGTTTTGGGGGTCAATTTTGTGAAAATAATATTTTTTCAAAAATTTGATATCGCTGCTGAGTCTGGAGCATCGAATGTGGTAAGATAGCATAGTCCGTTTGCATTCTCGAGATTTCAGATGAATTCCTAAAGGTCCGTAGAGACTTGAAAACTGGTGCAATAAAAGTGGTTTGACCGCTAAAACTTCCCTTTGGGGGCTTTAGCTGCCCCGGTCGTCTCAGCAAGTGCCACTTTAGCGGCAAGTTTGCCATTAAAGAGCAAGTTACTTTGACGCCAACTGACCGCTTTAGCGGTCTGCCGCTTAAGTGAGGGTACCACTTTAGCGATCACCTTGGCGCTTTAGCGTTGTCCGATAAAGCGGCCCAAGGCCCGCTTTAATGACACTTGATAGACTTAAATACTCCTTTCTTGATTTTTCATCATTTTTGAGGTTTTGAGTTCCGGGTTTTAGAGTTTTTCAGTGATTTCTACCATTTTCAAGCTTGGGTAAGCTCCAAATCCTTATTTTAATTATTTTTGTTTAATTCTTGTTATCTAAAGCTTATTAAAACTCGATTTCAAATGTGAAATTTTGTGATCTTGGCCCAGAGGCCTAAATTATTTTTTATCAATATAAACCCGAATTTCAATCCATTTTCACTTGGATTTTCTTCTATTGCTTCCTTTAATCATTAATAATATATTTATGAACTAAAATTCCAGTTTTACCCTTCTTTTTTGAAAATCTATTTTGGGAGTTCGTTTTGACTCCTATCGAAAATGAGCAATATGGGTGTTGTTGGCTTCTTTTTGATGCATAGATTATATATTTGTATGTTTAGTTGATTTCGAGGCCGTTTGTGGGGGAAAGGCTTCGTGATTGGAGGGTTTGGATCGAGTTTTCTTTGCTCAAAGTAGGTTATGACTTAACTTTCTTCAGATTGAGCTGAGCAGTTAATACTGATATAAAATCATGTTATGGGTATGAGAACTAATAATGAAAATGGTGTTATTACTATTTTGTATCAGTGTGGGGCTTATGTTGTTATCAGTGGTTTAAGATATTATTTATTACGTGTGATCGTGTGGGATCTTTAAATGACGTTATTGGCCTGGTATTTATATATATTTTTGGTTCTTTTCTACTCGGTGAAAATTACCTAAGTTGGGATTTACGTGGTAGCAATAACATATTATTGCATATCTTAATCTATTGGTAAATGATTATATTGGATCATGGATGGTTGGCTTCTTGAGTGAAGTTTTGGCCCATATGCTTGGTATATTAATTGGATTTTGAAATTCTCATTCCGATTTAGTTGTGAGCATTACATCCTCATATCATATATATTTATGAGTGTCACGACCCGACTCTGGGTCTAGCCGTGATGGATATCTCAAGCCCACCATGGACCAGAGACCAGCCCTATAGCCTATCCAATCCAAGCATAATCCAACTAATAACAAAGCGGAAGACAACTAGAGAATAGAGATAAAAAAGTTAATGCAACTCAAGAATAAGCTCTAAGAGTCAACAACACCATCCAACCTACATATGTCCACAAAAGACTCTAAACCAATTCGAATATCAAGCTAGGTTGGGACATGCCCTTGACCATGAAAGTGAAAACGATAATGATAATGTTAATGTGAACTCTTCAATTCTAAAAGATGGAAAGAAATCGATGGAATGACGAAGTTTTCCGAAAGATGGAAGCTCACCACTTCACCTCTAACCCAATAGACAACCGCACTACCTAATATTGCATAGACCAATAGAAGAAGCCCCTAGGACCCTACATCATAAAATGATGTAGCGTTCGGGGACGATTAGTAGGGTTAGCACTAGCATGTAACTCAGGGATGGGATAAAATAATTCTATTTCAAAATCAAATCCAAACTCAATATACATGTTCAAATACATGCATACATACATACATATAAGATACTGGGATAGTGAACAAGGATTAGCATAAGATTTAAAATTATTAACCTGGACTGTGTAGCTCTAACTATCCTAAGGGAACCCATGGGTACATGGGTTCAACTCCCCCTACTGAAAGGGCTCCAACGCGTATTAGCCGTACGAATCGGAGAAATCCAAGGAAGGGCCAGGAAATCCATGACCCTAGCCATTCCAATATATATATATATATATATATATATATTTAGTGTAATCTATGCGCATGGCCACCAAGGCCTCTACACCGGTAAATGTGATTTCTAGTATCGGTCCCTCCGGGACCTCCACCTTCTACGATAAGCTACACAACCTCCTTTAAGCCTAAATTAAAATATTTACACATAACCCATCTATTTAAACAAGGAGTTATCCATTTAGGCATTTACCAAATGGTATCACCATACCAATTAATTATGCTTGCAAGACAATTTCATTATTCCCAACCAAACCAATTAGCCATAAAACTCCAAAGTTTCAATTTAAAATCAATCCATGTCCACTAAGTCCTTAAAAACCATTTTTATCCTTGTAGCCAATAATGCAATACAATAGTTTCAAATGTCTCTAAATTATGCATATAGCCATGTTTCAAAGCCAATTTAATAAGGTGGGTTTTGGTTATTATCAATTCCTATACCAAAATCCATAAGTTTGGGAGAATCCACAACCCCCATTCCATTTACCATACCGATGCACACAATGAGTTCCAAAATCCATCAATAAAGCATAAACAAATGCATGTAAACTCATGGAAATACCATTTAAACAATAACCATCCAAAACCCTCAACCCAAATTCCAAAATCAAACATTAAAACCACATGAATATCAAACCATTGCATGCCATGATAAAATATAAGTTTAGGGAAGAGATATATGGATGAAAACACCAAGAATTTAGAGAAAAATCCACACTTTGAGCCCTAGATAACCAACCCTTAGAAATCCTATCTTTGTTCTTGACTTGAGAATTTGAGAGAGAAGGGAATATTTATGTTATGTTTAATGGGTTAAAATAGGTCTAAGGAAATGTTTTATATTGTGGATTAGTAGTGGGATAAGATAAAAAGACCACCACGTTTATAACTCCAGTCGTTATGGGTCACTAATGACTCATGATCAATGGTCACGAGTCATCACCAAGACTCGTAGCCTAGGTATAAACTCAGGGCCTCCTTACTGGTTTGGTGTCACGACCCAAAACGAGGTTCATGATGACACTTGTCGTGGCGTACCTTGGCAAGTAAGCCTATAACCCATCCCGATACAAAAAGAGGAAAAGACAGAAATACACCAAGTTAAAGCTTCTAGAACAAATACAAACCATACATGTAATCATAAAAATGCGGAAAGAACTTATCCAAAATACCAATCATGTCCAAAACTAGGTGTTAATAGTGTAAGAACTACTAATACAATCCAGGAGTCAAATACATCAGAAAAATAACTACAAAGGAATAATATATGTCTCCTAATGCTAATAAAGAAATAACTAATACAGAAAGAAAGAGGTGAAATCTGGACGTATGAATGTCCAACCGCTACCTTGAGTAATCTGAAGGTGCCCAAAATTAACCAGTCTGAGGCGCACTCGAACCTAAAGCTGTACCGAAAGGGTGAAGTAGGAGTGAGTACGATCCACTTATACTCAGTAGGTATCATAGACCGAGCAAAGTAGAAAATAAATAAAACAAAATACACACTAAGGCTACATCACCTGCAATAAAAAATATCCCATAACGATAGCCACACCGCTTGCACTAACAATTCTAATATATCACATATATTGCAACATCGCACCAAGATAGAACACAAGTATGCCTTATATCACATTTAAGTAGAATAAAGGAGAACATGCATATACAAGATCATCAAATACATGTAAAAGAAGATAAGACAATTACATAAATGATAAGTCAATATGGCAATAGAACATAATATAAACACATTAAAGTAAGTGCAATGTATATGATGATGATTATGATGATGATCATGATGATGCTGATAATGCACTAGGTCGTCAGAAAAATCCCCATATAAATATGCAGAGGAAAGCCTCCCAACGCAAGGTCCATGAGGGGTTCTTCAACCCGTATAAAATCCATATATCTCATATCTCCTTTCCGGCATATCCCTCGAAAAGGGTTTTATAAAGTGTTGCCAGTGTTACGCAGGTGTTGCCATGGTGGTACCAATGTTTCATGAATAAGTATGACATAAGGATGTAATGCTGTTGCGACTCAGAAGCACACGCAAGTGCACGTGATCATACAAGTAATATAGTAATTTAGACAATCAGATATCATTCCCACGAGGACTAAGCAACTAGAAATTTAATCAACTTTTAGTTTCAGACAATGAGTATTAGGTGTTGTATAGTATCAAGATGATTTTGAAATTGAGAATAAAAATGTAAATTAATAAACAAGAAATAAAATTTTATCACTAGAGCAAAGAAAACAACGATTGTAAACAATTATGATACGAATTCTAGGGTTTCGGCTTCTCGAACAATCATACAAATCCCTATTCTTATAGTAGTCTAATTGGTTATAGGGTTGTTGGTTCGCAAAGTTTAGGCAACGATCTTGGTCTCCCGACCTAAAATCTTTTATCTATTGACTATTGCAACTACAACTCCCGCAGAGATATAACAATTCTCCTAGATTCATAAAGTTATCTTCTTGCAATTGAACCAAACAAGGCTTCTAGGTATATCCCTATCCTAGATGCTAATTCAAACCCCTTATTTTATAAAAGGGTAAGAACCTAGCTCCTTAATTTCCTTGTTCAAACCTACGATTCTCCTCCCGAATTCACATAGAAATATAACTTTATTCTAATGGCGGCCAAGCATTAAAAGAGTAAGATCAAGAAATTAAGAACAACCCAGATGATAATACAAAAAGAAACTACTATGAAGAATATCAAAGAGTAGTCATGTTCTTGACCTCAACCCCAGAACAAGGGTATTTAGCCACTCATGTTTGAATTAAACATAAAAAAAAAGTAATAAATCATACCCAAAAATTAGTCTAGAGGTAAAGAAGTTTAAAAGAAATAATAAAAATCCTAAAAAAAGAATTCTATGCTTTTTCGCCGCTGCTATGCTTGCCAAAAGTCCCTGGAATTGTGCTCACGTGTTCCTTTTATACTTGGAGAAATTTCACCAGGTCTGAAGCCATGACGCAATGCGTTGCTAATCGCATTGCCACAACTAACGCGTCACGACATCACATCGATGCACTGGAAACTGTTCTTCAAATTTTGGCTAAGGTACACATATTACCAGTCGACACGACGCGTTGAGATAGCATCACGTCATTGAATTTTTTCTCCAGTTCCTTTCTTTCTTTTCGTCAATACTCAGCTCATTTCTTTTCTCCTTACTCTCATGCATCTCCATATGTTTTTGACTTTGATCCACATGGTCTTTCGCATCTTCATGATGTGTATCCAATTTTCTTCCAAATCCATGGTAAATTTACCCTGTATCTCTAATCACATCAGTTAGCCATGAAACATAATTTAGCTCATAATTCAATATAATTAGCATAATTTTCATTCTTAAAATAAGTCCAAATATGGGTAAATAACGGTGTTTGGACATATAAATACGCCCAAGATCACCATCTCACACTTAAAACTTTGTTCGTCCCCGAATAACTTCAAGCAACACCATCATCAAACATCACAACCTAAGAGTCATGCTAGTGTTGGGCACATGAACACTTTATTTCACACTTCATTATCCCAACAGTGACATTCAATCCATTGGAAAACTTTATAAAAGCACGCAATCCGGAAACTACATAAGTAATTTGGACTTTCATCCGCATGCACCCTCACAACAAGAAAGTTTTCCCCATATCAATCACAATTTAACAATCTTAATCAAGAAAGGGAATATCAACATTAAATCACTCGCTCTCAACTAAGAATTCATACAGAATAGGTGATGAACCATAGGCTTGCCCTTAGTGTATTACTCCACTAATAGTCGGATGTTGAAATGTAAGATTAAATAGGTATTTTTATGATTGTAATGCAGGCTAAGGGACGGGTAGGAACTATTTGGGAAATAGTGACTAATCTCCTTAAGCACTTTAATACATAACCACCTTCAATCAAAACCACATTTTGGCAACCCAACTTTTCATTTCCTTATCTTTACACTTCCATTGTTTCACCCCAATCTTTCTAAGCATATTAACACACTATGGTAGTAGTATTTTTCTTTTTACATCATAATTCAAATTTTAGATTTTCTTCAAATCCCAATTCTCGTTACGCACCCCTATAGTAGCCACCCTCAACCTAAGCAATTTGCCTTAGTTGAGGTGCACATTGTACTCAACGGACCAGGGCAGAAACAGGTTCATTGCAATGCAATAACCGGGTAACAATAACTGAAATTTTCATCACATATTATTTTCTAACTCCTAACCCTCACAATTAAATGCACAAATTACTTCTCTAGAGCTTCACTTTTATTTTTTTCTTTCTTTGTACTTCACATTCACCCTTATTCCATTATTTGTATTAAAGAGCTTAGGAACTATGGATCAAATAAAGGTCTATCAAATAGAGGATTTTGCTACATATGAGGCTACAAAAGAAATCAGGCTATAGGCTCAACGGGGCTTAACTAAGGTCATGTATAAGGGTAGGTAAATAAAGTCTTTACAGCTCGGTTAACAAAGAAATGCCTAAATTACTTCCTAAACCTAACACCATTTATTTCTCTTTGTAAACACACCGGGCAAGTTCTAGTTATTCCTATACATGTAGAATATAAACAAATACTCACCCACTCGGTTCATGCTTAGAATCAAGTCAGATCCTTGCGGTTTCTGATATTGTACTTTATCAAATTCAACATTAAGCCAATCAAGCCAAACTACACTTGTTGGGACTTACATTTAAAAACATCTCATTTTGTTTCAACACAATTTCATTTATAATTAAATTAAAATATTTTGTCCAACATACCGCATTTTTCAAAGGTAGCAATCAGGGTCCTATTATTTTCTTAGCTTCTAAAGACGCACTCCCCTTAAGACGGTCGTCATCCATCTATCATAGGGGAAGGCAACTAGCTATGACGTTGTATAATGGAAATTGCCAAATAGGGCACACATAATACTCGTAATCTAAAAATTTACCTCAAAGGGTGAAAATAAAATACTGTAAATAAAGCAAATACTTTTAAACTAAATTTTCCAAAGAGGGAAATCATCTTGCCAAAAAGGGCAATATTGTCAACTTACAACCCACAAACGTAAAAACAGAAATAAAAATTATTCATCCAACACAACCAAAAACCAACATTGTTCAGATATTAAAAATGAAAGAGATGAATATGAAGAAGATTAACGACCAACCATGCCACACTTAAATAGAGCACTGTCCCAGTGCTAACTATAAGAATAAGGCAGTGTGGCGTCGTACTCCCTGCTCAGTCGAATGTCACCATGGCCATCACATAATTATTATCATCATCATCACCAAAATTATTACCTAAGTCACCATCATTAGATTGCTCCTCTTCCTTGGACTCATTATCAGAATAAGCCATACGCCTCTCCTCATCTGTGGGGACGTCATCATAAATGGGCTCATCAAAGTTAGGCTCAATGTGCAGCAAAGTATGAGCATGAGGTCCTAGTAGGTAGTCAAGCTCCACCGTATAAATCTCCTGTTGGGTGGATGGACGCCCCTCAGTCCTTAACTATAGCATAGTTAGCCCATACATACGGGTTGTGATCTTATCAGTACGAGTATTACGCTCGGGCATAGTCAAATTCACACCATGAGGAGCTGGACTTTGGTGCGAGAAATATCAAGTAGCCTGTCACCAACAGGTGGTAAATAATCTACCTCTTCCTTTGGCACACCTTGTTGCCTCAAAAATCTGGTAAGCAGCCCACCAAACCCATATCTCCGACCCCCTAAGAATTGGGACTTCCTCATCACCGAAAAAATAATGGCACCCACATTCACATCCACATCATCATGCATCAAAGTATAAATAAGACACACCCTATCATGGGTCACTTCCATCATATGTGTCCCATGAACAAGACAGAAATAAATGATTCTGGCCCATAAATGTGCCTCCCTGGTCTAGTGAGCAAATGGAAGTGAAATATGCATACCTCCCTCTTTGTGAAGAATCCACCTCACCGTAGATCGAGTGCCGCACAGGAGATGACGTCTATGCTGATAAAGTGGCTCAATGATTATTGTCTTCAATGGATCTGGATCCACATAGGGTGCACTTGACAGCTTATTAATAGTGTTTGTAGTGAAAGTTATCACATGACCACGTACCTCAACCTTAGAATCTTTCGGGTTCCAGTTTGCATAAATTTCCCGCACTAGGCTCAAGTTGCATACATCTGGCTGGTAAAAGAGAAAACTCATGTGTTGGGCCTCTATCTTTCTCACCATATAGGGATATTCCTTCATCAAACTCGCCCTATTGATAAATTGATCGGCTGAATATTTCGACTCTTTGTGCTGGGAGTACCACTTTCGTCCTTCCGTAACCACAACCTTAGTTCCAAACCTCTTTTGACCCTTAGGAACATGTGGGGATGCAGGCACCCGGTCAGCTTCACGGCTTCTCTTCTGCCTGGGATCAGATGGTCCAGCTTTATTTTCCCCTTTGCTTCTTTGTTGGTGGCTTCTCGACATTGTACCTATTAAACATCACAGCCACAAACATATAAAACAAGCACCTTTAAATCTAGCCACCACTAAGTGTGAAATTTACCCCACACTTAGTTGCTAGCACGGTTTTGTATATAAATGCACTAGGCTACTCAGACTTCCTCTTTTTATTTTACAAGTCCACGCATTGGTTATTCAGTATAAACACACAAAGACATTTCAAAGTTGGCATAATTCACAATCTCAGCTCAAGGACTAATGAATGAATAATTTTTTCACATAAACACCTCTACTTATGACTATATGACCTCTCTTCACCACACTAACTTCAGTCCCTCATAGCTACCTGAAGGTATTGTGACATAGGTATTCACCCCATACTTAGTTTCCATCATATATTGAACATCATCATTCTAATATTCTTGAAATTTTCATCAAATCAACTTATTTATTCGAAAACTAAGTCAAATTAAAAGTGTAATTCATCAATTCAACAAGCACATAAACAAACCAGCCTCCCCACAGCTTAAAGTCATTCATGCAAATACACCATAAGAACTAAGAGTAGTAAATTCTTTTTTAATAACTCACCATTCAAGATTAACAAAATGAGTTCAAATAAAACCCTCAACCTACACAATTATTGTCACTAATTCTCCAAAACATGCCATTTATCATCTCAAGTCCACAAATCAAAACAAGTTCATGCACTTCATCACTAACTATTTAGCATCCTAATCATTATTTACCATATAAAGCAACTTTGAGTAAATAAAGGGTACAAGACATACCTTTGACTTGATGAAGAGAAAATGAAAGATGAATTATGCACCACAAGAATAAAAATTGATTTTCAAATTGAGGGAATTTAGGGGCAGAGGTGGTGCTAGGGTTAGGTAAAATGTGGAATGAGTTAAGGTCATATATATAGAGGGCACCCAGAATTTAACGGTCAATGCGACGTGTCATATATCGCGTTGGAGAATTGATGTGACGCGTCTTATTCGCGTCGCTTCTTTGGAAGTAGCATAAAAAAATTAGTCTAAGTGTTGCTTGCATGCCATCCGACGTGGCGCGAGGCTTACTGCGTTGATAGGACTGACACGATGATTTAGAATTGCGTCGGTTCACTGGAAATAGCTTTAGAAATTTTTTCTAAGTGTGGAATTTATGTACATTGACGCGACGCGCAAAGATAGCATCGATTCACTGGAAATCGCGCCTAAAAAAAATTCTAAGGCTAAATTTCTCCTATTTTAATACATCTTTTCTTACCCCTTACCTTTTTCTTACCATATATGACCTATCTAATTACTCAAAGACCCATGTTCATCATTTTCCAATCTTCTCTTTCTCCACCAAGGTTTTCGTTCCTGCACATCAATCAAAAACAACAAAATCATGTAAGTAAAAATGGGTTGCCTCCCACACAACGCCTTATTTTACGTCGTGGCACAACTTAGCTCAGTTCTACCCCTCAGCAAAGGTGATGGACTCCTTGTGCTTATCCGGATGATCAGTCTAATAATGTTTTACACGCTGTCCATTCACCAGGAACTTCTCCATCTTCTCTTTATTCCATACCTCTACAGCTCCATAAGGTGTCATTCGCACCACCTCAAAAGGTCTAGACCATTTCGATCACAATTTACCTGGGAACAACTTAAGCCTTGAATTGAACAACAAAACAAGTTGTCTGGGTTCAAATACTCTCTCTTGAATTTGTTTATTATGCCATGTCTTGGTCTTCTCCTTGTATAGTTTGGCATTTTCATAGGCATGAAGCCTAAACTCATCAAGCTCATTCAGCTGCAATAACCGTTTCTCCCCCGAGGCAGTCATCTTAAGATTCAGCTTTTTCATAGCCCAATATGCTTGATGTTCCAGCTCCACAGGAAAATGACATGCTTTACCATAAACCAAGCGATACGGGAATGTTCCAATGGGCATTTTGTAAGCTGTTCTGTAAGCCCAAAGTGCATCATCTAACTTCTTAGCCCAATTCTTTCTCTGTCCATTCACAGTCTTCTGAAGTATCTGCTTAATCTCTCTGTTGGACACCTCAACTTGTCCACTAGTTTGGGGATGGTACACAATAGCAACCTTGTGCCTAACACCATATTTAGCAAGAAAATTTTTGAACCAAGTATTGACAAAGTGCGTACCTCCATCACTAATTATCGCTCTAGGTGTACCAAATCTAGAAAATATGTTCTTTTCACAAATTTTAGCACCACCCTTGCATCATTAGTCAAACTAGCCACAGATTCCACCCATTTAGAGACGTAGTCAACCGCTACAAGAATGTATAGATTGCCTTATGAAGGTGGGAATGGTCCCATAAAATCGATCCCCCAAACATCAAAGACTTAGACTTCTAAAATATTGTTGAGGGGCATCTCATGATGCCTAGATATAGTAACCAACCTTTAACATTGATCATAATTTTTCACAAAAGCAATTGAGTTCCTAAACAATGCAAGCCAGAAAAAACCTGATTGCAGCACTTTTCTAGCAGTCCTCTCACCCCTATGGTGTCCACCATAAGGAGATGAGTGCTAATCTTTAAGCATCTTTGAAAATTAATCCTCTGGGATAAACCTATGAATGACTCCGTCTGGACCCTGTTTAAAGAGATACAGTTCTTCCTAAATATAGGCATATAAATCATGAAGCAATTTCTTCCTTTGTTGTGTGGTGGCATCAGAAGGGTACACCTCACAAGCTATCAAATTCACAATATCAGCATACCATGAGAAATCAACTACATTTAAAGATAATAAATTTTCATTAGAAAACTCTTCCTTAATACTAAGAGAGTCATTAACAATATGGTTTCGACTTTCCAGCCATGACAAGTGGTCAGCAACTTGATTTTCAGCTCCCTTTTGATCTCGAACCTCAAGATCAAATTCTTGTAGTAGCAGAATCCACCTAATCAATATAGGTTTTGTATCCTTCTTGTTTATAGGATACTTAATAGTAGCATGGTCAGTATGAACAATGACCTTAGTGCCAACTAAGTAAGATCTAAACTTGTCGAATGCATACACCGCTGCCAACATCTCTTTCTCTGTAACCGTATAATTAACTTGAGCATCATTAACCAATTTGCTAGCATAGTATATCAACCGAAATACCTTGTCCTTTCTATGACCCAAAACCTCTCCCACAACATTATTACTACCGTCACACATCAGCTCAAACGATAACTCCCAATCTGGTGCAATTAGAATAGGTGCTTCAATCAACTTCTTTATTTTTTCAAAAGCATCTTGGCAATGATCTCCAAACTTGAAATTTGCCTCTTTTTCCAATAATTTTCACATGGGTCTTGCAATCTTTGAGAATCTTGAATGAACCGCCTATAGAAACCTGCATGTCCCAGAAAGCTTCTCACTCCTTTGACTGTGACTGAATGTGGAAACTTTTCAATCACTTCAACCTTCACCTTATCTACTTTGAGTCCTTTACATGACACTTTATTTCCTAGGACAATTCCTTCCTTAACCATAGAGTGGCACTTTTCCCAATTTAGCACTAAGTTTGTCTCTTCACATCGAGATAGAACTCTGTCAAGATTCTACAAGTATTTTTTAAAAGAATTACCGTACACAGAGAAAACATCCCTGAATACCTCCACAAAGTCTTCAAACATGTCAAAGAATATCACCATCATATATATCTGAAATATAGCAGGTGCATTACATAGGCCGAAAGGCATGCGTCTGAATGCATATGTTCTATATAGACATGTGAAAGTGGTGTTCTCCTGGTATTCTGGTTCTATGATTATCTGATTTTAGCCGGAGTACCCATCCAGAAAACAATAATACTCTTGTCCTGCTAATCTATCCAATATTTGGTCAATGAAAGAAATCGAATAGTGAACTTTACGAGTATCTTTATTCAATATCCGATAGTTAATACAGATCCTCCAACCGGTCACCATGCGTATGGGGATCAACTCATTATCATCATTAGTTACCACAGTTATCCCTCCCCTTTTTGGTACACAGTGCACTGGACTCACCCACTTGCTATCAAAAATTGGGTAAACAATACCACTATCTAACCACTTAATCACTTCTTTTCTGACCACCTCCTTCATAATAGGATTCAACCTTCTTTATTGATGTACTCTCGGTCTATAACCCTCTTCCATATAGATATTGTGCATACAAAATGTTGGATTAATTCTTGTAATATCGGACATTTGCCAACCAATCACCTTTCTTCTGCTCTTTAAGACTGTTATAGCTTCCTTTACCTGCACATCTGTTAATCCTGCAGACAAAATAATAGGCAAAGTATCTTGATCACCAAGAAAAACATATTGTAAATAAGGAGGGAGAACCTTAATCTCCATGTTAGGAGCTTCTTCAACTGAGGACTTGGGTGATGAACCGATTGGCCTATTCAATGGCTCGGAAGGCTCTTTATTCATCTCAATCACTGCCAAATTCATAACCTGAACCAATTCTAATGCTTCCACATCTCCATAAAGATCATGACCCACCAAAGTTTGCTCTAATGGATCATTAGACAAAAATAACTGCCAATCCAAAGCAAGGTCAATAACCGATATAGATGACAATTCCTCATATATAGCTGGCAGTTTCAGCGCCTTGTACATATCAAAGACGTCTACTTTATCATGCGCTCGCATTGTGATTTTCCTGGTTGTTACATTGATTAGTGACTGTCCCATTGCTAAGAAGGGTCTTTCCAAAATAAATGGAACCACATGATCAACCTCAAAGTCAAGAATTACAAAATCCACCAAAAAGATTAAGGATCCTACTTACACTAACACATCTTCAATAATACCATCCGGCCTAGCAAGTAATCGATCTGCCAACTTTAAATAATAGTAGTGGTTTTGGGACTCCCAAGATCCATCTTTTGATACCACGATGTGGGCATAAGATTTATGCTAGCTCCCAAATCATATAATCCACGTGTACAAATGGTTTGTCCAATGGTAATATGCAAGGTGAAACTACCTAGATCCTTAATCTTGGTGGGCAATTTGTTTTGAATCTTGGACGTACACTCTTGAGTAAGTGCAACTGTAGAATATTCGGTCAACCGGTTCTTATTCACAACTATGTCCCTAAAGTATTTTGCATATTTTGGCACACTTTGTAGAATGTCAACAAGAGGAAGATTCACTTGAACCTGCTTCAGATGATCTACTTGAACCTATTTCAGATGATCTAAGAACTTCTTATAACTCACTTTCTCTTGATGCTTCCTTTCCCTTTGAGGAAAAGGTAAGGGAAAAGTCTTCTTCTCCACATGAATTTCTTCACTTGCCACTTTTTCCTTGATTTCTTTCTCTGCATTGTCTTTAGCACCTTTATCATTAATTGTGGGACTAACCTGCTCCTGAACTGTCTCCTTAGTTTGCAGCCCACTCCTTGTTGTAACCGTATTTACCTGCTTGGGATTTGTCTCTGTATCTTTAGGTAATGCTCCTTGAGGTCTTGTATTCTGTGCTCCTGCAATATGACCTAGTTACAACTCTAGATTTCTCATAAGCAATTGTTGACTCTTCAACTTAGCTGCAAACTGTGCCTGTTGAGTCTTAATTTCTATTGCAAATTGCGTTTGTTGAGCCATAAACTGCTTCATTAATTCCTCCATATTCTAGTTTGAGCAGTAGCTTAATTGTTCTAAGACGGCTGTTGATTTGGTTGCACTTGTCCCTTGTACTAATTTGCATTCTGTGCCTGATTTCTACCCCATCAGAAATTGGGATGGTTCCTCCAGTTGGGATTATACGTGTTACAAAAATTTTGTTGTCCCTACTGATTTACATTTCCCACATAGTTGATAGAATTTGGATTAAAAGAACATGCATTTGCTGTGTGCTCACCACTTTCGCAAACCTCACACCAAGAATTCACCTATTGGACTGCATCGCTGAGGTTGCTGGTTGTGTAACACCCAACTTTATGTTATTAAGATGAGTAATCCTATGATTTTGCATGGCTGCGATCTGTGCCTATAATGTAGTGAACTGATCTACCTCCAATATCCCTTCAACCTTTTTAGGAGTACTCCTCGAGTCTGCATGCCAGTCAGGGTTCCCTTGTGAAACCCAATTCAGCAGTGTGTACAATTCTTCATACGTCTTCTCAAGAGCCTGTCCACCTGCTGCTGAATCCAAAAGAATCTTCGTGTTTGTCTCCAATCCTTCTATGAAAGTATGCACAAGAACATCATTGGATTGATGATGGCGAGGGCAATTTCTTAGCATAACCTTAAATCTCTCCCAAGCTTGGTAGAGATTCTCTCTGTCTTTTTATCTAAAACTCAAGATTTCACTCCTCAAGCGTACTGTCTTTCCAGATGGAAAAAATCAAATAAGAAACTTCTGAGCTAGATCTTCCCATGTAGTGATGGAGAATGGTGGTTCAGCATGTAACTACCTTTTTGCTTCCCCCATTAAAAGGAAGGGAAAGAGTGTCAACCTGACATAATTAGGATTCACCCCTTCAGGAATGTATGTATCGCTGATTTCCAAGAAGGTCTATATATGTTGCTTCAGATTTTCATGTGAAAGTCTATGAAATTGCCCCGCTGAATTCAACAATTGCACCATATTCTTCTTCATTTCAAATCGACCTCCTGGTTCGGGCTTTAGAATACTACTCGTCACATGGTTCGTGAGTGGGATTGCCACCTCATGAACAGGTCTAGCAGCTTGTTGAACAGGAACAACTAGAATAACAAGAATAACAGGAGGTGGAACATTCTCAGCATTTGAATCAACCGGTTCATTTCGTTGTTCAGCCATTTTTCGCCTTTGTTGAAAGATTTGCTCTGGTTCTGCAAAAGGCTCTACTAGTTCTTTATCTGTCGCCAGTCCTGGATTCAGCTAAACTTGCAAAAATTCAGCCGCTAAGATCAAGTTGTTAATACCTAAACTTGATATCAAAAATAATTTTTCTTTGCAATTTACTAATTATATTAGTCCCTGACAACGGTGCCAAAAACTTATTGTGACTCAGACACACATATAAATGCACGTGATCGTACAAGTAATATAGTGATTTAGATAATCAAATATCCTTTTCACGAAGACTAGCAACTAGAAATTTAACCAACTTTTAGTTTCAGACAATGAGTATTAGGTGTTGTATAGTATCAAGATGATTTTGAAATTGAGAATAAAAATGTAAATTAATAAAGAAGAAATAAAATTTTATGACTAAAGCAAAGCAAGAAACAGTTGTAAACAGTTATGCTAAGAATTCCAGGGTTGAGGCTTCTTGAACAATCATACAAATCTCTATTCTTATAGTAGTCTAATTAGTTATCGGGTTGTTGGTTCGCAAGGTTTAGGCAACGATCTTGGTCTCCCGACCTAAAATCTTTTATCTATTAAATATTTCAGCTACAACTCCTGCAGAGATACAATAATTCTTCTAGATTCATAAAGTTATCTTCTTGCAATTGAACCAAACAATGCTTCTAGGTATATCCCTATCCTAGATGCTAATTCAAACCCCTTAATTTATAAAAGGGTAAGAACCTTTCTCCTTAATTTCCTTGTTCTAATCTATGATTCTCCTCCCAAATTCACATAGAAATATAAATTTATTCTAATGGCAGCCAAGCATTAAAATAGTAATCTCAAGAAATTAAGAACAACCCAGATGATAATCCAAAAAGAAACTACTATGAAGAATATCAAAGAGTAATCATGTTCTTGACCTCAACTCCAGAACAAGGGTATTTAGCCACTCATGTTTGAATTAAACATAAAAAAAAAGTAACTAATCATACCCAAAATTAGTCTTGAGGTAAAAAAGTTCAAAAGAAATAATAAAAACCCTAAAAAAAAGAATTTTATGCTTTTCCTCCACTGCTATGCTTGCCAAAAGTCCACGAAATTGTGCTCATGTGTTTCTTTTATACTTGGGGAAATTTCACTAGGTCTGAAGCCATGACGCGTCGCGTCAATAATCGCGTTGCCACAACCAATGCGTCGTGTCAACATCGCATTGCCACGCTGGAATTCATCTTTAATAATCAGATTAAGTCAAGTTCTTTACCACATGACGCGACGTATTGACATCACGTCTTGTCACTGGAATTTGCTCATCAAAATTTGGCTAGGTGTCAAAAATTTAAGCATCGATGCGATGCGTTGCATCGCATCGATGCACTGGAAGTTTCAGATGAATTTTTTTTAAGGAACATAACTTATGCATTGACGCGACGCGTTGACATCGCGTCGATACACTAGAAACGATTCTTCAAATTTTGGCTAAGGCACACATATTGCCAGTCGACGCGACGTGTTGAGATAGCGTCGCGTCACTGGATTTTTGTCCAGTTCCTTTCTTTCTTTATTTTTGTTAATCCTCAACTTTTTCTTTTCTCCTTACTCTCATGCATCTCCATATGTTTTTTATTTTGATCCACATAGTCTTTCACATCTTCATGATGTATATCTAATTTTCTTCCAAATCCATGGGAAATTTACCCTATATCTATAATCATATCGGTTATCCACGAAACATAATTTAGCTCACAATTCAATATAATTAGCACAATATTTGTTCTCAAAACAAGTCCAAATATGTGTAAATAACGGTGTTTGGACATATAAATACTCCCAAGATCAAATGCTCACAACCAATCACAATGAGTATTTTCACAACCAACCACATGACATATCTCCACAACCAACCACAATGATACATTTCCACAACCATGTGAGCCAATATCTACACATTTTTTAGTTTCATCCATGAACTTCCACGTGTCTCATATGCCAATAAAGTATGAATATAATCACAATACACCAATGGTACCACATTAAGCATTTTAACAACACAATATAATTATTCATATGTATTTGAGGCTATCAGTATCATATAGGATCCCACACGGTCACACATACCACATAATATCTCAATTCGATAATTACATCATATATAGGCCCCCACACGAGCACAACACATAGATAGTCATTTTTCATGATTAGTTTCCACCTTTAACATGCATTTTAATCCATCATTTACTACTTAGCACATTCTTAAAAAGTTAAGCGAAACCTACCTCGAATGCCGAAATCGGTCCGCTACACTCAAACCAACAATCTCACTTTCCACGAACAATCTCAAACTTCACTAAAAATACCAAATATGGAATATACACATCAAAACAAAACAACGACACTCATATTAACTACTTTTGGTTTGGGGTCAAAACGAACCCCTAGAAAAGGTTTTGAGAAAGAAAGGAAAAATCAAAACATTATTACAAAAACGTGTTCCCTAATTTTTAAGAATGTACTAATGAAAACCCAAGTCAAATCGAGTAAAAAATGAGGTTCAAATTGAAGGAAAACCATTTTTACGCTTTACTGGATAAAATCTTTGAAATCCGTGTTAAAATCAAGAATAGGAGTTGTTTTGAAGGTTAAATTGATGAAAAATTAGTAATTATAAGATTAAAACATTATTCAAGTGAAAATGAGTGAAATTGGGGTTTAAAATCAAGCCCTAAGATTTTTGGAGTTTTGAGAAATTAATCAAGAAATTACTAAGAAAATGGTGAATTCGTACCTTAAATCCGTAAGAGAATCAAGAAATAGATGTTAATCTAGCTTCCCAAGCACCCACAAACTTCATTTTTAAGCTTTCACATTATTTTAGAGTTTAAATCTCAAGAGGCAAGGTGAAAGAATAGGCAAAATGGGAAAAAAAAGGAAAAAAATGCTATATCACAGAAAAATCTGCTATAGTGCTGATTTTTCTATGTCCAAACGGACTTCGAGAGGTGCCCAAAATTTGTTCGAAATCCAATATACGAAAATGAACTAGGTAACCACACTAAATTTGATGCTCTGGGCTCAATGGAGATATCATATTTTTGAAAAAATATTTTTTCACAAAATTGACCCCCAAAATCCGAAATTATAATTTTCCAAATCGAGGGTCGAAATGAGATTTAAAAGCTGTAAAATCACACCAAACATGTAACCACTCTAAAATTGAGATTTCGAATCTGCTGGCGAAGTTAAATATTTCATCCGAGGTTATTTTGACCAAATATGAGTCCCACATCCATATTTTTAATTTTTCAACTTTTCGACCAATAGGTCAAAATGAGCTCAAGTGCACCGAGACCCAAACCAAAGGTCTACCTAACCTAAAATTGATATTCAAGAACTGTTGGTGTAGTCCATTCAGCCATCCATCACATGGATCAAAAGATATTCAGATAAGTCCAAAATAAGGCTCTTTATGCCATCAAAAATCACAGTATCGCATAAATGGTTTCAAAATGCATCGAGAGACGTGATAATCACCCCACACCCCAAAAATATCATAATGAAACTTCAAGGAGGGGTAAAACTATCAAATCACACAAAATCACAAATTTTACATATTTCAACAAAAAATAGGTCGTTACATCTTACACCACTAAAAAATCTAGTTCGTTCTCAAATTAAGGCAAAGAAATACCTGAATCAATGAAGAAATGGGGATAAGAACAATGCATATCAGACTCGACCTCCTAAGTAGTCTCATCTATAGGTTGATGTCGCTACTGGGCCTTAGCCACCAGGATCACTCTAGAGCACAACCGCCAAACATTTCTAGCCAATATGGAGAATGGCTCCTTAACAGAAGACAACCGCTCATCTAACTGAATTGACTCCCAACGAATGACATGAGACTCATCAGGAATTTAGCGATGAAGCATAAAAACATGAAAAACTGGATGAACAATCGCTATATATAGGGGCAAAAGCTAACTCATAGGCCACATCACCAACAATCCGAAGAATTAAAATGGACCAATATACCTTGGGCTAAGCTTGCCCCTCTTCTCAAACCTCATCACACCCTTCACGGGTGAAACTTGAAGGAAAACATGATCACTAACACCAAATCTCAAGGAACAAATTATACGATCAACATAACACTTTTTCCTACTTTGAGCCCCTCCAAGTATATCTTGAATGACCTGGAATCTATCCAAAAACATATGAAGAAAGTTCATACCTCGAGGTCTAACCTCAGAAACATCAAACTAACCAACTGGAGAGCGACAACGCCTACCATACAATACCTCAAAAGGTGCCATATAGATACTGGAATAGTAGCTGTTATTATAAGAAAACTCTGCTAATGCTAAATTCTACTCCCACTGGTTACCAAAATCCATCACACAAGCATGAAGCATGTCTTCTAAAACTTGAATAGTCCACTCTGACTTCTCATAAATCTGGGGGTGAAACACTGTACTGAGATCAAACCGAGTGCCCAACTCATCCTGAAATGTCCTTCAAAAGTGAGATGTGAACACCGAACCACGATCAAAGATGATAGACACTGGCATACCATGCCGATGCATAATCTCATGAGTATAGATTTAGGCCAACCACACAACACTATAGAAAACCTGAACTAAAAGAAAATGAGTTGACTTGGTCAATTGATCCACCCTGACCCAAACACTATCGAAACCATGTGAAAAATGAGGCAAACCAGTCACGAAGTCCATGGTGATCCGTTCCCACTTCCACTCGAGAATGGGTAACCTCTGAAGCAATCCATCAAGTATTATATGCTCGGCCTTCACCTGCTGACAACATAGTCAACGATCCATAAAATCCACTATATCTCTCCTCATATTATCCTACCAGTAATGCTGCCTCAAGTCACAATTCATCTTAGTCATATTGGGATGGATGGAATATCTGGAATAATGCGCATTCTCCAAGATCAACCTAATACAGTAACCCACTCTCAGCCTCTAATCCATAAAACTCTATCTTAATAAAGTGAGTCTTTCTTAGGCCCCCACTCAATACCTTACCTCGAATCAACCTTAATCGAATATCATCAAACTGATGAGCTTGAATCTTCTCCACCAAAGAAGAACTAGCCTCCACAAATGTCAAAACACGCTCAGGTGTCGCAATATCAAGCCTAACCATCTGGTTATCTAAAGACTGAACCTCTAAATCTAAAGGCCTCTCCTGGCACAAAAGATACGCCAAGCTACCCACGCCAGTTGACTTCCAGCTCAAGGCATCCACAACTATGTTATCCTTGCCCTAATAATAGAGAATAGCCAAGTCATAATCCATAAGCAACTTAAGCCAACGGCGCTGCCTCATATTAAGATCTTTCTGGGTGAAGAAATACTGAAGACTACGATAATCTAAAGAGATATCAAAACGAACTCCATACAAGTAGTGCCTCCACAACTTTAAGGCAAAAACCACTGTGCACAACTCCAAATCATGGGTAGGATAATTCCTCTCATGGGGGTTTAACTGATGAGATGTATAAGAAATCACCTTGCCCTCTTGCATCAACACAACACCCAATAGAACACCTAAAGTATCATAAAGTATGATAAATCCCACACCCTCCTTAGGCAAAGCCAATATAAGAGTTAAAGTCAATAAATCCTTGAGCTTTTGGAAGCTCGTCTCACAAGCATCAGCCCACTGAAAAGAAATCTTCTTCTGAGTCAGCTTAATCAAAGAAGCTACAATAAAAGATAGACCCTCAACAAAATGCTGATAATACCCAAGAAAGCCAACAAAACTATGATTCTTGGTGGGTGAAGTAGGTCTTGCCCAATCACAAATCACTGTAATTTTAGCTGGATCAACCATAATACCTTCCATAGTCACCACATGACCTAAGAAACAAATAGACTCCAACTAAAACTCCCACTTAGAGAACTTCACATACAACTTCTCATCCCTCAATCTCTGAAGCAATATCTGCAAATGCTTCTCATGCTCAGCTATGCCAATATATCATCTATAAATACAATAACAAAAGAGACGAGATATGATCGAAACACCCGATTCATCAATGCCATGAATATGGCAGGGGCATTGGTCACCCCAAAGAACATAAACAAGAACTCATAATGACCATATCGAGTTTGAAAAGCTGTCTTTGAAATATCTGAAGATCTAATCCTCAAATGGTGATATCCGAACCTCAAATAAATCTTTGTAAACATCACATCACCCTAAAGCTGATCAAACAAATCATCAATGTGAGGAAAATGATACTTATCTTAACCTTTACTTAATTCAACTATTGATAATCAATACACATCCTTATAGACCCATTCTTTTTCTTTACAAACAAGAAAGGCGCACCCCAAGGTGAAACACTAGGTCGGATAAATCCCTTATAGAACAACTCCTGCAACTAATCCTTCAATTCCTTCAACTCGAATAGGGCCACCCTATAAGGAGAAATAAAAATGGGCTTGGTGACCATCTGAACATCAATAGAAAAATCAATATCATAATTAAGAGGCATACTAAGAAAATCTGTAGGAAACACACCTATAAACTCACGGATAACACGAATGAAATCTAAGAAAGGAGGTGGAACAACACTCCTATCACGAATATGAGCCAAATAATATAAGCATCCCCTCTCAACCAATCTATAAGTTTGAACATATTATATGATCCTCATAGGACCCGTATAAACTGCACTTTCCAAGCTATCCTTGGCATACTCGGTGAAGCTAAAGTCATAGTCTTAGAAAAATAATCTAAGATAGCTTGATAAGGATCCAACCAATCCTTAAACAAAATAACATCAAAATAAACCATATTTAACACAATCAAATATACCCAAGTCTCACAACCACAAAAAGTCACAACACAAGATCGGTACACCTGATCCACCACTAAAGAATATCTTATAGGGGTAGATAACTGGATAGGCATAATAAGAGGCTTACTAACAAAACCAAAGCCTAAAGCAAAATATGTTGACACATAAGAGCAAGTTGATCCGGGGTCAAATAAAATAGACACAGGTCTAAAATAAACGAGAAAGATACCTGTAATCACAACATCAGAAGCCTCTGCCTCAGGTTTGGCTGTTATAGCATAATGCTGACCACGACCATCAACTGACTGAATAGCCCCACGACTGATGTTGGGCATATTTATACGTCTAAGCACCATAACTTACCCATGTTTTAGCTAAGTTTTGAGGATAAAATACATAATTCTTGCACTTTTAGTCTATTTTTAGTTAAGTGAGCTGACCTATGTGATTAGCATGCTTTTCAGGTACTAATGAGGAAGATTACGACACTTTGGGGACCTGTGGATAGCAGAGGAAACTTCACATAAAAGGAAAGCAGCTTTTGGACTGAATGTGATATATGGGAACTTTTTCCTGGGCAAACTCAATATTTTTAAATAGTTGAGGACTCAGTAGCAATTTATTAGAGAAGGATGTTATTAAAAGCATGATGGCTGAATTTTTGGGGATTATTCATTATTCTGTATTATTTTCAAAAAAGGAAGAAAAGCGACTTAGCTGAGGCTGAGAGAAGAGAAAAAACGTTTTCTCCTCTTGGTTTCTCTATTGTGTAGACACGAAGATCATCCTCTAGTTTTGGGTATGATGACCATTCTTATGGTTATTTTCTTTTGGTTCATGAGTAGCTAAGCTTATTTGTTAGGGTTATGGAAACCTTGTAGTATACTCTCTATTTCTATGGGTTTTTGAATTTATGATGTGTTGATCCACTTATATCATTTCTCTCTTCTATATAATTGAATTCTCGTGGTTGCAAACATAGGGGATGTGCCATTATAGCAATAACTTGTTTGATAGAAAAGTTAATGTTTGGAAAAGAGAGTAGTGATAAGAAAATAGGGTTGCCAACCTCTATTTTACACGTTAATGCCTTAATAGGATTGATGATTTGGAGAGTTTGTATGATTGGTTGTACACTTTGAATTCGAGAGAACTAAAGTGAAGTAATCCTTGATAGTTGAGAAACAATTGGATTTAGAATTCGAATACATCTCTCTATAAGTGCATGCATGTATAAATCCTTAATACTCATAGTTTATAGAGAAGTAAAAGCTACAAGGTGGACATAATCCTAACTTGTCTTTCTCTGCAATAAAATACTATTACATATATCATCTCATTGTTACACTAATAATATTGTTGTGCACTTAAACTGAAACCCCCTTTTACTTTGGAACCTTCGATCAACAGTCTAATAATAATCGCAAAACTTTGTGATCATAGTATTCCCTGTGGAATTCGACACCCAACCCAGTTGGGTTCTATATTTGACAGCGACCGCTTGCACTTTCTAACGAGAGTTGTAATTTGGGCGTATCAAATTTTGGTGCCGTTGTCGGGGAATACGGTTGTCAGCTAAGTTTGTGATAGTTAATAGACCCTTTGGTCAAAGATTCTCAAATTTGACTTTTTGTTTGTTATTTTTGTTTTGTTCAGGTTGAGTGGATTGTATGCCAAATATGCGGAGATCGGGTCAACCATTATTACCTATAAATCCTAAACCACATCTCATTGGAAGAATGGATGCGCAACGAGACCCTGAAAGGATAGTTGCTTAACAGGAGCAGGATAGATTAGCTGCATTGGAAGTTGCGCAAGTAAATCAATAGAATGCTGATAACCCAGGTCGGTTACCAAATCTTGATGATGAGGACCTGGGTGATGATGAGTTATTAAATCTAAGGCGTGCAGATGATGTGGCTGCACCAATGAACAGAAATGTCAACAGAGATCGTCAATCTAGGATGAGACCCGAATGTCGAGCTGTGCAAGTTGCTTTTGATGATGATGATGATGACTTGGATGGGGATGGTGCCAAAGGGGATATTATTCCTCCGCCCTTGGCACCCGGAGCCAAGTTCAATATCACTAGCACTATGATCCAGCTATTGCAACTCAAAGGGCTATTTGGTGGACTTGCAGGCGACAATCCGAATATGCATCTTATTAATTTTATCTCAACATGCAAATTGTTTGACAATCCAGGGATTGGAAAGAACGCGATCTGACTGTGCTTATTTCTATTGTCTCTATCTGGAGAGGAAAATCTATGGTTAAACAGGCTAACTCCCGACTCTAATTACCAATTAGAGGCAACTGAAAGATACTTTCCTAGAAAGCTTCTTTCCACCATTCAAGAGGGCATAATTGAGAGATGAGTTAAGCAATTTCAGATAGCTTCCAACTGAGGATCTTCACGAGACGTGGGAGAGGTTCAAGAAGAATATTATGCGGTTCCTAAATCATCAGATGACCAATGTCCACTTGATGGAGATATTATATAGGGCTTTGAACTCAGTGACTAAGCCAGTGGTTGATAATGCTGTAGGTAGGTCATTCATGGACCTTACTTTTATTGAGGCATGTGACATGCTGGATTGTATGACAAAGCAGAGTAGAGCTTGGAATACCAGGGATTCTGAGGTAGCAAGCTCTACTGTATCTATTAGCATAACGGCAGAACAGAGGTGAAGAAAAGAGGAACGTGAACAGGATATGGCTTACATGAAAATACAGATGGACCTTCTTACTAAATATTTATTATCAGGGAAGACAAAAAAGGTCAAAGCTATTGTATCACAGGGAAGAGCTGACTTCAATTCTTAGGAGAAAGCAAATTACTTGAATAATCAGGGGGGTTTTCGAGGTAGTGGCCAAGGAAACCAAGGTCGGAACTATTATGAAAAATCCGGATACAAGGACCGAGACCAAGGGAATTAGAAGAATAAGAATGACAGGAGCGGTTTGTATGTCTCTCTTGGAAATTGTGAAGCTACTGCACCTAGCTCTGGGAAGCTATTGAAAGGAGTGGAGGCAACCAACATGGGAGTAGCTGAGGTAAAAAATGATTTGTCCTCAATGAATCAATTGGTTGACTCATATTCCACTTCAATAAAATAGTTGGAACAACAATGAGTCAACTATCGGCGGCATTCAATCAAAGGAAAGCTGTCACTTTACCAAGTGACACTGTGAAAAATCCAAGAAAAGATGGATCATGTTTGGCTATTACTACCAGGAGTGGTAAGGTATTGGAAAATCCATCCACGGGCAAGCCTGTGGTTGATAGTATGGAGGAGAATGTTGTTGAAGCAGATTGTGATAATTCTGTAGAAGTTGAAAATCAGGATGAGGACGTTCATGATACTACACCTAGCTGTCATCAGTCTGAAAAGATTGATAATGGGAAGCACAATGAAAAGGAAGTGGTGGAGAAAACTCTTCCAAATCCACCACCACCTTTTCCTCAGAGACTGAAGAAGAAGGATGATGACACCAGGTTTAGTAAATTCATGACCATGCTGAAGCAACTGACTATAAATATGACTTTGGTGGAGGCACTGGAGTAAATGCCAGGGTACGCCAAATTTATGAAGGACCTTTTGACAAAGAAAAGGGAAGCGAGCTATGAAACAGTAGATAATTTCCATCATTGCAGTGCGATTTCCACGAGGTCTTTGGTACAGAAGAAAGCAGATCCGGGTGCTTTCACTATTCCTTGCACGGTTGGATCTTTAGATTTTGCTAAGGCTTTGTTTAATTTGAGGGCTAGCATTAATTTGATGCCACTAGCCATTTATAGATAGTTGGGGTTGGGGGATCCTACACCAACCAACATGCGGCTTGTAATGGCAGATAGGTCGGTAAAATGACCTGTTGGTATTCTGTATGATGTAGTAGTGAAGGTTTCTACCTTCATTTTTCCTACAGATTTTGTTATTTTGGATTGCGAGGTGGATTTCGAGGTGCCCATAATCTTGGGTCGACCTTTCCTCACAACAGGAAGTGTGCTTATTGATTTGCGAACAAATGAGTTTTTATTTCGGATGAATGACGAAGTGGTACGTTGTGATGTATGCAAATCAATGAAGCAACCCAAGGATATGAATGTGTTATCTATAGTTGATGTTTATTATGAGGATGAGCAGGAATTATCTTTGGAGAAGCAACTTACTGTTGAGCCATTGGCTGTTGTGCTTATGAACTTTGATCGTGAGGATGTTAAGGAGTATGAAGAAACTTTTTGTGCTTTGACAGAAATGGGGTCGTATTCTTATGCCCCCAAGAAGCTGGACCTTGACCTTAAGAATCGACCTTCACCATCGGCGAAGCCATCCATTGAAGAGCCACCGGTGTTAGAATTGAAAAATCTACCCAGTCATCTAAGGTATGTGTTCTTGGGTAGTGGAAATACACTGCCGGTTATTATTGCTGCTGATTTAGGTGAACAACAGGTAGAGGCTCTCATCTCTATTCTGAAGAGGTATAAGAGAGCTATTGGTTGGACTATTGTAGATATCATTGGTATCCCTCCTGGAATATGTATGCACAAGCTTCAGCTAGAGGAAGATTGTGCACCCACTATTGAGCATCATCATCCTATAAATCCACCTATGTAAGAGGTGGTGAAGAAAGAAATCATCAAGTGGCTACATGCAGGGGTGGTGTACCCAATCTCAGACAGTAAATGGGTGAGTCTTGTACAATGTGTGCCCAAAAAAGGGGGCATGACAGTAGTAGTGAACGAGAAGAATGAGCTAATTCCACTCAGGCCTGTCACAGGGTGGAGGGTGTGTATGGATTATCGGAATCTAAAATCGTGGACGTTAAAAGACCACTTCCCAATACCATTCATGGATCAAATGCTTGATTGATTGGCAGGAAAGGGATGGTACTGTTTCTTGGATAGTTATTCCGGATATAACCAGATTTGCATTGCTTCTGAAGATCAGGAGAAGACCACTTTTACATGCCCATATGGTACTTTTGTATTCAAACGAATGCCATTTGGGCTATGTAATGCACCTGCCACTTTTCAGCGGTGTCTGATGTCCATTTTCTCCAATATGGTTGAAGACACCTTGGAGGTGTTTATGGATGACTTTTCGATTGTATGTGAGTTATTTGAGTCATGCTTGGTAAATGTGAGTATGGATTTGCAGCAATGTGTGGAATTCAATCTTGTGCCAAATTGGGAGAAGTGCCATTTTATGGTTAAGGAAGGCATTGTTCTCGGTCATAAAATCTATGAAAAAGGAATTGAAGTTTATCAATCCAAGATTGAAGTTATCGAGAGACTACCACCTCCAATTTCTGTGAAGGGGGTTCGTAGTTTTCTCGGTCAGGCTAGTTTTTATTGGAGGTTTATTAAAGACTTCTCCAAGATTGCGAACTCATTATGAAAACTTTTAGAGAAGGAGGAAAAGTTTTACTTTGGTGAAGATTGCTTGAAGGCGTTTGAATGCCTCAAAAGGAAGCTAGTTGAAGCCCCTATTATTGTAGCACTCGATTGGTCTCTACCATTTAAAATTATGTGTGATGTAAGCAGTGTAGACTTGGGTGTTGTACTTGGTCAGAAAAGAGAAAACCTCTTTCATCTAATCTACTATGCGAGCAAGGCCTTGAATGGAGCACAGAAGAGCTATACCATCACTGAACATGAGCTTCTTGCAGTTGTTTATGCTTTTGAGAAGTTCCGTGCTTACTTCTTGGGAACCAATGTAGTGGTTCATACAGATCATACGACTCTAAGATATCTAATGGAAAAGAAGGATGCCAAGACAAGGCTAATTAGGTGGGTTCTACTGCTTCAAGAATTCGATTTCAAGGTAAAGGATAGAAAAGGTTGTGAAAACCAAGTAGCTGATCATCTATCTAGACTTGAGAGTGAGCACATAATGCAGACCGACCTTGATATTGATGATGCATTCCCCGATGAAGAGATTCTAGAAATTGTGTTGGAAAACTTACCGTGGTATGCAGATTTCGCTAACTACGTGGTAAGCGAAGCGATTCCTGAGAATCTCTCCTTTCATCAAAAGAAAAAGTTCATGCATGATGTGAAACATTACTTCTGGGATGAGCCATATCTTTTCTGACGATGTGCTGATGGTATTATTAGGCGGTGCATCCCAGAAGTAGAGGTGTCTAGTATACTGGAAGCAAGCCATGCTTCCCAAGTTGGATGTCACCATGCAGGTGAACGGACGACCAAGAAAGTACTGCAAAGTGGCTACTATTGGCCTTCATTATTCAAGGATGCCTACAATTTTGTAAGAAGATGTGATCAGTGCCAGCGACAAGGTTCTATCTCAAAGCACCATGAGATGCCCATGTCCAAAATGCTTGAAGTAGAGTTATTCGATGTCTGGGGCATTAACTTCATGGGCCTATTTTTGAGCTCATTTGGGAGGAAATATATCTTAGTTGTTGTGGATTACGTATCCAAATGGGTCAAAGCAGTCAATCTAGATGATAATGAAGGTAAGAGTGTTGTGGCGTTCTTAAAGAGAAATATCTTATCTCGTTTTGGGGTACCCCGTACCATCATAAGCGATGGAGGATCACATTTCTGCAACAAGATGTTCAGAGCCGTATTGACAAAGTATGGGGTTAATCAACATAAGGTAGCTACACCGTACCACTCACAAACTAGTGGGCAGGTGGAGGTCTCATACCAGGAAATCAAGTTGATCCTTGCTAAGACTGTGAATGCCAGCAGGAAAGATTGGTCCAGGAAGCTGGATGATGCCTTATGGGCATATAGGACCGCGTTTAAGACACCAATTGGTATGTCACCATACCAACTATTTTATGGAAAGGCTTGTCACTTGCCAATTGAGCTAGAACATAAAGTAATGTGGGCACTGAAGCAGCTTAACCTGAACTGGGATGATGCAATAAATATGAGATTGGGGCAGCTGAACGAGATGGATGAATTCCATCTCAATGCATATGAAATAGAAGATATTTACAAGGAAAGGATGAAAAAGTACCATGATCGGAGGATTATCCAATGAAAATTTTAGAAAGTCGATTTGGTACTCCTTTTCAACTCCAGACTGAAGATGTTTCCAGGTAAATTGAAGTCTAAATGGTCTGGTCCATTCAAAATCATCCAAGTCTACTCATCTGGAGTAGTGGATTTAGAAAATGATGATGGTAGTGTCTTTAAGGTGAATGGCCAAAGAGTGAAGCTATATATCGGTCCAACCGACTCGATAAAATGTATAGAAACCATATATCTCAATAAAGTCTGAGTAATCGAGATAACTGTGTCATGCCACGATAATAAATCAAGCGCTACATGGGAGTCAACCCATGGTTTTACTAGGATTTTGTTTTTGGTAAATGAAAATTCAAAAAGAATAGTCCAGCCACGACCAAAACTAAGGCGCTTGGTGGGAGTCAACCCATACCTCTAATCATCTTGTTAGTTCGTTCTGAATAAGTGTAGGTAATGCAGGTATTAAGGATACAGTTGGCTTTAAATTTGGTGAGAAAATCAACTACATCAAGGGTGGTAAGTCTATTGATAACGTACACATTTCTGAGTATAGCATTTGAATTCACTTGAAAATTAGGAAAGAAGGCATGCAGAAACTTGTATGGGTGCATTGAAACTTCAAGGAAGCACATAAGGGCATATAGGTGCTGGCTATGTCAACATAGGCAATAGCTTAGGCACCGCCTATGCCATTGCCTATGCCATTGCCTATGCTCACTGCCCCCACTTAGGCGATAGGTTAGGCGCCGCCTATGTCAACATAGGCGATATCTTAGGCGCCACCTATGTCAACATAGGCGATAGGTTAGACGCCGCCTATGCCATTGCCTATGCTAACTGCCTCACTTAGATGATAGGTTAGGCACCGCCTAAGTCAACATAGGCGATAGGTTAGGCATCACCTACTTATTCTTAAGTGATTCCATGGGTGCCGCCTATCAATGTAAGATTTACCTTAACCCATTTTGAATGGATCAAACCGACCCATGTCTCATCTTTTAAATATATCCTTTACTCTTAAACCCCACTCAAGTTTTCTTTGACCTAAGCGCCACCCAAACAACTTTTCCCTCTCCAAGCCCTTCTCTTTTCTCATCTAATCTTGTAGGCTCACCTTCATGATTCATCAAGAATTTATCATCAAGTAAGTTGTTCTTTCATGTTCCGTAGTTGTTTCATTGCTACACTCATAATGGTTAATTGGATTTTGTAATAGTGCTTGGTGATAAGATTATGGTTAGTTTGTTATGATTTTGGAAAAATACATCTGATTGAGTGAAAGGATTCTCGTGGGTAATCTTGATTTCACTCCGGCATGTCTTGATTGGTATTCACTGTAATAATTTTTTTATGAAGTTGAACTATTGAAGTTTAATGCATGATTTTGGGAGTTGTAAGCTTGAGTATGCGAGTGACTCATTCATCGATGTAATGAGCATGGTTAACCAAAAGTATAAGATTGTAAAATTGTTTCTATGCTATAGCATGATAAGATTTCTATGTGGTAGTCTTGTTCAAAGATTGAATTGCTGAAATGAAATAAAGTTGGAAATGTAGTCAAGATTACAGGACCATTGTGTGTTGCTTTTGTATATCAAATTGAGAAATTGTTATGTAAAGTGAAGGGTTGAAAGTGTGACTGCAATAATAATGTTGTTGGCACATACCATCTAAATGTATGTTGATGAAGTCTGAGTACTCGACAACACTCACTTAATTAGTTTGTGCCAATGAATTAAGTGTGGGGTAGTGCCATCACTATTTTCTTCTTCGATTATAGTGAATTTTACGAAATGAGACTAACATGACCCTATTATGATTTCAGGTAACATGGCTCCAAAAGGATGACAGGGAAAGGAGAAAGCATCCACCTCATAAAAAGGTCAAAAAAGGGCAAAAAAGGACCAGGCTGATTCCTCCTCTCTTCAAGTGCCTCAACGCATTTTTAGGATCAAATGGGTTCTGAAGGAGGAAGGGAAGGAATGGTACAGAAACAATAAAGTGAATAAATATGTACATGTGGATTTGATGCAGAAGGAAAGTTTAGCAAAGAACTTCCCTCGCATTTTGGCAAAGATTATGGCACTAAAGCTTGACTTCATCTTTCAAGACATGGGCGAATGAAATCTTGATTTGACTCGAGAGTTTTATGCCAACTGGTCCCCAAGGACTATGGGAAATGAAGTAAAGATTCGAGGGCAGGTCTTGCAATTGAATGCTGATTTCTTCAACTCTTTCCTGGGTACTCCAAGTGTGGATCAATCACCACTCAAGGAGCTGTACAACAAACCTCCCTACAGAGCCATCAGATATACGTTGTGTGGATCAAGGTCCATGACCCGGTGGACTCGTCATAAGGATAATGGTCATCACAATACTTACCCATATGCTTATTTGAACAGAGAAGCTCGCATATGGTTAAGAATAGTCAATTCCTTCTTGATTCCTGGGACACAATACACTAAGGTCACGCGTGATCGAGTCTTCTTGGTATATTCCCTAATGACAAATGTTACCATCAACATTGGTGCAGATATACAAGCGTCGATGCATAAAGAAAGGGTGCACAACAAGTCCCACTTCAGTTTCGGCAACTTGTTGACTGTAATTTTAAGGAAAAAACACATTGAGGAGGAGCCAGCAGACCATAAGTTTCCACAAAACCCAAATAAGGTGGATCTCATAAAAATCAAAGATCCAGAAACTAGTCAAGGCATCAACCTTACCACTGCTGAAAGACATGCTCGAGATGAAAGTTTTTTTTGCTATCTGTATGGCATGACTAGGTTTACTATGATGAATGGGGGTCGTGTGCCTACTGCTGCAGAGCTTCGGCAGTTTGACTATGACTACCCGCTTAATGATCATGCTCGAGCCATGTGTGGAGTGGGGGTAAATTTTGAAGAACCTCTAGATGATGATGTGCTGACAAACGATGATCACGACTGCCAGACTCTGATATGGAGGACAACTCTGATGATGAAGACTCTGATGATGATTCTGACACAGGGGGTATGACCCCAGATGTAGAGAAAGAGTCCGACTAACCAGGTTTTTGCTTATTTATTTACATTGAGGGAAGTTTGTTCCTTCTTAGTGTGGGTTGAGGGTATAATTACGCATACACCTCGATTGCCTTGTCTTTTGTATTGCCTACTATTTGCCCACATTTATTCTACAGTTGTTTTGGTTTAGTCGTAGTTAGTTAGTCGTAATTAGTCACTTTTCTCAATGATGGATGGATGACGACCGCCTTAAGAGAGATTTAGTCAGATTGTTGCATAAAATTTTTCTTATAGATGGCATGGAATTATAACATGAGTTTGTGCTGAATCATTACTATTGAAACATTTAGGCTCTAAGTTGTGACTTGTGCTGTGATAATTGGATGTGGTTTAATTCATTTATCTGTTGGGTCAATAATCTATAATGCTCCTAATTAAGTTGACTATGCGCCATGTGTGTGTAAGGTTATTGTATATTCTTTGTTGCGACTGATGCTAGAACTTGCCTAGTGTGTGTGTGAAGCGAAATAAAGACTGTAAGTTTAGGAGATGATTTACGCATTTCTTTGGTAGCCCTTATTTTTATCTTCTTTTTACCTACCTTTGTACATTGTCCTAGTCGAACACCCATTGAGCCTTTAGCTATTTTCTTTGGCAACCTCATATGTAGCCTAATCCATTTTTTTACAGACCATAATTTGATCCAAAAGCTCCTAAGCGCTTTAAATTGTAGAATCAAGTTGAATTAAGAGTGTGGCAAAATAAGAAGAAAATGGTGAAAGTGATGCCCCAAAGTTTTGTTATTGGTACATGAAAATTTTGTGATTGGGAGTGGCGCCCTGGTCCTTTCTTGGACATTGTGCACCTCTACTAAGGTAAATAGTCTAAGTTGAGGGTGGCTATCATAGGGATGCGTAACAAGAAATTGATGCAAAATAAAAGAGTTGTATACGCCCATCATAGTGTTTTTGATTGAGTAATAAATTGGGGTGAAGATAAATGACGTTGGTAGATGAAAGGAAGGTAGAGTGGTTGTTAAATGTTGGTCTAAATGGCATAATGTAGTGTATTAAAGCGCTTAGGGAACATAGTCACTATTTCTGGCCAAAGTAGTCCTACCCATCACTTTAGCCTACATTACATCCCATAAAAGACCTATTTGATCCTAACCTTAGCATTCTAATATTAGTGGAGAATTACTGTAAGGGAAAACATATGGTCATCAGTTGTAATCTAAGAATTCTTTGTGAGAGTGAGAGCAAGAAAGTTCTTATACCCATATTTTTGAAGAATGCAAAATTATGAGTGATTATGGGTAACTTTTTTGTGTGAGCGCACATGGTTGATGATTGTTGGGTAGTTTTATATGATTTCTTGGATTAACTTGTGTATATGAATTAACCAACTTAATGAGTCTATGTTGGAGGGTGAGTTGTTTCTAGTAATGATCCAGAAATCTACTCTTTGTTAATAATTGCAGTGTATGTCTTGTTGAAAATTTTGTGTTGCTCTAGTGAAGTTTAGTTAGGTATTTGCATGGATGTACTATTTTTTTCGAGGACAAACAAAGCTTTAAGTGTGGAGTGGTGATGTTAGGCGTATTTATACGTCTAAGCACCATAACTTACCCATGTTTTAGCTAAGTTTTGAGGATAAAATACATAATTCTTGTACTTTTAGTCTATTTTTAGTTAAGTGAGATGACCTATGTGATTAGCATACTTTTTAGGTACTAATGAGGAAGATTACGACACTTTGGGGATCTGTGGATAGCAGAGGAAACTTCATATAAAAGGAAAGCAACTTTTGGACTGAATGTGATATATGAGAACTTTTTCCCAGGAAAACTCAATATTTTAAAATAGTTGAGGACTCAGTAGCAATTTATTAGAGAAGGATGTTATTAAAAGCCTGATGGCTGAATTTTTAGGGATTATTCATTATTCTGTATTATTTTCGAAAAAGGAAGAAAAGCGGCTTAGTTGAGGGTGAGAGCAGAGAAAAAACATATTCTCCTCTTGGTTTCTCTATTGTGGGGACACGAAGATCATCCTCTAGTTTTGGGTATGATGAACATTCTTATGGTTATTTCTTTTTGGTTCATGAGTAGCTAAGATTATTTGTTAGGGTTATGAAAACCTTGTAGTATACTCTCTATTGCTATGGGTTTTTGAATTTATGATCTGTTGATCCACTTATATCATTGCTCTCTTCTATATAATTGAATTCTCGTGATTGCAAACATAGGGAATGTTCCATTATAGCAATAACTTGTTCGATAGAAAATTTAATGTTTGGAAAAGAGAGTAGTGACAAGAAAATAGGGTTGCCAACCTCTATTTTACACGTTAATGCCTTAATAGGATTTATGACTTGGAGAGTTCGTATGATTGGTTGTACACTTTGAATTCGAGAGAACTAAAGTAAAGTAATCCTTGATGGTTGAGAAACACTTGGATTTAGAATTCGAATACATCTCTCTATAAGTGCATGCATGTATAAATCCTTAATACTCATAGTTGATAGAGAAGTAAAAGCTACAAGGTGAACATAACCCTAACTTGTCTTTCTCTACAATAAAATACTATTACACATATCATCTCATTGTTACACTGATAATATTATTGTGCACTTAAACTGAAACCCCCATTTACTTTGGAACCTTCGATCAATAGTCTAATAAAAATCGCAATACTTAGTGATCATAGTATTCCCTGTGGGATTCGACACCCAACCCAGTTGGGTTCTATATTTGACAACGACTGTTTGCACTTTCTAACAAGAGTTGTAATTTGGGCATATCAACGACCACCATCGCAGCTCCACTACCTCTACCCTTCACACCTCTGGTAGAACCTCTACCTCTCACAGCTAGAATAAAAGTAGCCCAAATCACCTGGCTGGGATAGTCCCTGGCCACATGGACATTATCAGCACACACATAGCAACCTCTACGACCAGTCTCAATCAGAGAAGGTGAAATTAAGCCCGAACATCCTCCCTGAACTACTGGACCAAAAGATCCACCATAAGAAATCTACAAGGTATCCTGAACTAGCCTACCCTGATACCCATAAAAACCTCTCAAAATTTCTACTATGAGAAACCTGACCTCTAAACTCACCGAAATAGTGTACCTTTTTGGTGCCTCCCAAAAATTCCAAAGATTACCCTCAGTCATCTTAGAATGATCCACAATACTTTGAAAAGAAGCCCCAAACATAACCATCTAACATGTAGCCAATTGAAGAAAAACATCCAAACTCTTCGTGAACTTTTGAATCTTCTCAGACTTAGTGGAAATGCTACCATAGGAATATTTGAACAAGGCATGGAAAAATGCTTCAAACTCTGCAATGGTCATAGAACCCTGCTCCAGATGATCAAACTCATCATGCATCCGATCCCTTAAACTATAACACACGAATCACTCCAGAAAGGCATCAACAAACTGATCCCATACAACTCAAGAGAATCAATAAGCCTACAACTGACATACTATCTCCACCAATCTGTCACAATATCTCTTAATTGATATATAGTATAAGCCATACCATCTGTGCAAAAAGAGTAAAAGAAAACTCAGAACACAAGGTATGAAAGAACTTCACACGATAATGAATAGAATGAGAGAAGTTTCCTAAATACATCCTATAGCCTCTTAAAGATAGATACGGATGTCTACGTACCAATTTATAAGACTTTATTATACTTCTCATTCTTACACCGTTGAGACCAATGAAACTTGGCTACTCTGATACCAATTTGACACAACTCAAAAAATAAAGACCACGCTGGCCCTTTTCACAGCGTACCTTACAAGTAACCCAATCATCCAAACTGACAAAAAAAAGAAAAAGACAAAAATACCCCAAGGTAAGGCTTCTAGAACAAAGACGAACCATACAAGTAATAATAATAATGCAGAAAGAACTTATCCAAAATATCAATCATTCCTAAAACTAGGTGTCAATAGTGTAAGAACTACTAATATAATTCAGGAGTCAAATACATCAGAAAAATAACTACAAAGGAGTAATATCTATCTCCGAATACTAATAAAGACATAACTAATGCATAAAGATAGAGGTGAACTCTGGACGTATGAATGTCCAACGCTACCTTGAGTAATATGAAAGTGCCCGAAATCAACCAGTCTGAGGCACATCCAAACCTGAAGCTTCACCAAAAGGGTAAATTAGGAGTGAGTACGATCTAATTGTACTCAATAAGTATCACAGGCCGACCGATATATCACCTTGAGTTTTGACCCTTAGAAAATTTCGTGAAATTTTGGTCTCTGGACCCAATATAACTCGAGGGTACAAGCCGTATGTTGGGGTACAGATAGTAAGATCCAGTCTTATACTGACCAGTGTTGGTTGGTGGGATGGATTTTGGTTATTGGAATGGATATGACCTAGGGTTATGAGTTATATTGGTGGTTATAGATTGTTTGGTTCCTTAACTTAATCTTATACTTAGTTACTTAGGTTGGATATGAGTATGAGTGGCTCACCATGAGCTGTAAGCTAGGGTATGAGTCGTACCCAGGACTCGTAAGGTGGACAGTGTCTAAATCTTCCTTGGGTTTAAATCTGCCAGGGGTACGAATGAAGGGTACAGATCGTATGCTTTGGATACGACTTGGTTGGAAGAGTCATCTACTGGACAGTATGAGATCCAATAGTTGAGGTTAGGATACGAGTGTATGTTACCAATTATATTGGAGGGTGCAACTCGTGTGGGTCAGTCGTATCCCTGTGATGAGATTTTGGTGCAACTTAAGTGGGGGTATTCTGGATATTTTCCCACTTATCTTAATAAGGCCCCCATGACTTCTAACCTACTTGGGAGGTTATTTACCCTATTGTTACATTCATTAACACTCAAAAACTGTTCTAAAACACTCCATAATTCTCTCAAAAGCTAATGGGCAAGAAAAGCTAAGGTTTCAACTAAAGAATCAATTTTGGGCTTGTCTTGGTGATTTCTTTCCGTCATCATCTTGGTTAAGGCATGTTATCTTCCCTCATTGTTAATTATAACTAATGGCATGGTTTTTATGAATTTTTTCATGATTTCATTGATTATATGATTTTGGTTTTCAAATATGAATTAGGGGTTTTGATATTAAATGGTTGGTTATGATTTCCCATGGTTTTAATTATGCTTTTATATGCATTAATAGTGGTTTTGGATAATTGCGTTGCATGGTAATGGTTTAATGTTAATTGGAATTGGTTTTGGTCATATTATGCCCCTAATTTGTTTGAAAAAATGCTTATAAAACATTGCATTGACTACTTTTAATGGAACTCTTGCTTGTTTTAAAACTTGGTAAAAGAATTATGCATGGTTTAAATATCTTGGAATGGTAAATGTATAATGGTTATGCTTGAGGAGACCATGGAATCCCCTAAGTGGTTTAATATGGTAAATGGAAGGGCACTTGAAAGTCCCCTTAACCCTCTATATGGTTGGCTATGGATAATACTTGCATGTAAGGATTGGTATGGCGATACCAATATTAATGGCCTTGGTTAATAAATGGATAATGGTTTGGTTATTTGGAAATTGGTTTTAATTGGGCAATAATGGCAGGAGGTGTAGCTAAGCCATGGAAGGTGGAGGTCCCGGGGGAACCAAAACTGAAAATTCATATTTACTGATACGAGGTTGGTCTTGCTGACCATGTGCATGATGTCACCCTATATATGAGGGATGTACTAGTCATACCAAGGTTTTCTACCTTGGTCGTGTGACTACACGCACTGAGGCCCTTTCAGCAAGGGGAGCTGAACCTATATAGCCCATGGGTGGTTTAGGATGGCAAAGCTATACAACCCAGGTAAAGGTATTAAAGGCATGCTAAACCCGGTCATGGTTATATATATATGTATGGTTGTGTGCATATGGATAGTTTTACTTGGTTTTATAAATGACATTATTTTACCCTTACCCTGAGATCGTGCTAGCGGTCACTCGCTAACCCCGTCTACAGGCAGCTGTATTCCCACTCTATGCAGAAATCAGCCGTTCTACTCCTCCTACATAGTGATTGAATCAGGGACAATATTTGAAATGAAGTGGTGAGCTTCCATCCTTTTGGAAGGCTCTATTTCATGTTATGGATATTTCTAGACACTTTGATTTAATTTTGGATATTGGTTTTGGCTATGGTTGGGGGCATGTCCCAACCAAATTTTATTATTACTCTTTTGGTTAGAGGATTTGTGGTATTGGTATCGGTATTGGTTTTGGCCTTGGTATTGGTATAAGCTAAAGAGCTGACATCATTGGATGAGATTGTTGGTTGTTCCATCCTATTTTATTTTGGGATTAATTATATTATATCTTGGAACATCCTTGGTTATGGCCCGTGTTTTGGTGTGGTTGGATTATTAGTATGGAATGGTTGGACTTGGTTGGGTTGCTCACAGCTGTGATCTTATCCCAGAGTCTTTATATGAGCTGTTACACTATCTTGTTACATGCTCGAAATTCAGTCAACTTAGGGCAGAAGGATGGAGGTTGGGTTAGGTAACAGGGTGGTCTCCAGTCCTGGTCGGACTTGGGAATCCCATTACGACAAGGTTCCAGGAAGGGTCGTGTCAACCAAGAAAAGTAGAAAATAAACCTTACAAAATACACACTAAGGAATGTCACATAGAATCAGAAAATGTCCCATAATGGTAACCCACATCTCTTGCACTAACAATTCTAATATATCACATATATTGCAACATCACACCAAGATAGAATAAAAGTATGCCTTATATCACATTTAAGTTGAACAAGGGGGAACATACATATACAAGATCATCAAATACAAGTAAAAGAAGATAAGGCAATTATATATATGGAAAGTTTATATGGCAATACAACACAATATAAACACTATAAAGTAAGTGCAATGTATATAATGATGATGATGATAATGCACGAGGTCGTTGTACAATCCCCGCATACTCTTACAGAGGCATGTCTCCCAACGCAGGACCTATGAAGGGTTCATCAACCCATATAAAATCCACATATCTCATATCTTCTTTCCAGCACATCCCTTGAAAAGGGTTTTATAATATGTTGTTAGTGTTACTCAGGTGTTGCCATGGTGGTACCAATAATTCATGAATAAGTATGATATGAGGATGTAATACTCACAACCAATCACAATGAGTATTTCCACAACAACCACATGATATATTTCCACAACCAACCACAGTGATATATTTCCACAACCACGTGAAATATCAACTCATTATTTCCATTTCATCCATGACTTTCCACATGTCTTATATGCCAATAAAGTACGAATATAATCATAATACACTAATGGTACTACATTAAGAATTTTAACAACACGATACAATTATTCACATGTATTCGAGGCTATCAATATCTTATAGGACCCCACACGGTCACACATATCACATAATCTTTCAATTCGACAATTACATCACATATAGGCTCCCACACGGTCACAACATATGAATAGTCATTTTTCATGATTAGTTCCCACCCTTAACATGCATTTGTACCATCATTTGCTACCCAGCCCAGTCTGAATGAGTTAAGCCATAACCTACCTCGAAGGCCAAAATTGGTCCACTACATTTCAATACGACCTTACTTTCTTCAAACAATCCCAAACTTCACTAAAACACCAAATATGGAATCTACGCGTTAAAAAAAACCAACGACATCTATATTGACTACTTTTAGTTGGGTTTAAAACAGACCCCCATAATGAGTTTTCGAGAAAGAAGGGTAAAATTGAAACTTTATTATAAAAACGTATTTTCCCTATTTTTCAGAATCTATAGTTGAAAACCCAAGTTAAATCGAGGAAAAATTGAGGTTCAATTAAAAAAAACCATTTTTAAGCTTTACTGGGTAAATCTTTGAAATCTGTGTTAAAATCAAGAATCGAAGTTGTTTTGAAGGTTAAATTGATGAAAAAACTAGTAATTATAGGATTAAAATATTATTCAAGTGTAAAGGAGTGAAATTGGGGGTTAAAATCAAGCCCTAATATTCTTGGAGTTTTGAGAAATTAATCATGAAATTACTAAGAAAAGAGTGAATTCTTACCTTATATCCGTAAGAGAATCAAGAAATAAATGTTAATCTAGTTTCCCAAACACCCACAAGCTTCACTTTTAAGCTCTCACACTATCTTAGGGTTTAATTCTCAAGAGGCAAGGTAAATGAATGCGAAAAATGGGCAAAAAGAGGCTAAAAAAATTGCTATATATTGCAGAAAAATCTGATATAGTGCAGATTTTTCTAAGTCCAAACGAACTTTGATGGGGTGCTCGAAATTCGTTCGGAGTCCGATATATCAAAACAAATTATGTAACCACATTAAATTTGATTCTCCGGACTCAATGGCAACATCATATTTTTCTTAAAATATTATTTTCATAGAATTGACCCCCAAACCCCAAAATCATAATTTTTCAAACCGTGGGTCGAAATGAGATTTGAAAGCCTTAAATCAAACCAAACATGTTACCACCCTAAAATCGATGTTTCAGATCTTCTAGTGAAGTTAGATTTTCCATCCTAGGTCATTTCAACCAAATGTGGGTCCCACACCCATATTTTTAATTTTCCAAGTTTTCGAACAATAAGTCAAAATGTGCTCGGGTAAACCGAGACCCAAACCAAAGATCT
This sequence comes from Capsicum pubescens, assembly GCA_030864215.1. Classification (NCBI taxonomy): domain Eukaryota; kingdom Viridiplantae; phylum Streptophyta; class Magnoliopsida; order Solanales; family Solanaceae; genus Capsicum; species Capsicum pubescens. The sequence goes on from CM061538.1 coordinate 243,251,728, forward strand.
ACCTTGACTAAAATTGATGTTTCAGAGATGCTGGCGTAGTCCATTTATCCATTTATCTCACGGATTAAAATATATCCACATATATCCAAAATAAGGCTCTCAAATCCATCAAAAAACTACAATATCATATAAATGGTACCAAAATGCATCGGGAGTTGTGACAATCATCCCCACACCCCAGAAATACCATAATGAAACTACTGGGAGGGTAAACCGTTCAAATCACACAAACTCTCTAATTTCACATAGTTCACAAAAAGTAGGTCATTACATTTGGTCACGAGTCCCACCTTATGACTCGTGACCTCACCTTATGACTCGTGGGATCTAGTCATTACCAAGACAACATCCTTGGACCATCTTACTGTTAAGGTCACTAGTCCCTCACCACGACTGATGAAATCACCTTATGAATCGTATGTTCTTGGTCATACTCAAGGAAGAAACACTAGACCATCTCACTGGTTTAACCATGGTTGGAACTATACGACTCGTGATGTGTCTTCATGACTCATCACCTAAGTCGTAACTTGAGCAGTAAGCATAATCACTACGAAAATTTTGAGTTTAAAGTCTGGGGTATTAAATTACCCCTTAGGATCATTCATCCCCGAATGGAAAGTTATGGCACCATTTCGTACGAATACAAGATAGAAAGCAACCATAAAACCATGAACAACACCCGAAAAACAATTAGAATAAGTGAAGTGCATACCTTATGCTTGGTCATCCAACTTGGAGAATGAAAATGGATACTTGGCCTTTATATCCCCTTCATCTTTCAAAGTATCTTGTTCCACCTTTTGATTCCTCCAAAGAACCTTTATCGAAGAGAAATCCTTTGTCCTTAATCAACGAACTTACCTATACAAAATCTCAATCGGGGCTTCTTCTTAAGAGAAGGAATCCAAAATACTAGTATTCGCAATAGGGACAATTAGATAAGGATCATCGACACACTTCTTCAACATCGACACATGGAAGACAGGATGAATAAAACCCAAACTCACAAGAAAATCCAATTCATAGGCAACATTCCCCACTTTTCTAAAAATCAAATACGGACCAACATAACAGGGACTAAGATTCCACTTCTTCCCAAACCTCATTACTTTGTTCATAGTAGAAACTTTCAAAAACGCCCAACCACCTACATCAAACTCCAACTCCTTTGCTTCACATCCGCATAAGACTTTTGACGACTTTGCACAGTCTTAAGTCTTTCCCTAATCTCCTTGATATTCTCCATGGCTTGGTCAACCAAGTCAGGACCAAACAACCTGGTTTCACCAACCTCAAACCACCCAATAGGAGACCTACACCTCCTATCATAAAGAACCTCAAAAGGAGCCATTCCAATGTTAGAGTGATAAATATTATTATATAAGAACTCAATGAGAGGTAAGTGATCAACTCAACTTCCCTTAAAGTCGATCACATAGGCTCTTAACATATTCTCCAATGTCTGAATAGTACATTCTGCTTGTCCATTCGTTTGAGGGTGAAAAAGGTTCTAAGGTTTACCTTAGTCCCCAAACCTTTCTAAAACAAATGCAAAAAGTGAGAAGAAAATTGCGTACCTTGATCTAAAATGATAGAAGTTGGAGAACCATGCAATCTACCTATCTTCTCAATGAATAAGTTAGCATAATCCTCTGTAGAGTAAGTAGTCCTCACAGGAAAGAAGTGAGCCAACTTAGTCATCCTATCCATAATAACCCAAATCAAATCATACTAATTACGAGACCACAGAAGACCCGTAGCAAAATCCATATTGATCATCTCCCACTTCCACATGGGTAACTCAATCTCTTGAGATAGGACACCAGGCCTCAAGTGCTCAAACTTCACTTGCTGACAAACCATACACTTAACCACGAAGTTTTCCACATACCTTTTTATGTTGTTCCACCAATAAATCTCCTTCAAATTATGATACATCTTTATTAAACTTGGATGAACTATATATCTCGACTCATAAGCCTCAATCATAATTCTTTCCCACAACCCATCATTATCAGTAACACATAACCTACCTTGATACCTCAAGATACCATCACTATCGAACCCAAAGACCATAACCTTTTGTTGTCCCACATCATCCTTGATCTGCATAAGAATGGGATCCAAAGCTTGCTTCTCTTTCATCTCAGCACCTAGTGATGATTTAACCACTTGTTGAATAATTACTCCCCCATCCTTCGAGTCTAAAATATAATCTTCTAGATTAGAGAGATGGTGAATGTCTTTCACCAATCCTATTTTCTTCTTATCTATATGAGATAAGCTCCCCATGGACGACCTACTGCGAGGATCAACAACCGCACTAGATTTACATGGATGGTAGAGAAAACTTATGTCATAATACTTAAGTAATTCAAACCATCACCTCTACCAAAGATTCAACTACTTCTAAGTAAACACATACTGAAAACTCTTATGATCGGAATAAATATCTACATGTACCCCATATAAATAATAGTGCCAAATCTTCAAAGCAAAGACCATAGCCGCTAACTCTAAATTGTTAGTCAGATAATTCCTTTCATGAACCTTAAGCTACCTAGAAGCATAGGTCACCACCTTACCATGCTGCATCAATACATAACCCAATCCCATGCAGAATACATCACAATATACCACAAATCCATCAGTACCCTTGAGTAAAGTCAGAATTGGGGTAAAATTCAACCTATCCTTCAACATCTCAAAGCTACCCTCACAAGAATCGGACCACAAGAACCTCTCTTTTTGAGTTAATCTTGTCAATAGGGAAATAATAGAAGAGAAACTCTCTACAAACCTCCTATAATACCCAGCCAAGCCCAAGAAGCTTCGAATATCAGTTGGAGTTGTGGGTTTATGCTACTTCTTAACTGCCTCAACTTTCTATGGGACTACCTTAATCCCCTCACTAGAAATAACATACAAAATAAATGTCACGATATTCATCCAGAACTCACTCTTAGAGAATTTAGCATACAATATTTGATCCTTAAGAGTATGCAACACAATTCGAAGGTGATTGGCATGATCCTCCTCACTCTTAGAGTACACCAAGATGTCATCAATGAAGACAGTAATAAATAGGTCTAAAAACTACCTAAAAACTCGATTCGTGAGATCTATGAAAGAAGCCAGAGCATTAGTCAACCCAAATGTCATAACCATGAACTCATAGTGACCATAACGGGGTCAAAAAAAATCTTGGGAATATTGCCTTCCCTAATTTTCAACTGATGATAGCCCGAACGGAGACCAATCTTAGAAAAACACCTAGAAACCTGAAATTGGTCAAAATGATCATCAATCCTAGGAAGAGGATACTTATTCTAAACTGTCACCTTATTCAACTGCTGATAATCTATACACATCAGAAGAGACCCATTTTTCTTCCATATGAAAAGCACAGGGCATCCTATGGAGAAATACTAAGACGGATAAAACCCTTATTAAGGATATCTTTTAACTGCTCTTTCACCTTCTACAACTCAACTGAAGCCGTTCTATACAAATGAATAGAGATGGGATGGGTATCTGGTAGAAGATCAATCCCAAAATCTATTTCCCTATTAATAGAATTATAAGGAAGATCATTAGAAAATACCTTAGGAAACTCATTAACCACAGGGACAAATTACAAGAAAGGACACAAAACAAAAATCCTTAACCCAAACTGGGTGGCATTAACACCCTTTGGAAATCAACTTCCAGGCTCTAAGATAAGAAATAAATCTCTATTTAGACACCAAGGATCTTCCCTCCCATTCTATCACCAGTTCATTAAGAAATTGAAAGTTAACTTTCCGGGTCCTACAGTCCATAGAAGCATAGCACGAATTAAACCAATCATTACCCAAGATCACATCAAAATTTACCATATCAAGCTCTACCAAATTTACCAATGCCTCTTTATGAAAGATAGAGACTATACAACCCCTATAGATCTTTCTAGCCGCAATAAAGTCACCCACCAGAGTAGATCCAAAGAAGAGTCCGTACAAATTTTCAAGACCAAAACCAAAGTACACAGTCATATAAAGAGTTACATAAGAGAGGGTATACCTCGGATCAAACAATCAATACACATCATGAGAGAAGAGTTATAATGTACTAGTAACAACATTAGGAGATACCTCATATTCTTAAGAGTGGAAAGAGCATAAAGATAATTTTGACTAGTCCCGGTACTAGAAGTAGCACCCTTTAGTGCAGAAGCCAAAGAAGTGTCGATGAAAATTTATTATCCCTAGTGGCTATCTTAGCTACAGGGCAATCCCACTGCATGTAACCAAGATGACCATATTTAAACCACCGATTCTCCCTTCATCATAATAACTATATTAAAGTTGTCCACAAAATCTACAAGGAGAAGGGGGTGTGTGCTAACTGAGCTCCACTAGATTGAGACTGGGCACCTTGTGCCTTAGGACCACTACTTGTCTTAAAACAAAGATCACTATATGAATTAGGATAAGGAGAATGTATCGACCCAAAACTACCCCTAATCGTAACACGTTGCTTGGAACCACAAGTAATCCCAAGCTAACCCATGAACTGGCATACTGTTGAGAAACTGATGTATAATATATTAAATAACTAGATCTGTTGTGCAAAAATATAATCATGACAAAATTTGTGAAGAATTTTAATACTGATATAATTTAAAATCTGATAAAACTGAAGAGAGAACTGAAATTACATGACTAACTCTGACTGGCATCTATAAAGACTCTATAATACTGACTATAGATAGCTGGGACATGCCTCCAACTACCACTAATCAATACATATGAGTAATAAAAATAAAGTACATGACAATATCTGACTGGAGTCCCCAAAACAGGAGAACACGTCAATTTGCTGGATAGAAACTGCAATTGTCTGATCATGGTGTGTGGGCAACAACTAGTACCTATATTATGAACAATGTAGCCACACAGACATATATGTGGATCAATGCTTCTGGAATGTACTGAGTAAGTGGTGGTGAATGCAATAAGTAAAATGGATTATATATGAAATCTTAAAGTATGCATGCTAAGTACAAGTAGACTCACTAAGAGGCTGAAATCAACTGAAATCTGAAGTAGCTTAAATCATGAGTAACAAACATAATCTGATAAGCTGGTGAATCTCTACACTTAGTTCCTTAAAACTTTACTTTTGTAGAATAAGTAGAGCTGAAGTTGGGATATGGTAAAACATTGATATATGAACATATGAAACCAAACATACATGTACTGAGCTGATTTGATTAACTGAATAACTGATGCCTGGGTAACAGATTGATTAAATTCTAAGTAAAGGGATAACTAATGCCTATATAATTGAGTAGATGATATATGAATATAGACTACTGATATTTGAACACTGAATAACTGATGACTGAATACCGATCATGTAATACTGCATTGTACTTAGTTTGAATAACTGGACTGAAACTGTGGGGTACTGTGCATATAAAATAAGGACTAACTAAACAACATGACATAAACTGAGCATGAATGCATGAAACTGTAATATCTAAGAATGCAAGACGAAGCATAAACATATTTCTAAAATAATCTATAAACTAAAAGATGAAATTTGATAATTGAATAACTAAAAATCTTTATGCTTTGGTCAAGAAAACCTAAATAGGAACTACACCAAATATTGTACTGAGACTGTGGGAGTTATCATGTAACCAACATAAAATATGTGAGCTATCATGTAGTTCAACGTCTAACCTATATTAAGGAGGGATATTCTATCTTTGCCATCAAAATAGAACCTGAATTGTAGTGATCACTAACTGATGTCCCGAAGGACTAAGGAGTCATCCTATACTAGTGGTTGCTCTCATGAGATATGTGTTAACCCTAAACTGGTTGAAAGACAATTCAAACCTACGCTAGCTACATAGTTTTGTAACTCAGGGATTGCTACTAAGGGTCAAACCATATACTGTCAGGAATGCCCCCATCCTTATGTTCGCCCGGTGCTAAATCCTACTCCCAACTGAATGACACTGGAATACTAACTAGTGTATGCACTGTTAACTGATACTGATAAACTCAGGTCATAGTATTCTGAAAATATTAGTGCATACGAATTTTGGGGTAATGATAAACACATAAACTGATAATGGTTATCATGAATATGAATATTTGAGTATACTGATAAGATTCATGGATTAAGTATTTTAATACTTGAAAAGCTAAATTTATGTAAATCACATAGGTATCGGATGTTCATAACCCACCAACACTGAATGAGTATAAAATACAATATTAAAGCTTAAAACTTTGGGGTTGAATCATGGTTCAAAGACTCAAAATCATAGATATTTCATCAAACACTTAGGAATCAAGAACATGAACATGGGAATGTATTAAACATGGGAAGACAATAGGATAACATGGCTAAATTCATAACTTGGGATTCATCCTGAAATCAATTGAAAATGGTAGGGAAATTTCAATACTCAAACATGATATGACTCATTCTACATGAAAACACATGAAACCATAACTCATAATTGAAATCAACAAGAGATTCATGGAGAAAATTCAACTTGAAACATGTAAAACTCATAATTTAAAATAAAAAAGGGTTCTTGGGCTCCATGGGTGAAAGGGGACCCATGTATGAACTCCCACATACCTTAAGCTTTTAACTTGAGAGAGAAACACCAATCTTGATGCTTTCTTGAAGGTTCATGAACTTGAGGAACTTGAATTCTTGGTTTACTTGGAGAGAAAGTAATTGAATTGATGATCTTGGGGGATGAGTAGGGTTTTCTTGAGAGGAAAATTTGAGAATATGGGCAATGCCCTAACTGGTGCCCAAATCTCGTGTTATGAACGATTGGGTTGAGGTTGGAAAATACCCAATTGCCCCTCAATCATTTAAACCAAAAATTTGTAACTGGAATGTGGATTAAAGGATCATCGCGACGTGATCTTATCATGTGGATTACTGGTTCTGATGAAAATGATCATAACTTTTCACTCGGGTATCTGATTAAGGCGAAATTGGTATCGTTGGAAACTAATTCAATTATCTACAATTTGGTGGGTCTTGAGCTGAAAAATTTCACGTATATCAAAATTTATACACGTTCAAAGTGGACACTTATAGAATCGAATACCAAACTTTGGATGAACCAAAGACTCTTAGCTCAACTTTGTTCTATGTGATTTCTATGAACATTTTTAACCTCGTAAGCACTTCATACACTAGGATAAAGATTATAACACATGCATTTAAATTATAAATTAAGAACTGGACACAACACCCTCACTGTGATTCGATAAGAGTGACATCGTTATTAGCACTGTGATGCGGCACTATCACGATGAGCTACTGGAATCGTGATCCAAACATGACCCAATACTGGACCAAAAAATTTGAAACTTCCCCAAGACTTATTTATTACATCCCTGAACATGAATTAACTTAAAACCCAACATCTCATGGTCGGAAAGACCAATTTAAAATTCCTCAAAGTTAAGAGGCCTTAAAAATGACTAATTCCCCAACACTTAGTGAAATTTTCAAGCCTTAACCCCTTAAGCATGCAACTAAAACATGAATTGAGCTAACAATAGTAAGGCGTATTACAGAGAACTAGCCAAAGTATATGAACCAGAAATTCCCCAAGCCTTCTTTTGCTCGACTTCCTACCATCTCTCCCACTTGCCTGATGACTAGCACCCTGCTCTAAATACTTGAACTTCTTATTCTTTCTCTCTCCAATCTCTGCCTATTTCTTCTTTTCATTCTCCACCTGCTGCATATAAACCATAAGTTTGGAGATATCTATATTATTATTCAACATTGCAGCCTTACACTTCAATACCAAGTCACAAGACAAACTCGAAGAAAACTTCCTTATCCTGGCTCTCATGCTAGACACTAACTTCGAAGCATAGCGAGACAACTAATGGAATTTAAAGGCATACTCCTTCACACTCATCTTGCCCTTTTTCAAATTCATAAACACCTCTGTCTTTGCTTTCCGTAACTCCTAAGGAAAGAAATAATCAAGGAAGGCACGAGAAAACTAATCCCATATAACTGGATCAACATCATCATCTTTCAAATTCTCCCACTCTTTATACCACTGATATGCCACATCTTTCAACTGATATGCAACAAACTCCATACCCTCAGAATCAAAAGCATGAATCACCCAAAATATTTTCTCCATCTCATCAATAAATCCTTGAGGATAATCTTCAACCTTAGAGCTAGTGAAGGTTGGGGGATTTAACCTCATGAAATGACTAACTCGAGTAACTTCCAAAGAAGGAGCAACATAATCCCCTAACTGACTAGCGAAACTGGGAGGTCACCAACTGAATCAACAGATGAATAGAACAGTAAGACTCTATATTTGAGATATCTTTTTGAGGTGACTGAGCATGAGTGTTACCAATCGGATAAGGACTAGTGGGGACCGATAGAACCCTAGGTGGAGCAACACAATTAGGCGCAGGGACCTTATACCGGATCTTTACTCCATAAATAGGATGAGTCCTCTCCATATTACTCTCAGGTGGGGAACAGGTTCCGACAAAGTTTCTATGAATATTAGATCTTCGAGGAGGTATGATAAAAAATGCGAGCAAACTAGGAGTTAGAGAAATTCATGACCCTAGACTCTATAGCCCTAAATAGAACACAAGAAAGGGAAATATTCCTAAATGTATTGTAGCTCCCTTATAAGTGTGGCACGCTACATAGAGATAAATTTTTTTTCTCGATATGGCTTTTTGGACACCCAACGACCCTGAACCTATGATCTGATACGAAGCTTTTCATGACCCGACCCTAGGCCTAGCCGTGATGGGTATCTCAAGCCCACCATGGGACAGAGACCACCCCCATAGCCTGTCAATCAAAGCATAATCTAAATAATAACAAAGCGGAAGACAACCAGAGAATAAACATAGAACAATTAATGTAACTTAAGAATAATCTCTAAGTGTCAACAATACCATCTAACCTATACATGACCACAAAAGCCTCTAAACCAATTCAAATATCAAGCTAGGTCGGGACATGCCCCCGACCATGACAATGACAATGACAATGATAATGTTAATGTGAACTCTTCAATTCTAAAATATGGAAAGAAACTAAAGAAATGACCAAAATTTCTGAAAAATAGAAGCTCACCACTTCACAGCAAACCCGATAGACGACCACACCACCTAACACGGCACAGACCAATAGAAGAAACACATCATGAAAGAATGTAGAATTTGGGGATAGTTATCAGGGTGAGCACTAGCATGTAACTCATGGAAGGGATAAAGTAATACCATTTCAAAATCAATTCCAAACTTAACATACATGTTCACATACATGCATATATACATATATATAAGATGTTGGGATATGGAACAAGGTTTAGCATGATATTTAAAATCATTAACCAAGATTGTGTAGCTCTAACCATCCTAAGGGAACCCATGGGCTATATGGGTTCAACTCTCCCTACGGAAAGGGCTCCAACACGTGTTAGCCAGACGAACCAAAGAAATCCAAGGAAGGTCTAGGTAATCCATGACCCCAACCATATATATATATATATATATATATAGTGAACTATGAACACGGCCACTAAGGCCCCTACTCCAGTAAATGTGGCTTCCAGTATCGGTCTCCTCGAGTCTTCCATATTTCATGACGATCTACACAACCACCTTTAAGACTAAATTTAAACATTACACATAACCCATCCATTTAACCAAGGAGTTATCCATTTAGGAATTTAATGAATGGTATCGTCATGCTAACTTATTATGTTTGCAAGCCAATTCTGTTATGCTAAACCAAATCAATTAGCCGAAAGACTCTAAAGTTCCTATTTAAAATCAATCCATAGACACCAAGGCCATACAAAACCTTTTTTATTTGTGTAGCCACTAATGAAATACAATAGTTTCAAAAGTCATTAAATTATGCATATAACCATGTTTCAAAGCCAATTTCATAAGGTGGGTTGAGGTTATTACCAATTCCAATACCAAAATTCATAAGTTTAGGGGAATCCACGACCTCCATTCCATTTACCATACCCATGCACCCAATGAGTTCTAAAATCTATCAATAAATCATAAACAAATGCATTTAAACCATAGAAATACCATTTAAACAATAACCATCCAAAACTCTCAACCCAAATTCCAAAACCAAATATTTAAACCATATGAATATCAAACTATTTCATGCCATTATAAAATACATATTTAGGAAAGAGATACTTGCCTGAAAACACCAAGAATTTGGAGAAGAATCCACACTTTGAGCCCTAGATGACCAACCCTTAGAAACCCTAGCTTTGTTCTTGACTTGGAAATTTAAGAGAGAAGAAAGTGTTTATGTTATGTTTAATGGATGGAAATAAGGTTAAGGGAATGTTTTATATCATGGAATAGTAGTGGGGTAAGAGAAAAAGACCACCATGCCCTTAATAAAATAGTGTAGGATTTATAACTCCTAGTTGTTACGGGTCATGTAATGGCTTGTGATCACTGGTCATGAGTCATCACCAAGACTCGTGGCCTGGGAAAAAATGCAAGGAATCCTTACTAGTTTGGTTACGAGTCCCACCCTATGACTTGTGACCTCACTCTATGACTCATAAAATCCAGTCGTTACCAAGACAACAACCTTGGGTCATCTCACTATTAAGGTCACGAGTCCCTCGTAATAACTCGTGACATCACTTTATGAATCGTATGATCCTAGTCGTACTCAAGGAAGAAACATTAGACCATCTCACAGGTTAGACCACGATTGGCACTAGACGACTCATACAGAATTTTCATAACTCTTCACCTGAGTCGTGACCTAAGCAGTAAGAACAATCACTAGAAAAATTTAGAGTTCAAAACCTAGGGTATAACAATGAGGCATTGGTGCCACTAAGAAAATACTAATTTTTTTTACCAAAAATGTGACATTTTTAATAACCCTCTGTCGAAGATCATATGCCGGAGAGGAGTTATAGATATTGAATTGGTATTGGTATTGATTATTGAATTGTGTATGAATTAAGAAACCCCCATGAGCCCTACCTCGGGAGCTGAACTTAGTATCTATATACAGAGTTTGTGCGATAACCTCGGACATATCACATCATCTTCAATATCATCCTCATTGTATTCATACATTGTGCATATTTTGTGTTGTATTTTTGTGTTTGATTTGATATATGTCTATTTTATGCTTCTTTCTTGTAATTGTATTTGGTGTATGTGTATATTTTAGAACTATTAGTAGATATGGTGTAGGCTACTATTTAAGACATTTTCTGATTGCAGGCGACGTGCCCATAGTATGTATTTATATACTTTATGTTCTACTTTGCTCAATCATTCTATGATACCTACTAAGTACAAGTGGACTATACTCATCCCTATTGTGCACTTTTGGTGCAATTCAAGTATGAGTGCACCATGAGGTGGATGATCTTGGATGGTGCTTAGAGTATATTCGAGGTAGCAGTCAAACTATGCTTCCAGAATCGATCTCCTACCCCTTCTTTTGTCGATTCTATCTTGTTTTGTATTTAGAGATAGATTTACATTCCTTTTGGACTATCATTTGTATATTTTTGACTTTGACATATACTTAGTTGGTTCTTGTACTATGACACAAGATTTTGAGCTGATTTATGGTATCATTGCAATTTATTTTTTTGTTATTATTGTATACGTATGGTTCGACTTCATTTTAAAAGTCTTGCCTTGGGGATTTTAGTGTTGTTTTCTCATTTCATATCATTTTGTGTGATCAACTTAATTATCAAGACTTTCACTTTATTTAGATAGGAAGTACTATACATAAGAAAAAAGGTGGGGAGTGAAAGATTCTAAGCTGATAGTCTGACGAACAAGCTAAGTTCTTCCCATGATTTGCCATCCAATCTGCCACATGATTCATATTCTGGGAGCGATGACAGATTTATATATATTTGTAAGCCAGCCAAGACCCTCAGTTGTAAAGTGCAGGTAATTCTACATGAAAAGCCTCAGTGGGATAAAGAGGTTTAATGTATCCAAACAACCAAGTAGTGATAACATCATGGAAAACACTAGCAGCTCCTTCATGTTTTATAAAAAAAAAGAAAGCTCCATCAATGTTTAGCTTAACAAATCCAGCTAGAAGGGGTAACCAGTCATTATGGGTTTGTTGAGTAATAGAGGAGGTCACAATCAGAGTATATATAAACGTATGATATTCAGTGACTAGTTTAATGACAAAGCTAGGAGATATTAGATCTCGATTATTGTGAAGAACATTTTGTTTTGATTGACTGATCATGCAAAGTATATAAGGAATTAGAGTGGCGTTAGGAATACAAAGATTATGGGAGAAGACATAGGAACCTGTAGTAGTAAAAAGGTGGTGTAACCAGAGAAAATGATCATTAACAAAAGTATTAAATAAAAAATATGAACAAATGTGTTGAGCAGGTAAATAGTAAAGGAAGATATGAAGGTGATCTTTATCAAAAGTATTAAAGTCAGGGCATATAGAAAAAGGTATTATATTACGTTGTTGACAGAACATACAAGTGATACACCCAAATTACAACTCCTTTAAAAAGTGCAAGAGGTCATTGTAAAATATATGATTCAATAATGGTTGGGGTGGAATCCCACATGGAATATAGTGATAACTAGGTCGTATGCAATTTAAGTGACTACGTGTTGATGATTTTCATGAAATGGGGGAATTTTTATAAGTGACTTATGAATTCAAATTCAACTTACTTTTAGCATTCAATGATAAATTCACAAACTTTTATCAATATAGAGATGAGCTAGGATTATGTTCACCTTGGTTTCCTATCAATTCCAAGTCAAGTTAATGGTGAATTCATATTAACAAAAATAACTGCAAAGAAAACAAGTTCAAATTTTCAACTAAATGTTTCCCAACCTAAATAGGTTCTTTTTTTCCTTTAATTATTTTAAGCTTAAAGTGATAGAAGCAACAACTCGTGCTTAGCATCAAGTGAATAATCTCATTAGAACATTGTTCATTAGACAGAGGTTAGAAATTCCAAATCTTCGTTGTCATATTCTTTATCTGATTTTAATCTTTTTTTTCTAGCAAGAAAAACCAAGGTCTTATTCTAATGTTTGCAACCTAGAAATCTATACAAAAATAAAAGAGTTAACAATGCAATTACACAAGTTAATTGAATTCACACCAATGTTAACCCTAGAATTGATATTTAGCCAAGGTTGCACAATCCTAGTTATGGTGTTTTAATCCAATTATGATGATGAAAATAATAGAAGCAATATAATTCATATTTAAAAAATTGAATCTTAAAAAGATAAAGTTCAAGCTTCTACTCGTGACAAAGGCATAAAATATCATTTTAGAACCCACAAACATTCCTCCAAAGATAAAAATAATATGAGAAAATATTCTAAGTGTAAAAAATACCTATTCTAAACCCAAGAATAGTTACTTATAGTTTCCAGGAAAGTGGAAATTTAAAATTCAAACTAGATTGTCTCTTTCGCTTTGACAGCTACCCTGACGGTTCGCCAAGCGCGTGATAGTTCAACAACTGAACTGTCACTGCACTTCAACTTGATATACATGCTACTTGGTCCTGGAAGTTGGGGTGATGGGTCACCAACTGAGCCATCATTTAGATTTTTTCCTTGATTTGATTCTTTTTAGGATTGGCAATTTGGTTGACGGCTCGCTAAGGCTCTGTCGGGTCGCCAGTTCAGCTGTCACTTGACTTTAATTTGGTAGTAGTTATGGTTTCTCCCGAGGGATGGTGTGATGGTCCGTTACTCTTCTAGAAATTTGTCAAATGAACCGCCACTTAGCCTTTTTATCCCTAATTCACTCCTTTTGGTTCTTAGGCAACTTCCCAGTAGTTTAACAAAAAAGATGTTAAAACTACCAACAGTTGCTTGAAAACTCATGATTATCTTTAGTTAAAAGCATAAAATGTGTCTTTATTAGCCGACACATGAACACCCTTAACGTAGAACATTTGCTTGTCCTTAAACAACAACATAAAACTATATTAAATAATGTTTTTAAAACACAAAGTCCAGCCAACCAATCCATTATTTCATTTATTATTAACCAAGGCTATTGATAGTGGTATCATCATACCGACTATAACTTGCAAGTATGGTCCATAGACAAACCTTAAGAGGTTAAGGGATTCCTGTGTACCCATTTACCAAGTTAACTTGAGAGAGTCCCATGTACCCCACAAATGTTCCATTATTATGTTTGCTCGGGGTTAGTCCCATGTACCACAACTTGTTCATTAACATGTTTACTTGGGGGGATTCCATCGTACCCTACAAGGAGTTCAATTAACCATAACCATGGGCACCAAATCATTCCATTTAACCATTCCAAACCATTTAAATCATTTACACTATTTTGGGTTCCATTACAAAACCATACCATGCCATATTTCCATTATAAGTCCAACATTATAGTAAAAGCATTTTCATAGGCATTTAATCAAACATATTAGGGGCATAGTGTTTCCTAAACCAAAATCAAATACCAATTAACTATTCGCATGAAACCAAGTATCCAAACCACCATTAAAACATGTAAATACATAATTAAAACAAGGGAAAACATAACCAAGCTATTATAACCAAAAATATCCAAATTATATTTGAAAACCCAAAACCATATAACAATTATGCCATGAAAACAATTTACAAAATATGCCTTTTGTTCAAACTAACAATGAGGGAAGGAGTACAAGCTTTAAATTGAGTAGATGATGGAGAGAAATCATCAACACAAGCCCCAAATTAACCCTTAAGATGAAACCCTAGCTTCCTTTGCCCAAGAACTTTAAAGAGGATTAGAGAGTATTTTCTAAGTGTTAATGAATAGAATAATAGGGAAAATAACCTCCCAAATGGGTTAAAAGTCGTGGGAACTTATTAGGTTAAGTAGAAAAATATCCAAATTGCCCTCACGTAAACTGCATAAAATTCCCTCCAGGTGTACGACTAACCATACCAGTCGTACCCTCGAATACAAGTGGTACCTATCACTCGTACCATAGGCCTCTCATTTGGACCCAACACTGTCCAAGGTACGACTTGTCCAAATCAAGTCATATCCAAAGCATACGACTCGTACCTTTGACCCATACCCCCAGCAGTATAGAATCATAAGAGGTTTGAACACTGTCCACCATACGAGTCATTGGTATGACTCGTACCCTTAGTTAAGACTCATGGTGAGCCACTCGTACTCAGATCCAAGTTAGTCAACCAATTCTAAGATTAATTGAAGGAAAAACCCAAAGCAAACGACCCGTATCCAACCATACGAATCGTACCAACCCAAGTCGTACCCATTCCAGACCCTAATCTAATCCCACCAACCAATGCTGGTCATTATATGACCAAGGCATACCACTCGTACCCTAGTATACAACTGGTACCCATAAGTCGTATGTTGTCCAGAACCCAGAAATTTGAAAGTATTTCTAAGGGTCCCAAACCCAGGGTATTTTAGTCTCCCCCACAAGGAACATTTATCCTTGAATGACGAAAAAGGTAGGTACAAGCATGATTTACACCCCTTAGATACCTCTACTCTTATCTTTAACAAAGATACAAAGAAATCTAGTAGAGTTATTTGCATTATCAAATATCAATCCAACCTCTAACCAAGTTAGAAAATAAAGATGCAAAGATATTAATAGTTACTTTAACAAAGTTTGAAAACAAAAGTATTAGCAAAAAATAGATGTGGATATTTGGACTTTATGTCCTCCTCCGATTCCCATGTAGCCTCTTCCACCTTGTGGTTCAGCCATAGAACCTTAACTGAGGCCACATCCTTGGTCCGTAACCAACAAACCTGCCTATCCAAAATCTTAACCGGGACCTCTTCATAAGACAAAGAATCCGAGACACCCAAGACCTCCAAAGGAACTATTGAAGAAGGATCACTAAGGCACTTCCTCAACATAGATACATGAAATACCGAATGAATGGAGCTCCCAAATATGTTAAAAGTTATGGGAACTTATTAGGTTAAGTAGGGAAATATCCATATTTCCCTCACGCAAATTGCATAAAATTCCCGTCAGGGGTACGACTAACCATACCAGTGTACCCTCTAATACAAGTGGTACCCACCACTCGTACCTTAGGCCTCCCCTTTGAACCCAAAACTGTCCAAGGTAAGAATAATCCAATCCAAGTCATACCCAAAGAATACGACTCGTACCTTTGACCCGTACCCCTAGCAGTATAGAATCATAAGAGGTTTGAATACTGTCTACCAAGAAGAATAATTGATGTAAGTGAGCAATGTTACGTTTCTCTCTTTCCTAGGATAATTGTCTTATAGATGAATTATGAATCAAAACCCCTAAAATATGCTATTTATACTAAAGACTAATTAAGGTAATAAAATAACAAAATCACAGCTGGGCTCAAATTTAGGTGACGTCATATTGGTGTTTAGAAAATTTAGGTGTTAAAATAAGATATGTCATCAGAAGTCGCTCCTTCTTAACCTGTTCTATCTCACTCTGAAGATGTCCTTCGACGGCTTACCAGAGGGGTGACGGCGTGTAGAAAATGTCATCAGACCTTCAGCTTATTTCACCATGTTCTGTCCCACTTGACGGCATCTTCTGATGGCTTACCACACTTGTGACGACATATTGAGAATGTCGTCACCTTCATCCAGCAACTCTTCTTCACTGTTCTTCCTGACGCCTTTTTCTGGTAGCTTACCACATCTCTGATGGCTTGCAAGAAATGCCGTCAGACTCATATCAGCTCATTTGTACCAGATTTTACTCTTTTGCTCCATTGTTATTTATTTCCATGCATCTTGACTTTCCTACAAAATCTTAAGAAATAACATCAAAAACACCAATAATTACTTAAGAACTTACAATTATATCAAGTTAAAAGTCTTAAATGTTCTACAAAAATCTAGCACATCATCTTTCCAGACTATCACGTTTCATACTTTAGTATTTTCAGTTTTGTTTTGGGTATTTTATTACCCCACACAGATGTTATATTATTCAGATTATATTCAGTTTTGAACCTTATGGCCTTTCAATTCATGTTTCCGCATTATTCAGTATTTTATGCAGTATACAGGTACAAATATCAGTCATGGGTTAGCTTGTGGTCCTTCGGGGTCATGGGCATCGTGTAGCATTCCGGGTACCAGATTCGGGGCGTTACACCTTTTAACCACAACTACCTTTTGAGGATCCACCATGATCCCCTCACTAGAAATAATATGACCAAGAAAAGTTACAGTGTTCAACCAAAACTCACACTTGGAGAACTTGGCATACAACTGTTGCTCCTTACAGGTCTGCAACACCACCCACAGGTGATTAGCATGATCCACCTCACTCTTAGAAAACACAAGAATTCCATCAGTGAACATATAACAAAATGATCCAGAAACTGCCTGAAAACCCTGCTCATCAAATCCATAAATGCCTCTGGGGCATTAGTTAACCCAAATGACATCACTAAACACTCAACGTACTCCTACCGAGTTTGAAAAGCTATCTTAGGGATATCCTCCTCCCTAATGTTAAGTTGATGATACCCATACTGAAGATCTATCTTAGAAAAGAACTTGTCACCTTGCAATTGATCAAACAAGTCATCTATCCTTGGAAGAGGATACTTGTTCTAAACCGTTACCTTATTCAACTGCCTATAGTTGAAGCACATTCGAAGGGAAACATCCTTCTTGTACACAAATAATATCGGTGCACCCTACGGGGATACACTAGGATAAATAAACCCCTTATCCAGAAAATCCTTAACTTGCTCCTTGATCTTCCTCAACTGAGACGGAGCCATTTTATAAGGAGGAAAAAAATTGGACGAGTGTCCGAAACCAAATCAATACCAAACTCAATATCCCTATTCGGAAGAACACCAGGTGGATCATCCTGAAAGACCTCAGGAAACTTATTTACCACCAGATCCGAGTGTAAAGAAGGACCTTTCGAGTTAGAATCTTTAACTCAGACCAAATAACAGAGTCACTTTTGGAGATTAATCTCCGAGCTCTAAGAAAAGAAATAAACCTTCTTTGAGGAGCTAGGGAACCACCCTCCCACTCAATAACTGGTTCACTAGGGAACCTAAAGACACCTTACGGGTTCAATAATCTAAGGACACATAACTAGAGTGTAACCAATCCATCCCCAGAATAACATTAAAATCCCCCATCTTTAGTTCGAACAGATCCACCAAAGTCTGCCTACCACCAACAGATACCACATACCACCTATAGACTCTCTTAGTAATAGCTGAGTCACCTACTAAGGTAGAAATAGAAAAAGGATCCGAAATAACCTAAGAATCTAAACCAAATCATACAGCTACATATGGGGTCACATAGGAAAGAGTGGACCCTAAATCATGTAGACAATACATTTCACGAGAAAAGAACTGTAACATACCTTCAACGGCATTAGTTAATGCCTCAGATTCCTGCCGAGATGCTAGAGCATATAACCTATTCTGGCTTGTGCTGGTACCAGAAGCAGGAGCAGACATAGAAGTCGCACCACTAGGTGCTGGAGCAGAAGATGAAGAAACCAAAGCTTTAAATTCATCCAAAGCACCCTTACCAACTGAACAATTTCTGAGCATATGGACTGGATGACCACATTTAAAATATCTTTCCCTTCTTTTATCATAAAATCCTTGATGAAGATGACCACAAAACCGACAAGGAAGGCATAAAAAAGCCTACTATGCCCTGCTCACCTGAGATTAGGCACCCTATGCCCAGAAATTATCCCCATCCTGATGATGCCTATCACCTGAAGGCTTAAGATAAGGGGCACTAGCAGAAGAGAACGAACCAAAACTCTCCCACTTCTTCTTTGGCCACTTACCGCCATCCCGACAGCCTTGATGTTGCCCACCACCTTGTTCAGAAGACTTAAACATCTTACCCTGCCTTTCCCCAAAGTCTGCCTATTTTTTGTTTTCATTCTCCACCTACTTCATGTGGACAACCAAACTTGAAATATCCATATCCTTAATCAGCAAAGCAGTCTTGCTTTCAAGGATCAAATCTCGAGACAACCCAGAAGTGAACTTTCTTATCATTGCTCTCATACCAGCCACCAAACCTGTAGCATACCTTGACAGCTGATGAAATTTCAAGGCATATTTCTTGACTGACATTTTCCCTTGTCTCAGATTGATGAATTCCTCCATCTTCGCTTCCCTCAGCTCCTGAGGAAAGAAGTTATATAGAAAAGTATTTAAGAAAGTATCCCATAAGGACAATTCCTCAATATCACCTCTATCCCTTTCTCACTAATTGTACCACTAGTACGCAATATCCTTGAGCTGGTAAGATGCAAAATTCACCCCTTCCATATTTGTGGCTTGTATCACCCTGAAGATTTTCTCCATTTCATCCATGAAACCCTGAGGATCCTCCTTTACCTTTACTCCAGCAAAAGTAGGAGGATTCATCTTCATAAATTGGCCAACCCTTGTGGCCTCAGTAGATCAAACACCAGATGCATCCCGCTCATCCTGAGCAACAACCAACTAAGCAATGGTATGAATTGATTGATGAAATTCTGTATTCATCACCTCACCCTAAAGAGGACCAGTAGCAACTGGTAGAACTCTAGAACTATCAGGGACTGGACCCCTAGACCGAGTATGGATCCCATGTGTCCCTTCCACGTTGTCCCAAGATGGGACAGAAGATTTTTTTGTATTCTAGATCATCGAGACATAATCTAAAAAGAAAAAAAATTAGGATTAGAAAGGACCTTAGATATTGTAGCTTGAAACAGAATACCAATAAAGTGAAATATTCCTAAATTCCTTGCAACCTATCCCTTATGAGTGTGGCCCGCTACACACCCTTAAAAGAGACTCTACTGGACAAGGCTTTGTGGACTCCCAATTGACCATGAACCAAAAGCTCTGATACCGACTTGACAAGACCCAATTGGTGGCCTTGTTGTAATAGGTATCCCAAGTCCAACCAAGGATTGAGGACCACTCCCAATACCCAACCCAACCGTTCAGCGATACCCTGATTCGGATGAATTCTGAACATATAACAAGATAGTGTATAACTATCCAAATCCAGAATCTGGAATAGGTCTATAACCGCGGCCGACCCAAACAAGTCCAACCGTCCCCAAACCAACCAACAGCTATAACCAAACCATAAACCAAAACCAAAAACAATAACCAAACCAAGTTTCATTACATAACATAAAAGGATAAAGTAGTGAGAAATTTAGTCCACCGATGTCAGCTCTAATGCCAATTCCAATACTAAGGCTAAAACCACTACCGATACCGCCCATACCAACCCATAGAAGTTCCAAAAAATCCTCTAACCAAAAGAAAACCAATATCCAGTTGGGACATGCCCCCAACCATAGCCAAAACCAATATCCATAAATAAATTAAAGTGTGTAACAACATCCATAAATATGAAATAGAGACTTCCAGAAATATGGAATCTCATCACTTTAATCCCAAGAGTTGATCCCTAAATCCAATCACTATGCAGGAGAAATAAAATGGTCAATTCATGCATCATGTGGGGATACAGCCACCCGAAGATGGGTTAGCAGGTGAATACTAGCATGAACTTAGGATAATGATAAAATAATTCTAACCAGTAAAACCAACTAAACCAACTATATGTATATAAACTATATATATATATATATATATATATATAATTATGCCCAAAAAGAGAGTCGGGTTTAGCATGCATTAAAAGCCATTAACCTAGGTATGTGAAGCTTAATTGTCTAAAACTACCCAGGGCTATATGGGTCCCGTGTAACCCCCTGAACGGGCCTCGATACTTGTAGCCTCACAAATTGGAGCTACCATAAGAGGAGGGGGATTACCAAGTACCCTCACCCGCCATGATACATATGTACAGTGTACTTAGAGAATTCTCGTGTACCTCATAGGATCATATATGATCGCCTTGACCAACCACTCATGTCGGCAATCATGAGTTTCCAGTGTTCATTCATTGAACTCCCACCTTCACGGTTAGCTATCAAACCCCAACATTATTGCCCAATTAAAACCATTTCCAACCAACCAATCCATTATTTCATTTAGTATTAACCAAGGCTATTGATAGTGGTATCATCATACTGACTATAACTTGCAAGTATTGTCCTTAGCCAAACTTAAGAGGTTAAGGGATTCGCGTATACCCATTTACCAAGTTAAATTGAGGGAGTCCCATGTACCCCACAACTTGTTTATTAACATGTTTACTTGGGGGGATTCCATCATACCCCACATAGAGTTCAATTAACCATAACCATGGCCCACCAAACCATTCTATTTAATCATTCCAAACCATTTAAACCATTTACACTATTTTGGATTCCATTACAAAACCATACCATGCAATATTTCCATTATAAGTCCAACAATATAGTAAAAGCATTCTCATATGCATTTTATCAAACATATTGGGGGCATAGTGTTTCCAAAACCAAAATCAAATACCAATTAACCATTCCCATATAACCTAGTATCCAAACCGCCATTAAAACATGTAAATACATAATTAAAACATGGAAAAATCATAACCAAAAATGCAAATTATATTTGAAAACCCAAAACCATATAACAATTATGCCATGAAAATAAATTACAAAATATGCCTTTAGTTAGAACTAACAATGAGGGAAGGAGTACACACCTTAAATTGAGTAGATGATGGAGAGAAATCACCAACACAAGCCCTAAATTTACCCTTAAGATAAAATCCTAGCTTCCTTTGCTCAAGAACTTTAGAGAGGATTAGAGTGTTTTCTAAGTGTTAGTGAATAGAATAATAGGGAAAATAACCTCCCAAGTATGTTAAAAGTTGTGGGGCCTTATTAGGTTAAGTAGGGAAATTTCCATATTTCCCTCACTTAAACTACATAAAATTCTCGTCAAGGGATATGACTAACCATACTAGTTGTACCCTCCTATACGAGTGGTACCCACCACTCGTACCCTAGGTTTCCCCCTTGGACCTAACATTGTCCAAGGTACGACTTATCCAAGCCAAGTCGTACCCAAAAAATACGACATGCACCTTTGACCCATACCACAACAGAATAGAATCACTAGAGGTTTGAACACTGTTCACCATACGAGTCTATGGTACGACTCGTGCTCTAGCTTATGGCTCATAGTGAGCCACTCATACTCAGATCAAATTTAGTCTATAAAGTCTAAGATTAAGGGAAGGAAAGACCCAAACTAAATGACTAGTATCAAACTATATGACTCTTACCAACCCAAGTCATACCTATTCCAGAACCCAATCCAATCCCACTAATGTTGCAGTTACTAGTTAGGACCCATGGGAGAGGGGTTCATAACTCATATACTATTAACTCATATATCAAGGCAACCTTTCCTGTAAATGACCTCAACCAAGATATTTCAAAAATATCATAGCCAACCTTGTCAGTAAATGACTTTGACCAAGGGTTCCCAAAAGTGAGTCATTTTCTTTCAAAACATTATATCTCAATGGTATAAGTATATCATGAATGTATATGTATGGAAAAATTATATTATTCTCACAATTAACTCAATATGATGATACCAATCTATCCAACACATTTATGTATGAGTGACCCAAAAATCAACTCAATACGTCTAAAATTCATGATCATCAACTCCAATAAGGCACCATCAAAATAAATGCACATAATTATTTATATCATATCCACCCTAGCTCGGGTATTTCTATCATGATGAAGGAAACTAATGCTTGCATAAGATCTATATTAGAAACATAAGCCCACACAAGCATTATATCTCGAATCAAGGCATATAAATGTACAAATAAAGCTAATGATATCAAATAAATCAACCGCATGGGAAACACACAATATCAGATATCATGAGTCAACAACAATAGAATATAAGCCCCCAAATGGCCACACAAAATAATAATAATCTTAGAATAGTAACCCCATAACTATTTTCACCAACCCATAACATGCTTTAATTATATATTAACTACCCAACTCAATTTGAAAGAAGTTAAGCCATAACCTACCTCAAAATAATGAAATCTCAATTTAAAATGCTTTAACACAGAGCTTTCCCCTTGCGAATGGCCTCTAAATAAACTACAATATTCAAATATATCATTAATGCAATAAAAAAAAGTTAAACATACCCGCATTGCCCATATTCAGGTCAGGGCCAAAATAGGTTCAAAAAATGAAAGGGGTAAAGTTAGAATTTTATTTTAAAAATGTATTTCCCAAGGTTATAGAAACCACAAGAGAAACCCATGTGAAAATGGTTTAAAAAAAATTTCAAACTAAAGAAAAATCTTAGTTTAAACTTATCGATAAAACCCCTAATTTTCCATTTTAAAATCATGATTTAAAGGTATTTTTGATGATATAATCAATGAAAAATAATGGGAATATGGTTTTGAAGCTTACCCAAGCTCAAGTGGTGAAGAAACCCTCAAGAATCCCCTAAACCCAAATCTTAAAGGTTCAAATAGAGTTAATGCGGGCTTATATACAACGGTTCCTGCTTACGCAATTAAATGGCCACTTAAATGGCTACCCCTTAAGTGATGCCTGACCATTAAAGAGTCAAATGTGTAATAGATGGTTGGCCTCTAAAGTGGCTACCGCAGAAATTGTCATGCCCCAAATCCCATTGGAGCGGACTGGCACCCGTAGCCGAGGAGGCCCGGGAGAACCCGTTCATAACCTATACTTTCACATTTACATTACTCATAAAAATTAGAAATTTGGGCAGAACTTCGTTGTAAATAGAAGAAAACAGTACCTGTATCAGCCCAACAGAGATGCATATATATATATATATATAAACAGTAATTGGCCGTCAGAGCCATCATGTCTATCAACCAAACACTCCTATGGCTGTACAATATGTCTACAAAAGCCTCTACATAGATACACAACTGAGTTAGGGTCGGGAAAAACTCCCGCCCACAAAAGACTTTTATACAAATACCAAAAATACATATAGAAACGACTTGGGATGCCCCGAAACAACTGGAGATCACCACTATCAACAGAATGTCCTGGCTCTTACTGCGGAGGTGTACGACCTGAAGTACCTGTTCCTGCAGGCATGAATACAGGTCCCCCGTGAGGGCTGTCAGTACGGAAATATGTATTGAGTATGTAAGGCAGTGAGTATCAAGATGAGATACAAAAGATCAACAGAACCCAGATACCAGTGAATAAACAGTATGAGTAGACCACACTTAAAAGAGTTGATGGGATACCTGCACATTACTTTCATATCATTACTTCCCGTATTCCTTATCAATACATAACATATGTCATACAATGGCCAACTGATCAGTGGTACTAATACAATACATCAGGGACCACCCCTGGAATAGCATATATACATAATCATTATAATACAATGGCCAACTGATCAGTGGTACTAATACAACACATCATATCATCAATTTAAAACAAAGACATTCCATTTCTTAATTCAAGTAATCTTTGAGATTGGTTACTTTGTGGTGACACCTTATGGAACTTGAAACCATGATACCTCAATAGGAAAAACATGTAAATAGGTAATCAATATCATGAAAATAAAGTAGAGAATCATGGATACCTCATTAAACCATTTCGGAGTCAACAATAGTATATGGACATTTTTTTGACTAGCCGGACATCTTAAAAGTGAAAACAAGTTCAATTGGTAGTGTCGAAGATCATATGATGTTATTATGTGTCATGTGTCGTAGGACAATGTTGGAAGCTTACTTGAGAGTGCCATGGGTCATTATTCATGCCAAAGATTAGATAGAGTATGTCTTACATACCTTGATATAACCACTTCAATACAAGTCCAACTTGACTTCCCGTACTCTTCGAACACTTATCTACAATAAGTCATTTGTGGCAAACTAGTATTAGCAACCAAACCTTACCATTTAGGTATTAACATCACCAAATAATGTCTAGGAAGTAATCCTTTAACTCATCAATAAGAGTTCTACATACATCCTCTTATACTCTTATTACATTCACATATCATGCATTTTCATGCAATATCCCTCAACATCACTCTTAGCCTTTATTTCCCCTCTTAATCACCATCCAATACCAACATGATCACTAGGCATACATAACCACTAATATAATGATATATCACCACAATTCATCCTCCATAATCCAATACAACAACTTCCATAATTTACTACTAACAATTTATACAAAACAATTCATAACTATGTTTCTAGTTATCTTCCAACATCAAGACAATACTCATAATCCTTCATCAATACTTATTCATGGATAAGAATAAAGAATAAACAATATTCATACCTTAACAATAAACTCTTGTATTTAGAATCCTCCTTACATAACCATGGGGTGCTTCTCGAAGCTTTCGAGATGGTGAACACAACTACGGAACCAATTCGAATTTTCTACGGTTGAATCACAAAATATTTGAAGTTGAAATTAGGCTAGGGTTTCACCTTCTCTTAATAATTGGATGATATATGATATATATGAGGCTAAGTGTATGTTTATAAAGACCAATTTTTCGTCCAAGAGGTAATAGAAAATGACCATTTTGCCCTAAAAATTTAAATAAATCCGAATCTGTCCCCAGTGGACAGTTTTGACAGGCTGAAGTAAATCGATCATAACTCTTTGCTCCGGTATCGGATTTGGGTGAAACCAATTGAATTGGAAATATAATTCCAAGGTATTTCATTTTCATATAAAGTATACCATCCAGTTCTTCCTGTACAAGGAGTTATGGTCGTTTAAAGTTGACCCAAAAATCTGTCTCAAAATTCTGTTTTTTTTTTGATAGGCTGTAGTAAAACGGGTATAGCTCCTTACTCAGACATTGGATTTGGATGAAACCAATTTCATAGGAAATAATACTCTCGTATCTTTTCGTCGATATATAAAAGCTCACACAGTTATTTTTGTACAAGGAGTTATGATCGTCTAAAGTTTATCCAAAAAAACAATTGCCTAGCTGCAGTAATTTTCCTGCAGATTTACTGTTCACAGGCTTCCCGGCCACCGTTTTGAAATTTCGAATGTGCTCGCTTATATGAAATACTCCTCTGTTTCGGGAAAACTTTATATCGTTGGAAAGCTTATTCCAATACCTACACATACAACTATTGAAGGGATACTTCCGAACAGCATAAACTTAATTTAACCCATACGCAAGCCTTTAGGACTCCATATAATCGCGATAAGTGTACGAAAAAATTTACAGGGTGTTACATTCTCCCCCCCTTAAGAACATTCGTCCTCGAATGTTAGCATAGTTACTCAATTAAGACATGTTCAAGATTACAATTAACATATTCATCATCATAACATACTTGCATAAAATTAAACACTTACTTGTTATTGTTCTTCTTCCGTCTCATGAACTTCCTCATCATCATTGAATAGGTAAGGGTACTTAATCTTCATCGCTTCCTCGGCTTCCCATGTGATTTCCTCAACTTGTTGATTCCTCCAAAGTATTTTTACCGATGCTATCTCTTTATTCCTTATCTTTTTAATTTGGCGATCAAGAATAGCAATAGGCATTTCTTCAAAAGTGAGATCTTCTGTAACTTGTACATCTTCCGTAGTAGTGATGTGCGATGGATCTCCGATGTACTTGAGAAGCATCGAAACATGAAATATGGGATGAACTGCTGAGAGCTCTTGAGGTATCTCTAACTCATAAGCAACTTGTCCAAATCTTTGAATGATCTTGTACGGACCTATGTATCGTGGACTTAACTTTCCTTTCTTGCCAAACCTCATCACTCCTTTCATTGGTGATACTTTCAAGAATACCCAATCGTCGATAGAAAACTCAAGTCCTCTTTTTCTAACATCCGCATAAGATTTGTGTCGACTTTGAGCTGTTTCAAGCCGTTGTTGGATCACTTTAACCTTCTCCATTGCTTGATAAACAAGATCCGGTCCAAACAAGACCGCATCACCTGCTTCAAACCATCCTATTGGCGATCTACACTTTCTTCCATACAATGCTTCATATGATGCCATTTTGATACTTGAATAATAGCTATTATTGTAGGCAAACTCGATAAGAGATAGGTGATCATCCCAGTTGCCTTTTAAATCTAATACACATGCTCGTAGCATATCTTCAAGTATCTGGATGGTACATTCCACTTTTCCGTCCATTTGAGGATGAAAAGCCGTACTTAGATTTACTTGTGTCCCCAAACTCCTTTGAAAAGACTTCCAGAAATTCGCGGTAAATTGGGCTCCTCGATCGGATATAATGGAAATTGGAACTCCATGTAACCGAACGATCTCCTTAATATACAACTTCGCATACTCTTCCGCCGTATAAGTTGTCTTAACTGGTAAGAAGTGCGCGGATTTGGTAAGCCTATCAATGATCACCCATATGGAATCAAACTTCCGAAATGTACGAAGCAAACCCGTGATGAAATCCATATTGATCTTGTCCCACTTCCAGACTGGAAGATCTATACATTGCATGTAACCACCGGGTTTCTGGTGTTCTACTTTGACTCTTTGACAATTCGGACATTCAACTACAAATTCGGCAATATTCTTCTTCATGTCATTCCACCAATATATTGCTTTCAAATCTTGATACATCTTAGTCGACCCTGGATGGATGGAATACCTTAAACAGTGTGCTTCTGTCATAATTCTCTTTCTTAGCTCAACTACATCAGGTACACATAAACAATTCTGACACTGAAGCACTCCTTCTCGCATAAGCTCAAATGACTTTGTCGTGCCACTCTGCACATCCTCCTTAAGCTGCAATAAAATTGGATCTACATACTACTTCTCTTTCACTTCAGCTATCAATGAAGATTCCGCTGCATTACGTACAATAACCTCTTCATCTGGAGTTTCGAGAAGTCGAACTCCCAAATTAGCTAGTTGGTGAAGATCCTTAATCATCCCCTGTTTTTCTATAGATGCCATTTTAGACTTATGACTCAGTGCATCCGCTACCACATTCGCTTTCCCTGGATGATACAAGATATCAACATCGTAATCTTTCAACAATTCAAGCTATCTTTGCTGCCTCAAGTTTAGATCTTTCTGACTGAAGATATATTGCAGGCTCTTATGATCGGTATATATGTCAACATGAACCCCATATAAGTAGTGGCACCATATCTTCAAAGCAAATACAACTGCAGCTAGCTCAAGATCATGTGTGGGATAATTCCTCTCATGTGGTCGCAACTGTCTAGAGCCATAGGCTATTACTCTACCATGTTTCATTAATACACATCCTAAGCCAATTCTCGAAGCATCATAGTACAATGCATACCCTTTTGTGCCTTCAGGAAGTACCAATACCGGTGTAGAAGTCAACTTGCTCTTCAGATCTTGGAAACTCTTTTCACAGGCATCATTCCATTGAAACTTAGAGGCTTTATTCGTCAACTTAGTCAAGGGTGCAAAAATAGAAGAAAAACCTTCAACAAACCTTCTATAATAACCTGCCAACCCGAGGAAACTACAAATCTCCGTAGGCGTCATGGGTCTTGGCCAATTCTTCACAGCCTCAATCTTCTGAGTGTCAACTTTTATGCCTTCACTGGATACAATATGGCTCAAAAATGCCACTGACTTGAGCCAAAACTCACATTTAGAAAACTTCGCATACAGCTTACGATCACGAAGAATCTGTAATGCCTGCCTTAAGTGATTAACATGATCCTCTTCTGATCTAGAGTAGACCAGAATATGATCTATGAAAACTATCACGAACACATCTAGAAACGGCTTAAACAACCTATTCATCAGATCCATAAAAACTGCGGGTGCATTTATCATCCCGAATGACATAACCAGGAATTCATAATGACCATACCGTGTTCGGAAAGCTGTCTTGGATATATCTTTATCCTTGACTCTCACTTGATGATAGCCTGATCTCAAGTCAATCTTGGAAAAACACTGGGCACCCTGCAACTGGTCAAATAAATCATCAATTCGGGGAAGAGGGTATTTATTCTTGATAGTCACCTTATTCAATTGCCGATAGTCAATACACATCCTCAGCAAACCATCTTTCTTACGCGCAAACAATACTGGTGCTCCCCAAGGGGACATACTAGGCCTGATGAATCCCTTCTCTAGCAAGTCTTTCAGTTTCTCTTTTAATTCTCACAACTCTGCTGGTGCCATTCTATAAGGAGGAATTGAGATTGGATGTGTTTCTGGCAACATATCAATACCAAACTCCACTTCTCGTTCAGGAGGTAAACCTTGTAGTTCTTCAGGAAATACATCAGGAAATTCATTCACAACCGGAACGGTCTGAAAAGTTGGCGGCTCTGCCTCTGTATCCCTTACTCTAACCAAATGGTATATGTACCCCTTGGAAATCATTTTTCTTGCCCTAAAGCAAGAAATAAATCTACCTCTCGGCGCGCCAACATTACCCTTCCATTCAAGGACTGCCTCATTTGGGAAATAGAAATATACCTTCTTAGAGCGGCAATCTACTGTAGCATAACAAGACGCTAACCAATCCATGCCCATAATAACATCAAAATCTACCATTTCTAACTCAACAAGATCGACCATTGTATCACGACCACAAATATTCACAACACAATTTCGATAAACATTCCTAGCTATAAGAGATTCCCCCACTGGTGTTGATACTTCAAATGGCTTGGCTAATAATTCGGGTGTTCTTCCGAACCTTCCCGCAACCAAAGGAGTAGCATACGATAATGTAGAACCAGGATCAATTAAGGCATACACATCAAATGCAAAGATGGACAACGTACCTGTAACCACGTCTGGAGAAGCCTCTAAATTCTGCCGATCTGCTAGGGCATACACACGGTTCTGAGCTCCGCTAGAACTAGCTGCTCCTCTATCACCTCTACCGTGACCCATAGGTTGTGCACCCCTACTCAAAGGAGGCACCGATGATGACGCAACAGCTGATTTGGTAGGTCGTGTTATACCACCTGTGGTCCTATGTGGGCAATCTCTAGCCATATGCCCCGGCTTACTGCACCAAAAGCAATTATTCATTCCAAGCCGACATTCGCCAAAGTGAAATCTTCTACATATGGGGCACGGGTGTTGTGGAGGTCTCAATTGACTCATACTCTCTTGCCCTTGATACCCCACTGTTCGCGAACTCTGATTTTCACTGCTTTGCCCGAACTGATTACCTCTGAACCTTTGAAATTGTGGTGGAGCACTAATTGCAGGATAAAAAGATAACGGGCTAGGCAATCTATGAGAGAACGAAGGCCTAAAACCTCCCTGAGATTACATAAACTGCCCTATAGCTCTGGCCTGCTTAGAATATCCTTTTTATGATTCCTGGGTTCTTCTTTGCCTCTGATCTTCCATTTTCTGAGCGAAAGTTTGTATCCTCGCTATATCCATGTCCTTGTTCAAAGCAGCAATGGTACAATATCTAACCAAGTATGGTTCTAATCTATCCACATAGTGATGAACTTTGTCATCCATAGTAGCTACCACATTAGAAGCATATCGAGACAAGGAGTTAAATCGAAGACTATACTCCCTTACACTCATATTACCCTAACGAAGATTTAAGAATTGATCTGCACGGGCCTGAAGAGTCTCAAATGGAAGATAATGATCAATAAATGCATCTTTGAACTCTCCCCACGTAGTTGGAGGTGCATCAATACCCCTAGATCGTTTCCAATCCTCATACCACAATATAGCCTCTCCTTTCAGTCTATATGCTGCTAGCTCAACCATCTCTTTACCGGATATGTGCATAACATCTAGAGCCCTTTGGGTTTGATCGACAAAGTCCTGCGGGTCTTCATTAATATCTAATCCGGTAAAAGTAGGAGGATCCAGTTTCAGAAAATCCTGTGTCCGAAGGCTAGCTGCTCTATCCATACCACTAGAACCCGTGGAAGGAATAGCTTGCCCTTGAACTTGACCAACAACTATACGCGTCAGAAGTTGTACTGCATCCCTCACATCTCGATCAACAACATTAATAGATGGCCCTTCCGGAGGAGAAGAAGCTCCTGATATATGCTCAGCTTGAGACTCACTTTATTCAGCTTGTGCCGGTGGTGACATACTAGTACCTTCTCCGTCCACTACATCTACTCGCTTCTACTTATTCTTTCTCCTTGTAACCGGCATCGTTACTATAATAAATAAAAAAAAAACAATTGGATTAAGCGATCGATGATGACTTTATCTCTAATATGGGCTCTATTGCACGATCTAAGAAATGGAGAATGGAAACAATCCCTAAATGTCCAATAGCCTCCTGTTTATAGATGTGGAGCACAACACACCGATAAATGAGATTCTACGTAGACACGGCTTTGTAGACTCACTAGGACGAACTTCTCTGATACCACTTCTGTCACGCCCCAAATCCCATTGGAGCGGACTGGCACCTGTAGCCGAGGAGGCCCGGGAGAACCCGTTCATAACCTATACTTTCACATTTACATTACTAATGAAAATTAGAAATTTGGGCAGCACTTCGTTGTAAATAGAAGAAAACAGTACTTGTATCAGCCCAGCAGACACACATATATATATATATAAATAGTAATTGGCCGTCAGAGCCATCACGTCTATCAACCAAACACTCCTATGGCTGTACAATATGTCTACAAAAGCCTCTACATAGATACACAACTGAGTTAGGGTCGGGACAAACTCCTGCCCACAAAAGACTTTTATACAAATACCAAAAATACATATAGAAACAACTTGGGATGCCCCGAAACAACTGGAGCTCACCACTATCAACAGAATATCCTGGCTCTTACTGCGAAGGTGTATGACCTGAAGTACCTGTTCCTGCAGGCATGAATACAGGTCCCCCGTGAGGGCCGTCAGTACGGAAATATGTACTGAGTATGTAAGGTAGTGAGTATCAAGATGAGATACAAAAGATCAACAGAACCCAGATACCAGTGAATAAACAGTATGAGTAGACCACACTTAAAAGAGCTGATGGGATACCTGCACATTACTTTCATATCATTACTTCCCGTATTCCTTATCAATACATAACATATGTCATACAATGGCCAACTGATCAGTGGTACTAATACAATACATCAGGGACCACCCCCTGGAATAGCATATATACATAATCTTTATAATACAGTGGCCAACTGATCAGTGGTACTAATACAACACATCAAATCATCAATTTAAAACAAAGACATTCCATTTCTTAATTCAAGTAATCTTTGAGATTGGTTACTTTGTGGTGACACCTTATGGAACTTAAAACCATGATACCTCAATAGGAAAAACATGTAAATAGTTAATCAATATCATGAAAATGAAGTAGAGAATCATGGATACCTCATTAAACCATTTCGGAGTCAACAATAGTATATGGACATTTTTTTGACTAGCCGGACATCTTAAAAGTGAAAACAAGTTCAATTGGTAGTGTCAAAGATCATATGATGTTATTATGTGTCATGTGTCGTAGGACAATGTTGGAAGCTTACTTGAGAGTGCCATGGTTCATTATTCATGCCAAAGATTAGATAGAGTATGTCTTACATACCTTGATATAACCACTTCAATACAAGTCCAACTTGACTTCCCGTACTCTTCGAACACTTATCTACAATAAGTCATTTGTGGCAAACTAGTATTAGCAACCAAACCTTACCATTTAGGTATTAACTTCACCAAATAATGTCTAGGAAGTAATCCTTTAAATCATCAATAAGAGTGCTACATACATCCTCTTATACTCTTATTACATTCACATATCATGCATTTTCATGCAATATCCCTCAACATCACTCTTAGCCTTTATTTCCCCTCTTAATCACCATCCAATACCAACATGATCACTAGGCATACATAACCACTAATATAATGATATATCACCACAATTCATCCTCCATAATCCAATACAACAACTTCCATAATTTACTACTAACAATTTATACAAAATAATTAATAACTATGTTTCTAGTTATCTTCCAACATCAAGACAATACTCATAATCTTTCATCAATACTTATTCATGGATAAGAATCAAGAATAAACAATATTCATACCTTAAAAATGAACTCTTGTATTTAGAATCCTCCTTACATAACCATGGGGTGCTTCTCGAAGCTTTCGAGATGGTGAACACAACTACGGAACCAATTCGAATTTTCTACGGTTGAATCACAAAATATTTGAAGTTGAAATTAGGCTAGGGTTTCACCTTCTCTTAATAATTGGATGATATATGATATATATGAGGCTAAGTGTATGTTTATAAAGACCAATTTTTCGTCCAAGAGGTAATAGAAAATGACCATTTTGCCCTAAAAATTTAAATAAATCCGAATCTGTCCCCAGTGGACAGTTTTGACAGGCTGAAGTAAATCGATCATAACTCTTTGCTCCGGTATCGGATTTGGGTGAAACCAATTGCATTGGAAAGATAATTCAAAGGGATTTCATTTTAATATAAAGTATACCACCCAGTTCTTCCTGTACAAGTAGTTATGGTCGTTTAAATTTGACCCAAAAATCTGTTCCAAAATTCTGTTTTTTTTATAGGCTGTAGTAAACGGGTATAGCTCCTTACTCAGACATTGGATTTGGATGAAACCAATTTCATAGGAAAGAAGACTCTCGGATATTTTCGTCGATATATAGTATCTCACACAGTTCTTTTTGTACAAGGAGTTATGATCGTCTAAACTTGATCCAAAAAAAAAAAAAAATTGCCTAGCTGCAGTAATTTTCCTGCAGATTTACTGTTCATAGGCTTCCCGGCCACCGTTTTGAAATTTCGAATGTGCTCGTTTATATGAAATACTCCTTTGTTTTGGGCAAACTTTATATCGTTGGAAATCTTATTACAATACCTACACATACAACTATTGACGGGATACTTCCGAACACCATAAACTTAATTTAACCCATACGCAAGCCTTTAGGACTCCATATAATCGCGATAAGTGTACGAAAAATTTACGGGGTGTTACAGAAATGGTCTTGGGCTGCTAAAGAAATTGCTTCTTAAGAGGACCTTCTCTTAAGCAACTCCATCAAATATCAGTAAATATTGATTTTTGTGCAAGCCTACCAAGCTCTGATTGGACCCTTGATATTTGGTTGGGATCCCTATAGAGATAAACTATATATGCTACCAGACTAATTTTGATATTTCAAACTCAATAACGATGTTGGATTTTTGAAAAAGTTCATTTACACAAAATTAACCCATGCAACCTCTTTTTACTATTTTTCAAATAAAGGGTCCAAATGAGACATAAATGTTCTAAAACTTAACCAACCCCGCTACTAACCCTAATTTGATATTTTGGATCTACCGCTATAGTTCATTTTTCCATTTGACACTTAAAACAATAAAGATTGACTCAAGTCAACTATGTGGCTTCTCAAGCCTCTAAAAGTCACAAAGTTGCACAAATTGTTCCCAACCATATTTTGATCGGTGCCAACCATCTTCGAACCTCGAAATAAATATGTATCGACTATGGAAAAAGGAAATATGGTCAAAACACATTGAAATGGAAAATTCAAAAGTTTAGGTCATTATAATTTTATGGGGTAAAAGAGGACTAGAGATTAGTTTGCATAAGGAATAAGAAGAAAAATCCATTTATCATGCCAAAGAGATAGGGAGTGACCTTAGAAATATGCCAACCATACCATAGTGACAAATAGCATATATATTGGTGGTGGTGTTCCAGATGGAGAAATGATGAGGTTTTGAACTGATGGAAAGATTCTCAAGGAATTGATGAGGTGAATAAACATGACAATATTTGGCTAATATGATATCACGCCAAAGTAAAAGGGTATTATAAAGGATCCTCTAGTGGGCACTAGTAAGAATACCATAATTTTTGGCTTAAAGATTCACAACACCTAAACCTCTCTGCCAACAATGGGCAGTAACAGACTTGTAATTGATGGGAAAAAATTCTTATTTATTTATAGTGGAAGCCTAAATAAAGCAACATATGCAAGAATAATATTCAAGGTAAATTTAACAAGAATAGTTCATCAGAATGGTTGAGAACTTACTTTTCATCCTCAAATCTTCTTATTAATTTGATCGAGGATGAAATAATAATCCATAGATTTGTGATGTAGGTTTGGCATGATAAAACCTAAATATCTCCAAAAACTGATCGAGGGCTTCATATTAAGCATGTGGGGGAGAGTAAGTTGATGGTTAGAAGGAATATTATTATAAAACATTATTTTTGATTTATTGAAATTAATATGCTAACCGGATTGACCTTTAAGATTATCGAAGATGTTAATAATAGTTACAAAATTAGCAATGGTAGCCTAACTAAAAAGGACTAGGTCATCCGCAAAGAGAAGATGATAGATAGAGGGAACAAGACGACCAAGTTGAATAGGTTGCCAACTATAGCTGATTGTTGTATGTTATATGTAACACGATATAGATTCCATACAAATAATATAAGTATGGGGATAAGGGATCTCCTTTGTAAATTTCTTTATTAGGGAAACATGGAAAAAGTAATGGCATAAGATATAATTAATTTAATAAGATGGGGAGGAAGTTAATTGAATTAAGGAAAAAATAGTGAAAGATGCTTCAAGTTGATCAAATGCTTTTTCTAGATCAATTTTAAGCATCATTGCACTAATACGACCTTTATTTTTTGAAATAAATATAATGCCCCTTAAATGATAACAAAATTATCCATAGTATGATGTCTGGGAATGAAGCTTGATTGAGTAGGACTAATTAAAGAAGAGAGGTGAGGTTTGAATCGCTAGGAGATATAGATAATGACTGATGAGAAGTAGGAGGGAGAAAATTAGTAGCTATATGATAGACAATGTTTGTGTTGTATAAAAGTCATCATAATACTGTGTAACAATGGTACGAATAACAGTATGATCAAAAGTCCAATTACCGATGAAGTCATGAAGGCTAAGAATTTGATTATGACGTCGACCTTTTATAGTAGATATATGGAAGAAACGAGTATTGACATCTCCATTATCAAGAGTTTGATGCTTGATTTAAGATTTCAAGAATCTTTTTTATTTTAAAGAATGAGATTAAAATCAGTGATAAGTGAGTTTTCTAAGTTATCGTGAAAACTGAAAACTTGTTTCATGAGTAGGATTTATATTATACTATCTGGTAGGTGACTCTGTGATTTTCAAAGGAGTCTATAGAGATATGTGGTATCTATTGGTAATAGAGGGGTCTTGGTGGATTTGTTTGACTCGAATATAGTGGATTTCGATGTCATTCGAGGGATGGATTGGTTGCACTCATGCTACGCATCCTTAGATTGTTGAATCTATAAAAAGGTTATTTTAGGCTCCATGGTGAGTTGGTTATGGAATGGGAGGGTGGTTTTATTCCTTGGATATTAAGGAAAAAGATTATATCATATCTTAGAGATCAGTTATTGGTCTCCAAAGAGCTGTCTCTATTATAGCTTGGTCCAGTTTACAGATTCTAACTTGGAAGGTACTTCTTTGCATTCAAATTCGATGGTGAATGAATTTCTTGAGGTCTATTTGACAACCCTTGTGGAGTCTTTCTAATGGAGAGGTCAGTTTGGGATTGGTTTTATATCGGGCATTTATTTAATGTGTATTCTTTCCTTATAGAATATTTCCGGCTAGGTTAAAGGAGTGATTAAGGGATCTTTTAGATAAAGGTTCCATTTTTTCTAGTGTCTCTCCATGGAGTGCTTCCATGCTTATATACATAAGAGGAATGGCTTCGTGGAAGCTGCATAGGTTGTTAGAGGGCGATTAAGGAAGTTTGAGTATCCTTCTAGTGGGGAGGAACCTATATGTATACTTTACTAGTGGTGCACGGTGGTTGATAGACACTAAGTGTAAATCTTAGATGTTTGATTTGGTAAAGGGAATATGTTAGCTTAGGGGATAGCAATGCAGAAATTATGGAGGTAAATTGGTAGGTTAGATGAGGCGTGTGGAAGGGGTAAGATTGATGGCTTAGGGAAAGCAATAGTGGAAAAGTTGTGACTTATAGGCTAGAGGTTCAGGTTGAACTGGTGGATTGGCGGTCTAATCATTGGATGAGTTAGAGTTTGGGGTTTGTATGACTATGCTAGATGTGGCTCTAGGTAGCATTTGGATTAATAAAGTTTTGGGTATAGGAAAACCAAGTGTCCCTAGTGTACATCCTTGGTAATACCCATTAGAGCAGAGTATTATGCTTATAGGTGGCATGGGATGAAGGTTGGTGGTTAATCTAAAACTTTCCCTTTAGCGGTGGACTTTAAGAGAAGGTCGAGTTGCATATTCTAATGAATCACTTCTACCTCGGTTAAGGGATTACTCTACTAGTATTGCATGCGTTCTATTAAAAGACATGCGTAAGGTTTGCATTTTGCATTCACCTTATTTCCTGGATCTGAGTCTTGACCTTATGTTACGTTATCTATGGTATATATAGTTGTGTTTCTTTCGGTGTCCAATTTTAACAACTCCTTTTATGGTATGATTTGGTCAGGATGATTCTTCATTATGAACTAGGTGGTTGTTACGAAGTACTTAGTTCCTATAGTGTTGTATCTTGTTTGGGGATTTTACCTTGGGTGGCATGGATATTTCTTGTAATTTGGTTCCTTAATGACTCTTCCTGTGTTAGGATGGTAGTGGATTAGGAAGCATGGTAAGGTTTTGAAATAATAAGTGTAAGAGTCCCTAAGTAGGGGAAAGTTTAGGGTGACTACTAGAATTAAGGTTTTTGAGGGTAAGGTAAAGTTGTGGTCATGATAAATGGTTAAGAAGGGAATAAGTGGTGGAAACCTTTGTGAAATTATAAAGGGTGCTAGATCTTTGGAAGGATACATCATACCATGGGTGCTTAAGCAGTAGGATTGAATGTTGTGATTAGTAGATATACCAATAGTTGTGTTCGGTACATAAGAAGTTTGGTGAGGTATGATTTATGAAATGCTTTTCATATAATAACAAGTGATGAAAATAGAGTAATGTTTTGGGATAAATGTAAGGAGTAGAGCCCAGTGTCCTAAGTTAACTCCTTTTTGCTTTGAATAAGTTTGAACATGAAAGTGATGGTGTATAGTTAGACTCAGACTTTTGTAGTGATGTGTCTCGGGGAAATTGTAAGTTGAATTGGACTTAATCCCTAGCATGAGTCCATTCATCTGGTATTCCATGTGGTTGCATGAAGGTGAGGTATGGATGGTCCTTCGTTGGTTGGTTTCTTCGATTGGTATTGGCATCTTAGATTCTTTGTTCCTTAAGGAGGTCCCGGTGAGGATCTTGGATCGGTAAGTTTGCCTGTTTAAACGAAAGGTGTAGCTTCGGTAAAGGTTCAATTGTGAAACTAAAAGTCCAAGAAAGCCATTTGGAATGCAGAAGGGGACATGGAGTCCAAGGGTCCGCGTTGGTTCTTCATTCTGGAAATTCATGCGAAGGGTATGTGATTTTCGACACATCTTAGTTTTTCTAACTTGGTTAAGGGTAAGGAATAGTTCCTCTTATATATTTGTTTTCTAACTTAGTTAGAGGTCAGGATGGAGGTGTTGGGGTGTAAATCGTGCTTGGGATATATGATGATCTCCTCATCTTGTTGTGTATCCTTATTTTCTAATTTGGTTGGAAGGGAAGTTTGATGTATGTTAATGCATCATATCATGTTTGTTATTACCCTTACCCATCATTTGAGGATGAATGATCCTATTAGGGAAGACTATAACACCCCAGGATTTGGACCCTTGCTAAAATTCTTGGGTTATGGACTTTTTGGACTTGGTCTAAGATATGACTCACTACCATAGGAGTTGTATAGTGGGATATGAGAGGTACAATGCCAAGTTGCATGAAGCTTATTGAGTTGCCTAGTTGAAACTGTCTATGGTACAGATATGGGTATGGTTTGGGGTACTAATCGTACCCTATGGTATGAGTTGGGTTGTTGTATTCATAGTGGGACTAGTGTGGAGAGTCTTAGTGAGGTATAGGGTACAGTTTAGGGTACCACGCATACCTTTGGATACTTTTTGCATGGTTGGGTCGTACCCTCCTAAGAATGGATTTTCAACTTTTAAGTTGGGGACCTCTTGGACATTTCCCACCCCAAAACCCTTATGTCCCCACATTATATAACCCTTGGTGGCCTCATATAACACTTGTTAAAGAATAAAAACACTCCAAATACTCTCTCAAACTCTTTGTTGAAGATTGGAGGCTAGGGTTTCTACAAGTGTTCTTCAAAGGGCTCAAGAGTCAAGTTACTCTCTAGAATCCTCTTGTATAAGGCATGTACTCCTTGACTCATTGTTAGTTCTAATTAAAGGGATGTTTTAATGTGTTTTAAACATTGATTATGAATAATGAATGGTGGTTTTGGAATCATATGTTGAGGGTTTTGATGCATATTGTTTAATGTTGGTTTAAATTGTGTTTTCACAAATCTTTGGGTAATGGTTTGTACATGTGGATGCTTGTTGATTAAGGTTTAACAAATGGGTCATGATTAACTCAAATTATGATGGTTTATACATTGGTTTTGGTCTTGGTAAAGGTATGCCCTCAACATGTTCAATAAAATGCCTAGGAGAATGTTTTCACTCTATTGTTGAACTTTCATTGGAGATATTACATGGTATGGTTTGGTAATGGAACCCTAAATGTATTTGGGTGGTTTTTCATTTTTAAATGGTTTGAATATTATAAATGCTTTAAATGTTTTGAACGGTCTAAAATGGTTTAAAAGGTGTGAATGGTTAAATAGAATGGCTTTGGAGGTAACAGTTTGGTTAATTAAACATCCTTGTGGGGTACAAAGGAATCCCCCAAGTAAACATGGTAATTGAACAATTTGTGTGGGGTACATGGGATTCCCCCAATCTAATCTAATAATGGCTCACTTGTGGGGTACATGGTACTCTCCTGAGTTAACTTGATCTATGGGTACATGGGAATCCCTTGATCTCTAAAATGTCTGGCTAAGGACAATACTTATAAGTTATAGTCAGTATGATGATACCACTATGTATAGCCTCGGTTAAGAATAAGGGTTTTGTTGGTTGAAAATGGTTTTAATAGGGCAATAAAGGCAGGGTGTGATAGCTAACCATGAAGGTGGGAGTTCAACAGATGAACACTGGAAATTCGTGTTTTCCAACATAAGGGGTAGGTCATGGAGACCTTATATAATACTATAAGGTACATGAGAATCCTCTAAGTACACTGTACATATGTATCATAGAGGGTGAAGGGTACTTGGGAATCCATTACTCTTATGGAATCTTCGGTTCATGCGGCTACATGCATCGGGGCCCATTTAGGGGGTTAAACTGGAACCATATAGCTCATGGGTGGTAAAGGATAGTTAAGATACACATACCTAGGTTAATGGTTTCATATACATGTATAATCTGGTTTCTTTTCCCAACATGTTTATATACATATACATATATATATATATACACACACACACACATATATATGTATGTATAGGTTGAATGAATATGGTTGGTTTAATTGATTTTTTTGAATGACATTATTTTATCCTTTTCCTGAGTGTATGCTAGTATTCACTTTCTAGCCCATCTTCAGGCGGCTGTATCCCTACGCGATGCAGGAACTGACCATTCTACTCCTCCTGCTTAGTGATCAGATTCGGGATCAGCTGTTGGATTGAAGTGGTGAGCTTCCATAGTTCGGAAGGCATGTATTTCATGTCATGGATTACTTTATGTACTTTTGTCTTTCATAGACTTGGTTTATGGCTATGTCGGGGGCATGTCCTGATTAGGTACTCTTTGATTTGGTTTAGAAGCTTTGTATAGAAAACTGTGGACTTGGGTATGGTATGGATGGATTATGTCATATATATAAACATACATTAAATTATTGTCTTGGTTTTGGCTTATGGTTTTGGTTTGGTTGGATTGGTTGATTATTGGGTGGATTGACTTAGTTAGGTTTGCCTCGGATATAGGTTAAATCCCAATGTCACTTTATAGATAAACTCACTATCTTATTATATGGTAAGAATTCACCCGACTTAGGGAATATGTTGCTTGGTTGGATTGGGTATCAGAGGTGGTCTCTTGTCTTGGTTGGGCTTGAGATCGTCCATTATGACCAGGACCTGGTTTGGATTGTATCATACACCCTGGGTTGCACACTAAGCAGATGTTTAGGGCCCATCCATCGATTGGCACCAACCATACCCAATAACTGCACCAAGGCATCATGAAGAATAAAAAATGATGAAATCCAGGTGGATCATGGGTTGCCCCTAGCTCACAGGTTGTTTCGATGGAAGATCTTCTAGTTCAATCTTTGACTCAGGATCAATATTAAGATATGGTGCAGGCTCATTGTCCTGGACACAAGCTGGGGTTGTATAACGCCCCAAATCTGGTACCCGAAACACTACACGATGCTTATGACCCCGAAGAACCACAAGCTAACCCATGACTGATATATATACCTGTGTACTGCATAATATACTGCATAATGCAGAAACATGAACTGAAAGTCCATAAGTTTCAAAACTGTAACATGACTGATAAATCATAACATCTGGTGGGGTATGAAATACCCAAAACAACTGAAATAACTGCATGAACATGATAGTCTGAAAAAACTCTAAACTGACTAAACTGTCTGAATAAGGAGTTAATGGGACATGTTCCCAACTAATAAAATAATTAATAAGATAATAAGGTACAGATCATGTCCTTAAAAGATGAGGACTCACTACTAACTCTGACTGCTAAGACTGGAATGCTACTGGTGCTCTGGAGCTTGTGTCTCTAAACCTATGGTATAAAGACACCATAGCACAAATGCGTCAGTATGATTGAATATACTGGTATACACATGAGGTAGGCTAAATTCATGGGGTTCATATGCATGAACACTAATAATAACAGACTGACTATCATGAGCATGAGAATACATGCATAAGATATAATAACTGACATTAATACCGTGTTAACATGATTACTGAATCTGAATATTGATAACATGAGTGACTGTATCTGACAGTCCTGAATCTAATGGAACTAACTGATTTCCATGATGTTCTGAGTTGACTATATCAGGTAGTTCTGAATTCTGTAAAACTATCTGAGTTCTATTATTGAAGACTGAATAACTGTATCTGACATCCCTTATTCTGTAACTGAAACTGTGGGAAGTAGTTATCTAACCGATATGCCCCTAATACACCATTATGGCTGAGTTGGGGTCCAATCTGTAACCCCAATTGGTAGCGTGTAAATACCACGCCACTGGTAAGGACAAGCTTTCGGTAACCCTCATCTGACAGTGTCCCCAAAAGAGAACGGTGGGGCCCTCATCTGATAGTGCTTATCCACCTCATCAACCCTCATCTGACAGTGTTGATGTCTCAAACTATGCTGGCTACATAGTTCTAGAAAGTATGAATGACTTCTAAGAATCACACTCTCATCAGACAGTGTGTGTTCCCATCCTTGGGTTCACTCGGTGCTAATTTCTACTCCCATCTAAATAGATACTAAACATGGATTACTGAACTGACTAGACTAAGTTAACTGAGTTCCGTTGACTGATGGAATGTTATTGAGAAATGATAACCGACTGAGATTACTAAGTTTTTCCTAAGTCATGAGACTGACTGAATTCTACTCAAAATGGCTTGACTGAGAGTATCTTGAAAACATGATATTGGCTCTAGGCATACATCTAAATTGTCGGGTACAAGTACCCCCAGGACTCGATGGAAAGAAACTGACACAACTTGACATCCTTGAACACATGACTAGAGTCCACAATTCATCATAAACTCGTTGGGGAGTATTTCATGAGGCACTTGATTTCCTTAAGTTAATACATGGACAAAAGAGCCCATAATCATGTCTTGCTTACATATTTCTAGTATCATGAACATTTCATCAAACAAGCATAAAGCATAATCACTGATATGGAAGTCATGTTAAACATGAGTAACTTGCATGCATTTAACATTTAAACACAATTGAGTCATTATACATGATTTCTATTATACTAAGAATTTTAGCAAACACCTTGCACGCTCCATTTAAGGCATAGGTGTGATCATCAATTAACTACATTAGGATTCCACAATTTAACTTCATTACATGAATATCAACCCTAAACAGACATGGTTTCATAAAAACATGGTAAAGATTCAATCTTGGTAGTCATACAATCATAACCATATGAACATAATCACTTTACCACATAGATATCATGATATATAATTTAAAAGAGGATTCTTAAGCATCATGGATGAAAGGAATCCATGAATGAACATTGTGCATACCTTAGTCCTTGGTTTAGCGAAGATTGACGGAGAGACTTTCTTGAAATTGAATCCCCAATTGAAACCCTAGCTTCTTGAGAGAAAATTGAGGAAAACTAGTATACTTTGGGTGAAGAATGGCTAAATCACGTGTTATTGGGTTTAAATATGGGTGAGAAATTGACCCTTTTAACCCTTGGATGCATCTTTTAAAATCATAAAAATTTCCCGAATTGGACCTTTGGAGCGACGCGGCGCTATCATGTCGTGTCACTGGTATTTGACAACTGGAAAATTGGGGGATGGCGCGACGCGGATCCATCGTGTTGCCACTTCGTTTGCAACTTGGAAGTTTGGCACGATACGCCACTATCATGGACCCCTACTGAAATTTGACAATTGTCATTTTCTCTTGTGGCGCGACGTGCCACTGACTAACATGGCGTTGTTTTACGATGGGAACTTAAAATAGTCATAACTTCTTACCCGGTTATCGGATTTGGATGAATCTTATATCTATAGAAAGCTTATTGAATTTCCCATATGAAAAAAGTGAAAATCTTAAAAATACCACATGTACAAAAGTGGATTCATATTT
This sequence comes from Capsicum pubescens, assembly GCA_030864215.1. Lineage (NCBI taxonomy): Eukaryota > Viridiplantae > Streptophyta > Magnoliopsida > Solanales > Solanaceae > Capsicum > Capsicum pubescens. Next base: position 243,295,702 of record CM061538.1, read on the forward strand.
TAAAGAAAACTTCTAACAGTCTTGGGATAATTTCAAGCTAGGAAAAAGTACGGGGTATTACAATATCTCCCCCTTGAGAACATTCATCCTTGAATGAGACTGAAAGAGAGGGGAATAACATAACAAATGTACATACTGAACATGAATAACTAGAACATGATCTCATGGCTGACATGACTGATAACTGAACATACATACTGAACATGCATATCTGATGCATGTGTAACTGATTCAAGATTGCATGACTGAGAGTTCTTATGAACTAAGTTTCTCATAATGGAAATGTATGTCTGATGCATAATTAAATAACTGAAATGATACATGAATGCATGACTGAATATGCAATGGTATTTAATACCAACTTTATCATGGAATTCTGAGCATGAACTGGATATCAAACTTGTAACTGAGGTCTGAACATGGAGATGAAAATCTTAAGGAGAACTGTTACCTTGAGGTAGATCTTAGTTGGCATAGAAGAGGTGAGGATACTTGGTACACATGTCTATTTCTGCTTCCTAAGTATCTCCCTCGACGGACTGATTTCACCAAAGAACTTTGACTAGAAGGACTTCTTTGTTCCTTAGTTTACGAGTTTGATAGTCTAGGATTTTGACTGGAATCTCTTCATAAGAGAGGTTGTTCTGAACATCTATGCTCTGAATAGGGACTACAACTATTGGGTCACCTATACACTTCTTGAGTAAAGAGACATGGAAGACTGGATGAACTAAGGCTAGATCTGAAGGAAATTCAAGCTCATAAGCTACCTTGCTAAGACGACTGAGAATCTTGAAGGGACCGACATATCAGGGACTGATCTTTTACTTCTTGCCAAATCGCTTCACTTCCTTCATGGGAGAGATCTTTAGATTGACATAGTCACTAATCTCGAACTCGAGATCCTTTCTACGAACATCTGCATAAGACTTCTGTCGTCTCTGAGAAGCCTGGAGTCTTTCTCTGATCAACTGGACTTTCTCTAAGGTGTCGAATACTAAGTCAGGACCTATGATTGAAGCCTTACTAACCTTGAACCAACCAACTAGAGATCTGTATCTCCTACCATAGAGAGCTTCGAATGGAGCCATTTGAATACTGGAATGATAGCTGTTGTTGTATGCAAACTCAATCAAAGGCAAGTGGTCATCCCAACTACCTTTGAAATCAATTGCACACGCCCTTAGTATATCTTCTAGGGTCTGTATGGTCCTTTCTGCTTGACCATCTGTCTGAGGATGGAAGGTTGTACTGAGATGAACTTGGGTACCAAGACCCTTTTGGAATGCTTTCCAGAAGTGAGAGGTGAACTAGGTATCTCTGTCTGAGATAATAGATAACGGAACACCGTGCAATCTGACCAACTCTCTAATGTAGAGTTTGGCGTAATCCTCGGCTGACTAAGAGGTATGAACTGGAAGAAAATGAGCTGATTTGGTCATTCTGTCTATAATGACCCAAACTAAATCATATTGATGACGAGTTCGAGACAAACCCGTCACAAAAACAATGTTCACTTCTTCCCACTTCCAAGTAGGAATAATGAATTCCTGCATGAACCCACTAGGCTTTTGATGTTCTATCTTAACCTACTGACACTTAAAGCACTTAGCCGCAAACTCTGCAACATCTCTCTTCATCCCACTCCACTAATAGATTTCCCACAAGTCACGGTACATTTTTGTGGCCCCTGGATGAATAGAGTAGCGCGCACCATGAGCTTCTGTAAGAATTCACTTACTCAAGTCATCTATACTTATAACACAGAGACGACCCTGAAAACGAAGGACACCATCTCCCCCTTGGGAGAAAACCTCTACTTTCTGATCTTTGACTGACTCTTTCAACTTGACTAAACTTGATCTATATCTTGCTTTTCTTTCACCTTGGAAACCAGAGATGATTCTGAACTACTCTAAACCCATACGTCACCCTCTTCTGTATCGACAAAGCGAACACCTAGTCTGGCAAGCTTATGAAATACCTGAGCTAACTTCTTCTTACTATCCTCGACATGAGAAACACTACCCATAGAGAGTCTACTGAGATCATCGACCACAATATTGGTCTTTCCCGAATGATAAAGAACACTCATGTCATAATCTTTCAAGATCTCTAACCACCTTCTCTGAAGAAGATTGATATCTTTCTGAGAAAAGACATACTGAAGTCTGTTATGATCTATGAACACATCTGTATGAACACCGTACAAGTAATGCCTCCAAATCTTCAAGGCAAATACTACAACTTCTAACTCAAGATCATGAGTAGGATAATTCTTCTCATGGTGTTTAAGATGTCTGGAGGCATAGGCTATGACCTTACTATGCTGCATGAGGAAATATTGCATGAGAAAACAACCCAAACCTACTATGGATGCATCACAGTACACAACGAAACCATCTGGACCATCTGGAAGAGCTAAGATTGGAGCTGAGGTGAGTCAAGTCTTAACTCCTGAAAACTCTTCTCGCAAGGATCTGACCACTGAAACTTGACTTTCTTCTGAGTTAATCTGGACATAGGGGATGCAATAGAAGAAAATCCCTCAAAAAATCATTTGTAATAGCCAGCCAAACCCAAGAAAACCTTGATATTTGATGGAGAGACAGAGCTAGGCGAGTTTCTTATTGCTTCGGTCTTTTGAGGATCTACTCTAATGCCATCACTAGAAACGATATGACCATGGAATGCTACTGACCTTAGCCAAAATTTGCACTTATTGAATTTGGCGAACAACTGATGATTTATGAGGGTATAAAGTACAGTTCTAAGATGGTCTGCTTGATCACGCTCACTGCGGGAATAAACAAAAATATCATCTATGAAGACTATAACGAACATGGGGACATACTGGGTCTGATAAATCCCTTATCTAAGAGATCCTTCAACTATTCTTTCAGTTCTTTGAGTTCTACTGGTGCCATTCTGTATAGAAAAATAGATATAGGCTGAGTAACTAGAAGAAGATCAATGTTGAAGTCTATTTTCCTTTTGGGAGAAATTCTTGGAAGATCTTCGGGAAAAACATCTGAATATTCACATACTACTAGGACTGATTTAAGACTGGGAGTTTCGGAACTAGTGTCCTTAACTTGAACAAGATGATAGACACATCATTTAAATATCATTTTTTTTCCAAAGGTAGGAAACAAACTGACCTCTAAAAGTGGATACACTACCCTTCTACTCAAGGACGGGTTCATTCAGGAACTAAAACTAGATATCTTGTTTTTGCAGTCGCCTGTGGCATTGCAGGCCTGTGGCATAGCAGGAATGAAGCCAATCCATGCCGACAATGACATAAAAATTAGTCATCTCTAATTTGACTAAGTCTGCTGAAGTGATTGAAATATCATAATCGGGCAGTTTTTGTATACCCGCTAGGCTATGATGGTTTTACTCACTAGGGTAGAGACCAAAAAGGGCTCTACTAGAATTTCGGGACTGATTCCAAAATCAACTGCTATATAGGGAGTAACAAAATACAAGAAAGCATCTGGATCTATCAAATCGTAAACATGCACATGAAATATCGGTAACGTACCAGTAACTACATCAAGAGAATTTTCCTAATCTTGCCGAGACTAGAGAGCATAGAGTCTATTTGGGCGTTGCCCACTAGTAGCACTGGAGGTGGCACCTTGCTGATTTAGGTGATCAGATTGAGTTGCAGAACGGTCATGCTGACCCTGGTAACTTGACTGGGTACAACCCCTAACTCTGTGGCCTGGCTTACCACATCCAAAATAGACATCACTGCTAGCTCTACAAGCACCCTTGTGGCTCTTACCACAAGTCGGACAAAGGGGATTAGGTCGGGCATTGATAACACAGCCCTGAGATTTAGAGCCTGGCGCTCTATCTTTATTACTATCCCTGAACTTAGGAAGTGGAGCACTAGATGAAGAAGGGGTTGGAACTGATGACTTAGGACAAAACTGAGAACGGTTTCCTCCTTTTGATTTAAGCTGAGCAAAGTTGAAACTACCCGTCCTTGCTCTCTTATTCTGCTTCTCCTTCATCTTAACTTTCTGATCTTCTATCTGCTGAGCATGAGTCATAAGCCTGGATAAAGTCATATCACTATTCACCATGGCGGATCTGCACTCATTTCCCACGCTATCATTCACCCCTGACACAAACTTACTCATCTTAGCCCTGCTGCCTACAACCACATGAAGGGCATATCTGGATAATTGAGTAAACTTTAGAGAATACTCTTTCACCGTCATATTGCCCTGCCTGAGGTTGATGAATTCTAACACCTTAGCTTCTTTAAGCTCCTGGGGAAAGAATTTGTCTAAGAATTTAGTGACAAACTTCTCTCAATCTATAGGCCCTGCATCATCTGTCCTTTCTGACTTCCACTGCTTGAACCAAGTATGAGCCATATCCTGCAACTAATATGCAGCAAGCTCAGCACTCTCAACAGTAGTCACCCCCATGATGTCAGTCACTTTCTGAACCTGATCGATGAATTCCTAAGGGTGATGTCCCAAATCCTGGCTGCTGCTGAATTGGCCACTGGATTGGCCAGAATAACAGCTGGTCATTCATTCTGAGCAGTATCTGACTGAGAAAGAGTAGGGAATATATCTCAGAACTCTGTATGAGAAACATGTTCTCCCAAATATTCTTCGGGCTGAGGGGCTGACTGATTCTTGTTTCTTCTTTTAGGAGGCATGTTCTGTAGTAGAAAGGGAGAAATGGATTAGACTGAAAGATTGGCTTGAGATTATGCTCACTAGCACGACATAAATACTAAAAGAGGGGAAATTATTCCTAAACATCTCATAGCCTCATGTACATAAATGTGGCGCGCAACACACCCATGCACAAGACTCTACTAGATGCGGCTTTCAGACTTCCTAGGACTCTATTGAACCTTAGGCTATGATACCAAGTTTGTAATGCCCCGAATCTGGTACTCGAAATTCTACATGATGCTCATGACCCCGAAGGATCACAAGTTAACCCATGACTAATATATGTACCTGTGTACTACATAACATACTGTATAATGCAGAAACATGAACTGGAAGTCCACAAGGTTCAAAACTACAACATGACTGATAAATCATAACATCTGGTGGGGTATGAAATATCCAAAACAACTAAAGTAACTGTATGAACATGATAGTCTGAAAAGCCTCTAAACTGACTAAACTATCTGAATAAGGAGTTGATGGAACATGTCCTCAACTAAATCCAACTAATAAACTAATTAATGAGATAATAAGGTACTGATCATGTCCTCAAAAGATGAGTACTCACTGCTAACTCTGACTGCTGAGACTAGAATACTACTGGTGCTCTGGAGCTCGTGTCTCTAAACCTATGGTATAAAGACACCATAGCGCGAATGCATCACTACGATTGAATAAAATGGTATACATGTGAGTTAGGCTAAATACATGGGGTTCATATACATGAATAATAATAATAACAAACTGACTATCATGAGCGTGAGAATACATGCATAAGATATAATAACTGACACTGATACCGTGTTAACATGATTACTGAATCTGAATACTGATAATATGAGTGACTGTATCTGATGGAACTAACTGAGTTCCATGATGTTCTGAGTTGATTGTATCTGACAGTCCTGAATTCTGTAGAACTATCTGAGTTCTATTACTGAGACTGAATGACGGTATCTGACAACCCTGATTCTGTAACTGAAACTGTGGGAAGTACTTATCTAACCGACATACCTTTAATATGCCATTATGGCTGAGTTGGGGTCCAATCTATAACCCGAATTGATAGGGTGTTAATACCGCGCCACTGGTAAGGATAAGCTGTGAGTAACCCTCATCTGACAGTGTCCCCAAAAGAAAATGGTGGGGCCCTTGTCTGACAGTATCTATCCACCTCATCAACCCTCATCTGACAGTGTCGATGTCTCAACCTATGATGGCTACATAGTTCTGGAATGCAAGGATTACTTCTAAGAATTACACACTTATCTGACAGTGTGTGTTCCCATCCTCGGGTTCACTCGATGCTAATTTCTACTCCCATCTGAATAGAAACTGAACATGGATTACTGAACTGACTGGACTGAGTTTACTGAGTTCCGTTGACTGACGAAACATTACTGAGATCTGATAACTAACTGAGATTACTGAGTTTTTCTTAAGTCATGAGACTGACTGAATTCTACTGAACATGGATTGACTGAGAGTATCTTGAAAACATGACATTGGCTCAAGGCATACAGCTAAATTGGTGGGTACAAGTACCCCCAGGACTCGATGGGAAGAGACTGACACAACTTGACATCCTTGAACACATGACTAGAGTCCACAATTCATCATAAACTCGTTGGGGAGTATTTCATAAGGCACTTGATTACCTTAAGTTAATACATGGACAAAAGAGCACATAATCATGGCTTGCTTACATACTTCTAGTATCATAAACATTTCATCAAACAAGCATAAAGAATAATAACTGATATGGAAGTCATGTTAAACATGAGTAACTTGAATGCATTTAACATTTAAACACAATTGAGTCATTATACATGATTTCTATTATACTAAGCATTTTATCAAACATCTTGCATGCTCCATTTAAGGCATAGGTGTGATCATCAATTAAATACATTAGGATTCCACAATTTAACTTCATTACATGAATATCAACCCTAAACGGACATGGTTTCATAAAAACATAGAAAATATTAAATATTGGTAGTCATACAATCATAACCACATGAACATAATCACTTTATCACATAGATATCATGATATATAATTTAAAAGAGGATTCTTGGGCTTCATGGATGAAAGGAATCCATGAATGAACACTGTGCATATCTTAGTTCTTGGTTTAGTGAAGATTGACAGAGAGACTTTTTTTAAATTGAATCCCCAATTGAAACCCTAGCTTCTTAAGAGAAAATTGATGGAAACTAGTATACTTTGTGTGAAGAATGGATAAATCACGTGTTATTGGGTTTAAATAGGGGTGAGAAATTGACCCTTGTAACCCTTGGACGCGTCTTTTAAAATTGTAAAAATTTCCCGAACTGGACCCTTGGCGCGACGCGGCGCTATCATACCGTGTCACTTGAATTTGATAACTGGAAAATTGGGGGATGGCGTGATGCAGATCCATCGCGTTTCCACTTCGTTTGCGACCTAAAAGTTTTGCGCGATGCGCCACTGACTAATATGGCGCTTTTTTTTTATGGGAACTTAAAAATAGTCGTAATTTCTTACCCGGTTATCGAATTTGGGCGAATCTTATATCGATAGAAATCTTATTGAATGTCCCAAATGACAAAAATTGAAAATCTTGAAAGTAACATGTGTACAAAAGTGGATTCATCTTTCAAAGAAAGTTTCTAACAATCTTCGGATAATTTCAAGCTAGGAAAAAGTGTGGGGTATTACAAGTTGCAACTCTGGTCTGACCTCTACTTCAGGATTGATCGCTGCCTCTAGCATGTGCACTAGTTGTAGGCTCGGGGGCTCTGTCTCCAACTTTTGGAGCTTGCATTCTAGCTATTTGTAAAAGAGTGAAACAAATAGGAATCTATAAACCAATATAGACACAATGCACAACAATGAAATAAAAAAGATGAGATTTTACTAAGGATATCCTATTGCCTCCCGAAGATAGGATACAGACGTCATCATACTGATCCACATGACTCTACTAGACACTTGTACTTGTAAAAATGATATTGATGGAACCTGGCTCTCATTCAAAACTGTCACAACCTTATTTCTCAGTTCATGATAGAACTTACTTCAACCCACCAGTAGGTAAGTCAAATCATAGCCCAGAATAATTAGTAACAGGCTAACAAGTAAAAGATTAAAAAATAAGGATAAAACAGTAATAATATTTGACTAGAAGAGGAATATATATAAGCAACATGAGAGGGAAAGAAGAGGAATATATATAAACAACATGAGAGGGAAAGAATGAAATACACAAAATGAATTCCTGGTAAGGTTAGTACACGAACCACTACACTAAAAAGGGTACTAGAAAATGTCAAGATATACATAGTAGTCTCAGGATATACAAATTAAGACTATCAAAATAACAAAAAGAGAAGGATCAACTCTAGACTCTGAAAGCTCACCTAAATCTCCCGATCAATTGCACAACTCGAGAACAACGTCAATGATAATGACTCCTACTATGATCTGCATCAGGATAAAGATGCAGAAGTGTAGTATGAGTATCAAAACACGAGATAATTAGTAGGCATCATAGTCCGACTAGGCTCAAGTACAAAAATAGTATATATAAAATGCAAATATATACTAAAGGCAGTAAGTGAGAGTCAGAAATGGAAATAATAGGCTATGTTAAGCAAATACAGTAAATCGGATATAAGTAACTCAAAAGTAGAAATAAATGTCTAGTTATAACCTAACTGGACCCCATAAGTCCAGAAGGAACACACAAGAAGAAATAAATCCAACCAAACCCCCATAAGCACATTGGGTACAATCAAAGAGTAATACTAATATAAGTGCAAGTACAAACGTAAGTAAAGTAAGAATGAGCCAAGAAATGCGGTAGGCATAGCATAGATTCTTTCTCCATCATAACATTTTGGAGACTCCTCTCATTCACCATCAAAATCACCACCTAATACAATATACTCCACAGTCGACATAACAAACCAACATTGGTCGATGACTAGTCTATTACTATTGACTAGTTTATGACTGTAAAATACAAATAAGAAACGTATAGGACAGATCTCTTACAAATAATCAGATGAGCTACTGAAATGGATAAATGATTTCACAAGAGAATTTATGCTCCCAAAATGGTCGAAAATGAGGCTACCGGAGAGATGAGCTTATTCTATAAAGGAAATACGTTTTGAGTTTCTACAATAATGGGAATCAACAATGACTGAACTAGAGAAGGTTTACATCAATGTGTAATGATTTACGGGTGAAAATCTTAAATTTTTTACTGGAAAATAGGTTAAAGGAGGGAAAATGGGGAAAACAGGGGAAGATTTGGAGGGAAGAAACTAATTTGTGCTTTCTAAATTGGGTATATAAAAAATATATAGAAAAGGACCATATTATTTTGTAAAACTTTGGGGTTTGCGTTGAAGACTGTTAAAACTTTAGTGATAGGACTATTTTGTATTATATAATATACTTGGGTGTAAAAGTTGCCACTTTTTAGACTTCAAATGATGACATCATAAATGGTGTCTCTCTTGTCAATTAATCCTAATGTATGTCTAAAAAAATAATTGAGTTTTCAAAGTGGCCTTTTAACCCCGAGACTCCAACATCTTGGTAAAAATAACTGCGATACACACCACATTAACTTGCGGAGTAATATGATAATGATGTTAAATTCAGGTTTCACATAGTATCTATTTTTCTCTATTCAAATTAGACAACTTGGGCTTGTGCATGAGAGAATCCATACTTCTCCTCTAGAATCACGCTGACTAAATTAAATTCAAGGTCAAGTTGACATAGAAGAAATAAGAAACCATAATAGAGTTTCACTCCCAAAGTCAAATAGAATAAAAGAAAAGGAGAGATTAAATTCAAACAAATTAAAGTTGATTCATACTTTTATATAAACTAGTTTAGTGTACGTGTGTTTCACGTGTATGTTATGACAATATTATTAACTTAAATATTATAAGTGTATAAAATTTGGTGTTCTAAATTCACAATGAAATTTGACTAATTCGGATTTGAAACATGCTTGAGATCAGACATGAATATATTCTAATGGTTAATGTGTACAATATAATTATATATTCTTCCTTTCCTTGCTCTACACATTAAAATTTTAACTCAAGGATCATGCTAAAACAAAGTTCGATATATAAAAAAAAATCATACGTTAAAACTTCGACGAGTTTGAATTATTGGGGTTTCTCCATTTTCTTCCCATAATTTTCTTCTTTACTGAATATGGCCATGTTGTACTTATGATTTGGAGTACATTGACAGTTTAATTTTTTCATCTACTTCATGTGTCCTTATAATTTCATCTCTTTAAAGTTCTCTTAGGTATAAGTCACAACAAAGGTACGTAAAGAGTTGTAACCGAATAACCTTTTAAAGAGAAAAAGAATAATCGAATCAACAAAAATTATCAATATCTTTAAAAGGAGTAAGACTTGCAGTAACATATAAGAGAATCACCATTTTTGTACCGTCGAAATAAGCCTTTAATTTTTCCATCTACTTCATTGCACGTTATTTGTTAATCTGTGGAGTCTAGATATTGTGTATCTCTAACAAAACGAAAATAAAAATTTTTAGACCAAAGATCTTTAAAATCTCTAGGCATCTTTTTGACTTCAAATTCTCATTCTGTGCTAACCATTTAACAGATGAATTTAAATCTATAAATCATGATATATATATTATAAAACTTGGAGCCTGAAAGATCGATAGAACTTTTATTTAAATAAAGAAAAAAAAAGGAAAGGTCTTGACCTTTGATTTTTAGACTACTTCATTAAACAACACCACATTTGTTCCATCCAATTTATCCATCAGAATCTTCAGCTATAAGAGAAAATAAAAGAAATTATCAAAAGAAAGTATGCATATTATTGAGTATGAATAATTAATATATAATCTTCAAATTTATCAACTAAATAAATATTTACTTATTGTATAAGCAACATAGTTATCCATTACCTTGACTGAAATCATCAAAAATCACTTGTATTGACGAACACTCTCCTTTCTGTAGACGATAAAGGTCTAAGGTATTCAACCAGACAATATTTCTCTTGTACGAAATCAAAGCCTCCATGTTTTTATATTCAACTTCACTAGATGCACGATTTTCGATCACAAAATCGATAGTCAAATTTTGAGTTGATAGTGATGAATAAGGCCATGGTGAAAAAACTAATGTTAAAAGTTGTGATTGCTTCAATAGTAAATTAGGGCAAAGATTTATCTCGAGACAAACCAATAAATAAAATTATAGACACTAACACAATAAGAGGGATACAAAATAACAAAACAGGTAAAACAGTGAAGGGATTGGTTCTTTCTTCCTGCAAATCCATAGTGTATAGCTAATAATACACAAAATAACTAAATCCTAAAAATAATTAGAGAAAAGTTGAAGAAAAGTTAATGGAGTTTTGTGTATTTATAGATAAATTTATTTAACATAAACCTTTGGAAATTGGGATTTGTTGTTGCCCTTTTCCTTCTTTTGTTTTTTTCCTTTTTTTGATAATTTTATAATTAGTAATATATTACTACTACTATTTGTATAACTAGAAAAAAAATGTTTTACGTGTAAGAAAACTTTCCTTATAATGCATGCATCCCAATCCTACCTTAAATAGTTTCCTTAAACATGGTAACAATAAGTTTTCTTATAAAAAATGCGGGATGACTAATTATTTTTTTCATTATATTAATTCTTAAGAAATAAAATTGTTATATTTTTTAGGACTCCTTTTTTATGTACATAAGGAAAAAGAAAAGTTACCAGCATTAATTCTCCATCTAATTGTCTTACCAATTTTAGGCTCTTTAATTTTAAATATATAATTAAAAGAAATAACTGAAAAGACAATTTTGTCTATTATGAAAATTTGTAATGAGGGGCAAAAAGTTCAAATCACTTTTCTAAGGCTCTGCACACTTTTAATATATTATAAATATAAATTATAAATTATAAATATAAATATAAATATAGATATAAATATAGATTATAGATTATAGATTATAGATATAGATGTATAAACAAAAGTCAAGGGGAGCAACAAACCAGTTATAAATTTGGCAACTTTGTATAATATTCTAATTATAATTATAGCATTTGTTTTTTTTTCTAGCACTAGGATGGTGACTTTCAAACTTCCTTTTGTCTATGCTTCTCTTATTTTTTCTACTCAACATTTTTCAATGCTCAGCTGAAATACTATACATTCCAGTCACTAAAGTTGCATCAACCCTACAATACATAACAGAAATAGGTCAAAGAACTCCTTTAGTCACCATAAAACTCTTGGTCCATCTTGGTGGGAGAAGCTTATGGGTGGATTGTGACAAAGGTTACAATAGCTCAACTTACAAATCAGTTATATGTAATTCAACACAATGCACTTTTTCCAAGTTACATGCCTGTGGAGACTGCCTATTTAAACCTTGATTGTAGCCTGGATGTAACAATAATATTTGCTACACTTGGGGTGAAAATTCGTTGATTAAAACTTACATGGATGTTGTTAAGTATCCCACATCGGAAGAGGAAAGGGGCCTTGGTCTCCTTATAAGGCTTGGACAATCCTTCTCCTCATGAGCTAGCTTTTGGGATGTGAGTTAGGTCCAAGTTCAATTTTAACATGGTATCAGAGCCAGGCCCACTCCAAATATTTGCTCACTGATGGTGGGCTCTCATAAATATTGTCCACGCTCCAGTTAGCCTGTGCGTGTTGTCTGCGCTACAGTTAGCCTGGGCGTGCGGGGGAGTGTTAAGTATCCCACATCAGAAGAGGAAAGGGTTCTTGATCTCCTTATAAGGCTTGGGCAATCCTCCGACTCATGAGCTAGCTTTTGGGGTATGAGTTAGGTCCAAGACCGATTTTAACAGATGTAGAAATTGCTGAGGATGTATTGGCCATTGGTTCCACTCCTGGTGTTCTTGGCACTTGGCCACGGTTTATTTTCACTTGTGCTCAGTCCGATCTGTCGAGACGCCTCGCAAATGGAGTCACAGGTGATACAGTATTATATTATACGGCCATCTCATGTTGAAGTTTATTCTTTTTTAATTAGAGAGAGCACATTTTGTAATTATTATGCATCAGCAATTCCCTAATTGGTTGATGGGTTTGATTACCTTAACGTATAATGAGGGGGGGGGGGGGGGGGGCTCGGGGGATGTATTGTGTTAATTATCATAGGCAAATTCATGAGTTGAAATTTATGTATTCTAAAGTTTAATGGACACTCCACCAATGTACATGGTTTGAGCAAAAGCTTTTGGGGTGTGTTGAACGGTACTTCTTCCATTCCAATTTCCAATTTATATACCACTCTTCCCTCCCCGAAATTTAGTCAAATAGTTATATTTGACATGAATTTGGGCATGAAATTTTCAATGATTTTGAAATAAAATTTATATATTCATAAACTATATAAAAAGTACTATATGTTACAATGATTGATAGTTAAAAATATTCAAAATAAATATGAAAAAACTATGGTCAAAGTTAGACTTATTTGAATGTCGAAATTCAAAATATACCACATAAAAATTAGAACACACGAGTAGTAGTTTTGACTGATATATGTACATGTGTTAAAAATTCATCAAACAAGTACAAAAACAGTATTTCGAACCTAATAGATTGAATGAGTTATTATAGAGTTCCCCATCAAACTGATAATATCCAAAATTCCTAGATAAGCTTTTGTGGCCCAACACATAAAAATAGTTTTTGCTTTTTGAGTGGCGATTAGATTTGCATTCAGGATCGTAGCCTGCTCTAATTTGTAGCTAAGTGTTTTAACCTATTTCAGCAAATACACTTTATAATTAGGCATAATACATAAATATGACTTTAAATTTGATATCAAATTATAACATTGACCTTAAACTTTGACAATGCACAAATAAGCTCTTTAACTATACAAAATCTGAACAAATAAACACTTTGATTTTTCAACGTACACGCGTGTACCTCACTTACGCCTACGTGAATTAGTAATCCACTCATACGGTGTCACCTCATTAAAAAGGCTGACAAAAGAATTTTGTCTTTCAATTAAAACCACGTTGTTTTACCCATTGACAAAAGAATTTTGTCTTTCAATTTTAAAATATTTTTAATATTTAAATTTTAAAAGGTAAATTTAAAATAGTAAAGTTTATTATTATTATTATTATTATTATTATATTATTATTATTATTATTATTATTATTATTATTATTATTATTATACTTCTACATATTACGTACTACTATTGCTTCTATCAATATACTACTACTACGACGACGACTAATAATAATAATAATAATTATTATTATTATTATTATTATTAATAACAAAATTTTAATAAAATTTTCATCTTTCATTTGTATGTAAATAAATTATATTTAAATATATTTTATAGAATTTAAATTTTAAAGAGATACGTTTTATTAAAACTATAATGGCCCAATTTTTTTGCACATTTTATTAAAACTATAATTTTTTTTATTATTAGTATAGTTTTATCATTAATTTAATATTTAAATAAATTATATTTAGATATATTATATAACTTAAATTTTAAAAGAGATATGTTTATGAAAGAGTAGAAGTCTATTTTAGAACTCTTCAACCATGAATTTCTATTTTTAAGCTAATGTTTTTTTTTTTAAATAAAGGATAATGCATTTTAATATTCAAATAGTTCAATTTTTTTATTACATTATTATTAACTTTGTCCTAAAAACTACCACGTAGCTTCTCAATAGCTTGCCACGTTGCTAATTGTGGTGCTTCGTCCTCTGCTTCATAATATATATAGATATCCGCGTGATTTTTCTGTATGAGTTAAGAAATTTTCAATATTTCTCTTTTTCGTAATGACAAAAGAAATTAGATGTCATTATGAGCTGAAAATAATGGAAAAATATAGGGAAAAAATATTTAAATATATAAAAAGGAATTAGTAAGGGCATAATTGTCATTTAACCATTTTTTACAGTTGGAATGCTCAAATTTTAAGCCTGGCGCTCAGTTTTGCGTGTATACACGCATTTTATCACATAGGATTGAAATATTTATTTGTTCAGGTTTTGTATAGTTAAAGGGTCTACTTGTGAACTGTAAAGTTTAGGGTCAATGTTATAATTTGGTGTCAAGTTTAAGGGTCATATTTATGTATTATGCCTTATAATTACTAAAAATTATACATATGCACAACTTATGTTTTCAATATTACAAAAAATCTCAACTTCCTAAATATATTACAAAAATCTCAACATATACACAGAATGTTATGTATATGTCGGCTATGTTATTTATATTAATAGGAAGAGAGAGTAAAGTATTTAAAAAATAGAAGAGAGTGTAATTACTTCTAAAAGGATTGATATTTATGTTATTTATACTTATAATTATTCAATCGTATCATGTCTTACCAGGAATTGCAGGGTTTTGGACAAGAAAGTCCAATTTCCATTCCCAATCACCCAAGAGTAATTTGGTATTTGCTTGAGCACATCTACGAGATCTCGCCGAGTCATCTTTATTAGTTCCGGCCCATATTATATTTACAATCCTAAGAAG
The DNA here is from genome assembly GCA_030864215.1 of Capsicum pubescens. Classification (NCBI taxonomy): domain Eukaryota; kingdom Viridiplantae; phylum Streptophyta; class Magnoliopsida; order Solanales; family Solanaceae; genus Capsicum; species Capsicum pubescens. The sequence continues at coordinate 243,310,988 of CM061538.1, forward strand.
ATCGACATCTCCAAGGATCTTGTCTACACCAAACTAATAACAAATAACAGAGGATTTCTATCATCTGAAGAGTACTATATCAAAGTTTCATCCATTCGGATCGCGGGAGAAGACGTGCCATTAAATAAAACATTGCTATCTATTAATAAAAAAGACAATGGATTTGGTGGTACCAAAATAAGCACAAGAATACCTTTCACAATCTTGCACACTAGCATTTACGATGCCGTAAAAATTGCTTTCATCAAGGAGCTTCCAAAGAATATGACACTAGTAGAGCCTCCTATGAAGCGGTTTGGAGTTTGCTTTATTTCCAAGAACATTTGACGCACTAAGGTTGGACCAGATGTTCCTGTGATCGATTTTGTCTTGCAGAAATAGATTGTATTTTGGAGGATTTATGGGGCAAATTCAGTGGTACATGTTAAAAAAGATGTTATATGCTTAGCGTTTGTTGGACGAGACCAAACATAGGAACCATCAATTGTGATAGGACGACATCAATTGGAAGAGAACTTGTTGGTATTTGACCTTCCCAAAAAGAAGATAGGTTTCCGCTCCTCACTTAAGATCTAACAAACATCATGCTCCAAGTACGATAATACCATTCAAGCCTAAGTATCATTCTAGTTTTCATATTTTTTGTAATAAATTTCAGGTACTCCGACAAAAATATTAGTTCTACTATGCTATTTTTTGGACTGGCTATTCCCAATTAGCTCGACTACTACAACTCAATTATTATATCTGACATGATTTTTGTGGTCCAGGGCAAATATAAGAAAATAATTGTATTTCGCATCTATTTTACATTTTCCTGATCTTCACCAACTCAATTTCTTTTCACCTCCCTCACCAAACCAAATGTCTTTCGGAGCTCGAGTTCTATTGTTTTTGGGTAAGGTGAATGTATGCATCTACATTTGATCCTCACAATTTTTTAAAAATTCTTTAGAATTTACATATTTATTTGAGATTTTGATGAACATAATCTCTCTACCTTCACAAGATAAGGGATAAGGTTGTGTACAAATCACCCTGCTTAAGCTCTAGATTTTCCAGAGTATGTTGTGTAGATTTTGTTGCTACACTTTTAAATTATGATTTTATTTCAGATTTAACTTTTTTCAGAAAGAGATTACTGTTGTAAATGATTATAATAATGTGGATGTCCATAACTTTTTGTTGTAATTCCTCTTTAAGTGTAGTAACTCTCACACCCCCACTACCTCCCCATTGATCATCCATTCCCCCATATTCTTTCACACTTTCTTTTGAGTTAATGTCATGTATATGACACCTCTTGGAATCCCCCTATGTAATACTATAAATAGAGGTCTTGAGGAAGATATTCTACACACTTGAAATGAAGAAACTTATCATATATTTCTCTCTTGCTATTATGTTCTTTATTGTTCTTCTTGCCTTGTTCTTTACATTGATATTCTTGTTCTTAATATTGAAACACGTTATCAGCACGAAGCTCAAATTCCCCAAGCCTTCCATAGGAGCTTTTCTAAGGTAATAAGAATATATCTTACATTTTACACTATCGTACATAATGTTATAAAATTTCTTGTGAAATATTTTAAGGTGTATTATATCACTAATACTACGTGGCATGAACTAGAACCAAGAGATTCTCTAACTTATTGTTCTAATTTTTTTTGAAAGTTATCCTCTAGTATTCTTTATTTAATTTATAAATAATCAAAAAGTTCTCAGAATATTCAGTTGAAATTTTAAAAATTGATTAATTTTTATGAATAAATAAAGTTTACTGTTTTGATATTATGTTATTGTATGATTATCTAATTTAATTATTTTTAATGATAGTTTTATCATGTCGGATTTATCAAATTTTGAGTTTGTGGCACTTGACATCTCCAGAAAAAAATTATTTTTCATGGATTCCCGACGCTGAAATTCACCTTTGCTAAGGGTCTTAGTGCTACTATTACCCTGGATAATGCATGTCGAGTCAGGACAAGGACAATGCTATGATTTTCCTTCGTCATCATCTGGATGAAGGACTGAAGGTTGAACATCTGAAAGTAAAAGATCCACTTGAATTGTGGATTGATTTGAAGGGAAGTTATGACCACCTAAAGGTCATGGTACTACCTAGAGCTCATTATGAGTGGATGTATTTTCGATTTTAAAATTTTAAAATTGTTTTTGAATATAATTCTGTTGTATTCAGAATTATTTTCCAATTAAAATTATGTGGGAAACTATAAATGCTGAGGACATGATGGAAAAAATACTTACTACTTTTCATGCCTCAAATGTGATATTACAGCAATAATACCATGAAAAGGGGTTTCAGAAGTATTCCGAATTGATCCCATGCCTTCTGGTGGCTGAGCAACATAATTTTCTTTCGATGAAAAATAATGAAGCTCGTTCCACTAGAGTTGTTCCATTACCGGAAGTAAATAGGTTAAAAACACATGACCAGGCTGAAAGACAGCAAGATAACGTGGCAATGGAGGGGGATGATATAATAATCATCGTGGTGGTGGTAACAAGAAAAGGGAGAACCAAATAGGTCCTCAAAATAATACTTCAAGAGGTAGTTTTCATCGTTGTGGCATGAAAGACCATTGGAAGAATGAATGATGGGTGCCTAAGCATTTTCCTAGGTATTATAAAGAATCTTTCAAAAGAAAGAGAAATGAAGGTGGAACCTTTTCTAATGCCCGAATGGAGTCATACTTGACTTTCAAAAATAATGATGAGGCAAGACCTTCACAAAAATACTATGACAATGTTGAGGTAAATTTGATTTTGAAAGATGATAATTTTGATGGCCTTGATGATATCACTCATTTGAAAGTTGCAGACATCTTTGAAGATCAAAACTAAATCTTGATCAATTTATTGAAAAATAAATAATATTTTTTTATTATGGTCTTTTTTTTAGTTATCATGTTTTTCCATTATGTATTTTTTATTTTTCAAGAAAATAAAAGATTGTAAGATGAGATTTCACATTTCTTATCATATATTTTTATTTTTTGAAGATAATAAAATTTCCTCAATTTTTAATTGGATCAAAGATGAGTAATGGAGATACATGTCTTCTTGATAGTGTTACAACTCACACTATATATTGAGAGAAGAAATATTTCTCTAATTTGATTATGAAAAGGGCCTATGTTAATACAATATCTGGTTGTAAAAAATTAATTGAGAGCTCTGGAAAAGTGACAATATTACTATCTGGGGGAACAATATTGGCCATTGATAATGCATTATATTGTAGTAAGTCTCAAAGAAACTTATTAAGTTTCAAGGTTATTCGTCAAAATGACTATCATTTTGAGACTGCAAATGAAGGAAAGGTTGAATACCTTCATATTACTACAATAAAGGAAGGAAAAAAATTTGTGCATGAAAAACTATCTGCGCTTTCTCATGAATTGTATCATACAAGTATTTGTATGATTGAATTACATGCCATAGTAAACAAAAGGTTTACATATTTTAATGATTTTATCATTTGGCATGATCTGTTGAGTCATCCCGATTTTAATATGATGCACAAAATTATTGTGAATTCACATAGGCATACTTAGAAGAATCAAAATATTCCTCAATTAAATAAATTCTCTTGTGCATCTTGTTCTCAAGGAAAGTTGATTATTAAACCATCAATAGCCAAGGTTGGGATTGAATCTCCTGTATTTCTGGAACGTATACAGGGTGATCTATGTTAACCAATTCACCTTCGATGTGGACCTTTCAAATATTATATGGTCTTGATAGATGCATCTTCAAGATGGTCACATGTGTGCTTATTATTAACTCATAATATGACTTTTGCGAGATTGTTGGCTCAAATAATAAGGTTAAGAGAATAATTTCTAGATTATGCAATAAAAAGTATTCGTTTTGATAATGCTGGTGAGTTTACATCTCAATCCTTTAATTATTATTGTATGTCCATTGAAATAAAAGTTGAACATTCAGTTGCTCATGTTCACACTCAAAATGGTCTAGCAGAATCATTGATTAAACGTCTTTAATTAATAGCAAGACCGATGTTAGTGAGGAAAAAACTTCATATTTTACTATGAGAGCATGCTATTTCACATGCAACAACATTTGTGCTCATAAGGACAACCAGTTATCATAAATTCTCCCCATTACAGTTTACTTTTGGTCAAGAACCAAATATTTTCCATCTTAAAATTTTTAGGTGTGCGGTGTATGTTCTAATTGCTCCACCAGAACGCACAAAGATGGGACCCAAAAGAAGGTTTGGGATATATGTTGAGTATGAATATTCTTCCATTATCAAATATTTGGAACCTATGACAGAAGATTTATTTACGAAAAACTTGTTGATTGTCATTTTGACGAATCAGTATACCCAACATTAGGGGGAGATCCTAAGTAACTGAAACATGAGATAGATTGGAATGTATTATCACTATCTCATTTAAATTCCCAAACAAATTAATGTGCCTAAGAGGTTCAAAAGATAATTTACTTGCAAAATATTGCAAATCAGCTTCCAGATACATTTATTAATCTTTCATGGAATCTTATATTCCTGCTGCAAATGCTCTACTTCGAGTTGATGTCTAGATAGGAAAAGTGGTTAATGAAAATGAGTCTAGGCCACGTTTGAAACCTGGTAGACCAATTGGTTTCAAGGATAAAAATCCTTGAAAAAAAGAAATAAATGATCAGAATTATCATGATATAGTGTAATTTCTCAAAAAAAGCCTCGAGATCTAATAAAAGTTAAAACCACTGAGGAGGTTAAAATACCTGAAACTAATGAGAATGAAGAAATCTCAATAAGTTATGTCTCGATGAGAAATAGGTGAAATCGAAATAATATTGTGGTTGACAATATTTTTGCTTACAATGTTGCTACTGATATAATACAACAAAATGAGGATTTGGAATCAAAATTTATTAATGAATGTAGACAGAGAAATAATTGGCCAAAATGAAAGGACGCAATTCAAGCAAAATTGACTTCACTTGATAAATGTGAGGTTTTCGGATCAATAGTATGAACACCTGAAGGTGTCAATCCAGTGAGGTACAACTGAATTTTTATGTGAAACTAAAATGAAAAAAGTGAAGCCGTAAGATATAGAGCACGACTTTTGGTACAAGGTTTCTCGCAAAGACCTAACATTGATTATGGAAAGACATATTATCCTGTGGTTGATGGAATAACCTTTAGATATATAATAAATCTGGCAGTTCATGAAAAGCATAATATTCGCGTAATGGTTATTGTTACGACCTATTTGTATGACTCATTGGACAATAATATTTTTATAAAAATCCCAGAAGACTTCAAAGTACCTGAAGCATATAAAAGTTTGCATGAAACTTGCTCAATAAAGCTTAAGAAATGCTTATATGGATAAAAATAGTCAGGGCGGATGTGGTACAATCTTCTTAGTGATTATTTGCTTAAAGAAGGATACAAAATGTCTCTATTTTCCCTTGTGTTTTGTAATAAGGCCTGGATCTAAATTTGCTATATAGTTGTGTATGTTGATGACATAAATATCATTGGTACTCCTAAAGAACTTTTAAAAGTTGTTGAGTGTTTGAAGAAAGAATTTTCAAAGAAAGATTTGGAAAAGATAAAATTTTATCTTTGCCTACAGATTGAGCATTTGACAAATGGAATTTTTTTCCATCAACCAATATACACTAAAAAGATTTTAAAGATATTTTACATGGATAAATCACATCCATTGAATACACCAATGGTTGTAAAGTCTTTTGATATAAACAAAGATGTAACGCTACGAGACTACACTCTGGGCATCACACGGTGCTTACGACCCCAAAGGACCACAAGCTAACACGTAATTGGTGCCTGCTGTGAGCACTGAATAATAATCATGAAATATATGTGAAAGTAAAACTAAAAACACCATAAGGTTCATAAAACTGAATCAATACTGAGTACATCTATAGAATAACTACTAACTAAAAGCGTCTGAAAGCCTCTAAACATCTGAAATAAAAGAGTTGATGGGAAAGGCCCCAACTAACTCCAACTACTGTCTGAAAATAATTGAAATACTGAAAATACTGTAAATAATTCACTAACTAAATAAGTATCACATCCTCGATGGATGAGGACTCACTATTGTAGTTGCGGTTAATCGACTGATCTGACTAAGTACGGTCAGGAACCCGAGCATCCGAACCTATGATATAAGATATCATAGCGCAAAGAAAGTATGCTTCAGTAATTTGGATATAATGGTAAGCTAGGTGAGGTTAGGCTAATATGAATGGATTCACATGCATGAGTAATAATAACTAAACATCTTGAAGTAACTGGATGAGAGTATATGCAAGACTGGGACTACTGAAAGTACTGAACATACAATACCAAGCATATATCATTTGTCTGAATTAGACTGAAGCTGAAGTACTAAGTTTTTGATAACTGGATAGTAATAACTGAAAGTCATGATCATGTAGAACTAAACTGAGTTATGTACTAAATACTGAATACTGAAACTATGGGAGTTATCATCTAACTGACATACCTCAATTATAGACTGATTTGGGGTCCAATCTGTAACCCCAGCTGAAAAGGTGTTAGCACCGTGCCACGGGTTACTAAAACTGGATGGGTCAACCCTAATCTGACAGGAAGACTCATGAGATATCTATGGTTATGTCAACCCTAGTCTGGCAGGAAGACGATTTATCCTACGCTAGCTACGTAGTTCTATAACTCAGGGACTGCTACTAAGGGTCAAACCCTCTACTAGCAGGAATGCCCCCATCCCTGGGTTCGCTCGGTGTTGAATCTTACTCCCAACTGAATCGACACTGGAACTGATCGCTAGACTGTACTAGGTTGGACTAATGTCACACTAATTCTATTAAATGAAAAAATTCTAATGTTCGGGATACTATAAAATCATTCTATTTTGATTGGAGACCAGACAAACAGCTAAATTTTAGGTATTCAATACCCCCAAAACTCGATAGCATATATAATGAAACCATATCTCAACTTCAAAAGCATCATACGTAGGTTATCATGCATAATTCATTCATATAGACATTTTGTCAAACACCTAGGATACATAATTCTTTTACATGAGATTGAGCCATATAAGAATATCATGACTACCATATTCAACATCACAATTCAAGGATTTAACATGAGGATTACATAAATCAACAAATATTCTAGTTTATTCACATGAAAATCAAAATATTCTTGTCTTGAAACCCACATAACAACACATACATGAACACAATTCCATTAAAGAATGTAAATCATAATCTAAGTTTTAAAAAAAGATTCTTGAACTTCAAGGGTGGAAGGAACCAAAGGATAAAAACCTAACATACCTTGATTGTTGAATTCGTGTGAGTTTGTTGGGGATTTCTTGAAGATTGAACTTGGACTTGAAGAAACTATGGCTTTGTTCTTGAGAGAAATTGTAAAAAGATGAGTAAATTTGCCCTTTTGAATCCTTAATTTCGTGTAATGGGTGGGGTAATATGAGAGGAAATGACCTAATTACCCCCCACAACCCATAATTTAATATAAAAAATATGCCAAGTGACACGATGGTGATGTGCTGTGACGATCAACCCGACTCAATGACCGATACACCGCGTTGATAGTGACGATACGATAGCTAACGCGATGCATTCTAATCGCATTGGCTTACTGTTTTGGTCATCCAAACATGTCTCAAATGATGTTTGAAAAATCCAAAACTCACCCGAGATGACTTATAGATAACCCTGATCACGAATCAATTTAAAAATCAATAATCTAAGGTCGAAAAGATAAAAAATGAGACCATTGAAATATCGAGGACAAAAATAAGACTAAGTCTTAACACTTAGCCAAAAATTTTCTAAGTCTGGGATCTCTTTTGGCATGCTATATAGGACTGAAATGGGCTAGGAGTTTATGGGGTCTTAAAATATGTCCCCGCTTAGGAACATTCGTCCTCGAATGAGACTGATTAAGCTGAGAGGAACTAAGGTACTGCGACTATACTAACGTGCATAGCTAAAACATGACTGAATCTTAAGGCATGAAACATGACTGAACTGATTCATGAATGCATGAATGATATGAGAATGATATGCAACTGGAACTAATCATGGAATAGAGTAAATCTAAGGAAGACTGTTACTTCAAGCTGAGTCTGAGTTTGCGGAGAAGAGATGAGGGTACTTGGTTTGTATGTCTGCTTTTGCTTCCCAAGTGGATCCCTCAACAGATTGGTTCCGCCAAAGAACTTTGACCAAGGGAACTTCTTTGTTCCTTAGTCTACAAGTATGACGATCGAGGATTTTGACTGGGAATTCTTCATAAGAAAGACTATTCTGAACATCTACACTCTCTACGAGGACTATAACTACTGGGTTACCTATGCACTTTTTTAGCTAGGAGACATGAAACACTGGATGCACTGTTGCTAAGTCTACAGGCAACTCAAGTTCATTGGCTACCTTTCCGAAATAACTCAGAATTCTATAAGGAAAAACATACCGGGGACTAAGCTTTACTTTCTTACCAAACCTCTTCACTCCCTTCATAGTAGAGATTTTCAAATACACAAAGTCACTAATCTCAAATTTAAGATCTTTCCTTATCACATCTGCACACTATTTCTATCGGCTCTAGGCTATCTTAAGACTCTCCCTGATCGAATATACTTTCTTTAATGAATGAAACACCAAGTTATGCCCCACCACCATGGCCTCACCTACTTCAAAACAACCAATAAGAGATATACATCTCCTCCCATAAAGAGCCAAAAATAAAGCATCTGAATACTAGAATGATAACTATTATTATATGCAAACTCAATCAAAGGTAAGTGGTCATCCCAACTACCCTTAAAGTAAATGACATACGCTCTCAACATATCCTCTAGATTCTGAATGGTCCTTTCTACTTGACTATCTATCTGAGGGTGGAGGGAAGTACTAAGATGGACTTGGGTACCAAGACCCTTTTGGAAGGCGTTCCAAAAATGAGAGGTAAACTGTATATCTCTAATTGAAATAACGGACAATGGTACACCGTGTAACCTAACCAACTCTCTGATATAGATCTTGGCACAGTCCTTGGCTGAATAGGAAGTATGGATTGGGAAGAAATGGAAGGACTTGGTCATCCTGTCTACAATAACCCAAATCAAATCATGTTGATGACGAGTAAGAGGCAAACCCATCATGAAGTCCATGTTCATTTATTTCCACTTCCATATGGGAATATTGAACTCCTGCATGGAACCACTAGGATTTTAGTGCTCAATCTTCACCTGATGACAAGTAGAGCACTTAGACACAAACTCTGCAATGTCCCTCTTCATCCCACTTCACCAATAGACTTCCCGCAAGTCACAATACATCTTAGTGGCCCCTGGATGAATATAGTAACGTGCACCATGTGCTTCGGCAATAATTCGATGTCTCACGTCATCTACACATGGCATACATAGCTTACCCTGGTATCGAAACACACCATCTCCCCCTTGGGAGAAAACCACTACTTTATGGTCTCTGACTGACTCTTTCAGCTTAACTAAACTGGGATCCCTATCCTGCTTTAATTTCACCTTAGAAACTAAAGAAGATTCCAAACTATTTTGAACCCAAATATTACCCTCAACTGAATTAACCAAACGGACACCTAGTCTGGAAAGATGATGAACTTCCTGAACTAACTTTTTTTTACCATCTTACACGTAAGCAACACTACCCATAGAAAACCTACTGAGGGTATCTTCCACTACATTGGCCTTTCTCGAGTGGTACAAAATACTCATATAATAATGTTTTAGCAATTCTAACCATCTCCTCTGACGTAGATTCAAATCCTTCTACGAAAACACATACTGTAAGTTTTTGTAGTCTGTGAACACATCAACATGCACCCCATACAAATAGTTCCTCCAAACCTGTAAGGAAAATACAACAACTTCTAACTCAAGATCATGGGCGGGATAATTCTTTTCATGGGGCTTAAGTTGTCTAGAGGCGTACACTATAACCTTACCTTTCTGCATCAAAACACACCCCAAGCCCACTCTGGAAGCATCACAGTATACAATAAATCTGTATGAACCATCCGATAAAGCCAAAACTGAGGTTGTAGTGAGTTGAGTCTTCAACTCCTGATAACTCTTCTCACAAGAATCTGACCACTGGAACTTGACTTTCTTCTGAGTCAATCTGGACATGGGGGATAAAATAGACGAAAATCCTTCTATAAACCATCTATAATAGCCAGCCAAATCTAAGTAAATCCTGATATCTAATGGAGAGATGGGTTTGCACTAATTTCTTACTTCTTTGGTCTTTTGAGGATCAACTCTAATGCCATCACCAGAAACTATGTGAACAAGAAAAGCTAATGACCTTAGCCACAATTCACATTTATTGAATTTGGCGAACAACTGATGGGCTCTGAGAGTCCATAATACTCTTCTGAAATGGTTTGCATAAAAATTTTCATTGCAGGAGTTAACAAGAATGTCATCGATGAAGACTATAATGAACATGTCCAAGTACTGCTTGAAAACGCAGTTTATCAAGTCCATGAAAGCTACTGTGGCATTTGTGAGACCAAAGTACATGAATAAAAATTTGAAGTGACCATACGATGTTCTGAAAGATGTTTTTGGAATGTCACATTCTCTTACTCTGAGCTGATGATAGCCGGATCTGAGGTCTATCTTAGAAAAGTAACTGGCACCCTAAAGTTGGTCAAATAAGTCATCGATTCTAGGAAATGGGTATTTATTCTAGATTGTGACTTTGTTCAACTGATGGTAGTCTATACATATTCTAAGAAAACTAATGTTCTTTCGCACGAATAGAACTGGTGCACCCCAAGGAGATACATTAGGCCTGATAAACCCTTTATCTAGGAGGTCTTTCAATTGTTCTTTCAACTCGTTAAGTTTAGTAGGATCCATTTTATATGGCGGAATAGATATGGACTAAGTTTCAGGAAAAAGGTCTATTCTGAAGTCAATTTCCCTTTCGGGAGGAACCCCGGGGAGATCTTTAGGAAATACATCTAGAAATTAACTTACGACTGTAACTGACTCAAGATTAAGAGTCTCAGAACTAAAGTCTTTGACTCGCACCAGTTTATAGACACACCCCTTGGATATCATTTTTCTTGCTCTAAGGTATGAAACAAGGTAACCCCTAAATGCCAAAGTACTACCCCTCCATTCTAGAACTGGTTCATTCGGGAACTGAAAATAGATAATCCTGCTTCTACGATCAACTGAAGCATAACATGAATAGAGCCAATCCATGCTGAGAATAATGTCAAAATCCATCAGCTCTAGATCTATAAGGTCTTCTGAAGTAAATATCTGAGAAACCATAACCAGATAGTTCTTGTATACCCTCCGAGCTATGATAGACTTACCCACTGGGGTAGAGACTGAGAAAGGCTCTATTAGGATTTTGGGGATGACTTTGAAGTTGACAGCTATGTAAGTAGTTACAAAAGACAAAAAAACTCCAGGATCTAACAAAACATAAACATGTAACTAAAATACTTGCAACGCACCAATAACTACATCAGGAGAACTCTCCTGATCTTATCAGGACTAAAGTGCATAGAGCCGGTTTAGCCACTTCCCACTGGTGGCACTGGAAGCGGTACCCTGCTGAGATGGGCGGTCGAACTGAACTGGGGGATGATTATGCTAACTCTGCGAACCCACCTAAGGACATTATCTGATCCTATTTCCTGGCTTACCACACCTGAAACACACATCGCTGCCAGCCCTGCAGACACTCTGATAGTTTCTGCCATATTTTTTATAATGAGGATTTGTTCGATCACTATTCACACTACCCTGAGGTTTAGAGCCTGGCTCCCTGTCCGTATTATCATCTCTAAATTTAGGTGTCGGCACACTAGATAAAGATGGAGCTGAGAGTAAAGATTTTAGGCGGAATGAGGACAGTTACCACCTTTTGACTTTTTCTAAGGGAAACTGAAACTACCTGTTCTATCCTTCCCATTCTCTCTCTATATATATCCTTAGTCTTGTGTTTCTCAATCTATTGAGCATGGACCATCAACCTAGACAAGTCTATCTTCTTAATTAGTATTGCGGTTCAACACTTCTTGACCACACTGTCAGATAAACTAGACACGAACTTGCTCATCTTAGACATGCTATCAGCTACCATATGAGAAGCATTCCTGTCCAACTAAGTAAAATTGATGGAATACTCTTTCACACTCATGCTAACCTTCTTCATGTAAATGAACTCTAATACCTTAGACTCTCTCAACTCCAATGGGAAGAACTTATCTAAGAAGGCAGTAGAAACCTCTTCCCATTCTATAGGCCCTACATTTGTGTGTCTATCTACCTTTCACTGCTTAAACCACGTATGAGCTACATCTTTTAGCAGATAGATAGCTAACTCAGCACTCTCACTATCAGTTACCCCCATAATATTTATTACCTTTTACACCATGTGAAAGAATTATTGTGGATCCTCTTTAGACTTAGACCTTGAAAATGAAGGAGGGTTCATTCGCATGAAGTCCTGAATCTGAGCTGCAACAGTATTGGCCACTAGGTTGTCCTGAGCAGCAGCTGGTCGAACATTCTGAGCTGCCATAAAATAGTCTACAGTGGTGAATGCGGCTCTGAATTCTGTGTGAGAAACATGCTCATTCAGGGGATCTTCCTAAACGGGCGGAGGTGTTGGCTGGTTCCCAGTTCTTCTTTCATTGGTCTTTCTAGGAGGCATGTTCTATAAATGGAAGAAAAAAATATTATACCAAGAGTTTAACTTGAACTCATGCTCACTCACACAATATGAACACTGAATAAAGGGAACTTTTCCTGAAAATGCCTCATAGCCTCTTATCCATAAGTGTGGCATGTTATACACCCATGCACAAGACTCTACTTGACGCAACTTTCAAACTCCCTAGGATACTTTAGAACTTTAGGATATGATACCAAGTTTGTAATGCCCTGAGACTACACTTTGGGTGTCACACAGTTCTTACAACCCCAAAGAACCACAAGCTAACCCATGACTGATACCTGCGATGAGCACTGAATAATAATCATGAAACATATGCGGAAGTAAAACTAAAAATGCCATAAGGTTCATATGACTGAATCAATAATGAGTACATTTGTAGAATAAATACTAACTGAAAGATCTGAAACCCTGTAAACATCTGAAATAAAAGAGTTGATGGGCCAGGCCCCAACTAACTCCAACTATTGTCTGAAAATAACTGAAATGCTAAAAATACTATAAATAATGCAATAACTAAATAAGTGTCACGTCCTTAATGGATGAGGACTCACTACTGTAGCTACGGATGATCAACTGGTCTGACTAAGTACGGTCAGGAACTCGAGAATCCGAACCTGTGATATGAGACATCACAACACAAAGAAAGTATACGTCAGTACTTTGAATATACTAGTACTCTAGGTGAGGTTAGGCTAATTTGCATGGGTTCACGTGTATGAGTAATAATAACTAAATATCATGAAGTAACTGGATGAGAGTATATGCAAGACTGAGACTACTAAAAGTACTGAATATGCAATACCAAGCATATATTATCAGTATAAATTAGACTGAAGTTAAAGTACTGAGTTTCTGATAACTGAATACTAATAACTGGAAGTCATAATCGTGTAGAACTGAACTGAGTTGTATACTGAATACTGAATACTAAAACTGTGGGAGTTATCATCTAATCGACATACCCCAATTATAGACTAATTTGGGGACCAACCTATAACCCCAGTTAGAAGGGTGTTAGCACCGTGCCACGGGTTACTAACACTAGCTGGGTCAACCCTAATCTGAAAGGAAGAGTCATAAGATGTATATGGTTACACCAAACCTAGTTTGGTAGGAAGACAATTTACCCTACGCTGGCTACGTAATTCTATAAATCAGGGACTGCTACTAAGGGTCAAACCCTCTACTAGAAGGAATGACCCCATCCCTAAGTTTGCTAGATACTGAATGTTAATGCCAACTAAATCGACACTGGAACTGATCACTAGACTGTACAAGGATGGTCTAATCTCACACTGATTTTGTTGACTGAACGAATGCTACTGTTCGAGATACAACAAAATTATTCTATTTTGACTAGAGACTAGATAAACAACTAAATTTTGGGTATTCAATACCCCCAGGACTCGATAGCACAGATAATGAAACCATATCTCTACTTCAAAAGCATCACACATAGGTTACCATGCACAATTCATTCATATAGATATTTTGTCAAATACCTAGGATGCATAATTCTTATACATGAGAATGAGACATATATGAATATCATGACTACCACATTCAACATCACAATTCAATGATTTAACATGATGATTACATAAATCAACACACAATCTAGTTTATTTACATGAAACTAAAAATATTATTTGCTTGAAACCAGCACCATAACACATACATAAACACAAATCCATTCAAGAATGTAAATCATAATCTAAGTTTTAAAAAAGATTCTTGAACTTCAAGGGTGGAAGGAACGCAAGGATGAACACCTAACATACCTTGATTGTTGAATTCGTGTGAGTTTGTTGGGGATTTCTTGAAGCTTGAGCTTGAACTTGAAGAAACTATGGCTTTGTTCTTGAGAGAAATTGTGAAAAGATGAGTAAATTTGCCCTTTTTAATCCTTAATTTTGTGTTATGGGTAGGGTTATGTGAGAGTAAAATGACCTAACTACCTCCATAACTCGTAATTTAATACACAAAACATGCCCAGTGACGCGATAGGCAATGCATCGCATCAATTAACTCAATGCAACAACCAGCGTGCTGCATCAATGGTGATGATGTGATAGCCAATGTGATGCATCCTGATCGCATAGGCTCACTATTTTGGTTATCCAAACATATCTCAAAAGATGTCCAAAAATTATGAAACTCACCCGAGATGACCTATATATAACCCTGATCATGAATTAATTTAAAAATCAACAATCTAAGGCCGAAAAGATAAAAAATGAGACCATTGAAATATCGAGGACAAAAATGAGACTAAGTCTTAACACTTCGCTAAAATTTTTCTAAGTTTGGGACCTCTTTTGGCTTGCTATATAGGACTGAAATGGGCTAGGACTTTACGGAGTATTACAAAATATCCATTTCAACCTCAAGAAAATGATTAATATTTTCTTGGTGATGAAACTCCATATCTTAGTGCAATCGGGACACTAATATATTTTGCCAATAATACTCGATCAGATATTTATTTTGTGGTAAGTTTATTGGTAAGATTCATCTCTTCCCCAACTAAAAGATATTGGAATGGTGTCAAGAATATATTCAGATATCTTTGAGGAACTATTGACTTGAGATTATTTTATCTTAATTTATTTAAGACAGAAATAATTAGTTATGCAGATGCAGGATACTTGTCTAATCTACATAAGGCTCGGTCTCAGATAGGTTATTTATTTACATATGGTGGAACAGATATATCATGACTTTCAATGAAGAAAACATTAGCCGCAACTTTGTCAAATCATGGAGAAATAATTTCCATTCATGAATTGAGTCGAGAGTGTGTTTGGTTGAGATCAATGACTAGACACATTCAGGAAATGTATGGATTTCCTCATAATAAGGATATTCCAACTACATTGTATGAATACAATGTTGCATGTATAGCTTAGTTTAAGGGAGGTTACATTAAAGAAGATAAAACAAAACGCACTCCAACAAAAAAAAATTTCACTCATGATCTTGAGAAAAGGGTGAAACAGATGTTCAACAAATTCGTTTGCCTGATAATTTGGCAGACTTGTTTGCTAAAGAATTACCAATCTCAACATTTGAGAAGCTGGTATTCAAGATTGGGATATGACGTCTTCAAGAAATGAAATGATGTTTGCATCTGGGGGTGTAAAGTAAGCGCTGCACTATTTTTTTCCTTAGCCTAGGTTTTTTCCTAATGGATTTTCCTAACAATGTTTTTAATGATGCAACAAATAATGTTTCTAAGAATATATGCGTACTATTTTTCCTTCACTAGGATTTTTTTCCCATGGTTTTTTTTCTTAGTAAGGTTTTAACGAGGCACATTGTGTACAAATGGACATCCAAGGGGGAGTGTTGTAAATGATTATAATATTGTGGATGTCCATAACTTTTTGGAGTAATTCCTCCTTCAAGTGTAGTAACTCCCACACCTTCAGTACCTCCTCATTGATCATCCATTTTCTCATATTCTTCCCCACTTTCTTATGAGTTGATATCATGTTTATGACACCTCTTGAAATCTACCTATGTAATACTATAAATAGACGTCTTGAGGAAGATGTTATACACACTTGAAAAGAAGACACTTATCATATATTTCTCTCTCTTTATCTTGTTCTTTATTTTTCTTCTTGTCTTGTTCGTTACATTGATATTCCTGTTCTTAATATTGAAATAATTACATATTTTTAAAAATAGTCATCATATTTTAGAATATATATGTTGGAGAACTTCACTGACTCTCCCATTTAATTTTTAAAATTTTGGATGCCAAGGCACGCGGAGCATCATTCCTGGAGCCAATCCTTAGATGTTTTTATTTGATTTTCTTGTTCAATTTCTTCTGTTTGTCAACTTCTATTATTTTGGACCTCTTCCAAATTATACAAGGGAAAAGAGCCTTATATATCCTCAATTTTTCTATTTAGAGTTATATATCTCTTGTTAAAAAAGTCATTCATATATACCCTTATTATTATGTCTATTTTACTACACTTATGTCTATTTTCTTATTTTTTATGGAACCTTTCTCCTTAAATTCCTACTGAGTTCAAGATATGAAATTGGAGATTGTTATTCTTGAGGATAATTAGACTTGGTCCGTAGTACCATTGCCCCTAAAAAGAATCTTGTTGGTTGTAGATGGATTTGTAAGGTAAAATATAAATCATATGGAGAGGTTTAAAAATTTAAAGCTATCCTGGATGCCAAAGCCTACAGTCAAAAGGAAGGCTTGGATTATGGCGAGACCTTCAGTTCATTGGCGAATATGGTTACTTTGAGGTCAATTGTAGCCATTGCAACTGTCGAGCACTGGTTGGTAAATGGATGTCCATAGTGATTTCTTGATGGTGTTTTCTTAAAAGAGATGTACATGAAGATTCCTGAAGAGTTTTACCAAATAGGGGTAGTCTCACATGGTTTGTAAATTTCACAAGTCATTATATGGCCTTAAATTGGATCCCAGCTAATGGATCCTAAATTTTTCTAAGTACTTGATCCAATGGGTTTAAGCACAGTTTCTATGACTCTCTTTATTCATCAGGAATTTGAAAGTGAAATTGTGATTGTGTTGGTGTCTGCTGATGATATCTTTTTCACTGGCAGCAATTAGCAACTCTTTTATTAAATTAGAGCTGATTTGCAGAAGAAGTTCTAGGTGAAAAAACTTAGGGAATCTTACATTCTTCGTAGGGATTAAATGTGCAAGGTCTAGTAGTGGTATTCAGATGTCTCAGAGAAAATATACACTGAAACTAAAAGCTGAATTTGTTCTAGGGAGAGCCAAACTGTTGCAACACCAATAGAGTTAAATCAAAAGTTAACCTCTCTATAAAGTATGATTCATGTATATAGAAAAACATCAAAAGGATGATCTTGTTCTTTTGATCCTGGCAAACACCATAGGCTTGTAGGTAGGTTATATCTTACAATGATCATACCTGAATTTTAATTTATAGTTCAAGTTCTAAGTCGGTATATGTATTGTCCAACATTGATGATTTAAAGTATGATTGCAAAAAAACATAGTATTATATAGTTTACAGTTTGAGCACACATTATTAGAAAGATGATTTCAGCCAAGTTTCATACCCCACTTTCAGACAGAAAGAAAAATTTAAATATTTATGAGAATATGATTATATAGATAATTTTGAAAGAATTATTTAGCACCAAGAGGATGTGGGTTCTGTAATTCAATTCATATAACTACATCTACCATAGGATTCTTAAGCACACCATAAGTCGGTCAACTCCTTAGTCCAAAGAAGCTCAGTTTTGGATCCATAATTGAAATTATATGTTGAAAATTATGAGCTCATATGACGTATATCGGTTGTAAAAAAACTCTCTATATAAAAAAAACATAGTTATTTCAGGAAAAACTATTTTGACATAAAGCTTTCAAATTTAAGATGTATTTATTTGAGGTATTTTATTTTCAGACATCCTCTAAGATTTATTATTTGATTCATTTTATGATTTTCAGATTATATGATTTAGTCATTGAGTTCTTCAGTTATTTAGATTCAGTTTCAACTACATAGATTTATGATTTTATGACTACGGTATTCAGTACAAAAAAAAATTTGAGACTAAAAAAATGAGACCACAATTGGCGGTCGCAAAAAAAGTGACCACTTATCTCTTTTTTCTTTTTTTTTTTTTCAAGAAAATAAATAAATTAAAAATCGACCACATGTGGTCTCTTTTATGTATTAAAATTGTGAAATAATCATTTTAAAATTCTTCTTAAATTTTTATATTAATTATTGTATTTTAAAAAAATAAAAAGTGACAACTTATGGTCGGTTTTTTATTTAAGAAAATAAAAAAGAAAATTCTATTGACAAAGCTACCACAAGTGGCAAGTTTTTATTAAAAAATAAATTAAAATATTATGTAAAAATTGACCACTTATGGTCGCTTTCTGATTAAAAAATATATAAAATAAAATATTTTTGAAAAGCGACCATATTAAAAAATCTAAAAAGAAAATATTTTGGAAAAAGCAACCATAAGTGGTTGATTTTTGTTAAAAAATTTAAAAATATTATCCAAACAATGACCACTTGTAGTCGCTTTTTGATTAAAAAGTATAAAAAATAAAATATTTAAGACAAGAGACCAGAAGAGGTCGCTTTTCATTAAGAAAATATAAAAATAAAATATTTTTGAAAAAGTGTAATACCCCGTACTAATATTAGCTCAATTCATCTCTTATTTTCATGCTTAAGGGTCTTAAGGCTTGAAATTTTCACTAAGTGTTGGGGGCTTAGGCATTTTCAAGACCTCTAAACTTTAAAAAAATTTATTTTGATCTTTCCAACCCTGAGACGTTAGTTTTTGAGTTAATTCATGTTTAGGGATGTAAGAAGTATGTCTCAAAGGAGTTTTAGGTTTTTCGGACAAGGTTTGGGGCATGTTTGTATCATGAAACCAGTGCGTCACCGCGATTGGCCCGCGATGCGACATTAGTCCTGATCGCATGCTAACCTCGTCGTGGTGAAGCTGTTGCGTTTAGTTCTTGATTTATAATTGAATAAATGTGTCATGGTCTTCATCCTAGAGTTTGAAGTTCTTATGAGGTGAAAAATGTTCATAAGAATCACTTAGAACAAAGTTGAGCTAAGAGACTTTGATTCATCCAAATTTTGGTATTCGATTCTACAAGGATCAACTTTGAACGTGTATAATATTTTATAATTTTTGAAATTTTCATCTAAGTACCCACAAAAATATAGATAATTGAATTAGATTTCGAACGATACCAATTTCGCCGTAATCCGATACCCGAGTGAAAAGTTATGATCATTTTCGTCAGAACCAGTAGGCTATTACGATAAGACCTCATCGTGGTGACATAGTTGCATTCAATTATTTTGATTAAAATGACTGAGGGGAAATTGGGTCTTTTCCCCCTCAACCTAATCGTTCATAACACGACTTAGGCATCAATTAGGGAATAATTTTGCCCTTCTTCTCCAATTTTCCTCTCAAGAAAGCCATTCCCTTACCCCAAGAACAAGAATTAATCCTTTTTTCCCTAACAAATCAAGAATTGAACTTCCCCCAAGTTCAAGAACCTTTAAGAAAGCATCAATAATTATATTTTCCTCTCAAGTTAAAGGCTTAAGGTATGTGAGATATTCATTCATGGGTCCCTTTAACCCATGGAGCCCCAAAACCCTTTTTTTTTCTTAATTAAAGAGTGAATTTTTTGTCATTATTATATTTTATATGTTCAAGAATAATTGAATTCCATGTTTTCATGGTGATTTTAATTCAATTCAGCCCATGCAAGATTTTGATTTCCTCATGCTGTAAATTTTAGTTTTCTATGCTTTATTCAAGTGAATTCCATGATAGATCCTAAACTCATGATTTTTAGCAACGTTCCCATGGTTTAAATTCATGTTTTCCCACTGTTTGATGAAATGCTCATGTATTGAGTTGAACCATGATTAAATACTACAGTTTGAGTTTAAATGTCATGTTTTAATGATCATTTGGTACGGGTGGGTTATGAACACCCGATACCTATGTGTTTAACATGATTTCTATTTTTCAAGTAACAAGTCAAGCAAATCATGATTTTAATATCATATTCAGAACACCATGATCATGTTGAGCATTATCAGCTTATAAGTTTATAATTACCTTAGAATCTATATGCACTATTATTTTCAGAATACCATGGCCTGAGCTTATCAGTTATCAGTTATTAGTGCATGCACCAGTTAGTATTTTAGTGTCTTTCAATTGGGAGTAGGATTTAGCACCAAGCGAACCTAGGGATAGTGTCTCACCCTCCAGTTAGGACTGGGTCCTTAGTAGCAGTCCCTAAGTTCCAAAACTACGAAGCCAGCGTAGGATTATGAGATGTCAACCTCCAGTTTAGGACTGAGACTCTCTTAGGGGTCACCTGCCAGTTAGGACTAACTCCCTAGTCCTTCGGGACATCAGTTTGGGGATCACGCTAGTTCAGGTTCTATTTTGATGTCATGGATAGAATAACCCTCCTTAACATGGGTCAGACGTTGGACTCCATGATAGCTCACATGGTATATGTCGGTTACATGATACCTCCCACAGTCTAAGTACAGTATTAAGTGTATTTTTAGTTTAGATTTTCTTGACCAAGTATACATATTCTCTGTTATTCAGTTATCAAAGTTTAGTGTTTCAGTTTATAGATTATTGTAGAAATATGTATATGCTTGGTCTTGCATTTTTAGATATTATAGTTTTTCATGCATTCATCCTCAGTTATCTCATAATGTTTAGTTAGTTCTTATCTCATATGCACAGTACCCCCACAGTTTTAGTCCAGTTATTGAGACTAAGTACAGTTTAGTTTACATGATCAGTATTCATATATTCGCTACTCAACATACCAATGTTAGTTATCCCTTTTCTCAGATTTCAGTTATTCGGTCACACAGACATCAGTCATTCAGTTAATCAGATCAACTTAATACATGTTATGTTGGTTTTGTAAGTTTATTCATTCAGGCTCAGTAAGTTTGTATATTCTGATCCAGGAGTTAAGTCAGTTCCTACCACATAGTTTCAGACCCAGTATTCATACGTCATCTTCAGTACAACTTCTACATCATATTCAACCACAAAAGAGAATGGCTTACAAGATTTATGTTTCTACCGCCTCCTAACTTACAGAATTATTTTTAGCTCACGATTTATAAATTCTATATGATTTACGATTTTCACGTGTAGTCATGTTTCAAATGTATATTTCAGCAAATAACTTATATCCTCAGTTTTACAGCATACTTGAAATATTTCCATGATTTAGTGCATGTCTCCATATACTCAATACATTCTAACGTAATGACCATATATATGCATTTGTGGCTACATCCTTCATAATGTAGGTACCATATGTAGCTCTTACACCAGGGTCAGACAGTTTGCATGTTTTAACCAGCAGATGACAAGTTCTCCTATTTTGAGAACTCAGACAGTTATAGATTATGTACTATATATTTTATTTTCCATATGTATTAATTAGTGGTAGTTAGAGGCATGTCCCAGCTATCTATAGTCAGTATAGTAGAGGCTTTGTAGATGTCACTCAGAGTTAGTCATATAATTTGAGTTTCTTTCTTCATTTTTATCATAATGTAAACTGTATCAGCATTAACTTTATTCAAACTTTTCATGAGTATGCTTCCGCTCAAAAAATTAAATTTTGTTTTACATATTAAATCAGTTGCTCCGCAGTATGCCAGTTCATGGGTTAGCTTGGGATCACTTGTGGTTCCAAGCACTGTGTTACGACTAGGGGTAGTCTCAGGTCGCGACAAACTTGGTATTAGAGCATAAGGTTCAAGTGTCCTAAGGTGTCTATGAAGTCGTGTCTAGTAGAGACTTGTAGAACAGTACGAAGACGTCTGTACTTTTCTTCGTGAGGATACATGGCATTTAAAAAATGTTTCCCTTTTTTCATGTCTCAGATCGTGATTTAGAAGTGTTCTCCAAGGAGCTTATACGGATTCCCACGTTAATCTATTCATTCCAACTTTGCCTTATTCTTGAGGCAACTGAAATAGCTAAGCTTAAATCCTTACAGATAGAGCTTTCTCAGGCAGTCCCCACAGAAAGTTCTAGTATTGTACCAAAGCTCAAAAGTATCCCATCAGTGCCTTTAGGTCCCAAAGTATAAAATGTTTCATTCATGATCATGAAAATTGTGCATTGAACCGAAGTTAGATATGCTTTCAGATTCCTTCTCAGAATCCTATGATAGAATATGACCTAGAGTTAGAAACATGAACCTAGAAGTTTAGCAGAAGTAAAGTGGGGATAGTGTTTTCTGAATTTGGTGGATTATATATCTATGGGGCTAGTTGTATGAAAGGTGAATCAGTAAGCTTGAAATAGTGTATGCAAGAATTTAAGTTTGTTGATTTAAAATTATATGTTGTTGATGTTGGGTATGTTGGTGTAATAGTAATTCTCATGGTTTAGACATGATATCAGTCGGCTAAGAAGTATATTAGTATGGTTCATTGAAGATTTAGGGATATTCATGTTAACTATTAGAATCTAAGTTTAAATCTTTGAAGATTGAGCTAATAGAAAAAAGAGTTGAAGCTCTAGATGGTGTGAACTCAGGTTATGGTGATACTCATGAAGATTCTAAGTTAGTAAGTGTTTAAGCTATTGTATAATGACTATTGAGACGATAGAAAGATAAGAGTTGTATCTCAGAAGAAAACATTTGGAGGGTTTTTTACACTTTCAGTTGTAGTCTTTCAGGTTAAGTTTATCATGAATATGTATTGATATATCTCGGGCTCTAGATTAAAGTGGTTGCAGTTTAGCTTAGAGTTTATTAAAGGGGTCCACAGACTTTGAATAATGGCTTAAATCTAAGGGGGAGATGATAGGACAAGTAACCAAGTATGGCTCTCAGATTCTAGTAGTGATGCCAGTATGTTGTAGAACATCAGCAGTGGAGGAAGATGCCCGACCCATTCTTATCTCAGTGAAAAGTTTTGTACTTCTATCACCACGATATCTACTCATGCCTTACATGTCATATTTATGATCATAGGTCATGTCATACACATAACAGGGGATAATGTACTCTCCCAGTTCCTAGTATGAGGAGTTCCAGTTCACACAATTGTACGACTCATATTCCATGAATTAATGAACGCCAAACTCAGGTCCTCAGTTTTGATCTCTGTAATGAATCCATGTCGTGGATACTCTATTCCTCAGGCCTCAGTTAAATGTCCAAGTTATGCATAGTATTCTTTTATGCTTTATGTCCTCATGTTCTAACCTTTTAGTGACCTCTCTATAGGTTAAGATAGTGATGATCAATAATTATTTAAATGGGAGAGAGTAAGTGTTTCTTATTTTTATGGTACAGACTAGTGTTATGGTGTTATGTGTAGTACCTTGCAATTTTAAGTTAGGCTTAAACATGGTGGGAGTATGTAGCTCAACTCGGACCTTAGTTAGAGTAGTTATGTAGACCCATACGAGTAATTAATTTTAAGGAACGAGGATAAGTTTGAATTGGGAAGTTCCATTGCCTAAGGCCTAGTAATTCTATTCCATCTTATGTTTTATAGGCCTATGTTCCATGTTACAGAGGTATAGCCATATTAAGATTCCTTACTCAGATATCTTATTCAGATCATGCTCAAGAAATTCTTTGCTCCCTACTGTTATTAGAACTTCTTAGAAAGAGTGTTGAAGAAATGCTCCAGTTTAGTATAAGCTTTCAGTATAATTCAGTTCGTATAGCCAATAATTCAGTGTAGCAGTCAGACAAACAAATTCCTATAGTTTTCCCATCTTTCAATCTAGTCTTACTATCGGAGGTTTCATAAATATGGTCATTCCAAGAGGTAATTTGTTCGCATCCATGAATATTGTGAATTCTGTTTAGTTCATGCATCATGTTTCAGATTTAGATATTCAGTCATGATTCAGCTTGTAAGTGCCTCGTGCATCATCTTAGTCTTTTCTTAGTATTTCAACCACGTCAGTATCATTTGGGGACGAATGATCCCAAGGGGGAGATATTATAATACTTTGAGTTTTCATGTCCTAAACCTCTCAACATTTCTTCATGAAACCAGATCCATCCTGAGGTAATGGTTACTCATAAGTTGACTCTCTCATTTCTATCTCAGCCTTATATCCATTCTTATGTCATTGCATGTATTCACGAAATCAGTTCAGTTCATGTATCATGCTCAGACTCAGTTATGCACTCATATTCCAAGTCATGCATGTTTAGTATGTGATCTCAGTTTTCTTAGTACAGTACTTTTAGTCTAATCAATCTCATTCGAGAACGAATATTCTCAAGAGGTAGATATTGTAATACCTCATACTAATGTTAGTTCGATTAATCTCTTTGTTGTATGATTAAGGGGCTTAAGTCTTGAAATTTTGACTATGTTTTTAGGGCTTAGCCATTTTCAAGACCTCTAAACTTTGAGAATTTTCATTTTGGTCTTCCCGACCTCGAGATGCTAATTTTTCATTTAACTTATGTTCAAGGATGTAATAAGTGTGTCTCGGGGGAGTTATAGATTTTTCAGACAAGTTTTGGGGAATGTTTGGATTACAAAACTAGTGGGTCACCGTAATAGGCTTGCAATGCGACATTAGTCCCGATCGCATGCTGACCGCATTGCGGTGAAGGTATTGCATATAGTTCTTGATTTATAATTGAATACATGTTTCATGATCTTTATCATAGTGTAAGAAGTTCTTATGAGGTGAAAAATATTCACAGGAATCACTTAGAACAAAGTTGAGCTATAAGCCTTTGATTCAGTCAAAATTTGCTATTCGATTCTACAAGGGTCAACTTTGAATGTGTATAAAATTTTATATATATATGTGGACTTTTTAAGATCAAGACCCTCCAAATTGTATATAATTTAATTATCTTTCCAACGATACCAATTTCACCTTAATCTGATACCTAAGCAAAAAATTATGATCATTTTCGTCAGAAGTGGTAAGCTACCGCGATAAGACCGCATCCCGGTGACATAGTTTCTTGCATTTTTATTTGATATAAATGATTGAGGGGAAATTAGGTATTTTCCCCCTCAACCAAATCGTTCATAACACGACTTGGGCATCAGTTAGGGCATAATTTTTCCCTTCTTCTCCAATTTTCCTCTCAAGAAAATAGTTCCCTTCCCCCAAGAACAAGAATTCAATAGGTTTTACCCAAGGAATCAAGAATTCAAGTTCCCCCAAGTTCAAGAACCTTCAATGAAGCATTAAGAATTGTGGTTTCCTCTCAAGTTAAATGCTTAAGGTATGTAGGATATTCATTCATGGGTCTCTTTCACCCATAGAGCCAAAAAACCCTTTTTCTTTCAATTAAAGAGTGAATTTTCTATCATAATGATATTTTATATGTTCAAGAAAGATTGAATTTTATGTTGTCATGGTGATTTTAATTCAATTCGGCCTATGTATGATCCTATGCAAGATTTTGAATTCCCCATGCTATGAATTTAAGTTTCCCATTCTTTATTCAAGTGAATTCTATGATAGATCCTAAACTCATGATTTTTAGCAATATTCCCATGTTTTAAATTCATGGTTTTCCCATGTTTAATGAAATACCCATGTCTTGAGTTGAACTATGATTCAATACTACAGTTTGAGTTTAAATGTCATGTTTTAATGACCATTCAGTGTTGGTGGGTTATGAACACCTGATACCTTCATGTTTTATATGATTTTTATTTTTTAAGTAACAAGTCAGTTGGATCATAATTTTAAAATCATATTTGGAAAACCATGATCATGCTGAGCATTATCATCTTATATATTTATAATTACCTCAGAATCCGTATGCACTATTATTTTTTAGAATACCATGACCTGAGCTTATCAGTTATTAGTGCATGCACCATTTAGTATTTTAGTGTCTTTCAGTTGGGCGTAGGATTTAGCACCGAGAAAACCTAGGGATGGGGGCTTACACGTTATTTAGGACTGGTTTCTTAGCAGCAGTCTCTAAGTTCCAGAACTACGTAGCCAGCGTAGGATTATGAGATGTCCCAGCCAGTTTAGGATTGACACTCTCTTAGAGGTCTCCCACTTTTTTGTACTAACTCCCTAGTCCTTCGGGACATCAGTTTAGTTATCACGCTAGTTTAGGTTCTATTCCAATGGCAATAATAAAACAACCCTCCTTAATGTGGGTCAGACGTTAGACTCCATGATAGCTCACATGGCTTATGTCGGTTACTTGATAGCTCTCACAGTCTTAGTGGAATATTCAATGTATTTTCAGTTAAGATTTGCTTGACCATATTTACTGATTCTCAGTTACACAGTTATCAAATTTTAGTCTTTTAGTTTTATAGATTATTTCATAAATAAGTATATGCTTGCTCCTGCATTCTCAGATATTATAATTTTTTATGCATTTATGCTCAGTTATCTTATGTTGTTCAGTTAGTTCTTATCTCATATGCACAGTAATCCACAGTTTTAGTCTATTTATTCAGACTACATACAGTTCAGTTTTACATGATTAATTTTCACAAATCTACTACTCAACATACCGATGTTAGTTATCCCTTTTCTCAGATTTCAGTTTTTCGATCATACAGACATCAGTCATTCAGTTAATGAGATCTACTTAATACATGTTATGTTGGTTTTGTAAGTTTATTCTTTCAGGATCAGTATGTTTGCATATTCAGATCCATGAGTTAAGTCAGTTCCCACTACTTAGTTTCATACGCCGTATCCATACGTCATCCTCAGTACAGCTTCTACATCATATTCAGCCTCACATAAGAATGTCTTACAACATTTATGTTTCTACCGCCTCCTAGCTTATAGAATTGTTTTTAGATCATGATTTATAAATTCTCTATGATTTACAATTTTTACGTATAGACATATTTCAAATGTATCTTTCAACAAATAATAAAGATCCTCAGTTTTACAGCATGTTTGATATATTTCCATAATTTAGTGCATGTCTCCATATACTCAGTACATTCTAACATACTGACAACATTTATACATTTGTGGCTACATCCTTTATAAAGTTGGTACCATATGTAGCTCTTACACCAGGGTCAGACAATTTTCAGCTTTCATCCAGCAGGTGAAAAGTTTTCCTATTTTGAGAACTCCAGACAATTGTAGATCATGTACTATATTTTTTATTTTCCATATGTATTGATTTGTGGTAGTTGGAGGCATGTTCTAGATATCTATAGTCAGTATAGTAGAGGCTTCATAGATGTCAGTCAGAGACAGTCATGTAATTTGAGTTTCTTTCTTCAGTTTTATCATTATGTAAACTGTATTAGCATTAACTTTATTCAGACTTTTCATGAGTATGCTTCCGCTCAGTAAATTAAATTTTATTTTACATAGTAAATCAGTTGTTTAGCAGTATGCCAGTTCATGGGTTAGTTTGGGATCAGTTGTGGTTCCAAGAATCGTATTACGACTAGGGGTAGTCTCAGGTCGTGCAAACTTGGTATCAGATCCCAAGGTTCAAGTTTCCCAGGGTGTCTATGAAGATGTGTCTAGTAGATTCTTGCAAAATGGTACGGAGACGTCTGCACTTTTCTTCGGGAGGCTATAGGGCATTTAAGAAATATTTCCCTTCTTTTATTTCTCATATTGTGCATTAGAAGTGTTCTCTAAGTATCTTATACAGATTCTCACGTTAATCCATTTGTGCCAACTTTGCCTTATTCTTGAGGCAGCTAAAATAGCCAAGCTTAAATCCTTACAGATAGATCTTTCTTAGGCAGTCCCTAAACATAGTTATGGGATTGCACACAAGCTGGAAAGTATCCTATCAGTGCCTTTATGTTCCAAATTATGAAATGTTTCATTCATGTTCAGGAAAATTGTGCATTCAGCCGAAGTCAGATTTTCTTTTAGATCCCTTCTTAGAATCTTATAATAGCATATGACCTAGAGTTAGAAGCATGAACCCAGAAGTTTAGCAGTAGAGTAGTGGGGATAGTGTTATCTGAATTTGGTGGATTATATATCCATAGGGATAGTTGTATGAAGGGTGAATCAGTAGGCTTGAAATAGTGTATACAAGAATTAAAGTTTATTGATTCGAAATTATATGTTGTTGATGTTGGGTATGTTGGTGTAATGGCAATTCTCATGGTTTAGACATGATATTAGTGGGCTATGAAGGATGTTAGTATGGTTCATTGAAGGTTTGGGGATATCCATGTTAAGTGTTAAAATCAAAGTTTTAATCTTTGAAGATTGAGCTAATAGAAAGAAGAGTTAAAGCTCTAGATGGTGTGAACTCTGGGTATGGTGATACTCATGACGATTCTAAGTTAATAAGTGTTTAAGATATTGTATAATGACTATTGAGGTGATAGAAAAATAAAAGTTTTATCTCAGAAGGAAGTATTAGTAGGGGGTTTACACTTTCAGGTGTTGTCTGTCAGGTTGAGTTTATCATGTATATGTATTGATATATCTCAGGCTCTAGAGTAAAATGGTTGTAGTTTAGTTTAGAGTTTATTAAAGGGGTCCACAGACTTAGAATGATGGCTTAAAGCTAAGGGGTAGATAATAGGACAAATGTAATGACCCGAGGCTACCCCTAGTCGTCGCACGGTGCTTAGGACCACAAATTATCCCAAGCTAACCCTTGTACTGGCATAACTCATGATCAACTGAATAAAATACATAAGTCTGAAAGAAAAATATAGAAGATAAATTTTTTCTGAATATGATCAATACAAAACCATATTGAAATGATTACAACTCTTGATTAGATAAAACAAAACTGGAATCAAAACATTAACTCTATTGACTATCTATGAAGCCTCAACTAGTATTGACTATAGGTAGTAGGGACATGACCCCCAGCTATTCTAAATCAATACGACTGAATAAAGAAAAAAATGCTACTAAAACTATGACTGACTCTAACCCTTGAATCAAAAGGACTCATCACCTGCTGACTGGAAGCTGCAACTGTCTGATTATGATGTTCATGCTATAACTTGTCCCTACATTATTAAACAATGTAGTACATAGACGTATATATGGATTAGAACTTTTGGAATATACTGAGCATGTGGGGGTGAATGCATAAGTAAAAACAGTAACTAAATGTCCATATAGCTTGTAAAGAATTCATACTAAGTGTAGATGACTCACATTGGCTTGAATAATGTAAAAGATGCAAAATATAAATATACTATAATAAAGCACAAATACAGTCTTTGTGAGACATCACACTTAGTTCTAAAATTTGTACTTTTTCTCTTTCAACTGAAAGTTTCTTCTAACCGACAAAAACCATGTTAGCCGTCATAGAGTCCAATGACTTACCAATATTGGGGAGAGTTATTCTACCCTTGCCATCAGAATAGATCCTTATCTTAAGTGATCACTGAATTAGCTCACTATTGGCAATTAAACCTACGGTGGCACATAGTTCTGGGACATGAGACCTTTGGAATCATACCCAACTCGGTTCTAAATATGTAACGCCCCGAAATCGAGTCCCGAGACGTCACACGGTGCTTAGGGTCACAAGTGACCCCAAGCTAACCCTTCTACTGGCATAACTCATAAGCAACTGAATAAAAATACAAATCAACATAAATTAACTCTTTTCTGAATCTGATCGATACAAAAAATGGAATTTTACAGGATTACAATTCTGCCTTTACAACCAAAATTGAAACAAAATACATCAATATCTATAACTTTCTATGAAGCCTCTACTAGTACTGACTGTAGGTAGCCGAGTCATGACTCCTGACTACCCCAACTCAATACGACTGAATAAAGAAAATACAACACTATAACTCTGCATAACTAACCCAAGACCTTGAATCAAAAGGACTCATCACCTGCTGACTGGATACCACGAACTGACTGGATCCGAAGGTACAACTATACCTTGTACCTACATTCCGAGAAAATGCAGCCCACATCCGAATATGTGGGTCAGTACCATGAAAAGGAACCGAGAATATGGGGGTGTATGCAGTTGTATAAACATCATTATCATAAATATTTATAAGAAATATGCAGGATGTATGAAAGACTCACGTAGCCCGAAGAAAATCATCATAATCATGAGAGGATGAAATAAGTATAATAACATATGTGAGTCATCATATAATTTGTCAATCACTTTCAGTTCATCAAGAATATCAATTCTCATGATGTAAATATCATTTAAATCTTTCGAAAGAATAACTTTCACAATTCCACTTTCAAATCACTTCACCATTCACCATAGAAACAAGGAAACACACACACACTGGGAGATCCTATAACCGACATAAACCATGTGAGCTACATGGAGTCCAACGTACAACCCACGTTGGGGAGAGCCGTCCTATCCTTGATATCGGAGTAGGACTATCGATATCAAATCCACACAAACTAGTGATGACTATTTAAATCAGCCTCAGGCTCACTCCTACGGGGGCACGCAGTTCTAGGGAAGTAAGGTCACTTTATACCTCCCACTCGGTGCTAAATATTACTCTCGGACTTAGCTCAAAAATTTAAATCAGCCTCAGGCTCACATTAAAGAGAATCCACAATAAACACTTCAACAATTTTCATCGGGAGCCAATTTCCTACCCCTTTATCATAATCAATAAAAATGTGGATTTATTTCACAGTCGAGTTCAAAATAACTCATTCACAACCAAAAGGCCAACTCATTCAAAATATCTCAAATATTCAACATCAACGTGCTTATAACACACACTTTCTCAAAAAAACACAATTTCTAATGGGGATTCACGAACCAAATATAATATCATGATAAATATCGTTCAAGATTCATTCTTTATATCACCACACATGTAAATTCGTCTTTCAAAATTATAAACATCAAGATTTCATAATAATCATCATAAGATATGGGTTTATGCTTCAAATTCATAAAAATCAAATAAAAATCATGCCTTTGTAAAGAAAATTACTTTTGGGCACAAGAACGAAAGAGAGTTCTTGTTGAAAAACCCTACATACCTTGAAAGATAAACTTTAGATCGATACTCATTTTTGAGATGTTAATCGTGCCTTTGAATGATGGTTCTTGGAGTTCTTGAACACTAGGAACTTGGAATCTTGAATAAATTTGCAGAATTAATGGTAAACTTTGGAGGTTCTTGAAGTTCTTGAACTAGGAACTTGGAATCTTGAATAAATTTGCAGAATTAATGGTGAACTTTGGAGGTTCTTGAAGTTGGATGTAGGAGCTTAGGGTTTTCTTTTTGAGGGAATTTGATGAAATATAACATATAATGCTTCTAATAGGCTTTAATATAGGGTTTGGATAGATTTTGGGTGAGGGCCAATGACCAAAACGCCCCTAAAAATCAAATAATTCTCGCATCTGTCCATTGGTGGACTGTTTTTATAGTCTGAAGTAGATCAACCGTAACGTTTTACTCCGATATACAAATTGGATGAAACCAATTTCATTAGAAAGAGGACTCTCATATCTTTCCGTTTATATATAGTATCTCACCCATATCATTGTGTACGAGGTGTTATGATCGTTTGAAGTTGACCCAAAAATTCACTTTTGATAGGCTGAAGTAGATCGACCATAACTTTTTGCTCCAATAGACAAATTGGATGAAACCAATTTCATCGGAAAGATGACTCGCAGAGATTTCCGTTGATATATAGTAGATCACCCATATCATTATGTACAAGGAGTTATGATCATTTAAATTTGGAGAAAAAATACGCCAGGCCTCAGTACTTTTTTTCCTGCATGTTTTACCGTTCACTACTATTCACGATTCGATCGGAATGTTCATAACTCATCGCTCGGGTGTCCGTTTTGGATGATCCAAATATAGTTGGAAAGCTTATTATATACTCTACAAAATGGTGGGTCATAATCTAAGACATTCCGCACGAAAAATTTATAATTCATTCTAGAAGATAGAACCCAACATGTTTACGCACAAAATTTCAATGAAAAATTTCTCGGGGTATTACATCATCTCCCCCTTGGAAACATTCGTCCTCGAATGTCGATGAATAAGTATAGAATGCCATGGAAATGAGGCCAAATGTCTGGGATAATGAAATCAATCCACTTACTTCACTCCAAACTTTTGAATACTTCATAGAACATGCGATTCATAATGAGAATGGTCACATAGTTGGATCTTAAACAAAGGAGACTGATTTTAAGGAATCGATATCTTTGGTTTATTTAGAGACTAAGAATCAAAGGTCTCGAAGGGGATCTCATCAAAAGAAGGACCACTTGCGCCCAAATGAAACGTCCCTCAACACTCCCTCCAAAAGATTCAAATGACATTGTTCGGGGAGAAAATGAACCATAATTTGATGCAATCCTATCGTATGGGAACAAGGACCCATATGGCAAAAATTAAGATAGGAATTTCTAGGTCTTGGGAAACATAACTCCTTGTTTCCAAACTTAGAAACACTTTCCAACTACTCCCTCGACTATGTTCAAGCCTAACTCCAAGTACTCATGAGATACGCCACATAACACTATAATATTAATCTATATCATGAACCTCAATACACACTGAGCCTCACAACTCCTCACTTCAAACATAACTCTTATTGCTACTCCAACAACCACATACAATCTTATACTAGGGATCCGCTAACTTGCAGTGCATTCTTTTAGATATACATCCATAACATTCAAGCCTATACTCATAACCACATACGCACTTCGCACATGCACCTCTAAACGAACACTCATAAAGTATCTTCCTCGCTTTCTCTAAGATTCCATCAACTACATCATCCATCGTCTAACTAGTATTTATCCATCTAACAATCCTATGGCACGACTCACTACACCACATACACTAATCCTCGAAATTAAAGCAGTCCCATAATATCTTGGGTGAACTTTCTCATCATAATATAATATTAAACTTAATTACAAGTCAACTACACTTAAACTCTTGTGTACACTGTTTAAGCCTATTAGGTCACTTCCAGCAACTAATACCATTAATACGGAAACCGTCACATTCGGCTTCATGATCACCAATCGTTCAAACTTAACGTCTCACATTTCACATAATTTACAACTCTATCTCACGCATAACTCCTACATGAAGATTATAAAACAACACATCCATGAACACTAGCCCACTTAAACTTCATAACAATAATAATTGGTCCTAATCATATAGCCTATCTTATTCACAATCCATTAACACATCCTTCTTTCACCCGTCACTACTATCTATCCTTCATACATAACTTAACATAGTTCATAGCTCTCTACGTCTTAACTTAACTTCCTCTTGCAATCTGGAGAGCGCCTAGATTAACAACACTTACCCACCGAGTACTTCCATCACTAACCTATACTCTCTGTCATACAAATACCGTCAACACCCATTTTATACATCGAACAAACTATATCACTTCCTATTAACCCAATTGTATGCAAAAAGGGATTTCGCTATACTTATGCTCAACAAATCACGCTTACCATCCTTCTTACTACTACACCTCCACTTCCCACATTTTCAGCCAGCACAAGGAACAAGATGAACTACAAGTTTCTAGTGGATCGAAATAGTCCGCACACGGCTCCACTAGGCTTTGAATATGAGTTTTGAAAAAAAATATTGAGATGAATAACAAAGCAGCTGTGTTAGTGAATCGAAAGAGCCCCATACGGCTTCACTAGACTTTGATTATTCACAAACATAATGATAATAAGATTACATAATACAAGAGATAGAAACATGACACACAACATTCAACGATCTAAGAATACACCTTACTCTGTCTTAATTAAATAACTCATAAGAATGAGGGCATAACTTTCAACTTAAGGTACTTAACACACTAGAGAGATCCTCTCAAGCCCTTTGTGTAACTTTTGAAATTTCTTCTAGAAAATATAGAAGCATTACCTGGGGAAGAACATGAGCTTGTGAATCATGTTATCTCAAAAATAATACATAGAGGGAGAAGTATAGATTAACATTGTAGATTCTGAGGAGGAATCTGAAAGCAAACCTAACCTAGTCTTAGTTCACGACTTTTATGAACATGAATAAAGTACTTCAATCTTTGGAACTCAAAAACACTGACAGAATACTTTCTAGCTCTCTTAAAATCCCATAACTATCTACGAAGAATTAAGATTAAATGTTTCTAATACCTTGAAAATGAGGCAGAGTTGGCCAGAATAGAGTAAGATGAGAATATATATAAGCTTCTTGGAGAACCTTTTTATAGCACGATATTAGACTTGAAAGAAGGGAAACATTTCCTAAATGCCCTGTAGCCTCTCAAAGAAAAGTACAGATGTCTCCGTACCGTTCCGGAAGAATCTACTAGACACGACTTCATAGACACACTAGGACACTTGAACACCTGGCTGTGATACCAAGTTTGTAACGCCCCGAAATCGGGTCCCGAGACGTCACACGGTGCTTAGGGTCACAAGTGACCCCAAACTAGCCCTTCTACTGGCATAACTCATAAGCAACTGAATAAAAATACAAATCCATATAAATCAGCAGAAATTAACTCTTTTCTGAATCTGATCAATAGAAAAATGGAAATTTATAGGATTACAATTCTTCCTTTACAACCAAAATTGAAACAAAATACATCAATATCTATAACTGTCTATGAAGCCTCTACTAGTACTGACTGTTGGTAGCCGGGTCATGACTCCCGACTACCCTAACTCAATACGACTGAATAAAGAAAATACAACACTATAACTCTGCATAACTAACCCAAGACCTTGAATCAAAAGGACTCATCACCTGCTGATTGGATACCACGAACTGACTGGATCCAAAGGTACAACTATACCTTGTCCCTACATTCCGAGAAAATGCAGCCCACATCCAAAAATGTGGGTCAGTACCATGGAAAGGAACCGAGTATATGGGGGTGTATGCAGTTGTATAAACATCATCATCATAAATATTTATAAGAAATATGCAGAATGTATGAAAGACTCACATAGCCCGAAGAAAATCATCATAATCATGAGAGGATGAAATAAGTATAATAACACATGTGAGTCATCATATAATTTGTCAATCACTTTCAGTTCATCAAGAATATCAATTCTCATAATGTAAATATCATTTAAATCTTTCGAAAGAATAACTTTCACAATTCCACTTTCAAATCACTTCACCATTCACCATAGAAACAAGGAAACACACACACACTGGGAGATCCTATAACCGACATAAACCATGTGAGCTACATGGAGTCCAATGTACAACCCACGTTGGGGAGAGCCGTCCTATCCTTGATATCGGAGTAGGACTATCGATATCAAATCCACACAAACTAGTGATCACTACATAAATCAGCCTCAGGCTCACTCCTACGGGGGAACGTAGTTTTAGGGAAGTAAGGTCACTTTATACCTCCCACTCGGTGCTAAAGATTACTCCCAGACTTAGCTCAGAAATTTAAATCAGCCTAAGGCTCACATTAAAGAGAATCCACAATAAACACTTCAACAATTTTCATCGGGATCCAATTTGCTACCCCTTTATCATAATCAATAAAAACGTGAATTTCTTTCACAGTCGAGTTCAAAATAACTCATTCACGACCAAAAGGTCAACTTATTCAAAATATCTCAAATATTCAATATCAACGTGCTTATAACACATTTTCTAAAAAAAACACAATTTCTAATGGGGATTCACGACCCAAATATCAAAATCATGATAAATATCGTTCAAGATTCATGCTTTATATCACCAAACATGTAAATTCTTCTTTCAAAATTATAAACATCAAGATTTCATAATAATCATCATAAGATATGGGTTCATGCTTCAAATTCATAAAAATCAAATAAAAATCATGCCTTTGTAAAGAAAATTACTTTTGGGCACAAGAACGAAAGAGAGTTCTTGTTGAAAAATCCCACATACCTTGAATGATGAACTTTAGATCGATACTCATTTTTGAGATGTTAATCGTTCCTTTGAATGATGGTTCTTGGAGTTCTTGAACCAGGAACTTGGATTCTTGAATAAATTTGCAGAATTAATGTTGAACTTTGGAGGTTCTTGAAGTTCTTGCTCTAGGAACTTGGAATCTTGAATAAATTTGCAGAATTAATGGTGAACTTTGGAGGTTCTTAAAGTTGGATGTAGGAGCTTAGGGTTTTCTTTTTGAGGTATTTTGATGAAATATAACATATAATGCTTCTAATAGGCTTTGGACGGATTTTGGGTGAGGGAGAATGACCAAAACGCCTCTAAAAATCAAATAATTCTCGCATCTGTCCTTTGGTGGACTGTTTTGTTAGTCTGAAGTAGATCTACCATAACATTTTACTCCAATATCCAAATTGGATGAAACCAATTTCATTAGAAAGAGGACTCTCATATCTTTCCATTGATATATAGTATCTCACCCACATCATTGTGTACAAGGAGTTATGATCATTTAAAGTTGACCTAAAAATTCACTTTTGTTAGGCTGAAGTAGATCGACCATAACTTTTTGCTCCGATAGACAAATTGGATGAAACCAATTTCATCGGAAAGAGGACTCACAGAGATTTCTGTTGATATCTAGTAGATCACCTAGATCATTATGTAAAAAGAGTTATGATCATTTAAAGTTGGAGCAAAAATACGTTAGGCCACAGTACTTTTTTTTCCTGCACGTTTTACTGTTCACTACTATTCACGGTTCGATTGGAATGTTCATAACTCGTGGCTCGGGTGTCCGTTTTGGATGATCCACATATCATTGGAAAGATTATTCGATACTCTATGTAATGGTGGGTCATAATCAAATACATTCCGCACGGAAAATTTATAATTCATTCTAGAAGATAGAATCCAACACGTTTACACACAAAATTTCAACGAAAAATTTCCCGGGGTATTACAAAATACTACTCCTAGACTTATCGCTTAGACTTTTGGAAATCCACCTTAAAATTGTACTAGGGTTTGTAAGTAAAACTAGTTATGCTTCTCCTTGCTTTAAATCATAAACTATATGAATAATGTGGAGTCCTCATCTTAGTTTAGGATTGAAGAACAATTATTTCTTAAATCTTGGTAAACAACTTATAAACGAGGCTTAAGATCATGGTCTTCTTTAAATCTAAAAACTCATTCTTGGATTTAAAGCATATGTACTTAATTTTTTTTAAAATTTGCATGATAAAACTTGATTCTCAACAATTATCTTGAAATCATTTAACAATCTCAATTCACGAAAAGGAAGTGCAATACCTGACATAAATCTTCAAATCAAAGCATTAATACATGAGATAAACATGCACTTCAATACTTAAATCACTTGTAAACTCATAAATTCAAAACAAAATAGTTTGGGTATGAATCCTAATTCACAAATCATGAAATCTTAAGTTAAAAGCAAGTTATGGGCACAAGGATGAAAAAGTATCCTTGTTCATAACCCCACATACATTATTATGGTTGATTTGATGTAAAATCTTGACTATGAACCCTTGGGAATGTTCTTGAAGGCTTTTCTTAAAGTTCTTGGATTAGGAACCTTAAATTCTTGATTTTTCTTGAAGAGGAGGTGATGGAATGGATGATCTTAAGGAGGAATGATTTGGGTTTATTCTTCATAGTAAAATAGGAGAATGAGGAAAAATAATGCCCTAATAGATGCTTAACATCGTGTTTTTATGACCTGGGTTGAGGTGGGAAAAAACTCAATTGACCCTCACTCATTTAAACCAAAAATTCATAACCCAAATTGCGGTTTGAAGGCTCACCGCGACGTGGCATAATCGCGTTGTCTTACAGGTTCTGACAAAAATAATCATAACTTTTTGCTCGAGTATCGGATTAAGGCAAAATTAGTATCGTTGAAAAGCTGACTCAATTATATACATTTTGGTGGGTCTTAAGCTGAAAAAATTCTGCATACATCAAAAGTTATACAATTTCAAAGTTGACCCTTGTAGAATCGAACACCAAACTTTTGACGAATCTAAGGTTCTTAGCTCAACTTGGCTCTAAGTGATTTCTATGAACAATCTTCACCTAATAAGAACTTCACACACAAGGATAAATATCATTACACATGAATTCAAAAGTAAATCATGGGATTATAATTTACACACGTAAGAGCGACGCTTCAAAGTCTAGGCCAAAAATACGGGGTATTACAAAAAGTAACCAAGTCAGGCTCTCATATTCTAGTAGTGATGCCAATATGTTGTAGAACATCAGAAGATTAGGAATATGTCCGACCCATTCTTATCAAAGTGCAAAGATTTCTACTTCAGTCATCACGATATCTACTTATGCTTTACATGTCATCTCTATGATCATAGTTTATGTCATACACATAATAAGGAATCATGTACTCTCTTAGTTCCTAGTATGAGGAGTTCCACTTCACACAACAGTACGAATAATATTTCATGAATGTATGAACTCTAAACTCAGGTCATGTAGCTCATGACTCATGCACTCATGCTTTATAGTAATTTCAGTTCCAGGTACTCATGCTACACTCTTAATGATCAATGAAGTTTAGATTATGTCATGTATATCCTCAGTTTTGATCTCTATAATGAATCTATGTCATGGATACTCTATTCCCAGGCCTCAGTTAAGTGTCCAAGTTATGCATAGTATTCTTTCATACTTCTGGTCCTAATGTTCTAACATTTTAGTGACCTCTTCTTAGGGAAAGATAATGATGATGAAAAATTATTTAAATGGAAGAGAGTAAGTGTTTCTTATTTTCATGGTAAAGACTAGTGTTAGGATGTTATGTGTAGTACCTTGTAATTTTGAGTTAGGCTTAAACATGGTGGGAGTATGTAGCTTAATTTAGACCTTATTTAGAGTAGTTATGTGTACCCATGAAAGTATTTAAATTTAAGGAGCGAGGATAAGTTTGAATTATGCAGTTGCATTACCTAAGGCCTAGTAATTCTATTCCATCTTATGCTTTATAGGCCTATGTTCCATGTTATAGAGTATAGCCATATTAAGATTCCTTACTCAAATATCATATTCAGATTATGCTCAAGAAATTCTTTGCTCCCTACTATTATTAGAACTTCTTAGAAAGAGTGTTGAAGAAATACTTCAGTTGAGTATAAGCTTTCAGCATAATTCAGTCCTTATAGCCAGTAATTCAGTATAGGAGTTAGATAGACAAATTCCTATGGTTTTTTCATCATTTGATCTAGTCTTACTATATGAAGTTTCATGAGTATAGTCATTCCAAGAGGTAATTTTTTCGTATCCATGAAAATTGTGAATTCAGTTTAGTTCATACATCATGTTTCAGATTTAGATATTCAATCATAATTTAGCTTGTAAGTACCTCGTGCATCATCTCAGTCTTACCTTAGTATTTCATCCACATCAGTATTATTTGGGGATGAAAAATCTCAAGGAGGAGATATTATAATACCCTGAGTTTTCATGTCCTAAACCTCTCAACTTTTCTTCATGAAACTAGGTCCACCCTGAGGTAATGGTTACTCATAAGTTGACTCTCTCGTTTCTATCTCAGTCTTATATCCATTCTTATCTCATTGCATATATTCATAAAATTAGTTCAGTTCATGTATAATGCTCAGACTCAGTTATGAACTCATATTCTAAGTCATGCATGTTTAGTATATGATCTAAGTTTCCTTAGTACAGTACTCTCAGTCTAACCAATCTCATTCGAGGACGAATGATCCCAAGGGGTAGATATTATAATACCCCGTATTAATATTAGTTTGATTCAGCTCTTAGTTTCATGATTAAGGGTCTTAAGTCTTGAAAGTTTCACTAAGTTTTTGGGGCTTATAAATTTTCAAAACCTCTAAACTTTGAGAATTTTTATTTTGGTTTTCACGACCTCAAAATGTTAGTTATTGAGTTAATTCATGTTCAGGGATGTAATAAGTGTGACTTGTGGGATTACGGATTTTTAGGACAAGTTTTGGGGAATGATTGGATCACAAGGCCAGTGGGTCACCGCGATAGACCCACAATACAACATTAGTCCCGATCGTATGCTGACCGTATTGCGGTGAAGGTATTGTGCCTAGTTCTTTATTTATAATTGAATACATGTTTCATGATATTTATCCTAGTTTAAGAAGTGCTTATAAGATTAAAAATATTCACAGGAATCACTTAGAACAAAGTTGAGCTATGAGCCTTTGATTCAGTCAAATTTTGATATTCGATTCTACAAGGGTCAACTTTGAATGTGTATAAAATTTTATATATATGTGGAATTTTTCAAATCAAGACCCATCAAATTGAATATAATCGAATTATCTTTCCAACGATACCAATTTCACCTTAATTCAATACCTAAGCGAAGAGTTATAATCATTTTCGTCAGAACTGGTAAGCTACTGCGATAAGACCGCGTTATGGTGAAAAAGTTGCATCCCATTTTATTTTATTTAACTAACTGAGGGCAATTGGGTTTTTTCTCCCTCAACCTAATCGTTCATAACACAACTAGGGCATTAGTTAGGGCATAATCTTGCCTTTCTTCTCCAATTTTTGTCTCAAGAAAGCCGTTCCCTTGCCCCAAGAATAAGAATTCAATCCTTTTTCCCCAAGAAATCAAGAATTCAAGTTCCCCCAAGCTCAAGAACCTTCAATAAATCATTAGGAATTTTGGTTTTCTCTCAAGTTAAATGCTTAAGCTATGTAGGATATTCATTCATGGGTCTCTTTCACTCATAGAGCCCAAAAAACTTTTTCTTTCAATTAAAGAGTGAATTTTCTATCATAATGATATTTTATATGTTCAAGAAAGATTGAATTTCATGTTTTCATGTTCATTTTAATTCAATTCGGGCCATGTATGATCCCATGCAAGATTTTGAATTCCTCATGCTATGAATTTAAGTTTCCCATTCTTCATTCAAGTGAATTCTATGATAGATCCTAAACTCATGATTTTTAGAAACATTCCCATGTTTTCCCCATGTTTGATGAAAGACCCATGTCTTGAGTTGAACCATGATTCAATACTACAATTTGAGTTTAAATGTCATATTTTAATGATCATTCAGTGCTGGTGGGTTATGAATACCCGATACCTATGTGTTTTACATGATTTCTATTTTTCAAGTTGTAAGTCAGTTGGATCATTATTTTAATATCATATTCAGAACATCATGATCATGTTGAGCATTATCAGCTTATATGTTTATAATTACCTCAGAATTTTTATGCACTGTTATTTTCAGAATATCATGACCTGAGCTTAT
Source organism: Capsicum pubescens (assembly GCA_030864215.1). Lineage (NCBI taxonomy): Eukaryota > Viridiplantae > Streptophyta > Magnoliopsida > Solanales > Solanaceae > Capsicum > Capsicum pubescens. Next base: position 243,352,554 of record CM061538.1, read on the forward strand.
CAGTTATCAGTGCATGCACCATTTAGTACTTTAGTGTCTTTCAGTTGGGAGTAGGATTTAGTACCGAGCAAACCTAGGGATGGGGGCTCACCCTCCAGTTAGGACTGAGTTCTTAGCAGCAGTCCTTAAGTTCCAAAACTACATAGCCAACATAGGATTATGAAATATCACCCTCCAGTTTAGGATTGACACTCTCTTAGGGGTCTCCCACTAGTTAGGACTAACTCCCTAGTCCTTTAGGACATCAGTTTAGTGATCATGCCAACTCAGGTTCTATTTTGATCACAAGAATAAGAAAACCCTCCTCCATGAGGGGTCAGGCGTTGGACTCCATGATAGCTCACATGGTTTATGTCGGTTACATGATAGCTCCCACAGTCTCATTATAATATTTTGTGTATTATCAGTTAAGGTTTGCTTGACCATGTTAACAAATTCTCAGTTATTTAGTTATCAAATTTTAGTCTTTAAGTTTTACAGATTATTTCATAAATATGTATATGCTTGGTCTTGCATTCTTAGATATTACAATTTTTTATGCATTCATGCTCAGTTATCTCATGTTTGTCAGTTAGTCCTTATCTCATAAGCACAGTACCCCACAGTTTTAGTCTAGTTATTCAGACTAAGTACTATTCTATTTTATATGATCAACATTCATATATCTGCTACTCAATATACAAATGTTAGATATCCCTTTTCTTAGTTTTCAGTTGTTCAGCCATACAGACATTAGTCATTCAGTTAATCAGATCTACTTAATACATATTATGTTGGTTTTGTAAGTTTATTCATTCAGGCTCAATATGTTTGCATACATAGATCCATGAGTTAAGTCAGTTCCCACCACTTAGTTTCATACCTCATATTCATACGTCATCCTTAGTACAACTTCTATATCATATTTAGCCTCACAAGAGAATGGCTTACAACATTTATGTTTCTACCATCTCCTAGCATACAGAATTGTTTTCAGCTCAAGATTTATAAATTCTCTATGATTTATTCATCCTCACATGAGAATGGCTTAAAAAAATTTTGTTTCTACCGTCTCCTAGCATACATAATTATTTTCAGCTCATGATTTATAAATTCTCTATGATTTAAAATTTTCATGCATAGACATGTTTCAAATGTATATTTCAACAAATAACAAAGATCCTCAGTTTTACAATATGTTTGATATATTTCCATAATTTAGTGCATGTTTCCATATACTCAGTACATTGTAATGTACTGACCATATTTATGTGTTTGTGGCTACATCCTTCATAAAGTTGGTACCATATGGAGCTCTTACACCACGGTCAGACAGTTTGCAGCTTTCAGCCAGCAGGTGAAAAGTTTTCCTATTTCGAGAACTCCAGATAGTTATAGATCATCTACTATATTTTTTATTTTCCATATGTATTGATTTGTGGTAGTTGGAGGCATGTCCCAGATATCTATAGTCAGTATAGTAGAGGCTTCATAGATGTCAGTCAGAGTCAGTCATGTAATTTGAATTTCTTTCTTTAGTTTTATCATGATGTAAACTGTATCAGCATTAACTTTATTCAGTCATGATTCAGTTCGTAAGTACCCCATGCATCATCTTAGTATTTCTTTAGTATTTTATCCAAGTCAGTATTATTTAGGGGATGAATGATCCCAAGGAAGAGATATTTTCATACCCCGAGTTTTCATGTCCTAAACCTCTCAACTTTTCTTCACGAAACTAGATCCACCCTGAGGTAATGGTTACTCATAAGTTGACTCTCTTATTTCTATCTCATCCTTATAACCATTCTCATGTCATTGCATGTATTCATGAAATCAGTTCAGTTTATGTATCATGCTCAGACTCAGTTATGCACTCATTTTCTAAGTCATGCATGTTTAGTATAGATCTCAGTTACCTTAGTAAAACACTATCAGTCTAATCAATCTCTTTTGAGGATGAATGTTCCCAAGGGGTAGATATTGTAATACCCCGTACTAATGTTAGCTTGATTCAACTCTTAGTTGCATTCTTAAGGGGTTTAAGGGTTGAAATTTTCACTAAGTGTTGGGGGCTTAGCCATTTTAAAGACCTCTAATCTTCAAGGATTTTATTTTGCTCTTTCCAATATCGAGATGTTAGTTTTTGAGTTAATTCATATTCAGGGATATAAGAAGTGTGTCTCGTGGGAGTTTCAAATTTTTTGAACAAGGTTTGGGACATGTTTGGATCACAAAACCAGTAGGTCACCATGATAGGCCCGTGATGCGGCATTAGTCCCGATCGCTTGCTGACCGCGTCATGGTAAAGGTGTTGTGTCTAGTTCTTTATTTATAATTGAATACATGTGTCATGATTTTATACTATTGTGTGGAGTGTTTATCAGGTGAAAAATATTCATATGAATCACTTAGAACAAAGTTAAGCTAAGAGCCATTCATTCGGCCAAATTTTGGTATTCAATTCTAGAAGGGTCAATTTTGAACATATATAACTTTTTGTATATATGAAATTTTTCATCTCAAGACCCACCAAATTGTAGATAATCAAATTATCTTTCCAACAATACCAATTTTGCCTTAATTCGATATTCAAGCAAAAAGTTATGCTAATTTTTGTCAGAACCAGTAAGATACCATGATAAGACCGCGTCGCAGTGACATAGTTGCGTCCAATTTTTTTATTTAAATGATTGAGGGGAAATTGGGTCTTTTTCCCGTCAACCTAATCATTTATAACACGACTTGGGCATCAATTAGGGCATAATTTTGCCCTTCTTCTCCAATTTACCTCTCAAGAAAACCGTTCCCTTCCTCCAAGAACAAGAATTCAATAATTTTTCTCAATAAATCAAGAATTCAAATTCCACCAAGTTCAAGAAACTTCAAAAAAGCATCAAGAATTGTATTTTCCTCTCAAGTTAAAGTCTTAAGGTATGTGGGGTATTCATTCATCGGTCCCTTCAACCCATGGAGCCCAAAAACTCTTTTCTTTTAATTAAAGAGTGAATTTTCTATCATTATGATATTTTATATGTTCAAGAAAGATTAAATTTCATATTTTCGTGGTGATTTTAATTCAATTCAGCCCATGTATGATCCCATATAAGATTTCAAATTCCTCATGCTATGAATTTAAGTTTTCCATGCTTTATTCAAATGAATTCCATGATAGATCATAAACTCATGATTTTTAGTAACTTTACCATGTTTTAAATTCATGGTTTCCCCATGTTTGATGAAATGCCCATGTCTTGAGTTGAACCATGATTCAATACTATAGTTTGAGTTTAAATGTCATGTTTTAAAGATCATTCAGTGCTGGTGGGTTATGAACACATGATACCAATGTGTTTTATTTGATTTCTATTTTTCAAGTGATGATTTTAATATCATACTCAGAATACCATGATCATGTTAAGCATTGTCAGTTTATATGTTTATAATTACCTCAGAATCCTTATGCACTGTTATTTTCAAAATACCATAACTCGAGCTTATCAGTTATTAGTGTATGCACCAATTAGTATTTTAGTATATTTCAGTTAGGAGTAGGATTTAGCACCGAGGAAACCTAGGGATGGGGGATCACCCGCCAGTTAGGACTGGGTCCTCAGCAGCAGTCCCTATGTTCTAGAACTACATAGGCATCATAGGATTTTGAGATGTCACCCGCCAGTTTAGGACTGCCACTCTCTTAGGGGTCACCCGCCAGTTATGTAAGACCCCACAAAATTCCTAAGCTTAATTCAGTCCTTTAAGCTTGTCAAGGGGTCCCAGACAGAAAACTCTAGCTAAGTTCCCTGACTTAGTTTATTTTTAGACTTCGAAAGTTGGCAATCTCATTTTGCCACCTTAATGCCCTTTAATGGTCCGTATGCTTGTTAATTCATGATCAGAGCGGTCAATAGGTATTCCCAGACAAGTTTTGGATTTTTGGGACCTAGATTAGACCACGTATGGTGTCCCAAAATAGTGGACCAGTGCAATCTTGGTGCGCCGCGTCGCCCATTGCATTGGTTAAAATTGTTTTAGGGACTGCCAGTGAAACTACTGAGGCTTGGCGTGATCATCGCACGGCGCATCGGGTATCGCATCGATTCATCGACGCTCTGTGTTGCCAATTGTGTCGATGCCCAGTTTCAGTCATTAAATGTTCGTATTTTTAAGGGAAAAAGGGTCAATTTACCACCCCTATATAAGCCCAAAAACACTAGATTCAACCTTTATTTCACCAAAATATTGTTGTTTCTCTCAAATACTCTCAAGAACAAGACTAGGGTTTTCATATGAGCTTCAAATTCAAGAGATTCTACCGTTAATTTTCAAGAATCTTCCATCCAAGGTATGTCAAGTGTTCATTCATGGATTCCTTTCATCCATGAAGCCCAAGAATCCTATTTTAAATTATGAATTGTGATGTTTATATGGTGGATTGATTATGTTCATGTAGTTATTAATGTATGATTCCCAAGTTGGAATCTTTATGTATTGTTTATACAACTACGCTAGTATGGGGTTGAAATTCATGAAATTGAATTGAATTATGGAATCATGTTGTATTAATTTGATATCATGCTTAATCCTTAAGTTATGCATACTAGGTGTTTGATAAAATGCCTAAGAGAATAATATTTATACGTTATGACTCAATAGAACCTAAATGATGAATTCATGTTACCCTTATGTTCAAATATGACCTTCATACGATTGTTGTGCATTGTAGTTACTTGATGAAATGTTCATGATATTAGAAGTTATGAAAGTATGACATGTTTATACGCATTCCTATCTATGTACAAGATTATGAATGATAAATGCTTCATGAAATCCCTTAATAGTTGTATTATGAAATGTTGACAATAGTCATGTGTTCAAAAAGTGTCATGTCTTATCAGTTTCATGCTATCGAGTCCTGGGGGTACTTGTACCCGACAATTTATCTGTGTGCCTAGAGCCTGAGTTAGTTTTCATGATACTCTCAGTCAAGCCATGATCACGAAAATTCAGTCAGTTACAGAACTCAGGAAAACTCAGTAATCTCATGAACTCAGTCAGTTGATAGAAATTAGTAACATTTTGCCAGTCAACAAAATCCAGTGAACTCAGACTAGTTTCTTCCAGTATGGTCAAAATCAGTGTTTATTCAGATGGGAGTCGGATTCAGCACCGAGTGAGCCCAAGGATGATAACTTACCTGTTAGTAGAGGGAGTGATTCTTAGAAGTAGTCCTTATGATCCAGAACTACGTAGCCAGCGTAGATTGAGACATCAAACCTTCTAGATGAGGGTATATGAGGGGGCTTAACCTGTTAGATAAGGGTCTCACCGTTATCTTCATTGTACCTATTAGATAAGGGTCATTTATCGCTTGTCCTTACCAGTGGCTCGGTATTGACACCCTTCTAATTGGGGTTACAGATTGCACCCCGACTCAACTCTAGTAGCTTGTTAGGGTCATGTCGGTTAGATAACTACTTCCCATAGTATCAGTCTCAATCTCAGTAAAATAACTAAGATAGTTCTTCAGAATCAGGACTATCAGACACAGTCACTCAGTTAATACGAAACTTATGTTATCAGTATTCAGATTTAGTAGTATCATGGTTGTAGTTATAGTCACGTATTCATGCATGTATTCTCACGTTCATGTTACTCAGTCCATTATTATAGTTCATTCATATGATCCCTTGCATTCAGCTTACTGCACTTACGTACCAGTACATTCTCACGTACTGACACATACTTTTCTTTTGTGCTATGGTGTCTTATACCATAGGTTCAGAAGCACGAGCTTTAGAGCATCCTTAGTAGATCTGACATTCAACAGACAGACTAGCAGTGAGTCCTCATCATTTGAGGATGTTATTAATTGATTATTTCATTCTTTCAGTACTTAGTTATTTCAACAGTTGGAGTTAGTTAGGGGACATGTCTCATCAACTCCCTATTCAAATAGTTTTGAGTCTTTCAAACTATCATGTTCAGATAGTTATTTCAGTTATTTTTGTATTGATATACCGTATTTTTAGATGTTATGTTTTATCAGATATTTGAACCTTATAGACTTTTAGCCTTTTATTTCACATTCATACAGTATCTTATGCAGTAACTCAGGTAAAAATATTAGTCATGGGTTATCTTGTGGCCCTTTGGGGTAATAAGCATCGTGTGGCATTTCGGGTGTCAGATTTGGGGCGTTACAAACTTAGTATTAGAGCCTATGGTTCAATAGAGTCCTAGAAAGTCTGAAAGCCGCATCTAGTAGAGTCTTGTGCATGGGTATGTTGTGCGCCATATTTATGTACACGAGGCTATGGGATATGGGATGTTTTAGGAACAGTTTCCCTTCTTTCAGTATTCATGTCGTGCCAGTGAGTATGAGCTCAAATTTAACTCTCAGTCTAATATGTTTCTCCCTTTTTATTTACAGAACATGCATCCCAAAAGAAGAAACAAAAATCAGTCAGCCTCTCAACCCATTTAGGCAGATCTCCTGGACGAACGCGTTTCTCATGCAGAGTTCAAAGATGAATTCACCACTATTTCTAACTCACTTGCTTCTTAGAGGGCTATAGATGCAGGGCCTAGTGAGTGGAAGGATTTGCCATAACCTTCTTAGATAGATTCTTCCCCCTAGAGCTGAGAGAATTTAAGGTGTTAAAGTTTATCAACCTCAGGCAAGGCAACATGATGGTGAAAGAGTATTATCTTAAGTTTACTCAGCTAGCTAGATACGCTCCTCATGTAATGGAAGACATTAGGGCTAAGATGAGTATGTTTATTTCTAGGGTGAATGACAGTCTGGTAAATAAGTGCAGATCTGCAATGCTGATTAGTGAGATGGAAATAGCCAGGCTTATGATCCATGCTTAATAGATAGAACATTAGAATATTAAGATGGGAGAGAAGAAGAATATTTAAGAAAGGACAAGTAGTTTCAACTTTGCTCAGCCTAAGTCTGTAGGAGGGAATCGTTCTCAGTTCTATTCTAAGTTATCCGTTCCTGCTCCTTCCTCAGCCAGTGCTCTAGATCCTAAGTTCAGGGATAGTAACAGAGATAGGCTGCCAGGCTCTAAGTCTCAGGGCAGTGTTAGCAGTACCCGCACCCATCCTGTTTGTCAGACATGCGACAAGCACCATCAGGGTACTTGCAGAGCTGGTAGTGATGTTTGCTTCGGATATGGAAAGCCATGCCACAGAGTCAGAGATTGTCCCCAGCCAGGTCCTCAAGGTCAGCATAACCATTCCTCAGCTCAGTCCAATCGCCCAAATCAGCAGGGTGCCATCTTCAGTGCTACTAGTGGAAAACGCCCAAACAAACTTTATGCTCTTCAGTCCCAACAGGATCAAGAAAATTCTCCTTATGTGGTCACTGGTATGTTACAGATCTTTCATGTACATATTTATGCTTTTCTTGATCCAGGAGCTTACTTGTCTTTTGTTAGTCCTTATATAGCAGTTGATTTTGGAGACAGTCTCAAAATTTTAGCAGATCCCTTCTTAGTCTCTACCCTAGTGGGTAAAACCATCATATCTCGATGGGTATACATAAACTGTCCGGTTATGATATTTCAGAAAGTCATTTCAGCAGACTTAGTCAAATTAGAGATGACTAATTTTGATGTCATTCTCAGCATGGATTGTCATCATTCCTACTATGCCACAATTGACTACATAAATAGAGTTATCAAGTTTCAGTTTTCGGATGAACCTTTCCTAGAGTGGAAGGGTAGTACTTCAACTTTCAGAGGTCAACTTGTTTCCTACCTTCAGGCACTAAAAATTATATCTAAGGGATGCGTGTATAATCTTGTTTGAGTTAAGGACAATAGTTCTAAAACTCCCAGTCTTGAATCAGTCCCAGTAGTGAATGAATATTCAGAAGTCTTTCTCGAAGATCTTCCTGGAATTCCTCCCGAAAGGGAAATAGACTTCGGAATTGATCTTCTTTTAGATACTCAACCTATATCTATTTCGCCATACAGAATGGCACCAACAGAACTCAGAGAATTGAAAGAACAGTTGAAGGATCTTTTAGATAAGTGATTCATCAAACCCAATGTGTCCCCGTGGGGTGCACCAGTCTTATTCGTGCAAAAGAAAGACAGTTCTCTCAAAATGTGTATCGATTAGCGTTAACTCAATAAAGTCACTGTCATGAACAAGTATTCTCTTCCCAGAATCGATAACTTGTTTGACAAACTACAGGGTGCCAGTTATTTATCTAAGATAGACCTTAGATCAGGCTACCATCAGCTCAGAGTCAGAGAATGTGACATTTCAAAAATAGCCTTCCATGCTCGGTATGGTCACTTAAAATTCTTAGTCATGTCCTTTGGGCTTACAATGCCCAAGCAGCCTTCATGGACTTGATGAACTGTGTGTTCAAGTAGTACTTGGACATGTTCGTCATATTCTTCATAGATGATATTCTTGTCTATTCCCGCAGTGAGCAGGATCATGCAGAACATCTCAGAGTAGTATTGAAAACTCTCAAAAATCATCAATTGTTCGCCAAATTTAGTAAGTGTTAATTTTGGCTAAGGTTATTAGAATTCCTTAGTTATATCATTTTCGGTGATGGCATTAGAGTTGATCCTAAAAAGATCGAAGCTGTAAGAAACTAGTCTTGACCTATCTCTCCATCAGATATCAGGATTTTCTTGGGTTTGGCTGGCTATTACAGACATTTTATTGAGGGATTTTTTTCTATTACATCCCTTATGTCCAGATTAACTCAGAAGAAAGTCAAGTTTTAGTGGTCAGATCCTTGCAAGAAGAGTTTTCAGGAGTTGAAGACTTGACTCACCTAAGCTCCAGTTTTGGCTCTTCCAGATGGTTCAGATGGGTTTGTAGTGTACTGTGATGCATCCAGAGTAGGTTTGGTTTGTGTCCTCATACAACATGGTAATGTCATAGCCTACGTCTCTAGACATCTTAAGCCCCATGAAAAGAATTATCCGACTCATGATCTTGAGTTAGCAGCCGTAGTTTTTGCCTTAAAGATTTGGAGGAATTACTTGTACGGTGTTCATGTAGATGTGTTCACAGATCATAAAATCCATCAGTATGTATTATCTTAGAAATATCTGAATCTTTATCTGAGAAGGTGGTTAGACCTCTTGAAAGATTACAACATGAGTGTCCTTTATCATTCGGGCAAGGCTAATATAGTGGCTGACGCTCTCAGTAGACTGTCTACGGGTAGTGTTTCTCATGTTGAGGATAGTAAGAAAAATCTAGATCAGGAAATCCATCAGCTTTCAGACTAGGTGTCCGCCTAGTTTATTCAGAAGAGGGTAATATATGTTTTCAGAGTACTTCAGAATCATCTCTAGTTTCTGAGGTAAAAGAAAAGCAAAATAGTGATCTCAGTCTAGTTAAGTTGAAAGAGTCAGTCAAGGATCAGAAAGTAGAGGTTTTCTTTAAAGAGGTAGATGGTGTATTACATTGTCAGGGACATCTTTGTGTGCCAGGTGTAGATGACTTGAGGCAATGAATTCTTGCAGAAGTGCATGTTACTTTATTCATCTAGGGGCCACTAAGATGTACCGTGATTTGCGGGAGATCTATTGGTGGAGTAGGATGAAGAGAGATATTACAAAGTTTATGGATAAGTACTCTATATGTCAGTAGGTTAAGATAGAGCATCAGAAACCTAGTCGGTCCATGCAGGAGTTCAATATTCATACTTGGAAGTGAGAAGAAGTGAACATGGCTTTTGTGATGGGTTTGCCTCGTACTCGTCATCAGCATGATTTAGTATGGGTCATTATAGATAGGATGACCAAATCAGATCATTTCTTTCTAGTCCATACCTTCTATTCAGCCTAGGATTATACCAAAGTCTATATCAGGGAGTTGGTCAAATTGCACGGTGTTTCGTTGTCCATTATCTGAGATAGAGGTACCCAGTTTACCTCTTATTTCTGGGAAGCATTCCAAAAGGGTCTTGGTACCCGAGCTTATCTCAGTACAGTCTTTCATCCTCAGAAAGATGGTCAATCATAAAGGACCATTCAGACCATGGAAGATTTGCTAAGGGCGTGTGCAATTGATTTTAAGGGTAGTTGGGATGACCATTTGCCTTTGATTGAATTTGCATACAACAACAGCTATCATTCCACTATTCAGATGGCTCCATTTGAAGCTCTCTATGGTAGGATATGTAGGTCTCTAGTCGGTTAGTTTAAAGTTAGTGAGGCCTCAGTTATAGGGCCTGACTTAGTATTCAATGCCTTAGAAAAATTCTAGTTGATCAAAGAAAGACTTTGGGCTGCTCAGAGCCGACAGAAGTCTTATGCAGATGTGCGCAGATAGGATCTCAAGTTCTATATTGGTGACTATTCTTATCTAAAGACCTCTCCCATAAAGGGAGTGAAGAGATTCGGCAAGAAAGGAAAGATCAGTCCCCGATATGTCGGTCCCTTCAAAATTCTCAGTCGCTTCGGCAAAGTAGCTTATGATCTCAAATTGCCTTCAGATCTAGCCTTAGTCCATCCAGTGTTCCATGTCTTCTTGCTAAAGAAGTGGATAGGTGACCCAACAGTTATAGTCCCTATAGAGTACATAGACATTCAGAACAATCTCTCTTTCGAAGAGATCCCAGTCTAAATCCTTAACTAGCAGACTAAGGAACAAGGAAGTTCCTCTTGTCAAAGTTCTTTGGTGGAATCAGTTCATTGAGGGAGCTACTTGGGAAGAATAAGTAGACATGCGTACCCAGTATCCTCACCTCTTCTTTGCTAATTCAGACTCAGCCCAAGGTAATAGCTTTTCTTAAAGTTTATTCATGATTTATGTCCAAATTTCAGTTACAACTTGGCATTCATTTTCATGCTCAGATTCCCATTAAAAACTCAGTATTAAAATACCATTGCATATCCAGTCATATGTTCATGCATTATGTCAGTCAGATATTCATACATCAGATATGCATCTGCATTATCAGAAACTCAGCTTATCAGAAATCTTAGTCATGCATTCATGAATCAGTTACGCATGCATCAGATATGCATGTTCAGTATGATACATTTATTTTATCAGTCATGTAATAATGTTACAATTATTCATGTCCCATATGTACTTAAGTTATATCCCCCCTACCGTCAGTCAGTTTCATTCGAGGATGAATGTTCCTAAAGGGGAGATATTATAAGACCCCGCAAAATTTCTAAGCTTAATTCAGTCCTTTAAGTTTGTCAAGGGATCCAAGACTTAGAAAACTCTAGCTAAGTTCCCAAACTCAGCTTATTTTTGGCCTTTGAAAGTTAGAAATCTCATTTTTCCACCTTAATGGTCTGTATATTTGTTAATTCATGATCAGAGAGGTCAATAGGTATTCCCAAAAAAGTTTTGGATTTTTCGAACCTCGATTAGACCACATTTGGTTTCCCAAAATAGTGGACCAGCGCGATCTTGGTGCGTTGTGTCGTCCATTGTGTTGGTTAACATTATTTCAGGGAATACCAGTGAAACTACTGAGGCTTGGCGCGATCATGGTATGACACGTCGGATATCGCGTCGATGCCCCGATGCGCCGCATCGCCAATCGTGTCGATGCTCAGTTTGAGTCATTAAATGTCCACATTTTTAAGGGCAAAAGAGTCAATTTTCCACCCCTACATAAGACCAAAAACAGGAGATTCATCCCTTATTTCACCAAAATATTGTTGTTTCTCTCAAATACTCTCAAGAACAAGTCTAGGATTTTCATAGGAGCTTCAAATTCAAGAGATTCTTCCGTTAATTTTCAAGAATCTTCCATCCAAGGTATGTGAAGTGTTAATTCATGGATTTCTTTTGTTCATGAAGCCCAAGAATGTGAATTAAGTGTAGTCACTTTGAATGTGAATTAGTGACTTGAAAATGGTTTAGTGTTGTAAATTAAAATGTAAATTCATGATTTGAAAATGGATAAGTGTATTGGCTTGAATCATGAATTAGAGACTTGAAAAAGGTTAAGTGTAGTCAGTTGAAATATTAAAATAGTGACTTGAAAATAGTTAAGTGTAGTCATAAGAAATGTGAATTAGTGACATGAAAATGGTTAAGTATAGTGTTTTAATATTTAAATTAGTTACTTGAAAATTATTAAAAATAATGTTTTGAAATGTGAATGAGTTACTTCAAAATGGTTATGTGTAGTCACTTGAGAAGTGAATTAGAAATTTAAAAATGGTTAAGTGTAGTTACTTGAAAGGTGAACTTGTGTTTTGAAAATAGTTAAGTGTAGTCACTTGAAATGTGAATTAGTTACTTTAAAATGGTTTAGTGTTATCACTTAAAATGTGAATTCATGACTTGAAAATGGTTTAGTGTATTGGCTTGAATTATGAATAAGAGACTTGAAAATGGTTACGTGTAGTCACTTGAAATATCGAAATAGTGACTTGAAAATAGTTAAGTGCAGTCACTAGAAATGTGAATTAGCGACTTGAAAATGGCTAAGTATGGTGTTTTCAAATTTGAATTATTTACTTGAAAATGAAAAAAATAGTTTTTTGAAATGTGAATGAGTTACTTCAAAATGGTTGTGTAGTTACTTGAAAAGTGAATTAGAGACTTGAAAATGCTTAAGTGTAGTCACTTCAAAGGTGAACTTGTGTTTTGAAAAATAGTTAAGTGTAGTCACTTGAAATGTGAATTAGTGGTTTGAAAATGGTTTAGGGTTGTCACTTAAAATGTGAATTCATGACTTGAAAATGGTTAAGTGTATTGATTTGAATTATGAATTAGTAACGCGAAAATGGTTTTGTGTAGTCACTTGATATGTGAATTAGAGACTTGAAAATGGTTAAGTGTAGTCACTTGAAATGTGAATTTGTTACTTGAAAATGGTTAAGTGTAGTCACTTGAAAAGTGAATTAGAGACTGAAACTGTTAAGTATGATGTTTTCAAATGTGAATTAGTGACTTGAAAAGAGTTTAGTTTAGTCACTTGAAATGAGTATTAGTGACTTGAAAATGGTTAAGTATAGTTACTTGAAATATGAATTAGTTACTTTAAAAATGGTTAAGTGTAGTCACTTGAAATGTGTACTAGTGACTTGAAAATGATCAAGTGTAGTCACTAGAAATGTGAATTAGTGATTTGAAAATTGTTAAGTATGATGTTTTCAAAATTGAATCAATTATTTGAAAATGATTACAAATAGTGTTTTGAAATGTGAATATGTTACTTCAAAATGGTTATGTGTAGTTACTTGAAAAGTGAATTAGAGAATTTAAAATGTTTAAGTGTAGCTACTTCAAAGGTGAACTTGTGCTTTGAAAATAGTTTAGTGTAGTCACTTGTAATGTGAATTAGTGACTTGAAAATGGTTTAGTGTTGTCACTTAAAATGTGAATTCATGACATGAAAATGGTTAAGTGTATTGGCTTGAATTATAAATTAGAGTCTTGAAAATGGTTAAATATAGTCACTTGAAATATCAAAATAGTGACTTGAAAATAGTTAAGTGTAGTCACTATAAATGTAAATTAGTGACTTGAAAATGGTTTAGTATTGTGTTTTCAAATTTGAATTAGTTTCTTGAAAATGTTTAAAAATAGTTTTTTGAAATATGAATTGAGTTACTATAAAATGGTTATGTAATCACTTGAGAAGTGAATTAGAGACCTGAAAATGGTTAAGTGAAATAACTTGAAAGGTGAAATTGTGTTTCGAAAATAGTTAAGTTCAGTCACTAGACATGTTAATTAGTGACTTGAAAATGGTTTATTGTTGTCACTTATAATGATAATTCATTACTTGAAAATGGTTAAGTGTATTGGCCTGAATCATGAATTAGAGACTTGAAACTGGTTAAGTGAATTCACGTGAAATATCGAAATAGTGACTTGGAAATAGTTGAGTGTAGTCACTAGAAATGTGAATTAAGGACTTGAAAATAATTAAGTATGGTGTTTTCAAATTTGAATTAGTTACTTGAAAATGATTATAAATAGTATTTTAAAATGTGAATGGGTTACTTCAAAATGGTTAAGTGTAGTTATTACTTGAAAAGTGAATTAGAGACTTGAAAATATTTAAGAGTAGTTACATGAAAGATGAACTTGTGTTTTGAAAATAATTAAGTGCAGTCACTTGAAATATAAATTAATGACTTGAAAATAATTTAGTGTTGTCACTTAAAATGTGAATTCATGACTTGAAAATGGGTAAGTGTATTAACTTGAATTATGAATTAGTGACTTGAAAATAATTTTGTGTAGTCAGTTGAAATACGAATTAGAGACTTGAAAATGGTTAGTGTAGTCACTTGAAATATGAATTTGTGACTTGAAAATGGTTAAGTGTAGTCACTTAAAAAGTGAATTAGAGACCTGAAAATGGTTAAATATGGTGTTTTCAAATATGAATAAGTAACTTGAAAATGATTTAGTGCAGACACATTAAATGAGTATTAGTGACCTGAAAATGGTTAAGTGTAGTTACTTGAAATGTGAATTAGTTACTTAAAAATAATTAAGTGTAGTCACTTGAAATGTGTACTAGTGACTTGAAAATGATCAAGTGTAGTCACTTGAAATGTGAATTGGTGACTTGAAAATGTTTAAGTATGATTTTTTGAAATTTGAAATAGTTATTTGAAAATGATTAAGAGTAGTGTTTTGAAACATTAATTAGTTATTTCAGAATGGTTATGTTTAGTCACTTGAGAAGTGAATTAAAGACTTGAAAATGATTAAGTGTAGTTACTTAAAAGGTGAACTTGTGTTTAGAAAATAGTTAAGTGTAGTCACTTGAAATGTAAATTAGTTACTTGAAAATGATTTAGTGTTGTCACTTAAAATGAGTGTTAGTGACTTGAAAATGGTTAAGTGTAGTTACTTGAAATGTGAATTAGTTATTTGAAAATGGTTAAGCGTAGTAACTTGAAATGTATACTAGTGACTTGAAAATAGCTAAGTATAATCACTAGAAATATGAATTAGTGACTTGAAAATGTTTAAGTATGGTTTTTTGAAATTTGAATCAGTTATATGAAAATGATTAAAAATATCATTTTGAAATGTGAATGAGTTAATTCAAAATGGTTATGTGTAGTCACTTGAGAAGTGAATTAGAGACTTAGAAATGGTTAAGTGTAGTTACTTGAAAGGTGAACTTGTGTTTTAAAAATAGTTAAGTGTAGTCACTTAAGATGTGAATTAGTGACTTGAAAATGGTTTAGTGTTGTCACTTAAAATGTGAATTCTTGTCTTGAAAATGGTTAAGTGTATTGGCTCTAATTATGAATAAGAGACTTGATAATTATTAAGTGTATTAACTTGAACTATTGAAATAGTGACTTGAAAATAGTTAAGTGTAGTCACTAGAAATGTGAATTAGGACTTCAAAATGTTTAAGTATGGTATTTTGAAATTTGAATTAGTTACTTGAGAAAATTGAAGGAAAGGTGTCTTTTAAGTCTTGAATGAAGGATTGGTGACATTGACCAAATTAAAGGATGAAACATAATTAGGAAACTTGATTAAGTTAATTGTGGACTTGATTAATATTTTCAAAACTTTCTAATCTTTTTAAAAATACAAATCAAACCACACCTCTATCCTTTCCAAATCAACTGTCTCTTTCCACTGTCTCTCTCAGCTCTTTCCCAACCAATAGTTCTGCAAAATTTCTTCCTTCAATTCTCGGCGACTTCAAGCTCCTGCGACAAATAGCTGAGCGCGTTTCTTTACAACTTTCAACCATCAATTGATGTGACATGTAGTGTTCTCCAACGATAAAAACTTTGAGTTCTTCGTCATCCCATTTTTTTCTTTCACGGGTATAACATTATGTCTTTTTAGTTATGAGGTAACAGAGGAACTTGAGCTAACTTCTCGTCTAGTATTGGTTAACAATTTTAATATTTTTTGCTTAGATTTGAAATATGGACTGAATAAAACTCTAATTTCTGGCATTTCTTCTCTACTCTTTTCAGTGTGAAATATAATTTTTTGTTGTTATTACAGTTCTTGTTGTCGAACTGTTGATTTAATTTGTTTGTGATTTTTGGTCACCGTTGATGTTCTTAGTGTGTGTGTGTGTTGTGTTGGTGTAGCTAAGTTGATTTGTTATTTTTCTTAGTAAAAATAGTGTTGTAACAAATGAACTATCTGATGCCATAGATGAACCATCTGGCACAATAGATGAACCATCTGGTGCAATAGATGAACCATTTGGCACAACTGATGAACTATATGATGCAATAGATGAACCATATAATGCAACAGATGAAACATCTGATGCAATAGATAAAACATCTGATGCAATAGATAAATAATCTAATAGGTCATTCATCTTTTGTGATAGATTACTCTTCTATTTAGAAGAAATCTAAACTATATTGATCCAACAAATAACTTATTTTGCAATAGATGAGTGATCTATTTCAACAGATGAGTGATTTATTTGTATTATTTCCAAAGGATTACTCATCTGCTGCAACAGGTTTGTTATATGTTGTAACAGATAAACTACTTGGTGCAACAGATGGGTGATCTATTTTTATTATTTCCAATGAATTACTCATCCGCTACAATAGGTTGGTTATAAGTTGCAACAGATAACCTACCTAGTGCAATAGATGGGTTATCTGTTTTTATTATTTCCAACAAATTACTCATCCACTATAACAGGTTGGTTATAAGTTGCAACAGATAAACTACCTGGTGCAACAGATGAGTGATCTATTTTTGTTGTTTCCAATGGATTACTCATCCACTACAACAGGTTGGTTATAAGTTGCAACAGATAACCTACCTGGTGTAACAGATGTGTGATCTACTGGAACTGTTATTTTACTGGTGTACATGTTAGCTATACTATTATTCATTTTTAATGATGTATTATTCAATTATAATTTATTTTATGTTCCTATTATTTTTAGATTATATGGCTCTCAAAAGTTCAAGTAGAGAAACAAGTGAAGCACACAAGCGTTATCTCAATCAGGAGGAGAATATGATAAACACGGGGAGGAGGAATGTTTCAAATGAGATGATCTAAATACTAATAGCCTTTCCATTGAAGAGTTGGTTACAACCTTCAGCAGTGATTATTATCCTGTGAGAATACAGTGTGATGGTGCCACAAATTTAATAGGTGATTTTGTGGATAAGTCAGCCATGGGAAAATCTTTCGACGCCTTCAGAAAAATACTCTGAGAACAAAAATTGGATGCATATTTTAGGGACAACTGCTTTGTGAAATATCTTGATTTACCGGAGGATAATAGTGCTCGTTTCCAAATTAAAATGGTATATGAACTTCTCAATCTCAAGCGTAGGTTTATGTATGAAACCAAAGATAAGATGGATTAGGTGTGGATAAATTATTGTGGCATGCCTGTTTGTTTTGGTTGGATGGATTTTACCATAGTTAATCGACTAAAATGTTATCCTCCTTCTCCTTCTCAAGTTACACCTATTCTAACCCAAGAAAAAGCACCCCGCACACTCAAAAAAGGCAAAGGTATGTCGAGTGATGGTGATGAACTGGTGTCCATTGTTGGTACAAGCTTCAGAAAAAAAAAGTTGATAGAAGCGTATAAAGTTAAAAGAATTTCAAAGAAGCACAAGCAATTATTGTGCTTGGTTTGGTTTGTACATAATATTCTTTGGGCGAGATACTTTAACAACAACATAACCGTTGGCTTAATAAAGCACTCTGATGATCTTAAGGCATTTAACAGCTATCCTTGGGGTTGTGAAAGCTTCAAAATGACTGTCAAATATTTGTTGACTCTATTAGCGCCAAAGATAGTCAACTTATATGGCTTTCCATGGGATTTCATGGTAAATATTTCTTTTATCATGACATGATTCATTTTTTTATTCAATAATGCTTTTGATTTATTGGCGTTATTTTATAGGCTTGGGCATTTGAAGTCATTCCTAATTTGAGACAACAAGTGAACTACCAAGAAGAAGTTTCCTATCCAAGAATCTTGAGATGATTGTCGGCCAAAACGGATAAAAATACAAAATTTATTGATATCTTCAACCCCCCGAAGGATGCAGTAAGTATAATTATAATTAATTTTTTATTTTAATTAATGATTTTTTTGAATGATCTAATCATCATTCAAATATATGTAATGAGTTATGTTAGATTGTGCGTATGTCGCTTGTTTTGACCAATCAAGAGTTAAAGATGTCATTTTTTCTTACTTTGTTTTCTGTGCAAACTTTATCAGACCCTAAGGTCATTGACAGAATAAAAATGGAATTGTTTGGAGCAACAACCATTACAAGAAAAATAATTTTAGAGGGTGGGCTTGTTGTTGTTGATGGTCTTAGTGGTGATTGAGCTGTTGGTGGTGGTAGTGGTACTGCTGTTGGTGCTAATGATGCTCTTCTTATAGTTCTTAAAATAAACCATTATGAGTATGATCATACTGGTTATACAGATTTTGCCTCTCCCAGTGAATATCTTGCATCCAAATGTCAAGACTGCAAGGCAAAACATGATGTAGTGATTAATGCTATTAATTTATTAACTACTTCTTTAAAGAAATTAACATCTAAGAGATCTGTCATTCCATCAAAGAGGATTTTAAATCCATCCACTCCATTAGAGATTAAGGCTAAGAGAAGAAGGAAAGTAATTTCCAAGGCATTATCAAGCATTCAAAAAAGCGAAATTGCAACTCCTCTGTCCGTGTGTTGCACTATTGAGAAATGTACAATAGATAAAAGAGTGAAGCACAAGCTGAAGAAGGTGAATATATATAGTCTATTCCAACTAACAAACAAACACATATCTGTTTCAACAGATGACACATCTGCTGAAAATTGTCAAACAGATATATACATTTGTTGCAACAGTTGACTAACCTGTTGCATCAGATAAAATATGTATTGCAACATATGTCTCGTCTGTTTTAGAAAATCAAATAGCTCTACGTACCACTTTTATTTGTACCAACATATGACCTATCTACTGCAATGAATGGGTCATCTATTGGTACAAATTAAACCAAGATTTCCTACTATTTCAGTTTTTCCAAACAGATGGTTCATCCATTAGAAATTATCATACAAGTATTCCTCATGTTATAATTTTTCCTAACAGTTGATCAATCTTTTGCAACAAAAATATAATCTGTTTGGAATAATTTAAAATAGGAGGAAGACCTGTTTGATTTTCTAAAATAGACGAGTTATTCTTTTCTATTTTTTTGTATCTCTGTAATTAGCATTGACCATTTCTGGCTTTCCGGGTGGATGTCACTATATTATTTACTGTGGAACAACATTGACAATATATTACTCTTTTTATGGAAATACGAAGAATGGAAAGCACAGAAATCATATGCAAGCGACATTAAAGATCCACGACGACCAAAGACGAATTTTATAGCACCAGATGAAGAACAACTTGTCCATATTTAGTAGATCTTTATAGCTCGACTCTATCAAAGTAATAACCCCACCCCTCCTTGGGAATTCTTGGCATCAATACTTAAATTGTTGATGCATTTGTTGAGATCTGTACCCATAACAATTTTCTTACATATCATTTATTTGTTGATTTATTTCATGTAATTTCTGAAGGCTTCAATTTATTTTATTTTTTCTATAAATTCTTAAATTTTTTCTTAGATTTGAACTTATTAATTGAAATGGAATACTCGATTCAAATATTGCAATAAATATTTTATCTATTGTAACAGACCAAATATCTATTAAAAAATATCAAACAGATTTAGATATATGTTCAACAGGTAGGTAATCTGTTGGAAATTATCAAACAGGTTTTCCCACTATTACAATAGATAGACTTAGATAGAAACATCGACATAATGCAAAAGATGACCAACCTATTGCAACAGATAGACTCTGATAGAAATATTGACATAATGCAACAGATTACCAACCTATTGCAACAGATAAACTATCTATTAGAACAGGTAGAATATCTATTACAACAGATGAAAAATCTATTGCATTATAAAAATTCATCATTCATTAGGCATAAAATATTGCCACTACGTATAAAGTGAAGTGACTTGAAATAAAAAAGGTAGAACCCATCGATAGTTTTTATTTTAAACACCTAAAATAAAATAGGAATCAAGTAGACAGTGTTCATTTTAAGGACCTAAAATAAAATAGGCATCAACTATGTTAGTTTGGCACTTTTTGCCCTGTTGGCTGCTCGCGTGTAATTCATGCAGCCAAGGCTCGTTGAACCCCCATTTTTGCTGACTTGGCGTCTAATTTGGTCCCCAATGATTATTTCCCCCCTCCATTTTCTTACATATTCATATTCTTCCTAAAATTTAACCCTAAATTCCCAAATCTTCTTTTTCTTCATTATCTTTTTTTCTCTATCCAAATTCTTCAAATTATTTCTATTTGGTTTTTCTGCATATTTTTTTTATTTTTTCCAACTAAGCTTGATAATGTCGAGCTCATCTTCCATTATTTTTATGATAAAGATTTTTGATATTGTAAGTGAGGTTATGAAGCTCTATTGAAGACTTCTTGGAGTCAACAAAATTCAGGTTGTAGGTTTTTTACTTGTAAGATTTCAAAGGTAATATTTTTTTATTTAATTAGTTGATAAATTATTGACTTGTAATTGTTTTGTAATTATGTTCTTGTTTTTATAGAAGTTGGGTGGATGTGATTACTTTGATTGGTATGAAGAACGACATTCTTCACAAGCAAATCATGTAATCTGGGGTTTGTTGAAGAAAATCAAGGCTTTTGAATAAAAACAAAATCGAGCAAGAAGACACTACATTATTAGTGTTATTGCTACTAGTTTAGTGTTATTGCTACTAGTTTGGTGTTATTGGGCACATGGATATTCAAGCCTAATTGCTGAAATTTTCATGGTAGTGTATTTGTATTCGCTAGAGGTTTGGTGTTGTTGAGCACATGGATATTCAAAAATAATTGTTGGAAAATATCAAACATATTTAGACATATGTTGCAATATGTTGGTCATCTGTTGGAAATTATCAAACAGGTCTTCCCACTGTTGCAACAGATAAGACTTAGATAGAAATATCAACATAATATAACAGATGACCAATCTATTACTCTTTCAGAATAGATAGAATATATTTTAAAATAGATAGACAATCTATTGCATTGTAAAAAATTCAACTTTCATCAGACAAAAAAAATTGCCACTACATGTATGGAATGTAAAGTATGTAAAGTGAAGTGACTTGAAATAAAATAATTATTATTTCACAGGCTCTTTTTTATACACAGGTTCTAAGCGTCCAGTTAGTACCCCATAATCCCAGACCTTTTGCATGTTTTCCACAACATTGTCGCATAGAAAGGTTGTTGGCTCGGCCATTTCTGTGTCGGTCAGCAAACATACAATGTGTGCAAGAGCGTGCGACCCGTACGCGGCAGCGGTTTCTTTTTTTTAAGGTCCATGTCCTTGTTTCGACCTTCAAAATCCCATGGCTACTTCATCAATATTTCCATTGGCAAACAATCCATCAGTTTTTTTTCCTCAATAAGATGAGGAACAACTCCAACAATGGCTACATGTACATAAAAAAATCAACCTCGTCCAAGGAAAGTAAGTTGCAGTCATAAACCTTAACCTTTCCCTCCTTGAGAAGTATCTCAACCACCCAATAATATATTCTGTCCATATTCATGACTCCAAGAATCCTTTTTGCCTCGGTCCATCTCTTGCCGTGCGGATTTGGCCTCTCCCCTCTAATATATTTTATCATTTCTTCATCCCATTGGAACCCAAAAAGTAATAAGTGAAATCCCTCACCACTGAGATTTGACGCTAGCTTACTGAGATAATTGCACCTATCCTCGAGATTCCGGTAGAAGTCGAGGTCTATTATCCTATCGGCAGCATCATAAGATTCCGGGTACGCTAATTGTCTGCCTCTCATGAGCCAGAGAATTTCTTCAAAATACTGTGGTATAAGAAGTCAATTTTTAAATAGATTAGTAATTGTAAAGGAGGAAAACATAGTGAAAGATGCATCGGATGGTCCATCTATTGCAGAGGGTTCTCTGAATTTGTTCATAAATTACCCATCTAACACAACTTATGCAAGAAATGGGTAATATATTGCAATAGAACCACCACAAGTTATACCAGAATACACATATATCGCAATAGATGACAAGTAGATTAGAAGGCTAGGTTAGGAAAAGTAAACTTACCCTGTCTACGTACTGCGTATGCATATCTGTCATACTTCTGAAGTCTTGGGCAGAAAAGGTATGGATGGGGTATTATTGTGAGCCTGGCTTGGACCGTCGTATATCCCTCTTATCTTTGGGGCCAAGTTCCACATATATGTCCACCTTCTTGCATGGCCCCTAAACATCAACAACTTTTGGAGAAGGAGGAGTTACAATTTTTTTGGATTTTCGATTGGGGAGTACTTGGATAATTACTCTTTTCTTCCTCCCAACCACCACTGTAGGAGTGTATAGATCCCTTATCTACTTGGATGGTATGACACCCCTTTGGATTTTAATTCCTCAACAGCTTTAGTGATAGCCTGTACTTTTTCAAAGAGTTTATCCTGGTTGTCTTGCACTCTCTGCATTTGCAAGGAGAACATGAAGGTAAAGAGGTGTAACGCCCCAAATATTCTACCCAAAATGCTACACGGTGCTCATGACCCCGAAGGACCACAAGCTAACCCATGACTGATATCTGTACCTGTACATTGTATAATATAACATAATAAGGCGGAAACATACACTGAAAGGCTGTAAGGTTAAATACTGAACATAATCTAAATAATATAGCATCTGCATGTGGTAAAGAATACCCAAAACAAAATTGAAAATACTAAAGTCTGAATCAAATCTGAAATCTAGTCTGCATCTAGTCTGAAAGCCTCTACTATCCGAATAATCTAAATAAGAAGTTGATGGGATATGTCCCCAACTAACTCTAACTAATAAACTAATTAATGAGATAATAGAGGAATAATCATGTCCTCAAAGGATGAGGACTCACTCCTAACTCTGACTGTTGAGGCTGGAATCTACTACTGATCTGGAGTTCGTGTCTCTGAACCTATGGTATAAGACACCATAGTGCGAATGCATCAGTACTTTGAATGTACTAGTATTCATGTGAGATAGGCTAAATGCATGGGGTTTATATGCATGAATAATAATTATAGCTGACTAACTATCATGAGTGTAAGAATACATGCATGAGACTTACAACTGATACTAATATGTGATAACATAATTACTGAATCTGAATACTGATGACATGACATACTAATAACTGACATGAATGATAACATGAGTGATTGTATCTAACAGTTCTAAATCTAATAGAACTATCTGAGTTCCATACTGTATTTGAGTTGACTGTGTCTGACAGTCCTGGAATCTGAAGAACTATCTGAGTTCTATTACTGAGGCTGATTGACTGTATGTGACAGTCCTGATTCTGTAACATGAAACTGTGGGAAGTAGTTATTTAACTGACATGCCCCTAATGCGCCATTATAGCTGTGTTGGGGTCCAATCTGTAACCCTAATTGGAAGGGCATTAATACCGCGCCACTGGTAAGGACAAGCTATGAGGATTCAATACTGGCAGGTACTCAAAATGAGAATGGTGGGAACCTTAAACTGATAGGTTAATCCACCTCTTCAACCCTAAACTGATAGGTTAGATGTCTCAACCTATGCTGGCTACGTAGTTCTGGAACACAAGGATTACTTCTAAGAATTACACCCTAAACTAGCAGGTAAGTTCCCATCCTTGGGTTCGCTCGGTGCTAATTTCTACTCCCATCTGAATAGACATTGAACATGATTTATTGAACCAAACATGGACTGATTTACTGAATTCCATTGACTAATGAAACATTACTGATATCTGACGACTGACTGAGTTCATAAGATCGTGGAGATTTCCTGAGTCATAAGACTGTCTGAAGTCTAAGGATCATAGATTGACTGAGAGGATTGTGAAAACATGACATGTCTCTAGGCACACAGCTAATGTTTTGAGTACAAGTATCCCCAGGACTCTATGGAAGGAAACTAGCAAACATGACTTACTTGAATACATAATAATCACCATAATACATTTATTGAAGCATTTCATCAAACATGTGATAGGCATAAACGTGTACATACGTGGGGATTTCATGTTATAATGATAATTAGGCACTTTTCCTTCATCTAGGCATTTAATAAAACATATTGTAGGTATAGTACATGTAAACATCATTGTTCAACAATTAAACATCATGATTCAATTCTAATTTCATCATTCAAGGATTTAGTCATAGGGTAGCATGAATCTACATCTATAATAATTGAATCCACATAGAAATTATCACCCAACATGGAGTAGAATTCAATTTCTCATTTATCAACATGAACAAGAATATCTCAATCATACAATTCATAAAGAAAACCAAAATCTTGAATTTAGAAAAGGGATTCTTGGGCTTCATGGACGAAAGGAGTCCATGAATGAACACTATGCATACTTGGGTTGTGATTTCTTGAAGTTTTGTGGAGGAAAACTTGAATTATTAGCTTGTAATTAAGCACCTAGGGTTTCTTATTCTTGAGGATTGATCCTTGAGAGAAACCCTAATTGTTATTGTGAAATAATAATGGATAAATAGATGAAATCAGATATAATTGGGTATATATAGGCGGGTGGTAAATGACAAAATAACCCTATTAAAATGACTTAAAATAACTGAGCGGGTCATCCAACGGTGGGATGCGACGGTCCATCGCTGGGTCGACGTTCTGTCGAATCTCTTCATAAGACTGAGACAGAACTGGGACTTATTACCAATAAGCAACGGTGGGGTACGATGGTCTATCGCTGGGCAACGGTCCGTCGTACCTCGCCGTCGTATATTTATAGAAATCTCACTCGCTGCCTCGATGCGACGGTTATGTTTGACGTTCCGTCGCTTGTTCGACGGTCCATTGTTTGTACCGTCGAACCTGGGTGGTTTTTCTTCTTTCTTTATTTCTACCATAAATTCCTCATCTGACACTGGATTTTAATGAAATTGGTATTGATGGAAAGCTTAATCAATTTCCCATGGGATAGATAGGAAAAATCTTAGAAATACCACGTGTATAAAAATGGATTTTTCTTTCAAGTGAGTTCTAACATCCTTGAGATGATTTCAAGCTAAGAAAAAGGCACGGGTATTAAAATATCTCCCCCTTGAAAACATTCATCTTCGAATGAGACTTACTGAGAGGGGAAGCAATAAGATGAACATGAGCTGAACATGAATGACTGAAACATCATCTATGACTAACATGACTGACAAGCTGAACATACAATACTGAACATGCATATCTGATGTATGCATAACTGATTCATGAATGCATGACTGAGTGTTCTGAGGAACTAAGTTTTATCACAATGAGAATGCATGTCTGATGCATAATTATATAACTGGACTAATAGATGAATGTATGACTGAATATGCAATCGTACTTGATACCAAGTTTTGTGATGAATACTGAACATGAAACTGAGTAAGCTTGAGGAGAACTATTACCTTGAGCTTGATCTAAGTTGGCAGAGAAGAGGTGAGGATACTTGGTATGCATATCTATTTCTGTTTCCCAAGTACCTCCCTCTACGGACTGATTCGCTAAAGAACTTTGACTAGAGAGACTTCTTTGTTCCTCAATCTACGAGTCTGATAGTCTAGGATTTCGACTGGAATCTTTTCGTAAGAGAGGCTGTTCTAAACATCTATGCTCTGAATAGGGACTACAAATGATGGGTCACCTATGCACTTCTTGAGAAAACATACATGAAAGACTGGATGGACTGAGGCTAGATCTGAAGGCAATTTGTGCTTATAAGCTACGTTACCGATGCGACTGAGAATCTTGAAGGGGCCAACATATCGGGGACTGAGCTTTCCCTTCTTGCCGAATATCTTTACCCCTTTCATGGGAGAGATCTTTAGGTAGACATAATCACCAACCTGAAACTCGAGATCCTTTCTATGAACATCTACATAAGACTTTTGTCGGCTCTGAGCAGCTCGTAGTCTTTATCGTATCAACTGGACTTTTTATAATGCGTTGAATACCAAGTCAGGCCCTATGAATAAGGCCTTACTAACTTCAAACCAACCAATCGGAGATCTACTCCTACCATAGAGAGCTTCGAATGGAGCCATATAAATACTATAATGATAGTTGTTGTTGTATGTAAACTCAATCAAAGGCAAGTGGTCATCCCAACTACCCTTGAAATCAATTACACACGCTCTTAGAATATCTTCTAAAGTCTGAATCGTCCTTTCTGCTTGACCAACTGTCTGAGGATGAAAGACTGTACTGAGATGGACTTGGGTACCAAGGCCCTTTTGGAATGCTTTTCAAAAGTATGATGTGAACTGGGTACCTCTGTCTGAGATAATGGACAACGGAACACCATGCAATCTGACCAACTCCTTGATGTAGAGTTTGGCGTGATTCTCGACTGAATAAGAGGTATGAAATAGAAGGAAATGAGCTGATTTGTTCATTCTATCTACAATGATTCAGACTGAATCATGCTTATGACGAGTTTAAGGCAAACCCGTCAGAAGTCCATATTTATTTCTCCCCCCTTCCAAGTAGGAATAATGAACTCCTGCATAGGACCACTAGGTTTCTGATGCTCTATCTTAACCTGCTGATATGTAGAGCACTTATCCACAAACTTTGCAATATCTCTATTCATCCCACTCCACCAATAGATCTCCCGCAAGTCGTGGTACATCTTAGTGGCCCCTTAACAAATAGAGTAGGGCGCACCATGCACTTTTGTAAAAATTCAATTCCTTAAGTCATCTACACCTAAAACATAGAGACGACCCTGATAATGAAGGACACCATCTCCCCCTTGGGGAAAAACCTCTACATTCTGATTCTAAACTGACTCTTTCAACTTGACAAGGCTAGGATCTCTATCTAGCTTTTCTTTCATCTCGGAAACTAGAGATGATTCTGAACTACTCTGAATACATACACCACCCTCTGAAGAATCGACTAAGAGAACACCTAGTCTGATAAGCTGATGGACTTCCCGAGCAAACTTCTTCTTACTATCCTCAACATGAGAAACACTACCTATGGACAGTCTACTGAGAGCTTCAGCCACTACGTTGTCCTTTCCCGGATGATAAAGTACACTCATGTCATAATTTTTCTAGAGCTATAACCCCCTTCTCTAACAAAGATTGAGATCTTTATGAGAAAAGACATACTGAAGACTCTTATGATCTGTGAACATCTACATGAACACCGTAGAGATAATGCCTCTAAATCTTCAAGGCAAATACTACGGCTGCTAACTCAAGATCAAGAGTAGGATAATTCTTCTCTTGGGGTTTAAGCTGTCTGGAGGCGTAGGCTATAACCTTACCATGCTGCATGAGGACAGAACCCAAACCTACTCTGGATACATCACAATATATTACGAACCCATCTAAACCATCTGGAAGAGCTAAGATTGGAGCTGAGGTGAGTCGAGTCTTCAACTGCTGAAAACTCTTCTTGCAAGGGTCTGACCACTGAAACTTGACTGTCTTCTGTGTCAATCTAGACATAGGGGATGCAATAGAAGAAAATCCCTCAACAAACCGCCTGTAATATCCAACCAAACTAGAGAAACTCCTGACATTTGATGGAGAGACAGGACGAGGCCAGTTTCTTACTGCTTCGGTCTTTTGAGGATCTACTCTAATTCCATTACCGGAAATGATATGACCAAGGAATGCTACTGACCTTAGACAAAACTCGCACTAACTGAATTTGGCGAATAGCTACTGATCTCAGAGAGTTTGAAGTACTATTCTGAGATGGTCTGTATGATCTCGCTCACTGCGAGAATAGACCAGAATATCATCTATGAAGACTATGATGGACATGTCCAAGTACTACTTGAACACATGATTCATCAAGTCCATAAAAGCGGTTGGGGCATTGGTAAGACCAAATTACTTGACTAATAATTCGAAGTGACTATACCGAGTATGAAAAGTTATTTTTGGAATGTCACATTCTCTAACTCTGAGCTGATGATAGCCGAATCTAAGGTCTATCTTAGAGAAATAACTGGCACCCTAAAGTTGGTAAAACAAGTCATCGATTCTGGGAAGAGGATACTTGTTCTTAACCGTAACTTTATTGAGCTAATGGTAGTCTATACACATTCTGAGAGAATCATCTTTCTTGTGCACGAATAATACTAGAGTGCCCCACGGGGAAACGCTGAGTCTGATGAATCCCTTATCTAAGAGATCCTTCAACTATTTTTTCAATTCTCTGAGTTCTGCAGATGCCATTCTATATGGAAGAATAGACATAGGCTGAGTGTCTGGAAAAAAATCAATACCGAAGTCTATTTCCCTTTCGGGAGGAATTCCTGGAAGATCTTTAAGAAAGACATCTGAATATATATTTACAACTGGAACTAATTTAATACTGGGAGTCTTGGAACTAGAATCCATAACATGAACAAGATGATAGACACATCCCTTAGATATCAGTTTCCTTGCCCGAAGGTAGGAAATAAGCTGACTTCTGAAAGCGGATACACTAGCCTTCCACTTAAGGATGGGTTCATTCGAAAACTAAAATTGGACTATTATGTTTTTGCAGTTGACTGTGGTATAGAAGGAATGAATCCAATCCATACCGAGAATGACATCAAAATCAGTCATCTCTAATTCGACTAAGTCTGCTGAAATGACTTTCTAAAATATCATAATAGGGCAGTTTCTGTATACCCATTGGGCTATGATGATTTTACCTACTGGGGTAGAGACTGAAAAGGGCTCTGCTAGAATTTTGGGACTGATTTCAAAATCGGCTGCTATATAAAGAGTGACAAAAGACAAAGAAGCTCGTGGATCTAGCAAAGCATAAACATGCACATGAAAGATATGTAATGTACCAGTAACCACATCAGGAGAATTTTCTTGATCCTGTTGGGACTAGAGATCATAGAGACGATTTGGGTGTTGCCCACTAGTAGCACTGGAAGTGGCGCTCTGCTGATTTGGGTGATCGAACTAAGCTACAGAACGATTCTACTGACACTGGGATCCTTTTTTAGGACACTCTGGAACTCTGTGGCCTGGCTTGCCATATTTGAAACAATCATCACTACCATATCTGCAAACTCTCTTGTGGTTCTTACCACAAGTCTGACAAAGGGGATAAGTGAAGGCGCTGCTAACATTGCCCTGAGACTGAAAGCCTGGCACTCTATCTCTGAACTTAGGAGCTGGAGCACTGGCTAAATAAAGAGATGGAACTTATGGCTTAGGATAAAACTGAGAATGGTTTCCACCTTCTGACTTAGGCTGGGAAAAGTTGAAACTACTTGTCTTTGCTCTCTTATTCTGCTTCTCCCTCATCTTAATTTTCTGCTCATCTATCTGCTGAGCATGGATCATAAGTCTGGATAAGTTTATTTCACTGTTCAGCATGGTAGATCTGCATTTATTAACCACGCTATCGTTTACCCCTGAAATGAACTTACTCATCATTGCCCTGTTATCTGCAACCACACGAGGGGCATATAAGTCTAATTGAGTAAACTTAAGAGAATAGGCCTTCACCAGCATATTTCCCTGCCTAAGGTTGATGAACTCTAGCACCTTGGCTTCTCTAAGATCTAGGGGAAAGAATTTGTCTAGGAATGTCGTGACAAACTCCTCCCATTCTATAGGACCTGCATCATATGCCCTCTCGGACTTACACTGCTTGAACCAAGTGTGAGCCACATCCTGCAACTGATATACAGCTAGCTCAGCACTTTCAACAGTAGTCACCCCATGATATCTGTCACCTTCTGCACCTGATCTAGGAATTCCTGAGGATCTTCGTTTGTCTTAGACCATAGAAAGGTTGGAGGATTTATTCAAGTGAAGTCCCAAATCTTGGCTGCAGCTGAATTGACCACTGAGTTGGCCGAAACGATAGATAGTCGTTCATTCTGGGAAGCAACGAACTAGGCAAGAGTGGTAAATGCAGCCCTAAATTCTGCATGAGAAACATGATCGCCCAAAGGTTTTTCGGGATGAGGGGATGACTGATTTCTTCTCTTGAGATTATTCTCACTGGCACAACATAAATACTGAAAGAAGAGAAACTGTTCCTAAAACACCTCATAGCCTCCTGCACATAAATGTGGCGTGCAACACACCAATATACAAGACTACTAGATGCGGCTTTCAGACTTCTTAGGACACTATTTAACCTTAGGCTCTGATACCAAGTTTTGTAGTGCCCCGAATCTGCTACCCAAAATACTACACGGTGCTCATTACCCCAAAAGACCACAAGATAACCCATGATTGATATTTGTACCTGTACACTGCATAATATAACATAAAAACACGGAAACATGCACTGAATGGCCGTAAGGTGTAATACTGAACTTAATCTAAATAATATAACATCTGCATGGGGTAAAGAATACCAAAAACAAAACTAAAAATACTGAAGTCTTAATCAAATCTGAAATCTAGTTTGCATCTAGTTTGAAAGCCTCTACTGTCTGAATAATCTTAATAAGGAGTTCATGGGACATTTCCCCAACTAACGCTAACTAATAAACTAATTAATGAGATAATAGAGGAATAATCATGTCCTCGAAGGATAAGGACTCACTCCTAACTCTGATTGCTAAGGCTGGAATCTACTATTGATCTGGAGCTCATGTCTCTGAACCTAGGGTATAAGACACCATAGTGTGAATGCGTCAGTACTTTGAATGTACTAGTATGCATGTGAGGTAGGCTAAATGCATGGGGTTAATATGCATGAAAAATAATAATAATAGTTGACTAACTATCATAAGCATGAGAATACACGCATGAGACATACAAATGACACTAATACTGTGATAACATGATTACTGAATCTGAATACTGATGACATGACATACCAATAACTGACATGACTGATAACATGAGTGACTGTATCTAACAGTCCTAAATCTGATGGAACTATCTGAGTTCCATACTGTATTTGAGTTGACTGTGTCTGACAGTCCTGGAATCTGAAGAACTATCAGAGTTCTATTACTGAAACTGATTGACTGTATCTGACAGTCCTGATTCTATAACATGAAACTGTGGGAGTTAGTTATTTAACCGACATGCCCCTAATGTTCCATTATGGCTATGTTGGGGTCCAATCTGTAACCCCAATTGGAAGGGTATCAATATTGCGCCACTGGTAAGGACAAGTTATGAGGACCATATACTGGGAGGTACTCAAAATGAGAATGGTAGGAACCCTAAACTAACAGGTTAACCCACCTCATCAACCCTAAATTGACAGGTTAGATGTCTCAACCTACGCTGGCTACGTCGTTCTGGAACATAAGGATTACTTCTAAGAATCACACCCTAAACTAATAGGTGAGTTCCCATACTTAGGTTCGCTCGGTAGTAATTTCTACTCCCATCTAAATAGAAACAGAACATGATTTATTGAACCAAACATGGACTGAGTTACTGAATTCCATTGACTGACGAAACATTACTGATATCTGACGACTGACTGAGTTCATGAGATCATGGAGATTTCCTGAGTCATAAGACTGTATGAAGTCTAAGGATCATAGATTGACTGAGAGGATCGTGAAAACATGACATGGCTCTAGGCACACAACTAATGTTTCGGGTACAAGTACCCCCAGGACTCGATGGAAGGAAACTGGCAAATATAACTTACTTGAATACATAATAATCACCATAATACATTTATTAAAGCATTTCATCAAACGTGTGATAGGCATAAACGTGTACATACGTGGGGATTTCATGGTATAATGCTAATTAGGCACTTTTCCTTTATCTAGGCATTTAATCAAACATATTGTAGGTATATACATGTAAACATGATTGTTCAACAATTAAACATCATTATTAAATTCTAACTTCATCATTCAAGGGTTTAGTCATATGGTAGCATGAATCTATACCTATAATAATTAAACCCACATAGAAATTATCACCCAACATGGAGTAGAATCTAATTTCTCATATATCAACATGAACAAGAACAACCCAATCATACAATTCATAAAGAAAACCAAAATCTTGATTTTAGAAAAGGGATTCTTGTGCTTCACAGACGAAAGGAGTCCATGAATGAATACTATGCATACCTGGGTTGTGATTTCTTGAAGTTCTATGGAGGAAAACTTGAATTATTGTCTTGGAATTAAGCACCTAGGGTTTCTTGTTCTCGGGGATTGATCCTTGAGAAAAACCCTAATTGTTGTTGTGAAATAGTAATTGATAAATGGCTAAAATCGGATTTAACTGGGTATATATGGAGGGTGGAAAATGAACAAAATACCCCTACTAAAACAACTTAAAAATAACTGAGCAAGTCAACCAACGGTGGGGTGCGACGGTTCATCACTGGGTCAATGGTTTTTCGGACCTCTCCACCGGACTGAGACAGAACTAGGACTTACAGCTAATAAGAGATGGTGAGGTCCGATGGTCCATCGCTGGGTCGGAGGTCTATTGGACCTCACCATCGTACATTTCCAAAAATCTCACTCACTACCTCGATGCGACGGTCATGGTTGACGGTCCGTCGTTTGTACGATGGTCCGTCGCCTGAATCGTCAAACCTGGGCGGTTTTTCTGCTTTCTATATTTCTACCATAACTTCCTCATCTGACACCAAATTTTGATGAAATTGGTATTGATGGAAAGATTAATCAATTTCCCACGTGATAGAAAGGAAAAAATTTAAAAATAACACATGTGGGAAAATTGATTTGTATTTCAAAGCGAGTTCTAATATCCTTGAGATGATTTCAAGCTAAGAAAAAGGCACGGGTATTACAAGAGAGGTGAGAGGGACTGATGTAAGGGTGAGATGGACCTTTGTAATGGTGAGAGGGACTTGTGAAAGGTGTGTTTTCAAACATATTTATTTTTTATTGAGCATCAACATTATCTACATCATGACTCGCAATAGCATCAACATACCTACCACCAACAACAATTCCACCAGAAACACCCTTAAAATAAGCACCCAGATCTATTTTAGTAGTTTGGTCATGAAGAGCCTCATCACTAGGCTGACCTTGCCTAACTACTCTTCTTATGGTTGTTTCTCCAGCCAATTCCTTCTTTATTAACTCCACCATTTGGTCTGCTATTGTATCAACAAGACGTAGAGTAATAAAAAAAGTTATCCCCAACTCCTGCTCAGTAGGTACGATCCACGGATGCACAACCTATAAAAAATAGATACATTTAAATCATATAATAATTTGTAGTCAGTTGGGTTACATGTTAACATAGATAACTTATGCAATAGATGATCTATCTATCGCAATAGCTGATTTGTATGTCATAACAGATAAATAATATGTTGCATCAGATTACCCATTTATTGCATAAGTTGTCGTAGATGGGTAATCTGTTGAGTGGGGTTTAGAGCAACAAATTATTAATATATTTTGAAATTTGGAACATCTGTCACAATAGATTTCCCATCTACTACACCAGTTGTAGTAGACGGGTAATCTGTTACAACAAATGACCCATCTGTTGCAATGGATGGCACATCTGTTTCAATATCTTTCTTTGAGTCAAATTATTTTACTTAAAAGAAGATATACTATATCATCTGGAGGGTTAAACAGATTAGCCTCCTTAATTTTTATGTTGTTTTTTGCAGCCAACCACCTAAGGATCCTTGGATGAGAAACCTCATTCGTGTAATCCTTGAACTACTTTTGAAGGTGAGGAATGGCTTCAAATGCCCAAGCCTAAAAATTTTAATCAGGAGACAAGAAAAAAAAAAGTCATAGGATGAGTAAACAAATAGTGATTAAGTTTACCATGAAAGCCCAAGGAAAGCCGTATAATGTGACCATCTTTGGGGATAGCTTTGTCAGTAAATATTTGATAGTCAAGTAGTAACTGACATATCCCCAGGGATGATTGTTGAATTTCTCAAAATCATCAGCAAGCTTCAACAAATCATCTCCTATGACTTTGTTGACGTCTCTTGCCAATATAATGAAATGGGAAAACCAAACTAAGCACAACTTCTCCCTGTACTGGTTTGGTATGGTTTTGTCCTTGATATATTCTATAAACTCATTGGCTTTCCACCCACATCTAGCAATGTCCAACAACCTATCTATTTTTTCCTTGCATTTGTTGGTTTTGGTGGGTGGTTGCCGGGACAATGCCTTACCACTATTTGATGGTGGTGGTTTGGCTATCGTGCTTTCCTTGGACCTTTTACATGGTGTTTTCATGGTAAGAGGTTCTTCTGGACGATCGCATCTTACGTCCGTCACTATGGCAAACTTTTTCAAGCCAAAACAAACTAGCATGTCATATTGTTGAGCCAGATTTCATCCATCTTTTTCCCCCTCCTTTGAATCTTTATCATCCCCCACGTACTTGATCTTGCGGTTGAGAAGACCATATACCATGCTCATTTGGAAATGGGCAGTGTGGTCCTAAGTCAGCCCAAGAAAGTATCCAAAACAGCTCTTCTTAAAAGGTTCGTCTATGTTTTCATTCTTCATAATATTCCTAAATTCGTCAAAAGGTTTACCAACTGAAATTTAGGAACAAGATAACCAGTTAGTTTTGCAGGGTTATCTATCAGCATCACAACTTGAAACCTGTCAATACTAATAGTTTTGACAGCCTCATGCTAGGATTTCAATATTAATTCGCGCCCCATTAGTGATGCATTATCATCATCTTTCTCACTTTCTTCTCCCTCCTCTTATTTTTTATCTTCTTCTTCCTCCTCACTTTCATTTTTTTCATCACCATCTACAAACTCTTTTCCACCTCCCTCCATGTTGTTTCATAACTTTCTTCAGCTTCACTTTTCCCTAACTGAGATTGTTCAAGAAAATCATCTGAATCCCTCTGTACTGTGGCCTTTTTTTAGGTGGTTAGAAGTTGATCCACTTTCACTTTATTTTCTTTTGGGAGACATGTTTTACCTACAAACAATAAAAAAATTTACATTACAATTGATGTATGCATAAATTTTAAAAAATACATTACAAACACCACCAATCCCGTCACCATCAATAGCCACCACCAACACCACCAACCAACGCCACCAACAACCACCATAAACACCAACAGTGCCACCACGAAGACCACCACAACCACCAACACCACAAACACCATCCAACAATACCACGACAGTCAACGAAACATTGTGACAAAAACTAGAATTTTCTTGGGTTCTTCCTATGATTTTACCATCAAAACTCAAAATTGTAAACCCATTCCCGAAGATAATACAACTAAAAGTCTTATTTTTCATCATTAACTAAAAAACCCTATTTTTTTAAAAAAATATCAAATATAAAACTCTTCTCACACTCTGTTACATATGAAGATAGAGAAAATGACTTATACAAACAAGAATGAAGTAAAAAATAACACATATTTGGTCAAAAATGAGAAGAAAATCTATCTGTTATGAAGGTTTGAGCAATTTGTTGAGAAGTTGTTATCTGTATTGTTGAGAGAGAGAAAAGAGCGAGAACTCAGATTTGAAATGATGAAACATTTTTCTCACAAATGGATGATTTATATGGGTTGATATTTATTTTGAAAAAGAATGACAAGTTTTAAAAATGTTAATTTGGTACGAATTGATCTTAATTATTTTTTAAAATTTTAAAAGATAGGCGTAATTTTTAACCATCTCATTATGCAATTTCCAAAAGTCTCAATTGAAGTTGTAGTTAACCCTATGAACTCACCCCTAGTCCTAGATATTAATCAATTGATGTTGTAGTTGAACATATGAACACAATTAAAATTGTATAAAACAAATGTTCAACCTATTGCAACATATGACTTATCTGTTAGAATTTATCAAACAGATTAAGTCATTTGTTGTAATAGATTACCCATCTGTTGTAAATTATCAAATAGGCACTGCCATCTATTGCGATAGATGACCGAGCCATTAAAAATTTTAAAACAGAAATTGTCATCTGTTGGACAGTATGACTTATATATTTTAAGATCTTTTTTATTATTATTTTAAAGCAATTTAGGTATTATCTTGACAATGAGTTAATAAGAAGTTCTTCAACTTAGAGTGATCGATCGATGACTTTGGTTTGGAGGAATGCATACCAACACCATGCAATTACCAAAAGACTCAATTGAAGTTGTAGTTGACACTATGAACTCACCGTTAGTCCAAGATTAATCCATTTAGGTATTATCTTGACAATGAGGTAATAAGAATCACTTCAACTCAGAGTGATTGATCGATAACTCTCTGACTGAGGAGGAACATAATACCGATATCATGTGATTGCCAAAATAATTCATTGAAGTTTTAGTTTACCCTATGAACTCACCCCTAGTCCAAGATTAATTAACTAAGGTATTATCTTGACAATGAGGTAATAAGAATTGCTTTAACTTAGAGTGATCGATCGATGACTCTGGTCGGGAGAAACGCAATACCAACATCATGCAATTGCCAGAAGGCTCAATCGAAGTTATAGTTGACCCTATGAACTCACCCCTAGTCCAATATTAAAGCAATTTAGGTATTATCTTAACAATAGGTAATAAGAATCGCTTCAACTCATAGTGATCGATCGACGACTCTGGTCGGGAGGAATTCAATACCAACATCATGATATTGCCAAAAGACTCATTTAAAGTTGTAGTTGACCCTATGAACTTACCCCTAGTCCAAGATTAATCAATTTAGGTATTATATTGACAATGAGGTAATAAAAATCACTTCAATTCAGAGTGATCGATCGACGACTCTGTGACTGAGGAGGAATGCAATACCAATATCATGTAATTGCCAAAAGACTAAATTGAAGTTGTAGTTGACCCTATGATTTCACCCTTAGTACAAGATTGATCAATTTAGGTATTATCTTGACAATGAGGTAATAAGAATCACTTCAACTCAAAGTGATCAATCGACGACTCTGGTCAGGAGAAACGTAATACATCATGCAATTACCAAAAGACTCAATTGAAGTTTTAGTTCACCCTGTGAACTCACCCCTAGTCCAAAGTTAAAGAAATTTAGGTA
This sequence comes from Capsicum pubescens, assembly GCA_030864215.1. NCBI lineage: Eukaryota > Viridiplantae > Streptophyta > Magnoliopsida > Solanales > Solanaceae > Capsicum > Capsicum pubescens. The sequence continues at coordinate 243,389,613 of CM061538.1, forward strand.
TTAGCTTGACAATAAAGTAATAATAATAACTTAAACTCAGAGTGATCGATCGACGACTCTGGTCGGGAGAAACGCAATACCAATATCATGTAGTTGCCAAAAGACTCAATTGAAGTTGTAGTTGACCCTATGCACTCACCCCTAGTCCAAGATTAATCAATTTAAGTATTAGCTTGATAATGAGTTAATAAGAATCATTTCAATTCAGAGTGATCGGTTGATGACTCAGGTCAGGAGGAACGCAATACCACCATCATACAATTGTCAAAGACTCAATTGAAGTTGTAGTTAACCCCATGAACTCATCCCTAGTTGTAGCTAAATCAATTGAAGTTGTAGTTGAACATATGAACTTAATTAAAATTGTAGAAAAATAAATGTTCAACTTGTTGCAATAGATAACTTATTTGTTTGAATTTATCATATAGATTAAGTCATCTATTGTAATAGATTAAATATTTGTTTTAAATTATCAAATAGGCGTTGTCATCTATTGCGATAGATGACATATCAATTGGAACAGATGAATATTTCTGTTTGAAAATTTCCAACGGCTCAATTATCTATTTCAACAGATGACAATTTTTGTTGGAAAATTTCCAATGACTCAATCATCTATTGTAACAAATTAACTATTTGTTATATATTATCAAATAGGCGTTTCCATCTGTTGCGACAGATGACTAAGACGTTGAAAATTTTTAAACAAAAATTATTATCTATTGCAACAGATGATTGAGCCGTTGGAAATTTTCAAACATAAATTTTCACCTATTGCAACAGATGATTTATATGTTTTAAGATTTTTTTTTTAATTTAAAAAAATTTCCTAATTTCCTATTTGAGATAAAAAGGATAAAATACCAAGGCGGTAAAAAATATATTACTTGGATAACTCAAAAATCTCCTCCTTGAGTTGTCTTATCTTGTAATTTCAATGTCACCATCTCCTCATGCCCCTCAAAAGTTATTAATGAATATATAAAACCCATCTATAGAATTCTCTCTCCTTCATCCATAAATTAACACAACTCATCTCTCTTCTTTATTCATATTCAAAATTCTTTTTCTCTCCTCTTTAGGATAATTATAACCATCTCTTTATTCCTTTCTTTTATCTCCTCTTTCGTATGAGGACCTCTTTGGATCTTAAACAATCCCCCTAATTAATTTTTTGACATTGCAGGTATGGTTCATTATTGCTCTTTCCTTCTCATCTTCTTCTTTGTAAGTTATTTTAATTAGATATTTACATCTATTATTATTATTGATTTACTCATTACTAGTTTTTTATTTATTAATAAATAGGTATTGGTGTTGTTGGAACATGTGGTGTTTGTGTTATTGATGGTGTTGGAACATATGGTGTTATTTCTTTATTGTTGATATTGTTGTTGATGTTCGTAGTGGTGTGGCAATAGTTTCCTCAACTATAGCAACTGATGAATCAACTATTGGAATAGACGGATCAACTGTTGGAATAAATCAAACTAGTAGCAAGGCTGGGTTGATTTTTTCCAACAGATGACCCATCTATTGCAATATGACATCTATGTGTTGCCATAGATGCGTCGCCTGTTGCAATGGATGACTCATCTATTGAATGAAATGGGAATCTGTTGGATCAGATGGGTCATCTATTGATTCATTCAATTTTGTGTTACCCTTTTGTAATGTTCTTTTTGTTCTTCTCTTGTTTGACCTCAAATGTTTTTCTCTTATTTGTAGATTAAATGAAGTGAAACTGGATAAACTTTTGCCCAGCAATATTAAAGGCTAGAGTAAAGATGGGTTTTAAAGAATAAGTTGCTTACAGATGGAACCACTTCATATGTTAGAGGTATGTATTACTGATTAACCTATCGTGAAAAAACACATGCGGTACTCTGATTTTGTGAATATTAGTTCTTTACCTATTAGGTGTTAATCTTTCAAAGAAGGTATGACATTTTATAGTTAAGATTGTTAGGTTCAAAATGGTAAGGCTGAGGGACCAAGTAGGTGGTGTCGATACCCTGTTATGGCATGGGATGCAAGTTGAACTCCAGTCCTCTTGAGCATTTTTCTTTTACAAGAATGACTGACGGATTTTTATATTTGGATACACTTCCACATTTGAAGCTCATTCAGTTTTTTCATCTCTCAAGTCAATTTCAATGTCCAGATTCACTAGAAGTTCCTTACTTGCTTCCCTGTATTTCCTATTAAATAAGGTTTGAGATGATATATAATCTTATCCACCCCCCTCTTCCCGCACAGGTATTCTCCAAGCACCTTCTGTTATATAATAGTCTCCTCGAGCAACCCATCCATATAAATTTGGACTAGCGGAATTTCTATTATTTTTCCATTCTTGTTTGCTACACTGCGAGGATTTGAAGGACTTTTAAAGGACCATTGAACCATTAAAATTGGTCTAATCACTATTGGATATTTACACTGCCGCTAAATACTTGAACCCTTCTCCAATCTTGACACATAAACATGAGAAAAACCGTTATTAAATTAGAACTTGGTATTTACACCACCGTCTTGGAACCCTTCAGCCTTATCAGTTCGCACCAACAAAACTAAATTGTAAAATACAGGATCTTGTTTGAAGGATCAATGTCTAATCGGTAAAAAATTGCATTCATAAGATCATTGTACTTTATGTGTGTCTGTCATGATAGCTTGATTAATAATACATAACTCCCACGCATTAAAGTGGATCTATTCATCTGCACACCTTATTCTTACAATCCCATCATTGTCAACTAATATTTATTTATCTGCACGTATCTGATGTCTACTAAAAAAAGAGGTGAACATTCATGAATTTTTTTAATACCCCGAATCTGGTACCGAAATGTTACACGGTGATCATGACTTTGAAGGACCACAATCTAACCTATGACTGCAATTTGTACCTGTACACTTCATAATATACTATATAAATGTGGAAACATGAACTGAAAGGCTGTAACATTCAAAATTGTATCATAATATCTGATAAATCATAAAATATGGAGGAGGTATAAAATACCCAAACCACTGAAATAACTGTCTGAACATGATAGTCTGAAAAGCCTCTAAAACATGACTATCTGAATAAGGTGTTAATGGGACATGTACCCAACTAACTCCGTCTACTGAAATAACTAAGTACTAAAATAATGAAATAATAAATCATATCATCCTCGAAGGATGAGGAATCACTGCAGACTGACTGCTGAAATCTGGAATCTACTGATGCTCTTGTTCTCGTGTCTCTGAACCTATGGTATAAACACCATAGCGCAAATGCGTCAATACGATTGAATGTACTGGTATGCATGTGAGATAGGCTAAATGCATGGGGTTCATATGCATGAACATTACTGGATAATTGACTAATATGAATGTGAGAATACATGTATGAATACATAGTAACTATATCTGAGATCGTGATAATATGAATTTACTAATAACAAACATGAATGATAACTGAGTTCTGATGACTGATATAACTGATAACATGAGTGACTGTATCTGACAGTCCTGAATCTGATGGAACAACCTGAGATTCATAATATTCTGAGTTGACTGTATCTAACAGTCCTGAATTCTCTAGAACTATCTGAGTTTTATTACTGAGACTGAATAACTGTATATGATAGTCCTGATTCGGTCACATGAAACTGAGAAAAGTAGTCATATAACTGATATGCCCCTAATATGCAATTATGGCTGAGTTGGGGTCCAATTTGTAACCCCAATTAGAAGGGTGTCAATACCGTGCCACTTGAAAGGACAATCTGTAAGTAACCCTCATATAACAGGTAACTCTAGTGAGAATGGTGGGAACCCTCATATAACAGATTAAGCCACCTCATCTACCTTCATATAGTAGGCTATGACGTCTCAACCTATGTTGGCTACATAGTTTTAGAACGCAAGCATTATTTCTAAGAATTACCCTCTCATATAACAGGTGAGTTCCCATATTTGGGTTCGCTCAGTGCTAATTTCTACTCCCATCTTCATAGACACTGTACATGATTAACTAAACTGACTGGACTAAGTTAACTAGTTCCGTTGACTGACGAAATATTACTGAGATCAGATCTGACTGAGCTCATGAGATTACTAAGATTACTGAATTACTGAGCTTTCCTGAGTCACAGACTGAGTTCTATGGATCATGACTTGACTAAGGATACTATGAAAACATGACACTGGCTCTAGGCATACAGCTATATTTTTCGGGTACAAGTACCCCCAGGACTCGATAGAAGGAAACTGATAAAGCATGACTTTCTTGAATACATGACCCACATCAACAATACATAACAAAATAAGTTGGGGATTTCACGAAGTACATAGTCATCATACTATATAACATGGACAAGAATGCTTATAATCATACCATAATCTCATGTTCTAATATCATGGGCATTCCGACAACATATACATTTCACAATGATAGCTTGGAAACCATTTAAACATAAGAGGATGACAAACATGTCACATTTAGTTTATGTTTTGAGTTATAGGGCATGATTTCTATTCTTTCAAGCATTTTATCAAACACCTTGCATGCACAATTTAGGGAATAGGTGAAATCATCAAAATTACACATCATAAGAAACTAAATTCATGGATTTTATCTTGTATGTTAACATAATATCATGAAAAACACATAAAGATTCCAACTTTGAAATCAATCAACATCAACAACATGATTACAAATAACCCCCAACATAAATACCATGATTTATAGATAAAACAAAGTTCTTGAGCTTCATGGATGGATGGAATCCATGAATGAACACTGTGCATACCTTGGTTCGTAAATACACAAAGATTGACGGAGGAAATTCTTGATTTTAAATCTTCTATGAAAAGCCCTAGGTTGTTCTTGAGAGGTTTTTGAGAGAAGAGAGTATATTTCGGGTTCCCAATAGCTGAATCTCATGTTAAAGGGCTTAAATAGGGGTGTGGAAATTGACTCTTTTAACTTTGAACGCGTCTTGTAATTTCAGTAGAAGTTTTCCAAACTGAACCCCTGGCGCGACGTGGTGCTATTACGCAGTCACTGGAATTTGACAATTGGGAAACTGAGGGATGGCGCGATGCGGAGCCATCGCGTTGCCACTTTCTTTGTGACCTGGAAGTTTGGCACGACGCGCCACTATCACGAGCCCCTACTGGAATTTGACAAATGCCATTTTCTCTTGTGGCGCGGCGCGCCACTAACTAATATGGCACTATTTTACAATGGGAACTTGAAATAGTTGTAACTTCTTACCCGATTATCGAATTTGGGTAAATCTTATATTGATGGAAAGCTTATTGAATTTCCCACAAGAAAAAAGTAAAAATCTTAAAAAAATTCCATGGGATAAACATAATTCAATTTAGAAGCTAATACTAGACATTCTTAAGACGAAATTAGCTAGGAAACTTTGGGGTATTACAATATCTCCCCCTTGGGAAGATTCATCCTTGAACGAGACTGATTGAAAAGGGAAAAATAATGAGGTGAAGTATATACTAAACATGAACAATTGAAACATGAATGACATTTCTGAGATTTACACTAAACATGCATATCTGATGCATGATTTTATGACTTAACTGACTCATGAACACATGACTGAGATTTCAGATAACTGAGTTTCTCACGAGGAGAATGCATGTTTGATTCATGAACACATGGCTAATCTGATGCATGAGCATATGATAGAATATGTAATGGTACTTAGTACCAAGTTTATAATTGAATTCTAAACATGAAATTGATACTAAGCTTGTAACTGAAGTATGAACATAAAAACTGAAAAGCTTAAGGAGAATTGTTACCTTGAGCTTGATCTGAGTTGGCATAGAATAGGTGAGGATACTTGGTTCGTATGTATGCTACTGCTTCCTAACTATCTCTCTCAACAAACTGATTTTTCCAAAGAACTTTGACTAAAAGGACTTCTTTGTTCATCAGTCTACGAGTCTGATAGTCTAGGATTTCGACTGGAATCTCCTCATAAGAGAGGTTGTTCTGAACATCTTTTCTATGGATAGGGAATACAACCGTTGGGTCACCTATACAATTCTTGAGCAAAGATACATGAATGACTGGATGGACTGCAGCTAGATGTGAAGGCAATTCGAGCTCATAAGCTACTTTGCCAAAGCGACTGAGAATTTTGAAGGGACTGACATATCGGGGACTAAGCTTTCCCTTCTTGCCGAACCTCTTCACTCTCTTCATGGGAGAGATATTTAGGTAGACATAGTCACCAATCTCAAAATCGAGATCCTTTTTACAAACATATGCATAATACTTTTGTCGGCTCTGAGCAGCCCGGAGTCTTTATCTGATCAACTGGATTTTCTCTAAGGCATCGAATACTAAGTCAGGACCTATGACTAAGGCCTCACTAACTTTGAACCAACTAATTGGAGATCTGCATATCCTACCGTAGAGAGCTGAGAATGGAGCTATCTTAATACTGGAATAATAGCTATTGTTGTATACAAACTCAATCAAAGGCAAGTGGTCATCCCAGCTACCCTTAAAATCAATTGCACACATCCTTAGCATATCTTCTAAAGTCTGAATTGTCTTTTCTTCTTGACCATCTGTCTAAGGATGGAAGGCTATACTGAGATAAACTTGGGTGCTAAGACCCTTTTGGAATGCTTTCCAGAAGTGAGAGGTAAACTGGGTACCTCTGTATGAGATAATGGATAACGGAACATCATACAATGTGACCAACTCTCTAATATAGAGCTTGGCAAAATCCTTGGCTGAATAGGAGGTATGAACTGGAAGAAAAAAAGATGATTTGGTCATCCTATCTACAATGACCCAAATTGAATCATGATAATGACGAGTTTGAGGCGAACCCATCATGAAGTTTATATTCATAACTTCCCACTTCCAAGTAGGAATATTGAACTCATGTATGGACCCACTAGGCTTTTGATGCTCTATCTTAATATGCTAACACGTAGAGCACTTAGCCACAAACTCTGCAATATCTCTCTTCAACCATCTCAACCAATAGATCTCCTGTAGGTCGCAATATATCTTTGTGGCCCCTGGATGAATAGAGTAGTATGAACCATGCGCTTCTACAAGAATTTACTGCCTTAAGTCATCTACGCCTGGAACACACAAATGTCCCTAACAACGAAGGACACCATCTCTTCTTTGGGAGAAAACCTCTATCTTCTGATCCTTGATTGACTCTTTCAACTTGAATAAACTGGGGTTTCTATCTTGCTTTTCTTTCACCAGAGAAACTACAAATGATTTTGAACTACTTTGAACCCATATATCACCCTCTTCTGTATCGACTAAGAAAACTTCTAGTCTGGAAAGCTGATGGACTTTCTGAGATAACTTCTTCTTATTGTTCTCAACATGAGAAATACTACCTATAGACAGTCTACTGAGAGTGTCGGACACTATGTTTGCCTTGCTCGGATGATAAAGGACACTCATGTCATAGACTTTCAAGAGTTGTAACCATCTTTTCTGACAAAGATTGAGATCTTTCGAAAAAAAGACATACTGAAGAATCTTATGATCTATGAATATGTCTACATGAATTCCATATAGATAGTGCCTCTAAATCTTCAAGGCAAAGACTACGGCTGCTAACTCTAGATCATGAGTTGGATAATTCTTCTAATGAGGTTTAAGTTGTCTGGAGGCGTAGGATATGACCTTACTATACTGCATGAGGACACAACCCAAACCTGCTCTGGATGTATCACAATACAGAACAAACCCATCTGGACCATCTAGAAGAGCTAAGACTGGAGCTGAGGTGAGTCGAGTCTTCAACTCCTGAAAACTCTTCTCGCAAGGATCTGACCACTAAAACTTGACTTTTTTCTGAGTCAATCTAGATATAGGGGACGTAATAGAAGAAAATCCCTCAACAAACCATCTGTAATAGCCATCCCTACCCAAGAAACTCCTGATATCTGATAGAGAGATAGTTCTAGGCCAGTTTCTTACTGCTTCGGTCTTTTGAAGATCAACCCTAATGCCATCATCAGAAATGATATGGGTAAGGAATGCTACTGACCTTAGACAAAATTCATACTTACTAAATTTGGCGAACAATCGATGATTTCTGAGAGTTTGAAGTACTATTCTGAGATGGTCTACATGATCATGCTCACTGCTGGAATAGACCCGAATATCATTTATAAAGACTATGATGAATATGTCTAAGTACTACTTGAACACATGGTTCATCAAGTCCATAAAAGCAGTTGGTCATTGGTAAGATCAAAGGACATGACTAAGAATTCGAAGTGACCATACCGAGTACGAAAGGTTGCTTTTAAAATGTCACATTCTCTGACTCTGAGCTGATGATAGCCGAATCTGAGGTCTATCTTAGAGAAGTATCTAGCACCCTAAAATTGGTCAAACAGGTCATCAATTATAGGAAGAGGATACCTATTCTAGATCGTGACTTTATTGAGTTGATGGTAATCGATACACATTCTAAGAGAACTATCTTTCTTGCGCATGAATAAGACTGGTATACCCTACGGGAAAACACTGGGCCTGATGAATCCCTTATATAAGAGATCCTTCAACTGCTCTTTCAATTCTCTGAGTTCTGCTGGTGCCATTCTATTTGGAGGAATGGATATAGGCTGAGTATCTAGAAGAAGATCAATATCAAAGTCTATTTCCCTTTTGGGAGGGATTACTTGAAGATCTTCGGTAAAGACATCTGAATATTCACTCATGACCGAGATTGAATAAAGACTGAGAGTTTTGAATCTAGAGTCCTTAACATGAACAAGGTGATAGACACATCCCTTAGATATCATTTTCCTTTCCCAAAGGTAGGAAACAAACTGACCTCTAAAAGATGAAGTACTACCCCTCCACTCTAGGAAGGGTTTATTCGTAAACTGAAACTGGACTATTTTATTTTTGTAGTCGACTATGGTATAGCAGAAATAAATCTAATCCATGTCGAGAATGATATCAAAATCAGTCATCTCTAATTTGACTAAGTCTGCTGAAGTGACTTTCTAAAATATCATAACCGGGCAGTTCCTGTATACCCACAGAGCTATGATGGTTTTACCTACTGAGGTAGAGACTTAAAAGGGCTCTACTATAATTTCGAGACTAGTTCCAAAATTAACTTCTATATATGGAGTAACAAAAGACAAGGAGGCTCCTGGATCTAGAAAAGCATGAAAATGCACATGAAAGATCTATAACATACTAGTAACTACATCAGGAGAATTTTCCTAATCTTGCCGGGACTGGAGAGCATAAATTCTATATGGGCATTTCCACTAGTAGCACTGGAAGTGGCACCCTGCTGATATGGATAACCAAACTGAGTTGAGGAACGATTCTGCTAACCCTGAGGACAGTCTCTGACTCTGTGGCCTGGCTTGCCACATCCAAAAAAAATATCACTTTCATCTCTGTAAATACCCTGATGGTGCTTGACATAAGTTTGGCAAAGAGGATAGGTGCGGGCACTACTAATGTTGCCCTGAGACTTAGAGCCTAGCGCTCTATCTTTGTTACCCTCTCTGAACTTAGGAACTGGAGCACTAGATGAAGAAGGAGATAGAACTGATGACTCAGGACAAAACTGAGAACGATTTCCACTTTCTGATTTGGGCTGAGCAAAGATTAAACTACTTGTCCTTGTTTTCTTATTCTATTTCTCCCTTATCTTAATCTTCTGGTGTTTTATCTGCCGAGCATGATTTGTAAGCCTGGTTAAAGTCATATCACTATTCAATATTGCAGACCTACACTCATTGACCACACTATCATTCACCCCAGAAACAAACTTACTCATCTTAGCCCTGCTATCTATAATAACGTGAGGAGCATATCTAGCTAGTTGAGTAAACTTAAGAGAATACTCTTTCACCGTCATGTTTCCCTTCCTGAGGTTGATAAATTCTAACACCTTATCCTCTTTCAGCTCTTGGGGAAAGAATCTATCTAAGAATGCAGCGATAAAATCCTCCAACTCAATAGGCCCTGCATCATCTGTCCTTTCTGATTTCCACTGTTTAAACCAAGTGTGAGAAATATCCTGCAACTGATATGCAGCTAGATCAGCACTCTCAACAGGAGTAAACCCCATGATGTCTGTAACCTTCTGAACCTGATGATGAATTCCTGAGGGTCCTCATCTGACTTAGACCCGAGAAAGGATAGAGGATTCATTTGGGTGAAGTCTCAAATCCTGGATAAAGCTAAATTGGCCACTGGGTTGGCTGGAATGATAGATGGTCATTCATTCTCAGCAGCAACTGACTGATAAAGAGTAGTGAATGCAACTTTGAACTCTGCATGATAAACATGATCACCCAAAGGTTCTTCAAGCTAAGAGGCTGACTGATTTCCATTTCTTCTTTTAGGAGGCATGTTTTGTAGAAGAAAGGGAGAAATGAATTAGACTGAGATATTGACTTGAGATTATGCTCACTGGCATAACATGAATACTGAAAGAAGGGAAACTGTTCTTAAAACATCTTATAGCCTTTTGTACATAATTGTGGCACGGAACACACCCATGTACAAAACCCTACTAGATACGACTTTCAAACTTCCTAGGACTCTATTGAACCTTTCTTTGATACCAAGTTTGTAACTCCCCGAATCTTGTACCCAAAATATTACACGGTGCTCATGACCCCGAAGGACCACAAGCTTACCCATGACTAATATCTGTACTTGTACACTACATAATATACTGTATAAATGCAGAAACATAAACTTAAAGGTCGTAAGGTTCAAAAATGTATCATAAGATCAGATAAATCATAATATATGAAGGGGGTATGAAATACCCAAACCACTGAAATAACTGTCTGAACATGATAGTATGAAAAGCCTCTAAAACATGATTGTCTGAATAAGGAGTTGATGGGACATATCCCCAACTAACTTCGACTACTGAAATAACTAAGTATTGAATGATGAAATAACAATTCATATCATCCTCAAAGGATGAGGACTCACTGTTGACTGACTACTGAAATTCGGAATCTATTGATGCTCTGGTGATCGTGTCTCTGAACCTATGGTATAAACACCATAGCACAAATGCGTTAGTACAATTAAATGTACTGGTATACATGTGAGGTAGGCTGAATGCATGGGGTTCATATGCATAAACATTACTGGCTAACTGAATAATATGAATATGAGAATAGATGCATGAATACTTAGTAAATATATCTGAGATCGTGATAACATGAATTTACTGATAACTAACATGACTAAAAACTGAGTTTTGATGACTGATATAACTAATAACATGAGTGTTGTATCTGATAGCCCTGAATCTGATGGAACTAGCTGAGTTCCATACTATTCTGAGTTGACTGTATCTGACAGTCCTAAATTCTATAAAACTATCTAAGTTCTATTACTGAGACTGAATGACTATATCTAACAGTCCTGATTCTTTAACATGAAACTGTGGGAAGTATTCATATAATTGACATGCCCTTAATATTCCATTATGGCTGAGTTGGGGTCCAATATGTAACCCCAATTGGAAGGGTTTCAATACCGCACCACTGGTAACGACAATCTGTGAGTAACCCTCATATAATAGGTAACTCTAGTAAGAATGGTGGGAGCCCTCATATAACAAGTTAAGACACCTCATCTACCCTCATATAGCAGGCTATGATGTTTTAACCTATGATGTCTTTATAGTTCTGGAATGCAAGGATTGCTTCTAATAATCACACCCACATATAACAGGTGAGTTCCCATCCTTGGGTTCGCTCGGTGCTAATTTCTACTCCCATATTAATAGACATTGTACATGATTAACTGAACTGACTGGACTGAGTTAACTAGTTCCATTGACTGATGAAATATTACTGAGATCTGATTACTGACTGAGTTCATGAGATTACTAAGATTACTGAATTACTGAGCTTTCCTGAGTCAGATGACTGACTGAGTTCTACAGATCATGGCTTGACTGAGGATACCATGGAAACATAACATTGACTCTAGGCATACAGCTATATTTTTCGGTTACAAGTACCCCCAGGACTCGATAGAAGGAAACTGATAAAGCATGACTTTCTTAAATACATGACCCACATCAACAATACATAATAAAATAAGATGGGGATTTCACGAAGTACATAGTCATCACACTATCTAACATGGATGAGAAAGCTTATATTCATACCATAATCTCATGTTCTAATATCTTGGGCATTTTGACAACATATATATTTCATAATGATAGCATGGAAACCATTTAAACATAAGAGGATGACAAGCATGTCATATTTAGCTTATGTTTTGAGCTACAAGGCATGATTTCTATTCTTTCAAGCATTTTATCAAACACCTTCCATGCACAATTTAGGGCATAGGTGAAATAATCAAAATTACACATCATAAGCAACTAAATTCATGGATTTTATCTTGCATGTTAACATAATATCATGAAAACACATAAATATTCCAACTTTAAAATCAATCAACATCAACAACCTGATTACAAATAACCCACAACATAAATACCATGATTTATAGATAAAACAAGTTCTTGAGCTTAATGGATGGAAGGAATCCATGAATGAACACTGTGCATACCTTGGTTCATAAATACACGAAGATTGACGGTGGAAATTCTTGATTTTGAATCTTCTATGAAAAGCCCTAGGTTGTTCTTGAGAGGTTTTTGAGAGAAAAGAGTATATTTTGGGTTCTCGTGTTAAAGGGATTAAATAGGGGTGGGGAAATTAACCCTTTTAACCCTGGACGCATCTTGTAATTTCAGTGAAAATTTTTCAAACTTGACCCCTGGCGCGACGCGGAGCTATCGCATCGTGTCACTGGAATTTGACAATTAGGAAACTGAGGGATGGCGCGACGCGGAGCCATCGCGTTGCCACGTCCTTGGTGACCTGGAATTTTCGCGCGATGTGCCACTATCACGGACCCCTACTGGAATTTGACAAATGCCATTTTCTCTTGTGGCGCGGTGCGCCACTGTCTAATATGGTGCTATTTTATGATGGGAACTTGGAACAGTCGTAACTTCTTACCCGGTTATCAGATTTGAGCAAATTTCCCACATGATAAAAAGTGAAAATCTTAAAAAATTTCCATGAGATAAATATAATTCAATTTAGAAGCTAATACTAGACATTCTTAGGACAAAATTAGCTAGGAAACTTTGGAGTATTACACTTTTTGTCTAACCCATTCAAAATAGCTAATGAATAAAATTCCTCATTTGTCGCAACTGATGAATCAAATGTTAGAAGAAATCAAAATATCTCCTCCAACAGATGGTCCATCTGTCACAACCGATAATTCATATGTTGCAACAGATGTCTCATCTATTGCACATACAGACTAATTATTGCAACAGATGGTAAATCATTCAAAACAGTTGATAAATCAAATTCCCCATCTTTTACAACTGATGAATTATCTGTTAGAAGAAATCAAAACATCTCTTTTAATAGATGTTTCATCTGTCATAGCAGATGTCTCATCTGTTACACATACAGACCATCTATTGTAATAAATGGTAAATCTGTTGCGACAGTGGGTTATCTATTATGACAGATGGATGATCTGTTACAAAAACTCAACAATAATGGTTGTTATTAAGTCTCAAACTGTTTTGAAAAGGTTAGAAGTTTGAATGTAAAAGAAAAAGTCACAACTTTTCACAGAAAACAAAAAGGCAGTAGTTTGAATGTAATTAATACAATGGAGCTAAACAGTCGTGCGTTTTTGCACAACATATTCAGATTCAATCCTCTATAGATAGGTCCCTCTTTAATCTTCATTCTACTCCACTTTTATTTAGTTCTTATATTTTTTCTTTTTGTATTACATCTTCAACCAGTTCTCTTCAAAGTGCATACTCATTTCTCATTGAGGTATTGTTTTTTCTATGTAAATCTACCAGTTGGTAGTATACGTTGTATTACATTTGGATTCTTTTCTTTACTTTTGTGTTTATGTTTTTTGTCAATTCATGCATGTTAGAGATATGGAAAATCCTATTTGGGACATTACTATTCTGCACGACACCGAGCAGGAACTTTAGAGATAGGTTAACGACCTCCAGATAGAGTTAGTCGCCATGAGAGAAAGGATGTTTAGAGAGATACAGAGGCTTATGAGGTCTCTACTACTATCGGTTGATTGGTCGGCTGGCAATAATAGTGATGCTAATGATAATAATAATATTAGAATGTGTTTTTTCTTTTAGCGTATATATTTTATGTTTTCTATATCGTATCTATACCTAATGTATTTTATTTTTTATTTAATGAAAAAAATATTTTTAATCGACTTTGGCTTTTTAAATCTTATTCAATTTTCATTTTGTCCATTTCTTCTTCTAAACATACATGTTAACATGTCGATGGTTTGAGGTAAAGAGCAATTTTGAATCCAGTAGCAATAACAATTTTGGCTTTTGAGTTCTTTCAACAGATGGACCATGTGTTAGAACAAATTGGTCATCGATTGGGTTTCTGTCAACAGATTATCCATCTGTTGCAACAAATTTGTCTTCTATTGGAGGAAAACATTCTAGTTTGATGAAATGTATTGTGTTCTTCCAGCTAATGTCCATCTGTTTCAATAGATGGATAATCTGTTGAAAATAATTGTGATCTGTTGTATTTAATTCATGTTTTGCCTCTTTTAATTAATGCATAAGTTATTAAAAATGATATTTTTTATATAATAAATGATAAAATTGCACTCATAACAATGAATTAAATATATCAAAGTCCACAACAAACAACAACACAAGTTTTTGCAATTACAACAATCACGATGGATTATGATCCAGACATGTAATTCTTTTAAGGCCAATGCGCTTACATAAGGAGCACTTGTTTCTTCTTGATGGAAATGACTCTCTGACTCCACGCCCCCTCTTAGATGGATTTCATCCCTGTTTGATAGTTCTTGGGTCAATATATGAAGGAGGCATTAATCTCCCCAAAATATCTACATAAATAATCCAAGACTCTTCAGGAGGCACCGGAGTAATATGCCCACTATATGCCATTGTATATTTTTCCACTTAATAATATGGAGAGGAGTGCTCATAAATTTTAGGTCTATATTTTGCA
Source organism: Capsicum pubescens (assembly GCA_030864215.1). Classification (NCBI taxonomy): domain Eukaryota; kingdom Viridiplantae; phylum Streptophyta; class Magnoliopsida; order Solanales; family Solanaceae; genus Capsicum; species Capsicum pubescens. Next base: position 243,404,736 of record CM061538.1, read on the forward strand.
CCGTATTGAGCTCGAAGCACTGTCATAGCATGTGGACAGGGTACTTTGTCCAAGTCAAAAACTCTGTACGTACAAGATCTTGTTTGAAGATCGACCATGGCAACATCACCATCACTGGTGATACTAAATTTATAATCTTCTTTTTGATGAGATAATAACCTATTCCCCATACTGATGTTCGTTAGTATTATTTTTCCATTTCTAAAACAAATGGGGTTCTTGCATCCTCGAACTACACACGTCTTTTATTAAAAAATTGGCCATACTTCTCGTTTATTATTTTAAACAGAGCCTTGATGGGAAATTGTCTTTCATCGCCAAACAATGACTTCATCGATTCAGCTATGTTTGAGTCATAATATTGTACCTATACAAAAGAATCATTTAGTATGACATCATACTAAACTTGTAACTCAAACGAGAAATTAAATTCATAAAAATGTACCTATTTGCCGGAAAAAATGTCCGGCTCCATCTCTCAAATCCGACACGTAAGAGATGTTTTACTGCCTACGGATGCATATTCGCTATTTGATTGAAATGGTCTAAAAACTCCTCTCTACTATATGTTTTAGCTACTCTATAAAAAAGGGTCACGAACCTTTCATTGTGAAAGTTGGTCTGAATGTTCCCTCCAAGATGCTTGATGCAACAACCAAAGTAAGCTGAAGTGAAGAAAATTGAACCCATTTTTGGAATACTTAGATGACTATCCAAAACAAAACACAACACTTCGGTATCTTCGAGGTAGCTTCGCAGTTGTTCAAAAAAAATCCAAAAGAGGCATCACATTCCTTGTCCGCTACACAAAAAGCGACAGAAAAGATGTGATTCTTTGCATCCTGTGCCACCGCCTCTAGCAAAACTCCATTATACATACTCCTCAAGAAGGTACCGTCAACATCTATGACTTTTCTCAAATATTAAAAATCTTGAATCCAAGCACCATAGGATATAAAAAAAAGTACTTGAACCTTCTATTTTCATCAACATGTAACACCGTCTTACTTCCAGGATTTGTGGACTCAAGAATTTAATGGTAGGCATCCAGTACTGCATACCCATGCTCATGTGTCCCCCTAACCAAGTCCTTGGAAATCTCCATGGTCATATATATCTTCTAATAACTAACCAGGACACCTAATTTTGTAAGGAGTTCATTGGACATAACCCTTGTAAAAGGGCCTTTGCCATCGGGGAAACTATTCTTGAAATATTCACCGAGGACCTTTGATGTGGCGTGAGGATTTTGGCCCGAGATGTGCTCCGAACCACATGTGTGATACTTTCATATTTATGAATGACGAATCTATTAGAACTTAAGTATTTCACCGCTCTCAACCACCACTTGCAGTTTGGATTAGCACATTTATAGCAAAAGACATTGCTCGAATTAATCACTTTCTTTATTCTGAAATATTTTTTCAAGAAAGAAATAAACAAAGTAGTAGATAGTTCTTTTTTGTCCTTGAATGAAATTCCATTGAAAAAGCCGATCCCATCGTCTTGAAGATTGTCAGACTGTGTCGATCGAGAAGAACTTTCCACCGTATTGGTCATATCAACGAGCGTAGGTGTTTGATCATCATCTGGAATATTCATGTCTAGATCATCCAACTTATAATCAAAGATGTCTTATTGTTCTTCTTCTACATTCTAGCTCTCATTCTCTCTTGTTTTTTCAACCACGTACACCCTTAACACCGGCTTGGATGAATCACTAAGATAAGCATGCAACCTAACCTGATTAGTTATCTTAAAAGGTAGTACCCTCTAATTTTCAAAGAAGCTATGCATGTAGCTGATGATGAGTTCTTTCAGTTGACAATTCAGTCCACAATAGCTTATGATTAAGTTCACAAAATCATTATACGAAACATCACTTTGGAGTGTCATAGCTATTGTCTCTAGCATTTTACCATTCTTCCAATGCCATACATATCGATTGCTCTTCTCGGTCCATTGACCATGACAATCCACCCCTGTTGTTATTGATATCTCCATTATTGGTACCTAAATAGAGTCATTTGTTAAAAAATATTAATAGTGATTTCAAAGTGTCGTACATGAATCCCAACAGATGTGTAATCTGTTGCAACAGGTGAAAAATAAATTGCAATAGGTAAGTGATCAGTCGTAACAGATTACTTACCTATTGGGATTCATGTTATACTCCTGAAGTTAATTTCAACAGATAAGTCATCTGTTGTAACAGGTGAATCATATGTTGCAACAGACTATATATCTGTTATAACAGATTAGGAGCCTGCCGAGATAGATATTACAGTACTGAGAAACCTTTGAAGCTGATTCCAATAGATAAGTGACATATTACAACAGATAATTAACCTATGGCGACAGATGACTTACCTAGTGCAACAGATGACACATCTCTTGGAATTGAATTTTGGTTCTATTGCAATAGGTTACTATTCTATTGCAATAGATATTTACCCTATCTCAAAAGACGACACATCTGTTGGAATCTAGTTCAGGTTCTATTGGAACAAGTTACTAATTTATTGTAACAGATATTTATCTTATTGCAATTGATAGGTCATATGTTGCAACAGATAATCCATCTATTTGATTCATGTTATGTCACTATAGAACCATAAATATGAATTTAACATATGATTCTTTCGTTGCAACAGATGGCTCATCTGTTGCAACAGATGATTGATTTATTTAAATAGATGGCTCTTATTTGCATTCATGTTTGCGTGATATCTATTGTTGAAAAATAGCACAATAGCAGTTAACCAGATGACCAATTCAACTAAAAATCATAAATTGACTTACCAAAGTCTCCTATGAAGTAATGTCAAAGTGGAAAGTGATGTACGAAACAAAATTTGACCTAAGAAATTGGTCAAATAAAAGCAATAGTGGTAACATCAATAATAATAATGGTCAACAAGAAGAAGATGATAATGAAGTAGAAGATGATGATAATGAAGCAGAAGATGATGAATAAAGCAGTAGCAGCAATAATGAACAACAAAAATTGCTAAGAGAGAGAAAATAATAATGGATGAGAAGAGAGAGAAACACATTTTTTTCCCTTTGTTTCCCATTATATTAACTGACATTTGGATGAAAGCGTAAACTTAAAAACTTATGGGTTATTTTCAAATTTCCCCAACTTTCTTAATCTATAATAAAGTAATTGTCACCTCCACTCAATTATTAAGACTTGATTCACCTACATCTCATTTTCAAACTCTTTTGTCACCTATAACTCAAAGCCCCTAGTTACTTGAAAATCATTAAAAATAGTGTTTTGAACTATGAATGAGTTACTTCAAAATGGTTATGTGTAGTTACTTGAAAAGTAAATTAGAGACTTGAAAATGTTTATGAGTAGTCACTTGAAAGTTGAACTTGTGTTTTGAAAATATTTAAGTGTAACCACTTGAATGTGTAGTCACTTGAAAAGTGAATTAGAGACTTGAAAATGCTTAAGAGTGGTTACTGGATAGGTGAACTTGTGTTTTGAAAATGGTTAAGTGTAGTTACTTGAAAGGTGAATTTGTGTTTTGAAAATAGTTAAGTGTAGTCACTTGAAATGTGAATTAGTGACTTGAAAATGATTTAGTGTTGTCACTTAAAATGTGAATTCATGATTTAAAAATGGTTTAGTGTATTGGCTTGAATTATGAATAAGAGACTTGAAAATGGTTACGTGTAGTCACTTGAAATATCGAAATAGTGACTTGAAAATAGTTAAGTGTAGTCACTAGAAATGTGAATTAGCGACTTGAAAATGGCTAAGTATGGTGTTTTCAAATTTGAATTATTTACTTGAAAATTACAAAAAATAGTGTTTTGAAATGTGAATGAGTTACTACAAAATGGTTATGTGTAGTTACTTGAAAAGTGAATTAGAGACTTGAAAATGTTTAAGTATAGTTACTTCAAAGGTGAACTTGTGTTTTGAAAATAGTTAAGTGTAGTCACTTGAAATGTGAATTAGTGACTTGAAAATGATTTAGTGTTGTTATTTAAAATGTGAATTCATGACTTGAAAATGGTTAGTGGCTTGAAAGCTTCGTACTCTTTTGTATGTTTTGGTTATTTGTAGTTTATTTTTGAAGCATTGATAACTTCTATGAGTTAATAATTTAATTTTTAATATTTGTATTTTGATGATGGTTGATTAGATGTTAAATTTGATTGGTGGGTTGCATTGTATAGAAGGTTTGATATGGAATGTAGCATATATGTTGTAATTTTTTTTACAAAAATACCGAAAAAACCGACCACTTTAGAAAAAATATCCAAAAAAACTGATCACTTGTGGTCGGTTTTAGGCAAAATAACCAGGAAAAAGGACCAAAAGTGATCTCTTTTTAAAAAAATTACCAGAAAAATTGACCATATGTGATCGGTAACCTGAAATTTTTTATAAAAGTGATTACATGTGGTTGCTTTTTTATAATTAATTAATTAATCTTTGAAAATATTTTTTAAAAAAAAATAAATAATTAAATATACAAAAGCGACCACATGTGATTGCTTTAGATAAATTTAATTAATTAATATATAAAAATGTGACCACATGTGGTCGCTTTCTTAAAATTAATTAATCAAATATATATATTCGCTTTTTATAAATTTATTAATTATTTTTAACAAAAGCGACCACAGTCGCTTTTGTTAAAATTAATTATTTAAATAAATATATGAAAGTGACCACATGTGGTCGCTTTTATTAAAAGTAATTTTATTAAATATTTAATAAAGCGACAACATGTGGTCGCTTTTGCAAAAATATTTAATTATTCTCTTATTATATAAGAGGGAGTAGGGTGGCTGAAGCGGCTACTCTCCGTTGACATGCCTGCTTCAACTGCTTGCTCTTTGAATTTACTGTATCACCCCTAATTAATTATTATAAGTTATTTATATATTTTAAAAAATAATATTTAATAAAAAAACTAAAATAGATATTTATGACATGTCTACTTGAGCTGCTTCAATCATAATTTTATTAAATATTTCCCTAATTAATTATTATAAGTCATCTAAATATTAAACAAATATTTATTTCTCTTATTATATAAGAGAGAGTTGGGCAGTTGAAGCAGGCTGCTCATATGCCTACTTCAGCTGCTTGTTCTATAATTTTACTATATCATCCCTAATTAATTATTATAAGTTATTAACATATTAAAAAAATAATAATATTTAGTAAAAAAATAAAATAGACATTTATGATATGTCTGCTTTAGCTACTTCAATCATAAATGTCAAGATTGTAAGGCGAAACATGATGTACTGATTAATGCTATTAATGCATTAACTACTTCTGTAAAGGAATTGATATCTAAGAGGGGTGTCATTCCATCAAAGAGGATTTTACATCCATCCACTCCATTAGCGATTAAGGCTAAGAGGAGAAGAAAAGTGATTTCCAAGGCATTATCAAGAATCCCAAAAAGTGAAATTACAACTCCTCTGTCCGTGTGTTGCACTGACCAATGTAGAATGTCCAAAGAAGAGCAGCACAAGCTAAAGAAGGTAAATATATATGTCTGTTCAAAGTAACAAACAGACATATATATGTTTCAACAGATGACATATCTGCTGAAAATTATCAAACAAATATATACATCTGTTGCAACAGTTGACTTACTTGTTGCACCAGATAAAGTATTTGTTCGACATATGTCACCTATTTTAGCAAATCAAACAGCTTTTCGTACCGCTTTTATTTGTACCAACAGATGATCTATTTGCTGCAACAGATGAGTCATATGTTGCAACAAATGGTTCATCCGTTAGAAATTATCATACAAGTTTTCCTCATGTAGAAATTTTTCCCAACAGTTGATTCATTATTGTAGTAGAAATATAATCTATTTGGAACAATTTAAAATAGGAGGAAGACCTATTTGATTTGCTAGAACAGATGAGTTATCCTTTTCCGTTTTGTTGTATATCCATGATTAGCATTGACCAATTATGGCTTTCTAGGTTGATATAGAAGCTACTGCTGAACAACATTAACAATATGTTACTCTTTTTAATGAAATACGAAGAATAGAAAGCGCAGAAATCATATTGAGTAGATCTTTATAGCTTGAGTCTGTCAAAGTAATAACCTCAACCCTCCTTAGGAATCCTTGGCATCAATACTTAAATTATTGATGTATTTTTTTAGATCTGTACCCATAATAATTTTTTTACATTTCATTTATTCGTTGATTTATTTCAGCTAATTTCTGAAGGGTTCAATTTATTTTATTTTGTCTATGAATTTTATTTTTTCCTTAGATTTGAACTTATTAATTGAAATAGAATACTAGATTCAAATTTTGCAACAGATAATGTATCTGTTGCAACAGACGACACATCTGTTGAAAAAATATCAAACAAATTTAGAAATATATTACAACAAGTAGGTAATCTATTGGAATTTATCAAACAGGTCTTCCCACTATTGCAAGAGATAGACTTAGATAGAAGCATCGACATAATATAACTGATGATTAACCTATTACAACAGATAAACTATATGTCAGAACAGTTAGAATATCTGTTACAACAGATGGAGAATCTATTGCATTATAAAAATTCAACTTTCATCAGACATAAAAAATTGCAACTACATGTAAAAAAGTGAAAGTGAATTGAAATAAAAAAGGTAGAACCCATCGACAGTGTTAGTTCAAACACCTAAAATAAAATAGGCATCAAGTCAACACTGTTCATTTTAATAAAATAAAATAGGCATCAAATGTGTCAGTTTGGCACATTTTGCCCTGTTGGCTGCTTGCGTGTAATTCACATAGCCAAGGCTCGTTGAACCCCCATTTTTGCGAACTTGGTGTCTGATTTGGCCACCAACGGTCATTTTTTTCCTCCAATGTCTTATATATTTATCTTCTTCTTGAAATTTAACCCTAAATTCCCAAATCTTCTTCTTTATCATTATCTTTTTTTATCTATCCAAATTCTTAAAATTTTTTGCACTTGGTCTTTCTTTTCTTTCTTCATCTTTTTTTCATTTTTTCCAATTGAGCTTGACAATGTCGAGCGCATCTTCCACTGCTTTTATTGATAAAGATTTTTGATATTGTAAGTGTGGTCATAAAGCTCAATTGAAGACTTATTGGACTCAATAAAATCCAGGTCGTAGGTTTTTTACTTGTAAGATTTCAAAGGTAATATTTTTTTAATTTAATTAGTTGATTAATTATTGACTTGTAATTGTTTTGTAATTGTGTTCTTGTTTTTATAGAAATTGGGTGGATGCGATTACTTGGATTGGTATAAAGAACAACAACCTTCACAAACAAATCGTGTAATCTGGGGTTTGTTGAAGAAAGTCAAGGCTTTTGAAGAGAAATAAAATCGAGCAAGAAGATACTACATTGTTGCCATTATTGCTACTGGTTTGGTATTGTTAGGAACATGGATATTCAAGCCTAATTGCTGGAATTTTCATGGTTGTGTATTTTCTATTGGTTTGGTGTTGTCGAGCACATGGATATTCAAGCATAATTATTGGAAAATATCAAACAGATTTAGGCATATGTTGTAAAATTTATGTCATCTGCTGGAAATTATCAAACAGGTCTTCCAAATGTTGCAATAGATTAGACTTAGATTAGATTAGATAGAAATAACATCGACATAATGCAATAGATGACCAACCTATTGCAACAGATAAACTATCTGCCAGAACAGATAGAATATATTTTACAACAGATTGACAATCTATTGCATTATAAAAAAACTCAACTTTAATCAGAAAAAAATTATTTCCACTGCATGTACATGTAATTTAAAGTAAAGTGAAGTGTGACTTGAAATAAAAAATTGTTATTTCATAGGATCTTCTATATACACAGTCTCCAAGTGTCTAGTTAGTACCCCATAAGCCCAGACCTCTTACAGGTTTTCCACATTATTAACGCACAAAAAGGTTATTGGCTTGGCTATTTCTGTGTTGGTCATCAAACTTTCGATGTGTGCAAGAGCGTGTGAGCCGCACGCGAAACTGGTATCATTTTTTGGAAGGTACATGCCCTTGTTTCGGCCTTCAAAAGCCCATGATTTCTTCATCAATACTTTCTCTGGAAAATAATTCATCAGTTTACACTACCTCAACAAGATGGGGAACAGCTCCATCAGTGGTTGCACGTGGAAGAAAAGAATGACCTTGTCGATGGCAGGTTCGTTGCAGTCATAAACTTTGATCTTTCCCTCTCCGAGTAGTATCTCAACAGCCCAATAATGTATGTCATACATGCTCATGACTGCAAGAATCCTCTTTGCCTCGATCCAGCTTTTGCCGTGTTGATTTGTCTTCTCCCCCCTAACATATTTTATTATTTCTTCTTCATCCTAGTATAACATGGAAACTAACAAATAAAATCCTACGCCACAGGCTGATGCTTGATTATTGAGTTGATCGTACTTATCCTTGAGCTTCTTACATAATTCAAGGTCCATTATCCTATTGGCAGTGTCATAAGCTTCCGGGTACGCTAATTGTCTTTTCCTCATAAGGTAGAGAATTTCATCAACATACTGTGATATAAGAAGTCATTTCTTAAATAGGTTAGTAATTGAAAAGATGCAATGGATAGTCCATCTGTTGCATAGGGTTTTCTGAATCAATAATCCAATGCAACTTATGCAACTGATGGATAATAAGTTGCAACAGAACCACTACCAGTTAAACTAGAATACCCAGCTATTAAAACAGATTTCATATTTGTTGTGTAGCTTCTTCTTCATGGAGTAGATTAGAAGGCTAGGTTAGGAAAAGTAAACTTACCTTGTCCTCGTACCATATATGCATATCTGTCATAGTTTGGAAGTATGGGGGCGAAGAGGCGGGGGGTAATCTGGTGTGCTTCGCTTGGCATTCTTGGCTCTTCGCAGATCCCTCTTCTTTTTGGCACCAAGTTCTGCTTATATGTCCACCTTCTTGAATGACCCCTGAACTTCAACATCTTTTGGAGAGGGAGGAGTTACAATTTTTTTATATTTTTGACTGGAGAGTACATCGCTAATTGCTCTTTTATTCATCCTAACCTTTGATGTAGGAGTTTATGGCTCCCTTACCTTCTTGTATGGTATGTGTAATACCCCAATTTTCTAAACCGAAATGCTACACGGTGCTTATGACCCCGAAGGACCACAAGCTAACCTATGACTGATATCTGTACCTGTACACTGCAATATATAATATAATAATGTGGAAAATATGAACATGTAGTCCATAAGGTTCAACTGAATAAAGAATCTGTAAAATAGTAACATCCGTGTGGGTGAAAGATACCCAAAACAACTGAAAACTGAATCTGAAAGCTAAATCTGAGCATAAATACGAAAGCCTCTAAGTACTGTCTGAAATAAGGAGTTGAAGGAACATGTCTCCAAATAACTCCGTAAAACTGAACTGAAGAAATAAATGAATAAATTAAATAATGTAGTCCTCGAATAAAGAGGATCATTGCAACTCTGTATGTTGAATGCGACTATTACTGCTGGTCTGGGACTCGTGCCTCTGAACCTATGGTCTAACATGAAAAGAAATCACCATAGCGCAAATGCGTCAGTACAACTAGAGTACTGAGTATACGAGTGAGATAGGCTAATACAAGGGTTTACGTGCATGAATAATACTACTGACTGACTGATATGAACGTAAGAGTAAAAACATACATACATAGTAACTAAGATCGTGAGTACGTGATGGCTAAATCTATACGCTAATACATGGCTGGAACCGTAGTTCTGGTAACATGGATGACTATATCTGACAGCCCTGAATCTAGTTGAACTCTCTGAGTTCCGTGCTATAACTGAATTTGACCGTATCTAACAATCCTGGTATACTGATATCTAAAGAACTGTCTGATTTCTTTTACTAAGACTGATACTGAAACTGTGGGAGGTAGTTGTTTAACCGACATGACCCATATGTGCCATTAAGGCTAAGATGGGGTCCAATCTCTGCCCTGAATGGAAGGGTGTCAATACTGCGCCACTGGTAAGGACAACATGTGAGCAACACTCATATAACAGGTAACTCTAGTGAGAACGGTGGGAACCCTCATATAACAGGTTAAGCCACCTCATCTACCCTCATTTAACAGGCTGCGATGCCTCAACCTATGCTGGCTATATAGTTTTGGAACGCAAGGATAACTGCTAATAATCACACCCTTATATACAGGTGAGTTCCCATCCTTGGGTTCACTCGGTGCAAACTCCTACTCCCATCTGAAGAGACTAAACATGATTCAACTGACTGTACATGGAAAGATTAACTGACTTCCATTGACTGACGGAGTAGTACTATTATCAGAGAGTTAACTGGGATCATGAAATTTCTGAGGTTTCCTGAGTCACATGACTGACTTAGTTCTATAGAATATAGATTGACTGAGATTATCATGACAACATGACATGGCTCTAGGCACACGGCTATGTTTTTCGGGTACGAATACCCCCAGGACTCGATAGAAGAAAACTGACACACATGACATGACTTGATCGTAAGATTGGAGTCTACAATTCTCTATATTATAAGTAGGGGATAGTATACTTCATGTATTTAATAAACACCTCAAACATGGTAGGGAAAGCATGGATATAATTCGCACACAAAATTCATATTTTCATCATCATACATACTTCATGCCATCACCATAAGAATGCATAAATAACATAGGCATTCATATCGAAGTATATCGCTAACATGGACTTGTCATTTAGATATCATGAAATCATGTAAATATGAACTTCTAACATACTAGGCATTTTATAAAACACCTTACATGCATTCTTTAAGGCATAGGTGGATTTCATACTTGTATTATTTCAACCCACCTAAAGTTCATGATTTTCAACCAATAATCATATATATTCCATGAAAAAACATCCTTAGATATCATCTTGAAACTTGAACAACAATCATCAACGTGTACATTCTTATATCACCACAAAAGTTTACAAAACAACATTTAAAAGCATGGGTCTTGAACTCTATGAACGAATTGAATCCATAGATGAACACTACACATACCTTAGTGATTGAATCTTGAAAGAGATCTAATGTTTCTGAAGGTTCTTGAATAATTACTTAGGCTTGCCCTTGATTTTTCTTGACTAGGGTTTAACCCCTTTGGGAAAGAATGCTCTTATTCCTGAGGAGATGATCTTGAGAGAAAACCCTAATCTTGTGGTTGAAAGTGTATGAGTGAGCTTTTTGAGATGTCTTACCTAAATAAAATGGAAGATAATACGTTTCTTGAGGGTTATAAGTCGTGGGAAGTGAAGGGAAAAGACCAAAATACCCTTATGAAATAAACAAGGCATCAAAAGTGTGGTAAGCCGTCAAAAATGTCGTCACACAGGAGCTGGAACTGATGGTTTCTGCCTAAGTCTGACGACCTTCGTGGTAGGGAATCACAAATGTGGTAAGCTACCACGAATGTCATCACTTAGGAGATGGTTTCTTCCTAAGGTTGATGACCTTCGTGGTAGGGCGTCACAAATATGGTAAGCTACTACGAATGTCGTCATACAGGAGTTGGATTCTGCCTAAGGATGACAACCTTCATGGTAAGGCATCACAAATGTGATAAGCTACCACGAATGTCATCACATAGGAGTTGGATTATGCCTAAGGCTGACGAACTTTGTGGTAGGGCGTCACAAATGTGGTAAGCTACCACGAATATCGTCACACAGTTTCCAGCCTGACATGCTAGAGTAAAATAAGAATAACTCTTTGCTCCGATATCAGATTTAGGCAAAATTGGTATGTTTGGAAAGATAATTCAATTATATATCTTTTGATAGGTCATGAGCTCAAAAGTTCCAAGTATAATGAGAGATATGATCATTTGAAGTTGACTATACCAATATCCTTCTCAAGAATTCAATCGGTAAGGAATGTTTTGATTCGTCTGATAGCTGGGAGTTATTTAAAGCCTGAATGTACATCTAACTTACTCATAAAACTATAAAAGAACCATAATGTACTATGCATGATCTTGGTACATGGCTCTAATATTGGTTTGGATTTTTTGGGGTATTACAATATCTCCCCCTTGGAAACATTCGTCCTCGTATTATGACTGCTTGAGAGGGGAGAAAAGATAAATGATGCATACACTGATCATGCTCAACTGGAACATGATTTAGGACTTAATTCTAAACTGAATATAGCCCAACTGAACATGCATAACTGATGCATGACTGATAAGCTGAACTCATCAATGTATGATAAGCTATGCACTGATACTTGATACCAATTTTATACTAGAATTTTGAACATGTAACTAAATAAGCTTAAGGAAAATGGTTACCTCGAGCTAAGACTGAATTAGCGGAGAAAAAATAAGGGTACTTGATTCGCATGTCTGCTTCTGCTTCCCAAGTAGCTCCCTCCATGGACTGATTCCGCCAAAGAACCTTGACTAGAGGAACTTCTTTATTCCTCAGCCAACGAGTCTGATAGTCGAGGATTTCGACTAGAATATCTTCATAAGAGAGGCTATTCTAAATGTCAACTCTTTGAATAGGGACTACAACTGCTGGGTCACCTATGCACTTCTTGAGCAAAGAGACATGGACGACTGGATGAACTGAGGCTTGATCTGAAGGAAATTTGAGCTCATAGGATACCTTGCCGGAGCGACTGAGAATCCTGAAGGGACCGACATATCGGGTACTGAGCTTTCCCATCTTTCTAAATCACTTCACTCCTTTCATGGGAGAGATCTTGAGATAGACATAGTCATCGACCTCGAATTTGAGATCCTTTCTACGAACATCTGCATAAGACTTCTGTCGGCTGTAGCCCGGAGTCTTTCTCTGATCAACTGAACTTTCTTTATGGCATCAAATACTAAGTCAGGCCCTATGACTGTGGTCTCACTAACTTCAAACCAACCGATCGGAGACCTACATCTCCTACCATAGAGAGCTTTGAATAGAGCCATCTGAATACTGGAGTGATAGTTGTTGTTGTATGCAAACTCAATCAAAGGCAAGTGGTCATCCCATCTTCCCTTGAAATCAATTTCACACGCCCTTAGAATATCTTCTAGAGTTTGAATGGTCCTTTCTTCTTGACCATCTGTCTGAGGATGAAATGTTGTACTGAGATGAACTTGGGTACCAAGACCCTTTTGGAACGCTTTCCAGAAGTGAGAGGTGAACTGGGTACCTCTGTCTGAGATGATAGATAGTGTAACACTGTGTAATCTGACCAACTGCCTGATATAGAGTTTGGCATAATCCTCGGCTTAGTAAGAGGTACAAACTAGAAGTAAATGAGCTCACTTGGTCATTCTATCTACAATGACCCAAACTGAATCATGTTGATGACGTGTTCTAGGAAAACCCATCACAAAGTCCATGTTCACTTCTTCCCACTTCCAAGTAGGAATAGTGAACTCCTGCATAGAACCACTAGGTTTTTTATGCTCTATCTTAACCTGCTGACATGAAGAGCACTTAGCCACAAACTTTGCAACATCTCTCTTCATCTCACTCTACCAATAGATCTCCCGCAAGTCACGGTACATCTTAGTGGCCCCTGGATGTATAGAGTATCGTGCACCATGCTCTTTTGCAAGAATTCGCTGCCTTAATTCATCTACATCAGGAACACACAGATGACCCTGACAACGAAGAATACCATCTTACCCTTAGGATAAAACCTCTACTTCCTGACTCTGAAGTGACTCTTTTAGCTTGACAAGGCTAGGATTCCTATCTTGCTTCTTTTTTACCTCAGAAACTAGAGATGACTCTGAACTACTCTGAACACATACACCACCCTCTGAAGAGTCGACTAAGTGAAGGCCTAGTCTGGCAAGCTGATGAATCTCCTGAGCTAATTTTTTCTTACTATCCTCAACATGGGAAACATTACCCATGGACAGTCTACTGAGTGCGTCATTCACTACATTGGCCTTGCCAAGATGATAAAGGACACTCATGTCATAATCCTTTAAGATCTCTAACCACCTTCTCTGACGAAGATTGAGATCTTTCTGGGAAAAGACATACTGAAGGCTCTTATGATCTGTGAAGATGTCTACATGAACACCGTATAGATAATGCCTCTAAATCATTAAGGCAAAGACAACTGTTGCTAACTCAAGGTCATGAGTAGGCTAATTCTTCTCATGGGGCTTTAACTGTCTGGAGGCGTAGGCTATGACACTACCATGCTGCATGAGGACACAACCTAAACCTACTCTGGATGCATCACAATATACTATGAATCCATTGGAACTGTCTCGCAAGGTTTTGACCTGTGAGTCAAGTCTTCCACTCCTGAAAACTCTTCTCGCAAGGTTTTGACCACTAAAACTTGACCTTCTTCTGAGTCAATCTGGAAATAGGAGATGCAATAGAAGAAAATCCCTCGACAAACCATCAGTAATAGCTAGCAAAACCCAAGAAACTCCTGATATTTGAATGAGAGACAGGGCGAGGCCAGTTTCTTACCGCTTCGGTTTTCTGAGGATCTACTCTAATGCCATTACCAGAAATAATGTGGCCAAGGAATTCAACTGATCTTAGCCAAAATTCTCACTTACTGAACTTGGCGAACAACTGGTGATCCCTGAGAGTCTGAAGAACAATTATGAGATGGTCTGAATAATCACGCTTTGTGCGAGAATAGACCATAATATCATCTATGAAGACTATAACGAATGTGTCCAAGTACTGCTTGAACACCCAGTTCATCAAGTCCATGAAAGCTGTAGGGGCATTGGTAAAACCAAAGGACATGACTAGAAATTCAAAGTGACCATACCGAGTATGAAAAGCTATCTTCGGAATGTCACATTCTCTAAATCTGAGCTGATGATAGCCTGATCTGAGGTCTATCTTGGAGAAATAATTAGTACCCTGAAGTTGGTCAAACAAGTCATCTATCTTAAGCGGTGGATACCTGTTCTTGACCATGACTTTGTTGAGCTGATGGTAATCAATACACATTCTGAGAGAACCGTCTTTATGGCGCACGAATAAGACTGGCGCACCCCATGGGGATACACTGGTCCTGATGAATCCCTTTTCTAAGAGATCCTTCAACTTATCTTTTAATTTCTTGAGTTCTGTTGGTGCCATTCTGTATGGTGGAATAGAAATAGGTTGAGTATCTGGGAGAAGGTTTATACCGAAGTCTATTTCCCTTTTGGGAGGAATGCCTGGAAGATCTTCGAGAAAGATGTCTGAATATTCATTAATCACTGGGACTGATTCGAGACTAGGAGATTCGGAACTGGAATCCTTAACATGCACGAGATGATACACATACCCCTTAGAAATTATTTTCCTTGCCCGAAGGTAGGAAATAAGCTGACCGTTGAAATACGAAGTGCTACCCTTCCACTCTAGGGCGGGCTCATTCGAGAGATGAAACTGAACTATCCTGTTTCTGTAGTCGACTATGGAATAGCAAGAATGAAGACAATCCATGATGAGAATGACATCAAAATCAGTCATCTCTAACTCGACTAAATCTACTGACGTGGATTTCTGAAATATCATAACTGGGTAGTTCCTGTATACCCGCTGAGCTATGATGGTTTTACCCACTGGGGTAGAGACCGAAAAGGGCTCTGCTAAAATTTTGGAACTGATTCCGAAATTACCTGCTATGTATGGAGTGACAAAAGACAAGGATGCATCTGTGTCTAGAAAAGCATAAACATGAACATGGAAAATCTGTAACGTACCAGTAATGACATCAGAAGAATTTTCCTTATCCTATCGGGTCTGAAGAGCATAAAGTCTATTTGGGTATTGCCCACTAGTAGCACTGGAAGTGGCACCCTGCAGGTTTGGGCGACCGAACTGGACTGTGAAATGATTCTGCTGACCCTGAGGTCCTGGCTGAGGACACTCCCTAATCCTGTTGCCTGTCTTACCACAACCAAAACAGACATCACTACCGGCTCTGCAAATACCCTTGTGGTTCTTACCACAAGTCTGACAAAGGGGGTTTGTTCAGGCACTGCTAACACTGCCCTGAGATTTAGAGCCTGGTGCTCTATCTCTATTCCCGTCCCTGAACTTCGGCACTGGGGAACTAGCGGAGGAAGGGGCTAGAACTGTTGACTTAGGATGAAACTGGGAACGATTTCCTCCCTCTGATTTGGGCTGAGCAAAATTGAAACTGTCTGATCTTGCTCTCTTGTTCTGCCTCTCCCTAGTCTTAACCTTCTGGTCCTCTATCTGCTGAGCATGGGTCATGAGTCTAGCTAAGGTCATATCACTTTTCATCATCGCATATCTACACTCATTCACCATGTTATCGTTCACCCCTGACACAAACTTGTTTATTTTAACCCTATTGTCTGCAACCAAATGAGGGGCAACCTGGCTAGCTTAGTAAATCTGAGAGAATACTCCCTAACCGTCATATTTCCCTGCCTGAGGTTGATGAACTCAAGAACTTTGACTTCTCTCAGCTCTTGGGGAAAGAATCTGTCTAAGAAAGCCATGAAAAATTCCTCCCACCTAATGGGACCTGTGTCATCTACCCTCTCGGACTTCCACTGTTTGTACCAAGTGTGAGCCACATCTTGCAATTGATATGCGGCTAACTTAACACTCTGAACAAAACTAACACCCATGATGTCAATGACCTTCTAAACTTGGTCAATGAAATCTTGAGGGTTTTCATCAGACTTAAACCCATGGAAAAATGGAGGGTTCATTCGGGTGAAGTCTCGAATCCTAGCTGCTGCGGAATTTTCCACTGGATTGGACGAAATAGCTGGTGGACTTTTATTTTGGGAAGCCACAGACTAAGCAAGTGTGGTGAATGCGGCTCTAAACTCCGCATGGGAAACATGTTCTCCCAAAGGATCTTCGGGCTGAGGAGCTGGCTGGTTTCTTCTCTTTAGGGGCATATTTCTAAAATAAGAGAAGAGCGGATTAGACTGAGAGATGAATTGAAATTATGATTACTAGCACGACATGAATACTGAAGAAAAAGAGTTGTTCCTAAAATATCTCATAGACTCCTGTACATAAATGTGGCGCGAAACACACCCATGTACAAGACTCTACTAGATGCGGATTTTAGACTTCCTAGGACTCTATTGAACCTTAGGCTCTGATACCAAGTTTGTAACACCCCAATTTTCTGAACCGGAATGCTACACGATGCTTATGACCCCGAAGGACCACAAGCTAACCCATGACTGATATCTGTACCTGTGCACTGCAATATATAATGTAATAATGCGGAAAACATGAACATGTAGGCCATAAGGTTTAACTGAATAAAGAATCTGTAAAATAGTAACATCCGTGTGGGAGAAAGATACCCAAAACAACTGAAAACTGAATCTGAAAGCTAAATCTGAGCATAAATCCTAAAGCCTCTAAGTACTGTCTGAAATAAGGAGTTAAAGGAACATGTCTCCAAATAACTCTGTAAAAGTGAACTGAAGAAATAAAAGAATAAATCAAATAATGTTGTCCTCGAATGAAGTGGACTCACTGCAACTCTATATGCTGAATGTGACTACTACTGCTGGTCTGGGAATCGTGCCTCTGAACCTATGGTGTAACATGAAAAGAAAGCACCATAGCGCAAATACGTCAATACAACTGGAGTACTGAGTATAGGAGTGAGGTATGCTAATGCAAGGGTTTACGTGTATGAATAATACTACTGACTGACTGATATGAACATAAGAGTACAAACATACATATATAGTAACTGAGATTGTGAGTACGTGATGGATAAATTTGTACGCTAATACATGGATGGAACCGTAGTTCTGATAACATGGATTACTATATCTGACAACCCTGAATCTGGTTGAACTCTCTGAGTTCCATGCATAACTGAATTTGACTATATCTAACAGTCCTGTTATACTGATATCTAAAGAACTATCTGAGTTCTTTTATTAAGACTGATACTAAAACTGTGGAAGGTAGTTGTTTAATTGACATGCCCCATATGTGCCATTATGGCTAAGATGGGGTCCAATCTCTTCCCTGACTGGAAGGGTGTCAATACTGCACCACTGGTAAGGACAACATGTGAGCAACCCTCATATAATAGGTAACTCTAGTGAGAACGGTGGAAACCCTCATATAATAGGTTAAGCCACCTTATCTACCCTCATATAACAGGCTACGATGTCTCAACCTATGCTGGCTACATAGTTTTGGAATGCAAGGATGAATGCTAAGAATCACACCCTCATATATAGGTGAGTTCCCATCCTTGGGTTCACTCAGTGCTAACTCCTACTCCCATCTAAAGAGACTAAACATGATTTAACTGACTGTACATGGACAGATTAACTGACTTCCGTTGACTGACGGAGTAGTACTATTATTCTAGAGTTAACTGGGATCATGAGATATCTGAGGTTTCCTGAGTCACATGACTGACTGAGTTCTATAGATTATAGCTTGACTGGGATTATCGTGACAACATGACATGGCTCTAGGCACACAACTATATTTTTGGGTACGAATACCCCCAGGACTTGATAGAAGAAAACTGACACACATGACATGACTTGATCACAAGATTGGAGTCCATAATTCGCTATATGATAAGTAGGGGATAGTATACTTTATGTATTTAATAAACACCTTAAAAATGGTAGGGAAAGCATGGATATAATTCGCACACAAAATTCATATTTCCATCATCATACATACTTCATGCCATCACCATAAGAATACATAAATAGCATGGGCATTCATATTGAAATGTATCGCTAACATGGACTTGTCATTTAGATATCATGAAATCATGTAAATATGAACTTCTAACATCATAGGCATTTTATCAAACACCTTACATGCATTCTTTAAGGCATAGGTGGATTTCATACTTGCATTAGTTCAACCCACCCAAAGTTCATGATTTTCAATCAACAATCACATATATTCCATGAAAAACATCCTTAGATCTCATCTTGAAACTTGAAAAACAATCATCAACGTGTACATGCTTATATCACCACAAAAGTTTACAAAATAACATTTAAAATCATGGTTCTTGAACTATATGAACGAATTGAATCCATAGATGAACACTATGCATACCTTAGTGATTGAATTTTGAAAGAGATCTACTGTTTCTGAAGGTTCTTGAAGAATTCCTTAGGCTTGACCTTGATTTTTCTTGACTAGGGTTTAACCCCTTTGGGAAAGAATGCTCTTGTTCCTGAGGAGATGATCTTGAGAGGATACCCTAATCTTGTGGTTGAAAGTTTATGAGAGAGCTTTTTGAGATGTTTTAACTAAAGAGAATGGAAGAGAATACGTTCCTTGAGGGTTATAAGTCATGGGAAGTGAAGGGAAAAGACCAAAATACCCTTATGAAATAAATTTCAGTTGCTGAAAATCATAGCTGACAACATTTGTGACAAGGCATCAAAAGTGTGGTAAGCCGTCATAAATGTCGTCACACAGGGGATGGAACTGATGGTTTCTGCCTAAGTCTAATGACCTTCGTGGTAGGGCGTCACAAATGTGGTAAGCTACCACGAATTTCATCACTTAGGAGCTGGTTTCTGTCTAAGGCTGACGACCTTCGTGGTAGGGCGTCATAAATGTGGTAAGCTACCACGAATGTCGTCACACAGGAATTGGATTCTTCCTAAGGATGACGACCTTCGTGGTAGGGCGTGACAAATGTGGTAAGCTACCACGAATGTCGTCACATAGGATTTGGATTCTACATAAGGCTGACGACCTTCATTATAGGGCATTACAAATGTGGTAAGCTACCACGAATGTCGTCACACAATTTCCAGCCTGACATGCTAGAGTAAAATAGGAATAACTCTTTTCTCCGATATTGGATTTAGGATAAATTGGTATCATTGGAATTCTAATTCAATTATTTATCTTTTTATAGGTCATGACCTCAAAAATTCCAGCTATAATTAGAGATATGCTCGTTTGAAGTTGGCTATACCAATATCCTTCTCAAGAATTCAATGGGTAAGGAATGATTTGATTCGTCTGATAGCTGGGAGTTATTTGAAGACTTCATATACATCTAAATTACTCATAAAACTATAAAAGAACCATGATGTACTATGCATGATCTTGGTACATGGCTTTAATATTGGTTTGGATTTTTCGGGGTATTACAGTATGGCACCCCTCTTTGATTTGAATTCCTCAACAGCTTTAGAGATAGCCTCTACTTTTGTAAAGAGTTTATCCTGGATATCCTTTCACTCTTCGCATTTGGAATGAGAACACGAGGGTGAAGAGGGGTGAGAGGGACCTGTGCAAGGGTGAGAGGGACCTGTGAAAGGGGTGTTTTCAAATATATTTATTTTTTCTTGAGCATCAACATGGTCATCATCACGAGTGGTAGCAGCATCAGCATGCCTGCCACCAACACCAACAACTCCACCAGAAGAAGTACCCGAATCTGCCTCAGTAGGTTGGTCATGAAGAGCCTCAACATTAGGCTGATCTTACCTAACTGCTCTTCATATGGCTGCTGCTCCAGCCAATTCTTCCTTTATTAACTCTACTGTTGGGTATGCTATAGTATCACTATGACCTAGAGTAATAAAAGAAGTCATCACTAACTCTTGCTAAGATGGCACGATCCATGGATGCACAACCTATAAAAAAAGATAGATATATTTAAATTATTAATATAATAATTTTCACAATTGGGTTACATGTTAACACAATCAACTTCTGAATAAATTAAAAAAATATTGCATCATATTACCTATTTGTTGCATAGTTTGTAGTAGATGGTTAAAATCTATTTAAGTCAGGTTCAGAGAACCAGAGAAACACATGGTTAATCTGATGCAAAATACCAATCATCTATCGCAACAGATTACCAATCTGTTGCACCAGTTGTACAAGATGGGTTATCTATTAGGTTACATATGATGCAACAGATGATCTGTATGTCGCAACAGATTAATAATATGTTACATCAGATTATCCATCTATTGCATAATTTGCAGTAGATAGTTAATTTGTTAGGAGTCGGGTTCAGAGAGCCAAAGCGATAGATGGGTAATCTGATGCAAGATATCAATCATCTATCGCAACAGAATATCCATATGTTGCACCGCTTGGTACAGGATGGATAATCTGTCGCATTGCATTGAGTAAAATTATTTTACTTAAAGAAGACGTATTGCATTATCTGGAGGGTTAAAGAGATCAGCCTCCTTAATTTTAGGGTTGTTCTTTGCAGCCAACCACCTAAATATCCTTGGATGAGAAACCTCATCCGGCTAATCCATTACCTGCTTTCGGGGGGAGGAATGGCTTTAAATACCCAAGCCTAAAAATGTAAACAGGAAGCAAGCAAAAAAAATTCATACTCTAATAACTATATTCAATATAAATTAATGTATGAGTAAATATAGTGATTAGTTTCACCATGAAGGCCCAAGGAAAGCCGTATAATGTGGTCGTCCCTAAGGATAGCTTTGTCAGTAAATATTGGACAGTAAAGAATTTGTCGTATCCCCAGGGATAATTGTTAAATTTATCAAAATCCACAGCATGCACCAACAAATCATCTTCTATGACCTTGTTGACATCTCTTGACAATATAACCGAATGGGAAAACCAAACTAAGCACAATTTCTCCCTATACTGCTTTGGTATGGTTTTATCCCTGAGATCTATCAATAAATTCGATGCTTTCTAGCCACGTCGAGCAATGTACAACAGCCCATCTATTTATTCCTTATATTTATTGGTTTTGTTGCTTGCCTTGGATTTTTTGTAGGGTGTTACCTTGGTGATAGGTGGTTCATCTGGATGATTGCATCTCAAGCCTGTCACTATGCCAAACTCTTGCAAGCCAAAACAAATCAGTATGCCACAGTAGTTGATCCAGATTTCATCCATATTTTTGCCCCCCTCCTCTGAATTATTATCATCCCCCACGTACTTGATCCTGCACTTGAGAAGACCATATACCATCCTCATTTGGAAACGGGCAAGAGGGTCCTCAAGAAGCTCAAGAAAGCTTCCAAAGAAGCTCATCTTAAAAAGTCTATCTATGTTTTCTATCTTCATAATTTTCCTAAAATAATTAAAATATTTACCCAACAGACATTTAAGTATAAGTTCACCAGTTAGTTTTAGTTTATTTCCAGGGTCATCTATCGACATTGCAACTTGAAACCTGTCAATACTAAAAGCTTTGAAAGGATGATGCTGGGATGTCGATATTAATTCACGCCCCATTGGTGATCCATTATCATCATGTTGATGATCATCCTCTTTCTCACTCTCTAATTCCTCCTCTTTCTCACTTTTATTTTCTTCATCACCATCTACAGACCCTTGTCCACCTCCCTTAATGTTGTTTTCATATCTCTCCTCAGCTTCACTTTTCCCTGACTGAGATTATTCAGGAAGCTCCTCCAAATATCTTTGTACTGTAGCCTTTGTTTTAGGTGGCCAGATGTTGATCCACTTTCACTTTCTTTTCTTTTGGGAGACATATTTTACCTACAAACAACAGAAAAACAAAAATTACACTACAATTGATGTATGCATAAATTTTTAAAAATACATTACAAACACCACCAATACAAACATACCAACAGCCACCACCATAAATACCACCAACTAATGCCATAAATATCACGAATATCGATACCACCGACAACCACCTTAAAGACCACCAATAAATGCCACCATAAACACCACCAACAGCTACCACCAGTGCCACCACGATGACCTCCAACACTACCACCACGACCACCAATACCACAAACACCATCCAAAAATACCACGAAAGTCAACGGAACACTGCAATAAAAACTAGGGTTTTCTTGAGTTCTTCCTATAATTTTACCATCAAAACCCAAAATTGTAAACCCATTCTCGAAGATAATACAACTAAAAGTTTTCTTTTTCATCATTAACTTAAAAGCTCTTAGTTTTTTAGAAAAAATAACAAATATAAAACTTTTCTAGAACTCTGTTACCTATGAAGACAGAGAAAATGACTCATACAAGCAAGAATGAAGTCAAAAATAACACCTATATGGTCAAAAATGAGAAGAAAATCGATCTGTTATGAAGGGTTGAGAAATTTATTGAGTACTTATTGTCTGTACTATATTGTTGAGAGAGAGAAAAGAGTGAGAACTTGAGATTTGAAATGATAAAATATTTTTCTCGCAAATGGATTATTCGTATGGGCTGATTTGTATTTTGGAGAAGAATGACAAGTTTTGAAAATGTTAATTTGGTCCGAATTGATCTTAATTTTTTAAAAAAATTATAAAAGATATGCATAATTTTTAACCCTCTCATCATGCAATTTCCAAAAGACTCAATTGAAGTTGTAGTTGACCCTATAAGAAATCACCCTTAGTCCTAGATTAATAAATTAAGGTATTAGTCTAACATATGAACTCAATTGAAATTGTATAAAAATAATTGTTCAACCTGTTGCAATAGATTAACTGTCTATTATAAATTATCAATCAGATTAAGTCATTTGTTATAACAGATTAAGTCATCGGTTGTGATAGATTACCAATCTGTTGTAAATTATCAAATCGATTAAGTTATTTGTTGCAACAAATTACTCATCTATCGTAAATTATCAAATAGGTGTTGCCATCTATTATAGTTGACCCTATGAAAACTTAACCCTAGTCCTGGATTAATTAATTAAGGTATTAGTTGAACAAATAAGGTAATAAGAATTGGTTCAGCTCAAAGTGATCGATTGATGACTCTGGTCTGGAGGAACGCAATATTGTGTTATCATACAGTTGCCAAAAGGCTCAATTAAAGTTGTAGTTGACCCTATGAGAACTCACCCATGGTCCTGGATTAATCAATTAAGGTATTAGTTGAACACATGAGTTAATAAGAATCGGTTCAGCTTAGAGTGATCAATCGACGACTCTGGTCGTGAGGAACATTATATCATCTCATCATGCAATTACCAAAAGACTCAATTGAAGTTTTAGTTGACGCTATGAGAACTTATCCCTGGACTTAGATTAATCAATTAAGGTATTAGTAGAACACATGAGGTAATAAGAATTGGTTCATCTCAGAGTGATCGATCGACGACATTGGTCGAGAGGAACAATACCATCTCATTATGCAATTGCCAAAAAACTTAATTAAACTTGTAGTTGACCCTATGAGAACTCGTCCCTTGTCCTAAATTAATAACTTAAGGTATTAGTTGAACACATGAGGTAATAAGAATTAGTTCATCTTAGAGTGATCGATCGACGACTCTGGTCGAGAGAAACATAATATCGTCTCACCATGCAATTGCCAAAAGACTCAATCGAATTCGTATTTAACCCTATAAGAACTCACCCCTAGTCCTAAATTAATAAATTAAGGTATTAGTCTAACATATGAACTCAATTTAAATTGTATAAAAACAAATGTTCAACCTTTTGCAACAGATTAACCATCAATTGTAAATTATCAATCAGATTAAGTCATTTCTTGAAACAAATTACCAATCTGTTGTAAATTATCAAACATATTAAGTAATCTATTATGACAAATTACCAATCTTTTGTAAATTATCAAATCAATTAAGTCATCTATTGTCACTGATTACCCATCTGTTGTAAATTATCAAATAGGCGCTGCCATCTGTTGTAATTAACCCAATGAGAACTCACCCCTATTCTTGGATTAATACATTAAGGTATTAGTTGAACACATGAGGTAATAAGAATCGATGTATCTCAAAGTGATCAATCGACTACTCTGGTCGGGAGGAATGCAATACCGTCTCATCATCCAATTGCCAAAAGACTCAATTAAAGTTCTAGTTGACCCTATGAGAACTCACCCATGGTCCTGGATTAATCAATTAAGGTATTAGTTGAACACATGAGTTAATAAGAATCGGTTCAGCTCAGAGTGATCAATCGATGACTCTGGTCGGGAGGACTATTATATCATCTCATCATGCAATTACCAAAAGACTCAATTGAAGTTTTAGTTGACGCTATGAGAACTTATCCCTGGTCCTAGATTAATCAGTTAAAGTATTAGTTGAACACATGAGGTAATAAGAATTGGTTCAGCTTAAAGTGATCGATCGACAACTCTGGTCGGGAGGAACACATTATCATCTCACCATGAAATTGCCCAAAGACTCAATTAAATTTATAGTTGACCCTATGAGAACTCACCCCTAGTCCTAGATTAATCAATTAAGGTATTAGTCTAATATATGAACTCAATTGAAATTGTATAAAAATAAATGTTCAACTTGTTGCAGCAGATTAACCATCTGTTGTAAATTATCAATTAGATTAAGTCATTTATTGTAATAGATAACCCATCTGTTGTAAATTATTAAACAGATTAAGTCATCTGTTGTGACAGATTACCAATTTATTGTAAATTATCAAATCGATTAAGTTATTTATTGCAACAGATTACCCAACTATTGTAAATTATCAAATAGACACTGTCATCCGTTGTTGTTGACCCTATGAGAACTCACCCCTATTCCTGGATTAATCAATTAAGGTATTAGTTGAACACATGAGTTAATAAGAATCAGTTCAGCTCAAAGTAATCGATCGACAACTATGGTCAGGAGGAGCGCAATACTGTCTCATTATGCAATTGCCAAAAGACTCAATTGAAGTTGTAGTTGACCCTATGAGAACTCGTCCCCGGTCCTAGATTAATCAATTAAGGTATAAGTTGAACATATGAACTCAATTGAAATTGTATAAAACAAATGTTCAATTTGTTACAACGGATGTCTTTTTTGTTGGATATAATCAAATGGATTAAGTCATCTATTGCAACATATTACTCATCAGTTGTAAATTATCAAATAGGCGCTGCCATCTATTACGATTGATGACCGAGCTTTCAAAATTTTCAAATAGAAATTGCCATCTGTATCAAAGTATGACTTAGATATTTTAAGATCCTTTTTTAAAAGCAATTTAGGTATTTCCTATTTGAGATAAAAAAAATATAAAATACTAAGGCGGTAAAAAATATTACTTGGATAACTCAAAAATCTCCTGAGTGAGTAGTCTTATCTTGTCTTTTCAATGTCACCGTCTCCTCGTGCCCCTTAAAAGTTATTAATGAATATTTAAAACTCATATCTAGAATACTCTCTCCTTCAGCCATAAAGTAATACTCAACATATCTAATCTCTCTTCTCTTCTTTATTTATTCTCAATTCTCTTTCTTTTTTTTCTCTCTTATCTCTTTGTTTGGATGAGGATCCTTTCGGATCTCAACCGATCAATATCTTTTCTTGACTGAACTGTATGTTCTGATCCCTTTGCTTTTTTGACATTACAGGTATGGTTCACTATTGCTCATTCCATCTCATCTTCTTCTTTGTATGTCATTTAAATTAGATATTAACATATGTTGCTATTAATGATTACCCCTTACCAGTTTCTTATTTATTGAAAAAATTAAAGGAAAGTTGACTTTTAAGTCTTGAATGAATCAACTATTGTTTTTATTAAAATATGCTTAAAAAATCATCTGTTGGGAGAACTTAAAAAGTTTGGTTGTTAGTATAGTTTTTTTATGTCTTTTGTTTGTTACTTTGGTGGTGGTGGTGGTGGGGGTGGTGGTCGTATTGGAACATATGGTGTGTGTGTTGTTGTTGGTGTTGGAACATATAGTGTTGTGTCTTTGTTGTTGATGTTGTTGGTGGTGGTGTTGCAACAGTTTCCTCAACTGTTGCAACTGATGAATCATCTGTTGGAATAGATAGAGCAACTGTTTGAAGAAATCAAACTAGTAGCAAGGTTGGTTTGATTTATTCCAACAGATGACCCATCTTTTGCAGCATGTCATCCATTTGTTATAACAGATGCCTCATCGGTTGAACTGATGGGTAATCTATTGCATCATATTGGTCATCTGTTGATTCTCTCAATTTTGGGTTACCCTATTGTACAGACGGAACAATTGTTTGCAGAAATCAAACCAGTAGTAAGGCTGGTTTGATTTATTCCAACTGATGAACCATCTGTTGCAATATGCCATCCATCTGTTGCAACAGATGCCTCATCGGTTGAACAGATGGGTAATCTGTTGCATCAGATTGGTCATCTATTGATTCACTCAATTTTGTGTTACCCTTTTATAATGTTCTTTTTGTTCTTCTATTGTTTGAAATAAAATGTATTTCTATTATTTGCAGATAAAAGGAAGTGAAACTGGATCCACTTTTGCCCGACCAACATTAAAGGCTAGAGTAAATATGGGTTCGGAGGAATAAGTTGCTTGTAGATGGAACCACTTCATATGTGGGAGGTATGTATTACTGATCAACCTATTATGAAAACACACATCCAGTATAATGATTTTGTAAATGTTTGTTCTTTATCTATTAGGCGTTAATCCTTCAAACAAGCTATGGTATTTTAGAGTTAATATTGTTAGGTTCGAACTAGTAAGAATGAGGGACCAAGTGTGTGGTGTCAATACCCTGTTATAATTTAATGATAGTTTATGCTCATGTTTTTGTGTCAAGTTTGGGGAATGGTTCAAGTTTTTTACGGCAGTGTAAATATCCAATAGTGATTGGATCAATTTTAATGGTGCAATGGACTTCTTGAAAGGCCTCCAAAGCCTCGCACTACAGCAAACAATGATGGAACCAATATAAATTCTCCTAGTCCAAATTTATAAAGATGGGTTAATGGAGGAGACTATTACACATCAGAAGGTGTTTGGGAGAATACATGTGCAGGAAGGGGGAGGTTGAGAAGGCCATTTATCATTTCAGACTTTGCTTAAAAGGAAACACATAGTAGGAAACAAAGTGTAGCTAATTGAATGATGAAATTGACATGAAAAATGAAAAAACTAGATGAGCCGCGGATGTGAAAGTGTATCCAAAAATGAAAGTCCATCAGTCATTGAAGAAAAAGAAGAATGGTCAAGAGGACTGGAGCTGGTCGCTTTGCTAGACACTTCAACTAGCAAGCGTGGCCTCAATGAAGACCCCTAAAATACAGGACCAGAACTCTAAGGAAGCAGCTTCGCAAGCACGGAAGGTGGGAAGATTATAGGTCAGAATTAAAACTTGAACCAACTACTCCTAAATTAAAAATACGGGATCAAGCCAAGGTGAAAATTTCTCAAGTTAAACTTGCATCCCATGCCTCCTTTTTATGGTTCTGGTCAGGTCAAGGGCAGTGGAAAAAATAAGGCCTGGGATTTCTTCCCAACATCAAACCTTTTTTCTTCTACTTCCATTGACCTGATCATAGCCACAACAGAAGGCATGGCATGCAAGTTAGATTTCAGAAATTGACGCCTTGGCTTCCCTTATTTTAATTCAGGAGTTGTTGGTTCAGGTTTCAATTCTGACCGACAACCTTACCAATTTTTTGTGCTAGCGAAGCTTCTTCCTTAGAGTTCTAGTCCTGCACTTTGTGAGAGTCTTCATTGAGGCCATGCTCGTTAGTGGAAGTCTCTAGCAAAGTGTCTAGCTCCAGTCCTGTTGACCATTCTTATTTTTCTTCAACAACTGATGGATTTTTATAATTGGATACACTTCCACATTTGAAGCTCATTCAGTTTTTTCGTTTCTCATGTCAATTTCATTGTCTAGATTTGCTAGAAGTTCCTTACTTACTTCCATGTGTTTCCTCTTAAACAAGGTCTAAGATGATATATGGCCTTCTCCACCTCCTCTTTTCCCGCATAGGTATTCTCCCAAGCACCTTCTATTGTATAATAGTCTCCTCCATCAACCCATCCATATATATTTGGACCAGTGTAACTTTTATTGGTTTCATCATTGTTTGTTCTAGTGCGAGGCTTTGGAGGCCTTTCAAGAAGTCCACTGCGTCATTAAAATTGGTCCAATCACTATTGGATATTTATACTACCACTAAAAATTTGAACCATTCCCCAAACTTGACACAAAAACATGAGTATAAATCGTCATTAAATTACAACAGGGTATCAACACCACCATCTTGGAACCCCTCAGCCTTATCAGTTCACACCTATTAAACTAAATTATACAATGCAGGATCTTGTTTGAAAGATCGGTGTCTAATCGGTAAAAAACTGCATTCACATGAAATCATTGCACTTTATGTGTGTTTATCACGGTAGCCTGATCAATAATACATAACTCCCACGCATGAAAGTGGATCCATTCATCTGCACGCACCTTATTCTTCCTACCCCATCAAGATAAGTCAGACAATCTTGTTTATTCATATGCATACAAAACAGCTGATGAATTGAATACTCCATCTATTGTAACTGATGAATTAGCTGTTAAAATAAATCAAAATAGCTCCTTCAACAGGTGGTCCTTCTGTTGCAACAGATAATCTATATATTGTAAGAGATATTGCAGCAGATGGTAAATTTGTTGCGACAAACCATCTGTTATACATACAGACCATCTGTTGACAGATGGTAAATCTATTATGACAGATGGATGATCTATTACAACAGCTCAATAATAACAGTTTTTATCACATCTCAAACTATTTTGAAAAGGTAAGAAGTATTAATGTAAAACAAAAAATCACGACTTTTCACAGAAAACAAAATGCCAACAATTTGAATGTAATTAGTATAATGAAGCTGAACAGTCGTTCCTTTTGTACTGACACATACAGATTTAATCCTCTATAAATAGGTCCCTCCTTAATCTTTATTCTACTTCACTTTATTTATTTCTTGCATTTTTTCTTTTCGTATGACATCTTCACCCACTTCTCTTCAAAGAGCATATTCCTTTCTCGTTGAGGTAAATTTTTTTCCTATGTAAATATAATAGTTTATAGTATACGTTGTATTACATTCTGACTCTTTTCTTTACTTTTGTGTCGTACGTTTTTTGTCAATTCATACGTGTTCTAGATATGGCTGATCCTGTTTGGGACATTTCTATTCTGCACGGCATAGTGTGGGAACTTCAGAGGCAGGTTAATGACCTGCAGAGGGAGTTGGTCTCCATGAGAGAGATGATGTTCAGAGAGATACGGAGGTTGATGAGGTCCATGTTACTGCAAGTTGATTGATCGGCTGTCATTAATGATGATGATGATGATAATAATTAGAATGTGTTTTTTCTTTTAGCGTATGTATTTTAATTTTCTATATCGGATCTATACCTAATGTATTTTATTTTTCATTTAATGAAAAATTTATTTTTAGTCGACTTTGGCTTTT
This sequence comes from Capsicum pubescens, assembly GCA_030864215.1. Lineage (NCBI taxonomy): Eukaryota > Viridiplantae > Streptophyta > Magnoliopsida > Solanales > Solanaceae > Capsicum > Capsicum pubescens. The sequence continues at coordinate 243,434,922 of CM061538.1, forward strand.
TAATTCTTATTCAATTTTCATTCTGTCTATTTCTTCTAAACATATATGTTAACATATCGATGGTTGGAGGTAAGGAGTAATTTTGAATCCAGTAGCAATAGCAATTTTGGCTTTTGAGTTCTTTCAATAGATAGATCATGTGTTGGAACAGATTATTCATCGACTGGGTTTCTGTCAATAGATTATCCATCTGTTACGACAGATTTGTCATTTGTTAGAGGAAAACATTCCAATTTGATGGAACTGTGTTGTGTTCTTCCAGCTAATGTCAATATGTTTCCACAGATGGGTAATCTTTTGAAAATAATTATGGTTTGTTGTATTATTTAGTTCATGTTTTGCCTCTTTTTATTGATGCACAAGTTGTTAAAAAAGATATTTTGTATATAATAAATGATAACATTATGTTCACAACAATGAGTTACATATATAAAAGTCCACAACAAACAACAACACAAGTTTCTGCAATTACAACGTCATGGTGGATTACGATCCGTGCATGTAGTTTTTTTGTGGCCGGTGCACTTACATACGGAACACTTGTTTCTTCTTGATGAAAATGATTCTCCAACTCCACGCCTACTCTTATATGGATTTCCTTCCTGTCTGATACTGCTTTGGTCAATATATAGAGGAGGTATTAATCTCCCCAAAAGCTCTGTAGGAACAACCCAAGATTTTTTGGGAGGCACCGGAGTAATATGCCCACTATATGCCATTTCATATTTTTCCACCGAATAATATTGAGAGGAGTGCTCATAAACTTTAGGTCCATATTTTTTACTGTATTGAGCTCGAAGTGCTGCCATAGCATGTGGACAGGGTATTGTGTCCAACATAAAAACACTGTACGTACAAGATCTTATTTAAAGATCGACTGTGGCAAGATCACCATGACCAGTTATACTAAATTTATAATCTGCTATTTTATGAGATAATAACCTATTCCCCAAACTGATGTTTGTTGATATTATTTTTTTCGATTTCTAAAACAAATGGGGCTCTTCTTAGGCCCTTAAACTGGACACGCCTTTCGTTAAAAAATTGACCATACTTTTTGTTTGTTTTTTTTAAACAGAGCCTTGATGAGGAATTTTGTTTCATCGCCAAACAATGAATTCCTCGATTTAGCTTTGTTTGATGTCATAATATTGTACCTATACAAAAGAATCACTTAGTACGACATCATACTAAACTTGTAACTCAAACAAGACATTAAATTCATAAGAATATACCTATCTGTCGGACATAATACCCGGCTCCATATCTCGAAACCAACAAATACGAAAAGTTCTGCTACATTGGGATTCACATCCGTTATTTGATTAAAATGGTCTAAAAACTCCCCTCTACTATATGCTTTAGCTATTCTAAAAAAAGGGTCACGACGCTTTCATTGTGATAGTTGGTCTGAATGTTCTCTCCAAGATGCCTGATACAACAACAAAAGTAAGCTAAAGTGAAGAAAAGTAAACCCGTCTTTGGAATACTTGGATGCCTATCCGAAATAAAACACAACTCTTCGGTATCTTCGACGTAGATTTGTAGTTGTTCAAAAAATTTCCATAAGAGGCATCACATTCCTTGTCCGCTACACAAAAAGTGATAGGAAAGATGTGATTCTCCGTATCCTATGCCACTTCCGCTAGCAGAACTCCATTATACCTGCTCCTCAAGAAGGTACTGCCGACAGCTATGTATTTTCTCAAATGTCGAAAACCTTGAATCCAAGCACCATAGTATACAAAAAAGTACTTAAACCTTCTATTTTCATCAACATGTAATGTCGTCTTACTTTCATGATTTGTGGACTCAATCATGTAATAGTAGTCATCCAGGACTGCATACGTATGCTTGTGTGTCCCCCTAACCAAGTCCTTGGCAATCTCTATGGCCGTATATATCTTCCAATAACTTAACAGGACACCCAATTCTGTAAGGATTTGATTGGCTATAACCCTTGTAGAAGGGCCTTTGCCATTGGGGAAACAACTCTTGAAATATTCATCGAGGACCTTTGCCATGGCAAGAGGATTTTGGCCCGAGATGTGCTCCAAACCATATGTGTGATGGTTTTTATGTTTATGAATGATGAATCTTTCAGAACTTATGTACTTCACTACTCTCAACCACCACTTGCAGATCGGATTAGCACATTTGCAACTAAAGACACTGCTCGAATTAATCACCTTCTTTATTCTGAAATCTTTTTTCAAGGAAAAAATAAACAAAGTGGTAGATAGTTTATTCTTGTCCTTGAATGACATTTCTTTCAAAAAACTGGTCCCATCGTCTTGATGATTGCCAGGTTGTGTCGATGGAGAAGAACTGCCCACCGTATTAGTCGCATTAACGGGTGTAGGTATTTGATCATCATCTAGAATATTCATGTCGAGATCATCCAACCTATCATCAAAGATGTCTTATTGTTGTTCTTCTTCTATGTTCTGGTTCTCATTCTCTCTCGTCTTTTCAACCACGTACACCCTTACACCGGCCGGGATGAATCACTAAGATAAGTACACAACTGAACCTGATCGATTATCTAGAAAGGCAGTACCCTCTAATTTTCAAAGGAGCTGTGCATGTAGCTGATGACGAGTTCTTTAGGTTGATAATTTAGTCCGTAATAGATGATGATTAAGTTCACAAAATCATCATACAAAATATCACTTTGGACTGTCATAGCTATCTTCTCTAGCATTTCATCCTCCTTCCAATGCTCTTCTCTAGCATATCGATTGCTCTTCTCGATCTATTGAACATGAAAATCCACTCATATTGTTATTGATCCCTCCATTAGTGGTATCTAAATAAATATATTTGTTAAAAAAAGTTAATAGTGATTTCGTAATGCCGTAAATGAATCCCAACAGATGTGTAATCAGTCACAACAGATTACTTACCTGTTGGAATTCATGTTACGCTCCTGAGGCTAATTTCAACAGATGAGTCATCTGTTGTAATAGGTGAATCATATGTTGCAACAGATTATATATTTGTTGCAACAGATGAAGCGATTATTGGGATAGATGTTACAGTACTGAGGCACCTTTGAAGCTGATTCCAACAGATGAGTGACATGTTGCAACAGATAATTAACCTGCTGCGATAGATGACTTACCTGTTGCAACAGACGACGATCTGTTGGAATCAAGTTCAGGTTCTATCGCAACAGATTACTAATATATTGCAACAGATATTTACCATCTATTGAATTTGAGTTCAGGTTCTGTTGCAACAGGTCAATAATCTATTGCAACAGATATTTATCCTGTTACAACAGAAAATACGTCTGTTGGAATCAAGTTCAGGTTCTGTTGCAACTGGTTACTAGTTCGTTACAACAGATATTTATCATGTTGCACCAGATAACTAATTTATTGCAACAGATGGGTCATATGTTGCAATAGATGACCCATCTATTCGATTCATGTTACGGCACTATAGAACCATAAACATAAATCCAGCATATGAGTCTTCCGTCAAAACAGATCTATTTAAACAGATCCCTCTTATGTTGCATTCATGCTCGAGTGCTATCTATTATTGAAAAAACATCACAATAGCAGTTACCCAGATGACAAATTTAACTAAAAATAATAATTTGACTTACCAAAGTCTCTTATGAAGTAATGCCAAAGTGGAAAGTGATGTACGAAACAAAATTTGACCTAAGAAATTGGTCAAATAGCAATAGTAGCGGTAACAACAACAACAACAGTGGTCAACAAGAAGAAGATGAAGATTATAATGAAGTAAAAGATGATGATAATAAAGCAGAAGATGATGAATAAAACAGTCGCAACAATGCACAACAAAAATCACTAAGAGAGAGAAAATAACAATGGATGAGAAAAGAGAGAAATGCACATTTTTTTCCTCCATTTTCCATTATATTAGGTAAACATTTGGATCAAAGTGTAAAATTTTTAAACTTCTGGGTTATTCTCAAACTTACCCAACTTTCTTAATTCATAATAAAGTAATTGTCACTTTCACTCAATTATTACGACTTGTGTCACTTATACCTCATTTTAAAACTCTTTTGTCACCTATAGCCCAAATCTCCTAATATGTATATGAAAGATTCTTTTTAAGAAGATTTTAGTTATTATGTTTCTTTTCAGATTTTCAATTCCTTAAAGACAATCTAGATGGTTTTCTCACGACTCATGTTTCAGTTTTTAACTCTTAAATTGAGCTACTTGGTTTCAACTTTTGCAAAGTTTTAAAAACATGATTTATGACTTCACGCCACCAGTTAACTAGAAAGTGCTTTAAGCAATTGCATACTATTTTGCGTATTTCTCAGCCTCAGTTATTCAACTATATATTTCAGTTAATAAGCTTTAGAACATGTCTCAACTTATTAGTTACGATCTTATTTTATGCTATCAATTTATTAAGAACTTTATACTGATTATCTCTTATGTTCTGGTTTCTCTATTTCCCGTGACTTATGCTTATTGATCCTAGTCAATTTTTAAAAGCTCGTTAGATATATTGATTTAAACTGCTTAAGTCTAATCTTACATACCAGTACATTCAAACCTAGTGATCTCATACTTTTCTTAGCGCTACAAATCCTTTCATTGATGTAGATTCTGGCGCACAATCACAAGCTTGTGCTTAGACAGTTGCAACTTCTACGTTCAATAGTGGTGACTCCTCTTTGTAGTCAAGGACTCGGAGTTATCTTTGTTTTGTTTTTTTCAAATTTTACTTTAGAGAATTATATTGTTAGAGATAGCTGGAAGTCTTGTTCCGACTAACCGTGTTCAGTATATATTAGTATAAGCTTCATATATAGTCAATGAGAGAGTTATATTCAGTTTTCAAACTACTCTGTCTCATTTAATAAATTGTATTTATCTTATTTTATTTTAATCATAAAAGTACAGAATATGTTTTTTTTATCTTCCGCATCATTATTGATATTCATGTCATACTATCATTATGTCATACCACACTAAGAATGCGGTTTGGATGTAGGCTCCAAACGTGACACTACGTTGCTAGAATCGATCGATAATATTTATTGAGTATACATTATTTTTGTATTCATGCTGCATTTTTTTGTGTACATGTTGCTATTTATTTAATTAAGTGGACCTAGCGTGTTGTGCCTAGAGACTGTTGATTTGGAGACTCATGGTGAGATGTTTGGTTTATCCACGTCACTGGACTTTATTCTGCCTTTACATTTTATGTCTATTTCTTTTCAGATAGTGTTGTTATAATTTCAGACTCATATATTAGATTTTGGAGAATTCTCAACTCATGCCGGCATTTCTTGAGGGTTTTAATGTTTTTTCGCACTTAAGATATTTGGGATATGTTATCATTATTTTACTAAATTTATGGTCGGTTATTATTTCTTAATAAGGAAAATCGGATGCCTATTGAGTTGAATATAAGTGTCATCATGCCTTAGTTAATTTTGGGCTGGGGCAATTGGACAGGTATACCTTGTGCGAAAAATTTAGTACCACAAGTGAAACTAGATAAATTTTATAAAAATATTATATATTTTCTAGTGAAAAGATACCATGAGTGAAAATAATTTATTTTTAAGGGAATATCGTAGATGAAAATCCACGATCCTTCTCAGCCTCAGGTGGTCTCATCTATTCTGGTATAGGGCATGAAGCGCAGCAGCCTTTCAAAACAAGTGTATTAATCTTCAATTTATTTCAATCATGTATGTTCTCTATAAATGACTTATCATTTTACTCCATTCTTTCTTTAACACATAAGATCACATCACATAAACTTGTGAAATGATATGATAAAGATGTTAATTTCGTGTTTGAGATAAACCTTCAACTGGGCCGAGCTAGACCGTTCTGGCTAGTTTAGCCCGGCCCGTTTAGTCAACCTGACCCGATTTGACCCTGCCCAGTTTGACCCGGCATGGTCGACCACCGGTCCAGGGCTGAGCCATCTGAGATGGCCAGCCCGGTGGACCAGCCCAGTTGATAAACCAGACCATGCCCACCGGTGACCCGGCCCGGTAGTTAAACAAAATTATTTTTTTTAATTGTAACCATTGGACAATTGGTGACAAATTGGATCGTTGAGGCCCAACGGCTATAATGTCGTTTTGGCTCCAATGGAAAATTGGCCAATTTTTTAACTTTTATAAAAAAAAAATTAATTTAAATTTTTTTCTATAAATACCATATATTCAAAATCATTGTTCACACATTCTCAATCTCTCATTCTCTCTCAAATATTCTAATTATCTCCTAAAGTGCTCAATTTTATTTTTTAATTGAGCAATTACAAATTGGCAAAATAGCTCGGTAGACCCTTGTACTTGGTCTATTTTGTATTGTGGATACTTCTACTTAGCCCTTTGTCATTTGAACCCCTCAACTCAACAAAACTCAACATTTTATATACTTTTTTGGTGAGTGTAACACACTCTCCCCACATCAACGGTCACATCAGCTTCCACGTCTGCCACGTTAGCTTCCGCGTCATTTTCAAGTATTACATTAAATTCCAAGTCCTTTTTAAAATTCTACATAAGAAATTAAATATTAAAATAAATTTAATTAAATAAAAAAATTATAAATTGTAGAAAAATTTAAATAATCGTGGTTTTATTTTTGCTCATAAATTAAACATCAAATTCAATTCAAATAATTAAAATTCTTCTCCAACTAATTTAAATTTTTAATTATAAATTCATATATACAAACATCATGAATTTTCTATTTTAAATTTGAATATCTTTAACAAATTCACAAAAACTTTACGTTTTTTCAAGATTATTCATGAAATTCACTAATTTTTCAATATCCACTATCACTCACTTTCAATTCAAATTTAAATTTTAATCCCCAAAAAATATGAAAAGATTTCAAATTTAAATTTTAATCGAAAAAAAATGAAAAGATTTGAATTGAGAGGAAAAATTAAAAAAATAAAATAAAAAGTAATGGTGGTGTTGGGGAAGGGGTTGGGGGATACTGGATGAGGCTAGGGGTGAGGTGGGCGATGTTGAAGGGGGTTGGGGTGGGGTGGGAGTGCTGGATAGGGCTGGGGTAGGTGGGGGTAGGGGTACTGGTCGGGGTTAGAGGTGGGGTGGGGGTGCTAGATAGGGTTGGGGTAGGATGGAGGTGCTGAACGGGGCTGGGGATGGGGTGAGGGATGCTGGAAGGGGCTAGGGTGGGGATGTTGTACGGGGATGGGGGTAGGGTGGGGGTGTTGGATGGGGCTGGGGTGGGTGGGGGCTACTAGATGGGGGTGGGGTGAAGGGTGCTGGATGGCGGGAAGGTGAGGTGGGGGTGCTGGATAGGGGTAGGAGGTGGGGTGGAGGGTGTTGGACGGGAGTGAGGGGTAGGGTGTCCTTCTTTAATTTTTTTTAAATTTGTTATTTTTTAATTTTTAAAAATATTTTTAAATTTAAAAAGTTGAAAAAAAGGTTGACTGCGTTTTAATTTTTTTTTAATTTTAATATTACTTTAATATAAATATATTACTTCACTCGCTCATACACACGTGACTACACGCGTTATATCCTAGTCAGCAATTTTAATGCCACATAGATCCGGTCAACGATCAAAGATTTTAAAATGTTGAGTTTTATTGAGTTGAGGGGTTCAGATGACAAAGGGCTAAGTAGAAGTATCCACATTACAAAACAGACTAAGTACAAGGTCCACCGAACTATTTTGCCTTACAAATATCAAGTGAAAGTTTTCTAAAATCGCAACTTTCAGATACTGTCAAAATTTGGTATTGTCGCTCCATCTCTTACTTTTAATTTTTAATTAGTGTATTAATTGTTGAATATTTTTTTTTAATATTTTTGTGTATTTTAAATATTTATTAGTTTAATTTATAATATGGATAAATTAAGAAACCTTCGTAAAAGTGTCAAAAAAATTTATCCCGAAAGTGGTAGTGATAGTAAAAAATGAATTGGTGGCGATTCAGGTAGAGGTAGTTCAAGTACTAAATATACCCGTATGCCTCCGGTATCAATTAGTCAGCCTTTTGAGGATGAAATAGGTGTAGGTACTCACGATATGAATTATGTAGAAGCTCAGGAAAATTATGGTATAGAAAAAGAGAATGAAGTAGATGCGTTTAATTTAGATATAGATGATGAAAATATTGGTCAGACACCCGAAGTCGAAAATGCTAATGTTAGATTCGAATCGGTTAATCTTCATCCCCGTCCTCTCCGTGCCCCTGCAGATCTCATAGAAGAACTAGTATTGCATGGAATTTAAAAAAAAAAAAATAGAAGGAGAAAGTAAGGTGCAATGCAATATTTGTGAAATTATATATGAGCATAAAATTGAAGGCAATAAAAGAGGTACGAGTTCGTTGATGAGACATTTAAAAGATAGATATGTAAGGGAGTTAAGTATTGCACAAGGTGGTGAGGCTGTTGGTGGGCCAGTACAAACTAGATTGAACCCACCAACCGGTCAATTAGTTAAGAATTATAATAAAATGAAGGACCGGGAAGAAATAGCGAAAATGATAGTTGTGGGTTGTTTGTCTTTTACTTTTGCTTCTTCGGATGCTTATATTCAAGCAATTTATAATTCTATGTTTACAGGTATTCCTAAAAGTACTTGTCGGGCCGATATTTTTAGACTCTATGTACAATATGTTTATTATTTATTTGTGTTATTAAAAAATATTCCATGTAGAATTGCTCTAACTTCTGATCTTGATCATGTTGTTAATAAAAATGATTATTTAACAACTACTTGTCACTAGATAGATAGTAATATTGTTATGCAAAGACGTATTCTAGCATTTTTGTATTATGAAGATCGTAAACACACTGAAAGATTTATATTTGAATCTATTTCTAAAGTAGCAAGATATTATGGTATTGAAAGAAAAGTTTTATGTATAGCTTTTGATAATGCATCTAACAACAAGGCTATTGTTGAGTTGTTAAAAGTTGAGTTTTCTCCGCCGTTACCTGAAATATTTCATGTTAAGTGTGCTTATCATATATATAATTTAATCGTAAGAGATGGTCTTGAATTTTTGGAGCTTTATATTAAAAAAGTCCAACTTGTTGTTAGCTTTATTCAAGGAAATAATCGAAAAGATAGAGTGAGAGAATTTAAAACTAAATGTGAACAAAATGGACGTAGACCGATATTTATACTTGAAGAATGTGATACTAGATGGAATGCTACTTAACTAATTTAAAAACTTGTCTTGCTTATTAAGTTCCTATTCAATGACTTTTAATCAATATTCTGGTTCTTTTCCTGACTGTATGCTACATGATTCTGATTGGGCCGCAATTGATGATCTTGTTAAATTTTTGGAAAAATTTTATATAGCTACGTTGAATTCTCCAATGTTTATTATCCTAATGTTTGTAATATTTTAGCTTATTTAGCCGACATTTCTTGTTTGCTTAACGAATATAAGAAAAAAGAAGGTTACAAAGAAGATATTACTGTTATGATTACTAAATTTTAAAAATATTTTTATCCGCTTCCCCCAATTTATATGATTGTGCTATAATAAATCCATGTATGAAATATAATACTATGGCCGAATTTAGTTCTATTATTTATAATGCTTTAGAGATACATCCTGAAGAAGAACCTTCTTTGTTTAGGCTATGAGTGATGCGAACAGTTACATGGAAGCATTGTATAACCATTATGCCGATTTACTTGATAAAGCCGTACCGACAAATATCACTTCAACTGTCGCTCCTCAAGATCCCGAGAAACCATCATTTTCTAAAAGGCAGACACATAGTAGTTATCGTGATTACTTTTTTGATTTAAATGTTTGGGACAGGGTGCAGCCTTCATCACACGGAACAAATTCCCGGAAAGAGCTTAAGTATTTTCTTCAACAGTCGATAGAGGATCGTAGAGCAAAAATCTGTGTTGGATTGGTGGAAGAATAATGAAAGACAATATCCGGTGCTTTCAAGATTAGCTAGAGATATATTGAATGGTCCAATGTCAACCGTTGTATCGGAGAGAGCGTTTAGTCAGGGACGACAACAGCTTAAAGACAACCGACACTCATTGAAAAGCAATGCTATGAATGTTCGAGTTTGCCTTCGAGATTGGATTAGGAAGGAACGAAGAAATCAAGCAATGGAGGAGAAGCTGAAAGACGAACAAAATCTTGAAAAAATTATGACTTCAAGAGAAAATTCAGCACAATCAAGTCTAATGCATGGTTTAGCCTTTGTCCCCATTGATTTTGACTTTTCTATAGCAGTTTTTGTTAATATTAACATGAATGAGTTGGAAAAAATGATGAAAAATTTGTATATTTTTTATTCATGTAAATTTTAAGTTTTGGATCATTTTGCAATCAATAAAATACAATATTCATTCACTCCTTACTTATTTCTTTTTTGGATAAATTACACAAATCTCATACTTAAGAGACTATATTACCTAATATCCCTTACTTTTTAAAAATTTACATAAAATCCCATTTTTCAACTTTACTCTTGATGCATATCAAGAAAACCCCACATCCTATTTTTACTTCACCATTAACTCATTCAAGATTTCCTTCCCTAAAATATTTTTCTAATTATCAACAATTAAAACATCTTCCTTCCTGATTTTTCTCTTCCATTAATGCTTAAATCATCTTCCTTCCTGAATTTTTCTCCTCCATTAATGCATGCAACTTTTTTTTTTCTCTCCTAAATTCTCTCCCATTTTTTTTTTAAAAAAATCTATTGATACATATATAAATTTATTTAGTTTTTTTTTTGTAAGGTAAATTTATTTAGTTATTCACACATGTTTATTTTTTAATGGTGATTCATATGAAGAATAAATATGATATCATTATATGGGTATTATGGTGATTCATACGATAGATACATTTTGTATGATTTTAAGAAGTGATACATATGATATTAATGGGTGATAGATATTATATTATGTTGATTCATATGGTAGGCACAATTATTTATTTCAATTATTGGGTGATTCATATGATATTAATAGGTGATATATATGGTATTATGGTGATTCGTATGGTAAATAAAATTATTTATTTCAATTATTGGGTAATTCATATATATGATATTTTGGTGATTCATATGGTAGATACAATTATTTATTTCAATTATTGGGTGATTCATATATATGATATTATGGTAATTCGTATGGTAGATACAATTATTTGTTTCAATTATTGGGTAATTCATATGATATTAATGGGTGATATATGTGGTATTATGGGTGATTCATATGTTATTAATGAAAGGTAATGGTGTAGTCAGTGTAGGAAACAAAAGTAATAATATTTTTTTTTTAAAAAAGACTAAAAGCAGAATTGAAACATAATTAAAATTAAATTTTAAAAAGAAGACTAAAATTAAAGACGAAATTAAAGACGAACAAAAAGAGAAAAAGGACCAAAAAACCATATCTTTCCTAATTAAAGACGAAAAAAAAGAGAAACATAATTAAAACACCTAAATTAAATCTAAAAAAAGAGAAAAATTAGATATCTTTCCTTAAATAAAAGAATACAATACATAAAAGAGAATCTATTATTTCTTTAAATAAATATCTTGTTAGTCTCAAATGTATCACTTTTTTATATGTATCACCATATAACATATGTATCACATTTCAAAAAATCGGGATAAAATGTAATTAACAAAATAATCGGAATTTTATGTAATATCACTTAAAGATTTAGGGATTTATGTAAGTTACCCTTTTTTTTATTTAAATTGAATGTCTAATTTGAATTAACTACTTTTAATATATTACTAATTTACTATCAAACTTTACACTAAGTAGTAAACAAAACAAACATATATACATATAATGAAAAAATAAAAATAATGTTAGCAAATATTACTTAGACAACTTGTATTAACATATAAAAATATTATAAGTTTATCTTGTAAGTGTTGTATGTAAAATTGTAAATTTTTGAATATATGTTCAAAAACTTCAAGTATTATTATATTAAGGAAAAAAGTCATGGTTTTCACCTCAAACTATACACGAAAAGTTTAGGTCACACTCAAACTATCATAGTGATTTATTACACAACTATACTATAAAAAAGTGAAACTATTACCTCCCCCGCGACACCCATGCCCAAGTTTAATGAGTGGAGTGTACTCCACTCGCCCTGTGGTGATGCAACATATTTAATTTAATTTTTTATTTAATTAATAAATAGCCCTTTACCCACCAAACACAAAAAAAAATAACCAAGAAAATTCTCATATTCTCTGCTTCACTTTCCCTTCAAATTCACTTCCTTCTTCACTTTCTTCTCTTCATCAACAACTCCTCCTTCTTTTACTCACTTAATCAAGCTATGCAAATCTTGTATCAAAGCTAAACTTCAGCAGACCCGAAATGCAAGCATTTGGATGATAAATTTATTTGATTTTGTAGATTTTGATAAATTTATTTTTTATTTTTATGTTTAATAATTTATTTCTCTTGATTTTATAGCTCATGGTTATCGTGTGGTACAATTTTTTTTTCAACTGCAATTAGCTTCATTACAGATTGAACAATGAACTCTTGGAACGCAGATCCGAAATGCAAGCGTTTGGATGATTCTAATAAGGTTTTTGAGTGAATGGAGGTGAAAGACGTGGTTTCTCAGAACACGTTGGTAACTGGGTATTCTCAGATTAGACGATTTGACGAGGCTTTGGGACTGTTTGAAAGGATGAGGGAAGAGGAGATTAAATTGAATGTTGTAACATGAAGTGCTGTGATTTTGGGGTATGCACAAAGGGATTTAGGTTATGAAGTGCTCAATATATTTAAGGAGATGATGCTTTCTGGGGCAGAGCCAAATGTCATCACTCTTGTTTTTGTGCGAACTTGTGGTGGTTTTTGTAACTTTGGATGCTAACAATGGTGATATTTTGATTCCGATGGAAATTTTAGTAGTGAATGTTGAATTTTATGGTGGTTGTTTGTGAATTTTGTGATACTAATGGTTGTATTGTGATCCCGATAATGAAATCTATGGTGGATTCTTAAAATTATTATGGTGAAGATTTGAGTTTGATGATGATGGTTTCAATGGTGGTGTTTTAATGGTGATTTTGGTGAAGAAGAATCAATTGAAGAAGGCGGGACCCACATATTTAAGTGAATAAATAAAAAAATTTAATTTTATTAACATTTTTTCAATTGAAAAAATAAAAAAAAAATAATTGTATTAATAATTTTTCAATGAAAAATAATTAATCTAATTGTATATATTAAGAAGAATATTAGGAGTACATAATGATATAATGACAAATGAAATAGTGACACTTGTATGGAAGCTATCATTTTAAGATTTTTTTCCTTCCTTTCACGCCCCTTAGGAAGGTGAATACGCCTTCTCTGCCACGTCACCTTCTAAGGTGGAAATAGTTTCACTTGTTTATAGTATAGGTGTGTAATAGATCACTATGATAGTTTAGGTGTGATCTAAACTTTTCGCGTATAGTTTGAGGTGGAAACCATGACTTTTCCCTTATATTAAGTAGTATACATTGTAATCTTGTATGTAGATATGTGTGTATATTTTCTAAAGTACTATAACATGTAATGTATATATCTTTCAACTTTCAAGTGGTATTTTAAGTACTATATATTCTATATATATGTGTATATATTTTCTATAGACTCTAAAGTAGTATATATTTAATGTATACATGTGTATATGTTTTCTAAAGTAGTACATATATAATGTATATATGGTGTATGTATATTGTTTCAAGTAGTATTTTAAGTAGTATATATATTATATTGTACGTATATATGTATATATATTTTCTATAGACTCTAAAGTAGTATATATTTAATGGATACACGTGCATATATTTTCTATAGTAGTATATATAGTGTATATATGTTGTATGTATATTGTTTCAAGTAGTATTTTAAGTAGTATATATATTACGTATATATGTGTATATATTTTCTATAGACTCTAAAATAGTATATATTTAATGTATACATGTGTATATGTTTTCTAAAGTAGTATATAAATAGTATATATATGTTGTATGTATATTTCTTCAAGTAGTATTTTAAGTAGTATATATATTATATTGTACGTATATATGTGTATATATATTTTGTATAGACTCTAAAGTAGGATATATTTAATGTATACATGTGTATATGTTTTCTAAAATCTAAAGTAGTATAATATGTAATGTATATATGTTATACGTTTATTGTTTAACGTATTTAAAATGTATATAGGTGTGTTTATATTGTATATATTGGAAAACACATGTAAATTCGAATTTTAAGTTTTTTTTTAAACATTTTAACCGGTTAAAAGCTAAGTGGGCCGGTCACGGACTGATTGGACAGTTTTTACTGTTGGGCCCGGACCTACCCATTAAGGCCTAACCCGAGATCGGCCCGGCCCAAAAACCGATAATAAGAACTGGGCCAGTGCCGGTTCAAATCGGAACCGTCCCGGTTGACAGGTTTAGTTTGAGATTAGATTAAGTGTCTAGATTCACATGTATTTTTAGTTGTCCTAGGTGCTGATCTCTTTTGTATGATTTAGGTAACTTTTATATTATCAATGTGGTTAGATTTGAGTGTTGTGAAAGTGTTTAATAGGTGTGAGTTTAGGAAACATTTGTGATCTTGTAATACAAGAGTAGAGTTCTTAAGAATACTACGAAATGAGCTTTCTGTGTATCTCCCTCTTTTATCCTCTGATATTTTGAAGGGCCCACCTTATATTTCTTACATCTGGAACATACATATGGAGTACCTGTTTTCTCTATTCAAATTAGTCAACTTGGGCATGTGCATGAGAGATTAATCCATACTTCTCCTCTGGATCATGGTGACTAAATTAAATTCAAAGTCAAGTTGTTATATATATAAGAAATAAGGAGACATAATTAATAGAGTTTCACTCCCAAGGTCAATCAGGATTAAAAAAAGAGTCTTACTTTTCATATAGATGTACAAATATAAAACAAAGGGGGATCACAAAACCAGTTATAAATTTGGCAACTCTGTAGAATACCTTGCATTCTTACTATAGCATTTGCTCTCTTTCTCTAGAACTAGCATGGTGACATTCAAACTTCCTTTGTCTATGCTTCTTTAATTTTTCCTACTCAAATCTTTTTCTATGCTCAGGTGAAGTACTATATGTTCCAGTCACTAAAGACGCATCAACACTACAATACATTATAGAATAGGTCAAAGAACTCCTTTAGTCCCCAGAAAACTCTTAGTCCATCTTGGTGGTAGAAGCTTATGGGTGGACTGTGACAAAGGTTACATAAGTTCAACTTACAAACCAGCTGTATGCAATTCAACACAATGCTCTTTTGCCTAGTCACATGCCTGTGGAGACTGCCTATTCAAACCTCAACTGCAGCCTGAATGCAACAATAATACTTGCTACATTTGGGATGAAAATCCATTGATTAATACTTACATGGATCGTGCAGAAATTGCTGAGGATGTATTGGCCATTGGTTCCACTCCCAGCGTTCTTGTCACTTGGCCACGGTTTATTTTCACTTGCGTTGAGTCCTATCTATCGAGACGCCTTGCAAATGGAGTCATAGGTAATACAGAATTATATTATAAGATCATCTCATCTTAAAATTTAAATTTTTAATTAGAGAGGGCACATTTTGTAATTATATATTATGCATCAACACGCCCCTAATGGGTGTGTTTGATTACATTTTCATTTATGGCCCGAGAGGAGAGATGTAGTGAGTCAATTATCAAAGGCAAATTCATGGTTTGAAGTTTTTTGTATTCTAAAGTTTAGGCGGACACTCAACCAGTATACATGGTTTGACCTAAAGCTTTTGGGTTATGTCGAACCCATACTTTCCATGCTAGCTCTAACCCTGGTAGTTACGGGTTCATTAAAACTTACTTTCTCTGTTAATATTTATGTGGCACTCTTCGTTCTCCTATAGTCAAATAATTAAATTTAATCCAAAAAATATGGGTATGAAGTCTTCAAGTGTTTGGAAATAAAATTATATATTCATAAATTACATGAAAAGTAATATAAGTCATAATAGTTTAAAGTTAAAAACATTCAAAATATATATGAGAAAATTACGGTGATAGATTGTTTGAATCTTGAAATTTAAAAGGTTCTACATAAATTGGGCTGATGGAATAGTAATTTTGACTTATTCTATGTATGTGTAAAAATTCATTGAGTAAATACAAATTAAAAATAGTAGTAACAGATTTCAAACCTAATAAACTTAATGAGTTATTATAGAGTTTCCCACTCAAACTGATGATATCCAAAAATCCTAGTTCAGCTTTGTGGCTAAAGACATGAAAATATTTTTTTTGCTTTTTGAGCTGCGACTAGATTTGAATTCAGGACCCTGTAGCCTGCTCTGATTTGTAGCTAACAGTTCAACTTATTTGAGCAAGTACACTTTATATTTATTCAATTGTATTATGTCTTACCAGGAATAGCAGGTTTTGAACATGAAAATCCAATTTCCATTCCCAATCAACTCACTTTAGACCGAAGATTCAACAAGAAGTTTGGTATGTGCTTGAGCTCATCTACAAGATCTCATGGAGTCATCTTCATTGGTTCTGGTTCATATTATGTTTATAAAAAGGCATCATTTCCACCTCATACTATACAAGAAAAGTCTAAGCCACACCTAAATTATATAAGTGACCTGTTACACACCTTAACTATATAAAAGTGATATTATTACCTCCCCGCGACCCTCATTCTAAGGCGCGTGTGTTACACTTATTTTAGGCGCGTCCAGCCTATTAAATAACAAAAGTAAACAGTTAAAAACATTAAGGAAAGAGGCATCGTTTCCACCCCAAACTATAGTCGAAAAGTCAAATCCACACCTAAACTATATAAGTGACCTATTACACACCTTAATTATAAAAAAGTGATACTTTTTACTGACGTGGTGCTGACGTGGCAGCGCGTGTAAAACGCTACACCACATGCAAGTGGTGGTAGCCTGATAGGGTGTAAATAGTTTCACTTTTTTATAGTTTAGGTGTGTAATAGGTCACTACTATAGTTTAGGTGTGGCTTCGACTTTTCAAGTATAGTTTGGGATGGAAACGATGCCTTTTCCCTAATCCTAAGAAGATTGATATCCCCAAGGATCTTGTCTACACCAAACTAAGCACAAACAACAGAGGATTTCTATTATCTGAAGAGTACTATTTCCAAGTTTCATCCATTCATATAGCGGGACAAGAGGTTCCATTAAATAAAACATTGCTATCTATTAATAAAAAAAATGGTGTTGGTGGTACCAAAATCAGCTCAACTATTTCTTTCACAATCTTGCACACTAGCATTTATGATGCTATTAAAATTGCTTTCATCAAGGCGCTTCCAAAGAATATAACACTTGTAGATCCTCCAATGAAACGATTTGGAGTTTGCTTTAGTTCCAAAAATATTAGATGCACTAAGGTTGGCCCAGATGTTCCTGTGATCGATTTTGTCTTGCAAAAATAGAGTGCATTTTGGAGGATTTATGGGGCAAATTCAGTGGTACAAGTTAAAAAGGATGTTTTGTATTTAGATTTTGTTGGACGAGATCAAACATGGGAACCATCGATTGTGATAGGAGGGAATCAATTGGAAGAGAACTTGTTGGCATTTGACCTTCCCAAAAAGAAGTTAGGTTTCAGCTCCCCACTCAATGTAACACCCCGCATTTTGGGCTAGAATAAAAATCATAACTCTAACGCGTTGATAACCCCAGAGCCTTAAATCCTATGCCAATTTGGCATGTTAATCAATTATATAGTATGTCAATCCATTTGAGCATGAATTTAGACCATAGAGGTCCTTCAACTCAAGGACGAGTAGAAACTATTTCGATCGATTAAGTTTTAGTGGACGTTGTAATTTGTGTCATCTTCCATCGACCATAACTCTCTGTATATGTCTAATTAGAGAGCCTACTATGTGTCAAATGATAGGTCTTCAAGTTAACTTTCCAACAATACCAATTTCGCTAAAATCCGACACCCGAGCAAGAAGTTATGGCCTTTCAAAGTAGTATGCACCGCCTAACCAATCGCACATGGACACTGGAAAGCATAGGCGATAGCATATGCGACGCCAATGTAAATATAAGCGATATCATATGCGGCGCCTATGTAAATATAGGCGATATCATATGCGGCGCCTATGTAAATATAGGCGATATCATATGCGACGCCTATGTAAATATATGCGATATCATATGCGGCGCATATCTTATGGTTTCAAGTGACTTAAACACTCTATTTTTGGGGTAAAATGATCCTTTTCCCACCCTTATTCAGCTATAAACACAAAATTCAGTCCCCAATTCTCCAAAATACATCCACATTCATCTAAAAATTCTCAAGAACACTCCCAAGGGTTTCAAACTAAAAATCCAAATAAATTGAGATTTAACCGTGGGTTTTTAAAATTGATTAGAGATTCAGAATCCCCAATCCACAGGCTTCAAGAAGCACCCATTATTTTCCGAAATAGAGGTACGTGGGGTTTATACTAAAAACTACATGGGCTTGAAATTTGATAAAAGCATGATTTAAGTTTTAATGCATGTATTTTATGGGGGGTTTGAAAACTATATTATAGATTATGTGTTTCAAAGGTTTAAATGCTATTATGCTTTGTTATTATGTTTTTTCCCCATAAATTGATTTACAGGTATATGTTTATGTATGAAACTAAGATTTGATCTTTGTTTGAGAGCATGAATTATGGACTCCCTCTCTTGTATTAACTTAAAGATTTTGAATTTATTGAAAAGAGAATTGAAAATGCATGTTTCTGTGATTTGAAAAGTCATGGCTTTTGGAACAGTGTCTTAGAGTTATCGAGAGGGTGTCTTGATATGATTATGTTTTGATTCAAAGAAAAGAGTTATTTGCATGTGTATGCATGAGTCTATTCTTGAACTGTTTTATTGATATGATGGTCCCAAAACTTATGTCTTAAAACAGAGATTTTCGTATATTAATGATGGCTCAGAGATATGACTTGCAAGTCAATGGTATGACGACACCATATTTAATTATGCCATAACAGAGTATGTTTTTAGAGTATGTGTTCAGAAGATGTCTTCAGAGTATATTTTCAGAGAATGCATGTTTTCATAGAGTTTTAAAAAGGGGATTAAAGAGTGTTAGGTGGTTACCTGAAGAAGGCGTGAGTTCAAGTAACTCTTAGCCTAAAACCAAATTTGCCGATACGGGTAGATTATTATTGTACGCTGGCGACGGCTGTGTGGCGTAGTAGAGTTAGAGACTCCGACCCTTGCGGCATACTTGGGTTGGGGGCTTGGCTGCCGAGTCAATAGCAGTTTCCATATGGCCCATTGAATTTTCAAGAATTGTAGGGTATACCACCTAGCACAGAAAAGTATAAAGAGTGTTACAGATTTTAGATGTTTTTCACAGAGTTTCTTAAAGATGCCCATGAGATTTTCTACTATACTATCGTTTATGAACTGTTTTAAATTACTCTCATATATGTTAATTATAAATGATTATTTTTGGATTAGCTCTGCGTACTAGTACTTTTGTGCTGGCCCACTCTCCCCTCCAATATCTCAGGTTCTGAGGCTCAGTCTAGGGGTTCAGATAAGCAGTAGATAGTCAGACTTGCAGATCAGACTGTGCAGTAGTGAGCCTTCTTTACTCCAGAAGGCCTGCAGATTGTTTAGAGTATTATTAGTAGTTATATTTTGGTCTACTGGGGGCCTTGTCCCAGTTTCTTTTCAGACAGCTGCTTATGTTCTTAGTAGAGATTTCGCAAACTGATGTCAGATATTTCTATTTCAGATTCGACCATGTTTTCGTATTAAATTTCAATTCTGCATTATCTTATGTTTTATGAATATTGTGTATGATTACCAGATAGAGAAAGGGTATTCCGAGCCTTCATGGTTTGGGATACTCTTCACGGCTAGGGCCCCAGTTCGGGTCATGAAAAACTTGGTATCAAAGCACGGTTCATGGTCCCAGGGTGTCTACGAAATCGCGTCGGGTAGAGTCTTGTTTATGGGTGTGTAGCGCTCCACACTTATAAGCGGGAGGCTATTAGGCGTTTAGGAATGTCTCTCTTTCTTCATGTTCTAGTTCGTGCTATAGAGTCAGAATGTTCCTCCTTCATACTCTAATTCGTGCTATGGTGTCACCCATACGGAAAGAAAAGTTATCCTAATTTCTTCCTCACTCTGTTGTTTCGAGATATTCTCCGATTATCTAGCAAAAATTTTAGAAGTCCCACAAAGGACGGGATAGAAGTTCCCTAGTATAAAATTGTGTCCTCGTTCTTATGAGGCTTTCAGTTAAGACAAGAGTAAGATGTGTATTCTTGAGTCATTGAATATTGTGTATTAAGCTTCTATCTCTTGTAATCTTGATATTATTGTGTTGTTGAAAACAAAAGTCTAGTGAAGTCGTGTGAGGCCTATTTTGATTCACTAGCAACTTGCTGTTTATCTTGTTGTTCTTGTGTTTGTTGGAACTATATTTCCACCCGAGTATTATAATAAGTTAAAGTTTTGGTGTCATGACCTATTGGTAGTGAAATTAGACCAAGAAGTTTGTGATATGAAGTCACAAGGTTAGAGGTCAGAGTGAGGGTAACTTTTGTGATTAAATATTTGTAGTTGAATAACCGTTGATTGAGAATAATTTACCCTTTTGTGGTGGTAGACTAATGTGGTGGTACCATTTATGTATTGTATGGTAGTCCATGGAGGAAGTGTTGACTCAGAATGTTATTTGTTTTTTTCCTATCAAAATAGAGAAAGAGCCTAGAGTGGATATTTAAGGTGGTTATAGAAACCCCTTATAGGCTATGAATAAAAATGGATAGATTAGCCTGTAGGTTGTAAGTATAGACTCATTGTCATATGGGGTATCTGAAGGTAGTCTAAATGCCCATTGGGGTAAGTAAGTGTGATGTGAGAAATTCGTATAAGTAGATAAGATTGTATGGTTATAATATAAGCTTAAGGTTGATCATGTCTATTATGTGACCTTACCCCTTAACCTTCTTCTCATTGGTAGTTGTAAACTAATACTACTTGTGAGAAAGTATGTAGTATATTTTTGAAGTATTTGGGTAGAATATCCCAATTTGAAGGATTAGTATATTTATATTATGTTGCACTCTTCATTGGTGGTAAATGATTGATGCTAGACTATAGGCTTAAATTTAAATGGTGTGGTAGTGAATAGTGGCAAGAGATTGATGATACATGTTTCGTAGGATTAGATTTGTAAGCTTGATATGTTGAAATAGTATGTGCTAATGGATTATGACAAGGAAAACCGTAAGGTCATGATTGATTATTGTGGTTATGAATTTCTAGTGTACTAGTGTTTCTTGATGTTTATTTCATAGTTTCTAAGTGAGGATTGTGTGTAAGGTTGGTTGTAAACCATGTTTAGCACTAGACATTAAGTTTGAAACAATTGATGGCCATGGAGGTGGATGTGATGATATCTTGGTTAATGATACTAGTTATATGGAAGTGATCTATAGGCTTGAACAGTGTATGCAAGTGCCTAAGTTTATTTGATTCGTAATAAAGTATGACGTCGTATATGTGATGTAGAAGTATGCCCAAGGTGGTATGAAGCTGTAGTATTTTTCTAAGGCTATTACATGTTGTGTGTGGCTACTGGTACCGTTGAGTTGCTAGGTGGAAAAAGACTATCTAGATGGTATATGGTGTTCTAAATATCCAAGTTAAGGACCTTTGATTGATAGCGTTGAGCCTTTTGATATGAACTTGATTCTCATGGTAGAGAAAAATAAGTTTGAAGTTGCTATGTTGGTAGACTACGATAGAAATAGAGTGGCTCATTGAAGACTTGGTGATACCCATAGTAGGTGTTATAATTTAAGCTCGAGTCCTTGAAAGTTGTGCTAATAGAAATAAGAGTAGAGGCACTAAAGGGTATGCACTTCAACTTTGGGGATACTCATGAAGATTCAAAGTTAGTAAGTGTTCGAGTAATAGATGATGACTATTGGGGTTATAGAATGATAGAGTGTGCCTCAGGAGATAGTATTAGCAGTGGGCGTTCCACTCTCATGTGTGGTCTTTCAGGTTAAGTTTTATTAATTTTGTGTATTGTCATATTTTAGAACCCAGAGTGCAGTGAGTGCAGTTAAGTTTAAAGTCTAGTAAGGTACCTCCCAAAACTTAAGATGATGGCTTAAAGCTAAGGGGGAGATGACTAAACGAATAACCAAGTAAGACTCTCAGATTCTTGTGGTGATGTCATGATGATATAGAACATCAAAAAGTAAGGGTGAATCTCAACCCATTCCTATCTCAGTATTTCTCAGTGATCCTAATACCTACTCATGCTTTACAATTTAGTTCCATGATCAGTTCACATTCATACATATGATAGAGAGTCATGTACTCACGCTTTATAATGTGCTCTATTTCCATAACTCATGTTTTACGCCAAATGATGGCGAGATTCATCTTATAGCCATGAATACCCTAAATCAGAGCGCTTTGGTGAGTCCCTGTTGATGTTTTGCTATTCCTCAGGCCTCATATGAGTGTCAAGCTTCATATAGTATTATTCCATGCCTCCAGATCTTATGTTCTAACCTTTTTGTGACTCTTCCTTATGCGATGATAGTGGTGGTGAGTAATTATTCCTTGTTGATGGAAGATCATAGTACGCTTGTTTAGATAAGGCCATGAGTATGAAGTAAGATTTGGGGCCAAGTTTTTATTTATGTGATGGTTAGTGGAATTTTGTATGTGTATGTTCTTGGGGTAGCTCGTAGGAGTGATATTGATAGTGGTTTAGAGAATATGTGAAGTATGTCTTTATGAGTGTTTGCTTTGAAGTTCATATGTGGTTATAAAGATAGGCTTGAATGACATGTTGAGATTGTTGTAAAGGAACGCTATATGCTCTAGCGACTTCATAGTAAGAGTTCAGAGTAGTCATTGAAGTTGTAAGGCATGTTATACTTAGGATGTGATCTTTAAAGGAGATATAGAATATTGCATCATATGGTTTAGAATAATAGCGTGGTCTAGCATGTTGTATTTTTCTGACTTAGAGTTAGGCTTGATCACGGCGAAGGGATTAAGTTGATTCCGACATTAGTAGAAAGATTTGTCAATGCTCATATGAGAATTTTAAGCTGAGTTGAATGAATATGATATTTAAGGAGAATAGTATAGTTAAGTTATATTCGAGAAGTGTGCTAAGCTTGAAAGTAAGAAGTTGTAATGCCAAAAGCCTGGTAATTCTATCCTAATTCAGGAGTTATATGCCTATGTTCCAGACTGCAGAGTAGTGTCAATGTGGTGATTCCTCAGTTGGATGTCTTGTGTAATCCATACCCAAGATTCATGGCTCCCTATTATTGCTAGAATTTCTTTAGAGAATTGTGCTGAAAAGATACTCCAGTTAAGTATGAGGGTGTAGTATAATTCAGTATGTATGGCCAATAAGTCAGTTTAGTAGTTAGATTCGCATGACTTGTTTTCTCGTCTTTGCACTTATTCATGCTACTCTAAATCTCAGACATGCTACTATTCCAAGATAGAGTATACCAGTAGTTACGAGTATAGCCCAGTTCATGTATCTTGCATTAAATTAAGATTCCAGATGTTCAGTTATAATTCAATTCGTAGGTGCCCTGTGCATCGCCTAAGTTTTCCGAGTATCTTAGTAAATTGAGCATTCATAGAGGGACATAGGGTACCAAGGGGGAGATACCCCATTCAGTTCCATGCATAGATTCTTATTACAAGCTTCACATTAGTTATTATTGTGTATATAGCCATACGTTCATACGTCAGTTCATTTAGATATGTATGCATTAGAAATGCATGTTCAATAGAAAAGTTCATCTTATCAGTGTATTCAGTCCTGCATTTATGAGAACAACTCGGTTACAGATCCATGCATCAGATATGCATGATTTATTATGAGAATTCAGCCTATGAGTAGCTTCAGTTGTGTATTCCATGCCTCGAATATGCATGTCCGGCATAAGCATTTAAACCATCAGTAGTTCCAATCTTATAGTCATGTTTTCGATCAGTGTATTCTTTCTTAGGGAACATATCATGTCCGCGTTATCCCATACCCTTAAGACTTAGACATTCTATCCATCATTCGGGGACGAATGATCCCAAGGGGGAGATAATGTAACACCCCGCATTTCGGGCTAGAATAAAAACCATGACTCTGACGCGTTGATAACCCCAGAGCCTTAAATCTTATGCCAATTTGGCATGTTAATCAATTATGTAGTATGTGAATCCATTTGAGCACGAATTTAGACCATAGAGGTTCTTTAACTCAAAGACGAGTTGAAACTATTTCGATTGATTACGTTTTAGTGGATGTTGTAATTTGTGTAAACTTCCATCAACCATAACTCTCTGTATATGTCGAATTAAAGAGCCTACTATGTGTCAAATGATAGGTCTTCGAGTTAACTTTCCAACGATACCAATTTCGCTAAAATCCAACACCCAAGCAAAACGTTATGGCCTTTCAAAGTAGTATGCGTCGCCTAACCAATCGTACATGGCCACTGGAAAGCATATGCGATAGCATATGCGGCACCTATGTAAATATAGGCGATATCATATGCGGCGCCTATGTAAATATAGACGATATCATATGCGGCGCCTATGTAAATATAGGCGATATCATATGCGGCGCCTATGTAAATATAGGCGATATCATATGCGGCACCTATTTAAATATAGACGATATCATATGCGGCACCTATGTAAATATATGCGATATCATATGCGGCGCATATCTTATAATTTCAAGTGACTTAAACACTCCATTTTTGGGGTAAACTGGTCCTTTTCCCACCCTTATTCAGCCATAAACACGAAATTCAGTCCCCAATTCTCCAAAATACATCCACATTCATCTAAAAATTCTCAAGAACACTCCCAAGGGTTTCAAACTAAAAACTCAAATAAATCAAGATTTAACCGTGGGTTTTCAAAATTGATTAGAGATTCGGAATCTCCAATCCACAGGCTTCAAGAAGCACCCATTATTTTCTGAAATATAGGTACGTGGGGTTTATCCTAAAAACTACATGGGCTTGAAATTTGATAAAAGCATGATTTAAGTTTTAATGCATGTATTTTTTGGGGGTTTTGAAAACTATATTATAGATTATGTGTTTCAAAGGTTTAAATGCTATTATACTTTGTTATTATATTGTTTCCCCCTAAATTGATTTACAGGTATATGTTTATGTATGAAACTAAGATTTGATATTTGTTTGAGAGCATGAATTATGAACTCCCTCTCTTGTATTAACTTAAAGATTTTGACTTTATTGAAAAGAGAATTGAAAATGCATGTTTCTGTGATTTGAAAAGTCATGGCTTTTGGAACAGTGTCTTAGACTTATCGAGAGGGTGTCTTGATATGACTATGTTTTGATTCAAAGAGAAGAGTTATTTGCATGTGTATGCATGAGTCTATTCTTGAACTGTTTTATTGATATGATGGTCCCAAAACTTATGTCTTGAAACAGAGATTTTTGTATGTTAATGATGGCTCAGAGATATGAATTGCAAGTCAATGGTATGACGATACCATATGTAATTATGTCATAACAGAGTATGTTTTCAGAGTATGTGTTCAGAAGATGTCTTCAGAGTATATTTTCAGAGAATGCATGTTTTCACAGAGTTTTAAAAAGGGGCTTAAAGAGTGTTAGGTGGCTACTCGAAGAAGGCGTGAGTTCAAGTAACTCTTAGCCTGAAACTGTATTTTCCAATACGGGTAGATTATTATTGTACGCTGGCGACGGCCGTGTGGCGTAGTAGAGTTAGAGACTCCGACCCTTGCGGCACTCTTGGGTTGGGGGCTTGACTGCCGAGTCAATGACAGTTTCCATATGACCCATGGAATTTTCAAGAATTGTAGGGTATACCACCTAGCGCAGAAAAGTATAAAGAGTGTTACAGATTTTAGATGTTTTTCACAGAGTTTCTTAAAGATGCCCATGAGATTTCCTACTATACGATCGTTTATGAACTGTTTTTAATTGCTCTCATATATGTTAATTATAAATGATTATTTTTGGATTAGCTCTGCGTACCAGTACTTTTGTGCTGACCCCCTCCCCACTTAACCTCTCAGGTTTTGAGGCTCAGTCTAGGGGTCCAGATAAGCAGTAGATAGTCAGACTTGTAGATCAGACTGTGCAGTGGTGAGCCTTCTTTACTCCAGAAGTCTTGCAGATTGTTCAGAGTATTATTAGTAGTTATAGTTTGGTCTACTGGAGGCCTTGTCCCAGTTTCTTTTCAGACAGCTGCTTATGTTCTTAGTAAAGATTTCACAGACTGATGTCAAATATTTCTATTTCAGATTCGACCATGTTTTCGTATTAAATTTCAATTCTGCATTATCTTATGTTTTATGAATATTGTGCATGATTACCAGATAGAGAAAGGGTATTCCGGGCCTTCGTGGTTCGGGATACTCGTCACGGCCGGGCTCCGATTCGGGTCGTGACACTCAAGCTCCAACAAGCATCATGCTCCAAGTACAATAATACCATTCAATCCTAAGTACCATTCTAAATTTCATATTTCTTGTACTAATAAACTTCACGTACTTCCTCAAAAATATTAATCCTGCTATGTTATTTTTGCACAAGTACTCCCAATTAGCTCCATTATACCACAATTCAATTATTATACAAGTACCCCCCAATTAGCTTCACTATGTGGTCCAGTGCAAATACAATAAAATGATTGCACAGTTGCACTTGTCACTTTATATTTCTATACTCCACTGTTCCGCAAGAAAAGCGAGAAAATAATCGCTCTGCATCTATTTTACGTTGTCTTGATCTTCATCAGCTCAAATTCTTCACGTCCTTCACCAAACCAAAACGTCCTTAGGAGCTCAAGCTCTTCTGTTTTGGTTAAGGTGAATGTACACATCTAATTTTGAAAATAAGCGCTCTACTTTTACAAGATAGGAATAAGGTTGTGTACAAATCACTCTCCGTAAATTCAACTTATGAGATTTCACACTTATTTCTCAAACTAGTATACTTATCCGCGCTTTGTGCGGTTATAAAAAAAGATTGAATATATTTTTAATAATTAATATATTTTCATAAATATTGTAATGGATATTATAATTAAAGAAGATTACAATTAAGTTACCATCATGAGATTGCTCATACAGTAAATTGCTAAAAAGATTTTCTCAAACTTTAATCAATTAAAATCTTCCATTAAAAAAGAGAAAATATAAAAGTTGATGTGAAAAGATTCAATTATAACTGGCAACATAATTATTAAATCTTTATCAGTGACTATTATGACAATAATATTGGTTCAACCAACAATGTTAATTTACTTGGTCATAAATTATGTAAGTTTTCATATAAATGAATTTGAATTAAAATATATTTGTGGTAAATTAAGGCGAGAAAAATACTTGAATTATATTTCAATCTCAACTTAATCATGCACAAATTAAAAAATTTAACAGATCTTTTTTTCGGTCTTTATTAGTTGCATGTACCGACTCTCCGTTAATGTGTATGTATGTTGCACAAGATCCATAAATATTAGGGATCTCATATTCATACTTTCATTCTAATAATGAACATTGTGAGAAGGAAAATTAAGTTGTCATAGTGAAATATTATTGTAAATCTTATATTTTTGCAATAAAAATAAATAAATTAAAATTCATAATATTAAATGAGATGTAAAAAATATACTAGAAATTACACAAATACACACCTTATGTTTTCAATATTATAAAAAATCCCAACTCCCTAAACATATTACAAAAATCCCAACATATACACAAAATGTTATGTATATATCGGCTATGTTATGTATATTAATAGGGAGAGAGAGTAAAGTAATTAAAAAGGTGGAAGAGAGTGTAATTACTTCCAAATGGGTTGGTATTTATGTTATTTATACAAAAATATATCATGATATCCTTCTCTTTAAAGTCTAAGTAATGACACTATTTACTCTTCCACTATAGTATTGGCTTGGTTAAAAAAATAGTATTCAACCTTTCTATTTATTTTCTACTATTTATGTTTTATATTTCTCTCATACTTTATATCCACATTTATATGCAAGAGAACATGTCTATGGACTATGACTTTTTTATTGGTGAAATCTTCTTAGACAAATACTTCTGATAACTGACAATTTTGCATAAAACTTTTTTATTTTGTAAGTGGTAATATGTGCACTTTCATTTCCAGGTTTGAGGATACATGCATGCATTAACTGCCATAAGAGATATTTTTTTGGAAAGCATGTTATTAGATATTTATATTATTATTCCTTTTATAAATTTTTTGATCATTTTTATTTGAAATTGCATTAATAATGGTATACTAAATAATTAAATTCTTTTTCAGATAGATCAAATACAAACCAATGAAGATTAGTATGTAGTTTTCTTCTACGGATCATATGCATTATAATTATATACGAAATTCAAAAGTTTGAGTGATTTTTTCTGATATTCATTAGTTATGTTGACACTCATTTAATGTTTATCTATGTTGCATAAGATCCATAAATATTAAGAATCTCATATTTAAGCTTTCATTCTAATAATGAGCACCGTGCGAAGAATAATTAAGTTGTGATATTGAGACATTACTGTGAAGCTTATACTTTTACAAAATAAAATAAATAAACTGAAACCCAAGACATAAAATCAGATGTAAAATATAAGTCAGGATATCATTTAATGACTTAGTGTGATATTTCAATGCTCACATCCTTTAAGAATTATCAGAGAGTATGCAGGACAAATAACTTTTGGCAACATTAATACAATTATTATTAAAATATTATCATAGTAATTAATAATACTAAAAAATAAATTATGGGTAGTAACTCTCCAAAAGATAACTACTCCTTTGATGTGAGGAAATTAAAAGAAACATTTTTTTCTTTCAATAATAATAAACTTAATACATATTAAGAATATATTCACATTCCTTAGGGTACGAAGGAAAAAAATTGGCACTTTATTCTATGTTGTGACCAACGATTATTTTTGTCTAAGAAATTAAGTTGTCAACCTGGCATTCAAAAACTAACAAAACCAAAATGATGAATATAAGAATTTCAGTAGAAGTACTTTCTTTAGAAAAAGAATGTTGAAAACTTCATAGAGAAAGAAAAAAAGAAAATAGGAAAAACAACTAATCATTTGAAACGTTAGAATTTTAAATGATGGATTACTTGACGTACATAAATAAAATATGTTAAAACTAAGAAAATACGTCCAAATACACAGAAAAAATTAAAGACAATGGAAAAAAATATTTCTTACCTTCATATACTTCTTTTCGGTCACATGTTAGTTAATTCGTAAATCAAATAGATGAATAAGCGAGGATCACCTTGAACGAGAGTCTCCATGGACTAAATATAAATTTGTATAGGTAAAAAATAAAAACTTTAAGGAATAGTTAATTATGAGTTAAAGAGGAAAGAAAAATTTTATTATCAACATAAGACAATCAAATTTTCCCTAAACTACAAAGAGAATCAAAGAAAAAAAAACAATCAAATTCTCTAAAAACTATAAAGAGAAGCAAAGAGAAAAAATCAATTTTTTTTCTTTTAAGAAACTATATCATCAAAAACATGAGTTAAAGATGAGAGAAGAACCTTGTTGTCTACATAAAATAATCAAATTCTTTCAAAACTTCAAAGAAAATAAAACATATTAATCAAAGTCTCTAAAAATTACAAATAGAAGCAAAGAGAAAAATCAATTTATTTTTTAAGAATTCATATCATTAAAAATTCAAACTAATAATATTAAATGTATAATGCAACAAAGAAAGAGTTGTAATTACATTGGATATATCAATTCATGTTATCTAATAAAATGAACCATGTAAAAATATCTAACCATTTTCATTATAATATCTCCTTGTAATGCAAAATCAAATAAATAAATTAAAAAATTAATCAATCAAGGATACAAAATAAAGATAAAGAATATTGAAAAATGAAATGGAGTAACCATTATATATAACTCAAAATTAATTTTTTATTAGTGTGATTTTAATGTGTCATAAACTTGTATAATAAATAATTGATGGTTATGAATATGAAAGGATTGAGAGTTATGAATATTATTAATATCAATTACGGAAATGAATTTATAAAATCTATAGATGAGAAAAAGTAAAAAAAAGGAGATAAAAAATAAGAATGGAGGCCATAGAAAAATGTCACAGCACTCCCTCTATGGCGTTCCTTAATATAAAGGAAAGGTCATAGAAAAAGTGATGTGACATCTTTCTATGATTTTCATTCACATTTATCTTTTTTCTCATTTTTTTAAACTTTTTTTCTACCTTTTTTAAATTTTACATCCTATTTTTATTTAATATTTTTTATTATAATAACAATAAATGACTCTATTATCAATACTCTTCCTATTCATTAACTAATTTATTGAGTTAAATTCACAATGTTCACATACTAATGAAATAGTTTTATTGTTACATCAACTCAAATTCCTTATTATGAAGAAAAAAGAATTAAAAAAGTTTTTAGAAATTAAAATCAATATATATATATATATATATATAATAATAATAATAATAATAATAATAATAATAATAATAATAATAAAGCTAGATTTAATGGAGGTCTAAATCCAAGAATGACATTTATCCCTTTCTTATTTTTTTTTTAATAATAATAATAATAATAAAGCTAGATTTAATGGAGGTCTAAATCCAAGAATGACATTTATCCCTTTCTTATTTTTTTTTTATATTGGACATTTCTCTTAATCTTTCTTTTCTCACAGAATACAAAAGTATAATTTCTCCACAATCGTTTTTATCATGGTTAAACTGAATAGTTAATAGAGTACAAGTTATGAATTATGATTATGAGTTAAAGAGGAAAGAAGAACCTTATTATCAACATAAGACAATCAAATTTTCCTAAACTACAAAGATAATCAAAGAAAAAAACAATCAAATTCTCTAAAAACAATAAAGAGAAGCAAAGAGAAAAATCAAATTATTAAGAAATTATATCATCAAAAACATGAGTTAAAGATAAAAGAAGAACCTTGTTATCAATATAACATAATCAAATTCTTTCAAAACTATAAAAAAAAAAAAAAACATATTAATCAAAGTCTCTAAAAACTATAAAGAGAAGCAAAGGAAAAACTCAATTTATTCAAATAAATAATATTAAATGTATAATGCAACAAAGAAAGAGTTATAATTACATTAGACATATCAATTCATTTTACCTCATAAAATTGAATTATGAAAAAATATGTAACCATTTTTATTATAATATCTCCTTGTAATATGCAAAATCAAATAAAAAATTAATCAACCAAAGAGACAAAAGATGAAGAATATGAAGAAATGAAAATAGAGTAATCATTATATATAGCTCAAAATAATTTTTTATTAGTGTGATTTTAAAGTGTCATAAACTTGTGTAATAAATAATTGAGGGTTATGAATATGAAAGGATTTAGAGTTATGAATATTATTAATATCAATTAAGGAGATGATTTTATAAAATTAAATAATTAAAAGAAAAATGAAAAAAAGATAGAAAAATGAGAAAAAAAAAAAATAAGAATGGAGGTCATAGAGAGGTGCCACATCACCTCCTGTATGACCTTCCTTTATATTATGTATAGATTGTCACTCAATTTATAGAAGTATGCCATTAAAATAACTTTTGATTTTTTAGGACAATATTGTCACTCAACTTATATGATCATCTCACTAAAGTAACTTTTTAATTTTTTTTTGGACAATATTATCACCGAACTACATATATCTTTCCAACAAGGTAAAAACTAATGGAAAAGTTAAATTTTCACGCAAATTTATTCATATATATATTTTTTAACTTTTATTTTTAGATCAAATATCCATTAATTATATAAAATTTATTTAACCAATTTGAAATATATCTTTAATAAAATAAATTATATTCATGTAACTAGAGCAAAATGGAAGTACAATCTAAAATAATATTTTCATAAAAAATCATACCACCATCCCTCTTTTTTTCTTCTACATACTAATCTCAAGTTTGTAATTAAAAAGATTTGGTATTTAAAAATTTTCTCTTAACAGAAAATAAAGATTAACTAAAATAATAATATCGGTAATGCATAATTATTATTCATCTTTGCGCATTTGTACAACAAATTCTATAATTAGACTGGATTTTAAACCAAAAAAAAAACTAAAATGATAAATATGTAAACTTTTGTTAAAAATAAAAGATACATGTATCATTTTTTAACAAAAGATTGTACCATGCTCTAATTACATAAACATAATTTTTTTTTATTAAAGATAAATTTAAATGGATTAAATAAATATTATATAATTAATGAGCATTTGATCTAAAAATATAGCTTAAAATATGTATGAATAAAATTTCGTTAAAAATTTAACTTTTTCGTTAGTTTTCACCCTTTTGAAAATATAAGTGTAGTCCAATGGCAATATTTTTCAAAAAATTTAAAAGTTACTTTACTGAAATGTTTCTATAAGTTGAGTGACAATATTGTCTAAAAAAATATTCAAAAATTACTTTCATGGGATACTTCTATAAGTTGAGTGACAATTCGAGGAATTAACTCTGAAATTTCATTAGGTATGTTATATTGTTTTATCTAGATTTTGCTGCTACATTTTAGGTTATGATTTTATTTCAATTAAATCTTATCGGAAAGATATTAAAAAAAAAATAAAAATACTTACCTTTAGTGTATAAGTTGGAGAACTTCACTGTCTATCCCATTTAAATTTGGAGGTCATGGGATGCGGAGCATCAATCCTTGCGCCTGTCCTTGGGAGTTTTTATTTGATTTTCTTGTTTAACTTTGTCTATTGGTCCACATTACCACATGCCCCAAGAATGCCACATAATCAAGCTAGAACTTGCACTTGGAGAACTTTGCATACAACTGTTTAACCTTCAAAGATTGTAGCAAAATTCTCAAATGCTACTCTTGCTCCTTCTTACTCCTAGAGTATATCAACACGTCATTGATAAATACAATCCGAAAGAATCAAAATAAGATTGAAATAGCCCATCCATAAACTCCATAAATGTCATCGGGGCAATTGTCGACACAAAAGACAAGACGAGAAACTTGTAGTTGTCATACGAAGTCCTTAAAGCGGTCTTATGAACATCTGATGACCTAATTTTCAACTAATGGTAGCTCTATCTCAAATCAATCTTCGAATATACTGAAGCACCCTGGAGATGATCAAATAAATCATCAATCATCTATACCTGATACCTAATCTTAATAGTCACATTTTTTAACTATTGATAATCAATATACATCAGCATAGAATAATCCGTCTTCTTCACAAAAAAGACAGAAACACCCCAAAGGGAACACTAGGTCTAATGTATCACTTAATAAATCCTATAACTTCTCCTTAAGGTCCTTCAACTCTGTCAGTTCTATCATATAGAGTGGATTAAAAGTGGTTTGAGTCCTAGCTCTAGATTAATACAAAAATCGATATTGCAGATTGGTGAAATACGTGGCAAATCTATTATAAAGACCCAACAAATTCATTCGCCACCGAAACTAACTCAAGAAAGGGTATATATGCAATAGTTGCCCGAATGTGTGCTAAGTAAGCTAAATACCCTTTCTTTAACATCCTTCTTGTTTTTAGAAATTAAATGAACTTCTTCATAACGTAGCTAACCACACCCTTCCATACCAATAAAGGAAAACCATTCATAAGAAAAGTAATAGTATTGTCATGGAAATCCAATATAGCATGATAAGGAGACATCCAATGTATATCCAAAATCACATTAAAATCCACCACATCAAGAATAATAAGATCCACGCGAGTATCATACCTGTAACACCCCGTATTTAAGTACATGTATTGGCATATTCAAGCACGTGTATTGGTCTTATTTATATGGAATTAATTTTTTATTTTATTTATACCGAAATTTGCCCGTCGATGGTTCCATGCGAAGGTTATTGAATAAGATTTTCAACGATATAAAAATTTCCAAAAACGAATAGGTTTCGAATATAATCGAGCATGTTCGAAACTATAAAATGGTGGCCGGGATATTTGGGAATAGTAAATGTGCAGGAAAATTTCCTGCACACAAACTACTGAGGCCAGCCGAATTTTTGGGTCAACTTCGAACGATCATAACTCCCATAATATAATGAACTAGGAGAGTTGCGACCTATGAAAAGAAAGATCTTTGAGTCTTATTTCCAATGCAATTGGTTTTATCTA
Organism: Capsicum pubescens; assembly: GCA_030864215.1. Taxonomy (NCBI): domain Eukaryota; kingdom Viridiplantae; phylum Streptophyta; class Magnoliopsida; order Solanales; family Solanaceae; genus Capsicum; species Capsicum pubescens. The sequence continues at coordinate 243,469,269 of CM061538.1, forward strand.
AATCCAACATCTAGGTAAGGAGTTATACTCATTTTACTTCAGACTATCAAAATATATTTTTAGGGTCAACTTCAAACGACCATAACTCCTTGTACATGACGAACTGGGTGGCCTACTTTATATGAAATGAAATCCCTTTGAATTATCCTTCCAACGATACCAATTTCACTCAAATCCAATATCAGAGCAAAGAGTTATGGTCGATCTACTTTAGCTTATCAAAATAGTCCACCAAAGGACAGATTTGACATTATTTAAATTTTAAAGGCATTTTGGTCATTTCCTATTATATTATGGACGGGAATATGTGTATATATACATGTATATGAGTTCAAAAACTCATTTTCATCATCAATCATTGAGAAAGAACAAACCCTAGCCAAATTTGACCTTTAAATTACTTTTGATTCAACCGTAGAAATTCCAAAGAAATCCAATAACTGCGTTTGTCATCTCGAGAGCTTCGAACGACACCTATTATTTGTGCAAACAGGATTGCATAATCAAGAGGTGAATTCTAAGGTATGAATATTATTTGCCTTTGTTCTTTTCCATATGTATATGTGTGATAGAGGATTATATGTATTGGTTGTTATTGAAAGGTGATGGAAATAGGGTTATGGACTATTTTACATGGTTTGGTTGTATTGAATTGTGTAAGGTGGATATGGTAATTGAGTTATGGAAGGTGGATATGGTGATATACTATTGAATTGATGATTATTTATGTCTATGGCTCAATTTGGTTTAATGGATTGGTTAGAAGGATAAATGAATCCAAACTTGATATTGGAGGATGTTGTATGAATATGCATGACATGTGAATGTAATTGGAGTATAAGAGGGTTAAAGTGACACCCTTGATGGTGTAATTAAGGCTTACTACTTAACCACTAGTTTGGTAAATTCAAATAATTGAATTGTGACGTTTGGTTGCTAATACTAGATTGCTATATATGTTCATTGTAGATAAGTAATCCGAAAAGACGGGAAGTCCATTTGGGACTAGTATTGAAGGTTGACAGTCAGGTATGTAAAGCATACTTTATACCATATCTTTGGCATGAAAGTTAACAATTGTTCTATTAAGAAAGTTTCCAAAGTTATTCAATAACATGTGATCCATAATGGTTTTGTATGATGTCCTACGTTACCAATGAACTTGTTTCCACCCTACAAGATGTCAAGACATTCTAATACTTGTTTTCCAAATCTTACATATTTATTGCACTAATGAATGTCAGAAGGTATCCGGTTAATCAAACAAGATCCATGTGCTATTAATGACTCCAAAACGTTTCATTGATATACCAATAAGTTCCTACTTCATTGTTATGGCATTGATGACTCCAAAACACTTCATTGATGTGCCAATGAGTTCTTACTTCATTGTTATTGCATTGATGGTCTATTTATATGTCTCTTATTAATGTATCATTGTTTCAAAATATCAAAAATGCGGTGGCAACCGAAATAACAATCTCAAAGATTAATTAAACTAAGTGATGGAAGTTCTCTCTTATCGGGTAGTATCCCAGGGGCATAAGCCTATAATGGGTCGATCCCTATTTATGTGTTTATGGGTGGTATCGAAGGGGCATAAGCCTATCATGGGTCGATCCCAGTTGATATGTGATAACGCTCAAACTACAGCTCTCGTAAGAGTGTAAGCGGTCGTTGTCAAATATAGAACCCAACTGGGTTGGGTGTCGAATCCCACAGGGAATACTTGGTCACTAAGTATGCAATGATTAGTAGACTGTTGATCGAAAATTCTACGAAGAAGGGGGGATTTAATTATAGCGTGAATTAAGAGTAAAAAACGGAATGCTTGGTAGGTTTTAATTAATGAGAATTATAAGTTAGGGTTATGTCCACCTTATGAGTTCTACGTATCTATTGTCTATGAGTTATGCGGAATTCAAACATGCATGCGCTTATAGAGATTCATATTCTATGGTAAATCCTAGCGTCTTTCGACCATCAAGGATTATATCACTTTAACTCATTCGAGCTTAAAGCGTATACTAATGGTACGAATTCTCCAAGAGGTTAATCCAGTTACGGCACTAACTTTTAAACAGGGTTTAGTAGACCTATTTCCTTGTCATTCTCTCTTTTCCAGACATGTAACTTTTCTTTCGAACAAGTTAATGCTATACTGGCGTATTCTAAATGTTTGCAACCACAAGAATTCAATTAAGATGAAGAGAGTAATGATATAAGCAGCATACGTATCAAGAATTCACAAACTCATAGCAACCGATAGTATCTCATAAGGCTTCCATAACCCTAACAGAGAAGTTTAGCTACTCATGAGCGCAATGGAAATCACAATAGATATAATCATCATACCACCACTTAGGATAGTCTTGGCGATGGAAGTGATAAACGTCAACTAGGGTTGGACGTTTTTTCTCCTTCCGTTCTTCTCAAGAGAGTCGTGTTTCTCCGTTAAAACTTACAGAATATTGTAACGTGAAGTAGTAGCAAAAGTCGAATGAAAAAGAATTGAATTAATGAATGAGTGAATGGAATGAATTATTCGAATGGAGAGAGATAATAATAAAAACTTCAGCAACATAGGGTATTTATAACACCCATATCCTATTCCTACTAGGCTACTGCGTACTTATCCTAATCCTACTAGGTTACTGCATCCTTATCCTAATCCTACTAAGTTACTGCTGATCCCCAAAGTCTTTAGAAATCCTGTTTTTGCCCGGGACAAGTTATCCATGCATCACTTTCAGTCCATAGGCGTCCAAACGCTGCTTTCCTTATTTCGTGAAGCTTCCTTGGGCGTCAAGTTATCCATAAAGTGCTGGAATCTTCATCGTTTATACCTGAAAACTTGCTAATCATGTTTGTTAGCTCACTTACAGGAAAAAGGACTAAAAGTGCATGAATTATATATTTTGTTCTCAAAACTTAGCTAAAATATGGGTAAATTAAGGTGCTTTAGGCGTGTAAATACACCTATCATCAACACCCCACACTTAAAGCTTTGTTCATCCTCGAATAATATATCATGTCCATATAAACATCTACTTAGGGTTTCACAGTAACATCATAAAAATGTTCAACAAGACAGGCACAACAATTATTAACCAAGAGTAGTTTTCTAATCACTTCTAGAAATAATTCAACCTCCAACATAGACTCGTGATGATGGTTAATTCGTATTCAAAAGTCAAGGCACAAAGAATCATACAAGAATACCCAAAACTCATCAACCATGTGTGTCTCACATAAGATATTACCCATAATCACTCACAAGTATTGCGTTTTTCAGAACATGGGTATAAGATTATCCTTGCTCTCACTCTCACAAAGAATTCATATGTTGCAACTGATGACCATAGGCTTGCCCTTAGTGTAATGCTCTACTAATATCAGAATGCTAAGCTTAGGATCAAATAGGTCTTTACAGGTTGTAATGTAGGCTAAGGGACGGGTAGGACTATTTTGGCCAGAAATTGTGATTATGTTCCTAAGCGCTTTAATACATCACATTATGCCATTAACACTCTCTTTTAATCAACCATGCTACCTTTCTTTCATCTATCACCCCTTTTCACCTATTTTGCCATTCAAGCATAACTATCTTTTTATTTAATCATAAACACAATTTATCTTTTTGTTTTTCTATTTTTTTTTCTTTTCTCTTTCTTTTTTTTTCTTTTTTTCTTTTTTATAACACACCTCCATGATAGCCACTCTTTTTCATAATAAATTCAAGTACCAATACACTCTAAGGAATCACTCTCACCCAATTTCCTCTTATTTTGTCACATGACTTCACAATTTAAAACACTTAGGAATTTGGATCAAATTATGGTCTTGAAAAAAATGGATTAGGCTTACATATGAGGCTGTCAAAGAAAATGGCTAAAGTCTCAAAGGGGGTTAACTAAGATAATGTCCATGGGTAGGAAAAAAGGTAAACAATCACAGGCTGCCAAAGAAATGCCTAAATCATCTCCTAAACTTGCACTCTTTATTTCGCTTTACACACACACTAGGCAAGTTCTAGCATCAGTCACCAACACAGAATATACTATCATCTCACACACACAAGGCACATGGTCAACTTTATTGGGAGTAGTATAGACTCTTGACCCAACAGATGAAGGAATTAAACCACAATCTTATCACACAGTGAGTCACACTTAGAGCCTAAACATCTCAATAGTAATGATTTTAGCACAAACTCTTGTCATAATACCATGCCGCCTATCAGAACAATTTCATGCAAAATAAAAAAATTCTACTAACTACTAACTAAATCAAACAACCAAACATAAATAAATGCAAATGCAGATAAAGAAGTATAGCATGAAAATACCAGCACCCCACACTTAGACGGGACACACTGCCCTCAGTGGAAAATAAATAAGAAGAACCTGATTAGTCGGACTCCTCTTCTATGTCTGGGGTCATACCCCCTGCGTTGGAATCATCATCAGAGGCGTCATTCTCAGAGCTTCTTCTAATTGTACCCCACTTGATCCAAAAGTGCGTTGAGGTATTTGTAGTGAGGAGGATTCAGCTTGCTCTTTTCTTCCGCTTTCCTAACCTTTCTGTAAGGTGGATACTTTTTGTTTTTCTTGTCATCCTTTTGAGGCCATTCTACCTGAGATCCTAATAGAGTCATGTTAGCTTCATCTAAGAAGATTCAATTGATAAAAAAATAGTAATGGCACCACCCCACACTTAAGTTGTTGGCACAGAATAATTCAGTGAGTGATGTCGACTACTCAGACTTCATCGTCATACATTTGGGCGATATGTTCCAACAATATGTTCAGAACAGTCATACTTTCATGTCATCTTACTATCTTTTCCAACTCTATGTAATCTTGACTATACTTTTATGTGTGGATTGCTGTACCTTTTGAACAAGACTACTACATAGAGATTGTATCAAGTTATGACATAGAAATAATCACAACATTATGTGCTTGTATTCAATCTCGATGGACGAGTTGTTCAAACTTCCAAGCATTCAATTTTTGACGTTTATGCAATCACTTCACCATGTCGATTTCACAAAAGTATGACAGTGTATCAAAATCAACTACAAGTTGGAACAAAGTCTAGAACATCCTTACGTATTCTTTCACTCACTTAGTTGTATCACAACAAATCAACCATATTCAAATCACCAATACTACTTCAAGATTTAACAATTTATTATAGGCGTAGTAGTGTAGTACTTACGGAATATAAAAGAAGAACAAAGAAGTACTTACTTGGTTGATGGCCTCGGAAGATGTTCTTGCAAAGTAAAAGAGCAAAAGGAAAATTTTTGAGAGATTTTGGAGAGGTAGGCGGCGCCTAGGTTGAAGTTGCAATGCATTTTTGTTCTAAGACTAAGGTTCTATTTATAGGACAAGCTTGGGTCGGGTTTTGACCCATTTGGAATCAGATTTGGAGACCAAAAGTGACCATAGGCGGCGCCTAATGCTTTGCCTATGCTTGGCATAGGCGGCGCCTTTTGCAAAGCCTTGTTGAGCATAGGCGACACCTATGCTATGGCATTGTTAGGAATAGGCGGCGCCTATGCCATGGCATACTAGATTCAGAGACAAAAGGCTTTTGCATAGGCGGCACCTATGCTATGGCATTGTTGAGCATAGGCGACGCCTATGCTATGGCACTCTAGAATCCGAGAGCTTAGGCAATAGCATAGGCCTTGCCTTGTTCGTGGCCTAGATTTACATAGGCCTTGCCTTGTTCTTTGCCTGTATTTTCATAGGCAATGCCTAACCCATAGCCTTTTGCTTCTTCATTCCTAACTTACCACCTTCAACATGCAATACTTCCAAATCAAAATTTGAAACCAATCTCCTCCTTTACACCTCTTGCACCTACATTTACTCAAAAATAACAAAAACGATTAGAACGATGGGTTGCCTCCCATCAAGCACCTTAGTTTTGGTCGTGGCTCGACAAAATCTTAAGAAAATAAAACAATTAAAAATGATGGGTTGCCTCCCACCAAGCGCTTGATTTATTGTCGCGGCACGACATAGCTATCTCAATTACTTAGACTTCATCGAGATAGATGGGGCATCATTTTCTGAATGGATTTAGACGACGCTGATGCTTACTTGTAGGCATGTAATCTTCTTCAATATGACTCTTGTGCATACATATCCCAGGAGGGATACCAATTATATCATCAATAGTCTAACCCATAGCTCTCTTGTATCTCTTCAGAGCAGAGATGAGGGCCTCTACGTGCTGTTCACTTAAATCATCCATCACACTCACCGGAAGTGTATTTATACTTCCCAAGCATGCATACCTTAGATAATTGGGGAGCTCTTTTGATTCTAACACTGGGGGCTCTTCAATGGAAGTCTTTGCTGTTGGTGACGGTTGATTCTTAAGATCAAGGTTTGGCTGTTTAGGAGTATGAGAATAGGACCCTATTTCTGTTAGAGAACACATGGTTTCTTCATAATCTTCATCATACTTATGCTCAACATTCAATAGCGCAGTAGACAATGGATCAACAGTAAGCTGTTTCTCTACAGATAATGCTTTCTTATCCTCATAATGAACATCAGCTACAGAGAACACATTCATATCGCTGGGATGCTTTATTGCTTTGCATATATCAAAGCGGACCACTTCTTCATTCAACCGAAATAAAAGCTTATTAGCTCTCATGTCAATAAGCACACTTCCTGTTGCAAGGAAAGGACGTCCCAAGATTATGGAAACTTCAGAATCCACCTCGCAATCCAAAATCACAAAGTCTGCAGGAAAAATAAAGGTGGACACCTTCACCAAAACATCATTTAAGATACCAACAGGTCGTTTTACCGACCTATCTGCCATCACGAGCCGCATATTGGTGGGTGTCGGATCGCCCAACCCCAACTTCCTGTAGAAGGATAGCGGCATCAAATTGATGCTAGCTCCCAAATCGCATAATGCCTTGGCAAAATTTAAAGATCCAACCGTGCAAGGAATGATGAAATCACCAGGGTCGGCCTTTTTCTGAACTAGCGATCTGGTAGCGATTGCACTGCAATGATGAACAGTATCTGTCAACTCATAACTTACTGCCCGCTTCTTTGTTAAAAGATCCTTCATAAATTTCACGTACCCAGGCATCTGTTCTAGCGCCTCTACCAAAGGAACATTTATGGTCAGCTATTTTAACATCTTCATAAATTTATTAAACTTGGTATCATCAGCTTTCTTTTTTAATCTTTGAGGAAAAGGTGGTGGTGGAAGGGGAATAATTTTCTCCATGACTTTCTTTTCATCTTGCTTCAGATTGGCGATCTTTTCAGGCTGTGGACGTTGAGGGGTGACGTCACTAACGTCCTTTGTAGCTTTATCAGCGTCTTCAGGTCCTGCATTGATCACTTGCTTGCCTTTAGATGAGGTTTCCAGCACCTTACCACTCCTGGTAGTAATAGCCATGCATGATTCGTCGTTCCTTGGATTTTGCACCGTATTGCTAGGTAGGGTGCCGACTTTTCTTTGATTGAATGCTGCTGAAAGTTGACTCAATTGCTGCTCTAGTTGTCTTATTGCAGTGGAATGCGAGTCAACCAATTGATTTATTGAAGACAAATCATTCTTCACCTCATTCACTCCCGTATTAGTTGCATCTACCCCTTTCAACAGCTTAGCCATTATATCATCCATGGACATCTTTCCAGAGCCAGACGCCACAGCCTCACGGTTTCCAGGAGGAACGTACAAACCACTCCTGTCGGTCTTATTCTTCCAACTACCTTGATCATGGTCCTTGTTTCCAGATTTATCATAATAGTTCCGACCTTGGTTTCCTTGGGCATTGCCTCGGAAACCCCCCTGATTATTCAAGTAGTTTGCTTTTTCCTCAGAGTTTGATTCATCTCTTCCCTGTGATACAATGGCTTTAACCTTTTCGGTCTTCCCTGATAATAAATTCTTGGTAAGAAGATCCATCTGCATTTTCATGTGAGCCATATCTTGGTCACGTTCCTCTTATCTACGCCTCTGCTCTGCAGTTATGCCAACAGATACGGTAGAGCTTGATACCTCAGAATCCCTGGTATGCCAAGCTCTACTCTGCTTTGTCATACGATCTAGCATATCACTTGCCTCAAGAAAAGTAAGGTCCATGAATGACCCACCTGCATCATTATCAACCACTGGCTTTGTCATCGAGTTCAAAGCCTTATATAATATTTCCATCAAGTGGATATTCGTCATCTGATGGTTTGGGCACCGGATAAGCTTCTTCTTGAACCTCTCCCATGGTTCGTGGAGAGCTTCAGTTGGAAGCTGTCGAAAATTGCTGATCTTATCTCTCAACTGTTCTCTCTTGGATGGCGGAAAGAATCTTTCTAGGAAAGCGTCTTTCAGTTGCCTCCAATTAGTAATAGAATCAGGAGTTAGCCCGTTCAACCATAGAGTTGCCTCCCCAGATAGAGACAATGAAAATAATCGCAGCCGAATTACATTCTGTCCAACGCCTGGATTGTCGAATGACTTGCATGTAGAGATAAAGTTGACTAGATGCATATTCGGATCATCTCCTGCGAGTCCACCAAATAACCCCTTGAGCTGCAATAACTGAATCATGGTGCTAGTGATATTGAACTTAACTCCGGGTGCTAAGGGTGGAGGAATAATAGACCCTGTGGCACCAGCTCCATCCAGATCGTCATCATCATCATCATCAAAAGGAGCCTGCACAGCTCGGCGGTCAGGTCTCATTATAGCTTGACGATCTCTCCTATGCATAGGTGCCGCCACCTCATTAGTATGCCTAGGATTCAGTATCTCCTCATCACCCAGGTCTTCATCCTCAGGATTTGTTGCACCACCTGGGTTATCAATATTCTGTTGATGTACTTGGGCAGCTGCCAATGCAGCTAATCTAGCCTGCTCTTGTTGAGCTACCCTTCTGTCAATGTCACGTTGTGCATCCATTCTGCCAATAAGTTGAGGTTCAGGATTGATAGGTAATAACGGTTGACCTGAACTTCGAGTATTTGGCATGCACTCAAGCAAACCTGAATAAAACAAAAACAACAACTAAAAGTAAAATCTGAGAATTTTTGACCAAAGGGTCTAGTAACTATCACAAACTTAGTTGACAACCGTATTCCCCGGCAACGGCACCAAAATTTGATAACGCTCAAACTACAGCTCTCGTAAGAGTGTAAGCGGTCGTTGTCAAATATAGAACCCAACTGGGTTGGGTGTCGAATCCCACAGGGAATACTTGGTCACTAAGTATGCAATGATTAGTAGACTGTTGATCAAAAATTCTATGAAGAAGGGGGGATTTAATTGTAGCGTGAATTAAGAGTAAAAAACGGAATGCTTGGTAGGTTTTAATCAATGAGAATTGTAAGTTAAGGTTATGTCCACCTTATGAGTTCTACGTATCTATTGTCTATGAGTTATGCAGAATTCAGACATGCATGCGCTTATAGAGATTCGTATTCTATGGTAAATCCTAGCGTCTTTTGACCATCAAGGATTATATCACTTTAACTCTTTCGAGCTTAAAGCGTATACTAATGGTATGAATTCTCCAAGAGGTTAATCCAGTTACGACACTAACTTTTAAATAGGGTTTAGTAGACCTATTTCCTTGTCATTCTCTCTTTTCTAGACATGTAACTTTTCTTTCGAACAAGTTAATGCTATACTGGCGTATTCTAAATGTTTGCAACCACAAGAATTCAATTAAGATGAAGAGAGTAATGATATAAGCAGCATATGTATCAAGAATTCACAAACTCATAGCAACCGATAGTATCTCATAAGGCTTCCATAACCCTAACAGAGAAGTTTAGCTACTCATGAGCGCAACAGAAATCACAATAGATATAATCATCATACCACCACTTAGGATAGTCTTGGCGATGGAAGTGATAAACGTCAACTAGGGTTGGACGTTTTTTCACCTTCCGTTCTTCTCAAGAGAGTCGTGTTTCTCTGTTAAAACTTACAGAATATTGTAACGTGAAGTAGTAGCAAAAGTCAAATGAAAAAGAATTGAATTAATGAATGAGTGAATTGAATGAATTATTCGAATGGAGAGAGATAATAATAAAAACTTCAGCAACATAGGGTATTTATAACACCCATATCCTATTCCTACTAGGCTACTGCGTACTTATCCTAATCCTACTAGGTTACTGCATCCTTATCCTAATCCTACTAAGTTACTGCTGATCTCCAAAGTCTTTAGAAATGCTGTTTTTGCCCAGGACAAGTTATCCATGCATCACTTTCAGTCCATAGGCGTCCAAACGCTGCTTTCCTTCTTTCATGAAGCTTCCTTTGGCGTCAAGTTATCCATAAAGTGCTGGAATCTTTATCGTTTATACCTGAAAACTTGCTAATCACGTTTGTTAGCTCACTTACAGGAAAAAGGACTAAAAGTGCATGAATTATATATTTTGTTCTCAAAACTTAGCTAAAATATGGGTAAATTAAGGTGCTTTAGACGTGTAAATACGCCTATCATCAATATGTACTGGAGGCAGCCTAATGGTCACAGTACAGTATAGTAATGATTATAAAGATGATAAGAACGAAGGTAAAGTGATTGAATAAATACAATGTACAGATTGTCACAAGTTCTAGTAAGTGTGGTCCACTCCTATTACGATTTATTCACTTGTTTTTGATTTCTATTGAGCTCCTATATCATATGTGATTATCTACAGCTTTACATACTTAGTACATATTTCATACTGACGTCCCCTACGGGGGACCTGCATTTCATGTTGCAGGCACAGGTACCTCAGCTCATACACCGCACAAGTAAGAGCCAGGATATCCAGCTACTTTTGCTGAGCTCCAGTTTGCTTCGGGGCTTTCCGTGTCATATCCAGTCACTTTTGGTATTGTATAGAAGTTAGTTATATGGCGGGGTGTGTCCCGACCTTAGTTAAACTCTGTGTATTGTCTAAAGGCTTTATAGACCTAATGTACAGTCAAGGTGGTGTTTTGTTAATAGACATGATGACTCCAATGCCCAAGTATTGTATATACATATATATGTCTGCTCGAGCTTATACAGGTGATTATTTCCTTTTATATGCGACATGATGCTATCCAAATTTTGGGTTGTCATAGAGGTATGCATGGGAATTATAAGGTTATAAGCTGGTTCTCCCGGGCCTTCTCAGTTACGGGTGCCAGTCCGCCCCAATAGGATTTGATACGTGACAAAAATGGTATCAGAGAAATTCATCCTAGTGAGTCTACAAAGCCGTGTCTACGTAGAGTCTTATTTATCGGTGTGTCGTGCACCGCATCTATAAACAGGAGGCTATGGACATTTAGGAATTGTCTCTTTTCTTCATGTCTTAGATCGTGCGATAGAGCCTATATTGTATATGAAGTCATAGTTGACCACTGAATCCATTTGTTTCTCTTATTATAGTAATGATGCCGGTTACTAGAAGCAAGAATACCGGTAATCAAGTAGATGTGGCTGCGGAGAGGGGACTAGTAAGTCACCCACTATACCAGCTAATCAAAGTGAGGCTCCAGCTGAGCATGTATCAGAAACTTCTTCCACTCCAGAAGAAATAAGGGGGAGGAGAACTATATCCCCAGAGCCACCTATTAATGCTGCTGATCAAGATCTTAGAAATGTAGTGCAATTTTTTACTCGCATAGTTGCTGGGCAAGCTCAAGGGCAAACCATTCCTACCACGGGTCCTAGTGGTATAGATAGGTCGGCTAGCCTTCGAACACAGGATTTTCTTAAGATGGATCCTCCCACTTTTATTGGATTAGATCTTAACGAAGACCCACATGACTTTATTGATCAAATTCAAAGGGCCTTAGATATTATGTATGTAACGGGTAGAGAGACAGTGGAGTTAGCGGCGTATAGATTCAAAGGGGAGGCTATATATTGGTACGAGGACTGGAAATGATCTAGGGGTATTGATGCACCCCCAGTTACTTGGAAAGAGCTCAAAGAGGCATTTCTTGATCATTATCTTCCATTCGAAATTCGTCAGGCCCGTGCAGATTAATTTTTAAATCTTCGTCAGGGGAATATGAGCGTGAGGGAGTATAGTCTCTGATTTAATTCCTTGTTGAGATATGCGCCTAATATTGCAGCTACTATGGATGACAAAGTTCATCAATATGTGGATAGGCTGGATCCATATCTGGTTAGAAATTGTACTATTGCCGCTTTGAACAAAGATATGGACATAGCGAGGATCCAAGCTTTTGCACAGAAAATGGAAGATCAGAGGCAGAGCAGAAGAACACAGGAATTAGAAAGAGGATATTCCAAGAGGGCCAGATCTACAGGGCAGTTCATGGTATCCCAAAGAGGGTTCAGACCACAGTTTTCTGCTAGAACACCTAGGCCATTATCTTTTTATTCTGCATCTAGTTCCCTACCATAGTTCCAAGGGTCCAAAGAAAATCAATTAAGGCACAGAAGTGAGAGTCAGAGTTCGCGGACAGTGGGGTACCAAGGGCAAGGAAATATGAGCCAATCGAGACCTCATCGAGAGCCATGCAATAAATGTGGAAGGTATAATTTGGGCACATGTTGGTTGGGGACCAATGTTTGATTTTGGTGTGGTATGTTGGGGCATATGATGAGAGAATGCCCACGAAGGGGCATAAGGGGTATGGCATGACCTACGAGGTCATTTGTTGCATCATCATCATCGATGCCTTATTCAGGAAGGGGTGCACAACTAATGGGTCGTGTTAGAGGTGATAGAGGAGCCACGAGTTCTAGTGGGGATCAAAATCGTACGTATGCTCTAGCAGATCGAAAGAATTTAGAGGCTTCCCCAGATGTGGTTACGGGTACGTCGTCTATATTTTCATTTGATGTATATGACTTAATTAATCCCCGTTCTACATTATCTTATGTTACTCTATTGGTTGATGGAAGTTCGAAAGAATACCCGAACTGTTAGTTAAGCCATTTGAAGTGTCCACACCGGTTGGGGAATCTATTATAGCTAGAAGGGTTTATCGAAACTGCATAGTAACTGTTTGTGGTCGTGATACGATGGATGATCTTGTGGAGTTAGAAGTGGTAGATTTTGATGTTATAATGGGTATGGACTGGTTGGCGTCTTGTTATGCCATAATTGATTGCTGCACAAAAAAGGTATATTTCAATTTTCCAAATGAATCAGTCCTTGAATGGAAAGGTGAAATTTGCGTGGCAAGAGGTAGATTTATTTCTTATTTTAAGGCAATAAGAATGATTTCCAAGGGATACATATATCATTTAGTTAGAGTAAGGGATACAGAAGCGGAGCCACCAAATCTTCACGCTGTTCCGGTGGTAAATGAATTTTTTGATGTATTTCCTGAAGATCTTCCAGGTTTGCCTCCTGAATGAGAAGTAGAGTTTGGTATTGATGTAATACTAGGCACCCAACCAATCTCCATTCCTCCGTATAGAATGGCCCCAACAGAATTACGAGAATTGAAAGATTTGCTATAGAAGGGATTCATAAGGCCTAGTATGTCCCCCTGGGGAGCACCAGTGTTATTTGTGCGCAAAAAAGATGGCTCGCTGAGGATGTGTATTGATTATCGGCAATTGAATAAGGTGACTATTAAGAATAAATATCCTCTCCCAAGAATTGATGATTTATTTGATCAGTTATAGGGCGCCAAGTGTTTTTCTAAGATTGATTTGAGGTCAAGTTACCACCAAGTGAGGGTCAAAGAGAAGGATATACCCAAGACAGCTTTTCGAACACGGTATGGTCATTATGAGTTTCTAGTTATGTCATTTGGGCTAACAAATGCACCCACAGCTTTTATGGATTTGATGAATAGGGTGTTTAAGCCATTCCTGGATGTATTTGTGATAGTTTTTATAGATGATATTCTAGTTTATTCTAGATTAGAAGAGGACCGTGCCAATCACTTATGACAGGCATTCCAGACTCTTCGTGATTGTAAGCTTTATAAAAAGTTCTCTAAATGTGAGTTTTGGTTTAAGTCGGTGGCATTTTTGGGTCATATTCTATCTAGTGAAGGGATAAAGGTTGATGCTTAAAAGATAGAAGCTGTGAAGAACTGGCCAAGGCCCACAACGCCTACGGAGATTCGTAGTTTTCTCGGGTTGGCCGGTTATTATAGAAGGTTTGTTGAAGGCTTTTCTTCCATTTTAGCACCCTTAACCAAGCTAACCCATAAAGCATCCAAATTCCAATGGAATGATGCCTATGAGAAGAGTTTTCAAGATTTAAAGAACAAGTTGATTTCTACACCCGTGTTGGTACTTCCAAAAGGCACCGAAGGGTATACAGTGTATTGTGATGCTTCCAGAATTGGTTTAGGATGTTTATTGATGCATCATGGTAAGGTAATAGCATATGCTTCTAGACAATTGCGGCCACATGAGAAAAATTATCCTACACACGATCTTGAGCTAGCAGCAGTTATTTTTGCTTTAAAGATATGGCTCCACTACTTATATGGGGTTCATGTCGATATATATACTGACCATAAGAGCTTGCAATATATTTTTAATCAGAAGGATCTAAATTTAAGGCAGCGGATATGGCTTGAACTATTAAAGGACTACGATGTTGATATCTTGTACCATCAAGGGAAAGCAAATGTGGTAGCTGATGCGTTAAGTCGTAAGGCTATGATGGCACCTATAGAAAGGCAAGGGATTATTAAAGATCTTCACCAGTTAGCTAGTTTGCGAGTTTGACTTCTTGAAACTCCAGATAAAGAGCTTATCGTACATAATGTTGCGGAATCTTCATTAGTAGCTGAAGTGAAAGAGAAGCAATATGCAGATCCTATTTTATTACAGCTTAAGGATAAAGTTCAGAGTGGTGCGACCAAGTCATTTGAGCTTACGCGAGAAGAGTACTTCAGTGCCAAAACTGATTGTGTGTGCCGGATGTAGACGGGCTAAGAAAGAAGATTATGACAGAGGCACATTGTTCAAGGTATTCCATTCATCCAGGATCAACCAAAATGTATCAAGATTTAAAAGATATGTATTGGTGGAATGACATAAAGAAGAGCATTGCAGAATTTGTAGCTAAATGTCCAAATTGTCAAAGAATTAAAGTTGAGCACCAAAAACCCGGAGGTTATATGCAATGCATTGATCTTCCAAGATGGAAGTGGGACATGATCAACATGGATTTTGTTATTAGTTTTCCTCGTACATCCTGGAAGTTTGATTCTATATGGGTGATTGTTGATAGACTTACAAAATCCGCATATTTCCTACCAGTTAGGACCACTTACACAGTTGAAGAGTAAGCGAAGCTGTACATTAAAGAGATAGTGTGATTACATGGAGTGCTAATCTCTATTATATCAGATCGGGGAACCTAATTTACCGCAAACTTTTGGAAGTCTTTTCAGAGGTGTTTGGGAACACAAGCAAAGTTGAGTACAACTTTTCACCCTCAAACAGATGGACAAGAAAAACGTACCATCCAAACACTTGAAGATATGATACGAGCTTGTGTAATAGAATTTAAGGGAAATTGGGATGATCATTTACCTCTTATTGAGTTTGCCTACAATAATAGATATCATTCAAGTATCAAAATGGCACCATATGGAGCTTTATATAGAAGGAAGTGTAGATCACCAATAGGATGGTTCGAAGTGGGTGAAACTCTTTTGTTCGGACCGGATCTTGTTTATCAAGCCATAGTGAAGGTTAAAGTAATTCAGCAACGACTGAAAACAACCCAAAGTCGACACAAGTCATATGCGGATAGTAGAAGGAGAGGGCTAGAGTTTTCTATAGGTGATTGGGTATTTTTGAAGGTATCACCAATGAAAGGGGTAATGATATTTGGCAAGAAAGGGAAGTTGAGTCCACGTTATATAGGCCCGTATAAGATCACTCGAAGGTTTGGACAAGTTGCATATGAATTAGAGCTACCCCAAGAGCTCTCATCAGTACATCCAATATTTCATGTGTCAATGCTTCGAAAGTGCATCGAAGATCCATCACATATCACTTCTACTGAGGATGTGCAAGTTGCGAAAGATCTTACCTATGAGGAAGTGCCTATTGCTATTCTAGATCGCCAAGTTAAGAAGATGAGAAATAAAGAGATAGCATCTGTGAAAGTACGTTGGATAAATCATCAAAGAGAAGAGATTACATGGGAAGCTGAGGAAGAAATGAAATCTAAGTACCCTCATTTGTTCAAAGATGAAGAGGAATTTCAAGAAATGGAGTTAGAACATTAACAAGTAAGTTTTTTTTATATACGCATAGTATTTATGTGATGATGTGAATATTAATGATGGACTTGAACTTGTTTCGGTTGAATAACTACGCTAACATTCGAGGACGAATGTCCTAAAGGGGGGAAGGATGTAACACCCCGTATTCAAGTACTTGTATTGGCGTATTCAAGTATGTGTATTGGTCTTATTTATATGGAATTAATTTTTTATTTTATTTATACCGGAATTTGCCCGTCGATGGTTCCATACGAAGGTTATTGAATAAGCTTTCCAACGATATAAATATTTCCAAAAAATGGATAGGTTTCGGATATAATCGAGCATGTTTGAAACTATAAAACGGTGGCCGGGATATTTGGGAATAGTAAATGTGCAGGAAAATTTCCTGCACACAAACTACTGAGGCCAGCCGAATTTTTTGGTCAACTTCGAACGATCATAACTCCCTTAATATAATTAACGGGTAGATCTTCAACCTATGAAAAGAAATATCTTTGAGTCTTCTTTCCAATTCAATTGGTTTCATCCAAATCCAACGTCTGAGTAAGGATTTATACACGTTTTACTTCAGCCTATCAAAATAGATTTTTAGGGTCAACTTCAAACGACATAAATCTTTGTACAAGACGAACTGGGTGGCCTACTTTATATGAAATGAAATCCCTTTGAATTATCCTTCCAAAAACACCAATTTCACTCAAATCTGATATCGGAGAAAAGAGTTATGGTCGATTTACTTTAGCTTATCAAAACAGTCCACCAAAGGACAGATTTGACATTATTTAAATTTTAAAGGCATTTTGGTCATTTCCTATTATATTATGGACGGGAATATGTGTATATATACATGTATATGAGTTCAAAAACTCATTTTCATCATCAATCATTGAGAAAGGACAAACCCTAGCCAAATTTGACCTTTAAATTACTTTTGATTCAACCGTAGAAATTTCAAAGTAATTCGATAACTGCGTTTGTCATCTCGAGAGCTTCGAACGACTCCTATTATTTGTGCAAACAGGATTGCATAATCAAGAGGTGAATTCTAAGGTATGAATATTGTTTGCCTTTGTTCTTTTCCATATGTATATGTGTGATAGAGGATTATATGTATTGGTTGTTATTGAAAGGTGATGGAAATAGGGTTATGGACTATTTTACATGGTTTGGTTGTATTGAATTGTGTAAGGTGGATATGGTAATTGAGTTATGGAAGGTGGATATGGTGATATACTATTGAATTGATGATTATTTATGTCTATGGCTCAATTTGGTTTAATGGATTGGTTGGAAGGATAAATGAATCCAAACTTGATATTGGAGGATGTTGTATGAATATGCATGGCATATGGATGTAATTGGAGTATAAGAGGGTTAAAGTGACACCCTTTATGGTGTAATTAAGGCTTACTACTTAACCACTAGTTTGGTGAATTCAAATAATTGAATTGTGACATTTGGTTGCTAATACTAGATTGATATATATGTTCATTGTAGATAAGTAATCCGAAAAGATGGAAAGTCCATTTGGGACTAGTATTGAAGGTTGACAGTTAGGTATGCAAAGAATACTCTATACCATATCTTTGGTATGAAAGTGAACAATTGTTCTATTAAGAAAGTTTCCAAAGTTATTCAATAACATGTGATCCATAATGGTTTTGTATGATGTCCTACGTTACCAATGAACTTGTTTCCACCCTACAAGATGTCAAGACATTCCAATACTTACTTGTTTTCCAAATCTTACATGTTTATTGCACTAATGAATGTCAGAAGGTATTCGGTTACTCAAACAAGATCCATGTGCTATTAATGACTCCAAAACGTTTCATTGATATACCAATAAGTTCCTACTTCATTGTTATGGCATTGATGACTCCAAAACACTTCATTGATGTGCCAATGAGTTCTTAATTCATTTTTATTGCATTGGTGGTCTATTTATATGTCTCTTATTGATGTATCATTGTTTCAAAGTATAAAAAATACGGTGGTGACCGAAATAACAATCTCAAAGATTAATTAAACTAAGTGATGGAAGTTCTCTCTTAGCTGGTGGTATCCCAGGGGCATAAGCCTATCATGGGTCGATCCCTATTTATGTGTTTATGGGTGGTATCCCAGGGGCATAAGCCTATCATGGGTCGATCCCAGTTGATATGTACTGGAGACAGCCTAATGGTCACAGTAAAATACAGTAATGATTAAAAAAATGATAAGAACGAAGGTAAAGTGATTGAATAAATACAATGTACAGGTTGTCACAAGTTCTAGTAAGTGTGGTCCACTCGTATTACGATTTATTCACTTGTTTCTGATTTTTATTAAGCTCCTATATCATATGTGATTATCTATAGCTTTACATACTCAGTACATATTTCATACTGACGTCCCCTACGGGGGACCTATATTTCATGCTGTAGGCACAGGTACCTCAGCTCATACACCGCACAAGTAGGAGCCAGGTTATCCAGCTACTTTTGCTGAGCTCCAGTTTGCTTCGGGGCTTTCCGTGTCATATCCAGTCACTTTTGGTATTGTATAGAAGTTAGTTATATGGTGGGGTGTGTCCCGACCTTAGTTAAAATCTGTGTATTGTCTAGAGGCTTTGCATACCTAATCTACAGTCAAGGTGGTGTTTTGTTAAAAAACGTGATTGCTCCAATGGCCAAGTATTGTATATACATATATATGTGTGCTTGAGCTTATACAGGTGATTATTTACTTTTATATGCGACATGATGCGGTCCGAATTTCGTGTTGTCATAGAGGTATGCATGCGAAGTATAAGGTTATGAGCTGGTTCTCCCGGGCCTCCTCGGTTACGGGTGCCAGTCCTCCCCAATAGGATTTGAGGCGTGACAATACCCCATTAAGGTCACAACACTAGATTTATACACTTAATATACTACGAATGAATAAACTATAAAGGTAGAAACACAAATAGAAACTGCTAAAAAATCACATATTATATCTAGGTGCATAGTAAATAGGTAGACACAAAAGAATAAGTAAACCCTAGTTCAAATAACATCAAATTTGGTTGATGGAAACTGAAATATCACATGTAATGACTTCATCTGTGTAATACCCCAAAAAATCCAAACCAATATTAGAGCCATGTACCAAGATCATGCATAGTAAATCATGGTTATTTTAGAGTTTTATGAGTATGTTAGATGTATATTAAGGCTTCAAATAACTCTCAGCTATCAGAAGAATCAAAACATTCCTTACCGATTGAATTCTTGAGAAGGATATTGGTATAGTCAACTTCAAATGAGCATTTATCTCATATTACTTGGAATTTTTGAGCTCATGACACATCAACAGATAGATAATTGAATTATATTTCCAACGATACTAATTTCGGCTAAATCCAATATCGGAGTAAATATTTATTCCTATTTTACTCCAGCATGTAAGGCTGGAAATAGTGTGACTTCATTCGTGGTAGCTTACCACATTTGTGACACCCTACCACGAAGGTCATCAGCCTTAGGCAGAAACTAGATCCTAAGTGACGAAATTCGTGGTAGCTTACCACACTTGTGACGCTCTACCACGAAGGTGTCAGCCTTAGGAAGAAACCAACTCCTAAGTGACGACATTCGTGGTAGCTTACCACATTTGTGACGCCTTATCACGAAGGTCGTCATCCCTAGGCAGTATCCAACTTCTATGTGATGACATTTTTGATGGATTACCACATTTTTGATGCCATGTCACAAATGTCGTCAGCCTTAGGAAGAGTCCAGATTTTGTGTGACGATATTTTTGACGGCTTACCATATTATTGATGCCTTGTCACAAATGTCGTCAGCTATTATTTTCAGCAACTAGGAATTTATTTCATAAGGGTATTTTGGTCTTTTCCCTTCACTTCCCACGACTTATAACCGTCAAGGAACATATTATCTTCCATTATCTTTAGTTAAGAATCTCAAAAATCCTCTCTTATACTCTCAACCACAAGATTAGGGTTTCCATCAAACTCATCTCTCAAAAGCAAGATTCAAGCCTTTTTCCAAGATAATCAAGAATTAAGTTTCCTAATCCAAAAACTCTTCAGCAAATCATCAAGGTTTTCTTTCTAAGGTATGCGTGTGTTCATTCATGGACTCCTTTCGTCCATGAAGCTCAAGAACCCTTTTCTAAAACTATATATTATGATTTTCATGTTATGAATGGATTGTTGATCATGTTTATGTATTGAATGATGCCAAGATAGAATCTTTATGTGCTATTATGAATCTATGACATTCTATGAGTTGAAAACATGTAAGTTTGATTATTTATGATGAGTAATTATATGATTTACACCTATGCCTAAGTTGTTCATGTATGGTGTTTGATAAAATACCTAAGAGACTAGAAATCATGCATTATAGCTAAATTGTGACTAAGGGAAGGATTCATGATAGGACTCTATGATTTAATGTTATCTATGTTGATAATGTGTCTTGTGAACACTATTGGATTAGTCATGAACTAGTCTTATGGAATTATGCTATGCTTACTTGCAAAACCCACTCATGTACAAGATGTAGAATACCCATGTGCTTCATGAAATTCCCCAAGTTATGATATTATGGATTGTGGTTATAATATGTAATGAGCATGATATTGAAAGCTATGGAAGTATATACATGTTGTATGAAATTCCCTTCCATGAAATAGATTGTTGAGAACCATGCTTAGTATGAAATCCCTTATTTATGATATTGTGGATTATGGACTTTACTCTTATGATCAAGTCAGTCATGTGTGTCAGGTTTCTTCTATCAAATCCTGGGGGTACTTTTACCAAAAAAATATAGCTGTGTGCCTAGAGACATGTCATGTTTTCATGATACTCTCAGCCAAGCCATGATCTATAAAAATCAGTCAGTCATGTGACTCAGGAAAACTCAGTAATCTCAGTAGTTTAGTATTCTCAGTAATCTCAGTGCTCAGTAACCTCAGTAATCACAGTAAATCTCAGTAACTTCATTACTCTTAATCGGTCCTTAGAACTCGTTATATTCCATCCGTCATCAGAATCCAGTAAACTCAGTTTTATCTCCGCTAAACAATACCACTAATATTAGTTCGGTTAATTAGTATCAGTTCAACAAATCAGTTCTGTTAAGTTTTTTAGTTCAGCCCAGTTATTTAGTTCAGTGTCTTTCTGATGGGAGTAGGATTCAGCATCGAGCGAACCTAGGGATGGGGGATCACCCACTAAAATAGGACTGACATCCCTAGGAGCAATCCCTAAGTTCCAGAACTACGTTGCCAGTGTAGGTACGAGATGTCACCCGTTAGATAGGACTGACATACTCAGGGGTCACCTGTTAGCATATTTATATGTATAGGATTGATCCCAGGAGTCACCCGCTAGATTAGGACTGACTCCATAGAAGATGTCTTTACTGGTGGCGTGGTACTGATACCCTTCCAGTCAGGGTAGAGATTGGACCCCAGTCAGCTTAGTTTGGGGCATGTCAGTTAGATGAATATATCCCACAGTTTAAGTTACAAATTCAGGACTGTCAGACACAGTCAACTCTGCTTAGTAGTACAAATTCAGTACTGTTAGATACAGTCAATGCTTATCATTGTAAATAAACTTCAAATGAGAATTTATCTCATTATACTTGGAATTTTTGAGCTCATGACACATCAACAGATAGATAATTGAATTATATTTCCAATGATACTAATTTTGGCTAAATCCGATATCGGAGTAAAGATTTATTCCTATTTTACTCCAGCATGTCAGGCTGGAAATAGTGTGACTTCATTCGTGGTAGCTTACCACATTTGTGACACCCTACCACGAAGGTCGTCAGCCTTAGGCAGAAACCAGATCCTAAGTGACGAAATTCGTGGTAGCTTACCACACTTGTGACGCCCTACCACGAAGGTCGTCAGCCTTAGGAAGAAACCAACTCCTAAGTGACGGCATTCGTGGTAGCTTACCACATTTGTGATGCCCTATCACGAAGGTCGTCATCCCTAGGCAGTATCCAACTTCTATGTGATGACATTTTTGATGGATTACCACATTTTTGATGCCATGTCACAAATGTCGTCATCCTTAGGAAGAGTCCAGCTTTTGTGTGACGATATTTTTGATGGCTTACCATATTTTTGATGCCTTTTCACAAATGTCGTCAGCTATTATTTTCAGCAACTGGGAATTTATTTCATAAGGGTATTTTGGTCTTTTCCCTTCACTTCCCACGACTTATAACCGTCAAGGAACATATTATCTTCCATTATCTTTAGTTAAGCATCTCAAAAATCCTCTCTTATACTCTCAACCACAAGATTAGGGTTTCTATCAAACTCATCTCTCAAAAGCAAGATTCAAGCCTTTTTCCAAGATAATCAAGAATTAAGTTTCCCAATCTAAAAACTCTCCAGCAAATCATCAAGGTTTCCTTTCTAAGGTATGCGTGTGTTCATTCATGGACTCCTTTCATCCATGAAGATCAAGAACCCTTTTCTAAAACTATATATTATGGTTTTCATGTTATGAATGGATTGTTGATCATGTTTATGTATTGAATGATGCCAAGATAGAATCTTTATGTGCTATTATGAATCTATGACATCCTATGAGTTGAAAACATGTAAGTTTGATTATTTATGATGAGTAATTGTATGATTTACACCTATGCCTAAGTTGTTCATGTATGGTGTTTGATAAAATACCTAAGAGACTAGAAATCATGCATTATAGCTAAATTGTGACTAAGGGAAGGATTCATGATAGGACTCTATGATTTAATGTTATCCATGTTGATAATGTGTCTTGTGAACACTATTGGATTAGTCATGAACTAGTCTTATGGAATTATGCTATGCTTACTTGTAAAACCCACTCATGTACAAGATGTAGAATACCCATGTGCTTTATGAAATTCCCCAAGTTATGATATTATGGATTGTGGTTATAATATGTAATGAGCATGATATTGAAAGCTATGGAAGTATATACATGTTGTATGAAATTCCCTTCCATGAAATAGATTGTTGAGAACCATGATTAGTATGAAATCCGTTATTTATGATATTGTGGATTATGGACTCTACTCTTATGATCAAGTCAGTCATGTGTGTCAGTTTCCTTCCATCGAGTCCTGGGGGTACTTGTACCCAAAAAATATAGCCGTGTGCCTAGAGCCATGTAATGTTTTCATGATACTCTCAGTCAAGCCCTGATCTATAGAAATCAGTCAGTCATGTGACTCAGGAAAACTCAGTAATCTCAGTAGTTCAGTATTCTCAGTAATCTCAGTGCTCAGTAACCTCAGTAATCACAATAAATCTTAGTAACTTCAGTACTCTTAATCAGTCCTCAGAACTCATTATATTCCATCCGTCATCATAATCTAGTAAACTCAGTTTTAGCTCCGCTAAATAATACCACTAGTATCAGTTCAGTTAATCAGTATCAGTTCAATAAATTAGTTCAGTTAAGTTATTTAGTTTAGCCCAGTTATTCAGCTTAGTGTCTTTCAGATGGTAGTAGGATTCAACACCTAGAGAACCTAGGGATGAGGACTCACCCACTAGAATAGGACTGAGATCCTAGAAGCAATCCCTAAGTTCCAGAACTACGTTTCCAGCGTAGGTACGAGATATCACCCATTAGATAGGACTGACATACTCAGGGGTCACCTATTAGCACATTTATATATATCGGACTGATCCTAGTATTCACCCGCTAGATTAGGACTGACTCCACAATAGATGTCTTTATTGGTGGTGCGGTACTGCCACCCTTCCAATCAGGGTAGAGAATTGACCCCAGTCATCTTAGCTTGGGACATGTCGGTTAGATGAACACATCCCACAGTTTTAGTTACAGATTCAGGACTATCAGACACAGTTAACTTAGCTTAGTAGTTCAAATTCAGTACTGTTAGATACAGTCAATGCATATTATTGAAAATAGACTTTAAGATCACCCATTAGCTAGGACTTATCTCAACTATGATTAATAAGTATCAGAATCATTAGATTTAAAGATCACGCGCTAGAAAGGACTGATCTCAGACTAAGTCAAATCATCCTTATTATCAGTATAATCATGATCACCTGCTAGATAGGACTGATCTCAGATTTAGTTACTCCAGGTAGAAAAGAACCTAGATAGTTCCATCAGAGCTTAGACTGTCAAATACAGTCGCTCAGTATCAGTTACATCGGTTAGGCTGATCATCACAGTTATATCAGTTATATCAGTTTTCTAAACTCATGTATCAGTCATATCAGTTATTAGAATTCATGATATCAGTATTCAGCTTCAGGACTGTCAAATATAGTCAACCAGACTAGTTCTTCATAATTTCAACTGTCAGAAATAGTCGTTCATCTATTCAGTATCTCAGTATCAGTGCACTCATGTTGTCAGTATTCTGAAGTAGTAGTCAGTATCTCCACGAGTTTAGTTACAGTTCTGTATGTATGTATGTATTCTCACGTTCATATTAGTCAGCATTGTTCATGCATATAACCCTTTGCATTTAGCCTACCTCACTCGTATACTCAGTATATTCAGACGTACTAATGCATTTACGCTATGGTGCTTTCTCTTATGTTACACCATTGGTTCAGAGGCACAAGCTCCAGATCAACAGTAGCATTCCAGTGTTCAGAGTTTGTAGTGAGTCTTTATCATTCGAGGACTATATGATTATTACTACATTTACTATTTAGTTGCTAGATGGATTTAGTTGGAGACATGTTCCTTCAAATCTTTATTTAGTTCAGTTAGAGGCTTTCAGACTAGATGTCAGATTAGATATTCAATCTCAATATTTTCAGTATTTATGAATTATTATACATTTTTCAGACATTTTGTTATTAGGCATTTATTCAGTTCGAACCTTATGGCCTTTTATATTCATGTTTCCGTATTTTATGTATATTATGTAGTATATAAGTACAGATATCAGTCATGGGTTAGCTTGTGGTCCTTCGGGTTTATGAGCACTGTGTAACATTTAGGTTCAGAAAATTAGGGTGGTACAATCTGAAGCCTTAATCTGTGGTCTACTAAGAAAAGTTTGACACTAGCCACATCTGCCCTCGAACTATTGGCCTCAATGGACAATCCCATGAACTGCCTAAGATATACCTCTAGTAACTTGAGAACCATCTCTATCATTCTGTGCAACTTCTTTAACTGGTGGTGCTGTGTCATAACCCAAATGGTCATGAATATCACCGACCCTAACTAATGGTGGGAGAACCATCCTTAATACAAATCCTCAAATAACCCAATACCATATTCACATTCACATTACCCTACTTCATCATTTAACAAGTCTAAACTATCTTTATTAAATTGTTAAGTAATCAACATCAAATCAAAAAAATATTCAATCACCAATTGAGTGCGAAAACTCTATTTATTACAATTCTTGAGACCTGAAGTCACCATACAAGAGCATAAAAAAGAAAATCATGTCTAAAAGTAAAATGATTTTCTGAAATAAGGAATGAAAAAAAAATGTCTTAGTCCCAAAAAAGAGACGTGAGCAATGATAAGAATATCCAAAGGATATTTATCATGGTTCTCATACTTGAAACTGAATCTGATACTTCTAGATAAAGGCGATGTATTGTCTCAAACATCGAAACACGCTATGTACTCAATACAAAAAGAGAACAGGTAGCATTTGTACAAAAGCACAACTGGTAAGCATCATAAGTTGACTTAAATCGACACTATACAAGTAAGTAAATCAAAAAGATGTAAAGTAATAATTTAATACCCTGTAAGATCCTAGATCAATTCAGCTCATAATTGCATGTTGAAGGGGTCTAAGACTTGGAAATTTCACTAAGTATTGAGGACTTAGTCATTTTTAAGACCCCTAAACTTTGATAATTTTTATTTTTTTCTTCCCGACCTTGGGACATCAATTTTTGAGTTGATTCATGATCGGGGATGTTCAAAGTATGTCTTCGTGAGTTTCAAAATTTTCAGAGGAGTGTAGGGGTATGTTTGGAAAACCAAAACTAAAGCACCACTGGGATAACCAGGCATTGCCCCCTCCAGTCCCCTGGGGTAAGGAGGGCATCTTCCGAGTTAGTACCCTACTCTAAAGAGGTACCGCTCGAGTTAGTCTGCCGCTCCAGAGCCTGCGTCACCCCTTCCATATTTCTTCCAACTTTTGTTCCTTGGATTTAAGGGTATTTCGGTCAATTCCCTTCACCCAATTCATCCATAATACAAAATTGGGGTCCCCAAGGAGAATTATGTGCTATGTGCCCTTTTACTCATAAATCTTGTCGAGAAAACCATCTTTCATCCCAAGAACAAACCCTAACTCTTTCACAAGAATCAAGGAATTCAAGCTTCAAGTTCAAGAAATTCTCAAGGAACCTTTAAGAATTCATCTAGTGAGGTATGCGGGAGTTTATTCATGGTTTCCTTTATCCCATGGAGCCCAAAAATCTTTCTTTGATTTACAAATATGAAATTTTCCCCTATCTTGGTGTTGCATATGGTTAAAATGAGTTTAATTTATGTTTTCCTTGATAGTTTTACTCAATTCATGTCCTATTATGATTCTATGGAAGGTTAGGTTATTTCATGTTTCAAGTTTCGAATTTCCATGTTGTATTTAACTGAATTTCATGTCATAATATTGAATTGTGAATTTAACCATGTAATTATGTTGTTTACATATGTTTTAAGACATCCATATGTTCAAGTTCATGATTTTCACATGTTTGATGAAATGTCTATGTTTTGGGTCTTTGAACCATGACCCCTTGCTATAATTTTAAAGCCTTGTTATTGAATTTTATATCAATCAATGTTGGTGGGTTATAAACACCCGATACCTATGTGTTTTACATGATTTCTATTTTTCAAGTAACAAGTCAGTCAGACCATGGTTTTATTATCATATTCAGAACACCATGATCATGTTGAGCACTATCAGTTTACATATTTATAATTACCTCAGAATTTGTATGCATTATTATTTTTAGAATACCATGATCTGTCCTAATTAGTTATTAGTGCATGCACCAGTTAGTATTTTGGTGTCTATCAGTTGGAAGTAGGATTTAACACCGAGTGTGAAGTGTGGGTTCAACGCATCATACTTCCCTAGAAACTATGTGCCACCGTAGATTTAGGGGCCTCGACTGAGAGTGTTTCCCCTTGCCCAACACGGGTTCAGTTTAGTGATCATGCTAGTTCAGGTTCTACTCCGATAGCAAGGATAGAACAATCCTCCTCAACGTAGGTCAGATGTTGGACTCCATGATAAATCACATGGTGTATGTCGGTTAGATGATACCTCCCATAATATTAGTACAATATTCAGTATATTTCAGTTCAGATTTGCTTGACCAAGTGTACAAAATCTTAGTTATTCAGTTTTACATATTTCAATCATTTAGTTTTACTATTATTTTAGAATCATGTTTATACTTGGTCTTGCATTCTCAGATATTACATGTTCATACATTCATGCCCAATTATCTCATATATTTTAGCCAGTCCTCATCTCATATACCAGTATATTCTAAGTACTGACTATATACTTTTCTTTGCGCTATGTTGTCTGTTTGGATGCACAGTTTCTCAACCATTCTTAGACAACTCAGTGACACCCAGTAGCAGAAGTGGTGATTCCTCATCCATCAAGGACATGCTTAGTTTATTTCAATTACTTCAGTACTCACTTATGTTCAGTTAGTCAGAGTTAGTTGGGGGCTTGTTACATCAACTCATCAGTCAGTTTAGAGGCTTTCAGATAATTAGATAGTCAGTTAGATAGTTAATCAGTTTATCAATGCTTTCAATATTATCAGTTGCTTTAGATTGACAGTCAATATTTATAGTATTTTATCAGATATTTCAAACTTGTGATTTAATTACCCTTTCAGTATTCAGATTGGTATTACCATAACAAATTATATTTTGCATGTGTTATGTCTCTATTTTATCCAGTGCTCACAGTAGGTACCAGCTCATGGGTTAGCTTGTGGTCACTCATGATGGTAAGTACCGTTGTCACGACTACTGGGTAACCTAGGGTCATGACCAAAACTTAGTATCAGAGCCTAATGTTTCTGAGTGTCCTAAGGAGTCTAAAAGCCATATTAAGTAAAGTCTTGTGTATGGGTGTGAAGCGCTCCATACTTATGGACAAGAGAATATAAAATGTTTTTTTAGAAAGTTTCCCTTCTTTTAGTGTTCATATCATGTGAAAGAGAATGATCTCCATTTAAACCCTCTTTCTAATTCATCCTTTATTCCATTTACAGACAATGCCTCCCTGAATAAACAACGGAAGGAGGAATAGGGATCAGCCCGCACTACCACTCATTCAGGAAGATCCGCTAAATGAGCATGTCTCTCACGCTGAGTTCAGGGCTGCCCTTATGATCCTGGACCATTTATTAGCTACTCAAAACAACTAGCAGGCTGCTTCCCTATCCAATCTAGTGGCAAATGCAGCTGCGGTCAGGATTTGGGATTTCACTCGAATGAATCCCCTTTTGTTTTTAGGATCCAAGTCTGAAGATGATCTGCATAAGTTTCTTGATATGGTTCAAAAGGTGACGGATATTGCGGGAGTCACTTTCAGTGAGAGTGAAAATTTTGTTGTATATCAGTTATAGGATGTAGCTCACACTTGGTTTAAGTAGTGAAAGGAGGATTGAGGTGTGAGGCAGGGCCTGTTGAGGGGGAGGAGTTTGCCACAACTTTCTTAGATAGGTTCTTTCCATTGGAGTTAAGGGAAGATAAGGTGTAGAAGTTCATTAATTTAAAGCAAGATAGTATGAGTGAGAAGGAGTACTCGCTTAAGTTCACTCAGTTGGCAAGGTATGCTCCTACTATAGTGGCAGACAATAGGTCTAGAATGAGTAAGTTTGTATCTGGTGTAGCTGATAGTATGGTCATGAAGTGTAGGACTACCATATTTATTAAGGAGAAAGACTTATCTAGGCTTATTTTTAATGTTCAGCAGATTGAGGAGGAGAAACAAAAAAAAAGAAAGAGAGAGAACAAGAGGGCCAAAACAAGTAGTTTTAACTTTTCCCTGCCAAGGTCAGAAGGTGGTAACCGTTCTCAAAATTTTTTAGAATTTTTAGGCCCCAGGTCCATCTCCAGCTAGTACCCCAGTGCCTAAGTTTAGGAAAGACAGTCGGGATAGGGCACTAGGCTCTAAGTCCCAAGGTAGTGTGAATAATGGTCGTACTAATCGGCTTTGTTGAAAGTATGGTAGAAATCATCAGGGAGAGTTTAAGGCTAGTAGTGATGTATGCTTTGGATGTGGAAATCCTGGCCATAGGATCCGAGAGAGTCCAACAGTTGTGCAGAGGGACAGAAATGATTGCCGACAGGGTCAGACAAATTCTTTAGCAGTACCGGCGGGCTGCCCGACTCAGCAGAGTGCCACTTCTATTTCACTTAACGAGCAGCGTCATAGTAGGATGTATGCACTCCAGGATCAACATGATCAGGAAAATTCTCCTCATGTGATTATGGGTACATTGTAGGTCTTTCACCTTTATGTTTATGATTTATTAGACCCCGGAGCTTCATTTTATTTTGTGACTCCTTGTATAACTGTCAATTTTGGCGTCAGTCCTGAAATATTAGCAGAACCCTTCTTAGTGTCTACTCCAATAGGTAGCTTTATTATAGCCAGACAGGTAAACAGAAATTGCCCGATTACAGTATCTTAGAGAGTTACCTCAGTTGATCTTGTGGAGTTATAGATGACTAATTTTGATGTCATTCTCGGCATAGATTGGCTCCACTTATGTTCTGCTTCAGTTGATTGCAAAATAGAGTTGTTCAGTTTCAGTTTCCCAATGAACCAGTCATTGAATGGAAGAGTAGTACTTTAGTGCATAAGGATCATATTGTTTCGTATCTTAATGAAAGAAAGATGATATCTAAAGAGAGTGTTTACCTTCTTGTTTGAGTTAAAGACTCAAGTTTTGAGACTCTAAGTCTCGAGTTAGTTTCAGTAGTAAGGGAATTTCTAGATGTGTTCCCTGAAGATCTTCTCAGAATTCCTCTCGAAAGGGAAATTGACTTTAGATTAGATCTCCTTCCAGATACCCAGCCTATCTCTATTCCACCCTACAGAATGGCTCCAGTTAAGCTTAAAAAGTTGAAAGCAAAATTGAAATATATCCTAGATAAGAGTTTCATGAGGCCTAGTGTTTCCCCATGGGGCACTCTAGTCTTATTCATTCGTAAGAAAGACAGTTCTCTTAGAATATGTATCGATTACCATTAGTTGAACAAAGTCACAATCAAGAATAAGCATCCAATCCCTAGAACTGATGACTTCTTCGACCAACTTCAGGGTGGTAGTTATTTCTCTTAGATAGACCTCAGTCAACGGAACTTAGTTGACTCAATCCAGTCAGTTTAGTTAATCATGTTCAGTGTCTATTCAGATGAGAGTAGAAATTATCATCGAGCGAACCCAAGGATGGGAACTCACCTGTTATATAAGGGTGTGATTCTTAAAAGTAATCCTTGTGTTCCAAAACTATGTAGACAACATAGTTTGAGACATCATAGACTACTATATGAGGGTAGATGAGATGGATTAACCTGTTATATGAGTGTTCCCACTGTTCTCACTTGAGTTATCTATTATATGAGGGTTACTCACAGATTATCCTTACCAGTGGCGCGGTATTGACAACCTTCCACAGTTTCAGTTTTAGATTTAATCTTCAGAATAGAACTCAGTTTAGTTCTACAGAAGTCTAGCACTGTCCAATATAGTCAACTCAGTATAGTACAAAACTCAGCTAGTTCCATCAGTATCAGGACTGTCAGTTACAGTCACCATGTTATCAGTACTCAGACTCAGTAATTATGTTATCACGAACCAAGTTAATAGTATATTAATTATACAAAACTCATGATATCAGTATTTAGTTTCAAGACTATCAGATACAGTCAATCAGAATAATTCTTCATAATCAGAACTATTAGAAACAATCATTTCTTTATATGTAATATGACATTATTTACTCAGTACTCTATAGACTTAGTTATTTAGTATCTTAGTATTAGCACTCAGATATCAGTAAATTCATGTTATCAGAATTCACGTGTCAGTGTTATCACGAATTCAGTTAAAGTCTCTTATTCATGAATGTATTCTCACGTTCATGTTATTCAATCAGTTAGTATTGTTCATGCATATGAACCATTGCATTCAGCCTACCTCACTTGCATACCAGTATATTCAACGTACTGACACATTTACGCTATGATATTTTATACCATAGGTTTAGAAGCACGAGCTCCCGAGCATCCTTAGTAGATCAGACATTTAGAAGCCTGACTACCAGTGAGTCCTCATTATTCGAGGATAGCATGATTAGTTTATTACTTTATTATTTTAGTAGTTCGAAGTTAGTTGGGGACATGTCCCATCAACTCCACAGTTTTCAGACAGTTTAGAGGCTTTCAGACTACAACATGTTTCAGAAAGTTTACTTCAGTTTTGGGTATTGTGATACCCCATTACAGACATTGTTTTATATTTAGTATTAGTTTAGTTTTGAACCTTATGGCCTTACAACTCACACTCCGCTTATTTACAGTATATTATTCAGTGCTCAGTTACAGATATCAGTCATGGGTTAGATTGTGGTCCTTCGGGGTTATGAGCACCGTGTAGCATTCCAAGTACCAGATTTGGGGCATTACATCATCATAGCATGATCCCTTTATTGGACTTTTGCACATGGAATAACCCCAGTCCTCAACTTCGCCATATCTTTATCTAATATGTCAATTGATTCCTCCTCATAGGAAAACTCTTGATCAAATAATTTAGGGTGCCAACGAATAATGTATCCCCATATCTGTGATATTTCTTTAGCATATAAACGTGAAACACCAAATCAATGCTAGACATACTAGGAGGGAATGCCAGGTTATATGCTATTAACCCCACTATCTTCACAACCTCAAAGGTTCTAATATATCTCAAACTTAACTTTCCCTGCTTACCAAACTACATTACACTTTTCATGGGTGATACCTTCAACAATACCTTCTCTCTTAAACTTCACATCTCTCACCTTGTTTTCCACATATTCTTTCTATCAGATCTAAGATGCTATGAGATTTTCCTGTATGAACGTTACCTTTTCCATTAAATCCTTAATTATTTCAATGCCTTATAATATTACTTAAAATTCATCAAACCACCCAATTGGAAACCTACACTTTCTACCATAAGGCCTCAAAAGGAGCCACATTAATGCTAGAGTGGTAGCTATTAGTGTAGCTAAATTAACACGATGGTAAGTATTGGTGCCAATGACCCCGAAAGTCCATAAAACCATACCAAAGCATGTCCTCAAGCACTTGGATAGTTAGCTCTAATTGACTATTGGTCTGAGGGTAGAAAGTTGTACATAGGTCTAACCTAGAAACTAATTTTGACTGAAACCTCTCCCAAAAATTGGAGGCGAACTAACTTCCTCTGTCTGACACAATTAAAACCGGTACGCCATGCAGCTTACAATACCCTTCACATAGATCTTGGCCAACTTAGCCGCATTAAAATCTACTCTTATTGAAATAAAGTGACCCGACTTAGTCAACCGGTCTACAATGACCCATATTGAGTTACACATCCTTAATGTTTTAGGAAGGCCTACCATAAAGTCCATGGTTATTCTTTCCCATTTCTATTCTGAGATTGGAATTCTCTAGTTTCACCCCACAACATTCTTCCCAAAGGTTGCTTAGCTTCTTGTCTTCAAACTATGTGTTTTGGATTTTGACAAAGAATATGGACCAAACTTCCATATGTTCATATATTCTCCTATCTCTAGTCTCCTGCAATCTTAGAAAATCATTATCTCAAGATTGAAACTCTCTCACCAATGGGCACCTTGACACTTTTAGCCATGCTAAACTCCTTATGCTCATTGATTTCAGACATAGTGCACTTGCCACCATATTGGCCTTACTCAGGTGATATAGAATTGATATGTCATAGTCTTTGATCATCTCTATCCACCTTTTATGTCTTAGGTTCAAATCCTTTTGGGTGAAAATATACCGTGAGCTGCCATGTCACTGAACACCTCACATTTTACCCTATAGAGGTAGTGTCTCCAAATCTTCAATACAAATAACACGACTTCCACATAAATCATGAGTATGGTAGGTTTCCTCACAAGGATTCAGTTGCCTTGAAGCATAAGTAATCATATTTTTACCATGAATCAAAATAACACCTAAACCAAACTATAAGGCATCACAATATCAAGAAATACTTACCTTCAACGAGAAAAGTAAGAACTGGATCCAGAGTAAAAAAAATGCTTTGAGCTTTTGAAAGCTCTTTTAAAACTTGTCATCCCACACAAATGGGGCTTCTTTCTGAGTAGGGCGGGTCATATGTAGAGAAATGGTAGCAAGCCCCCTGAATAAATAAGTGATAATAACTGGCCAAACCTAAAAAATTCTAAATTTCTATCACATTCATTACCCTAACCCGATTCTTAACTGCTTTTACTTTTTGTGGGTCTTCCATGACCCTTACTTAGAAACCATGTGCACCAAAAAGGACATTAAAGACATCCAAAACTCACATTTAGAATATTTAGAATATAGTTTCTTCTATTTAAGCAACCCCAATATCGTATGCAAGTAAGGTTCATGATCCTCTTCACTGTTAGAATAAACTAATATGTCATCAATGAACACAATTATGAATGAGTCCAAGAATATCTTAAATACCCATTTATTTAACTCATGAAAGCTACTGGGCATTGGTAAATACAAGTGACCTAACTAAGAACTCATACTTTCCGTAATGTGTCTAAAAAGTAGTCTTTGGGATATCTCCTCCCTAATCTTGAGTTGATGGTAGACCGATATCAAATCTAATTTGGAGAACCTTGGAACTAGCCAAATATATCATCTATTTTAGGCAAAAGTTTCTGCTGCGAATGGTCACCTTATTCAATTAGTGATAGTCTATGCACATCCTTATACTACCATGTTTTTCTTCACAAATAACACAGGCGCACCCCAAGGGGAAACACTTAAGAGAATAAAACTCTTTCCTAATAACTCTTAGAACTAAGATTTCAACTCCCTCAACTCTACTAGTGCCATGCTATAGGGAGGGATAGAGATGGGTCGAGTTTTGGGATTTTAATCTATATAGAAATCTACCTCCAGATCAACAGGCATACCCAAAAGGTCATCAAAACACACTTCTAGAAAATCACACACCACTAAGACTGATGCTATAGAAGAAACTATCACTACTAGAAATTACCCCTATG
The DNA here is from genome assembly GCA_030864215.1 of Capsicum pubescens. Lineage (NCBI taxonomy): Eukaryota > Viridiplantae > Streptophyta > Magnoliopsida > Solanales > Solanaceae > Capsicum > Capsicum pubescens. The sequence goes on from CM061538.1 coordinate 243,503,820, forward strand.
GTGATGGTTGCAAAACCATTGTAATAAAAAGAAAAATCATTGCCATATCTCTACCGCAATGGTTTAGCAAGTGTCCTATAGGTGGGCGTTGCGATAGGTCTATAGCAACGGTTTATGTGATGGTTGTCTGAACTGTCGCCATAGCTTTAACTATGACGACGGTTTCAGACAACTGTCTCCATAGGTTAACCTATGATGATGGTTATTTTTTGAATTATTGAGACACCTATTTTCATTTATTGCAACGGTTACTAACTGTTGCAATAGAAGCTATTGCAACGCCATTAAACCATTGTAACAATATCTATTGCGACGCTTTTGTTATTCTGTTGTAACACTTTTTGAATACCTATTACAACTATTTGATTACTTATTGAGACACCTATTTTCATCTATTGCAATGGTTACTAACCGTTGCAATAGATTCTATTGAAACAGTTACTAACCGTTGTAATAGATTCTATTGCAACAACATTAAACTGTTACAATAGATTCTATTGCAATGAGATTAAATCGTTGCAATAGAATCTATTGCAAAAAGATTAAGCAGTTGCAATAACATCTATTGCGATGCTTTTTTTATTCTGTTGCAACGCTTTTTGACTACCTATTGCAATGGTTTATTGATTTATTGCAACAATTATAGCCACATGTTATTAAATTAAAACAATTTATAGTCACTCATATTAATGTTAATTTTTATTTACATACATAATAATTTATAACACAATATATACACATCACAAAACAAAATCATTCATTAATAATCTCATAATTCAAAATATGCAACAAGCTAGTAATTTAAACCCAAAAGCAAAATGTAATCAAGTCCAAATGATTAGTTAAGTTTTTATATACCATCAAGTTTGAGTCGCGATAAGTTTCAAGAAAGTCAACACTAAACTATTGATATTAGAGAATTTATCCACAACCCAAAAATCTTCTCAAGTAAGGTCAATGTCTTCATCATTTTCTTCATCTCGTTCTGCATTTTGGACACCTATAAAAAGAGAACAAAATAATATAAGTTATCACTTAAATGTAAGATAATCCCATCAAGAAAACGGTATACCAATAGAACAATATCATTGACTTAACCAAGTGCAAATCAAGAAATAGGAAATGAGAAAGTGCATAAATAAGACCAATGGAATCCAAAAATACACAAGCTCCTCATAATCGAAGTGTTAGCTCAAAAACAATAAGCGGCTAAAATAGTGGCTAACCAAGATGCATCTAAAGCTAAACACTATAAGCTGGAAATGAGAGCCTCAGGTATTGACTTGCTCCCAATTCCTGTGATCCCGGTGGTTCTATATCTGGTGTTGTGCATGAATCTAGCGGTTCTGTGAAGGATGTGAACCACCCACCTATCAACCCGATTCATGGGGTACCTAGTTTGCAGAAATATTCCTGGTATCAATGAAATCAACCTTGCATATAACTCTCAAATAATGATCAACCAATAGGCTATAAATATTCACTAGTTTACAGCATAGTCCAAAATCAGCTTGGGTCTTGTTGCTATTACAGAGATAAAAAATAAATTACCATTGTTTAAGAGATCTTCCACAATTACCACTACCTTCAAGGACCTCAACTGAGAGACTGCTCTCCTCTTTTAACCACTTAAGCTAACTGACACCCCACATCTCCTCCCCAAAAGAAAAGATTTTAGTTGTATTTTCATGACTCCTGATGTTCAGGAGGCACAAATTGGATATATTTCCTACAGTTTTGTTCTAGGTAATCAAATCAAACAAAGTCTGGGCGTTACCTACCTATGCTTTTTGTTTTGTTCTAGAAAAACATTATTCAAACTCATCGATGGTGTTAGGAATGAGGGGAACTAACTGATATCCTAAATTTTCCAATAATGAGGCACAAATATTTCTATAGATGGTGAAACTATTTGAGATACCAAAGATATCTTAACAAAAAACAAGCTACTACCCGCACCACATAAGTGAAATTTAGAGAATTGTTGCTCATTGGTAGATAACGTCCCGGGTTTAATATCTTATTTCGAATCCAGACCAAGTGAGGAATATAGGACAATAACATTCACACTCCCACATTAATAGGACAATGTGGATTATCTTAATAAAGTGGTATACCTTATTGACAACACCTACTTATAATGTCGCGACTCATTAGGCTGGACAAATGAAAATATTGTTATATCACCTCATCTAACAGATGTAGACAGACACACAGATGATGTAATCGACTTCTTTATCTTCTTTAACCATCGCCAAAAAGTTTATTGCGAATGAATATACAAGTCTCTAGTTGTTGTTTGGTAAATTTATTCTCGCAATACCCACCCAAGGGAACTGTGATGTATGTAAATCTAGTTAATGGCATATTACCTTACGGAACTGTAGTGTATGTGAATTTGAATAATGGAATATTACCTTAGAGTTAGAGATTATCACAGAATATTACTTCACATTTTTAGCTATTTACTGAGAGATAACTGTATGAGAATGGTTTTAAGACCCAAAAACACGGGTTTTAAACCTAAAAATAGAGGCTTGAATAAGGCCTTTCTCTCTTATTTTCATAGTATTGGAGGGTCTTTTCCTCTTACTTTTGACAAATTAGAGAATCTAAGACAGTTCACACTCAATTCATGGTTGAAAGTTTGAATCACTCTCTACTTGTCGTCCTAAGTTTGCTGCCGACAAAAAGCATGAAAATCGTAAGACAAGACCCTAGGGGCTTGACCTTTCTCTTGCATACCTCTCAAGTCAAACTACTTTATTCATAAAGGAAAGCAATTATATTTCAGGCCAAAGGCCTGCATATGTTATCAACATCACTCCAAAGAAAGAAACTTAGAGATGAAGTCTTAAGTAATGACCTGGAACAAAATAGCAAGAACCGGAGCAGTAAGAATATTTATTAACCAGCAGTAACTAGATGGCCAAGTTCTATATTAGTTTTCATCAACCAGATTACCTATTGTCATGCAAAAGGACTATTTATTAGAGTAGTGAGGCTCTTGAATCCTAAAAAAGAAAGAGTACAACAAAACCTACACTAGTGTCCTTGAAGAACATCTCAAGTTCAGTAAGAATATTTTCTAGGAAGAATGTTTGAGTTTGTACAAAAGTCACACGATCATCCTGACAGTTATACAACTCTTAATAGGTTGAAGAATCCTACAAGAATGCCTGATCTTCCATTAACACTAACACTATCACCTTTAATAGGGGGATATTTATCGTTAGTATATGTGTGACACACACACGTATATCAAATCCAGTCTGAGTTGTTAAGTTAAGTCCGTGAATGCACAAGAGGTCATAAGTAGAATAAGCTCTCAAAGACTTACACTATATGTGCTGCCTCCTTTCTAGTATAAATTATTGAATGAGTCATCTATTTCTAATTGTTTAAAAATTGGGTTGATTTTTCTTGGAAAGGATGCTTTTTCACAACACTCTCCAAAATCTTTCCCGGAGAAAAGAAAGAACTTCAGAAGGCATGTTGTTACTTGAGATAAAATAATTGAAAAGATCAACTTGATATAGGACCCATTTATTTCAAACTCAACAAGACTTTAGAAACTATCTTAATAACTGTCCTCAGAATAAAAGGAAACTTAAAATCAATAGTTTGGTACATATACTGGATAAAATAAACATAATCATAAGAGTAAGACGACACTTATACTGTGATAGATAGATAGTGACAGATAGAGAACTATACTGGGATTTTTAGTATATTTAACTACATCCCACTAACAAGGGAAGTTATAAGATAAAGAAAGGAAAAAAGAGAATCATATTTCTCAAATAACAACCAAATTGCAGGTCATCTAACAGTAAAAAAACTAAATCGAATTTTCATGTTCACCATTTATGTACCAGATATTCCAAGCACTCATATACCAGTAAAAAGTAGAATAAAATCCTACCACCGAGACATATACAAATTTAACCTTAATTCTAATAAATATAGTACCTCCCCTCAACTTGTATGATCTGTTTCAGTTTAGAAAACCTGAATCAATTAACTTTTTGTATATCGTTGGACGTCGATTATCTTTATTGGAAAATAAAAAGACTGGAATACACTATGTTGCATGGGGTAGAGTGTTGTCCAGTCAAGAACTCACATTTTCAGAAGCTGAAAGTAGCGGAAATAAAGATCTAAGATCAACTTGTGTTGCCCTAAAAGTACCACTGGAGCTCTTAGACCAACTTGTGTTGCCCTAAAAGTGAAGGTGGTATAGGTACTAGAAGTTTTGGTTGATATCTCTAACACCTTAGCTATTAAAAGGTGGTGGAGATTGAGAACTACTTACTCCCTTTGGGCTGATTTCATGAAGAATAAGTATTGTGCAAATAAACACACTGCCTAAAAGAAGTGGATCTCAGGCAACTCACAAGGCTGGAAGAACTTAGTTTGGGCAAGAACTAGATCTACATTTAAAGTTTCTCTCTCTTAAATCTTTTCTCTAAACAATGACACCATTTTAACAGCTAACAGAGCACATCCCTTTAACTCTCAACCTGATGGAGCCGCTGGGAGTCTTTCCTCGGTACGTAAAGAGGGAAATCTTAACCCATCAGAGAGGATGACTACACACAATGATAGAATTACAAAGAAACAATCCTATGCTACCTCTGTCACTGCTCCAACTTCGTCAACTATTCCCCAGACAGACTATGCAAGGAAGTAGCTCAACACATACACATCAGGGGCAGTAGGATTAAGACATGGAAGAATGCATTATAAAAGTTGCAACATTACACCTAGGAGAAACTTTATCACTAAAATCTTATACCGATGACAGAGAAACAAAACAACAACAATTTAACAAGCCCACAAATTAAACCCAAACTCAACTTTATCACTAAAATCAAACATTCAACAAAAAAAGAATCAAAGCTATTATAGAAATAAATCAGTAATAGCTACAACAAAATTCCCAAAAATCAGTAACATCTAACTCGACCAACTAACATAAGCTCTTTTGAAAGAAGAAAATGAAAGAGGGTGAGAACTTACTGATAATGAATATAGAAATTCCTTATAAGAATACTTTAGTTACAGCTACAGAAAAATCCCCTAAAATCCCACAGAGTTACAGCAAAATCTCCAAAATTCACCGTCGGCCGATCTCCTACAGAGTTACACAGATCTCCTTCCACAGAACCTTTAGAGATTAGGGAAATCCTAGATGGTCATCGATTAAAAGTACACGGAACCTTTAACGATTTGGGATTTAGTGATTTAGTGATTTAGGAGTCGTTTAAGCTTGAGATTTACAAAAAATGTTTTATTAAAATGTTTTTATTTTGGAGGACTTAATAAAATATTTCGTGAAAATGGAGGAAATAAAATAAGCGTTGCTATAGCTTATTTTATTTATCTATTGCAACACTTAATGTCAAAAGTGACGGTTATAGTGTTAAATTATAGCTTATAGAACAATTATTTTTTGCATCGCTTGAAAGCATTGCAATAGACCACCTATTGCAACACTTTGTTAACCATTGCCAAAAAGTTTTTTCCATAGGGGTAGTTTCCAGTAGTGTATGGATTTTTCTTCCCCCAAATATAGGCCAAAAATGTCCTATACCTCCTCTTTACTAGTTTCTGGGGACGAAGGGCTGATACTATCCTCACAGGAGTAGGCTTAAAAGTACCCCCCCCATTCTAACTTTACCATTTTAGGATTTCTACAAAAATAGGTTTTGCATAGGAAATCAAGAATAGCATGATAAGAAGAAATCTATTTCATCCGCAAAATAATATCAAACTTCTGTATATCTTGAATACCTAAGTATGCTAAGGTATCAAACCCTATAAACATCACAATTCATGCATAATACACCTGATAAACATAAAAGATACCTAAAATTAGTGTTGACACATACATAAGAGCATCAAGATATTTACAATCTAAGTTCCAGACCAAGGTCAATTTCATAGACATATAAGAGAAAGTGGAATCAGGATCAAACAATATATAAGACATATGATCTGAGATAAGAATAGTACCAATGATCATAACATCAAAAGATTCTACTTTAGGATGAGCTAGGATAGCATAAAGATGAGATTTATCACCACCCAGATTGCTATCTCTACCAGCCTAAGTACCATTTTTACCAATATATTTTCTACCCCTGTTATCTTAGTTGCTACTTCTTCCTGCATTTTGTCCACCATGCTCACTATTATGGATGACCCCTATAAATTTTTCCATGACCATAATTTTCTATAATTAGAGTGGTAGAAGACTATTGCTAAGTCAACTAACCTGCAGATAAAAATTAGGAAATACGTTCTGATAGGACCTAAACCTTTATAGTCATGGAACCTAATGTCAAAAGTAGGCCTTTAAACTGAAGATGATAAAGGTGTATAATTGTTTGTACGTGAAGGCTGATAAGTGACCCCAGATGATCCTCTTGTGGTCACTGGCATGGCTGAGTAGTATGGCTTACATGCCCTTTTAGAAAGTACCACTTAAATGTCCTGAGGTTTTGAACTTATTCTCTTTTTCCTTTACCTATACCTATTTATTAAAGTGCTTAAACCCTATTAGAAAGATCAACTACCTCTTGAAAGGACTTTCTAAATAGTCACAGATAAGGTAGCTCACTGAATCCTAGAGTTCATACCCTTCACAAAGTACCAAATTTGTTCCTTCTCTGAGGTGATTAATTGTAGTGGATAGTGAGACAAGATATGAAACTTGGCCTTGTAGGCCACCACAAATATGTTACCCTACTCTAACCTTGAAAATTCATCTTTTTTTCTCATCACGGAAAGTGATGGGAATGTATTGATCAAGGAATACATTCTAAAATTAAGCGTACGTAAGTAGAGGTAAGGTAGCCTGACACTCTACAAATAACCTCCATTATTGCTTGGATTTGTCATGCAGTTGAAATGAAACAAAATCTATACCATACCATTCAACAATACCCATCTTGTGTAGGCGTTCATGATAATCTATCAAGAATTACAATGGATCCATAAACTCCATACTTTGTTATACTATGGGCTTCATCTTTATGAACTTGTAGAATAGTCCATGTTCAAAATTATCCATAACTATCCCAAGCACCTGTTGGGGATACACCCTTATTTCATAGCCTTTATCTATTTTTGGTGCTACAAAGTGATATATTGTAAGACTGAGTATAGAAAGGCTGGAACAACTGGAGTATGGCTGATGTCAACTATGCTACTAAGAAATTCCAATACTCACTAAATCACTTCTATAGGTAAAGGCATCAGGGCCGCACAATTTGGCATTGTCACCACTTTTTCTGGAGATAACATCTCCTCTTCTCAACTACCACTTCCTTGTTTTGGGCTAGACCTGGGCATCCTACTGGTTTGGAGGGGATAATGATCTCTATCTTGCCAGTCCTCTAACTACCTGGGCTCCAAATCTTATAAGTGCTACTCTTAATCCCCCTCTTCTAGATGTGGACCTTTCTTGAGGTCTTACCCAAACTATGAACCTAGCGACCTATGTCGGTGATGATACCATAGAAATGACTATTGTTACCCTAGTGGAATTAGTATTTACCATCTATGTGTAAGAGAGACTAAGTTAGATACCAATTTTTAACACCAAATACCAATTTAAATTAAGTAGTAGCATGAAAGGAAAAAAGAAAGAAATCATTTTCCTAAAGCCCTATAGCCTCCCAAGGAAAAGTACATACATCTCTGTATTATTTTGCATGACTGTACTAGACCTGTTCTTGTACAATAAGATCTGTAAACTCAATGCTTTGATACTATCTTTACCATGACTCAAATGGTCATGATTGGAAACCACTCTAATCTATGGTGGAAGAACCATGCTTAACCCAACCCTCAAGTAATCCTATGCCACATTCACATTCACATTAACATTATCCTACTTCATCTTTTAACAAGCTTAAATTATCTTTATTAAATTTTCAAGTAATCAATATCAAACAATGAAATTATCCAACCACTAATTGAGTGTGGAAACCTCTATTTCTTATAATCCCTGGGACTTGCAATCATCATACAAGAACATTTAAAAGAAATTCAAGTCTAAAAGTTAAATGATTATCTAAAACAAGGAATGAAAAATAATGTCTTAGTCCCAAAACAAGCAATGTGAGAAATATTAAGAAGATCCAAAGGTTGTTTGGTCATGGTGGTCACCCTTGAAACTGAATCTGGTATTGCTAGATAAAGTTGAGGTTTTGTCTCTAACACTGGAACATGATCTACACTAAAAAAGAGCATATGTAGAATTGATACTACAACACATACTGATAGACATCATAGTTTGACTCAATCGACACCATACAAATAAGTGAATCATATAGATATAAAGAAATCATCAAAGAACTTATAATCAAAGACAAATAAATAGTCATGGTATTTCACTTTAAGGGAAAATATAACTCATACCCATGTAACTTTACACTTAGTTAAATTCAGCAACAAGTTGCATCACACAATATGTATATAAGTAATCATTCAATATGCATGGATGAATACAAGAATAAAAGATATGTGCATCTTCTTTGACTTTCTCACTGAAATCAATATCAACATTATTTCCTTAGCATTACAATCATCACCAATCTTATAAACATTATGAATTACATATCAACATCATCATCATTACTATCAACTCAAAAATATCAATATGAATGAATTTGTGTTGTAGTGATTAATCATAACTAGTGCTTAAAAGACATAACATAAATTAATTCACATATTGTAACTGTAATACCCCATACTTCTACCTAGCTTGAAATCATCCCAAGAATATTAGAAACTTCTTTTGAAAGATGAATCCACTTTTATATATGTGGAATTTATAAGATTTTCACTTTTTGTCATATGGGAAGTTGAGTTAGCTATCCATCAATACCAATTTTATCAAAATCCGGCATTGGACGAGGAAGTTATGGACAAAATACAGAAGCAACCAAAACTGCCAGGTCCGACAGTGAAGGCCAATGGACCGTCAGACATGCAACGGATCATCGCGCCTAAGCCGTTGCGATGAGGTAGTAAACTCATATTCTATCCAAATGCGACGGTCAGGTCCAACGGACCATTGGAATAGCGATGGACTATCGACCATACCATCGTAGGAGAGGCAAAGAGTTCAGTTCCTAGTCATGTTCGACGGGATGGACCGACGGGCCATCGGACATGCGATGGACTATCGCGTCCACCGTCACACACCCATTTAATTATTTTAAGTCATTTTAATAGGGATATTTTGTTATTTTACCACCCTCATATATATACCCAGTTAGCCCCGACCTCAGGTTATTTATTCATTATTTCACAACAACAAACATTAGGGTTTCTCTCAAGGATCAATTCCCAAGAACAAGAAACCCTAGGTGCTTAATTCCAAGCCAAGAATTCAAGTTTTCTTCCACAATTTTTAGTGTCTATTCAGTTAGGAGTAGGATTCAGCACCGAGTGAAACCAAGGATGGGGACTCACCTGTTATTTAGTACACGGTGTGATACTTAGAAACAATCATTATGTTCCAGAACTACATTGACAACGTAGGTTGAGATGCACCCTACGCGTTTAAGGATATATATATATATATCTCATTTGGGTTACCTACCAGGAGGGGTTGACAGAAGAACTCCTTGTCAGTGAGGGTATACTCATAACAACTCTTTACTAATGGCACGGTACTGACACCCTTCCAGTTGGGGTTACAGGTTGGACCCCACCAGTTCAGTTCCAGGGCATGTCGGTTAGATGATCACTTCCCATAGTCTCAGTTTTAGTCCCAGTCTCAGTCTCAGTAAAAGAACTCAGATAGTTCTTCAAATTTTAGGACTGCCAGATACAGCCAACTCAGATACAATACGAAACTCAGCTAGTTCCATCAGATTTAGGACTGTTAGATACAATCACTCATGTTATTAGTTATATAAGTTATCAAAACTCATGTTATCAGTATTTAGCTTCAGGACTGTCAGATATAGTCAACCAGACCAATTTTTATAATCAAAACTGTCAGACACAGTTATTCATGTATCAGTAACATAGTATCAGTCCTTCAGTATTCAGTAATATAGTATCAGTTCCTCATTTATTAGTGACTCAGATATAGATATTAATAAACTCAGTTATCAACTTACCAGTAATACAGTAAATTTGTATTCCAGTAATAGTAAACTCAGATATTAGTAAATCTATGTTATCAATAGACTCAGTAGTCAGAACTCAGTATTCAGTCCTATCACGATGTTAGATTCAGTTACGTATGCATATATGTATTCTCACATTCATGTTAGTAACTCATCTAGTATTGTTCATGCATAAGAACCCCTTACTTTCAGCCTACCTCACTTTCATACCAGTATATTTAAAATACTAACACATTTGCACTATGGTGTCTTATACCATAGGTTTAGAAGAACAAGCTCCAGGACAACATTAGTATCCTAATTCAGCAGTCAGAGTTAGCAGTGAGTCCTCATCCTTCAAGGGCATGATGGTTATCTTATTATTTCATCTTTTAGTTTATTTCAGTAGTTGGAGTTAGTTGGGGGCATGTCCCATCAACTCCTTATTCAGTCAGTTTAGAGGCTTTCAAACTATCATGTTTAGTTAGTTATTTCAGTGGTTTTTGGGTATTTCATACCCTACCTAGATGTTATATTTTATCAAAAATTATGTTACAGTTTGAACCTTAAGGCCTTTCAGTACATGTTTCCATATTTATACAGTATATTATGTAGTGTTTGGGTACAAATATCAGTCATGGGTTAGCTTGTGGTCCTTCGGGGTCATGAGCATTGTGTAGCATTTTGGGTACCAGATTCAGGGCGTTACAAACTTGGTATCAAAGCCTAAGGTTCAAAAGTGTCCTAGGAAGTCTGAAAGCCACATCTAGTAGAGTCTTTTACATGGGTGTGTTGTGCACCACACTTATGTGTAGGAGGCTATGGGATGCTTTAGGAATAGTTCCCCTTCTTTCAGTATTTATGTTGTACCAGTGAGCATAGGTTTAAAGTTAAAATCTCAGTCTAATCCACTTCTTCCTTTCATTTACAGAACATGCCTCCAAAAAGGACTAACAAAAGGGAAATCAAAAATCAGTCAGCGCCTCAGCCCGTCCAGCCAGATTCTTTGGATGAGCATGTCTCTCATGTAGAATTCAGGACTATATTTACTACTCTTTCCAGTTCAGTCATAGGTTAGAATTAATGACTAGATGCTGTTTCAGCTAACCCAGTGGCAAATTCTGCTGCAGTCAGGATTCGGGACTTCACCCAAATGAATCCTCCTCTATTCACCGATTCCATGTCCAAAGATGATCCATAGGAGTTCCTCGATTAGGTTTAGAAAGTCACATATATTATGGTAGTGACTTCCAGTGAGAGCATAGAGTTAGCCACCTATCAGCTATAAGATGTAGCCCATACGTGGTATAAGCAGTGGAAGGTAGACAAGGGTACAGATACAGAGCCCATAGAGTGGGAAGAGTTTGATACAACTTTTTTAGATAGGTTCTTTCCCATAGAGAAGAAGGAGTCTAAAATGTTAGAGTTCATCAATCTATCCAAGCTATGTATCGTCAGTCAGATACCATGATTTAATACCATTTTCATCAGATACAGAATTAAGTGATTTCAGCTTATTCATTTTTATCCTTTGAAAAACATGATTTGTATTAGATTCAGTTCAGTTGTTTTCAGTTAAGAATTAGTTCAGAGTCTTTCAGTTGGGAGTAGAAACTAGCACCAAGCGAGAAAAGGGATGGCGGCTCCTCCCGTCAGCGAGAGAGAGAGGTCAGAGTCGTTAGTAGCAATCCCCGAACTCCAGACTTACGTAGCCAGTGTAGGAAACATGAGTCACCGCCAGAAAAGGCTGTCACCTCCAGAGAGGAAGTATTTGACTATTATATTGCCTTAGGTCGACTACCTGGTAGGGTCATCCGTCAGAGAGAATTGACCAGAGAGAGGTGTTTACTCGTGGCATGGTATTGACACCCTTACCGATATTAGAATTCAACACTTGCATACTATTAGATCTGAACTTATTACAGGACTGAGGCTAGATTACTAGCGATACAAAGATTACAGAGATAACTGTGAGTACTGAGATTTCTTAAGTTCTGCAACTGTCTGAGGATACAGAGTTCTATAATTCACTGAGTTCTGAGAATCATGGCTTGACTGGAATTATCGTGAAACTGACACAGGCTCTAGACATCAGCTAAATTGTCGGGTATAAATACCCCAAGACTCGATAACATAAAATAAAGCATAATCATTCCTCCATCATCACAACCATTCATTCATCATCACATCCATTCATTCATTATCACAGTCATTCATTCATCTTCATTATCATTAAAGAATCTTTTCAAGTATTTAGGAAACATAACATACCTTCACCTTTGCAATCATTAAGGCATCACGTCAAGCATTTTCAAAATATCAACATATACTAGCGTAGGTAAACATGCTACTAGATTATACTTCCTTCAAAAAGGTCTTAGCTCAAGTACTCCATACCTAAATCAGTCTTGACAAGTATTTGGACATCACATGATTTGGGGAAAACTTCATACTATCATGTCTCAAGTTACTTGCTAACCACTTCACATATATTAAAAGCTTAGAAAATATCAAAGCACAAATAATTAGGGAATTTACTACCATCACATCTCTACTTATTCACTAAGGTCCTTCAACAAACACTAGACATGCACGGGTTTATACTTATTTGGGGATTTCCCACTAGCATGGAATAATTCATCCACTTGGGCATTTTATCATACACTAGGCATGCATAGACTAGCTCATACTTTGGGATTTCCTATTCAACATACTACAATAGCCTTTATGTTTCACCTAAGTTTTTCATCAAACCTATGGGGGACATGCTCCGCTCATTCAACCATTTCTACACCCAAATTTCATGAACATATTACATAGAAAGCAACATAAGGATAATTCATCACAAATATCACATGGATTCCACCTAATAGGGTCAAAGATCATGAATCTTATAAACAAACACGAATCAAAACTTAAAAGCCCATGTAACATCAATTTCAACTCATATAAATCATTAACAACTCATACAAATCATTAACAACTCATACAAATCATGGAATCTCACAAACATAAAAACTTTATACTTTAAAAAGGGTTCTTGATCTTCTTGGATGAATGGGACCCAAGAATCAACATCTACATACCTCGGGGAAACTCTTTTCTTGAAGGCTTTTGGAATAATTCTTGATTTCCCTTGATTTTTTCTTAGAGAAGGAAGGGGGATTTGGTTTTGGAAAACCCTAATTTTTTTTTGGAATGGAAGATAAAAAAGAGGCTGAGGTCCCTTGGTTGGGTATATATAGAGGTTGGGAAAAAGGGAAAAGACCAGAATGCCCCTTTGGAATTTAAAACTGAAAAATCCCTATTTTACATGCTAGCGCGACGTGCTATAATCGCGTCGACTTAATAAAAATTGGACGATTGAGAAATTGTAGGATGACGCAATGCGGTGGCAATCACTTTGCCACCTTTGTTGCGAACTGGAACATCACCGCGACGCGGAGGAATCGCGGAGGTCCACTGGAAATTGAAAATTCTTAAATTAAGCCGTGGCGTGATGCGCCATAATCACGGAGGGTCACTGTATTTTGATGATTGCTATTTTGGATGGCCCCGCGATGTGATAAGGTGCCAGGTGGCATGTTATCTCACTAAAATGGCTCTAACTCTTAAACCGAGTATCCGATTAGGGAAAATTTGGTATCGATAGAAAGCTTATTCAATGCTCTACATGAAAAAAGTAGAAATTAGGAAAATTCCACACGATTCAAAATATTTCATACTTGAGAAGGTATTTCTAAAACTTTTTGACTCGAATTTTCACTTTACTGAATACACTCTAAGGCTCAGATTGGAAGAGGACTTTGTGGGGTATTACACCATCCCACGACCAGATAGAGCCAGTACAAGGCTACTATAAGTACAATCCAAGTTCTAAAGTATTCAATACAATCATGTCTTAAAACTAAAGACTAGACATAGATAGATAGAAGGAAATGGGCAAATCTGACTCTATGAGCTCACCATATCTCTGAAACCCAACGCAACATGATCCTCGAATAAACGATGACTACTAGTACTTGGATCTCTACCAAAAAGGTTAAAAAGTGTAGTATGAGCACCAAAACCATGGGTACTTAGTAGGCATCATCGACCGACTGAGCTAAATCATGATATAAATATGATAAAATACACGTAACATAACTAGGTCGAGAGAAGGGCAAACCTATACATAACTCCAACCTCACTGCATATAACAAAAATAAATAAACTAAAATAATAATATAAAAAACAAGTAATTGTAACTACAAGATTTGCCCCCATAGGCCAATGAGTGCGGAAAAGAAAATAACCCAATGCAACCCTCATAAGCCTAGAGAGTACAATCAAGTAAATCATAAACCGAACCACCCTTATTTCCATCTTCCATGATACAACTAGAATCTATTCATGTCATGCCAGATTGTAAAAAAATTCTTATTTTTGAACTTAAATCGATACCCATATATCAACATCATACTCCACTTCCAGACTTTAAACGATATCATATAATTAATATTAATCATAAGTAATAGTCGGATTCAAACCGGTAGTTATATAATCAAATTATAATCAATATTAGAACTCAAATCGGTAAATATATTACCAATATCATTATAATCATCTGGACTCAATATGAAAATTATATAATTATTATCATGGCCAATATCCAGACTCGAAGCGGTATATATATAATAAATATCATAAACAATACCCGGACTCAAACTGTAAGACGCTGTAAAATTTTAATTATTTTATTTTTGACCTTCCCATATGTATAACATTAATTTTTGACTTGAATTATGATAAGGGGTGTTAAAGGAGTGTTTTGGAAAAGTTCTAAAATTTTTAGAAGGGGTTTAGAGTTATTTTGGGACCCCAAGGCAGTGAGGGTCCACAATAGTGGTGTGCCATGCCACTTAGCCTCCATGATAAGAGTGTGGCATGCTGGCTACCCTATGCGATAGCAGTGTGCCATTCTGCTAAATATTTTTCATCCAGTTTTTGTTTTTTTCACTTGGGGTGAGGGAATTTTTGGTCCCTTACCCCTTCAACGAGTTTAAAATACCAAATTAATCCTTTTCCTTCAGTTGTCAAGATCAAACACTATACTTTTCTCTCTTTATCTCCCAAACTAAGAAAGTTCAAGGGTTTTAAATGAAATCACTACTCCAAGCTCAAAACTTCAATTTCTCTTCAAATTCTTCTGTATTTCAGGCATGATTCTCTTTTCCTAACTTGAATTTTTCATTGTGGCATCAATTTATTGAATATTCATGTGATTTAAATCAATGGGTTTGAATTAGGCTGAGGGTTTTTGGTTGAGTTAATTTTCCTAGATTTTAAATGGATTACTCATGCTTTAATTGATGGTTTTGAGATTAAATTGGTGCATTGCGATTATCGTAGAAATGGGTGACATAGATTTCACCAAAATTAATGAATTTTTTTCTTGGTAATAACATTAACCTCAACCCACATTGTAAGCATAGCTTTGAATATGGATTTTTGCATAATTTATTTTTTCTTTTGAAAGTATTGCATTGCATTAATGGATAAATAGATTTAGAATGACCCTGGTGGCCATTGTTTTGGATTTTAATGAAACTTGGGAGTCTAATGGTTAAATATAATGGTTTGGCATAATTGAATTAGCTTTCAATCATATTAGTATAAGGATACCAAGTTGATAAATGCCTTAATAAATGACTCTTTGGTTAATGGTTTGTGTATATGCAAACTATTTTAATCTGGGCTTAAAGAGAATTGTGTAGCTCACCATAAAGGTGTAGTCTTGGGGGACCAACAATGGAAACCAAATTTGCCGACGTAAGGTGTCTATATGACCATGTGTATAGATACTAATTATATTTTGGATGGATATCACCTTGGTGTCTTTATCCATTCCTCGGTACATGTGACTAACATGGACTAGGGCCTTTCTAACAGGGGGAGTCAAACCCATATAGCCCATGGGTGCCTTTATGACAGAGCGAGCGACATAGTTTAGGATAATATTTTAAATTATCATGTTAATTTTCCCTTGTCCCTATCTCAGCATCCTATATATATATGTATAAATGTTGTGCATATGGTTTATGAATAGATTTTGGTAAATACATTATTTTATCCCTATCACTTGAGTTACATGCCAGTGCTCTCCCCACTGATCATCCCCGTACACTATATCATTTCATGATGTAGTTTCGAGGATTTTTCTATTTCTCCTGTGCAACATTAGGCGGTTGGGTACTTCTGTTGATTAGGTGTGAAGTGCTGAGCCTCCATCATTCGGAATTCCTGGTCATTTCATTAGTTTTCTTATTGTCTTAGTATTTTGTATTATTTTTTCATAATCGAAGGCATGTCTTGACTTAGTTGGTATTCTTGGTTTAGAGGTTTTCATGGATAGGCTTGGGATGTCATTGATACCTTGTTTTAACTCTTTACATTTCTTTTGGTTTTATTTATCTATCATTGATTTAGTTGGCTTCTGCTATTTATATTTATGTGATCTTGAGGTAAAGCAAGGGGGTTGTCTTTAGGCCATGGCGGGCTTGAGATTACCTATTTATAATTCTCAACTTACACCATCATTTTGATGCAAGAAGATCGTTGTCAATATATACCCAATACGAGTCGGGTTCGAATCCCTGAGGAGTGCAAACTAGCTTTCAACACCTACGTGTGTTGAGAGTTAAATATGTGTTAACCCATAACTATGTGTTAACCTACACAATTAAATCATTGTAGTGTGGAAGAATTTTGATGTAAATGAGTAACAAATTTTCCACTCATCAACACCCCAACTTAAAACTTTGCTTGTACTCAAGCGACACTACTTCATACTCAATGAGACTACTCAACTCATAAGCCCACTCCCACAACCAAATTATCACCATGATTCCAAACTTAATTAGTACTAACAATTGAACAACCAATAGAAAGAGCTATTTGTGCAAATCCCCTCAAAATCAATCACATTTTCAAGGGTGCAAGGGACTTTAAAGAACAATAGAGAAACAAAAACCAACTCTCAAGAGGTGACTTTCTATGCATAGTGTCTTAACTACACTCCTTGGACTCATTTTTAGAGTATGATAACTTTACCAACCGTATTTAGCTTACATGCCTCCTTATGGAAGGAAATTCCCAACACACCGTAATTTCTATCATGTAACAAGGGACAAATGTGCAAGGCCTCACTCTCACAAAGAATTTCTAAATACACACAAGTATTATGCCATATGTTTTACCTTATTTTCAATTGCTACTAACTAAAAAACACTTGGTTGAAGATATCGACAGACTTTTTCAAGCTTGTAATGTAGACTCAGGGAAGGGTAGGATAAATATTTGGAATAAAAGTTACTACACCCTCCTTAAACTCCACATAAAACACTATTAAATCATACTTTGGGTCATGGTCCACTTAATTCATTTCTAACTCACACATATTCCTTGCTTTACCACATTGTTTCACCCATCTTTTGAAAGCATTTTTTTCTCATTCTTTTCCTTTGTGTAATCTCATGCTTTTACTTGTTTTGTTGGTCCCTTTCTTTTTATCATTAATTTGCCTTCACTAATTATCTTTTAGGTACTCACTTACAATACCTTGTCCCAAGATCACCTCTTTAAAGATTTACCACCCCAGCTTAGGCTTTTAGCCTCAAATTGCATTTTTAAGTCCAAGGAGGGTAGGTTCAAAAGAAGAATAATTTCAAATGGTTCAAGGCTTATCATATGGTTCCAAAAGAATGATTTAAATCTAAAAAGGGGTGACTACGGATACCATTCATGCACGGGTAAGATTTTACGCTAAAGTGGATTTCCATGTTCACAAAGAAGGAATAAGATCATTCCTCAAATCATGAGTAATTAATATTAGATTTGAAAGACCAACGGGGCAAGTTCTAGATGACACAAGTATGCATGAGAATCAATCAACTAAGCTCACCGCACATAGCATACATACTTTTCTAGGAGGATCAATTGCATCTCCTATTTAAGGTAAAAGGAGTTCATTACCACACACTGCCTATTACAAAATTTGGAGTCACAAAAAGAGGTAAAGGGTTGTTACAAAATCATTCACGTCCATGCCCTTGATTTTCACAAAAAATTTTGGGGGGTGATTGCTTTTTATTTCACCATGCAAGATTAACTATTGTTGGCACCAAATCAAGACGTCATCTCACATTTGGTCTCTCATAAGGCTACTTAGACTTCGCCATAGGAATAATGGCAATCCCAAATCTACAATGCCACGGGTACTCATACTTTCCCTACATTTATAGCTCAAAATCCTGACGCGATGATTTTTTCTTATGAATGTTTTCACTCTGTCTATCATATAGAATGGCTCGTATAACATCAATATACCGAACAAAAAATAAAAAAATAAAATAAAAATGAAAAGTGATTAATCTACAAATCATTGGCACTATCAGAATGCCCATTATTACAACTCAAATATAATCATCCAAACAAATTAAAAGTAAATCATCCAAATGAGTATGTAAATCATACAGAACAAATAATCAAATATGAAATAACCACAGAGATCGGCAACCCCAACTAAAGATCTTGAAGTGTCCTCACTACATATCATGAAAGTATAAAAAGAGTTAAAGGGGTCCAAGAGGTAGGTTACTATATGGGCTTGCATGACAGGGACATAAGTCATGTTGGTGGATGGAGAAACACGACTACATATATAATAGTGAACCAGATCCAAGCCTCAATAGTGAACTCATTCAAAGTTATCCCCATTTTTGTGGCGGCCCATGGGACTTCTCTTCCTGGATATAATTTTTCAACCAACCAGCTTCCCGAAGCACAGTTCTTGGCCTGATAATATCTCATGTCAACATCTAGCAGCCCATATATATCATTGATCTGTTAGGCCCCAAAATAAGCTTCCTTGCCTCAAATCCTCATAATTGGGTTATATATAGACATTACAATGGTATTTTCATAGAATTTACTAACCTAATGCTTATTGTCTCGACACAAATCCAGGGTAAAATACCTCTACCCAGTGGCCACCAGATTCTCATAAAAGGTAGGAAGCTTATCGGGTACTTTTTCCAAAAATATTCCCCGCCCAGGGAGAAACTTCCTCCTATTGAGGTCCTCATTGTAAACTATCTAACATTGGGGGACATAAATCGAATCTGCTCATAATGTTCCATCTTTAGTTGAAAAGACCTAAAAACAACACAAATTATTAATAATCAATATCATCATGTGAGAACAATGATGTGTAACTTAGCTAAGCTAAAAAAATAATTCTCGGGTCAAATTTGGGCTTAAAATGAGAATTAGGAGGTGGACAGGACTGTGAGACAACTCTCAGATGCCGCGATCGCAGGGTAAGGATTGCGATCACACTACCATGATAACAGTTTGGTGACCATAATTGTAGTAGCTGAGGCTTCAGGCCTAGAATGATTCTTGACCAAAAATTCCAATTTTCCATAACAATTATTTTCCTAACAAGTAAATAATATTAAAAACATGAAACACAATTCCTAAACACTCAATAGTGCCCTTTAAACATGGAAAAACTATCAAGGAACTGATTCGGGTATTTTACCGAACACTTGGTGTGCACCTACAATTCATCCTAATTTTGGGTACTCAAGAATTCCCTAATGATGCACACACCAAATACAATAGCTACCATACCCCACAATATAAATTAGACACTAATTAAGCACATAATTCACCAATTTGGGCCATTGTCTTACACATCCATTCTAAGGCCCAAATTAAACTTTAAAGAAGAGATTACAAGAACATACCAGATGTTAGGATGCAAGAGAGTATTTCTAGCATTCAAGAGCCTCTTAACAATGATGAAAATGGATGAATTTTTGGGTATTATTAAGGGAGTGTAGGGAACTATTTGTGAATTATAGTTCCATTTTAAAATGCTTGAATCTCGATTGTGGTCATAGGATCATGATTGTGATGAGATGGGGATAACAATTGCGGTCAACGTAATGCGATTGCGGAACCTGAGGCTCCATTTGGGTAGACCAAGTCTTGGGATTGTGATCGCGATTGCGACACCTGAGACCTGGTTCAAATCCCCTATTTTCAGCCATCCTATCTCCAACTTAATTCCACTTTAGATATTATCCTTTAGTTTCTCAAAGGCACCTTCATAGTTCCACAACTGCATGGATTAATAAAAAAACTAACACAAAAACTATTCTAATAATTAAAATGCAAAGAATACAGGCCAAATTCATAACAATGATGGTTAAATCCTACCTGACACCTAATATAATGCCGTGGCTCGATGTCCAGCTATCATCAAGTAGGATCCTTGGGGTGAGGTGACCCAAGATTCCCTTTCTCATCCACAACTTCAATCACAGACACCTGTTGTAACTTAATTATTTTTTCTATTTTGCACACACGAAAAAACACTTCATTAACATGTACCCAGGACTTCATCTCTCTATACTCCATATAAACTAGAGCTCTCTCGGTTGCTAAAAATGGTCTCTCGAGTATGATTTTTATCTCATAGTCAATATCACAATCGAGTACTATGAAATCCACCATAAGGATGAATCGGTCAACCTTATCCAACATATTAAATAATACGCCCACCAGTTTTTTAATTAAATGATCTGCCATCAAGAGTCTCATGGTGGTGGGTGAAGGATCACCCAACCCTAAATTTTGATACACAACATATGGCATCAAGTTGATACTAGAACCAAGGTCACACAATACCTTTTCAAATTTATTGCATTTGACATGATAGCACTACAACTATGTGTGTAAGACCCTGCAAAATCCTAGTAATTTCAGTCCTAATAGCATGCCAAAAGAGGTCCCATACTTAGAAAATTTTAGGTAAGTGTTGACACTTTGTCTCATTTTTGGCCTCGATATTTCAATGACTTTATTTTTGATCTTTTCGGCCTTGGATTATCTATTTTTAAGTCGATTCATGATCAGGTATGTCAATAGGTCACCATGGGCGAGTTTTTGGTATTTTAAACATTGTTAGAAGCTTGTTTGGATAACCAAGGCAGTGAGTCGACGTGATCTTGACGCGTCACGTCATCCATCGCATATACAGTATCGTCACCACTATCAAGCATGCAAATTCTAGCGAGCCAATGCAATCTCGAGGCACTGTGTTCGCCATCGCGTTGACCCCATCGACGCAATGCATTAGGTATCGCATTACTCAGAGCATTTTTGCTTTTTTAATTCTGACTTTCCAAGGGTAATTGGGTCATTTTCCCATTACCCAATTCAGCTAAAACATGAAATTCAATATCCAAAAGGGCTAAATACACTCATTATCTCTTAAAAATCCTCTCAAGAACAAAACCCTACTTCATCAAGCTCAAGATTCAAGTACCAAGAATTCACCACAATTATTAAGAAATAAGCAATCAAGGTATGTTAGGTGTTCATCCTTGGGTTTTCTTCCACCCTTGGAGTTCAAGAACCCTTTTAAAACAACAAGTTTATTGATTTCATAATTTACATAGTTGAATTGGATTGTGTTCATATATGTATTGATACTTGGTTTTCAAATCAAGATTCATTACAAGTTTCAAGTGAGTTAATTAGCATGTATGTAGAGTTATGTGATTCTCATGTTAAACCCTTGAATTTGCAAGTTGAATGTTGTAGCCATGATGTTTATATCTTGATAATTTCTATATGCACTAATTATACTTCCCAAGTGTTTGATAGAATGCCTATTTAAATTGAAGAGTGAATTCATGACATGTTATCATGTGGCCCCATTCATGTACAAGTTCATGCCTCTCAAGTGATTAACAAAATGTCTAAACGAGTGCATGGTGAATAAGTAATTTATGTAATGCTTTCAAGATTTTGCCATGTTTTGGTATTGATGCTATAGAGTCCCGGGGGTATTCAATAACCAAAAATCTAGTTGTTTACCTAGAATTATAGTAGCTACAATATAGTCTCAGTAATTTCATGAATATTAGTACCCAATTAGTTATAGAACTTAGTGAACTCAGTTCAGTTCAGTCAGTCAACATGATCAATAGCAATTCAGTCAAGCCTAGTATAGTCGAGTGATTAGTTCAGTGTCTATTCAATTGGGAGTAGGATTCAGCACCGAACGAAGCTAAGGATGGGGACTCACTTACCAGTTGAGGGTGTGATCTTTAGTAACAGTCCCTTAGTTCCAGAACTACGTAGCTGGCATAGGTTAAATATGACAACCTTCCAGTTGAGGGTTGATAAAGTTTTCACCTGCCCGTTCAGGGTAACATATATCTCACCTGTGAGATGAGGGTGATTTTTTAGTGGATCCACATAGCCATTGTTAGTACCCGTTGCACGGTGCTAACACCCTTCCAACTGGGGTCACAGGTTGGACCCTAACTTAGTTTGTAATTGGGATATATCTGTTAGATGAATACTCCCACAGTTACAGTTTCAATTTCAGACTCAGTATAAAACTTAGTTCAATTCTACAGAATCAAGACTGTCAAAAATAGTCACCCAGTTATTAGTAATACAGTTATCAGTAATCTCAGATATCAGTCATTCAGTTATCAGAACTCAGTATTTAGTTTTAGTATGATCTCAAATACAGTATATATATATGCACATTATTACATAATTAGTATTTACAACAGTTTAAGTTATCCATGTACTCTCACTCAATTATATTCATATTATTCTATCAGTTATTGTTTATGCATACGAACCCATGTATATCATCCTACCTATCTTAGCATACCAGTACATTAAAAGTACTGACGCATACTCTTTCTTTTGCACTATGATATCTCATATCATAGGTTCAGACGCACGGGCTCCTGACAGTACTTAGTTGCTCAGGTTATCAGTATTATTTATAGTGGTGAGTCCTCATATTTTGAGTACAGAGATATTATTTTAGCATTCCAGTAGTTTGGTATGTTCAGTAGTTAAAGTTAGTTTGGAACTTATCCCATCAACTCCATATTCAGACAGTTAGACGCTTTCACACTAGACCATTTCATATGAATGTTTAATTTTTTAGTATTACTATCATTATTCAGTATTTATTTCAGTATTTTGAGAACCTTATGGCATTTTAGTTATATTTTTTCATATGTTATCAGAATTATTATTAAGTGCTCACAGCAGGTACCAATCATGGGTTAGCTTATGGTCCTTTAAGATTGTAAGCACCATGTGACATTCAGGGTATAGAATTAAGGCGTAAAAACTTGGTATCATAGTCTAAGATTCAACGAGTCCTAGGGAGTCTGAAAGAGGTGTCAAGTAGAGTCTTGTGCATGGTTGTGTAGCGCGCTACACTTATGGACAAGAGGCTTTAAGGAATTTTAGGAAAAGTTTCTAGTTCCACTTCTGTTTATAGAATATGCCTCACAAAAAGGCTAATGGAAGAAGAACTGGAAACTATCTAGCACTTTCACCCATTCTGGCAGATCCCTGGATGGGCATGTTTTTCATGAAGAATTCAGAGCAGCTTTTATCACTCTAGACCATTCTGTGGCAATCCAAAATGAGAATTTAGCTGATGTTCAGGTCAACCTAATGGCCAATACTGCTGCAGATAGAATTTGGGACTTCACCCAAATGAACCCTCTTTTATTCTCAGGGTTTAAGTATGAAGAGAACCCACAGGAATTGCTTAACATAGTGCAGTAGGTCACAAATATTATGTAGGTAAATGCAAGTGAGAGTGCTGAGTTAGCTGCATATCAGTTGTAGGATGTGGCTCATACGTGGTTTAAGTAGTGGAAGTTGGATAAGGCCGCAGATATAGTGCCTGTAGAATGGGAGGAATTTGCTACTGCCTTTCTAGATAGGTTCTTCCCATTAGAGTTGAGGGAAGGTAAGGTTTTAGAATTCATTAACTTAAAGAAGGGTAGAATGATAGTGAAGGAGTATTCTCTCAAGTTTACTCAGTTGGCCAGAAATGCTCCTCATATGGTAGCTAATAGCAGATCTAAGATTAGAAAGTTTGTGTCTGGTATATATGATAGTATGGTCAAGGGGTGTAGGAGTACAATTCTAATTAAGGAGATAGACTGGGCTAGGTTGATGGTCCATGCTCAATAAATAGAGGAGAATAAGACTAAGGAGAAAGAGAGGGAGAATAAAAGGGCTAGAACATGTAGCTTCATCTTCACTCAGCCTAAGTCGGAGGGTGGTAATTGTCCTTAGTTTTTCCTGAAATCTTCAGTTCCAGCTTCGTCCTCATCTAGTGCTCTAGTGCCTAAGTTCAGAAATGGTAATAAGGATAGGGAACCAGGCTCTAAATCTTAGGGTAATATTAGCAGTGCTCGAACAAATCCTCTTCTCCAGAAGTATGACAAAAACCATCAGGGTGTCTACAGAGCTGACAGTGATGTGTATTTCAAGTGTGGCAAGCCAGGTCATAGAATCAGAGATTTTCCTCAGTCAGGTACACAAGGTTAGTACAATCATCCCCCAGCTCAGTTTGGTCGCCCATCTTAGCAGGGTTCCACTTCCAGTACCCCCAGTGGGCAACGCCCAAACAAACTCTATGCACTTTAATCCCAACAGGATCAGGAAAGTTCTCCTGATGTGGTCACTGGTACGTTATAATTTTATCATTTACATGCTTCTTCTTTGCTAGTTAAAGGATGTTATTTATCCTTTATAACTCCTTATATAGCTATTGACTTTGGAGTCAGTACCAAAATCCTAGTAGAGCCCTTCTAAGTCTCTACCCTAGTGGGTAAGTCTATCATAGCCCGATGGGTATATAGGAACTATCCGGCTATGGTATCTCAGAAAGTTACTTTAGTAGACTTAGTAAAGTTAGAGATGATGAATTTTGACATCATTCTCGGCATGGATTGGATTCATTGATTCTATGCTTCAGTTGATTGTAGAAATAGGATTTTCTATTTTCATTTCCAAAATAAACCTGTCCTAGAATGAAGGGGTAACACTTCAACACTTAGGGGTCAGCTTGTTTCCTACCTAAGAGAGAGAAAAATGATATCCAAGGGGTTTATCTATCATCTCATTTGAGTTAATAACTATAGTTTTGAGACCCCTAATCTTGAGTCAATTTCAGTAGCATGTGAATTCCCAGATGTGTTTCCCGAAGATCTTCATAGAGTTTCTCCCAAAAGGAAAATTAACTTTGGAATAAACCTTCTTATATATACTTATCCTATATTTATTCTTCCATATAGAATGGCTCCAATAGAACTCAAAGAATTAAAAGAATAATTGAAGAATCTCCTAGAAAAGGGATTCATTAGGCGTAGTGTCTCCCCATAGGGTGCACCAGTTCTATTCATGCGTAAGAAGGACGGTTCTATCAAAACATGTATTGATTACCTTCAGTTGAACAAAGTCATAGTCAATAACAAGTATCCACTTCCCAGAATCGATGACTTGTTTGACCAACTTCAGGGTGCCAGCTACTTTTCTAAGATAGACCTAAAATTAGGCTATCATCAGCTCAGAGTCAGAGAATGTTACATTCCGAAAACAACTTTTAGAAATTAGTATGGTCACTTCAAATTTTTAGTCATGTCATTTTGTCTTACCAATGCCCAAACGGCTTTCATGGACTTGATGAACAGAGTGTTCAAGTAGTATTTGGACATGTTCGTCATAGTCTTCATTGATGATATTTTTGTCTACTTTCGCAGTGAACATGATCATGCAGACCATCTTAGAATAGTATTACAAACCCTTAGAGACCATTAGTTGTTCGCTAAATTCATTAAGTGCAGATTTTGACTAAGATCGTTATCTTTCCTTGGCTATATAGTTTTCGATGATGGCATTAGAGTTGATCCTCAAAAGACTGAAGCAGTGAGAAACTGGACTAGACCCATCTCTCCGTCAGATATTAGGAGTTTCTTGGGTTTGGTTGGCTATTACCTATGGTTTATTGAAGGATTTTCACCTATTGCACCCCCATGTCCAATTGACCTAGAAGAAAGTCAAGTTCCAGTGTTCAGATTCTTGTGAGAAAAGTTTTTAGGAGTTGAAGACTCGACTTACTACAACACCAATTTTGACTTTACCAGATAGTTCAGACGAGTTTATTGTGTATTATGATGCTTCCATAGTTGGTTTACAGTATGTTTTAATGCAGAAAGGTAACATCATAGCTTATGCCTCTAGATAGCTTAAGACCCATGAGAATAATTATCCTGCCCATGATCTAGAGCTAGTAGCAGTGGTGTTTGCCTTAAATATTTAGAGGCATTATTTGTATGGGGTGCATATTGACGTGTTCATAGACCATAAAAGTTTGCAGTATGTATTTTCTCAGAATTACTTGAACCTGCATTAGAGAAGGTGGTTAGAGTTGTTGAAAGACTATGACATAAGTGTCCTGTACCATTCGAGCAAGGCCAATGCAGTGGCTGATGCTCTCAGTAGATTGTCCATGGGTTGTGTTTCTCACGTTGAGGATGACAAGAAAAATTTAGTTCAGGAAGTTCATCAGCTTGGCAGGTTGGGTGTTTGTTTGGTTGATTCATCTGAGGGTAGTGTGTGGGTGCAGAATAGTTCAGAATCTTTTTTGGTTTCTGAAGTAAAAGAAAAGCAGGACAAGGATCCCAGTTTAGTTAAAATGCTATTAGGACTGAAATGACTAGGATTTTGCGGGTGCTGATTCGATTTGGGTCATGAAAGAGTAATGAAGCATACTCTTTCTTTTACGCTATTATGTCTCATATCATAGGTTCAGACACACGGTCTCTTGACCATACTTAGAAGCTCAGGTTATCAGCAACAATTATAGTGGCAAGTCCTCATATTTTGAGGATAGGGATATCATTTCAGCATTCTAGTAGTTCAGTGTGTTTAGTAGTCGGTGTTAGTTGAGAACTTGTCCCATCAACTCCATATCCAGATATTCAGAGGCTTTCAGAATAGACCATTTCAGAAAAATGTTCAGTTTTTCAGTATTACTATCAGTATTCAGTAGTTATTTCTATATTTTGAGAACCTTATGGCATTTTAGTAATATTTCCACATATGTTATCATAATTATTATTTAGTGCTTACTACAGGTACTAATCATGGTTAGCTTTTGGTCCTTCAGGATAGTAAGCACTGTGTGACGTCCAGGGTGTAGACTTAGGGCATTACAATGTGTCACTTCCATAGTCTCACCATCCACTTATCTCTTTTTGGACATCAAGTTCTTCATGGACTTAACATATCCCGAGATCTCTTGAAGATCTTCTAACAATGGGATATTAATCAAGAGATTGATAAGTTTTGCAAAAAACTTTGTGAACTTGGCCTTGTCATCTTTCTTATTTAACTTTTATAGAAAGGGTGGAGGAATTTTCATTGGAGGCAATGGAAAACTTTGAGATTCATTCACCTTTTCCTCATTACCATCAACTACTTCAGAAGTTTCCTCCTTATCACCCTTTATTTCAACTATCATCGGTTCCCCATCACACACTTCCTGAGACTTTGTGGTACCATCACTTGGCTTGTGGATCACTTTCTCATTGAACTTTCTTGTTCATAAAGAAACTTTTCATCAACCTTAACCATATTTTCACCAATATTTCTACCACTACTAGTAACAATTTCCATAAAATGGGCATCGTTCTTGGGGTTGACCACCATGCCACTAAGTTAACCTCCTCTTGGCCTAACATTAAGTTGGGTTGAAACTAACAATCATATCTCATTGGGCATCTCCAATTTCTTGATGTAGGACAAATGATATATGATTGTTTAGTTTAATTAAGAGAAGTCTCTTTTTATCTCCCTTACCATTTTATCGGTACCTTCAACTCCCATTAAAATCTTGGTAAGGACATCCTTGATTTATTTTTTTTGTGGGTCCACCAAGATTGATTCCTTATCCTTAACATGATCATGAGGAGGTACATATCTATTATATCCTCTTTCTTTGTTACTCTAATATTGGTCTTGATCTCTCTCTCTATCACGCTAATCAAGATCCCAATCTCAATCATTCCAACATTGATTCCCGCCTTGCCTTTAGTAGGCAGGGTGGAAAAACCCCAAATAATTTTCCAAGAACCTTATCTCTTCATCGAGTGAATTAGTTTAATCCTCATCATAACTTTTGGCATTTTGAGAGGAAACAACATTGACTGCTTTAGAAGGTTCTCCCATCACCTGTTTGGTGAGGAGATATAATTGGGTCATTACTTTTTCCATATTTTCATCTCTTTCCTTATCCTTCTCTCTTTTATCTTTTTTGACATAAGTTGCAGAAGAAGGCCCTATGGTCACTTTGAAGTCCCGGGTATGCCAACCCCAATTTTTCTTAGTGAATTTCTCAATTAGATTTGACAAACACCATATGAAAACTTTACAAGAGAACCACCTAATTCATAGTCCACCACCATTTTGTTTTGTTGATCCAATGACCTATAAATCATTTGGAGGAGCATCTTATCCAGGACCTCATAGTTAGGGAATTATATTAACTTGTCATTAATGCATTTCCACATCTCATATAAGGGATCTCCACTAAGTTGACAAAAAATTATGATTTCGTCTTTCAGTCATAGCATTCTAGACGGAGTAAAATATCTCTCCAAAAAAGCCTCTGTAAGTTCGACCCAAGATGTAATAGACCTGGAGGGTAGAGATCTCAACTACAAAATTTCTTCACCCATTAAAGAGAATGGGAAAAGCCTCAACCAGATAGACTCTTGAGTAATATGGGTAATATCAAATGGGGCACACACCTTAATAAAGTTTTTCAAATGTAGGTTTGCATCTTCATGTGTTTGGATATCGAATAGACCTTTGATTTGTAACATATATAGAATTACACACATGACATGGAATACTCTATTTCCCTCGGCCGGCGGGATGTGGATTGCACTTACAAGCCTCAAATCATTAATATGATCATTATTCTCGAGGTGTCCATCAAATGAGCCTTCATTTCTCCCATTGTGGCTCATGGTGTCGTGATTACTATGAAAATCACCTAACAAAATCAAAAACAACAAATAAGATAAACAAAAGCACTATGACTAACCCAAGTTCACTAACAACACTGCAATAGTAAAAACTAAACTTCACTCCTCGCTAAGATGCCATTTTTTATAACGCTCAATTTACACCGTATTTTTGATGTAGGGAGGTCATTGCCAATATATACCCAATATGAGTCAGGGTCAAATACTTGAAGTGTGAAATATAGCTTTCAAAACCTACGAGTGTTGAGAGTTAACTATGTGTTAACCCGTAATGCAAAACTAAGACAAAACATGAAAGTAAATTGAGGGGTTTGAATGTTGAAATTTGTTGAACACAATCACCAAATTACACTAATATGAGGTCGAACAGTTGTTAAGTTTATAAAATCAAGAGGGATATTGGGGTTATGTTCTCCTAATTATTCTTCATGCATGGGTAATCAAGAGTTAGTCCAAGTTTTTGCTAAGGGTTTTGGGTAGGCTAGATTTAGGGTCTTAATGTTAACCTTTTAATGAAACCCTAAATTTCACTCATGGATTTTTTAAAATACCTCATGAGCATGGAAAGTTTACCAATCCATGACCATCCTTATTTCTAATATAATGCTCATGAACATAGCCAATTTAAGTAACACCTTTATTTCTAAGATAGTGCAAACAAAGAAGCTAATTCAGAGTCCCTAGGGTTTCACTAGTCCCTACTAGTCATCCTTGGGATTCTCAAGATGGTTATACTTATGCTCAACCGCCTTAGGGAGATATATCTAATGCAGAGTTCCATCAGTAAATTCATATGATTGCCCAACTGATGGCATCATAGTCTCATCGATCTGCTCATGTTGGTCCTATTGCTAATTTATTTGAAGTTACCTAGGTTGGCAAGTTTATGAGGTTGAATACCCTAACCTTTATAGTCTCTAAGGTTGGGGAGGATCCTTAAGGGTTTATTAATGAGATAGAGAAGATCATCAGGGTGATGTATGCTACTGATTTAGAAGGTGTGAAGTTTGCTACTTATTAGTTAAAAATAAGTAGCTTACCAGTGGTATGAGGAGTGGGAAGAGATAAAGAGTGGTGGTGCTAAGCTGGTGTTGTTGAATGAGTTTTTAGGGACTTTCATTGATAACTTTTTTCCAAGAGCTGAGGAAAGCTAAGGCTGACGAGTTTGTTAATCTGAATCAGGGTAAGATGAGTGTTAAGAATTATGCACTGATTCTAAGCCTTCAGGTGATCATTGTTTTCATGCTAGGAGTGGTCCTAAGGCATAGGGTGCCCAGTCTTAGGTCAGTGAAGCTCAATCATCCTTATTCTATCCTCCTTGTTGATTTTGTCGACAGCTTCATCGTGGGTATTATGGGGAGAGGAGGAATTTGTTTTAATTATGGTCAGCCTAGTCATCTATGGTGGAATTTTCCAATGGCTAAAATTTCCATTGAAGCTAATAAGCTCCTGATCACTATTTGTTTGGTTCCTGCACCTAAGGGCTCCACTTCAGGTATTCCTCGGTAGTCTAAGGTACCTGTAAATGTTGTTACTGGTATGTTGCAAATTTTTTCTTATGATATTTATTGTTTGATTGATCCGGGTTCTACCTTATCTTATGTGACCCCCTGGACATCACACGGTGCTTAAGACTACGAATAGCCCTAAGTTAACCAATAATATCTAGTCATCTTGAAACTCATATGAGAAGTGGACTAACATTTATAGAAACTTGAAGGTAAACGGTTCTATGTTTTAATAAAAGTCTTTAATATGGAAATCTTTAAACAACTCTTTGAACTTAAAACATAAACGGTCTGACAAGCCTCTACTCATGACTAGAGATCCACTAAGATAGACCCCAGATGATCCAAACATAACTAGAAATCACACAACTAAAACACTTTCTACAATGAACAAATATATGAGAACAGGTTCCTCAGAGTATGAGGACTCACCAAAAGTCGAGATGTAGGTGATGATGCCTGTAGTCAATCATGATTCTGGAAACGAGCACCAGAACCTAGATTATAAGACAATGTAACACATAAACATATATGCGGGTTAGTACCTCTAGAATGTAATGAGTATATAGGGGTGAATGCACAAGTAAAACAATAACTGAATATACATATAAACTTTCATTTATGCATTCTAAGTGTAAATGACTCACCTTGATCTTGAAATAAATAAAAGACTTCAAGTTCATGAACATGAATAAAGAAGCATACGGATAATCTTTGTGAGCCATAACACTTAGTTTCTAAAATCTTTTGTTTTATTCTTACTTTTGGGAGATTCTTCTAACGTGAGAACCATGGATTCCAACGTCTTACCCACATTGGGAAGAGCTATTCTATCCTTGCCATCAAAATAGAACCTTAGCTTAAATGATCACTGAACTTTATCCATATTAGGAAAAAAGCTTAATCTACGGTGGCTCGTAGTTTCAAGGAATTTAGGATACACTCATCCGCATTCCCTTCTCGGTGCTAAATACTTCTCCCAGAATACTCATATGCTTATACATAAGAAATCCACCTTAAAATAACATAAGAGTTTGTAGAATGAAAATTAGTTATGCTTCTCTTTAACTAATAATTAAGATGAACAATTGTGGATTTTATGTCTTATCTTTAGATCAAAAGATCAATCTTTTCTTTAAATCATGTTATAACACATATTAATGGAGCTTAAGAGCATAAACTTCTTTTAAACTCAGTACTTGTACTTACAATTTAGAATTCATGCTTTGTTTCACATAAATTCATAACAAAACATTATTCTTAAAAATCACCTTGAAAATTTTCAAAAATATCCCAGTCAAGGTAACGAAATTCAGATCATAATATAAATATCACAAATAAAAACATAAATACATGTAAACCTTGTTGCACTTAAAGATTTCATCACATGGTAGTGTCATACTTCAAGAATAGGGTTATTTGGGTATGAACCCTAATCTAAAACAAGTATATTAAATCTAAAAATCATGCACTTTCACACAAGGATGGAAGATTATCCTTGTTCATAAATGCCACATACCTAAAGTTTCTTAACTTGTGAAGAGAGCTTGAGCCTTGGCACTTGAAAGATGAATTTGGAGAGAGGAATCCTAATCTTGATATTATTGAAGATGGAGAAGGAAAATATTGTTATTCAATTGGAAAGAGGAGGAAAATAATGCCTTTTTAAGGGTTATAGGTCGTGGTTAGGAGTTATAAGAGGAGAAAAGACTAACAACCCCTTTAATTGAATATTATAGAAATTAATTGTCAGTCTTCATGACTCAACCGTATGACTCGTATGGTGAGGGTATGACTAGGCCCATCAACTCATAAGCTTGGAATCAAAGATGGTATACACTTGTCAATATATGAGGGGGAACATACAACTCGTTACTTTTCTATACGACTTGGAAGCACCCAATCGTCCCTTGAATAGAAACTTAGGGAACTAATTCTGCTGAACACACAACTTTACTTCATATGACTTATACCATGATCATACAACTTCTAGGGTCAACTGTATCTACAACAGACTTGATCTACTCTATACTTACCTATGTATGATTTACCATACATGACTCGTATGGAGTGTGTATGACTTAAGAAAGTGAGCCGTATGATGAAAAATAACTTCTAAACATGGGGTATTATAGTTTTGGTATTGAAAATATTCTTTACTCCAGTGGGTGATTCTATTATCGCTATAATAATCTATAGGGGTCGTGGGGTGTCCATTCATTATATAGGGACATTGTTAGATTTGATAGAAATTTATATGGTGGATTGGGATGTAATCATGGGGATGGATTGGCTCCATTAGTGCTATGCTTCTTTATATTGTAGGACCCGAAAGGTCAATTTCCTTTTTCCTATTAAACAGCTGATTGAATGGGAGGGGAGTTCCTTAGTACCCAAAGGGAGGTTTACTTTTTACCTTAGAACTCAGAAAATGATATCCAAGGGGTGTCTGCATCATTAAGTTCGGGTTAAAGATTCAAATTATGAGAACCCCTCTTTGTATTCTGTCCCAGTGGTTAATGAATTTCCTGAAGTTTTCCCAATGATCTTTCTGGAATAACTCCTAATATTAAGATAGATTTACAGATTAAACTTCTACAAGATACCCATCCCATTTCTATTCCTTCTTATAGGATGGCTTCTGCGAAAATAAAGAAACTAAAAAAGTAGTTAAAGGATCTTCTTGATAAGGGTTTCATCCATTATAGGGTTTTTCTATGTGGTGCTCCTATGCTTTTCATATGGAATAAATTTGGATCTCCTTAGATACGTATAGATTATCATTAGTTGAATAAGGTCACAGTGAAAAATAAGTACCCTCTTCCTAAGATTGATGACCTTTTCGATTAGCTTCAGGGTGCTAGGTGTTTCTCTTTGATTGGTCTCCGTTCGGACTATTACCAGTTGATAATTAAGGAGGTTGATATTCCCTAGACTAATTTTCAAACTCGATAAGGCTATTATGAGTTATTGGTTATGTCATTTGGGTTTACTTATGCTCTAGCTGCTTTCATAGATCTTATGGATTGGCTTTTTTTGTAGTTTCTAGAATTGTTTGTTATAGTATTCATTGAAGATATCTTGGTGTACTCCAAAATTTAGGAGGTTCATACCAATCACCTCTGAATTATGTTGCAAACTCTTAAGGACAAAAAACTGTATGTAAAATTTTCAAAGTCTAAATTTTGGCTAAGAATTATGACTTTTCTCGAGCATGTTATTTCTAGTGAAGGGATCATATGGATCCACAAAAAGTTGAGCCAGTTAAGAAGTGGCCTAGACCTATGATTCCAACTGATAATAAGAATTTTTTGGGCCTGGTTGAGTATTATAGGAGGTTTGTGGAGAGTTTCTCATCTATTGTTGTTTCTATAATGAAACTAACTTAGAAAAGGCTAAGTTTTTGTGGTTTGATGAATGTGAAGGTAGTTTTGAGAAGTTAAAGGATAAAATGACTTTCATACCTATTTTGACCCTACTCAAGGGAACTAATGGGTTATTTTGTGTATTGTTATGCATCTTGATGTGTGAGTAGAT
Organism: Capsicum pubescens; assembly: GCA_030864215.1. Classification (NCBI taxonomy): domain Eukaryota; kingdom Viridiplantae; phylum Streptophyta; class Magnoliopsida; order Solanales; family Solanaceae; genus Capsicum; species Capsicum pubescens. The sequence goes on from CM061538.1 coordinate 243,537,942, forward strand.
GCTAACACATTTGAGGCTTTTAACTCGGAATAATTGCAAAGTCTTAAGCAACTTTTGTTAGTTTTGATTGTTTTTATTGTGTTAATGCAGATGTGAGTGATAGGGGAGGAAACAATAGGAAAGAAGAATAAATCAGTTAGAATCTGGTGCAAATAAGCTAAAGTAAAGCTAATGACATTTCTGAAGCGTCGTCAGATATGTGAAAGGCTGTCAAAGTCACCGTCAAGCGTAGACAGAATATGAAGAATTAAAGTAACGTATGATGACTTTTTTGAAGCGCTGTCACAACTGTGATAAGGCATCAAAATTGCTGTCAACTCAAAGCAGAACATGATGTTTTCCATTGAAGATGTGACGACATTTTTTCACGCACCGTCACTTAATTGACACGCCGTCAGATTTGCCGTCAGAAGACTCAGAAAATAAAAATTCACTGGAATCTGTGATGATATCTTGCACATATCGTTAGATGTCTGACACGCCGTCAAGATCTCTGTCGACTATTCCTAAGAGATAACTGAAATCTTAAATTTTGTTTCCTTATTTTGAATTAACTATTTAAAGACTTATTTTAGGTTTTTTTTAAAAAAGATCTCTGGTTGAGATTTTAATGATTGAGGATCTCTTTTCGGGATTTTTATGATTAAGAAGCTATCAGACAATTAACTAGGAGGTTGACACATAAAATTGCTTCATCTTTTTCATCAAATATTTTCTTGTTTTCTTTCCAAACACTTGTCAACTATTGTGGGTTTCCATCCTGTGATTGAATTGAAGCAATACTTATTGAGTTTCATCCATCAATAAGTTTATCTATATTACCATGAATTAACCTTGCTATTTCATACATCAAATCATGAGCGGCTAATTCTATTAGCCCAAGTTATGGGATCCATGGATTAGGGTTTGATATGATGCTAGGTATTTAAAGGATTCAAAAAGTAGTAGGACATCTTGAAATTATGGTGCTTTAACTTGAATCTATTGGTTGTAAACAATAGGTTATGCCTTAGGCTTATTTGCTTTTAACAGAGAAATAAACTAGAAAACGTGAATTATCAACAGGGACTCGGAAGCTACCAACCTTCTTTTTAATGATTGATGCCGTAACTAGATTAATCTACATGAGATAAAATTCTATTGGAAATAGATAAGTTATCTAAGTTCGAGAGAATTAGATAATAAATTATCTGGTGAGGTCGAGAGATAAGTCAGATAGTATCGTCGTCATGGATATTCTGCTATTTCTACTTAATTCAAGGGTGTTAAGCATTACCTAATATCTGTCAATTCCTAAAACCCATGGTGAACATAACTCTGGTCTCTCATTTATCTTGGTTACAAACACTACAATATTTAAAGTGACAATTGACTCTCTGTGAAACTTAAACCCCCATTTTTGAAAATAGTAAACTACCAGTAAAGTATTTCGTAAACAAATCGAAGTTCACACTCTATTCCCTGTGGTATTAGAACCCAACCTAGTTGGGTTTTTTATTGACAACGATCGCTTACACCCATTCAAGAGTGTAGTTTGAGAGTTATCAAAAATGGCTCCGTTGCTGAGGAATACGACTGTAGACTAAAAGTTTGTGCGCGAAAATTTGTTGATAGTTAAGTTTCCTTGATTTATGTTTATTTTTTGTTTTTGTCTATTTTAGGTGTTGTGTTGTTTATGCAAAAAACAAGAAGTTCCAGAGAACCACTATTACCAATCAACCCGGAACCTCAGCTGATAGGGAGAATGGATGAACAACAGGAAGTAGAGAGACTAGCTTTTTTGGCCAGGGCTCAGGTGAATGTGCAGAATTTAGGTCAACAAGAACATCACCAAAACCTTGATGATGAATACTTGGGTGATGAGGAATTGCTGAATCCTCAAAACCAAAGGAGAGCTAGCAATTTTCTGCACCAGTGTAGCGAAACGTCAATAGAAATCATCTAGTCTGAGAAAGATATATTCAACAGCCTATTCAATATAAGGCTGATGAAGATGATGAAGGAATGGATGGAGCCGGTGCAACGGGTGCTATCATTCCTCCACCATTAGTACCAGGTGCAAAATTCCGAATAACAAGTACCATGATCCAACTCCTGAATTTGAAGGGGTTATTTGGAGGCTTACCTGGTGATGATTCGAACATGCATTTGGTGAATTTCATCACCATTTGAAAATCCTTTGACAATCCAGGAGTGAGCCAGAATACGATCAGGTTGAGGTTGTTTCTGTTGTCTCTGTCTGGAGAGGCAACAATGTGGTGGAATGAACTAGAACCTGATTCTATAAAAAACTGGAGACAGTTGAAAGATGCATTCCTAGAACGGTTCTTTCCACCCTCAAGAAGGGTACAATTGAGGGATAAAATTAGTAACTTCAGACATCTCCCGACAGAAGCATTACACAAAACCTGGGAAAGATTTAAGAAGAAACTTGCACAATGTCCGAGCCATAATATGACAGAATTTCACTTGATGGAGACTTTGTACCGAGCTTTAAAATCTATGACAAAGCCAATTGTTGACAACGCTGTAGGTGGTTCGTTCATTGACCTCTCTTTTATAGATACTTCTGACATGCTGAATAGAATGACCAAACAGAGTCGGGCTTGGCACACTAGGAATTCTGTGGTGGCTAGCCCAACTGTTGCTGGTGGTATAACTATGGAGAAATGTAGAAGGGATAAGGAGTGAGATCAGAACATTGACCATTTGAAGATGCAGATGGACTTACTATCCAAGAACTTGCTATCCGGTAAGACTAAAATGGTTAAAACGGTGGAATCTCAGGGTACTATTTCTGCAGGTGCTGATGCGGAGTTAAACTATGTGAGTAATCAGGGAGTTTTCGAGGCAATAGCCAAGAGAACTAAGGTCAGACTTTCTATGAAAAGCCTGATTTTAAAGATAGAGAGCAGGGAAACTAGAGAAATAATAATAATAGAAGTGGTTTGTATGTTCCTCCTGGAAGTCGGGATATTACAACAACTAGTTCTAGCAAGATTTCCATGAAGGACATGATGAAAAAGTTTTTAAAGGGAGTTGAAGCTACCAACTCGGGGGTAACTACTAGGAAGAGTGAGTTTTCTACCCTCAGTCAGTTGGTTAGCTCACACTCTGCTTCTATTAAGCAGTTGGAGTAACAAATGAGCCAACTTTCTGCTACACTGAATCAGAGAAAAGCTGGTACTTTACCTAGTGATACGGGTCAAAACCTGTGGACTGATGGCTCCTGTATGGCAATTACCACTCGAAGTGGTAAGATGTTATGTGGCCCTCCTGTGGGAAAATCTGTAGGGAATGAGGTAAGTGTTGATGAATCAGAAGGAAGAAATCCAGTGGAGTATGAGAAGCTGGATGGTTTTGTTGATATTTCAAAGAAAGTAGAACAAAAGGAAGGAGAAGTGGTATTGAAAGAAAGGCCAAGACCACCACCTCCCTTTTCTCAGAGATTGAGGAAGAAAGCAGATAAATTTTTTTTTAGCAAATTCATGGCAATACTGAAACAACTGACGGTGAATGTGCCATTGATGGAGGCACTAGAGCAAATGCCAAACTATGCTTGATTTATGAAGGAATTGTTAACAAAGAAGTGGAAGGTAAGCTGTGAGCCGGTGGACAACATCCACCACTTTAGTGCTATTTCTTCACAATCCTTAGTGCAGAAAAAGCCTGACCCTGGAGCATTTACTATACCGTGCACAGTTGGGTCCATGATGTTTACCAAATCTTTATCTGACTTAGGAGCAAGTATTAATATGATTCCACTTGATATCTACAAGAAACTTGGATTGGGGAACCTACCCCTACAATGATTCGTCTTGTGATGGCAGACAGATCGGTGAAATAACCAGTTGGTATATTGTATGATGTGCCGTTAAAGGTGGATGACTTTATTCTGCCTGCAGATTTTGTGATATTAGATTGTGATGTTTATTTTGAGGTACCCATCATTTTGGGTAGACCACTTTTAGCCACGGGAAGAGTACTAGTTGATATGGAACTCAATGAGCTAAGGTTCAGGTATGAAAAAAGGGAGGCCAGATTAAAAAACATCATCCTATGAAGCAAGTAAAGGTGATGAATATCTTCTCGGTTGTGGATATATTCCCAAAAAAAGGTAATAAGGTATCGATATGGTATCTTGATAAAGTCTGAGTAGTCGAGACAACTAAGTCATACCACGACGTTAAATCAGGTGTTGTTTGGGAGGCAACCCAAAGTTTTAATTTTGTTGCTCTAGTCTTGTTAATATTTGTAGCTAAGAGTTGTACAAAAGAGGTGAACTAGTTGCAGTCAGCTTGAGAAGGTTGACCTTAATTTTGATGGTCTATCACAAGTATGACAAGCCGTGAGAAATGTCATCAAAACAATCAAGTCAAAGCCTTATACTGTTAAGGCTGAAGACAATTTTGAAGCACCATACGATCTCTGATGGGCCATAAAAACTGCCGTCAAACGAGTTGGTCCCAGTTTAAAAATTTGAGTGAGCCCGGACCAGCAACAACTGTTCACATTCCCGTGTACTATAGATTTTTTTTTCAGTTTTGGTTTTCTTTCCTTAGTGAATTATTTCCCTTCCTTTTTCAAAGTTATTTCCATCTAAGAAAATTTTTAAATACTTTCCTTGTAAGTTGAAGCTTAAGAGTTAAGTCAAGAAACCTTCTCTCTCTCTCATTACAGTTTTCTCTCACTCACAATTCTAAGTACTCAAAGTACATTATCTAAGAGTCGACATTTAGAACTGAGCATGGCACCCAAGATAAAAAATCCAACTATACCAAAGAAAGTGGCTAAAGAGAGTGTACCTCTGCAACTTGTCAATGAGGACTCTGACTATGAAGACGATGAACCATTGCTCAGATGGACTAGAAAGAGGGATGGTCTAAAGACACCACCTCCACCAAAGCCTATTGAGGTGGAGGAAACTGATGATACTGAGGTAACAACCTCATCTGAGCATGCATCGAAGGAATAAGGATTAGAACACACTGAGCAGGAGTCAGAGGACACCGAACAAGAATCTGAAAATGAGGGTTCTATGAAGCCTGCAACTGAAGAAATTGAGTTTGAATCACCATCATTGGAGTATCAAGGTTATAAGGATTCTCCAGTACGGGGAACTTTGGTGAAATGCAAAACCCCCGAGATTAGGAACAATGTGAGATAGCAAATCCCTGGAGTTGAAACAATCTTTTGGGACGGACTTCGCAGAACAAATTGAAGAAGTTCTTGAAGGTCAATTTTAGAGGAGAAGAAGATTATTACTACAGGGTTGATGAGATACCCTGAGGTGATGCAAAAACTCAAGGATTATGGCCTGGAGTGGACTACTAGAGGAAACGGTGTTTACTGTCCTTTGTTAGTCCAGGAGTTCTATGCGACCTACAAGGATAAGGTCTAAAATATGTGCAATGAAGGGGATAGAACATTAGATAAGACTCTACTGAACAAAGTTGCAGTACATGGAGTAAGAGTGGATGTATCAGACGCCACCATAAATAGGTTTCTTCATGGTCCAGCCTTCATCCCACGAGATATGTCACCTACCTTCAATGCCCGATTAAAGCATCGGGAAAATCAGTGCAAATGGCTAGCGACTGTCATAGCAGATGGGGAGCTTGAGTGGCTGAATAATCCTGCAGAAAAGATAACCAAAGCATCTCTAAATTCAGAGGTAAGATTTTGGTGGGGTTTAGTACGGGTTCATCTGATACCCACCGAGGGAGATAACATATTGGGGGATGATCGAGAAATATTGGTTGCAAGCTTGATAGATAGAACTCCCTTGGATTTTGGAGAAATTATAGCGGAAGAGATCAAGATTCGGCTCGCAAGACCCGATGCTGCATATCCATTCCCATGTCTAATCACTAGGTTGTGTGAAGTAGCTAATGTACCTAATATTTTAGGTATTGATGTTGAGTTAGATTCCAAAAAGACCACAACCCTATCAGAAAAGATGAAATTCAACCGGGCTTGCGACTTGATCGAGATGTAGTTGGCACAACAGATCCTCCAGTCACTGAGACTGTTTCAGCACCAAATGTGGGGGTGCAAAGCTCTGAAGATGTACCACCACCACCATCATATTTAGCTTAGGTAGGCTTAGTGCCTCAAAGTGAGTTGACTACCTTAGTTCCTCTAGCAGCAACAGGTTCTGTATTTCAGCCGATTGATATCAGAAATGTGGCTAGGCAAGTAAATTGGTGTGAGGTACAACTACAGGCCTTCTCCAAATAGTTTGCTGCTTCTATGGATAAAATAATCATGGCTGCACTTGAAATTTTCATGACTTTTCCTGGGTGGGTGACAGATCTAGAGAACAAATTTGATGCCCGGGCAAGAGAGATGACGGGTGCTAATCTTTCCACTTTTAGGGCTGCATTGGACAAGGTGAAGGCTGAGGTTGGGATGTTGTAGAAACACCAAATTATGGTGCCAACAGGATCAACATGCAAGATGTAGAGGAAGAAATTCCTATCCTTGATCTTACTGCGGATTCCCCAAAGAAAAAAAAGATAAAGGGGGAAAAAAGGCAAGAACAAGAGAGATGAGCCGGAGAGTGAAGAGGAGAGTAAATCAAAAAAGAAAGCAAAGAAGAAGGAAGAGAAGGAAGACTTGGAAACGGCAAGATTGGAGTCTCTGGATGACACGAAGAAATGAGAAGCAACTATCAGAGCTAGGGCTGCAGGTGCTTCATCGATCCAGGCTCCATCCACTGCAAAGGTAGATGCTACGAGTGGGGGAAAGACAACAGATGATGCAGTAGAAGGTTCGGAGACCCAGGATCCACATACATAACTGTCTTCAAGTATATCCTAACCCTTAATGCTTTTTATTTCTTGATTTTAAATTGAGGGTGTAGGGAAACTGTTGTTGTAACATGTTCTGTAGATAATTAGGAGTAGTACAAGTACTTGAAGCAGTTAGCTCATTTTGTGATTTTTGAGTACCTCTCTAATGGTCTGATCTGTTGTGTACTGTGTGGATTGCATCCATTATGACCACTTTGTATCTATTTGTGGCATTAATATGGCAAATGAATAACCTATAGAAAACAAATGCATGAAACAGATGAGTAGTGATATGCAATATACTTGTGTGCCATCTGCGTGTAAGGTCTTACTCAGTTCCCGTTATGCGTTGAATCTAGAACTTTCCCAGTTAGTCATGCCATAGTCATAGGATAGGCGTTAGGAAAGGATCATAGGCCGTTTTTGCATGTTAACCTATTTTAACTTAAATGACCATCCAATTATGAATAATATCCCTTGATCCCTTTTTGAGCCTAAATAGCCTAGTTCTTTCTTGTACACCTTTCACCTTCCCATTACATCACAATGAACCTGTATTGGCCCTGGCCCTCCTTGGAAACTATGCACCTTGACTTAGGCAAATAACCTAAGTTAAGGGTGGCTACTATAGGGGTGCATGATACAATATGATTATGAAGAGAGGTAAACTAAGGAAAATGAATAACAAGCTGGGTGCAGTGACAAAGAAAATAGGAAAAGAGAAAAACTGAAAAAGTTAATCCAATGCTTGAACAAACAACACCCATCTTAGTCACTATGAAATACCCATGAATATCATACTAGCCTCTAGCCTACATTACAATCTTAATAAAATCCCTATAATAATCCAACTGACTTGTTTGAAAACTTAGGTACTGACTATAAGGGCAAGCCTATGGCATTTGATGCGCAATGTTGGAACTTCATTCTGAGAGAGAGTCTTATGTTCATCCCTATGTCTATACATGTGAATCTAAGTGAAAAAGGGATTCCTTTATTGTGAGGGCACACTAGGTATATTGGTATTAACTTCTTTGTTCGGATAATATAATTTGAGTATGTGCTAGGTTGTTATAGCTGAAATTTTTGCCATATCTAGATACTTGTGAGTTACATGGTCATTTTTAAATACTAGACATAGTTGATTTTACTTTGATTGATCATGGAGATGGTGCATGTATTCTGACCTTATAAGAGTAGTTAGCTTCCGAATTGTACTTTGTATACTCCTAGTTATGTTTTGATTTCTTGAGGACAAGCAATTGTTTTAAGTTGAGGGTGTTGATGTGTGAGCAGATGCTAACATATTTGAGGCTTTTAACTTGGAATAATTGCAAAATCTTAAGCAACTTTTGTTAATTTTGATTATTTTTATTGTGTTAATACAGATGTGAGTGATAGGGGAGGAAACAACAGGAAAGAAGAACAAATCAGTTAGAATTTGGTGCAAATAAGCTGAAGTAAAGTTGATGACAATTCTGAAGCGCCGTCAGATATGTGAAAGGCTGTCAAAGTCACCGTCAAGCGTAGAAAAAATCTAAAGAATTGAAGTGACGTGTGATGACTTTTTTGAAGCGCTGTCACAACTGTGATAAGGCATCAAAGTTGCCATCAACTCAAAGCAGAACATGATAATTTCCAATGAAGATGTGACGACATTTTTTCACATGCCGTCACTTAATTGACATGCCGTCAGAAGACTCAGAAGATAAAAATTCACTGGAATCTATGATGATATCTTGTACACGTCATCAGACGTCTAACACGCCGTCAAGATCGCCGTCGACTATTCCGAAGAGAAAACTGAAATCTTAATTTTTGTTTCCTTATTTAGAATTAACTATTTAAAGACTTATTTTAGGTTTTTTTTTTTAAAAAAGATCTCTGGTTGGGATTTTGATGATTGAGGATCTCTTTTTGGTATTTTTATGATTGAGAAGCTATCAGACAATTAACTAGGAGGGTGGCACGCAAAACTGCTTCATCTTTTTAATCAGATATTTTTCTTGTTTTCTTTTCAAACACTTATCAACTATTGTGGGTTTCCATCTTGTGATTGAATTGAAGCAATACTTATTGGGTTTCATCCATCAGTAAGTTTATCCATATTACTATGAATTCAACTTGCTATTTCATACATCTATTCATGAGCGACTAATTCTATTAGCCCAAGTTATGGGATCCATGGATTAGGGTTTGATATGATGCTAGGTATTTAAAGGATTCAAAGAGTAGTAGGACATCTTGAAATTTTGTTGCTTTAACTTGAATCTATTGGTTACAAACAATAGTTTATGCCTTAGGCTTATTTACTTTTAATAGAGAAATAAACTAGAGGACGTGAATTATCAATAGGGACTCGGAAGCTACCAACCTTATATTTAATGATTGATGCCGTAACTGGATTAATCTACCTGAGATAAAATCGTATTGGAAATAGATAAGTTATCTAAGTTTGAGAGAATTAGATAATAAATTGTGTGGTGAGGTCGAGAGATAATTCAGATAGTATCGTCGTCAGGGATATTCTGCTGTTTCTACTTACTTCAAGAGTCTTAAGCATTACCTAATAACTGTCAATTCCTAAAACCTATAGTGAACATAACTCTGGTCTCCCATTTATTTTGGTTATAAACATTAAAATATTGAAAGTGACAATTGACTCTCTGTGAAACTTAAACCACCATTTTTGGAAACAGTAAACTACCAGTAAAGTATTTCGTAAGCAAATCAAAGTTCACACTCTATTCCCTATGGGATTCGACCCCAACCTAGTTGGTTTTTATATTGACAACGATTGCTTACACCCATTCAAGAGTGTAGTTTGAGAGTTATCATATCTCATGTGAGTGGTTTGTATTTTCATGTAGCATGGTAATGTTGTAGACTATGCTTTCAATCAACTTCAGGTTCAAGAGAGAAATTACCCAACTCATAATCTAGAGTTGGTAGATATGTCCTTTTCTTTGAAAATATGGCACCATTATCTATATGGAGTGCATGTGGATATTTATTCATACCATAAGATCTTGTAGTGTGTGTTTATGCAGAAAGAATTAAATCTTAGGCATTAGTGGTAGCTCTAATGCTTAAGGATTATGCTTGAGTTTGCTCCACTATCTAGGTAAAGCTAATGTTGTTACTGGTGCTCTTAGCAAATTGTCTATAAGGAGATTATCTTACATTGAGGAGGAGAAAAGAGGGTTGGTGAAGGATATTCACCAGTTTAATAACTTGTGAGTTCTTCTTTTGGACTTTAAAGATGGAGGGGTGATTGCTCAGAAAGTGATTAAGTCATCTCTTGGTGCTGAGGTTAAGGAGTAATAAGTGATGGATCCTATACTTACCCTAATCAAAGATGATGTGGGTCAGTAAAAAGTTATGGCTTTTAAGATTCGGAGAGATGTCATCTTAAGTTATCAAGAAAGATTATGTGTTCCGAATGTAGATGGGCTATGGGAGAGGATTTTGGATGAGGCTCATGAGTTCTGATATACAGTTCATCCTGGTTCAACCAAAATGTATCATGACTTGAAGGAAATATAGTGGTGGAATAATATGAAGAGAGATATGGCAAATTTTATTGCTAATGTATAGTTTGTCAGAAAATGAAAGTGGGAGATGATTAATGTAGATTTCGTCATGGGTCTTTTGCAATCTCACAATCAGTATGATTCTATTTAGGTATGGATAGAATGACAAAGTTTGCTCACTTATTGCCTATTAGGACTAACTACTCAAGAGCGGATTATGCTAAGTTGTTCATTTAGGAGATAGAAAAGTTGCATGGGCGCCGGTGTCCATTGTTTCAGACCATGGTACATAGTTTTCCTTATGCTTATAGCATTCCTTTCAAAAAGGTTTGGGTACTCAGGTGAACCTTAGCACCACTTTCCACCCTCAAACGGATGGACAAGTAGAGAACACTATTTAAACTTTGGAGGATATTCTAAGGGCCTGTGTAAATAATTTCACAGGTAGTTGGGTTGACCATTTGACTCTTATTGAGTTTCCTTATAACAATAGTTATCATTCCAGCATTCAAATGACCTTTTTTGATGTTCTTTATAGTAGAAGGTACAGGTCTGCTATGGATGGTTTGAGGTGAGTGAGACTAGGTCATTGGACCTAACTTGGTTCACCAAGCCATGGAGAAGGTGAAGGTGAATAGAGAGACCTATTACTGGTCAAAGTCACCAAAAGTCTTATGCGGATATGAGGCATAGGGATTTGGAGTTTGAAGTAAGTTATTGGGTGTTTTTAAAAGTTTATCCTATGAACGGAGTCATGAGATTTTGAATGAAAGGGAAGTTCGGTCCTCGTTACATTGGTTCATACCAAATTATAAGGAGAATTTGGAATGTTGCTTATCAATTATATTTACCCGCGAATTTGGCTTAGACTTATCCCCTTTTTCATGTCCATGCTTAAGAAGTGTGTGGACGATCCTTCTTTGATAGTGCTTATTGAGGATATGGGTGTTAAGGATTCAACATCTTATTAGGATGTCCTATTTGAGATATTAATAGGCAAATTCGTAGATTGAGGACAAAGGATATAGCTTCGTTGAAGGGTCATTGGAGAAATCAAAAGAAAAAGAAGCTACATGGGAATCTGAAGAAGATATGATGCCAAGTACCCATTCTTGTTCCCTGTGATGGATGAAAGTTCTTAAGGTATGAATTTCTTTTCCCTCTTATCGAATTTTGAATTTTCCTTGGATTCTATGTGTTCTTTCTAGTATCGTGCAAAAAATGTCCTTACTTCTCATCCATGATAAATGATCCAAAGGGGGATAATGTAAGACCTCATAAAAGTTTGGTCATTATATTTTTGACCCTTCAATGTGCGCAAAGTTAATTTTTAACTTGAATTAGGATAAGGGGTGTTAAAGGGGTGTTTTAGGAAAGTTTTGGAATTTTTGGAAGGGGTTCGAGGTCATTTTGGGACCCCAAGGAAGTGAGGGTTCGCGATAGCCTCTACAATAAGAGCGTGGAATGCTTGCTACCCTCCGCGATAGAGGCGTGCCATGCTACTATATTTTTTCATCCAGTTTTGGTTTTTTGAATTTGGGATGAGGGGATTTTCGGTCCTTTAACCTGTAAACAACTTTAAAACACCTACTTATCCCTTTTCCTTCAGTTATCAAGATCAAACACTATACTTTTCTCTCTTTAACTCTCAAACCAAGAAAGTTTAAGGGTTTTACAAGAAATCACTACTCTGACTTCAAACATCAATTTCTCTTAAATTCTTCTCTATTTTAGGAATGTTTCTCTTTCCCTAACTTGAATTTTACATTAAGACATCAATTATTAAATATTCACATGATTTGAATTGATGGGTTTGAAAATGGATTGATGGTTTTTGGTTATTTTTTCTTGAATTACTTTTCCCATATTTTAAATGGATTATTCATGCTTTAATTGATATTTTTAAGACTGAATTGGTGCATATGATTATGGTTGAAATTTGTGACATAGGTTTCACAAAAATTGATGAATTTTCTGCTTGGTAATGGCATTAACCTCAACCCACATTGTAAGCTTAGGTTTGAATATGGATTTTTACATAATTTAATTTATCTTTTGAAAGTATTAAATTGCATTAATGGATAAATTGATTTGGAATGCCCTTGGTGGCCATGGTTTTGGTTGTTAAATGGAACTTGGGAGTCTAATGGCTAAATGTACTGGTTTGGTATCATTGAATTAGCTTGCAAGAATATTGGTACGACGATACCAAGTTGGTAAATGCCTTAATAATAATCCTTGGTTTTCATGCAAACTGTTGTAATTTGGGCTTAAAGGGAATTGTGTCGCTCACTGTGAAGGTGTAGTCCCAGGGGGACCAACCTGGAAACCACGTTTGCTGATGTTGGGAGTCTATATGACCCTGTATCTGGATACACATTATATTTTGGATGCCTATCTCCTTTGTTTCTTTATCCATTCCTCGGTACATGCGACTAACATGGACTGGGGCCCTTTTGGTAAGGGGTGTTGGACCCATATAGCTTATGGGTTCCTTTAGGATCGAGCGAGAAACATATTTAAGGATATTTTCTTAAACTATCATGTTAATTTACCCTTGTACCTATCCCGACATCCTACATATATGTATAAATGTTGTGCATGTGGTTTATGACTGTATTTTCGTAAATGCATTATTTTATCCCTATTACTTGAGATATATACTAGTGCTTTCCCTACTGACCATCCTTCTAATCTACATCCTTTCATGATTTAGGTTCTGAGGACTCTCTGGTTCTCCTGTTCAGCGTTAGGCGGTTGGGTACTTCTGTTGATCAGTTGTGAAGTGGTGAGCCTCCATCCTTTGGAAGGGCCGATCATTTAATTGGTTTTCTTATTGTCTGAGTATTTTTTATTCTTTTGTCATAGTCAAGGACATGTCCTGAATTTATTGGTATTTTTGATTTTGAGGCTTTCGTGGATAGGATTAGGATGTCGTTCATAACTTGTTTTGACTATTTGCATTTTCTTTTGATTTTATTTATCTATCATTGATTTTGTTAGCTTCCGCTATTTATATTTATGTACTCTTGAGGTAAGGCTAAGAGGGTTGTCTCTGGCCTATGGTGGGCTTGATATTTCCCATCATGTCTAGACCTAAGTTTGGGTCTTGACACAAATAGGTAAATATATGTATAAATATCATTATCATAATATCAATAAGCATAACTCCCAATACCAACCCATCATAACCATCAAGTGTCAAATATCCTTGATATTAGCTTAGTAAGAGTTTCAAGGTGCATAACAAACGTATAAAGGTTTCTAAGACTAACACAAATCTTTCCCTAAGGTGGGTCAAAGAGCCCACTTATAAATCCTCAAAATTCATTACAAGGAAATTTCTACCATGATCTCGGATAAGGTATCGAAGTCCACATTTAGATGTTAACTAATCCACAATCAATCCCTAAGATAGAAATTTCACCTAAATTAAGTACAACTAAGTCAATCATGCCTAAATTATGATTTTCGTATAGTCTAAGCGGTCCAACTAATTCAAGCATTTCCAATCACAACAACAACACCTAATACACATCCCATACCTAACATAATATCATAAATATACTATGATATAGCTCAATCTTAGAAGAGAGAAAAACATAGCCTACCTAGATGCTGAAGAAAGATAAAAAAATCCATTAAATCACCAACTTTGTATTTTGAGATGCTTCCACAAGGTTTCACCTATCAAAATCACAATCTTCTTATCACAACGATAATAATGTACCCATATTACACTATTTACTTTGTGTCCCTAATTTACTCAAAAATCCCATATGGGTCTCATCAATAAAAATCATATTGCCAAAGTCAACCCAACATTTTCCTATGCTCAAGGAGTAATTACCCTAAAAAAAGTTGAAATACAAGTTATATTGTTGCTAAAATCAAGTAAACAAGTTTTGGGGATTTTAGAGAAGAAAAGGGAAAATCAACAATGAACATGAAGAAGTCTTATGTAACACCCCAAATTTTGGTCCTTGAAAAGTTTAAAAGTTTTTATCCCCACTGCCCAGACTACGACTCCCCATATGAGTCGTAAGGATTTTTGACAGGTCCAATGGACCCAATCGTAGCGTGGCCTAGAGTTTTTGTCTTGACTATGACTTGGACCCTATGAGTCATAGGGTCTCATAACGAGTTGTATGGTGTCTTTTATTGCCTAGATAGTGTCTTGCCTAAAATGTTTTTACTTTGACAACAACTAGACCAAGTGAGTCATAATGACTGAGTATGAGTTGTATGGTATGAATCATAGCAAGCCAGTATTGGCGAACCTAAACATTGTTTAACCTATGACTGGATGATAAGAGTCGTAGGGTGACCCTAACAGTCGTAAGAGAACCAATAATGACTGGTGGTGATTTTCTAGTGTATTTATTAAGGGCACTCTAGTCAATTCCCCTTTTTCTTATTCAATCCACATGACCATAAAGCACTCTAAGGGGTTATTTCTCATTCATAACACAATTAAAAACACTCTTTTCTCCCAAAACTCTCTCAAGGGTTAATTTTTCTCCATAAATCTTTGTATTTCAGGCATGTTACTTTTCCCTAATTCTCAATTTATTAAAAGCATGTGTTTTACATGGTTTAAATTGCATGGATTTGAATGTGGGTTTTTATGTGGTTGAAGGTTTGACATGGTTGATTCATAAATTGTTTTATAAGGATTCATTATGCATTGTTTATGTTTTTAAATAATGGTTTTGAACTTTTGCGGTGCATGGGAATGGTGAATAAACTAAGGGGCCATGGTTTACCCCAAATTGATGTTTTGATATTAGAATTGGTTTGAATAATTGTATTTCCTCAACCCTCTTGTGTAAATGGTTTTGAATTTTAAAATTGTCACTTGGTTTAACTTATCCACCTATGTTATTGCATTGAATAAATGATTAAATAATAAACATGGATTTTGAACATCTTGTTAGCAATGATATGATTTAATAAACAAAGGGGGGTCGAGGCATTGCCCCAAGTTAAAATGATTGTTATGGCATAGAGATAATCTTGCAAGTACAAGGGTATGATGATACCCACGATGTGCCTTAATGATTGGTTGGAGATACCAATGGTGTTCCTTAACGGTTGGTTCATTGGTTAATAAATAGGTTATGTGAATCTTGATTTAAGTTAGGCGGTTATGTAGCGAAGCCGTGAAGGTGTGGGTCTTGAATGAATTATTCTGGAAAATCATGTTTACGGATGTGAGGTTTGGTCTTGATGACCGTGTGCATAGTTCACAGTATTGATATTATTTTCTTGGATTGACATGGAGTCCGGACATTCCCTAGTTTTCCTTGATACCTTTGGTTCATATGGATAACACACTAGGGCCCTTTCAGTAGGGATAGTTGAACCCATATAGCTCGTGGATACCTTAAAACACCCTCTTTTTGACCCTTAGAAAATTTCCTAGATTTTTGGTCTCTATACAGGGTACGACTAGGGTAAATGAATCGTACACTAGGATACAAGTGGTATGAGTTAGTCGTATGCTGACCAGCGTTGGTTGGTAGGTTGGGTTTGGTTTCTGGAATGGATAAAACTTGGGTGGTATGAGTCGTATCAGTGGATACAGGTTGTATGGTTACTTAACTTAATCTTAGACTTAGTAACCTAGGTTGTATCTGAGTATGAGTTTCTTACCGTGAGCCATAAGCCAGGGTACGAGTCATACCATAGAGTCGTATGGTGAGCAGTGTTCAATCCTCTTTAGATTTTATTTTTCTAGGGGTACAGATCATGGGTACAAGTCGTACACTTTGATACGTCATGTTTTGGGGTAAGTCATACACTTGGATACGAGTGGTAGTACCATTTTCATTGGAGGGTACGACTAGTATGGATAGTCGTACCCCTCTGACAGGATTTTGGTGTAGTTTAAGAGAGGGTAATCTGTACATTTCCCAACTTATCCTAATAAGTCCCCACGACTTATATTCCTATTGGGAGGGTATTTACCCTAATATTCTATTAATTTAACACTTAGAAACTTTTATAAATACTCTATAATTCTCTCTAAGGCTTGTGGGTGTAGAAAAGCTAGGGTTTCATCTTAAGGATTAATTTGCAGATTTTGTTAGTGATTTCTCTCCATCAACTTTGTCAACTAAGGCATGTTCTCTTCCCTCATTGTTAGTTCCAAATAAAGGCATGATTTTATACATTGTTTTCATGGTTTGATTATTGTATGATTGTGAGGTTTTCAAATATATGTTGGCATTTTGGTTACAAATGCTTGGTTATGGTTTTCCCATGTTTTAATTAGTTTTTACATGATTTAATGGTGGTTTGGATAATTGGTTGCATAGGAATGGTCACTTGGTAATGGATTTTGGTTTTGGTAATACTATGCCCCCAACATGTTTGATGAAATGCCTAACATAATGCTTTTACTCTATTACAGAACTATTATTGAAAACTATTGCATGGTAAGGTTTGGTAATGGAACCCTAAATGGTTTAAATAGTTTGAAAGGGTTAAATGGAATGATTTTTATGAAATAAACTTCTTGGTTGGGTACAAGAGAATCCCCCAAGCTAATATGGTAATGAACACTTGTGGGGTACATGGGAATACCCAAGTTGATTGGATAATATGATCCATGGGTACACGGGAGTCCCTTGATCTCTAAAAGGTTTGGCAAAGGACAATACTTGCAAGTTATAATCGGTATGACAATACCACTATCTAATAGCCTTGGTTAATTATAATGGAATAATGGTTTGGTTGGCAATGGTTTTAATTGGGCAATAGAGGTAGGGTATGATGGCTAACCGTTAAGGTAGGATTCCAAGAATCGGGTTACATTGATAAACAAGAAAAATAATGCGGAAGCCAAAACCTTAGGATTAAAGACAAGAAATTAAAGATAGATGAAATTTGAGAATAAATACCTAATTTTGAGATGAAGTGCTAAGAACCCTAATTGATCTTAGTATTTAAAATTAGTGGATTAAGACTAATTATGATACTAATAGAGTCAATTCAAGAACTTAAATCCAAAGGTGATCTAGACCCCTATTTTGAAGACATTAAAGACAACAATTAGTATAAGACTAATCACCTTCTTTAATTAACTTTAGAAGAAACAAAGGATATCAAGTTAAGAATTAATCTTACCTCCTAAAGAATTATTCTTATAAGGTTGCAAAATAAATCCCAAGTAGCGAGACACAAAGGTGTAAGTAAGAGAAACTGTCAATTAATAATAATATTATCTGATTGAAAAATAAAAAAATCTATCTATATATATAGGGAAAAAACCTATACCAAATAGCATGGGATTCGAATTCTACTTTTATGGAAATAAATACATCTAGGAAACTTTAAACTAAGAAACTTTTAAACTAGGAAACTTTAAACTAGGAAACTTTTAAACTAGGAAAGTTTAAACTAGGAAAGCAAAAGTTTCTAAATTTAATCAAAACCTATATGGGCCCAATCTTCTTCGTTTGGACTTAGACTTGAATCATGAAATATGTGTTACGCTTAGACCATACTTCTCCAAAATTCTTGGACTCATTGTTGGGCTCTTCTTCCATCATAAGCATCTTCTTGATTCACATTAAAGCCTGTAAATCTTAATGCAAGTGGTCCATCTTGGATGCTATAAAAAACCACTGGTATTCAGTAGGCATTATTGACCGACTGAGATAGATTATGGTATAAATACAATAAAATACAAGTTAACATAACTAAGTCGAGAAAAGGTAAGACTAGTACATAACTCTAACATAACTATACATAATGAAATAAATAAACTAGAAAAATAATATAAAGAACAACAATTATATCTATAAGATTGGCCCCCATAATTCAATGAGTGCAAAAAGTAAATAACCCAATGCAGCCCTCCATAAGCCTGAAGGGTACAATCAAGTAAAGCATAAACAAAACCACCGCAATTTCCATATTCCATTATACAACTAGAATCCATTCATGTCACGCCACACTATAAACAATTTCTCATTTCCAAACTTAAATCAATACCCATATATCAACATCATGCTGCACTGTCGGACTTGAATCGGTATCATATAATTAATATCATAAGTAATATTCGTACTAAAACTAGTAGTTATATAATCAATATTATGATCACTATCCAAACTCGAACATGTAACTATATCAACAATATCATAATCATCATCTGGATTCTAACCAGTATTTATATAATTATTATCATGGCCAATTTATAAACTTGAAACGGTGTATATATATAATCAATATCATAAACAATGCCGATAAGAAGTATAAAACCCACAACCATAACTGGATTAATGAACCAATGTTAAAACAAGGGAATCCCAAAATCAAAATCGAATCTTGGAATCAAAATATGTTTGTGAGTATCAACAATTTGTAACTCCTACTAAAAAAAACAAAAAAGGTATTTATAGTACATGAGGAAACCCTAAAACCAAAAATAAAATAAAATAAGAGAAAATAGGGGCGGTGTCCATATGTGATCTACACTTATGCCCTGACCCTGGGTGCAGGTAGTACTACGGTCAGCAGGGTGAGTGTCGGCATAGGGCGCAGGTACCGTATAAAAATAATCCTGTAAGTCAGCTCTTAGGATTTTGGACTTCAAGCACTTGGTTTGCCTACTTGCGGTCTGTAGGTCCTACTTGCAAACTTTAATTAAAGTAATAAACTCAAAATAAAATATCAAACTTGTAGTTTAAAACATGAATAAGTACAAATCTTATGCTCTTTAGTCCCTTAAATCATATGATAATGATATGCTTTCAACATATGAGGATTTGGGAATGAACCCTAACTTAAAACATATAAATTCAACTTGAAAATCATACTTTCGGGAACAAGGATAAAAGATTAAACTTGTTAAAACCCCACATACCTTAATTTAATGAATTCTTGTAGAAATATTTAAATTGAAGCTTGAATCCTTGAGTTCTTGAGAGAAGATGCTTGGATTATTGTTCTTGAGAAAGGTAAGGGTTTTTACGTGAGTTGTTTTGAAGAAGATGGGTACATAATGTCCCTTTTTGTTTAATAAATCATGTTTGAAAGGCTGGGGTTGAGGGTAAAGGACTAAACTGTCCCTTGGCCTTTTTTCCCATGGAAATTTCCCTCGTGGTGTGACCCCTAGTCCAGGGGAATATCCCTTACAATGTGAACCCCAGTCTCACGGAATAGCCCTTACAATGCGGGGCTATCACAACCCCATACTTTCTCTCATTAAAATAGTCATAACTTTTCTATTGGGTATTTGATTAAGGTGAAATTGATATCGTTGGAAAGACAATTCAATCATATACAATTTGTTTGGTATTTAGATGAAAAATTCCACATATATCAAAAGGTATACACGTTCAAAGTCGACCATTGTAGAATCAAATGCCAAAATTTGGCCAAATCAAAGGCTCGTAGCTAAAATTTGCTCCAAGTGATTCCTATGAATATTTTTCACCTCCTAAGAACTTAATACACTAGGATAAAGATCATGACACATGTATTCAAATATAAATAATGAGATTTGAGTTTATACACATAGGAACTATGGTTCAAAGTCTAGCTAAAAAATGTAGGGTGTTACATTATCTCCACCTTGGAATCATTCATCCTCGAATGATGGATAGGAACTTGTTGAAATCTTTGAAGTATGGAATAATGTACACATGACATGTATGGTAATGAAGGATATAGATGAGTTGAAACATTATAACTTTTATCATGAAGATGATTTTTGAGTTGACTTGACTTTATTAAGTATGAGGAGCTGATTCATGCTGAGAGTTTAGAATTCACGTGAAATGTTCATGATACAATCATACATATAGAAATCTGAGGTGATAACTGATGAAATACAATTCCAAGAGTTACTATGGATGGAATAAGGTATGTAATTTCCCATTAGGGATTGTCCCTATACAAAACACATAGAAACTAAAAGAAAAAGGGCTTCATGGCATCACCAAGTACATTATGTAAGAATGAATCATGAGACAATGAGACCAAGGTCATACAAAGGGCACTACAATGTTTTGGCTGGAACACTTGGAAAACTGAGACCATGCATTGAACACTTATGAACTGAATGATGCCTAAATATCTGAATTACTGACATGATGCATGGACTGAACTAAATTCACAAATTGCCTGTATGTGATTGAATTACCTCATGGAATAGCCATATTCATGAAAATTTGGATAGTAAACTAGATGGAAAGATGGAAGACCATAGGAACTTATGTGTCTGATTACTAATCTGAAGTGCTGGGTATACTGATTTAATCATTCTGAAAGCTTATCCTCAACTGGAGTATTTCTTCAACACTGTTTCTATGAAGTTCTAATATCATTAGGGAGCAATGAATCGTTGGCATGATCTGAATAAGGAATCGAAAATGCTTATAGCTCCGTAACATGGAACATAGGCCTTTAAAACATAAGATAACCTAGGCCTATAAAACATTAGCTAGGATAGAACTACTAAGTCTTAGGAAATGCAACTGCCCAATTAAAACTTATACTTGATCCTTAAATACTTGCATTGGTACATATAACTACTCTAGCCAAAGTCTGAGTTGAACTACCTGCTCTCACCATGTTCAAGCCTAACTTGAGATTACAAGGTACTGCACATAACACCATAATACTAGTCTGAACTATAAATTCAATACCCCATGCATTTTCACAACTTCTCATCTCAAGAATAATTCTTCTTACCACTTCAGCAAATAAATTCAACCTCTTACTAGGGATTCATTAGAGCACAATGCACCCATCCACTTATATACTAACGTGGCATTCAAGCCTATTATTATAACCATATACAAACTTCTAGGCAAACACCCATAAAAGCATCTCTCTCATATTCTCTAAACCTCTATCAATAACAAGTTCCATGCATTATCCCTAAGAAAATAAACACAAAATTTTAACTAATCATGACATATATCAAAAGCTTAAATTCATTAAAGAGATAAAAATTGAGGGCATACATGACATAATCTAAAATTCACTAGTCATTATGGCAAACAGTGAGTTTTGGGAACTGAGCATACTGTGAAGCCTAAGTACATGAGTAATGAGCTGCATGACCTGATTTTGGACTTCATAAATTCATGGAATATGATTCGTACGGCTGAGTGAACTGGAACTCCTTATACTAAGAATTGGAAGTGCACATGATTCTCTACGATGTACATGAACATGAACTATGATCATGGAGATGACGTGTAAGGCATGAGTAGATGTTGTGATGACTGAAGTACAAAAATTTTCACTGAGATTAGAATGGGTTAGGCATCATCCTCCCTTACTGCTGTTCTACAAAATACTGGCATCAATACTAGAATCAGAGAGCCTAGCTTGGTTCCTTGTTCTATCATCCCCCCCTTAGCTTTAAACCATCATTCTAAGTCTGTAGGCCTCTTTAATAAACTCTAAAGTAATCTGAAACCACTTTACTTTAGAGTCCGAGATATAACAATACACATAAATAATAAAGTCACTATGCGAGACTACACTTGAAAGTGTAAAACCCACTGCTAATACTTCCTTCTGAGATACGACTCCTATCTTTCTATCTCCCATAACTTAGCTGGTAAGAACATCATATACTACACAACTAGCCTTACTCACACTTAGCAACCCAAGGGTACTATCAAGAACACATACTATAAAAACTTAGAAATAATACAATCCCATATCACCTTAGGTACACCTCTAAATCAAAACCACACCATAATACTTAATTTTAAATCAATAAACTTAAATTCTTGTATGTACTGTTTCAAGCCTACTGGTTCACCGTTCATACAACTAGCCCCGTGGATACATAATCTACTAAATCCAGATAAAGACTATCCCCACTTTACGATTTCTAAACTTTTGAGTTCACGCTTCCAAATCTATGTCATATGCTATCATAGGATTCTGATAAGGGGTTTGAGGGCACATCTGACTTTGGCTTAGTGCATAATTTTCATGAACATGAATAAAGTATTTCAAACTTCAGAACTTAAAAGCACTGATGGGATACTTTCAAGTCTACGTACAATCCCATAACTGTCTGTGGGGATTTAAGCTTTACTACTTTTGTTTCCTTAAGAATAAAGCAGAGTTTGCATGAATGGACTAACATGAGAAGTTGCATAAGTTCCTAAGAAAACACTTCTACTGAATGATTTGAGATATGAAAGAAGGGAAACATTTATCAAATCCCCTTTAGCCTCTCGAAAAAAAGTAAAGACATCTCCATACCATTCCGCAAGGCTCTATTAGACACGACTTCATAGACACCCTAGGACACTTGAATTCTAGGATCAAATACCAAGTTTTGTCATGACCTGAGACTACCTCTTGACGTAACACGGTTCTTAAAACCATAAGTAATACTACGCTAACCTATGTACTGACATGATACTTGAGCAACTTACTTTTATTATATAAAAACTAATTTTGCTGAGAGGAAACATAATCATGAGGAATTCTGAATAAATATAATACTCATAAATTATACAACATGATAAAACTAAATAAAGAAACTTGAATCACAGGTAACGACTCTGACTGACTGTTTATGAAACCTTCTACTATATTGACTATAGATAGCTAGGACATGTCTCTAACTACCACTAATCAATATATATGATAATTTATGAGATAGTACATGAATTACAACTGACTGGAGTCCCCAAACAAGAGAACTCATCACCTACTGGCTGGAAGCTGCAAACTGTCTGATTATGATAGGTAGGCTACCACGGGTACCTATATTATAAGACAATGTAGCACATAAATGTATATATGGATTAGTACAGATGAATACATACAATTAATCATGTGAATCTTTAAATCATGCTTTACAACTGAGGATATAAGTTATTTGTTGAGACATATATTTGAAACATGACTATACGCGAAAACTTTAAATCATAGAGAAATTTATAAATCATGAGCTAAAAATAATTCTATTAGCTAGGAAGAGATAGAAACATAAATGTTGTAAGCAATTATTTGGTAAGGATGAATATGTTGTAAATACAGTACTGAGGATGACGTATGAATACTGGGTCCGAAACTATGTGGTGGAAACAGACATAACTCAAGGATCTGAATATACAAATATAGTGAGCATGAATGAATAGACATACAAAACCAAAAATAACATGTATTAAGAAGATCTGATTAACTGAATGACTTATGCTTGAGTGACTGAATGACTCAAATCTAAGTAAATGAGTAACTAATATCTATATACTAAGTAGCTGATATATGTATACTGAATAACTGACATCTGAATACTGATTAAATAATATCTAGATACTGATTAACTAGTATTAATATACTGATCAACTGATAACTAAATATTGATCATGTAAAACTAAACTATAATTAGTCTGAATAACTGGACTGAAGCTGAATGAGGTATCATGTAACCGACTTTCCCTAATATGAGCTTATCGGGGTCCAACCTATAAACCCAGTTGGAAGGGTTCAGTACCTTTCCATAGGTACTAACATATGGTTGTGTGGTCCACTAAACTAGTGTCCCGAAGAACTAAGAAGTCACCCTCTACTAGTAGGTGCTTTCTTGAGATATGTGTCAACCCTCAACTGGCAGAAAGACATCTCAAACCTACGTTGGCTATGTAGTTTTGGAACACAGGGACTGCTACTAAAGGTCACACCCTCTACTGGAAGGTGAGCCCCCTATCCTTGGGTTCGGTCGGTGTTAAATACTACTCCTAACTTAATTAACACTGATACTGAACTGAACTAAACTCAACCGAATGATATTTCTGATAATTCTCATCACAATCATAATTATCTGAGTATAGTGATAAGTTTCATGGCTCAACTGACCAAATACTTGAAAATCTAAAATCATGTATGACGCTTAGGTATCGGATGTTCATAATCATTCAACACTGAATGATCATAAATACGATATCAAAGCTTAAAACCATAGTATGGAATCATGGTTCAAAGACCCAAAGCATTAGCATTTCACCAAACGAGTGAGAATAATAAACTTGAACATGGGAAAGTATTAAACATGAGGAAACAACATAATTTCATGACTAAATTCATAATTAAATATTGTAACATGAAATTAACTTAAACACGACATGGGAAATTGAAACTTGAAGCATGAGATAACCTAACTTTTCATTGAATCTTACGTGGACATGAATTGAGTTCAAACTACTAAAGAAAATATGAATCAAACTCATCTTGAACATGTGAAATTCCATAATGAAGGAACAACTTATACTTTAATCAAAGTAATGAAACTAAAAACAAAACATCAAACTTGTAGTTTAAAACATGAATAACTACAACTCTTATGCTCTTTACTCCCTTAAATTACATGATAATTCTCTTGACGCGACCCGAACCAGGGACTAGTCGTAATGGGCATCCCTAGATAATGATATGAGCTCATAACCAAAAGTATACCAAAACATATAATGATAATCAATCCCAAAATGTAATATGATAGAATAGTGAGAAATCATGTGATGTGGTATTAGTCCACCAGCCTATTCCAATGCCAAGACGACACCAATACTGATCCCACACATACCAACCATCAAAACTACCACAAAGACTCTAACCAAAAGAGTAAAAATATTCAGTTGGGACATTCCCCCGACCATGGACAAAACCAATATACAAAATAAAATTAAAATGTCTAAAAATGTCCGTAACATGAAATGAAGCCTTTTGAAAGGATGAAAACTCACCACTTCAGTACAAATGCTGATCCCCGAGTCAATCACTATGTAAGAGGAGTAGAATGGTCGGTTCCTGTATAACGTAGGTATACAGCCGCCAATAGACAAGTTAGTGAACGATCGCTAGCATGAACTCAGGATAAGGTTAAAATAATGCCATTTATAAAACCAAGTAAAACCATCCATAATGCATACAACCATACATACATATATAAGTGTAGGGCAACATAATCGGGTTTAGTATGCATTTAAAACCTTTACCTGGGCTGTATAGCTTTGCCGTCCTAAGACACCCACGGGCTATATGGGTTAAGCTCCCTTGCTGAAAGGGTCCTAGTGTGTGAAGCCGTACGATCGGATAAACTAGTATATCCCCGAATATAAAGTATGATATCATACACACGGTCACCAAGACCAACCTCATATAGGCAAATATGAGCTTCTAGTTTTGGTCCCCCCAGGATCTCCACCTTTCACGACTTAGCTACACCTCTCTCTTTAATGTCCAATAAAAACCATTTCTAGATAACCAGCCAATCTATTTACTATTTATTAACAATGCCATTTAGTGGTGGTATCATCATACCAACCATACTTGAAGGCATTATCTATAGCCAACCATTTATAGATTAAGGGGACCTTCAAGTACCCTTCTATTTACCATGTTTAACTACTTGGGGATCACAATAACTCCCACAAGTATAAATATTTATCCATTTACCTTTCCAAACCTTTTAAACTATGCATAGTTCCTTTACTAAATGTAAAATCCATATAAAAGTAATCAATGTAATGAACATATCTTTATAAGAATTTTGTCAAACATATTGGGGGCATACTTTAACAAAAACCAATAACCATTCCTATGAAATCAAATTATCCAAAACCACCGTTAATGCATATAAAAACATATTTAAAACCATGGGAAACCATAACCAAGCATTTAATATCAAAACTCCCAAATCATATTTTGAAAACCATATTGATCATCTCCCACTTCCATTCAGGCGATTCAATCTGTTGATACAACCCACTAGGCCTCATGTGCTCAACCTTAACTTGTTGACACACTATACATTTTGACACAAAAGTAGTCACATCCCTCTTCATGCCATTCCATAATAGATCTCCTTGAGATTATGATACATCTTAGTTGAGCTGGGATGAACAATGTAGTGTGAATCATGCACCTTAGCCAAAATCCATTGCCACAAACCGTTAATCAGGAACACACAATCTCTATTAGTACCGTAAAGTACCATCACCACTAATCTCAAACCCCCTACCTTTCTCCCACAAACAACACTCTTGATTTTAATCAATACAGGATCTAGCGCTTGCTTCTCCTTTATCTCTGCACCAAGAGATGATCAAACAACATCTTGAACCATCACAACACCATCTATGAAGTCTAAGAGGCGAACTCTAAGATTAGCCAAGAGGTGAATATCCTTCACCAATTACCGCTTTTTTTCTTCCACATGAGCTAAACTCCCCATACACAACCTGCTAAGAGTATCAACAACCATGTTAGCCTTACCTGGGTGGTAGTGAAGAATTATATTATAGTCAATCAGATACTCAATCCACCTTCTCTACTTAAGATTAAGCTCCTTCTATGTGAACACGTACTGTAGACTTTTATGATCAGAAAAGATATCTATGTGAACACCATACAAGTAATTTCTCTAGATTTTTAAAGAAATACAACCGACAATAACTCTAAATCATAAGTAGGATAATTTCTCTCATACACCTTCAACTGCTTGGAAGTATAGGCAATTACCTTCCCATGCTGCATCAAATCACAAACAAGCCCTATCCTAGATGCATCATAATAAACCACAAACCCAACATTGCCTTTTGGCAAAGTCAGAATTGGAGATGAAGTTAACCTATCCTTCAACTTCTTAAAACTCCCCTTACAAGAATCCAACAAAGAAAACTTGACCTTCTTTTGAGTCAACTTTATCAAAGGAGCAGCTATCGATGAGAAGCTTTCCACAAACCAACTATAATACCCAGCTAAACCCAAGAAACTCTAGATGTCAGATGGAGTCATGAGTCTAGGACACTTTTTCACTACAACAACCTTTTGAGTATCAACCATTATCCCTTCACTCGAAATAACATAACCCAAGAAGTCACACTGTTCAACCAAAACTCATACTAGAGACCTTTGATACAACTACTGTTCTTTTAAGGTCTGCAATACCACATGGAGGTGATTAGCATGATCTACCTCACTCTTCGAATAAACTAGAATGCCATCAATAAACACAATGATAAAGAGATTCAGATATTGCTTGAAGACTCTGTTCATCAGATCCATAAATACCGCTGGGATATTAGTCAATCCAAATGACATTAACAAGAACTCAAAATGCCCATACCAAGTATGAAAAGCCATCTTAGGGATATCCACCTCCCTAATCTTAAGCTGATGGTACCGAGACCAAAGATCTATCTTAGAAAAGAACTTGTCACCTCACAACTGATAAAACAAATCATCTATCCTCAGGAGAAAATATTTGTTCTTGACCGTTACCTTATTAAACTGCCGGTAGTCAATGAACATACAAAGGAAACTATCCTTCTTATGCACAAACAACACCGGTGCACCCCACAGAGACATGCTAGGGTGAATAAATCCCTTATCCAAAAGATCCTTAAGTTACTTCTTGAGTTCCCTCAACTCAACCAAAGCCATTCTATAAAGAGTAATAGATATTGGATGATTTTTCAAAAGCAAATCAATACCAAACTCTATTTTCCTATTCGGAGGAACACCAGGAAGATCATCCAGGAAAACCTTTGAAAACTCAATAACCACTAGAACTAACTGTAAAGAAGGACCTTCCAAGTTAGAATATTTAAACCAGACCAAGTGATAAAGACACCCCTTGGAGATTAACCTTCGAGCTCAAATATAAGAAATAAACCTTTACCTAGGAGCTAGGAAACCACACTTCCATTCTATAATTGGTTCACTAAGAAACCTAAAGATAACCTTCTGGGTCCGACAGTCTAAGGACAAGTAATAAGAGGGTAACTAATCCATACCCAAGATGACATCAAAATCCACCATTCCTAATTCAAATAGATCCACTGGGGTCAGCTTGCCACCAAAAGATACCACATACCCCCTATAGACTCTCTTGGAAATAATCGAGTCTCCTACTAGGGCAGAAATAGAAAAGGGATTTGAAATCACTTCGGGATCAAAACAAAAAGATACAGCCATATAAGGAGTCACATAAGAAAGAGTGGACCCCAGATCAAGTAAATAACATACTTCATGAGAAAAGAGCTATAACGTACCAGTGACAATATTGGGTGATGCCTTGGATTCTTGCCAGGATTCCAAAGCATACAACCTGTTTTGACTAAAACTAGACCAGGAGAAGTAATAGAAGCATATGTAACACCACCAGGTGTAGGACCAGAAGATGAAGCCACATGAATTTTATTCCTCCATAGCGAACTTATTAATCAGACAATGCCTAAGTCAATGACCTGACTGGCCACACTTGAAACATTTATCCCTCTATTTTTCACTATAACCCCAATGGGGTTAACCACAGAAACAACAAAGAGGGCATGAAGTAATTGACTAACCTCCTCTCGCCTGAGATTGGGCACCCTGAGCCCAAAAATTATCACCACCTTGATGACGCCTATCTCTCAACAGCTTTGGGTAAGGGGCATTAGCAGTATAGAAGGAACCCAAGCTACCTAATTTCTTTTTTTGATACTTTCCACCATCTCGACCTCCCTGGGACTGAGCACCTCCCTGATTAGAAAAATTTTCCTTTTTTCCTTTCCTACCTTCGAACTCTGCCTGCCTCCTGTTCTCATCCTCCACTTGTTGCATATGAACATTCAACCTTAAAATGTACATATCCTTAATAAGCAAAGGAATCTTGCTCTCCAAAATAAAATCTTTACTCAACCCAGAAGCAAACTTCCTCATTCTCATCCGTGTATTAGTCACCAAATTAGGAGCATACCTTGATAGCTGATGGAACTTCAAGGCATATTCCTTGATAATCATTCTCCTTTGCTTAAAATTAACAAAATCCTAAATCTTAGCTTCCCTCAACTCTTGTAGAAAGAAATAATCTAAGAAGGCATTATAAAAGGCTTTCCATAAATCTAATTCTTCAATAACTCCTCTATCCCACTACCCATACCACTGATAAGCAATATCTTTGAGCTGATAAACTACAAAGTTCACCCCCTTAGCATTTGTAGCCTACATTACCTAAAATATCTTCTATATTTTATCCAAGAAGCCCTGTGGATCCTCCTCTACCTTCACTCCAGTAAAAGTTGGAGGACCCATCTTCATAAATTGGCCAACCCTTATGGCCTTAGCAAACAACCCACCTGATACAGCCTACTCAGCTTGAGAAGCAACCAGCTGAGCAATAATATGATAGATTGATGAAATTCTGCATTCATCACATTGCCTTGAGGGGCCTAAGGAGAACTGGTAGGATTAAGAGGAACTCTAGTACCATCCGAAATAAGACCCTGAGATCGAAGATGAACCCCACCATAGGGTGTACCTCTTCAGTATTATCCCCAGATAGGACGAAAGAATTTCCTTATTTTCTGAAAGATGAACAAACAAAGATTGGAGAAAATTCCAAGACTTAGAATCCAAGATTGAAAATACAATACCAAGAAAGTGAAACATTCCTAAATTTCTTGCAGCCTCTCCCTTATGAGGGTAGCATGCTACACACCCCTAAAACAGACTCTACTCGACACGACTTTGTGGATTCCCAGTTGACCATGAACCTAAAGCTCCGATACCAACTTGACACAAACCAAACCATGTCCTAGTCGTAATTGGCATCCCAATTCCAATCAGGATCGGGTATTGCCCCCTCTTACCTAACCCAGCCACCTTATAAAGACTTTGATGGGAGGAATTTTGAGCATATAAAAAGATAGTGTAAATGCTCTCATAAAGACCCTAGGATAGGGTCACAAGCGTGATTGACCCAAATGAGCCCAGCCGTACCATACCAATAACCCAACCATGCCAAACCAAACCAAAGGTCATAGACTAGGCCATAACCAAAAGGATACCAAAACATATAATGATAATCAATCCCAAAATGTAATATGATGGAACAGTGAGAAATCATGTGATGTGGTGTCAGCCCACCATCCTTTCCAATGCCAATGACGACACCAATACTGATCACACCCATACCAACCCTCAGAAGTACCACAAAGCCTCTAACCAAAGGGGTGAAAATTTTCGATTGGACATGCCCCCAACAATGGCCAAAACTAATATCCAAAATAAAATTAAAGTGTCTAAAGATGTTCATAACATGAAATAGAGCCTTCCTAAAGGATGAAAGCTCTCCACTTTAATCTAAATGATGAACCTTGAATCAATCACTATGTAGAAGGAGTAGAATGGCCAATTCCTGCATAGCGTGGGTATACAACCACCAATAATAAGGTTAGCGAGCGATCGCTAGCATAAACACATGATAAGGATAAAATAATTCCACTTATAAAACCAAGTAAACCCATCTATAATGCATACAACCATATACACATATATAAGTAGTGGGAAAGGGAATCGAGTTTAGCATGCATTTAAAACCGTTACCTAGGCTGTGTAGCTTTGCCATCCTAAGACACCCACAAGCTATATGGGTTCAACTCTTCCTGCTGAAAGGGCCCAGTGTGTGAAGCCACTTGATCAGACAAAATACCCTGGAATAATTAGTACATCTCCTAATATAAAGTATGACATTATACACATGGTCACCAAGACCAACCTCATATCGGCAAATATGAGTTTCCAGTTTTGGTCCTCCCGGTACCTCCACCTTTCATGGCTCATACCCTTGAGTTATATTGGTCTGGAGAATGAAATTCTACGAAAAATTCTAAGGGACAAAACCCATGATGTTTCAGCTATGCTTTCAACAAATGAGAATTTGGGAAATAACCCTAACTTAAAACATATAAATTTAATTTGAAAATCATACTTTAGAGAGCAAGGGTGAAAGATTAACCTAGTTTAAAACTTGACATACCTTAATTGAATGAATTCTTGAAGAAATCTTGAAATTAAAGGTTGAATCCTTGAGTTCTTAAGAGAAGAAGATTGGATTATTGTTCTTGAGAAAGACAGGGTTTTTTATGTGAGTTATTTTGAATAAAATGGGTAAATAATGCCACCTTTTGTTTTATAAATCGTGTTTGGACGACTGGGGTTGAGGGGAAAGGACTAAACTTCCTTTAGCCATTTTCCCCCATAGAAATGGCCCACGTGGTGTGACCCCTAGTCTGGAGGAATATCCCCTACAATGCGACCCCCATTCCGGTAGAATAGCTCTCACGGCATGGGGCTATCACGAACCCTTACTACCTCTCACAAATATTGTCATAACTTTTTGCTTGGGTATTGGATTAAGGCAAAATTTGTATCGTTGAAAAGATAATTCAATTATATATAATTTGGTGGGTCTTGAGCTGAAAAATTACACATATATCAAAATTTATAAACATTTAATTTTGTCTCTTGTAGTATCAAATGCCAAAATTTGGCTTAATCAAAGGCTTTTAGCTGAGCTTTGCTCCAAGTGATTCCTATGGAAATTTTTCACCTCCTAAGAACTTAACACAATAGGATAAATATCATGATATATGTATTAAAATATAAATCATGGGGTTTAAGTTTTACACGTAGGAGCGATGGTTCAAAGTCTAGCTAAAAAATATGGGGTGTTAAAATAACCTGAATCAGGAAAATAGCTAGCAATATGACTCAAGTGACCTCACAATAAAGATATCCCACTCATTCATATGAAATAATTCCTATCAATGCAGGGACAAAAGAGACACCCACACTCAAAAGAGAAATTCCAATCAACGTGTAACAAATACCATATGTTTCCTCTTATTTTCTTTACCTTAGCGTTCAGATAGTCAAGTTAGGAACACTGTAGTACTTTTATCAAATTGTTAGTGTAGGATTGGGGGATGGTATGGTACATATGGATATATTAAGTGACTCCTTGGAACTAAACTAACCTTGGGGTCTCACTTACTAGCCAATTTCCTTTTTATTCCACTCTTATTTCTCCTTTTTTATTCTTTATTGCACATTCATGTTGGGTATGGTCTTTTATTCTTTCCTTTTCACTTTTGCACAATTTTTCCTTTTCTTTTTCTTTTTCTTTTTCTCTTTATTTTGCTACCACACACAGCCCTACTAAAATTTTCTCTTATTTTACCCTTCTTCATATCCACTTTACACTATGCACCCCTATGATAGCCACCCTCAACTTAGGTATTTTTCCTGAGTTAAGGTGCATATTGTCCAAGGAGGACCAAGGCCCAAACAAATGCATTGTAACATAAATGGGAAGGTGAACGGTGAAACTAGAAAAAAAAAGGTTATAAGGCTCAAAAATAAGGATCAAGGGATATCACTTACACATGGAATGCCATTTAGGCTAGAAGTAGACTAAAATAAAAAACAACCTATAATAATTTTCTAACCGACTATCCTTCAACCTAGGCATGACTAACCAGGCAAGTTCTGAATTTAACACGCAAAAGGAACTAGGTAGTATCTCATACACACATGGAACAGAGTCAATATTACCAACTACTACCTATTCAGTTCATTTCAATTATTAGCAAGTGATTATCATGTCCCTAATTCTAATGTCATGACAAGATCCACAATGTTCACACATATATACATTCACATAGTTCTAAAACATAAAATTTTGGAGGGGTATAAAAAATAAATCAAAACATGACTACTACCCTAAATACTTAAAAATCTCCTAATTACAAGAAAGCTCAACAAAATACGAAATAAAACACAACGCGACACAAAATTTTCCTAGACATGTTAGTTCTACAACCATACTGAGGCCGACAAAAAAAGAAGCAAGACAACAAAAACCCTCAGTGGAGTGGTAGGCTCACCTCCAACAAAAAATTGTGCATTGTACTCAATGCACTAAAATGAAATAAAATAGAGGGAAGTGAGAAAATAGCTGGGATGCACAATGAATCCTTGTACCTTGGGTTGCCTCCCCAATAACCTGATATACTATCATGGCATGACTCAGTTCCCTTGGCTACTTAGACTTCGCCAAGTTCTATTTCAGCACAAATTCTTACTTCTTCTAGGTTTCCCATGTAGTGTTTCACTCATTGCCCGTTCACTTTAAATGAGCTATCACCATCACGCTTTATATCAATAATACCATATGGTAACACCTTAACCACAGTGAATGGTTTAG
Source organism: Capsicum pubescens (assembly GCA_030864215.1). Taxonomy (NCBI): domain Eukaryota; kingdom Viridiplantae; phylum Streptophyta; class Magnoliopsida; order Solanales; family Solanaceae; genus Capsicum; species Capsicum pubescens. The sequence continues at coordinate 243,571,295 of CM061538.1, forward strand.
TCCATCTTGATTTTATCTTGCATGGGAACAAGCGTAGTCTTGAATTATATAACAAAACCAAATCACCAGGTTTGAAAATTCTTTTGTCGATCTTTTTGTCATGATACAACTTATAATTTCTTTGTATATGGCTGAGATCTGGTAAGCATGGATTCAAAATTCATCCAAATTATTCACCTTGCTCAACCTCAAGTTTGTTGCATCATACCACTCAAACATTATCTTGTTCAACGCCCATAGTGCCTTATGCTCAAGCTTAACTGATAAGTGGCATTATTTTCCATACACAAGCTAATATGAAGAGGTACCTATGGGTGTCTTATAGGTTGTCCGGTAGCCCTACAATGCATCGTCTAAATTTCTAAACCAGTCAGTCCTGTTGGCATTCACAATTTTTGCCAATATGGACTTTATCTCTCTATTGGATACATTTACTTGCCCACTTGTCTAGGGATGGTAAGGTGTCACCACCTGTAACGCGCCAAATATGGTACCCGAAATGCTATACGACACTCATGACCCCGAAGGACCATAATCTAACCTATGACTGATATCTATACCTGTATACTGCATGATATACTGTATAAATGCAAAAACATGAACTGAAAGGCCATAAGGTTCAAAACTGTAACATAACTAATAAAAAATAACATATGGGTGGGGTATAAATACCTAAAACAAAACTATCTAACATGATAGTCTGTAAAACCCTAACTGACTGAGTTGTCTAAATAAGGAGTTAAGTTGTCTGAATAAGTAGTTAATGGGATATATCCCTAACTAAGTTCAACTAATAAATTAATTAATGAGATAATAAAGAAATGATCATGTCCTCAAAAGATGAGGACTCACTGCTACTTGGACTGCTGAGACTGGAATGCTACTAATTCTTTGGAGCTCATGCTTTTGAACCTATGATATAAAATACCATAACACAAATACGTCAGTACGATTGAATGTATTGGTATGCATGCGAGGTAGGCTGAATACAAAGGGTTCACATGTGTGAACTATACTAAGTGACTAGATAACATGAACGTGAGAATACATGCATGAATACATAATAACTGTAACTGAGTTTGTGATAACATGATTACTGAGTTTGGGTACTGATAACATGAGATAATGATAACTCTATAACTAAAATAACTAATACTGAGCGACTGTATCTGATAGTCTAATTTCTAGTGGAACTAGCTGAGTTTCGTACTATTCTGAGTTAACTATAACTGACAGTCCAAAATTTTATAGAACTATCTAAGTTCTATACTGAGACTGAGTGACTGTATCTGCAGTCTTGATTTTGTAACTGAAACTATGGGAAGTAGTCATCTAACCGACATGCCCCTAATATTCCATTATGGCTGAGTTGGGGTCCAATCTATAACCCCAAGTGGAAGGGTGTCAATACTGCACCCCTGGTAAAGATAAGCTGTGAGTAACCCTCATATAACAGGTAACTCTAGTGAGAACGGTGGGAATCCTCATATAACAGGTTAAGACACCTCATCTACCCTTATGTAATAGGACATGATGTCTCAACCTATGCTGGCTATGTAGTTTTGGAACACAAGGATTGCTTCTAAGAATCACACCCTCATATAACAGGTGGGTTCCCATCCTTGAGTTCACTCGGTGCTAATTTCTACTCTCATCTGAATATACATTGAACATGATTAACTAAACTGAACTAAACTAAGTTCTCTGAGTTCCATTGACTGATAGAATATTATTGAGATTACTGAGTTTTCCTGAATCATGAGACTGACTGAATTCTACTGAACATGGATTGACTCAGAGTATCTTGAAAAATATGACACTGGCTCTAGGAATATAACTAAATTATTGGGTACAAGTACCCCTAGGACTCAATGGAAAGAAATTGACAAAGCATGACTTTGTTAAATACATAATCACATCAACAGTCCATAATACAATAAGTTGGAGAATTCATAAAGTACAAGTTCTAAATCACCACAATGGACACACATATATCCATAATTCATTGACTAAGACATTTCATCAAACACTTGACCTGCATGAACTTGTACATGAATAGGGATTTCATATTATCATGCTAGTACGACACTTTTCCTTCCCATAGGCAATTAATCAAACACATGGTGAGCATAGTATATGCAGACAACATTATGCAACAAGTAAATATTATGATTCAATTCTAATTTCATCATTCGAGGGTTTAATCATAGGTTTACATGAATCTACACTTATAATAATAAATTTCGCTTAAAATTTATCACCAAACATGGGTTAGAATTCAATTGGTCATTATCAACATAAACAAAAGAAAACCTAACATGGAATTCATAGAAATCCATATACTTGAACTTTGAAAATAGATTCTTGGGCTTTATGGACGAAAGGAGTCCATGAATGAACACTATGCATACTTGGGTAAGTGATTTCTTAAAGATCTATGGAGGAAAACTTGAATTCTTGGCTTGGAATCAAGAACCTAGGATTTCTTGTTCTTGGGGATTGATCTCTTAGGGAAACCCTAATTTGATGTTGTAAATGGATAATGAAATTATGAGCCTTGATTTGATATTATTAAGGGTTAAAACAGGTGGAAAAAGACCCAAATAACCTTTTAAAAATGGATTTAATTTTCTGAACAGTACTTGCAACAACTCATGCGACGGTCCTTTGCTAGCTCAATGGTTTGTCGTTTCAACCGTCATACGTGGACCAAGAAAACAACTCACTGCCTATGTAGCAACGGCTTGGGCGATGGTCCGTCGCAAGTTTGATGGTCCGCCAACCTGTCCATCGCACCTTATATAGAAGGTTGACTCATTGCCTTGGCTATGACGGTCAAGGCGACGGTCCACCGCTAGATCGACGGTACGTCAACCTGGCTGTCGCACCTGGGCGATTCTGATATCTCTGAGTAAAACGTCCATAACTTTTTACTCCGATACTGGATTTGGATGAAATTGGTATCGTTGGAAACATAATTCAATTTCCCATATGATAAAAAGTGAAAATATTAAAAAATCAACATGTACAAAAATGGATTCATATTTCAATGTAAGTTTCTAACATTCTTGAGATGATTTCAAGCTACGTAGAAGTACGGGATATTACCCCACCTTATTTCTTACACCATATCTATTAAGCAGTGCTTTGAACAAGTAGTTGCAGAAGTGTGACCCACCATCACTGATAATTGCACATGGAGTGCTAAATCAAGAAAAGATGTTTCTCTTTAAAAAGGTGGTGACGCTTATACCTTCATTGTCTAGAAGTGCAATTTCCTTTCCCCATTTTGATACATAATCAAAAACTACAAAAATGTATCTCAAGCCATAGGAGCACATAAACAAACCCATAAAATCAACTCCCCACACATAAAAAAACTCCAACTCCAGAATATGTGTCATAGGGAGTTCCTAGCGCCGTGAAATATTGCCTTGATGCTGACATTGGTCACAGGATTTTGCAAAATTATGAGCATTTTTGTAAATTAAAGTTCATTAAAACCCATACTGTAGAATTTTATGGGTTGTCCTTGTGCTACTGTGGTTACCCTCAACTGGTGAAGAATAACAAGTTTCCATAATGCTCATCATCTCTACCTCTAGAATGCATCTCCAAATTACACCATTAGCACAGATACTAAACAAATATGGCTTATCCTAAAAGAACTTCCTTACTTCGTGCATAAATCTTCATCGTTTTTATAAGGATAGATCTTTTGGGACAAGATCACTTGTCGAATAGTTGGCAAGATTAGAAAACTAAGGAATCAAATCTTGAGATGCTTCCAATACTCGCTCATTAGGAAAAACATCATATAACTCAAGATTATCCCTTAGTTTTTGTATGGTCTCCTCCTCAAGTCTGTATAAGTGGTCTGCTACTTGATTTTCTTTTCTTTTTTGGTCATTGACTTTAAAATCAAACTCATGAAGTAAGAGAATCCAAAGAATCAACCTGGGTTTTGAATATTTCTTTGACATCAAGTATCTCAAGGTTGCACGGTCAGTGTGCACTATAACCTTAGTCCTGATCAAATAAGACCAATATTTTTCAAAAGAAAAAACTATTACAAGTAGATCCTGCTTTGTAATGGTATAATTTTTTAGTGTAGGTTTTAAAGCTTTTCTGGAATAATAGATAGGATGCAATATCTTTTCTCTTCTTTGGACTAGAACAGCTCCTAAGGACACTCCGCTTGCATCACACATTACCTTAAAAGGTGTAAACCCGTTAGGAGACATAATGATGGGCGCTGAAATCAACTGTTCCTTTAGGAATTTGAAATCCTTGAGTCAAGTATCATCAAACAAAAATTTCACCTCCTTCTCTAAAATCTTGCATAAAGGACTCTCAATTTTAGAGAAGTCCTTAATGAACCTTCTGTAAAAGCTTGCATGACCCAAAAACTCTGTATGCCTCTAACTGACATTGGTGGTGGCAACTTCTTAATTACCTCAATATTCACTTTATCCACCTTAATACCATGTTTGTAAATCTTATGCCCTAGCACGATACCTTCTTTCACCATAAAGTGGTATTTTCCTTGTTTAGTACAAAGTTACACTCTTCATATATCTGCAGTGTACTAGCCAAATGGGCTAAAAATTCATCGAATGAGTCCCCGACCACTAAAAACTCATCCATGAATACTTCTATAGTATCTTCTACCATGTCAGAAAATATGGACATCATACATCTCTAAAAAATGGCAAACGTATTAAATAGCCCAAACGATATCCTTTTGAATGCAAAGGTCCCATAGGGGAAAGTAAAAAAAGTTTTTTCTTGGTCTATAGGAGAAATCATGATCTGATTGGAACCCAAATACCCATTAAGAAAACAATACCAACCCCTACATGCTAATATGTGTAGTATCTGATCTATGAATGGCATAAGGAAGTGGTCTTTTTGAGTCTACTTGTTTAGCTTTCTATAGTCCATGCATACTCTCCAACTGGTCACTGGTCTCTTTGGTACTAATTTATTCTTCTCATTTAGAATCGGTATGATTCCTTCTTTCTTTGGTATGAATTTAACCAAGCTCACCCACTTACTGTCTGTAATGGGAAAAATCACCCTAATATTTAACCACTTGATTATCTCTTTTTTCACTACTGGGAATGTTGTCTGGATCAAGCTGTATCTTGTGTGTACATATACCTTGTAGAATCTCTACAATATCTACAATGGTCCAACCAATAGCTCTCTTAACCTTTCGTAACACTAATATCTAAGCTTTCACCTATGCTCCTACTAAATCTACCGCAATAATTATCGGTAAAATTTTATTGGCCCCCAAGAATGCATACTATAAATGAGGTGGGAGGGCCTTCAATTCTAATATCGATGGTTCTTCAATTGATAGTCTTTCATGAGGTGTGGTTCTATTCTTCAAGTCAAGATCCAGCTTCTTAGGGGGATATTTGTAAGAACCTATGCCATGTAGTGCATAAACCAGATCATCATATTCATCTATCCAATCACTCTCAAAGTTTATGATCACTACTGCTAATTCTTCTACACCTAATTTTTCCTTAATAGGTACATACACTGCAACCACATCATCATCCACTGCATCAATAACTACTACCACTCTCATTTTATCAGGCTGCTGAACTAACATGCATATATTTAACATTATTTGCTTATTATTCCATTTTAAAGTAATCTCATATAGGTCCACATAAATTAATAAATGACCAGTTGACAAGAAAGGTCTACCCAATATAATCGAAGAGCAGACATCCACTTCATAGTCTAAAATTAAGTAATCTACCGGATAAGTAAATAATGCTACCCTCACTTCTACATTGCGCACAATACCCACCAACTCCTTTAAAGATGAATCAACCATTAACAACTTTTCAGATGTAGGATTGATTTGCCTAACTCTAATACCTTGTATATTATCAATGGCATTACATTTATTCATGCACATCATATAGAGCCTGATTAATATCGTAATGCCTAATAAAACATAGAATGTTGGCTACACTTGGGTATCCATTCTTTTATAATAATGGTGCATGAAAATCTGTACTAAACTACTGCACTATATCTTGGAGTACTTTTGTTGCCCAGTCGTCATTATCACCACTCCCAAAATCATTATCACTATAAGTCAGCTTCTTAAATTCAGCTTTAGGTGGATCATCTGCAATAATATTATCCTTCTTTTTATCATTAGTAGAAATAAAAAAATGCTTATAAGGTGGGGAATCACTCTTTGTGTTAATAGCCAGACAATGAACCAATATTGGAGGATTCGGTACATTGTCTAGGAAGTGCTCTTGACTAAAGTTGGGCTAAAGTGATAGAGATTTTCCCATATTGATTCTCCAACTACTTAATAGTAGTTGAATGTGATTCAACCTTCTGGTTCAATCTAGTAACATCGGCCTTGAGTTCCTTAAGGAAAGTTTCCTAACTCTCTTAACCCTTTATCAGCTTAGCCAACATATCTTCTATTTTTGATTCTATATCTGGTCTTCTAGGTGGAATGTATTGGTATCTTTCATCATAGTTCTGACCTTAATTCCCTTTCCCTTGGGCTTGGAAACCCTCCAACTAATAATCTATTACTTTTTCTTCTTTGCTAACTTAGACTCGTGCACCCTAGGAGCTTCACCCTGAGCACCTACTGCATTAATCTTTGCAAAATTTATTATTTCATATTGTTTGGACAAATCACAAATTTATGTCCTTAATGGTGAAATATCTTGATCTACAATATCCTTAACTACTCTTCATTCAGAAGAAGCTCTAATGGTATAAATGTTAGATCCTCTCTCAACCTCCCAAGTTTGCTATCCCTAGTTAGTTAATGAGATCTGATCTATAACACTCAAAGTTATCTCCCATCATAGTCTCATGAAGGCTCCTCCAGAGATAGTGTCTTCCATTTGAAACACCTTGGATTTTGACCCTTAGAAATTTCTTGAGATTTTGTTCTCTGGACAATATACGGTTAGAGCATACTAGTCGTATTCTTAGATATGGTTTAGGGCCATCCAAGTCATATGGTAATTAGTGAGTTTTGATAGGTTTCTATCCAATATATGACTAGGAACCTTACTAGAAGTATGTTAAGGTACGAGTCATATGTGGTTAGGTCGTATGAAGCCTTGTGTCTAATCTAGTGCATTCTATCCAAGGTACGGGTGGTAGGGTACTACTCATATGTTAAGATATAATTTTTCCATATGTGGTCATATGATGGTCAGTGTTGGGGTCTAATGTGAGGTCTATGGTATGATACAAGGGTACTATTCATACCCTAGGGTATGCTTTAGGGGGTATGGTCGTACCCTCCAGCGAGTTAGTTTTCATCTTTTAAGCTGAGGGTATTCTAGATATTTCCCACCCCAAAAAGCTTAAGTACCAACATCTTAAAACATGTTGTGGCATATCATAATACACTATTATAAGATTAAACTCTCCAAAAACTCTCTCTTGAAGATTAGGGCTAGGGTTCTTGAAAGGAGGTCATCTTGAGGATTAAGAGACAAATTTCTTTCGTGAATCATCTTCAATAAGTCATTTGACTCTTTCCTAGTTATTAGTTCATAAATATCATGTTTTTTAAAGTGTGATTATTAGTATTAAATGGTGGTTTTGAAAAAACAAAATTGAGGGCTTTGTTGCTCATGGTTAAGTATTGTTTACTCTTGGTTTAACTTGTGTTTATACGTGTTTTGATCATGGTTTGCACATGTGATTTATTGGTAATTGTGGTTTAATAAATGGGACATGGGTGTCCCTAAACTTGATGGTTTTTACCTTAATTTTGATCTTGATAATAGCATCCCCTCAAAGTGTTTGTGAAAATGCCTAAGAAAATAAAATAGTCACACGACAATGGTGTTTTGAACTAAGGATTGGCTAATGAATATGAATGATGGTTAAATAGTTTTGTTAAGGCCTTGTTGGCCATGTAATATACTAAATGGTAACCTTGGTGGTTTAACTTGTTAAATGGGTTTGAGTCCCTAAATATTTACTTGAATTATGTCTTTGTTAGATAATGGGTTTGAGTCCCTACACTTTAAATTGAACAAGTGTATTTGTTAGACAATGTGTTCGAGTCTCAAAGTCAAATGAATTATTAATTTATTGATAATGATAGTGGCATGTGGTATACTTACAAGTAGGGTTGGTATGACGATACAAATGAAATGCCTTTGGTATGTAATTGGATTAAGTGTTGTGTATGTGGAATGATGGTTTTAAATTAGGCTTAATGGCGGGATGTGTAGTCGAGCCGTGAAAGTGGAGTACAAAAGAAAAACACTAGAAACCATACTAGCCAGTGCAGGTGTCTTATGACCAGGTGGTTTGAGTCCCCCTACTGAATATATGAATGAGAGGTTTGAGTTCCCCATAATACATATGATGGTACTTAAGTCACCTTAGTTATGTCGGGTGGTTTGAGTCCCCATACAGGCATATAAGGTTATAGATATTCTCTGGTTCGGATGTCTACACGCACTGGGGCCCTTCTAGATATGGGAGAGCTAGGCCCATATATCCCGTGGGTACCTTGTTCTATCATGTCCATGCTACACAACCCGAGTTAATGATTTTAAAGTTTATGTTAATATTGTTCTCTATCCTGGCATGGTATAAATATATATATGTATATGTATGTATTGCATTGGTATATGCATTAGTTGATTGATTTTGAACTGTTGGAACTATTTTATCCTTATCCTAGAATTAAATGCAAGGACCCCAATTGTTAATTGTCTTCAATGATGTATCCCTACGTGATGTAGGTGTTGGTCATACTACATCTTTTTCTTAGTGATTGGACTCGGGATCAGCTTCAGTTAACTTAAAGTGGTGAGCATCCATACTTTAGAAGGCTCCATTTCTTGTTTTGGTTTCTTATATTTTTATTTGATTTAGTCTTGGACACTGGTTTTGGATATGGTTGGCGGTATGTCCTAACCAGATATTTTTTATTTTTAGATAGATACTTTTTGGAACTACTATTAGGTTGTATGGGCGGTGTCGGTATTGGTGTCAGCCTTGGCATTGGGATTGGTATTATGGATAATACTATTTGACTGTATTTATGACTGTTCCATCATATTATGTTATGGATACAGATTTGGTTATTATTTTGGTTTTAGTTATGGTTATTGGTTTGGCACTGGATAGCTAAACTTGTTCGGGTTGGTCTCGGTCGTGAACCTAACCCAAAGTCTTTGAGTTTCAAATAATCTATCTTGTTATATGTTCAGAATTCATCTAACTCAAGTTATGTGTTGGGTTGGTCAATTTGGGAAATGAGGTGGTCTTTGGTCCTTTTTGGGCTTGATATGCCCATTACGATAAAGCGCTAGTTTAGGTAGTACCAAGAGATTGAGTTTCCTGAATGGAAGTGGGAAGTGATTTACATGGACTTCATTACTAGTCTTCCTCGGTCTCAGAATCAATGTGATTTGATTTGGGTCATTATGGATAGGATGACTAAGTCCGCCCAGCTGTTGTCGGTGAGGACTAGTTAGTCGGTGGAGGATTATGTAAAGTTGTATCTTGCGGAGATTGTGAAGTTGCATGGTGCTCCAGTTTCTATCATTTTAGATCATGGAACTTGTTCTCATCGCATTTTTAGAAGTCATTTCAGAAATTTTTGGGGGACTAAAGTGTGCCTTAGTACTGCTTTCCACCCATAGTCGGATATACAAGATGAGAGGATCATTCAAACATTATAAGATATGCTTCATGATTGCATGATTGACTGTTGTGGTAATTGGTTTGACCATATACCTTTGATTGAGTATGCTTATAATAATAGTTATCACTTTAGCATTGATATGGCTTCTTTTGAGGCACTGTATGGTAGGAGATATCATTATCCTAGTGAGTGGTATGAAGGTAGTGAGGGTAAGTTATTTGTCCCTTATTTGGTTCACCAAGCCTTGGTGAAGGTGAAGGTGATTCGGGATAGATTGAAAGCCTTTCAAAGTCGCCAAAAGTCCTATGTGGATGTAAGACGTAGATAGTTGGAGTTCAATGTTATTGATTGGGTGTTCTTAAAGGTATCTCCCATAAAGGAAGTGATGTGGTTTGGTAAGAAGGGGAAATTAAGTCCTCGGTATGTTGCTCCTTACTTGATCTTAAAAAGGGTCGGCAATGTTTCTTATGAATTGGAGTTGCCTCCTAGTTTAAGCTCCATTCATCCGGTTTTCCATGTTTTTATGTTGAGAAAATGTGTGGGTGATCATCATTCTTTAGTTCTTTCTTTGGAAGGGTTGGGTTTTTTTGATTTCTTATCTTTTGACGTAGTCCCAATTAAGATATTGGATTATCAAGTTCATTGGTTGCGGACCAAGTATTTAGCTTTGGCAAAGGTCCTTTGGAGGAACCATAAGGTTTAAGAGGCTACTTGGGAAGAAGAAGAGGACATGAATTCCAAGTATCTATTCCTATTTTCTGCTTCTAGAATTCATGCAGAAGGTATGTGTTCTTCATCATACTTTTGTTTTCAAACTTTGTTAGGGAAAGGTTGATTTCCTTAGATCTTTGTTTTTTAACTTAGTTAATGGTTGGATTGATGTGTGATAGTGTATTAACTCATGCTTGTGCTTGCGTTACCCATCATTCGAGGAAGAATGATCCAAGTGGGGGAGAATTGAAACACCTTGGCTTTTGACCCTTAGAAAATACCTCAGTTTTTGTTCACTGGACAACATACGGTTAGAGAATACTAGTCATATGCTTGGATACGGTTTAGGGTCTTCCATGTCGTATAGTAATCAATGAGCTTTGATAGGCTTCTATCTAAGATACGACTAGGCACCTTACTATAAGTATGTTAAGGTATGAGTCATATGTGGTTAGGTTGTACGATGCCTTGTGTCTAGTCTAGTGCTTTTTATCAAAGGTATGGGTGGTAGGGTTCTACTCGTATGTTAAGATACAATTTTTCCATATGTGGTCGTATGATGGTTAGTGTGGGGGTTAAAGGTGAGGTCTAGGGTTCGATACAAGGGTACCAATCGTACCCTAGGGTATGGTTTAGGGAGTATGGTCATACCCTCTAGCGAGTTAGTTTTCAGATTTTAAGCAGAGGGTATTCTAGATATTTCCTACCCTAAAACCTTAAGTCCCCACATCTTAAAACATGTTGTGGCCTCTCATAACACACTATTGGAAGATTAAACACTCCAAAATCACTCTCTAAACTCTCTCTTGAAGATTAGGACTAGGGTTCTTCAAAGATGGTCATCTCAAGGCTTAATAGTCAAATTTCCTTGGTGAATCTTCTTGAATAAGGCATGCGATTCTTCCCTTATTGTTAGTTCATAAATATCATATGTTTTAAAGTGTGATTATGATTCTTAAATGGTGGTTTTGAAAAAACAAAATTAAGGGTTTATTTTGTATGGTTGAGTATTGTTTACTCTTGGTTTAACTTGTGTTTATACGTGTTTAGATCATGGTTTGCATATGTGGGTACTTGGTAATTGTGGTTTAATAAACGTGTCATGGGTTACCCTAAACTTGATAGTTTTTACCTTTATTTTTGTCTTGATAATAGCATACCCTCAAAGTGTTTGTGAAAATGCCTAAGAAAATAAAAGTCACATGACAATGATTTTTTGAACTAAGGCTTGGTCAAATGAATATGAATGGTTGGTAAATGGTTTTGTGAAGGACTTGTTGGCCATGTAATGATCTAAATGGCAACCTTGGTTGTTTAAATTGTTAAATGGGTTTGAGTCCCTAAATATTATCTTGAAGTATATCTTTATTAGACAATGGGTCCGAGTCCCTACAATTTAAATTGAACAAGTGTCTTTGTTAGACGATGGGTTCGAGTCTCAAGTCAAATGAATATTTGGTTATTTGATAATGGTATTGTCATATGGTATACTTACAAGTAGGTTTGGTATGCCGATACCAATGAAGTTCCTTTGGTAAGTAATTAGCTTAATAGTTGTGTATGCAGAATGCTAGTTTTAAATTGGACTTAGTGGCGGGATGTGTAGTCGGGCCCTAAAAGTGTAGTCTGAAGGACTAATAGTAGAAACCATACTAGCCGGTGCGAGTGTCTTATGATCGGGTGATTTTAGTCCCCCAAATAAATATATGAATGGGACGTTCGAGTCCCTCATAATACATACAATGGTGCTTAAGTCACCTTGATTATGCCGAGTAGTTCGAGCCCCCCATACAGGCATTTACGGTTATGGATATTCTCTTGTTCATGCTGCTACACTCACTGAGGCCCTTCCAGCTAGGGAAGAGATGGTCCTATATAACTTGTGGGTGTCTTGTTCTATAACGGCCAAGCTACGCAGCCCAGGATAATGAATTCAAAGTTCATGCTAATCTTGTTTCCTATCTCGACATGGTATAAATATATATATATATTTATATATATATTGCATTGGCATATGCATTAGTTTTTTGATTTTGAACCGTTGGCACTATTTTATCCTTATCCTTGATTTATATGCTAGCGCTCCAACTTCTAACCTTCTTTGATGTTGTATCCCTATGCGATGCAGGTGCTGGTCATACTACCCTCCGACTTAGTGATTGGACTCGTGATCTGTTTGTGTTTACTTGAAGTGATGAGCTTCCATTCTTTGGAATGCTCCATTTCTTATGTTTTTATTTATTTTAGTCTTGGACACTGGTTTTGGCTTTGGTTTAGGGCCTGTCCCAATTGGATATTATTTTACTTTTGAATAGAGGCTTTGTGGAACTACTATAGGTTTGTATGGGCGGTGTCAGTATTGGTGTCAGCCTTGGCATTGGTATTGGTATTATGGATGATACTGTTTGACTGTATATTTTACTGTTCCATCCTATTATGTTAATGATGTGGACTTGGTTATTGTTTCTGTTTTGGTTATGGTTGTTGGTTTGACATTGGATGGCTAGACTTGTTCGGGTTGGTCATGGTCTTGAACCTATCCCAAAGTCTTTGAGTTTCAAATACTCTATCTTGTTATATATTCCGAATTCATCCTACTCAGGTTATGTGTTGGGTTGGTCGATTTGGTAAATGGGGTGGTCTCCAGCCCTTGTTGGGTTTTAGATGCCCATTACGACAAGGCCCTGGTTTGGGTCATCTTACCATTGCTCTGAAACTAAGTCAGGGCTCTATAGAAGATCTCCAATAAGCTTATCTCTGAGATCCGGTGGTTGAGCACCATGCTAAGCTTCTTTTTGAACCTAAACCATGCCTTATACATAGACTCACACAATAGCTGCCTGAAGTTATAAATCTTATCCTTGAGATACAATACCCTGGATGGAGGAAAGAACTTGTTCAAGAATTGTCTGCGTACTTCGCTCCATGTAGTGATAGACATTCATGGAAGTTCCCCTAGGCATAAAGATGCTTCTCTAGTAAGCGAGAAGGGAAACATCCTCAGTATTAATTCCTCCTGATCTACCCCAGGTATGGTATATGAAGTGCATAACCCACTAAAATTTACCAGATGTATGTTTGTGTCGTCTATAAGAAACCCTGCAAACACGCCCTTCAAGTATAAGAGATGAATTATAGCACTAGAAATGTTAAACTTGACATCAGGGGGAAAACCAGTAGGAATGATAGCTCCAGTCTCTGCTGGCTTAACGTATCCCAAATCTTCTTCATCATCATCACATATGGCTACACGTACTGATATGCTGGGAATACTTAAGGATGGGATCCTCTGGCTCTTTTTTGGTTTCCATCGAGTAATGCTCGGTGGTATGTTGTCTGTCTCTGCTCAGCTAACTTTGCATCTCTAGCTATGTGTTGAGATTTTTATACTACCATACTCTCATTTTTAGCTTGAGCTAAAAGCTCACCAGTCTGTCGATCAACAATATCCTAAATTCTTACAAGAAGAGGGGGAGGCAAATCATCATTTATCGGCTCCACCATCCTACTAAGTGTTTGTAGGATCCTTTTTAGATTCAAATTCGGTGGGAGTAAGGGATTGACTCTACTCCATGAGCTAGGAATACACCGATGTATACCCAACTAAGAACAAAAAAAAAGAAAATCCAAAAACTACAGCAACTTTAAATCAAAAATCAACACCGTGTTCTGTAACAATGGCGCCAAAATATTGATGACATCAAAACTACACCTCCTCTAAAAATATAATATGGTTGTTATCAAAATATAGTAACCAAATAAATGGGGTCAAATACAAAGGGAGGACGTGGAATCGTGGATCTCAACAGTTGTAGTCAATGGGCAGAACAAGAAAAATAAATTCGGGAAAGGGGGCTTTTGTAGTAATCCTCAAGTAACTATATTAACTTTGGTTGTAATCTGTCGTTGGTGAACACTAGGATTGTGTTTCCCCTGGCTTCTCAACTCCGTAGGTTTATCGTGCTTTGTTGAACCAACCCAATAATTTGGATGCAAAATCGATAAGTTATGTTCCTTCCACAGTCTTTTGGATGAGCATAAGGATATTACCTTTTGAGTCTCAAGATGTCGCCTTACTAACCCTTATCTTGATACCAGTTAGCTATTACCTTTAGAGAATCTAGTTATTAGATGAAAGCTAACCATCTTACTTAGATATTACCTAGTAGCGTGGATCAACAGTTAAACCTCAATTACTATTGTCATTAACTTTTCCTACTCACTACTCCTCTTTTGGAGTAGGTATAAATAATTTAGGAAGGATCCTAACGTTTGCAACTGCTAAGATAACTATTATAATGAATATAAAGCAATACATGCATGGGTATCAGGTTAGAACAACAACAACACTTCCCCAACTTCGTCAATCCACCAGGGTTTCCATAACCCTAGCTATGAGTTTTTAACCGCCCATGCTTGTAAAGAAGTCAATAACAATCATAATCAAAAGCATAGATGAAATCACAATGATATGAAGTATAAAACCCACATCCGTAACGGGATTAATGAGACAAAGTCAATACAAGGAAATCCCAAAATCAAAATTGAATCTTGGAATCAAAATATGTTTGTGAGTATCATAATTATGTAACTCTTACTAAAAAACACATAAAAGGTATTTATGGTACATGAGGAAACCCAAAAACCAATGCCAAAATCAAATAGGAGAAAACAGGGTCGGTGGTCACATGTGGTCTGCACTTGCGCCTTGACCCTGGGTGCAGGTAGTACCTGCGGTCAACAAAGTGAGCGCAGGTACCTCAAAAAAAAATACTGCTAGTCAGCTCTTTGAATTTTGGACTTCTGGCACTTTCTTTTCCAACTTATGGTCCATAGGTCCCACCTTCAGTCCACATATTGACTTAGTAAGTATTGGGAGTCATCTTTTCAGATCTTCTTCAATTCTTGAACATGTTTAGATCACAAACAGGTCGAAAAGTGTCCCAAACATCCATGATTGCTCAGAAAAGTAGCCAAAACACCTTTTTTCATCTATTTCACGAACTTAGCATCCAAAACATGATTTCTTGCAAACCATACCTAAAACACACCATATCTAACAGAATAACAACAAAAACTTGCATATTTTCTTCGTTTTAAGTGTCAAAAGTGCTATATTTCTATAGCACATCAAATACCTAAACTCAAACGAGTGAATATATGAATATATACCATTATAATAATATCAACTCCCAATACCGACCCATTTTAATCAATAAGTGTCAAATCTCCTTGATATTTCCTTAGTAAGAAATTGTAAGGTGCATAACAAGCGTATAAAGGTTTTTTAAAGACTAACACGAATCATAGACTAAGGTGTTTCTAAGAGACCTCTTCTAAATCCTTTAAATTCATTACAAGACAATTTCCACCCCGGTATAGGATGAGGTATCTAAATCCACTTTTAGATGTTAACTAAGTCACAATCAATGCCTAATACATAAATTTCGCCTAAAGCAAGTACAACTAAGTCAATTATGCCTAAATTATAGTTTTTGAATAATCTAAGTGGTGCAACTAACCCAAGCATTTTATCTCACACCATCAACACCTAATACCTATCCCATATCTAACATAATATCATAAATATACAGTGACATAGCTTAATATAAGAAGAGGGGAAAACCTAGCATACCTAGATGTTGAAGAAAGCTCGAAGAATCAACTAAATCACCGACTTCCCCTTTTGAGAAGTTCTGCAAGGTGCCACGTTATCCAAATCATAATATACTTATCACAATGAGAATGATGATACCCATATTGCACTGTTGTGCTTAGGGTCCAAAAGTTACTCAAAAATCCCATGTGAGTCTCGTCAATGGAAATCACATTTTCGTAGTCAACCCAATATTCCTCTGTGCCCAAGGATTAATTACCCTCAAAATGGGTGAAATCCAAGATACATTGGTGCTAAAATCAAGTCTCAAAGTTTTAGGAATTTTAGAGAAGAAAAGGGTAAAACAACCTTGAACATGAAGAAGTCATACAACAATTTTGAAGAAAAATTGCATAATAATCGCTACCCAAGCTCCCCAAATCAGCCAAAATCTATAATCCTAAGATTTATTAATATTTAGGGTTTAACTCTCATGGAAATGGATGAAGACGTGTGAAAACAGGTCAAAAGGGGGATATTTGTACCCTTCCTAAGATTTCAGGAGTCGCTATCATAACCCACCCCTCACAATCACGATATCTACCCCATGTTATCCACATAACTTTCACAATGACCAGCAACTGCATTCGTGGATCTGGTGCTTCCGCTGAGGGTGTCGCGATCACGACCCAAAGCTCATAGTTAGCGAGTGCACCAACATAGCTGATACTTGGAATTTATCAACCCTTCAGGATTTATCCAGAATCTCGTATACATAAACAAACTATGCTACCCTATTAATTTGATGCTTCGAACAATGCCAAAGTCAAAATTTCCATACAAGGTCATTTTGATATAAAGTGGTTCCCACACCTAACTTCCCTATTCTTAACTTTTCGACCAAGAGGTAGAAATAAGCTTGAGTACCTCGAGACCAAAACCAAAGGTTTATATATCCTAAAATCAACATTAAGGAGCTTTTGGAATAGTTAGAATTGGCATACAAGGTTATTTGATTGAAATTTTTTCTTGTAGCCAATGTGAACCAGGGAAGACTTAAAAATAGAAAATTGGCTTTAAAAATAATACAAACTTCCCAGTAACCAAACTGTTAGTCCCAGTAGGAAAGATATAGGAAAGCTCTAATGGAAAAAATAAGAGAAAATATGGAAAAAGACCTGAAAGGTCATTATATTATGAAATAATGTAGTCACAGGACGTATATATGGTTAGCATGATAGAATATACTGATCAAAGGGAGAGAACATGCAATTCATAAGTAAGATGGGAGTAATGAATCATGCATAGAGTTTAAAATATGTTGACAGGTATAAATGGTTCACAATTTGTAAATGAATGACTGAAATGTAGTAA
This sequence comes from Capsicum pubescens, assembly GCA_030864215.1. Classification (NCBI taxonomy): domain Eukaryota; kingdom Viridiplantae; phylum Streptophyta; class Magnoliopsida; order Solanales; family Solanaceae; genus Capsicum; species Capsicum pubescens. The sequence goes on from CM061538.1 coordinate 243,588,661, forward strand.
GAGCTGACATGATAAGGAAATATGAATACATGTGCACTGAACCAATTATAATAGTTTATAATATAATACATAAGAGTTAAATATTCTAATGAGTATAGATGACCCACAATAAACATAAACTAAACTAGGAAACATAATGATAACTAACATGATGCTGAAACATGAAAATCATAGTGCAGTTAGTTGTTCTATACTTCGTTAAAATCTTTAGTTTCTGTAGGAAGTTCTTTCACCAACATAACCATGTGATCACTATGGAGTCCAATATATGCCTCGTTGGAAGGGTACAATATACCTTTCTTGGGGTATAAAGTCATGACTGGTGTGATCACTAAACTGAACCTATTTGGGCAAATATAATACCAATATTGGCACGTAGTTATAGGACATGGGTACGCTCAACCCGTGTCTTCTCCATGCAGAATACTACTGATACTAGTCCCAAATCCATAGAATTTACTCATAATATATAACATTCATCATGAAAGATGTATGAAATAATTTTAAAGTAAACTGAAGACCATAGCCCTAACATGATGAAAACTACTCATGCCTTTTTACTATTTTATAGATCAATGATGAAAAATATGGAGTTCATACTTCATAACCATTGATGGTGTACCTGACTGTCATACTAATCATGAATCATATACTTAAAAACTAGGGATTCATGATTAACTGAGACCATAAGGTCAAACTATGTTAAACTCAAGTAATTCATGCTAAATCTTAAAATTCATATAATCTTATGTAGTTTAAGTTGATTTGTATGATAATAACCCCTAAGTCTTTTAACCTATACAAAAATATGAAAATGTAAGGTAAACTGGATTATATCATGTACGTGCTTGAAATTCGTGCTTGTTTATGCTAAAGCAATCTAAATCATGCTAAATTATTTTAAGAACATGAAAATTCTTGTAAATTCATACTTATGTCATGTACTTTCTTGAAATTTAGGCTAAATAATGTCAAAAGAAAGAACTTATTTTCAATTTATGCTTGAAATCTTAAAATCAAACTAAGGAGATGTAATTCTTGTAAATTGCAAAGGTTCTATACCAATTTATATGGATTTCATGAATATTTAGTCAAAACTTAAGCAATGGTTTGACAACATGTAAATAAGAATACAATGAAACCATGGAAGTTTATAAAAATTATCAAAACGCAGGAAAACTCATAAATAGAATATGGAAATTTGACTTGAAAGATTGGGGTTAAACCATAATACAAGAATACATATTTATAGAATTTCAAAACATAAGTTTAGGAACAAGGAAAAAATTATTATCCTTGTTGAATCCTCACGTACCTGAACTTACCAATTTCTCAAAGGAGAGCTTGAGTTTGGAGACTTGGAGTTTAATTTTTGAGATAAACATGTTTTTTGTATTCTTGTGAATTGGGATAGGAAATACTAATGATTTAATCTCTAAGTGTTGAGGTAAATGGGCTTATATTAAGTTATAAGAGTGTTTGGGGGTCAAAATACCCATTTACCTTGCTAAAATGGAGGAAAAGCGAAGTTGGCATGCCTCGAGGCCCCTTAGGGTGGTACAGAACCATCATGTAGCTTTAGCTCTGTAGAACGGTATATATCATAGAGAATAAGCTCCATGGCATGTATATATCATATACCCCTACTGTTTTGGGTTCATTAGCTTATGCCACTCGACGTGGCATGGACCCTCTTTGGTTAATTAATTATAGAATTTTTCTCTTATATCAAATTAAGGAGAAAATAGATGTGTTAAAAATATGACTCAAAGACCTTTAATTTGGTGGGTATTAATCTCCAAAGCTTATCAAAACCTAGTATTTTAATCATTTTAAGTTGACTATAGATAGATTCTATTCAAGGATTCAATCGGTAAGAATGCCTTTGACTAGGATATGAGTTGTGAGTTACTCGTGGCCTTAATTCATGTCTAAGGATTTTTATAAACTAAGGAATTGATCTTAACACCTAAGTTAGGAATTGTTATATTTAGGTCTACACACATTGGATGAACGGTTCAGTTCTTAGCTCAGAAATTTAGTGTGTTACAGTATCTCCCCCTTGGGATCATTCATCCTCAAATAAAGGTCAAAGCTATAATGGGCAAATAGAAGGAGTATATCAAGATTTCATAGGGCTATATATGCCACATGTACTATTATGAACAAATTGTGCTAAAAAATGGTTCTAACTATCAATACTAAGTGATACAGAAGTATAATCTAATAGAGTGAGAACTAGCATAGGTAAGAGGGACATAAGAAAGGACATGAACTTGGCCTATATTGGCCATAGAAAGACTTTGAAAGGGAAATCTTATAACATTTTAAGCGATGAAATCATAGGCATGATTCATGTGATCCATATGACATAATCTTAACAAGTATGAACAATATAGCTTCACATAGTCCAGACACTATGTGAAGATACATGACATGAAACATGGGTACCCTAGGCATGAGGTAAGAATAAGACAACTATTCCTTAAGATGCAAGACTTATTTCTTCCAAGCTTAGCAAAACTTCTCAACTACACTTCTCTTCTTGAATACTTCACACTATTAAATGCAAATTATAACCTTTATAAGGGTACATGTGACAACTACAACCTAAGTTTGAGTCCAACTACATGTGCCTACCATGTTCAAGTCTAACTTAGAGTCATAAGGTATTACACATGAAGAAATAATAATAGTCAAAATAATGAGATTCTATATCCTATGTCTTTTCCAGTCTCTCATCTTAATAATAATACTCCTTACAACTTCAACAACTAAATACAAATTCTAAACAATAATTAACTATTGCATAATGTATTCATCCACTTGTATATAATATGACATTCAAGCCTATCCTTATAAACACATATAAACTTCGAGACAACCAAACCATCTAAAGATTATCTCATATTCTTTAATCCGTATAGTAATAATCTTATATGGAACTAACTATATAATCCATATATGAATAATCTAAGGACTATCTCCAATAAAGGCACACCAAAATTTTTTGAATGTATATAAAAAGGATTTGTTTGTTTAGACTTCTTACTCTTAGATAGTGTCCATAAATCTCATAAAAAGTACACCTTTTGACTCCCGTGTCTTTCCGTTGGTCAATAACCAACTAACCCAGTCCTTTTTATTCACACAAGCTTGCATTTTTTGAGCAAGAAGCCAACCAGGAGTTTGCTTTCCCCTATCCGTCATCATACTGACTCTTCTTTATTCATCCTGGTTTAAGGAAATTCAGAGAAACTCTGGAATGAACAAAAATGGGCAATCTTGAGCCAAATCCTATTTTCTGAAAACAAATAAAGGTTCAGAAAAGAAGGATTGGTGCAGAGACTCAATTGAAGCTATTCTAACAAATGGAGTTAAATGTGTTGGTAGAGTTCAACTTCCTCTATCGATAGCGTAAAGCCGCCCAACACAGATAACGAACATGGTCGGTAGGTAATTAAAATGGGAAAACCTCAGCTACATGGGCACTGGTAGTGAATTAATCACGTTAATAAGAATTAAATACATTAATTCTGACTGACTGTCTATGTAAGACCCCGCAAAACCCTCGTCATCTAAATCCCTAAATGATGCCCAAAGAGTTTCTAGACTTAAAAAATCTAGCTAAGTGTTGGGACTTAGTCATATCTATAGCCTCAAAACTTTGAGGATTTTATTACCAACCTTCTTGTTCATCGATAGTTGATATTTTAGCTAATTCATGATTAGGGAAGTCAATAGGTGTTCCCGGACAAGTTTTGGAAATTTTGGACCAAGTTTAGACCATATTTGGTGTCCCAAAATAGTGGACCAACACAATCTTGGTGTGTCGCGTCGCCCATAACTTTGGTCAATTTTGTTGCAGGAACTACTAGTCAAAAGTACTTAGGCTTGGCGCGATTATGGCGCAACGCGTCGGTATCGCATCGATGCACCGCGTTGCCAATCACATCGATGCCCAGTTTTTAGCTTTTAAAATCCGCATCCAAGGGGGTGAAATTTAGTCTTTCCACCCCTCTCTATCAGTCATAACACGGGATTAAGTTCCCTAAATACCAAAAATATAGCCTTCTTCTCTAAAATTCACCAAGAACACTTTCTAGGGTTTCAACCCAAAGTTCAAGAGAACTCAAGATTTAACCATCATTTTTAAAAATTTCTTCATGAATCGGACTCTCCAGACCAAGGGCATCTACAATATCCATTCAAAGTCGCGAATAGAGTCACAAAAGTGAGAGTTCATTCAAAGTTCATAATCTAAGGTATGTGAGATTTGAACAAGAACACCTCTTCCATTCTTGTGCCCAAAGCTTTGATTTTATTAAATAATTTCATATTTTTACAAGTGAATTTATATCCAATTTTCCCTATTTTGAGTTTATGAAATTAGAAATTATTCAAGTCTTGCAATTGTATGTTATCTCAATTAGTTATGCCTTGGATTGAGGATTTAAGATGTGAATTGTATTTCTCCATTAAAAATTGATATTTTTAAGTGTTTCCAAAGTTGAAGTCAAGAATTAAACCTTTTTATGAAATTTAGATCATTTGAGTATATGTTGATACTTTAAGTCAAAGTATGAATTATGATGTTTCTTAAAGGCTATGTTTTTAGCATGATTTAATAAGCAAGTACTCTGATTCTTAAAGAAATATTGCTTTTGACACTAAGTTAAGATAGTAATCCTCATTGTTTATGATTTGAAGCAAAGAAAAGCATAATTGGTTTTCTTACAAACCTTTGTGCTAATTTTTAAACTGGATTTCCTAAAAGTTGTAAGCATAAGTATGGGAGTAGTATTTAGCATCGAGTTGGATATGATTCTAAGGTTTCATGCACCAGAACTACGTTCCACCGTAGGATTAAGACTATTCCCACATCTACGTGGATGACAAAGATTGTGTTCACTTAAGTTAAGGTTCTATTTGTATGACACAGGTAGAACAACTCTCCCCAATGTGGGCAAGATGTTGGACTCCATGCCAGCTCACATGGTTTATGTCGGTTAGAATAAACTCCTATGTTCCCAAAGAGTCCCAAAGTTCTATAATCATAAGTCTCTAAATTCCTAAAGTTTCAAAAAAAGTTCTTTATTCTCCTTAAGATAAAAGTATAAGTTTAAAAGTTATTGTTTTAAGATTCCTTCTTGGTTTACAAGCATTGAGAATAAGAGGTGACTACAAATTTTTGAACTAAGTACAATGATTCACAATATTTATATTACATGTTTCATTGTTCATGACTTATGAGATTTATATTTTGAACTTATTCAAGCTATGTGAGCCATTTATATTTGCAAGCATGGTTTCATAATGAGTAATGATATTTGTTTACTTAATGCATACACCCCATATAATCAATACATCCTCAAAGTAATAATCCCCAAATATGTCTGTGTGCTACATTATCTCATAATGTAGGTTCAGGTGCTCAGTCTCAGCAACGACAGTGATCTCCGAGTACCTCTATCTACATCTTCACTGGTGGTGAGTCCTCATGGTTTGAGGACCAATTTTACTGATTTCAATCTTTGTAGTAGTTCATTTATTCCTTTCTAGTTTAATATAAGTTAGTTGGGGGTCTGTCCCAATGACTCTCTAGTTCTTAGTAAGTAGAGGCTTGTCGGATTGCCAGTTGAAGTATCTAAATGTTTTAGTGTTTTTCTATCCAGATATTGTTTTTCAATTACTTAAGTTCAGAATGATATAATATATCATTATTGCTTGGCTTATTCATCCTAAAGTACGTGTTAGAAGTAGTAGCAGGCTCAAAGAGTTAGCTTAGGGCTACTTGTAGCCTTAAGCACCGTGTGATGCTTCAGGATGAGATTTTGAGGTGTTACAAACTTGGTATCGAAGCCTAAGGTTTAAAGAGTCCTAAGGAGTCTGACAAGCCGCATTACGTAGTGTCTTGATCATCGATGTGTAGCGTGCCACATCTATGAGCAAGAGGCTACAAGACATTTTGGGAAAAGTTATCTCTTTCTTTCATAATCTATCGTGCTTATAGTTGGCTCTGTCTGCTATTAATTCATGCTCTTTTATGGTAGAAAATGCCTTCCCAAAGAGCTAATGCCCATAGGAATGATAACCAACAACCTTAGCCTGTTGATCCACTGAATGAGAATGTGTCTCCTACTGAGTTCCGGGCAACTTTTCAAGCGTTAGCCCAGGCGGTAACCACAAATGTTCAGGCCAATAACCAGGCTGCAGTTCTACATCAGTAAGGAGGTGATTTAGCTGCATCTAGGATTTGAGATTTTATAAGGATGAATTCGCCAGAGTTCTATGGGTCGAAGGCAGGTGAGGACCCATAGTTGTATCTTGATGATGTGAAGAAGATCACCCAAGTTATGCATATTTCTGAGGAAGAGAGTGTAGAATTAACATCTTATAGGCTAGAAGATGTTGCATATAATTGTGTTGTGATGTAGAGGAAGAGTAGAGGGGAGAATGCAACTCCTATGACTTGTCAGGTATTTCAGGATGCATTCCTGGATAAGTTCTTCCCACTTGAGATGTGGGAAGCGAAGATAGAGGAATACATGAACCCGAGGCAAGGCTCTATAACTGTAAAGGAGTATTACCTCAAGTTCAACCAGTTATCCAAGTATTCTCCTGATTTGATGGATGACCCCCGAACCAGTATGAGTAAGTTTGTTATCGGTGTGTTTGGATTGGTTGTTAAGGAGTGTAAAACTACTATGCTCAATAGAGACATGGATCTTTCCAGATTGATAATGTATGCTCAGTAGATTGAGGCAGATAAAATAAGAGGCAAAGATAGAGTAAGAGAAAACAAGAGGGCTAGATCAGAGCAGCATGAGTATGGTCAAAGTAGATCCCATAGAGGGAACCACCCGTAGTTTAAGATCCATTTATCTATGCCAGAGCCTTCATCAGCGAGTGCTCCCACACCCAAAAATAGGTAGGAGTAGAGGAATAAGTCTTCTATGTACAGATCCCAAAATAGTGTGAGTAACAGTCCCAGTTATCCCCATGTTCTAAGTGTAGAAGAACCCATCCCTATGAGTGTTAGGCCAAATAGTAGGGTTGTTTTGGTTGTGGCAAGTTGGGCCACAGACTTAGAGAGTGTTTAAATGCTAGGCAGGGGAACAGAGATGTTCGACCCCAGACTCAGGATACCAGTGCACCAGCTCCTTTAGCCTGTCCAGCCCCTCCTCAGGGTACACCATCCAACACAGTTGGCGGTCAGCCCCAGAATCAATTATATGCCTTACCATACCATCAGGAATAGGAGGATTCTTTAGATGTTGTTATTGGTATGATCTGTGTCTTTCACTTTGATGTTTATGTATTGTTGGACCCTGGGTCAAACTTCTCTTATGTGACCCCATTAGTTGCTGTGAATTTTGTGATCAATCCTGAAAAGATCCCTGAGCCTATCCTGGTTTCTATCCCAGTAGGTGAGCTAGTTGTTGCTAAGCAAGTTTATAAAAAGTGTCCTATTACTGTTTTCCATAAGGTCATATTCGCTGAGTTGATAGAGTTAGATATGGTCGATTTTGATCTTATTTTGGGTATGGATTGGCTTCATTCCTGTTATACATCTATAGACTGTCGTACCCGTGTGGTCAAGTTTCAATTACCTGATAAGCCATTCTTTGAGTTGTCCAAAAATTCTGTATCTCCCAAGAGTCATTTATATCCTATGTTAAAGCCAGAAAGTTGATATCCAAAGATTGCATCTATCATCTAGTTTGAGTTAAAGACACTAAGTCTGAGACTCTAACCATTTAGGTAGTCAATATAGTTAATGAGTTTCCTGATATTTTTCCAGAGGATCTCTTAGGGGTACCTCCCGATAGAGAGATAGAGTTTGGGATTGACCTTCTTCTTCAAGACGCATATACCTGCACTTATTAATTTCTTAAAGAGGAGCTCAAGTTTGGAGCATTGGAGTACAATTTTTGAGATAAAATCCTCTTTTGAGTTCTTGAGATTTGGGAGAGGAATAAACAATGAATAAATCTGAAGATGTTGAGACATAGGGTTATATTAAATTATGAGAGTGTTTGGGAGTCAAAATATCCATTTACCCTTGAAAAAATGGAGGAAAAGTGAAGTTGGAATGGCTGGGGGCCTCCTAGAGTGGAACAGAACCATCATGGAGCTTTTGATTCATGGAACAGTGGCTATAATGAAACATAAGCTCCGTGGCACAGACATGTAGTGGAACCCCAATGGTTTTGGGTCCTTAGCTCTTTCAACTCAACGTGGCATGAACCCTCTCTTGTAAATTATTTATAAATTCTTACTTCAATATTAAATTACGGAAAAATTAAATAGTTGGAAATAAGAATCAAAGACCTTTAATTTGTTGTGTCTTAAGATTTAAAACTAGTCAAAACCTATACTCATTTGAAATTTACTATTGATAGATTTTGTACAAGCATTTAATTGATAAGAAAGATTTCAACTTGGCTATGAGCTAGGAGCTACTCGTGGCCTTAATTCATGTCTAAGGCTCTTCATACACTAAGGAATTGTTCATAACACCTTTTTACAATTAGGAATTATTATATTTGGCTCCAAACACATTTGATGAATGGATTGGTTCTTAGGTCTGAAATTTAGGGTGTTACACAAGGTCATGAAACTAATCCCTCAAGTCCTTTCTTATGATAGGAGGCATATACATCCCCAAGAAGGACTTAGAAAATTATGTCCAAATCATAAGATTAAGGTAGCCCAGCTTTTCAGCAATAAAGATAATACATTTACCATAAAAAAGTAGCATAATCCATATTACGTGACTCAACCAAACCAATGTTATGCAACCTATCCTAATAGCTAATCAAGAACTCATAACCATCCTCCTTAGAAGCACCAGTGAAACAGGAAGGATGCATCCTTAAAAAGCTATCAAATATTTTATGCTTCTTAATTTTCATCACCAGCCTAGTGACAACCAATGGAAAAAATGGTAATGAAAATATCCATGTGAGAAGATACAACATCAAGTTGTGCCCTGAGTGTTTTAATCCCTAAATTGGTATCTTTTTCAGAGGTTAAATCCTAACTCTAGTTTGATAACCATCAAAAAGGACAAGTAGAAATCTTTTTTGTCATGCCTTGTAAGAAACACATAATATGAACCATGGTATATTGTAGTACTGGAGTAGCTATCAAATATTTTAACATAGAATTGGCCCTAAACCTCAAGGATGAAAGTTCGCATCCTCAATCTAACTCTTAGGATCAAGGGACACTACTCTAGCATGGCCTTTAGGTGGTGCAGTAGCCCATTCCTTACCATTATTAAATACTCAACCCTATGTGAAGACTTTGGAAATTAGTTGGTATAGGTACATCATCAGGTCACAACTAATATTATTCTCACTAGTTCTGACAGAATGAAATACGATGATTAATAGACTCAAGAAATAATTGATTTTGCATGATAAATAATCAAAGAATAGAATTTTCCTAAAATTTCCCATAGCCTCCAGAAGATATATACAAATATTTTCATACCAATCCATGAAACTCTACTAGATATTTGCTTTTTTTCTTATAATACTACTAAATCTAATGCTATGATACCAAATTATCATATCCCAAAAATTTTAGGTTGTAATAGAACCTACCTTAACCTCTCCTGATAGGTAAGCTCATTCTCATGTACAGTAAGAATAAAAATAAATGGAATTTAAGTAAATAAGATAGCAAATTATAATGACCCATTTCGTATTTATTGAAGACATTTACAATAAAGTCATAAGAATGTCATTTTTCATATGTTATATGATAAATTCTTTAATATGAAAGTATGTTATACATGAACAAAGGTCATAAAATTCCCCTAGAAAAAATTTAAGTTGGAAGTGTTCTTGCCGATTGAGTTTCGATCAAAGTTTAAATTAGGGTCAACTTTAAATGATCACTACATTTAGAATATATAGGGTTATGGATCCCAATGCCCACCAAGTAAATTTCTTTGGGTCTTCTTTCCAACGTGTCCAACTATTTTGTAATGCGCTTTCAGAGTAAAAAGTTCTTATTATATTACTAAAGACTGTCCGGACTAAAAAGTTGGTCGCTACAACAGCGTCACTGAAGCAACAACTAGGAACTACTTTAGCTTAACTTTGGAATTTTAGGGTTTTTAACTTAAGAACTTCATCCCAAAGCCCTAGGGGAGATTTTCTAAGTTCTCGAGTGAAAGTTCTTCACTGAGGTAAGTTCTTATCTCATCTTCTTTATATTTCAATTCAATAACATCTTGGAATAATTAGTATCATATTTAATCGTGAAATTCTGAAAGATTAGAATCCTAAATTTATGAGATTTTTGGAAAACCTATGAGCTGGATAATATCACCTGGAATTACTTCTAGATTGTTAACTAACAATTCATAACATGAATTAGTGATTCTAAAACATGAAATTGATGGTTGGGGACCTTAAATTCAATAAAAATGGAATCTTTATATTTGAAAGTCCATTGTTAGAGATGGGTTGAATATAATAGAACTAGTTAATAACAATTTGATCCTTGAATAATGTTTTAGACCACGAATAAGGATAGAATTAGTGGGTTGAATTTCTAATGTATTTATTTGAAAAGTAATTGATTATGTACTCCTATAATTATTTGATTTCTAGATGATTGGACTAATAAAGCATAAAGGAGGACATTGAAGAGCAACCTTGACATGGCTTGCTTATTCCAAGATCTTCGGTCGAAGTAGGTTATGATTTAATATGTAGTACACTTGGATTAGAGACATGTAATTACTATAGTTTGATGGGAACTTCATGTCTAGGCTATGACCACAGGTTGGCTGGATAAAACAAGACATTAATTTAATAAAGATATAATTGTGTATTTTTGTGTTTTGTACGGATTCCTTAATGGAGGTTTCTGTTAGGATGACTTTACTTGATGATTTCCAAGCTTAATGTGTGAAAGTGGGCAAAAATAGAGGAATTGGGTGAACTAGTATTCTTAATGTCATGATCCAAACCCAATCTTGTCCGTGACGGGTGTCTCAAGCCCACCATGGGCCGAAGACCACCCCCTTTGCCTTACCTCAAGAGAACATAAAAATAAACAGTGGAATCCAATAAAAATAATGATGAGGATAGATAAGTCAAATGATAATTCTAAGAATTGAAATAAACAACCTACCCACACTTGTCCACAAAATCCTCTAAAACCAGAAATACCAACTAAGTCGGGATATGCCCCCAACTTAGACCAAAAAGAATCCAAAATGAAATACCGAGATAATACTAAAAACAGTGAAATCATCTAGCCTTCTGAAAAATGGATGCTCACCACTTAACATAAGATCCACAGGAATACCGAATCACCTAACGTTTCATAGAAGCAACAAAAAATCTCTTGGGCCCTATATCATGAAGAGATACACTATCCAGGGACGATCAGTAGGGAGAGAACTAGCATGTAACTTAGGGGTAAGGATAAAATAATGCAATTACTAATATCTAGTCATAAACCATACACACCATATTCATATAAATTTATGTAGGATGTCGGGATAGGGACTAGGGTCGTGAACATGAGAGTTTAAAGTATTAACCTGAACTATGTAGCTCGCTTCATCCAAATGGCACCGTTGGGCTATATGGGCCCATCTCCCTCTACTGAAGGGCCCTAGTGTAGGTTATCCATACGAACTGAGGAAAAATTGAGGAAATACTAAAGACATAAAGGCTATAGCCCTCCCAAAATATAATGTATTCACTAAGAACACGGTCATATGGACCCCCAACGCAGACAAATGTAGTTTTCAGTATTGATTCCCCCAAGATCTACACCTTCACGGTGAGCTACAAAATTTCTTTTAAGCCTAAATTAAAAGAGTTGCACATAAATGAACCATTAACCCAGGAGTTATTTATTATGGCATATACCAACATGGTATGCTCATACCAACATACTTGCAAGCTGATTCAATTATGCCAAACTAGTCAACCAAACTGACCCCCAAGTTCCATTTAAAATAAAAAACAAAGGCCATCCAAAACCATATTCATTCATTTATCCTTTAATGTAACACAATGGGTTCAAAATACAAGCTAACCATGCAATTATCCATTTTCAAAAACAAGTTTATGAAGTAGGTTGAAGTTAATGTCATTATCAAGCCAAAATTTTAATCAATTTGAGCAAATCCATATCCCCCATTCCAACCATTAAAATAATGCACTAATTAAGTCCCACAAATCATAAATTAAAGCATGAATAAATAATTTAAAATATAGAAAAAGTAATTCAAGTAATAATCATCAAAACCCTTCAACCCAATTTCAAACCCTCAATTTAATCACATGAATATCCAATCAATTTATTCCATAATGTAAAATTAAAGTTAGGGAAAGAGAAACATGCCTGAACTACCAAAGAATATGAAGAAAAATCCAAGTTTGGAGATTGGATGGTGAATTCCTTGATAAACCCTTGAACTTTATTGGGTTTTGAGTTAAGAGAAAAAAGAATGATTTTGATCTTTGAAAACATAAGGAAAAGGGTCACTTTAATGTTATAAAGTCGTGTAAGGGGTAAAAAGGACCAAAAGCCTCTCACCCCAAGTGAAAAAATAAAAATTGGACGAAATTAACATAGGAGCGTGGAACGCCGCTGTCGCGGTGAGTAGCCTCCATTCCATGCCTTTATGGGGAAGGTTATCCAATATGACACGCCACTATCGTAGAGACTTACTACCTCGGGGTCCCAAAATGACCCCGAATCCCTTCTAAAAATTCAAAAACTTTTACAAATCACCCTTTTAACATCCATAAACATAATTCAAGTCAAAAATCAATATTACGCACCTGGGAGGGTGAAAAATAAAATAATTGAAATTTTATAGGGTTTCACATTATCCCCCATTAGGATCATTCGTCCATGAATGAGAAATTAAGATGTTTTTAGAACGATAATAGCAAGGATACATCAGAATCAAATAAAAAATTCTAAATGCGATAAGGGGGGAATGAACTCAGACCTTAAGCACTTTCATCAGACCCGGAGAGCAAGAATGGGTACTTGGCTCTTATTTTTTCTTCAGCTTCTCATGTATCTCCTTCCCTCTTTTGATTCCTCCAAAGAACCTTCACCAAAGCTACATCTTTTTTTCTCAATCTTTGATCTTGTCTATCCTATATCTCCACCGGGACTTCCTCATAAGATAATGAAACCTTAACACCAACATCCTCAACAGGCATTATAAAATAAAGATCACCCATACATTTTTCAGCATAGACACTTGGAAAGCATGATGAATTGAAGCCAAACTTGCTGGTAAATCTAACTCATACGCTATGTTACCAATTCTCTTCATAATCTGATATGGACTAAGGTAATGGGGACAAAGCGTCCCCTTCTTCCCAAATATCATGACTATTTTCATAGGAGAAACCTTCAAGAACATCCAATCACTTCAAACTCCAACTCATTTCACCTCACATCCGCATAAGAATTTTGGCAACTTTAAGTAATCTTAAGTTTTTCTCTAATCACTTTTACCTTCTCCATGGCTTGGTGAACCAAGTCAGGACCAAACAACCTAGTATCACCTACCTCAAACCACCCAATAGGAGACCTACACCTCTTACCATAAAGAGCCTCAAAATGAGCTATTTGGATGCTAGAATGATAGATGTTATTGTAAGTGAACTCAATAAGAGGAAAATGGTCAACCCAATTTCCTTTAAAATCAATTGCGCAGGCCCGTAGCATATCCTCCAATGTTTGAATAGTTCATTCTACTATTCCATCCATTCGAGGGTGGAAAGCAGTGTTAAGGTTCACCCGATTACCCAAAACTTTTTGAAATGCATGACAACAGTGAGAATAAAATGGCATACATTGATCTAAAATGATGGACATCGGCTCACCATGCAACTTTACTGCCTCCTGAATGAACAACTTAGCATAATCCTTTCCTGAATAGTTAGTCCTTACAGGAAAACAGTGAGCAGACTTAGTCATCCCATCCATAATGACCAAAAATGATTCATACTGATTCCAAAATCGTAGAAGACCTATAGTAAAATCCATATTGATCATCTCCCATTTCCATATGGGCAATTCTATCTCTTGAGACATACCACCAGACCGCAAATATTCCACCTTGACATGCTGATAAACCACACACTTAGCAATAAAATTTACCATATCCCTCTTTATATTATTCTACTGATAGATTTCCTTCAAGTCATGACATATCTTAGTCGACATGGATGAACTATATATCTAGACCCATGAGCCTTAGCCAAGATTTTTTCCTGCAGCCCATAAACATCAGGAAAACACAACCTTTATTGATACCTCAATGTTCCATCTCACCCAATCTCAAAAGCCATAACCTTTTGCTGAACCCACATTATCCTTAATCTACATAAGTATGAGATCCAAAGCCTATTTTTTCTTCACCTCATAACCAAGAGATGATTTAACCACTTTCTGAACAACCACTCCTCTATCCTTAGAGTCCATAATACAAACTCCAAAGTTAATCAACCTCTGAATATCCTTTACTAATCCTCTTTTCTCTTAATAAATATAAGATAGGCTCCTCATAGACAACTTGCTAAGAGCATTAGCAACCATATTTCCTTTACATGGATGGTAGTGTAAACTAATTCTGTAATCCTTAAGAAATTCGAGCCATAGCCTCTGCCTGATGTTCAATTCCTTATGCATAAACATATACTACAAGTTCTTAAGGTTTGAAGAGATATCCACTTGCACCCCATACAAATAGTGATGCAAAATTTTCAATGCAAAGACCACAACTGCCAACTCTAAATCATGAGTCGGATATTTTCTTTCATGAACCTTAAGCTGCCTGAAAGCATAGTCCACAACCTTACTATACTGCATCAAAACAAAACCCAATCCCACACAAGATGCATCACAATACACTACAAACCCTTTCGGCACCCTTGGGCAGGGTCAAAACAAGCGCAGAAGTCAACCTATCCTTTAATTTCTGAAAATTACATTCACAAGTATCATACCACAAAAACATAACCTTTTTCTAAGTTAACTTCGTCAGCGAAGCAACAATAGATGAGAAACTCTCCACAAACCTTCTATAATAGCCTGCCAAATCCAAGAAACTCTTAATATTAGTTGGAGTCATGGATGTAGGCCATTTCTTAACTACCTCAAATTTATATGGATCCACCTTGATACCCTCACCAGAAACAACATGCCCCAGAAAGGTAACAACACTTAGCCAAAATTCAAACTTAGAAAATTTTGCATACAACCTCTAGTATTTAAGAGTTTATAACACAATTCAAAGGTAATAGGCATGATCCTTCTCACTCTTAGAGTACACCAAGATGTCATCAATGAAGACTATAACAAACAAATCCAGAAACTGCCTAAACACTTAATTTATAAGATCCATGAAACCAGTCAGAGCATTAATCAACCCGAAATACATAACCACAAACTTATTATGGCCAAACCGAGATTTTGAAAGCACTCTTGGGAATTTCAACCTCCCTAATCTTCAACTTGTGATAGCCGAATAAAGATCAATTATAGAGAAATACCTAGCACCCTAAAGCTGGTCGAAAAAATCATCAATCCTAGAAAGAGTATACATATTTTTCACTATAACCTTATTCAACTGACGATACTCTATGCACATTTGAATAGACCCATCTTTCGTTCAAACAAAAGGTACAGGAGCACCCCATGGACAAACACTAGGATGAATGAAACTCTTATCAAGAAGATCCTTTAACTGCTCTTTTATCTCCTTTAATTCAGCTAGAGCTATTTTATAAGGAGAAATAGAATTAGGATGGGTATCTGATAGAAGATTAATACCAAAATCTATTTCTCTATCGAGAGGAATTCTAGGAATACCATTGGGAAAAACTTTAGGAAAATTCATTAACCGTAGGGACAGATTGCAAAGAAGGAATTTCAGAGTTACAATTCTTAACCCAAATAAGTTAATATAGAAACCCCTTGGAAATCAACTTCAGAGATCTAAGATAAGAAATGAAACTACCTTTGGATACTAATGAATTGATGAATTGATGAATTTTCTGCTTGGTAATGGCATTAACCTCAACCCACATTGTAATCTTAGCTTTGAATATGGATTTTTACATAATTTAATTTATCCTTTGAAAGTATTGCATTGCATTAATAGATAAATTGATTTGGAATGCCCTTGGTGGCCATGGTTTTGGTTGTTAAATGGAACTTGGGAGTCTAATGGATAAATGTACTAGTTTGGCATCATTGAATTAGCTTGCAAGAATATTGGTACGATGATACCAAGTTGGTAAATTTCTTAATAATAATCCTTGGTTTTCATCCAAACTGTTGTAAGGATTTTCTTAATAAGGGTTTCAAGAAGCCTTGTGTACTGGAACTTGAGAGTCTAATGGATAAATGTACTGGTTTGGCATCATTGAATTAGCTTGCAAGAATATTAGTACGACGATACCAAGTTGGTAAATGCCTTAATAATAATCCTTGGGATTTTGGACTTCTGGCACTTTCTTTTCCTACTTATGGTCCATAGGTCCTACCTGCGGTCCACATATTGACTTAGTAAGGGTTGGGAGTCATCTTTTCAGATCTTCTTCAATTCTTGAACATGTTTAGATCACGAACAAGTTGAAAAGTGTCCCAAACATCCATTATTGCTCAAAAAAGTATCCAAAACACCTTTTTTCATCTATTTCAAGAACATAGCATCCAAAACATGATTTCCTACAAAGAATACCCAAAACACACCATTTCTAGCAGAATAACCACAAAAACTTGCATATTTTCTTCATTTTAAGCGTCGAAAGTGCTATATTTCTATAGCACATCAAATACCTAAACTCAAACGAGTTAATATATGTATATATACCATTATCATAATATAAACTACCAATACCAACCCATTATAATCAATAAGTGTCAAATCTCCTTGATATTTCCTTAGTAAGAAATTGTAAGGTGCATAACAAGAGTATAAAGGTTTTTAAAGACTAACACAAATCATAGACTAAGGTGTGTCTAAGAGCCCTCTTCTAAATCCTTGAAATTCATTACAAGAAAATTTCTACCCCGGTATAGGATAAGGTATCTAAATCCACTTTTAGATGTTAACTAAGTCACAATCAATGCTTAATACATAAATTTTGCCTAAAGCAAGTACAACTAAGTCAATTATGCCAAAATTATAGTTTTTGAATAATCTAAGGGGTGCAACTAACCCAAGCATTTCAACTCACACCATCAACACCTAATACCTATCCCATATCTAACATAATATCATAAATATACAATGACATATCTCAATATAAGAAGAGGTGAAAACCTAGCCTACCTAGATGTTGAAGAAAGCTTGAAAAATTAGATAAATCATTGACATCCCCTTTCGATAAGTTTTGCAAGGTGCCATGCTATCCAAATCATAATATACTTATCACAATGAGAATGATGATACCCATATTGCACTATTGCACTTAGGGTCCAAAAGTTACTCAAAAATCCCATGAGAGTCTCGTTAATGGAAATCACATTTTTGAAGTCAACCCAATATTCCTCTTTGCTCAAGTTTTAATTACCCTAAAAATGGGAGAAATCCAAGCTACATTGGTGCTAAAATCAAGTCTCAAAGTTGTAGGGATTTTAGAGAAGAAAAGGGAAAATCAACCATGAACATGAAGAAGTCTTACCACAATTTTGAAGAAAAATTGCATAATAATCGCTACCCAAGCTCTCCAAATCAGTCAAAATCTATAATCCTAGGAGTTATTAATATTTAGGGTTTAACTCTCATTGAAATGGATGAAGAAGGGTGAAAACAAGCGAAAAAGGGATATTTGTACCCTTCCTAGGATTTCAGGAGTCACTATCGCAACCCACCCCTCATAATCACGATATCTACCCCATGTTAGCCACATCACTTTCACAATGACTAGAAACTGCATTCATGGATCTGGTGCTTCCACTGAGGGTTTCGTGATCACGACCCAAAGCTCACAGTTAGCGAGTGCACCAGCATAGCTGATACTTGGAATTTGTTAACCCTTCAGGATTTATCCAGAATCTCATATACATAAACAGACTATGCTACCCTATTAATTTGATTCTTCAATCAATGCCAAAGTCAAAATTTCCATCCAAGGTCATTTTGATATAATGTGGGTCCCACACCCAACTTCTATTTTCTTAACTTTTTGACCAAGAGGTTGAAATAAGCCTGAGTACCTTGGGAACAAAACCAAAGGTCCATCTATCCTAAAATCAACATTAAGGAGCTTTTGGAATAGTTAGAATTGGCATACAAGGTTGTTTGATTGATGTTTTTTCTTGTAGCCAATGTGAACCAGGGAAAACTTCAAAATAGAAAATTGGCTCTAAAAATAATACAAACTGCCTAGTAACCAAACTGTTAGTCCTAGTAGGAAAGATATAGGAAAGCTCTAATGGAAAAAATTAGAGAAAATATAGAAAAAAACCTAAAAGGTCATTATAGTATAAAATAATGTAGTCACGAAATGTATATATGGTTTGTAAAATTTGTTTAAAACATAAGTAAGATGGGAGTAATGAATCATGCATAGAGTTTAAAACATGTTGACAGGTATAAATGGTTCACAATTTGTAAATGAATGACTGAAAGATAGTAAGAGCTGACATGATAAGGAAATATGAATACATGTGCACTGAACCAATTATACTAGTTTATAATATAATACATAAGAATAAAATATTCTAATAAGTATAGATGACCCAAAATAAACATAAACTAAACTAGGAAACATAATGATAACTAGCATGATGCTGAAACATGAAAATCATAGTGCAGTGAGTTATTCTTTACTTAGTTAAAATCTTTAGTTTCTGTAGGAAGTTCTTTAACCAACATAACCATGTGAGGACCATGGAGTCCAATATATGCCTCATTGGAAGGGTACAATATACCTTTCTTGGGGTATAAAGCCATGACTGTTGTGATCACTAAACAGAACCTATTTGGGCAAATATAATACCTACATTGGCACGTAGTTATAGGACATGGGTACACTGAACCTGTATCTGCTCGATGCAGAATACTACTGATACTAGTCCCAAATCCATACAACTTACTCATAATATATAAAATTCATTATGAAAGAAGTATGAAATAAATTTTAAAGTAAACTGAAGACCATAGACCTAACATGATGAAAACTACTCATGCCTTTTTACTATTTTATAGATCATTGATGGAAAATGTGGAGTTCATACTTCATAACCATTGATGGTGTACCTAACTGTCATACTAATCATGAATCATATACTTAAAAACTAGGGATTCGTGATTAACTGAGACCATAAGGTCAAACTATGTTAAACTCAAGTAATTCATGCTAAATCTTAAAATTCATATCATCTTATGTAGTTTAGGATGATTTGTATGATAATACCCCCCAAGTCTTTTAACTTATACAGAAATATGAAAATGTAAGGTAAATTGGATTATATCATGTACGTGCTTGAAATTCGTGCTTGTTTATACTAAATCAATCAAAATCATACTAAATTATTTTAAGAACATGAAAATTATTGTAAATTCATACTTATGTCATGTACTTTCTTGAAATTTAGGCTAAATCATGTCAAAGGAAAGAACTTATTTTCAATTTATGCTTGAAATCTTAAAATCAAACTAAGGAGATGTAATTCTTGTAAATTTCAAAGGTTATATACCAATTTATAGGGATTTCATGAATATTCCATCAAAATTTAAGCAAGGGTTTGACAACATGTAAATAAGACTACAGTTAAACCCTGGAAGTTTATAAAGATTATCAAAACGCAGGAAAACGCATAAATAGAACATGGAAATTTGAATTGAAAGATTGGGGTTAAAACATAATACAAGAATACATATTTATAGAATTTCAAAACATAAGTTCAGGAACAAAGACGAAAGGATTATCCTTGTCGAATCCCCACGTACCTGAACTTACCAATTTCTCAATGGAGAGCTTGAGTTTGGAGACTTGGAGTTTAATTTTTGAGATAAACATGTATTTGTATTCTTGTGAATTGGGATAGGAAATACTAATGATTTAATCTCTAAGTGTTGAGGTAAATGGGCTTATATTAAGTAATAAGAGTGTTTGGGGGTCAAAATACCCATTTACCTTGCTAAAATGGAGGAAAAACGAAGTTGGGATGCCTAGGGTCCCCTTAGGGTGGTACAGAACCATCATGGAGCTTTAGCTCTGGGGAACGGTATATATCATAGAGCATAAGCTCTATGGCGTGGATATATAATAGACCCCTACTATTTTGGGTTCATTAGCTTATGCCACTCGACGTGGCATGGATCCTCTCTGGTTAATTAATTATAGAATTTTTCTCCTATATCAAATTAAGGAGAAAATAGATGTGTTAAAAATATGACTCAAAGACCTTTAATTTGGTTGGTATTAAGCTCCAAAGCTTTTCAAAACCTAGTATTTTAGTCATTTTAAGATTACTATAGATATATTCTATTCAAGGATTCAATTGGTAAGAACGCCTTTGACTAGGCTATGAGTTGTGAGTTACTCGTGGCCTTAATTCATGTCTAAGGATTTTTATAAACTAAGGAATTGATCTTAAAACCTAAGTTAGGAATTGTTATATTTAGGTATACACACATTCGATGAACGGTTCAGTTCTTAGATCAGAAATTTAGTGTGTTACAGTATCTCCCCTTGGGATCATTCATCCTAAAATGACGGTCAAACCTATAATGGGTAAATAGAAGGAGTATATCAAGATTTCATTGGGCTACATATGCCACATGTACTATTATGAACAAATTATGCTAACAAAATGGTTCTAACTATTAATACTAAGTGATACCGAAGTATGATCTAATAGAGCGAGAACTAGCATAAGTAAGAGGGACATAAGAAAGGACATGAACTTGGCCTCTATTAGCCACAGAAAGACTTTGAAAGGGAAATCTTATAACATTTTGAGCGATGAAATCATAGGCATGATTCATGTGATCCATATGACATAACCTTAACAAGTATGAACAATATAACCTCACATAGTCCACACACTATGTAAAGCAATATGACATGAAACATAGGTACCCTAGGCATAAGGTAAGAATAAGACAATTATACCTAAAGCTGCAAGACTTATTTCTTCCAAGCTTAGCAAAACATGTCAACTACACTTCTCTTCTTGAATACTTCACACTATTAAATGAAAATTATAACCTTTATAAGGGTACATATGACTACTACAACCTAAGTTTGAGTCAAACTATATGTGCCTACCATGTTCAAGTCTAACTTAGAGTCATAAGGTATTACACATGAAGAAATAATACTAGTCAAAATAATGAGATTCTATATCCTATGTCTTTTTCAGTCTCTCATCTTAGTAATAATACTCCTTACAACTTCAACAACTAACTCAGAATTCTAAATAAGAATTAACTAGTGCATAATGTATTCATCCACTTATATACAACATGAAATTCAAGCCTATCCTTATAAACACATATAAACTTCTAGACAACCATAAAATCTAAGGATTAGATCATCTTCTCTAATCCCTTTATTAATAATCTTATATGGAACTAACTATATAATCCCTATATGAATAATCTAAGGACTATCTCCAAAAAAGGCACACCAAAATTTTTCGAATGTATAAAAAAAGAATTTGTTTGTTTAGACTTCTTACTATTAGATAGTGTCCATAAATCTCATAAAAAGTACACCTTTTGACTCCCATGTCTTTCCCTTGGTCAACAACCAACTAACCCAGTCCTTTTTTTTTCACACAAGCTCGTATTTTTCGGGCAAGAAGCCTACCAGGAGTTTTCTTTCCCCTCTTTGTCATCAAACTGACTCTTCTTTATTCAGCCCGATTGAAGAAAATTCAGAGAAACCTTGGAATGAACAAAAATGGGCAATATTGAGCCAAATCCTATTTTTTGAAAACAAATAAAGGTTTAGAAAAAAAGGATTGGTGCAGAGACTCAATTGAAGTTATTCGAACAAATGGAGTTAAATGTGTTGGTAGTGTTCGACTTCCTCTATCGATAGTGTAAAGCCACCCAACACAGATAACGAACATGGTTTGTAGGTAATTAATCTTCGTTTGGATAGCAGTACGGTACACACATCAAGATATGATCTTTGATTTTCCATCCCTGGCATTTCCACGATTAAATAATATTTCATTCTAGTTGTCCTCCCCGCAGTCTACCCTTCCTTGAATTATTCTATCTACTTTTATATTCAATGAGTGGCCTATCATTCAATACGGGTCGAAGCATCTGGTTGTCGGGTTGGTTAAATGTTGTTAATGAAAATAGTAATTCATTATTCTTAACAATAGGTCCTGGAGACTTTTTAGTTCATCATGTTATTTCTCTTGGTTTACATACAAATACATTGATCTTAGTAAAAGGTGCTTTAGATGCACGTGGTTCTAAGTTAATGCTTGATCGGTCCAACACGGAACGAAATAGGAGCCGGTTCTACAGAAAGCTTTCGAAAATACAGTGCACCTAGGTAAATAAGAAACAAGATGAATGCAGAGGTTAAATTGGAATCCCACACCCAAAAGGTGCCCCATGTTGAGTTCTTTCTTTACTTCTTCCCAATACTCCCCCCTCTCTTTAGAGAGCAAAAAAGGGCTATTATCATTTTCCAGCCTAAAAATCTGATTTCGGAGGAATATTCAGCGTCGCTGCCAACGGTGCAATCTATGGTGCCTCCAAGGCATCCAGAAGATCCTTACCCTTCCAAGTGAGAGCTCATCACGAATATCATAACCTAACTCCAGGACTGCTACGAGCACCGATCCTTCTATTAAAAGTTTCCTTTCTCCTCTTGAATGTAGTTTGTCCTACAGCTCGCTAAAGTTCTATGCTTTGCCTCTTTCTATATAATAATATGTATATTAGTTGTTGCTCTCCCTGCAGGTAATAGAAAGAGAGTGAATAACGGATGATCCTCCAAACTCAAAGAGTGGGCAGCTAGTAGAGGTAGAGAGAAACCTTTTTTTCATTAAGATGGTCCCATTGATTTCATTAAATCTTGTTATAATCAGGCTCATATTGAATCCAATTTTTACCATTAATTTCATATCCATAATAGTGCAAAAAGAAGTCCTAACTATTACAAATACCAAAACTTTGCCTTAGTCTTCCTTCACACTTATAATCCTATATAGAAAGAGCACACAATAATTTTATATAATAAGAAGCATATACTCTCTCCTATCTATACCATGGTATAACCTCTTTCATCACCACTATCTTAATAAAAAAGGGGAAAACTGAAGGACTAGAACATACGTACTTAAATCATGAAGGAACACTATATATAACTTTGACTCTTAACTAGGATTGAGGAATAAATTATCATAGGCATGGATTTGTAAAAGAGATCTAAACTGAGGACATATATGATATTGTGTTATTTCACTAGTCTTTAATGGTGTATCAAGAGTTTATAGAGTTGAACATACTAAGAAATAATGGTTTCATGAGTCATCAATTATATGATGTAGGAATAGAATTCCTGGAGTATGGCTAGGACTACTGTTACACCCTGTAAAAGTCGTGCATGGATTAGCCTTTAATAGAGTGCCCTTAGACTTAAACACTTGAAAAATTTTGTAAGTGTAATGAGGACTTAGAGTCATTTTAGCTGGCAATCTTCAGGATACAACTTTTCAACCTTCCCGACATCCGCTTTTAGATTTTCAAGTTGCGTTATGATCGGAAAATCTCATAGTACATCTCGGATAAGTTTCGGAATTTTTTGGAACGCATAAGGCTGCGTTTGGATTTAAAAATAGTAGCAAAACACATAGACTATTGCCCAGTTTTCAGCATTTCATGGTCAATTTCAAACGATCATAACTCCCTGTATATAATGAAATGTGTAAGATATAATATCTCAAACAAAATCTCTTCGAGTCCTCTTTCAATTGCAGTTGGTTTCATCTAATTTGAGTATATGAGTAAAAAGTTATAATCGATTTACTCCAGTCTACCAAACTGTCAACTGAGGGACAGATTTGACCTTAATTGTTCCTTAGGGGTATTTTGGTTATCCTCCACCCCTATATATACCACCAACACGGGATTTAATCCCTCAAACACCATAATACACATAATTTTCCCAAAATTGCTCAAGAACTCTCACTAGGGTTTCAACATTAAAACCCAAGCAACTCAAGATTCAACCGCGGGTTCGTGAAACAAATTACAGATTTGGAATCCTCTCGACGTAGGCTTCGATAGACACCCAAAATTCGTGGAGAACAAGGTACGCGGGGTTTTCCTAAATTCTCATGGGCATAGAAAAATCATGTTTTAGAATGGGGTTTTAAATTATGTATATATATTTATGTATAAGATATTTTAACATCATTGTTTTGGTCTTTTGACCATCTCCAAAGCGATTTGATAGTTTATATACATATATGAATGAATGTGTGTCAATTTTGAATACATGAACTTGCTAAAGACATTTGACCACCAGGTATTTGATGAAATTTCTGCATGAATTGAACTTTAAGTTTCGAAATATGAAATCCTTTACATCAGTTACATGTTTTGGTGGTCTAAACTATGTTTTGAATGAAAGCTCTTGCTTAATAGATTATGGCTCAGAAAAATCATGACTTGCAAGTCTTGGTATGACGATACCAACTCAGACTAATGCCATATCAGACTCAGACTAATAGACATTGCAGACTTTCATGATTTTAGACATTCAGAATGTTGCATGTACAGAAAAGGTTAAAAATAGGCATACAGAGATGTTAGGTGGTTCCCCAAAGAGGGATTGAGTTCAAGAGACTCATTTACTAAAATCGTGGTTTGTCGACCCGGGTATACTATTATGCGCTGACTTAAATCTCCTGTGGCGTATCAGACTCAGACACTCCAACCCTTGCAGCACACTTGGGTTGGGGGCTTCCCCACCGAGTCAATGGCGGATTCCATACAGCCCGTGGAATATCAGACTTGTAGGGGAATACCACCTAACTCAGAAGTAAAACACAGATCATGATTTGAAATGAACAGACAGGTTACATGTTTTCAGAAAGTGCCCATGTATTTTTCAGAAACAGTTTTATACATGATGTCTTGATGAAAAATTGCTTTCACTTAATATGTATATATATATATATATATGTATGTTCCATTATACTATTTTTTTGGATTGCTTCGCGTGCCAGTACTTTTGTGCTGACCCCCCCTCCTTCCAGGTTCTGAGGCACAGTCTAGGGGTCCAGCTACTCAGTAGACATTCTCGAATTTGCAGACTTGATCTCACAGTGGTGAGCCTTCTATTATTCGGAAGGCCTAATTATGTCAGACATTATCTTATTTATTAGTAGAGATTTCGCAGACTGATGTCATTATCTTACCCAGTTTCTTTTCAGACAGATGTTTATGTTCTTAGTAGAGATTTCACAGACTGATGTCAGATAGTATTATTCAGAAATGTTGCAGAACTTGACCATGTTTTCCGTACTCAGTTTCAATTCTGCATTTTATTATGATTATGAATGTTGTGCATGATAACCAGATCGAGAATGGGTGTTCTGGGCCTTCATGGTTTGGGATGCTCGTCACGGCTAGGGCCTAGGCTCGGGTCATGAAAAACTTGGTATCAGAGAACGGTTCATGGTCCCAGGGTGTCTGCAAAATCGCGTCGAGTAGAGTTCTGTTTATGGGTGTGTAGCGCACCACACTTATAAACAGGAGGCTACTAGGCGTTTAGGAATGTTTCCCTTCTTTGTGATTTAGTTCTTGCTTCAGAGTCTAAACTTTCCCATTATTGGGTTGATTCAAGTGCAAAAAGTTTAGAGTATTCATGATATAGTCCTTTTCGATTATGTTCTATAAGATTTTAAAAATTATGGAAAAACTCGATAGGAGTCTGTTAGTGCATCAATATATGCTGATTCTGATGTAAATATTGATCCTGATGGAATCGTGCATTCCAGCTTAAGGTATTAAGTGTATATTGTCCCTCTCAAAATCTTGTTACAGTTGTGGACAATGTATAGCAGAATGTTGGAACTATATTTCTACCCAAATAGTAGCATAAGTTAAAGTGTTATTGTCATGACCTATTGGTAGTGATATTGGACCAAGAAGTTGGTGATGTAAAGTCACAAAGTTAGAAGTCAGAGTGAGGGTGATTTTGTGTAAATGAATATTTCAGTTGAATAATCGATGTTTGAGGATGATTTACCCCTTTATAGTGATAAACTAATGTGGTAGCTAGCAACATATGTGGATTGTATGGTAGTCCATGGAGGAAGTGTTTTACTCAGATTTTTATTTATACAGAATAATATGTATAATCTTAGACCATTAAATATTAGGTGTCAATTTTCTATCCCTTGTAATATGTAATCTTGTTATCATGATGTTTTTGAAAAAAAAAAATTTAAAGTCTAGTGAAGCCGTGTGGGGCTCTTTCGATTCACTAGCATAGTTGCCTTGTCATCCATCTCATTTTCTTGTTCAAAATACAAAACCAAAGTCTAGTGAAGCCATGTGAGCCCTGTTTCGATTCACTAGCAACTTGTTGTCCAACTTGTTGTTCTTTCATTGGTTTAATATATGTATGGCTGAATCTGTTTGCATGAGATAGAGTTGGTAATGAAGTGATTCATCCTTGTGTGTTATTAGTTGAAGGTAGAGAAGGAGTTGTTGGTCAGGGTGATTTGTTGATTGCTTGAATGTGAAAATGGCTATATTAGTGAGTAAGTTATGATTATAGACTCATGGTTGTTTGAGGAATTTGAAGGCAGTCTAAATGTATGAATGAGTGAGTAAGTATGAGGTGAGAAATCCGTATAAGTAGATACAATTATACGGGGTTATAATATAAGGATAAGGTTGACCATGTCTATTATGAGGCTTTAACTCCCTTGACCCTCTTTTCATTGCTAGTTGTAAACTTGTGCTACTTGTGAGAAGGTATGTATTAGATTTTTGAGATATTTGGGTAGAATATCCCAATTTGATGGATTAGTATATTTATATTATGTTGCATTCTTCATTGGTGGTAAATGATTAATACTAAACTATAGGCTTGAATTTAAATGGTGTGGTGGTAAATAGTGGCACGAGTTTGATGATGCATGTTTTGTGGGATTAAATTAGTAGGCTTGATGTGCTGAAATAGTACATGCTAATGGATTATGATAAGGAAAACCGTTAGGTCATGATCGATTATTGTGGTTATGAAGTTCTAGTGCACTAGTGTTTCGTGATGTTTATTTCATAGTTTCCAAATGAAAATTTCGTGTAAGGTTGGGTTGTAAATCATGCATAGCACTAGATATTAAGTTTGAATAGTTGATGTCCATGAAGGTGGATGTGAAGATTTCTTGGTTAATGAATACTAGTTGTATAGAAGTGATCTAATAGACTTAAATGGTGCATGCAATAGAGTAAGTTTATTTGATTCGTAGTGGTATATGATATTGTATGTATGATGTAGAAGTATGCCTAAGGTGACATGAGGTTGCGGCATTTTTCTAAGGCTATTACTTGTTGTGCGTGGCTAGTGGTACCATTGAATTGTTAAGTGGAGAAAGACTAGTTATATGGTACATATTGATCTAAATAGCCATGTTAAGGTGTTTTAATTGATAGTGATGGGCCTTTTGCGGTGATCTTGATTCTCATAGTAGAGGGATATAAATCTGGAGTCGCAATAGTGGTGGCTCTGTCGAAAGAGATATGGTTCATCAAAGTCTTGGTGATATCCATGTTAAGCGTTAGCATCTAAGCTTGACTTTTGAAGGTTGAACCGATAGAATAAGTGCGCAAGCATTATACTATGACTATTGGTGGCTAGAGAAAGATAGAGTGTATCCCGGAAGGTAGTCATTCAGGCTAAGTTCTATGATATGCATGTATTGTTATTTTTTTTCAGACCCTAGAGTGCAGTAAGTGTAGTTCAGTTAGAATCTGGTAAAGGATCTCCCAAACTCTATATGATGACTTGAAGCTAAGGGGGAGATGACAGAACGAATGACCAAGTAAGGCTCTCAGATTCTAGTAGTGATGCAGTATGATTTAGAACGTCAGAAAGTGAGGGTGAGATTCAACCCATTCTTATCTTAGTATTTTTCATTGATCCCAATGCCTACTCAAGATTTACGTTTCAGTTCCGTGATCATAGTTCGTGATTCCTGTATATGATAGAGAGTCACGTACTCTTCCAGTTCCAAGATAATGAGTTCTAGTTCATTCAAGTAGTCGGAATCACATTCCTTATGTTAGGAACTCTAGTTGAGGTCATGCAACTCATGACGCATGTACTCACTCTTTATAGTGTGCTCAGTCCCGTATAGAAATCTTCTCATTCTTCAGGGTCTTATGTTTTAACCTTTTAGTGACCCTCCCTATGCAATGATAGTGGTGATGATGTAAATGTTCTTATTGATGGAAGATCATAGTACGTTTGTTTAGATAAGGCCATAAGTATGAAGTAAGATTTGGGGCCAATCTTTGATACATGTGATGGTTAGTGGAAAAGTTTGTGTGTATGTTTTAGGGTAGCGCGTGGGAGTTATATTGACAATAGTTTAGAAACTATGTGAAGTATGTATTTATGGGTGGTTTCCTTGAAGTAAACATATGGTTATAAAATAGGCTTGAATGACGTTTTGGGATTGTAGTGGAAGGTCGCAATATGCATTAGCGACATCATATTAAGAGTTCAGAGTAGTCATTGAAGTGGTAAGGCATGTTATGCTTAGAATGTGATCTATAAAAGAGGTATAGAAGGTGGCATCATATGGTTTAGAATAATAGCGTGGTGTAGCATGTTGTATTTTTGTGACTTAGAGTTAGGCTTGATCGCGGGGTAAGGATTAAGCTATTTTAGACATTAGTAGAAAAATTTGTCAATGCTCATATGAGAAATTTAAGTTGAGTTGAATGAATATGATATTTATAGGGAATAGTATAGTTAAGGGAAATTCGGGAAGTGCTCTAAGCCTTAAAGTAAGAAGTTGTATTGCCAAAGGTCTGAAAATTCTATCCTAATTTAGGAGTTATATGTCTATATTCCAGACTGCAGAGTAGTGTCAATGTTGTGATTTCCTCAGTGGGATGTTTTGTGTAATCCATACCCAAGATTCATGGTTCCCTATTACTGCTAGAGCTTCCTTAGAGAGAGTGTTGAAGAGAATACTCCAGTTAAGTATGAGGGTGTAGTATAATTCAGTCTGTATGGACAATAAGTTAATTTAGCAGTCAGATTCGCATGACTTGTTTTCTTGTCTTTGCACTTATTCATGCTGCTCAAAATCTCAGACATGCTACTAGTCGAAGATAGAGTATACCAGTAGTTACGAGTATAGCCCAGTTCATGCATCATGCATTAAATTCAGATTCCAAATGTTCAGATCAGTGTATTTTTATTAGAGGACATGTCATGTCCGCGTTATTCCATATATTTAAGGCTTCAACAAGTTCCTACCCATCATTCGAGGACGAATGATCCCAAGGGGGAGATAATGTAACACCCTGTAAAAGTCGTGCATGGATTAGCCTTTAATAGAGTGCCCTTAGACTGAAAAACTTGAAAATTTTTCTCAGTGTAATGAGGACTTAGAGTCATTTTAGCTGGCAATCTTCGGGATACAACTTTTCAACCTTCCCGACATCCTCTTTTAGATTTTCAAGTTGCGTTATGATCAGAAAATCTCATAGTACATCTCGGATAAGTTTCGGAATTTTTCGGAACGCATAAGGCTGCGTTTGGATTTAAAAACAGTAGCAAAACGCATAGACTATTGCCCAGTTTTCAGCATTTCAGGGTCAATTTCAAACGATCATAACTCCCTGTATATAATGAAATGTGTGAGCTATAATATATCAAACAAAATCTCTTCGAGTCCTCTTTCAATTGCAGTTGGTTTCATCTAATTTGAGAATATGAGTAAAAAGTTATAATCGATTTACTCCAGTCTACCAAACTGTCAACTGAGGGACAGATTTGACCTTAATTGTTCCTTAGGGGTATTTTGGTAATCCTCCATCCCTATATATACCACCAACACGGGATTTAATCCCTCAAACACCATAATACACATACTTTTCCCAAAATTGCTCAAGAACTCTCCCTAGGGTTTCAACATTAAAACCCAAGCAACTCAAGATTCAACCGCGGGTTCGTGAAATAAATTACAGATTTGGAATCCTCTCGACGTAGGCTTCGATAAACACCCTAAATTCGTGGAGAACAAGGTACGCGGGGTTTTCCTAAATTCTCATGGGCATAGAAAAATCATGTTTTAGAATGGGGTTTTAAATTATGTATATATATTTTTGTATAAGATGTTTTAACATCATTGTTTTGGTCTTTTGACCATCTCCAAAGCGATTTGACAGTTTATATACATATATGAATGAATGTGTTTCAATTTTGAATACATGAACTTGCTAAAGACATTTGACCACCAGGTGTTTGATGAAATTTCTGCATGAATTGAACTTTAAGTTTTGGAATATGAAATCCTTTACATCAGTTACATGTTTTGGTGGTCTAAACTATGTTTTGAATGAAAGATCTTGCTTAATACATTATGGCTCAGAAAAATCATGACTTGCAAGTCTTGGTATGACGATACCAACTCATACTAATGCCATATTAGACTCAGACTAACAGACATTTCAGACTTTCATGATTTTTGACATTCAGAATGTTGCATGTACAGAAAAGGTTAAAAATTGGCATACAGAGATGTTAGGTGGTTCCCCGAAGAGGGTTTGAGTTCAAGAGACTCATTGCCTAAAACCGTGGTTTGCCGACCCGGGTATACTATTATGCGCTGACTTAAATCTCCTGTGGCGTATCAGACTCAGACACTCCAACCCTTGCGGCACACTTGGGTTGGGGGCTTCCCCGCCGAGTCAATGGAGGATTCCATACAGCCCGTGGAATATCAGACTTGTAGGGGAATACCACCTAACTCAGAAGTAAAACACAGATCATGATTTGAAATGAACAGACATGTTACATGTTTTCAGAAAGTGCCTATGTATTTTTCAGAAACAGTTTTATACATGATGTCTTGATGAAAAATTTCTTTCACTTAATATGTATATATATATATATATGTATGTTCCATTATACTATTTTTTTGGATTGCTTCGCGTGCCAGTACTTTTGTGCTGACCCCCCCTCCTTCTAGGTTCTGAGGCACAGTCTAGGGGTCCAGCTGCTCAGTAGACATTCTCGGATTTGCAGACTTGATCTCACAGTGGTGAGCCTTCTATTATTCGGAAGGCCTAATTATGTCAGACATTATCTTATTTATTATGTTTTTGGTTTACTGGGGGCCTTGTCCCAGTTTCTTTTCAGAAAGATGTTTATGTTCTTAGTAGAGATTTCGCAGACTGATGTCAAATAGTATTATTCAGAAATGTTGCATAACTTGACCATGTTTTTCGTACTCAGTTTCAATTCCGCATTTTATTATGATTATGAATGTTGTGCATGATAAACAGATAGAGAATTGGTGTTCCGGGCCTTCATGGTTCGGGATGCTCGTCACGGCTAGGGCCTAGGCTCGGGTCGTGACAACTACTGAGAGAGACATTTACTTCTCGTGCTAGTAAATGGGACTGAGAATATGCATAAATCTTCATGAAGTACACGAGTAAGAAGTATGATCATGTTGCTAACATGTAATATATGATTAGAGGGTAGTATTGATAGGAGCAAGCTGAAGTTGTTAAGTTAGGAATAAGTGTATGTATTTCCTTAACTCTATTTTAGAATTCACTAACCGTAATACTTGAATATCTAAACCTAGTTGGTTCTACCCTCTAAAATCTCCCCCTTAGATTAGTGTTCCCTCTCTATATTATTGGATATTTTCAATAACTCTTAAATAAGCTACCTCATACTAATCTAATTTTTAGGGTATCTCTATACACATAGATACTAAACACCTCTAAAATACTACATCAAAAGATATAAAACATGAGATGGGGATCCCTTATAATATACTACATAACAACTAACTACTCCATATGGTGATCACGTAAGACTCAAACTTGTACCACCACCATCACTAGCAAGATCATCAACTAATATCTATGCATATGTTAGGTTATCAATCTAGATCCATTCTATAAAACTAACACTATCTACCTCTCATAGCCATTATCTTTATCTCATTTAGCAACCATAATTCAAATATAGCATCTAATATTGATCATGTACATCTACTCAACTTCTCATATATTACCATCCTTGAACTATTAGATAGGAATCAAGGAATTACCAGCCCACCAAAATTCATAGCAAACTATAATCAACTTAAACTAAACCTTTTTTGTAACTTGATTCTACATGCACATTATTATTTCATAAACTTACTAATCTCTCTTACCACCAGATAATACACTATACACATATTCACTCATATTATATTATCTAAAACTTCTAATCTTCCAAAACTTTATAAATTTTATACTCTTAGACTCATACTTCTAGCATTGGGGTTTTTCCACCATAGGATTTGGAGAAAGGTTATAGAAGCATATCATACTTTGGATCAAATGCATGACTTGCATGAACGAGAGTGGATGCTTTGGAATATCTAGACTTAAAAAAATTAATTGGATCCTCTCAAGATTGTCTGCAGTCACATAAATATCCATAGTTTCTTCTAGAAAAACTTAATTGGCATGAAGTTAAGCTTAAATATTGATATTCCCTTAAAATTATAATGACCTGATTTTTGGAGATTTATGTGAAATATTCATTTTTGTGTGATTTAACTATTTTACCCCTCTCCATGGTTTTGTTATGGCATTTTAAAAAAAAAATTAGATCTTCTCAAGATTGTCTGCAGTCACATAGATATCCATAGTTTCTTCTAGAAAAACTTAATTGGCATGAAGTTAAGCTTAAATATTGATATTCCCTTAAAATTATAATGACCTGATTTTTGGGGATTTATGTGAAATATTTATTTTTGTGTGATTTAACTATTTTACCCCTCTCTATAGTTTTGTTAAGGCATTTTTGGTGTGTGGATATGATTAGCGCAGTTCCTGGTGTATTTTAGTGTGATTTATGTGATATTGTTGTTTTTGGTGGCTTGAGAGGCCTTATATTTATTGGTCTGTGCATCGAATGGAAAAACGGACTAATCCAAAAGATTTGGAATGTTGATTTTAGGGTGTTAACATGGTTGGTTTGGTTTTATGGATTTTATAGTTCATTTTGACCCTCGGTTCGGAAAGTTGTAAAATTTGATTTTGGGGGTCAACTTTGTGAAAACATTAATTTTTTTTGGAAATATGATATCGCCTTTGATTATGGAGCATCGAATTTAATAGGGTATCATATTTTTTTTTCATTCACTAGATTCTGAATGAATTTTGAGGGGTCCGTAGAGACTTGGACCAGCTGGTGCACCCGCGTTCGCAATGGATTGGTCACTTACATGACACTATTGACCAAACACAAGTGTCACATAAACAACATCTTAGTTGCAATAGTGAGACTCATGTATGAAACACCAGGTTCGCAAATGTGATACCTACCCTTAAGCCAAGTACTGGCGTACGCAATTCGGTTATCGTGTATGCAATATCTGTGCCCTTTATATCCTATGTTTTGCCATTTTCACCATTTTTGTGATGTGGAGCTTAGGGTTTCATAATTTTGAGTAATTTCTTCAACTTTTAAGCTTGCGTAAGCTCCATAACACCTATTTAGACTATTTTCTCTAAATTTTATTATGTTATTCTTGTTTAAATGTGAATTAAAAAGGTAGAAATTGGGGATTTTGACCCGTAAGGCATAAGAATTGTAATTCTCCAATTTAAATCAAGATTTCAAATCATTTTCTCTTGGGTGAGTTTTAAATCTTATAAATATCACTTTTCTTTTAATTTCATCTTCAAAACAACTTCTATTCTTGATTTTCAAAGGAATTTCGAGGGTTTTTGTTGGTAAAGCTTAAAAATAATTTTTTACCAATATGGATCTTATTTTTAACTTGTGTTTTCTTAAGTTCTTAGAACTAAACTCCTAAGAATATGGGAAGCATGTTTCTAAAATAAAATTATAATTTTACACTTTTTTTTTAAAACTTATTTTGAGAGTCCATTTTGACCCTAACACAAAAATAGACAATATGGGTATCGTTGGATTTTATTTGATGCATAGATTATTTATTTATATAATTTAGTTGACTTCGAGTCCATTTATGAGGAGTAAGGATTTGGATTGAAGGCTTTCATACTGGTTTTTAATAATTGAAGTAGGTTATTGCTTAACTTTCTTCAACTAGGCTGGGTAGTTAATGTTGATATAAATTCATGTTAAGGGTGTGGGAAATGATATTTATACTATCCATATTTATTGTGTTGTACCCATGTGAGAGCCTATATATTGATGTTACTTGGCGGTTTTGGAACACTATTTGTTATGTGTGACCGTGTGGGGTCCTATATGATATTGTTGGCCTTGAATATGTGGAATTGGTTGTATCTTGTTTGGTTAAAAGCCTAAATATGGTATCAATGGTAAATTTTTATGTATTTCATTCTATTGGCATATGGATTATGCTGGATTCATTGATGGTTGGATTAATGATTGGATTTTGGCTCACTTGGTTGGTATATTGGTGGGATATGGAATGTCTCATTCTAGTTGGTTGTGAGAATTAAATACTCATATAATATTCGTTCATGATACATTGGTACCGCTGTGGAAATACTAGAAATACTGAAAACACTGGCTTTTTCGGACAGAAATTGGGACTTCGTTTAAACCTGTAATACCCCATAAATTTCTAAGCTAGAAAATGAACCGTTGTTCCTACACATGAAAACTCCTATACTATGATTCATATTAGAGTAAATGAATTAGGATGAGTATCCTAGTGATAATAGAGCTCATGATGTGTTAAGCATGTTCATAAGAGTCACTTAGAGTAAGCCAAGCTAAGAACTTTTGAATCCACCAAGTTTTCACGTGTGATTTCATATAGGTCATCTTTGAACAATCATAAATTGATTTATAGGTGGAATTTTTTCATATTTATACCCTCCAAATTGTAGAGAATTGAATAATATTTCCGTCGATACCAAATTTTCCTAAAACGGACACCCGGGGTAGAAGTTATGGCGATTTAAAGTTTCAGCAGCATTATTTCAGTTAGTGGCATGTTACGCCGTAAGAAAAAATGATGTTTGTCAAATTTTAGTGTCTCTCCGCAATTCCACCACGTTGCGGTGAGTTTCCAGGTCACAAATGGGGGGCAACGCGATATCTTCGCGTCGCGCCGGGGGCCCAAATCGGGTGATTTTCACAGAAATTAAATGACGCATCTAGAGGGGTATTTGGGTCATATTTCCACCCCTATATATATTCCATAAACACGGAATTAAGACCTTATTTCAAAAAAACATACTTTTTCTCTCAAAATCCTCTCAAGAACACATTAGGGTTTTCAATTGGGGATTCAAGTTCAAGCAAATTTCTCCATCAATCATCAAGAATCATTCATCTAAGGTATGCGCAGTGTTTATATATGGATTCATTTCATTCATAGAGCTCAAAAACCATGTTTTAAATATTATTTTGTGTTTGTCTTTTTGTGATATGACAATGTACATGTTGATGATTGTTGTTGAAGTTTCAAGATAATATCTAAAGGTGTTTTCATGAAGTATATGTGTTCGTTAGTTTAAATCCATGAACTTTATGTAGTTTAAAATGGGGAAATTCATGAAAGAACACCTAAGCTAAAAGAATGCATGCGAAGTGTTTGATAAAAGACCTAGGATGATAGAATTCATGTCCCATGATTTAACAGTGCTTAAATGACAAGTCCATGCTCTATGCTTTATGATTTCACATGAATTCCACGTGATTGATATGTTTCATTGTTGTGATATGGATTGAACATGATATTGAAGCTATGCAAGTATACACATGTTGTATGAATTTCCCTTCCATACGTAAGATGTTGAGAACTATGCTTAGTGTGAAATCCCCTACTTATGATATGGTGAATTGTGGACTCTATTTTATGATGAAGTCAGTTATGTGTGTCAGTTTCCTACCATCGAGTCCTGAGGGTACTAGTACCTAAAAAATATAGTTGTGTTCCTAGATCCATGTCACGTTATCACAATAATCTCAGTCAAGCCATGATCTATAGAACTCAGTCAGTCATGTGACTCAGGAAATCTCAGAAATCTCATGATCTCATTAAATTCATAGATAGTAGTACAATTCTGTCAATCAACGGAAGTCAGTTACTCAGTCCATGTACATCCAGTTAAATCATGTTCAGTCTCTTCAGATGGGAGTAGAAGTTAGCATCGAGTGAACCCAACGATGGGAACTCAACTGCCAGTTTAGGGTGTGATTCTTAGTAGTCATCCTTGTGTTCCATAACTACGTAGCCATCATAGGTTGAGACATCTTAACCTCCAAGATTAGGGTGGATGAGGTGTCTTAACCTGTCAGTTTAGGGTTCCCAGCATTCTCATTCGAGTACCTACTAGCTAAGGGTCACTCATAGCTGTCCTTACCAGTGGGGCGGTATTGACACCCTTCCAGTCGGGGCAGAGATTGGACCCCAACCTAGATATATATGTTATTGGGGCATGTCGGTTGAGAAACTACCTCCCACAGTTTCTATCCCAGTCTCAGTAAAAAAATTTAGATAGTTCTTCGGATTTTAGTATACCAGGATTGTCAATTACATTCAATTCAGTTACAGTATGGAAATCAGGTAGTTCCATTAGATTAAGGACAGTCAGACACAGTCATCCATGTTATCAAAATTTCATTATCAATCATGTTAGATAACAGTAAACCATATATTAGCGTACAAATCCAAATAGCATGTATTAATGATTTTAGTTACTATGTATGCATGTTTGTACTCTTACATTCATATCAGTCAGTAAGTTAGCATTGTTCATGAATGTAAACCCTTTTGCATTTAGCCTACCTCACTCGTATACTCAGTACTCCTAGTCGTACTGACGCATTTGCGCTATGGTGCTTTCTTTCATGTTACACCATAGGTTCAGAGACACGAATTATAGATCAGCAGTAGCATTCTAGTCACAGAGTTGTAGTGAGTCCTCATCCATTCGAGGAAGATATTATTTTATTTCATTCATTATTTCAGTTCAGTTTTGCTAGATGGAGTTAGTTGGAGACATGTTCCTTCAACTCCTTATTTTATACAGTATTTAGAGGCTTTCAGATTCAGTTCAGATTTTAGATTAAGCTTTCAGTTGTTTTGGGTATTTGTTACCCTATATGGATGTTATTATTTATCATATATTCTATTCAGTTGAACCTTATGGCCTATTGTTCATGTTTTCCGCATTCTACAAGTATATTATGCATTATACAGGTACAACTATCAGTCATGGGTTAACTTGTGGTCCCTCGGGGTCATAAGCACCGTGTAGCATTCCGGTTCAGAAAATCGAGGTGTTACAAACTTGGTATCAGATCCTAAGGTTCAATAGAGTTATAGGAAGTCTGAAAGCCGCATCTAGTAGAGTCTTGTGTATGGGTTTATTGCACGCCACATTTATGTGCAAGAGGCTATGAGATGTTTTAGGAACAGTTTCCTCTTTTTCAGTATTCATGCCGTGCTAGTGAGCATAATCTCAAGTTAAACTCTCAGTCTAATCCGTTCTTTTCTTATTTCAGAATATTCCTCGAAAAAAAAGAAACCAGCTCGCTCCTCAGCCCGAAGATCCTTTGGGAGAACTTATTTCTCATGCAGAGTTTAGGGTCGCATTCACCACACTTGCTCAGTCTGTGGATACCCAAAATTAATGGTCACCAGTTATTCCGGCCAATCCAGTAGCCAACTCAGCTGCATCTAGGATCTGAGACTTCACTTGAATGAACCCTCCATCTTTCTTCAGGTCTAAGTCTGATGAATACCCTCAAGAATTTATTGACCAAGTCCAGAAGGTCATAGACATCATGGGAGTTACTTTTTGTCAAAGTGTTGAGTTAGCCGTGTACCAATAATAGAATGTTTCTCACACTTGGTACAAATAGTGGAAGTCTGAGAGGGTAGATGGTGCAGGTCCTATAGAATGGGAGGAATTTGCCATGTCTTTCTTAGACAGATTCTTTCCCCAAGAGCTGAGGGAGGCAAAATTTGTAGAGTTCATCAGCCTCAGGCAGGGAAATATAACGGTTAAAGAGTATTCTCTTAGATTTACTCAGCTAGCTAGATATGCCCCTCATGTGGTTGCAGACAATAGGGCTAAGATGAGAAAGTTTGTGTTAGGAGTGAACGATAGCATGGTAAATGAGTGTAGGTATGCGATGATGAACAGTGATATGACTTTAGCCAGGCTCATGAACCATGCTCAGCAAATAGAGGAGCAGAAGATTAGGACTAGGGAGAGGCAGAACAAGAGAGCAAGATCAGAAAGTTTTAGTTTTGCTCAACCCAAATCAGAAGGAGGAAACCGTTCGCAGTTCCATCCTAAGATAGCAGTTCCATCTCCTTCCTCTGCCAGTGCCCCAGTGCCAAAATTTAGCGATGTCAACAGAGATCGAGCACTAGGCTCTAAGTCTCACAACAGTGTTAACAGTTCCTGAACTAATCCCCTGTGTCAGACTTGTGGTAAAAACCACTAGGGTACCTGTAGAGCTGGTAGCGATGTTTGTTTCAATTATAGAAAGCCAAGCCACAGGATTAGAGAGTGTCCAAAGTCAGGTCTACAGGGTTAGCAGAATCGTTCCACAGCCCAGTTCGGTCGCCCAAATCAGCAGGGTGCCACTTCCAGTGCTACTAGTAGGCAGCCCAAACAGACTCTATGCTCTTCAAAACCGACAGGATCAGGAAAATTCTCCTGATGTTGTTACTGGTACATTGCAGATTTTCCATATTCATGTTTACACTTTGCTAGATCCAGGTGCCTCCTTGTCTTTTTTTACTCTGTATATAGCAGGCGATTTTAGAATCAGTCCCAAAATTTTAGCAGAGCCCTTTTCAGTCTCTACCCCAGTGGGTAAAACCATCATAGCTCAACGGGTATACAGGAACTACCTGGTAATGATATTTCAGAAATCCACATCAACATATTTAGTCGAGTTAGAGATGACTGATTTTAATATCATTCTCGGCATGGATTGGCTTCATTCCTTCTATGCCACAGTCGACTGCAGAAACAGGATAATTCAGTTTTAGTTCCTAAATGATACCTTCCTAGAGTGGAAGGATAGTACTTCATCTTTCAGAGGTCAACTTATTTCCTACCTTCGCGCAAGGAAATAGATTTATAAGGGATGTGTTTATCATCTCATTCAAGTTAAAGACTCTGGTTCCAAATCTCCTATCTTTGAATCAGTCCCAGTGATTAACGAATATTCAGATGTCTTTCCTAAAGATCTTTCAGGCATTTCTCCCGAAAGGGAAATAGACTTCATCATTGATCTCAATCCAGATACTCAGCCTATTTCTATTCCACCATATAGAATGGCACCAGCAGAACACAAAGAACTGAAAGATTAGTTGAAGGATCTCTTAGATAAGGGTTTCATTAGACCCAGCGTTTCCCCATGGGATGCACTAGTCTTATTCGTGTTAAATAAAGATGGTTCTCTCAGGATGTGTATTGATTACCATCAGCTCAACAATGTCACGGTCAAGAACAAGTATCCTCTAACCAAAATAGATGACTTATTTTACCAACTTCATGGTGCCAGTTATTTCTCCAAGATAAACCTCAGATTAGGCTATCATCAGCTTAGGTTAGAGAATGTGACATCCTGAAGATAACTTTTCGTACTCAGTAGGATCACTTCGAATTTCTAGTTATGTACTTTGGTCTTACCAATGCCCCAACCATTTTCATGGACTTGATGAACCGTGTGTTCAAGCAGTACTTGGACATATTCGTCATAGTCGTCATATATGATATCCTAGTATATTCCCGCACAGAGTGTGATCATTC
Organism: Capsicum pubescens; assembly: GCA_030864215.1. Classification (NCBI taxonomy): domain Eukaryota; kingdom Viridiplantae; phylum Streptophyta; class Magnoliopsida; order Solanales; family Solanaceae; genus Capsicum; species Capsicum pubescens. The sequence goes on from CM061538.1 coordinate 243,628,676, forward strand.
AGACCATCACAGAATTGTTCTTCAAACTCTCAGAGATTACCAGCTATTTTCCAAATTTAGTAAGTGCTAATTTTGGGTAAGGTCAGTATCATTCCTTGGCCATATTATTTTTGGTGATGGCATTAGAGTAGATTCTCAGAAGATCGAAGTGGTAATAAACTGGCCTCTCCCTATCTCTCCATCAGATATCAGGAGTTTCTTAGGTTTGGATGGCTATTACAGGTGGTTTATTAAGGGATTTTCTTCTATTGCATCCCCTATGTCCAAATTGACTCAGAAGAAGGTCAAGTTTCAGTGGTCAGATCCTTGAGAGAAGAGTTTTCAGGAATTGAAGACTCGACTCACCTCAACTCTAGTCTTAGCTCTTCAAGATAGTTTAGATGGGTTCGTAGTATACTGTGATGCATCCAGAGTAGGTTTCGGTTGTGTCCTCATGTAGCATGGTAAGGTCATAGCCTACGCCTCCAGGTAGTTAAAGCCCCATGAGAAGAATTATCCTACTCATGATCTTGAGTTAGCAGCCGTAGTATTTTCCTTGAAGATTTGGAGGCATTATTTATACGGAATTCATGTAGATGTATTCACAGATTATAAGAGTCTCCAATATGTCTTTTCTCAGAAAGATCTCAATCTTCATCAGAGAAGGTGCTTAGAGATCTTGAAAGATTATGACATGAGTTTCCTTTATCATACGGGCAAGGCCAACATTATGGTCGACGCTCTCATTAGACTCTCCATGGGTAGTGTTTCTCACATTGAGGATAGCAAGAAGAAAATAGCTCAGGAAATTCATCATCTTGCCAAACTAAGTGTTCGCTTAGTCGATTCTTTAGAGGGTGGTGTATGTGTTCAGGAGAGTTCAGAGTCATCTCTAGTTTCCAAGGTAAAAGAAAAGCAAGACAGGGATCCTAGCCTTTTCAAGCTAAAAGAGTCAGTTCAGAATAAGAAAGTAGAGGTTTTCTCCCAAGGGGGAGATGGTGTCATTCGTTGTTAGGGTCATCTCTGTGTTCCAGGTGTAGATGATTTAAAGAAGCGAATTCTTACAGAAGTGCATGATGAGTGATACTCTATTCATCCAGGGGCCACTAAGATATACCGCAACCTACAGAAGATCTATTGGTGAAGTAGGATAAAGAGAGATGTTGCAAAATTTATGGCTAAGTGCCCTATATGTCAGTAGGTTAAGATAGAGAATCAGAAACATAGTTTTTCCATGAAGGAGTTCACCATTCCTACTTGGAAGTGTGAAAAAGTGAACATGGACTTCATGACGGGTTTTCCTCGAACTCGTCATCAGCATGATTCAGTTTGGGTCATTATAGATAGAATGACCAAGTCAGCCCATTTCCTTCCAATCCATACCTCTTATTCAGCTGAGGATTACACCAAACTCTATATCAGGGAGTTGGTCATATTACACGGTGTTCAATTATTTATCATATCAGATAGAGGTACCCAGTTCACCTCTCACTTCTAGAAAGCATTCTAAAAGGGTCTTGGTACCCAAGTTCATCTCAGTACAACTTTTCATCCTCAGATAGATGGTCAAGTAGAAAGGACCATTCAGACTCTTAAAGATATGCTAAGGGTGTGTGCAATTGATTTCAACGGAAGTTGGGATGACCAATTTCCTTTGATTGAGTTTGCATACACAATAGCTATCATTCCAGTATTAAACTTGCTTCGTTCGAAGCTCTATATAGGAGGAGGTGCAGATCTCCAATCGGGTGGTTCGAAGTTAGTGAGGCCTCATTCATAGGGCCTAACTTAGTATTTGACGCCTTAGAGAAAGTCCAGTTAATCAGAGAAAGACTTCGGGCTGCTCAGAGCTGACAGATGTCGTATGCTGACATTCGTAGAATGGATCTCGAGTTCGAGGTTGATAACTATGTCTATCTAAAGATCTCTCCCATGAAGGGAGTGAAACGGTTCGGCAAGAAGGGAAAGCTCAGTCCCTAATATATTGGTCCCTTCAAGATTCTTAGTCGCTTAGGCAAGGTAGCTTATGAGCTCGAATTGCCTTCAGATCTAGCCTCAGTTCATCCAATCTTTCTGGTCTCTTTTCTCAAGAAGTGTATAGGTGATCCATCAGTCATAGTACCTATTTAGAGCATTGACAATCACAACAGTCTCTTCTATGAGGAAATTCCGATCAAAATTCTAGACTATCAAACTCGTAGATTGAGGAACAAATAAGTCCCTCTAGTCAAAGTTCTTTAGCAAAATCAGTTCGTTGAGGGAGATACTTGGGAAGCAAAAGTATAAATGAGTACCAAGTATCCTCACCTTTTCTCTTCCAATACAGATCAAGCTTAAGATAACAGTTCTCCTTAAGCTTATTCAGTTTCCCGTTCAGTATTCTATACAACTTGGTATTCAGTTCATGCTCACATTTCATCACAAATCTGGTATCAAGTACCATTGTATATTCATTCATGCATTCATGTATCATTCTAGTGTATAATCATGCATTAAATATGCATTCTCATTAGGAGAACTCAATTATCAAAAATCTCAGTTATGCATTCATGAATCAGTTACTCATACATCAGATATACATGTCCAGCAAGATATGTTTAGCTTATCAGTCATACCCATCATGAGATCATGTTCCAGTAGTGTATGTATTTCACGTACTCCAGTTAATCATCTAACCCCATTTCATTCAGTATCATTCGAGGATGAATGTTTCCAAGGGGGAGATATTGCAATACCCCATATATTTCTAAGCTAGAAAATGAACCATTGTTCCTACATATGAAACCTCCTATCCTTTAATTCATATTGGAGAACATGAATTAGGATGAGTATCCTAGTGATAATAGCTCTTATGATGTGTTAAGCATTTTCATAAGAGTCACTTAGAGTAAGCCAAGATAAGAACTTTTGAATCCACCAAGTTTTTATGTGTGATTTAACATAGGTCATCTTTGAACGAGAATAACTTAGTTTATAGGTGGTATTTTTGCAGATTTATACCCTCTAAATTGTATATAATTGAATAAGCTTTCCGTCGATACAAAATTCGCCTAAAACGGACACCCGGTGAAGAAGTAATGGCGATTTAAATTTCAGCAACATCATTTCAGTCAGTGGCGCATCGCGCCGTGAGCCAAACTGACGTTTGTCAATTTCCAGTGTCTCTCTATGATTCCACCACATTACGGTGAGTTTCTAGGTCACAAATGGGGGGCAACGTGATATCTTCACATCGTGCCGGGGGCCCAAATTTGGTAATTTTCACAGAAATTAAATGACACATCTAGAGGGGTATTTGGGTCATCTTTCCACCCCTATATATATTCAATAAACATGGAATTAAGACCTTATTACACCAAAAGATACTCTTTCTCTCAAAATCCTCTCAAGAACACATTAGGGTTTTCAATTGGGGATTCAAGTTCAAGAAAATTTCTCCATCAATCATCAAGAATCTTCCATCTAAGGTATGTGTAGTGTTCATCTATGGATCCATTTCATTCATAGAGATCAAGAACCATGTTTTAAATATTATTTTATGATTGTCTTGTTGTGATATGACCATATACATATTGATGATTGTTTTTTAAGTTTCAAGATAATATCTAAAGGTGTTTTCATGAAGTATATGTGTTCGTTAGTTTAAATCCATGAACTTTATGTGATTTTAAATGGGAAAATTCATGAAAACACACCTAAGCTAAAAGAATGCATGGAAAGTGTTTGATAAAAAGCCTAGGATGATAGAATTCATGTCCCATGATTTAATATTTCTTAAATGATAAGTCCATTCTCTATGCTTTATGATTTTACATGAATTCCACATGATTGATATGTGTCGTTGTTGTGATATGGATTGAGCATGATATTGAAGCTATGAAAGTATACACATGTTGTATGAATTTCCCTTCCATACGTAAGATGTTGAGAACTATGCTTAGTGTGAAATTCCCTACTAATGATATAGTGAATTGTGGACTCCATTTTATGATCAAGTCAGCTATGTGTGTCAGTTTCCTTCCATTGAGTCCTTGGGGTACTAGTGTCTGAAAAATATAGCTGTGTGCCTAGAGCCATGTAACATTATCACGATAATCTCAGTCTAGCCATGATCTATAGAACTCAGTTAGTCATGTGACTCAGGAAATCTCAGAAATCTCATGATCTTAATAAATTCTCAGATAGTAGTACTATTCCATCAGTCAACAGAAGTCAGTTACTCAATCAATGTACAGATAGTTAAATCATGCTCAGTCTCTTCGGATGGGAGTAGAATTTAGCACCGATTGAACCCAAGAATGGGAACTCACCTACCAGTTTAGGGTGTGATTCTTAGTAGTCATCCTTGTGTTCCAGAACAATGTAGCCAGTGTAGGTTGAGACATCTTAACATACTAGATTAGGGTAGATGAGGTGTCTTAACCTGTTAGTTCATGGTTCCCTCCGTTCTCATTCAAGTACCTGCCAGCTAAGGGTCACTCACAGCTGTCCTTACCAGTGGTGCGGTATTAACGCCCTTCTAGTCGTGGCAGAGATTTGATCCCAACCTAGCTATATGAGTTATTGGGGCATGTCAGTTAAGCAACTACCTCCCACAGTTTTAGTCCCAATATCAGTAAAAGAACTCAGATAGTTCTTTGGATTTCAGTATACCAGGACTGTCAGTTACAGTTAATTCAGTTATAGTATGGAACTAAGGTAGTTCCATCAGATTCAGGACTATCAGACACAGTCATCCATGTTATCAAAATTTCAGTATCAGTCATGTTAGATAATAGTAAACCATGTATTAGCGTACTTATCCAGATATAATGTATTCATGATTTTAGTTACTATGTATGTATGTTTGTACTCTTACATTCATATTAGTCAGTCAGTTAGCATTGTTCATGCATGTAAACCCTTTTGCATTTAGCCTACCTCACTCGTATACTCAGTACTCCCAGTCGTACTGACGTATTTGCACTATGGTGTTTTCTTTCATATTACACCATAGTTTTTGAGACACGAGTTCCAGATCATCCATAGCATTCCATTCGCAGAGTTGCAATGATTCCTCATCCATTCGAGGACAATATTATTTTATTTCATTCATTATTTCAGTTCAGTTTTGCTAGACGGAGTTAGTTGGAGACATGTTCCTTCAACTCCTTATTTTAGACAGTATTTAAAGGCTTTCAGATTTAGTTTAGATTTTAGATTCATCTTTCAGTTGTTTTGGGTATTTGTTACCCTATATAGATGTTATTATTTATTAGATATTCTATTAAATTGAACCTTATGACCTATTGTTTATGTTTTCCATATTCTATAAGTATATTATGTAGTGTATAGGTACAAATATCAGTCATGGGTTAGCTTGTGGTCCCTCGGGGTCATAAGCATCGTGTAGCGTTCCAGTTTAGAAAATCAGGGTATTACAAAACTATTTGCCGATGAATATGCCGGAGAGGAGATATGGATATTGGTATTGGATATTGGTTATATATTAATTGACGTACCACATATGGGTACTACATTGGGAATATTTAGATTATTAGGTGTATACGGAGGTTTTGGGACAACCTCGTGCATCACATCATTATCATCATCTCCATTGTATTTGTGTTTACTTTGTACTTTTCTGTGATGTATTGTTCTCCTTGATGTGATACCTATTTATGTGTATATCTTTCTTTATATTTGTTTGTATCATATTTTTGTACTTGTATTCCTATCTCTTATTACTATGGTGTATGTGGATATTATAGAACTGTTAGTGAAGATGGTGTGGGCTACCGTTTGAGACATTTTTGGTTGCTGGTGATGTGCCCTTAGTGCATATTTTTTAAGCTTTATTTCTACTTTGCTCAGTTAGACTATGTTACCTGCTGAGTACAAGTGGACCATATGCACGCCTACTGCGTTCTTTCAGTGCAGATCCTAGTTTGAGTGCACCTTACTGTGGTTGACTTTGGGCGATACTTTAGACCAATTCAAGCTAATAGTTGGAATCCTGATTTTGAGTCGACTATTAGCTTTATTTATTTAAACTATGTATTTATTTTGCATTCATAGGAAGAGTTGTTCCTGGTTTGAATATCTTATGTATTTTTATCCCGAGTTGTACTAGTGATGTTCATGACACTAGGTTTTGGGATTATGGTATGATATCTTTGGTATGTTCTTTTTCTTTTATTGTATTGTATGGTTCAACTTCATTCTAGAAGCCTTACTTTGGGTTGTTGTTATTATTTTCCCTTTTTGTATTAGTTTTGGTGATAGGCTTACTTGTCAATCCTTGCCACGACAAGTGACATCATGACCCTTTATTTTTTGGTCGTGAAAAAATGAGGCATAATTCATGAAGACTAAGCAAATTCGCAAATTTGAATAGATTTATCAGAGAACCTCTCTACTTCACGATCTAGGATATGAAAGAGACATTTCCTAAATGTCTTGTAGTCTCTAAAAGAAAAGTGTAGAAATCTCTTTCCCATTCTGGAAGACTCTACTAGAAAAAACTTCATGGACACCCTAAGACATTTAGACTCTGTGTTCTGATACCAAGTTTGTAACACCCCAAGTCTATACCCTGGACATACAATGATGCTTAAAATCATGAGTGATCCCAAACTAACCTATGGTATTGACATTATTCATGAGCAAATAATTAAACATTTATAAGAGCTAAACTTACTAAGAGAAAGCATAATCATGAGATAATTTATTTTAATAAATTATTATTAAAAGTTTAAAACATTGATTATACTAAAAAAAATGGGACAACCTCGACCACATGGGCACTGGTAGTGAATTAATCATATTAATAAGAATTAAATACATTAATTCTTACTGACTGTCTATGTAAGACACCACAAAATCGTCGTCGTCTAAATCCCTAAACGATGCCCAAAGAGTTCCTAGACTTAACAAATCTAGCTAAGTGTTGGGACTTAGTCATTTATAGAGCTTCAAAACTTTGAGGATTTTATTACCAACCTTCCAAGCCGTCGATAGTTGATATTTTAGCTAATTCATGATTAGGGAAGTCAATAGGAGTTCCCGGATAAGTTTTGGAAATTTTGGACCACGTTTAGACCATATTTGGTGTCCCAAAATAGTGGACCAATGCGATCTTGGTGTGCCACTTCACCCATCTCTTTGGTCAATTTTGTTGCAGGAACTACCAGTCAAAAGTACTAAGGCTTGGTGCGATTATGACGCGACGCGTCAGTATTGCATCGATGCACCGCGTCGCCAATCACATCGATGCCCAGTTTTTTAGCTTTTAATATCTACATCCAAGGGGGGGAAATTTAGTCTTTTCCCCCCACTCTCTATCAGTCATAACACGGGATTAAGTTCCCTAAATACCAAAAATATAGCCTTCTTCTCTAAAATTCACCAAGAATACTTTCTAGGGTTTCAACCCAAATTTCAAGAGAACTCAACATTTAACCGTCACTTTTTAAAATTTCTTCAAGAATCGGAATCCCCAGACCAAGGGCATCTAGAATATCCATTCAAAGACGCGAATAGAGTCACAAAAGTGAGAGTTCATTCAAAGTTCATAATCTAAGGTATGTGGGATTTGAACAAGAACACTTCTTCCATTCTTGTGCCCAAAGCATTGATTTTATTAAAGAATTTCATATTTTTACAAGTGAGTTTATATCCAATTTACTCTATTTTTAGTTTATGAAATTAGAAATTATTCAAGTCTTGCAATTGCATGTTATCTCAATTAGTTATGCCTTGGATTGAGGATTTAAGCTGTAATTGTATTTCTCCATTGAAAATTTATATTTTTAAGTGTTTCCAAAGTTGAACTCAAGAATAAAACCTTTTTATAAAATTTAGATCATTTGAGTATATGTTGATACTTTAAGTCAAAGTATGAGTTGTGATGTTTCTTAAAGGCTATGTTTTTAGCATGATTTAATAAGCAAGTATTCTAATTCTTAAAGAAAGATTCCTTTTGACCCTAAGCTAAGATAGGAATCCACATTGTTTATGATTTGAAGCAAAGAAAAGCATAATTGGTTTTCTTGCAAACCTTTGTGCTAATTTTTAAACTGGATTTCCTAAAAGTTGTAAGCATAAGTATGGGAGTAGTATTTAGCACCGAGTTGGGTATGATTCCAAGGTTTCATGCACCAGAACTACGTGCCACCATAGGATTAAGACTATTCCCACTTCTATGTGGATGACAAAGATTGTGATTACTTAAGTTAAGTTTCTATTCGGATGACACAGGTAGAATAGCTCTCCCCAATGTGGGCAAGATGTTGAAATCCATGTCAGCTCACATGGTTTATGCTGGTTAGAAGAAACTCCCAAGTTCCCATAGAGTCCTAAAGTTCCATAATCATAAGTCTCTAAATTCCTAAAGTTTAAAAAGAAGTTCTTTATTCTCCTAAAGATAAAAGTATAAGTTTGAAAGTTATTGTTTTAAGATTCCTTCTTGGTTTACAAGCATTGAGAATAAGAAGAGAATACAGATTTTTGAAATAAGTACAATGATTCACGATATTTATATTACATGTTTCGTTGTTCATGACTTATGAGATTTATATTTTGAACTTATTCAAGCTATGTGAGCCATTCATATTTACAAGCATGGTTTCATACTGAGTAATGATATTTGCTTACTTAATGCATACACCCCCATATACTTAATACATCCTCAAAGTATTGATCCCCAAATATGTCTCTGTGCTACATTATCTCATAATGTAGGTTTAGGTGCTCAGTCTCAGCAGTGACAGTGATCTCCGAGTACCTTTATCTACATCTTCGCTGGTGGTGAGTAATCATGGTTCGAGGACCAATTTTCCTGAATTCAATCTTTGTAGTAGTTTGTTTATTCCTTTCTAGTTTAATACGAGTCAGTTGGGGGTCTATCCCAATGACTCTCTAGTTCTTAGTAAGTAGAGGCTTATCGGATTACCAGTTGAAGTATCAAAATTTTTTAGTGTTTTGCTATCCAGATATTGTTTTTCAGTTACTTCAGTTCAGAATGATATAATATAGCATTATTGCTTGGTTTATTCATCCTAAAGTAGGTGTTATAAGTAGTAGCAGGCTCAAAGAGTTAGCTTAGGGCTACTTGTAGCCTTAAGCACCATGTGACGCTTCAGGATGAGATTTCGAGGTGTTACAAACTTGGTATCAAAGCCTAAGGTCTAAAGAGTCCTAGGGAGTCTGACATGCCTCATTACGTAGGGTCTTGATCATCGATGTGTAGCGTGCCATATCTATGAGCAAAAGGCTACAAGAAATTTTAGGAAAAGTTATCTCTTTCTTTCATAATCCATCGTGCTTATAGTTGCATCTCTCTGCTATTAATTCATGCTCTTTTATGGAAGAAAATGCCTCCCTAAAGAGATAATGCCCATAGAAATGATAACCAGCAACCTCATCCTGTTGATCCACTGAATGAGAATGTGTCTCCTACTGAGTTTCGGGCAGCTTTTCAGGCGTTAGCCTAGGCGATCACCAAAATGTTCAGGACAATAACCAGGCTATAGTTCTTCATCAGCAAGGAGGTGATTTAGATGCAACCAGGATTCGAGATTTTATGAGGATGAATTTGCCAGAGTTCTATGGGTCGAAGGCAGGTGAGGACCCATAGTTGTATCTTGATGATGTGAAGAAGATCACCCAAGTTATGCATATTTCTGAGGAAGAGAGTATAGAATTGGCATCTTATAGGCCGGAAGATGTTTCATATGATTGGGTTGTGATATGGAGGAAGAGTAGAGGGGAGAATGCAACTCCTATTACTTGGCAGGTGTTTCAGAATGCATTCCTGGATAAGTTCTTCCCATTCGAGATGTGGGAAGTAAAGATAGAGGAATTCATCAACCCGAGGCAAGGCTCTATAACTGTAAAAGAGTATTTCCTTAAGTTTAACCAGTTATCCAAGTATGCTCCTGATTTGATTGTTGACCCCCAAACCAGTATGAGTAAGTTTGTTATCGGTGTATCTGGATTGGTTGTTAAGAAGTGTAAGACTACTATGCTCAATAGAGACATGGATCTTTCCAGATTGATAATGTATGCTCAGTAGATCGAGGCAGATAAGATAAGGGACAACAATAGAGTAAGAGAAAACAAGAGGGATAGATCAGAGCAGCATGAGTATGGTTTGAGTAAATCCCATGGAGGGAACCACCCGCAGTTTAAGATCCATTCGTCTATGCCAGCACCTTCATCATCTATTGCTCCCACACCAAAAAATAGGTAGGAGTAGGGGAATAAGTCTTCTATGTACAGATCCTAAAATAGTGTGAGTAACAGGACCAGTTATCCCCATGTACTAAGTGTAGAAGAACCCATCCCAATGAGTGTTGGGCCAAACAGAAAGGTTGTTTTGGTTGTGGAAAGTTGGGCCACAGACTTAGAGAGTGTTTAAATGCTAGGCAGGGGAACAGATATGTTCGACCCCAGACTCAGGCTACCAGTGAACCATCTTTTTTAGCCCGTCCAGCCCCTCCTCAGGGTTCACCATCCAGTACAGTTGGCGGTCAGCCCTAGAATCGATTCTATGCCTTACCATACCGTCAGGAATAGGAGGATTCTTCAGATGTTGTTACCGGTATGCTCTATATATTTCACTTTGATGTTTATGTGTTGTTGGACCCTAGGTCAAGTTTTTCTTATGTGACCCCATTAGTTGCTGTGAATTTTGTGATAAATCCTGAAAATTTCCCAGAGCCTATCCTAGTTTCTATCCCAGTAGGTGAGCTAGTTGTTGCTAAGCAACTTTATAAAAAGTGTCCTATTACTATTTTCCATAAGGTCATATTCGTTGATTTGATAGAGTTAGATATGGTTGATTTTGATCTTATTTTGGGTTTAGATTGGCTTCATTCCTGTTATACATCTATAGATTGTCGTACCCGTTTGGTCAAGTTTAAATTCCTTGATTTTCCAGTCTTTGAGTGGTCTGGAAATTCTGTATCTTCCAAAAGTCATTTTATATCCTATCTTAAAGCCAGAAATTTGATATCCAAAGCTTGCATCTATCATCTAGTTTGAGTTAAAGACACTAAGTTTGAGACTCCAACCATTCAGGTAGTCAATATAGTTAATGAGTTTCCTGATGTTTTTTCAAAAGATCTCTCAAGGGTACCTCTCGATAGAGAGATAGAGTTTGGGATTGACCTTCTTCCTAATACACAGCCTATTTCTATCCCTCCATATAGTATGGCACCCGCAGAACTTAAGAAGTTGAAAGAGCAACTCAAAGAACTTCTAGACAAAGGTTTCATAAGGCCCAGTGTTTCTCCTTAGGGCACACCCATCCTGTTCGTGCAAAACAGAGATGGTTCTTTGCGTATGTCTATTGACTATTGTAATGTTAATAAGGTCACGATTAATAATAATTACCCTCTTCCTAGAATTGATGACCTATTTGATCAATTGCAAGGTGCAACTTATTTCTCAAAGATAAACCTTAGATCCGGCTATCATCAGCTTAAAGTAAGGGGGTGTGATATTCCAAAGACAGCCTTTCGAACCCGCTATGGTCATTTTGAGTTTCTAGTCATGTCTTTTGAGCTAACCAATGCTCCAGAAGCTTTCATGGACCTCATGAATCGAGTGTTCAAATAGTATCTAGATATGTTTTTCATAGTGTTCAAAGATGATATTCTTGTGTACTCCCATAGTGAGGATGACCATGCAGACTACTTAGAATTGTCCTGTAGACTCTTAGGGATCATCAATTGTTTGCCAAATTCAGTAAGTGTGAGTTTTGCCTAAGGTAATTAGCTTTTCTAGGTTATATTATTACAGCCGAAGGCATTAAGGTTGATACCCAAAAGATAGAAAATGTAAGAAATTAGCCTAGACCTATCTCTTCATCATACATTAGAAGTTTTTTGGGTCTAGCTTGCTATTACCACTATTTTGTCGAATGTTTCTCTTCTCTTACGTCTCCCATGACCTGATTGACCCAAAATAAAGTTAAGTTCCTGTGGTCAGATTCTTGTGAGAAGAGTTTTCAGGAGTTGAAGACTCGACTCACTTCAGTCCTTGTATTAACGTTTCCTAATAGTACAGATGGTTTTGTGGTGTATTGTTATGCCTCTATAGTTGGCCTGGGTTGTGTATTGATGCAGAAAGGTAAGGTTATAGCCTATGCCTCTAGGAAGTTGAAACCGCATGAAAAGAATTACCCAACCCATGATCTTGAATTAGCTGTTGTGGTTTTTTCTTTGAAAATCTAGAGACACTATCTGTATGGTGTTCATGTTGATGTGTTCACGGACCACAAAATCTTGCAATATGTTTTTACTCAGAGGGATTTGAATCTTCATTAGAGAAGGTGGTTAGAGTTGCTAAAAGATTATGATATGAATGTGTTATATCATCTGGGCAAGGACAATGTAGTGGTAGATGCCCTTAGTAGGTAATCTATGGGCAGTGTGGCACATGTGGAGGAGGATAAGAAAGAATTGGCTAGTGAGTTTCATCATTTGGATAAATTAGGTGTTAGGTTGTTTGATTCAACGTAAGGTAATGTGCGGGTTCCGAGTAGTTCCGAATCCTCCTTAGTTTCGGAAGTGAAGGGGAAGCAAGACGTGGATCCTAGTTTGGTCAAACTGAAGGAGTCAGTTAATTACCACAAGGTAAAGGTTTTCTCCAAAGGGGGAGATGGTGTGTTGAGATTTCAGGGTAGATTGTATGTTCCTTGTGTTGGTTATTTGAGGCATAGAATTATGGTTGAAGTGCATGGTGGATGATATTTTATTCATACCAGTTCTACCAAGATGTACTGTGACTTATGGGAAATCTATTTATGGAGTGGCATGAAGAAAGGTATTGCAGAGTTTATGGAGAAGTGTACAACTTTTCAACAATTTATGGTAGAACACCAAAGACCTGGTGGTGCAATACAATAGTTTGGTATACCCATTTGGAAGTGGGAAGAGGTGAATATGGATTTTATGACTGGTTTACCCCTTTTGCATCGTCATCATGATTCTATTTATGTTATTGTAGATAGGTTGACTAAGTTTCCTGCCAGTGCATACATCTTACACATCTGAGGATTATGCTAAGTTGTATATTCGAGAGTTATATTGCATGGAGTTCCCTTGTCTATCATCTCAGATAGGGGTACTCAGTTTACTTCCCAGTTTTGGAGAGCTTTTCAGAAGGGTCTTGGTAACCAAGTGCATCTTAGTTCCGCCTTTCATCCACAGATAAATTGTTAGGCTGAGAGGACCATCTAAACTCTGAAAGATATGTTTAGTTCATGTTCCCTTGATTTTAAAGGAAGTTCGGATGAGCATTTTTCATTGATTGAATTTGCGTATAACAATAGTTATCATTCTAGCATTCAGATGGCCCCGTTTGAGGCTCTTTATGGGAGGTGTTGTAGATCAACCATAGGTTGTTTTGAAATGGGTGAGACTCTTTTGATTAGACCCGATGCAGTGTTTGAGGCTATGGAGAAAGTCAACCTGATTAGACAAAGATTGAAGATAGCTAAGAGTCGTCAAAAGTCATATGCAGACATAAGGAGAAGGGACCTCAAGTTTGAGGTTGGTGATTGGTATATTTGAAGATTTCACCCATGAAATGGGTGAAGAGATTTGGCAATAAGGGGAAGCTTAGTCCCCGTTATATTTCCCTCTATAGAATTCTAAGCCATGTTGGGAAAGTAGCTTATGAGGTAGAGTTGCCCGTAGATTTGTCAGTTGTTCATCCTGTCTTTCACATCTCCATGCTGAAGAAGCACATTAGTGATTCCATTGTAGTAGATCCTTCAGAGAACTCAGACATTCAAAATAGTCTTTCATATGAAGAGATTCCAGTTGAGATCCTAGACCATCAGATTTGTAGACTAAGGAACAAAGAAGTTCCTTTTGTCAAAGTTTTATGGAAAAACCAGTTAGTTGAGGGTGGTACTTGGGAAGCAAAAGAAGATATGCGATCCAAGTACCCCCATCTCTTCTCCACAAGTTTAGATCTAGCCAAAGGTACCATTCTTTCTTAATTCTGCTCCTCTTTAACCAAATATTCAGCTATATAGCTATTATCATTATGAGTCCATGCATTCTCTGAAGTACTCAAAGTTTATGATGATGTAGAGTCAGTTTAGTAAATTATTCCAGCTGAACATCTTAAGTTTTCTCTATATTCTTAGCCTAACAAGTGACATTCGAGGACAAATGTTCCCAAGGGGAAGATAATGTAAGACCTAGCAAAATCCTCGTCGTCTAAATCCCTTAAAAGATGCCCAAAGATTTCCTAGACTTAGAAAATCTTGCTAAGTGTTGGGACCTTAGAAATTCATGATTAGGGAAGTCAATAGGTGTTTCCGGACAAGTTTCAAAATTTTTGGACCATGTTTAGACCACGTTTGGTGTCCCAAAATAGTGGACCAATGCGATCTAGGCTCACCGCGTCGCCCATCGCGTTGGACAATTTTGTTGCAGGAACTGCCAGTCAAAAGTACTGAGGCTTAGCGCTATTATGGTGAGACGCGTCGGTATCGCGTCGCCAATTATATGGATGCCTAATTTTTCAGCTTTTAAAATCCGTGTCCAAGGAGGGGTAATTTAGTCCTTTTCCCCACCCTCTATCAGTCATAACACTGGATTAAGGTTCCCAAATATAAAAAATATAACCTTCTTCTCTAAAATTCACATAGAACACTTTCTAGGGTTTCAACTTAAAAATTCAAGAGAACTCAAGATTTAACTGTCATTTTTCAAAATTTCTTCAAGAATCGGAATATCTCCAGACCAAGGGCATCAAGAATATCCGTTCAAAGTCGCGAATAGAGTCACAAAAGCGAGAGTTCATTCAAAATACATAATCTAAAGTATGTGGGGTTTGAAAAAGAACACTTCTTCCGTTCTTGTGCCCAAAGCTTTGATTTTATTAAAGAATTTCATATTTTTACAAGTGAGTTTATATCCAATTTACTCTATTTTGAGTTTATGAATTTAGAAATTGTTCAAGTCTTGAAATTGCATGTTATCTCAATTAGTTATGCCTTTTATTGAGGATTTATGTTGTGAATTGTATTTCTCCATTGAAAATTGATATTTTTAAGTGTTTCCAAATTTGAAGTCAAGAATTAAACCTTTTTATGAAATTTACATCATTTGAGTATATGTTGGTACTTTAAGTCAAAGTATGAGTTGTGATATTTCTTGAAGGCTATGTTCTTAGCATGATTTAATAAGCAAGTACTCTGATTCTTAAAGAAAGGTTGCTTTTGACCCTAAGCTATGATAGGAATCCACATTGTTTATGATTTGAAGCAAAGAAAAGCATAATTGGTTTTCTTGCAAACCTTTGTACTAATTTTTAAAGTGGATTTCTAAAAGTTATAAGCATAAGTATGGGAGTATTATTTAGCGTCGAGTTGGGTATTATTCCAAGGTCTCATGCTCCAGAACTACGTGTAACCGAGGATTAAGATTATTTCCACTTCTATGTGGATGACTAAGATTGTGATCACTTAAATTAAGTTTCTATTCTGATGGCAAGGATAGAACAACACTCCCCAATGTAGGCAAGATGTTGGACTCCATGTCAACTCACATGGTTTATGTCGGTTAGAAGAAACTTCCAAGTTCCCAAAGAGTCCCAAAGTTCCATAATCTTAAGTCTCTAAATTCATAAAGTTTCAAAAGAAGTTCTTTATTCTCCTTAAGATAAAAGTATAAGTTTGAAAGTTATTGTTTTAAGATTCCTTCTTGGTTTACAAGCTTTGAGAATAAGAGAAGAATTCAAATTTTTGAACTAAGTACAATGACTCACGAGATTTATATTACATGTTTCATTTTTCATGACTTAAGAGATTTATATTTTGAACTTATTCAAGCTATGTGAGTCATTTATATTTGCAAGCATGGTTTCATAACGAGTTATGATATTTGTTTTCTTAATTCATACTCCCCCATATACTCAGTACATCCTCAAGTAATGATCCACATATATGTTTGTGTGCTACATTGTCTCATAATGTAGGTTCAGGTGCTCAGTCTCAGCAGCGACAGTGATCTCCGAATACCTCTATCTACATCTTCGCTAGTGGTGAGTCCTCATGGTTAGAGGAACTATTTTCCTAATTTCAGTATTTGTAGTAGTTGGTTTATTCCTTCCAGTTCAGTACGAGTCAGTTGGGGGTCTGTCCTAATAACTCTCTAGTTCTTAGTAAGTAGAGGCTTGTCGGATTGTCAGTTGAAGTTTCCATATTTTTAGTGTTTTGCTATCCAGATATTGTTTTTCAGTTACTTCAGTTCAGAATGATATAATATAGCATTATTGCTTGGTTTATTCAAAGGGTTAGCTTAAGGCTACTTGTAGCCTTAAGCACTGTGTGACACTTCAGGATGAGATTTCAAGGCATTACAGTCTATAAAACCTCTACTATACTGACTATATGTAGCTAGGACATGACCCTTAATTATCCCTAATCAATACAAATGAATGAAAATAAAAAAACTAGAACTATAAAAATTAAGTCCTCAAATAAAAAGAACTCATAACCTGTTGTCTAGAAGTTGTGAACTTCCTGATCATGATTTTGTAAGCTGAAACTGATACCTACATTATGAAACAATGTAGACTCACAGACGTATATGTGTTCAGCATGATAGAATGTACTGATCATGGGAGAATGCACGTGTGATGCGTAAGTAAAACAAAAGTAATAAATCATGCATTGAGTCAATAACATGTTGACAAGTATAAATGGTTCAGAATTTTTACATGAATAACTTAAACATAGTAAGATCTGACATGATAAGGAAATATGAATACCTATGAAGTTAACCAATTATACTAGTTTAGATTATTATGCATAAGGCTTAGGCATACTAATAATTATAAATGTCTCACATTAAATATAAAGTTAACTAGAAAACATAGTGAGAATTAGCATTATGCTGAAACATGAAAATCATAGTGCAATGAGCCATTCTATACTTAGTTCAAATCTTATTTTTATGAGGGAGATTTCTTTTAATCGACATAAACCATGTGACTAACAATGAATACAAAATATGCCTCATTGGAAGACCACAATATACCTTTCCAGGGTTATAAAGCCCCCATTTAGGATAATATAATACCTATTCTGGCATGTAGTTATGGGACTTGAGTATGCTGAACTCGTGTCTGATCGATGCTAAATACTACTCACAAATCCATATTCTTTGCTTATAATATATAAAATTCATCATGAAAAGAAGCATGAAATAAATTCTAAAGTAAACAAATGACCATAGTCCTGATATGTTGAAAACTAGTCATGCTTTTTTATGATTTCATAGATCATTGATGGCATATCTGGATGTGATATTGCATAAGCAGTGATGGAATACCCGACTTTCATACTGATCATGAATCATATACTTATTATTGACCCATTTCGTATTTATTGAAGATATTTACAATAAATAAGATAGCAAATTATAATGACCCATTTCGTATTTATTGAAGATATTTACAATAAAGTCATAAGAATGTTTTTTTATAGGTTATATGATAAATTCTTTAATATGAAAGTATGTTATACATGAACAAAGGTCATACAATACCCCTAGCAAAAATTTAAGTTTGAAATGTTCTTGCCGATTGAGTTTCGAACAAAGTTTAAATTAGGGTCAACTTTAAATGATCACTACATTTAGAATATATAGGGTTATGGATCCCAATGCCCACCAAGTAAATTTCTTTGGGTCTTCTTTCCAACGCGTCCAACTATTTGTTAATCCGCTTTCAGAGTAAAAGGTTATTATTATATTACTAAAGACTGTCCGGACTAAGAAGTTGGTCGCTACAGCAGCGTCACTGAAGCAACAACTAGGAAGTACTTTAGCTTAATTTTGGCATTTTTAGGGTTTTTAACTCAAGAACTTCTTCCCAAAGCCCTAGGGGAGATTTTCCAAGTTCTCGAGTGAAAGTTCTTCACTGAGGTAAGTTCTTATCTTATCTTCTTTATATTTCAATTCAATAACATCTTAGAATAATTAGTATCATATTTAATCGTGAAATTCTTAAAGATTAGAATCCTAAATTTATGAGATTTTTGGAAAACCTATGAGCTGGATAATATCACCTGGAATTACTTCTAGATTGTTAACTAACAATTCATAACATGAATTAGTGATTCTAAAACATGAAATTGATGGTTGGGGACCTTAAATTCAATAAAAATGGAATCTTTAGATTTGAAAGTCCATTAATAGAGATGGGTTGAATCTAATAGAACTAGTTAATGACAATTTGATCCTTGAATAATGTTTCAGACCACGAATAAGGATAGAATTAGTGGATTGAATTTCTAATGTATTTATTTGAAAAGTAATTGATTATGTACTCCTATAATTATTTGATTTCTAGATGATTGGACTAATAGAGCATAAAGGAGGAAATTGAAGAGCAACCTTGACATGGCTTGCTTATTCCAAGATCTTCGATCGAGGTAGGTTATGATTTAATATGTTGTAGACTTGGATTAGAGACATGTAACTACTATAGTTTGATGGGAACTTCATGTATAGGCTATGAGCACAGGTTGGGTGGATAAAACATGACATTAATTTAATAAAGATATAATTGTGTATTGTTGTGTTTTGTACGTATTCCTTGATGGGGGTTTCTGTTAGTATGACTTTACTTGATGATTTACAAGCTTAATGTGTGAATGTGGGCAAAAATAGAGGAATTAGATGAACTAGTAATCTTAATGTCATGATCCAAACCCGATCTTTGCCGAGACGTGTGTCTCAAGCCCACTATGGGCCGAAGACCACCCCCTTAGCCTTACCTCAAGAGCACATAAAAATAAATAGTGGAATCCAACAAAAATAATGATAAGGATAGATAAGTCAAATGATAACTCTAAGAATTCAAATAAACAACCTACCCACACTTGTCCACAAAAGCCTCTAAAACCAGAAATACCAACTAAGTCAGGATATGCCCCCAACTTAGACCAAAAAGAATCCAAAATAAAATACTGAGATAATACTAAAAATAGTGACATTATCTGGACTTCTGAAAGATGGATGCTCACCACTTTACAGAAGATCCACAGGAATATCGAATCACCTAACGCTTCATAGAAGCAACAGAAAAGCTCTCGGGACCTATATCATGAAGCGATGCACCATCCAGGGATGATCAGTAGGGCGAGCACTAGCATGTAACTTAGGGGTAGGGATAAAATAATGCAATTACTAAAATCCAGTCATAAACCATACGCACCATATTTATATAAATATATAAAGGATGTTGGGAAAGGGACTAGGGTAGTGAACATGAGAGTTTAAAGTATTAACCTGAACTATGTAGCTTGCTCCATCCAAATGGCACCGTTGGTCTATATGGGCCCATCTCCCTCTACTAAAGGGCCCTAGTGCGGATTATCCATATGAACTGAGGAAAAATTGAGGAAAGGCTATAGACATAAAGGTTATAGCCCTCCCAAAATATAATGTATTCACTAAGAACACAGTCATATGGACCCCTAACGCAGACAAATGTGGTTTTCAATGTTGATCCCCTCAAGACCTACACCTTCACGGTGAGCTACAAAATTTCTTTTAAGCCTAAATTAAAATAGTTGCACATAAACTAACCATTAACCCAGGAGTTATTTACTATGGAATTTACCAACATGGTATGGTCATACCAACACACTTTCAAGCTAATTCAATTATTCCAAACTAATCAACCAAACTGACCCCCAAGTTCCATTTAAAATCAAAAACAAAAGGCCATCCAAAACCACATTCATTCATTTATCCTTTAATGTAACGCAATGGGTTCAAAATACAAGCTAACCATGCAATTATCCATTTTCAAAATCAAGTTTACGAAGTGGGTTGAAGTTAATGTCATTATCGAGCCAAAATTTTAATCAATTTGAGCAAATCCATATCCCCCATTCCAACCATTAAAATAATGCACTAATTAAGTCCCGCAAATCATAAATTAAAGCATGAATAAATAATTTAAAATATAGAAAAAGTAATTCAAGTAATAATCATCAAAACCCCTCAACCCAATTTCAAACCCTCAATTTAATCATATGAATATCAAATCAATTTATTCCATAATGTAAAATTATAGTTAGGGAAAGAGAAACATGCCTGAAATACCAAAGAATATGAAGAAATATCCAAGTTTAGAGATTGGATGGTGAATTCTTTGATAAACCCTTGAACTTTCTTGGGTTTTGAGTTAAGAGGAAAAAAAATGAGTTTGATCTTTGAAAACATAAGGAAAAGGGTCACTTTAATGTTATAAAGTCATGTAAAGGGTACAAAGGACCAAAAGCCTCTCACCCCAAGTGAAAAAATAAAAACTGGACGAAATTAACATAGGAGCGTGGCACGCCGCTGTCGCAGTGAGTAGCCTCCATTCCATGACTTTATCGGGAAGTTTATCCAATATGACACGCCACTATCGCAGAGACTTACTACCTCGGGGTCCCAAAATGACCCCGAATCCCTTCTAAAAATTCCAAAACTTTCACAAATCACCCTTTTAACATCCATAAACATAATTCAAGTTAAAAATCAATATTACGCACGTGGGAGAGTGAAAAATAAAATAATTGAAATTTTACAGGGTCTCACATTATCCCCCATTAGGATCATTCGTCCATGAATGAGAAATTAAGACGTTTTTAGAATGATAATAACAAGGATACATCAGAATCAAATGAAAAATTCTAAATGCGATAAGGGGGGAATGAACTCAGACCTTAAGCACTTTCATCTGACCCGGAGGACAAGAATGGGTACTTGGCTCTTATCCTCATAAGATAATAAAACCTTAACACCAACATCCTCAACAGGCACTATAAAAGAAAGATCACCCATACATTTTTCAGCATAGACACATGGAAAGCATGATGAATTGAAGCCAAACTTGCTGGTAAATCTAACTCATACGCTATATTACCAATTATCCTCATAATCTGATATGGACTAAGGTAATGGGAACTGAGTGTCCCCTTCTTCCCAAATCTCATGACTATTTTCATAAGAGAAACCTTCAAGAACATCCAATCACTTACTTAAAACTCCAACTCCTTTCACCTCACATCCGCATAAGAATTTTGGCAACTTTAAGAAATCTTAAGTCTTTCTCTAATCACCTTCACCTTCTCCATGGCTTGGTGAACCAAGTCAGGACCAAACAACCTAGTATCACCTACCTCAAACCACCCAATAGGAGACCTACACCTCTTACCATAAAGATCCTCAAAATGAGCCATTTGGATGCTAGAATGATAGATGTTATTGTAAGTGAACTCAATAAGAGGCAAATGGTCAACCCAATTTCCTTTAAAATCAATAGCGCAGGACCGTAGCATATCCTCCAAAGTTTGAATAGTTCGTTATACTATTCCATCCATTCGAGGGTGGAAAGCAGTGTTAAGGTTCACCCGAGAACCCAAACCTTTCTGAAATGCATGACAACAATGAGAAGAAAATGGCATACATTGATCTGAAATGATGGACATCAGCTCACCAAACAACTTTACTATCACCTGAATGAACAACTTAGCATAATCCTTTCTTGAATAGTTAGTCCTTATAGGCAAACAATGAGTAGACTTAGTCATCCCATCCACAATGACCAAAATTGATTCATACTGATTCCAAAATCGCAGAAGACCTATAGTAAAGTCCATATTGATCATCTCACATTTCCACATGGGCAATTCTATCTCTTGGGATATTCCACCAGACCTCAAATATTCCTCCTTGACATGCTGATAAACCAAAAAATTTGCCACATCCCTCTTTATATTATTCTATTGATAGATTTCCTTCAAGTCATGACATATCATAGTCAAACATGAATGAACTATATATCTAGACCCATGAGCCTTAGCAAAGATTTTTTCCTGCAGCCCATAAACATCAGGAAAACACAACCTTTATTGATACCTCAAGGTTCCATCTCACCCAATCTTAAAAGCCATAACCTTTTGTTGAACCCATAGTATCCTTAATCTGCATAAGTATAAGATCAAAAGCCTATTTTTTCTTTAACTCAGAACCAAGAGATGATTTAACCACTTTTTGAACAACCACTGCTCTATTCTTAGAGTCCATAATACAAACTCCAAAGTTGATCATCCTCTGAATATCCTTTACTAATCCTCTTTTCTCTTAATAAATATGAGATAGGCTCCTCATAGACAACTTTCTAAGAGCATTAGCAACCATATTTCCTTTACAGGGATGGTAGTGCAAACTAATTCTGTAATCCTTAAGAAATTCGAGCCATAGCCTCTGCCTAATGTTCAATTCCTTCTGCATAAACATATACTGCAAGTTCTTCAGGTTTGAATAGATATCCACTTGCACCCCATACAAATAGTGATGCAAAATCTTCAATGCAAAGACCACAACCGCCAACTCTAAATCATGAGTCGGATATTTTCTTTCATGAACCTTAAGCTTCCTGGAAGCATAGGCCACAACCTTACTATGTTGCATCAAAACAAAACCCAGTCCCACACAGGATGCATCACAATACACAACAAACCCTTTCAGCACCCTTGGGCAGGGTCAAAACAAGCGCAGAAGTCAACCTATCCTTCAATTTATCAAAATTACCTTCACAAGCATCATACCACAAAAACATAACCTTTTTCTAAGTTAACTTCGTCAGCAAAGCAACAATAGATGAGAAACTCTCCACAAACCTTCTATAATAGCCTGCCAAATCCAAGAAACTCCTAATATCAGTTGGAGTCATGGGTGTAGGTAATTTCTTAACTACCTCAAATTTATATGGATCTACCTTGATACCCTCACCAGAAACAACATGCCCCAGAAAGGTCACAACACTTAGCCAAAATTCAAACTTAGAAAATTTCTCATAAAACCTCTGGTATTTAAGAGTTTGTAACACAATTCAAAGGTAATAGGCATGATCCTTCTTACTCTTAGAGTACAGCAAGATGTCATCAATGAAGACTATAACAAAAAAATCCAGAAACTGCCTAAACACCCAATTTATAAGATCCATGAAACTAGTCAGAGTATTAGTCAATCCGAAATACATAACCAAACACTTATTATGGCCAAACTGAGTTTTGAAAGCAGTCTTGGGAATTTCAACCTCCCTAATCTTCAACTAGTGATAGCCGAATAGAGATCAATTATAGAGAAATACCTAGCACCCTGAAGCTGGTCGAAAAGATCATCAATCCTAGGAAGAGAATATAGATTTTTCACTATAATCTTATTCAACTGACGATACTCGATGCACATTCGAATAGACCCATCTTTCTTTCAAACAAAAGGTACAAGAGCACCCCATGGAGAAACACTAGGATGAATGAAACCCTTATCAAGAAGATCCTTTAACTTCTCTTTTATCTCCTTTAATTCAGCTAGAGCTATTCTATAAGGAGTAATAGAATTAGGATGGGTATCCGATAGAAGATCAATACAAAAATCTATTTCTTTATCGGCAGGAATTCCAGGAATATCATTGGGAAAAACATCAGGAAAATTCATTAACTGTAGGGACAGATTGCAAAGAAGGAATTTCAGAGTTACATATCTTAACCTAAATAAGATAATATAGACACCCCTTGGAAATCAACTTCAGAGATCTAATATAAGAAATGAACCTACCTTTGGGTACTAATGAACTCTCCTCCTAATCATACTAAGGAACTCCCCTCCTAATCAATCACTAGTTTATTATAAAAATAGAAACTGACCTTTTGGGTTCCCACAATCATGAGAAGTATAGAACGAATGAATCTAATCCATCTCCAAGATTACATCAAAATTCACCGTATCAAGATTCATCAAATCCATTAATGTCTCCCAATTAAGAATGGACACCACACAACCCTTAAAGATTTTTCTAGCAACAATAGTGTCACCAACCAAACCCGAACCTGACTGTAATGGGTCACTCAAGATTAGCGTGATCGAGAGACCACCCCCTTAGCCTTACCTCAAGATCATAATAATAATAATAAATTAAAGAAGACAACCTATATATATATAATAAGGATAGACAGATAAATGAAAAGAAAACTAAGAGTCAAAACAACATTCAACTCACACTTGTCCACAAAAGCCTCTAAAACCAAAAATGTCAAATAGGTCGGGAAATACCCTCGACCCTTACAAAAAAAAAGAATCTAAAATGAAACACTAAGAACAAAAGTAAATAGATGAAATGACTGGGCCTTTCGAGAGATGGAGGTTCACTTCTTCATATTAACTCAATAGATGTACCGAATCACCTAATGTTGTGGAGGAGTAATAGAAAAGCCCTCAGACCCTGCATATGAAATGATGTAGTGTTCTGGGATGTTCAGTAGGATAAGTACTCTTATGTAACTCAGGGAAAGTAATAAAATAATGCCAATGCGAAAAAATAGACAAAAACCATATGCACAAAATTCATATACGTATTTATAAGATATAGGGATAGGGACAAGCGTTATGAATATGTGAGTTTAAACCATTAACATGAACCATGTTGTTTTCTCCATCCTAAAGAAACCTACGGGCTATATGGGTTCATCTCCCCCTGCTGAAAGGGCCCCAGTGCGTATTACCGCATGAACCGAGGAATCCGAAGAAAAGTCAAAAGATACCAAGGCACTAGCCATCCCAAAATATAATGTGTGAACTAAGTACACGGTAATATAGACCCCCACACTTGAAAATGTGGTTTTCTGTATTAGTACCCCTAGGTATACACCTCCAGGGTGAGCTACAGAATATCCTTTAATCCCTAATTAAAATAATTTGCTCATAAACCCATCCTTTAACCCAATAGTCATTTAATACGACATTGTACACTTGGTATCGTCATACCAATTATTCTTTTAAGCTCATATAATCATGCGAAACAAATCCATGTAACCATTAGACTCCCAAGTTCCATTTTTGGATCAAAATCATGACAACCAAGGGCCTTTCAAATTCATTTTAACCAATTATCCATTAATGCAATACAATGGGTTCATAAATAAGTTGAGTTATGTAATTATCTATGTTCAAAAGACAAATTTTACAAAGTGTGTTGGGGTTAATGCCATTACCAAGCCAAAAATTCATCAATTTGGGGAACCCATGTTCCCCATGACTATGCACCCATTCAGTCAAAAAACTATGAATTTAACGCATAAATCATCAATTTAAAACTTGGAAAAAGTAATTCATGTAATATCAATCAAACCCCTCAACCCAATTTAAAACCCATCAATTTAAACCATATTGATAATGAGTAAATAAATGCCACAATATAAAATTACAGTTGGGGAATGAGATACATGCCTGAAATACACAAGGAATTGAAGACAATTTGAAGTTTGGAGCCCAAAATAGTGATTTCTTGAAAAAACCCTTTAGTTTTCTTGGGTTTTGAGTTTAAGAGGGAGTGAATGGTGGTTTGATCTTCAAAAAATGAAAGAAAAGGGTTATTTTATGTTTATAAGTTGTACAAATGCTAAAATGAGAAAAATCCCCTCATCCCAAGTGTATAAAACAATAATTGACGAATTTAACATAGAGGTGTGGCACTTAAGATCACAGAGAGTAGCCTTCATGTCACGCACTTATCGCAGAGGCTAACCTCTGTGGCATTCTAATATCATGGAACCTCACTGCCTCGGGGTTCGAAAATGTCCCCAAACCCCTTCCAAATATTTCAAAACTTTCCCAAAATACCCTTTTAACATCCCTAAACATAATTCAAGTTAAAAATTGATATTACACATATGGGAGGGTCAAAAATAAAACCATTGAAATTTTAAGAGGTCTTACATTAGGATCATTTGTCCTCGATTGAGAAGTTAGGTTATTTTAGCTCTAGAATCAGATGATGAATTTCTAAACATGACTAGAGGAAATGAAACTCATACCTCAAGCACTTTCATCCAACACGAGGAATAAGAATGGGTACTTGGTCTTCATATCTTCCTCAGCTTCCCATGTAGCTTCTTCCACCTTTTGGTTTCTCCAAGGAACCTTCACCTAAGCTACATCCTTAGTCCTCAATCTATGAACTTGCCAATCCAATATCTTAATTAGGACCTTCTCTTAAGAAAAATAATTTGTGACACCAACATCCTCAACAGGCACTATCAAAGAAGGATCTCCCATAAACTTTATTAGCAAAAACACATGAAAAATTGGATGAATAGAGGCCAAACTAGATGGTAACTCTAGCTCATAAGCGACATTTCCAACTCCCCTTACAATCTGGTATAGACCAACATAACGGGGACTGATCTTCCCCTTCTTCCAAAACCTCATGACTTCTTTCATAGGAGGCACCTTCAAGAACACCTAATCACTAACCTCAAACTCCAACTCTCTTTGCCTTATATCAACATAAGACTTTTAGGGGCTTTGAGGAGTCTTAAGTATTTCTCTAATCACTTTCACCTTCTTTATGGTCAGGACCAAACAACCAAGTCTCACTAACCTCAAACCATCCAATAGGAGACCTATACCTTCTACCAAAAAGAGCCTCAAAAAGAGCCATTTGGATGCTAATAGTAACTATTACTATAAGCAAACTCAATAAGAGGTAAATGATTAACCCAACTTCCCTTAAAATCAATCACACAATCCCTTAGCATATCTTGTAATGTCTAAATAATTCACTCTACTTGTCCATCTATTTGAGGAAGGAAAGAGGTTCTAAGGTTCACCTGAGTACCCTAACCTTTTTGAAATGAACGCCAGAAGTAAAAAGAAAACTATGTACCTCGATTTGAAATTATGGACCTAGGCACTCCATGCAACTTGCTAATCTCCTAAATGAACAACATAGCATAATCCTCTCCCGAGTAGTTAGTCCTCACAGTCAAAAAATGAGCAAACTTAGTTATTCTATCTATAATGACCCAAATAGAATAATACTGATTGCGAGATCGGGGAAGACCCATAACAAAATCCATATTAATCATCTCCCACTTCCACATGGTCAAATCTATCTCGTGGGACATGCCACCAAGCTTCAAATGTTCAACCTTGACTTGCTGACAAACCATACACTTAGCCACAAAGCTTGCCACATTTCTCTTAATATTGTTCCACAGTAGATTTCCTTCATGTACGACACATTTTATTTGAATACAGATGAATTGTATACTTGAACTCATGAGCCTTAGTCAAAATTCTTTATCGTAGCCCATCAACATCCATAACACACAACCTTCCTTGATACCTTAGAATGTAATCTGTAACAATCTCGAAAGCCATAACCTTATTCTTCCCCATATCATCCATAATCTGCATAAGTATGAGATCCAAAATTTGCTTCTCCTTCACCTCAGCACTAAGAGATGATTTAACCACTTCTTGAAAAACTACTCTTCCACCCTCAAAGTCAAAGAGATGAACTCCCAAGTTAGCCAATTTATGAATATCCTTCACGAATCATTTCTTCTCATCATCCACATGAGACAGACTCCCATGGACAACCTGCTAAGAGCATCAGCAACAACATTAGCTTTATGTCACGACCCAAAATCGATAGGTCATGATGGCGCTTGTCGCAGCCAACCTTGACAAGTAAGCCTATCACACAAATTGATTCACGAAGGGTAAAAAGACATAGATAACCCAAAGGTAAGGCTTCTAGAATTAAGACAAACTATATAAGTATTATAAATGCAGAAAGAAATATAACAATGCATTCATAACTCCCAAAACTAGGTGTCAATAGTATAAGAGATTATCTAGTACAACTCGAATCTATGGAAATATATATGATATCCAAATACAAGACAAACTCTGTCTTTAAAATAAAAATAAAGACATGGTCTATAAAAAAAGGTCAAAAAAGACATTCAAATGCCTAAAAATCATCAACTACCCTAAAAACTCCAACAAATGCTTGAGTCAAGCAACGTGGGGTATACTTGAGCCTGAATATGCACCAAAATGGTACAGTAGGAGTGAGTACAGACCATTTGTACTCAGTAGGTATTATAGGCCAACCGAGCAAAGTAGAAAATAAAGTACACAAAATACAAACTAAGGGCACATCACCTGCAATCAAAAAATATCCCACAATAGTAGCCCACACTGCTTGCACTAACAGTTCTAATATATCAAAAACACAACAACAATACATCAAGTATAACATTAGTATACATTATATCATATGCAAGTATAAAGAAAAGAGGAACGTGTACACACAGAATAGTCAAGTAAAAGTAATAAGATACAGAGCAAGTAGACATATAACAAGTCAATATGTAAATTAAATCACAACATCAACACAGTAAAGAAAATTCAATGTATAAGATGATGACTCTTATGATGATAATGATATGATGATGATGCACGAGGTTGGCACACAGCCTTGAGGTTGGCACACAGCCTTGAATTCGGCACATAGCCTTGAGGTTGGCATGCAATCTTAAGTTTGGCACACAACCTTGAGGTTGACACTCAGTCATCAAGTCTTCTACAACATAATCCTTCTGAGAAGGTCCATAATATCCAATATATGATACTAATATTTATTATTTCCAGTGTTACCAATATTTCTAGGATTTTCAGTATTTCTAATATTTCTAGAATTTTTAGTGTTTTCAAAGAAAATACATAACATAAAACACAAATCAAGTGCGCATACATGACAAAAAGTATATATAAAGCAATAAAACAAATAAGAGAAATAACGTGTGTGATGACGTGAGAATGATGATGCAATATTTGCAACCATTCAAAATGAGTATTTTCACAAACAATCCACAAGATGTATTTCTACAAACAACCATAATGTTACAATTTCACAACCACGTGAGACAATATCCACTCATTATTTCCACTATCCGTGAATTTTCCAAATAATTCATATGCCTACAAAGTATAAATATATCATAATATGACAAAGGCACCACAATAGGTATTTCTAACAACACAATATAATTATTCACATGTATTCCAGGCTATCAACATCACATAAGACCCCACACAGTCACACATATCACATGATATCTTATATTTAATAATTATATCACATTCAAGCCTCCACATGGGCACAACATATAAATAGCCATTTTTCATGATTAGTTCCCACCCTTAACATGCATTATGGTATAATAATTAACTACCTAGCCTAGCCTTAAGAGTTAAGTCATAACTAACCTCGAATGCCAAAATCGGTCAACAACACTTCAAACCCACAACCTTACTTCCCATGAACGATCTAGAAATTAACTAAAACTAAGAAATATAGAATCTCCAACACTCATATCGTCTGCTTTTGGTTTGGCGTCAAAACAAACCCCCAAAATAGGTTTCTGAAAAAGAAGGGCAAAATCAAAACTTTATTACAAAAATGTGTTTCCTATACCTTTAGGAATATACAATTGAAAATCAAGTCAAATTGAGTTAAAAACAAGGTTCAAATCAAAGAAAAATTATTTTTAGTCTTTACCTGGTAAAACCTTTGAAATCCATTTTAAAATCAAGAATCAAAGTTGTTTTGAAGATGAAATCTAGGAAAACCAAGTAATTATAGAATTAGAAATATTATTCAAGTAAAAAGGAGTGAAATTTGGGGATAAATCAAGTAATAAAGTTTTTTGAATTTTTGAACAATAAAAACAAAATTCACTAAGAAAAAGGTGAACTCTTATCTTAAATCTATAAGAGAATTGAGAAATAGTTAATATAGCTACTCAAGCACCCACAAGCTTCATTTTTCAGCTCTCATATTATTTTAGGGTATAGCTATCAAGAGGCAAGATGAAAAATTAGAAAAATTTGGATAAAAAGGGGCTATTTGTACTTGTACCAGGTTTCCAAGTGAATAATGCATAAAGTGGACTCCTTAAATGAGTTTTACCCTTTGTTGTCTAGGTTGCACCAGGAACCTTATGCACCAGATTTTCTAAGTCCAAAAAAGACTTCGACTGGGCGCTTGGGATTCATTCGAAGTCCGATATACCAAAATGAACTATGTAACCACACTAAATTCGATGCTCCGAACTCAATGGCGTAGATTTTTGAAAAAACATAATTTTCACAGAGTTGACCCCCAAAATCCAAAATCTCAATTTAACAAATGGAGGGTTAAAATTAGATTTAAAAGTTGTAAAACCCAACCAAACATGTTACCATGCTAAAATTGATGTTCTGGTTCTGCTAGCACAGTCCGTTCTGTCATCCATTGTACGAATCAAAAAATAACCACATAAGTCCATAATAAGACTCTCGAATCCTCCAAAAATCACAATATTGCACAAAAGGCACAAAAATGCATCGAGAACCATTCCAATCATCCCCACACCATAGAAATACCATAATGCAACTAGGGGAAAGGTAAAATGGTCAAATCATATAGAAACACATTTTTCATATATCATATCAAATTTTAAGGTTGTTACACTTTATCCCATGGTAGTGCAAACTCATGTTGTAATCCTTAAGTAGCTTGAGTTGCAGCCTTTGCCTGAAATTTAATTCCTTTTGAGTGAACACATACTACAAGCTCTTATGGTCTGAATAAATATGCACATGCACCCCATAGAGATAATGGTACCAAATCTTCAAAGCGAAGACGACAGCCGCAAACTCTAGATTGTGAGTCAGGTAATTTATCTCATGTACTTTAACCTGCCTGGAAACATAAGCTAAAACCTTTCCATGATGCATCAGAACACAATCCAAACCCTTACGAGATGCATCACAATACACAACAAACCGATCAGTACCCTTGACAAGGCCAAAACTGGCGTAGAAGTCAACATATCATTCAACTTCTCAAAGCTACCCTCACAAGCATCGGACCACAAGAACTTAACGTTCTTCTGAGACAACTTTGTCAATGGATTAGCAATAGGAGAGAAACTCTCTATAAACCTCATATAATACCCAGTCAAGATCAAGAAGCTCTTAGTATCGATTGGGGTCATAGGTCTAGGCCATTTCTTAACTGCCTCAACTTTCTGTAGATCCACCTTGATCCCCTTACGAGAAAAAACATGCCCAAGAAAGGTCACGACACATAGCCAAAACTATCATAACACACAGCCAAAATGCACAGAATTCCTAGTCCTTAAGAGTCTGCAACACTATTCGAAGGTGATTGGCATGATCCTCCTTACTCTTAGAATATACAAAGATGTTATGAATGAAGACTAAAACAAACAAATCCAAAAACTTCCTAAATACCTATTTAATAAGGTCCAAGAAACTAGTAAGAGCACTAGTCAACAGAAATGACATAACTAGGAACTCATAATAACCATATCGAGTTTAGAAAGCAGTCTTGGAAACATCTACCACCCTAATTTTCAACTGATGATAGCTCGAATTAAGATCAATCTTTGAGAAACACCTAGCACCCTGAAGCTGATAGAAGAGATTAACAATCCTAGGATGAGGGTACTTATTTTTAACTATCACCTTATTTAGCTAATGATAGTTTATACACATTCGAAGAGACTCATCCTTCTTTGGCACGAAAAGTAAAAGAGCACCCTACGGAGAAACACTAGGACAATTGAAACCATTCTCAAGAAGATCATTTAATTTCTCCTTTAGCTCTTTTAATTCAGCTGGAGCCACCCTATAAGGATGAATGGATATAGGATAGGTATCCGACAAAAGATCAATCCCAAAATCTATCTCCCTATTGGGAGAAATCCCTGGAAGATCATTGGGAAATACTTCAGGAAATTTATTAACCATAGGAACATAATGCAAAGAGGGACTTATAGAGCTAGAATCCTTAACCCAGACTAAATAATGCAGACACCCTTTGGAAATAAACATTCGAGCTCTAAGATAGGAAATAAACCTTTCTTTGGGTACTAAGAAACTCCCCACCCATTCAGTTATTGATTCAATTAGGGATATAAAAATTGACCTTTCGTGTCCAACAATCCAGAGAAGCATAGCAAGAATGAAGCAAATCCACCCAAAAGATTATATTAAAATCCATCATGTCGAGCTCTATCTGATCCACCAATGTCTCCTTATGAAAGATGGACACCACATAACCCCTATAGACTTTTCTGGATACAATAGTATCATCCATCATAGTAGACACAAAAAAAGGGTCAAAAATGCACAGCCACATAAGTGGTCACATAAGATAGGGTTGAACTCGGATCAAGCAAACAATAAACATCACTATGCAAAAGTTATAACATACCATTGACAAAATCAGAGGATGCCTCAGATTCTGGTACATAGCAAGTACATAGAGACAATTCTGGATAGTTCTGGTACCAGAAGTAGCGCCCTTAGGTATAGAGCAAAAAGTGGCGACCTAAACCATATTAGCTTCAGTAGAAACCTTATAGACAATTCCTCTACAGATGACTAGGCTGACCATAGTTAAAACATGAGTTTCTCCCCTCCTCAGAATAACCACAATGAAGTTTTCCATTTAAAGAGGAATAAATGGTGTTGAATAAGCTCCACTAGCCTGAGACAGGGCACCTTGTGCCTTAAAACTACTACTAGTCTAAAAATGATGGTCACCTGAAGTCTTAGGATTAGGAGCACTAGCCGTCAAATAAGAATTTCCTAATTCTTCTTCTTAATCCACTGTTTACCATCTCTCTCACTGTTATGATGATGTGAAACCTACTCTGAATACCAAAACTTTTTATTCTACATCTCACTTATCTTTGCCTGCATCTTCATTTCATCTTTCACCTACTGCATATAACCACAAGCATGGAGATGTCCATATCATTATTCAACATCGCAACCTTACACTCCAATGTAAATCAAGGGATATCCCAGAAGCAAACTTTCTCATTTTAGATCTCATTAGAGCCAACTCTAGAGCATAACAGGACAACTAGTGAAATTTCAGAGCATACTCCTTCACACTCATCTTACCCTGCTTTAAATTCATAAACTCTTCAGTCTTAGCTTCCCTTAACTCTTGAGGAAAAAGGTGATCAAGAAAGGGACCCAAAAGCTTATCCTACATCGCAAGATCAACATCATCACCCTTCGGTCATTCCCACTCCTCAAACCACTGATAAGTTGTATATTTTAATTCATACGCAACAAACTCTACACCTTCAAAATTGGTAGCATACATCACCCTGAAAATCTTTTCTATCTCATCAATAAACACCTAAGGATCCTTCTCAACCTTAGATCCTATAAAGTTTGGGGGATTCAACCTCATAAACTAGCCAACCAAAGTAACCTCAAATGAATGAGAAACAGAACCAACATGATCAGACATACGATACTGTGATGCCACTAACTGGGAATGCATATGAATAGACTAGGGGAACTCCACATTAGAGATATCTCCCTGGGTAACTGAGCATAAGTGTCGCCATCCTGGGAAGCCTAAGGAGGACTAGTAGGAACCGTTGGAACCCTACGTTAGTAAAATCAGGAGTAGGGACCCTAGACTAGGTCTATACTCCATAAGCAGGGAACTTCCCTCGATATTCTTCTTAGGTAGGCTAGAGTTTCCGATAGAGTTTCTACGGCCTTTAGATCTTCGGGGAGGCATGACATGAAATATGAGTGAGGCAAGATTTAGAAAAGTTTCATAGCACTAGACTCTATTTCCTACAAATAGAACATAAGAAAGGGAGACATTCCTAAATACCTTATAGCCTCTCCTTTATAAGTGTGGAACTCTATTCACCCATATAAGGGAATTTACTCAACATGACTTTGTGGATACCCAAAGACCCTGAACCATGATCTTATACCATGTTTTTTACGATCCTAACTCGAGCTTAGCCGTGACAAGTATCTCAAGCCTACCATGAGCCAAAGACCACACCCTTAGCCTTACCTCAAGAACACAATAATAATAATAATAAACAATGGAATATAACCAAAATATATATAATAAGGATAGATAGATAGTTAAGTAAAATGAAAAATAAGAGTCAAAACAACATCCAACCCACACTTGTCCACAAAAGCCTTCAAAACCAGAAATGCCAAATAACTCGGGACATGCCCCCAGCCCCCAAAAAAATCCAAAGTGGAATACTAAAAACTAAAGAAAATAGATGAAATTACCGGGCCTTCCGAAAGATGGAGGATCAACACTTTACAATAACTCCATAGATGTACCAAACCACCTATTGCTGAACAAGAGTAACGGAAATATTGCATCCTAGGATGGTTAGTGGGATTACACTGGTATGTAACTTAGGGAAAGTAATAAAATAATGCCAGTACCAAAAACCATTCAAAAACCATATGCACTAAATTTATATATGTATATATATATGATGTCGGGATAGGGAAAAGGGTCATGAACATGTAAGCTTAAAATATTAACCTAAACTATGTAGTTTGCTCCATCCTAAAGGCAATCATGGGCTATATGGGTTCAGCTCTCTTTGTTGAAAAAGCCCCAGTGCGTGTTAGTCGCATGAATCAAGCAATTCGAAGGAAACGCTAAGGACACCAAGGCTCTAGCCACCCCAAAATATAATGTGTGAAGCAATCACATGGTTATATAAACCCTCACATCAGCAAATATAGTTTCCATTACTCGTCCCCCCAGGATACACCTTCACATGAGCTATGCAATCCCCTTTTATCCTAAATTAAAATAATTTGTACATAAGCCCATCTATTAATCCAATGGTCATTTAATACGAAATTTTCCACTTGGTATCGTTATACCAGTTATTCTTGTAAGCTCATATAATCAAGCCAAACAAATCCATGTAACCATTAGACTCCCAAGTTCCATTTTAGAAACCAAACCTTGACCACCAAGGGCCTTTCATATATGTTTTAACCAATAATCCATTGATGCAATGTTCATAAATAAGTTGAGTTATGCAATTGTCCTTGTTCAAAAATCAAATTTTACAAAGTGGGTTAGGGTTAATGCCACTACCAAGCAAAAAAGTCATCAATTTGGGGAAACCCATGTTCACCGCTTCAATTCCCATGACAATGCGGACATTTAGTCCAAAACCATGACTTTAAAAGATAAATCATCAATTTAAAATATGGGAAAAGTAATTCAAGTAATACCAATCAAAAACCCTCTACCCAATTTCAAATCCATCAGTTTAAACCAAAAGGATAATAAGCAAATAAATTCCACAAGATAAAATTAAAGTTGGGGAATGAAATACATGCATGAAATACACAAGGAATTAAGACAATTTGAAGTTTGGAGCCCAAAATAGTGATTTCATGAAAAACCCTTAAGTTTTCTTAGGTTTTGAGTTTAAGAGGGAATGAATGGTGTCTTGATCTTTAAAACTAAAAGAAAATGGTAATTTTATATTTATAAGTCATACCAGGATTAAAAAGACTAAGATCCCCTCACCCCCAGGTAAATAAAACAAAACCTGGATGAATTTAACATAGGGGCATTGAACTCCAATATTGCAGAGGGTAGCCTCTATGCAACGCCCTTATTCCAGAGTCTAACCTTTGTGTCATGACAATATCGCAAACCCTCACTTCCTTGAGATCCCAAAATGACCGTGAACCCCTTCCGAAAATTCCAAAACGTTACCAAAATACCCTTTTAACACCCCTAAACATAATTCAAGTCAAAAATTGATAGTACACATACGGGAGGGTCAAAAATACAATCATTAAAATTTTGAGAGATCTTACAAATAGACTCACCCACATGAATAGAAATAGAGAAGGAGTTGATAATATTTTCAGGACCAAAACCAAAGTGTATAGCCACATAAAGAGTCGCATAAGATAAGGTAGTACCTAGATCAAGTAAATAATAAACTTTACAAGAGAAGAGCTATAACATACCAGTGGAAACTTTGAGAGTTACCTCAGATTCCTAACAAGTAGCTAGAGGATAGAAATGATTTTAACTAGTCTCAGTTTCACAAGTGGCACCCTTAGGTCCAGGAACCAAAGAAGTGGCGACCAAAACCTTATTAGATCCAGTGGAAACTTTAGCTAGGATATAATTTTGATAAAGATGAGCAGGCTGGCCCAAATTGAAACATAAATTCCTCCCCTACTTTAAATAATCATGATGAAATTTCCCACAAAATCAATAAGGAAGATAAGGTAGGGCTGACTGAGATTCACTAACCTGAGACTGGGAACCCTATGCCTTAGGACCACTACTATCCTAAAAACAATGAACACCTAAAGTCTTGGGATAAGGAGAACTAGTTGTTGAATAAAAATTCCACCAATTCTTCTTCTTAGTACACTGTCAACTATCTCTCCCACTATTTTGCTAACTTGCACCCTACTCTAAATATCTAAACTTCTTGTTCTGCCTCTCTGCTATCTCTACCTACTTGTTTTCTCATCCTCTACCTATTGGATATAAACTACCAGCCTAGAGATGTCCATATCTTTATTCAACATAGCAGTCTTAGATTCCAACACCAAATCACGGGATAACCCAAAAGTAAACTTCCTCATCCTAGACCTTATATTTGATACCAATTCTGGAACATAATGGGCCAACAACTAAAATTTTAAAGCATACTCCTTAACACTCATCTTACCCTACTTCAAGTTCACATACTCTTCAAGCTTAGCTTCTCTCAACCCTGAGGAAAGAAGTGATCAAGAAAAGCACCAAAAAAGCTATCCTACACAGCCGGTTCAGCATCTCACCCCTAATTGATTCTCACTTCTCATACTACTGATATGCCATATCATTCAACTAATAGGCAGCAAACTCCACACTTTTTGGATTAGTAGCATGCATCACCCTAAAGATTTTCTCTATCTCATTAATAAACCCCTGAGGATCTTCCTCAATCTTAGAGCCTGTAAAGGTTGGGGGATTCAACCACATAAACTGGCTAACCCAAATGAACTCAGATGGACTAATAGCTAAACCAACATGATCAAATGGAAGAGACTATGATGCCACTAGTTAGGGAAGAAAATTAATAGACAAACGGAACTCTACATTAGAGATATCTCCCTAAGGTGACTGAGCATAAGTGTTACTAGCCCGGGAAGACTGAGGAGGACTAGTAGGGACCGGTGAAACTCCACGTGAAGCAGTACAGTCAGGACAAGGGACCCTAAATCAGGTTTGTACTCCCATAAATAGGGAAAATTTCCTCTATATTCTCATCTGGTGGGATAGAGTTTCTAGTAGAGTTTCTACAACTGTTAGATCTTTGGGGAGCATAATCTGAAATGCGAGTAAGCCGTGAGATAGAGTAGTTTCATTGCAATAGAATCTATAGCTTGAAATACAATACAATACAAGAAAGAAAACCATTTCTAAATTCCTTGTAGACCCCCCTCCCCATAAGTATAGAGAGCTACAAACCCATAAAAGGGACTCTACTCAATATGACTTTGTGGACACCCAACGACCCTGAATCATGCCCTAATACCAAGCATGTCATGAACCAAACTTGGGCCTAGCCATGACTGGTTTCTCAATCTCATCGTGGGTCAGAGACCACCCCCTTAACCTTAGCTCAAGAGCACATAAAGATAAATAGTAGAATCTAACAAAAATAATGATACGGATAGATAAGTCAAATGAGAATTCTAAGAATTCAAATAAATAACCAACTCACACTTGTCAACAAAAAGCTTTAAAACCAAAAATACCAACTAAGTCGGGACATGCCCCCCGACTATGAACAATAAGAATCCAAAATAAAATACTAAGACAATACTAAAAATAGTGAAATTACCACGCTTTTTGAAAGATAGTGGCTCGCTACTTAACAACAGAACCACACGAATATTGAATCACCTAACACTACACAGGAGTAATAAAAAAGCCTTCGGACCCTACATCATGAAATGATACAGCATCCAAAGACGGTCAGTGGGTGAGAACTAGCATGTAATTAAGGGTAGGGATAAGATAATGTAATTACCAAAATCTAGTCATTAACCATATGCACTAAATTTATATACATATACATAGGATGTCATGATAGGGACAAGAATCATTAAAATGAGATTTTAAAGTATTAACCTAAAGTATGTAGATCGCTCCGTCCTACAGGCACCAATGGGCTATATGGGTCTAGCTCCCCTGCTGGAAGAGCCTCAGTGCGTGTTAGCCATAAAAATTGAGGAAAAACTGAGGAAAGGCTAAAGAAACCCAGGTTATATCCCTTCCAAAATATAATATGTTCACCAAGCATACGGTCACATGAACCACAACACCAAAAAACATTGTTTGTAGTTTTGATCCCATTGGGACCGACACATTCATGGTGAGATACACAAACCCCTTTAAATCCAAATTAAAATAGTTGTGCATAAGCGAAGCATTAACCCAGGAGTTATTTATTAAGGCATTTACCAACATGGTATCATCATACCAATATGTTTTCAAGCTACATCAATTATGCCAAACCAGTTTACATAACCAAACTGAATCCTAAGTTCCATTTAAAATCCAAAACCAAGGACACCAAGGCCATCCAAAACCATATTCATTTATTTATCCTTTAATACAATGCAATGGGTTAAAAATACAAGTTAAACCATGCAATTATTCATATTCAAAATCAAGTTTACAAAATAGGTTGAGGTTAATTCTATTATCAAGCCAAAATTTTCATCAATTTGGGGATACTCATGTCTCCTATTCGAACCATTACAACAATACACCATTTCAGTCTCACGAATCATAAATTAAAGAATGAATAATCAATTTAAAACAAAGGAAAAGTAATCTAAGTAATAACCATCAAAACCCCCAACTCATCAATTTCATACCCACAATTTATATCACATGAATATCCAATCAATTTATGCCATAATATAAAATTAAAGTTAGGAAAAGAGAAATATGCCTGAAATACTAAAGAATTTGAATAGAAATCAAAGTTTGGAGCTTGGATGGTAAATTCCTTATAAAACCTTGAACTTTCTTGGATTTTGAGTTAAAGAGAAAAAATAATGGTTTGGATCATTGAAAACTGGAGGAAAAGGATCACTTTAATGTTATAAAGTCATGTAAGGGTAAAAAGGATCAAAATCCCCTCACCCCAAGTGAAAAAACAAAAACTAGATAAAATTAATATAGAAGCACAGAATTCCACTATCGCGGAGGGTAGCTTCCCTGTCACACCCTTATCACATAGTTTATCCTCCGTGGAATGCCACTATCATTGAGGCTTACTGCCTCGAAATCTCAAAATGACCCCAAACTCCTTTCGAAAACTCTAAAACTTTTCAAAAGACCCTTGTAACATCCCTAAATGTAATTCCAAGTCAAAAATTACATTTTGCACGCGGGAGGGAAAATAAAATATTTGAAATTTTATGGGGTCTCACACTTATGACAAGTCTTTAATACCCGTAAAAGAGTGAATTTGATGTTATGTGTGTTTGAAGTATGAAATATTCTTACTGGAAAATATTTAGGAGAATTGATCATGATAAGAAGATGTGGTGTCAAAATTAATAACCTAAAGTTAATTTTGACTAAGTGCTAGGAAGTCAGAGGCATGAAGGTGTATGAATCAAGCTAGAATTGTAAGTTGTATAGAGTTGAATGGTTAAATAATTGGGTAACAGATAGTGTCTTGAAATTAGTAACAGATGAAGTGCAAGAGTTACTCGTTAGTAACTAAACTTACTGGTTTTGATAAGAATAAAGTAGGGTTATATTGGTGAATGAAATAAAATGTTGAAATAGAGTGCACATATCGATTTTAGTGGACTATACTCTCCTAAAGTAGATTTTTTATTTATTGGTATTCGGGCATGTTAGTGATTGATGATTGAGTTCGGCAATGCTCATTTGAATAAGTGATGAATTGACATTCGAGTATGCCTATGAATTCATGTGTTAGAAAATATTTGTTGTTTACATTGGACAATGACCTTGTTAATTATTTAATGCAAGTTTGGAAATTGATAACCTATAATGAAATTTGTAAAACTAACTTTGTTTGATACACGTGTGGTTGACTTATTTTATTATGTGATTGTACTTGTTATGGTGCTATTTGTTGTTGAGAATAAATAAGTAATGATTAATCATCATAGAATTAGTGAATTTTAGGTAGAGTAAGGTAGGGATGTTGAAATAAGAATAGTGTAACACTTGGTTTATGATAAGGGCAAAAGGCACTAGTTGTCTTGGATTAGGTGTCATGTTGACATTGATATGTTGATCTGGTACCACACTAATACTTGTACATGGACTAATATCATCCCTTTAGGTCATAACTAAGGTTCCCTACTAACCATAGTATATATACATCATGATTTGGAGAGTTTAATGATTCCTTGAGGGTATTGAGTTAAGTTGATGATATATTATGGTTCCTTAAATGGACTAATTATTTGGTAAGACATTGTAGTTCCTTATGTGAATTGTTTATGTTGATAGTTGCGATTATGCATTGTAGTAAGGTGTTAACATAATGTATATCTTGAATCTTAGATAAATCTTATTATCCTATATGTATAGTCATATACATGATATGTATTGTAGTTTCTATTCTTGCGAAGTTGTTAGAGCTTTATTATTGTCTTATAGTTGTAATTTTGATGGTTAATGGTTGTGGAATAGGGAGCGAGGGTTGTGACAAAATAGGATTAATAAGAGAGAGAAAGAAATGTATATTTATTTAAACAAGGTGAGTACATAGGAGATATGGTTTAGGTTAATTCATGGAATTGTGTTAGTTAGTTACGCTCTGAGAGTGAATTAATAATTCTTTAATAAAGGAAAAGCGGTAAGTTTGGAAGTTGAAATAAGTTAAGTATGTTCAGTTATTAAGCTTGTATTCTTGTTATGATCTCTCTTTGTTTGCTATATGTTGTTATATATTTCTAATCCTATTCGATCGATGGGACCTACCACTGCATATGGTTGTATTTATACTAAACTTATTATAT
This sequence comes from Capsicum pubescens, assembly GCA_030864215.1. Classification (NCBI taxonomy): domain Eukaryota; kingdom Viridiplantae; phylum Streptophyta; class Magnoliopsida; order Solanales; family Solanaceae; genus Capsicum; species Capsicum pubescens. The sequence continues at coordinate 243,669,448 of CM061538.1, forward strand.
CTTCTTTTGGGGATATAGCTACGTTATAGGTTAGCTGGATTTTGTATAGGTACAACTCTGGTCATTCTTTAGAAACTTCTATTATTCTACTCTTACATGGATGTTGTGTCTTGAGTCATCCTTCATTTGTTTAGTGCTCTTGTACCTATTTCGACTAGGTTCTGAGAGTTGTGCAATTAAATTCCGCAATGCAATTTATAATATGTTTTGTTTTAAAGAAAGAGTTATTATTTTCTAATATTTAAGTTTAACAATATTTTCTATTATCATTAAAGGCTCGGTGGTAAAGATTCTCCTATCTATAATAGAGTTAGGTAGGTGCCAGCACGATCCCGATTTGGAGTATGACACAAAAATCCAAAAAATGATTTCTTCCCATAAACAATAAAGTAAATAAACCCATAATCTCTACAAACTTAGTGTCACATAGACAATAGCGAACAACAAATAGAAACATAATAGAATCCATTTATCTGAAAAGCACTAATGACATAATAAAAAAGGAATCTAGGTCAAGTCTCCAGATGCAAGGAGCATACCACAACTTTGAAACATCTAGTCTATGTATGATCAAGGGTCGTACTTACAACTAGTACCTGCTATATATTAGAAAAAGCAGAAGATTAAAGTTTGTATAGACTACTAGTACTCATTAGGCACCACAGGTTGATTGAGATTAAGTAGTCACTATATACAATAAAGAATGTGAAAGACACTGTGTATGCACAAAAGTTCCAGCAGTTCAAATAATAACAATCAATAAATAATAACAATCAATAAGGAACACTACAAGGTATAATAATGATAAAATGTATGATATAATGCAATTTTATATGATGTAATCCAATGGGAAATGATCTGGTAGGTACAAACCTCCTCTGTTGTGACATGCAAGAAACTCGATAGGTCTATATATCAAGTCTGGGGTCGAATGGGGACTTTCTGCCCAGACTCAAACTAAGACATATCAATATCATTTGTTTGATTTCAAACTAAACTAAGATCAATATAATCTACTAGAATTTAAAGTGAGACTACAATTAATATAATATGCCCAGACTTAAAATAGGACTTCCATCAATGCATGATAGTTTTTAGACTCGAACCAAAACTAAATTAGTATTTCTTTTCAAATAAGTATTTTTTAAGAATCTCAATATTTATGATCCATGAATATGAATGTATACACTTGATAGCTATAACGCCCCAAGTCTGGAACCCCAGACGCTAAACAGTGCTCATGATCTCGAAGGACCACAAGCTAACCCTTTACTGATACCAGTAACTGAGCACTGCATAATATACTGAAATAAATGTAGAAAACTGATAGAAACTTTCCATAAGATTCAAATACTTAAAATACAACTGAATAAAGTTTAACAATATCAAAACTAAACATTTTTTCGAACAAATAGTCTAAAAACTCTATAGTCTGAAAACATCTAAACTGTCTAAACTATGGAGTTGATGGGACAAGTCCCCAACTAACTCCAGCTACTGAAATACTAAAAATGGTAATAAAATAAAATAAAAACTATCCTCGAATGATGAGGACTCACTGTTAGGTATACTGCTTCTGACTGAAACTAAGCTACTAAGGGTGCTCTGGATCTCGTGCTTCTGAACCTATGGTGTAAAGTAAAACACCATAGCGCAAATACATTAGTATGTGGTAATGTACTGAGTATGCAAGATGAGGTAAGGCTAAATGCAAGGGCTTATGGATGAACAATTACTTAACTAAATAATGATGAGAATACTGAATGAGGACATATGCATGAATGCACAAACCATAACTAAAATCTTCGTGACTCTAAATACTGAGACTCAGACACTACTTTACTGACATCCGAGGTTACAAAATTTTGGATTAATGAGTAACTTAAACTACTCATATTGATAAATGAGTACTGAGGTTGAGATATGTCTGATCTAATGGGTGACCTCTGAACTTAATTATAATGAAATTATTTGACTTAGTCTGAGATCAGTCCTATCTAACGGGTGATATCTGAATCTGATGCTAATGATTAACTGTAATTAAGATCGATCCTATCTAAGGGGTGATCTCTGAACTTACAGATAATAATATTAATTGACTAACTCTGAGATCAGTCCTCTCTAGCAGGTGATCTCTGAATCTGCTGATATGCTAAGGGTTGACTGTATTTAACAGTCCTAAATTTGTAATACTGAGTTGAGCTATTTTACTGAGGCTAATTTTGAAACTGACTGTGGGAAGTATTCATCTAATCGATATGCCCCAAATCTTAACTTGTAGGGTCCAACCTGTAACCCCAGCTGGAAGGGTATTAGTACCGTGCCACAGGTAAAGACACTTCTGTTATGGAGTCAGTCCTGTCTAACGGGTGACCCTTGGGATTAGTCCTATATATGTAATATAATAACGGGTGATCCCTGAGTATGTCAGTTCTATCTAGCGGGTGACATCTCATACCTACACTGTCTACGTAGTTCTGTAACTTAGGGATTGCTCCTAGGGATCTCAGTCTTCTCTAATGGGTGAGCCCCCATCCCTAGGTTCACTTGGTACTAAATCCTACTCCCAACTGAAAGACTCTAAACCGATTCTTTTTTCTTAAACTGTACTAGACTGAGCTGAATCTGTTACTGATCATACTGATCAACTGAGTTAAGAAGAGTTTACTTGGTTCCGAAGACTGACGGAACACTACTGGATCTCGTTATCTGACTGAATGATACTGAGTTCTAAATTGATTACTTGAATGTTACTGAGGTCTGAACTGAATTCTTGAATACTACTAAGATCTGAGCGAAGTACTGAACTGAAGTTGGAATGCTAATAATACTTAGATTACTGAGATTTCTTAAGTTCTATAACTGTCTGAGAGTACTAAATTCTATAACTGACTGAGTTATAAGAATTGTGGCTTGACTGAGATTATCGTGAAAACTGACATGGGTTCTAGACTTGCAACTAAATTGTTGGGTATAAATACCCCCAGGAATCGATAACATAAAAGTAAAACATAACCAAAACATAACCATCATAAATAATCATGATCATGGAATTTCATTCACCATTACAATCATTAAAGCATATCTTCAAGCACTTGAAAATCATAAACACGTGATAGTATAGGGAAACATGTTATTGGCTCATACTCCATTCAACAAGGTCTTGCATCAAACACTTAACATGCATTAAACAACACATAATTTGGGGATTTCATGCTAACATGTCACAATTCATTCACTAAGTCTTTTCAACAAACACTTGGCATGTATGGGCCTATACATAATTAGGGATTTCATACTACCATGCTATAATGGTCCTATTTCCTTCACACTAGCATTTTATCAAATATATGGGGAGCATTCTTTGGTTATTTAACATTTCCACACCTAAACATCATGATTTCATCAACCATCTTGCAAATTTAGGGATTTAACATGGACATAATGCAATTCAACTCATATCAAGATCAAAGATTACCACATGTATTCTAAAGCATGAACTATATCTCAACAATAATATGAACATAAACTTCAATTCACATGGATCATGAAAAACTCATACAATTAAAATCTTTGAATTTAAAAGGGGATTCTTGAACTTCTTGGGTGGAAAGAACCCAAGAATCAACATCTGCATACCTTAGAAGATTCTTTCTTGAGTGTTCTTGAAGAAATTCTTAGTCTTGTTCTTGATTTCTTGGCTTGGATTCTTGCCCCTTTGAGAGAAAATATTTTGATTTGGGAAAAATTTGATGAATAATGAAGTATTCTGGTTATTTAGGGTATAAATCCTGCATATAGGCTGATTAGGGGCATTGGGAAATTACCAAATGGTCTCTGAAATTAAATAACGGAACCTGAAAAATCCCAATTTTACATGTTGGCGCGACGCGGTGAAATCGCACCAGCTTACAGGAAATTGGATAATTGGGAAACTGGGCCTTAGCGCGACACACCATAATCGCAGAGTCTCACTAGATTTTGACAATTTCCATTTTGGCTGGCTCCGCGATGGTCTAAAGTACTAGGTGGTACACTGTCTCACTAAAATTGTTATAACTCTTTGTCCAAGTATCGGATTTGGGTGAATTTGGTATCGACGGAAAGCTAATTCAATTTTCCACATGATAAAAAGTCAAAATCTTAATAATTTCACATGTAATAAAAATATATTCATCTTTGAAGCAAGATCTTTGATATTCTTGAGATAAATTTGAACTAGGAGAAGTGTGGGGTATTACAATAGCAGTGATAATTTGAGTTTCGAATATAATAAGTATAAATGAAAGATGCATCTATCATCTCATAAACATATGTTACAATCCTCAATATCAATGAATTTCTAAATTTTACCTAAAGGTCAAAACTTCTCTATTTATCACAAATACTTTTATATCGTGTCCATCTTGGTAATCAACCCCTCATATCTAAGATAATGAACAAATCAGCCCAATCCATAATATATGAAATAATTCTCCCAAATTTCATGTCATATGATGTCAAATCTTATTTTGAATGTCATAATGTCAAATCATCACAATAATTACTTAAACCAAATATTCACCCCACCCATACCATGTTTTACATAATATGTTTTCACCTATGCTAAGATTAAAGAAGAGCAATTCACAACCTATCTCACAGCCTAACCACAAGACATCAATAATCATACCACGACCTCCCTTTCTGAATGGCCAAGAAAAGCTCCCAATCTATAAAGAATATATTTTATATGTGAATATGAGTACATCAATATACATATGGCAATGTAAAATTTTGGTCAAATTTGGAAGGTCAACATCTCCAAGGATCTTCTCTACACCAGTCTAATAACAAATAAATGGGGATTTGTGCCTATCTAAAAGTACTATACCCAAGTTGCATTCATTTGAATTGTCAGGAAAGGCATACCACTAAATAAAACATTGCTATCTATTAATAAGAAAGATGGATCTGGTGGGACGACAAGCAACACAATGATATTTTTATATTTTAGTATACAAGTATTTATGATGTTGTAAAAACTGCTTTAATCAGGGCACTTTTGAAGAATGTGACTCTTATAAATCCACCTATGAAACAATTTGAAGTTTGCTTTAGTTCCAAAAATACAAAAAGCACTAACGTTGGACTAAATCTTCATATGATAGATGTTGTCCTACGTAAGCCAAGTGCATTTTAGATGATTTATGAGAAAAATTCAGTGGTACAAATTAATAAGAACATTACGTGTTGAGAATTTGTGGGACATAACGAAACATGGGAACCCTTGATTGTGATATGAGGCATCAATTGGAAGAGAACCTCTTTATATTTGACCTTCCAAGAAAAAGGATAGGTCTCAACTCCTCAATAAAGCTTTAATAAACATCATGTTCTAACTATAATATGCCATTACAGTTTAAGTACCATATAAATCTTAGTTCCTATATCTTACTTAATGTCACATTTCTATAATAAACTAGTTGACCGACACCTGTGCAACTTATATTATTGTTTGTATTTTGTATATGTATTCAATATCATCAAAATGATTAAATGTACTTATTTCAATGATAAGTACTTATGACAATTTGATTAAATACAATATTTACAATATATCAAAAGAAGTAATATTATGAAGTCGATCAAGTATTTAGAACATATCAATACAAGTAATATTGTAAAGTTGATTAAATATTCGTAACATATACCCTGCATACTTGTAAATACGTTGAGGAACCAAGTGGTATAATTTAGAACCATCAGTTTTAGAGTAATATAAATGATTATTCAGCTATATGATAGAAAGTTATTTTTTCTAGTGAAGTATACACTTTTTATGTAATGGGCTCCCACAACAAGGATTTTCTACAAAATAAACCTCTAGTCAATTGAAATTCAAGAAAAAAAAGTTACTTATGCTTCATGATGAACCTATATAATAACCCAAATGCATACATGACACGGCCCCTATCACAAAATAAAAGAATAAGAATAGATATGGTGTTTCCACCTTGACTTACACATGGAAGTGGTGGCAGAGCACAAAAGTTATTGAATTAATTATTTCATTAATTCATTCAAAAATTCATATTTTATTTATTAATTAATAACAAAGTGATAGTCATCCATTTTGATATCGTCAAACTTGATATTTCACATATACATACATATATAAAATCTATAATCATAATTTTTATTCATTTTATTACAATCAAAAGGGATATAGAGTAGTTCCCTCTCTCTATATGTGTGTGTGTTTGTGTGTTAGTGTTGGTGTAGCTATGGGTGTGTGTATCAAAAGGAGAAAACAAATACTTTCATTATGTTGTTGAGACATCTTCGAGAATAAACACTATAAAGAAAGGGTCCAATTCATTATAATTGTTCAAGACACATCAAGGCATAATTATATCAATGTTCTAGTTAAATTTTATGAAAAATCTCATGAGATGGTGTTGGAAAGTTGAGAGTTAAAGTTTATATAACTATTTTGACTATGTAAGAGGTTGTGCATCTTAAATTAAGGAGAGGTTTAGTGAGTTTGACCTCATATAAAGTCCATGATATGATTTTGAGAAGAGAGAGAAAAAAGTATGGAATATACTATTTATTTATTGTATATTATCAGCTTGCAGCTTGTGAGTTGTTATTGTGTTGTTGGCATCACTCCTACTTAGTTAGCTACTTTCACCAAATGACTTCATAAGTTTCAAAAAACCATTATTATATGCTACTTACAATTTGATACTATATGTGTGAAGTTTTCTTTTGGAATCTCATAAGAATGTACTAAAGTTTACACTTTTAACTCCATAGATAGGTTATTGATTTATTGATTCCTGTGTATTTTGATAGACAAACAAGTGTTGGTGGTACATGTTTCAAATCAAAGAAAAATTTATCTATGGTAAAGAGAATCATACAGGAATTTTACTTGTTAGGTCCTTGCCAACCAAGAAAAACCTTAAGGCCTCTTCTCCTAGTATGATTGGGACATAAAAAGCCCATGGAATTGCCATTATATAAGGAGGATATCTAAGCGGTTGTCGACTACATATTGCACATATAGACAAGGCAGTATATTCAAGTATTAAGAGAACTCACAAACTGATTGAAGCTTTAAGAACAAGATTGAGTTGTTTGTTCTTGATATTGATATGAGGTGAAAAATGTTGGTGTGAGTCTATAATAATTTATTTATTTAAATATAGCTATTCTACTAGTTTGTTGGCTAAATTGATGAGGTTTGTAATAAGAAGTAGGTTTAACTTCTTGGAGAGTTATTGGTAGAATAGTTATGGCTAACTGTAGATTAAGGTGCTAGAGTTGTTTTTTTTTACTATTGAATTGTAATCATAAGACTTGCTCTAAGAAGTTTAGTGTATTATATGGTGAAATCCTACATATTGTAGGTTGTGGTGGTACTTCCATGAGCAAGGAGTTTTTTCATGTAAAGTTGTGTGGTCTTCATGTTACTACTCTTATTTACTTGCGTAGGAACCTTGTTCCTATTATACGCAGCTGGAATTAGTTTGTTTGAATTGGTATCAGAGTGGGTCCTTTCACTAAAAGGTAACACCTTAAAAAGGATCCTATGGATACTCCTTCAACTTCTCAAGAAGACCTTTGTTGTTTGATGAAAAGTACTATGGTTGGTGGAAGAACATGATGATGGATCTCATAATAAAAGAAAGCTTTATTCTTAATGTACCAACTATCTCTATGAAAGACTCTATTGATAGTAGGAAACAAGTCCCTAAGGATAGAAAAAGATGGGATGTTGCTAAAAAGGTTGTTATTCAGAACGATGGTAAAGAAAAAAAATTGATTAGTGGAGTAGGACCTGATGAATATAATAGGATCTTATCTTATATAAATGCTAAACAGAATTGGGACACTCTTCAAACTTCTCATAAATTCACTTCTGTTGTCAAAAAGTCCAAGATTGGTAACTTGAATCAATAATGTAAAATACTTAAAATGAAAGAAGTGAAACTATATCGGATACACACTAGATTTACTATTATTCCTAAGAAGATTTGCTCATTAAGAGAACTTACTCCTATTGGGACGGCCATTTGAAAACTTCTTTATGTTTTTCTTGAGTCATAGGAAAGCAAAGTTGAAGACACCACAATGGCTAGAGATCTTGAAACTTTAGCAATGGATGAACTCATTGGAAATTTGACAACCTATGAAGTCAAGAAAAATCAAGAAAAGGGTATTGGAACTAAAAAGAAAGAGAAGAGTACAACTTAAAGCTACTGAAATAGTTGACCATGAGAAAGAGAACCTAGCTCTAGTAACTAGTATATTCCAGCATATGTCCAGGAGAGGTCAAAACTTTCAAAGGGAACTTCACAGACTCAAGAAAAAAAATACTCAACTTTGTAACAAGTGTGGTAACCCTAATCATTTATAAATTATTGTCCTCTACTAATTATGGAGCATAATAAAATGTCACTAAGAAATCAAGAGATCATAGAAGAGAATTAACTCTTGCTTCACACAGAAAGATGACTTCACAAGAAGCCAACGTAGATGTTCAAAAAGCCCTGGATGCTATGAGAGATATATCTGATGAATTTGATGTGGATGATCCCAAAAATAAATCCTTTTTGGTAATGGTTGAAGCAAATAATAGAGATAGTCTAGCTTTCTTGGCTATGAGTGATATTAAGGACGAGTCTAAAGAAGAAAACTCAAAAGAGACCATCCTTTCCCTCATGGATAGATTAGAAGTAGAAAATGACAATGCACATAAAAAACTTTGATATATTTTCTGACCTTAAACAAAACTTGCAAAACTACTCCCAAAAGAAGCTTAAATCATTTTTATTTTGTTACCATATATGCATACTACTATGTTTGTTCTGATAATGAGAATTTGATGAATGATTATGCATATGTGAGATTGGACAATTAAAATCTTGAAGAAGAAAATCTCTTTATTATTCATAAAACTTGGAAGAAGACATCAAAAACACCCAATGTCTATCTCCAAGAAATTTTAGAAAGAAACAATCAAAATTTGAGAAGCTAAACAAAGTCAATCTTAAGCTGGAACAAAATCAAAATTTGACCGAATCCCCAACCTTGCTCTCTCACATTCAAATTTGTCAATCCACCTCTGCACATGGGCTAGGATTTAAACCTAAAAGCTACAAAGCTTCATAGATCAGCTTTTTCATAGTTGACACTATGCACGGCTTGTGGGAAGGAAGGACATCTCAAAGAACAATGCCATTCTCAAATTGGAGCTGATTAAAGAGTTTTAATTTTGTCAATAAACACAGGCATCAAAAGATGAAGAAAACTCATAAAAAATAAAAAATATTTCTCACTTGTATAAGAGATATGTAATCCATCCTTTCACTCACAAAAAGGACCCAAGTTGTTTTGGTCAACCAAGTCTAACACATTTTTGCAAGAGCAGCTAAGAGGAAGGAACTCTCCATGGTATCTTAATAGTGCATACTCCGGAAAAATGATCAGAAATAAAGAAAATTTGCTCGCACTCACAAACTTCCAAGGAGTAAATGTTGCATTTGGAAACAGTAAAATTATAGAAATTGTTAGAATTAGAAAGGTGGGGAAGACTTGTTCCCAAGACATAGAAAATGTCTATCATGTGCTTGGACTCTAACATAATCTGCTGAGCATATCTCAAATGTATGGCAAGGGAAATGATGTGTTATTTACCTTAACTGATTTTAAAGAGATAAATTAAAATAATAGAAATCTGATACTTAGAGGATGAAGACACAAGAATATATACAAGGCTGATAGTATGAATCTATTATATATAGAGTTGACTTATCTTAGTTCTCTAACAAGCAACTCATTATTGCCGCATAAGAGATTAGGCTATGCAAGTTTTTCTTTAGTCATCAATTTGGTATCAAAAGAGTTTCTTCTTGAAATTCCTAAGAAAAAGCTAAATAAAGATGTGTTATGTGATGCTTATGCAAGGTGGGAGTATGTGAGATCATCATTTAAACCAAAAATGATGGTGAGTACTTTCAAGATTCTTAAATTATTGCACATAGATCTATGTGGAACCATGGGGGTGCTAGAAAGGTGGGAAGAGCTATGTGTTTGTTATTTTTGATGACTACTTAAGGTTTACATGGATTCTCTTCTTGAGATTAAAGAATGAAACCGTTGATTTATTCCAAATCTTTACTAAGTTGGTTCAAAAAAAGTTGAACACTGAGCTAATAGGAATTAGGTCGGATCATGATAATAAATTTAAAAATGTAAATTTCTTGACCTTTTGTACTAAACATGGTATTAATCATATCTTTTCTAAACTAAGAACTTCCTAGAAAAATGGAGTAGTTGAGAGGAAAATCGGTCACTAGAAAATATGGCTAGAACTATTCCAATAGCTAGTGGTCTTCACAAAATTTTCTGGGTTGAAGTTATAAATACGTCCTGCTATCTTATCAATGGGTGTATTATCTGGACATTATTGGATAAAACTCTTATATGAGCTTCTCAAAGAAGGAAAGTCAAATCTCACTTACCGCAAGCCATTCAGATGCAAATGTTTTGTTCATAATAATGGAAAGGATGCTATTGAAAAATTTGATGCTAAAAGTAATGAGAAAATTTTTCTGGCTTATTCATCACAAAGTAAAGCCAACAAAGTCTTTAATAAGAGAAAAAGTTATGTGAAATAAAGAATACATTTCATGTTTGATAAAGAAAATTATGAAGGTGAGAACTTGTTATATTGAAGGGATTAGGTTGGTACCTGATTCAGAAAATGAGCAACATGAATAAGTAAATAGAGGTGTCACGATAGTTGCTGAGTAATAGTCCATAGATATAGGAGATATGCCAGTCTCAAGGGGAAATAATCAGGAAGATCATGCTTCCTATCACTTAAATGAACAAATCCCTCGAAAACTTCTCTTGATAGAAATTAGAAGGAAAAAGCTCATATCTAGTTGCAAATATCATCTCTCCTATAGACTCAAAAATGCAGACAAGATCCAAGCTGAAAAATATATGTTCCTTTTCATTCTATTTTTCATTAATAGGGCCTAAAAACATCAATGGAGGCTTGATGGATACTGACTAGATTATATCAATGTAAGAAGAACTGAATCAATTTGAGAAGAGTAAGGTGTGGCATGTAGTTCCCAAAGCTTTATGAAAAACCATTATTGGGACTAGATCAGTATTCATAAATAAACAAGATGATCCAAGGGTAGTGACCAGAAATACAACTAGACTTGTGGTGCATGGGTAAAACCAAGAGGAAGAAATTGACTATGATGAGACATTTGTTCAAGTGTCTTGAATGAAAGCAATAAGGATGCTAATTACTTTTTCATATCATCTGAAGTTCAAATTGTTTCAGATATATGTTGAAGATTGCTTTCTTCAATGGACACTAATGGAAGAAGTGTAGTAAAATGGATCCCAAATTTTGAAAGCTTTGAATTTCCTAATCATGTCTATAAACTTGATAAGGCTCTATATGGACTCAAACAAGCACTAAGGGCTTGGTATGATAGGTTATCTTCATTTCTTTTAGAGTATGGATATAGTAGGGGAAATTGATAACACGTTATTTGTACGAAGATAGGGAAAAAATATCTTCATTAATCAAATATATGCCGATGACATAAGCTTTGCAGATATTTATGAGGTGTTTTATAATGAGTTTGCTTCCTTAATGAGCACTGAATGTTAGATAAAAATGATAAGAGAATTGAATTTTTCCTTGGGGTTGAAATTCAAACAAACTAAGGTCTAGGACATTTATTAATCAGAGAAATACATCAAGAAACTACTAGATATATTTAAGATAAAGAGGCTAAAACAAAACATACTCCCATTTCTACTACCATAAAACTTGATCAAGATGAATTAAGCCAATTAGTAGTTGAGACCATGTATAGTTGAATTCAGAGGTTCCTTGCTATATATTACTGCAATAACACCTAATATTATTTATAGTGTTGGATTGTGTACTATATTTATATCACAACCAGAACAGAGGCCATGTCCACGCGGATATCCCAAACCATAAAGGCTCAAGCACCCTTGTCTATCTAGAAATCATGCACAACATTTATATACTATAAAGAAATGTGGAAAAGATAATAACCAAAAACATGGTCAATCTCTTACTTTGACTGAACAATACGACATTAAGTTCATAATATTTGAAAATACATGACACCAGTCTGCAAAATCTCTAACAATACTAAAACAACATATGTCTGAAACTGGGACAAGGCCCCCAGTCGGACCATGAACTAAAATTAAAAAATAATATAACATAGACCAAGACCCTCTGAAACAAGGAAGGCTCACAAACTTCAAACGGCCGATTTACTAGTCTACTGCTTCGCAGGACCCCGGGACTGTACCTCAGATCCTGAAATATAGAGAGTCAATATAGATGTATTAGTATGTGAAACAATCCAAAATAACATGTTTTATGTAACATAATGACATCCTTTCGTAAAATAATGAACATAATGCATAAGTGAAAACACATGGGCATACATTAATGAACTTCAAAACACTTTCTTGAAGCCATGACTCACTCTTCCTATTATTCCTGAGCTAGTTAGATCACCCTACATACATGGTAACCCATGATCTATGTGGATCCCTCCCATAACCCAGAGGTCAGGCCCACAAATTAAAGTTTGTTGCAAGGATGGTGAAAATCATGAAAAGGTATGCCCACTTGCCGACATGCCATGCTATCCCACTTATCGAATATCACATAATACCCCATATTGGCAAAACACAGTTTCTGGCTAAGAGTTATCTGAACTCTAGCCTTCTTTGAGTAACCAACTAGCTCCCTTTAAGCCTAGTTTTTGATTCTTTAAAACCATGTTTTATATCTTTATATCATTTATTGCATTCATGTTGAGTGCAACCCATAATAGGCATCATCATACCTAGACTTGCAAGCCATTACGTATCATGTCTTAAATCATAGCCCTTTTATAAAACAAGTCATTTAGATGGCCACCCCAAACGATTTAAAAAAAAAGTTCATGAGGACATTCTTAATTAAAATCACATGCAGACATATACAAAAAAATCCTTCTAAAACACACTATCATATGGTGGCTCATCTTTCTTTAAAACACATGCATCTATTTTTTTATCAACAAAATGAACACTTGTAATTAAAGAGAATTTTCCTTCTCATCATGTCATAAACCATGCAAATCAAAACAACAATAAGGAACTTACTTTCCAAAAAACACTAATTCATGCGTGTGAAATAATCCACCATACAATTAGACAACATTGTTCATATCATGGGAGGGAATTCTTTGTTTATGCTCTCAGATAAACTTTTCAAAACTGAAAACATACATACATAAGGGGATACAATTTAATTCTATAAAAAAGAGTTCAAATCAATGAGTATACTTTCACCAAAACGATTCCATGATAAGCTTTTTCGAAACAATCACAAAAACCTTCCTTGTAATATGATTTCAAATTGTTAAATTTGATAAAACCATAAAAACTTATGCCCATGGAGTTTTAGGATAGTCGCACATACCGTATGTTCCTTAGATGAGGAATAGAACCTTAATCTTGACACTTTTCTTGGGAAATTTTGGATTGAAAGGCTTGAATTCCTAGGATTCTTAGAGAAAAGGATTTTGGATTTTGTTCTAGGGGAAAGGTATGGTTTATGTGAGGTTTTGATGATGAAAACTGGGCAAATAATGCCCTTTTAGGTGCTATAAATTATCTCTTGGACGTTTGAGATTGAGGGAAAAGGACCAAAGTGCCCCTTGACCCTTAAGGAGTTAAAAACAGCAAAGGAATGGAGTAGGCGGTGCTTCCTTTAGCCTAAGGGAGTAGAGCCCGCGGCGTTTCCTCTATCCCGGTGCAATAACCTAGGCGGTGTGGCCATATCGCTTCCACTTACTGCCTCTCACGAAAATGGCTATAACTTTTTGTTCGGGTACCGTATTTTGGAAAAATTGGTATCGTTGGAAAGATGATTCAATTATCTTCAATTTGTTGAGTCTTGAGATGAAAAATTACACGTATATCAAAAGTTATACACGCCAAAAATAGAACCTTGTAGAATTAAATACCAAACTTTGGACGAATCAAAGATTCTTAGCTCAACTTTGCTTTAGGTGGTTTTGTATGAACATTTTTCACTTGAAAGCTCATGACACATGAATTAAAATATGAATCATGGGATTAGAGTTTGCAAATATAGGAACGATGGTTTAATTTTTAGCTCAAAAATGCGGGGTATTACATTATCTCCCCCTTGGGATCATTCGTCCCCAAATGATGGGTAGGATCTTGTTGAAGATCGAAAAGTATGAGGTTAGGAATGTAAACTCTCATTGAACATTTTCTTTTCCTCAACAAAATATGCAAAGGAATCAAAAGATCTTCATGATAATCCCCTAGTAAATCATATATGCACGAAGCGTGAGATGATAAGGATTGACATAGAGATGACCTTGCACACGATCCATGATCATCACAACATAAGACATGAGTTTATTTGGTGCTAATAGTCCTGATTTCCATCAGTACAATCATGAAATGAGATTTCATGGAAGATTGGAATTAGAAGCATTCTCTACCTTATAAGATACAATGAATAGACCTAAAACTTAGAGACACTACTCAACCATGACCTAATTAATAAATAACATACTTCATCATCTACAACTTACAATTCTCTCACAATGTATCTAACCATAAGAGTTTGAGTCCCACTACATAGTACTTCCATGTTAAAGCCAAACCCGAAGTTAAAAGGATGCTAACTTAAACTACGGGACCTTGTACTATACATCACATTAAGAAATCACCTCACCTCATCACTATAACCCAACAACCTCAAGTCTTAATTCAAGAAGTAATAACCACATGGATCATTGGTTTGTGTTTTCATCAATCACAACATTCAAGCCTATCATTACTACACCCACTTAATGGCCCTCTCCACTAAGACTAGCAAATTCAATCATTATCACAAAGATTTTCACCACATATCTCCTTCCTAACTATTTCACATAACAAAAGTTCATCTCCTTCTTCTCCCCTTCACCTATAACATTATCTAAAGAAATCACATCAAACTTTTCACATTCAAGAATATCTACTCCCTCTACCCAAAACATTACTATGCTCCCACAACCACTATCACACTAACATACTGAGGGTCATTGAGGGACCCGAGCATAAACGTCATAAATAGGAGTAACACTATCAAACTATAACTTATACTTATTGCACTACTCAAGAAGGGACATGAGGTGAAGATACAATACAATAGACACAAAGTGCTTCATATATCAAGTTTTTTTATCATGAGTAGAGAGTCGTTCGGCATAAAAAAAACACCACATGAGTTGTTAGGACATACCCTAGTGAAGAACATAGGTGCACATATCATGAGTCGTATAACATAAGTATGGAATTTATAAATTTAATGATTGAGACAAGGATTGATACTTGAAGCTATCGCTTCTCATTTTATAGTTGAGATAGTCACGAGTTTGCATGAACCTTATTACTTTAGCTAGTCCCGATGTAACATAAATTGAAAACATATTGAAAGCATGGTTTCTTAAAAATAAGCACGATGTGAGACATGGATTTTATGGGTCATGAGAAACATAGCATAGAAATTAAATACAAAAGGCACTGGTAGAATTATCTCTTAAATTGGAGTAGGAGGAGTTTGCTTGAATAGGAATAGCTTTATCCCGACTCTTTCCCTACAATTTGCCACCATGAGGAAATTCGAGAACTACCTTAACTCATTATCTCCCCCTTAGATCAAAGTCACAATCCTAGACTTAAGGACATAACCTCTCATCAAATCTATCAGCACAACACTCAGCACAATGGGGTATCACCACATACATAAACACTTAACTCTTCCTAATAAACTATACTCTGAAGGCCTTGCTTTCCAAAAATACTTCTCTTAACTATCGCTAGTCTCTGTAGACCTCACCCTACAACTCACACTCTCATGACCATACATATCCACACACCCTTATCATATAAATATCCATTCTCCACTACTTAACAAACTCGGATTAAACCTCTAATCGCATAACTTACAACTTAACAAAATTTTCAAAACTATACCAAAGGCACATATTGCCTTCATATATTTCTTTAATTCAGCTCTAAAGAACACCATACAACAACTCCTTAGTCTTCCCTGGATGTCTCCATACTACAAATTTCAAGAACACAGACTAGGTACGCCAAACACTTATACACATAAAACTTTATCTAACAACATGCTTCCTGGGGGGTTCAATTTATTCTTATATACCCATGCTCTTATTCTCTTAAAGACTCAATCACAATCCATCATTTTAGCACTAGTCCCATGTATATAATATATCATAATTATCCACTCTTTTTTCCATAAGTTGCCAACCTAGGCTATTCCACATATCGAATCAAGCCTACTACTTACTCCAAGAAAACATGCATTATTAATCTTAAGCTACTATTTTTACCACTACACTCCATATCTAAACTTCAAGCCTATTGTCTAACAACACCAATCATATAACACCGATGAAGCAGGTCACATACTATACTATTCCATCAAATTAGGGAATTAACCCAACTACGCCATTTAACTTAACTACCGCCCACAAGTTTATTCTCTCCACATCATTACTATCACACCTTAGAATCTACCACACATCTTCTCACATGCAGTACTAGTTTACAACTACCAAAGAAAAGACAATCAGGAAGGGTAAAGTCACATAATAGGGACAGTCGATCTTAATCTTATAACGTAACCCATTACGATCTTATCAACACATTCTACTTTATCACATCATACTTACTTACCCATTCATACATTTAGACTACCTTTAAATTCCATTTACCCTTTTAAATAATTTCTACAACTACCATAGATATCCATTCTGAGATCCTTCCCTATTTTGAATAACTAATAATCACAGCCAGACACTTCCTCCACAAACTACCTTACACTCTAAAAAAATTTCTACAACATTATCCAATCACCATACGAGAGTAACCCACCCCTCAGTCAGGGGTTATAAAACACAAACTACTTATTTACGCAAAAGTCACCCTCACTCTGACTTCTAATGTTGTGACTTTATATCACTAACTTCGGGATTATCTTACTACAAATAGTGTGTGACACCTTAACATATACTACTACTCAGGTGGAAATATTATTCCAATATTCTGACATACATCACTACCCTTTAGCATGTCATCTACAACAAGAATTTTGAAAGGGACTGAATGCACTTCATACCTTAAGCTCAAATGAACGATTGATGTAGATAGGGGTTTAGGCTTAAATCAATACACTTAAGGCACTTATGGACTCCTCTCAAGTCCTTGGAAATTTCATACTCTTTTATGACTCAATCAGAAGGAACCACATCATTTAGACTCTAAGATTTTGTACTTAAATCGGCTTAATAAGGAGACATAGTTAATAAAATTAGAGTAAATAAGGAATTTGGATAAATTTCAAACGTACAACACAATGGCAAGATCTAGAACATGAAGAAAAGTGAAACATTCCTAAATGCCTAGTAGCTTCCTATTTATAAGTGTGACGCACTACACACCCATAAATAGGACTCTACTTGATGCGATTTCACAGACACCCTGGGACCATGAATCATGCTCCGATACCAAGTTTGTCACGTCCTAAACCAAGGCCCTGGCCGTGATGGACATCCCAAACCATAAAGGCCCGAGCGCCCATGTCTATTTGGCAATCATGCACAATATTTATCTACTATAAGGAAATGTGAAAAAGATAATAAATAGAAACATGGTCAATCTCTTACTTTTACTAAATAATACGACATCAAGTTCATAATATTTGAAAATACATGACACCAATCTGCAAAATCTCTAACCATACTAAAATAACATATGTTTGAAACTGGGACAAGGCCTCCAGTCAGACCATGAACTAAAATCGAAAGACAATATAACATGGACCAAGACCTTCCAAAATAAGGAAGGCTCACAAACTTCAAACGTTTGGTATACTGGTCAACTGCTTAGCGAGACCCTGGGACTGTACCTCAGATCCTAAAATATAGGGGGTTAATACAAATATATTGGTATGTGAAAAAATCTAATATAACATATTTTTTATATAACATAATGATAGCCTTTCGTAAATCAATGAACATAATGCATAAGTGAAAACACATGGGCATACTTTAATGAACTTCAAAACACTTCCTTGAATCCATTACCACTCTTCATACTATTCCTGAGCTAGAAGGATCACCCTACATACATGGTAACCCAAAGGCTATGTGGATCCCGCCTATAACTCGGTGGCTAGGCCCCCAAATCCAGGTTTGCCATAAGGATGGGGAAAATCATGAAAAGGTATTCCCACTTGATGACATACCATGCTATCCCACTTTCCAAATAACACATAAAAATCCATATCGAAAAAACACTATTTTTGGATAAGAGTTATCTAAACTAAAGCCTTCTTCGGGTAACTAACTAACTCCCTTTAAGCCTAGTTTTTGATTCTTTAAAACAATGTTTTATATCTTTACAACATTTTTTGCATTCATGTTAAAGACAATCTATAACAGGTATCGTCATACCTAGACTTGCAAGCCATTACGTACATGTCATAAATCATAGCCCTTTTTATAAAAGAAGACATTTAGATGGCCACCCGCAACGATTCCAAAAAAGTTCATGAGGACATTCTTAATTAAAATCACATATAGATGTATACAAAACAATTCTTCTAAAATACATTATCATGTGGTGGCCCATCTTTCTTTAAAACACATGCATCTATTTTTTTTATCAACAAAATAAACACTTGTAATTAAGGAGAATTTTTCCTCTCATCATGTCATAAACTATGTAAATCAAAACAACAATAAGGAACTTTCTTTCAAAAAAACACTTGTTCATGCGTGTGAAATAATCCACCATACAATTAGACAATATTGTTCATATCAAGAG
Organism: Capsicum pubescens; assembly: GCA_030864215.1. NCBI lineage: Eukaryota > Viridiplantae > Streptophyta > Magnoliopsida > Solanales > Solanaceae > Capsicum > Capsicum pubescens. The sequence goes on from CM061538.1 coordinate 243,688,447, forward strand.
AGGGAATTTATTGTTCATGCTCTCAATTAAACTTTTCAAAACTGAAAACATACATACATAAGGGGATATAATTTAATTCTACGAAAAGAGTTCAAAACAATGAGTATACTTTTTTGAAACAATTACAAAACCCTTCCTTGTAACATGATTTTAAATCGTTAAATTTGATAAAACCATAAAAACTTTTTCCCATTGAGTTTTAGTATAGTCCCACATGCCTTATGCTCCTTAGATGAGGAATAGAACCTCAATCTTGACACTTTTCTTGGGAAATTTTTTATTGAAAGTTTTTCCTTTGATTCTTGGTAAAAAGGATTTTGGATTTTGTTCTTGGGCAAAGGGCTGGTTTATGTGAGGTTTTGATGATTAAATGTGGGAAAATAATTCCCTTTTGGGTGTTATAAATCATCCCTTGAATGTTTAGGATTGATGAGAAAGGACCAAAGTGCCCCTGGACCCTTAAGGAGTTAGAAACGGCGGGGGAATGGACCAGGCGGTGCCACCTTTAGCCTTAGGGAGTAGAGCCCATGTCTCTTCCTCTATCCCAATGCAATAACCTGGGCAGCTCGGGCATATCACCTACACTTACTGCCTCTCAGGAAAATGGCTATAACTTTTCGCTCGGGTATCATATTTAGGCAAAATTGGTATCACTAGAAAGCGGATTTAATTATCTAAAATTTAGTGGGTCTTGAGATGAAAAATTCCACGTATACCAAAAGTTATACATATACAAAGTAGACCATTGTAGAATCAAATACTTAACTTTGGACGAATCAAAGATTCTTAGCTCAACTTTGCTCTAGGTGGTTTCTATGAACATTTTTCACTTCGAAAGCACTTCCCAAACTAGGATTAAGATCATGACATGTGAATTAAAACATGAATCATGGGATTAGATTTTGTACACGTAGGAATGATGGTTTAATTTCTAGCTAATGCGGGGTGTTACAATTCAAATCTTCTCCTGAGGAATCTAATCTAAAGGCTGTGAAAAGAGTACTAAGGTATATTATGGGAGCTCAGAGCCTAGTTCTTTGGAACTCAGTCGGAGACTCCTTTGATTTAGTGGGATATGTTGATACTAATATGTTGAATACTTGGTAGACAAATAAAAAGTTTTAGAATGACTAACTATTTGGGTTTATGCCTTGTCTCTTGGAAACAAAGAAATAGAACTATGTGGTATTATCAACAGCCGAAGCTAAATATGTGGTTGTTGCTTCATGCTGCTCTGAATTACTGTAATACCCCGTAAGATTCTAAGCTCAATTTCATCTCATAGTTGCACGCTTAAGGGGTCCAAGGCTTGAAAATTTCACTAAGTGTTGAGTACTTAGTCATTTTCAAGACCCCTAAACTTTGCAAATCCTTAGTTTCGCCTTCTCGAATCCAAAATGTTTATTTTTAAGTTGATTCATGGTTAGGAAGGTTAAAAGTATGTCTCGGGTGAGTTTCAAGATTTTCAGACGAGGTTCAGGACATGTTTGGATGGTCAAAATAGTGCAACAACACATTTTGGCCGTGATGCATTAATTTCTCTCACAGTAAGGAGATTCACGACGCGTTGCTCTCTCCAGTGGAGTAAGATACGTGGCACGTTTCTTTTTTCAATGGAGAGAGAGGCACGACACATGGCTCCATACTATACAATATTATTAATTAAGTGCCCAATGGGTATTGGAGACATTTCCCTTACCCTATTTCATCCATAACATGAATTGGGGCTTCCAAAAAGCATTATTTTCCTCTTTTACCCAAATTGCTCTCAAGAAACCCTTCTTCTTTCCCAAGAACAAATTTAAGATTCGTTCTCAAGAAAATCAAGATTTCAAGCTTCCAATCTATGAAACCTCCAAGAATTATTTGTTAAAGTGTGTGGGGTGTTCATTCATGGATATCTTTCACCCATGGAGCCTAAAAACCCTCTTTTGGTTTAATTTATGAGTTTATATATGTTCAAGGTGAAATAAATTCATGAATATCTTGTTAATTAAATTACAAGTTATGGTTATAGGGGTTTTTTAAGTGGAATGAGTCATATCATGTTTTAAGTGTTGTATTTTCTATGTCATTATCAATTGATTTCAGGATTAATCCCCAAGTTATGAATTTAGCCATGAAACCATGTTGCTTCCTCATGTTTAAGGCACTCCCATGTTTGAGTTTATGATTTTCACATGTTTGATGAAATGCCCATATTTTGGGTCTTTGAACCATGATCACATATTACAGTATTTCAAGTTTGATATTGTATTTTATGATCATTTAGTATTGGTGGGTTATGAACACCCGATACCTACGTGTTTTACATAATTTTAGATTCTCAAGTAGTAATTCAGTTAAACCATGAATGTTATCAGTTACTCAATTATTATGATCATGATGAGCAATGTCATTGTTATGTTCAGTAAAACTTAGTTTAGTTCAGTAGCAGGTGTCAGTTTAGTTGGGAGTAGGATTTAGCTTCGAGTGAATGCAGGTATAGCAGCTTCCCCATCAATTTAGGCAAAGTCATTAGTGGCAGTCCCTATATTCCAGAACTACATAGCCAGCGTAGGATATGAGGGGTTACCCGTCAGTTTAGGCTTGACTTCCTCTCAGGGGTAACCTGCTAGTTTAGGCTTGACACCCTGATCCTTTAGGATACCAGTTTAGTGTATCCACATTATCAATGTTAGTACCCATGGCACGGTACTGACACCTTTCTAACTGGAGTTATAGGTTGGACCCCAATTAGCTCAGATTGGGGCATGTCAGTTACATGATACTCCCACAGTTATAGTATAATATTTAATGTGTTTTAGTTCAGTTTTGCTTTACCAATTATTTTAGACATCAGTTATCAGTTATTTAGTTATGTAGATTGCAGTCTTTCAGATTACAAACTATCACAGAAATATGTTTATGATTGGTCTTGCATATTTAGATATTGTATATTCATGCATTTATGCTCATCTATCTCATGAATTTCAACCAGTCCTTATCTCATATACAAGTATATTCAAAGTACTGACTACATATTTTTCTTAACATTATTTTATCTTATAACATAGGTTTGGATGCACAATTTCCAAACCGTTGTTAGACAACTCAGTATTACTCAGCAGTAGTAGTGGAAAGTCCTCATCCATTGAGGACATGGTTTGTTTACTTCAATTATTTCCACACTTTCTTATGTTCAGTCAGTCGGAGTTAGTTGGGGGTCTGTCCCATTAACTTCTCATGGTGTTTAGAGGCTTTCAAACAATCAAATAAACAGTCAATCAATTCATTCAGTATTATCAGTTACTCAAATAGATAGTTTTATTTCAAGTGTTTTATCAGATATTTCAAGCATGTTTTTATACATTTTTCAATATTCAGGTTTACAATAGCTTATTAGTTTATCTTTCGCATGCATTGTATTACTATTTTCTTCAGTGCTCACAGCAGGTACCAGGTCATAGGTTAGCTTGTGGTCACTTATGGCTGGAAGCACCGTTGTCGCGATTAGGGGGTTGCTCAGGTCTTGACAAAATATGGTATCAGAGCCTTAGGTTTTAAAGTGCTATAGGGAGTCTAAAATCCGCATTGAGTAAAGTCTTGTGCATGGATGTGAAGCATGCCATACTTATAGACAAGAGGCTATGAGACATCTTAGGAAAATTTCCCTTCTTTTAGTGTTTATGCCATGTAAAAGAGAATGAGCTCTAGTTAAAATCTCCTTCTAATTCACCCTTCGTTCCATTTACAGATAATGGCTCCCCAACAAAATAACAAAAAAAGGAATGAGGATTAGCCTACACCACCGCCTATTTAGGAAGATCTCCTAAATGAGCATGTCTGTCATGAAAAATTTAGGGCTTCTTTCATGACCCTATCCCATTCAGTAGCTGCTCAAAACAATTAGTAAGTTGTTACCCCAGCCAATCCATTAGAAAATACAACTACAATTAGGATTCGGGATTTCACACGAATGAATCCCCCTTTATTTTTGGGATCCAAGTCTGAAAAGGATCCGTAGGAGTTTCTGGAAATAGTTCAGAAGGTGGAAGATATCATGGATGTCAATTTGAGTGAGAGTGCAGAGTTTTTCTGTATATCAGTTATAGGATGTAGCATATACCTAGTTTAAGCAGTGGAAGGAGGATCAAGGTATGGAGGCAGGGCCTGTTGAGTGGGAGGAGTTTTCCATGACTTTTTTAGGGAGGTTATTTCCCTTAGAGTTGAGAGAATCTAAGGTCCAGGAGTTCATCAATTTGAAGTAAGGTAGTATGAGTATGAAGGAGTACTTGCTTAAGTTTACGCAGTTGGAGAGGTATGCTCCTACTATGATGGAAGACAATAGGCCTAGAATGAGTAAGTTCATATTTGGTATATCTAATAGTGTGATCAAGGAGTGTAGGACCTCCATGTTGATTAAGGAAATGGACTTATCTAGGCTTATGGTTCATGTTCAGCAGATTGAGGAGGAGAAGCATAAGAGGCCCAAAACTAGTAGTTTCAACTTTCCTCAGCAAATGTCAGAAGGTGGTAACCATTCTTATTTTTATCAAAAATATACATCCCCAGCTCCATCTACAGCAAGTGTGCCAGTGCCTAAGTTCAGGAAAGATAGTCGGCATAGGGCGCCAGGCTCTAAGTCCCAAGGCAGTGTGAGCAATGGTCATACTAATCTGCTTTATTAGAAATATGGCAGAAATCATTAGGGTGAGTGTAAGAATGGTAGTAATGTATGTTTTGGATATGTCAAGCCAGGCCATAGGGTCCGAGAGTGTTCGGTATTTGCACAGAGGGGCAAAAATGATTGCTAGTGAGGCCAAACTACATCTTTAGCAGCACCAGTGGGCCACCCGACTCAGCAGGGTGCCACTTCCAATGCTACCAGTAGACTGTGTTAGAATAGGTTGTATGCACTTCAGGCTAGGAATGATTAGGAAAGTTCTCCTGATGTAGTTACGGGTATATTGCAGGTCTTTCATCTTTATGTTTATGCTTTATTAGACCCTAGAGCCTCACTTTCTTTTCTGACTCCTTATATAGCCGTCAACTTTGACGTCAGTGTCTACTTCAGTGGGTAAATTTATTATGACCAAATGGGTATACAAAAATTGCTCGATCACAGTATCTTAGAAAGTCACCTCAGTTGATCTTGTAGAGTTAGAGATAACTGATTTTGATGTCATTCTTGGCATGGATTAGCTCCACTCATGTTATACCTCAGTTGATTGCAGAAATAGAGTCGGTCAATTTTATTTTCCAAATAAACCAGTCATTGAATGAAGAGGTAGTACTTTAGTGCTTAGGGGTCAGTTTGTTTCATATCTTAGAACAAGAAAGATGATATATAAAGGGTGTGTTTACCATATTGTACAAGTCAAAAACTTTAGTTCTAAGACTCCAAGTATCGAGCTAGTTTCTGTAGTAAGGAAATTTCCATATGTGTTTCCTGAAGATCTTCCTGGAGTTCCTCCCAAAAGGAAAATTGACTTCGGAATAGATCTCTTTCCAGATACCCAGACTATCTCTATTTCACCTTACAAAATGGCTCCAACTGAGCTTAAGGATTTGAAAGAACAACTGAAAAATCTCTTAGATAAGGGTTTCATCGGGCCCAGTGTTTTTCCATAGTGCGCTCCAGTCTTGTTCATGAGTAAGAAAGACGATTCTTTCAGAATGTGCTTCGATTATTGTCAGTTCAACAAAGTCACAATCAAGAATAAGTATCCACTCCCTAGAATTAATGACTTGTTCAACCAACTTCAGGGTGCTAGTTATCTCTCTAAGATAGACCTCAAATCAGGCTATCATCATCTTAGAGTCATAGAAAGTGACATTCTGGAGACAACTTTCAAAACTCGATATGGTCATTTGGAATTTCTAGTTATGTCTTTTGGACTAACAAATTCCCTTGCATTTTTCATGGACTTGATGAATAGGGTGTTCAATCAGTACTTAGACATGTTCGTCGTAGTCTTCATTGATGATATCATTATATATTTCTTTAGTAAGAATAATCATGCAGACCATCTGAAAATCATGTTGCGGACACTTAGACCTCATTAGTTGTTTTATAAATCCAGTAAGTGTGAATTTTGGCTAAGATTAGTAGTTTTTTTAGCCATATTATTTCCGGTGATGTCATTAGAGTTGACCCTTAAAAGATTGAAGCAGTTAGAAATTGGCCCATACCGATCTTTCTATCAGATGTCAGGAGTTTCTTGGGTTTTGCAGGCTATTACAGGTGATTTTAAAGGTTGTTCTTCTATTTCATCCCCCATGTCTTGATTATCTCAAAAGAAAGTCAAATTTCAGTTGTCAGATTCTTGCGAGAAGATTTTTCAAGAGTTTAAGACTCAACTCACTTCTCACCTAGTATTGACTTTTCCAGATGGTTCAAATGGATTTTTAGTTTACTGTGGTACTTCTAGCGTTGGTCTTGGTTGTTTATTGATGCAGAGAGGTAAGGTTAGAGATACACCTCTAGACAACTGAAACCCCACAAAAAGGATTATCCTACCCATGATCATGAGTTGGCAGTTATTATTTTTGCCTTAAAAATTTGGAGGCATTATCTTTATGGGGTTTATGTTGATATTCTCATAGATCATAAGAGTTTGCAATACGTATTCATGCAGAAAGATCTAAATCTTCATTAGAGACGGTGGCTTGAGTTGTTGAAAGATTATGATATGAGTGTGTTGTATCATCCGGGCAAGGCCAATATAGTGACTGATGCCCTTAGCAGGTTGTCTATGGATAGTGTTTCTTATGTTGAGGAGGATAAGAAGAAGTTAGTTCATGAGGTTAATTATTTTTCTAGACTAGGTGTTCGGTTGGTTAATTCAGCTAAGGGTAGTGTATGGGTTCAGAATGGTTTAGCATCATTATTGGTTGTCGAAGTGAAAGAAAAGAAGGACAGAGATCCTAGTTAGGTTAAGTTGAAGGAAACTGTTCGAGATAAAAAAGTGGAGGTTTTCTCCCAAGAGGGAGATGGTGTGCTTCATTGTCAGGGAAGATTATGTGTTCTGTGTGTTGATGGCTTGAGACAGTGAATACTTGCAGAAGCGTATGGCGTGCGATACTCTATCCATCCAGAAACTACTAAGATATATCGTGACTTGCAGGAAATCTATTAGTGGAGTGGTATGAAGAAGGATATTACAGAGTTTGTGGCTAAGTGTCCAACTTGTCAGAAGGTCAAGGTTGAGCACTAAATGCCTAGTATTACATTACAGAAGTTCAGCATTCCCACTTAGAAGTGGGAAGTGATGAACATGGATTTTATGATAGGGTTGCCCCGTATGTGTCATCGACATGATTCGATATGGTTCATTATAGATAGAATGACCAAATTATCTTATTTCTTGGTAGTTCATACTTCGTACTCAGCATAGGATTATGTCAGTCTTTATCTTAGGGAGTTGGTTAAGTTGCATGGGATTTTGTTGTCTATTATATCACATAGAGGTACTCAGTTTACCGCTTACTTTTGGAAGTCTTTTTAGAAGGGTTTTGGTACCTAATTTCATCTCAGTACAGCATTTCATCCTGACGGTCAAGTAGAGAGGACCATTCATACCTTAGAGGACATGTTGAGGGGATATTTTATTGACTTTAAAGGTAGTTGGGATGACCAGTTACCTTTGATTGAGTTTGCCTATAACAACAGTTATCACTCCAGTATTCAGATAGCTCTATTTGAGGTTCTCTATAGAAGGAGGTGTAGATCTTCTATTGGTTAGTTTAAGGTAGGTGAAGTTTTTTTTATAGGACCAGATGCAGTTTTTGATGCAATGGAGAAAGTTTAGTTGATTTAAGAAAGGCTGAAGACAACCCAAAGCTATCAGAAATCTTATGCGGATGTGAGGAGAAGGGATCTTGAGTTTGAGGTTGGTGATTTGATCTTTTTAAAGTTTTCGCCTATAAAGGTAGTGAAGAGATTTGGCATGAAGGGGAAACTCAATCCCTATTATATTGTTCTATATAGAATCTTGAGCCATTTTGGGAAGCTTATAATCTAGAGTTGCCTACAGATTTGGCATCAATATATTCGGTATTTAATGTTTCCTTGTTAAAGAAATGTATTAGTGAGCCATCTGTAGTTATTCCTTTAAAATATATGGATGTTAAGGATATTCTTTCCTATGAAAAAGTCTCAATTTAGATCCTTGATAGTAAGATTTGTAGGCTAAGGAATAAATAGGTTCCCTTGGTTAAAGTCATTTTGGCGGAATCAGTTAGTTAAGGGAGCTACTTAGGAAGCAGAAGCAGATAAGCGGACCAAGTACCCTCATCTTTTCTCTGCAAACCCAGATTCATCTTGAGGTAACGATCTTCCTTAGATTGACTCTTTTTCATTGTTAATTTCAGTTATACAACCATTCTCATGTCATTCATGAAATTAGTTCAGTTCATGTATTATGTTTCTAACTCAGTTATGTAATCATGTTTCCAGTCATGCTTGTTCAGCATATGATCTCATTTTCCCCAGTATTCTCAGCTAAACCAGCCTCATTCAAGGATGAATATTCCCAAGAAGGAGATATTGTAATACCCCATAAGATTCTAAGCTCGATTTAGCTCTTAGTTGCATGTTTAACAGGACAAAGGCTTGAAAATTTAACCAAGTATTAAGGACTTAGTCATTTTCAAGACCCCTACACTTTGCGGATTTTTAATTTGGCCTTTCGAACCCTAAAATATTGGTTATTAAGTTGAATCATGGTTAAGGAGGTTAAAAGTATGTCTCGGGTGATTTTTAGGATTTTTGAACAAGGTTCGGGACATATTTGCATCCCAAGCACTGAGAAGCTTTTCATGGGAGGGGATTTCAATGGGCATATTGGGTCTTTGTCGAGAGAGTATGATGATGTGCATGGCGGTTTAGGTTTTAATGAGCGAAATGAAGGAGGAACTTCTCTATTGGATTTTTCTAGGGCTTTTGGGTTGTGGATAGCAAATTTGAGCTTTTTGAAGAAGGAAGATCACATTTTTATGTTTTGTAGTTCGGTGGCCAAGACTCAGATAGATATTTTGCTTCTTAGAAAAGGGAATAGAGTGCTATGTAAATACTGTAAAGTCATACCTATCGAGAATCTCTCGACTTAACATAGGTTGTTGGTGATGGACTTGGTTATCAATAAGGGCAAAAAAAATGGGGAGGCGCGGCCCAGGATTAAGTGGGATAGCTTGACTTTGGCTAGTTCTTTAGAGATAGAAGAGAAGTTGAAGAGTAGGGTGCATGGAAGAGTAGAGGGGGTGTGGATAATATGTGGGAGATGACTATCAGTTGCATTAGGGAGACCGCTAGAGAGGTGTTGGGTGTCTCGAGAGGTCGATCTGGCAAACATCGAGAAGACTGGTGGTGGAATGAAGAGGTCAAGAGAAAGGTGAAGTCTAAGAAGGTGGCTTATGCTAAGTTGGTTGGGAGAAAGGATGATGAGGAAAGGCAAAAGAATAAGGAGGAGTATAAGGTAGCTAGAAGAGAGTCTAAGTTAGCGGTTACAGCGGCTAAGACAATAGCTTTTGAGAGTTTGTATTTGGCTTTAGAGAAGAAAGGCGGAGATAAGAAGTTGTATAGGATAGGAAAGTCCAGGGAGCGGAGGGCTCGTGACCTTGACCAAGTAAAGTGTATCAAAAGAGAGGATGGAAGAGTGTTGGTTGAGGATGCCCTCATTAGGGAGAGGTGGCAGACCTATTTTAATAAACTTTTGAACGACGAGGGGGATAAAGGTTCTGTGTTGGGAGACTAGAGATATTTGAGGAGGGTTGTGATTATAGTTATTGTAGGCATATCAAGGTTGAGGAGGTCAAGGGAGTTATTCGCAGGATGCGGTGGGGTAGGACGATGGGGCCAGATGAGATTCCAGTAGATTTTTGGAAGAGCACTAGTGGGGCAGGTCTGGAGTGGTTGACAAGGTTATTTAACATTATTTTTAGAGATGCTAAGAAGCCTGAAGCATGGAGGTGGAGAACGATGATTTCAGTGTATAAGAACAAGGGAGACATTCAGAATTGTAACAACTATAAAGGTATTAAGTTATTGAGTCATACTATGAATGTTTGGGAAAGGGTGGTCGAGTTGAGGATGAGGAGGATCGTGACGATCTCTGAGAATTAGTTCGGTTTCATGCCTGGTCGCTCAACTACTGAGGCCATTCACCTTGTGAGGAGATTAGTGGAGCAGTTTCAAGAAAAGAAGAAGGACTTACATATGGTGTTTATTAATCTAGAGAAGACATATGACAGAGTTCCCAGGGAGATTCTATGGAGGTTCTTCAAGGATAGAGGGGTGCCTATGGCGTACACTAGTTCGATTCAGGATATGTATGATGGTGCGAAGACTCGTGTGAGGACGGTAGGTAGAGATTCGGAGTACTTCACAGTTTTTATAGGGTTGCACCAGGGATCGACTCTTAGCCCATTTCTATTTGCCTTAGTGAGGGATGTTTTGACGCGACATGTTCAAGGAGAGGTGCCTTGGTGTATGTTATTTGTAACTGATGTGGTTCTGATCGACAAGAATTGGGGTAGAGTTAGTGATAAGTTAGAGATTTGGAGACAGACGCTTGAGTCTAAAGGTTTTCGGTTATGTAGAACCAAGATGGAGTACTTGGAGTGTAAATTTAGTAATATGTCGCAAGAGAATGGAGTGGTTGTAAAGCTAGACTCTCAGGACATCCAGAAGAGGGAGAGTTTCAAGTATCTGGGGTCTATAATTCAGGGTAATGGTGAGGTTATCGAGGATGTCACGTATTGTATTGGGGCAGGGTGGTTGAAGTGGAGGCTCGCTTCGAGAGTTCTTTGTGATAAGAAGGTGCCCCCGAAGCTTAAAGGTAAGTTCTACAAAGTGGTACTTCGGACGGCTATGTTGTATGGAGCGGAGTGTTGGCCAGTTAAGAACTTCCACATCCAAAAGGTGAAGGTGGAGGAAATGCGAATGTTGTGATGGATGTGTGGACATACCAGGAAAAATAGGGTGAGGAATAAGATTATTCGGGAAAAGGTGGGAGTTTCCTTGGTGGTGGATAAGTTGCGAGAAGTGAGGCTATGTTGGTTCGGGCATGTGATGAGGAGGGTCCCTGATACTCCAGTGCGGAGGTGTGAGACTCTGGATATGGATGGTTTTAAGCGGGCTAGAGGTAGACCGAAGAAATATTGGAGGGAGGTGATTAGGCATGATATGGAGCAATTACAACTTACAGAGAACATGATCCTTGATAGGAAGGTGTGGAGGATGCGGATTAGGGTAGAGGGTTAGGGGTGGGAGCGCGGTGGTAGTAATAGGGGAGTGCTCGTTTGGGTCTGGAGTTTCTGGTTTGTAGTGTTGGGGCTGTAGTTTTTGGGGCTAGTGGTGTTGGCTTTTTTGCATCCCGTACTAGTTTATTATGCACTTATCTTTTGTGTTTGTTATACTGTTAGTTTGTTTTGTGTACCATACTAGTTTGTATCTGCTTACTTTTTGTATTTGTTATACTGTTATTGGTCCTAAGCCGGGGGCCTATCGGAAATAGCCTCTCTACTTCTCTTGAGGTAGTCGTATGGTCTACGTACACTATACCCTCCCCATACCCCACTAGGTGGGAATACACTGGGTATGTTATTGTTGTTGTTCGGGACATGTTTGGATGGCCAAAATAGTGCAGCAATGCGGTTGGGTTGCAACGCGTTGCTCTCTCTAGTGGAGTAAGCTATGTGGTATGTTGCTCTCTCTAGTTGAGAGAGGCGCGACGCATGTCTATGTCCCGCATAGTGTTATTGATTAAGTGGCCAATGGTTATTTGAGTCATTTCCCTCACCTTATTTCGTCCATAACACTAATTGGGGATTCCAAAAGGGCATTATTTGCCTGTTTTACCCAAATTGCTCTCAAGAAACCCTTCTTCTTCCACAAGAACAAACTCAAGCTTCTTTCTCAAGAAAATCAAGATTTCAATCTTTCAATCCAAGAAACTTCCAAGAATTCTGTTGTTAAGGTATGTGGGATGTCCATTCATGGGTTCCTTTCACCCATGGAGCCCAAAAACCCTTTTTTGGTTTAATTTATGAGTTTATGTATGTTCAAGGTGAAATAAATTCATGAATATCTTGTTAATTCAATTACAAGTTATGATTACAAGTGTTTTCAAGTGGAATAAGTCATATAATGTTTTAAGTGTTCCAATTCCCATGTTATGATCAATTAAATCCCCAAGTTATGAATTTAGCCATGAAACCATGTTGTTTCCTCATGTTTAAGGCATTCCCATATTTGAGTTTATGATTTTCACATGTTTGATGAAATGCCCATGTTTTGGGTCTTTGAACCATGATCATATATTACAGTATTTCAAGTTTGATATCGTATTTTATGATCATTCAGTGTTGGTGGGTTATGAATACCCGATACCTACGTGTTTTACATAATTTTAGATTCTCAAGTAATAGTTCAGTTAAACCATAAATGTTATTAGTTACTCAGTTGTTATGATCATGAAGAGCAATGTCAGTTGTTATGTTCAGTGAAACTTAGTTCGGTTCAGTAGCAGTGTCAGTTTAGTTGGGAGTAGGATTTAGCACCGAGTGAATACAGGGTTGGCGGCATCCCCGTCAATTTAGGCAGAGTCATTAGTGGCAGTTCATGTATTCCAGAATTACATATCCAGCGTAGGATATGATAGGTCACCCATCCGTTTAGGCTTGACTTCCTCTCAAGGATCACCCGTCAATTTAGGCCTGACATCCTGGTCCTTCAGGACACCAGTTTAGTGGATCCAGACAGCCAGTGTTAGTACCTGTGGCACGGTACTGACACCCTTCCAACTAGGTTATAGGTTAGACCTCGATTAGTTCAGCTTGGGGCATGTCGGTTATATGATACTTCCCACAATCTCAGTATAGTATTTAGAGTATTTCAGTTTAGGTTTACCTAACCAAGTATTTCAGACATCAGTTATTCAGTTATCAATTATTCAGTTATACAGATTGCGGTCTTTCAGATTACAGATTATCTCAAAAGCATGTTTATGCTTGGTCTTGGTATCTTAGATATTGAATGTTCATGCATTTATGCCCAGCTGCCTCATGTATTTCAGCCAGTCCTCATCTCATACACCAGTACATTCAAAGTACTGACCGCATACTTTTCCTTGCACTTTGTTGTCTTATAACATAGGTTCGAACACACAGTTTCCTGACCGTTCTTAGATAGCTCAGCATTACTCAGCAGCAGTAGTGGTGAGTCCTCATCCATCAAGGAAATGATTTGTTTATTTCAGTTATTTCTGCACTTCCTTATGTTCTGTCAGTCGGAGTTAATTGGGGGTCTGTCCCATCTACTCCTCATGGTGTTTAGAGGCCTTCAGACACTCAGTTAGACAATCAGTCAGTTCATTCAGTATTATCAGTTACTCAGACAGACAGTTTGATTTCCAGTGTTTTATTAGATATTTCAGGCACGTTTTGATACATATTTTAGTATTCAATTTTACAGCAGCTTATCAGTTTATCTCCACATGTGTTGTATCACTATTTTGTTTAGTGCTCACAGCAGGTACCAGCTCATGGGTTAGCTTGTGGTCACTTATGGCCATAAGCACCGTTGTCGCGACTAGGGGTAGCCTCGGGTCGTGAAAGACAATTACACTGGATAAAACAATAATTTAGTGACTATGGGATTTATATATGACGAATTCCAATTATGTGTCACAATATCAGTGCATTAAACATGGCAAAAATTCAGTTCATCATAAGAGAACTAAGAATATTGGTGTAAGACACACTTTCTCAGAGATAATGTGGAAAAATGATGGTTTAAGATTACTTGTTTTAGCACTGATGAACAAGTAGTCGACATATTCACAAAATCCTTAGAAAAGGAGGAAATTGAGAAGAATAGATTAGCACTTGGTCTGGTAAATCAGCCCTAAAAAACGAGGTAGCATGGAGTTTCCCCCAATGATTAGCTAAGAGGAGTTAGGGAAAAAGAAGGTATTTCCATAATAAATAGACAAACTAAATGACTCAGTCTTGTTTCTTTGCAGATCACAACCACAAGTTGAGAAGTCATCATTGGGATCTAATGATATTACCCTTATTTTCTCTATATTAAATCAGTCTTTCACTTGAAAAAGTAGCATGCATGGATTTGATCCTTGTCACTGGTGTGCACATTTTTTCAAAACTGTTATTTATTAAGTGCAAGAAATCAATGTATCATTTTGTCATGAGAAACTAATCCTCAGTTGAATCAAATAAAAGTAAAACATTAAGCGGGAAAATCAAAACTAAACTCTCTTATCTTTTTTCTCTTCCCAAATAATTGACAATCATCATTTCAAACACTTAATAAGTCCTCTCTCCTCAAACAATCTGTCTTCCTAAACAAGAATCACACTTCTTGTTCTCTTTGTTTGTTAATATATGTCACTATCTTCATACTATTCTCAATATCTTCACTCTCAAATGGCCTCTACGGTTCATTTTTCATCAAAGATCTCCTCCCAAACAAAACACTCCTTAGTTGATTACTCCAATGACAAGGACTATACCTCATCCATTTCCCAATGAAGGGGAATTTTTGTCTGGGTCTCATTCTGCTTTACCCACTCTCCTTTTGGCTCCTAAACTAAGTTTTCTGTCACCAACATTCTCATTTGGTCCTTCAAGAAAACCCTTATCTTTAAACGCCTCTTCAATCTTTGTTCCCTTGATGATATGAAAAGTGACAATGATATTCTTATCAACCAAAAATGTACAATAAAAATTACCTATGCTATTATTGGCTGCAAGAAACGTACCATACATAAACCAAAACCCACTCCCGAACCAAGAACCACTATATCCTTCTCCATCTCTACTCACATTCTAAATACTCGTAAGAGAACTACAGAAATAAAGGTTGCTGTTGAAACCAGCAAAACAACAAGGAACCTCAAGGGGTAAAAAGTATATTTAGCAAGATTATGAACCCATTGTAGTTGAGGATGACTTGGAGTAAGAATAAAATGCTCCTCCTCCCACCAAGAAAGGAAGGGCGAACAAGAATTATCATAAATTATTGGCTATGGGGAAAGAGGCTTACTATGGCTCTAAATTAGTCTTGAGGGGAAATATTTTTTATCAAAAGGTAATAGATAATCCTTTTATTCAAAATATATCTTTGATAGACTTGCTTTTAAGGGGTGGGACATTTGTTTAGGATAGTCAACCTTGTGGTTTAGGAGAATGAAGTTGTGGAGTTTTATGTGAATCTGAATATTCTTGAAGGATGGGTAGTTAGTTCTACGGTTAGAGGGGTGGGAATTATTGCTAATTTTGTGAGGCTTGGTGAGATAGTTCATGTCCCTACTAAGGGACTGGAGGTTTATGAATGGGATACTAATGAAGACTGCATCCTCACTAGGAAATTTATTGGAGGGAAATGAAGTAAAACTCTAGAAACGTACTGAAAAGGGAAATGCAGCATTCTCACGAATTGTTATTTGATATATTGTTTACAAGGTAGTGCTGCCTAGGGATGGAAGTGGACATGAGTCTTGCTTTGAGATATGGATATAATGAATGTTCTTGAGCTTGGTGAAAAAACTGAATCTACCGGCTCTCATGACCAAACATATGAATAGAGTGATTTCTCCTATGATTGCACCTCATGATCTAGCCTATAGATGCCTACTCGCCATTATATTTGAGGGATTTGGGGTGGACTTGAAGGATGGTAAGAAGGTAAAAAAAGGGACATAATCCCTGCCAAGACTTTTAGAGAATGTGACTGCTTATTAAATAGGACAGTTGGAGTAAAGGGATCGAGCTAAGTTACCCAGCTCATGATGGATCTAGCAGCTACACAAGAAGAATATGTCAAGCTGAGAAAGGATATATCCAGCTTGAAGGACCAATTTCAACATCTCAAGCACAAGTAAACACACTTAAGGATGACTTGATTTTGCATCTACGCACACACCTCACTAGTCCGAATGCCCTTATGCAGCTTTTCCTAAAGCATGAGCCCCCCAGCCTCCTCTTAAGCCTTATCTAAGCTCTACTCTTTGTCCTACATCTTCTTACTTTTTAGTTCTCTTGATAAATAGTTTTTGATGGTTTTTAACTAATGTCTGAATGCTTTGTTAAAGGCCAATGGTTGGCCTAATATTGTCCATACAATAGTAACCTCACAGACCACAGTGCTATATTTCCTTTTATGAATTGACTTATTAAGGATTGAGAATTCGAATATCCTCAGTATTTAGTGTGGTGCTTCTCTTGTATATGGCTCTGTCTCCTCAATGCCTATGAGCATTTATAATTGCTCTCTCTCTCTCTCTCTTTATATATATATATATATATATATAAAATATCTTCTTTCCTCACTTGTTTTTAATAATGCCAAAAGGGAGAATGTATGCATTATGTGTATTGATGTGTACAAACAGGTGCAAGTGTATCACGGATTAAGTGAATTATATATGTTTATTGTTGTGTTGTTGTTGGTGCATCATGTATGTTGTATTGTTGAATGGATTAATGGTTTGTCATCATCAAAACGGATGAAGTTGAAGAATTCAGTTCTTGATTTGTTGATTCCTATGCGTTTTGATGATAGATAAATAGGTGTGTGCGTCACATGTTTCATATCAAGGAAAATTCTATATATGGAAAACCTTAGGCCTTCTCTCCTTGTATGAGTGGGACACAAAAACTCCATGGACATGCCATTATGAGGAGGAGATCTAGTTTTCGACTACCTATTACACACATAGAGAAGGAAGTATTCTTAAACAGTAGGAGAACTCATAAGCAGCAACCGTTGAAGCTTGAAGAACAACTCTGAGTTGATTGTTCTTGATATTGATCTGAGGTAAAGAGCATTGGTTTGAGTCTTTAATAGTTTAGTTATTGAGTTATAGATATTTTATTAGTGTGGTTGATGAATTTGTGATGCTTGTAACAAGAAGTGGGTATGACTTGTTGGAGAGTTGTTAGTAGAACAATTATAGTTAATTGTTGAATTCAGGTGCTAGGGTTAGTTCCTTTGATTATTGAGTTGTAATCATAAAACTAACTCTGAGAAGTTTAGTTAATTTGGTGATGAAATCCTACACATTGAAGGTCGTGGTCGATACTCCGTTCATCATGGAGGTTTTCCACATAAAATTGTGTGTTCTTTACTTTACTACACTTATTTACGTGCATAGGAACCTAGTTCCTATGATACACAGCTGGAACTAGTTCTTTTCGCCGTTGAATAATCAAGGGGTTATTTGGTAGCTGGTTAGAGTTATGTAGGTATTAGGAATATAGATATTAATTATGATTGAATCTATGTATGTATTAGTGATGCGAGGTCTGATTATTAATGTATTAGTAATTCTTCTATCTTGCATAAAATAATGCATACATTCTCTCATAACTTATATATGTATTAGTTATGTGGGCTTCTAAATTACAAATCAAACACTATATTAATTCATACATGAATAATTATCTTCTATGTAGTACCAAATTAAACATGATATTGCTTATGCAAGAATACCTATATAACGTACCACCGAATCAGCTATCACACAACTCCCGACAGTAACCAAAGCTATGAACACTTCGTCTTACAAGCCAGCATTTTGCTACTCTTCTCTTTGAAGACTACAACAGTACGACTCTAAAATTAACATGCATGGGATTAATTGTCCTCTCTAACGCGTCCGAATAGGACATAAATCAGTTCCTCGATTCACATTTGTCAACTTGGCCATGTGGGAGAACTCCATATTTCTCGTTTGGATTAAATTCAAAGTCAAGTGGTTATATGTAAGACATAAGGAGCCATTATAGAGTTTCATTCCCAAGGTTAAACGTAATAAACGAAAAAATTCAAAACAAAGTTGTCATATTTTCCTATAATATACTCCGTTAGTCGAGATTCTATTTCTGTTCACTAAAAAAAAAATGTGAATTTCTTTCTAAATTGAAAAACAATTTAACATAAGCTTCTTATTTTATCCTTAATGATGACGAGCTTCTTATAGTTTCACAAATGTTAACATGTTTAAGGGTAGTTTCAAATTATTATGCCTCACAAACGTTTTGACAAGTTTATAATCATAAATTTTCTTTTTTTTTTGGTTAGAGTATGTACCCTACTGATTATCTTATTTTCACCTAATTATTGTCTATCGATGGAACAGGTTGACTAACGGGTTCCGAACTAGCTAAAACAGTAAGAAAATAACACAGTGGATTTTCACGTGGAAACCACCCGGGTCAAAGAGGTGTAAGAAATCACGACCTGTACCTCTACCAGATTTAACTTCAACTCCACTAAATCACTTGAACCTCAACAATTAACAAATTACAGGACTCTTGTAAA
This sequence comes from Capsicum pubescens, assembly GCA_030864215.1. NCBI lineage: Eukaryota > Viridiplantae > Streptophyta > Magnoliopsida > Solanales > Solanaceae > Capsicum > Capsicum pubescens. The sequence goes on from CM061538.1 coordinate 243,706,772, forward strand.
CTAGGAATTATAAACTTCTAATTTCTACTTCTACAAAACACCAACCTTCCCAAGGTAAGTGTTCCCAAGTCTTCGAGTTCACCAACTTGAAGACAATACTCCTAACTCAGTTTATACTTCACTGTAACTAGAAAATAATACAACTCAAGAACCAATCTAATACATCAAGTCTAAAACTCCTTAACTCTAAGTAATAGGAACAGGTTCAATTATGACTCATTAAAGCTTTGGAACTGCCGAGATAATTTATCGATGGTTGATATCTTTATTAGTGCGCACATGATTATGTCAATCACTTTCTCTATTTCACAACAACTCTTCAAAGAGTCCTTCATGCCATCAATCTTTTATCTTTAGTTGGACTCTTCAACTTATCAAAGTTTGTTGTTAAGTCAAAGTCCTTCTTCAAGTCAAACTCCTTATCTGAGTGAAACTCTTTCTTTCACTTATCGTCACGTGTTGTGCTCAACCACAACTTATTCTTTTTTAATATGTGATCAATCATTATGATTTTATCAAGTCCTGATCTCTTGTACTCTTGTCTTGTCTTCTTCTTTTAGTGATGAACTTGTGTTACCTTGACTCTACACACTGGTCTAATGGACCACTTCAACTAACATGTTTCATGTGTCATGTCATTCACCAAAACCATCCCAACAAATTACCTCTTTTTGGTGATGACAAATTTCTGCCATTGTGCAACTGCTGACTTTTCCTGTAGACACTAAGTCATGAACTTTTAAATAGGAAACATGTTAGTTGTGAGTTATAAAAATTGCACATCTTAAGTCTTTAGCCTTTTGGCATAATCAAAAAGTAATTATCTCTAAATCATAAAAAGTACAGTACTACTCAAATCATTGCCACGGGGGCTATCACCAAGACAATTAGAGTTAAAATAAAATAATAAGGTGATGTAGTAAGTAAGACGATAAAAGATTAGACGTAAGCTTGGAAGTTTTCGTTGATATAGTATGATATGCGTTACAAGCAAGCATCAAAAAGAGTATCATAAGAAATTATCTAGAACTTGAACAACATAAAACATAAAAGGATTGAAACTAAAGAACTAATAAGGAAGGTATGGAAAGGATTAAAGAAACAAGTTAGATCAATTGGTTCAACTTGAGAATGATTTCAGCATTTTCAGCCCTTTCTCTAGCAAGATCAGCCTCCAAAGTGGTGATTCTAGCCTGAAGCACTTCCTTTTATTAAGCATGGGTAACTTGAACTTCCTCCAATTTAGCCAAGGCATCAGCTAGTTCATTTCTCAGTCATTGTATAGGAGTATCAGCCTGTCTTATTGAAATAAGTAGTGCAGCATGGTTCAGGCAGCTAAAAATATCCTTAGAAGTCTGAAGAGACCATACTTGAACAGATATAGCATAGTCCTAAAAAATGGGACCCAACCAGAAGCAATATGCAAGAGCATGCGACTTTTTGTCATCCTTTAAGAGAATCCTCTACATATGTTTTATAATGAGACTAGGAAGATTAATTTTCACCTTACTATCAAGAAATTCCATGAGGGTGTGATCAAGATAGTTGTCCTCAGATCTCTTTTTTCCTTTCGAGGTAGGATAATTTTATAAACCACGTCAAAGTAAAGTTGATGAAGAGGAATCATTTCCTGTTTAAGAACTCATCTATTCTAAACTAGATAAGGATTTCCAGAGAATTTACTAGTGATGACTAGAGTAGATGCCATGTTACCTAGTGGAGGCCAATCAAATTTGACATAGTGATCCCAACCTCCAAGAGGTACATCAATGATACGAACAACAACTTCTGCAGATTAGTGCACAGAAACACCATGCACAGATGTGGTGAAAAGAGTTCCTTTAGCAGCACCATTAGTGTAAAATAAATACACCTCAGGGAATCAAAACATGCGTTGAGTCTCACCTTGAAGAAATGGATTAGACCAGCCTTGAAATTTAATTCTATCTAAAAGAATTAACATCTCAGGGGACCTATATCTAGTTATGACATTTCCACAGATGAATAATTTCTTTTGGAAGTGAAACACATGCTCTAGATAAGCATCAGCTGACCCAGCGATAGAAAGATCAGGTGAGAAAGGAGCATCATCCTTAGTTTCTTTAGAATCAGAGGATGGAATAGGTATAGAGACATGTTTCTTGGGCTTAGTTTTGGAAGAGGTCTTGGATTTCTTAGAGGATGTGGAATACTTATTTGAAGAGGTTTCTTTGACGTGGTAGGCGAGGGAGCGGTGTTTGAAGATTTGAAAGCAGAAAGCTTAAGGATGGAGCACTTATAGGTCTTCCCAAGACGAACGGAGTAAAGTAGGAGATATGAATCAGGAGGAGAAGTAGAGGGTTTTGATGAAGATGGTTTCTTCTCTTTACTGGCCATGAGATCAGCTTCAAAAGTGGCTTTCTCTTGCCTCTTATGATTCCTAGTGTGAGGTGTTTTAGTATGAGGAGTGAAAGGAAAGGATTTATCCTTTGGGACAATAATGTGATCTCAAGATGATTTTACCAAGTGAGAGTGTACTCATTTCGGAATAGGTTGAGGGATAACTTTTAGTTTTGTAGGAGAGGAGCTCTCAATAAGTATAATTTAAAGTGGATCAATATCCTGGACTTTCTCCATAATAAATGTGAATGCATTCCATGCCCTAAAATCAGACAACTTAATTGAAATTGATGGAGAGATCTGAGGAATTATGGCAAAATCAGGATGAACTATAAGTTCAAGTGAAGTGGAGTTTGAGAATGATGTGATGTTATCATACGTAGAAGAGGGTGGAGTTTGAGAAGCTATTGAAGAGAAGGTTTAGAGATGGAATAGGTTATATGAATTAGAGAGATTGAATGGGGAAGAGTGGGTGAATGAGGGCTTTTATAGGAGAATAGAAGAATTGAATGAACAAGTAGAAGATGAAGTGTGTATAGGTAGATGGGTGTGTCAGTTGTAATTGAGAATGAAAAAGAGAAGTGACACCTAATGAAAGATGGCAGCAGCTTTTTACAAGGGAGTGAGACTCTTAGGATTTTGGCGGTTACTAATCCTTTTAAACCTTATGAAACACAAGAAACCAGATTTTCTAAAATAGATACTCTATTAATAACTTGAAGTAAAGTATACCTAACATGTTCCATGAGTTCCCATGCTCTAGTCTTCTCAGATTCTACACAACTAATCCACAATACTTAACTAGATTATCATTAACTGGAATTGGGACACACAACTAAATGTGCAAAACTTAAATGAGGATTTTATCTATAACATAATTCTTTTTTAGACAATCATTGAAGGTAGATTATGCAATCTTAATCATCCCCAATTCTATCCTATTTTTCTCAAAGTGTTCTCTACTCAGTTCCTTAGTAAAAATATCAGCAATTTGATCTTCAGTAGAACAGAACATAATAGATACAAGACCTTTTTCAACATTGTCTCTAAGAAAGTGATGTCTAATATTAATATGTTTAGTTCTTTTATGTTGCACAAAATTTTTTGCAATATTGATGGCATTTGTATTGTCCCAAAAAATAGGAACACATCCTACATCATACCAAAGTCCATGAGTTCTTTCTTAATCCACAATAATTGAGAACAACATGACCTAGCAGCAACATAGTCAGCCTCATCAGTCGATAAAGCTACTAATTTTTGTTTCTTCATAGACCAGGTTATTAGACATGATCCAACAAATTATGTCATACCTGTGGTGTTTTTCTTGTCCATACAATATCCTGTATAGTTAGTATCAGAATAACCTACCAACTTCAAGTTACTACCTTAAGGATTCCAAAGACCGAGATCAGTTGTTCTTTTGAGATACCAAAAAATCTGCTTCACAGATTTGAGATGGGATTCCTTGGGATTTTCCTGAAACCTTGCACACAGTACCAAACTAAATATAATATTAATCCTGCTTGCTGTGAGGTAAAGAATTGATCCTATCATTACACTATATAATTTTTTCTCCACAGATGGACCTATTTCATTCATATCAAGCTTAGTCGCAGTGGCAATTGGAGTGCTTATCTCCTTTGCTTCCTCCATGGAGAACCTTTTGAGAAATTTTTTGACATATTTTTGTTGATGAATCATGGTACCAGTATCCATTTGTTTGATTTGTAGTCCTATGAAAAAATTTATCTCACCCATCATGCTCATCTCAAATTCACAACTCATGAGTTTTGCAAAGTCATATTGATGTTGGTGGAACCAAAAATAATGTCATCTATATACACCTGCACAATCAAAAAATCCTCCTCATTAGTTTTTATGAAGAGAGTGTTTTCAATTTTACTTCTAGTATGCCCATGTTCTAAAAGAAAATTTAATAATCTTTCATACCAAGCTCTTAGAGCTTGTTTCAGTCCATGCAAAGCATTGTCAAGCTTGTAAGTATAATCAGGAAATCCCTTACGTTAAAACTAAGAGGTTGTTTCACTTAAACTTCCTCCTTGAGAATACCATTTAAGAATGTACTCCTAACATCTATTTGGTAAAGTATGAATTCCTTATAAGTAGCAAAAGCTACAAGAAGTCTAATTGCCTCAAGTCTTGACACTGGGGAAAAAGTCTTATCAAAGTCTATGTCTTTTTCCTGATTATATCCTTAGACCACCAACCTTGCCTTATTCCTTGTAACTGTTCCATGTTCATCAATTTTATTTCTATATACCCGCTTAGTTCCAATCACAGTCCTATCTTTTAGGGGTGGAACTATGTGCCAAACCTTGCTTCTTTCAAACTCATTTAGCTCCTCTTGCATGGCTATAATCCAATCAGCACTAAGAAGTACTTCAGCCACCTTCTTTGGTTCAATCACAGACAAGAAGTCTTTGAAAGCACATATGCTCCTTAATCCATACGTTGTGGTGATTCCTAAGGTGAGATTAGTGAGCACATTTTCAATCGGATGAGATCCTTGATACTTGTATCCTTTTAGGACAAATCTTTGTAAGCTGCTAGAATTATTATGATTGATTTGAGCTGGAGTAATTGGCGGTTCAGTTCTCCCTGTCAGTGTGCCTCCAGATTCAGTTCCTCCTATTAAAGAGCCTCCATATTCAGTTCCTCCAGTGTCTTCTTTGGAAGCTAGAAACAATGTCCAGGTAAATCTATAGTCATCAACAACCACAAAGACATACATTTTCTACCTTTTCTTGGAAGTCTCATTAGTCTACAGAGATCTATGTGGATCAGGTCAAGGCACTTAGTTGTGTTGACATGGTTCTAAGAATTGAAAGAGGTCTTTACCTGCTTCCCTTTTACATAAGTACTACAAACTTTATCTTTCTTAAACTTGGTTTTGGGCAACCCAAATTCCATATCTTTGGAAGAAAGTTTTTTTAACTGTTTCAGACTTGCATGTCCATGACTTTTATGCCAAAGGAGGTGATCATTCTTCATTGCACTTAAATAGGTCAGTCTTGTTCTTGGGATATTTAGTATATCAGCTTTATACATATTCTTATGTCTTTTTGTCGTAAGTACAACCTCCTTGGTATCCATTCTTATGACTTTAACACCTCCAGAAGTAAAAATTACTTTGTTACTTTTATCACATAGTTGTGATATGTTGAGAAGGTTGTGCTTCAGTCCTTCTACAAGGTAGACATTTTCCAGTGCCCTTGATTCAGATTTTCCAATTTTTTCGACTCCTGTAATGCTTCCCTTTTTTTCATCCCCAAAATATACTCCCCATCTACTTATTTTTTAGAGTGAAAGAAATTTGTTCTTATCACCAGTCATGTGTCTAGAGTATGCACTATCCAGATGCCAGTGCTTCTTGTTTCCTTTCACTCTCACCTGCAAAAGAAGATCATAGGTTAAACTTGGGAACCCAGATGAGCTTGGGTCCTTTCTTAAGAGTAAAAGGGTGAATTAGATTTCTCCTAGCCTATCAAGGCAATAGGTTGTGTGACCTATTTTTCTAACCAGTTTTTCTTTTCATCCAATTTGACTGTACCACCCAGAAGTCAAATTTCTTTACCATATTAGTGTTTCTGGATCTACTTTTAGTAGAAATTGGACATTCAGTAGTTGGATGTCCATGATTACTACATATATTGCATAAGTCCTTAGTAACATTAGAGCTCTTGAAAAAACCCAATCCAACCCTTTCACTGTAAGTTTTTTCACTGAGTTGATGAATAATTCTTAAGGAAGTTGTCTATCTATTTACCCTTTCAATACCAAGCTTTAGTTTAGAGACTTCCTGGATTAATTTGTTCACCTTTTCCTTTTCATCACTACATTCTTTCTTGGACTTTGTTAGTTCAAGTTCAATATTTTCTCATTCATCATTTTTTACCTTTTTACTTTTTTTAGAAAGAGTTAGTTTCAAGATTTCAGATTTTAGAGTCAAATTTGAAGAATCAAGTTGACCAACTTGTTTCTTAAGAGTGCAGTTTTCCTTTTCAACAGTGTTCTTGCATGTTTCTAAATTAATAAATTCAAACTTGAGACTTGAAAGACTATTGAATAACTCATCCCTATCAGAAGTTAATTCTTAGAAATCATCAATTAGAGCACTCATTAAGGAAATAAGTTACTTTCTATAAAATAAATGAATTTTTTCCTTAAGTTCAAGAATACTTACCTCAGAAGTGTCATCTTCTTCTTCTAAGCCTGAATCTTCAATGGCCATGAATGCAATTTCATCAATTTCTTCATCATCATCTGATTCATCTAAATCAGATCCCAAAGTAGCTACCATATCATATTCTTCCTTATCCCTTTTCTTAGACTTATCCTTCAATTACTTCTCAGCTCTTTCCTTTTTCATTCAATTTCCCAAATAGGATAATCCCTGGTTTGATGATCTATTTTACCACACTTGTAACAACTAGTAGGATTATCGCTGGAACGTATTTTTTTACCTGTTCCTTTCTTCTTTTAGAAGAATATTCTGAATTTCTTAGTTGTGAAAGTAACTTATTCTTAATCCAGTTCAACTTATTCATCACTACCATATGCCTTTAATGACAGAGCTTTATCAGGAGCTGACATTTCCTTTTTTCTTTCATCAATTTACATTTCATAAGTGTAATACCCCGCATGTTTCTAAGCTAGGAAGTGAACAAGTTTTCCTATGTATGAAACCTCCTATCCTATGAGTAGCATTTTAGTTCATGAATTATAATGAATATACTAGCGATAGTATAGCTTACGATGTCTTAAGCATGCTCATATGAGTCGCTTAGAGTGATGCAAGCTAAGAGTTTTTGAATCCATCAAGTCTTAGTGTTCGATTTTGCAAGGGTCATATTTGAACAAGAATACCGTGATTTATATGTGATATTTTGGTATATTTATAACCACCAAATTTTATATAATTGAATTAGCTTTCCAACGATACCAATTTCATCAAAATCTGACATCTGAGAAAGGAGTTATGGCCTTTCAAAGTAAAATGCATCGCCTAACCAATCGCACATGGCCACTGGAAAGCATAGGCGATATCATATGCAGTGCCTATGTAAATATAGGCGATATCATATGCGGCACCTATGTAAATATAGGCGATATCATATGCGGCGCCTATGTAAATATAGACGATATCATATGTGGCGCCTATGTATGATTTCAGCCACGAAAAACACTTAGTTTTGAGTTATTTCGAGGGTAGTTTTTTAACACTCCTTACATGTCCCTAAACCTAACCTCACAAAATTTATATCTTCTAAACACATTACAACCCTATTAACATCTCAAAGTTTATTATCCAAGAGCACCATATGAGAAAAACAACTAGGGTTGCACAATCAAGCTTGAAGATCAAATTTCAAGGAAATTCCTCCGTCAATCATCAAGAACCTTCCTTTCAAGGTATGCGTAGTGTTCATCCACGGATTTATTTCGTGCATGGAGTTCAATAATCAATCTTTAAAATACAAAAGCCTTGTTGGTTGTGGTGATATGATCATACCCATGTTGATGCTTGTTTGTTTTTCTATATAATAGTATCGTGACTGTATATCTTATGAAAGTTATGTTGTTAGTTGAAAAACATGATCTTTAGATGGATTGATAGAATGCAAGTATGAAATCCACCTATGCCTTAAATAATGAATGCAAGGTGTTCGATAAAATTCCTAGTATGTTAGAACTTCATATTTATATGATTTCATGATATCTAAATAACAAGTTAATGTTAGCCATACACTCCAATATGAATTTCCATGCAAATTATGTATTGTTATTGTTGTGGTATAAAGCATGTCTGATAATGGAGATATAAATTATGTACACAAAATATATCTATTCTTATCCTATCATGTTTGAAATGTTGAATAAATACATGAAGTATACCATCCTCTGCTTATGATATTGTGAATTATGGACTCAAATCTTGTGATCAAGTCATGTCATGTGTGTCAGTTTCCACCTATCGAGTCCTAGGGGTATTCGTACCCAAAAACTATAGATGTGTGCCTAGAGCTATGTCATGTTTCACGACATCCAAACTCAAGCTACGATTCTATATACTTCAGTCAGTCATGTGACTCAGGAAAACCTCTTGATCTCAGTCGGTTTTCAGTTATCAATAACATTCCGCCAGTCAACAGAATTCAGTAAGATTAAGTCATGTATAGTTAGTTATTCATGTCCAGTCCCTCCATATGGGAGTAGAGGTTAGCACCGAGTGAACCCAAGGATGGGAACTCACCCGCTAGTTCAGGGTGTGATTCTTAGAAGCAGTCCTTGTGTTCCAGAACTACGTAGCCAGCATAGGTTAAGACATATTAACCTATCAGATTAGGGTTGATGAGGTCGTTTAACCTGTGAGTTTAGGGTTCCCACCGTTCTCATAGAGTACCTGCCAGATAAGGGTCACTTACAAGTTGTCCTTACCCGTGGCACGGTATTGACACCCCTCCAGTCGGGGCAGAGATTGGACCCCAGCTTAGCCATAACGGCATACATGGGGCATGTCAATTAAACACTACCTCCCACAGTTTCAGTATCAGTTTCAGTAAAAGAACTTAGGGCGTTCTTCAAATTTCAGTATATACAAGACTGTCAGATACAGTCGTCCATGTTATCAGCTTGCAGTATCAGTCGTGATAGTTATCAGTAAACCATGTATTAGCTTACAGGTCTTGCTATCACGCATTCACGGTCCCAGTTTCTATATATGTATGTTTGCACTCCCACGTTCATATTATTCAGTTAGTTTTGTTTATGCATGAAACCCTTTATGTTCAGCCTATCTTCCTCATATACTCAGTACTCCAGTTGTACTGACGCATTTGCGCTATGGTGCTTTGTTTTCATGTTACACCATAGGTTCCGAGACATGAGCTCCAGCCCAGCAGTAGCGGTAGCATTCCAGTAGCAGAGACACAATGAGTCCTCATTGATTCGAGGACAATATGATTTGATACATTTATTTATTTCTTCAGTTTAATTTTATGGAGTTAGTTGGAGACATGTTCCTTCAACTCCTTATTCAGATAGTTTAGAGGCTTTTAGATTTATGTTCAGATTTACATTCAGACTTACCTTTCAGATTGAGTTGTTTTGGGTATTTTCACCCACATGAATGTTATGATTTTTAGACATGGTTTTATTCAGTTAAACCTTATGGCCTTATAGTTTTACGTATTCTGCATTATTATGTCATGATTTGCAGTATATAGGTACATATATCAGTCATGGGTTAGCTTGTGGTCCCTCGGAGTCATGAGCACCATGTAGCATTCTGGTTCAGCAAATCGAGGCGTTACAAACTTGGTATCAGAGCCTAAGGTTCAATAGAGTCCTAGGATGTCTGAAAGCCGCATCTAGTAGAGTCTTGCACATAGGTGTGTTGTACGCCACATTTATGTACAGGAGTCTATAAGATATTTTAGGAACAGTCCCCTTTCTTTAGTATTTATGTCATGCTAGTGAGCATAATCATAAGTTAAACTCTTACTCTAATCCATTCTTCTCTTATTCTAGACCATGGCCCCAAAGAAAAGAAACCAGCCAGCTCCTCAGCCCGAAGATTATTTGGGCGAACATGTTTTTTATGCGGAGTTTAGAGCCGCATTTACCACACTTTCTCAGTCCATGGCAGCATAGAATGAATGGCCACAGTCATTCCGGCCAATCCAATGGTCAATACTATAGAAGCTAGGGTTCGGTACTTCACCCGAATGAACCCTCCATCTTTCCATGGGTCTAAGTCTGATGAGGACCCTCAGAAGTTCATTGACCAAGTCAAGAAGGTCATTGACATCATGGGTGTTACTTCTATTGAGAGTGTCGATTTATCCGCCTACCAGTTACAGGATGTTTCTTATGATTGGTACAAACAGTGGAAGTCTGAGAGGTTAGATGATGCAGTCCCTATCGAGTGGGAGGAATTTGTCATGGCCTTCTTAGACAGATTCTTTCCCCAAGAGATGAGGGAAGCCAAAGTTCTTGAGTTCATCAACCTCAAGCAGGGGAATATAACGGTTAGGGAGTATTCTCTCAGATTTACTCAGCTAGCCAGGTATGCACCTCATGTGGTTGCAGACAATAGGGCTAAGATGAGCAAGTTCGTATCAGGGGTCAATGATAGTGTGGTAAATGAGAGTAGGTCTGCGATACTGATCGGTGATATGACCTTATCCAGACTCATGACTCATGCCCAGCAAGTAGAAGAGCAGAAGGTTTAGACTAGGGAGAGGCAGAACAAGAGATAAAGGTCAGGTAACTTCAATAGTCAGATGGAGGAAACCGTTCACAGTTTTGCTCCAAGTCATCCATTCCAGCCCCTTCCTCTGCCAGCGCTCCAGTGTGGAAGTTCAGAGATGGAAACAAAGACAAAGAGCCAAGATCTAAATCTCAGGGAAGTGTTAGCAGTGCTCGAACGAATCCTCTTTGTCAAACTTGTGGTAAGAACTACACGGGCATTTGAAGAGCCGATAGTGATGTCTGTGGCAAGCCAAGATACAGGATTAGGGAGTGTCTGTAGTCAAGTCTTCAGGGTAAGCAAAATCATTCTGCAGCTCAATCCGGTCGCCCAAACTAGCAGGGTGTCATTTTGAGTGCTACCAGTGGGCAACGCCCAAACAGACTCTATGCTCTTCAGTCCCGGCAGGATCAGGAAAATTCTCCTGATGTCGTGACTGGTACGTTATAGATTTTCCATGGTCATGTTTATGTTTTTCTAGACCCAGGTGCATCCTTGTCTTTTGTTACTCCATACATAGCAGGCAATTTTGGAATCAGTCTCAAAATTCTAGCAGAGCCCTTTTCAGTCTCTACCCCAGTGGGTAAAACCATCATAACCCGACGGGTATGTAGAAACTTCCCAATTATGATATCTCAGAAATCCACATCAGCAGATTTAGTTGAGTTAGAGATGACTAATTTTGATGTCATTCTCGACATGGATTGGCTTTATTCCTGCTATGCCACAGTCGACTACAAAAATAGGATAGTTCAGTTTCAGTTCCCGAATAAACCCGTCCTAGATTAGAAGGGTAGCATTTCAGTATTCAGGGGTCAACTTTTTTCCTACCTTCGGGCAAGGAAAATGATTTCTAAAGGGTGTGTGTATTATCTCTTGCATGTTAAAGATTCCAGTTTTGAATCTCCCAGTCTCAAAACAGTCCCAGTTGTTAATGAATACTCAGATATCTTTCCCGAAGATTTTCCAGGCATTCCTCCCGAAAGGGAAATAGACTTCGAAATAGACCTTCTTCTAGATACTTAACCTATTTCTATTCCTCCATACAGAATGGTACCAGTAGAACTCAAGGAACTGAAAGATCAGTTGAAGGATCTCTTAGATAAAGGATTCATCAGACCCAGCGTTTCCCCATTGGGTGTGCCAGTATTATTCGTGCTCAAGAAAGACAGTTCTCTCAGGATGTGTATTTATTACCTTCAACTCAACAAGGTCACGGTCAAGAACAGATATCCTCTTCCCAGGATTGATGATCTATTCAACCAACTTTAGGTTGCCGTTTACTTCTCCAAGATAGACCTCAGATCAGGCTATCATCAGCTCAGAGTTAGAGAATGTGACATTCCAAAGACAGATTTTCGTACTCGGTATGGTCACTTCAAATTTTTAGTCATGTTATTTGGTCTTACCAATGCCCCTGCAGCTTTCATGGATTTGATGAACCGTGTGTTCAAGAAGTACTTGGACATGTTTGTCATAGTCTTTATAGATGATATTCTGGTCTATTCTCAGACAGAGCGTGATCATGCAGACCATCTCAGATTGTTCTTCAGACTCTCAGGGATCACCAGTTATTCTCTAAGTTCAGCAAGTGCAAATTTTGGCTAATATTAGTAGCATTCCTTGGCCATATTATTTCAGTGGTCAGATTCATGCAAGAAGAGCTTTCAAGAGTTGAAGACTCAACTCACCTCAGCTCTAGTTCTAGCTCTTCTAGATGGTTCAGACGGTTTTGTAGTCTATTGTGATGCATCCAGATGGGGTTTAGGTTGTGTCCTCATGTAGCGTGGTAAGGTCATAGCCTACACCTCCAGACAATTAAAGCAACATGAGAAGAATTATCCTACTCTTGATCTTAAGTTAGCAGCGGAAGTTTTTGCCTTGAAAATTTGGAGGCATTATCTCTATGGAGTTCATGTAGATGTCTTCACAGACCATAAAAGCCTCCAGTATGTCTTTTCCCAGAAAAATCTCAATATTCGTCAGAGAAGAAGGTTAGAGCTCTTGAAGGATTACGACATGAATGTTCTTTATCATTCGGGCAAGGCCAATATTGTGTCCGACGCTCTCAGTAGACTCTCCATGGGTAGTATTTCTCACGTTGAGGGTAGCAAGAAAAAGATGGCTCAAGAGATCCATCAGCTTGCCAGACTAGGCGTTCGCTTGGTAGATTCTTTAGAGGGTGGTGTATGTGTTCACAGTAGTTCAGAGTCATCTCTAGTTTTCGAGGTGAAAGAGAAGTAAGACAGGGATCCTAGCCTTGTCAAGCTCAAAGAGTCAGTTCAGAATAAGAAAGTCGAGGTTTTCTCCCAAGGGGGAGATGGTGTTCTTTGTTGTCAGGGTCGTATATGTGTTCCAGGTGTAGATGAATTGAGGCAGCGAATTCTTGCAGAAGTGCATGGTGCGCGATACTCTATTCATCCAGGGGCCACTAAGATGTAACGCGACATGCGGGAGATCTATTGGTGGAGTGGGATGAAGAGAGATGTTGCAGAGTTTGTGGCTAAGTGCTCTACATGTCAGCAGGTTAAGATAGAGCATCAAAAACCTAGTGGTTCCATGAAAGAGTTCACCATTCCTACTTGGAAGTGGGAAGAAGTGAACATGGACTTCGTGATGGGTTTTCCTAGAAATCGTCATCAACATGATTCAGTCTGGGTCATTATAGCTAAATGACCAAGTCAGCTCATTTCCTTCTTGTTCGTACTTCTTATTCTGCTGAGGATTATGACAAACTCTATATCAGGGATCTAGTTAGGTTACACGGTGTTCCACTATCTAACATCACACACAGAGGTACACAGTTCACCTCACACTTTTGGAAATCATTCTAAAAGGGTCTCGGTACCTAAGTCCATCTCAACAGAGCGTTTCATCCTCAGACAGATGGTCAAGAAAAGAGGACCATTCAGACTTTTGAAAATATGATAAGGGTGTGTTCAATTGACTTCAAGGGAAGCTGGGATGACCACTTTCCTTTGATTGAGTTTGTATACACTAATAGCTATCATTCTAGTATTCAAATGGCTACATTCGAAGCTCTCTATGGTAAGAGATGTAGATCTCCAATTGGTTGGTTCGAAGTTAGTGAGGCCTCAGTAATAGGTCCTGACTTAGTTTTGATGCCTTAGGAAAATTTTAGTTGATCAGAGAGAGACTCCGGGCTGCCCAGAGCCAACAGAAGTCCTATGCAGATGTTTGTAGAAAGGATCTCAAGTTCGAGGTCAATGACTATGTCTATCTTAAGATCTCTCCCATGAAGGTAGTGAAGAGGTTCAGAAAGAAAGGGAAACTCAGTCCCCAATATGTCGGTCCCTTAAGAATTCTATGTCGCTTAGGCAAGGTAGCTTATGAGCTTGAGTTGCCTTCAGATCTAGCCTCAGTCCATCCAGTCTTCCATGTCTCTTTGCTCAAGAAGTGCATAGGTTACCCAGAAGTTGTTGTCCCTATTCAGAGCATCGACATTCAGAATAGCCTTTCTTATGAAAATATTCCATTAAAAAACTTAGATTATCAGACTCGTAGATTGAGGAACAAAGAAGTCCCTCTAGTCAAGGTTCTTTGGCGAAATCAGTCTCATGAGGAAGCTACTTGGGAAGCAAAAGCAGATATGTGTACCAAGTATCCTCACCTCTTCCCCACCAATTCAGATCAAGCTCAAGGTAACAGTTCTCCTTAAGCTTATTCAGTTTTATGTTCATGTTTCCAGTATAAACTTGGTACCTATTAGTTGTTCTACACTCAGTCATGCACTCATGTATCAGTTTTTCGTGCATCATATATGCACGAGTTCAGTATGTTTATCATGTCATTCATGAGATCAAGTTTTAGTTCTTCATGTTTAGTTCAGGTTCTGTTGTCTTGTATCCCTTCTCAGTAAATTCTCATTCGAGGATGAATATTCCCAAGGGGGAGATATTGTAATACCCCACATATTTCTAAGCTAGGAAGTGAATGAGTTTTCCTACGTATGAAACCTCCTATCCTGTGAGTAGTATTTTAGTGCATTACTTAAAATGAATATCCTAGTGATAGGATAGCTTTCAATGTCTTAAGCATGCTCATATGAGTCGCTTAGAGTGATGCAAGCTAAGATGTTTTGAATTCATCAAGTCTTAGTGTTTGATTTTGCAAAGGTCATATTTGAACAAGAATAACATGATTTATATGAGACATTTTAGAAGATTTAGTCCCAACAAATTTTAGATAATTGAATTAGCTTTCCAACGATACCAATTTCATCAAAATCTGACACCCGAACAAGGAGTTATGGCATTTCAAAGTAGAATGCATCGCCTAACCAATCGCACATGGCAACTGGAAAGCATAGGCGATATCATATGCGGCACCTATGTAAATATAGGCGATATCATATGCAGCGCCTATGTAAATATAGGTGATATCATATGCGGAGCCTATGTAAATATAGGCGATATCATATGTGGCGCCTATGTATGATTTCAGCCACGAAAAACACTTAGTTTTTGAGTTATTTCGAGGGTAGTTAAGTCTTTTAACACTTCTTACATGTCCCTAAACCTAACCTCACAAAATTTATAGCTTCTAAACACATTACAACCCTATTAACATCTCAAAGTTTATTATCCAAGAGCACCATAGGAGAAAAACAACTAGGGTTGCACAATCAAGCTTGAAGATCAAATTTCAAGAAAATTCCTCCGTCAGTCATCAAGAACCTCCCTTCCAAGGTATGTGTAGTGTTCATCCATGGATTTCTTTCGTCCGTGGTGTTCAAGAATCAATCTTTAAAATACAAAACCTTGGTTGGTTATGGTGATATGATCATACCCATGTTGATGCTTGTTCGTTTTTCTATATAATAGTATCCTGACTGTATATCTCATGAAAGTTATCTTGTTAGTTGAAAAATATGATCTTTAGATGGATTGATAGAATTCAAGTATGAAATCCACCTATGCCTTAAAGAATGCACGCAAGGTGTTCGATAAAATGCCTAGTATGTTAGAACTTCATATTTACATGATTTCATGATATCTAAATAACAAGTTCTTGCTAGCCATACACTCTAATATGAATTTCCATGCAAATTATGTGTTGTTATTGTTGTGGTATAAAGCATGTATGATAATGGAGATATAAATTATGTACACAAAATATATCCATGCTTTTCCTATCATGTTTGAAATATTGAATAAATATATGTAGTATACTATCCCCTGCTTATGATATTGTGAATTGTGGACTCAAATATTGTGATCAAGTCATTTCATGTGTGTCATTTTCCTCCTATCGAGTCTTAGGGGTATCCGTACCCGAAAATTATAGTTGTGTGCCTAGAGTCATGTCATGTTTCACGATATCCAAACTCAAGCTATGATTCCATAGACTTCAGTCAGTCATGTGACTCAGGAAAACCTCATGATCTCAGTCAGTTGTCAGATATCAGTACCATTCTTCCAGTCAACAAAATTCAGTAAGATTAAGTCATGTATAGTCAGTTATTCATGTCTAGTCCCTCCAGATGGGAGTAGAGGTTAGCACCGAGTGAACACAAGGATGGTAACTCACTCGCCAGTTCAGGGTGTGATTCTTAGAAGTAGCCCTTGTGTTCCAGAACTACGTAGCCAGCATAGGTTAAGACATCTTAACCTGTCATATTAGGGTTGATGAGGTGGTTTAACCTGTGAGTTTAGGGTTCCCACCATTCTCATTGAGTACCTGCCAGATAAGGGTCACTCACAAGCTGTCTTTACCCATGGCACGGTATTGACACCCTTCTAGTCGGGGCAAATATTGGACCCCAGCTTATCCATAACGGCATACATGGGGCATATCGTTTAAACACTACCTCCCACAGTTTCAGTATCAGTCTCATTAAAAAGAACTCAGGGCATTCTTCAGATTTTAGTATATACAGGACTGTCAGATATAGTCATCCATGTTATCATCTTGCACTATAAGTCATGACAGTTATCAGTGAACCATGTATTAGCTTACAGGTCTTGCTATCACGCATTCACGGTCCCAGTTTCTATATATGTATGTTTGCACTCCCACGTTCATATTAGTCAATCAGTGTTGTTCATACATGAAACCCTTTATGTTCAGCCTACCTTCCTCGTATACTCAGTACTCCTGTTATACTGATGCATTTGCGCTATGGTGCTTTCTTTTCATATTACACCATAGGTTTCGAGACACGAGCTCCAGCCCAGCAGTAGCAGTAGCATTGCAATCGTAGAGACACGGTGAGTCCTCATTGATTCGAGGACAATACGATTTGATACATTTATTTATTTCTTAAGTTTAGTATTACGGAGTTAGTTGTAGATATGTTCTTTCAAATCCTTATTCAGATAGTTTAGAGTCTTTCAGATTTATGTTTATATTTACGTTCAGACTTAGCTTTCAGATTGAGTTGTTTTGGGTATTTTCACCCACATGGACGTTATGATTTTCAGACATGGTTTTATTCAGTTGAACCTTATGGCCTTACAGTTTTATGTATTCTTTATTATTATGTCATGATTTGCAGTATACAGGTACAGATATCAGTCATGGGTTACCTTGTGGTCCCTTGGGGTCATGAGCACCGTGTAGCATTCTGATTCAGCAAATTGGGGCGTTACAATAAGTTTTCAAATTTCTCACTAGTTCATCCAAAGTCATATTTGTAAGATCCTTTTCTTCCCTAATGGAAGTGACTTTGACGTCCCATTTAGACTTGGGTAGTACCCTTAACACCTTTTCAACTTGTTTTTCAAGAGAGATGACTTTACCCGAGGAAGTTAATTCATTTGTTAAAGTGGTAAGTCTTGTCATCATCTCATGACGAGATTCATTCTACTTCATTTTAAAGGCCTCATATTCAGTAAAAAAAAGATCAATTCTGAATTTTCTCACTTGGGTAGTGCCCTCATGTGTATTGACCAAGGCATCCCAGATTTACTTGGCAGTGGTACAATTTGATATTTTGTTGTACTCAGCTAGACCTAGTCCACATACTAAAATGCTTTTAGCCTTTACATTCTTCCTTACAGCAGTCAAATCATCGAATGTAAATTTACTTCTTACTTTCTTGACTTGTTCACTATCAACCAATTTCATTGGAATGGTTGGATCATTAGTGATTCTATACCATAACTCATATTCTTCTCCTTAAAGAAATAGTTCCATCCTGTATTTCCACAAAATAAAGTGTGAACCATCAAAGAGTGGAGGTCTGGTAGTGGATTGACCTTCATAATGACCAGTAGGTTGTGTAGAATCCATTATTTTGATCTTTGTCTTATGTGCTAACCTTATTCAAAATTTGATACAACTTTTTAGAGTACGTGTCCTACTGATTATCTTATTTTTACATAACTATTTCCTATCGATGGAACAGCTTGACTAACGGTTCCAAACTAGCTAAAATAGTAAGAAAATAACACAGTGGATTTTCATGTGTAAAACACCCAGCTCAAAGTGGTGTAAAAAACCATGACATATACCTCTACATAATTTGACCCTAACTCCACTAAATAACTTGAGCCTCAACAATCAAAAAATTGCAAGGCTCTTGTAAACTAGGAACTATAAACCTCTAATTCTTGCTTCTACAAAACACCAACCTTCCCAAGGTAAGTGTTCCCAAGTCTTCGAGTTCCCCAACTTGAATACAATACTTATAACTCAGTTTATACTTCACTGAGACTAGAAAATAATACTACTCGAGAACCAACCTAATACATAAAGTCTAAAACTCTTTAACCCTAAGTAATAGGAACAGGTTCAACTATGATTCCTTCAAGCTTTGGAACTACTGAGATAATTTGTCGATGGTTGCAATCTTTATCAGTGCACACATAATTATGTCAATCACTTTCTCTATTTAATAGCAACTCTTCAAAGAGTCCTTCGTGCCATTAATCTTTTATCTTTAGTTGGACTCTTCAACTCATCAAAGTTTGTTGTTAAGTCAAAGTCCTTCTTCAAGTCAAACTCCTTATCTGAGTCAAACTCTTTCTTTCACTTATCTTCACATGTTTTTCTTAACCACAACTTCTACCTTTTAACTTATGATTAATCATTATGATTTTATCAAGTCCTGATCTCTTGCACTATTGTCTTGTCTTGTTTTTTTAGTGATGAACTTGTGTTACCTTGACTCTGCACACTGGTTCAATGGACCACTTCAAATAACATGTTTCATGTATCATGTCATTCACCAAAACCATCCCAACATTTTTCTTTTCTTAAAGCTCCTTAATCACATAAAATCAAAGGAAAGGGGAGCAGTAAACCAGTTATAAATTGGCAACTCAAAGAACACTACTATCATTCTTAGTTCTTACTATATCATCTGTTCTCTTTCTCTTATTATACCTATTATGTTAACATTTAAACTTTTTCCATCTTCTAACTACACTTTCTTCTTCGTATTATTTTTTCTACTCAATATTTCTCTATGCTCAGCTATTGTACTACCTTCAACCCAAATCCTTTCGATCACCAAAGACTCTTTAACCGTACAATACATTACTGTAATAGGGCAAAGAACTCCTTTAATACCCATCAATTTCATAGTCCACCTTGGCGGCGAGGGCTAATTGGTGGACTATGAAAGAGGTTATGATAGCTCAACTTATAGCCCCGCTCACTGTAAGTCTAAACAATGTTCTTTTGCCAAATTTGATTCTTATACCTATCAATACTACTTTCAACCTAAACCTTGACCATGGACTGGATGGAACCACTATACTTGCTATACTAAAGTTGGAAATCCCATAATTAAGACCTACACATACTATGCAGAACTCACTGAGGATGTGTTGGCCATTGGTTCAGTGCCAGTCATCAAAAAAAGGTTTATTTTCACTTATGTTGAGTCTGATATGATATACAATCTTGAAAAAGAAGTTACAGGTATTGAATTATATTATTCGTGACTATCTCATCTAAAAGGTTATACAGTTAGAGAGAGCATACCTTTTAATAATTCAATTATGCTAGGTATATCATCCCCCCTTACATGCATGCCATTTTTATTTTTGGTAGCCACATTTGAGTTTATGAACTCTTGCCTTATTTGATCCTCGTCCAAAAGTTAAACTAGTTAAAGCAAGGGCATTTTTTTATTATGCTATGTCTCAAAAATAGGAATTGCAGGATTTGGACACAATATTACTATTTCAATTCCTAATCAACTTGATTCATTAAACTCAAGATTCACACCAGGAAGTTTGGTATTTTCTTGAACTCCTTTACAAGATCTAGTGGTGTTATTTTCATCGGTTTTAGTCCATATTATGTTTACAATCCTATGATTGATATCTCCAAGAATCTTGTCAATGCCCTACTAGTCAAAAATCGCATTGGCATTTTGAATCCTTTGGAGTACCATGTCAAAGGGTCATCCATACGAATAGACGGGAAAGATGTGCCACTAAATAAAACATTGTTATCTATTAGTAAGCTAGGGTATGGTGGGACGAGAATCAGCACAACAATACCTTGCATAGTTTTGCACACAAACATTTATGAAGTTGTTAAAACTCTTTTTTATCAAGGCACTTCCTAAAAATATGACACTTGTAGAACCTCCTATGAAATGATTTGGAGCTTTCTTTAGCCCCAAAAATATTAGAAGAACAATTGTTGGACCAGATGTTCCTGTGATCGATTTTTTCTTCCACAATAAGAGTGTAATTTAGATGATTTATGGATCAAATTTAGTGGTACAAGTTAGAGAGGATTTTACGTGTTTAGCGTTTGTGGGACAAGATCAATTATGGGCACCATCCATTTTGATAGGAGGACATCAATTGGAAGAGACCTCTTGGTATTTGACCTTTTAATAAAGAAGATAGGTTTAGGTTCCTCAATCAATATCCAAAAAACATCTTGCTCTAAGTACGATAACACCTCTAAAAGTTGAGAACCTTTTTACCAAGGCGCATGATGGAACTCTTATTTTCATTTCAACTTTTTTTGCTCTTCCTTTCTTTTTTTGTGTGCTCGTTGGAATTAACAACAGTAGCATATTGAGATTATCAAGTTTTACTACTACTAAAATAACTAAAATCTTATTAACACCTATCTTACTCTCAGTTGGATTTTTTTATTGTCAAAGAGGAAGGTGTCATTTTGGGATAATTTCAAAAACATCTTTTGGTTTGATTTCATAGTGCTAACTTCTCTTTTAATTTTTAATAATATGATCTCCTCTTTTCTTTTGATTTTACTGTAAATATTTTTAGATTATTTTTCTTTTGGGCAAGTAAAGATGAAGGAGAGAATAGTTAATAATCTGAACAATTTGGCTTTCAACTTTACTCTCTTTCTGGTTAATTAATTCTTATGAATACTGTAATTTTGTAACATGTCTAATAGTAGATACTTAATAATTCATAGTCACCTCCAGCTTCATAAGTTGACGGGATTATAAACTAATTGCAATGCATGAAAAGCAATTGACTTAATGGTTTTATGCATAAATGTATAATGCAGTATTGTATTGATTAGAATATACCTATCATTTGAAAATTTATTATATGTAAACAAGTACATTACTATCAAATAAGTTTACGGCCATCTTCTTGGCATTGATTGCACTATGTAAAGATGATAGCCATAAGCTTAAGTTTCCTGCACCTGTTTGATTCAGCTAAGAAATATCTAAATTTAAAATATAAAATAAATTTACACTTAGTTCTCTATTCTAGATTCATTTCATCTATTATTGATGATCAAATATTGTGTGAGACACAATATAAAGGGTTTAGGAAAGGGGCATCATCCAATCTCGATCAGATTATGCATATCTATAATTTAGAATTTGTTAATTTAAATATCTAATTAAAGAGTTGGAGAAGATTTAATATCTCAAATGGTCATTCAACTAAGAACTCTTTTCTAATAAAGTCACTTAACTTTGATTTTTTACTTCAAAAGTAACTCTACATTAAGCAGAGATAAAAGATTCCTCTGATACTAAATATAAAATATTACAAAGGGAACTGGATATAGTTAATCGACATACTTCCGACCATTGTTACCTAATCGCCTTCAATGATGGTTTCACTTTTTTTGGGTGAGTCCTCAAAGAACTCACACCTCACTCTGTAGATGATATAGAGTTTGTAGAAATTTTGTACTTAGGGATCCAGATCATTGTCTTTACATTTATACTATTCTTGTATCAATGAACAGTTATTGGAGTAGTTTTTATCTTTTAAGGACATCAATTCACTTAGGATAGCTTCAGATAATAGGGATTACAACTGGTCTAAAAATAATAATTGTGTTAGATAATAAGGATTACAACTGGTCTAAAAATAATGACCATTTTCCCCACGTTTTTTAATGTGACACTATCTTCATAGTCCAAATGACACTAGGATTCATCCAAGTCCCCTGAAATATACAAAGGATTGTAGCAAGCATCAAAGACAAGGTGCACTATAGAAACATCAATTAAACAATACTTCACGGAGAATAATGAGGTAGTAAATGCTCCGTCCAAACACACCGCCACATGATGGAACTTTAAATTTGTAGATACTAATGTATACCAATTATGGTGATTTATATAATAATTACATAAGTGTTTTGTGAATGTATGAGAACCTAGAAGCAATTTGAAGTGGAATTCTATAACTATGATGTATGACCTTTTCATTTAATTTTGAAATAGTTTCGAGTTGCATTTGATGTAGTATGAGTGTGATGATTTGTGATATATATATTTGTAGTTTGATAGACTATTGGAAGCTTCATGAGCTTGGTCTAACTTTTTATATTATCTATTTTTATAGTATTTGAATTGAATAATTGGCAGGTGTCCCAGCTGAGAAAAAAATAGTGTTTTACTGTCAATTTTTTTTCAGTAATTAGACTGGCATCATGAAGTCAGATTTTTGCATTTTTATTTTCTAGAAATTGAAAAAATCTGACCCTCATATGGTTTGATTTTCTAAAAAAAAAATATTTGTATCCTTAATAAGTCGCTATATAGCATAAAATATAAAAGTTTAGTTATGAAACTAACCCCGAAAAGTCAATGTTTTTAAAATAAATAATTAAATAAGTATATCGATCTCACTATATTGAGATAAATAAATAAAATAATAACATAAGATACTGACCTCATGAGGTTGATATGATTAATATTTTGCAAAATTTATGAATTTCGTGGACAAAGACTATAGACCTTGTGGGGTCAATATTTGCGACCTCATAAAGTTGGTTTTGAAAATCAATTGAGCATTTTGTGATATACGATTGAGATCGATTTTCAAGTCATTTTTAATGTGAGGTTAATTTTTTATATCGGTTCTAACAATTATTTAAGTAGTGTCTGAAACTTTTTAGAAGGAATTGGACCGATATATTACATAGGACAAAGACTTGGGATAGGTTGCCAAATATCCTTTTTGAAAACTTTGCTTGTCATTTAGACACAAGTCTTGAAAAAATTGTCAAATACCCACTAAATATGATGTCATTATCTCTTCTTTCCAAGTTAATAAATCTAACACACAAGTTTTTAATAATACACTTTAACCCCCTCCTTCATCCATAATTATATTGAAAATATCCTTTCAAAAATAATTAAAAAAATTCAAAAGATTAAAATATAAGCTCTTAATTTCCTCTAAAATTCTCCATTTCAGGCACGATTTTGGTGATTTTTCTAGCGATCAGCTAAAAATCAGTCCACAAACATCATAATCTTATCCATTGTATTCATTATTATCCCAGTTTTTTTATCTTCTAAAACACGCTTTTTACCATTGTTATAAAGCTTCGAAATTGCTCAAATTATGTAAAATCTCTTTAGAATATACATTACCATAGCTCAGGTGACTCCAACTTTGTTTCTCTATTCCATAAACCCGACGATCGTTGATTAGAAATAATTATTTCACTTTCAGTATTTTGTACGAATATTTACCCAGTTATCGACCATTCATAGAATAGACATATATCACTAGCAGAATCGAGAATCGACTCTAGTGTACTTTTAGGATGTCTATTGCAGAGGTTTTTCTTGGTTTTGGTGATTTCATGAGAGAATGGGAGGAGACTCCCAAACATTGGAATTAAAAAGCTTTTACTAAGACGACATTGCTCATTGTGGATCATCTCTTTTACTTAGGAGAATGAGTACCTATCGCCACTACAATGTTCTTCTCCTCCTCAACAACCTTGATCACCTGTTCTACGGACTGGGTCAGGACCATATTTATCTTGAATGTGAACTACGTTGGATCAATCATTTTATACGGGAAATTTTGGATAGGCTCGGTCTGGAAGCCAACGACTACATCACCCCCCCTCTATCTCCCTAGTTTATTAGTTTTAGTTTTAGTTTTAGTTTTTTTTGTTGCAGAAGAAATTTTCTTAGTTAGGATTTTTGTTAGAAGAAAGCTTCTTCTTTTGTACCATTTAGCTAGTTTGGTATTGGTAAAATATATGTATTTACTATGAACAATATCAATATAATGATTTAAGTTTGTTAACTATTTTTACCCTCTTCGTTGTGATTTTTGTTTTTTTATTGATTAACTTCTTCTTGATGATTATTCTTTTTGTTGCACAACAAACTTTTTAAATTCATATTAATCAATCATAAATATAAAAGTGAACTGTCTTGACAAAATATATGAAGAGTTAACTATTTGATCATTCATGTAAATCACACATATAGTCTATCATAGACAAGGCTTTCAGTCTGCAAGTGACCAGCTATTATTATAATACCTGCCATCAAACTTGGCCTCTGTCAATTCTTGACCATACATATAGGTGTATCGTAAATCAAATGAATCGATGGGCCATTAGTATCATATTGTTTAAAAGAAAATAATTAGATAAAATTAAATTATGAAAATTGATCAACAATTGGGGGTGGTGATCGAAGGGGTATATGGGTGAGTAGTGATTGAACAAACAACATTCTCAAAATATACTTGTTCTTGGAGGTTCCATCGATTCATACGGTCTATTTGGTGGATTATTGACAGTTTTCATGATCCATAGTAGACCCCGTAAATTTATGTACATGATTTTAAACACCTCACTAGCATGTTGTTTAAAAGGATATTATTAAATAAGAAATAAATAAATTATTGGATTTTACACATATGAAGAAGTTTAAACAAGTCATATGATCATGTAATAGTCCACACAAATTAGGGATGGTGATCAAAGAGGTATACGAATGAGTAGTGGTCGAACAAACAACATCCTCTGAATAATGATTGTCAAAGCACAAGAATGTTTTAAGGATGTTGATTGTTTAACCACTACCCATCCACATACCCCTTCGATCACCACCCCCAATTTGTGTGAACTATTATATGATCATGTGACTTGTTTATACTCCTTTATAAGTGTAATATTCCAGAATATAATTATTTTTTATTTAATTATTTTTCTAGAAGAACATGCTCGTGAGGGTCTATAACCATGTAGATAGAACAATGAGGTCCACCATCGATCTGTACAACTGTCGATAATCGATAAAACTTATACGTTTACGGTAGATCGGATGAATTAATGGACCCTAAAATTACAAATATATTTTAAGAATGTTGTTTGTTCGACCACTGCCCATCCATATACTCCTTCGATCACCGCCCTCAATTTGTGTGGACTCTAACGTGATCACGTGACTTATTTAAACTCCTACATATGTGTAAATTTTTATAGCTTATTTTTTTTATTTAATTATGTCCTTTAAAGCAACATGCTTCTGAGGGTCCATCAATTCATCGGGTCTACTATAGACTTATATGTCTGATCGAGGATTGACTGTAATACCCATACCTTTTTCTAGCTTGAAATCATCTCAAGGATGTAAGAACTTACTTTGAAATAGGAATCTATTTTTGAACACATGGTATTTTTAATATTCTCACTCTCTATCACGTGGGAAATTGAATAAACTTTTCATCGATACTAATATCATCAAAATCCGGTGTCGGATGAGGAAGTTATGGCTAAAATATAAAAGGCAGAAAAACCGCGCAGGTGCGACGGTGTAAGCCGATGGACCGTCGGACAAGCGATGGACCGTCGACCCCGACCGTCGCATCAAGGCAGTGAGTCAGCCTTCTAGCTATTTACGATGGAGAGGTTCAACGGACCGTCGACCCAGAGACGGACCGTCGCACCCTACCGTCGCTCAATGGAAGTAAGTCGCAGTTCTATCTCAGTCCGACAGAGAGGTCCGATGGACCATCGACCCAGCGACGTACCATGTCACCCCATCGTCGCACATCCCACTTAATTATTTTAAGTCATTTTAATAAGGGTATTTTGGTGTTTTACCGCCCACATATATATATACCCAGTAATATCTTATTTCAGCCCCTTTATTCATTATTATTTCACACCAACAAATATTAGGGTTTCTCTCTAAAATTAATCCTCAAGAACAAAATCCAAATATTCTTCAAGAATTAAGAGATTCAAATCCCTCAGGTTCAAGAACATCAAGAAACTCAATCCAGGTATGCATAGTGTTCATTCATGGACCCCTTTCGTCCATGAAGCCCAAGAATCTCTTTTCTAAATTCAAGTTATGGATTTTTTTTGTGAATTTCATGATTAGGATACTTTTGTTCATATTGATAATGAGTAATTAGATCCTATTCCATGATTGGGTGATAAGTTCTATGTGGGTTGATTAGTATAGATATGGATTCATGCAAAACTATGATTAAACCCTTGAATGATGAAATTAGAATTGAACTAGGGTGTTTAATTGTGTTACAATGTTGTTTACATCTACTATGCCTACCATGTGTTTGATTAAATTCCTAGATAAAGGAAAATACCCAACTAGCATGATATCATGAAATCCCCATGTATGTAAAAGTTTATGCCATCACATGTTTGATGAAATGCTTCAATAAATGTAGTATGGTGATTATTATGTATTCAAGTAAGTCATGCTTTGTCAGTTTTCTTCTATCGAGTCCTGGGGGTACTTGTACTCGAAATATTAGCTATGTTCCTAAAGCCATGTCATGTTTTCACGATATTCTCAGTCAAGCTATGAATCCTTAGACTT
The DNA here is from genome assembly GCA_030864215.1 of Capsicum pubescens. NCBI lineage: Eukaryota > Viridiplantae > Streptophyta > Magnoliopsida > Solanales > Solanaceae > Capsicum > Capsicum pubescens. Next base: position 243,733,471 of record CM061538.1, read on the forward strand.
CAGACAGTCTTGTGACTCAAGAAATCTCCATGATCTCATGAACTCAGTTAGTTGTCAGATATCAGTAGCATGCCATCAGTCAACGAAATGCAGTAACTCCATCCATGTACAGTTCAGTTAATTATGCTCAGAGTCTAATCAGATGGAAGTAGGAATTAGCACCGAGTGAACCTAAGGATGGGGACACATACTGTCAGATAAGGGTGTGATACTTAGAAGTCATTCTTGTGTTCCAGAAATATGTAGCCAGCATAGGTTGAGACATCAACACTGTCCGATGAGGGTTGATGAGGTGGATAAACACTGTCATATAAGGGCCCCACCATTTTCTTTTGGGGACACTATCAGATGAGGGTCACCCATAGTTTGTCCTTACCAGTGGCGCGGTATTGACACCATTCCAATTGGGGTTACAGATTGGACCACAACTTAGGAATAATGGCGTATTAGGGGCATGTCGGTTAAATAACTACTTCCCAAAGTTTTAGTATTAGTATCAGTCAAGAAATCAGATAGTTCTTCAGATTTCAGGACTACCAGATACAGTCAACTCAGATACAGTACGAAACTCACTAATTTTATCAGATTCAGGACTATCATCTACAGTAACTCATGTTATTAGTTATATCAGTTACCATTATATCATGTTTTCAGTATTCAGATTCAGTAATCATGTATTCACGGTATCAGTGTCAGTCATTATGTCTTATACATGTATTCTCACGCTTATGATAGCTAGTCAGTTATTATTATTGTTCATGCATATGAACCCTATGCATTTAGACTACTTCACATGTATACCAGTACATTCAATCATATTGATGCATTCGTGATATGGTATCTTATACCATAGGTTCAGAGACAAGAGCTCCATATCAACAGTACATTCCGGTCTTAGCATCCAGAGTTAGAAGTGAGTCCTCATCCTTTATGGACATGATTATTTCTCTATTATCTCATTAATTAGTTTATTAGTTAGAGTTAGTTGGGGGCATGTCCCATCAACTCTTTACTCATTCAGACAGTCATTTTTAGAGGTTTTCCAGACTATCATGTTTCAAACTTTAGTAGTTTTAGTTTTGTTTTGGGTATTCTATTACCCCACACAGATGTTATATTATTCAGATTATGTTCAGTGTTGAACCTTATGGCCTTTCAGTTCATGTTTTCGCATTATTCAGTATTTTATATAGTATATAGGTACAGATATCAATCATGGGTTAGCTTGTGGTCCTTCGGGGTCATGAGAACCGTGTAGTATTCCGGGTACCAGATTTGGAGCGTTACAAACTTAGTATCAGAGCTAAAGTTTCAATAGAGTCCTAGGAAGTCTGAAAGCCGCATCTAGTAAAGTCTTGTACATGGGTGTATTGTGCGCCACATTTATGTGCAGGAGTCTATAAGATATTTTAGGAACAGTTTCCCTTCTTTCAGTATTCATGTCGTGCTAGTAAGCATAATCTCAAGTCAATCTCTCAGTCTAATCCGTTTCTTCTCTTTATTTTAGAACATGCCTCCCAAGAGAAGAACCCAGCCTGTCCAAGAAGATCCCTTGGATGAACATATTTTTCATGCGGAGTTTAGGGCTACATTTACCACTCTTGCTCAGTGAGTTGCTTCTTAGAATGAACAACCAGCTGTCGTTTCGGCCAACCTAGTGGCCAATTCAGCTGCAGCTAGGATTCGGGACTTCACCCGAATGAATCCTCCAACCTTTCTCGGGTTTAAGACAGATGAGGACCCTCGGGAATTCCTAGATCAGGTGTATAAGGTGACAGATATCATGGGGGTGACTACTGCTAAGAGTGCTAAGATGGCTGCATATCAGTTGCAGGATATTGCTCATACTTGGTTCAAGCAGTGGAAATCATAAAGGGTAGACGATCCAGGTTCAGTTGAGTGGGAAGAGTTCGCTTCCGCATTTCTTGATAGATTCTTTCCCCTAGATCTTAGAGAATCTAAGGTGCTAGAATTCATCAACCTCAGGTAAGATAATATGACAGTGAAAGAGTATTCCCTTAAGTTTACTCAATTATCCAGATATGCCCCTCATGTGGTTGCAGATAGTAAGTCAAGGATGAGAAAGTTTGTGTCAGGGGTGAATGATAGCGTGGTTAATGAGTGCAGATCCGCCATAATGAATAGTGACATGGCTTTATCCAGACTTATGACTCATGCTCAACAGATAGAGGAGCAAAATATAAAGATAAGGGAGAAGCAGAATAACTAAGCGAAGATAGGTAGTTTCAACATTGCTCAGCCTAAATCAGAAGGAGAAAATCATTCTCAGTTTAGTCCTAAGCCATCAGTTCCAGCTCCTTCTTCAGCCATTGCTCCATCTCCTAAGTTCATAGATAGAGCGCCAGGCCCTCAGTCTCAGGGCAATGTTAGTAGCGCCCGCACTTATCCCCTTTGTCAGACTTGTGGTAAGAACCACAAGGGTGTTTGCAGATCTGATAGTGATGTCTATTTCAGTTGTGGCAAGTTATCCCACAGAGTCATAGACTACCATCAGTCAGGTTACCAGAGTTATCTCCGCTCCTCAGCTTAGTCCGGTCGCCTAAATTAGTAGGGCGCTACCTCCAATGCTACTAGTGGGAAACTCCCAAATCATATATATACTCTTTAGTCCCGATAAGATTAGGAAAATTTTACTGGTGTGGTTACTGGTACGTTACAGATCTTTTATGTGCATGTTTATGCTTTGCTAGATGCAGGAGCTTCTTTGTCTTTTGTCACTCCTTATATAACAGTTGATTTCAGAATTAGTCCCAAAATTCTAGCAGAGCCTTTTTCAGTCTCTACCTCAGTGGGTAAAACCATCATAGCCCGTTGGGTATACAGGAACTGCCCGATCATGATATTTCAGAAAGTCATTTTAGCAGATCTAGTTAAATTAAAGATGACTGATTTTGATGTCATTCTCGGCATGGATTGGCTTCATTCCTGCTATGCCACAGTCGGATGCAGAAATAGAATAGTTCAGTTTCAGTTCCCAAATGAACCCGTCCTAGAGTAGAAAGGTAGTATATCCTTTTTCAGAAGTCAGCTTGTTTCCTACCTTCGGGCAAGGAAATTGATATCTAAGGGATGTGTATATCATCTTGTTCATGTTAAGGATTCTAGTTCCGAGACTCCCAGTCTTCAATCAGTTCCAGTTGTAAATGAATATCCAGATGTATTTCCCGAAGATCTTCTAGGAATTCCTCCCGAAAGGGAAATAGACTTTGGTATTGACCTTCTTCCAGATACTCAGCCTGTATGTATTCCTCCATGCAGAATGGCATCAGCAGAACTTAGAGAACTTAAAGAACAGTTGAAGGATCTCTTAGATAAGGGATTCATCAAGCCTAGTGTTTACCTGTGGGGAGCGCCAGTATTATTCATGCGCAAGAAAGATGGTTCTCTCAGAATGTCCATTGATTACCGTTAACTCAATAAGGTTACGGTCAAGAACAAATATCCTCTCCCTAGAATTGATGACTTGTTTGACCAACTTTAGGGTGCTATTTATTTCTCTAAGATAGAACTCATATCCGGCTATCATCAGCTCAGAGTCAGATAATGTGACATTCAGAAAATAGCTTTCCGTACTCGTTATGGTCACTTTGAATTCTTAGTTATGTCTTTGGGTCTAACCAATTCCCCAGCCACTTTCATGGATTTGATGAACGGTGTGTTCAAGAAGTACTTGGACATGTTCTTCATAGTCTTCATAGATGATATTCTGGTCTATTTCTATAGTGAGCGTGATCATGCAGACCATCCCAGAATAGTACTTCAGACTCTCAGAGATCAGCTATTCGCCAAATTTAGTAAGTGTGAATTTTGGCTAAGGTCTGTAGCGTTCCTTGTTCATATTATTTCCGATGATAGTATTAGAGTAGATCCTCAAAAGACCGAAGCAGTAAGAAATTGTCCTCGCCCTGTCTCTCCATCAGATATCAGGAGTTTCTTAGGTCTGGCTGGCTATTACATACGGTTTGTTGAAGGATTTTCTTCTATTGCATCCCCTATGTCCAGATTGACTCAGAAGAAAGTCATGTTTCAGTGGTCTGATCCTTGTGAGAAGATTTTTCAGGAGTTCAAGACTAGACTTACCTCATCTCTAGTATTATCTCTTCTAGATGGTTCAGATAGGTTTGTAGTATATTGGGATGCATACAAAGTGGGCTACGGTTGTGTCCTCATGCAGCATGGTAAGGTCATAGCCTATTCCTCCAGACATCTTAAACCCCATGAGAAGAATTATCCTACTCATGATCTTGAGTTAGCAGACGTACTCTTTGCCTTTAATATTTGGTGGCATTATCTATACGGTGTTCATATAGATGTATTTACGGATCATAAGAGCCTTCAGTATGTCTTTTCTCAGAAAGATCTCAATCTTCGTCAGAGAAGGTGGTTAGAGCTCTTGAAAGATTATGACATGAGTATCCTTTATCATCCGGGCAAGGCCAACATAGTGGACGACGCTCTTAGTAGACTATCCATGGGTAGTGTTTCTCATGTTGAGGATAGTAAGAAGAAGTTAGCTCAGGAAGTCCATCAGCTTGCCAGACTAGGCATTCACTTAGTCGATATAGAGGAGGGTGATATATGGATTCAGAGTAGTTCAGAATCATCTCTAGTTTCTGAGGTGAAATAAAAGCAAGATAGAGATCCCAGCTTTGTCAAGTTGAAAGAGTCAGTCCATAATTAGAAAATGGAGGTTTTCTCCCAAAGGGGAGATGGTGTTCTACGTTGTCAGGGTCATCTCTGTGTTCCAGGTGTAGATGACTTAAGGCAGTGAATTCTTGTCGAAGCGCATGGTGCACGCTATTCTATTCATCCAGGGGCCACTAAAAAGTACCGCAACTTGCGGGAGATCTATTGGTGGAGTGGGATGAAGAGAGATATTGCAGATTTGTGGCTAAGTGCTATATATCTCAGCACGTTAAGATAGAGCATCAAAAGACTAGTGTTCCTATGTAGGAGTTCATTATTCCTACTTAGAAGTGGGAAGAAGTGAACATAGACTTCGTGATGGGTTTACCTCGAACTCGTCATCAGCATGATTTAGTTTGGGTCATTATAGATAGGATGGCCAAATCAGCTCATTTCCTTCCAGTTCATACCTCTTATTCAGCCAAGGATTACGCCAAACTCTACATTAGGGAGTCGGTTAGATTGCACGGTGTTCCTCTATCTATCATCTCAGACAGAGGTACCTAGTTTACCTCTCACTTCTGGAAAGCGTTCCAAAAAGGTCTTGGTATCTAAGTTCATCTTAGTACAACCTTTCATCCTCAGAAAGATGGTTAAGAAGAAAGGACCATACATACCTTAGAAGATATGCTAAGGGCGTGTGAAATTGATTTCAAGGGAAGTTGGGATGACCACTTGCCTTTGGATGAGTTTGCATACAATAACAGCTATCATTCCAGTATTCGGATGGCTCCATTTGAAGCTCTCTATGGTAGGAGATATAGATCTCCAATTGGTTGGTTCGAAGTTAGTGAGGCCTCAGTCATAGGGCCTGACTTGGTATTCGACGTCTTAGAAAAAGTCCAACTGATTAGAGAAAAACTTTGGGCTTCTTAAAGCCAACAGAAGTCTTATGCAGATATTCGTAGAAAGGATCTCGAGTTTGAGATTGGTTATCATGACTATCTAAATATCTCTCCCATAAAGGGAGTGAAGAGATTTGGCAAGAAGGGAAAACTCAGTCCCCGATATATCGGTCCCTTCAAGATTCTCAATCGCTTCGGCAAGGTAGCTTATCAGCTCGAATTGCCTTCAGAACTAGCCTCAGTTTATCCAGTCTTCCATGTCTCTTTTCTCAAGAAGTGTATAGGTGACCCAACAATTGTAGTCCTTATTCAGAGCATAGATGTTTAGAACAGCCTCTCTTATGAAGAGATTCCAGTCAAAATCCTAGACTATCAGGCTCATAGACTGAGGAACAAAGAAGTTTCTCTAGTTAAAGTTCTTTCGCGAAATCAGTCTGTCGAGGGAGCTACTTGGGAAGCATAAGAAGACATGCGTTCCAAGATTCCTCACCTCTTTCCCTCCAAATCAGATCAAGCTCAAGGTAATAGTCCTCCTTAAGCTTACTCAGTTTCTTGTTATGTGTTCATCACAAACTATGTATAATATACCATTGCATTTCAGCCATGCATTCATGTATCAGTTCAGTTATATAATTATGCATCAGACATGCGTCCTCATTGTGAGAAAACTTAGTTCATCAGGAGACTCAGTCATGCATTCATGAATTAGTTACACATGCATCAGATATGCATGTTCAGTATTGTATGTTCATCTTGTCGGTCATGTTAGTCATGAGATCATGTTCCAGTTATTAATGTTCAGTATGTACGTCAATTTAAGTTCTTCCCTCCACTCTCAGTCTCATTCAAGGACGAATGTTCTCAAAGAGGAGATATTGTAATACTCGTACCTTTTTCCTAGCTTGAAATCATCTCAACGATGTTAGAACTTGCTTTGAAATACGAATCCATTTTTGTACACATGGTATTTTTAATATTCTCACTTTCTATCACATGGGAAATTGAATAAGATTTCCATCGATACTAATTTTATCAAAATCCAGTGTCGAATGAGGAAGTTATGGCTGAAATACAGAAGGCAAAAAAACCGCCCAGTGAGACGGTGCAGGACGACGGACCGTCGAACAAGTGACGGACCATCGACCCCGATTGTCGTATCGAGGCAGTGAGTTAGCCTTCTGGCTATTTATGATGGAGAGGTCCAAAGGACCGTCGACCCAGCGACGGACCGTCGCACCCCATCGTCACACGTCCCGCTCAGTTATTTTAAGTCGTTTTAACAAGGGCATTTTGGTATTTTACCACTCACTTATATATATACCCAGTTATATTCGATTTCAGCCCCTTTATTCATTATTATTTCAAACCAACAAAATTGGGGTTTCTCTATAAAATTAATCCTTAAGAAAAAAATCCAAATCATCTTCAAGAATTAAGAGATTCAAATCCCTCAGGTTCAAGAACATCAAGAAACTCAATCCAGGTATGCATAGTGTTCATTCATGGACCCCTTTCGTCCATGAAGCCCAAGAATCTCCTTTCTAAATTCAAGTTATGGATTTTCTTAGTGAACTTCATGATTGGGCTTCTTTTGTTCATGTTGATAATGAGTAATTAGATCCTATTCCATGATTGGGTAATAAGTTCTATATGGGTTGATTAGTATAAATATGGATTCATGCAAAACTATGATTAAACCCTTGAATGATGAAATTAGAAATGAACCATAGTGTTTAATTATTGTACAATTTTTTTTGCATCTCTTATGCCTATCATGTGTTTGATTAAATGCCTAGATGAAGAAAAATTCCCAACTAGCATGATATCATGAAATCCCCATGAATGTACAAGTTTATGCCTATCACATGTTTGATTAAATGCTTTAATAAATGTATTATGGTGATTATTATGTATTCAAGTAAGTCATTCTTTGTCAATTTCCTTCTATCGAGTCCTGGGGGTACTTGTACCCAAAACATTAGTTGTGTGCCTAGAGCCATGTCATGTTTTTATGATATTCTCAGTCAAGCTATGAATCCTTAGACTTCAGACAGTCTTATGACTCAGAAAATCTCAATGCTCATGAACTCAGTTAGTTGTCAGATATCAGTGGTATTCCGTCATTTAACAGAATGCAGTAACTCAGTCCATGTATATTTCAGTTAATCGTGTTCAGAATCTAATCAGATGGGAGTAGGAATTAGCATTGAGTGAACCCAAAGATGGGGACACATACTGTCAGATAAGGGTGTGATCCTTAAAAGTCATCCTTGCATTCGAGAACTATCTAGCCAGCATAGGTTGATACGTCAACACTATCCGATGAGTGTTGATAAGGTGGATAAGGACTGTTAGATAAGGGCCCCATCATTCTCTTTTGGGGACACTATCAGATGGGGTTTACCCACAGCTTTTCGTTACCAGTGGAGCGGTATTGACACCCTTCCAAATGAGGTTACAGATTGGACCCCAACTCAGGCATAATGGCGTTTTAGGGACATGTCAGTTAAATAACTACTTCCCATAGTTTCAGTATCAGTATCAGTCAAGAACTCAGATAGTTCTTCAGATTTCAGGACTGTCAGATACAATATGAAACTCAGCTAGTTCCATCAGATTCAGGACTGTCAGCTACAGTCACTGATGTTATCAGTTATATCAGTTACTGGTATGTCATGTTATCAGTATTCAGATTCAATAATCATGTATTCACGGTATCAGTATTCTCACGCTCATGATAGCTAGTCAGTTATTATTATTGTTCATGTATATGAACCCCATGCATTTAGCCTATATCACATGTAAACCAGTACATTCATTCTTACTGACGCATTCGCGCTATGGTGTCTTATACCATAGGTTCAGAGACACGAACTCTAGATCAGCAGTAGATTCCAGTCTCAGCAGTCAGAGTTAGAAGTGAGTCCTCATCCTTCGAGGACATGATTATTTCTCTATTATCTCATTAATTAGTTTATTAGTTGTAGTTAGTTGGGGACATGTCCCATCAACTCCTTACTCATTTAGACAATCATGTTTAGAGGTTTTCCAGACTATCATGTTTCAAACTTCAGTATTTTCAGTTTTGTTTTGGGTATTCTATTACCCCACATAGATGTTATATTAGTCAGATTACGTTCAGTTTTGAACCTTATGTCCTTTCAGTTCATATTTCCGTATTATTCAGTATTTTATGCAGTATATAGGTACAGATATTAGTCATGGGTTAGCTTGTGGTCCTTCGGGGTCATGAGCACCGTGTAGCATTTCGGGTACCAGATTCGCGGCATTACATTGACATAGGCCAAAATCGATGACAGTCTATTAAGTATCTTCAATTGTTCAAAAAATATTATTATTGTTTCGACGATAACAAATGGATAATTTTATATTTCTTAAACGGTAACACTTTTTCTTACTCCATATATACAGTCCTCCACCCTTCATTAATTCTTCCGCTTTATTTTTATTTTAAAATTCTACAATGTTTCAAGCATCTCAAACATCCAATTCAAAAAAGACTATAATTTGTCATTGCGGAAATGCAACTGTATCAAGGACGTCACGTACAGACTCAAATTCAAATCGCAAATTTTATAACTGTGCAGTTATGAAGGTGAATCGTGTATGAGTTTTTTTTAAAATTAAGTAAATCATTAGCTAAATGTTAATTTTCTTCTAGGATAACAGCGCATGCTCGTATTTTAAATGGATTGATGAGGTATCATCCCCAAGTAGTCCATCAACGTTGAGTCCGAGATCTGAGACATCAAATTTTCATGGTGTTGTGAAGTTTAATCTACTACAAAGTCTCCGAGAATATGAAGAAAATAGAGATTTGCTCGTGACATTGTTCAAAGAAGCTGAAGAACAGAGGAATTACTTGAAAGTATTGCTACAAGACATCCAAATAGAGAGAGATCAACTAAAATCAAACTTGATTTTGTTCGAAAAAAAAAAGAATGGCCTAAAAATGATGTTATGTGGTATAATGCTAATATTCGTTGTTTGAAAAGGTGTAACATGGATGTAGTGGGATTGAATAAATAAAAATATTTCTATTTTACTAGAATGTTAATACTGTTTTTCATAGTCGATCAAACTACATATCAACTTAAAATTGACTAGCATGGTAATAATCGACTATGCTAGCAGTATACGAAAGATTTAAAATGCATTATGTGATGTTAATCATACACTGTATCATCTATGATAACACAATCGTATTCAAATTTCGTGCAACAACATAGTTTGATAAAAACAGATTCACTACTGAATTCAAAGAACTTTCATAAAATAAAATAAAATATTTGTGACATCATCCAACGATCATTCGACTCATTTGTTGCCCGAATAAAAAAAGTATCTTAAACTTGCAATACATTACCATTCAAATGTCTTTTTTCTTATCAATACAAATGCTATCGTTGATGAAATCAGCGATATCCATCACCACATCATAAACATCTTTTTTTTCTTCCTCGTTTTTCTCTTCTTCTTTCTCATTTTTCTTCTCTTATTCTGCCTCTTCTCTGGCTGTTTTTTCTTTTTATTCTTTTTGTTCTTCATCTTTTTTCCTCATGGTTTTCTTCTTTATGTGCTTCTTTTGCATCTGTTTTCACTAATTCTTTTTCATTTTTTCAGCTTTTTTGAAAAAAGAAATTCTATACTAGAATTCACTACAAAACGGATAACAAATAAAATATAGTAAAATAGATCTAGAAATAATCGAAACTTGATTTTAACTTAACTTAGTACAAAAAATGGAGACATTTATTGTTGGAGAAGAAGATGAAACAAAAATGGAGTTTGAAAGTTTTTTCTTGGGAGTAAAAGAAAGAGGAGGAGAGAGAGGAGGGGTTTTGTTTAATATTGAAAGAAGTGGCGGATGTTAGGTGTAGTTTATTAAATTCTCAAAGTTTTAAAAGTAATGAAAAAAGGTCCATTGGCTCACATGTGGACCCTACTTTTTCACTTTTTGGATCATAATCCTAAAAATTAAATGAAAAAAAAAAATAATAAATATTTAATGAAATAAGTTTTGAAAAATAAATACAATGCCAATTCTTCCCTAAAGACATCCCCATTAATTCTTAAAATAAATAAATGACCCACTGTGAAGTAAAACAACAATACGCTACAATACTATCTTAAATTATGAATTTCACCTCCATTTTTTCTTTTAACTTACCCAATTTCATTGATAGCCTCTGATAGACGCAACGTATTGACTATTTAGTCTACGATTAATATTTAAATATTGACATAGCTTAGGATTGGTTGTATTATTAAGATTATAGATCTATAAAGTCCAATCCCAATCTCTGTAGAAAAGGCATGAATATAAGAAAACATATATATATATATATATATATATATATATATATATATACTCGTTATTAATGGTCCGTATAAGGCACGGGCCCAACAAATAATTTTTTAATTCGTTTTAATTATTGTGATTTATTATATTTTTTATATATATATTTTTCAAATATATAATAGATTATTATTTTTTTAGATATTTTAAGTTTTAACTATTGTAATTTATAATACTCTATTCGTTTCAAAAAGAATGACTTACTTTCTTTTTTAGCCCATTTCAAAAAGAAAGATCTCTTTCCTTTTTTGATAATACTTTAATTTCAACTTTTCATATGACATGTTTAGGACCACAAGATTAAAGGGCATTTTGGTACATTTGACACAACTTTAATTTAAGGCCGCAAGATTTAAAAGTTTTCTTTATTTTCTTAAGCTTTGTGTCAAGTCAAAGTAGGTGATTCTTTTTTAAACGGAGGGAGTACTTTTTAGGTGATTTTCAAATAATATTTATCTCTCTCCTTGTCCAAACTTTTATGACATTAATAGTCAATTACGTTTTTAAAATAATGTAAGTTTTAAATTATTGTCATTTATAATACTTTTTCTTCTATTCAAATTTAAGTGAGATAATGCTTGTAGGGGGTGCGGATAACTTGTACTAGTTAACATTTTTTAATCTATATAATATCCATCTGAATAACAACTATCTAAATATGAGCAGTAGCTATCATTATATAAGTGTAAGTTTTCTATAGAACTTAATAACTCTTCATTAAAATGAAATACCTTTTCGTATATAATTTTTCTTATATCTGCTATTTCTATATCTTTAAGTATACACAAAATAAGTATTTTAAATTTATCTATCATCTCATCAGATAAGTAAATATTCATTCTTCATATGATGCTATTTTCAAAATATTCCCTCCAATCATATACATATCAAAATGTGATCATCTTAGATCACTATATACTAGATTATTCTTAAATAACATGTTCTTCGGTCACTATTAGCATGGTAATCTGGATATTTTTTCCCTAAACAGCGCCTCTACTCTGGTTACTCCTCTATCACGGCTTCTTTGCCTCACCGTTTGACCTTTAGGATGGCATAGTTCTTGGGAATTTTTCTACTTTTCCAGTTTGCTAATAAACTTCTTAACATGTTATTCTTCGAATAACTCTACTATAAAGTAACTAACAAGAGCTTATTTTATTATATCATGATTATCAGGAATTTATGAATTTAGCTATTCATAATTGTAAATGAAAATACTTGTTCTGTAGATTTGATAAATCTGTGCTTTGCTCATCCATAGGTTTTCCTTAGAAATATACTTTTTTTTATTAAATATTCAAAAGTTTTTGTGTACAAGAGAGAAGGTTTGATTTAAACACATGAAAGTATTGCCTTAACTTGGCAAATAGTTTGCCTATTTATAATCTACAAAAGATGAAAAACGCGTAAACTATTTACTATTTCTACTTTACTCGTAAACTATATACTATTCCTACTTTACAAAAAGTCTTTACACTTATCCTACTTTTTCAAAAGTAAAAAGACTAATCTTTACAAAAAAGTCCTAAAAAGACAAAACTAATTAATGGACATTGCCAAAAAGTCAAAAAGCTATACAAATAATTTACGTATCCAAAGTTAAAAAGCTATACATGTTATTTTCATAGCTTTTATTATCTTTTCTCTTTGTCTTTTGTCTTTATTCCTCCATTGCTCCGTTGCTTTCTATCTTTTTTCTATCTTCCATCTAGCGTTCTTATCTTCTTTTACTCTAGTTGAACTTCTAGAATCACATTATTTTCTCCATTGCTTTTTGAGCATTGGTGATCTGGATATTGTGTCCTATTAATTTGCAATATCTGGTTAATAACTCTTCTGAAATAAATTTCTTTTTAATTGCCCTTGTAGATGGTTGTTTGTCTGGATTGAGCAACGTCATAATCCATTATGTAACTTCTTCCATATCTGACTGTCGTAGCTCCCTTGAATTTGAATAGGTCATTAATTGGTCTCTCAAATAGTAGCTCCATATGGGATTTCCATTGAGATAATTGTTTGCTAGTTCTTGAATAATTGTAGCTATTCCTATAGTTCGCTTATTTGCATAAAAATCAGGTATCTCAACTTTAGGTATCTCTGGCTGTTGAACAATATCTTCCAGTATAATCATATCTCTGGTTAATCCTATTTTTACAACTTGTATAACCGGTTTAATTTCGTTGTATAATATCTCTGCTGGTGCAGTATAAAACTTTATAAAAAATAGATTTCCTTTGGTTATTTTCTTATAAGTGGCGAATGCTCTATATAATTCTGGTATAGTTGTAAGTTTATCTCCTTCTTGGTATATATGGTATTTAATAGTCCATAACTGAAACAGGTTTTAACTAAATTTGGGTTAGTTTTTGGTAATGTGATTAACTTGTTGTAACCTTGTAGTTTTTGGGTTATATAGTATGTGTTTGGTTCTTGGATATTTGTGGCTCTGGGTCTAAGGTTTAGGTGAGTCTGTATTTTGTGGATATTTTCTATGTATGCTCGAGTTATATGGTTATAGGCCTTTTTATCTTGATTTAAACTTTCTCGATATGTGGTAGTTTGTGGAGGTATGAACAAGGGGTCTTTTTGTGTTTTTGGTATAAATAATTTTTCAAATATCTTGTTTATGTTCATGTTCTGATATCTTTGTCCACTAACTCCTTTGCTTGTACCTGCAGATATAGATTGATAAACGTTATGGGTTTTTTGGAATGTCCCAACGTCTCCTTTTATCTCTGGAATTTTATTGTCTTCCGATCGACATATCTCTTCACACTGCTGAGTTATCTAAGTCATAGCTTCAGACTTCAGTTTAACTTCATTAGTCTTTAGCTTTTCTATTTCATTACCCATATTGTCCACTTTCAGTGAAAGTGTAGTTAGGGTTTTGAGTATCTTTTCTAAAGTATCTTCTTCTATTATATCAGTCTGTATAACTTTGTCTTGATATGTAATATGCAATAACATTTTTGTTAGTACTGATTACTTCAATTGTAAACGTAAAATTTAATATATTCAATGCTAATCTCCGAATTTCCTTCGTTGTAACTGAATTTTGTATTTTTCTCGTTAACCACCATCGTACCTGTGTATTATCTGTTCGTACAATAAATTTGTTATATACAATATATGGATCAAATGTTAATAAACATTTTTATAATGAACATAATTCTTTTCTATTTATTTTCCATTTTATTTCTGTTTCATTAAACGTTCTTGAGTAGTATCTACAATGATGTTCTAATTTTTCTTCTTCATATCTATACTTAAGTACTCCTCCATAATTATATTCACTTGCATCTGCTTCTACTATATATGTAATTTTTTTATTTTCATTTAGAAATTGTAATTTTGGTAATTCTTTACAAAGTATTTTTATATTTTGAACTTATTTTTTATCTTCTTCGTTGTAATTATACTCTACATCCTTTTTTAATTTTTTCTATAATGGCCTTAGGTTCTCTGCTAATTTTGGTATATATTCTCTTACTTGGTTTACTAATCCTAAAAATGATTGTAATTTCTTTTTTGTATCTAATTCTTCTTTTGAATTTATTATTTTTGTACTATATGTTGTTGCATTTTTACTCCACTTTTATCTATATGTATTCCTAAAAAGTCTATCTGATTTTTCATAATTTCATCTTTCTTTTCACTTAAACTTATTCTTGAATTTTCTATTATACCTGCAAATTGTTGTAGTAATTTAAAATGTTCCTCATTAGTTTTTGTATATAATAGTATATCATCTATATATACTATACAATTAGGTAGTTGTTTAAAATAACTATCCATAAAGTGTTGCTATCTACCTGTTGCATTTTTGTATCCAAATGGTAACACATTCCATTCATAAAATCCTTGTGGTATTGTAAATGCAGTTAATTTTTTAGATTCTTCTTCTAGCTTTAAATGGTAAAATCCTGATTTACAATCGAACTTACTGAAATAATTATATCCTTGTATCTGTCTTATTTTTAATATCTTTTTTGGTATTGGATAATTATATGTTATAGTTTTTGCATTTAGGTTTCTATAATCAATAACCATTCTACTTTTTTCTTTTTTTTGTTCACTGTGTTTATTCACTATAAATAGTGGGCTATTATGTTTACTATTACTTTTTTGCATGTATTGTTTTTCTAATAACTCGTCTATATACATTTTAAATTCTTTTAAATAATCAAAGTTATATGTTAATGTTTTTTGGGTTATTATACTATTTTTATCTATTAGCTCAATTCTTACAGTAATCTTATATTTTTTCCATCCTTTTAATGGATCTTCACTGTATAGTTGTCTTAATTATTTCTTTATTATTTCTATCTTATCTATTGAAAATATAGTTATTTCTTCTTTATTTATTGAAAATATAACTAGTTCTATTATGTCTTCAGTATTTTTTATGTTTTCTAATTTTTGTGTGATTTTTTCACTTCCTTTTATCCAATTAGTTTTCTTTCTTATTTTATTAGTAGCTCTTTTTGCTCTTACCCTTTGTTTACATGGTGTTGAAAACCACCAATGTGTTTTAGATATTATATGTGGGTATAGTTTATCTAAAAATGGCATTCCTAAAAGCATATCTTTTGATGTTAGTTCATAAGTACAGATTTCTTCTATTGTTAATATCTTATCCCATACTTGTATTTTTATATTTCTAGCTTTATAGGTAATTAAGCTTCCTTCATTATTAAATCCTTTGACTCCTATTGGTGTTTTTAGCTTATCCCACTTGTCTTCAGGTAAACAATTATATCTACATAAGTTGGCTTCTTCTCCTGTATCTATCATAGGTGTATAATATCTATTATAATATCTTTCTACTATTATTTTCATAAGTACATATATTTTCATGTTAAAGATCTTTTTATTAATAATTTTTCCTTATTGTAGGTCATGGTTAATTGTGTATGTTCTATATTGTAGGGTTTTACTTGTTCTAACCATTTTATTCCTAATATTATGTCTGTTTTTTTGCATATCTTCCTTTATTTCAAATTCTATTTTTATTTTCTAACTCCTATTATTATTTCCTTTTCTGTTGTATCTTTAGTAGTTATTAAACTTCTTGGTAGATCTGGGCATACATTACTATTAGATTTTATTTCTTCATTTTTCACTAGGTATTTTGCTATATGGTTTTCTTCTAGTCCTGTATTTAGGAGTATTAAATATTCTTTTTCATTTATTATTCTTGTTATATAATATTAATTTAAATTAACTATTGAAGTTATTTCATAATTTGTTCTTTTCGATGATCCTGATGATTCTGATTTTTCAAAAGCTATTCTTTTTGTTGTACTTATTCTATCATTTATTATTTCGAAATCTTCTTCTATATCTATGTCTTTGTAACTATAATCATTGTTGTCAATTGATTTTACAAATTGTTCAAAAGAACTTTCTATTTGTATTTTATTAATTTTATTTTTTCCCATTATTTTATCTTTTGTTGTTAATACATATAGATTTTTACATCTTGTTGTAAATATTTTACTTCTTGGGGTTAGTTATATTCCTGATATTTTCCAATATAATACTAGTGATTTATCTATGTTTTTATCTGTTATTACTACTGAATAATTCGTACTTATTATAAATTTAAATTTTTGTTATATTAAATTTCCTCTAATAGCAGTTATTATACTTTTTTCTATAGGTTTTATAATTCTATCATCTGGTAAATATAATTCTATTGGTGTATCTATCCCTTCTTTAAAACATGTTTTTATTAATATCTCTGTTCCTCCAAGATGTACATATTTTATTGGGTCTTTACTTTTTATATCATTTATTTCTTTATTAATTATTCTTCTTGTTACTAGTGGTATACTAGCTCTACCTTTTGCATATCTACAGTCTATTACATATTTTTTTGGCTTACTACGTAGTATTCTTCTTTTCGTCTACTAAATATGTTTTTTATTGTTGGTATTTTAAATATTTTTTCTACACTTAAATCTAATTCTTTTCCTTTTATCTCGTCAAATATATTATTATCAAATATTATTTTCTGATCTATTTCTTCTTCATTTAAATATTCTTCCTTTGTTATTATTTTTATATTTTCTTCAGTCATTTAATTCATCTGATTTATTATTTATTTCATTATCTGTTTCATTTTCCAAAATTTCATATATACTATCTTCACTTTCTAATTCGTAAGCTATATAATCTATTTACATATATTCAGCATTTTCGGTCTTTATTTTTGATACTTGTTTCTTTTTTGGATCTTTAGGCATTTTACAATCTCTAGCTAAATGTCCTAGTTTTCCACAATTATAACAAGTACATTCTTTTATAGATTTCTTTCTCCTATATGGTCTTTTATATTTATAATTTTTTACATAATATCTTTTTCTTGGTTTCTTATACTTATATTTTGATTTTTTGTATCTCTTATATTTCTTATGTCTTTTTCTTTTCTTATAATATTTTTTTTCACATCTAAATTGAGGTGTTATTTTATCCTTGCAACATGCTAAATTTCTTATTAACGTTCTTTCCGTTTTTATTTCTTCTCTGTATTTTTGACATAGATTTTTATACCATTATTGTAGAAATTTTATTCTTGCTCCTAGGGTATCTACTATTTTTGCTTCATCCCAAATCTTTATTATTTTTGAACTAAATGGTTCAGGAAATTTACTAAAATATAATCTTCTCACTTCTTTACTTTGTTCTGTATTATATACTCCCTTATAGTAGTATTCTTTAAATGCACACGTATATTCATCTATATAGCACATGTTACATATTGCTAGTTTTAACATTAAATTCCTATTTGTATCCTTTTCTTTGTTTTGTTCTTCTTCTTCTTCTGTTGTCATACTGCTAAATTCATCTCTTATAGCTATTTCATATTTGTTCAATATGTCTATAGGTGTTAGTTTAGTTACTGTTGTTCCTTCCGTTCTTTTATCAGCCCTTAATACCTTTTTACTATCTTCAGTTAAATTTAAAAATCATAATTTTATTGTTCCTATTAGTGTTCTTTCTATATATTCTAGTGTATCTGTTGCATGTATACCATTGTCTAATAATTATTTTGTTATATATCCTATCCATAATTGTATCATTTTATCTACATCTATTACATAGTCTAAGTCTAAGAAGTTATAATTTTTATTAATTATTTGTTTTGGTATCCATTTATTATATCCATCCTTTAAGTTATATCTTTTAAACTTATTTTTAAATAATATGTAGGTTTTCTTATTTCTGATGCATTAGGTATTATATTTTCATCGTCTTTTTTATCAAGAGTGTTTATTTCCGTGTTTGTATTTTCTAAGTTTTCTTTATTAATTACTTCTTGTTTTTCATTAATTTCTAGTTTTTCTATATTTGTTAAGATTTTTGTATATGTTTCACTATCTTCTGAATCATAATTATTTGTTTCTTCAGCATCTACTGTATTTATTTCTATTTTATTAGTTTCTAATTCTTTATTTTCTATTTTTTCTTTAAATTGATTTATCATTTTTGTTCTTTATCTTTTTCTTCTTTTTCTTTCTGTCTTTTTTCATACAACTCTTTTAACATTTGCAGTTCTTTTTCTAATTCAACAATCCTATTATTTTTAGTTTCTTCTATTTTTTGTATTTCTTCTGTAGTCTAGAGTTTTATTTTATCTATTTCTTTTTTCCTGTCTATTTCTTCATTTTCTCTTGCTATTCTTACCATGACTGTTAATTTATCTTTTAATTTTAATTCTTCTTTTTCTAACATTAAATATAAATATTCACCTATTTTCTTATATCTTCTTCCTAGATTAGAAAATACTATTCTTATCTTTAATCCTTTATGATTTTCATTTGTTTTTTCATCTATTATAAATTCTTCTTTTTTCATTTTATCTACTTGATAGTGTATAGATCATGTTGATATATGTATTCTAGATTATCTATTTGTGATTCTAAATATGATATTTCTTCCTTTTGTGCTTTTATTGATTTTTGGCATACTCCGACAATCATGTTATATTGTAGTCTTTCTTTTCTTATTTTTAATTATTTTTATTTTTCAGATATTATTTGTTTTAGTTCTTTATATTTTTTGTGATTTTGTTATATTATTCATCTGTACAATATTTATAATATGTTGGTGAATACCGAAATCTGATTTTATCATAATTAGGTGGTATGTATCTCATTCTTCTAGATTTTAAATAAATTATTAATTTTGCCTCATTGCTAGATATTAAGGTAATTAAGTAAGATAATCTATGGGGGTTTTCTTTTTTTTTTTATTTAACTTCTTATATTCTGGGTAGTAACTAGTTAAAATTCTTTTAATTTCTCTAAAATCTTGTGTATTTTTAAATGGTCTTCTCATATTTAACAAATAAATAACAACATAGTTAACAAGATAACGTAATTAATAATATTAATAATTAAGTTAACATTTCTAACATTTCTCATAATTAACTCATATTTACTTGTACATTTTTTAAATAACATAGCCCTGATACCAATTGTCGGGCGTGCGGATAACTTGCAGATAACTTGTACTAGTTAATATTTTTTAATCTGTATAATATTCGTCTGAATAATAACTATCTAAATATAAGCAGTAGCTATCATTATATAAGTGTAAGTTTTCTATAGAACTTAATAACTCTTCATTAAAATGAAATACGTTTTCGTATATAATTTTTTTTACATCTGCTATTTCTATATCCTTAAGTATATACAAAACAAGTATTTTAAATTTATCTATCATCTCTTCAGATAAGTAAATATTCATTCTTCATATCATGCTATTTTCAAAATATTCCCTCCAATCATATACATAACAAGATATGGTCATCTTAGATCACTATATACTAGATTATTCTTAAATAACATGTTCTTCGGTCGCTATTAGCATGGAAATCTGGATATTTTTTCCCTAAAAAGCGCCTCTACACTGGTTACTCTCCTATCATGGCTTCTTTGCCTCACCGATTTCACCTTTAGGATGGCAAATTTCTTGAGAATTTTTCTCCTTTTCCACTTTGCTAATAAACTTCTTAACATGCTATTCTTCGAATAATTCTACTATAAAGTAACTAACATGAGCTTATTTTATTATATAATAATTGTCAGAAATTTATAAATTTAGCTATTCATAATTGTAAATGAAAATACCTGTTCTGGTAGATTTAATAAATTTGTGCTTTGCTCATCCGTAACTTTTCCTTAGAAATATATCCGTTTTTATTAAATATACAAAAGTTTTTTATGTACAAGAGAGCAGGCTTGCTTTCAACACATGAAAGTCTTGCCTTAACTTGGCAAATGGTGTTCCTATTTATAATCTACAAAAGATGAAAAACGCGTAAACTATTTACTATTCCTACTTTACACGTAAACTATATACTATTCCTACTTTACAAAAAGTCTTTACATTTATCCTACTTTTTCAAATGTAGAAAGACTAATCTTTACAAAAAGTCCTAAAAGGACAAAATTAATTAATGGCCTTTGCCAAAAAGTCAAAAAGCTATACAAATAATTTACGTATCCAAAGTTAAAAATCTATACATGTTATTTTCATAGCTTTTATTATCTTTTCTCTTTGTCTTTTTTCTTTATTCCTCCATTGCTCCGTTGCTTTCTATATTTTTCTATCTTTCAGATGGTGTCCTTATCTTCTTTTACTCTAGTTGAACTTCTGGAATCACATTATTTTCTCCATTGCATTTTAAGCATTGGTGGTCTGGATATTTGTGTCCTATTAATTTGCAATATCTAGTTAATAACTCTTTTGAAATAAATTTCTTTTTAATTGCCCTTGTAGATGGTTGTTTTTATGGATTGAGTAACGTCATAATCAATTATTTAACTTCTCTATATCTGACTGTCATAGCTCCCTTGAATTTGAATAGATCATTAATTGGTCTCTTGAATAGTAGCTCCATATGGGATTTCCATTGAGATAATTGTTTGCTACCTCTTAAGTAATTGTAGCTATTCCTATAGTTCGCTTATTTATATAAAAATCATGTATCTCAACTTTAGGTATCTCTGGTTGTTGAACAATATCTTCCAGTATAATCATATCTATGGTTAATTCTACTTTTACAACTTATATAACTAGTTTAATTTCGTCATATAATATCTCTGCTGGTGCAGTATAAAACTTTATAAAAAATAGATTTTCTTTGGTTATTTTCTTATAAGTGGGGAATGATCTATATAATTCTAGTATAGCTGTTAGTTCATCTCCTTCTTGGGTATATATGGCATTTAATAGTACATAACTGAAACAGGTTTTAACTAAATTGAGGTTAGTTTTTGATAATGCGATTAACTTGTTGTAACCTTGTAGTTTTTGGGTTATATAGTATGTGTTTGGTTCTTGGATATTTGTGGCTCTGGGTCTAAGGTTTAGGTGAGTCTATATTTTGTGGATATTTTCTATGTATGCTCGAGTTATATGGTTATAGGCCTTTTTATCTTGGTTTAAACTTTCTCAATTTGTGGTAGTTTGTGGGGGTATGAACAAGGGGTCTTTTTGTGTTTTTTGTATAAATGGTTTTTCAAATATGTTGTTTATGTTCATGTTCTAATATCTTTGTCTACTAACTCCTTTGCTTGTACCTGCAGAAGTAGATTGATTAATGTTATGGTGTTTTTGGAGTGTCCCAATGTCTCCTTTTATCTCTGGAATTTTATTATCTGTCGATCGACATAGCTCTGCACACTGCCGAGTTATCTGAGTCATAGCTTCAGACTTCAGTTTAACTTCATTAGTCTTTAGCTTTTCTATTTCATTACCCATACTGTCCACTTTCAGTGAAAGTTTAGTTAGGGTTTTGAGTATCTTTTCTAAAGCATCTTCTTCTATTATATCAGTCTGTGTAGCTTTGTCTTGAAATGTAATCTGCAATAACATTTTTGTTAGTACTGATTAATTCAATTGTAAATGTAAAATTTAATATATTCAATGCTAATCTTCGAATTTCCTTCGTTGTAACTGAATTTTGCATTTTTCTCGTTAACCACCATCGTACCTGTGTATTATCTGTTCGTACAATAAATTTGTTATATACAATATATGGCTCAAATGCTAATAAACATTTATATAATGAACATAATTCTTTTCTATTTATTTCCCATTTTATTTTTGTTTCATTAAACATTCCTGAGTAGTATCTACAATGATGTTCTAATTTTTCTTCTTCATATATATATTTAAGTACTCCTCCATAATTATATTCACTTGCATCTACTTCTACTATATATGTAAATTTTTTATTTTCATTTGGAAATTGTAATTTTGGTAATTCTTTACAAAGTATTTTTATTTTCTGAAGTTGTTTTTTATCTTCTTCGTTATAATTATACTTTACATCCTTTTTTTATTTTTTCTATAATGGCTTTAGGTTATCTGCTAATTTTGGTATATATTCTCTTACTTGGTTTACTAATCCTAAAAATGATTGTAATTTCTTTTTTGTATCTAATTCTTCTTTTGAATTTATTATTTTTTGTACTTATTTTGTTGCATTTTTACTCCACTTTTATCTATTTGTGGGTATATTTTATCTAAAAATGGTATTCCTAATAGCATATCTATTGATGTTAGTTCATTATTATAGGTCTCTTCTATTGTTAATATTTTATCCCATACTTGTATTTTTATATTTCTAGCTTTATAGGTAATTAAGCTTCCTTCATTATTAAATCCTTTGACTACTATTGGTGTTTTTAGCTTATCCTATTTGTCTTCTGGTAAACAATTATATCTACATAAGTTGGCCTCTTCTCCTGTATCTATCATAGGTGTATAGTAGCTGTTATAATATCCTTCTACTATTATTTTCATAAGTACATATATTTTCATGTCAATGTTCTTTTTATCAACAATCTTTCCTTATTGTAGATTATGGTTAATTGTGTATGTTCTATATTGTAGGGTTTTACTTGTTCTAACCATTTTATTCCTAATATTATGTCTGTTTTTTGTATATCTTCCTTTATTTCATATTCTATTTTTATTTTTCTAACTCCTATTATTATTTCCTTTTCAGTTGTTTCTTTAATAGTTATTAAACTTCTTGGTAGATCTGGGCATATATTACTATTAGATTTTATTTCTTCATTTTTCACTAGGTATTTTGCTATATGATTTTCTTCTTGTCCTGTATTTAGGAGTATTAAATATTCTTTTTCATTTATAGTTCCTGTTATATAATATTGAGTTAAATTAATTGTTAAAGTTATTTCCTAATTTGTTCTTGTAACGACCCTATTTGCTGAACCAAAATGCTACACGGTGATCATGACCCCGAAGGACCACAAACTAACCCATGACTGATATATGTACTTGTATACCGCATAAGATAACATAATAATGCGGAAACATGCATTGAAAGGCCATAAAGTTCGATCATGAACATAACTGAATAACGTAACATTTGTATGAGGTAATAGAATACCCAAAACAAAACTGAAGTCTTAAACCTGATAGTCTGTATCAAGTTTGCATCTCTTCTGGAAGCCTCTACTGTCTGAAGAATCTGAATAAGGAGTTGATGGTACATGTCCCCAACTAACTCCAACTAATAAGCTAATCAATGAGATACTAGAAAATCATTATGTCCTCAAAGGATGAGGACTCACTTCTACTCTGACTGCTAAATATGGAATCTACTGCTGATCTAGAACTCGTGTCTCTGAACCTATGGTATAACATAAAAAGAAAGCTACATAGCGCGAATGCGTCAGTACACTTGTATCAAGTATACATGTAAGGTAGGATATATGCAAGGGTTTGTATGCATGAATAATGCTAACTGACTGTCTAACATCAACGTGAGAATACATGCATAAATACATAACTGTAACCAACAACGTGATTTCATGATTTCTGAGTCTGTATACTGATAACGTGACATGCTTGTAACTGATATTACTGATAACATGAAGGACTATCTCTGAATAATGTTGATAACATGGGTGACTGTATCTGAGTATAACTGATAACGTGGGTGACTGTAGCTGACAGTCCTGAATCTAATGGAACTATCTGAGTTTTGTACTGTATCTGAGTTGACTGTGTCTGACAGTCCTGAAGTCTGAAGAACTATCTGAGTTCTATTACTGAGACTGATTGACTATATCTGACAATCCTGATTCTGTAACATAAAATTATGGGAATTAGTATCTAACTGACATGCCCCAAAGCTGCTATGATAGCTGAGTTGGGGTCCAATCTATGCCCTGATTGGAAGGGTGTTAATACTGTGCCACTGGTAAGGTCAACATGTGAGTAACCCTCATATGACAGGTAACTCTAGAGAGAACGGTGGGAATCCTCATATAACAGGTTAAGCCACCTCATCTACCCTCATATAGCAGGCTACGATGTCTCAACCTATGCTGGCTACATAGTTTTGGAATGCAAGGATTGCTTCTAGGAATCACACCCTCGTATAACAGGTGAGTCCCCATCCTTGGTTTCACTCGGTGCTAATTCCTACTCCCATCTGAATGGACACTGAACATGATTAACTAAACTGAACTAAGCATGGACTGAGTTACTGAATTTCCATGGCTGACGAAATGATACTGATATCTAACAACTGACTGAGTCATAAGATCATGGAGATTTTTCCTGAGTCATAAGACTATCTGAAGTCTAAGAGTTTATAGATTAATTGAGTGTATCGTGAAAACATGACATGGATCTAGGTACACAACTAATATTTTGGGTACAAGTACCCCCAGGACTCGATTGAAGGAAACTGACATGACTTGATATTCTAGAAATCATGATAATCACCACAATACATTTATTGAAGCATTTCATCAAATGTCTAATAGGAATAAGCTTGGACATTTATGGGGATTTTTATGCTATCATGCTAGTTAGGCAATTTTTCTTCATCTAGGTATTTTATCAAACATATGGCAGGCCTAGTACATGTAAAGACATTATACAACAATTAAACATCATGTTTCAATTCCAATTCCATCATACAAGGTTTTAGCCATGAGATTTCGTAAATATTTATCTATACTAATCAACCCACATGGAATTTATCATCAAATCATGGAATAGAAATAAATTCCTCATTTATCAACATGAAAGAGAATATACAAAGCATGAAAACATGAAGAAAATCCATAACTTGCAGTTAAAAAGGATTCTTGGACTTTATGGATGAAAGGAGTCCATGGATGAACATTATGCATACCTTAGATCGTGATTTCGTGAAGATTGATGGTGAAAACTTCCTGAATTTGAATCCCTAATAGAAACCCTAGTTTGTTCTTGAGATAAACTTGAGAGAAACTAATATGTTTTGGGTGAAAAGTGGCTGAATCACGTGTTAAAGGGATTATATAGGGGTAGAAAGTTGACCTTTTTAACCCTGGACACGTCATTAAATTTTTAGTAAAATTTCCCTAGTTGGGCCCTTGGCGCGACGCGGTGTTATCGCGTCGTGTCATTGGAAATTGATAATTGGGAAACTGCACGGTGGCGCAATGCGGAGCTATCTCGTTGCCACCTTCTATGCGACCTGAAAGCTTGGCGCGACGCGCCAGTATCGCGGAACAACACTGAAATTTGACAATTGTCATTTGAGTTATCTCCGCGACGTGCTGAAGGCTCAAGACAAACACTGTCTCACTAAAAAGGTTCTAACTCTTTGCTCGGGTGTCGTATTTGGGCGAATTATATATCGATGGAAAGTTTATTAAATTTTCAACGTGATAGGAATTGAAAATTATGGAAATACCACATGTATAAGAATGAATTCTTATTTAAAAGAAATTTCTAACATCCTTGAGATGATTTTCAAGCTATGAAAAAGCACGGGTATCACAATATCTCCACCTTGAGAACATTCGTCCTCGAATGAGATTGATTGAGAGAGGAAACAATGAGCTGAACATGAATAATTGGAACATGATCTCATAAAGGACGTGACTGACAAGCTGAACCTAACATACTGAACATGCATATCTGATGCATACGTAACTGATTCATAAATGCATAACTGAAAGTTCTAAAAAACTAAATTTTCACACAATGAGAATGCATGTCTGATGCATAACTATATAATTTATCTGATACATGAATTCATGAATGAATATACGATGGTACTTGATACCAAGATTATCATGGGAACATGAACATGAGACTGAATACTAAGTAAGTGATGTACACTAATCTTGAAACCGAGTAAGCTTAAGGAGAACTGTTACCTTGAGCTTGATCTGAGTTGGAGGGGAAGAGGTGAGGGTACTTGGTTCACATATCTACTTCTGCTTCCCAAGTAGCTCCCTCGACGGACTGATTTTGACAAAGAACTTTAACTAGAGGGACTTCTTTGTTCCTCAATCTACGGGTCTGATAGTCTAAAATTTCAACTGGAATCTTTCCATAAGAAAGGTTGTTCTGAACACCAATTCTTTGAATAGGGACTATGACTGATGGGTCACCAATACACTTCTTGAGCAAAGAGACATGAAAGACTCGATGAACTGAGGCTAAATCTGAAGGCAATACGAGCTCATAGGCTACCTTGCCAAAATGACTGAGAATCTTGAAGGGACCAACATATCGGGGACTGAGCTTTCCCTTCTTGCCGAATCTTTTCACTCCCTTCATAGGAGAGATCTTGAGGTAGACATGATCACCAATCTCAAACTCAAGATCCTTTCTACGAACATCTGCATAAGACTTCTGTCGGCTCTGAGCAGCCCGTAGTCTTTCTCTAATTAACTGAACTTTCTCTAAGGCGTCGAATACTAAGTCAGGATCTATGAATGAGGCCTCACTAACTTAGAACCAACTGATTAGAGATCTACATCTCCTGCCATAGAGAGCTTCGAATTGAGCCATCTGATTACTGGAATGATAGCTATTGTTGTATTCAAATTCAATCAAGGCAAGGGGTCATCCCAACTACCCTTGAAATCAATTACACACGCCCTTAGCATATCCTTCAAAGTCTGAATGGTCCTTTCTACTTGACCATCTGTCTGAGGATGAAAGGTTGTACTGAGATGAACTTGGGTACCAAGACCCTTTTGGAATGCTTTCAGAAAAAGAGAGGTGAACTGGGTACCTCTGTCTGCATAAATACATAACTATAACTGACAACGTGATTTCATGATTTCTGAGTCTGTATACTGATAACGTGACATGCTAGTAACTGATATGACTGATAACATGAAGGACTATCTCTGAATAATATCGATAACATGGGTGACTGTATCTGAGTATAACTGATAATATGGGTGACTGTAGCTGACAGTCCTGAATCTGATGGAACTATTTGAGTTTTGTACTGTATCTGAGTTGACTGTGTCTGACAGTCCTAATGTCTGAAGAACTATCTGAGTTCTATTACTGAGACTGATTGACTATAACTTACAATCCTGATTCTATAACATAAAACTGTGGGAAGTAGTATCTAACCGACATGCCCCAAAGGTGCTATGATAGCTGAGTTGGGGTCCAATCTATGGCCTGATTGAAAAGGTGTCAATATCGCGCCACTGTTAAGGACAACATGTGAGTAACCCTTATATGACAGGTAACTCTAGAGAGAACGGTGGGAATCCTCACATAACAGGTTAAGCCACCTCATCTACCCTCATATAGCAGGCTACGATGTCTCAACCCATGCTAGATACATAGTTCTGGAACGCAAGGATTGCTTCTAGGAATCACACCCTTGAATAACAGGTGAGTCCCCATCCTTGGTTTCACTCGGTGCTAATTCCTACTCCCATCTGAATGGACACTGAACATGACTTACTGAACTGAACTAAGCATGGACTGAGTTACTGAATTTCCGTGGCTGACAAAATGATACTGATATCTAACAACTGACTGAGTCATGAGATCATGGAGATTTTTCCTGAGTCATAAGACTATCTTAAGTCTAAGAGTTTATAGATTAATTAAGTGTATCATGAAAACATGACATGGATCTAGGTACACAACTAATATTTCGGGTACAAGTAACCCCAGGACTCGATTGAATGAAACTGACATGACTTGATATTCTAGAAATCATGATAATCACCACAATATGTTTATTGAAGCATTTCATCAAACGTATAAGAGGCATAATCTTGTACATTTATGGGGATATTCATGATATCATGCTAGTTAGGCAAATTTCCTTCATCTAGGCATTTCATCAAACGTATGGCAAGCCTAGTACATGTAAATACATTATACAACAATTAAACATCATGCTTCAATTCCAATTACATCATACAAGGTTTTAGCCTTGAGATTTCATAAATATTTATCTATACTAATCAAACCACATGGAATTTATCATCAAATCATGGAATAGAAAGCAATTCCTCATTTATCAACATGAAAGAGAATATACAAAACATGAAAACATGAAAAAAATCGATAACTTAAAGTTAAAAAGGATTCTTGGACTTTATGGATGAAAGGAGTCCATGATTAAACATTATGCATACCTTAGATCGTGATTTCGTGAAGATTGATGGTGAAAACTTCCTGAATTTGAATCCCCAATAGAAACCCTAGTTTGTTCTTGAGATAAACATGAGAGAAAATAATATGATTTGGGTTAAAAGTGGTTGAATCACGTTTTAAAAGGATTATATAGGGGTATAAAGTTGACCCTTTTAACCCTGGACACGTCATTAAATTTTTAATAAAGCTTTCCTAGTTGGGCCCTTGGCACGACGCGGCGCTATCGTGCCATGTCATTGGAAATTGACAATTAGGAAACTGCACGGTGGCGCGACGCAGAGCTATCGCGTTGCCACCTTGTCTACGACCTGGAAGTTTGGTGCGACGCGCCAGTATCGCGGAGCAACACTGGAATTTGACAATTTCCATTTGAGCTATCTCCGCGACGCGCTGAAGGCTCAGGTCAAACACTGTCTCACTAAAAAGGTTCTAACTCTTTGCTCGGGTGTCTGATTTGGGTGAATTATATATCGATGGAAAGGTTATTCAATTTTTCACGTGATACGAACTGAAAATTATGGAAATACAACATGTATAATAATGAATTATTATTTCAAAGAAAGTTCTAGCATCCTTGAGATGATTTTCTAGCTATGAAAAAGCACGGGTATCACAATATCTCCACCTTGAGAACATTCGTCCTCGAATGAGACTGATTGAGAGGGGAAACAATGAGCTGAACATGAATAATTGGAACATGATCTCATGATGGACATGACTGACAAGCTGAACATAACATACTGAACATACAAATCTGATGCATACGTAACTGATTCATAAATGCATAACTGAAAGTTCTAAAAAACTAAATTTTCACATAATGAGAATGCATATATGATGCATAACTATATAATTGATCTGATACATAAATTCATGACTGAATATCTGATGGTACTTGATACCAAGATTATCATGAGAACATGAACATGAGACTGAATACTAAGTAAGTGATGTACACTAATCATAAAAGCGATTAAGCTAAAGGAGAACTGTTATCTTGAGCTTGATCTGAGTTGGCGGAGAAGAGGTGAGGGTACTTGTTTCACATAGCTACTTTGGCTTCCCAAGTTTCTCCCTTGACGGACTGATTTTGACAAAGAACTTTAACTAGAGGGGCTTCTTTGTTCCTCAATCTACGGGTTTGATAGTCTAAGATTTCAACTGGAATCTCTTCATAAGAGAGGTTGTTCTGAACATCAATGCTCTTAATAGGTACTACGACCGATGGGTCACCTATACACTTCTTGAGCAAAGAGACATGAAAGACTGGATGAACTGAGGCTAAATCTGAAGGCAATTCGAGCTAATAGGCTACCTTGCCAAAACGATTGAGAATCTTGAAGGGACCGACATACCGGGGAATGAGCTTTCCCTTCTTGCCAAATCTCTTCACTCCCTTCATAGGAGAGATCTTGAGGTAGACATGATCACAAATCTCAAACTCAAGATCCTTTCTATGAATATCTGCATAAGACTTCTGTCGGCTCTGAGCAGCCCGTAGTCTTTCTCTAATTAACTGAACTTTCTCTAAGGTGTCGAATACTAAGTCAGGACCTATGACTGAGGCCTCACTAACTTCAAACCAACTGATTAGAGATCTACATCTCCTGCTATAGAGAGCTTCGAATGGAGCCATCTGAATACTGGAATGCCAGCTATTGTTGTATGCAAATTAAATCAAGGCAAGTGGTCATCCCAACTACCCTTGAAATCAATTACAGACGCCCTTAGCATATCCTCCAAATTCTGAATGGTCCTTTCTGCTTGACCATCTGTCTGAGGATGAAAGGTTGTACTGAGATGAACTTGGGTACCGAGACCCTTTTGGAATGCTTTCCAAAAAAGAGAGGTGAACTAGGTACCTCTGTCTCAGTTAATAGACAATGTAACAACGTGAAATTTGAACAACTCCTTAATATAGAGCTTGGTGTAATCCTCGATTGAATAAGAGGTATGCACTGGAAGAAAAAGAGCTAATTTGGTCATTCTGTCTACAATGACCCAGACTGAATTATGCTGACAATGGGTTCAAGGAAAACCCATCACGAAGTCCATGTTCACAACTTCCCACTTTCAAGTAGGAATACTGAACTTCTGCATAGGACCACTAGGCTTCTGATTTTCTATCTTAACTTGCTATAATGTAGAGCACTTAGCCACAAACTCGACAACATCTCTTTTCATCCCACACCACTAATAGATTTCTCGCAAGTCGCGGTACATCTTTGTGGCCCCTGGATGAATAGAGTAGCTTGCACCATATGTTTCTGCAAGAATTCGCTGCCTTATGTCATCTACGTCTGGAACATAAATACGACCCTGACAACGAAGAACACCATCTCCCCCTTGGGAGAAAACCTCTATTTTCTAATTTTGAACTGGCTCTTTTAGCTTGACAAGGCTAGGATCCTCATCTTTCTTTTCTTTCACCTCGGAAACTAGAGATGATTCTGAACTACTCTGAACACATACACCACCCTCTGAAGAGTCGACTAAGAGAATGCCTAGTCTGGAAAGCTTGTGGACTTCCTGGACTAACTTCTTCTTGCTATCATCAACATAAGAAATACTACCCATGGACAATCTACTGAGAGCGTCGGCCACTACGTTGTCCTTGCCCAGATGATAGAGGACACTTATGTCGTAATATTTTAAGAGCTCTAACCACCTTCTTTAACGAAAATTGAGATCTTTTTGAGAAAAGACATACTAAAGGCTCTTATGATCCGTGAAGACGTCTACATGAACTTCGTAGAGATAATGCCTCTAAATTTTTAAGGAAAATACTACGGCTGCTAACTCAAGATCATGAGTAGGATAATTCTTTTCATGGTAAGTTGTCTAGAGGTGTAGGCTATGACCTTACCATGCTGCATCAGGACACAACTCAAACCTACTCTGGATGTATTACAATACACCACGAACCTCTTTGAACCATCTGGAAGAGCTAAAACTAGGCTTGAGGTAAGTCGAGTCTTCAACTCCTGAAAACTCTTCTCGCAAGGGTCTGACCATTGAAACTTGACTTTCTTCTGAGTCAATCTGGACATAGGGGATGCTATAGGTGAATGTACTTCAACAAACCGTCTGTAATAGCCAGCCAAACCCAAGAAACTCCTGATATCTGATGGAGAGACAGTTCTTGTCCAGTTTCTTACTGCTTCGGTCTTTTGAGGATCAAATCTAATGCCATCATCGAAAATGATTTGGCCAAGGAATGCTACTGATCTTAGCCAAAACTCGCACTTACTAAATTTGGCGAATAACTGATGATTTTTGAGAGTCTGGAGTACTATTCTGAGATGGCCTGCAGGATCTCACTCAATGAGGGAATAGACTAGAATATCATCTATGAAGAATACGTCCAAGTACTGCTTGAACACATGGTTCATCAAGTCCATGAAAGCGGTTGGGGCATTGGTAAGACCAAATAACATGACTAGAAATTCAAAGTGACCATACCACGTATGGAAAGTTGTCTTCGAGATGTCACATTCTCTAACTCTGAGATGATGATAGTCGGATCTGAGGTCTATCTTAGAGAATTAACTGGTACCCTAAAGTTGGTAAAAAAAGTCATCGATTCTGGGAAGAGGATACTTGTTCTTGACCGTAACCTTATTGAGTTGACGGTAGTCAATGCACATTCTGAGAGATCTATCATTCTTAGCACGAATAAGACTGGTGCACCCCACAGGGAAATGCTGGGTCTGATGAATCCCTTATCTAAGAGATCCTTCAACTGTTTTTTCAGTTGCTTGAGTTCTTCTAGTGCCATTCTGTATAGAAGAATAGAGATAGGCTAAGTTTCTAAAAGAAGATCAATACCGTAGTCTATTCCCCATTCAGGA
Source organism: Capsicum pubescens (assembly GCA_030864215.1). Taxonomy (NCBI): domain Eukaryota; kingdom Viridiplantae; phylum Streptophyta; class Magnoliopsida; order Solanales; family Solanaceae; genus Capsicum; species Capsicum pubescens. Next base: position 243,765,732 of record CM061538.1, read on the forward strand.
GGAATTCCTAGAAGATCTTCGGGAAAGACATCTGAATATTCATTCACTACTGAGACTGATTCGAGACTGGGAGCCTCTAAACTAGAATCTCTTACATGAACTAGATGATAAACACATCCCTTAGATATCAATTTCCTTGCCCGAAGGTAGGAAATAAGTTGACCCCTGAAAGCGGATACACTACCCTTCCACTCTAGGACGGGTTCATTTGGGAACTAAAACTGAACTATTCTATTTTTGTAGTCGACTGTGGCATAGCAGGAATGATGTTAATCCATGCCGAGAATGACATCAAAATCAGTCATCTCTAATTTGACTGAGTATGCTAAAGTGACTTTCTGAAATATCATAACCGGCCAGTTCTTGTATACCCGTCGGGCTATGATAGTTTTACCCACTAGGGTAGATACTGAGAAAGGCTCGGCTAGAATTTCGGGACTGATTCTAAAATCAACTGCTATGTATAGAGTAACAAAAGACAAGGAAGCTCCTGGATCTAGTAATGCGTAAACATGCACATGAAATATATGTATCATACTATTAACTACATCAGGAGAACTTTCCTGATCTTTTTGAGTCTAAAGAGCATAGAGACGATTTGGGCGTTGCCCGTTAGTAGCACTGGAAGTGGCACCCTACTGATTTGGGCGATCGGACTTAGCTGAGGAGCGATTCTGTTATCCCTAAGGACCTGGCTGCGGACAATCTCTAACTATATGTCCTGTTTTGCCACAACCAAAACAAATGCCACTACCTACTTTACACATACCCTGATGGTTCTATCTCAAGTCTGGAAAATAAGATAGGTGCGGACACTACTAACACTGCCCTGAGTCTTAAATCCTGGCACTCTATCTTTGTTACCCTCTCTAAACTTAGGAACTGGAGCACTGGCTGTAAAGGGAGATGGAACTGATGACTTAGGATGACACTAGGAACGATTTTCTCCTTCTGATTTAGGCTGAGCGAAGAAACTACCTATCTTCTCTCTCTTGTTCTATTTCTCCCGCTGCTTAATCTTCTGCTCCTCTATCTACAAAGCATGGGTCATAAGTCTAGCTAAGGTCATGTCATTGTTTAGTATGATGGATTTGCACTCACTAACCACACTGTCGTTCACCCTTGAAGCGACCTTACTCATCTTGGATCTACTGTCTGCAACCACATGAGGGGCATACCTGTCTAATTGAGTAAGCTTAAAAGATACTCTTTCAATGTCATATTGCCCTGCCTGAGGTTGATGAACTCTAGCACCTTGGCTTCTCTAAGCTCTTGGGGAAAGAATCTGTCTAAGAATACAGTGATAAAATCCTCCCACTCTATATGACCTGCATCATCTGATTTTTTGGACTTCCACTGTTTGAACCAAGCATGAGCCAAATTCTGCAACTGGTATGTAGCTAGCTCAGCACTCTCAACAGTAGTCACCCCCATGGCGTCTGTCACTTTTTAAACTTGATCTAAAAATTCCTGAGGGTCTTCATCTACCTTAGACCCAAGGAAGGTTGGAGGATTCATTCGGGTGAAGTCCCGAATCCTTGTTGCAGCTGAGTTGGCCACTAGGTTGGCCGGAACAACTGTTGGCCATTCATTATGAGCAACGAATGATTGAGAAAGAGTGGTAAATACGGTCCAGAACTCCGCATGAGAAACATGATCGCCCAAAGGTTCTTTGGGCTGAGGGGATGACTAGTTTCTTCTCTTAGGAGGCATATTCTGAAATAAAGAGAAAAAGCGGATTAAACTTAGAGACTGACTTGTAATTATGCTCACTGGCACGACATGAATACTGAAAGAAGGGAAACTATTCTTAAACATCTCATAGCCTCTTGCACATAAATGTTGTGTTCAACACACCCACGTAGAACACTCTACTAGATGCGACTTTCAGACTTCCTAGGACTCTATTGAACCTGGCTCTGATACCAAGTTTGTAACGACCCAATTTGCTGAACCGAAATGCTACACGGTGATCATGAACCCAAAGGACCACAAGCTAACCTATGACTGATATCTGTACCTGTATACTGCATAAAATAACATAATAATACGGAAACATGCACTTAAAAGCCATAAGGTTCGATCATGAACATAACTGAATTACGTAATATTTGTGTAGGGTAATATAATACCCAAAACAAAACTGAAGTCTCAAATATGATAGTCTGTATCTAGTCTGCATCTCTTCTAGAAGCCTCTACTGTTTGAATAATCTGAATGAAGAGTTGATGGGACATATCCCCAACTAAATCCAACTAATAAGCTAATCAATGAGATACTAGAAAATCATTATGTCCTCGAAGGATTAGGACTCACTTCTACTCTGACTGTTAAATCTGGAATCTACTGTTGATCTAGAACTTGTGTCTCTGAACCTATGGTGCAACATAAAAGGAAAGCACCATAGCGTGAATGCGTCAGTACATATGTACCGAGTATACATGTAAGGTAGGATATATGCAAGCGTTTGCATGCATGAATAATGCTAACTGACTGTCTAACATGAACGTGAGAAAACATGCATAAATATGTAACTATAACTGACAACGTGATTTCATGATTTTTGAGTCTGTATATTGATAACGTGACATGCTAGTAACTGATATGACTGATAACATGAAGGACTATCTCTGAATAATGCTGATAACATGGGTGACTATATCTTAGTATAACTGATAACGTGGATGACTATAGCTGACAGTCCTGAATCTGATGGAACTATCTGAGTTTTGTATTGTATCTGAGTTGACTATGTCTAACAATCCTAAAATCTAAAGAACTATCTTTTTTCTATTACTGAGACTGATTAACTATATCTGACGGTCCTGATTCTGTAACATAAAACTGTGAGAAGTAGTATCTAGCCGACATGCCCCAAAGGTGCTATGATAGCTGAGCTTGGGTCCAATCTATGCCCTAATTAGAAAGGTGTCAATATCGCACCACTGGTAAGGACAACATGTGAGTAACCCTCATATAATAGGTAAGTCTAGCGAGAACGGTGGGAACCCTCACATAACAAGTTAAGCCACCTCATCTACCCTCATATAGCAGGCTACGATGTCTCAACCTATACTGGCTACATAGTTCTGGAATGAAAGGATTGTTTCTAGGAATCACACCCTCATATAAAAGGTGAGTCCCCATCATTGGGTTCACTCGGTGCTAATTCCTACTCCCATCTGAATGGACACTGAACATGATTTACTGAACTGAACTGAGCATGGACTGAGTTACTGAATTTCCATGGCTGACAGAATGCTACTGATATCTGACAACTGACTGTGTCATGAGATCATGGAGATTTTTCCTGAGTCATAAGACTATTCGAAGTCTAAGAGTCCATATCTTGACTGAGAGTATCGTGAAAACATGACATGGATCTAGGCACACAACTAATATTTTGGGTCAAGTACCCCCAAGACTCGATGGAAGGAAATTGACATGACTTGATATTTTTGAATACATGATAATCACCACAATACGTTTACTGAAGCATTTCATCAAACGTCTAATAGGCATAAGTTTGTAGATTTATAGGGATTTTCATGATATCATGCTAGTTAGGAAAATTTCCTTCATCTAGGCATTTTATCAAATATATGGCAGGCCTAGTACATGTAAAGACATTATACAACAATTAAACATCATGCTTCAATTCCAATTCCATCATACAAGGTTTTAGTCATGAGATTTCATAAATCTTTATATATACTAATCAACCCACATAGAATTTATCATCAAATCATGGAATAGAAATCAATTCCTCATTTATCAATATGAAAGAGAACATACAAAGCATGAAAACATGAAGAAAATCCATAACTTGTAGTTAAAAAGGATTCTTGGACTTCATGGACGAAAGGAGTCCATGAATCAATACTACGCATACCTTAGATCGTGATTTCGTGAGGATTGATGGTGAAACCACCCTGAATTTGAATCCCCAATAAAAACCCTAGTTTGTTCTTGAGATAAACTTAAGAGAAACTAAAATACTTTGGGTGAAAAGTGGCTGAATAACTTGTTAAAGGGATTTTATAGAGGAAGGAAGTTGACCCTTTTAACCCTGGACACGTCATTAAATTTTCAATAAAATTTCCCGAGTTAGGCCCTTGGCGCGATGCGGCGTTATCGCGCCGTGTCACTGGAAATTGACAATTAGGAAACTGCACGATGGCGCGATGCGGAGCTACCACGCTGCCACCTTGTCTACGACCTGGAAGTTTGGCGCGACATGCCAGTATCGCAAAGTAACACTGGAATTTGATATTTACCATTTGAGCTATCTCCGCGACGCGCTGAAGGCTCAGGTCAAACACTGTCTCACTTAAAAGGCTCTAACTCTTCGCCCAGGTGTCGGATTTGGGCGAATTATATATCGATAGAAATCTTATTCAATTTCCCACGTGATAGGAAGTGAAAATTATGGAAATACCACGTGTATAATAATGAATTATTATTTTAAAACAAGTTCTAACGTCCTTGATATGATTTTTAAGCTAAGAAAAATCACGGGTATTACAGTTCTTTTTGATGATCCTAATGATTCTAGTTTTTCAAAAGCTATCCTTTTTGTTGTACTTATTCTATCATTTATTATTTCTAAATCTTCTTCTATATCCATGTCTTTGTAACAATAATCATTGTTATCAATTATTTTTACAAATTTTTCAAAAGGACTTTCTATTTGTATTTTATTAATTTTATTTTTTCCCGTTATTTTATGTTTTGTTGTTAATACATATAGATTTTTACATCTTGCTGTAAATATTTTACTTCCTGGGGTTAGTTCTATTCCTGATATTTTTCAATATAATACTAGTGATTTATCTATGTTTTTATCTGTTATTGCTACTGAAAAATTCACACTTATTATAAATTTAAATTTTTGGTATATTAAATTTCCTCTTATATCAGTTATTATACTTTTTTCTATAGGTTTTATAATTCTATCATCTGCTAAATATAATTCTATTGGTATATCTATCCCTTCTCTAAAACATGCTTTTATTAATATCTCTGTTCCTCCAAAATGTACATATTTTATTGGGTCTTTACTTTTTATATCATTTAGTTATTTATTAATTATTCTTTTTGTTACTAGTGGTATACTAGCTCTACCTTTTGCATACCTAGAGTCTATTACATGTTCTTTTTGGCTTACTACGTAGTATTCTTCTTTTCGTCTACTAAATATGTTTTTTATTGTTGGTATTTTAAATATTTTTTCGACACTTAAATCTAATTCTTTTCCTTTTATCTCATCAAATATATTATTATCAAATATTATTTTCTGATATGTTCCTTCTTCATTTAAATATTCTTCCTTTGTTATTATTTTTATATCTTCTTCAGTCATTTGATTCATCTGATTTATTATCTAGTTCATTATCTGTTTCATTTTCCGAAATTTCATATATACTATCGTCACTTTCTAATTCGTAATCTATATAATCTATTTGCATAGATTCTGCATTTTCTATCTTTGTTTCTGATATTTGTTTCTTTTTTGGATCTTTAGGCATTTTATATTTATCTACAAATGGAACATATAGTAGATATATGTTATTAAGTTACCCGCACTTTCCGCACTTATGTATATGATTGGAGGTGATATTTTGAAAATAGCATCATATGAAAAATGAATATTTACTTACATACTGAAATGATAGATGAATTTAAGATACTTGTTTTATATGTACTTAAGGATATAGAAATAGATATAAAGACAAATATATGAGAAAAGGTATTTGATAATGAAGAAGAAAATTGGATAGAGGATGAATTGGAACGAATACACTTAAATGACAATGATAGATACTATTCATACCTAGATAATTATTATTCAGATGTATATTATACATATTAAAAATGTTAGAATATATTAAAAGAGTTAGAGAAAAACAAAGTTGGCTATATGAAGAAATTAATTACAGGAATCAGTTTAAAAGAGAAAAAAGACAATTAGAAGAAAGATTATTTAGAATAAAATTAACCTTAGAAAAAGGAGATACAAATGATAATTTATATAATATTATACATGATCAAAAAATGTTAATAAATCACATATATAACATAGAATCACATATTAGATATTGTACGATTAGAATAAGTTATTACATGGAAATTTATAAAATTATAACTACTATAAGATAAAATGATAAACTACGAATACTTAAAATATTGGAGAAAAGATATGGAGCAAATAAGATTAACGGAAATACTTATGAAAATGAATCTACTTGACTACATAAAAACTACAATTTATGGAACATATAGTAGATATATGTTATTAAGTTACCCACACTATCTTCACCCCCCTACAATTGGTATCAGAGCTATGTTATTTAAAAAATGTAAAAGTAAATATGAGTTAATTATGAATATTTAATAAAAACAGATATATTTCTAAGGAAAAGTTATGGATGAGCAAAGCACAGATTTATCAAATCTACTAGAACAGGTATTTTCAGTTACAATTATGAATAGCTAAATTCATAAATTCCTGACAATCATGATATAATAAAATAAACTCATGTTAGTTACTTTATAGTAGAATTATTCGAAGAATAGCATGTTAAGAAGTTCATTAGCAAAGTGGAAAAGGAGAAAAATTCTCAAGAACTTTGCCATCCAAAAGGTGAAACCGGTGAGGCAAAGAAGCCGTGATAGGGGAGTAACCAGAGTAGAGGCGCTGTTTTGGGAAAAAGTATCCAGATTACCATGCTAATAGTGATCGAAGAACATGTTATTTAAGAATAATCTAGTATATAGTGATCTAAGATGACCATATTTTGTTATGTATATGATTGGAGAGAATATTTTGAAAATAGCATCATATGAAGAATGAATATTTACTTATTTGATGAGATGATAGATAAATTTAAAATACTTATTTTGTATATACTTAAGGATCTAGAAATAGCAGATATAAAAAAATTATATACGAAAAGGTATTTCATTTTAATGAAGAGTTATTAAGTTCTATAGAAAACTTACACTTATATAATGATAGTTACTGCTCATATTTAGATAGTTATTATTCAGAAAAATATTATACAGATTAAAAAATGTTAACTAGTACAAGTTATCCGCAAGTTATCCACACCCCCTACAATTGGTATCAGTGCTATGTTATTTAAAAAATGTACAAGTAGATATGTGTTAATTATGAGAAATGTTAGAAATGTTAACTTAATTATTAATATTATTAATTACGTTATCTTGTTAACTATGTTGTTATTTATTTGTTAATTATGAGAAGACGATTTAAAAATACATAAACTTTTAGAGAAATTAAAAAAAATTTAACTAGTTACTACCCAGAATATAAGAAGTTAAATAAAACAAAAGAAAACCCCCATAGATTAGCTTACTTAATTACCTTACTATCTAGCAATTAGGCAAAATTAATAATTTATTTAAAATCTAGAAGAATGAGTTACATACCACCTAATTATGATAAAATCAGATTTCGGTATCCACCAAAATATTATAAATATTGTACAAATGAATAACATAAAAAAATCACAAAAATATAAAGAACTAAAATAAATAATATCTAAAAAATGAAAATAATTAAAAATAAGAAAAGAAAGACTACAATATAACATGATTTTCGGAGTATTCCAAAAATCAATAACAACACAAAAGGAAGAAATATCATATTTAGAATCACAAATAGATAATCTAGAATACATATATCAACATGATCTATACATTAAATGAACAAAGAAGAATTTATAATAGATGAAAAAACATATGAAAATCATCAAGGATTAAAGATAAGAATAGTATTTTCCAATCTAGGAAGAAGATATAAGAAAATAGGTGAACATTTATATTTAATGTTAGAAAAAAAAGAATTAAAATTAAAATATAAATTAACAGTCATGGTAAGAATATCAAGAGAAAATAAGGAAATAGACAGGAAAAAATAAATAGATAAAATAAAACAACAGACTACAGAAGAAATATGAAAAATAGAAGAAACTAAAACTAATAGGATTGCTGAATTAGAAAAAGAACTGCAAATGCTAAAAGACCTATATGAAAAAAGACAAAAAGAAATAGAAGAAAAAGATAAAGAACAAAAATTATTAATTGAGATAAATCAATTTAAAGAAAAATTAGAAAATAAAGAATTAGAAACTAATGAAATAGAAATAAATACAGTAGATGCTAAAGAAACAGATAATTATGATTCAGAAAATAGTGAAACATATACAAAAATTTTAACAAATATAGAAAAACTAGGAATTAATGAAAAACAAGAATTAAGTAGTAAAGAAAACTTAGAAGATACAAACAAGGAAATAAATACTCTTGATAAAAAAGACGATGAAAATGTAATACCTAGTACATCAGAAATAAGAAAACCTACATATTATTATAAAAATAAGTTTAAAAGATATAACCTAAAGGATGGATACAACAAATGGACACCAAAACAAATAATTAATAAAAATTATAACTTCTTAGACTTAGATTGTGTAATAGATGTAGATAAAACGATACAATTATGGATAGGATATATAACAAAACAATTATTAGAAAATGGTATAAATGCAATAGATACACCAGAATATATAGAAAGAACCCTAATAGGAACAACAAAATTATGGGTTTTAAATTTAACTGAAGATGGTAAAAAGGTATTAAGGGTTGATAAAAGAACGGAAGAAACAACAGTAACTAAACTAACACCTATAGACATATTGAACAAATATGAAATAGCTATAAGAGATGAATTTAGCAGTATAGCAACAAAAGAAGAAGAACAAAACAAAGAAAAAGATACAAATAGGAATTTAATGTTAAAACTAGCAATATGTAACATGTGCTATATAGATGAATATACGTGTGCATTTAAAGAATCCTACTATAAGGGAGCATATAATACAGAAGAAAGTAAAGAAGTGAGAAGATTATGTTTTAGTAAATTACCTGAACCATTTAGTTCAAAAATAATAAAGAGTTGGGATGAAGCAAAAATAGTAGATACCCTAGGAGCAAGAATAAAATTTCTACAACAATGGTATAGAAATCTATGTGAAAAATACAAAGAACAAATAAAAATGGAAAAAACATTAATAAAAAATTTAGCATGTTGCAAGGATAAAATAGCACCTCAATTTGGATGTGAAGAAAAATATTATAAGAAAAGAAAAAGACATAAGAAATATAAGAGATACAAAAAATCAAAATAAAAGTATAAGAAACCAAGAAAAAGATATTATGTAAAAAATTATAAATATAAAAGACCATATAGGAGAAAGAAATCTATAAAAGAATGTATTTGTTATGATTGTGGAAAACTAGGACATTTAGCTAGAGATTGTAAAATGCCTAAAGATCCAAAAAAGAAACAAAAATCAGAAATAAAGATAGAAAATGCAGAATATATGCAAATAGATTATATAAATTACGAATTAGAAAGTGACGATAGTATATATGAAATTTCGGAAAATGAAACAGATAATGAAATAGATAATAAATCAAATGAATCAAATGACTGAAGAAGATATAAAAATAATAACAAAAGAAGAATATTTAAATGAAGAAGAAATAGATCAGAAAATAATATTTGATAATAATATATTTGACTAGATAAAAGGAAAAGAATTAGATTTAAGAGTCGAAAAAATATTTAAAATACCAACAATAAAAAACATATTTAGTAGACGAAAAGAAGAATACTATGTAGTAAGCCAAAAAGAACATGCAATAGACTGTAGATATGCAAAAGGTAGAGCTAGTATATCATTAGTAGCAAAAAGAATAATTAATAAAGAAATAAACAATATAAAAAGTAAAGACCTAATAAAATATGTACATCTTGGAGGAACAGAGATATAAATAAAAGCATGTTTTAGAGAAGGGATAGATACACCAATAGAATTATATTTAGCAGGTGATAGAATTATAAAACCTATAGAAAAAAGTATAATAACTGCTATAAGAGGAAATTTAATATACCAAAATTTAAATTTATAATAAGTGTGAATTATTCAGTAGCAATAACAGATAAAAACAAAGATAAATCACTAGTATTATATTGGAAAATATCAGGAATAGAACTAACCCCAGGAAGTAAAATATTTACAGCAAGATGTAAAAATCTATATGTATTAACAACAAAACATAAAATAACGGGAATTTTTTTTTAATAAAATACAAATAGAAAGTCCTTTTGAACAATTTGTAAAAACAATTGATAACAATGATTATAGTTACAAAGACATGGATATAGAAGAAGATTTAGAAATAATAAATGATTAACTAAGAACAACAAAAAGGATAGCTTTTGAAAAATCAGAATCATCAGGATCATCGAAAAGAACGAATTATGAAATAACTTCAACATTTAATTTAACTCAATATTATATAACAGGACTAATAAATGAAAAAGAATATTTAATACTCCTAAATACTGGACAAAAAGAAAACCATATAGCAAAATACCTAGTGAAAAATGAAGAAATAAAATCTAATAGTAATGTATGCCCAGATCTACCAAGAAGTTTAATAACTACTAAAGATACAACAGAAAAGGAAATAATAATAGGAGTTAGAAAAATAAAAATAGAATTTGAAAAAAACGAAGATATGCAAAAAGCAAACATAATATTAGGAATAAAATGGTCAGAACAAGTAAAACCCTACAATATAGAACATACACAATTAACCATAACCTACAATAAGAAAAAAAATATTAATAAAAAGATCTTTAACATGAAAAAAATATGTACTTATGAAAATAATAGTAGAAGGATATTATAATAGATATTATACACCTATGATAGATACAGGAGCAGAAGCCAGCTTATGTAGATATAATTGTTTACCAGAAGATAAATGGGATAAGCTAAAAACACCAATAGTAGTCAAAAGATTTAATAATGAAGGAAGCTTAATTACCTATAAAGCTAGAAATATAAAAATACAAGTATGGGATAAGATATTAACAATAGAAGAAATCTATAATTATGAACTAACATCAAAAGATATGCTTTTAGGAATGTCATTTTTAGATAAACTATACCCACATATAATAACTAAAACACACCGGTGGTTTACAACACCATGTAAACAAAGGGTAAGAGCAAAAAGAGTTACTAATAAAATAAGAAAGAAAACTGATTGGATAAAAGGAAGTGAAAAAATCACACAAAAAATAGAAAACACAAAAAATACTGAAGACACAATAGAACTAGTTATATTTTCAATAAATAAAGAAGAAATAACTATATTTTCAATAGATAAGGTAGAAATAATAAAGAAAAAATTAAGACAACTATATAGTGAAGATCCATTAAAAGGATGGGAAAAACATAAGACTACTGTAAAAGTTGAGTTGATAGATAAAAATAGTATAATAACTCAAAAACCATTAACATATAACTTTGATGATTTAAAAGAATTCAAAATGCGTATATATGAATTATTAGAAAAACAATACATACAAAAAAGCAATAGCAAACATACTAGTCCGGCATTTATAGTAAATAAACACAGTGAACAAAAAAGAGGAAAAAGTAGAATGATTATTGATTATAGAAACCTAAATGCAAAAACTATGACATATAATTATCCAATACCAAATAAGATATTAAAAATAAGGCAAATACAAGGATATAATTACTTTAGTATATTTGATTGTAAATCAGGATTTTACCATATAAAGCTAGAAGAAGAATCTAAAAAGTTAACTGCATTTACAGTACCACAAGGATTTTATGAATGGAATGTGTTACCATTGGATATAAAAATGCACCAGATAGATACCAACACTTTATGGATAGTTATTTTAAACAACTACCTAATTGTATAGTATACATAGATGATATACTATTATATACAAAAACTAAAGAGGAACATTTAAAATTACTAAAAAAATTTGCAGGTATAATAGAAAATTCAGGAATAGGTTTAGCTGAAAAGAAATCTGAAATTATGAAAAATGAGATAAAGTTTTTAGGAATACAAATAGATAAAAGTGGAGTAAAAATGCAACAACATATAGTACAAAAAATAATAAATTCAAAAGAAGAATTAGATACAAAAAAAAATTACAATCATTTTTAGGATTAGTAAACCAAGTAAGAGAATATATACCAAATTAGCAGAAAACCTAAAGCCATTACAGAAAATTTTAAAAAGGATGTAGAGTATAATTACAACGAAAAAGATAAAAAATAAGTTCAGCAAATAAAAATACTTTGTAAAGAATTACCAAAATTACAATTTCCAGACGAAAATAAAAATTTTACATATATAGTAGATGCAGATGCAAGTGAATATAATTATAGAGGAGTACTTAAATATAGATATGAAGAAGAAAAATTAGAACATCATTGTAGATACTACTCAGGAACGTTTAATGAAACAAAAATAAAATGAGAAATAAATAGAAAAGAATTATGTTTATTATATAAATGTTTATTAGCATTTGAGCCATATATTGTATAAAAAAAAATTATTGTACGAACAGATAATACACAGGTACGATGGTGGTTAACAAGAAAAATACAAAATTCAGTTATAACGAAAGAAATTTAGAGATTAACATTGAATATATTAAATTTTGCGTTTACAATTAAAGTAATCAGTACTAACAAAAATTTTATTGCAGATTACATATCAAGACAAAGCTACATACTGATATAATACAAGAAGATGCTTTAGAAAAGATACTCAAAACCCTAACTACACTTTCACTGAAAGTGAACAGTATGGGTAATGAAATAGAAAAACTAAAGACTAATGAAGTTAAACTGAAGTCTGAAGCTATGACTCAAATAAATCGGCAGTGTGCAGAGTCATGTCGATCGGAAGACAATAAAATTCCAGAGATAAAAGGAAATGTTGGGAAACTCCAAAAAACTCATAACGTTTATCAATCTACTTCTGCAGGTACAAGCAAAGGAGTTAGTAGACAAAGATATCAGAACATGAACGAGATATTTGAAAAATCATTTATACTAGAAACACAAAAAGATCCCTTGTTCATACCCCCACAAACTACCATATATCGAGAAAGTTTAAACCAAGATAAAAAAAAGCCTATAACCATATAACTCGAGCATACATAAAAACTATCCACAAAATACAGACTCACCTAAACCTTAGACCCAGAGCCACAAATATCCAAGAACCAAACACAAACTATATAACCCAAAAACTACAAGGTTACAACAAGTTAATCGCATTACAAAAAACTAACCCAAATTTAGTTAAAGCCTATTTCAGTTATGGACTATTAAGTACCATATATACCCAAGAAGGACAAGAACTAACAGCTATACCAGAATTATATAGAGCATTCACCACTTATAAGAAAATAACCAAAGGAAATCTATTTTTTATAAAGTTTTATACTGCACCAGCAGATATATTATATGACGAAATTAAACCAGTTATACAAGTTGTAAAAATAGGATTAACCGGAGATATGATTATACCGGAAGATATTGTTCAACAGCCAGAGATACCTAAAGTTGAGATACCTGATTTTTATGCAAATAAGCGAACTATAGGAATAGCTACATTTATTCAAGAACTAGCAAACAATTATCTCAATGGAAATCCCATATGGAACTACTATTCGAGAGATCAATTAATGATCTATTCAAATTCAAGAAAGCTACGACAGTCAGATATGGAAGAAGTTAAACAATGGATTATGACGTTGCTCGATTCAGAAAAACAACCATCTACAAGGACAATTAAAAAGAAATTTATTTTAGAAGAGCTATTAACCAGATATTGCAAATTAATAGGACACAAATATCCAGACCACCAATGGTCAAAATGCAATGGAGTAAATAATGTGATTCCATAAGTTCAACTAGAGTAAAAGAAGATAAGGACGCCTGCTAGAAGATAGAAAAAAGATAGAAAGCAATGGAGCAATGGAGGAATAAAGACAAAAGACAAAGAGACAAGATAATAAAAGCTATGAAAATGACATGTATAGCTTTTTAACTTTGGATACGTAAATTATTTGTATATATTTTTGACTTTTTGGCAAAGGACATTAATTTGTTTTGTCTTTGTAAGACTTTTTGTAAAGTAGGAATAGTATATCATTTACATGTAAAGTAGAGATAGTAAATAGTTTACGCATTTTTCATCTTTTGTAGATTATAAATAGGCAAACCATTTACCAAGTTAATGCAAGACTTTCATGTGTTGAAAGCAAGCCTTTTCTCTTGTACACCAAAAACTTTTGAATATTTAATAAAAATAGATATATTTCTAAGGAAAAACTATGGATGAGCAAAGCACAGATTTATCAAATGTAACGCCCCGAAATTGGGTCCCGAGATGTCACACGATGCTTAGGGTCACAAGTGTCCCCAAGCTAACCCTTCTACTGGCATAACTCATAAGCAACTGAATAAAAATACAAATCCATACAAATCAGCAGAAATTAACTCTTTTCTGAATCTGATCGATACAAAAATAAAATTTTACAGGATTACAATTTTACCTTTACAACCAAAATTAAAACAAAATACATCAACTTCTACTGACTGTCTATGAAGCCTTTACTAGTACTGACTGTAGGTAGCCGGGTCATGACTCCCGACTACCCCAACTCAATACGACTGAATAAAGAAAATACAACACTATAACTCTGCATAACTAACCCAAGCCCTTAAATCAAAAGGACTCATCACCTGCTGACTGGATAACACGAATTAACTGGATTCGAAGGTGCAACTATACCTTGTACCTACATTCCGAGAAAATGTAGCCCACATACGAATATATGGGTCAGCACCGTGGAAAAATACCGAGCATATGGGGGTGCAATGCATATATAAAATAATATCTTAATATCATCACAGTTTATAAAATTATGCATGCTGATATAGATGAATCACTTAGCTCGAATTAAATCATCAAAATCATGGATGAATAATACATGTAAAGTAAAACAAGTGAGTCATTATAATACGTTCTCAATTCACTTTTATCTCAATTTCAAATCATCAAAACAATCAAATCTCATTAGAATATATTTCTTAAATCTTTTAAGAATAATGACTTTCTCAAACTCAGTCTTTTAAGCAAATATGTTTTTATCTCAGATAGAAGAGTACACACACACACATTGGGAGATCCTATAACCAACATAAACCATGTGAGCTACATGGAATCCAACGTACAACCCATGTTGGGGAGAGCCGTCCTATCCTTGCCTCGGAGTAGGACTTCCAGTATCAATTCAAAAACACTAGTGATCACTATATAAATCAGCCTCAGGCTCACATCCTACGGGGGTACGTAGTTCTAGGGAAGTAAGGTCACTTTATACCTCCCACTCGGTGCTAAATATTACTCCCAAACTTAGCTCAAAAATTTAAATCAGCCTCAGGCTCACATTAAAGAAAATTCACCATAAACACTTCAACAATTTTCATCGGGAGCCAATTTGCTACACCTTTATCAGAATCAATAAAATGTGGATTTCTTTCACAGTCGAGTTCAAAATAACTCATTCATGACCAAAAGGTCAAATCATTCAAAACATCTCAAATATTCAACATCAACGTGCTTATAACACACATTTTCTCAAAAACACAATTTCAAATGGGATTCGCGACCCAAATATCAAAATCATGATAAATATCATTCAAGATTCATGCTTTATAGAGCCACACATGTAAATTCATCTTTCAAAATCATAAACATCAAGATTTCATAATAATCATCATAAGATATGGGTTCATGCTTCAAATTCATAAAAAATCAAATAAAAATCATGCCTTTGTAAGGAAAATTACTTTTGGGCACAAGAACGAAAGAGAGTTCTTGTTGAAAAACCCCACATACCTTGAATGATGAAATTTAGATCGATACTCATTTTTGAGATGTTAATCATGCCTTTAAATGATGGTTCTTGGAGTTCTTGAGCTAGGAACTTGGAATCTTGAATTAAATTTGCAGAATTAATGGTAAACTTTGGAGGTTCTTGAAGTTGGATGTAGGAGCTTAGGGTTTTCTTTTTGAGAGAATTTGATGAAATAAAACATATAATGCTTCTAATAGGCTTTAATATAGGGTTTGGATGGATTTTGGGTGAGGAGGAATGACCAAAATGCCCCTAAAAATCAAATAATTCTCGAATCTGTCCTTTGGTGGACTGTTTTGATAGTCTGAAGTATATCAACCATAACGTTTTTCTCCGATATCCAAATTGGATGAAACCAATTTCATTAGAAAGAGGACTCTCATATATTTCCGTTGATATATAGTATCTCACCCAGATCATTGTGTACGAGGAGTTATGATCGTTTGAAGTTTACCCAAAAATTCACTTTTGATAGGCTGGAGTAGATCGACCATAACTTTTTGCTTCGATAGACAAATTGGATGAAACCAATTTCATCGGAAAGAGAACTCGTAGATATTTCTATTGATATATAGTATATCACCCAGATCATTATGTACAAGGATTTATGACCGTTTAAAGTTGGAGCAAAAATACGCCAGGCCTCAGTGCTTTTTTCCTGCACGTTTTACTATTCACTACTATTCACGGTTCGATCGGAATGTTCATAACTCGTCGCTCGGGTGTACATTTTGGATGATCCACATATCGTTGGAAATATTATTCAATACTCTACGCAATGGTGGGTCATAATCTAAGACATTCCGCACGGAAAAATTATAATTCATTCTAGAAGATAGAACCCAACACGTTTACGCACAAAATTTCAACGAAAAATTTCCCAGGGTATTACATCAAATCTATCAGAACAGGTATTTTTATTTACAGTTATGAATATCTAAATTCATAAATTCCTGACAATCATGATATAATAAAAATAAGCTCATGTTAGTTAATTTATAGTAGAATTATTCGAAGAATAGCATGTTAAGAAGTTTATTAGCAAAGTGGAAAAAGAGAAAAAATTGCAAGAACTATGCCATCCTAAAGGTAAACCGGTGAGGCAAAGAAGCCGTGATAGGGGAGTAACTAGAGTAGAGGCGTTGTTTAGGGAAAATTATCCAGATTACCATGCTAATATTGACCAAAGAACATGTAATTTAAGAATAATCTAGTATATAGTGATCTAAGATGACTATATTTTGTTATGTCTATGATTGGAGGGAATATTTTGAAAATAGCATCATATGAAGAATGCATATTTACTTATCTGGTCAGATGATAGATAAATTTAAATACTTGTTTTGTATATACTTAAGGATATAGAAATAGTAGATATAAGAAAAATTATATACGAAAAGGTGTTTCATTTTAATGAAGAGTTATTAAGTTCTATAATGATAGCTACTGCTCATATTTAGATAGTTATTATTCAGACGGATATTATACAGTTTAAAAAATGAAAGAATATATTAGAAGAGTTAGAGAAAAACAAAGTTGGCTATATGAAGAAATTAATTACAGGAATCAGTTTAAAAGAGAAAAAAGACAATTAGAAGAAAGATTATTTAGAATAAAATTAACCTTAGAAAAAAGAGATACAAATGATAATTTATATAATATTATACATGAACAACAAATGTTAATAAATCACATAGATAACATAGAATCACATATTAGATATAGTACGATTAGAATAAGTTATTACACAAAATTTGTAAAATTACAACTACTATAGGATAAAATGATAAACTACGAATACTTAGAATATTGGAGAAAAGCTATGGAGCAAATAAGATTAACCAAAATACTTATGAAAAAAAATCTACTTGACTACATAAAAACTACAATTTATTGAACATATAGTAGATATATGTTATTAAGTTACCCGCACTATCCGCACCCACCTACAATATGACCATAATAATTAATTATGGGTGATCTAGTAAAGTCACGATTGAAGCAATGAAGCATAATGTCTTAATGACTCAAAACAACTAATTAGAAGTGATATAGCAAAATTACTACTATAAGAAATAATTGTGATTTTTTTTTTAAGTGCACCTCATATAATACGTCAAGTTAATTTAAGACATGAAGAGTTAACTTATCATTTTATATCTATTTTATTTTTTTTATCAAATATTATTAACTTTTTAATACATAGATGATTTATAATAATTAATTAGGGGAGATATTTAATACAGTTACGATTGAAACAGCTGAAGAAGCTATGTCATAAATGTATATTTTACCTTTTTTATTAAATATTATTAATTTTTTAATATATAAATCATTTATAACAATTAATTAGAGATGATATAGTAAAATTATGGAGCAAACATTTTATGAAGCCGGCAGGAGAAGCAGTTGACGGACTGCCAGCTTCTCTCGCCTTTTCCCTCTTATTAGATAGTAAAGTAATATATATCCACAATGTTGTTCTTCAGTAGCAACATAAAAATCCGTTGTGATATCAAAATGTTAAATTGTTACACAAATATTGTTACTAAAGTGAAAAGAACTCTATTCAAATTAGTCAAGGTGGCCATGTGCATGAGAGAACTCCATATTTCTCGTGTAGATCACACTGACTCTGTCAAATTAAGAGTCAAGTTATGATAGTATAAGAATTAAGGAAGTTATTATAGTGTTCTACTCCCAAGGTCAACCGGATTAATCGAAAGAACTTGCAAATAGAGTTGGCTGTAAATTTGCATCTTTAGAATAGTTAGCATTCTTATCATAATAGCATTTGCTTTTTTTTTCTTGCTAGCATGTTGACATTCAAACTTCCTTTGTCTTCCAACTACACTTTCTTCTTCTTCGTATTTCTTCTACTCAATATTTCTCTATGCTCAGATATTGTACTACCTACAACCCTAATCCTTCCTGTCACTAAAGACTCATCAACCCTCCAATACATCACGATAATAGGGCAAAGAACTCCTTTAATACCCATTAATTTCTCGGTCCACCTTGGCGCCGAAGGCTTATTGGTGGACTGTGAAAGAGATTACGAGAGCTCAACTTACAAACCAGCTCTCTGCAAGTCCAAAATATGTTCTTTTGCCAAAGTTCGTTTTGATGCCTGTGGAGATTACTGCCTATCTAAACCTCGACCACAACCTGGATGCAACAACAATACTTGCCATACTCTTGTTGGAAATCCCATTATTAGAACTTACACGTATGGTGCAGAACTCGCTGAGGATGTATTGGCCATTGGTTCAGCGCCAGTCATCGTTATCTCTCAGCCAAGGTTTATTTTTACTTGCATTGAGTCCTATCTAGTGAGACGTCTCTCCAAAGGAGTCACAGGTATTGAATTATAATTGTATTTTGTGTGGATGAGACTGTTTCATCTAAAAGTTTATACAGTTAGAAAGAACATACCTTTTAATTTCTTATTTACCCCCTAGGTCCCTCACATGTCTTCCTAATTCTTTTAGATATATGCACACGTTGATTTATTTTTTTGCTTTTTTTGTGGTGATATTTGAGTCTCTAACCTCTTGCCTGCTTTGATCCTCATCTAAAACAAGAGCACTTTTTGCTAAGATCTTATTTTTATCAGTTCAAACAAGAGCACTTTTTGATTATGTGTTATGCCTTAACAACAAGACTTGCAGGTTTTGGACACAGTAGTACAATTTCCATTCCTAATCAACTTGCTTCATTAGACTCAAGATTCACCAGGAAGTTTGCTATTTGCTTAAGCTCAAGTAGTGGTGTTATTTTCATTGGTTCTAGTCCATATTATGTTTACAATCCTATAATTGATATCTCCAAGTATCTTGTCTATACCCCAGTAATCAAAAATCCCATGGACTCGTTGAATCCTTCGGCGTACCATGTCAAAGTGTCATCCATTCAAATCGGAGGAAAATATGTGGCATAAAATAAAACATTATTATCTATTAATGAGCAAGGAAATGGTGAGACGAGAATTAGCACAACAATACCTTTCACAATTTTGTACACTAGCATTTATGAAGCTGTTAAAACTGCTTTCATCAGGGCGCTTCCTACAAATGTGACACTTGTAGAGCCTCATATGAAACGATTTGGAGCTTACTTTAGTTCCAACAACATTAGAACAATTGTTGGACCAGATGTTCCTGTGATCGAATTTGTCTTGCACAATAAGAGTGCAATTTGGAGGATTTATGGATCAAATTCAGTGGTGCAAGTTAGAAAGGACATTATGTGTTTAGCATTTGTGGGACAAGACCAAACATGGGAACCATCGATTGTGATAGGGGTACATCAATTGGAAGAGGTCCTCTTACTCTTAGTATTTGACCTTTCAGGAATGAAGATAGGTTTCGGTTCCCTACTCAAGCTCCAACAAACATCATGCTCTAAGTAAGATAACACCTCTTTGTATAGTTTTTTTTTTCAAATGTTGTTGATTAAATAGCTAAAATATGAGAATTTTATAGGTAATTAGTTTGATTCCGAAGCAATTTAAGGTTTGATTCGGCAGTTTTGATAGATTATTTCGTCGATCACGATGTTAAATTTTAAAATTTTTGTTAAGGAGTTTTGGTTTAGTTATGGTATTTTTTTTAGTACTGTGGTGTTGAATAGTGGAATAATTATTTTTTATGAGTTATTTTGGCTATTTGATTCAAATAGTGACCTGTTTCTGTCTGTAGCTTGTGGTCTATAAAATAAGAATGTCCTAGATTGAAATTAATTTTTAGGCGTATGAAATTCTTGTAAAATATGATTGATGAAATAATGAAAATTGAAAGATTAATAGCTAATTAGTTTGATTTGTAGCAATAGTTTGATTTTTAGCAATAATTGAGTTTTGGTATTGCATGTTGGATTTTGGTTCAGTTATGAAATTTTTGTGTAGTGAACTATTTAATGGTGGATTAATTCTTAGTTATTTTGAATTTTTCATTTAAGCATTGAGTTATTTCTGGTAGTAGACTTGTGGTCTATGAATTAACAATGGCAGAGTTGTTTTGTAGGTGTAGATTAAGTTAAAAATGGGTAAAAAGGAATTATTGTTAAACACACAGGTTGTACCGCGTCTGATTATGCTACTAGCAGTAGAAAAAAAGAAATAAGGCAGTTAAAAATCCTTGTAAAAGGAAGAAACTAAAGCAGAAGAGTCGAAATCAGATTTGGAGTTAAAGAAGATAACCAAATACATCGATGAGTCTAGTGAAGAGGTTAACGAGTGTAGTGCTAGTGATGAAAGTAAAGAGAGTGGGGGAAGTGGAAAAAACAGTATTGATGGCGATAATGATCCCTTTTTCGTGCCATTTTGTTCAAGGTACATTTCCATCGAGGAATGACCTTTGAACTATAATGGACGAGGTTGGATCTTTCTCGGCGAAGATATCAGTTAGATGAAAAATGGCTGCATACCGTGAATTTAATCAAATTCTTGTCGACCAAGATTTGAAGAAAAGATTCAAGCGGTCCTGTTTTGTACATTTGAGAAACCTGTCGGAACATCTCAAATTTAATAGGCAGATGGTCCATTATTTATTATTGCAAAGTGTTAAGAATGATAAGATACATCATGAGATATGGTTTTTCGTGAACAATAAGCCTGCTTGTTCTGGGTTAAAGGAGTTTTGTTTGATCACGGAGTTGAACTGCTCATCATATCCCAATGAATCAAAATTGAAAAAGGTGTTAGAGAAGGGGGACCATTTTTGCTTTAAGGTGATGAAAAACAAAAATATTACGGCGGCCAACTTGTTACAGTTGATTAGAGGAAATAAGCTGAACGAGGAGCAGAAGTTTAAGTGTTGTTTACTGTGGTTCTTGCACACCATGTTGCTTGCAAAAGATTCAACGAAAGTTGTCTGATTCGGATGGTCGATTCTTTGAGTTTTTTGAGAGTTATTCATGGGAAAAAGAAACATTTCAATTGACCATCCGAATCAGACAACTTTCGTTGAATCTTTTGCAAGCAACATGGTGTGCAAGAACCACAGTAAACAACACTTAAACTTCTGCTCCTCGTTAGCTTATTTCCTCTAATCAACTGTAACAAGTTGGCCGCCGTAATATTTTTGTTTAATCTAAAGAAGAAGGGAGAAGTAGCTATGCTCTATTCGGATTTTCCTGGACATTCATGGTATCTACCATCAACCATTTAGTGAGATTATCATAGATTCTAGTTTTATTTATACTCTGTCATAGACTCTGAGTCATTTTTCATTACTATATTTCTTATAGATTTGAATCTACAAAGCCTTTCCTCATCTTGAGAAATTTGCTGGAAAATCAATGAATGAGTCCTTTAATTTCAATTTCCCACATCCTTATATGGCACACTATAAAAAGTGACAAGATAATCGAAGGCGGCCCATTCAAGTATAAAGAAAAATTTACCGAGGTATGAACTTATTTTTTATTATGCAATAATACTACTGTTGTATTGAATGTTATGTAATTGTTAATTGATTTTTTGTAGAACGTGCACCAGGACAACATACCTACTGTTCGTGAGATGAAGATGGATTACATGGTTACATTTAAGCCATATATGGATGAGGTGAAGAATAAAGTCCTCGATGGCTTAAAGAAAGATTTACAAAGGGTGATTGTCCTCACTTCAAATGGGGGCAGTGATGATGACGGGAATTTGGGTGGTAACCCCATTGGAATAAGATGCTTATCCGAGCACCTCAAAACTTGTAGTGGGCACCTTCGTTGATAGGGATATTCATAAGCATGTTGCTATACTCGAGGAAGCCGTGTTGGATATTGCTGCCAATATTAAAGAGAAAAGACTGAAGAAAAAAGAAAAGAATGAGCAACAACATAAGCGAGGTAACTTCATTTAATAATTAATGTAGTTAATAAATTTTCATCTTTAAACATTAGTAATACTTTATAATACGATTATACAGTGCATGTGATCCTTCGTGAATTGGAGAGAAATAAAGAGGGAGAAAAAATAAGTAAAATTGATGCGTTGGCCACTGCTGTGGCAGAAGAGGAAAAAGAAGAAGAAAAGAATGATGATGATGATGAAGAAGAAGAAGAAGAAAAAAAGGGAGAAGAAGAAGAAGAAAACATGGAAGAAGATAAGAGCTAAGAAGAAACTAGAAAAAAAAATATCTATAGAAGAAGAAGCTGAAAAAAAAAACCTGAAAAAGAAGCAACAACTTATGCAGAAAAAGGAGGTGAGAAAGAATAAGAAGCTAAAAAAATAGCAGAAGCTGATGGAGAAGAAGAAGTTAAGAAAGAAGTTGCGGGTGGATAAGAAGAAGAAGCTGCAGGTGAAGAAAAAAAGCTAGGGAAGAAAAGGAAGCTGAGAAAGAAGCAACAATAGATATTGAAATGGAGGAGAAGAAAGTGAGAAAGAAGAAGGTGGCAAAGAAGAAGAAGAAAAAAAAGGGAAGAAGAAAAAAGAAGAAGCAGGCAAAAAAGATGTGATCATGGATATCATTGATGAAATCAACAATAACATTTGTGATGATCCGGAAAAAGACATTTGAATGCTAATATTGTTATAGTTTAAGACTTTATTTATTTGACAAACAAGGGAGTTGAATGATCTGTTGTTAGGATATGACAAACATTCTTTTATTTTATGAAAGTTGTCATGATTCTGCACTGAATCTGTTTTTATCAAACTATATTGTTGCATGAAATTTGAATATGCATTGTGTTGTCATAATTGGTATAATGTATGATTGACATCATAGAATGCATATTTAATCTTTCGTATACTGATTGCATAGTCTATCATTACCATGCTACTCAATTTTAAGTTGATGTGTAGTTTGATCAACTATGATTCTATGAAAAATAGTATTAACATTATAGAAAAATAGAAGTATTTTTATTTATTCAATATCACTATATCCATGTTACAACTTTTCAAAGAACGAATACTAGCATTATAGCACATAACACCATTTTTAGGCCATTCTTTCTTTCTTCAGCCAAAACCAATTTTTGTTTTAGTTTATTAATAGCACTCAAATTGCACTCTTGAATTGGTGTAAGAAATCGTTGTCAATATAATAACCCAATTTAGGTAGGGTTCGAATCCACAAGGAGTGAAAGTATGAAATTCAAAACTCAAGAGTATTGATAGTCTACTAAAAGATGACCCATAGTGTGAATAAAACAAACATAAATGTAGAATGGGGGATTTAGTTTGAACGTGTTTATAAATGGCAACTACTTCAATTTTAGTGCACTATCTTGATGTTGAAAAATGCTAAGAGTGAATTTAATTGAGAATAAACCTTAGGGTTATGTAATTCTAGGTGTGGGTTCATGCATGGTACTTGGCCATTTATTCAACTTTTAGCTAAAAGTCATGGGTAGGCTAGATGTCAATGTATTAGTGTCAACCTTTCAATTACAACACCAAATTTTACAAATGGGTTCTTTTGAACACCTCACGAGTGTGATAATTTTCCACATCTATTGCCTGAATTGACATCCTTATGTCTAAGAGATATCATTAAATGAAATGAATCAAGTTATTGATTTCATTTATTCCTTACCCATGTCCCTCTCTTTCAAGAATGACATGGGTTTTAGGGTGGTTGGGTTTTGCAACCCCCAACTCTTAGTTAATTCATGAAATAAATGCAACACCCATCAAAACTAACTAATTAGAAAAACAATTAGTTAAAACCCATGCACTACCACAACCTAAGAAAGAATAACCCCAAGATTTAGAATTAGCTACTCAAATAAAAGGGATAAGAATATACCAAAGTTATCATTGACTTCATCCATGAGAAATAGAGATAATGTAGTCCACACTTGGGGTTTCAATAATTCTTCAATAGAAAATCACTAACATATATTTTTCATTCAAGCTTAGTACAAAATTCTCAAAAGATGAAAAGATAGATGCTAAGTTGAGAAGAGAGAAGATAAAAATCTAAGAGAGATTCTATGTTCAAAAGATGGAGGTTAGGTCTTAAAAATGAGCTAAATCCCTTTTTTTTAAACTCCACTCCACATTTGATAAAAATTACAAAACTGTCACCTTGTTCTTGGTCTGCATGAGTGGATCCAAAGTGGATGGAGAGCAGGTAGAGAGAGGAGGGCTAGCAGCTCCAAAGCAGATGCAAAGTGGATGACTCTTTTCCTTCACATTTGTCCTCTTGATGACTTGAAGGACTTGCTCATCTTATCTTTTTACTTTTACCTACATAAATGAGCATTAACTAAGAGAGTACCATCAAATCAATGAAAAAGCATGCTAATTTAGGCTTAAAAGGTGCTAGCAAGTCGTCAAATTGACGATTTATCATTTATCCCTCTCTATTTAGGTGTCATGCAACAATACTGTCAAGTGATCTCTCTGCTCTTCGACTTCTTTGAACAAAGTCATGAGTAAATATCTATTTTCTTTGTATTCTCGGAGCCTTTGTAGTAGAATAAATTTTGTCAAGCCATGAAAATTTGATGTCTTGGGTCCCGAACTCAACGTTGATGGATTGCTTGGAGGTAATACCTCATCAATCCATTTAAAAAATGAGCATGGTCATTATCCTAGAAAAAATAATAATTACATTACGATTTACTTAACTTTATAAAAAGACATACATGACTCACCTTCCCAATTGCACAGTTATAAAATTTATGACCTGGATTTGAGTCTGGGCGTGACATCCTCAAGACAACTGTATTTCCATAATGACAAATTAGAGTCTTTTTAAAATTGGATGTTTGAGATGCTTGAGACATTGTAGAATTTTAAAATAAAAACAAAGTCAATGAAATAAAATAATGAGGGATGAAGGACTTTATATATGAGTAAAAAGAAGTGTTAACATTGAAGGAGTACAAATTTAGCCGTTTGTTACTGTTGGAATAGTAATTTTATCTTTTGAACTAGTGGTAATACTTAATAGACCGTTATCGATCATGACCTATGTTAATCTTCAACGAGATATTAAAGTCTACCGTAGACCCTCTTAATCAATGGACCCTCAATAACATGTTTAAAAAGAAAATAATTAAGTAAAAACATACTTGTGCTTTGAGTGTCCATCGATTCCTTTGGTCTACTATAGACATACATTGTAGGTCATGCATCATTGATCTCTGGATTATTGGTACATCTCATAGATATATGTACATGATTATAGACCCTTACTAGCATGTTGTTTAAAAATGAATAAATAAATGTAGTGTGGAATTATTCACATATGAAGGAGTTTAAACAAGTCACATAACCATATTAGACCTTATACAAATTAGGGGTGGTGAATTAAAGAGTGTGTGGATGGATAGTGATTGAACAAATAATATCCTAAGAGTAATGTTGTCAAAGCACAAGTATTTTTTGAGGATGTTGATTGTATTTGATGATTACCCATCCACATACTCCTTCAATCACCACTCCCAAATTAAAAGAGTACGTGGATGGGCAGTGGTTGAACAATCAATAACCTCAAAACATACTTGTGTTTTGACAAACATTACTCTTAGGATATTGTTTGTTCAATCACTACCCATCTACACACTCCTTAATTCACCATCCCTAATTTGTATAAGCTCTAATATGATTATGTGATTTTTTTAAACTCCTTCATATGTTTAGAAACCCATAATTTATTTATTTTTAAACAACATCCAAGTGAGGGCCTATAACTGTGTACATAGATCTATGTGATCTATGAATGATCAAGAGATCTACCAATACACGTCCTACGGTTTAAGTCTATGGTAGACCAAACGAATTGATGGACCCTTAAAGCACAATTATATTTTTTACATGAAATTGACATGGGTCAACATCGATGACAGTCTATTAAGTGTCACCAACAGTTCAAGATTACTTGTTTAACTACCCCCAAATCATGTGATTACGTGTTTAAATTTTTTTTAATTTAATTATTTTCTTTCACCACCCCCAAATAATGTGATTATGTTTTAAAACTTTTTTTAATTTAATTATTTTCTTTCACCAGCCCCAAATCATGTCATTATGTTTATAAACTTTTTAAAATTTAATTATTTTCTTTCACCATCCCCAAAACATGTGATTATCTGTTTATTTATTTTTTTAATTTAATTATTTTCTTTCACCATTTCCAAATCATGTGATTATCTGTTTAAATTTTTTTAATTTAATTATTTTCTTTCAAACTACAAGCTACTGATGGTCCATCGATTCATATGGTCTACGATCGACCTATATATTTGGTCGAGGAGTGATAAGTGTCTAAGATCGATGATAGACTATATATGTGATCTGGATTTATTATCAAATTATTTTTACTCTTCCTGAATTTGATCAAGTCAATCTACAGTTGTATCTATTGAACAAGGAATAAAACTTTTAAAAGCTGGTTGTACAGAAGAATAACCAACACAAAAAGCAACAATCAGAAAAAAGGAAAAACATAATTTACAAACTGAAATACTTATATTAATTTTGTTTATTGCAGCACATACATTTCCCATTATCAAAAACAACAAAAAAGGCAAAAAAAAAGTTTTCTTTTAACAACAATCCTACTAAGAAAGCTTCTTTTGCAATGAACAAATACAAAAACTTATAAACATAAAATAAAATAAAAACTTAAACTAAATTTAGGGGGATGGTTGGGGGGGGGGGGTTGATGTAGTCGGTGCCTTTCATTCCTAGCCTTTCCAGAACTGCCCTCAGGAAACGAGCAATTCGACAGAGCTCATGCTCCAAGAAGACGCGGTCTTTACCAAGGCCATGAAAAAGGCAGTCAAAATTGTCCTTAAGAGTAGGAGATCGTAGTGTCGAGGGAGAACTCATATGATAGGGCGTAGGGGAATTCTTATGGAGGCATGATTTTAGTTTGATGAAGAAGAAGAGTGTTTCTGAATTTTTGGGTTTAGATAGAACTGAATACATACATAGAAATAATCATTGTACTTAAAGACTCATAGAAAACGTCATTTCATATTTCCAACCAATGATCAGTCGATGAGTGTGGGAATAGAAAAGGTTTACTTTGCATATATCAGTAATTTTTTATGTGAATAGACGTGTTTGCAGCTTTTAATTCATTGAGAATAGGAAACGATGGTTCAATGCATCAATTGGAGAGCTATGGCAGTAAAAAGACCCACATAACGTGTTTGATAAGTAATCATATAACCATTAAAAAAATATTTAATAGACTGTGTAAAAGATATATCATAGATTGATGAGGTCTACCTTAGACAAAGCTTTAAGTCGATTAAAACTGAACGTTAAATTCTACAGAAATGTACATTTATCCCCCAAAGTAGTAGCTTTACAACTGAAGAAAAAAAACCTATATAACATTTGTTGGCCATGCTACATGTGGTTTTTTTGTGCCTGGATTTCTTTCATATTAAACACTTTTTCCTATTTTTGGACTTGAATGTTTCACCGATGCCCTTAACGTGTTTGACTTTCTTCCTTTTGAGTTTGGGATCATAGTTGATGGAAAAATCTTAGTGTCTTGCAATTCCTGTGACACAGTCCATTCAGACTCTAGAGGGACAACGTTAATAGCTTCAGAGTATGCGAGGAGGTAAGTTTCAACTTTATAAATTGGCAAAGAGTACTCGTAGATGGAGTTACCATAACCTTAGCCATCTCTTTACTTTGCTCGCAAAGAGGCCATAGTATATTCGCACGGTATTTTTACCAAGTCATATTTCCAACAAGAAAACGTCCTCTCCAAGAGATTGACATTGGTATTAATACCATAGCCGAACAAGGTGAATTGGTTGAGATCCCCATTTGCATTAGTCACATATGAGGAATTGCTTGCATTCTTATTATCCCTTAGGATCCTTTCCTCACAAGGCACAAATTTGTTGTTTGAACTGCCGACAAATACATGCCGCTCCCTGAACTTTTCACCAAACTTTTTAGCAATTGAATTGAAAATAACGACACAGGGTACTTCTATTCATCCATAAACACTGATTTGAGCGACTCGGCGATGTTTGTGGTCATCATAACTGTAACACCCCGTATTGAAGTACGTGTATTGGTCTTATTTATATGGAATGAATTTTTTATTTTATTTATACCAGAATTTGCCCGTAGATGATTCCATGTGAAGGTTATTGAATAATCTTTCCAACTATATAAAGATTTCCAAAAATGGATAGGTTTCGAATATAATCGAGCACGTTCGAATCTATAAAACGGTGGATGGGATATTTGGGAATAGTAAATGTGCAGGAAAATTTCCTGCACACAAACTACTGAGGCCAACCGAATTTTTGGGTCAACTTCGAACGATCATAACTCCCTTAAGATAATGAACTGGGAGAGCTGCGACCTATGAAAACAAATATCTTTGAGTTTTATTTCCAATGAAATTGGTTTCATCCAAATCCAACGTCTGAATAAGGAGTTATACTCGTTTTACTTCAGCCTATCAAAACAGATTTTTAGGGTCAACTTCAAACGACCATAACTCCTTGTATATATTAAATGAAAGCCCTTTGAATTATCCTTCCAACGATACCAATTTCACCCAAATCCAATATCAGAGAAAAGATTTATGGTCGATCTACTTTAGCTTACCAAAACAGTCCACCAAAGGACAGATTTGACATTATTTAAATTTTAAAGGCATTTTGGTCATTTCCTATTATATTATGGACGGAAATATATGTATATCTACATGTGTATGAGTTCAAAAACTCATTTTCATCATCAATCATTGAGAAAGAGCAAACCCTAGCCAAATTTGATCTTTAAATTACTTTTGATTCAACCGTAGAAATTCCAAAGTAATCCGATAACTGCGTTTGTCATCTCGAGAGCTTCGAACGACACCTATTATTTGTGAAAACAGGATTGCATAATCAAGAGGTGAATTCTAAGATATGAATATTGTTTTCCTTTGTTCTTTTCCATATGTATATGTGTGATAGAGGATTATATGTATTTGTTGTTATTGAAAGGTGATGGAAATAGAGTTATAGACTATTTTGCATGGTTTGGTTGTATTGAATTGTGGAAGGTGGATATGGTAATTGAGTTATGGAAGGTGGATATGGTGATATACTATTGAATTGATTATTATTTATGTTTATGGCTCAATTTGGTTTAATGGATTGGTTGGAAGGATAAATGAATCCAAACTTGATATTGGAGGATGTTGTATGAATATGCATGGCAAGTGAATGTAATTGGAGTATAAGAGGGTTAAAGTGACACCCTTTATGGTGTAATTAAGGCTTACTACTTAACCACTAGTTTGGTGAATTCAAATAATTAAATTGTGACGTTTGGTTGCTAATACTAGATTGTTATATATGTTCATTGTAGATAAGTAATCCGAAAAGACGGGAAGTCCATTTGGGACTAGTATTGAAGGTTGACAGTCAGGTATGTAAAGAATACTTTATACCATATCTTTGGCATGAAAGTGAACAATTGTTCTATTAAGAAAGTTTTCAAAGTTATTCAATAACATGTGATCCATAATGGTTTTGTATGATGTCCTACGTTACCAATGAACTTGTTTCCACCCTACAAGATGTCAAGACATTCCAATACTTACTTGTTTTTCAAATCTTACATGTTTATTGCACTAATGAATGTCAGAAGGTATCCGGTTACTCAAACAAGATCCATGTGCTCTTAATGACTCCAAAACGTTTCATTGATATACCAATAAGTTCCTACTTCATTGTTATGGCATTGATGACTCCAAAACACTTCATTGATGTGCCAATGAGTTCTTACTTCATTGTTATTACATTGATGTTCTATTTATATGTCTCTTATTGATGTATCATTGTTTCAAAGTATCAAAAATGTTATGGAGACCGAAATAACAATCTCAACGATTAATTGAACTAAGTGATAGAAGTTCTCTATTATCGGGTGGTATCCCAGGGGCATAAGCCTATCATGGGTCGATCCCTATTTATGTGTTTATGGGTGGTATCCCAGGGGTATAAGCCTATCATGGGTCGATCCCAGTTGATATGTACTGGAGGCACCCTAAATTCATTGTACAGTACAGTAATGATTACAAAGATGATAAGAACGAAGGTAAAGTGATTGAATAAATACAATGTACAGGTTGTCACAAGTTCTAGTAATTGTGGTCCACTCCTATTAGGATTTATTCACTTATTTCTGATTTCTATTGAGCTCCTATATCATATGTTATTATCTACATCTTTACATACTCAGTACATATTTCATACTGACGTCCCCCACGGGGGACCTGTATTTCATGCTACAGGCACAGGTACCTCAACTCATACACCGCACAAGTAGGAGCCAGGATATCCAGCTGCTTTTGGTGAGCTCCAGTTTTCTTCGGGGATTTCCGTGTCATATCCAGTCACTTTTGGTATTGTATAGAAGTTAGTTATATGGAGGGGTGTGTCCTGACCTTAGTTAAACTTTGTGTATTATCTAGAGGCTTTGTAGACCTAATGTACAGTCAAGGTAGTGTTTTGTTAATTGACGTGATGGCTCTAACAGCCAAGTATTGTATATACATATATATGTGTGCTCGAGCTTATAAGGTGATTATTTCCTTTAATATGCAACATGATATTGTCCAAATTTTCGGGTTGTCATAGAGGTATGCATGGGAAGTATAAGGTTATGAGCTGGTTCTCCCGGGCCTCCTCGGTTATGGGTGTCGGTCCGTCCCAATAGGATTTGAGGTGTGACAAAAATGGTATCAGAGAAGTTCTTCCTAGTGAGTCTACAATGTCGTGTCTACGTAGAGTCTTGTTTATCGGTGTGTCATGCACCGCATCTATAAACAGGAGGCTATGGACATTTAGGAATTGTCTCTTTTCTTCATGCCTTAGATCATGCGATAGAGCCTATATTGTATATGAAGTCATAGTTGACCACTAAATCCATTTGTTTCTCTTATTATAGTAATGATGTCGGTTACCAGAAGCAAGAATACCGGTAATCAAGTAGATGTGGCTGCCGGAGAGGGGACTAGTAAGTCACCCACTATACCAGCTAATCAAAGTAAGGCTCCAGCTGAGCATGCATCAGAAACTTCTTCCACTACGGAAGAAATAAGGTGGAGGAGAACTATATCCCCAGAGCCACTTATTAATGATGCTGATCAAGATCTTAGAAATGCAGTGCAACTTTTGACTCGTATAGTTGCTGGGCAAGCTCAAGGGCAAGTCATTCCTACCACGGGTCCTAGTGGTACAGACAGGGCGGCTAGCCTTCGAACACAGGATTTTCTTTAGATGGATCCTCCCACTTTTACTGGATCATATCTTAATGAGGACCCACAGGACTTTATTGATCAAATTCAAAGGGCCTTAGATGTTATGCATGTAACGGGTAGAGAGATAGTAGAGTTAGCGGCGTATAGATTCAAAGGGGAGGCTATATATTGGTACGAGGACTGGAAATGATCTAGGGGTATTAATTCACCCCCAGCTACTTGGAAAGAGTTCAAAGAGGCATTTCTTGATCATTATCTTCCATTTAAGATTCGTCAGTCCTATGCAGATCAGTTTTTAAATCTTCGTCAGGGGAATATGAGCGTGAGAGAGTATAGTCTCCGATTTAATTCCTTGTCGAGATATGCTCCTAATGTTGTAGCTACTATGGATGACAGAGTTCATCAATATGTGGATACGATTGATCCATATCTGGTTAGAGATTGTACTATTGCCGCTTTGAACAAAGATATGGACATAGCGAGGTTCCAAGTTTTTGCACAGAAAATGGAAGATCAGAGGCAGGGGAGAAGAACACAGGAATTAGAAAGAGGATATTCCAAGAGGGCCAGATCTACAGGGCAGTTCATGGCATCCCAAGGAGGGTTCAGACCACAGTTTTCTGCTAGACCACCTAGGCCATTAGCTTCTTATTCTACAGCTAGTGCACCACCATAGTTCCAAGGGTCTAGAGGAAATCAATTTGGGCACAGAAGTGAGAGTCAGAGTTCGCGGACAGTGGGGTACCAAGGGAAAGGGAATATGAGCCAATCGAGACCTCTTCGAGAGCCATGCAATAAATGTGGAAGGTATCATTTGGGCGCATGTCGGCTGGGGACCAATGTTTGCTTTTGGTGCAGTATGTCGGGGAATATGATGAGAGAATGCCCACGAAGGGTCATAGGGGGTATGGCACGACCTACGGGGTCATTTATTGCATCATCATCATTGATGCCTTATTCAGGAAGAGGTGAACAACCAATGGGTCGTGTTAGAGGTGATAGAGGAGCCACGAGTTCTAGTGGGGCTCAAAATCGTACGTATGCTCTAGCGGATCGACAGAATTTAGAGGCTTCCCCAGATGTGGTTACGGGTACGTTGTCTATCTTTTCATTCGATGTATATGCCTTAATTGATCTCGGTTCTACATTATCTTATGTTACTCCATTGGTTGCTGGAAAGTTCGAAAGAATACCCGAATTGTAAGTTAAGCCATTTGAAGTGTCCACACCGGTTGGAAAATCTATTATAGCTAGAAGGGTTTACCAAAAATGCATAGTAACTGTTTGTGGTCATGATACGATGGCTGATCATGTGGAGTTAGAAATGGTAGATTTTGATGTTATAATGGGTATGGACTGGTTGGCATCTTGTTATGCCACAATTAATTACTGCACGAAAAAAGGTATATTTCCATTTTTCAAATGAATCAGTCCTTGAATGGAAAGGTGAAATTAGCGCGCCAAGAGGTAGATTTATTTCTTATTTTAAGGAAAGAAGAATGATTTCCAAGGGATATATATATCATTTAGTTAGAGTAAGGGATACAGAAGCGGAGCCACCAACTCTTCACGTTGTTCCGGTGGTAAATGAATTTTTTGATGTATTTCCTGAAGATCTTCCAAGTTTACCTCCTGAACGAGAAGTAGAGTTTGGTATTGATATAATACCAGGCACCCAACCAATCTCCATTCCTCCGTATAGAATAGACCCAGCAGAATTATGAGAATTGAAAGAGCAATTGAAAGATTTGCTAGAGAAGGGATTCATAAGGCCTCGTATGTCCCCCTGGGGAGCACCAGTGTTATTTGTACGTAAAAAGGATGGCTCGCTGAGGATGTATATTGATTATCGGCAATTGAATAAGGTGACTATTAAGAATAAATATCCTCTCCCAAGAATTGATGATTTATTTGATCAGTTACAGGGCGCCAAGTGCTTTTCTAAGATTGATTTGAGGTCAGGTTACCACCAAGTGAGGGTCAAAGAGAAGGATATACCCAAGACAGATTTCCGAACACGGTATGGTCATTATGAGTTTCTAGTTATGTCATTTGGGCTAACAAATGCACCCGCAACTTTTATGGATTTGATGAATAGGGTGTTTAAGCCATTCCTGGATGTATTTGTGATAGTTTTTATAGATGATATTCTAGTCTATTCTAGATCATAAGAGGACCATGCCAATCACTTACGACAGGTATTGCAGACTCTTCGTGATTGTAAGCTTTTTGCAAAGTTCTCTAAATGTGAGTTTGGGTTAAAGTAGGTGGCATTTTTGGGTCATATTGTATCTAGTGAAGGGATAAAGGTTGATACTCAAAAGATAGAAGCTGTGAAGAAATGGCCAAGGCCCACAATGCCTACGGAGATTCAAAGTTTTCTTGGGTTGGCCGGTTATTATAGAAGGTTTGTTGAAGGATTTTCTTCCATTTCAGCACCCTTAACCAAGCTAACCCATAAAGCATCCAAATTCCAATGGAATGATGCCTGTGAGAAGAGTTTTCAAGATTTAAAGAGCAAGTTGATTTCTACACCCGTGTTGGTACTTCCAAAAGGAACCAAAGGGTATACAGTGTATTGTGATGCTTCTAGAATTGGTTTAGGATGTGTATTGATGCAGCATGGTAAGGTAATAGCATATGCTTCTAGACAATTGCGGCCACATGAGAAAAATTATCCTACACACAATCTTGAGCTGGCAGCAGTTATTTTTGCTTTAAAGATTAGCGCCACTACTTATATGGGGTTCATATTGATATATATACTGACCATAAGATCTTGCAATATATTTTTAATCAGAAGGATCTAAATTTAAGTCAGTGGAGATGGCTTGAACTATTAAAGGACTACGATGTTGATATCTTGTACCATCCAGGGAAAGCAAATGTGGTAGTTGATGCGTTAAGTCATAAGGCTATGATGGTGCCTATAGAAAGGCAAGGGATGATTAAAGATCTTCACCAGTTAGCTAGTTTGGGAGTTGGCCTTTTTGAAACTCCGGATAAAGAGCTTATCGTACATAATGTTGCGGAATCTTCATTAGTAGCTGAAGTGAAAGAGAAGCAATATGCAGATCCTATTTTATTACAGCTTAAGGAGAACGTTCAGAGTGGTGCGACCAAGGAATTTGAGCTTACGCGAGAAGGAGTACTTCAGTGCCAAAACCGATTGTGTGTGCCGGATGTAGACGGGCTAAGAAAGAAGATTATAATAGAGGCACATTGTTCAAGGTATTCCATTCATCCAGGATCAACCAAAATGTATCAAGATTTGAAAGATATGTATTGGTGGAATGACATGAAGAAGAGCATTGCAGAATTTATAGCTGAATGCCCAAATTGTCAAAGAGTTAAAGTTGAGCACCAAAAACCCTGAGGTTATATGCAATGCATTGAACTTCCAAGCTGGAAGTGGGACATGATCAATATGGATTTCATTATTGGTTTGCCTCGTACATCCCGGAAGTTTGATTCTATATGGGTGATTGTTGATAGGCTTGCCAAATCCGCACATTTCCTACCAGTTAGGAACTCTTACACAGTTGAAGAGTATGTGAAGCTTTACATTAAAGAGATAGTCCGATTACATGGAGTGTCAATCTCTATTATATCAGATCGGGGAACCCAATTTACCATAAACTTTTGGAAGTCTTTTCAGAGGTGTTTGGGAACACAAGTGAAGTTGAGTACAACTTTTCACCTTCAAACAGATGGACAAGCAGAACGTACCATCCGAACACTTGAAGATATGCTACGAGCTTATGTAATAGATTTTAAGGGCAACTGGGATGATCATTTACCTCTTATTGAGTTTGCCTACAATAATAGCTATCATTCAAGTATTAAAATGGCACCATATGAAGTTTTATATGAAAGGAAGTGTAGATCACCAATAGGATGGTTTGAAGTGGGTGAAACTTTTTTGTTCGGACCGGATCTTGTTTATCAAGCCATAGAGAAGGTTAAAGTAATTCAGCAATGACTGAAAATAGCCCAAAATCGACACAAGT
Source organism: Capsicum pubescens (assembly GCA_030864215.1). Classification (NCBI taxonomy): domain Eukaryota; kingdom Viridiplantae; phylum Streptophyta; class Magnoliopsida; order Solanales; family Solanaceae; genus Capsicum; species Capsicum pubescens. Next base: position 243,801,800 of record CM061538.1, read on the forward strand.
CATATGCGGATAGTAGAAGGAGAGGGCTAGAGTTTTCTATAGGTGATTGGGTATTTTTGAAGGTATCACCAATGAAAGGGGTAATGAGATTTGGCAAGAAAGGGAAGTTGAGTCCATATTATATAGGCCCGTATAAGATCACTCAAAGGTTTGGACAAGTTGCATATGAATTAGAGCTACCCCAAGATCTCTAATCAGTACATCCGGTATTTCATATGTCAATGCTTCGAAAGTGCATCGAAGATCCATCACATATCACTTCTACTGAGGATGTTCAAGTTGCAGAAGATCTTACCTATGAGGAAGTGCCTAGTGCTATTCTAGATCGCCAAGTTAAGAAGATGAGAAATAAAGAGATAGCATCTGTGAAAGTACATTGGAGAAATCGTCAAAGGGAAGAGATTACATGGGAAGTTGAGGAAGCAATGAAATCTAAGTACCCTCATTTGTTCAAAGATGAAGAGGAAGTTCAAGAAACGGAGTTAGAACATTAACAAGTAAGTTTTTTTATATATGCATAGTATTTATGTGATGATGTGAATATTAATTGGACTTGAAATTGTTTCGGTTAAATAACTATGCTAACATTCGAGGAAGAATGTCCTAAAGGGGGAAAGGATGTAACACCCCGTATTCAAGTACGTGTATTGGCGTATTCAAGTACGTGTATTGGTCTTATTTATATGGAATTAATTTTTTATTTTATTTATAACGGAATTCGCCAGTCGATGATTCCATGCGAAGGTTATTGAATAAGTTTTCCAATGACATAAAGATTTCCAAAAACGGATAGGTTTCGAATATAATCGAGCACGTTCGAACTATAAAATAGTGGCCAGGATATTTGGGAATAGTAAATGTGCAGGAAAATTTCCTGCACACAAACTACTGAGGCCAGCCGAATTTTTGGGTCATCTTCGAACGATCATAACTCCCTTAATATAATGAACTGGGAGATATTCAACCTATTAAAACAAATATATTTGAGTATTCTTTCCAATGTAATTAGTTTCATCCAAATCCAACATCTGAGTAAGAAGTTATACTCATTTTACTTCAGCCTATCAAAACAGATTTTTAGGGTCAACTTCAAATGACCATAACTCCTTGTACATGACGAACTGGGTGTCCTACTTTATATGAAATGAAATCCCTTTGAATTATCCTTCCAACGATACCAATTTTACCCAAATCTGATATCCGAGAAAAGAGTTAAGGTCGATCTACTTTAGCTTACCAAAATAGTCCACCAAAGGACAGATTTGACATTATTTAAATTTTAAAGGCATTTTGGTCATTTCCTATTATATTATGGACGGGAATATGTGTATATCTACATGTATATGAGTTCAAAAACTCATTTTCATCATCAACCATTGAGAAAGAACAAACCCTAGCCAAATTTGACCTTTAAATTACTTTTGATTCAACCGTAGAAATTCTAAAGTAATCCGATAACTGCGTTTGTCATCTCGAGAGCTTCGAACGACACCTATTATTTGTGAAAACAGGATTGCATAATCAAGAGGTGAATTCTAAGATATCAATATTTTTTGCCTTTGTTCTTTTCCATATGTATATGTGTGATCGAGGATTATATGTATTGGTTGTTATTGAAAGGAGATGGAAATAGGGTTATGGACTATTTTGCATGGTTTGGTAGTATTGAATTATGGAAGGTGGATATGGTAATTAAGTTATGGAAGGTGGATATGGTGATATACTATTGAATTGATTATTATTTATGTCTATGGCTCAATTTGGTTTAATGGATTGGTTGGAAGGATTAATGAATCCAAACTTGATATTGGAGGATGTTGTATGAATATGCATGGCATGTGAATGTAATTGGAGTATAATAGGGTTAATGTGACACCCTTTATGGTGTAATTAAGGATTACTACTTAACCACTAGTTTGGTAAATTCAAATAATTGAATTGTGACGTTTGGTTGCTAATACTAGATTGCTATATATGTTCATTGTAGATAAGTAATCCGAAAAGATGGGAAGTCCATTTGGGACTAGTATTGAAGGTTGACAGTCAGGTATGTAAAGCATACTTTATACCATATCTTTGGCATGAAAGTGAACAATTGTTCTATTAAGAAAGTTTTCAAAGTTATTCAATAACATGTGATCCATAATGGTTTTGTATGATGTCCTACGTTACCAATGAACTTGTATCCACCCTACAAGATGTCAAGACATTCCAATACTTACTTGTTTTTTAAATCTTACATGTTTATTACACTAATGAATGTCAGAAGGTATCCGGTTACTCAAACAAGATACATGTGCTCTTAATGGCTCCAAAACGTTTCATTTATATACCAATAAGTTCCTACTTCATTGTTATGGCATTGATGACTCCAAAACACTTCATTGATGTGCCAATGAGTTCTTACTTCATTTTTATTACATTGATGGTCTATTTATATGTCTCTTATTGATGTATCATTATTTCAAAGTATCAAAAATATTATGGCGACCGAAATAACAATCTCAAAGATTAATTGAACTAAGTGATGGAAGTTCTCTGTTATCGGGTGGTATCCCAGAGGCATAAGCCTATCATGGGTCGATCCCTATTTATATGTTTATGGGTGGTATCCCAGGGGCATAAGCCTATCATGGGTCGATCTCAGTTGATATGTACTGGAGGCAGCCTAATAGGCACAGTACAGTACAATAATGATTACAAAGATGATAAGAACGAAGGTAAAGTGATTGAATAAATACAATGTACAGGTTGTCACAAGTTCTAGTAAGTGTGGTCCACTCCTATTCCGATTTATTCACTTGTTTCTGATTTCTATTGAGCTCCTATATCATATGTGATTATCTACAGCTATACATACTCAGTACATATTTCGTACTGACGTCCCCCACGGGGGACCTGTATTTCATGCTGCAGGCACAGGTACCTCAGCTCATACACCGCACAAGTAGGAGCCAGGATATCTTGCTATTTTTAGTGAGCTCCAGTTTGCTTCAGGGCTTTCCGTGTCATATCCAATCACTTTTGGTATTGTATAGAAGTTAGTTATATGGCAGGGTGTGTCCCAACCTTAGTTAAACTCTATGTATTGTCTAGAGGCTTTTTAGACCTAATGTACAGTCATGGTGGTGTTTTGTTAATAGACGTGATGGCTCCAATGGCCAAGTATTGTATATACATATATATGTGTGCTCGAGTTTATAAGGGTGATTATTTCCTTTTATATGCGACATGATGCTGTCCAAATTTTCGGGTTGTCATAGAGGCATGTATGGGAAGTATAAGGTTATGAGCTGGTTCTCCAGGGCCTCCTCGGTTACGGGTGCCGATCCGCCCCAATAGGATTTGCGGAGTGACAATATATTATCTATTTCTCAAAAAGTGTTCTCTACTCCACTTCTCAAAATCAAGCATATTTTCAAGGACATGTGCTGCCTCGGGATATTTATTCTTCAATTCGGCAAAATGGTCGCTAAACTCATTAAGATAATAAGCCTTTGACACGATTTAGAATAGATATAAATTCTCACCACAATGTTGATTTACACAATGATTTTCAGCGAGGTGCCTCATGCAAAGTCCATGATTTTCATGAGTGTAAACACAAAAGAAGGCATTGTCAATGCTAATATGCCTATCAAAGATGACACATAGATCTGGTTCATCTTCTACTATAAATTTCAACTTCTCAAATAAGAAGGTCCAAGAAGCATCGTTCTCTTTATCCACAACACAAAAGGCAATCGGAAAGATATAATTTTTGATGTCCTGTGTAATGACACTTAGCAACACACCCCCATACATGCCAACCAAATGTGTGCCATCAACGGTAATTACCTTTCTCATGTGGGTATATCCCCTTATGCAAACTCTAAATGCTAAAAAGTACTCCCCCTGTTTAAAAATGAATGACCTACTTTCCTTTTTAGTCCATTTCAAAAAGAATGACCCATTTCCTTTTTTGACAATACTTTAATTTCAACTTTTCATATGGCATGTTAAGGACCACAAGATTAAAGGGCATTTTGGTACATTTGACATAACTTTAATGTAAGGCCACAAGATTCAAAAGTCATCTTTATTTTCTTAAACTTTGTGCCAAGTCAAAGTAGATCATTCTTTTTGAAATGGAGGGAGTAGTAAACGAACGATCCATCCATCCTGTTAACAATGATAGAGTAAGAAGAACCGGGATTCAATAACTCCACTATGTAGGAAAAATACGGCAAACAAACATATCCATGCTCCGGTTTCCAGCGAATGATGTTCTTCACAATTACACTCCCTTTCCAACATATCCAATAGCTTGCATTGCAATGTATCTCCCTAAACACAATCCTCTAAATTTCTCTTATGCTTGGACCCCTACCATCACGAAAATAATTTACGCATAGTGAAGCAATGATCTCAGATAAATTTCTTATGCCTACCCGTGGCGTGTTGAACACCGCACGTGCGCAACCCAATATACTTGTATATGAAAATTTTTTCCGACAATTCATACTTCTTTGCCTGCAACCACCAAACGCAACCACGAGATACATATTTCACCTTTTATAATTTTGTGCAGATCTTCTCTGTAAAATAATTAAAAGACTGCCTCACTGCTGGTCCATCTAGTAGTTTTTTCAGCTCTTTCTTGTCCGCGAATATTTGATCATGATAGAAATTGATTCCATCGATGAAGGAATGACTTGGTTGTGATCCCGTTCCACAATCTTCTTCCACATCTTGTGAGTTCGATGAATCGTATTACATATCCATAGAATTATCTTCCATATTAATTGGATGATTGACATCGTTCTCATAATCATTCAAATCATTGTTGACTACCTGGCGCCGAGATGGAGGTGGTGATGAATTCAATGGTTCTTCAAAGGTCCTCTCAACTACATTTACCCTTAAAATAGGCCTAAAGACATCAGCATCAACATCCATCATGTACAACGATACATGTTTATCATTATTTATGATATCAAGATATATTTTTTCCCTCAAATGCATTAGATAACTAATCACCACATCGTTTGGCATGCAATCTAGATCCCCGCTCTCCATTACACTTACAACCAAGTCATCGGATGAACCGTTGCGACGAACCGCACTGGGCAATGTCACCTTAGTAAAAGATTTCCATTTCCAACATTTAGGAGTCTCCTTCCATTTTTCCATGAAATCACCAGAAACCAAATCAAATTCTGCAATAGACATTCTAGAATTAAGCTTTGGTCGACGGTCAATTATGCTAATAGTCCAGGTCGGGATACATGCACGGTCGATGACTGACGATGACTGGTCGATGACTGGGCATATATCCATACAAAAATCTTAAAATTGCAAATATTACTTCTAATCAATGATCATTGGGTTTATGGAATAAATACATGCACTTAGCGTCACCTGAGTTATTGTAATGTACTTTCTAAAGTGGTTTTGAGTAATTTGAGTGATTTAAAGCTTTTTATCAATTGTGGAAAGTATGTTTGAGAAGATAGAAAATAAATGGGGTAACAATAGATGCAATGGACAAGATTATGATATTTGTGGATTAATTTAGAGCTGATTGCAGAAAAATAACGTCGGAATCGTGCTTGAATCAGAGTTTTTGGAGGGAAACAAAATCTTCTATTTTAAGCTTTTGGAGTTTTTAAAATTATTTTTGGAAATCCAGGATATTTTTTTATTATATAATTGTGGATGATGGAGTAGGTTAAAGTGTATTATTAGAAACATGTGGGTGGATTTGCTAGCTTGGAACGATGGGATGATGACATGGAATAAAATGGGTATTTGACAAATTTTCTAAGACCTTTGTCTAAATGACAAAATAAGTTTTGAAAATGGGTACTAGGCTACTTAGCCCAAGTGTCATTATTTTTGGGATAATTTCAAAAATATCCTTTCAGATTTTGACTTTGCAATGCTAACACTTTTAATTTGTAATAATACATTCTCCTTGATTATTTTGATTTCTTTGTAACTATTCTATAGATTTTCTATCTGTTCTTTTTACTAATTCATTATAATCTGACCAATTTTTTTTCAACTACTACTCTCTTTTTGATTAATTAATTTTAAGAATATTTTCCATATTGTACCTACTTAATTAATTTGTAGGTTCCTCCAAACTTCACGTGGAGACTGTGGAATTATAAGCTAATCACAATGTATCAAAAGCAATTGACTTTATGATTTTAATCATATATAAACGTATAATGCAGTAACGTCTTAATTAGAAGATCCTATCATTTGAATAATAATTACAGATATGCAAGCGTACATTACAATCAAATAAATTTATAGCCATCTTCTTGACATTGGGCACACCCACGTGAAGATGATAGCCGCAAGCTCAAGTGTTCTGCACATGTTTGATTAAGCTAAAGAAAACCCATGTTTGATCAACAGTTTGATATGGGTTAAAACTGGAAATAAATTCTGTATATGCTCATAGTCCAACTAATACTACGACTCATCAAATTCCCTGAAAAACTACAAAGGATATAGAGACCATCAAAGATAAGACGCACCTAAGAAACATCAGTTAAACAATGCTTCAGGGAGAATAATGAGGTAACAAATTGTTGGGTTTAGGTATATTTTTATGATTGACAAAATGGTGGAACACACACATAAAACAGGTCCATGCTACATGTTCCTACATCCAAAGTTCAACTTGTACAAGAACTTTCTCAAATAAAGGAAGTCTACAAAAGACCACGAAGCCTGTGGAAAGCATATGCAGGACAGAGTCCATAAACATACATATTCAATTATTTGAGCAAGATTGGAGTCCTTGTTAAGCAGGAGTTCTTTCATATCCAGATAAAGAGTCCACAAATATGAAGGAACAAGTATCCAAGAAAGATAGAAGTCCTTGTCAAGCAAGTTGAGAAGCTAAGAGCCAAGATCCTTGTTGGAGTTAGATAGATTTTGATGATTAAAAAAGTGATAGTAAGCTAAGAAGCTAAGAGACAAGATCCTTGTTAGAGATAAATAGATTTTGATGATTGATAAAGTGATCAAACGTGTACATAAAATAAGTTGTTTCTATTTGTTCTATCATACTGAGTCTAACTTGCAGTAGGATTCTCTTAAATGAAGGAGTCTTAGGTAGAAAAGATCTCAAAAACTGAACAAATCATGAAGGAGATAGGATATTCCATATGATAAAGAGTCTATACATGGATAGATAAAGAGAGTCCAAGAAAGATAGAAGTTCTTGTGGAGTTGGAAATCTAATGGATTGAGAAGAACATTCAAGCGTTATAAATACACAAGGCCTTCCAAAATGAGACTCATGCACTCATATTAAGAAGAGCTAGTAGAATGCAATTAGATAAGCAAGATAATATATGAAAGAATTCTGACTAACAATCAAAGTGCACATGATACAAAGGACCAACTTGAAGATCTTGTTTTGTACTCATTTGTTCTACAGTCTTCTAGTATAGTTATTATATATTAGGAAGTTCAATTGAGTTGTAACTTATTGCATTTGTAGATATGTCTTTAGGAACAGTATTAAAGTGTGTGTGAACTTCAAGTTGGGTATAACTTAAAGTAAGATCGACAGTCTAAGAAGATTGTTAAAAGTGTGGGGATTAGATTTAATTTCTTGATTGAAATTATTTTATAATCTGAATCAAGATGCAGTCTAGTGATTACAGGGGTAGGGGATTAGATATTGTCTCTGAGATTATAAATATTTTTAATCTGAAGTTTGTTGAGGCTCACAGTTTTAGTGAAGATTGGGAGAAATCTTACAGAGATGTAGGTCATGGTTTTTCACCATTGTAAGACAAGTGGTTTCCATGTAACAATCTTAGCATTATTACTGTTCTTCTTTCTTTATTTTGCAAGCTACTCATAAGAAATTGATAAAGTAACTTGGTCCATCACATAGGCAAAAATTTGGTATATCTAATTCACCTTCTTTTATTATAATTAAGTCGTGTAGAAAATCAATTGGTAACAGAACAGGTTATATTGTTACAAGTCTAATCACTTAAGAAAATATCAAGATGAATTCTGAACCTCTACTCGGACATGATGAGGGACAATACATTAATGAGCCTCCATTGTTTGATTTACAATACTACTCATGATGGAAAAAAGAATAAATTAAAGATTTTTTGCAGGTTGTGGACTACGAACTTTGGAACGAGGACCTCAGTACCTATGAAGAAGGATGCTCAAATCAAGGATGTACTAAAATAAAAGAATGAGTATGATGAGGTTGACTTCAAGATGCTTGGAAAGAATGCAAAAGTCAAGTGAATTCTTGTTTGCGGACTTGAACTAGATGAATACAATAAGATGTCGTGCTTCACTATCATAGAAAATATTAGGGACTATCTTGTGAATGCGCATGAAAAACAACTCAGGAGAAGAAATTCAAAATATCTATACTTTGCAGTGAATATGAGACCTACAAGATGAAGTCAGTTGAATCTTGTCAAGATATGAGCACAACTTCTAGAGCTAGTTTCCCTGGGGAAGAGCCTTTCTACTAAAGAATTGGTGGACAAGGTTATCAAAATACACCCAAGGACTTGGGATATGAAAGTTATTGCCACAAAAGAAGCTACAGACCTGGCAACCATGACTTTGAAGTACTATATCAAAGCGTCATGCATTTGAATCAGAGGGAAATATGTGCTATTAAATAAAACACTATTAGATATTAATGAGCAGTGAATGGTGGTAAAGGAATCAACACAACAATACCTTTCACAATTTTGCACACTAGCTCTAGGACCCCGCAAAATTTCAATAATTTTATTTTTGACCTCCACATGTGCGGAAGGTTAATTTTTAACTTGAATTATGTTTAGGAATGTTAAAAGAGTATTTTGAAAAGGTTTCAAAATTTTTGGAAGGGCTTCGGGGTCATCTTGGGAACCCGAGGTAGTAAGGGTTTGCGATATTGGCGTGCCACGAAGGTTAGCCTCCGCGATAAGGGCATGGCATGAAGGCTACCCTCTGCGATAGCGGTGTTTCATGCTGCTATTACTCACTTAGGGTGAGGGTCTTTTGGTCTTTTTACCCCTTGCAATACCTTATAACATGAAATAAATCCTTTTGCTTCGATTTTAAAAGATCAAAGTCCACTCTTCTCTTCTCTAACTCACAAGTCAAGAACATTCAAGGATTTTACAAGAAATTCATCCTGCAAGCTCCAAGATTTAATTTCTCTTAAATTCCTTGTGTATTTTAGGCATGTTTCTCATCCCTAACTTGTATTTTTATTTTATGACATTAATTGATTGGATATTCATGTGATTTAAATGATGGGTTTGAAATTGGGGTTGAGGGGCTTTTGATTGTTATTGTTTGAATCGCTTATCCCATGTTTTAAATTGATTATTCATGCTTTAAATTTATGTTTTGGGGACTGAATTGGTGTATTTTTTAAATAGTTGGAATGGAAAATATGGCTTTTCCCAAATTGATAAAATTTTGGCTTGATAATGGCATTAACATCAACCCACTTTATAATCTTGGGTTTGAATATGGATAATTGCATGGTTTTATTTATTTTTTAATCCATTACATTGCATTAAAGAATAAATGGATATAAATGGACGTTGGATGGACTTGGTGGCCATGGTTTGGATTTTAAATGGAATTTGAGAGTCAATTTGGTTAAATGATTTTGGTTTGGCATGATTGAATTAGCTTGTAAGCATAATTGGTTTGACAATGCCAATTAGTGAATGCCTTACACTAAAACATTTTTGGCCTAAAGCCACACTAAATCTGGACAACACTTGTAAAGTGTTGCCTAAAATATTTTTAGGCACACTTTTAAAATGTAGCCTTAACTTTTAACTTTAAGCCACAATAATTTTGACAACGCTCGTAAAGCGTACTTTTTAAAGCTATTGGCTACACTTTATAAGTGTTGCCATATCTTTATCTAATTGGCAACACTTTTTGCAAATATGATTACACTTTTAGAACATGGTTAGTTTTATTATTTTAAAACAACAATTTATAAGTGTTGTCTTATAACTTTTATAAAATTTACTTAAAAATATGATATTCCCTCCAATGTTTTTAACATTAAAATATTATAGGGAAAATTACCCGGATTAGCCACTATTGCACTTTTATTACCACTTAAAGCCTAATATTAATTACAATTCACAACCCTCTCTTTCCTATTAATTATTCCTAATTACAATTCATAGTCTTTCTCATGTATTTTCTCTCTTTTCCTATTTTCTATTATTCTCTTCTTTTTTTTCCTTTTTCAGTTTTTTTTTCTTCCGTTTTTCTTTTCCTTTTTTTGTTGCTTTCTCTTTATTTATTTTTTTTCACTTTTTTTTATTTTTTATTCATTTATTTTTGTAGCCTTACAGTTACACGCTAGTACAACCATAATTGTAGCCTAAATCCTATTTTCTTTCTATTTTTTCATCTTTTTCTATATTTCTTTTTTTTTGCAGTCTTTTTTTTTGCATTTTCTTTAATTCTTTTTCCGTTCTTTTTTATTTTTTGGTCATTTTTTCTCCTTTTTTATTTTTTTTGTATTTTTTTGTTTGTTGTTATATTTTATATTTTATATTTTTTTTGTATCATACTATGTATTTTAAATAAATTTATTATTTTTAGTTGAATAGTTTAATTGTGAATATGTATAATTTATCATTCGTATTTTTGTATATAAATAAGTATATTGATTAATTGTATTTGCTTGAGACTAAAATACATAAATATGCAATTTGTCTTTCAATGCAAATATATCATTGTGTTTCGTATTTCAAATTTATCATTTATATTTGTATATAAACAAGTATCATTTTGTATGCATATGGTTCATGTTGTGTAAACATATGTCATTGATACAGATGTAACATTTGTATTTGTATAATTTATTATTTTTATTTTTATTATGATGCAAATTGTATCAATAAATGTAAATACAAGTCTTCATAGAAAGATAAATAACAATTTTTTCTAATGTTTAAAGATACAAATGATGTTGTCAACTACAAATTCAAATACAAACAAATGAAATTACAAATAAAATATATGATCAACTTATAAATACAAATATAAAATAATTCTTTAAAAATACAAATACATCGATGAAAAAAGAATACAAATTATACATAGTCGCCGCTAAATACAATATGCAATAAACTTACAAATACAAATACAAAATAATTCTTTAGAAATAAATAGACATCGACGAAAATAGAATACAAATACAAATATAATCTAAATATGCAAACACAATAAAACCACAATATAAATTTAATCCAATATAATATATAGTCAATTATAAAATACAAATACAAAACAATTTTAAAATACAAGTGCGAATTATATAAAATATAAATGATGTTGAGAACTAAAAAATACAAATACAAATACAAATACAAGTGTGAACTATAAAATACAAATATAATGCGAATTACAAAGTACAAATACAAACGTGAACTTTAAAATACAAATACAAATACAGTTGTATCAACGAATACAAAAATATAAATGACGGTGTGACTACAAATATGATAAATAAATATGGTATTTACGTTATCATCCATGACTTGTGCTCGAGTAGCGATATTTTTCGAAAATACAAAAAATATAAAATAGAACAAAACAATTATAAAGAAAATAAGTACAAAAAATAAAAAAAAATTAAAGAAGAAAAGAAAAGAAGAAAGAGAAATAGAAGTTAGAGATAGAAGAGAGAAAAAAATAAAAAAAATGAAAAAAATAAAAATTGGAAAAAATAGAAAAATTAGAAGAAAAAACGAGGAAAACACGACAAAAGAAAAAATATAAGAAAATAAAAAAGAAAAAAAATGATAGTGTTTTTGGCGAGACTAAATATGTAGTGCATTTATGTTTTTATGAATACAGACCACAAAGTAAAAGTGAATACAACAGCTGTGAATCGAATATAGCGGCTAAATAGGGATTGTATTCATATTTTATATGAATACATACTATCTGTAAAACTGAATATAGCGGGCTTAAATCGAATACAACGGTTATAAATGGTAATTATGTAAAATGTGGTTATGAAAGGTGAGTTTTATAGAAAAATACTGCTATTTTTGAAATATCCCCATTATATGGCCTCCAATATATTTTATTCCCTTCAATTTTTAATTACCAAAAAAATTCATAAAACATAATAACATTCGACTGAAATTTATCCCCTAGCTTGGGCTTATTCTCAATATTACATTTTCAATTACTTTTTCAAGGTGCCAAAAACAGGGAACTTAAGCTCCTCTATTAGTTCTATTAGATGATTATAACTTGAGCCTCTTTTTTCTACAACCCGCTTACTCATCGATTTTATGCCTTTTTGCTCTAGGGTTTATTTTTCAAAGAGGTTCATTCTTGAAGAGGTAATTATCTTTATTTGTATTTTATTCACCTTCGAAAAGGTGAAGAATTGAAGATTGAAGAAAACTGTTGTTAATTAATGCTTTAATGTGGAATTGAAGCATACCGTTGTTAAGATTGAAGCGTACCATTAAGATTCTCCCAGAAATTAGTGCGGAATTGAATTTCAATCAGAAATTAGATTGAGGTAAGCCCCGATTAACCCTGTTGTTCTTGTTTTCTTCTTGTTTCTGCGCATTAAATCCTTTTTTGGTGAATCTCTGATATGATTTGGTCAAATAAAACTTTTTTACAATTTGGGCAAAGAAAAACCCTTTTAAATTTTAAAGATTTAGGAGAGAGTTTGGGTGTGTGCATGTTTGTTTTCAGGAGATTTGGATTGTTTGTTAATTTGTAATATTGAAATTCTTAGCTTTACAATATTATTTAGCTTGTTTGCTACTGTAAGCATGATTAGACTTTCTATTGATATTACTGGTGCTGCTCGCACTATTAGGTGTTAACTTTATGGCTAATAGATGATATTTCGAGGATATATTCTATGTTTAGGAGTGATTCAGGTATTTCTCTTTTGAACTAATGTAATATTTAAAGTTTTGCACTGACCCCTAATTTCATATGTCTAAGCGAAGATCTTAGTCTCTTTCCCTAAGTAGTCCAGTTTCTTGTTTATTAGATTTTTCTAAGGTTTCTTACTATGAAGTAGAGTTCATAGTCTCGTTGCTAATTTTAGAGCTACACCTAAATTTTGTGATTTGATTGTCTTAAATTGTCTGGTTATACATTGGCTAGGACCAACAATATGAGGTTACATAGGCACTGGAGAAATTAATTTGATGAGGATAACAATATGTTTTAGTTGATCAAAATGGTTCTCATTTATGAACTTCCGCTTGAAGATAAAGAAGCAAGGAAATGATCAACCATCCTTTGGTCGAGACCAACAGTATGATCTTACATAGGATGTTAGAAGAGGATAACAATATTTTTTTTGTGTGATAAAAATGATTCTCTTTTATGAAATTTAGCTTATAACTTTGTGATGAATTGAGAAAATTATCGAATTTGAGAAAAAAACTAAAAACATGAAATTAGTCTTTTATTGAGGATTACTTAGTTAAAATGGTTTAGTTATACTGAAAATGGGAACCTTTTTGGAACGTCTCGATTTAGCAGTTGTAGTGGTGAAAGTCACTCGATTCAGTTTTAAAGTTGCAGTGGGTCGAACACACCGCCTCAATGATAGATAGACGCTAATCAAAGTGTTGACTTGTTAGTCCAACATTTGTCTCCCACCTAGAATAATTGTACTTGGGAATTATGTTTCCAGTGTTGTCATTATTGACACTTAACATCCATATATATCATAAGAAATTGAGGCCCTATAATTTGATCACATATGCAGTAATTTACCTATGCAAAATGAAATTAGACAAAAATATGTTATATTTGAAAAAATGAGAAATAAAACAAAAAAAGACTTTTTATTATGGTCTCACAGAACGATAAAGGGGAACTTTAATATTTCTTTTTTAGTTTTAGCATTTTTTGTTTTCAGAGTTCTTTCAATCACTGGTTAATCCAAAAGAGTAGTCCCAATTCTTCTGCTTCTTCCAATTTGGGAATCCCCCTTAAACTCTTTAGTTACAGTTATAAATCAAATATACATGAAATTAAATATTGTAAAGTAGTTATTTTCAATCAATGTTTAATTCAAAATTAGATTATATTTCCATGAGCTTGTTGAAACAATATTTTTCTGTGTTAGTATTGTCACTTTTATACGATATATTCTGAATTATTAGTAAATTCATTTCCATTTGTTGTGCTGAAATTTATAAGTTCAATTCAATTTGATATTTCGATTATCTTTAATACTAGAGGTTGTGTTAGTATTGTCTCTATCATATGGTAGATACCGAAATTAGTAAGTTCTATTCAATTTGATATTACAAGTGTTGAAGCTACAATATTTGTATTTTCTATAAATTAAGACAAGTTCCACACTGAAGACACTTCAGTTCCCACTTTTCACTTATAGCTCCACAGATCTATTTTCTCTTTTGCACTTTTCATCTAAAAAAACACTAATTTTAGGGCTTAGATGAAGAATGCACAGTAAATTAATAGACTGGTAGGATGAGAATAGATAATTTGATAGTGGACTGAAATCATCTGGTGTATCAGATCCAATCTTCTCCCAAATTCCACATGATATCAAGGGTGACATATTAACTTAACTGTAAGAATGCTCAAGATCAACTTATAATGTAGCATCTAAGGATTTTTATAATCCCACGGATGTATTTTTCTAGAAGATTAAATCCCTGTAAGTGTTGTTCTTAACATAAGAGAAAGAAGTTGGCCATTATCTCGTGGCAGTTCCAGCAATCTGATATTCTTGATATGCTTAATGTGGTTGGAACATGGTTTCCATAGAGTTAATTTGGGTAGTTTGGAGAGAGAGAAATATAAGAGCTTACGAAGGTGTAGAGTCGAGTTTCTTGCAATTGAGGAGTAGTCTCTGCTCTCTTATTTTCTTTTGGTGTAAACAGAAAGTTCCTTCTTGCTTAGAAAATCTCACTAGGCACTAATTACCATTTCAACTTCTTCTATTTTTTTCAAAAACACAAATAAAAAGGAATCTTTACCAAGGTAAAGGATCTTATTTTTACCTTGTAAGTATTTCTGGTATGCCACTGCCTATTTTTTTTAACTGAAGGTGAAAATAGTTGATTTTTATTATACATTTGGTGTAGTCTATTTATCAGGTTGCCATTGCATACCCCTTTTTAGTTTAAAAAAAGAAACAGTAGTTTTTGCCAAAGGTAAAGATTTCTTTTTTTTCCTCCTTTGGTGTGAGTCCACTGCTTGTTTATAAAGCCTATTTTAGAAACTGATGGTGTGTGCGGTAAACTTTTTTTGATGCTTCCAATGGGTGTGGTGTTATTTTTCATTTTTGAACTACTTTAAACTATTTCTTCTTGAGCCGGGGTCTATTGAAATAAGCATTTTTTACCTATTGGGTAGGTGGTAAGTTTTGCATATACTTTTCCTCATCGGACATCCTGTTATGGGATTATATTAAATATATTATTGTACGTCGATTGAGTGTGGTGTTATTTCCTTTTCTGAACTTCTTTGAGCTAATTTTTCTCGAGCTATTTTCTCGACACATGGTTATTGTGATAGCCGAAGGAGTTGGGCAGGAACTTCTTGCAACAGAGAATTCCCATGCTAGAAGTGAACAAGATTCTTCAGGAAACAAGCTTCCCCAAGATGTTGGTTTGTGGGTATCCCATAAAATCAGGGTATGGTTGTTCCTAATCTTACAGTTTATACATAATGCATAACTGATCGATATTTGCTTTCTCTCCTTATATGTAAGTGATTATGTGTGCTTGTCTCTACTTGAATATGCACATATGTGGTTTGTGGGAGAGCTAGTTGTCTTACAGAAATACATTTGCTCTGAAGATGTACTAAAGTTCATACTACAACTATAACTTATTTCTAGAAAATAAGATGAAAGTTGTCTTCCAAATGTTCATTGGCCTCTAATAAGAATTTGCATCTTTTAATCATTGTCACCAAATAAATTTATGTAACACAAGTAGCCATGTGCATCATAGAAAGTAAACACTATCTGCATAACTTGAGAAATAATTGACGAGATATCTCAACTAGTTGCATCTCTACTATTTTTTATTAACACCATGGTATCAACAACTTACATCCCTGTGCCAATTGGGATCTCAGGGTGACTTAGATGCTAGATATTTACCACTAGGCATAAATCTTATCTCTTAGCTGCTCTAGATTGAGTGGCTTCCAGTTCATTACCTTGGTTTTGGGATCTAGGTTGAGAATGCAACTCATGTTCTTAAAAGATTGATGTCCTTTCATACAGGATGGTTCAGCTAAAGCAGATAAATATGAGGTTGGTTCTTTGGTCTAAAGTGGCATGTTATTCAGGAATATATGTTGTATATAGAGTTTATATGTAACGGAGTGTATGCTTTCACTTAGAAGAATATGTGGGATCTTACACCAGATACTGATTTGTTAAAGGAACTGCCTGAAGTGTATACGTTTGAAACCCCCATTGGCATATTTGATTGTAGGTATCTTTTGCATGTAATCTTTTGTTCTATAACATTCTATATTTATGTTGATCACTTTAAGCATTAACGTCATTTCAATTGTGTATTATGATAATTCATTGCAGGATGTATGGTCTAATCATGCAGACCAGAGAAGATTAATAAGGTATGGAATTCCATAGTTGGATAGCTCAAGAAACTATGTAATCAACTCAACTTCTTAAATTGGAAGTTACTAATGTCTGAAAATGGTGTATATTCACTAAAGAAATTTTTCATTCAGGTAATTAATGTCAAGTGTTGTCTTGAGATTATCTGGAACATGTGATCTTAGTTGTCTCCCATTCTTTTGATAGTGCATTAAGTAAACATAAATCTTACCTAAAACTGATTAATCGATTTCCCGAACTCACTTTTTTGATCATTTTAATACCTTATAAATGTGACTTGTCAACAATATCCACTCTACTGCGATATTAATTGTACAGGATGATTCGAATTTTCTTTATTCAATTCTTTTCATGCTTCAATTTACTTCTTAACTAAAGAATTCTAAGGAGAGAGTAATACTTTTGAATCTTGTGGTCTTAAACTAGAGATATATAAAATGTACCAAAATGTTCTTAATCTTGTGGTTTTAAATATGTCATGTGGAAAGTTAGAATTAAAGAGTTTCCAGAAAAGTAAAGAGACTTTCCTTTTTGAAATGGACTTAACATGAAAGTAAGATGAACAAATTCAAATAAAGGCAGATTTCCTTTTTGGTTTGTTATAGTATAATTTATTCTTCTAAAGTTTAATTATAGCACCAATTATGGGTATATGTTTACGCCCCCAAAGAAAAATTGTTAGACTGCAACTTGATTTGTTTTGGAATGAAATGGGCTCAAATAGAGCAGAACGGATATAGATAATTCAAATAGCTGACTTCGACTCTCCTAGAGCAGAGTGGATATAGATGATTCAAATAGCTGAGTTCAAGTCTCTAGCTAGTTTAGGGTGCAGATGTTGTTGAAATATGCAGCTTCACATGCATATTTTGGAGATATTGCATTGTTATTATCTTTATGTTAAAGGAACTTACGGTGTTAATGAATTTGTAATGACATGAAATGGATCCAAGTCGAATAGAACTGATATAGAAGACCGACCCAATCAACCAACAAGTTTGGACCGGCGCATAGTTGTTGATATCAATGAATTATGCAGCATGATACCTTGTGGTTTAAACTTTGAAAAAGAGTTTGATAGTTCCATAGCTGTTGATATTGGCAGGCAGGTTCTTCCTGTACTTGAATGGTTTTTGCCAAGTTTAATCTATGTAATAACTTTGCTTGACATCGTTGATGTTTTTGTAGATCAAATCTTTATGTAAGATCATCCCACGACAAATAAAAGCTGAAAATGCAGTTTTTGTAATCAAACAAACAATTGAAGAACTCATTGCAAAGTGCAAAAAGATTGTAGAATCTGAGGGTGAGAGAATTAATGAGGATGAGTACGTTAATGACAGAGATCCAAGCATTCTTCGGTTTTTTCTTTCTAGCCATGAAGAGTTTCGCCAAGATTTTAACTCATTTATTACTTAACTAATAAAATTTCCTATCTGTTAATGGATTACAAAACTTTTTAGAAATTGATCTTCTTTTAGGTCAATAGCATCATCTATGGTATGTTAATGTGAATTACAGTTATTACCACTATTTGAAGTTCTCATGCAATCGTAGTCATAGCTCTCGAAGGAGTGGTCTAGAGGTCAAAGTGGGTGAAAATCATAGGAGATCAAGGTTCAAATCTCAATCAATACAAAAAATGCTAGGTGATTTCTTCTCATCTACCTAAATCTTATTTGGCAGTGTTACTAGGTATCTATACTAGTGAGAGGTAGCAGGTACTCAATGGTGTGTGCAAGTTGGCCCTGACACCACCAATATCCAAAGAAAATTCTTAGAACATTCTTATAGGATTATATTCTCTTTTCCTTATAAAGTCTAGCAACATAAAGGGGGCAGCCTAGTGCATCAAGCTTTGTTCGTGGGGTTTGGGAAGGGATGTACCCCAAAGAGGTGTGAAGTAGGCCTACCATGACTCAAGTAACAGTTGGTTGATTCCATGATTTGAACCCATCACCTATAAGTCATACAATGACAACTTTATCTTTGCTCCAACGCTCACGTTGAAGTCTAGCAGAACAAAGATAAATCAAAATATGTTTTGTATTCTTAACTGTTGGTACTTGGTTGCTTTGTTAATATTCATAGATCATCCAACCTAAGATACACATTGTGTGCATATAGTTATTCCACATGGGGTCTCATTGGCTTAAAGGAATACTTCTTCATCAATCCTTAATGATTTCACAACTCTTCAGGACGAGAAGCATCACTAGTGGCACCCACATGAGGCCTCACCCATTATGTGGTGCTTTCAACGTTCAAACTGGTTTAATCACAAGAATCTCATCTTGAGCCTATACCTAAACTCTATTTCCATAGTTTGTCACCACCAAGAATGGAATCCTCGTGATTCTCATATTTGGTGCTCATACCAACGAGCAGGATTTTTTAAGAAAGGAAGTCACTTCCCTCCTTATCTGCCATTGTCTATTATTGAATTAATTATGTGCAAGTCCAGTTGCTTGTACAATAATGATAAACTTAAATTAGTGCCTATACCCTTAGCTTATCCAATATGCATAGTTTTGTGAAGGAGTAATGTGTACACATTTGATCAGTCTTAGTACTACGTAATTTGAACTTTTACTCCCCATCCCACCGGTTGGATTTGTTGCTTTCTTTTTTTTAAAGGGGGGGATTGACTTGTGCATTTCTAACAAGTTTTATAATTTGACATTAATTTGATAACATGGTGCCTCACACAACATCCTTATTTCAGTAAGGAGTTGCTGTCTTTTCTCCTAAAATGCAGGAGAAAATACTTCAGTGAGAAAAAAATTAGACATTTTCATCTTTTCTTATGGCAAATCCCTTCTTAAATCATTACGTGGTCACATAACATTCAATCATCTGAAAGGCTATGACCAAGGATATGAAACTAATTTTGGAGCTCTAAAAGAAGAATCAAATCCTGTTCAAGGTCTTCTTTTGCATAGATCTATGTTTAGGAAAGGTCATTTTTACTCTTTTTCTCTGATTTTGCTATTGTTTTTGGTGCTGCACCTGCACATTTTTTTTCGTTTGATTTGTGCTCTTTAGTTCAGGTGTGATTTGGTCTCCTCAAGAAGGCATACCGTATATATACTCTACTCTTTTTGTATCAATTTTACTGTCAAATTTCTTTTCATTTTGCTTTTGTCCGTTCAAATTTCGTCTTTGAGAAAACTCTGAAAATGATGTTTTTTTCTTTTTTGAGACAAAACTCCGAAAATGATGAATATTGTTAATCTTGAGAATTTATGATGTTGATTAGTAATGGAATGATTTTTTTTTGCTGTGAGTTGTTTTTTTACTACAAATTACTTGGTGATGTGATTAAAGGAAATCTCACTGTAATTTGAGATTTTGTTGCTATAATTGGTCAATTTATTTGTTTTGCGGTGTGAGTCCATACAGTGAATTCCATCATTTAGTGTGGTCTTTTGATGAACTGTTACATCATCCTAGATATTTTATGAACCCGCTAGTGTATTCACTAAATGGAGGTTATCTGACTGATTTGATTTGATCTTCTTTCACATAGAATTGTGTTTAGGAAAAGTCTTTTTTCCTCTTTGAATCTTTACCATGTTTTTATGAAACTATGTCCATTTAGGGTTGATATTCATGTAATGAAGGTAAATTGTGGAATCCTAATGTATTTAATTGATGATCACACCTATGCCTTAAATGGAGAATGCAAAGGTGTTTGATAAAATGCTTAGTATAATAGAAATCATGTATAGTGACTCAATTGTGTTTAAATGTTAAATGCATGCAAGTTACTCATATTTAACATGAATTCCATATCAGTTATTATGCTTTATGCTTGTTTGATTAAAATGTTCATGATATTAGAAGTATGTAAGCAAGCCATGATTATGTGCTCTTTTGTCCATGTATTAACTTTAGGTAATCAAGTGCCTCATGAAATACTCCCCAATGAGTTTATTATGAATTGTGGACTCTAGTCATATGTTCAAGGATGTCAAGTTGTGTCAATTTCTTTTCATTGAGTCATGGGGGTACTTGTACCCGACAATCTAGTTGTATGCCTAGAGCCAATGTCATATTTTCAAGATATTCTCAGTAAATCCATGTTCAGTAGAATTCAGTCAGTCTCATGACTTAGGAAAAACTCTGTAATCTCAGTAATCTCAGTCAGTTATCAGATCTCAGTAACATTTTGTTAGTCAACAAAACTCAGTAAACTCAGTCCAGTTAGATCAGTAATCCATGTTCAGTGTCAATTCAGATGGGAGTACAAATTAGCACCAAGTAAACCCAAAGATGGGAACACACACTGTTAGATGAGGCAGTGATTCTTAGAGGCCATCCTTGTGTTCCAAAACTATGTAGCCAGCATAGGTTGAGACATCAACACTATCAGATAAGGGTTGATGAGGTGGATAATCACTTGCAGATGAGGGCCCCACCATTTTTTTGGGGACACTTTCAGATGAAGGTTACCCACTGCTTGTCCTTACTAGTGGCACGGTATTGACACACTTTCAATTGGGGTTACAGATTGGACCTCAACTTAGCCATAATGGCGTATTAGGGGCATGTCAATTAGATAACTACTTCCCATAGTTTTTGTTACAGAATCTGAGCTATTAGATACAATCATTCAGTCTCAGTACTAACACTCAAATAGTTCTACAGAATTTAGGACTGTCAGATACAGTCACTCATGTTATCAGTATTCAGATTCAGTAATCTTGTTAGCACGGTATTAGTGTCAATTATTATATCTTATGTATGTATTCTCACGCTCATGATAGTCAGTCTGTTATTATTATTGTTCATGCATATGAACCCCATGCATTTAGCCTACCTCACATGCATACCAGTACATTCAATTGTACTGATGCATTCGTGCTATGGTGTCTTTATACCATAGGTTTAGAGATACGAGCTCCAAAGCACCAGTAGCATTCCAGTCCCAGCAGTCAGAGTTAGCAGTGAGTCAGTACCTTATTATCTCATTAATTAGTTTATAAGTTGGAGTTAGTTGGAGACATGTCCCATCAACTCCTTATTCAGACAGTTTAGTCAGTTTAGAGGCTTTTTAGACTCATGTTCAGACAGTTATTTCAGTTATTTTGGGTATTTCATACTCCACCAGATGTTATGATTTATCAGTCATGTTACAGTATTGAACCTTATGGCCTTTTAGTTCATGTTTCCACATTATACAGTATATTATGCAGTACACAGGTACAAATATCAGTCATGGGTTAGCTTGTGATCCTTTGGGGTTGTGAGCACCGTGTAGCATTCCGGGTACCAATTAGGGGCATTACAAACTTGGTATCAGAGCCTAAGGTTCAATAGAGTCCTAGCAAGTCTGAAAGTCATATATAGTAGAGTCTTCTACATGGGTGTGTTGCGCGTTATATTTATGAACAAGAGGCAATGAGATGTTTAGGAATAGTTTCCCTTCTTTCAGTATTCATATCGTTCCATTGAGCATAATCTCAAGCCAATCTCTCAGTCTAATTCGTTTCTCTCTTTCTTCTACAGAACATGCCTCCTAAAAGAAGAAACGAGAATCAGTCAGCCCCTCAGCCTGAAGAACCTTTGGGTGAATATGCTTATCATGCAGAGTTCTGAGCTGTATTCACTACTCTTTCTGAGTCAGTTACTGCTCAGAATAAAAGATCAGTTGTTGTTCCAGCCAACCCAATAGCCAATTTAGCTGCAGCCAGGATTCGAGATTTTACCCGAATAAGTCGTCTATCCTTTCTCAAGTTTAAGACAGATGAGGACCCTCAGGAATTCCTAGATCAAGTGCAGAAGGTATATACATAATGGGGGTTACTCCTAGTGAGAGTTCTGCGCTAGCTACATATCATTTGTAGGATATTGCTCACACTTGGTTCAAGTAGTGGAAGTCATAGAGGGCAGTTGATGCAGGGTCAGTTGAATGGGTGGAGTTTGCTTCTACTTTCCTTGATAGATTCTTTACCCTAGAGCTTAGAGAAGCTAAGGTACTAGAATTCATCAACCTCATGCAGGGAAACATAATGGTGAAAGATTATTCTCTTAAGTTTACTCAATTAGCCAGATATGCCCTTCATGTGGTTGCAGACAGTAGGGCCATGATGAGTAGGTTCATCTCAGGGGTGAATGATAGTGTGGTTAATGAGTGAAGATCCGCCATGCTGAATAGTGACATAACTTTAGCCAGGCTTATGACTCATGCTCAGCAGATAGAAAATCAAAAGATTAAGATAAGGGAGAAGCAGAATAAGAAAGCAAGGACAGGTAGTTTCAACATTGCTCAGCTCAAGTCAGAAGGAGGAAACCATTCTCAGTTTCATCCTAAGTCATAAATTCTATCTCCTTTTTCATCCAGTGCTCCATTTCCTAAGTTCAGGGATGGTAATAGAGATAGGGAGCTAGGCTCTAAGTCTCAGGGTAATTTTAGCAATGCCCGAACTAATCCTCTTTGTCCGACTTATGGTAAGAACCACAAGGGTGCTTGCAGAGCTGTCAGTGAGGTCTGTTTTGAATGTGGCAATCCGGGCCACAGAGTTAGGGATTGTCCCCAGTCAGGTTACCAGGGTCAGCATAACCGTTCCACAGCTCAGTCCAGTCGCCTAAATCAGCAGGGTACCACCTCCAGTGCTACCAGGAGGCAATACCCAAATAGACTTTATGCTCTCCAGTCCTGATAAGATCAAAAAAATTCTCCTGATATAGTTGCTAGTATGTTACAGATCTTTCATGTGCATGTTTATGCTTTGCTAGATCCAGGAGCTTCCTTGTCTTTCATTACTCCCTATATAGCAGTTGATTTTGGAATCAGTCCCAAAATTCTAGCAGAGCCCTTTTCAGTCTCTGCCTCAGTGGGTAAAACTATCATAGCCCGACGGGTATACAAGAACTGCCCAGTTATGATATCTCAGAAAGTCACTTCAGCAGATTTAGTTGAATTAGAGATGTCTGATTTTGATGTCATTCTCGGTATAGATTAGCTTCATTCCTGCTATGCCACAGTAGACTGCAGAAATAGAATAGTTCAATTTTAGTTTTCAAATGAACCCGTCCTAGTGTGGAGGGGTAGTACTTCAGCATTCAAAGGTCAGCTTATTTCCTACCTTCGCATAAGGAAAATGATATCTAAGGGATGTGTCTATCATCTTGTTCATTTTAAGGACTCTAGTTCTAAAACTCCCACTCTTGATTCAGTCCCAGTCATGAATGAATATTCTGATGTCTTTCCCGAAGATCTTCCAGGAATTTATCCCGAAAGGGAAATAGACTTTGGTATTGATCTTCTCCCAGATACTCATCCTATATCTATTCTGCCATATAGAATGGCTCCAGAAGAACTCAAAGAACTGAAAGAACTGTTTAAGGAACTCTTAGATAAGGGATTCATCAGACCCAGTGTTTCCCTGTAGGGTGCAGCAGTCTTACTCGTGCGCAAGAAAGACGGTTCTCTCAGAATGTGTATTGATTGCCGTCAATTAAATAAAGTTACAATCAAGAACAAGTATCCTCTTCCCAGAATCGATGACTTGTTCGACCAACTTCAGGGTGCCAACTATTTCTCTAAGATAGACCTTAGATCCGGCTATCATCAGCTTGGAGTCAGAATGTGACATTCCAAAAATAGTTTTCCGTAATCGGTATGGTCACTTCGAATTCCTAGTCATGTACGTTGGTCTTACCAATTCCCCAACCGCTTTCATAGACTTGATAAATCGTGTGTTCAAGCAGTACTTGGACATGTTCGTTATAGTCTTCATAGATGATATTTTGGTCTATTTCCATAGTGAGTGTGATCATGCAGACCATCTCAGAATTGTACTTCAGACCCTCAGAAATCATCAGTTGTTCACCAAATTCAGTAAGTGCAAATTTTGGATAAGGTCAGTAGCATTTCTTGGTCATATCATTTTCGGTGATGGCATTAGAGTAGATCCTCAAATGATCGAAGTAGTGAGACTCCGTCAGATATCAGGAGTTTTTTGGGTTTGGCTGGCTATTACAGATGGTTTGTTGAGGGATTTTGTTCTATTGCATCCCCCATGTCCAGATTGACTCAGAAGAAAGTCAAGTTTCAGTGGTCAGATCCTTCCGAGAAGAGTTTTCACAAGTTGAAGACTTGACTCACCTCAACTCCAGTCTTAGCTCTTCCAGATGGTCCAGATGGTTTCGTGGTGTACTGTTATGCATCCAAAGTAGGTTTAGGTTGTGTCCTCATGCAATATGGTTAGGTCATAGCCTACGCCTTCAGACAGCTTAAACCCCATGATAAGAATTATCCTACTCATGATCTTGAGTTAACAACCGTAGTCTTTGCCTTGAAGATTTGGAGGCATTACATGTACGGTGTTCATGTAGATGTGTTCACAGATCATAAGAGCCTTCAGTATGTCTTTTCTCAGAAAAATATCAATCTTCATCAGAGAAGGTGGTTAGAGCTCTTGAAAGATTATGACATGAGTGTTCTTTATCATCCGAGCAAGGCCAACGTTGTGGATGATGCTCTCAGTAGACTCTCTATGGGTAGTGTTTCTCATATTGAGGATAGTTAGAAGAATTTAGCTTTGGAAGTCCATCAGCTTGCAAAACTAGGTGTTCACTTAGTCGATACAGAAGAGGGTGACGTATCGGTTCAGAGTAGTTCAGAATCATCTCTAGTTTCTGAGGTGAAAGAAAATCAAGATAGAGATCCCAATCTAGTCAAGTTAAAAGAGTCAGTCAAAGATTAAAAAGTAAAGATTTTCTCCTAAGGAGGAGATGGTGTCCTTCGTTGTCAGGGCCATCTCTGTGTTCCAGGTGTAGATGACTTGAGGCAGTGAATTCTTGCAGAAGCGCATGGTGCGCGCTACTCTATTCATCCTGGGGCCACAAAGATGTACCACGACTTGCTAGAAATCTATTGGTGGAGCAGGATGAAGAGAGATGTTACAGAGTTTGTGGCTAAGTGCTCTACATGTCAACAGGTTAAGATAGAACATCAGAAGCCTAGTGGTTCTATGCAGGAGTTCATTATTCCTACTTGGAAGTGGGAAGAAGTGAACATGGACTTTGTGATGGGTTTGGCTCGAACTTGTCATCAGCACGATTCAGTTTGGGTTATTATAGATAGAATAACCAAATCAACTCATTTCCTTCTAGTTCATACCTCTTACTCAGCCGAGGATTGTGCCAAACTCTACATCAGAGAGTTGGTCAAATTGCACGGTGTTCCATTATCTATTATCTCAGACAGAGGTACCCAGTTTACCTCTCACTTCTAGAAAGCATTCCAAAAGGGTCTTGGCACCCAAGTTCATCTTAGTACATCCTTCTATCCTAAGACAGATGGTCAAGCAGAAAGGACCATCCCAACCCTGGAAGATATGCTAAGGGTGTGTCCAATTGATTTCAAGGGTATTTGGGATGACCACTTGCCTTTGATTGAGTTTTCATACAACAACAACTGTCATTACAGTATTAGGATGGCTCCATTTGAAGCTTTCTATGGTAGGAGATGCAGATCTCCAGTTGGTTGGTTCGAAGTTAGTGAGGCTTGAGTCATAGGGCTTGACTTAGTATTCAATGCCTTATATAAAATCCAGTTGATCAGAAAAAGACTTCGGGTTGCTCAGAGCCGACAGAAGTCTTATGCAAATGTTCGTAGAAAGGATCTCGAGTTCGAGATTAGTGACTATGTCTATATAAAGATATCTCCCATGATGGGAGTGAAGAGATTCGGCAATAAGGGAAAGCTCAGTCCCTAATATGTCGGTCCCTTCAAAATTCTCAGTCGTCTTAGAAAGGTAGATTATGAGCTCGAATTGCCTTCAGATCTAGCCTCAGTTCATCCAGTCTTCCATGTCTCTTTGATCAATAAGTGTATAGGTGACCCAACAGTTGTAGTCCTTATTTAGAGCGTAGATGTTCAGAACAACCTCTCTTATGAAGAGATTCCAGTCAAAATCCTAGACTATCAGACTCGTAGACTGAGGAGCAAAGAAGTCCGTCTAGTCAAAGTTCTTTGGAGAAATCAGTCCGTCGAGGGAGCTACTTGGGAAGAAAAAGCAGACATACATACCAAGTATCCTCACCTCTTCTCCGCCTACTCAGATCTAGCTCAAGGTAACAGTTCTCCTTAAGCTTTTCAGCTCCATGTTCAGACCTTAGTTACAAACTTGATATCCAGTTCATGCTCAGAATTTCATGATAAACTTGGTATTAAATACCATTGCATATTCAGTCATGCATTCATGTATCAGTTTAGTTATTTAATTTTGCATCAGACATGTCTTCTCATTGTGAGAAACTTAGTTCATAAGAATACTCAGTCATGCATTCATGAATCAGTTACACATGCATCATATATGCATGTTTAGTATGATATATTCAGTTATCAGTTATGTCCTCCATGAGATCATATCCCAGTTATTCATGTTTAGTATGTATGTCAGTTATGTTCTTCCCCTCTCTCAGTCTCATTCGAGGATGAATGTTCTCAAGGGGGAGATATTGTAATACTCCGTACTTTTTCCTAGCTTGAAATTGTCCCAAGACTGTTAGAAGCTTTATTTGAAAGATGAATCCACTTTTGTACATGTGGTATTTTCAAGATTTTTACTTTTTGTCGTATAAGAAATTCAATATGCTTTCCATCGATATAAGATTTGCCCCAAATCTGATAATCGGGTCAGAAGTTATGACTATTTCAAGTTCCCATTGTAAAACAACGCCATATTAGTCAGTGGCGTGCCGCACCATAAGAGAAAATAACATTTGGCAAATTCCAGTAGGGGTCCGCGATTATGGCACATCGCACGAGGGCTCAAATTCAGAATTGTCCTTTTTCCAGTATCTCAGCACGATGGCTCTGTATCGCGCCATTGCCCAGTTTTTCAATTGTCAAATTTCAGTGACACGACGCGATAGCGCCGCGTCGCACCAAGGGTCCAGTTTGGGAAATTGTTACAATTTTAAAAGATATGTCCAAGGGTTAAAAGGGTCAATTTCTCACCCCTATTTAAACCCAATAACACGTGATTTAGCCATTCTTCACCCAAAGTATACTAGTTTCCCTCAATTTTCTCTCATGAACAAGCTAGGGTTTCAATTGGGGATTCAATTTCAAGAAAGTCTCTCCGTCAATCTTCACTAAACCTAGAACTAAGGTATGCACAGTGTTCATTCATGGATACCTTTCATCCATGAATCCCAACAATCCTCTTTAAATTATATATCATGATATCCATGTGGTAAAGTTATTATGTTCATGTAATTATGATTGTATGACTACCAAGATTGAATCTTTACCATGTTTTTATGAAACCATGTCTGTTCAGTATTGATATTCATGTAATGAAGTTAAATTGTGGAATTCTAATGTATTTAATTGATGATCACACCTATGCCTCGAATGGAGCATGAAAGGTATTTGATAAAATACTTAGTATAATAGAAATCATGTATAATGACTCAATTGTGTTTAAATGTTAAATGTATACAAGTTACTCCTATTTAACATGACTTCCATATTAGTGATTATGTTTTATATTTGTTTGATGAAATGTTCATGATAATAGAAGTATGTAAGAAAGCCATGATTATGTGCTCTTTTGTCCATGTATTAACTTAAGGTAATCAAGTGCCTCGTGAATTACTCCCAACGAATTTATGATGAATTGTGGACTCTATTCATGTGTTCAAGGATGTCAAGTTGTGTCAGTTTCTTTCCATCGAGTCCTAGGGGTACTTGTACCCGACAATTTAGTTTTATGCCTAGAGCCGATGTCATGTTTTCAAGATACTCTCAGTCAAGCCATGTTCAGTAGAATTCAGTCAGTCTCATGACTTAGGAAAAACTCAGCAATCTCAGTAATCTCAGTCGGTTATCAAATCTCAGTAAAGCTCCGTTAGTCAACGGAACTCAATAAACTCAGTCCAGTCAGTTCAGTAATCCATGTTCAGTGTCTATTCGGATGGGAGTGAACCTAAGGATGGGAACACATAGTGTCAGATGAGGGTGTGATTCTTAAAAGTCATCCTTGCGTTCCAGAACTATGTAGCTAGCAGAGGTTGAGACATCAACACTGTCAGATGATGGTTAATGAGGTGGATAAACACTGTCAGATGAGGGCCCCATCGTTCTCTTTTGGGGACATTGTCAGATGAGGGTTACCCACATATTTTCCTTACCAGTGGTACGGTATTGACACCCTTCCAATTGGGGTTACAGATTAGACCCTAACTAAGCCATAATGGCATATTAGGTGCATGTCGATTAGATAACTACTTCCCATAGTTTCAGCTGCAGAATCAGGGCTGTCAGATATAGTCATTCAGTCTCCGTAATAGAACTCAGATAGTTCTACAAAATTCAAGACTGTCAAATACAGTCAACTCAGAACATCACGGAACTCAGTTTGTTCTATCAGATTCAGGGTTGTCAGATATAGTCACTCATGTTATCAGTATTCATATTCAATCATCATGTTAGCACGGTATCAGTATTAGTTATTATATCTTATGCATATATTCTCACACTCATGATAGTCAGTCTGTTATTATTATTATTCATGCATATGAACCCAATGCATTTAGCCTACCTCATATGCATACCAGTACATTCAATCGTACTGATGCATTCGCGCTATGGTGTCTCTATACCATAGGTTTAGAGACACGAGCTCCAGAGCACTAGTAGCATTCCAGTCCCAGTAGTCAGAGTTAGCAGTGAGTCCTCATCTTTCGAGGATATGATTTGTACCTTATTATCTTATTAATTAGTTTATTAGTTTGACTTAGTTGGGGACATGTCCCATCAACTTCTTATTCAGACAGTTTAGTCAGTTTAGAGGCTTTTCAGACTATCATGTTCAGACAGTTATTTTAGTTTTTTTGGGTATTTCATACCCCACCAGATGTTATGATTTATCAGTCATGTTACAGTTTTGAACCTTATGGTCTTTCAGTTTATGTTTCTGCATTATATAGTATATTATGCAGCACATAGGTACAGATATCATTCATGGGTTAGATTATGGTCCTTGGGGTTAAGAGCACCGTGTAGAATTCTGGGTACCAGATTTGGGGCGTTACAATCATAGGCCAACTTAATTTAAAAGCATGTACACAATATAAATCAACTAATAAGTAGACAGACATCGTCACATAACAAATATTCAATGAATCAATAATATAGCAACAAGAGGTCAAACAGTGCTCACAAATAAGTCATAAAACCATCAAGAGTATCAACCATACTGTAAACATCCACAGAGTCAATCATATATGTACACACATTCTATGGGACTTATTTTTTCCCAAATAGTCATGACCTATAAGGAACAATATATGTTCATGTACCGTACTAGCATGGTGCTCGATCCAACATATACACATCCGTACCGGCGTGGTACCCGATCCAACCTATACACATCCGTACCGGCGTGGTACCTGATCCAAACTATAAATATTCGTACCGGCGTGGTACCCAATCTAACATATACACATTCATACCGGCGTGGTACCCGATCCAACATATACACATCCTTATGGCGTGGTACCTGATCCAACATATACATATCCATACCGGCGTGGTACCCGATCCAACATTTAGTTATCCATACCGGTGTGGTACTCGATCCAACATTTACTCATCCATACCGGTGTGGTACCAGATCCAACATATACACATCCATACCGGCGTGGTACCCGATCTAACATATACACATTCGTACCGGCATGGTACCCGATCAAACATATACACATCCGTACCGGCATGGTACCCTATCCAACATATACACATCCGTACTGGTGTGGTACCCGATCTAACATATACACATCCGTACCGGTGTCGTATGATGTGTGAGAATGCTGTTTAGCTCAAAATAATTGTGAATTTTGAAGCAACTCTTGTTGTTTTGATGTGTTTCCTCATGATATTGCAGTAAAAGGTTGAAGGAATGGAAATAAACGACAATGGATAAAAAGAGTTGAAAATCTGAGCAAAAGAGAAGAAAACATGGCTGACGACATCCGTGATAAGTCGTCAGCCTTGTGATAGCCTATCAGAAGCAGCCTCAGCCTTAACTAGGGAATTGAAGCTGAGAAGCAGTTCTAACGACGTCTGTGGTGTGTCATCAAGTGGGTGATAAGACATCAAGAATGGCGTCATCCTTAAGCAAAAAATCAGCGATAGGAGAAAACATCTGACAATGTTGGTGATACGCCGTCAGATCCTTGATGCGGCGCCAGAGTCATTATCAGACTAAGGCAGAGAATTGAAGAAACTGGAGCAAGTCTGACGCCATCCGTGATAGGGAGTCAACCTCTTGACGTGGCTTCAGTTTGGGCGTCGCCTAATCCGAGAATTAATTCAATTTGCTATTTTATTTCCTTAATTAGGCTTTAGTATAAATAGCATCTTTTAGGGTTTATTTAGGGAGTTCTCTTTTTTGAGTTTTGGGGGGAGAGTTTTATTTTCTTGAACACTTATCAACTATTTGTGGATTCCTATTTTCGGGATTAAATTGAAAAAAAACTACTTGTTGCTTTTCATCCGTTCGTAAGTTTATCCTTATTATCATGAATTCAACTTTGTATTTCGTTCATCAAATCATGAGAGGCTAATTCCATTAGCCAGAGTTATGGGATCCATGGAATAGGGTTTGATAGGTTACTAGGTATTTAACGGATTCAAGGAGTAGTAGGACGTCTTGAAATTCTGTTGTTTTAACTGAAATCTACTGGTTGCAAACATTAGGTTATGCCTTAGGTTTTATTTGCTTCGAATGGAGA
The DNA here is from genome assembly GCA_030864215.1 of Capsicum pubescens. NCBI lineage: Eukaryota > Viridiplantae > Streptophyta > Magnoliopsida > Solanales > Solanaceae > Capsicum > Capsicum pubescens. Next base: position 243,833,205 of record CM061538.1, read on the forward strand.
AATAGACTAGAGGTCGTGAATTATCAACAGGGACTCGGATGCTACCAACCTTTTGTTTAATGATCAATGACGTAACTGGATTGATCTACCTGAGATAAAATCCTATGGATATAGATAAGTTATCTAAGTTTGAGAGAATTAGATAATAAATTGTCTGGTGAGGTCGAGAGATAAGTCAGATAGTATCGTCGTAAGGGATATTCTGCTGTTTCTACTTACTTCAAGAATTCCAAGCATTACCTAGTATCTGTCAATTCCCAAAACCCATGGTGAACATAACTCTGGTTTCCCATTTAGACTGATTTTCAAACACTAAAATATTGAAAGTGACAATTAACTCTCTGTGGACCTTAAACCCCCATTTCCGGAAACATTAAACTACCAGTAAAGTATTTCGTAAACAAATTGAAGTTCACACCATATTGTCTGTAGGATTAGACCCCAACCTAGTTGGGTTTTATATTGACACTGATCGCTTACACCCATTCAAGAGTGTAATTTGAGCGTTATCATCGTACCCGATCCAACATATACACATCCGTACCGGTGTGGTACCCGATCCAACATATACACATCCATACTGATGTGGTTCCCGATCCAACATATACACATCCGTACCGGTGTGGTACCCAGTCTAACATAAACAAGTAATATCAATATCAAAGATGTACCAAGTTTACAAATACACTTAAAGTCATAAGACAATTACATCAAGTAATTTTCAATGCTCATTTATACATGCATCAAGAATCCAAACATCAACAATTTCAAGCATGTCTGAATACCAATCAACAAGTATCCAATTTAGGAGCATACACACAATTAAGTCGAGTCTAGACTCCAATTAAATCATAACCTACCTCAACCAAAGAAACTGAATGCAAGCTACTTTGCAAGGGTTTTTTCCTTCCGTAAATTGTTTGAATATTTCAATTTGTTCAAATATATAATTCGCATAAGATGACAAATCTAATGACCCATCTTTTAAATTCCCACTCTAAAAATTGTAGGCCTAAAACCTAAATTTTTATCAAAATCATAGTTGCAGAATGATAAGAAAATGAGTACACAAATATGTCAAATTTTCTAAGCAAACGATGATACAGTGAGTTGAACCATTAAATTCCACCTATTTTGATAATGATTACCTTATCATTGTCCTACTTTACAACTAATGATTACTTATATTATATTATATTATATTATATTATGTTAATTCTACTTAAATTCTCAAAGAAAACATCCTCTGATTATATATTCTTCTACCACCGTGTGGAGCTGACCCCAATCATTACTCTCTATATACATAAATCTCAAGTGTAAGGCAGTGCAATGTTCTAATCTGTAGCAGTCAAGTCGACTCAATCTCATCTATCGTGCACTCTTTCTTTTTGTCTGCGCCTCCACTTTTTTCTGTCTATTCAAATAAACTGTCTATAAAAACTATGATAATATATTACCTTAATCTCATACGTGAAAAAAAATAAGAGAGTGGTGGATATGACCCGCAACTAATTTAATTAATAATATTTGTATTAACCACCAACTAGATTAATTATTTAAAATATTCAAAACTTTAATAAATTCTCAAAATTTATTTAGAACGACATATAAAAACATTAAATATGTACATTGACTAAAAAGTAGAACCTATTGAAAATACTACGACACTAACACGAGGTCGTCGCGGTCAAAGATTGATCATGATTGGGTTTAACTTTATTAAAACTCAATAATTCAACTAATGACTCAATAACTTTTGAACACCTCAAGAATAGGTACTATCAATCTCCGTAAGTCATAAAGCACATATAGAAATTATGGAGAGAGAAAAATGCAAAAGACCAATAAAATTCACGAAATGACTAGGAGGGTCATTACATAAGATACCAATTAAACAAATGTTCATCCCCAAATGGGCAACCAAGCGACAAGTAAGGAAACTAAAAATTTACCTGAATCATCAAAAAGATGTGGATACTGGCTACGCATATATGCTTCGGTCTCTCAAGTGACCTCCTCAATAGGACGATTCTTCCACTAGACCTTTACAGATGCAATCTCCTTCGTCCTCAACTTACGGACAAGCAAATACCTAGCTGGGCCTATGCATTCCCCCACCGCCCCAGATTTAGAAGGTTCAATCAGCATACAACAACACAAGGAATATTTTTAACCCATATATATGCAACCGTCCTATACCGACTGATAAATATAGATGCATACTGCCTACTGGTGATAGGTGATGCGCATGTAGGAATGAATGCAAAGTACACAATCAATGTCACAACTTATCATAATTGTCCTCATCAGGACCATCATCATCCTAATTAACCTCAGGCCTTGCCGGATATCAACACATCATCAATAGTATCCTTCGACCTTGTCGGGTTTCAACATTATCACAATAGTATCGTTCGGCCTTGTCGGGTATCAATATATCATCATAATAGTGTCCTCCTCCCTTGTCGGGTATCAACACATCATCATAATAGTCATTACTAAATAACATACACTAAAATACTCATAAAAATAGTCATATCACCACAGAATATCTATCTAGTAAATACTTACTAACTACTCGTTATTAGCTAACCAACACTTATTATAATAGAATCACTAGTTCACTAGTCATCACATAACCTCTAGTTATTAGCCTAAACAATATCCTTCACATAATCCTTACTCACGGAATGGCAACTAACCACTATTTATTTAATAGCCAACATCTGACATCTAGTCAAGGTTCATTACTAGATCAAAACTGCCATTTATCCACCATTCATTATTATCAACTAATCATCCTATATTTGTTAATCATTACTAGACAATACATTACTACTTGTCACCTAACCATCTTTTATTAATTGACACCATTCATTATCTAAGAACCATTTACCAACTAATTCTTGCTTAACTATTCGTTAGTTAACCATTTAGCAACTATTCAAGGTTATTAGCTAGTCACCTCTTATTACCAACATCTCTTATTATCTAGTCTCATTAACGCACAACTCCTCATTTATCGATTAATCGACATCACGAATCCAACTAATCTTCACCTATGCTAGACCCGACCTCACCATAAGTCACGTATTAACCATTGCTAGCTTCCATGTTTCAACTAAGCAACATTCATTAACTAATACATTAGATTCTAAGCCATCTCCAGTATCCAATCAATAAAGTCGTAAGCAACATACCGCATCTTCCTCTGTCCCATACTGGAGAGATGTGTATACAAACATATATGTATTTATAAACTATAATTGTATCCTTTACACTGATAAATACTCCTCGAATATTCAATCATTATCATAACACAACCTTTGGCCCATTAATTTATCTGGAATAGTCACAACATCATAATCACGACCTTAGGCCCATATACATATCCAGAACTCATATCGATAATCATATTTATAAGCCATAACATATATCTAATCATCTCACATATAGAAGGCATAATATAGATAGACATGTAATAATTCATAGGATATCTTATATCGATTGGTCATACATCATAACTACAGGAATATCATCTCTCTAGGCTAATTTGCATATCTAACAGAAAATAGTATTTCTAAGGTCAATCATCAAGTCTAAGAGAAAATACCATCTCTATAGGCCACATAACGTATCTAGAAGGAATATCATCTCTAAATGCCCAATATCACTTCCACAGAAAGTATCATACTATAACTCAAAAGCCACAATCTGTGAATATCAATATAAGTTACCAAGTTACGAAGTAACCTTATTCTACAGTTTACTAGCCTCATATATGTTTAACATCCGCAACTAAGTCCACAAGACTTAACACAAGTTTAGGCCTAAGTGGGCCAGACGATCCCATTTCTAATCCTCAATTTCCATAATTAGGCACATTATGCCCAGACTAGGCTAAATATACAAATCATGCTTCAAATACTAAAACCATATTCCAAACATTGGTTTACATCATAACCATGCTACAACTAATCTAAACTAGAGAGGGAAAGCAATAGGATTCAAAAAGGGATATAAACATGCCATTTTACGAGTCCCAAGCCTGCATCTAAACTCCGAACATCAACAATCGAGGCCAAGTCATCCCACTCATAATCAAGCCTAATATCCATATCCACACACAATATATATCATGCATTATCTATGAAGAAAAGTAGACAGAAGCCTACTAGAACCCACGCTTAGAAAACTTCGCATCAATCTTTTCTCTTCTAACAAATCCAAAACAACTCTTAAGTGATTCTCATGTTCCTTTTTACTCTAGAATAAACCAGAATATCATCAATAAAGACAATCATAAAAGAATCCAAGTAGGGTTTAAATATCTCATTTATCAAACTCATAAAAGCAGCTAGGGTATTAGTCATCCCAAAAGACATCACAAGAAACTCATAGTACCCATACCTGGTTTGGAAAGAATTCTTAGGAATATTGTCAGGCTGAATCTTAAGATGATGATACCCAAACCTCAAATCAATCTTTGAAAATATGGATGTACCCTGCAACTGGCCAAATAATCATTAATATGAGGCAAAGGATACTTATTACGGAATGTAACTTGTTCAACTGCCTATAGTCTATACACATGCAAAGACTACCATCCTTCTTCTTCACAAATAAGACAGGAGCACCCCATAGAGTGGCAGTCGGACGGATAAAACCCTTACTTAACAAATCCTGCAACTAAGCCTTTAGCTCCCTCAACTCAGCCGGAGCCATCCTATAGGAAGGAATAGAAATAGGATGAGTACTTGGCTCTAGATCAATACAGAAATCAATGTCACAGCTTGGTGGCATACTAGGAAAACCCTCAGGGAAAACCTCTTGGAACTCATACACCACAAAAACTGAATCAATAGATGGAACCTCTACGAAAGTGTCCCAAAGATGTGCACGGAAGGCCAAACAACCTCTCTCAATTAACCTCCTTGCACGCAGAAAGGAAATAATTTCATTGGAGTAGGACTATAATCACCCTCCCACTCAAGTCTGTTCATTCTCGGCATAGCCATAATCACTGTCTTAGCATGGCAGTCTAATATATTATGATACGGATGACAACCAACTCATACCCAAAATTGTATCAATATCTACCATGTCTAAAATCACTAAATTTGCCCAAGTTTGATACCCCATAAACACAACAGAATAGGAATAATAAACCCTATCAACAACAACAAAATTACCCATAGGAGTAAACACGTAAATTGGGAAGTCCAGTAAATCACGCACCATGTCCAAACCCACAACAAAATTGACAGACACATATGAGAAAGAAGAACCAAGATTAAATAATATAGTGGCCATCCAATCACAGACAAGAATAGTACCTGTAATGACAACGTTTGATACCTCTGCCCCGACCCTGCCTAGAAAACATAGATATGGGCCCTACCACCAATTTGTCCATTATTTTTATCAAGATGAGAACTACCTTGATGAGGTTAATTACCACTCCTACCTACCTAATGACCACCATAACCACTCTGTGAATGACTTCTACCATTACCAACACCTCTCCTACCTGCTAGAACTAGAGCTCGGGGAGCCTACTGCTGGCCAAACTAACCATAATGTCTCAAATTAGGACAAAACCTCCTAATGTGACTCACTCTATCACAACCATAACATACCCAGACCCCTAGAATAAGAACTACTAAAACTACCTCCTCTGCGGGTATTTTTTATCTACTGCCTTGGCATAGCCCTCTTAATTTACGCCCTCACCATATCTTGGCATCCCCTTAAAACTGGAAGGTAACCAGTTCTACACCATACCTATCAACAACACACATTTTTGAGAATAAGAATAAAAAAGTTAGATACCAATTGGAATCGCCAGTTATTAATTGAAATAAAGTAATAGCACGTAAGAAAGAAGAATTTGAATTTTCCAAGTGTCTTATAGCCACTTGAGAAAAAGTACAGACATCTCTGTACCATTCCATAAGACTCTACTAGACATGTTCTTATACGACGAGATGGATGAACCTAGGGCTTTGATACTAACTTTGTCACGACCCAAATAGCCATGAGTGGCACCCACACTAATCTTTCTGTGGGAGAACCATCTAAACCAAATCATTACCCAATCACTTAATCAATATTAAGATGATATTATTGTAAAATCAACATAACAACAATAATTCTGGACTAATCATTATTAATGCGAAAGTCAACAAACTTCTTACTAAAATCTCCAAGACCTGAAAGTCATCATACAAGAACTACTAACAAAGATTGTGTCTAAAGAAATATTCAAAAATAAAGTAAATAAAGAATGTTTCATTGCCTGAAAAATGGACAAGAACAAATAAGATGACCCATGGCATCTTGGAGATGAAGTGCTCACCCTTGGATCAAGATCTGCTATCAAAATCTAGAGATAAAGTCATGTCTGAACCTCTAGAACACTATTTGCACTCAACAAAAGAAGAGTACAGGGTAGTATCAGTACAAACCACTATGTACTGGTAGGTATCATAGGCCAACTCAATTTTAAAGCATGTACATAACATATATCAACTAACAAGTAGACAAACATCATCATATAACAAAAAATATTCAATGAATCAATAATAGAACAACAAGAGGTCTAACAGTGCTCATAAACAAGTCACAGAACCATCAAGAGTATCAACCATACTGTAAACATCGACAGAGTCAACACAATATGTGCACATGCTACGGGAATTATTTTTTCTCAAATAGTCATGACCTGCAGGGAACAATCTATGTTCATGTACCGTACCGGCTGGTACCCGATCCAACATATGCACATCCATAACAGTGTGGTACCCGATCCAACATATACACATCCATACCAGCGTGGTACCCAATCCAACATATACACATCTATACCGGTGTGGTACTCAATCCAACATATACACATCCGTACCGGCTTGGTACCCAATCCAACATATACACATCCGTATCGGCGTGGTACCCGATCCAACATATACATATACGTACCGGCGTGGTACTCGATCCAACATATACACATCTGTACCGGCGTGATACCCAATCCAACATATACACATCCGTACCAGCGTGGTACTCGATCTAACATATACACATTAGTACCGGTGTGGTACCCGATCCAACATATACACATCCGTACCGGCGTGGTACCCGATCCAACATAAACAAATAATATCAATATCAAAGATCTACCAAGTTTACAAATACACTTAAAGTCATAAGACAATTACATCAAGTAATTTTCAATACTCATTTATACACGCATCAAGAATCCAAACATCAATAATTTCAAGCATGTCCGAATACCAATGAACAAGTATCCAATTTAGGATTATACACACAATTAAGTCGAGTCTAAACTCCAATTAAACCTTAACCTACCTCAACCAAAGAAGCTGAATGCAAGCTACTTTGCAAGGATTTTTTCCTTCCATAAATTGTTTGAATATTTCAAATTTGTTCAAATATATAATTTGCATAAGAATACTAATCTAATGACCCATCTTTTAAATTCCCACTCTAAAAATTATAGGCCTAAAGCCTAAATTTTTATCAAAATCATAGTTGCAAAATGATAAGAAAATAAATTCATGAATATGTCAAATTTTCTACGCAAACGATGATACAGTAAGTTGAACCATTAAATTCCACCTACTTTGATAATGATTACCTTATCATTTTCCTACTTTACAACTAATGATTAATCATATCATATCATATCATATCATATCATATCATATCATATCATATTATATCATATCATATTATATTATATTATATTCATTAACAAGGATCTCACTAGGCTGGGGTATGCCACTCAGCCTGCCAGACCATGTAACAATATTGGATTATGCCAAAGTTGAAAAATCGAACCAAAGCACCAACCGAAATATAAAAGAATTTTAAATAGTTTAATGACTGTATGAAATCTTTTATCCAAACAAGGGGCCTGTCAGAGATTTAATAGCCTTATGTTAAACCCATGTGTCTAGAAGTTCTAATTGTGCAAAAGTCGCCCTTTTTGCATCAGTAAAATGGGCTAAAGAGGCATAACTTACTAGGCGTAGTCACAGAGACAAAGCTAACATAGGTTTATTAAACTCGACTGTACCACCATTTTGGAACCAAGTCAAGAAACTATAGAAAAATTTCTTCATATTTTGATAGAGTCTGGATCTTTCATAGTTACCAAGTAAACAAAGTTAGATCTTCAACATAGATATAAGAAGCCTTTTAGCCAGACATAGTCATGGCTGGACGAGGGTAGAAGTTATATTAAATGCACACAAATAAAAAAGTAATATGTACCTTAATAGCCTGAAGAAAGGCCTAAAAATATTAACAAACAGTGGCTAGTGCCTTCTTATTTATCTTTGAGATATATTTTAAGTGAGGGAGGATCTAGAGAAAAGGGAAAGCTTTGGAGATAGAAAATAAAAAGAAAAACTTTCTCCTCTTACAACTGAATGAGGTAGCTTTGAATAGGAAAAGAAAAGAATCTTGCACGGTACTAGGTGGGTCCCTGTGCATAGCATAGTAAAAGGTTTTAATAGTTTACCTGTTGGGTCCCGCCTGATCTTTTCCTTTCCATTTTCTGATAAATACTTCAGCTTTTTCAATAACTTCATCTGTTTCGCCCATAACTTTTGGAGGTTGGGACTCTGTAATATTTTCAGTGTTTACTTCATCACTTTTCATTGATGTATCTGAATTTTGTTCAACCGTTTGGAGTAATTTATGTCATACCTCTACTAAGTATTGTTCGATAATCTCCATTTTATTTTCATCGTGAGCTGATATTCTTCTGGAAACATAATTGAGGCTTTTATCTTCAACTAAAATTGATTTTTGAGGAGTATTCAGCAATTTTCTTGACGATATTTTCTCGTTGATCGTGTTCATATGTTATTTTTGTATTTGGATCTTCACGAGTTAGCTTGTCCCAAAAATTGCAATAAAATATTCTGTATAAAGAAGGAATTTGTTGGCTAGTATAACCTATTTCAACTAACCATCTATGAATCCAAGGGATAGAGAATTCGATAAAGAAATACATTTGGTCAATAGTGTCGATCATACAAATATATTCAGAAAGGTATAATTCAGTTAAGAAGGGTGAGGATTTTTTCCATGTATGATAAAGAGAAGAATATTCTGGAGGTAATATTTTAACGGTAGGTCCATGATAAGTCCACCATTGCACAAACCAATTGGGAATGGGCTTATCAAAAACCTTGGCACAAATTTTTATAAACCATGTATGTTTGTGTTTAATATTATTATAATATAAAACTTGAGAAAAAGCCATAATATAATCCCAATATGTGAAATTTATCTGAGACTGTCCCATTGATCCCATAGGCATAGATTTTTGAGTCATAGATGAAATTCCCCATTCTTCAATAGAAATAAGCCTTTTAACAATCATCTTGGAGTATCCATATACACCTGGGGTAGTGTCTCCCATTGGACTGTGATCAAATCTACACTAAATGTCTGAACCAAAATATTTTCATAAAAAGTTTGTGTTTTATATGATTCTCCTGTGAAATAAACATTAGTAGTTAAGTATTTTTGGAGTAATCTCCATGCTTCTTCAGAATTTTCTTGTCGAGGAATATGCATATTTTCAATAAGTAGGATGAGTTCTCTAGCATCCAAATTCTCATATGTGGTTTTATTTTTGGAGTTTTCTTGGACTATAGATGCAAATGAATCTGTAGTTTTTTGCTGATCGGATATATAAGATTGAAGTTGTTTGTACAAATGATGATCTTTTGGAATATCTTCCAAATGAATTAAGGAACAAATATTCTGAGTTTTTTATGATGATGATCCTTCTTGGAGAATTTTTGAATTGACCAAAGTTCTATTTCCTTGTTGTAATACTGGAAAATTAGAACTTGCAGAGATATATGCAGAATTATTTCTATTACTAAAATAAGTAGGGTTTGTTCTTCCTCCATAATATGAAGAGTTTTGACTTCGTCCACCTCTGCTATGTCCTCTGGCTGTTTGTCAGGGTGGATCCATGCTACATCAATAATCAGGAATTTGATCAGCATACCATAACATATATTCAAATAGATCTTCATAAAGTGTGTCCTTTGTGATAAGATTTTTGTAATATAAGCATGTGCATATCCGCATTTAAAGGAGTTTCCTTAATAAAAGTGATTAAGAATTTTCAAGACAAGAAGTGCAGAAAGAGCTTCATTATTCCTTTTAATCCTTTAAATTAAATATTAATCACTTAAGTCAATATCAAACCAATAAATATCATTATCAAGAAATTCATCGTGGTTAAGGAATAATTCTTCTTCTATTATACCACGAACAAGATTTTCTAAGATAAGAAAATGAATATCTTTTTTTAAAGGAATGCATTTGATAATAGTAATTATGGTTTTTGCAGAGAGAAAGTACGTGTAAAAATTCATGTTAATCTATTAAATATTCTCGAGATAGAAAATCAGGCAAAGAATTTTGACTATCCTTCTTATATTGTATTTCAAAATCAAAAGAGGCTAATTGAGCTTTCCATCTTGCAAATATTAATTTAGAGGCATCATGTTTAAAGTCTTTGTCGAACATGTATTTTACAGATTGAGCATCAGTCTTAACTATAAATTTTTTATCATCTAAATTATCTTGAAATTTTAAAACATATTTTACAATAGTAAGCATTTCATGAGCCACCGTAGCATATTTTTTCTGACTTTCAGACCATTTGCCAGAATGAAATCTAACTAAACATTCAGTTTTGTATGGGGATTAACTTGTTTAATTATTCCTCCATAACCAATATTTGAAGCGTCAGTTTCAATTATTTTTAACCAAGAAGGATTAGCTAAAATTAAACATGGAAGAGTTTGAACTCATTTTTTAATTATTTTAACCAAGTCAGTGTGAACTTGAGTCCATGGTGTTTTATTACCCTTTTTCAGTCTATTATATAAAGGGGCTAAATCTCTGGATAGATTTTTATAAAAAGGAGGGATGTAATTAAGACTATCAAGAAATCTTTGTAACTGAGTTTTATCAGTAATTATATCTGGGAACTTTTTAACAAAGTCTAAAGTTCTTTGTATGGGATTAATAGTACCTTGGCTAATATTATGACCTAGAAATCTAGCATTTGTCTGAAACAAGAACATTTTTGGTTTAGAAATAACCAAACCATTTTGCAATACTAGTTGTTTGAACATATTTAGGTGTTTAAAATGTGATTCAAGGGTTTTTGAGAACACAAGAATATCATCAATATAGACAATTATAAAACCCATATAAGGATTAAATATGTCGTTCATAATTTTTTGAAATTCAGAAGGAGCATTTTTTAAATCAAATGGCATAACATTCCATTCATATTTCCCAAAAGAAACGTTAAAAGCAGTTCTATAAGTATGATTTTTATCAATTTGGATTTGCCAATAACCCGATTTAAGGTCAAATTTTGAAAATATGTTGGCATCATATAGTCTAGAAAATAAGTCTTTTTTATTAGGTATTGGGTACCTTATCCATTTTAAAACTTTATTCAGGGGTTTATAATTAATGACTAGTCTAGGACTACCACGTTCCTGCTCAGCAACATTATTAACATAGAAGACAGTACAAGACCAAGGGAATTTTGAGGATTTTATAAGACCATTTTGCAAAAGACTATCAATCTCTTTTTTACAGAATTCTACTAACTCTGTATTCATCTGGCAGGGTCGACACTTTGTGGGAATTTTGTATTCATCGAAACCATCTACATAAGGAAGAGAAACAATATGCTTTTGGCGATCCCAGAAGGCATTTGGGTGATCAGCACAAATACAAATAGTCAATTGATCAGAAACCATTTTTATTTTTCTTGGAAATTTATAGACTTCATTGACTCATGAATATTCATACTCATTATTTCCAATTGTAAAAAATTTAACTGTCGTTGCTTCATATTAATAAGAGCATTTATATCTCTTGTTACAGGATCAGTAACAAAAGGATAAGAGATTTCTTTATTTTTATAAGTAGCCTTAGAACCAGCCGCATCGATATGCGTATAAGGATAAATAGAATTTATAAAATGTGTTCCAAAAATAATAGGAGGATATAAATGGTTTTTTACCATAAAAAAATATGGAATGCAAACCTTATTTTGACATATATGAGTATTAGGCAATTTAAAGTTAATATCAAGTTCATGACCAGAATAAGACTTAATTATGTGGGTAGTTTTTTCAAAATATCTTATTGGAATTAAACCTTCCTGAATGCAGCTAACATCAGCACCACTATCAATCATAGAAATACTAGTGATAGAAAATTCTCTATTAATCAGAATTGTGCAATTTATATACCATTTATGAGCAGTAACTAGTTGCATCATACCTAAGAAATAATCATATTTTGGACTAAGTTTATCCATATCAGAATTTTCAGAGTTTTCAAAATCCTTTTATTTTCCTTTTGAAGTAAAAGAAATAGTATTTTCAGGAATGTCAGAAATTTTTTCTTCAATTTTTAAAATCCTATGATCGGAGATCATCTGATTTTGTTTTAAAGAACTGATTCCCCTTTTTAATTTTTGAACTTCTATTTTTAAATCATCAAAAGTTGTATCTCTACCTGGAGTTTGACTCAATGCAAGACGTCGATTTACCTCAGATAAAGAATAAAACATATGATAATTATCGTAAGTAGTATCCTTAGAAGTAAAAGTACTAGCAGTATTAGCAGCAGTTTTTTGAGTAGCAAAATTAATGATTTTTTCACGTAGTTTTTCATCTGTAACTTCCTTTAATAATTCAAGGACATTATCAGCAGTAAGAGCTTGAATATTTAAATCAAGATCTTCGAATTGCGATTGCAGTTTATACATCATCTCGTCACAATTACAAGTATCATTATTACAGTCATGGAATTTATTAACTTGATCTGGTTCACTACCAGAACTAGGTAGTTCAATATCATTTTCAGATACAAAATCATAATTATAATTAGATTTAGAACCAGAAGTATATAATAAACCATAGACTTGGTCATGCACTTCATCAGAAAGTCCTAAAGACTTGAATTTTTGTAACTTACAGTTTGGAGCTATATGACCATATTGGTTGCACCTATAGCACTTGATTTTTGCTAACTCTCTTTTGGATATATTTTTCGTAAACCTGGTAGACTTACGATAGTTTTTTCTTGTTTCACGCTCTTCTTTGGTTCTATGTCTAGAGCGTTTCTTTCTATAAGACTTATCAGACTTAGAATATCTTTGGGTTTTTCTTGCGGCCAGTTTATCCATACTAAATTGTTCACAAAAATCTCCTAATTGGGATTTTTCTCCAAGTTTGTCAAGCTTAATCTGTCTGGCTAATTTCATCTCGTTAAAAAGGGCTAAACCCTCTTGAGTACAAGCTACAATAAGCTGACCATAAGTTTTCTCTGAATATTGGATCTCACCATAAGATCCTCTAAGTGTTTTTCTAACTCTTTCATCAAATAAAGGGGGAAGACCATCAATGAATTTTTCTTTCCAATGCTCATACTTACTTTTGGGTAAATCTATAACCCTACTAAGAAAAGTGTCCTTATACCATCTAAATTTTCCTAAATGTCTGCATTTTAAACCATTAAGGAGAGTTCTAATGTTTTCATATTGATTGGTAAATCTACCTCAAAAATGTTCAATTGTTGTAAGCATAAGGGTATAAACAGCATCTGGTTGTCCTTCCCGTAGTGGTCGACCTAAATTATCTTTACCGGGGTTATCATTAGTGGCATTAAAAATAGCTTCGTGTTTATCATTATCTAGGAAATTATCCCACCATCCTCGAAGTTGGCTTAGATCAGTACGATTGGCCCGATTCTCTGCTGATGCATTAGCTGTAGCAATAGTAGAGTACATTGACATACGGTGGATAAGAATAGAGATTTGTCGGTCTGATAATCCATCAATATTCCATTCATAAATAGCATCCCCACTATAAGAATTATTTGTTTGATTCCAGTCCCTTTCCTCTATCAGAACATCTTGAGGAGTTGGTCGTGGATAATACACAGTAGACATACGGGGAATGTCAGCATATTTTTTCGCCAGTTATTTTCTAACCATACCTTTGAGCTTATTTAGCTAGAAAGAGATAGTATCACCTACGTTTTGAGTAGATTCCATATTATCAGCAAAATTAGACTCGAGTTTTTGCACAAAATAATTAGATAAATCAAGAGGTTGTATGTGTAAATGAGAGAATTTTTCATCTAAAAGTTTTTCTAATTGCTCTAATTGAGAAATTTTTTCAAATCCTTCCATTTCAAGCGGTCTTTGAATACAAGGCTTACATAAAATATATTCTTCTTCTTCTTTGATTTCGGAAGTAGCAGGAATATTTGAGGAATCCATCTTCTCACTAAGTTTTTTAACTAACTCAATTAATTCGTCAAGTTTTTTATCAAGAGAAGAAATATGTTCTCCTAAAACTTTAACATATAGACTCAAATAATTATTTTGGGCGACAAGATTATTTATTTCAAAAATAGTAATTTTTCCAACATCCTCATCAACAAACTTTTGAAAAGCAGAAAAAGTCATTCCAGTATTATTAGGTAATACAAAGGAAGACTGAGGAGGATACATGGCTTGGATAATTATCCCATCAGAATTTTGATAAGATCTTTCAATAATTTTTACATATGACGGCAAATATACAGACATAAACCATGGCACAAAAAGTTAATTTTATTATGTAAGACACATATTTCATAGAATTCTTCAGAGATATTTCGTAATTCATCAGGACTATAAGTTTCAAAAAACCATGTCCTAAAGGTTTTCCATTTTTCACAAAAAAATTCTTTTTGAATATATTTTCTTGCCTGAGAACAAGGACTAAAATTAATAAGTTGTGTCATCATAATTAAACAGAATTAATATCAAAATACATCTCAGATGGGGTAGGATTTTCATTTTCAAATTCTTGAACTATATTAATTTTAGAGTTGATTTTAATCTTTTCTACACCTTAAGTTGTAACATGTGAATCTGCAGAATTAATAGTTTGCAAAGATGCAGCACGATTCCTAGCTGGACCATAATCAGGTTCTATAGGAGAAATATGATGTATAGAAGGAAGTCTTTTTGGCAAAGAAAAAGAATTTCTATAGACTGGAGGATTATTATCAAATTGCAGACAAATTCGTCCATCAGAATTTTGAGTTACATGAGTTAACTCTGAATTAGTCACATCCTCCGCCAATTGTTTTGGAGAAGTGACTGAATTTAAAATCCATGTTTTTTGGAAATCAATTTCATCCCATCGAATAGGTCTTCGGGTAATAACCCTGGATTTTATAAAGTTAGTTTCAATAAGCATAGTGCAATTAGAAGTATCATCAATAAATTTACATCGAGGATTTAAGATTGATAATAAGCGATTATATATGCGGTAAGATAATCCTATAAGTTCAGATCTAGGCGCATAAACATAGCCATGAGTTTTCATATTTAAGGTTAAAGCATGAAGAATATTTACATCAGTCAGAGATAATTACAAATTTGGCTGAGTATTAAAATATACAGGACCATAGGTAAGGGTAGATTCAATAGATCCCATTAAAGATTTTCTGAAGTTTAAATTTCTAGCATCACGCAAAGCAGCTAAAAATGTTTCAGGGAGTCCTTTTAGCGTTAAAGGTCTAAAGGCAATTTGTACCAGATCAATATGCATATAATTATAATGGCGTTTAAAAATATCAATATCATGTTTATTGAGAAGTTGAATTATCTGTTCATCAGCATTTAAAGCAAGAGATTGCTCAGTGGTTTTAATAATTTGTTTATGTTTTATTTTATCAAAAAATCCATATTCATATATGGTTTTTAATTCAACTTTTGGAATCGTCCATTTATTTAATAAATTCATATCTTGAGGTAAATCTACCTCTTCGAGTTTTGTACTCTTAGTACTGACTTTGCCCATATCCATGATTATAAAAACCTTATACCTACGCTGAATACTTCACCGCATTAACATAATTACTATGAAAGTTGCAAAGTCAGTACTAAGAGTACAAAACTCGAAGAGGTAGATTTACCTCAAGATATGGATTTATTAAATAATGGACGATTCCAAAAGTTGAATTAAAAACCATATATGAATATGAATTTTTTGATAAAATAAAACATAAATAAATTATTAAAACCACTGAGCAATCTCTTGCTTTAAATGCTGATGAACAAATAATTCAACTTCTCAATAAACATGATATTGATATTTTTAAATGCCATTATAATTATATGCATATTGGTCTGGTACAAAGTGCCTTTAGACCTTTAACGCTAAAAGGACTCCCTGAAACATTTTTAGCTGCTTTGCATGATGCTAGAAATTTAAACTTCAGAAAATCTTTAATGGGATCTATTGAATCTACCCTTGTCTATGGTCCTGTATATTTTAATACTCAGCCAAATTTGCAATTATCTCTGACTAATGTAAATATTCTTCATGCTTTAACCTTAAATGAGAAAACTCATGGTTATGATTATGCGCTTGGATTTGAACTTATAGGATTATCTTACCGCATATATTATCGTTTATTATCAACCTTAAATCCTCTATGTAAATTAATTGATGATACTTCTGATTGCACTATGCTTATTGAAACTAACTTTATAAAATTCAGGGTTACGACCCGAAAACCTATTCGATGGGATGAAATTTATTTCTCAAAAACATGGATTTTAAATTCAGTCACTTCTCCAAAACAATTGGCGGAGGATGTGACTAATTCAGAGTTAACTCATGTAACTCAAAATTCTGATGGACAAATTTATCTGCAATTTGATAATAATCCTCCAGTCTATAGAAATTATTTTTCTCTGCCAAAAAGACTTCCTTCTATACATCATATTTCTCCTATAGAACCTGATTATGGTCTAACTAGGAATCGTGCTACATCTTTGCATACTATTAATTCTGCAAATTCGCATGTTACACCTAAAGGTGTAGAAAAGATTAAAATCAACTCTAAAACTAATATAGTTCAAGATTTTGATAATGAAAATCCTACTCCATCTGAGATGGATTTTGATATTAATTCTATTTAATTATGATGACACAACTTATTGATTTTAGTCCTGGTTCTCAGGCAAGAAAATATATTCAAAAAGAATTTTTTTGTGAAAAATGGAAAACCTTTAGGACATGGTTTTTTGAGACTTATAGTCCTGATGAATTACGAAATATCTCTGAATAATTCTATGAAATATTTGTCTTACATAATAAAATTAACTTTTTTGTACCATGGTTTATGTCTACATATTTGCCGTCATATGTAAAAATTATTGAAAGATCTTATCAAAATTCTGATGGGACAATTATTCAAGCCATGTATCCTCCTCAGTCTTCCTTTGTATAACCTAATAATACTGGAATGACTTTTTCTTCTTTTCAAAAGTTTGTTAATGAGGATGTTGGAAAAATCATTGTTTCTGAAATAAATAATCTTATCGCCCAAAATAATTATTTGAGTCTATATGTTAAAGTTTTAGGAGAACACGTTTCTTCTCTTGATAAAAAACTTGACGAATTAATTGAGTTAGTTAAAAAACTTAGTGAGGAGATGGATTCCTCAAATATTACTGCTACTTCCGAAACCAAAGAAGAAGAAGAATATATTTTATCTAAGCCTTGTATTCAAAGACCGCTTGAAATTGAAGGATTTGAAAAAAATTCTCAATTAGAACAATTAGAAAAACTTTTAGATAAAAAATTCTCTCGTTTACACATACAACCTCTTGATTTAGTGCAAAAACTCAAGTCTAATTTTGCTGATAATATGGAATCTACTCAAAACGTAGGTGATATTATCTCTTCCGAGCTAAATAAGCTCAAAGGTATGGTTAGAAAACAACCGGAGAAAAAATATGCTGACATTCCCCGTATGTCTAATGCGTATTATCCACAACCAACTCCTCAATATGTTCTGATAGAGAAAAGGGGCTGGAATCAAACAAATACTTCTTATAGTGGGGATGCTATTTATGAATGGAATATTGATGGATTATCAAACCGACAAATCTCTATTCTTATCCACCGTATGTCAATGTACTCTACTATTGCCACAGCTACTGCATCAGCAGAGAATCGGGCCAATCGTACTGTCCCAACAATTTGCAAAATAATTGTTGCGGGCTTTACTGGCCAACTTCGAGGCTGGTGGGATAATTTCCTAGATGATGATAAATGCAAAACTATTTTTAATGTCACTAATGATAAACCAGGTAAAGATAATATAGGTTGACCTCTACGGGTAGGACGACCAGATGTTGTTTATACCCTTATGCTTATAATAATTGAATATTTTGGACGTAGATTTACCAATCAATATGGAAACATTAGAACTCTCCTTAATGGTTTAAAATGCAGAAATTTAGGAGAATTTAGATGGTATAAGGACACCTTTCTTAGTAGGGTTATGGATTTACCTGAAAGTAAGTATGAGCATTGGAAAGAAAAATTCATTTATGGTCTTCCTCCTTTATTTGCTGAAAGAGTTAGAAAAACACTTAGAGGATCTTATGGTGAGATCCAATATTCAAAGAAAACTTATGGTCATCTTATTGTAGCTTGTATTCGAGAGGGTTTAGCTCTTTGTAACGAGCTGAAATTAGTCAGACAGATTAAGCTTGACAAACTTAGAGAAAAATCCCAATTAGGAGATTTTTGTGAACAATTTGGTATGGATAAACCGGTCGCAAGAAAAACCCAAAGATATTCTAAGTTTGATAAGTCTTATAGAAAGAAACTCCGTAGACATAAAACCAAAGAAGAGCGTGAAATAAGAAAAAACTATCGTAAGTCTACCAGGTTTACGAAAAATAGATCCAAAAGAGAGTTAGCAAACATCAAGTGCAATAGGTGCAACCAATAAGGTCATATAGCTCCAAACTGTAAGTTACAAAAACTTAAGTCTTTAGGACTATCTGATGAAGTACATGACCAGGTCTATGGTTTCTTATATACTTCTGGTTCTGAATCTAATTATAGTTATGATTCTGCATCTGAAAATGATATTGAACTACCTAGTTTTGGTAGTGAACCAGATCAAGTTAATAAATGCCATGATTGTAATAATGATACTTGTAATTGTGATGAGATGATGTATAAACTGCAATCGCAATTCAAAGATCTTGATTTAAATATTCAAACTCTCATTGCTGATAATGTCCTTGAATTGTTAAATGAAGTTACAGATGAAAAACTACGTGAAAAAATCATTAATTTTTCTACTCAAAAAACTATTGCTAATACTTCTAGTACTTCTACTTCTAAGGATACTACTTATGATAATTATCATATGTCTTATTCTTTATCTGAGGTAAATCGACATCTTCGTTGAGTCAAACTCCAGGTAGAGATACAACTTTTGATGATTTAAAAATAGAAGTTGAAAAATTAAAAAAGGAAATCAGTTCTTTAAAACAAAATCAGATGATCTCCGATCATAGGATTTTAAAAATTGAAGAAAAAAATTCTGACATTCCTGAAAATACTATTTCTTTTACTTCAAAAGGAAAAGAAAAGGATTTTGAAATCTCTAAAAATTCTGATATGGATAAACTTATTCCAAAAGATGATTATTTCTTAGGTATGATGCAACTAGTTACTGCTCATAAATGGTATATAAACTGCACAATTCTGATTAATAGATAATTTTCTATCACTAATATTGCTATGATTGATAGTGGTGTTGATATCAGCTGTATTCAGAAAGGTTTAATTCCAACCAGATTTTTTGAAAAAACTACCTACATAATTAAGTCTGCATCTGGTCATAAACTTGATATTAACTTTAAATTGCCTAATACTCATATATGTTGAAATAAGGTTTGCATTCCGCATTTCAGTTTTTTTTGGTAAAAAACTAGTTATATCCTCCTATTATTTTAGGAACACCTTTTATAAATGCTATTTATCCTTATACGCATATCGATGCGGCTGGTTTTAAGGCTATTTATAAAAATAAAGAAATCTCTTATCCTTTTGTTACTAATCCTGTAATTAGAGATATAAATGCTCTTATTAATATGAAGAAACGGTAGGTAAATTTTTTACAATTGGAATTAATGAGTATGAATATTGATGAGTCAATGAAGTCTGTAAAATTCAAAGAAAAAATAAAAATGATTTCTGATCAATTGACTATTGATATTTGTGCTGATCACCCAAATGCCTTCTGGAATCTCCAAAAACATATTGTTTCTCTTCCTTATGTAGATGGTTTCGTTGAAGAAAAAATTTCCACCAAGTGTCAATCCTGCCAGATGAATACAGAGTTAGTAGAATTCTGTAAAAAAGAGATTGATAGTCTCTTGCAAAAGGGTCTTATAAAATCCTCAAAATTCCTTTGGTCTTGTACTTCCTTCTATGTTGATAATGTTGCTGAGCAGGAAAATGGTAGTACTAGACTAGTCATTAATTATAAATCCCTGAATAAAGTTTTAAAATGGACAAGGTACCCAATACCTAATAAAAAAGAATTGCTTTCTAGACTATATAATGTCAACATATTTTTGAAATTTGACCTTAAATCGGGTTATTGGAAAATTCAAATTGATAAAAATCATACTTATAGAACTGCTTTTAACGTCCCTTTTGGGCAATATAAATGGAATGTTACGTCATTTGGTTTGAAAAATGCTCCTTCTGAATTTCAAAAAATTATGAACAACATATTTAATCCTTATATGGATTTTATAATTGTCTATATTGATGATATTCTTGTGTTCTCAAAAACCCTTGAATCATATTTTAAACACCTAAATATGTTCAAACAACTAGTATTTCAAAATGGTTTGGTTATTTCTAAACCAAAAATGTCCTTGTTTCAGACAAATGTTAGATTTCTAGGTCTTAATATTAGACAAGGTACTATTAAGCCCATACAAAGAAATTTAGACTTTGCTAAAAAGTTCCCGGATATAATTACTGATAAAACTCAGTTACAAAGATTTCATGGTAGTCTTAATTACATCTCTCCTTTTTATAAAAATCTATCCAGAGATTTAGCTCCTTTATATGATAGACTGAAAAAAGGTAATAAAACACCATGGACTCAAGTTCACACTGACTTGGTTAAAATAATTAAAAAACAAGTTCAAACTCTTCCATGTTTAATTTTAGCTAATCCTGCCTGGTTAAAAATAATTAAAAGTGACGTTTCAAATATTGGTTATGAAGGAATACTTAAACAAGTTAATCCTCATACAAACACTGAATGTTTAGTTAGATTTCATTCTGACAAATGGTCTGAAAGTCAGAAAAAATATGCTACGGTGGCTCATGAAATGCTTACTATTGTAAAATGTGTTTTAAAATTTCAAGATGATTTATATGATCAAAAATTTATAGTTACGACTAATGCTCAATCTGTAAAATACATGTTTGACAAAGACTTTAAACATGATGCCTCTAAATTAATATTTGCAAGATAGCAAGCTCAATTAGCCCCTTTTGATTTCGAAATACAATATAAGAAGGGTAGTGAAAATTCTTTGCCCGATTTTCTATCTCGAGAATATTTAATCAATTAACATGAATTTTTACACGTACTTCCCCTCTGGAAAAACCATAATTACTATTATCAAATGCATTCCTTTAAACGGAGATATTCATTTTCTTATCTTAGAAAATCTTGTTCGTGGTATAATAGAAGAATTATTATTCCTTAACCATGATGAATTTCTTGATAATGATATTTATTGGTTTGATATTGACTTAAGTAATTAATATTTAATTTATAGGATTAAAAGGAATAATGAAGCTCTTTCTGCACTTCTTCTCTCGAAAATTCTTAATCACTTTTATAAAGGCAACTCTTTTAAATGTGGATATGCACATACTTATATTACGAAAGGTCATTGATAATCTTATCATAAAGGACACACTTTATGAAGATCTATTCGAATATATGTTATGGTATGCTGATCAAATTCCTGATTATTGATGTAGCATGGATCCACCCTGGCAAACAGCCAGAGGACGTAGTAGAGGTGGACGAAGTCAAAGCTCTTCATATTACGGAGGACGAACAAACCCTACTTATTTTTGTAATAGAAATAATTTTGTATATAGCTTTGCAAGTTCTAATTTTCCAGTATTACAACAAGGAAATAAAAATTTGGTCAATTCAAAAATTCTCCAAGAAGGATCATCATCATCAAAAACTCAGAATATTGGTTCCTCAATTCATTTGGAAGATATTCTAGAAGATCATCCTTTGTACAAACAACTTCAATCTTATATATCCGATCAGCAAAAAACTGCAGATTCATTTGCATCTCTAGTCCAAGAAAACTAAGAAAATAAACCCCCATATGAGAAATTGGATGCTAGAGAAGTCATCCTACTTATTGAAAATTCGCATATTCCTCAACAAGAAAATTCTGAAGAAGCATGGAGATTACTCCAAAAATACTTAACTGCTAATGTTTATTTCACAAGAGAATCATATAAAACATGAACTTTTTATGAAAATATTCTGGTTTAGATATTCAGTGCAGATTTTGATCACAGTCCAATGGGAGACACTACTCCAGGTGTACATGGATACTACAAGATGATTGTTAAAAGACTTATTTCTATTAAAGAATGAGGAATTTCATCTATGACTCAAAAATCTATGCCTATGGGACCAATGGGACAGTATCAGATAAATTTTACCTATTGGGATTATATTAAGGCTTTTTCTCAAGTTTTATATTATAATAATATTAAACACAAACATACATGGTTTATAAAAATTTGTGCCAAGGTTTTTGATAAGTCCATTCCCAATTAGTTTGTGCAATGGTGGACTTATCACGGACCTACCGTTAAAAATTACCTCCAGAATATTCTTTTCTTTATCATACATGAAAAAAATCCTCACCCTTCTTGACTGAATTATGCCTTTCTGAACATATTTATAAGATCGACACTATTGACCAAATGTATTTCTTTATAGAATTCTCTATCCCTTGGATTCATAGATGGTCAATTGAAATAGGTTATACTATCCAACAAATTCCTTCTTTATACAGAATATTTTATTACAATTTTTGGGACAAGCTAACTCGTGAAGATCCAAATACAAAACTCACATATGGACATGATCAACGAGAATATATTGTCAAGAGAATTGCTGAATATGAACAGACTCCTCAAAAATCAATTTTAGTTGAAGATAAAAGCCTCAATTATGTTTCCAGAAGAATATCAGCTCATGATGTAAATAAAATGAAGATGATCGAACAATACTTAATAGAGGTACGACATAAATTACTCCAAACGGTTGAACAAAATTCAGATACATCAATAAAAAGTGATGAAGTAAACACTGAAGATATTACAGAGTCCCAACCTCTCGAAGTTATGGGCAAAACAGATGAATTTATTGAAAAAGCTAAAGCATTTATCAGAAAATAGAAAGGCAAATATCAGGCGGGACCCAGCAGCTAAATTATTAAAAAAATTTACTATGTTATGCACAGGGACCAGCCTAGTACTGTCCAAGATTCTTTTCTTTTCCTAGTTAAAGCTACCTCATTCAGCTGTAAGAGGAGCAAGTTTTTCTTTTCATTTTCTATCTCCAAAGCTCTCCCTTCTCTCTAGATTCATAAATTCTTTATTATCATTTTTGGGGACAAACTTGTACCATCTTTTGGGTTTTTGCTTATTCTTTCACCTTCAAGGGTCATGGATAGGCGTTGCACCCTTTCCAGCAAAAGAAATTCTCAAATCTATATCGTGAGCACGGGTAGCTAACTCTTCAAAGGATTTAGGCTTAATGCCTTGCTAGATGTAGAGAAGCTCCCAATGCATTCCTTGGACATATATCTCTATTGCAGAAGTTTCACTAAGGCTATTCTTACAGTTTAGACTAGTATTTCTCCATCGATTGATGAAGTCAATGACTGGTTCGTCCTTTCTTTACTGAGTATTTGTGATCTCTACCATGCTCACTGTACTCCTTGTGCTATAAAAGAGATTTAGGAACTCGTGCTCTAATTTCTCCCAGCTATCAATGGAGTTAGGCTCGAGGTATGTATACCAATCAAAGGTGTTTCCCTTTAGGAAATGAACAAAATTTTTGACAAGATAGTCACCGTAAGTTCCAACATTATTACATGTCTCAACAAAGTGTGTGACATGCTATTTTGGGTTTCCTTTACCCTCAAATTATTGAAATTTGGGGGGTTGATAGCCGACAGGCATTTTGAGGATATCTATCCTCACAGTGTAGGGCTTGGCATACGCAAGGGAAGACTTGGTGACAACATCATACTTGTCTTTGAGGGTTCCTTCAATGAATTCCTTCAATTTCTCAATCGGGATTATTCCCTCAGAAGAAACTTGCACCTCTTTAGCTGGTGGTATTTGTTTCACAGGATGTTCTATCTCATGAACCTCTGGAGATTTTTCAAGTGTATGGATGGACTCTCGTCTATCAAAACTTGCACCCTATCCACTATTTTATCAATCTGAGCATCTTAATTCTGAACATATTTGGTTAGGCTCTCAATTGCCTTTGTCAGATTCGCAAGCTGCTCCTCCATAGACGAGGCATCAGTTACCATCGCTTGTATGATCACTAGAGACGTTGGAGAGTAAGATGGATTATCGCATAAGTTGATCTTCGAAATGCTCGGTGTAAGTGGAGATGATGCGTTTGTTGAACGACCATCGCTATTTGCGCCAAAGTATTGGGAACCGAAATGCTCAAGTCAAGCTAGAGTCTTCTTAAGTGATTCCGCCACACTACTTTCTCCTTTTGAAGAAATTGCAATGGACTTCATTCTTTTTGGGTTTGAATATCCAAAAATTAAAGTTGGCGCGGACGACACTGGATGCGTTTGTTGTCCTAGCAAGCCTGCCTTGCTCCTTGTGACAGCTCCTAAGCTTCCGAAAGTAACACCAAGGATGCTTTCTACTTTAGCAGAGAACTTTGAATAGCAGCCTTGGAAGCAGTTGATTGAGAGTTGACCTTCTAGGAAGTCAGTGTTGTTGAACTTTGAAGTAGGAAAAGTTGAGATGAGAGGTAGAGATTGTCCCACTGGGCGTGCCAGAATTTGTTGGACAATAAAATTTTCGTGGCCGAAAAATAAATAATTTGAGACAAGAAAATATTACAACAATCAATTTATTGATTTCAATATGTGAGTGTTACAATCTCTATGAATCCTCAGATTCACCTTTTCAAATATAAATTCAAGGACTTAAAGCTTGATCTTGAATTCGAACTTGATTTTTTTATTTGAGGGTCTTGATCTTAACTTGTGCTTCAATTCAAGGGTTTTTGAGCTTGTTCTTGAATATTGCAGTCTTGATCTTGAATCTTGATGAACTTGCTTTGAATGCCTAAGCTTTGTAGAGAAATTGTGGTGTTTAATCCACGCGCTTTCTCTTGCTTTGTGTTAGAGTTCTGGGGGTTTCTTTTTCTGAATTATGAGACCCTTATTTATAGTTGTGGAAAGGGGAGAGTCATGATGAAGATAGACTTCCTTTAACCAATCAAATTCAAGTGATGTGGCGCCTTTTATGGGCTTTTGATTTCACTAGGCCTGCTGCATCATTTTGACATGTGGCATGGTCCTATTGGCTCCTTCACTTGACTTGGCATGCCACGTCATTTGACGTGTAACGCTTATTTGGGCTTCTAGAATATGACAATATCTTGAGCTTAGCAAAGTGGGTTCATTATTTGTAGCCCAAATTAATGGACTAGCTCAATAAAGATTGAACTTTATTTAAATCCATACATGTTTGGACTTCAATGATTAATCTAATTATATTAATCCGCAATATTTATTTAGGACTAATCTATTTTGAATTTAACATAATCCGAATTTCGTACGGATTTCAATTTAATAAAATTTTGTTGCCCACACACGAATTTTATTGCTAATAATTAAAATTTTACACACTTCCATTTTGATATAATTAAACTCCAGTGTAATGTTAACACTTACGTTCAAATTAAACAAATTGCACCACTTGAAATGAATCAGTTTAAATATATCGATCATAGCTTGGGCAAATGATATGAGGTGTGGCTAAGTTTGCATATTTAATTTTAAGATAGGGGAAGGGAAAAAATATGACCGGGGACAAGAGTGTTGACGAACAATATAACCTCGACCTATATATAACCTGTTTATTTTTTCGACTTGATACATAGTTAATTTTTTTTAATTAATATATTGTTCTCCTTTGATACATAATCTAGTAGGCAAATCTTGAGAGAAGTAGAGTTTGAACGTGTAATCTCGTAATAATGATGGCCAAGCTAAAATGCATGAACAACCTTTTCCATACTTTGGGAGTGACACAAGAAATGTGTGTTGATTTTCTGTTGAACTTCCACCTTATACCTAGATTATAAAACTATACAAAGAAACATACAATATATAACAAATGAATAATGAAAAAACTATATATATTGCATCATCTTTACCTTTTGGTTTTGTGCATTATTTGATTACTTTATAAACGATTCATCATGCAACCTGTGAATTAAACTTCCTTTTCATTTCCACAACACACAAAGGGAGATTAGTAGTTGAATGATCATGAAATTGCCTTCTTTTGAAAATGATTTATCAGTCGAATTTCAAGTTGATGCATCAACGAGTGAACAATCTACATCAACATCAACCAATGGAGAGATGTCGAAGAAGAGAAGCTTTTGCAGCTCTACCCTAGGAATTAATCCAACCCTCATTCGTATGGTTAGCGCGATCATTAATTTCTTGTCACTTCATTTAACAATGTACTCATGCAAACCAGTGGTGAAGCCAGAAATTTTGTTAAAGATGATCGAGATTTACACGTATAACATAGGCTTTTACCTATATATACATACAATATAGTATATAATCTTTTATATATCTTAACCAAAGAAATAATAATAATCTTTTATATATACAATATAAATTTCGGACAACAGATGTTGATCTGACCATCCTTCACTCTACGTGGCTTCGTCATTAGTGCAGATTTGACATATAAGTAGTGGGGGCAAGCAGATGACGTAGCCACATAGAGTGAAGGGTGTCAACTAAATACCCTTCATCAAAAATTTTTACTGAAATTTATATATGGAATTATGTTTTGCATGCAGGTCAAGTTACTTTTTGTACATGTATAATAAACATCGAACACCCTCAGCGAAATTCATGACTTCGTCAATGCACGCTTATTCACTGTCTCGTACTTGAATTCTGGATCCGTATATGCTATTTTTAGCTTGAAAATAGCAAATATAACCTGAAAGACTCAATTCTTTGAGATGCTGTTGCAGGCTTTGGCAGAAGCATTGGGGACTTTCTTGCTAATGTTTTGTATATGTGGGATGATGGCAAGCATGGAGATAATGGGAGTGCAGGTGGGGCTTATGGAATATGCAACCACAGCAGCACTAACAGTAGTTGTTGTAGTCTTCTCTATTGGCCCCATTTCTGGGGCTCACATTAATCCTGCTGTTACTTTAGCATTTGCAGCTGTTGGTCACTTCCCATGGTCCAAGGTTTGTTACTCTTTTGTCTTTTTTAGTGCATTCTTATAATGGTCTATTTGAAAACTAAAAGAGAACAATGGAGAGGAAATAATTTTTCCTATGTTTTGGTGAAATTGCACCAAAGAAATTACCGCCATCGAGGTTTCAGGCTAGACCCTGGAAATGAAAAAATCCATATATAGTCGGAAATGTTTCCCTTTTATGAGTTTTACGCAAAGTAAATCTAAATTAGTCGGGCGATGAATTCTGAATACCAGATGATTGTATATTAAAAAAATCATATGTCTGAAATAGAGGTAAATGGAGGAAAAAAGGAGAATTGAGTGTAACTTCAATCAATATACTAAAACAAGGTATCTTAATTTTGACGTAAATTTGATTTTAGGTCCTTCTTTTCTAAAATAATTAGAATTATTTTTTTTTAGGTTCCACTTTATGTAGTGGCACAAGTGGGAGGTTCTATATTGGCTACATATACAGGAAGATTGGTGTATGGATTAAATGCAGAATTTGTAACAACAAGACCTCTACATGGTTGCACTTCAGCATTTTTAGTGGAGCTTTTGGCAACCTTCATTGTTCTCTTCCTAAGTGCATCATTGACAAATGATCCTCAATCTGTAAGATATAACACTAATAGCAACATTAATCGATCCCCTCTTATATATATATTTTTAGATTTTGTTTTGTAACTTATATGTATTAATTATATATTTTATTTTATATAGACAGGACCATTGTCTGGATTTGTTGTCGGTGTGGCCATTGGACTGGCTGTCCTAATTTCGGGGTAATTTTCATTGCTTGTCATTGTTCTTAAATTTTTTCGAGGTGTGGTGAGGAATGGCACATCAAATCCACATAGCATACAATGGGCCTATGCTCATAAAGAAATGGACCTTGGGCCTAACTCAACCTCAAAAGCTAATTGTTCAAGACCATATAAGGAGACCAAGGATCCTTGGACCCACCGATGTAGGACACCAACACCCCCGCACGCCCAGGACTGGACATCTGGAGCGTGGACAATATAAGACACCGATGTGGGACTCCAACACCCCCTAACTCAACCTCAACAGCTAGCTCATGAAGGGAGGATTGCCTAAGACCATATAAGGAGACCAAGGATCCTTGAACCCACCGATGTGGGACTCCAACATCCCCGCACACCCAGGACTGGACATCTCGAGCGTGGACAATATAAGACACCGATGTGGGACTCCAACACCCCCACGCGCGGGGGGGGGGGGGGCAACATTGGAAACAATAAACTGGGTGGGCCTGACTCTGATACTATGATAAAGAAATGGACCTTGGGCCAAACTCAACCTCAAAAGCACTCATGAGGGGAGGATTTTCCAAGATCATATAAGAAGACCAAAGACCCTTTAACCCATTGATGTGGGACTCCAACACAGTCATTGCATTCCATACACTTTCATGACTTTGGTACAATAAGTTGTAACCGCACCTAAAACTCATACCTATAAGATAATTCTAATTATTTATTCGAGAAGAATACCTGATATATTTTTCTTAATTTTTGATTGCAGCCCTATTTCAGGGGGATCAATGAACCCAGCCAGGTCTTTAGGACCAGCAATTGTTGCATGGAAGTTTGGTAATTTGTGGATATATGTTTTAGCCCCAATTATAGGAGCTGTTGCAGGAGTTGTCTTCTATCGGCTTTTACGCCTTCAAGGCTGGCCCTGCAAACCTAATTCCACTCCAACAACAAATCATCAACATAGTCCCCTCTAACTAATAATTTTATTAGTTTAGTTTAAAGTCATATTTTAATTAATGGTATGTGTGAGTTTTCGTACACAATAAATGTAGGTTTGGTTCTTATACTTTCCATTTTCTTTTACTTATGCACTAGAAAGTTACTAAAATATATGTATATATATATCCTATTTAAACCGATCGATGTCGTAGAACTTTGTCCTTGAATAAGATGGTATACATATTGGTGCCTCAAGAATTTGACACTATTGGAAAATTAAGCATTCTAAAAGCTTGAGTGTCACGTCGGATAATGTTTATGCTAATTTTTCACTTTCTTACCATTCTTTGTAACTCAAATAAAATGGATAGCCAACATGTCACCCAACACAATAATACGGGATAGGAGGTAATGGAAGATTGCTTCTTTCATGCCCTCCCCATATTCATAAAACATAATGAATGAATAAATTAAAGTGCATACACATAGAGAGAGAACTTTAGATTTAGAGTTGGTATTTATTTATTTTCTTATTTATAAATATATAGTTCTGGTCAAAAACAAGAATTTAGCTTGTGAAATTTCGTTGACAAGCAAATTCTCCAGAAAAAAATACAAGCTAGTCAAAGGACAGCCCGACCTTATTCTTCTCCCGTTCGGGACCCCTATTTTTTTGGAGGAGATAGTCTGCTCTGACGATATTTTGTCTAAATAGTTGATATAGGTAATAAATAACATAACACAAAAGATTCTGAGTTATAAAATTTCTCAATTCTAACACAAGATATTTATTAGATCGAATGTACTTCTTAGATCTAATAGAATGATTTTATCGACCCTTTCCCTGCGATGATTCATGCCTTACTCATGCTGTAAGAATATAGTATGCAAATAGATTCTCTTTTGGTATAGAATAAATAGGTGAAATCCCGATGCAAGTTCGATGCAGTAACTTGCCTCTTCACCAATTACCTAATAACTTTGAAAAATAAATTTTCACTAGGGTGGAGTATGTTCTAAATCCTCTATGCACACGCACCATCATAAATGCAAAGTACGCATATCTTTTCCTAGATAATAACTTGACGTATATTCTAGTAACGATCTTATTTTAAATTTCTCGTAGTCAGAACCTTGAACGATCATAAGGAAAGAAACAGATCAATAGCCCGGCCCTTCTTATTTGATACTTTGGGTGTGTCTGTACGAATTAAAATATTTTTGATAGAAAATATTTTCTTGAAAAATATTTTTTTGAAAAAATATAGTGAATTTCTTACTTATTTTCCTATATTTGATATATAAGCAAAAAGTATTATGGGAGGTGAAGCCTAAAAGCATTTGTATATGATCTAGAAAAATATCATGGGAGGTGGTGTGGGGGTGGGCACTAGGGGTGGTGGGGATGGGGGCATGGGGGTAGGGGTGAAGCGGTGCTATTTGGTGGAAGGTGGGACGATACAATCAATGTGGAATATCACTTGTGGAACTTGTTTTTCATATTTTCATTAAGCAAGCCATTTTCCTTATTCTTTAGAAACTTATTTTCCTAAAAAAAAATGTTATTCAAAGGTTTTGACAGGTTAAACATAAAAGATAGAAAAATATTTTCTGAAATATTTTCCTTCTTACCGAAAACACCCTTTGTCTTTGCTTATTATTTATTTTGATAATAGCTCGCTAAAAAGGATAGTTCAAAATGGCTTACTTACAAAATTAGCTTGTTCCCGATGGCATAGAGTACCTGTATTGAATGACTTCATGTTTCTTTCTTTTAATTTTTATCAGTAACTCATAACTAAGCACAATTAGTCCGGCTTATACTTTTACCAAATAGTCATGCTAGCTTGTAATATAATCAAATAAGAAGAGGTGTCGAATGGATAGGTTGAATTGAATATGAATTGGGTTTTAATAAATTTGAGTTAGGTCAAAATGAATTGAGTTAATAAAGAATTCGTTCAAAAATTATTTGAGCATAAACGAGTTAGACGAAATGGACAAAAACGTGTGTCACAACTCAAACCTCCTAATTTTTACTAAGTTTTAATATTTTTCATTTGTTCTTTTATAATATTTTAGTACCTGCTAAAATTACAATTCGTTTTATTAGTATGACTATATATAACATATTAAATTTTAAAACATGCTATTTTAAAAATATTGTGATAAAATTTCTCATGGGTTAGTTTGAGCTACATTTCGGCCCACTTTTGATGGAGTGAAATGAGGTGAGCTAATAAAAAATTCTAAAAATTACACAAATACACAATTTATGTTTCCAATATTACAAAAAATCCCAACTCCCTAAACATATTACAAAAATCCCAACATATGCACAGAATGTTATGTATATGTCGGCTGTGTTATGTATATTAATAGGGAGAGAGAGTAAAGTAATTTAAAAAGTGGGAGAAAGTGTAATTACTTACAAAATGGTTGGTATTTATGTTATTTATACAAAAAAATTACCTACTGGAGTACTTCTTATAAAATATTTAATGCTTATAAATATATTTTTTATTTATTACCTAGATATACCTTATTTAGAAAATATTTATCATCTATAGCAAATATACTGTGTATCAAAAGTAGGGGTATGCATCGATCGGTTCGGTTAGATTCGATTTTTTGTATTATCGATTTGATTTGTTGATTTTTAATTTTTAAATATGCTAAATCAATAAGATTTTTTTATTGATTTTCAGCTTGTCGACTTTTAGTTCTTAACAGTTTAGTTTTTAGTTTTTAGTTTACTTGATAAGAAAATACTCATAAAATATAAATAGTAGAACCTAACATGAAAAGAAGTCGAATCTTAGTTGCAGCCAAAATCCTACATGATGTGTTTTAATTTACAAGAATCTTCAAATTTGAACACTATTAGTTAAGAGAAATTAAGAGTTTGTATAATTGAAATAATAGGTCTATTATATATAGAGAGAGAAAGAGAGAGAGAGAGAAAATTACATGATATGACCTCCATAGTAGGTGACTTTATTTTTTTGTCTCCCATAAGAAAAGTCTTTAAAGACTAGCCTTTCTTGAATGGGACTAACTACAAAAACTAAGATTGACAATGAAAAGTAAAGATTGAATTCAAGATAGAGTTTAAGAAGACACAAGAATAATAAATAATCAAGAATAATGGATATTTTAAATCCTAATACGCTTGATTACAAACCTAATCTCGCACCAAACTTCTACAGTGACCAAGATGGACTGAACGCCCTCAAATCCACATGTTTCTAAGACAAATGTTTATCATAATCTACTAACTCCCTCTCAAAGAAGAATGTCATCAATATTCAAGAAAAACTAACCTAAGCGATGTAGGCTTTTGGATATTTATATCCCTTGTCTATTTGTTACATATTTGGGCCCAAAAGTGACCCGCTTATGAAAAAAAAAAAACAAATCATCCTACCTGGAAGATGGGGCGCATCTTGGATGCACCTCAGATGCAGTTCTACTATTTTGAACTACTCAAGCAGATGAAGAACAGGTTTGGCGCACCTTGGGGGTGAAAATTGGGCACAGATGGGGAGCAGGTCCTCTCCAAGGGGTTTTTTAGCCTCATCTCGCACTCTTTTGACCCCTCCAAGGACCCTTTATCCATTTTAGATACAACCACCATTACATAACATTATTTTGATGGTGATAAGATGTCTTTAAGCATTTTGTTTTTCATGAAAACTCCTTGGAGCGCATGAAGTTTCCGAACTTAGCTTCTAGTAAAGGGTCTGGAGCTCACCCGGATTATATCATCCTCTCCATTTTGAGAAAAATTTGACCTCAAATTCTATGGGTGACCATCTTCTATCATGTCAAGGAGTGAAATATCTCCACATTGAAGGTACTCTGCACTTGATATTCCCGAGAAAGGTCAGTCTTGTAGGGATTGTTGTTTATCCTCTCATGTACTTGAAATAGACCATCAACTCGAGGCATAAATTTAGATTTTCTTTGGGTTGGAAACCTATATTTTTGGAGGTTCACCCATATCCAATCACCTAGTTCAAGCATAAGTCGTTTTTGTCCCCTATTTACCTTTTTGGTCATCTCTTGAATCCTCACCTTCTAAAGTCAACTCCTCACTTTCTTATGCATCTTCTTTATGGATTCTGACCCATTGTTCCCATCTAAGCTAATCACAACATAACTAGACAAAGAAGTGAGATCCAAAGGAGTGAGGGGGTTGAAACCATAAATACATTCAAAAGGAGTCATACCAATAATTGAGTGGATAACACGATTATAAGTAAATTTGACTAAAGCTAGGTGGTCCTCCAAGAGTCCATTTTTCCTTTAACTAAGGTGAGTAAAATAGAGCATGAGGTTTGATTTACCACCTCCGTTTTCCCATCATTTTATGGGTGGGAAGAGGTTGAAAAAAGTAATTTGGTGCCAAGCCTATCCCACAATGACCTCCAAAGGTGACCAAGGAATTTAGAGTCTCTATCACTTACAATGGTCTGAGGAGTTCTATGTATTTTGACAATATGCTCAATATACAAAGAAGCCACATTTTGAGCATCGTCACTTTTATGGCACAAAATAAAATGGGACATCTTAAAAAATCAATCAACCACAACAAAAATACTATATCTACCCCTCCCCGTCCTAGACAAACCTAAACCAAAATCCATAGATATGTCAAACCATGGGCGTTGGGGAGTGGGTTGTGGGGTATATAATCCTTGAGGAAGAAGGAAGGATTTTGCACTTCCACAATCCATAAATTGACCACAAATTCTAGCAACATCTTGACGCATCTTGGGCTAATAGAATTACTCCTCTAGGATTCCAAAGGTATTGTCAATTCTAAAGTGACCCATCATACAACCACCATATGCCTCTCTTATAAATAATTGTCTCCATGAGCTAGAGGACACACACAACCTCTTTTCTTTAAAAATAAATCCATCAATCTTAGAGTATGGTATAGTATTTCTATACCTCATCCATTTCTCCCTATCTTATTCTTCACAATCTTTGAAGATTGGAGAAAACTTGGGATCCTCGGGGTACAATGTCTTCAAACATCAAAACCAAATAATTTAAAAGACAAATAAGCAATCAAAACATGCTTACAGGATGAGGCATCGGCTACCACATTCTTCTTTCCCTTTTGTATTGGATTACATAAGGGAAGGTCTCTAAGAATTCAATCCACTTTTCATGATGTTTGTTAAACTTATATTGGACCCTAAGGTGTTTCAAAAATTCATAGTCAGTTCGAATCACAAATTCCTTAGGCCACAAGTAGTGTTGCTAATTGCTCAATGCTCTAACCAAGGCACACAACTCAAGATCATATGTAGAGTAGTTCAAGGTTGCGCCTTTGAGCTTTTTACTAAAGTACACAGTGGGTTTTTGGTCTTGTATTTAAAATGGCCCCAATGCCTATTTTTCTAGCATTACATTCAACTTTAAACATTTTTTAAATTTAGGCAATTGCAACAAAAGACCAGAGTTAAACATTGTTTTCAAAGCTTGCTATTCACCCCATTTAAAAGGCATATCCCTTTGGATTACCTCGATCAACGGGGAGACTATGGTGCTAAATATTTTGATAAACTTCTTTAGAGACTAGACAATCCATGAAAACTTCTCACATCACCAATGGATTATGGAGTTGTCTAATTCCATATAGCGTCGATCTTGGATTCATCCATTTCAATATCCTAGAAGCTCACAACAAAGCCCAAGAAAATAACTTCATTCACACAAAATGAACATTTTTCAAGATTAGCAAATAGTTGTTCCTTCCTAAGAACTTCAAACACACACCATATATATTGAGCATGATCATCTATGGATTTGCTATACACTAAGATATCCTCAAAGTACACTACCACATATTTTCCTATGAACAGTTTTATCACATGATTCATTAACCGTATAAAGATACTACGAGTATTGGTGATACCAAATGGAATAACCATCCATTCATACAGATCAAACTTGTTCTAAAAGATGATTTTCCATTCATCACCGAGATTCATCCGGATTTGATGATATCCACTCCTAAGATTAACTTCTGAAAACACATAAGAAATATTCAATTCATCCAATATATTATCTAATTCAGGAATATGATGGCGATAATTTACCACTATCTTATTGATAGCCCGCCAATCAACACACATGCTCTACATCTTATCTTTCTTTAGAACTAGCAACACCAGGACCACACATGGACTCATGCTTTCTTTGCTGTACCTTTTGTTGAGGAGATCCTCAATTTTCCTTTGGAGATCCTTAGTGTACATTGAATTATTTCAATAAGCTGGTTTACTATGAAATTGAGAACCCAACAAAAAATTAGTTTTATGCTCAATTCCCCAACGTGGAGGCAGTCCTTGGGGTAGATCCTTTGATAATATATCTTAAATTCGTACAAAACAAGAGAAATAGAATGGAAAATAGAAGAAATAGAGTTTTTAGTATGAAAAACATGGGCTAGGAGGAGCATGGGTCTCGTATCATCATGCTCCTTGAAAAGATCTTTGTTCCTAACAAACATCACCATTGGACTCTTTCCTTTCAACCTCATCTTCTCATTTTCTTCATCTTTCTCCTTGATTTGGACTTCTTTCTTACCTTGTTTCTTACTCTTCTCTTTTATTTCTCTTTTTTTTATTAATCTCATTCACTTGAGATGGTGAAAGTAGATGGAGAGTGACTTTCTACCATTCAACTCAAAAGAATACCGATTGGTCCTCTCATTCTGCTGGGTTGAACGATCGTATTTCCATGGCCTTTTAAGCAAGATATGAAAAGCTTTTATGGGTATCACATCACAAAGAACCTCATCATGATAATTTTTGACGTTGAATCAAACCACCACTTGTATAATAACCTTCAACTCTCTACATTCATTTATTTATTGGAGCTTGTACTGTGTGGCATTTTGGGTTATGAAAAACTTCAAGAATCAAAAGGCAAACCCCTCAAAGTGTGTTATGGCATAGAAACTCTTCTTCTCGTAGGTAAGATCATTGACTTGGAAGATTCTTTCATAAGTGTACTCTCATGTTACATAAGATCACTGGATTACTCTCGCCTTTGAAGGTTAGAAGACTAATCTTGATTGAATTAATACCCACATTTCGATCCCTATTACCACGTTGGTTCCATTGACCATGACCTTGGGGTCGATTTCCTAAGTTTTCTATCCCATAAGGCACCAGACCAAATCTTCCTCTTTGACCTCTTTGACCCATCGACCTATCCCTCATGTTCTCTAACCACACATTTTTTCATCAAAATCTCCAAACTCTTCTTGAGGTTCCTCCTTCTCTTCTTCTTTAACTTAAATGGATTGGTTATGGTTATGGGTTACTTAGAATAGGGGATTTTGGTTTGGTATAGGTTGGGGTATTTGGTTTTATAGCTAGGTAGTGTCTTGGGTAGGATCTTATATTGGTCTTGGTGGATTAAACATTTGGTAGAGTATTTCTGGGGTGATGGTAACAGAAATGTTTTGAGCATTCCACTAGAAGATGTATAAAAGTTTTGAGGGGTAGCTTGGTTGGAGTTTAGACGCCCCTCCATGTTATCCATCATTCCACCCAATTCTATCACTTGACTTCGAACCTTACATAGTTTTTATTTCACACTAAAGACGGCTGGCATTATAGCTTCCATGTTTATCTCTCCAGACAAACTAGGAATGCCATCTCCCGGTGCCATAGTACCTATTAGAAAAGATGCTAAACACAAAAAAACAAACATGTTAGCGTTAGAGAAATAATCTCACAACTCTACAAACCTTTGTATGCCTGAAGGATGTCTTATACTTCAGGAGACATCCTTCAGGTGATAGTTGTGGTGTAAAAGTCTACCCTTTATCGGATTGGATTCTTATTGTAAAGACTCAAAAAAGGGTGTACGGACTTGGATCAAGAACTAACAATGAAATAAGAATGAGAAAAGATTGAAAAAAATAGTACAATAAAAGAATTCAGACTCTAGAACTAATCAACCAATTTAGTAGGTAAATTACTAGTTGCTGAGTAATTTAAGAATCATAATATTAAGTTAAGAGTTAAGAAATGAAGCTAGATTGATGAAACCAGAGCTAAAGTGAACTTGGAAGGCTTGAAATGCATCTTGGAGCAAGATGGCATAGACTAGGTGCAGATGATACTATTTTGACCTGCTAAAGCAAGTCAGGCACACCTTGGGAGTAGATGGCCCCAGACTAAATTGAAAATGGCCAAAATTGTCCTCTTTGTAGGCCTCATTTGCCTCTCTTTTTTGGAATATTCTGTAGGCCCTTAGATATGCTTTTAGATCAACATTTTTTCTTGCTTTTCCTTTCTCTTTCTTGTATAAAACAACAACTTTGAGATAAATTTTCCTCTTGAAGATATGGAGGTCTTCAAGAACCTACGAACACCAAGTTTTCCAACTCTTTCACCTTTACTCAGAATGCAATGAAATTTTGAACCCAAACTGTATTAAACTTTATAAACACATTCCAAATGAACTTAAACCTCAATTCTCATTCAGTTTCTTCAAATTTTTTAACCCACTTACTAGTTTCTTCAAGCTTCAAGAACACAAAAATGGTGAAACCTTGAAACTTCTCCAAATAGCACCATAACTTAGATCTAGGGTTCTTTTGGTGTGGGAAGCACTTTTCAACACTTGTTAATCCATAAACCAACACCAAATTAGTAAGATCTAAGTACAAACTTGTAACTCCCCGAGTTTGCACCCCGAACGTCACACAGAGCTCATAATCCCGAAGTACCATAAGCTAACCCATGACTAGTACCTGCTGCAATCACTGAATAATAATCTCGTATAATGCGAAAATTAGGTAGAAAATTTCCATAAGGTTAAAAACTAAAATCAAATGTTGAATACTAAAAATCACTACTGTAAACTGAACATCCGTCTGAAATACTCAAGTCTGAAAAGCCTCTAACTAAACTGTCTGAAAGTGGAGTTAATGGGACAAGCCCCCAACTAACTTCAACAACGGAAGTACTAATAACTAAAAATAATACTCTTTCCTTGAACTATGAGGACTCACCACTAAATCTGCTGCTGATAATCTAGGCTGCTAGGTAGGGTCAGGAGCCCGTGCTTCTGAACCTATAATATAAGACATCATAGCGTAAAAGGAAGGTATGTGTTAGTACTTTAAATTTACAGGTATGCTAGGTGAGGTAAGGCTGAATGCATGGGTACATATGCATGAACAATAACTGACTGAATGGTATGAATATAACTGAATTAGAGTACATGTATATCTAAAACTACTGTAGATAATGATTATGCAATGCTATGCACATAACTACGTATATTGTAATTGAGATTTCATTAACACTAGATAATGAGTTCTGAAAATTGAATGACTGATATCTAAGTTTACTGATACGGTATTACTGTTAACTGAGAGACTGTTTCTGACAGTCCTAATTCTGTAGAACTGAACTAAATTCTATACTGAGCTGGGTGATTGTATCTGACAATCCTGATTTTGAAAATAAACAGGGGTTTTATACTGAGTCTAAAACTAAAATTGTGGGAGTGTTCATCTAATCGACATACCCTGATTATGAACTGAGTTGGGGTCCAACCTGTGACCTTAGTTGGAAGGGTGTTAGCACCTTGCCAAGGGATACTAACAATGGCTATGAGTTAACCCTCTCTAATAGGAAGCCCTTTCATCAACCCTCGCTGGAAGAAAAACTCGTATGAGATGTATCAACCCTAGACTCACAGGAAAACATCTCAACCTACACTGGCTACGTAGTTCTGTAACGCTGGGACTGCTACTAAGGGTCAAACCCTTTACTAACAGGAATGCCCCTATCCCTGGGTTCACTCAATCTTAATTCCTACTCCTAACTAAATAGGCACTGAACTAATTTCTAGACTGTACTAGGATTGACTGAACTATTACTGATCGTGCTGTCTATCTGAGCTGGACTGAGTTCACTGATTTTTGATAACTTGTTGAATATACTGAGTTCTATTATCTGACTGAGTACTACTGTACGTGACATCATTGACACTATTCTAAAACTACTATATATCTAGGTGAACAACTAGATTATAGGGTATTAAATACCCCCAGGACTCGATTGCGTAAATTATAAAACAGAGCACAATCTTGAAAGCATGATAGCTAGACACTTTATCACAATCATTCATTGAGGCATTTTAGCAAACATTTGCATGGCATGAACTTGTATACATGCTAACATGATATGATTTCATTATTCAACTCACATGAGCAATTCATCAAACACTTGGGGAGCATAATTTATACACATGACAATACTATAACATGCAAGTATCATGATCAAAATCCCAAACTCACAAATTCAAGGGCGTTTAACATAAAACCATATTACCACACATACATGTTATTTGTTTCTCAAGAAACTTCCAATTAATCATGGATTATAAACCCAACTACATCATAATCATGAATAAAATCAAATCCAACATGAAGTTCGTGAAACAAATCAACTTGTAATCTAAAAAGGGTTCTTGAACTCCATGGGTGGAAGGAAACCTTTTGATGAACACCTAACATACCTTGATACTTAAATTCGTAAAGATTGATGGTGAATTTATTGAATCTTGATATTGACTTGATGGACTAGGGTTTGTTCTTGAGAGGATCTTAGGGAATAATGAGAGTATTTTGCCTATTGAGGGGTTTAATCTCATCTTTTTGGGCTGAATAAAAGTGAGAAAACTATCCCAAATACCCCTTTGGATGCCGATTTAACTACTGAAAAGCGTGTCCAGTGATCGTACCGACGTGCCGCATCGATGGCATCAACGTGATGACCATTGCGCCGTATTGAGTTTGCGTTGGTTCACTAGAATTGCACTAAGAGCTGGGGAAAAATTATCTGTCAATGTGATGGGCAATGCACCGCGTTGAGATCGCGTTGACCCACTATTTTGGTCACCTAAATATGATTCAAACGAGGTCCAAAAAATCTGAAACTCACCCGGAGTGACCTATTGACACACCTGATCATGATTTTATCCAAGGATCAACATTTTAAGGTCATAAGGATCGTAAAATAGGATAGCCAACTTATGAAGGCTAAAATAAATTCCAAGTATAGACACTTACCTGAAATTTCTAAGTCAGGGACCTCTTTTCAAGCTTTAACGAACTGAGTTAAGCTTAGAATTTGTGGGGTCATATAACATCTACCCTTTGGTAACATTCATCCTCGAATGAGACTAACTAAGCTGATAATACTAATAAAATGAATTTATATATACTGAACATGCACAACTGAAGCAAGAATACATGACTAAAAGTACTGATATACTGAGTTATCATATTGAACATGCGTAACTAAAGTATGACTGAGTTCTAAGAACATGAAACATGACTGAGATGTTTCATGAAGGTATGCATGATATGAGAATGCTATGCAACTGAACCGATACATAGTAGTAAAGGAAATTTGATCATGGAACTGAGTAAATTCAAGGAAAACTGTTACTTTAAGTTGAGTCTGAGTTTGAAGAGAAGAGGTGAGGATACATGGTCTGCATATCTGATTCTGCTTCCCAAGTAGCTCCCTTAACGGACTGATTCTACCAAAGAACTTTGACTAGAGGAACCTTTTTATTCCTTAGTCTGCGAACTTGAAAATCAATAATTTTGACTGGGATTTCCTCATAAGAAAGGCTATACATCAATTCCCTCTATTGGTACTACAACTTCTGGGTCACCTATGTACTTATTTAGCAAAGAGACATGAAACACTGGGTGCACTGAAGCTAAGTCTGAAGTCAACTCAAGCTCATATGCTAACTTTCAAAAATAGCTGAGAATTCGGTAGGGACTGACATATCGGGGACTGAGTTTCCCTTTATTTCCAAACCTCTCACTCCTTTCATAGGAGATATTTTCAAATGCACTAGTCACCAATCTCAAACTCGAGATCCTTTCTTCGCACATCTGCATATGATTTTTGTCGGCTCTAAGCTGTATTGAGCCTTTCCTTGATTAACTAAAATTTTTCTAAGGCATCAAATACCAAGTCATGCCCTACTACTGCAGCCTCACTCATTTTAAACCAACTAATAAGAGATCTACATCTTCTCCCATATAGCACCTCAAACGAAGCTATCTGAATGCTGGAATGATAATTATTATTAAATACAAACTCAATCAAATACAAGTGGCCATCCCAACTCTTATTAAATTCAATGGCACACGCCCTTAACATATCTTCCAAAGTCTGAATGGTCTTTCTTCTTGACCATCTGTCTAAGGGTGAAAGGTTGTACTGAGGTAAACTTGGGTACCCAGACACTTTTGGAAGGCTTCCAGAAATTAGAGGTAAACTAGGTATCTCTATCTAAGATAATAGATACTGGGACTCTGTGCAACCTGACCAACTTTCTGACATAGATTTTGGCATAGTCCTCGACTGAATAAGAGGTATAAAATAGTAAGAAGTGAGCTGATTTGGTCATCCTATTTACAATGACCTAAATGGAATTGTGCTGACGATGAGTATAGGGTAAACCAGTCATAAAGTCCATGTTCACTTCCTCCCACTTCCATGTGGGAATACTAAACTCCTGCATAGATCCACTGGGCTTCTGATGCTCAATCTTAACCTACTGTCACGTAGATCTCTTAGCTACAAACTCTACAATGTCCCTTTTTATCGCACTCCACCAATGGATCTCCCATAAATTACGGTACATCTTAGTTCCCCCTGGATGAATAGAGTAACACGCACTATGCACTTCTGAAAGAATTCATTGCCTCAAGTCATCTATACCTGGAACGCATAGCCGACCCTGGCAATGCAACACACTATCTCTGCCTTGGTAGAAAACCTATACTTTTTTATCCTTGACTAACTTTTTTAACTTGACTAAACTGGGATCTCAGTCCTGCTTTTCCTTCACTTTAGAAACCAGATATAATTGTGAACTATTCTGCATCCACACACTACCCTCTGCCAAATCGACTAAGCGAACACCTTGTCTTACAAGCTGATGAACTTCTTAAACTAACTTTTTCTTACAATCCTCCACGTGAGAAACACTACCCATAGACATCCTACTAAGAGTATCAGCTACTATATTGGCCTAGCTCAGATGATACAGGATTCTCATGTTGTAGTCTTTCAAAAACTCTAACTAACTTTTCTGATGTAGGTTCAGATCTTTCTGAGAAAACACATGCTGCAGGCTCTTGTGGTCAGTGAACACATCAACATGTACCCCATACAAATAATGCCTCCAAATCTTTAAGGCAAATACAACAACTGCTAACTCAAGATCATGAGTTGGGTAATTCTTTTCATGGGGCTTAAGCTGTCTAGAGGCATAGGTTATGACCTTACCTCTCTGCATCAAAACACACTCCAAACCAACTCTGGATGCATCATAATACACCACAAACCCGTCTGAGTCATCTAGTAAAGTCAGAACTAGGGCTATAGTGAGTCGAGTCTTTAACTCCTGAAAACTCTTCGTACAAGAATCTGACTACTGGAACTTGACTTTTTTCTGAGTCAATATGGATATGGGGATGCAATGAATGAAAATCCTTTAATAAACCATCGGTAATAGTTAGCCAAACCCAAGAAACTCCTGATATTTGATGGAATGATGGTTCTGGGCTAGTTTCTCACTACTTTGGTCTTTTGAGAATCAACTCTAATGCCATCACCGAAAACTATATCACCGAGGAAAGCTGCTGACCTTAGCCAAAATTTGCACTTACTGAATTTGGTGAACAACTGATGGGTTCTGAGACTTTGTAATACTATTTTGAGATGGTTTGTATGATCATGTTTACTGCGGGAGTAGACAAGAATATCATCAATGAAGACTATGATGAACATGTCTAAGTACTTCTTGAACACGCGGTTCATCAAGTTCGCGAAGGATGCTGGAGCATTGGTAAAACCAAATGACATGACTAGGAATTTGAAGTGACCATACCGAGTTGTGAAAGTTGTTTTTAGAATGTCACATTCTCTGACTCTGAGCTGATAATAGCCTGATATGAGTTCTATCTTAGAAAAGTAACTGGCACCCTAAAGTTGATCAAATAAGTCATCAATTCTGGGAAATAGATACTTGTTCTTGACCGTGGCTTTATTTAACTGATAGTAGTCTATACATATTTTAAGAGAATCGTCTTTCTTATGCATGAATAGAATTGGTGTACCCCAAGGGGATACGCTGGGTCTGATGAATACCTTAACTAGGAGATCCTTCAACTGTTTTTTTAACTCATTGAGTTCTACTGGGGGCATTCTATATGGTGGGATAAAGATAGGCTAAGAATCTGGAAGAAGGTTTATTCTGAAGTCAATTCCCGCTCGAGAGGGACTCCTGGAAGATCATCGGGAAATACATCTAGAAATTCACATGCTACTGGAACTGATTCAACATTAGGTGTATCTGAACTAGAGTCTTTAACTCAAACAAGATGATAAATACACCCCTTAGATATCATTTTCCTCGCCTTAAGGTAGGAAACAAGCTGACCCTTAAGTACTTAAGTACTACCCCTTCACTCAAGGATAGGTTCATTTGGAAAATAAAAATGGAAAACTCTATTTCTG
Organism: Capsicum pubescens; assembly: GCA_030864215.1. NCBI lineage: Eukaryota > Viridiplantae > Streptophyta > Magnoliopsida > Solanales > Solanaceae > Capsicum > Capsicum pubescens. Next base: position 243,877,062 of record CM061538.1, read on the forward strand.
CAGTCAACTGAAGCATAGTATAAATGAATCCAATCCATGCTGAGGATGACATAAAAAAATTTCAATAGTTCTACTAAGGCTGCTAAAGTGAATTTCGGAGATACCATAACCAAAAAGTTTCTGTATACCCATCAAGCTATGATAGATTTACCCACTGAGGTAGAGACTGAGAAGGGATCTAATAGGATTTTGCGTCTGACTCCAAAATCAGCATCTATATAAGGAGTTAAAAAGGACAAAGAATCTCCTGGATCTAGCAAAGCATAAACGTGCAATTGATAAACTTTTAACGTACCAGTGACCATATCAGGAGAACTTTCCTGATCCTGTAGGGACTGAAGTGCATAAAGCCTGTTTGGGCATTGCCCACTAGTAGCACTGGTAGTGGTACCCTGATGATTTGGGCGATCAGACTGAGATGAAGGAGTATTATGCTAAATCTGTGAACCCACCTGAGGATACTATCTAACCCTGTGGCCTATCTCTCCATATCCAAAACATACATCACTTCCAGCCCTGCAGATACCCTGGTGGTTTCTTCCACACTTCTGGCAAAGGGGATTCGTTTGGGCACTGCTAACACTACCTTGAGGTTTAGGGCCTGGTGCCCTAGCTTTATTGTCGTCTCTAAATTTTTGCACTGGAGCAATGGTTGAGGATGGAGTTGGAATTGAAGATTTTGGGTAGAACTGAGAATGACTCCCACCCTCTGACTTAGGTTGAGTGAAGTTAAAGCTACCTATTCTAACTCTTTTGTTCTCCCTCTCCTTCTCCTTATTCATAGCCTCCTCTATCTGCTGAGCATGGACCATGAGCCTGGATATGTCCATCTCTTTAATCAGCATTATGGTCCTACACTTCTTGACCATACTATTTGACACGCCAGACACAAACTTACTCATCTTAGATCCATTATTTGCTACCACATGGGGGTATATCTGGATAACTGAGTAAACAAACTTCAGATAATACTTCTTCACTATCATGTTGCCCTACTTTAGATTAATGAACTCCAAGACCTTCGCTTCCCTCAACTCCAATGGGAAGAACCTATCCAGAAAAGCAGTGGAAAAATCCTCTCATTCTACGGGCCCGGCATCAGTGGCCCTCTCTACCTTCCACTTCTTGAACCATGAGTGAGCCACATCCTACAACTGATATGCGAAAAACTCAAAACTTTTACTAGCTGTCACCCCCATAATATATGTGACTTTTTACACCTGATCAAGGAATTCCTGTGGGTCCTCCTCTGACTTAGACTCGGTAAAAGTTAGAGGGTTCATTTGGGTGAAGTCTCAAATTCTAGTTGCAATAGTATTGGCCACTGAGTTTCCCAAAATAGTAGCTGGCATTCATTTTGGGCTGCCACAGAATGAGCTAGAGTGGTGAAAACTGCGCTAAATATTGCATGGGAAATATGCTCGTCCTGGGGATCTGCCTGAACGGGCGAAGGTGCTGGATGATTTTCTATTCTCCTTCCGTTGTTCTTTTTGGGAGGCACATTTTGTATATGGAAGAAAGAAAAGGATTAAACTGAGATTGTAACTTGATCTCATACTCACTCGCACGATATGAATACTGAAAGAAGGGAAACGTTTCCTAAAAAGCCTCATAGTATCTTGTTCATAAGTGTGGTGTGCTATACACCCATCCAAGAGACTCTACTAGATGCGGATTTTAGACTTCCTAGGACTTTGTTGAACCTTAGGCTCTGATACCAAGTTTGTAATGCCCCGATTCTGCACCCCAAAAGTCACACAGTTCTCATAATCCCAAAGGACCACAAGCTAACCCATGATTGGTACCTGCTGCAATCACTGAATAATAATACTGTATAATGCAAAAATTAGGCAGAAAATTGCCAAAAGGTTCAAAACTGAAATCAAATTTTGAATACTGAAAATCAATGTTGTAAACTGAACATCCAACTAAAATACTCTAGTCTGAAAAGACTCTAACTGAACTATCTAAAAGTGGAGTTGATGGGACAAGCCCCCAACTAACTCCAACTACTGAAGTACTGATAACTAAAAATAATACTCTGTTCTTGAACTATGAGGACTCGCCACTAAATCTGCTACTGATAATCTAGGCTTCTAGGTACAGTTAGGAACCCATATATTTGAAACTATGATATAAGACATTATAGCGCAAAAGAAAGGTATGAGTCAGTACTTTGAATGTACTTATATGCTAGGTGAGGTAAGGCTGAATACATGGGTTCATATGCATGAACAATAACTGACTGAATGGAGCGAATATAACTGAATGAGAGTACATGTATATCTGAAACTGCTATAGATACTGATTATACAATGCTATGCACATAACTATGTCTACTATAACTGAGATTTCATTAACACTGGATAGTGAGTTCGAAAAAATGACTGATATCTGAGTTTACTGATACTATATTTCTATTAACTGAGTGATATTTTTTACAGTCTTGATTCTGTAGAACTGAACTAAGTTCTATACTGAGCTGGGTAACTGTATCTGACATCCTGATTCTGAAACTGAACAGGGGTTTTATACTGAATCTAAAACTAAAACTGTGAAACTGGATACATTATTCTGTAAAACTGGGACTGCTACTAAGGGTCAAACCCTTTACTGACAGGAATTCCCCCATCCCTGGGTTCACTTGTTGTTGATACCTACTCTCAACTGAATAGACACTGAACTGATATCTAGTTTGTACTAGGATTGACTGAACTATTACTGATCGTGCTATCTATCTGAATTGGACTGAGTTCACTAAGTTCTGATAACTAACTGAATACACTGAGTTCTATTAACTAGCTAAATATACTGAGTTCTATTATCTGACTGAGTACTACTGTACGTTACATCACTAAGACTATTCTGAAACTACTATAAATCTAGGTAAACAGCTTGATTGTCGGGTATTAAATACCCTCAGGACTCGATTGCATAAATTATAAAACATAGCATAATCTTGAAATCATGATAGCTAGACACTTTATCACAATTCATTCATTGAGGCATTTTAGCAAATATTTGCATGGCATGAACTTGTTTATATTCTAACATGATGTGATTTCATTATTCAACTTACATGTGCAATTCATCAAACACTTGGGAATCATAATTGATACACATGAAAATACTATAACATGAGAGTATCATGATCAAAATCCTAAACTTACAAATTCAAGGGATTATAACATGAAACCATATAACTACACTCACATGCTATTTGTTTCTTAAGAAACTTGCAATTAATCATGGATTATAAATCCAACTACATCATAATCATGAATAAAATCAAATTCAACGTGAATTTCATGAAAAAAATTAACTTGTAATCTAAAAAGGGTTCTTGAAATCCAAGGGTGGAAGGAAACCCTTGGATGAACACCTAACATACCTTGCTACTTGAATTTTTGAACATTGATGGTGACTTTCTTGAATCTTGATCTTGACTTGATGGACTAGGGTTTGTTATTGAGAGGATCATAGTGAATAATTAGAGTATTTTGCTTATTAAGGGGTTTAATCTCGTGTTTTAGGGTTGAATAGAAGTGGGGAAAATATCGCAAATACCCCTATGGACACTGATTTAATTACTAAAATGTGTGCCCAGCGATGAGACTATCGATGGCATCAATGCAATGTTCATCACTTTGTATCGAGTTTGCATTGGTTTATTGGAATTGCACTGAAATCCTAGAAAAAATTATCTATCGACACCCACTGTTTTAGTCACCTGAATATGATTCACATGAGGTTTAAAAAATCCAAAACACTGCTAGAGTGACCTGTTGTCACACCTGATCATGATTCAATCCAAGGGTCGACATTTTAAGGTCATAAGGGTCGTAAAATAGGATCACCAACATATGAAGGCTAAAATAAATTCAAAGTATAGACACTTAGCTGAAATTTCTAAGTTTTGAACCTCTTTTCAAGCTTTAACGAACTGAGTTAAACTTAGGATTTTGTGGGGTCTTACAATATCTCCCTCTTAGGAATATTTATCCTCGAATAAGACTTACTATGCTGAGAATACTGATAAACTGAACTTAGATATACTGAACATGCACAACTGAAGCATGCTTACATAATTGAAAGTACTGATACACTGAGTTATCATACTGAACATGCGTAACTGAAGCATAACTAAGTTATGAAAACTGACATATGACTGAGTTGTTTCATAAAGGTATGCATGATATAATAATGCTATGCAACTGAATCGATACAGAGTTGTAAAGAAAATCTGAGCATGGAACTGAGTAAATTCTAGGCAAACTATTACCCTGAGCTAAGTCTAAGTTTACGGAAAATAGGTGAGTATACTTGGTCCGCATATTTTCTTCTGCATCCCAAGTAGCTTCCTCAAAGGACTGATTCCGCCAAGGAACTTTGATTAGAGCAATCTCTTTGTTCCTTAGTCTTCGAACCTAAAAATTGAGAATTTCAACTGGGATTTCCTCATAAAAGAGGCTCTTCTGGACATCAATGCCCTCTATCGGGACTACAAATGGTGAGCCACCTATGCACTTCTTTAGCAAGGAGACATGAAACATTGGGTGCACTGAAGCTAAGTCTGAAGGCAACTCCCCTTTCCAAAATTGCTGAGAATTCAGTAAGGACCGACATATCGAGGACTGAGTTTCCCATTCTTTCCAAACCTCTTCACTCATTTCATAGGAGATATTTTCAAATACACATAGTCATCAATCTAAAACTCGAGATCCTTTTTTCGCACATTTTCATACGATTTCTATCAGCTCTGAGCTGTCTTGAGCCTTTTCCTGATCAACTAAACTTTTTCTAAGGCATCAAATACAAAGTCAGGCCTTACACTACGACCTCACTTACTTCAAACCAACTAATGGGATATCTATATCTCCTCCCATAGAGCACCTCAAATGGACATCTGAATGCTAGAATGATCCTTCTTGATAGAGCTTTCATGTATTTTTATGCATTTTGACTTTTACTGCAATATCAAAGAGAAAATAATCAAAAACAACAAAAGTTGCTTAAGACTTTGCAATTATTCTCAATTAAAAGCCTTAAATGTGTTAGCATCTTCTCACACATCAACACCCTCAACTTAAAACAATTGTTTGTCCTCAAGAAACTAATACACAACCAAGAGGATACAAAGTACATTCGGCAGTCAACCATCCATATTATCATAAAACATCTTCACCATCTCCAAGGTCAATTAATTTAAAAACAACTGTGTATATTATTGAAGGAGAACAATGTGACACACAGGAATCAAGATATGGAATCAAATTAGGAACATACTATGCATATGTACAAACTACACTACCGAAACAAGTAGGCAACTAGCAATGAAACCGATGTTCCCTTATAGCAAAGAAGTCCCTCCTCACTCATATAGGAAATCAAGCATGTAAATGCAGGGGTGGTCAAGAGACACACACACTCAGAAAGAATTTCTAGTCAATGTATGCCAAATACCATAAGTTTGCCCTTATTTTTATTACCGAAGCCTTCAGACAGATAAGTCAGGATCACTATAGGACTTTTCTTCATCTTGTAATGTAGGCTTGGGGATGGTATGATACACAAGGATAATTAAAGTAACTAAGCCTCCTTGGCACTACACTATTTTTAGGGTCTCACTTATCAACCTTTACCTTAGTTCCCCCTTTCTTGATTAAGAAAATTCAGGATGGGTGTGGTCATTTAGTCATTCATTTTCTTTTTTCACAACTTTTCTTTTCTCATTCTTTTTCTACCATACCCAGCCTTGCATATATATATTTTTTTTTCTTTTTTTTACCCTTCTTCATACTCACTTTACATCACGCACCCTATGATAGCCACCCTCAACTTAGGCTATTTGCCTAAGTCAAAGTGCACAATATCCAAGGAGGACCAGGGCCAAAATAGGTTCATTATGATACAAATGGGAAGGTGATAGGTATAATAAAAAGAATAGGTATTCAGGCTCAAAATCAGGATCAAGGGATATTATTCATACATTAAAGGTCATTTAGGTTAAAAGTGGACTAATATCAACAACGGCCTATGATCCTTTCCTAACCGCTATCCTACAACCAAGGCAAGACCAATCGAGAAAGTTCTGGATTTAACACACAACGGGAACTAGGTAGTATCTCACACACACATGGCACAAAGGTTCATCACAAGCTGCTATCCATTTGGTTCATGCAATTATTAGCAGTGATTATCATGTCCCTAGTACTAATTCCATAAAAAGATTCACAGTAGCCACATATAGATGCATGTCACACAGTTACCAGATAGACAATTAGAGAGATATTTATCATTCTAAGAAACATCAACAAAAATATGTCAACTGTCCTAGATACTTATTCTTCTCCTAGTTAACCACAACACATCACAAAATAAAACACAATACACCTAAACATACTGGATCTACTAGAAACATGACTTCGGGGAAAAGAGGCACGACAACAAAAACTCCAGGAGGACATCAACACCCACAAGTAGCCCCACCCTCAACTTAAAATCATGCAATGTCCCCAATGCGTCAAACCAAAACAAAAGGGTCAGAAACACACCTGTGGCACCATGGGTGTGAAGATTGATGATAGGCGAATTTACGCGCCTATATCAATATATTTTGCCCATATTTTAGCCTAGTTTTGAGAACAAATTATATATTTCATGCACTTTTAGTCCTTTTTCCTGTAAATGAGCTAACGAACATGATTAGTAAAGTTTCAGGTATAAATGATGCATAATTCAGCATTTTATGGCTTACTTGACGCTAAAGAAAGCTCACGAAGGAAGGGAAGGGAGTTTACACGCCTAAGGACCAAAACTGCTGCATGGAAAATCTGTCCCGGGCTAAAACAGCATTTCTGAAGACTTTGGGGGACCAAAACTGCTGCATGGAAAATCTGTCCCGGGCTAAAACAGCAATTCTGAAGACTTTGGGGACTTACAGACACAAAGCTGGATTTTGACAATGATACATTAACCTAGTACAATTAGGTTATGTATTTCATTATTTTATGTGGATTATGATAATGTTACCTTAACCTAGTACATTTGGGTTAAGGATTTCATTAGTCTAGTAGGATTTGGTTATTTATTTCATTAGCTTAGTAGGATTAGGATATGGGTATTATAAATACCCTATCATGCTAGAGATTTTAGAGAACAAGGAGGGAGGAAGGAGGGAGAACACAATACCTTCTTCCTTCCCTCTCATCTTCTATTCCTCTATTATTCTACACTACAAACAATTCTACAACTCTTCTAATCTTTCTATTAATTCTAGTTTTCTTCTTCCATTCATCTATTCTTAATTTCCGCAACAAGAGAATCGTTACTTTGCTAAGGAATTCACGCCTCACGCCTACCACCAAAGCTACACGAAATTTCTCAATCTTGTGGTATAACAACAATGTCAATCGTGATCTCCTTCGCATTCATGGGTAACTAAACTTCTCTGTTGGGGTTATGGAAGCCGAATGAGTTACTATCTATTGTTGTGAGTTTGTGAGTTCGAGGCACGTATATTGCTTATATCATTATTCTCTTCATCTTAATCTACATTCTTTGCGGTTGCAAACGCAAGAATACGCCAGTCTAACATTTAACTTGTTCGAGAGAAAAGTTATTTGTCTGGAAAAGAGATAATGTCAAGGTAGTAGGACACCCTTTCCTATTAAAAAGCTAGTGCCGTAACTGGACTAACCTCTTGGAGAATTCGTACCGTTAGATACGCTTTAAGCTCGAGAGAGTTAAAGTGAAATAGTCCTTGTTTAGGTCGAGAGACGCTTGGATTTACCATCGACTACAATCCTCTATAAGCAATTGCATGTCAGAATTCTACACACTCATAGCCAATAGAGACGTATACCTCAGAAGGTGGACATAACCCCAACGCTTCAATTCTCATTGTTTACAACCAACGTAACATTCTTTCTCTTTTTACTTTGCTATTGCCATTTTTAGATCTTATTTTGTTCACATTACTTGCAAGAAAAGAATCCCCCCTTTTTACGAGACTTGCACTAAAAGTCTAGTAATCTTTACTTACTTGTTGACCAAGCTATTCCCTGTGGGATCGATACCCAACCCAGTTGGGTTCTATATTTGCTAACGACCGCTTTACACTCCTACGAGAGCTGTAGATTGAGCGTTATCAAAAATTGGCGCCGTTGCCGGGGAATACAAGTGTCAATCAAGTTCGTAATAATTACTAGACCCTTTGGTCAAAGACTCTCGTACTTTTACTTTTAGTTTTTGTTTTTGTTTACTGCAGGTTTTTTGTTCAGTACATCAATGGATGCACAACGTGAGATACCGTTCGATGATGATGATGATGATCTTGATGGTGCCGGAGCCACTGGAGCTATAATTCCTCCACCATTAGCGCCCGGAGCCAAGTTCAACATCACAAACACCATGATTCAGTTATTGCAACTCAAGGGATTGTTTGGTGGATTAGCAGGCGATGATCCGAATATGCATCTCATCAACTTTATTTCTACATGTAAGTCTTTTGACAATCCTGGTGTTGGTCAGAATGCAATTCGATTACGTCTATTTCCATTGTCTCTGTCTGGGGAGGCAACACTATGGTTGAATGGGCTGACTCCTGATTCTATTACAAATTGGAGGCAATTGAGAGACGCTTTCCTAGAAAGATTCTTTCCGCCATCCAAAAGAGCACAATTGAGAGATGAAATCAGCAACTTTCGTCAGCTTCCCACTGAAGCTCTTCATGAAACATGGGAGAGGTTCAAGACAAAGCTAGCGAGGTGTCCAAACCATCATATGACTAATGTTCACCTAATGGAGATACTATACAGAGCCTTGAATTCAATAACTAAACCAGTGGTGGATAATGCGGCTGGAGGATCATTTATGGACCTCACCTTTGGTCAAGCAAGCAATATGCTAGATCGCATGACGAAACAAAGTAGAGCTTGGCATACCAGGGATTCTGAGGTAGCAAGCTCCACTTTATCTATTGGCATGACCACAGAGCAGAGGCGTAGACAAGAAGAACGTGATCAAGATATGACGCACATGAAAACACAAATGGATCTTCTTACAAAGCATTTATTATCAGGGAAGACCGAAAAAGTGAAAGCTGTGGCGCTAAAAGGAAGAGACGAATCTGATTCGGAAGAGGAGGCCAACTACTTGAACAATCAGGGGGGTTTCCGAGGCAATGCCCAAGGAAACCAAGGTCGGAACTACTATGAGAAATCTGGAAACAAGGACCAAGGTAGTTGGAAGAACAAGAATGACAATAGTGGTGTGTATGTTCCCCCTGGAAGACGTGACACCACCACATCTAGTTCTGGATGTATGGAAGACATGATGGCTAAATTACTGAAAGGAGTGGAAGCAAATAGCGCGGGAGTAATGGAGGTAATAAATGATTTGTCCTCTATGAAGCAATTAGTTGATTCACATTCCACTTCAATCAAGAAAATAGAGCAGCAATTGAGCCAACTTTCAGCAGCACTCAATCAAAGAAAGGCTGGCACTTTACCTAGCGACACCGTGCAAAACCCAAGGAATGATGGGTCATGCATGGCCATTACTACCAGAAGTGGTAAGGTGCTGGAAACTTCAGAAAAAGGCAAGCAAGTGGCTGACGAAAAGGCGAAAATTGATGATAAGGCAAAAGGGGAAGATGCCGCAGCAGCCGATCCTAATGTCCTTAACGTCACTCCTCACGACGTGCAGCCTGGAAAAGCTGAAAAACGGAAGCAAGAGGAGAAGAAATCCGTGGAGAGAACAATGCCATACCCACCACCACCTTTTCCCCAAAGATTGAAGAAGGTGGCGGATGATACAAAGTTCAGCAAATTCATGACCATGTTGAAGCAGCTGACCATTAATGTTCCGTTGGTAGAGGCGCTAGAAAAAATGCCTGGGTACGCTAAATTCATGAAGGACCTGTTGACAAAGAAGAGGGCAGTAAGCTATGAGCCGGCAGATAATATTCATCATTGCAGTGCAATTGCCACAAGGTCCTTAGTACAGAAGAAGGCAGACCCTGGTGCCTTCACTATTCCTTGCACGGTTGGATCTATGAATTTTGCTAAGGCATTGTGCGATCTGGGTGCTAGCATCAATTTGATGCCACTATCCGTCTACAAGAAGTTGGGGCTAGGAGATCCAACACCAACCAATATGAGGCTCGTGATGGCTGATAGGACGGTAAAACGACCTGTGGGTATCTTGAATGATGTGTTGGTGAAGGTATCTTCATTTATCTTTCCTGCAGACTTCGTTATTCTGGATTGTGAGGTGGATTCTGACGTTCCCATAATCTTGGGACGCCCCTTCCTCGCAACTGGAAGTGTGCTTATTGACATGAAAGATAATGAGCTTTTGTTTCGAATTAATGACGAAGTGGTCCGCTTTGATATATGCAAAGCCATGAAGCAGCCCAGCGATATGAATGAGTTATCTGTAGCTGATGTTCATCATGAGGATATGAAAGCATTATCTATAGAGAAACAGCCTACTGTTGATCCATTGTCTGCTGCGCCACTGAAAGTTGAGCATGAGGATAATGAAGATTATGAAGAACTTATGGGTGCTCTAACAGAAATAGAGTCCTATTCCCATACTCCTAAGCAACCGGACCGTGATCTTAAGAATCAACCTTCACCTACAGCGAAGACTTCCCTTGAAGAGCCACCAATGCAAGAATCGAAAGAGCTCCCCGATTATCTAAGGTATGTGTTCTTGGAAAGTATAAAGATACTTCCGGTGAGTGCGGATGATTTAAGTAAACAGCACGTAGAGGCTCTCATCTCTGCTCTGAAGAGATACATGAGAGCTATGGGTTGGACTATTGATGATATAATTGGTATCCCTCCTACAAGTAAGCCTCATTATCGTCTGAATCCATTCAGAAAATGATCCACCATCTATCTCGATGAAGTCTGAGTACTCGAGGTAACCATGTCGTGCCACGACAATAAATAAGGCGCTAGATGGGAGGCAACCCATCGTTTATCATTTTTCATTTATCGTTTATCGTTTTCTTTCATTCTAGTACTTGATTTGTTTTTAATTAATGAAAATCCAAAAATAAGAGTCGTGCCACGACCAAAACTAAGGCGCTTGGTGGGAGGCAACCCATCGTACTAATCGTTTTTATTGTTTTGAGCAAATATAGGTGCAAAAGGTATTCAACGAAGAGATTGACGATTTGGACGCATTGTATGGTAAAGTTGGTAAGTTAGGAATGGTGATGCATAAGGCTATGGATTGAGCATTTCTCACGCCAAAATAGGCTTCGAGGAAGGCTAGGCCTTGGTAAAACTAGGCCAAGAACGATGCACAACCTATCCTATATCCTAAGGTCTCAGAATCTAGTGTGCTATACACTATGCGCCGCCTATTCTTAGGTATGCTTTTGACTATGCGCCGCCTATGCTATGGCATTTGGTCTCAGTATCTCATATGCCATAGACTATGCGGCGCATATGTCTACAAATGCCATAGACTATGCGGCGCATATGTCCCATTATGCCATAGACAATGCGCCGCATATGTCATATCTATGCCAAGCATTATGCGCCGCATATGTGGGATTTTTATCTCCAAAACCGATTGTAAATGGGTCATAACCCGACCCATTCTCTTCCTATATAAAGGGGACTTAGTTTTATAACACAACACATTGCAAAGTGACCTAAAGGTGCCGCATATTCATCCAAATCCTCTCAAAATTTTCTTTTTTGCTCTTCCAATTCACAAAACCACCTCCAAAAGCTTCAAGCAAGTAAGTACTCTCTTATTCTTCATTTATTTCTCGTAAGTACTACGTTGCTATGTCTATTATAAATTGCTACATATTGAAAGATTGTTGGTGAAGTTCATGTGTTTGGAATGTTAATGCAAAATCATGTGAGTGAACGTATACATTAGAATCATCTTGACTTGTTTCCGACTTGAATTTGGTTTTAATAGCATTGTCATACTATTTGCGGAATTTCTATAGTATTGAACATTGTTTAAAATTGCTACTTGGATACTTACATGTTAGGCTATCCCGTTCATCGGGATAAGACTTATAGTGTCTGCCGACATAGGAGGTTGTGATTGTTGAAAGTAACTATATTATGTGGTAACCCCTATGTAGTAGTGTTGTTATATCTAACATGAAAGTAATGCAATGGCTGCAAGTAGTGATACATCACTGATTTTCTTGCCGGAATACAACTCCTAAAACGTATGTCGACGAAATCTGAGTAATTGACCACTTTCACTTCACTGATTTGTGTCAACAAAACTAAGTGTGGGGTGGTACCCCTACTGCTTGTGCATATATTGCATCCATTGATATTGTGCTACCACTAACACTATTTCTAGTCTCAGGTACAATGGCACCTAAAGCGAGACAAGGCAAGGAGAAGGCTACCACCTCCCAAAAGGGCAAAAAGAGAAGTCGCAAGGACCAAGGAGAACCCTCCTCGCTGCAAATACCTCGACTCATGCTTGGAATTAAGTGGGATACTTATGAGGAACTTCTGAGGATGACGACTCTGATGATGATTCCAATGCAAGGGGTATGACCCCAGACATAGAGGATAAGTCCGACCAACCAGGTTCCTCGTATTTATTTTCCACTGAGGACAGTGTCCCGACTAAGTGTGGGGTGGCGGTATCGTATGCTATACTTCTCTATCGCATCTATGTTTGCTTGCGTTGTTTTTGTTTCATTTTTTTTTAGTAGAAAATTTTTTCTAGCTTCGCATGAAATTATTTTGATAGGCAGCATGAGATTATAACAAGAGTACGTGCTACAATTGTGACCATTGAGACGTTTAGGCTCTAGTTGTGACTCAATATGTGATATTGTGTGATTCAATTCCTTCACTTGTTGGGTCGAGAGTCTATATTACTTTCAAGTAAGTCGACCATGTGCCTTGTGTGGGTGAGATAATCGTATATTCTATGATTGTGGCTGATTCTAGAACTTGCCTGGTATGTATGCAAAGCGAAAATAAGGAGTGTAAGTTTAGGAGGTGATTTAGGCATTTCTTTGACAACTTATATTTATTTACCTTCAGTTTTACCTACCCATGGACATCATCCTAGTTAACCCCTTTTGAGCCTTTAGCCTATTTTCTTTGACAACCTTGTATGTAAGCCTAATCCATTTTGTTCAAGACCATAATTTGATCCAAATTCCTAAGTGCTTTAAAGTGAAAAAGTCATGTGACAACATAAGAGGAAATTGGGTAAGTATGATGCTTTAAATTGTAAGGGTGCTTGAATGTGTTATGAAAAAGAAAGTGCTATCATAAGAGGTATGTTATGAAAAGAAAAAGGAAAAGAAAGCTGAAAAGTGAGTTATGTTTAAAATTGAAAAACAAAAGAGGAGAACAAGGGTGGTATAACAAAAGAAAGAAGAAAGGTTGAAAGAAAAAAATGTTAAAAGAAAAAAAAAAGTGTCAATGATACAAAGTGATGTATTAAAGCGCTTAGGAACTTAGTCACTATTCCTGGCCAAAATAGTCCTACCCGTCCCTTAGCCTACATTACAACCATCAAAAGACCTACTTGATCCTAAGCTTAGCATTCTGACATTTAGTAGAGTATTACATTAAGGGCAAGCCTATGGTCATCAGTTGCTACATATGAATTCTTTGTGAGAGTGAGAGCAAGGACATTTTGATACCCATGTTTGAAAAATATGCTATATTTGTGAGTGATTATGGGTACTATATGGTGAGACACACATGGTTGATGAGTTTTGGATAGTTGTATATGATTCTATGCACTTTAACGTTTGCATGCGAGTTGATCACCATCACGAGTCTACGCTAGAGGTTAAACTGTTTCTACTTATAATCGGAAAGCTACTCTTTGTTGATAATTGTTGTGCTTGTCTTGAAGAATGTTTTGTGTTGTTTCTGTAAAAACCTTAAGTTGATGCTTAGAAGGACATGATATGTTGTTCGAGGACGAACAAAGCTCTAAGTGTGGGGTGTTGATGATAGGCGAATTTACGCGCCTATATCAATATATTTTTCCCATATTTTAGCCTAGTTTTGAGAACAAATTATATATTTCATGCACTTTTAGTCCTTTTTCCTGTAAATGAGCTAACGAACATGATTAGTAAAGTTTCAGGTATAAATGATGCATAATTCAGCATTTTATGGCTTACTTGACGCTAAAGAAAGCTCACGAAGGAAGGGAAGGGAGTTTACACGCCTAAGGACCAAAACTGCTGCATGGAAAATCTGTCCCGGGCTAAAACAGCATTTCTGAAGACTTTGGGGGACCAAAACTGCTGCATGGAAAATCTGTCCCGGGCTAAAACAGCAATTCTGAAGACTTTGGGGACTTACAGACACAAAGCTGGATTTTGACAATGATACATTAACCTAGTACAATTAGGTTATGTATTTCATTATTTTATGTGGATTATGATAATGTTACCTTAACCTAGTACATTTGGGTTAAGGATTTCATTAGTCTAGTAGGATTTGGTTATTTATTTCATTAGCTTAGTAGGATTAGGATATGGGTATTATAAATACCCTATCATGCTAGAGATTTTAGAGAACAAGGAGGGAGGAAGGAGGGAGAACACAATACCTTCTTCCTTCCCTCTCATCTTCTATTCCTCTATTATTCTACACTACAAACAATTCTACAACTCTTCTAATCTTTCTATTAATTCTAGTTTTCTTCTTCCATTCATCTATTCTTAATTTCCGCAACAAGAGAATCGTTACTTTGCTAAGGAATTCACGCCTCACGCCTACCACCAAAGCTACACGAAATTTCTCAATCTTGTGGTATAACAACAATGTCAATCGTGATCTCCTTCGCATTCATGGGTAACTAAACTTCTCTGTTGGGGTTATGGAAGCCGAATGAGTTACTATCTATTGTTGTGAGTTTGTGAGTTCGAGGCACGTATATTGCTTATATCATTATTCTCTTCATCTTAATCTACATTCTTTGCGGTTGCAAACGCAAGAATACGCCAGTCTAACATTTAACTTGTTCGAGAGAAAAGTTATTTGTCTGGAAAAGAGATAATGTCAAGGTAGTAGGACACCCTTTCCTATTAAAAAGCTAGTGCCGTAACTGGACTAACCTCTTGGATAATTCGTACCGTTAGATACGCTTTAAGCTCGAGAGAGTTAAAGTGAAATAGTCCTTGTTTAGGTCGAGAGACGTTTGGATTTACCATCGACTACAATCCTCTATAAGCAATTGCATGTCAGAATTCTACACACTCATAGCCAATAGAGACGTATACCTCAGAAGGTGGACATAACCCCAACGCTTCAATTCTCATTGTTTACAACCAACGTAACATTCTTTCTCTTTTTACTTTGCTATTGCCATTTTTAGATCTTATTTTGTTCACATTACTTGCAAGAAAAGAATCCCCCCTTTTTACGAGACTTGCACTAAAAGTCTAGTAATCTTTACTTACTTGTTGACCAAGCTATTCCCTGTGGGATCGATACCCAACCCAGTTGGGTTCTATATTTGCTAACGACCGCTTTACACTCCTACGAGAGCTGTAGATTGAGCGTTATCAAAGATCTAATATCAATCACATAATACAAATACAAATAATGAAATACCTTGGGTTTCCTCCCAAGAAGTGCCTAATTTAGTGTCGCGGCATGTGCCAACTCAGCTTTTTCCTCCACCTTGAGGATATGAATTTCACCCCTAACTTAGAGTCCATCTTATTGCCTTGATTATAGGGGGTGGTACAAAAATTAAGAAGTTGAGTAATGGATTGAGCGTGGTAAACCACTCGGTCTTAAAGTGAGGTGTGTTTTTACGTTGCTTATCAAGTGTAAAATAAAGAATATAAGATTCTTGTTCCTCATCTTCACACTCTTTCACTATTTTAGATGATTCCACAGACAAGATATCATCTAAACACAATATGGAAAAATGCTTCGAGTGAGGCCCAACTAATTCTACTTCAAAATTTACACTATCTACTACACACTCACTTTTATTCACCTTCTCAATGTCAGTCTCAAGATCAAAATGAAAATCGAGTGGTTGCTATTGTTGAGTTTTCTCCTAAAATTGGCTAATATCCTCCTCACATTCTTTTTTGTTTAGCAAATGTAAACCTGGTGGAAGTGGTAACACCTTTAGCTCTGCCCACAGTTGTTCTTGATTCTCTAAAATTTGTTTCATCAATTTGTTTGATTGAATCATGACAGCACATATATCTTCAGTATGATCACTTTGACCATAAGCCAAACACCAAGTTATAGTAAGTAGGACAGTATCCGCATCACATTGTGAAGTTCCAGTCCATGCATTTCCAGGTAAATCTGGACAGCAAGCCTCAAAATATGGTCCCCCATAATAATAACAAAAATCATCACAAGAATCGTCATCACTCAAAAAAAACATATACCCAAGCTGACATATCAGGAAAGGTGTGAGAAAAATAAAAATAAAAGAAAATAATAAAAAATAAACTAAACAAATATTTACAAGTTTGAATTCAAGCAAGTAAACTAAAATTTCAAACCAACTCAATACGCCAAATTGTTCCCCGATAACGGCGTCATTTCTGATAATGCTCAATTTACACATCAATTTAGTGCAAGGCGGTCGTTGTTAATAAATTTACCCAACTTTAGAGTCGGGGTCGAATCCATAGGGAACAATGTTAGTGGCGATTAAACTAATTTGAAACTAAAGCTATAAGTTAAATTCAAACAAAAGATACAAAAACATAAAATGAGAGTTTTCAATGATCAAACAAATGTTAAAGTTGTAACTTTCTTCAGAACTCAAAGCCAAAATTTCAGTAGATCAAATCAATGATAAAGAAAAACTAGGGTTGTGATCACTATGATTATTAATCCCCAATGAACAATGACAGCAGTAGTGGGTTCTCATGACTTATGGGAGACACCAAATTATCAGTTTTGACAGTCCATCTAAGTGTTTCCCAACCTACTTAGATGTTGAACTCCCTAATTCTCTCAAACTTAGGAAATCATTCTATTCATACTGATTTTATCTCAAGTTGATCAATCTTGTTACAGCATTAATCATTAGATGAGAACTTAACCTTCCCAAATCCTCGTTGATAACTTACTACCTTTAGTTTATTTCTCAATTCAAGCAAATCGACATAAAGCGAGATCTATGGTTTGCAACCAACAGAAAATAATTAATACAAAGGAATTATCAAGATGTTACCACAATCACTCAAACCCTAACCAACTATTAAATCCATGGAGGAATAATCATAGATCCGACCCTAGTTGTGGGTTTTAGTTCCGCATGAAATAGAAAGCGATAACAATAACTGAATTCATAATTCAAAGTGATTAAACTTACAAAAGATGTAGTCAGAAATTGATTCTCTTCCCAATTAAATAAGAATATCCCACAACTAAATTAAATAATTGAAAATTGAATTCTAAGTTAAGAGACCAAAAAGAGGTAAACTGGCCTTTGGAATGAGTTCCAGCCATTTCAAGATATATAAGATGATGATGATCCTCAATGAACCCTAAAAGCTGCTATTTATATCCGTAACTTAAGAAAATCCAAAATTAAAAATTTAGAAATTTTCTTTTAGGTGACGACATGTCTGATAACTTATCACAAATCTGATAAGTTATTAAAGAATGTCGTCAGGTCCCCTTCATATGTATGACGAACTGTGTGACGACTTATCACAAGTCTGATAACTTATCAGACTTGTCGTCAGGCATGCTTCAATTTTTTGCCTTCTGCTTCTGAGTGACGACATGTCTGGCGGCTTATCAGAGATCTGATAGCTTATCAGGACATGTCATTAGAAAATCATTAATTTTCTTGTTCTCTTTCTATATGTAACGATATGGTCTAATATCTTATCACAGATCTGATAGCTTATCAGACCAAGTCGTTAGAAGAAATCTTCAAAACTTAATTTCTTGTATCTTTCACCAAAAATCATCCTTCTTTACGAGGCTTTCATGTATTTTCATGCATCTTGACTTTTACTACAATATCAAAGAGAAAATAATCAAAACGACAAAATTTGCTTAAGACTTTGCAAATATTCTCAGTTAAAAGCCTCAAATATGTTAGCATCTTCTCACACATCATGCATTGATGGTATCAACGTGATGACCATCACGCCGCATCGAGTTCGCATTGGTTCACTGGAATTGTACTGAAAGCTGGGAAAAAATTATCTATCGACGCGATGGGCGACACGACGCATCGAGATCGCATTGACTCACTATTTTGGCCACCTGAATATGATTCAAATAAGGTTAGAAAAAATTGAAACTCACCTGGAGTGACCTATTGACACACCTAATCATGATTCAATCCAAGGATCGACATTTTAATGTCATAAGGGTCGTAAAATTAGATTTCCAATGTATGAAGGCTAAAAATAAATTCTAAGTATAGACACTTAGCTTAGATTTCTAAATCTTGGACCTCTTTTCAAGCTATAACGGACTAAGTTGAGATTAGGATTTTGCGGAGTCTTACAATATCTCCCTCTTGGAATCATTCATCCTTGAATGAGACTGACTAAGCTGAGAATACTGATAAACTGAATTTATATATACTAAACATACACAACTGAAGCATGATTACATGACTAAAAGTACTGATATACTGAGTTATCAGACTAAACATATGTAACTGAAGCATGATTTAGTTCTGAAAACATGACACATGACTGAGCTATTTCATGAAGGTATGCATGATATGAGAATTCTATGCAACTGAACCGATACAGAGTTGTCAAAGAAATCTGAGCATGGAACTGAGTAACTTCAAGAAAAGCTATTACCTTAAGCTGAGTCTGAATTTGCGGAGAAGAGGTGAGGATACATGGTCTGCATATCTTCTTTTTCTTCCCAAGTCGCTCCCTCAACGGAATGATTCTACCAAAGAACTTGGACTAGAGGAACATTTTTATTCCTTAGTCTGTGAACCTAAAAATCGATAATTTTGACTGGGATATCCTTATAAGAGAGGCTATTCTGTACATTAATGCCCTCTATCGGGACTAAAACTTCTGGGTCACCTATACACATTTTTAGCAAGGCGACATGAAACGTTGGGTGCACTGAAGCTAAGTCTGAAGGCAACTCAAGCTCGTAATCTACCTTTCTGAAATGGCTGAGAATTCAGTAAGGACCGACATATCGGGGACTGAGTTTCACATTCTTTCCAAACCTCTTCACTCCTTTCATAGGAGATATTTTCAAATACATATAGTCACCAATCTCAAACTCGAGATCCTTTCTTCGCACATTTGCATACAATTTCTGTCGGCTCTTAGCTGTCTTGAGCCTTTCCCTAATAAACTGAACTTTTTCTAAGGCATCAAATACCAAGCCAGGCCTTTCCAATGTGACCTCACTCACTTTAAACCAACCAATGGGATATCTATATCTCCTCCCATAGAGCATCTCAAATGGAGCTATCTGGATACTAGAATGATAATTGTTATTATATGCAAACTCAATCAAAGACAAGTGATCATCCTAACTCCCCTTAAAGTCAATTGCACACGCCATTAACACATCTTCCAAAGTATGAATGGTAATGGTCCTTTCCGCTTGACCATCTGTCTGAGGGTGAAAGGTTGTAATGTGGTAAACTTGGGTACCAAGACACTTTTGGAAGCCTTTCTAAAAATGAGAGGTAAATTGGGTACCTCTATCTAAGATAATAGATATTGGGACTCCGGTGTAACTTGAAAAACTCTCTGAAAAAGAGTTTAGCATAGTCATCAGCTAAATAAAAGGTATGAACTGGCAAGAAGTGAGTTGATTTGGTCATCCTATATACAATAACCCAAATGGAATCATGATGACGACGAGTATGAGGCAAACCCATCACAAAGTCCATGTTCACTTTCTCCCACTTCCTTGTAGGAATACTGAACTCCTGCATAGATCCACTAGGCTTCTGATGCTTAATCTTAACTTGCTGACACGTAGAGAACTTATCTACAAACTCTGCAATGTCCCTCTTCATCCCACTCCACCAATAGATCTCGCATAAATCGCGGTACATCTTAGTGTCCCTTGGATGAAGAAAGTAACGCGCACCATGTGCTTCTACAAGAATTCGTTGCCTTAAGTCATCTGCATCTTGCATGCATAGCCGACCCTGGCAAAGCAACATATAATCTCCCTCTTGGGAGAAAACCTCTACTTTCTGATCTCTAGCTGACTCTTTCAACTTGACTAAACTGGGATATCTATCCTACTTTTCCTTCACTTCGGAAACCAGAGATGATTCTGAACTATTTTATACCAACACACTACACTCTGTTGAATCGACTAAGTGGACACCTAGTCATGAAAGTTGATGAACTTCCTAAAAAAACATTTTCTTACCATCCTCCATGTAAGAAACACTACCCGTATACATCCTATTGAGAGCATCAACTACTACATTGGCCTTGCTCGGATGATACAGGATGCTTATGTTGTAGTCTTTCAACAACTCTAACCACCTTCTCTGACGTAGGTTCAAATCTTTCTGAGAAAACACATATTTCAGGACCTTGTGGTCTATTAACACATATACATGAACCCCATAAAAATAATGCCTCCAAATCTTTAAGGCAAATACAACAGCTGCTAACTCAAGATCATGAATTGGGTAATTCTTTTCATGGGGCTTAAGCTGTCTAGAGGCATAGTCTTTGACCTTACCTCTCTGCATCAAAACACACCCCAAACCAACTCTAGAAGCATCACAATATACCACAAACCCACTTGAGCCATCTGGTAAAGTCAAAACTGGGGTTGTAGTGAGTCGAGTCTTTAACTCCTAAAAACTCTTCTTACCAGAATCTGACCACTGAAACTTGACTTTCTTCTGAGTTAATCTGTAAATGAGGATGCAATGGATGAAAATCCTTCAAAGTTTATAAATCCTATTTGGGTGTTGCCCACTGGTGGCACTGAAAGCAGCACCCTGCTTATTTGGGCGACCGAACTGAGTTGGGGGCGGTTATGATGACTCTGCTAACTAACCTAAGGACACTATCTGACTCTGTGTCCTAGATTTCCATATTAAAAACACACATCACTGTCAACTTTACAGATACCCTGGTGGTTTCTGCCACACTTCTGGCAAAGGAGATTGGTTCGGGCACTGCTAACACTACCCTGAGGCTTAGGTCCTGATGCCCTATCTCGATTTCCATCTTTAAATTTTTGCACTAGAGAACTGGATGAGAAAGGATATGGAACAAAGGATTTCGGGAAGAACTAAGAACGATTCTCACCATCTGACTTAGGCTGAGCGAAATTGAAACTACGTATTCTCGCTCTCTTATTCTCCCTCTCTTTCTCTTTATTCTTTGCCTCCTCTATCTTATGAGCATGGACCATGATCCTAGATATGTACATATCCTTAATAAGCATTGTGGTCCTACACTCCTTGACATCGTTGCTAGACACTCTTGACATGAACTTACTCATCTTCACTCTGCTATCTGCTACAACATGTGGGGCATATCTGGATAACTGAGTAAACTGGAGAAAATACTCCTTCACTGTCATATTGCCCTGCTTCAGGTTTATAAACTCAAAAACCTTTACTTCCCTCAACTCTAGAGGGAAGAACCTATCCAGAAAAGAAACTGCAAACTCCTTCAATTCTATGGACCCAGCATTTGTGGCCTCTCTGCCTTCCACTGTTTGAACCATGAGAGAGCCATATCCTGTAACTGATATGCAGCTAACTCAATGCTCTCAGCAGTAGTCACCCCCATGATATTGGTAACTTTCTTCACGTGATCAAGAAATTCCTGAGGGTCCTCATCTGACTTAAACCCGGTAAATGATAGAGGATTTATTCGGATAATGTCCTGAATCCTGGAAGCAGTAGTATTGGACACTGGGTTGGCTGGAACCACAGTTGGACGTTAATTCTGGGTTGCCACAGAATGAGCTAGGGTGGTGAAGGCTGCTCTAAAATCTGCATGGGAGACATGCTCTCCCAAAGGATCTAGATGGATGGGCTGAGGGGCTGACTAATCTCCCATTCCCCTTCCCTGAGTCCTCTATGGAGGCATATTTTGTAAATGGAAGAGAAATTAGGATTATGAAGAAAGTTTAACTGGAGCTCATGCTCACTCGCACGACATAAATACTGAAAGAAAGGAAAGTTTTCCTAAAATAACTCGTAGCCTCTTGTCCATAAGTATGGCGAGCAACACACCCTTTCACAAGACTCTACTAATATGGCTTTTAGACTTCCTAGGACTTTGTTGAACCTAACTCTAATACCAAGTTTGTAATGCCCCGAGTCTATACCTCGAATGCCACACATTGCTCATTATCCCGAAGGACCACAAGCTAACCCATGACTAGAAATAACAGTACCCTGAGGTTTAGGGCCTGGTGTACTATCTTTATTTCTGCCTATGAATTTTGGCATTGGAGCACTGGCTGAGGACGGAGATGGAACTAAAGATTTAGGGAAGAACTGAGAATGACTCCCACCCTCTAACTTAGGCTGAGTGAAGTTAAAGCTACCTGTTCTATCTCTCTTATTCTCCCTCTCCTTCTCTTTATTCTTAGCCTCCTTTATCTAATGAGCATGGACCATGAGCCTGGATATGTCCATCTCCTTAATCAGCATAGTGGTCCTACACTTCTTGACCACACTATTAGACACGCTAGACACAAACTTACTCATCTTAGATCTATTTTCTGCTACCACATGAGGGGTATATCTGGCTAACTAAGTAAACTTAAGAGAATACTCTTTCACTATCATATTTCCCTGCTTCAGATTAATGAACTCCAAAACCTTCGCTTCCCTAAACTCCAGTGGGAAGAACCTATCCAAAAAAGCAGTGGCAAACTTCTGCTATTCTATGGGCCCTACATCAGCAGCCCTCTCTGCCTTCTACTCCTTGAACCATGAGTGAGCCACATCCTGCAACTGATATGCGGCTAACTCAGAACTCTCACTAGCTGTCACCCCAATAATATTTGTGACTCTCTGCACCTGATCAAGGAATTCCTGTGGGTCCTCCTCTGACTTAGACCCGGTAAAAGTTGGAGGGTTCATTCGGGTGAAGCCTTGAATTCTAGATTCAGCAGTATTAGCCACTAATTTGGCTGGAATGGCAGTTGGGCATTCATTCTGGGCTACCACAAAATGAGCTAGAGTGGTGAAATCTGCTTTGAATTATGCATGGGAAACATGCTTGTCCAGGGGATCTTCCTGAACGGGCAGAGGTGCTGGCTAATTTCCTATTCTCCTTCCATTCTTTTTAGAAGGCATATTTTGTAAATGGAAGTAAGAAAAGGATTATAATGAGAGTGTAAACTGAGCTCATGCTCGCTCGCACGATATGAATAATGAAAAAGGGGGAAATTTTCCTAAAATGTCTCATAGCCTCTTGTTCATAAGTGTTGCGCGCTACACACCCATGCACAAGACTCTACTAAACACATCTTTCAGACTTCCTAGGACTATGATGAACCTTGTGCTCTGATACCAAGTTTGTAATGCCCCAAGTCAGCATTCCGGACGTCATACGGTGCTCATAAACTCGAAGGACCACAAACTAACCCATGATTGGTACCTACTACAATCACTGAATAATAATACTGTATAGTGTGGAAATTAAGTGAAAAATTGCCATAAGGTTCAAAACTGAAATCAAATACTGAATACTGAAAATCAATATTGTAAACTAAACATCCGTCTAAAATACTCTAGTCTGAAAAGCCTCTAACTGAACTATCTGAAAGTGGAGTTAATGGGACAAGCACCCAACTAACTCCAACTACTAAAGTACTGATAACTGAAAACAATACTCTGTCCTCAAACTATGAGGACTCACCACTAAATATACTGTTGATAATATGGGCTGCTAGGTATGGTCAGGAGCCCTACGTCTGAACCTATGATATAAGACATCATAGCATAAAAGAAAGGTATGCATCAGTACTTTGAATATACTGGTATTCTAGTGAGGTAAGGCTGAATGCATGGGTTCATATGCATGAACAATAACTGCCTGAATGGCATTAATATAACTGAATAAGAGTACATGTATAACTGAAACTGTTATAGATACTGATTATGCAATGTTATGCACATAACTACGTATACTGTAACTGAGATTTCATTAAAAATGGATAATGAGTTTTAAAAATTAAATGACTAATAGATGAGTTTACTGATACTGTATTACTGTTAACTGAGTGACTGTTTCTGACAGTCCTAATTCTGTAGAACTGAACTGAGTTCTATACTGAGCTGGGTGACTGTATCTGACAATCCTGATTTAGAAACTGAATTAAGGTTTTATACTGAGTCTGAAACTGAAACTATAGGAGTGTTCATCTAACCGGCATACCCCGATAATGAACTGAGTTAGGGTCCAACCTGTGACCCCAGTTGGAAGGGTGTGAGCACCTTGCCAGGGGATACTAACAATGGCTATGAGTTAAACCTCTCTGATAGGAAGCCCTTTTGTCAGCCCTTGCTAGAAGGAAAACTCGTACGAGATGAATCAATCCTAGACTGGGAGGAAGACATCTCAACCTACGCTGGCTATGTAGTTCTATAATGCAAGGACTGCTACTAAGGGTCAAACCCTTTACTGGTGGGAATGCTCCCATCCCTGGGTTCACTCAGTGTTGATTTCTAATCTCAACTGAATAGACACTAAACTAATTTTTATACTATACTAGGCTTAACTGAACTATTACTGATCATGTTGTCTATCTAAGCTGGACTGAGTTCACTAAGTTTTGATAATTGACTGAATACACTGAGTTCTATTAACTGGCTAAATATACTGAGTTCTATTATCTGACTGAGTACTAATGTATGTGACATCACTGAGACTATTCTAAAAACTACTGTAAATCAAGGTAAACAGCTAGATTGTCGGGTATTAAATGCCCCCAGGACTCGATTGCATAAATTATGAGACATAGCACAATCTTGAAAGCTTGATAGCTAAACACTTTATCACAATTCATTCATTGAGTCATTTTAGCAAACATTTGCATGGCACGAACTTGTATAAAAGCTAACATGATATGATTTCATTATTCAACTCACATGAGAAATTCATCAAACACTTGAGGAGTATAATTTATACACATGACAATACTATAACATACAAGTATCATGATCAAAATCCCAAACTCACAAATTCAAGGGCTTTTAACATGAAACCATATAACCACACACACATGTTATTTGTTTATCAAGAAACCAGTAATTAATTATCGATTATAAACCCAACTACATCATAATCATGAATAAAATTAAATTCAAAGTGAAGTTTGTGAAAGAAATTAACTTGTAATCTAAAAAGGGTTCTTGAAATCTAAGGATGGATGGAAATTGTAACGAACTAAAATCTCCTGCCGACACATCAAACGGTGCTTAAGGCTACAAGTATCCCAAGCTAACCCTTTGATCCGGTTTCAACTAATAACACTCATCTCAAGATGACATAATTCAAACACTTGCATAATCATATCATAAGAAAGGAAATACGGGGATAAGTACTAGGTCTAAACGACCACCATGCTAGAAATCTCAACACAACCACAATCTGATAACTTAGTCTGACGAAGCTTCTACTAAATTATGAACTATAGAGCCATTGGGACAGGTCCCCAACTGAATCGAAGTGAACTGAAAATAAAACAAAGTCTCTAAAGTACTGAAAAGTCTTAATATAGGTCCTCGAACTATAAGGACTCGCCATTGTGGGAATGTAGATAGAGGTACTCGAAAAATCATGAATAAGGATAGGACTGAGAACCTGAACCTACATTATAAGACAATATAGAACATATACATAAATGTGAATCAACACTTGGTAATGTACTGAGTATGTGAGGGTGAATGCATTTATATAAAATAGTATCAATCTTCTTCAATCAAATCATGCATGCAATATGGGACGACTCACATGGCTTGAACAAGTATAAAATGTAAATATCATAAATCATGTAGGATGGAGCTTGTAACACAAATCTCGTGAGACATCGTTCTTTAACCTTAAAATCAGAAATCTTCTCTTATTCTCAATACTCAAAGACTACAGGGACTCTAAACAATACTTTCAACTCATGCATATGTCTCATAGAGAGTAAAACTTCTTTAATACTCAAGACCTCATAACTCTTTGAACTCAAATACTTGGAATATGGAATCATATAATTTTGAAACATTCTTGAAGGTATTTCATTCACTTTAGGAAAATATCTCATTTCCAACTTTAGGGAAATCATTCTATCTTAATGGAAAGATACTCTAGTTTAGGGAAATGTTTTAGTTAGGGAACAATTTTGCAATCTTACCATTAGGAAAATAGCTCATAGGGAGGGAAAATACTTTTGTTTTCAAGGAAGTAAGTGATCTCGAAGCTTAAATGTCAAGGGATGTTCTCTTAACCGACATAAACCATGTGAGCTACATGGAGTCCAACATTTTGTCCTCCCAAGGAAGTGACCCCACGTTGGGGAGGAGCGTCATACTCTTTGCCAGGGAGTATAACCTAGGTTCAGTGATCACTAAACAAAACTTGGCCTCGGGCCCATATCAACAAGGCCTTAGGCCCAATAATAAACTCGACCTCAAGCCCTAACCTACGGTGGCACGTAGTTTTGGGGTAAGAAACCATAGTAACATACCCGCTCTGTGCTAAATACTACTCCCTTTAGATTATCTGCGCTCGTCTCATAAAAATCCACTTTTAGAATAATTTCATGGTTCACCAAGAACCCAATAATCAAATCTGTAATCTCAAGTAGGGAAGTGGATTTCAAAGCTCTGTGACCATTAGGTCAAATCATTTCTCAATAATCTCAGAATACTCAAATCATGGGTGCTTATAGCACAAGAGTTCATGAAATTGCAAGTATCAAGTAGGTCTTACAAACCCATAATTCAATATCAAGTTAAAACTCATCAAAAGCATAATAGATAGCATATGGATTCATAACTCATGTAGAAATCTAGAAGTTACAACAATTTAACTCAAAATCTCAATATACTCATATACTTCAATACCTCAAACATGGCCAATATTAGCTTCTCAAGGATTATAATCATGGGGTATAGACCCACCTGTAATTTTTAAAGAAAACATGTAGAAATCATGTCATTTGACTCTCAATTCATGGAAAACATCAAAGTATTGCAATCAATCATAATGGGTGAAAAAACCTAGTTCAAATTCATGTAAGAACCTCATAGATTTCAGGAAAATCATGATTTAAATAAGCCTTTGGGCACAAGAGTGAAAGGGTTACCCTTGTTCAAAACCCCACATACCTTAGATTATGAAATTGGATGAACAAGCTTTCTCTAACTCTTTTTCTTATCTTTGAGAGAGAGGGTTCTTTCAACTCTTAACTGGGGGAACTTGATTCTAAACTATATTTGTGGAATCTATGGTGAGCTCTTGAATCTCTTAGAGAGAGGTTTTTTATTTGATTTAGAGAGAAAACCCTAGCTTTCTTAGGTTAGAGATGAGTTATGAAGCCAGTTGCTTCACCTGGAATATATATGAGGGTTTAATAGAGTAGAAAAAAACAAAATGCCCTATTTAAAATAGGTTAAAATTCTGCGCAGGACATGCGACGGCGGCTTCGATGGTCCGACAGAGGTTCGAATATCTGTCGGTCTTGTCCTTCGAACATCGTCTAGAGAATAGGTTTCTACCTCGACTGCGATGGTGAGGTGCGATGGTCCGTCGGAGTCCCAACGGTCCATCGAACCTCATCGTTGCAACTTTCAACTGAACTCATTCTCTGCCTCCCTGCGATAGTGGAGTGTGAAGGCCGTCGGAGGCCCGATGGTCCGTCGATGGCCCAACAGTCTGTCGACCCTCTCCATCGTATTGAGCTAGTGAACGAATTTTCTACCTCTCTTCGATGGTGGGGTGCGATGGCCCGTCGCCTATCTGATGGTCCATCGGATCCCTCCGTCGCACCTGGGAGACTTCACTGCTTTCTGGAAAAGGCCCTATCTTTCTACTCTGACATCAAATTTTGACAAAAAGGGTATCGTTGGAAAGATAACTCAATTTCCCACACTATAGGAAGTCATTTTCAGGAGAATTCAACAAGATTAAAACACTTAACACTTGGGAAGTATTTTCTCAATCTTATAGGGATAAAATTATACTTCATTCAACACACTCTAAGGATCAAACTATGAGGGAACTTTGCGGGGTCTTATAGTATCTCCCCCTTGGGAATATTCATCCTTGAATGTCGCTAGTTGGGCTAGGAATACAGGAAAAAAAGAGTACACATAGCTGAAACAATTGCTAAACGGTTCAAGATCTTTATAAACTCTCGAATACTCAGAAATTTCAAGAACTCACACAAGGATAGATGCATAGCTGATCTTAAGATTAGAAGGGCTAAATTAAGGAAGAATCATACCTTCGGCTTGGTCTGAACTCGCAGAATAGAGGTACGGGTACATGGCTCGCATATCTGCTTCTGCCTCCCAAGTAGCACCCTCAACTGACTGGTTCTTCCACAAAACTTTGACCAAGGGAACCTCTTTGTTCCTCAGTCTACGCACCTGAAAGTTTAGAATTTCAATGGGAACCTCATCGAATTAAAGAATGTGTTAGATATCAACACTCTCTGGAGGATATACACAATCGAATCACCAATATGCTTCTTAAGCATGGAGACATGAAAATTGGGATGAACGTCTGACAACTCTGAAGGTAACTCAACCCCATATGCTACCTTACCAACACGGCTCAAGACTCTATACGGGACAATATAACGGGGACTCAGTTTTCCCTTCTTACCAAATCTTTTCACCCCTTTCATGGGTGAAATCATCAAGAACACCGAATCACCCACCTCAAACTCAAGATCTCTTCTCCTCACAATGGCATATGACTTTTGACGACTCTGAGTTGTCTTCAACCTTTCTCTAATCAACTTAACTTTCTCGATAGCTTCAAACACTACATCAGGCCTAATCGCGGAAGCTTCACCCACTTCAAACCAATCTATGGGTGATCTACACCTCCTACCATACAAGGCTTCAAATGGTTCCATCTCAATACTAGCATGGAAACTATTGTTATAGGCAAACTCTATCAATGGAAAATGCTCATCCCAACTACCTTTGAAATCAAGAGCACACACCCTCAATATATCCTCTAGGGTCTGAATGGTCCTCTCAGCCTGACCATCTATCTGCGGGAGAAATGTGGAACTCAAAAGAACTTGGGTACCAAGACCCTGCTGGAACGCCCTCTAAAATTGAGAAGTAAATTGAGTACCCCTATTCAAAATGATAGACAAGGGAACTCCATGCAGCCTGGCCAACTCCCGGATATACAATCTAGCATAATCCTCCATTGTATAAGATGTATGCGTGGGCAAGAAATATGCGGACTTAGTCAGCCTATCCACAACAACCCAAATAGAGTCATGATGACGACGCAAAAGAGGCAACCCAGTCACGAAGTCCATATTCACCACCTCCCACTTCCAAGTGGGTATACCAAACTCTTGCATCACACCACTGCGTCTTTGGTGCTCTACCTTAACCTGTTGGCACGTTGCACACCTTGCAACGAAATTGACTATATCATTCTTCATACCATTCCACCAATAGATTTCCCATAAATTTTGGTACATCTTAGTAGTGCCGGGATGAATGGAATACCGGGCACCATGTGCTTCATCCATAATCCTCTGTCTCAGATCATCAACACACGGGACACACAACCTACCTTGCAACCTCAACAGACCATCGCCCCCTTGGGAGAAAACCTCCAACTTTTGGTCCTTAACTGACCCCTTCAATCTGACCAAACTAGGATCCCTATCTTGCTTCTCCTTCACTTCTGAAACTAAAGAGGATTCGGAACTACTCTGCACCAACGTACTCCCCTCTGCTGAATTTAGTAACCTAACACCCAATCTAGATGGACAATGCACATCACAAAATAACTCTCTCTTATCTTCCTCTATATAAGCAACACTACCTATAGACAATCTGTTAAGGGCATCCGTCAATACATTAGCCTTGCCCGGGTGATACAACACACTCATATCATAGTCTTTTAACAACTCCAACCACCTCTTCTGCCTAATATTCAACTCCCTCTGAGTAAATACATACTGCAAGCTCTTATGATCAGTAAACACATCAACATGGACACCATAAAGATAGTGTCTCCAAATTTTCAAAGCAAAGACCACAACAGCTAACTAAAGATCATGGGTTGGGTAGTTCTTTTCCTACGACTTCAACTTTCTAGAGGCATAGGCTATAACCTTACCTCTTTGCATCAACACACAACCCAAACCAACTCTAGAGGCATCACAATACACCACAAAGCCATCAGTACCATCAGGCAAGGCCAATATAGGGTCTGAAGTGAGTTGAGTCTTCAACTCCTGAAAACTCTTCTCACAGGAGTTGGACCACTAGAATTTAACTTTCTTTTGGGTAAACCGGGTTATAGAAGATGCAATGAAAGAGAAACACACAAAAAACGATGATAATAGTCCGCTAGACCCAAGAAACTCCTAATGTCAGACGAAGAGATAGGTCTAGGACAATTTCTCACAGCTTCTGTCTTTTGGAGATCAACTCTAATGCCTTCAGCTGAAAAAACATAACCCAGAAAGGCTACAAACCTTAGCCAAAATTCACACTTACTGAATTTGGCGAACAAATGGTGGTTTCTAAGAGTTTGCAAGACAATTCCAAGGTGATTCGCATGGTCATTCTCATCATGGGAGTACACAAGGATGTCATCTATGAATACAATGACAAACATATCAAAATATTGCTTGAACACTTAATTCATGAGGTCCATGAAGGTTGATGGGGAATTGGTTAGACCGAAAGACATGACTAGAAACTCAAAGTGACCATAGCGGGTTCGGAAAGTTGTCTTTGGAATATCACATTCCCTCACTTTAAGTTGATGATAGCGGGATCTAAGGTCTATCTTGGAGAAATAACTTGTACTTTGCAACTGATCAAACGGATCTTCAATTCTTGGAAGAGGATACTTATTTTTGACTGTGACCTTGTTCAGTTGACGATAGTCAATGCACATACGCAAATAACCATCCTTCTTCCGCAGGAACAAAATAGGTGCTCCCCAAGGAGAAATACTGAGCCTAATTAAACCTTTATCTAAGAGATCTTTGAGTTGCTCCTTCAACTCCTTAAGCTCTGCAGATACCATGCGATATAGTGGAATAAAAATAGGCTGAGTGTTGGGAAGAAGGTCAATTCCGAACTCTATCTCTCTATCGGGAGGTACCCCTGGGAGATCTTCCGAAATGACATCTGGAAACTCATTAACAATATCAACTGACTAGATAGTGGGAGTCTCGAACTTAGTGTCTTTGACTCTAACTAGGTGATAGATACAACATTTGGATATTAGCTTTTTGGCTTTGATATAGGAGATAAAATAACTCTTGGGAGATACCAAACTCCTGGACCATTCAAACACTGGCTCATCAGGAAACTAAAACTTGACCACACGGGTATGACAGTCTATAGATGCATAACAAGAATGAAGCCAATCCATACCCAAAATAAGGTCAAAATCTACCATGTCTAACTCTATCAAATCGTCGAGCATGACTCTATGTAGCACAGTAACAGGGCAATCTCTATACACTTACTTAGCAACAACTGACTCCCCGATTGATGTAGAAACTAGGAAAGGCTCAGGAATCTTTTTGGGGCTCCTTTTGAAATTCACAGCCACAAGTGGGGTCACATAAGAGAGATTTGACCTGAGGTCCAACAACACATAAACATCAAGACAAAAGATATGGAGCATACCAGTTACAACATCAGGGGAGTTCTTATGCTCCCGATGGGATAGAAAGGCATAGAATTTGTTCTGGTGCTGACCACCAACAGTGCTAGAAGAAGCGCCCTGAGCAGGGGCAAGATGAAGTACCGGAGCCGGTGCACTAGCATCCTGTGACTGAGGTTGGGCATCTCTGTTCCCCTGTCTAGCTTGGGGAAAATCTCTAAGCCTGTGTCCCTGTTTTCCACAACCAAAACAACCCCTCGGATCTTCGAAATACTCCCTGAGATAATTCCTACCACATTTAGCACAAGGAGGATAATGGGGCCTATTACCAACACTGATCTGTGACCTAGACATGAAAAACCTGCTCCCTTACTCCGACGTGCCTCTAGGCGCGGGAAAACTAATGATGAACGCACTAGAACAGACGGACATCTCTGAAACTGAGGGTGGTTCTCTTCATCAAACCTAGGTCGGCTAAACTCATGTTGCTCAGATCTATCCTTCTTGTTACCCCTCATTCTATCTCTCTCTAAGTTTATTCGTCTCTATCTTCTGGGCATGCATCATTAACCTAGCCAGATCCATATCCCTATGCAACATCGTTGTCCTACTCTCCTTCAGAACCAACCCAGAAACACTGATCACAAACTTACTCATACTAGCCCGGGTGTCAAAAATCATATCAGGAGCGTACTTATCCAACTGGTTGAACTTCAAGCACTACTCTTTAACAGTTATAGAGCCCTACCTCAAGTTTATGAACTCCTCAATCTTTGCCTCCCTCATCGCAAGAAGAAAGAACTTGTCCAAAAATGCATCTTGGAACACTTGCCAAGTCATAGGAGTGGCATTCACACCTCTACCCTTCCTCCACGACACAACCCAATTATAAGCAATGTCCTTCAGTTTGTAGGACACCAACTCAACACTTTCTTCTTATGAAACATGTATCACATCTTTGATCTTTCTCACCTCCTCCAAGTACAACTTGGGTCCTCATAAGCCTTCGACCCATAAAACTCTGGCAGATTTATCTGCATAAAGTCACGAATCCTAGATGCGGCTACATCACCACCCTGCTGATTAGAAATTGGGCCCTAGTTATTGGCTTAAACATTAGCAGTGACTGCTTGGGCTAACACCTAAAAGATCGCCCAAAACTCAGCATGGGACAACGTCTCATTCAGAAGATCAACAGGTGGGGGTTGCTCGTCATTATTTCTGCAGACATTCGCTCTTTGGAGAGGCATTTTTCTGAAAATTGAAGAGCACGAATTATTAGATGATAGGGACAACTACATACATGATAAAATCTGAAGAAGAAACAATTTTTTCCTAAAACATCTCGTAGCCTCTTGCTCATAGATGTGGTGCTCTATACACCGATGATCAAGACTCTACTCAACACGGCTTGTCAAACTCCCTAGGATACCTTAGAAACCTTAAGCGCTAATACCAAGTTTGTAAAGACCAAGAATTACCTCCCGAAACGTCACACGATGCTTAAGGCTACAAGTAGCCCCAAGAAAACCCTTTGAGCCAGTTTCTACTAATAACACTCATATCAAGATGACATAATTCAAACACTAGCATAATCATATCATAAGAAAGGAAATACGGGGATAAGTACTAGGTCCAAACGACCACCATGCTAGAAATCTCAAAACCACCACAATTTGATAACTTAGTCTGACGAAGCCTATACTAAATAATGAACTAGAGAGCCATTGGGACAAGTCCCCAACTAAATCGAAGTGAACTAAAAATAAAACATAGTCTCTCAAGTACTTATAAGTCTAAATATAGGTCCTTGAACCATGAGGACTCGCCACTGCAGGAATATAGATAGAGGTACTCAAAAAATACGAACGAGACTGGGACTGAGCACCTAAACCAACATTATAAGACAATGTAGAACATAGACATATATGTAAATCAGAACTTGGGAATGTACTGAGTATATGGAGGTGAATGCATTTATATAAAATAGTATTAATCTTCTTCAATCAAATCATGCATGCAATATGGGACGACTCACATGGCTTGAACAAGTATAAAATGTAAAACTCATAAATCATGTAGGATGGAGCATATAACACAAATCTTATGAGACATTGTTCTTTAACCTTGAAATCAGAAATCTTCTCTTATTCTCAATACTCAAAGACTAAAGGGACTCTAAATAATACTTTCAACTCATGCATATGTCTCATGGAGAGTAAAACTTCTTTAATGCTCAAGACCTCATAACTCTCTGAACTCAAATACTTGGAATACGGAATCATATAATTTTGAAACATACTTGAAGGCATTACATTCACTTTAGGAAAATATCTCATTTCAAGCTTTAGGGAAATCATTCTATCTTAATGGAAAGATACTCTAGTTTAGGGAAATGTTTTAGGTAGGGAACAATTTTGCAATCTTACCATTAGGAAAATAGCTCATAGGGAGGGAAAATACTTTACTTTTCAAGGAAGTAAGTGATCTCGAAGCTTAAATGTCAAGGGATGTTCTCTTAACCGACATAAACCATGTGAGCTACATGGAGTCCAACATTTTGTCTTCCTAATAAAGAGACCCCACATTGGGGAGGAGCGTCATACTCTTTTCCAGGGAGTATAACCTAGGTTCAGTGATCACTAAACAAAACTCGGCATCGGGACCAATATCAACTCGGCCTTAGGCCCAATAATAAACTCGACCTTAAGCCCAACCTACGGTGGCATATAGTTTTAGGGTAAGAAACCGTAGTAACATACCCGCTCGGTGCTAAATACTACTCCCTTTAGATTATCTGCGCTCGTCTCATAAAAATCCACTTTTAGAATAATTTCATGGTTCACCAAGAACCCAATAATCAAATCTGTAATCTCAAGTAGGGAAGTGGATTTCAAAGCTCTGTGACCATTAGGTCAAATCATTTCTCAATAATCTCAGAATACTCAAATCATGGGTGCTTATAGCACAAGAGTTCATGAAATTGCAAGTATCAAGTAGGTCTTACAAACCCATAATTCAATATCAAGTTAAAACTCATCAAAAGCATAATAGATAGCATATGGATTCATAACTCATGTAGAAATCTAGAAGTTACAACAATTTAACTCAAAATCTCAATATACTCATATACTTCAATACCTCAAACATGGCCAATATTAGCTTCTCAAGGATTATAATCATGGGGTATAGACCCACCTGTAATTTTTAAAGAAAACATGTAGAAATCATGTCATTTGACTCTCAATTCATGGAAAACATCAAAGTATTGCAATCAATAATAATGGGTGTAAAACCCTAGTTCAAATTCATGTAAAAACCTCATAGATTTCAGGAAAATCATGATTTAAATAAGCCTTTAGCCACAAGAGTGAAAGGGTTACCCTTGTTCAAAACCCCACATACCTTGATTATGAAATTGGATGAACAAGCTTGCTCTAACTCTTCTTCTTATCTTTGAGAGAGAGGGTTCTTGCAACTCTTGACTTGGGGAACTTGATTCTCAACTATATTTGTGGAATCTATGGTGAGCTCTTGAATTTCTTGGGGGAAGGTTTTTTATTTGATTTAGAGAAGAAACCCTATATTTCATAGGTTAGAGATAAGTTATGAAGCCAGCTGCTTCACCTGGAATATATATAAGGGTTTAAAAGAGTGAAAAAGACCGAAATAACCTTTTTAAAATGGGTTAAAATTCTACGCAGGACATGTGACGGCAGGCTTTGACGGTCCATTGGAGGACCGACAATCTGTCGGTCCTAGCCGTCGGATATCGTCCAGAGGATGGGTTTCTACCTCGACTGTGACGGTGAGGTGCGACATTCCGTTGGAGTCCCGACGGTCCATCGGACCTCATCGTCGCAACTTTTCAGGGAAGTCATTCTCTTCCTCCCTACGATGGTGGAGTGCAACGGCCGTTGGAGGCTCAATGGTCCATCGACACTCTCCGTTGTATTAAGCCAGTGAATGGATTTTCTACCTCTCTACGACGGTGGGTGCGATTGGCCATCGCCCATCCGACGGTCCGTTAGATCCCTCCGTCGCAGCTGGGAGACTTCAATACTTTTTGGAAAAGGCCCTATCTTTCTACTCCGACACCAGATTTTGACAAAAAGGGTATCGTTGGAAAGATAACTCAATTTCCCACACTATAGGAAGTCATTTTCAGGAGAATTCAACAACATTAAAACACTAAACACTTGGAAAATCTTTTCTCAATATTATAGCGCCAGAATTACACTTCATTGGACACGCTCTAAGGCTCAAACTACGACGGAACTTTGTAGGGTCTTACAGAAACCCTTGGATGAACACCTAACATACCTTGCTACTTGTATTCATGAAGATTGATGGTGAATTTATTGAATCTTGATCTTGACTTAATGGACTAGGGTTTGTGCTTGAGAGAATCTTAGTGAATAATGAGAGTATTTTGCCTATTGAGGGGTTTAATCTCGTGATTTGGGGCTGAATAGAAGTGGAAAAAATATCCCAAATACCTCTCTGGACGCTGATTTAATTACAGAAGAGTATGCCTAGCGACGCGCCTACCTACGCGCTGCGTCAATGGCATCAATGTGATGACCATCGCACCACATTGAGTTTTCGTTGGTTCCCTATAATTGCACTGAAAGTTGGTGAAAATTATCTATCGACGCGATGGGCGATGCGACGTGTCGAGATCGCGTTGACTCACTATGTTGGTCACCTGAATATGATTCAAATGAGGTCCAAAAAATCCAAAACTCACCTAGAGTGACCTATTTACACACTTGATCATGATTCAATCCAAGTATCGACATTTCAAGGTCATAAGAATCGTAAAATAGGATCGCCAACTTATGAAGGCTAAAATAAATTCTAAGTATAGACACTTAGCTGAAATTTCTAAGTTTGGAACCTCCTGTCAAGATTTAACAGACTGAGTTAAGCTTAGGATTTTGTGGGGTTTTACAACACTTCACTATTTCTTCAAGAACATGTTCAACAATGGTGGCCTACTCTAACACCCTTATAAACACATGAAATGATCAATTTCCAACTTAAATATCACTAGATGAAAAAAAATCTAGTGTAGAAGCAACAATAAGGATTCAAAAAACACACAAAAATATTTGGGTTTATTTATTCAAAATATTTTTTAAATTTTTCAAGATATCTAACCCAAGATTGAATTCATAGGAACGAATCCAAGCTCGACTCTGATACCAAATGTTACAGGACAAACTACAGAAACTAAGATTGATGATGAAAAGTAAAGATTGAAATTAATATAAAGGTTAAGAAGACACAAGTATAAGAAATAATCGAGAACAATAGATATTTTAAATCCTAATCCCCTTGATTATAAACCTAATCTCGCACCAAACTTCTACGGTGACCAAGAGGGATTGAACGCCCTCAAATCCACATGTTTCTAAGCCAAATGTTCAACATAAGCTACCAAGTACCAACTCTCTCTCTCAAAGGAGAATGACATGAATATTCAAGAAAAATTAACCTAAGAGATGTAAGGTATTGGGTATTTATACTCAAGTCTATTTATGATATATTTGAACCCAAAAGTGACTCATTTGTAACAAAAAACACAAACCAACCCGCCTGGAGCAGATGGGTGCATCTTGGGTGCATCTCAAGCGCAAGTGCTACTGTTTTGACCTGCTCAAGTAGGTTAGGAGCGGGTTTGGTGCAAGTTGTAGGAAGATCATTCGTAGGTCCCTTTCAAGAGATTTTTTAGCCTCGTCTCGCACTCCTTTGACCCCTCCAAGGACCCTTGATCCATTATAGATGCAACCACCATCACATAACACCTTTTTTATGGTGATATGATGTCTTCAAGAACCTTTTGTTTCATGAAAACTCCTTGGAGTGCTTGAAGTTCCAGGCTTGGCTTCTAGTGAAGGGTCTTGAACTCACCCAAATTGTATCATTTCTTCCCTTTTATGTATAGAACAAGTACATTTTTCCCCTCTAACCTCAAAAATATTAATACTTTTCATACTTATTCGTCTCTCAACTTCTATTTTTTTCTTCTTCTTCTTCTTCTTTTTTCTTATTTTAATTTTTTCTTTTCTCTTTTTTTTCTTATTTTAATTTTTATTTTTATTTTTCTTTTTTTAAAATTATTTTAATTTATTTTTTTGAACCTTTATTTTTTATTTTTTATTTTTTCCTTCTATTATTTTTCTCCAACATTATTTATTTTTCATTTCTCTCTTTTTTAATTTATTCGTATCAACCTTTATTTTTTTATTTTCTCATTCTATCTTTTTTTTTCATTTTTCTCAAACTTTATTTTTATTTTTTTTCTTCTTATTTTTTTTTTTTCCAACCTATATTTTTCTTAGCCTTAATTTTTTTTTCTCTTATTTTCTTTGTTTCTCAATATTTTTTTTTTCTTTTCTTCTCTTTTTTCGTTTTGCTCGACTCCGATTGTTCTTTTCTAATAAACAGAAAGTTGGATGATTTAGAAAGAGAATTTTTTTTATTTGACATCAAAGTAAACTTAAGGGCATGAGTTATTATTTAAAAGTTCTTGGGTTAAGTCTTGCCTCTAAGACAAGAGTTATAGAACATTTCATAAATTTAGACACAATGTGGTAGTTTCAACTCTTGCTTATAAAACATAACTTATTGTTTGAAGAGTTGCAGAGGATCTCATAAATCAAGACACAATGTGGTAGTGTCACCTTTTTCTCATATGGTGTAACTTGTTGATTAAAATTCCTTGGGCCAAGTCTTAACTCTAAGGAAAGAGTTATAGAG
Organism: Capsicum pubescens; assembly: GCA_030864215.1. NCBI lineage: Eukaryota > Viridiplantae > Streptophyta > Magnoliopsida > Solanales > Solanaceae > Capsicum > Capsicum pubescens. The sequence continues at coordinate 243,915,631 of CM061538.1, forward strand.
TATCTCATAAATCAAGACACAATGTAGTAGTGCCAACTCTTGCCAATCGGATGCAATATCTTGTTTGAAAGTTTATATGCTAATTCTTACCTCTAAGGTAAGCTGTAGGATATTTCACAAATCAAGACATATTGTGAGAGTGTCAACTCTTGCCCGTGAGTTATAACTTATTGGCAAGGTAAGTCTTGCCTATAAGAAAAAATTATAGAATATCTCATAAATCCAGACATAATCTGGTAGTGTCAAACCTTGATCATGGGTAATAACTTATTGTTTAAAATTCCTTGAGCTAAGCCTTGCATTAATATGGTAGTGTCAACACTTTCTTATAGGGTGTAACTTGTTGCTTAAAACTATTTGGGCCAAGTCTTGACTCTAAGGCAAGAGTTATAGAGCATCTTATAAATCAAGAAAAGATGTGGTAGTGCCAACTCTTGCTCGTAGGGTGAAACATCTTGTTTGAAAGCCAATGTGCTAATTCTTTCCTCTAAGAAAAGTTGTAGAATATTTCATAAATCAAGACATAATGTGACAGTGTCAAATCTTTTCCGTGGGGCATAACTTGTTGGCAGGGTGTGTCTTTCCTCTAAGAAAAAGTTATAGAACATCTCATAAATTAAGACATAATCTGGTAGTGTCAACCCTTGCTCATGGGTCATAAATTGTTGTTTGAAATTCCTTGGGCTAAGTCTTGACTTAAGGCAAGAGATATAGAGTATCTCATAAATTAAGACATGATATAGTAGTGTCAACTCTTATCCATAGGGCATAATTTATTGTTTTAAAGTCTTTGGACTAAGTCTTGCCTCTATGGTAAGAGTTATAGACATCTCATAAATCAAAATACAATGTGGTAGTGTCAACTCTTGCCCATAGGGCATAACATGTTGTTTGAATGTCCTTGGGATAAATCGTGTCTCTAAGGAAAGAGTTATAGAGCATCTCGGAAATCAAGACACAATGTTATGGTGTCAGTTCTTGCCCATGTGGCGTAACTTATTATTTGAAAGTTTTTGGTCTTAGTCTTGTCTCTAAGGCAAGAGTTATAAAACATCTCATAAATTGATACATAATATGGTAGTGTCAACTCTTATTCATGAGACATAACTTGTTGTTTGATGATTCTTGGGCTATATCTTGCCTATAAGGCAAGAGTTATAGAGAATTCCATAAATCAAAACACAATGTGGTAGTACCAACGCTTTCCCACGGTGCGTAAGTTGTTGTTTGAAAGTCCTTAGGCTAAGTCTTGCCTTTAAGGCAATAGTTATAAAACATCTCATAAATCAAAGTGCAATGTGGTAGTGTCAACTCCTGTCCATGGGACACAATATGTTGTTTAAAAGTCCTTGTCTGAGTCATACCTCTAAGGCAAGATTTATAGAACATCTCATAAATCAACAAACACAATATGGTAATGTCGATTTTTTCTCATGGACGTAACTTGTTCTTTGGAAGGAGTTGAAGAAAAGAAAAATATAATAAGGGTTGAGGAAAAAGAAAAAATGAAAAAAAAAATAGAAGTTGAGAGGAGAAAAGGATACACTAAAGGAAAAAAATAGGTTGAGAAAAAATATGAAGAAAAAAGACAAAATAAAATATAAAGGCTGAGAATAAAAATTAAAAGAAAAAACTGAGAATTGAGAAAATAAAAACCAAAAAAGAAGTTGAGAGGAGAAAATAAAAAAACGTAAAGATTGAGAAAAACTAAAAAAGAAAAAGAAAAAGAGAATAGAAAAAATAAAAATCAAAGTAAAAAAAAAAAAGGAGAAAAAAACTAAAAGTTGAAAGATAAATAAGCATTGAGAGTTCTTTAAAGTTATTTGATGTAAATAGGTAAAATTCCAATACATAATAAACAAGTAAGATTAGTTTTGTAGAACTTTTCTTATTGGGGAAAAAAAAAAAGTCACCCACTATGGTGGATATTTATGTAGTTTACCTATTATTTTACCCAATAAATGAGAAAAAATCAAAACCAAAAACGAATAATCCAATAAAAAAAAATTAAAATCATTAAAATATCTTTAATCAATAACCTAATAACAATAAATCAATAGCATTTTTATCAGTTTGATTTATTGGTCGGTTCGATTTTTACATACCCCTAATTAAAGTGAATTATGTATGCAATATAGGTGTATAGAAAAGTATTAAAGTTTATAATACTTGTTTTGGTAAGAGAATGCTCTATATATTAAAAACAAATTATGCATGCAATAGATTTTGAAATTTTTTTTTAAAATGCTCTTTAGCCTACTCTGAAACCCTAACCCTAGATCACTGATTTGCCTATGGCCACCATGGTCGTTGGGCAACCTCCACCGGAGGTTGATCAACATTCAACTCCTGAGTCCTAACAAAGGGTGGGAATGAACTATGTTGCTACTCTTAAACCAACAGCACCAAAAGTTATACCATTAAAGCCTATTACATATTTGCATAGAGAGCCAAGGGTGGTATGGGAAAAGAAGGAGATTTCATAGATGATTGTGAATGATGAATTGGAGTATGGGGTGATAGAAGAGTTTTCTTATGGATAGATAGACATCCAAGATTTAATAAAGCTTATTCCAAAACAATGTGAATTAAAAGGAGATATGAATATAGGGGTACTTAGTAATCGATATGTGTTGATTAAGGCTTTAAGGATTGAGGATTATGTGCACTTGTTGTCAAAATCAATTTTTTATATTGAACATAAAAATTAGAATTATCCAATGACTATATTGAAGTGGGATCCATTATTTGACCTTAATGAAGAAACATCGATAACAATTGCATGGATATCTGCCGGTATAGCTGTTGGTGGTGTATCTGGTGAAAAAAAGGTGTTACAATCTTGTCCCAATTCCTCTTCTTCACCTGTTTGTACTAATGATGAATGTGATAATGGTGTATAAGGGGTTTAGGGAGGTTTTATGGGTTTGCAGGAAACAAATGGAGGGGGAAAACACTAATTACTTGATGATGTGGGTATTGGTAATGATTCCATGGATTGTGAGAATGATGATAATTCAGTTGCACCTGCTAATTTGGTTAGTGCTTCTACTAACCATTTAAGTACCAAAAAGAATGTGGTTATGGCAAGGAAGCACAGTAAAATGGAAAAGGAGGAGTTAAAAAGGAATGATAGGGCTAGAAAGAGAGATAAGTAGCACAAGGCTCAAAAGAGGTTTGATCTTGTTGTTAAACAACTAGATGAACATTTCCCCCTCCCCCCTTCTAAGGAAAGATAAAAAGCCTACCAGTTCAAAGGATTTTTGTACAGAGAATAAGGTTGCCTCCCCTCTTGAGGAAGATGAATATACGTTCATTCACTCAGCGGATGAAGTAGATTATGAAAACCAATCGATTGTAGAAGAAGAAGAGGAAGTGGTATGTCAAGAACTTATGAAAGCCTTTGGTCCTTCAGTTAAGAGGGAAGAGAACAAACAAATCCAATAGGTTGCAGCAAAATAGGGTTTATCTCCAAGAAGTTTTCAACAGAAAAGTCCTTTCTCTAAAGTAGGACCCAGTTCATCAACCAATAGACCACTTACAAGGTCACAAAACAGGAACTTTTGAGATCATGTGGGGTATTTATCTTCATCAGCTATATAGAATTTTCTTTTGTATGTCTCTTCTGTTGGGATATAGTGTTGATTACTATATCTTAATAAAAGAGTTCTTTTTGTATGAGCAAAACCATAGATGGCATAGCCTAGTTATTAGGTTATCTTACTTTCATGGAATTAAGCTACTAGGTCTTATGTTAGTTAAGCTTAATTCCATCATTATGTTATCTTGGTATGGGAGGTATTGACCTAGTCCCCCTCCTTGTACTGTCTTTCTTGTTGAAATAAAAAGCTTGGGGGTACTGCTCAATCCCTTGCCTACCATGGGTCTCTTAAATTAAAAAAGAATTGCATGGATATCACTTCCAACACTTCCACCAAATATTTTTGGTAAGGAGACTATTTTTTTAATTGCAGCTGCAATTGGAAAACCTTTCCGAGTCGACATGGCTACAACTAATAAGACAAGACCAAGTTGTTCACCTGTGAAAGTGGAAGTTGATTTACTAGGAGACTTTCCACAAAGAATCAACATTGGAGTGAGGAACAAATTTATGGAAATTATAGCAAAGTGGATTACTATCAAATATGATTATCTTCCAAAGTATTGGAAGAATTGTAAATTACAAGGGCATAATGAAAAAGAATGTTCTGTCTTGCATCCGAAATTGTATCCTAAGGAAGATAAGGAAGTTAAGACAACAGACCAAGTTGAAGAAAAGAGGAAGGAGGATCGGGGAAGATAAAAAGAGATACAAGACAAAGGAAAAACCCATAATTTCAAGAACAAAGATAGAGAAATGCAGCTAGAAGAGGAAGACTCCCAAATAGAGGAGGATATATTCAAAAGATGGAATCAGAGGGACAAGCAAAAGAATAAACAAGTAGAAACAAGAAATAAATTTGATTCATTGGATATTGAGGATGATATACTTGAAAGGGGTGAAATTAGGGAAGGAAGTAAGGACAAGGCTGAGGAGGTGAGGCAACAAAAGAAACATTTAGTCAAAGAAAAAAGCAACATGGATGGGGAGGACAATAAAAGCAAGGAAGACAAAAGTGAACTTAACAAGGTCAACCAGGATGAAGCTAACAAAGAAAGTGTAGTTAATATGATGAAGGAAAGAGAAGTTGAAGAAAAATATAGTTTCTCCAAAGATACAACAAGAAGAACTGAACAGCAAAAGCATATAAGAAAGGAGGTAGCATCAATAGCAGATAAGAAAAAGGAACCACAATTAAAAAATGAAGAGAGAAGTAAACCACTAGATCCTACTATATCACAGAAAAAAAAGGATAAGAAAAAAGAGCATTAGTTGAAGGTAGGGGAAACAGAAGACATGATACAAGATGATAATGGGGCAGAGTCTGAAGAAGAAGAAGATATTCAAGAAAACATAAATGAAGTAAGTAAGAAAGTGGATTTATCTCCAAGACACATAAAAGAACTACAGAAGGAGAGGAAGGAAAGAAGCAATGAGAAGGTCAAGCAAAGACAAATAAGGAGTAGTTTTGTTAAAGCCATCAATAGTAAATGATATTGTACAAAATATTATTTTGGAATATAAGATCAATTAATAGTCAAGACTCTTTTGAAAGATTAATTGATCTTAGAAAGAAAAATCATTACTCATATATTGCCCTTTTCGAACCTTTCTAAGGGCCTCAAGAAGTAGAAAGTTACAAAAGAAGACTGGGATTAGAACATGCATATGTAAATAGATCAGCAAAGATATGGGTGTTCTGAAATGCATATTGGGATGGAAAAGTTAAATCAGACACTTATCAGTGAGTTACAATAAAGTTTACCCATATAAATTATGGAAAGAAGATATATGTTACTATAGTTTATGCAAGATGCAGTGCTATAGAAAGGCTGGAGTTATGGGAAGATCTGGGAGATATTGCAAAAGAAATAGCCAAGCCTTGAATCATGGAAGGTGATTTTGATGTCATAATAAATGATTCAGAAAAGCTAGATGGATTTCCAGTTACTCAACATGAGACAATGGACTTTGTACAGTGTATTAATGTGTGTGCATTAAATGAAATCAAGTTTACTGGGAGCTTATACACATGGTGGAATGGCAGAATTGAGGAGGCATGCATTTTCAAAAGGTTGGATCAAGGTTTTGGAAATCAGGAGTTTATAAATAAGTTTACATCTTCAGAAGTACACTATTGACACGATCCGAATGAGGTACTAGTCGTAATGGTTATCTCAAGTCCAACAAGGATTGGGGACCACCCCTGATACCCAACCCAACCTCTAAACACATACCCTGAGTCGGATGAATTTTGAATGTATAACAAGATAGAGTTATGTATCATTCAAGAATCTTGGATGGGTCCACGACCATGACCAACCCAAATGAGTTAAACCATCCAATACTGAACCAACAACCATAATTTAAACCAATCCATAACCATTACATAGTTTAATAATATAGAAAAATAACAAATCAAATAAAGTCAAGCGGTATCAACCATAATACTAATACCAATACCAATACCAAGGCTGAAACCAGTGCCGACACCACCCATACCAACCCATAGTAGTCTCACAAAGCCTCTATCCAAAAGTAAAATATAATCCGGTCGGGACATGCCCCGACCATAGAAAAAACCAAAGTCTAATAAATAATCAAAGTTTGATGACAAGATCATAACATGAAATGGAGCCTTTCAGAGTATGGAAGATCACCACTTCAATCCAACTCTAAGTTTTCCCCAAATTCGATCACTGGATAGGAGAAGTAGTATGGTCAGTTCCTGCATCGCGTGGGGATATAGCACCTGAAGATGGATTAGCGGGTGAATGCTAGCATGGACTCAGGATAAGGATAAAATAGTGCCAATATTTAAAACCAAGTCATTAACTATATGTATTCATATCTATACATATATATATAATTCATGCCGAGAAAGGGAACCGGGTTTACCCCTAAACGGGCCCTAGTGCGTGTAGCCGCACGTACCAAAGATATCACAGAGGCAAGGGATTCCCGTGTACCCTTCATCCTCCATGATACATATATACAAGTTTAACTTAGGGGATTCCTGTGTACCTAACAAATACATGGTTTCCATGACCAATCTTCATGTCAGCAAATATAAGTTTTAAATGTTCGTCCATTAGACTCACATCTTTACGGTTAGCTATCACAACCCACCATTACTATCCAATTAAAACCATTAGCACACAACCAAACCACCAATTCTATATATTATTTTCTATGGCTATAAAAAGTGGTATCGTTATACCGACTGTAGCTTGCAATCAATTTCCTTAGCCAATCACCTAGGGGATTCTCATGTACCCTGTAGGTTCTATTATTAGATTCATTTAGGGGATTTTCATGTACCCCACAAGGTTTTTTTAATCAAATCCATGGACACCAAGGCCTTAAAATTTAGCCATTAAAATCATTTAAATAATTTAGGTTTCATTACCATATTATACCATGCAAAGTTTTCAAAGAAAGTTCAACTATGTAATAAAAGCATTCTCATAGGCATTTTATCAAACATGTTGAGGGCATATAATTTTCAAAACCAAAACCAAGTACCAATTGACCATTTTCATACACCCACATTTTCAAACCACCGTTATAATATGAAAATCATAAGTAAAAATATGGAAAAACATAAATCAACCATTGACAACCAAAACCCCCAACACATAATTCAAAATCCAAAACCATATCACAATTATTCCATGAAAAACATTCATAAAATATGCCTTTTGTTGAAATAAAAATGAGGGAGGAGTAACATGCCTTAGATTATGAAGAAGAGGGAGAGAAATCACCTCTTTAGAGCCTTAATTGGCCACCTTGGAGGAAACCCTAGACTTTGTTTAACCCAAGAGCTTGAGAGAGTTTCTAAGTATTTAAGATTAAAATAATAGGATAAATGATATCCCAATAGTGTTTTAGGTCGCGGGGGTCATAAGGGGTTAAGAGGGAAAATGTCTAGAATACCCCTAACTTAAACTGTAAATATCCTTATAGGAAGGTACGACTCCACCTTGAATCGTACCCACATCATATAAGTGGTACCCATCACTCGTACCCTTGACAGGATGTTGTACATCACACAGTGTCCACCATATGACTCCCCTTTCCTGAGTCGTACCATGATCATACAATCTATATCGTCAACCCGTACCCTAGGCAAAAATATTTAGGCTGGACACTGGAAAACATACGATTTAGATCATACCACTCGTACCCTATACTTACGGCTCTTAGTGAGCTACTCGTACTCATAGAAAATTCAAATTATCAAGTTTTCGATTAAGTGAAGGATCAACCAACCAACCCGTCACCAACCGTACGACCCGTACCACCAAACTAGAAACTCAACCACCAAACAATGGTTAGCATATGAATTGGGTCACATGACCCATATCCTCACCATAAGGATCGTATGGTAGGTCATATGATCAACAAAGACTCAAATCCCTAGAAATTTTCCAAGGATCAAATACCTAATTCGATAAGAATCAAATCATGCTCCTTTACAACTAACATGTTCTGTTAATCAAGAGCCAGTTGCAAGATATTTTAGATTTCCCAATTTCTGGATCAAGCATAAGGACTTCAAAAGGATAGCTAGAGAAAATTAGAAGATAGAACAAGGAGAGAGTGGAGAAACTCTATTTTAAATATTGTATAGCAAAATAAAAAAGATAAGGCAAGCTTTGGGGAAGTAGAGTAGAGAGGCATTTGGAGATATATTTCAGAAGATAGCTACACAGGAAGATTTAGTGATGATGAAAAAAGTGCAATTGGAGATCAATCTAACTGAAGAGAACAGGGCAAATTTAATCAAAGTTAAAGCGAATTAATTAAGATGCAAAGGGTAGAACAATTCTTCTGGCAACAAAAAGAGTATGAAGTGATTTGCTAAAGGGGATAAAAACACTAAGTTCTTCCATGCTTATGTGAAAGAAGGGAGAAGAAGGTTGCAAATTCAAAAAATAGAGAATGAGCAGTGATGGGTATTGGAAACGACAGATAAAATATGAGTAAAAGCTGAAAGAGTATTTCAAAAGCAATTTACAGAAGAGGGTAATAAAGAAGATTATTCTATGCTACAGGTGATTCCAAAGATAATTACCCAGGAAAAAAAATGATAGAGACTCCTACCAAGCAAGAGGTTAAGAAAGTAGTTTTTAGGCTGAATAAAGACAGTGCTAGTGGACCAGATGAGTTCTCTGGTGATTTTTTTAGTGTTGTTGGGATATTATTGGGGAGGATGTTTTTATGGTAGTTATGGCCTTTTTCTGTAGAAGTGAATTGCCCAGATATGTGACTCATACAAACTTGGTATTTCTTCTTAAAAAAGAGCAGGTTACTTGATTTAATAACTTGAGACCTATAAGCCTTAGTACATATGTGAACAAGGTTATATCCAAGGTGACTCATTTTAGGATTGTAAAGGTTCTACCATATATCATATCAAGAAACTAGTAAGGATTTATGAAGGGTAGAGTGTTGTAGAAAATGTGTTACTGCATAAAAAATTGTAAGAAATATTAATAAGAGGAACAAGTTTCAGAATGTAGTTGTTAAACTGGATATGGAAAAAGACTATGATAGAGTATCATGGATATATTTGACTAAGGTGATGAGAAAATTTGGCTTTCATAAGAGATCCATTAGCATGATATAGAGTTTAGTTTCAAGTAATTGGTACTCTATTTTGATTAATGAAAATTATTATGATTTTTTAAAAATTATCAAGGTGCTTAAAGCAAGGTGATCCACTTTCTCTAGCTCTTTTCATCATAGCAGCTGAAGTATCAGCAAGAGGGCTCAACAAGTTATGGGGAAACAAGGAATTCGTAGGATATGGTATGCCCGAATGGAGTGAGAGAATAAATCATTTATCATATGTTGATGATACAATTTTATTCTGCTCAGGGCATAAAAGGTCAGTTAAAAAGATGATGACAGTGCTTAGACAATATGAGGATGTATTAGGTCAGTTGATTAACCCAGATAAGAGTTTTTTATACTTACATAAAAAGGTACCTATAAGTATTTGTCACAAAATAAAAAGATGGACTGGCGTAAGACAAGGTAAATTTCCTTTCACATACTTGGGGTATCCTATATTTTATGGGAGGAAGAAAAATATGCATTTTTAGTGCGAGTGAAGAAGTTCATAAGTAAAATTATATAATGACAGAATAAGTTGTTAACTTTTGGTGGAAGGCATACTTTGATTAAACATGTTCTGCAGTTCCTACCAATATATCTTATGTATTCTATGAACCCTCCAAAAGGAGTTATAGATCAGATTCATAAGATTATGGTAAGCTTTTTTTGGGGAAGTACAAGTGCTCTTAAAGAAAAACACTGGGTAGCCTGGAAAACTCTATGTCTTCCAATAAAAGAAGGGGAATTAGACTTCAGATCTTTACATCATGTCGGTGAGGTATTATTTGCTAAATTTTGGTGAAATTTTAGAACTTCTACTAACTCTTTGTAGAGAAATTTCATGTGGACTAAATATTACAAGAAGTGGCATCTAATAATGGCTCAAGGTTTTGGTGCTTTACATGTATGGAGAAAATTGAATAAAATAATAGAGGAGGTGGAGCTTAATATTTGGTGGCAGATTAAAGGAGGAAACTCTAGCTTTTTATTTGATAATTAGACTAAACAAGGTGCCTTGTATTATGTTAAAATGGATAAGAATAGAGAAGAGGAGCTAGAGGTCAAGGATTTTATTGTCGATGGGGGATGAAATACGGAGAAACTTCTTGGAGTTATTTCAGAGGAAATGGTGGAATATATAAAGGAGACAGTCAGCCCAAGAATAATTGAAGAAGAAAAAGGAAAGCCATGGTGGATGGGTAATTTAAGTGGAAAATTCTCAATACAATCAGCTTAGAACATGATCAAAAATAAAAAAGAAGAGTAGGAAGGGTATGATAAGATATAGGGAAAAGGATTCTATTCAATATTAATTTATTTTTATGGAAAGTGTGGAAAGAAAAAGTTGCTACAGATGATAGCTTGAAGAGAATGAGAATTCCAATTGTCTCAAGATGTTGGTGTTGTGCAGATGGAACGGGGGAGACCATGAATCATATTTTTTTAATAGCTGGAAGTTTTTTTTGCTTATTTTGCAGGTATAAAGGTGGAGGGACTATGTTTACATCAAGCAATTATGAGATGATGATAGAAAGAAAGAAGCAGCAAGCTAAGAAGGATATATAATGAAGTGACTACATTAATTATATGGGAGTTATGAAAGAGAAGAAATGGCATCAGACATAGAAAAGGAGTTGAGTTCATTCAAATAGTGCAGCATATCTAATGGAAATCGATCAAATGGTCCAATTGTTGTATCCAAGAATTAGAAGAATTGGCAGAGAATGGAAGGACGTAATAAAAGATACTGGCAGTTACAAGAATAAGATAAATCAGCATTTAGTAACTTGGAAGCCCTCAAAAAAAGGAAGAGTCAAGTACAATACTGATGGAGTAAGTAAAGGAAATTTGGGTTTAATTACTTATGGATTTGTCCTAAGAAATCACAATAGGGATTTGGAGTATGCAGAAGGGGGACAAATTGATAACACAACTAATATTGAAGAAGAAGCGAGAGCAATTCAGCAGACATCATTACTTAGTCAGAGTAACGGGATACGAGGATGTATAATTAAAATTGATTCCTTATCTATGATCAAGATTATTACAGAAGTATGAAAGGTGCCTTGGGAAATAGTTGAAATAGTTGAAAACATCAAGGAAAACATGCCGCTGCAAGGGGCAAAAAATCAGCATATTTTTGGGAAAGGGAATCAATCAGTTAGCAGATTTTATAGCAAGCCAAGCAATCATTCATCAAGGAATCACATGCAACGGTTTCAATGAAGTTCCAGCACAAGGGAGAAATATTCTTAACATAGATAAAGCACAAATCCTAGTCATGAGAATAAAAACAAAGAAAATCATCAGACAATAAGCATGCATTCACAGAGAAGAATAGTAAAGAGAAGTGGAAGTAGCAGCATAAATATTTACATTATTTGTCCATTGCATAGGGTCTATGAAACTGCTAAGCTAGATAGGCTAAACTATGTTAGCAAACAAAAATATTGATCAAAAGTAAAGGAGTTAGACGTCAGATCTAACATGAGAGAACGGAGGTCAACCATAGTCTAACATCTACATCATCGAATAGATTTGAAACAACACAAATGTTTGTATCTCAGAATCAGCTCACTTTGGAAACCAAAAGAAAATAGAGGAAGAAGATTGTAGTGAGGGGAGTCGCAAACTCCAGACGGGTACATCCTTTCGTCCCAAAAGGAGATGGAACAACTCCAAACACCTAAAAAAGATGGCATAAGTAAGAAACAGCGAAAGATGAAAATGAAGGAGAACAAAGATGAATGGTCTGGACCTTGCATAGATGAAAGCTCTTGTGCGAGCAACACATCACCAACATCCTTAAGAAATCGATTCAACACCCAAAGGAGAAGAAGGAGGAAATGGAGATTGAAGAGAGAACCGGCTGGAAGCATCATAAAGGAAGTCCAAGAGACTGTTTGAAAACTTGAAGCAAACAATAGAGAGGAAGACTTAGATATAGATGGCCGGATATTTTTTGTATTGGGCTAACCCGTAGATGTGTAAAGACATCACTTTGTTGGATTATTTTGGGCCTATGACCGATTGTTGATTATTAATAAAAAGGGCCTTCACAGGCCACCAAAAATTCATCTAAAAAAATATATGCATGCAATATAGATGTATTACACAATGTACTAAAGTGAATTAAGAATACAATATAGATGTGTTTAAGTGTTTAAATGTATTTTGCTTGTTTTGAGAAAAATCTATGCTATGTATTAAAAGTGAATTATGTACGTATTACAATTATATAGATATAAATAGTAAATATTTTTTAAATTTAATAGATACGTAATCCGCTAATAAATGAGCGAATTAATGACCAATTCAAACTTAAATGGATTGACGAATTATATTTTCATGGATAATTTTATCACATCTATCAAAATCAATCATCTTAAACAATAATCAAACGGGGGCAGATTCAAGGGGTTATGTGGGAATTTCCGAAAATCCAGTAACTTTCGTGCGGATCTTGTATTTATATTAAGAAATCTAGTAAATATATTAATTTTATAAATTGAAAAACCTAAATTGAAGTATGCTATTGGTTCAGTGGCAAAAAGGTGCCTATTAAAGCATTATTTCCCTCTTGATTGTAGGTTCTAACCCCATTAGTCTCTTTTTCTTGAATTTTTATTTTGCCTAAATAACCTACAAACCTAAAATTCTAAATCTGTCTCTCTAATCAAAAGACAAGATTTATTATACGAAAAAGGTATAAATATATCCCTGAACTTTAATAAATGGTACAAATATATCCTTCGTCATACTTTGGGTACAAATATACCCTTGTCGTCAATGAAAAGCTACAAATATACCCTCGAACTTTAATAAATGCTACAAATATATCATCCACCATATTTTGGGTATAAATATACCCTTGTTGTTAATGAAAAGGTACAAATATATCTTTCTCATTAACGGTGGGACACGTGTCAGCGTCGTATTGGTTGATCCTTTTTAATTTATTTTATTTATGAATAATTTAATCCATCCTAAATTATAACTCATACCCGATCCAAATAACCTGACCCGGACAGTGATACAATGAGGACTTTGGTTTGGCCGAGGCCTGTCCAAACTTTGTAAGTTTTTCTCATGTTTCTGTTCCTAAAATGTTGTCTTCTTGTTCACTCTTTGAAGTTGGTGAACATTGATGTAACAATGAATTTTAAAGAAGGTAACAACAACCATGAATCAGAAATAATTTATGATTCATCGACGCTCTTGAATCAGAAAAACAAATAATAGTCGTTTATGAGGAACATTAAACAACATCAGAACATTAAACAACATCACAATATTAGACAAATCTCTACTCGATTCTAGGTGGTAGATGGATCGGAACATGAATCGAACTGACATATTTGTTAGCATTTTTTGGGTTAGTGAGAGAGTGTGAGTGTGAGAGAGTGGAAGAAAGAAACACGCGTGAATAGAGACGCTTGATATGTCTCTTGAAGCTTCTCTATTACACGGGTCCGGTCGGGTTATTTGGATCGGGTATGAGTTATAATTTAAGATAGATTAAATTATTCGTAGATAAAATAAATTAAAAAGGATCAATCAATACGATGTTGACACGTGCTCCGTTGTTAATGAGAAGGGTATATTTGTACCTTTTCAACGGCAAGGGTATATTTGTACCCAAAGTATGACGGAGGATATATTTGTACCATGACGGAGGATATATTTATACCATTTATTAAAATTTGAGGGTATATTTGTACCTTTTTTATTAATTGCAAGATATATTTGTACCCGAAATATAATGAAAGGTATATTTATATCATTTATTAAAATTTGAGGATATATTTGTATCTTATGCTTAATTCTCAAAAGGCATTTAACAAATAGAGGCAACTTAATTATTAAATTATACTTCACCTCATATATTTATTTTTCTTAGTAGAACTAAATGACACCGCTAAAATGGGACATAGGGAGTACAATGTTATTGGGTTGGAGTGAGTAACTTGCAACTATAAATGATAGGCTTAAATAGTTCAATAATACAATTGGTGTTCTCAATCATCTTAAGCAATCAAAAACAAATTTGATGTTTCTCTTTTACTTACTTTTCATATTAGGCACTACTCTCTCCCTTCCTTAATATTTGCTTTATTTGAGTTGAACACACCCTTTATTATAAATCTCTTACTTTTATAATATTAAAAATAATTTTATCAATATACTTTTAATTAAATTGTATGGCATTTTTTAAATCAATAATAATTACATTTATTGAATAAGGATATAACAGGAAGATGTTAATCAAATTATTCTTGAAGGATGAAATGAACACTTAAAAAGGAATATAAAAACAATTCTATAAAAAAAATTAAAAAAAAAATAAGTTAAACCCCTAACCTAAAACGGTGTTTCACACTTCATCATCCTCATATATTGGAAGCAAATGGAGAAAGAAGAACTTTTTTCGTCCTCATATATTTATATATGCAATAATTTTGTCAATATACTCCTAATTAAATTGTATAGCATTTTTCAAATCAATAATAATTATATTTATTGAATAAGGATATAACAAAAAGATTTTAATCAAATTATTCTTGAAAGATGAAATGAACACTTAAAAAGGAATATAAAAACAACTCAATAAAACAAATTAAAAAAAATGAAGTTAAACCCCTAACCTAAAACGGTGTTTCACACTTCATCATCCTCATATATTGGAAGCAAAGGGAGAAAGAAGAACTTTTTTCGTCCTCATATATTTATATATGCAATAATTGCTAAGAACTGAGAAGGGAATATGACGTGTTAACATAAAGTTTTTCACTAAACAAATTGGCTTACGTTAAAAGATCAACTAACACGATAGAAGAATCCCAAAAAACAAACAAAAGACAAAAGGTGTGATTGGAAGGAAGGAATATGTTTCTTACGGAAAAAATAAATGAGTTTATAGTTCTTTTTCTCAAATATTTGATAAGTAAATAAAAAAATATTTATATGTAATTTAACAGTATACTATGTGAATAAGATGGAGTGGGGGAGGTAGGGTTCAAGGTTGGATGGTCAAGAGGTGAGGATTAGGGACAGTGAGTGAAAGGGAAAGAAATAATGAACTTGATATTATAATTCTCCGTCTCATGTGTACACACTATTTTTTAATTACTAGTTTAGGTGTATGCGTTTTGCGCGTGTAACTTATTTTAATGAGTTCAAACATTACATTAAATAGGATATTTGTTTAAATAATAAAGATGAATATAATAATTAGATTTAGTATCTTTTGAGTATGTAAAGATGGAGAATTTATTTATTAAACCTAATCTTCATAAAAAATACTTTTAAAAGTCGATCGACATTCATCTATAAATTGCAACAAAACAATACAATGATAGAGACATCAAAATAATATAATTAAATCTAATCTTTACACACAAAATTTTTTTCAAAGACGTCTGACACTCATCTACCACCTGTAAACAATAACAAAATAATTCGATAATAGAGATATCAAAATAATACAACTAAACTTAACCTTTACATAAAAAAAAATCCTCAAAGTCAATCAACATTTATGTATCACCTGTAAACTGCAAAAAAATAATATTATAAAAGTGATATCAAAACAATGCAATTAAACTTAAAATTTTACACACAAAAATTTCTCAAAGCCGATAGAGATTCATCTACGAACTGTAAACTACAACAAAATAACAAACTAATAGAGATATTATGATAATACAATTAAACTTAACCTTTACCTAAAAAAAAATCCAAAGCCGACCCACATTCATCTAGCATTAAAATAATAAGATAGTAAAGATATCAAAACAATACAATTAGACCTAACCTTTACACAAGAAATTCTTCAAAGTCAACCGACATTCATCTACGACCTGTAAACTATAAAAAAATATAATAGTGATCACAAAGCTTCGATTTTGATCCAACTAATTCTTGTCTGAGTAAAAATTTTGACCTTAAAGAATGATTTTGAATGAAAACAAAGAAAATATATATATACACATATGTTGAATTTTATTATGCTGACAAAAACAGTGAAGAAGTTGAGGGCTAGAAAATCAAGCATCCACCATCTAGACATGCAATCAAATCATGTTAGATGAGCATCAATCATATTCTCTCAATAGACAAATCGGGTTGTTCTATAGTTTAAAGTACATCTCAATATTTATAGAAGTATTTTCTTAATAGAGTCCTATTTTAGAAGTCTTTTTCTAATTGAACAATAGAAAGGAAAATATTAATTAATTCTTCTACCATATATATTAGGAGTCCCATATATTTTAGGAAGTCTTACCATATATTTTAGGAGTCCCAAGGAAGTCTACTTAATATAATAAAAAATAATTAAAAAATAAATTTTAAAAAATAGTGAAAAGATAGTTTTATCTAAAAAAAAGTCTTTTAATGACGGGTTAAAAGTTCAAATCACTTTAGCAATTTAGTGTGATTATGTCGTATTATTATTATTTTTTGATTATTTAATATTTACGTATTATCTAATATAATAATCATATTCTATGCTTTAAGTTACCTTTTATATAGCAGCTATATTTGTTTTTTAACTTGCTAAATGTCTAATTTATGTAACGATGAGACATATACCAGAACAATATAATACAACATCATATGATTGTCTAAAAAAGAGTCTTTTAATGACGGATTAAAAGTTCAAATCACTCTTTTAAAGGCTTTCACATTTTTAATATATTATATAGATATATAGATATAGATTATAGATATAGATATAGATTATTATTGACCTAAAGTTGGAGTTCCACGCAGGATTGAAGTGGAACTTTGGACAATATAGCATTTGTTATATTGATTACCTCAACCATGACCAATGACTTCTCTTGTGTCACAAGATAATTGTATTTGTTCGATTATTATTTTTTGAGCTCGTGAAAGTTACATTTTTATTTTTTTTCTCCTCCCAAAGATAATAGTAAAAGAACTACTCTCCTAAGAACAAAAAAGGAATATACTCCCCACTTGATTTCCTCAACATCTATCAATGTTTTATTTCCACACCCAACGCTTTCAGATGTGGAAATAAAACATTGATAGATGAAAGAATTGAAAAGCTATATATAATATGAAAGATGTCTTAATGATGTGAGTGTTTTGGAAAAACATGTGTGGGCTTGATCTAAAGCGAATAATATTACATCATGTAAGAGTGTCTTTGAATTGGATGCGTCCAACGACTAATATCAGAGCTAGGTTCAACTGGGTGAGTATGAGGATGTGACAGAGTGACGGTGTACGGGGCACGATTTGATTACCCTTACGAGCTTGGAGATGCAGACACGTGAAGAAGCTAGTTACAGGTTGTGGTTGTCATAAAATACTCAAATAATGTGGGTGACACACAATAAATTTTGGTGATTCATGGATTGTGGTGATAGGTCACATGGAGTTTAGTTCGAGAGGGGATATTATTGGCTATGCAAACAAAAGTTCCAGATTGGTAGCTGAAAGGATAGGGAAACAACATATAAAATGTAGAATCTCTTAATGGTGTGAGGCCTTTTGAGTAAAATCATGATGATTTAGTCCAAATGAATAATATCACATCATGTAAGAATGTATTTGTCTGGTCGATCCTAACATAAAGTAATGACATAAAAATTGTTCATACAATTTTTGCAAATATTATTACCTCTACTGTAATATAAATAAATTAGTGGCTCTTTTATATAGTCCTAGATGAATTTTTTTGGAAGAATGTATTAATTATGTTTTTTCCAAAATAAAATCCTCTTCTATTCATTGAGATTTTTAATTATTTTTAAATCTCTATTTAAGAAGAATTTGGAAGAATCAAACGAATAATATTGACGAATTATCATTTGAGTAATATTTACAAAAATATTTTCTTAAGAAATAAGCCACTCAAACAATTTATTTACCTTGAATTTAGGGGTGTCTCAATAATATCACGGGTTTAAAATCAAATTCTAATGAGAGGCCTTAACTTTAAAAAAAAAAAACTATTTAAAATTTATTTTTTTAATCTTTTTGACATACAAAATTATTAATTATTTTTTATAGTCAAGATTTTCAATAATTTTTTTCCAACTAACACTATATCTAATTCATTCAATCTCTCTTGAGACACTGTTGATCTTAGGTAAGACTTTGCCAATATTAATTTTCAAAATATTCTTTCATATGAGACAACCGTAACATAAACTGTCTACATTATTCTATAAGCAATATAAGCATTTGAAAAAGAATCGAGTCGTTTTTATCTGATTTAATATATCAATTACAATACTATCTTCTACTTTTACTATTTTTCTTACCACTTTCAATTTTGAAAATAAATTTAAATCATCAATAACAAAATGAGTATCATGCATTAGGAAATAAATTTTATGATTAAACAAATATTTTTTTCAAATTCTCATTATTTAGTGATCTCAATTTTTGACCACTAAATAGAAAATAAAAAATAAAAATATTGTCATATGCTTTGAATTGACTGAATTTATTTTGAAGTGAAACATAGCTTGATCAACTATGTATAAAAATAATCGACTCTAAACTATTCTTCTAGAGATATTGAAATTTCATTATCAGCATTCTCATATAATTACTTCTTTTGTTGTAAATAATTATAATAATATGGATGTCCATAACTTCTTGGTGTAATTCCTCCTTTAAGTGTAGTAACTCCCACACATTCACTACTTCCTCATTGATCATCCACTCCCCGTATTCTTTTCTACCTTCTCATGAGTTAATGTCATGTTTATGACACCTCTTGAAGTCCCTCTATGTAATACTATAAATAAGAGTCTTGAGAAAAATGTTTGATACACTTTAAAGAAAGAAGAAACTTATATTCTATTGTTATCTTGTTATTTTTTTTCTTTGTTCCTCATGTCCTGTTTACTTTAAATATCGAAACACGTTATCAGCACGATTCTACTCTTTTTCAAGTTTTCAATATGTCACGTATAATCAATTTACTTGTCATGAACATTACAGTTTGTTATTTTATTTTAACAAACTTTTGATTTTAATATTTAAAGTTACACATAAAAAATTAAAATAATATAATAGCATTGACCACCTTTATATGCATACTAGAAAAATATGTTACATGCTTGTTGTACTAAGTTTTTGCCACTTTCATTTTTTTTTCACTATCATAGTTTGTCGTCTCTGGCACTCATTCTTTCTTATCATATACAACATGAAATTTATTTTTAAAGTTGTTAGGCAGTAACATTTTTGGTGTAAATATTTTGTTCATATTTTGTGTTTTGTTTATAGTAATTATTTATGTTGATGTTTCTATTAGCTTGAAGTTACTGTTCATTTTTTTGGGTACATTCTAGACGTTCATGTTGTATTTTGAAAAAAAAAGGTCTATTACTTTGAGATTACGTTATTGTCTTTTTGTCTAACTTCATTATTTTTATGAAATTTTTCACCATATTAAATTTGTCAAAGCTTGAGTTTATGGCACTTGATATCTCCGAAAAAAATTACTTGCCATAAGTTCTCGACATAGAAATTCACCTAGCTACTAAGGGTCTTAGTACTACTATTACCCCAGATAATGCAGCGTTAAGTCAGGCCAAGGCTATGATTTTTCTTTGTCATCATCTGGAAGAAGGACTAGAGGTTGAATACCTAACAGTGAAAGATCCACTTGAATTGTGGACTGATCTAATTGAAAGGTATGACCACCTAAAGGCCCCGATACTGCCTAGGGCTCGTTATGACTGGATGCACTTATGGTTTTAAGATTTCAAAGCCATTATTGAATATAATTCTACTGTATACAAGATTATTTTTCAATTGAAAATATGTGGGAAAACTATAAATGATAAAGACATAAATGAAAAGTGTCACGACCCGAGCCGAGGCCCTGGTCACGACGGGCATTCTGAACCCTGAAGGCCCGAGAGACCCCTTAGCTTATCAGCATAAGCAAAACTCATCTATTAGAATAATGCAAAAATAAACTGAAAACATGGAAGTTCATTTATTTCAACTTAACAAATGCGGGACATAATTCCATAAGAAAACACATAACCCTCTATAACAACTCTACGAAGTTTCTACTAAGCTGAAAATAATAATCTGTCTAAATTCGGGACAAGGACCATGAACAAAAAACAAATGAAATCAAGACATGGGAAAAATACCCTCTGAAATAAGGGAGGCTCATCAACTCCAAATGTTTGATAACGATCTACTGATTAGCGAGACCACGGGACTGGGCCTCAAAACCTAAAATATAGAGGGTCAATACACAAAAGTACTGGTATATAGAAGAATCCAAAATAACATGTTATTATAAAACATAGGTGAGAGCATTTCATAAAAACAATTAACATAAGATGACTGAAAACGCATGGGCATATTTTAATGAATTTTGAAACAATTCTTGGTAACCATGACTCACTCTTTAGTTTACTTCTGAGCTAGATGGTACACCCTACAATCCTGATCATCCCACGGGATATATAGGATCCACTCTTGACTCAGCGGCCAAGCCCCCAATCCAAGTTTTCCGCCGGGATTAGAGTACGTAATAATCACAAAGTATGCCTCCTTGTATGACACACAGTGACCTAAGAAAAGAATATGTCTCCTTGCATGACATACCTTTCTCAAAAGAAAAACCTGCATTGGCAAATTACGGATTTAAGTTGTGAGTTATCTGAACTCGTGCCTTCTTCGGGTAACCATCTACTCTTTATGCCCAATTTTAGTCCTTAAACATCATGCGTCATACTCAAAAAATTCAATGCTTCTTCTGCTTAGGTCATATCAACATAGGGTATCGTCATACTTGGACTTCCAAGTCACTCAATTCTTATCACAACATATCTGTAACCCTTTCTCATTTATCACCACGTTAGTGACCACCCAAAAGTTTAAAACATAATGTGAGAGAGAGAGTCTTTCTATAGGTTATGAAATGAGTTTACACAGAACACTCTCTTCTCAATATTACAATCATATGGTGGCCATCTCGTGTTTGCATCTACTTAAAACTCATAAAATCCTTCAATTAATATAATGAATGATTACAATGAAGAAAATATCCCCTTGACATGTCATACACCATATCATCCATGAACATTTATAGGAACTCATTCTTAATTTTTCTTTCAAAATCATATATGTGAATAACCTTCAACACTTGAAATCAAAAGATATCATGATGAGAGAGGATTTTTGTTATTC
This sequence comes from Capsicum pubescens, assembly GCA_030864215.1. Classification (NCBI taxonomy): domain Eukaryota; kingdom Viridiplantae; phylum Streptophyta; class Magnoliopsida; order Solanales; family Solanaceae; genus Capsicum; species Capsicum pubescens. Next base: position 243,937,061 of record CM061538.1, read on the forward strand.
ATGCTCTCAATCAAACTTTCCAAAACTGAAAACACATATATACGTGGTTATAGTTCAATTCTATGAAAGGAGTTCAAGACAAACATTTACTTTCATCAAAACAAATCCATGATACATGTTATTCAAAGTGATGTCAAAAATCTATTTTGTAAACATGATTATATATCTTTAAACTTGATAAGAATGATAAAACTATGCCCATGAAGTTTAGGGTAGTCCCACATACCTTAAGTTTCTTAACTTGGGTATAAAACCCTAATCTTGATGCTTTCTTGAAGGTTATTGAACTTGGGGAGCTTGAAGTCTAGATTACTGGGAGGGAAAGAAGTTGATTTTTTTCTCTTAGGAAAAAGGAAGGCTTTTTTTTAGAGTGAATTAGAGAAGAAGGAAAAATAATGCCCTAATAGATGTCTCAATTCGTGTTATGGATGATTTGGGTTGAGGGGAAAAGACTCAATTGCCCCTCAGGCATTTAAATTTAAAACTGGACGCGACAGGCTTACCGCGATGTGGTCTAATCATAGTAGTTGAATTCTCTCATCTCGACACGATAAATATGAGAGTGGGACTATTGTTGTGACATGTCCTTATCGCGGTAACCCTCTAGTTTCGTTATCCAAACATGACCCAAACCACATCCGAAAAATCTAAAACTTCTCTAAGATATGCTCCTTACACCCCTAAACATGAATTAACTACTAAACCAACATTTCAGGATCGGAAAGACTAAGTAAAAAAAATCCTCCAAGTTTAGAGGCCTTAAAAATGACTATGTACCCAACTCTAGGTAAAATTTTCAGGCCTTAAGCTACATGCAACTAAAAGCTGAATCTAGCCAAAAATATTACGGGGTGTTACATTATCCCCCCCTAGGGTCGTTCATCCCCGAATAAAGTTCCTAAGCACATTTAGCATGATTTTTAATCATTACAAGAACTAAAATAAGTAGGGTAAGACTAATACCTTCCTTGTCATCATCAGCGGATTCAAACAGAGTTGGATATCTTGCACACATATAATTTTCTGAATCCCAAGTAGCTTTCTCAATATTATGATTCTTCCACAACACTTTAGCCGAAGCTATCTCCTTACTTGTTAACTTTCAAATGTGGCATCTAAGATCGCAATGGTTTCGTATTCATATGACAATGAGTCTTTTACATTAATATCTTCCACAGGTAACACAAGAGAATGATCTCTAATACATTTCTTCAACATCGATACATGAAATATAGGATGGACAGAAGCTAAGCTAGCAGGCAAATCTAACCCATAAGCAACCCCACTGATCCTTCTCATAATTTGATAAGAGCCTATATAACGAGGACTAAGTTTTCCTTTTTTTCCAAACCGTATGACTCCCTTCATAGGGGAGACTATTAGAAATACCCAATCATCAACCTCAAATTCCAACTTTCTTATTCTAAAATCAGCGTAAGATTTTTGGCGCCTCTAAGCTGTCTTAAGTCGTTCCCTAATGACTTTCACTTTCTCTATCGCCTAATGAACAAGGTTAGGCCCAAACAAACAAGTTTTACCCACTTCATACCACCCAATCGATGACCTATATCTCCTCTCATAAAGAGCCTCAAACGGAGCCATCTAGATGCTAGAGTGGTATCTATTATTGTAGGCGAACTCTATCAACGGCAAATAATCAACCTAACTACCCTTAAAGTCTATGACACGAGCCCTCAACATATCTTCTAAGGTCTGAATGGTGTGCTCTAATTACTCATTTGTTTGAGGGTGTAAGGCAGTGCTAAGGTTTAGTTAGGTACCTAAACCCCTCTGAATAGACTGCCAAAACTGAGAAGAGAATTGTGTGCCTTGATTAGATATAATAGACACTGGAGTCCCATGTAAACAAACTATCTCTTGAATGTATAGCTTAGCATAATCATCCCCCAAATAACTAGTCCACACAAGAATAAAATGGGCAAACTTGGTCATCCTATCTACAATTACCCAAATAGAGTCATATTGGTTTTGGGATCTCTGAAGCCCTGTAATAAAGTCCATGTTGATCATCTCCCATTTTCAAAGAGATAAGGCTATCTCTTGGGAAGTTCCGCCTAGCCTCAAATGTTCTACTTTAACTTGTTGACAATTCAAACACTTAGCCACAAAGTTAGCAACATCTCTTTTCATGTTATTACACCAGTACATTGCCTTAAGATCATGATACATTTTAGTAGAGCCAGGGTAAACAACATACCTAGAAGTGTGAGATTTGTCAACATCCTATCCCGTTACCCATCCATATCTGGCACACATAAACGACCTTGACACCTCAAAATCCCATCACCTCTAATTTCAAATACCATTACTTTTTATTGTCCGACATCTTCTTTAATATGCATCAAAATGAGGTCTCTGGATTGTTTTTACTTAACCTTAACACATAAGAATGATTTAGCTACCTTTTGTACGAACATTCCTCCTTCTTCAAAATTCAGGAGTTGAACTCCTAGATTAGCAAGCCGATGACTTTTTCCTTCCTCCACATGGGAAAGACTGCCCATGGACAACCTGCTAAGGGCGTCATCCACCACATTATACTTACCAGGGTGGTAGTGCAGGCTTATTTCATAATCCTTCAACAATTCCAACCACCGCCTCTGCCTGAGGTTTAGCTCTTTCTTTGAGAAGACATACTGCAAACTTTTGTGATCAGTAAAACTATCTACATGCACCTCATAAAGATAATGATGCCAAATCTTCTGCAAATACCAATGCTACTAACTCTAAATCATGGGTGGGATAATTTCTCTCATACACCTTTAAATGCCTAGATCATAAGCCACCACCTTACCGCACTGCATAAGTACACACCCAAGTCCCACCCGAGATGTATCACAGTACACACCAAAGCCCTATTTACCCCTAGGAAGGGTCAAAACTGGTGCAGTAGTCAACTTGTCTTTTAGTTTCTCAAAACTATTCTCACAAGGGTCAGACCACAAGAATTTTGCCTTTTTCTGAGTCAACTTAGTAAGTGGAGCAGTTATGGATGAAAAACTCTCTACAAATATTCTTTAATACCCGACTAAACCCAAGAAGCTCCGAATATCAGTTAGATTCATGGGTCTAGGCCATTTTCTCATTGTCTCTACCTTTTGGGGGTCCACCTTAATTCTCTTACTAAAAACAATGTGCCCCAGGAAAGCAATAGAACTAAGCCAGAATTAACACTGGGAAAACTTTGCTTACAACTCATGATCCTTAAGAGTTTGAAGTATGATTAGGAGATAATTGGCATGATCCTCCTCACTCTTAGAGTAAATCAAGATGTCATCAGTAAATATTATAACAAATAGATCTAGAAAATGGTGAAACACCCTATTCATGAGGTCCATAAACGTTGCAGGGGCATTAGTCAGTCTGAAGGACATAACTAAGAATTCATAATGACCATATCGAGTTTGAAAAGCCATTTTTAGAATGTCAGCCTTTCTAACCTTCAACTGATGGTACCCTGAATAAAGGTCTATTTTGGAAAAATATTTGGCACCTTGAAGTTGATCAAACAGATTATTAATTCTGGGAAGAGGGTACTTATTTTTAAATGTGACTTTGTTTAGCTGACGGTAATCTATACACATGTGGAGGGAGTCGTCTTTCTTATGCACAAAGAGTACCAGAGCACCCCAGGGAGAGACACTAGGTCGAATAAATCCTTTGTCAAGAAAGTCTTTTAACTGTTCTTTCAATTCTTTCAATTCTAAAGGAGCCATTCTGTATGGTGAATATAAATAAGATGGGTATCTGGAAATATGTCAATACAAAAATCTATCTCCCTATCCGGTAGTATCCTGGGAAGGTCATCAGGAAAGACTTCTCTAAATTCATTAACTACAGGAACAGACTGGAGGGAAGGACTTTCAGTGTTATTATCTTTGACCAGAACAAGATGATTTAATCAACCCTTTGATATGAGATTACGAGCCCTAAGATAAGATATGAATTTTCCCTAGGGGCTAGAGTATATCTCTCCCACTCTATCACTGGCTCATTAGGAAAACAGAAAGTGACCTTTCTGGTTCTACAATCTAATATAGCATAACATGAATTGAGACAATCCATTCCCAGTATAGCATCAAAATCAAAACATGTCCAGTTCTATAAGATCATCCACAGTATCATAGTGAAAAATAGATACCACACAATTTCTATAAACTCTCCTAGCCATAATAGAATCACCAACAGGAGTGGAAATAGAAAAGGGTTTCAGAATATTTTTAGGATCGAAACCAAAACTAACTGCTACGTAAGGGGTCACATAAGACAAGGTAAACTCGGTATCAAGTAACACATACACATCATGGGAGAAAATATATAACATACCCATGCCAACATCTGGTGACGCCTCTGTATCCTAGCGGTTAGATAAAACATATAACCAGTTATGATTACCTCTAGTAGCAGAAGTAGTACCCTTAGGTGTTGGAGTTGTGGAGGAAGTTTGGGACTTAGAACCCCCGACATTTTCTCTAGTTGATGTAAAATTCCTCCAAACATGGTCGGGCTTACCACACCCATAATACAGGCCGTTTCCCCGCTGGCATTTTCTGGGATGACTTTTTCCACAATTTTTATAGTGGGGTATTGTTTGTTTAGTTGAGCCACACTTTCTTGGGACTGATTACCCTGCATCCTCAACCCACCGTTAGGCTGGGAATTATAAGGCCACTGATCGACTGAAGGTCTGGACACTGGGGCGTTAGCTGATGACTGAGTGTTGCCCTAAAATTTTTTCTTAGACCATTTATTACCCTAATTACCACCTTGCTGCTGACTAACATTCTGATCTACAAACCTAGCTTTCTTATCCTGCCTCTCTTTTTCCCTTACCTTTGATTGCCTTTTCTTCTCCTCTTCTACCTGCTGCATATAAATAGATAACCTGGAGAAATCAATATCCCTATTCACCATTGTTGCCTTACATTCTAACACCAAATTATCCGAGAGACCAGATGCAACCTTTTTCATGCAAGCCCTCATATTTCCCACCAATTTTGGAGCATAGTAGGATAGATGGGCAAACTTAATACATACTCTTTAACACTCATTTTTCCTTATTTTAGATTCAAAAATTCTTCTGCTTTTGCTTCCCCTAGTTCTTGGGGAAATAAATGATCCAGAAAGGCCTCTACAAATTCACCCCACACAGAAGGTTCAACATATCTACCCCTCAAATATTCCCACTCATTATACCACTGGTTAGCTGCGTCATTCAACTAATAGGCTACCAACTGAACCCCTTCAACCTTACTAGAATGCACAACTCTTAAAATTTTCTCTAGTTCATTAATAAACCATTGGGGCCCCACCTCAACCTTTGTGCCAGTAAAGGTGGGTGGATTCATCCTCATGAACTGGCCAACCCAAGTAGTTTCATATAAACCCGACACAAAATTCACATTTTCAGACCGATAAGACAGAGAAGCCACAAGTTGAGCAATAATATGGATGGGCTGTCGGAACTCAGCATTCGTGACTTCTCCCTAATAAGGCTAGGTATGGTTAACACTAGACCAAGGATCCCCAGGTGGACTAGTTTGGACTAGAGAAACTCCTAGAGTAGCAAAAAATTCTGGAGTTCGAGCTCTATTATGGGTCCACATCCCATGAGTAGGGCGGACATCATCAACATGGGTATCCTGCTCGTTGGATCTACGAAGAGTCATGAATAATCTCTGAAATATAGGAAATCATAAGTTAAGGGAAATTCAAACTCTATAGCATGAACTAGAACACGAAGAAATGAGAGAAATTCCTAAATGCCTAGTAGCCCCCTTCTTATAACTATGGCATTCTACACACCCATAAAAAGGACTCTACTCAATGCAACTTTGTAGAAACCCTGGTACTATAAACCGAGATCTGATACCAAGTTTTTCACAACTCGAACCGAGGCCCTAGTCACGATGGGCTTCTCGAACCATGAATACCCGAGAGAACCCTTAGCTTGTCATCATAAGCAAAACCCATTTATTATAATAATGCAGAAGTCTGGAAACATGGTAGTTCATTTATTTCAACTTAATAAAAGTGGGACATAAGTCCATAAGAAAACACATAACCATCTATAACAAGTCTATGAAGTCTCTACTAAGCTGAAAACAACAAGCTGTCTGAATCCGGGATAAGGCCCCCGATAGGACCATGAACTAAAAACAAATAAAATCAACACATGGGAAAAAGGCCTTCCAAAATAAGGGAGGTTCACCAAATCCAAATGTCTGATAACAATGTACTGATTAGCGAGACCACGGGATTGGACCTCAGAACCTGAAATATAGGGGGTCAATACATAAAGGTACTGGTATGTAGAACAATCCAAAATAATATGTTATATACAACATAGGTGAGAGAATTTCATAAAAAAAAATAATATAAGATAATTGAAAACACATGGGCATATTTTAAACAATTTTGAAACAATTCTTGGTAACCATGACTCACTCTTTAGTTTACTTCTGAGCTAGATGGTACACCCTACAATCCTGATCATCCCACGGGCTATATGGGATCTGCTCTTGACTCAGCGGCTAAGAGCCCAATCCTTGTTTACCTCCAGGATTGGAGTACATAAGAATCACAAAGTATGTCTCCTTGCATGACACACAGTGACCTAAGAAAAGGATATGCCTCCTTGCATGATCTACCTTCCCCAAAAAAAAACCGCATGGGAAAATTACGATTTCGAGCTGTGATTTATCTAAACTCGTGCCTTCTTCGGGTAACCATCTAACTCTATTGTAATACCCCAAAGTTTCTTAACCAATTTCATCCCAAGAATGTCAAGTATTAGTTTCTAAATTAAATAATGTTTACTCCATGGGGAATTTTCAAGATTTTTACTTTTAGTTATGTGGGAAATTTAATAAGCTTTCCATCGATACCAAATTCGCCTAAATTTGACAATCGGGGAAGAAGATATGATGATTTAAAGTTTCAGTCGTAAAACACTGTCATCTCAGTTAGTGGAGCGTCGCGTCATAAGCGAAAATGACATTTGTAAATTTCCAAAAGGACTCCGCGATTACACCACATCGTGGAGGGCTCCCAAATCCCAATTGTCAAATTCCAGTGAAGCTCTGCGATGACCCCGCGTCGTGTCATCATCCAATCTCCCAGTTGTCAAATTCCAGTGACACGGCACGATAGCGCCGCATTGCACTAGGAGTCCAGGTCGGGAAATTTTTCACAAAATTTAAAGGACGCGTCCAGGGTTAAATAGGTCTTTTCACATGATTTTAGTTCAGCCTTAAACACGAAATTTAACCCTACATAACCTAAGGACATCATTATTCACTCTATGTTTCCCCAATTTCTCTATACTCTCTCTAAGCCAAGAAACCCTAACATTAAAAATTCAAGGGCAAGGATCAAGAATCTCTCCAAGGATCTTTACAGAGTTACATTCTAAGGTATGTCATGTGTTGATTCATGGGTCTTTTTCACCCATGAAGCTCAAAGAATCTTTTTTTTAAATCCAAGATTTGTATATTTATGAATGTTCATGATTTGATTGAATTGAAAATTGATGTTCATGTTGTTGTTTGGTTTCATTCCATGTTATAGACTATTAATTACAAGAATTGATTATAATATGTGATGATTTACACTATATTCATGATAAACCCTTTAATTATAAGTTGATCAGTGTACATAGGTGTCTTTGGTATGTAAGTATATGATACTACTAGGTGGGTATCCTATTTTCTATTGCTTAGTTCCTATTTTTCTTATTTCGTGTTGCTCTTATTTCATATTTCTGTGATTTTATTCTATTATTTCCTATTCTTTATTTCAGTTATACCATCCATCCCCTTGTTTATTATCCTTTATTTTAAGCCGGGGGTCTATCGGAAATGGCATCTCTACTTCTTCGGAGGTAGCGGTATGGACTACGTACATCTTACCCTCCCCAGACCCCACACTATGGGGTTTGTTGTTGTTGTTTTTGTATTTATGTATCCATGATTATTAGATGTGTTGATGATTGTATAGCCAAAGCATTCTCCCCATGTGTTTGATTAAATGACTATGTGAAGGAAAAGTGTCATACTAGTATGATAATATGAAATACCCATTCATGTAAAAGTTATGTATGTCAAGTGTTCGATGAAATATCTTAGCCAATGGATTATGTATTGTTGATGTTGGTCTTATATTCAAGAAAGTCATGATTTGTCAGTTTTCTTCTATCGAGTCCTGGGGGTACTTATACCCGATAATTTAGCTATGTGCCTAGAGCCAATGTCATGTTTTCACGATACTCTCAGTCAAGCCATGATCAATAGAACCCAGTCAGTCATGTGACTCAGAAAAGATTAGAAGTTCAGTAATATCAGTAGTATTCCGTCAGTCAACGGAACTCCATGAACCCATTCCAGTTCAGTTTAGTAAATTATGTTTAGTGTCTATTCAGATGGGAGTAGGATTTAGCACCGAGTAAACCCAAGGATGAGGACACACACTGACAGTTGAGGGTGTAATCCTTAGAAGCAATCCTTGTGTTCCAGAGCTATGTATCCAGCATAGGTTGAGACATTAACACTGACAGATGAGGGTTGATAAGGTGGATAAACACTGTCAGATGAGGGTCCCACCATTCTCTTTTAAGGAAACTATCAGATAAGGGTTAACTCACAGCTTGTCTTTACCAGTGGCACGGTATTGACACCCTTCCAATTGGGGTTACAGATTGGACCCCAACTCAGCTATAATGCATTGTTTAGGGCATGTCAGTTAAATAAATACTTTCCACAATTTCATTTACAGAATCAGGACTATCAAATACAGTCATTCAGCCTCAGTAATATAACTCAGATAGTTCTATAGAATTCAGGACTGTTAGACACAGGCAACTCAGAACAGTATGGAACTCATCTAGTTCCATCAGAACCTATACTTTCAGATATAGTCGCTCAGTATCAGTTATACAGTTATTAGTATCTCATATTATCAGTACTCAGGCTCAGTAATCATGTTGTCATGAACTCAGTTACAGTTATTATGTATTCATACATGCATTCTCACGTTCATGTTATACAGTCAGTTAGTTCAATTCATGAATATGTACCCTTTGCATTCAACCTACCTCACATGCATACCAGTATATTCAATCTTATTGACGTATTTATGTTATGGTGTCTTATACCATAGGTTCAAAAGCATGAGCTCTAGAGCATCAGTAGCTGCCAAATTTAGCCATGAGTCCTCATCATTCGAGGACGATATTATGAGTTATTTCATTAATTCAGTTTAGCTTTCAGTAGATGGAGTTAGTTGGGGACATGTCCCATCAACTCCTTATTTAGACAGTTAGAGGATTTTCAGACTATCATGTTCAGACAGTTTATTTTAGTTGTTTTGGGTATTTCATACCCCATCCAGATGTTATGTTTTATCAGTTATGTTACAGTTTTGAACGTTATGGCCTTTCACCCTTTATTTCCACATTATACATTATATTATGCAGTGTTCAGGTATAGATATTAGTCATGGGTTAGCTTATGATCCTTCGGGGTCATGAGCACCGTGTAGCATTTCGGGTAACATATTCGGGGTGTTACATCTATTTACGCCCAATTTTAGTCCCTTAAACATCATGCTTTATACTCAAAACATTTAGTGCTTCTTCTGCTCAGGGCATATCAACATAGGGTATTATCATACCCGAACATGCAAGTCACTCAATTCATATCACAACATATTTGTAGCCCTTTGTCATTTAGCACCATGTTAGTGACCACCCAAAATTTTTAAACATCGTGTGAGAGAGAGAGTCTTTCTATAGGTTATCAAATAAGTTTACACAAATCACTCTCTTCTCAATATTATAATCATATGGTGGCCATTTCATGTTTACATCTACTTAAAACTCATAAAATCCTTCAATTAATACAATGAATGATTACAACAAGGAAAACACCCCCTCGACATGTCATACACCATATCAATCCATGAATATTTATAGGAACTCATACTCAAGCTTTCTTTCAAAATCATACATTTTGACAACCCCCAACACTTGAAATCAAAAGATATCATGATGAGAGAGGGAGTTTCGTTATTCATGCTCTCAATTAAACTTTCCAAAATTGAAAACACATATATACGTAGTTATAGTTCAATTCTATGAAAGCAGTTCAAGACAAATATTTGCTTTCATCAAAACAAATCCATGATACATGTTATTCAAAATGATGTCAAAACTCCTTTTTGTAAACATGATTATATATCTTTAAACTTGATAAAATGATAAAACTTATGCCCATAGAGTTTAGGATAGTCCCGCATACCTTAAGTTTCTTAACCTGGGGATAAAACCCTAATCTTTATGCTTTCTTGAAGGTTATTGAACTTGGGGAGCTTGAATTCTAAATTACTTGGGGAAAAAAGAGTTGAATTTTCGCTCTTGGGAAAAAGAGATGGTTTTCTTGAGAGTGAATTGGAGAAGAAGAGTAAATAATGCCCTAATAGATATCCCAATTCGTGTTATGGATGATTTGGATTGAGGGGGAAAATACCCAATTTCCCCTCAGGCATTTAAATTCAAAACTGGACGTGACAGGCTTATCGTGATGCGGTCTAATCGCAGTAGTTAAATTCCCTCACCGCAATTCGGTGAACATGAGAATAGGACTATTGCCGTGAGGCGGCCTTATCGTAGTAACCCTCTAGTTTCGTGATCCAAACATAACCCAAACCTCATCCAAAAAATCCAAAATTTCTCTGAGACATGCTCCTTACATCCCTGAACATGAATTAACTCAAAAACCAACATCTCAGGATAGGGTAGACCAAGTAAAAAAAATTCTCCAAGTTTAGAAGCCTTAAAAATGAATAAGTCCCCAAAACTTGGTGAAGTTTTTAGGCCTTAAGCCTCTTATACATGCAACTAAATGTCGAATCGAGCCAAGATTAATACGCGATGTTACAAAAGACACTTACTACTTTTCATGCCTCAAATGTGATATTGCAGCAACAATACTGTGGAAAGGGCTTTCAAAAGTATTATGAATTGATCTCATTTATTCTGGTGGCTGAGCAATATAATGCCTATTTTTATGAAAAATCATGAAGTATGTCTGTCCTGATCCAAACTAGGGTCTAGCCGTGACGAGTATCTCAAGTTCGCCGATGACCGGAGACCACCCCCTTTGCCTAGTCAAATAGAAAATCACACACACACACACACATATATATATAACAGCGGAAGAATACCAAACATATAAAAAATAGATAAGCACTAGCTAGAAAAAAATCTAAGATTTCCAAAAACAATCCCAATCCACAAAGCATGTAATATCCAAAAAACAACCTAAGTCGGGACATGCCCTCAACTATAGACAAAAAGGAAAACTCAAAATAGTCTAGACATGAATAAAACTATGAAGTAACAGGCTTTTCGAAAGAAGGAGGATCACCACTTCAAGCCGACTCATGAATAATTCAGGAATCACCTATCACTACAGAAAGAAATTGAAATCTCTCCAGACCCTACATCACATCGGGATACAACATTCAGATACAGTTAGCGGGGTGAGCGCTAGCATGTCACTCAGTGAAAAGGAGTAAAATAATGCCATGATAAAATTAGTTTAAAATTATTCAAAACCATATGCACACATTCATATGCATATATATATAAATATATATATATATATATATATATATTTATATATATATATATATATAATGATGGGATAGTAAACAAGGCTTGATCATGAGATTTAAAATCATTAACCTAGACTGTGTAGATTCAATCGTCATAAAGGCACCCACAGGCTATATGGGTCCAACTCTCCCCACCAGAAAGGCCTAGTGCGTGTTAACCACACGAATCAGAGAAAAATGAGGGAAAGATAAATCCATCAAGGTAATTAGTCGCTCCCCAAAATATATATATCAAGTGTAACACAAGCATACGGTCATCAAGACCAAATCTCACGCCGACAAAATATGAGTTTCCAGTATCAGTCCCTCGGGACCTCTACCTTCACGGCTTTGCTACACAACCCCCTTTAAACCTAATTAAAATATTTATACATTCCCATTCATTAAGCAAGGAGTCATCCGTTAAGGCATTTACCGAATGGTATCGTCATACCAAATAAACAAGCTTGCAAGCCAATGTCATTATGCCAAACTAAACTATGTAGTCAACTAGGACTCTAACCCATCAGCCTATAGGACTCCAACCCATTTGACCAACTAGGACTCTAACCCATATACCTATAGGTCTCCAAAGTTCCAACTCAAAATCAATCCATGGCCACCAAGGTCTTTAAAAAGACAATTTATGTTTCATTAACCTTTTATGCAATGCAAGGTTTCAAAAGTGAAGTAATTTATGTGTATATTAATATTTCAAAACTAATTTCATAAGTTGGGTTGAGGTTAAAGATAATTTCAAATCATTAAACCATTAAATTGGGGAAACCCATGATTCCCATTATAATTTCCACACCTTGTATTTAATTAGTTCAAAATCGTGGAAAATAAAGCATAAACAATCAATTCAAAACCATGGAAATTCAAATTATGTGATAATCATTCCAAATCCCTCAACCCATATTCAAAATTCAATAATTAAATCACATCGATAATAATTAAAATACATGCCTTTACATATGATCAATTTAGGAAAGAGATACATGTTTTTTTATAAAAGAAATTCGGATAAAAGCTTGAACCTTTCACTTTGAAGCTTGAAACCTAGCTTGGAATTGATATGAACACTTGAATTCATTTTTCATACACTTGATTACAAAATTGAGGATAAAACATTATGAAGAAACTTGAATTTTAAGCCTTGAAAGTTGAATTTTTTGGAGAAGAACCCTTATGTGGTGTTCTTGGGAATTTGGGAGGAGAGAAATTGTGTATTTGGGATTATGGGATGATGAAATCACGTTAGCATTAGATATAGAATGATTTAGGATATAAATGACTAGTTTACCTTTAAAAAATTAAAGATAAATACGGGTTTTAGCATCTGTAGAAATAGGGGTGTGCCACACCAAAATCGTGAAGCACAGAGGGCATGTCACACCCTTATCACGCACCCTGACTAGTTCCTCATGAAAATGCTCATAATTTTTTGCTTGGGTATTAGATTAAAACGAAATTGATGGTGTTGGAAAGAGGACTCAATTATATTTAATTTAGTGGGTCTTAAGCTCCAAAATTCCATATATTTCAAAAGTTATACACATTCATAGTTAATCCTTTTAGGATAAAATACCAAAATTTTCTCGATAACAAAAGTTCTTAACTCGCTTTGCTCGAAGTGGTTCCTATGAATATTTTTTACCTCAAAAATACTTTTTACACTAGGAAAATGATCATGACACTTATATTTACATATGAATCATTGATTTTGAGTTTATACATGTAAGAACAATGATTCAAATTCTAACCCAAAAATGTGAGGTGTTACACTATCCCACTGGAGTTGCTCCATTACCGAAAGAAAACGGGGTACAAACACATGGCCAGCTTGAAATATGGCAAGATTGAGGTCATAATAATATGCATGGGCGTGGAAATAACAGGTGATGATATAATAATCATCGTGGTGATGGTAACCAGAAAAGAAAGAATCAAATAGGTTCTCAAAACAATCATTCAAGAGGCAATTGTCATCGTTATGACATGAAAGGCCATTGGAAGAATGAATGTCGGGCACCTACGCATATATTGAGGCTTTATCAAGATTCTTTTTAAAAAAAGAGAAATGAAGGTGGGACCTCTTCTAATGTCCGAATAGAGTCACATTTAACTTTCAAAAATGATGATGAGGCAAGACCTTCACAAAAATATGATGACATTGTTGAGGCAAACTTGTTATTGAAAGATGATGATTTTAATAGCCTTGATGATATCACTCATTTAGAAGTTGAAGACTCCTTTGGATATCAAAACTAAATCATGATCAATTTATTAGAAAAATAAATAATGTTGTTTTATTGAGTTATTTTTTTTAGTTATCATGTTTTTTCATTATGTTGTTTTTATTTTCAAGAAAAATAAAGTATTTAAGTTTCATTGTAAAATTGTGAGATTTCACATTTCTTATCATGTATTTTTATTTTGTGAAGATAATAAATTTTTTTCAATCTTCAATTGGATTAAAGATAAGCAGTAGAGATATGTGCCTTCTTGATAGTGCTATAACTCACACTATATTAAGAGAAAAGAAAATTTTCTCTAATTTAATTATGAAAAGGGCCTATGTTAATACAAATATCTGGTAGTACAAAATTAACTGAGGCATCTGAAAGAGCGACATTATTACTATCTGGGAAAACAATATTGGCTATTGATAATGCATTATATTCTAGCAAGTCTCAAAGAAACTTGTTAAGTTTCAAGGTTATTCGTCAAAACGGTTATCATATTGAGACTGCAAATGAAGAAAAGGTTGAATACCTTTATATTACTACAATAAAGGCATGGTAAAATTTATGCATGAAAAAATACCTGCACTTTCTTATGGATTGTTCATACAAGTATTTGTATGGTTGAATCACAGGTCATAGTAAACAAAAGGTTTACTAATTCTAATAATTTTATCATTTGGCATGACCGGTTGGGCCATCCCAATTTTAATATGATGGGCAAAATCATTGAGGATTAACATGGTCATACTTTGAAGAATCAACATATTCTTCAATCAAAGGAATTCTCTTGTGTTGTTTGTTCTCAAGAAAAGTTGATTATTAAACCATCAGTAGCTATGATTGGAATTGAATCCCATACATTTTTGGACCATATACAAGGTAATATATGTGGTCCAATTCACCCTCCATGTGGAACTTGTAAATATTATATGGTCTTGATAGATACATTTACAAGATGGTAAATGTGTGCTTATTATCAACTCGCAATATGGCTTTTGCGAGATTGTTAGCTCAAATAATAAGGTTAAGAGCACAATTTTCAGATTATATAATAAAAACTATTCTTCTTAATAATTTTGGTGAGTTTATATCTCATTCCTTTAAATATTATTGTATGTCCACTGAAATAAAAATTGAGCATCGGGTTGCTCGTGCTTACACTCAAAATGGTCTGGCAGAATCATTGATCGAACGTCTTCAGTTGATAGTTAAAACAATGTTAATGAGGATAAAAATTTCTGTTTCAATATGGGGGCATGCTATTTTGCATACATCAGCACTTGTACGCATAAGGCCAACCAGTTATCATAAATTCTCCGCATTACAGATGGCTTTTGATCAAGAATAAAATATTTCTCATCTTAAAAATTTTGGGTGTGCAGTATATTTGCCAGTTGCTCAACCACAATGCACAAAGATGGGACCCTAAAGAAGGTTGGGGATATATGTTGGATATTAATTTCCTTCCATTATAAAATATTTGAAAACTATGACAGGAGATTTATTTACGAAAAGATTTGCAGATTGTCATTTTGATGAAATAGTATACCCAACATTAGGGGTAGAACATAAGCAGCTGAAACATGAGATAGATTGAAATACATTATCACTTCTAACATTAAGGGTAGAATATAAACAGCTGAAATATGAGATAGGTTGAAATACATTATCACTAACTCATTTAGATCCTCAAACAAATCAATGTGAGTAAGAGGTTCAAAAGATAATTTACTTGCAAAATATTGTAAATCAGCTGCCAGATGCATTTACTAACCTTCCAAGGATTACTAAATCTTATATTCCGGTTGTAAATTCTCCAATTCAAGTTGATGTCCCGATAGGACAAGTGGTTAATATAAATGAGTTTAGGCCTCATTTGAAACGTGGTAGACCAATTGGTTTGAAGGATAAAATTCCTTGAAAAATAAGAAATAAATGATCAGAATGATCACGATATGATGGAAATTTCTCAAAAAGAGTCTCAAGATCTAACAAATATAAGATCATTGAGGAGATTAAAATACCTGAAATTAATGAGAATGAAGAAATCTCAATAAGTTATGTCTCGACAAGAAACAGGTGGAATCGAAATAATATTTTGGCTGATAATATTTTTGTCTACAATGTTGCTATTGAAATAATGCAACAAGATAAGAATTTGGAATCAAAATCTGTCATTGAATGTAGACAGAGAAATGATTGACCAAAATAAAAGGATGTAATTCCAGCAAAATTAACTTCACTTGAAAAAACCTAAAATTTTCAGACCAATAGTCTGAACACCTGAAGGTGTCAAGTCAGTGGGGTACAAATGAATTTTTGTGCAAAAACAAAATGAAAAAGGTAAAGTCGTAAGATATAAAGTACGACTTGTGGCATAAGATTTTTCACAAAGGCCTGACATTGATTATGCAGAGACATATTCTCTTGTGGTGGATGAAATTACCTTCAGATATATAATAAATTTGAAAGTTCATGAAAAGCTTGATATGCGCCTAATGGACATTGTCACGGCCTATTTGTATGACTCATTGGACAATAATATTTTTATGAAATTCCAGAAGTCTTCAAAGTGACTGAAGCATGTAAAAGTTTGCAAGAAACTTGCTTAGTAAAACTTTAGAAATCCATATATGGATTGAAACAATCAGAGCGAATATGGTACAATCATCTTAGCAAATATTTGCTAAAAGAATGGTACAAAAATAATCCTATTTATTTTTGTATTTTTATAAGAAGTTCTAGATCTGAATTTTCTATAATAATTGTGTACGTTGATGACTTGAATATCATTGACACTCCTAAAGAGCTTTCAAAAGTTGTTGAGTGTTTGAAGAAAGAATTTGAAATGAAACGTTTGGAAGGGATAAAATTTTATCTCTGCCTACATATTGAGCATTTGACAAATGAAATTTTAGTCCATCAACCAACATATACTAAAATATTTTAAAGTGATTTTACATGAATAAATCACATCCGTTGAGTACCCCAATGATTGTGAGGTCGCTTGATATAAACAAAGATCTATTTCAATTTCAAGAAAATGATGAAAAGCTTCTTTGTGATGAAACTTTGTATCTTAGTGCAATCAGGACACTAATGTATCCTGCCAATAATACTCAATCGGATATTTATTTTGCGGTAAGTTTATTGACAAGATTCATCTATTCCCCAACAAAAAAACGTTGAAATAGTGTCAAACATATATTCAGATATCTTCAAAGAACCATTGACTTGAGATTATTTTATTCTAATGAATCTAATTTAGAAATGATTAATTACGCATTTGCAGAATACTTGTCTGATCCACATAAGGCTCGATCCTAGACGGGTTAGTTATTTATATATGGTGGAACAACTATATCATGACGTTCAATGAAGCAAACATTAGCTGCAACTTTTTTAAATAATGCAAAATCATTGACATTCATGAAGTGAGCTGAAAGTGTGTTTGATTGAGATCAATGACTCAACATATTCAGGAATATGTTTGATTGAGATCAATGACTTAACATATTCAAAAAATGTATGAATTTCCTTTAAATAAGGATATGCTAACTACATTGTATGAAGATAATGTTGCATGTATAGCTCAATTGACGGGAGGTACATTAAAGGAGACAGAACAAACCACATTTCACCAAAATTCTTTTTCACTTATGATCTTGAGAAGAAAGGTGAAATAGATATTCAACAAATTTGTTCAAGCGATAATTTGACAGACCTATTCACTAAAGCATTACCAACCTCAATATTTGAGAAGATAGTATTTAAGATTGGGATGCATTATCTCCGAGAAATAAAATGATGTTTGCATCAGGGTGAGTAAAGTACGCGTTGCACTCTTTTTTTCTTTGTCTAGGTTTTGTCCCAATGATTTTTTCTGGGAAGGTTTTCACAAGGCAACAAACAATGCATATAAGAATGTATGTGTACTCTTTTTCTTTACTAGGATTTTTTTCACAGTTTTTTTTCCTTAGTAAGGTTTTAATGAGACACATTGTCTACCAATAAACGGAGAGTGTTGTAAATGATTATAATAATGTGGATATCCATAACTTCTTGATGTAATTCCTCCTTTAAGTATAGTAACTTTCAGTACCTCCTCATTGATCATCCATTCCCCCATATTCTTCCCACCTCCTCATGAGTTAATGTCATGTTTATGATACCTCTTGAAGTCCCTGTATGTAATACAATAATAGAAATCTTGAGGAAGATGTTTGATACACTTGAAAAAAAGAAGAAACTTATATTATATTGTTCTCTTATTATTTTTTTTTCACTGTTCCTCATGTCCTGTTCTTTACATTATTGTTAGTCTTGCTTTTAATATTGAATCATCTTTCTATAAATTACACATTTATTTTGAAATTTAGACACTAAATTGATCTAAACTTTTCTTAGCTGAAACTATAGCATTTTCAATCGCTTATTTTCGATTTTTTTGCTAAAAAAATAAATTACTTAGTTGATTTACGACAAAACTAAAATGCATAGTTTTTGATGATAAAATTTAGCTAACTGAATTAACAGTGAACAATATATCATATCAAATAGTCATAGCCAATAAAAATTTAAAATTTTCAAGTTCGTATGTTGTTAAACAATTAGCTTCACTTTTTTTTTTTACCATCAATAATTTCTACTAATTTCAATCAAGCATTTTTTATTTGTTGAGCTTTAAATCATATTGCTTTGATACTTTCATTATGACTGTGTCAACGCGGCTGTGATATGATTTAAGAGTTAAGCTGGATGCATAATTTTGTAAAACTTCTCATTGCTTAGTAGAAAAATATGATTTTTTTCTATACAATTTTATTGTTTGTTTTGAAAAATACGGATTGTTTTTCTTTTTTATGCTAATAAAATATTTTAATAATTTTCTTTTATGTTTAGGATATTAACATTTATATGTGATAATCAGTGTTATTTGTCTCGTGCAAATTCTGAATCCAAATCAATGTTAAAAAATAAATTTATAGATATTTAAAAAAAAAATTCTGCTCTTACTTATTTGTTTTTGTAATATTAATTTGACATTTTGAAGGACTTCCAAAATATTAAATACAAAATAGTATCTGAAAACTAAAGGATGATATTTTTTCCGTTTATATATTAGACGTAAAAAAACAAAAAATCAAACCAATACATACAATAAAATCTCTCTAGTTTTTATTTTAGTAAAGTTTTTAAGATTATAATCTCTTATCAATTTAACTTCAAATTGTTTAAAAATTGTATATACATTTCTTCAACTAGATTTTTCTTCAAGCACTTTGAGAAGTGCTAAAACGACTTACAAAGCCATAAAAAATTTACGTAAGGACTATAAAAATGAATATTCTCCCGTATATAGCTTAGTAAGGTAATAATTAATATAATAAAATATTTTATAGCTATATGTAAAAATAATTTACACCTGAAAATAATTTTGAAACAATATTCATAAGAACGTACGAGATAACTAAAGACTTATACTTAGAGCTAAATTATGTTAAATTAATTCGATAAATTTAGAAATTAGATATTTGAAAATAAATACTATAAATTGCAATGACTCTATCAACATAGTAATTTGTTTAGAAAAAAATATTGATTAAAATTTGTATAATTAGTTTTCAAAAAGAGAAATGGGATAATTATTAATTATGATAAAAAAAGAAAATACTTTAACCTAAACAAATAAAAATTTTGACCAATTACAAATTTCATGCTAAAAATCTTAAAAAGAGAATTATGATGAAAAATGTCACGCGTAAAATTTTGATACTATTAATTTGATTTGACCACCAATTGTGGGGGTGCGGATTAGGCGCGGTAACTTTACTAGATGATAAATTTTCTATTAAGTAATAAGTATTTATTTTTAAGTAAATTATTTCGTGTATATTATTGGTTGGTTTAATTTTTATTTTTATCTTCTTGACTTAAGACGTTTTATTAATTCATATTCTGAATTAGATATTATCGTAATTAAATTATCTAATATTTTAGGATCTTCGTTAGTACTATGTAATCTTTTGTATTC
Organism: Capsicum pubescens; assembly: GCA_030864215.1. Taxonomy (NCBI): domain Eukaryota; kingdom Viridiplantae; phylum Streptophyta; class Magnoliopsida; order Solanales; family Solanaceae; genus Capsicum; species Capsicum pubescens. The sequence continues at coordinate 243,957,017 of CM061538.1, forward strand.
TAGGTATAAACTATATAGTTTAGTTTCGATATCTTTTAATGATTTATTCTTTTCGTAAGATGTATTCATTAATTTGTGTAGTTTATTATTTTATCCTATTGAAATTTTAGCAATTTCTGTGTAGTATTTTATTCTAACTTTGCTATATTCAATGCGTAGGTTTATGTTCTTTATCTGATTAACTAGTATTTGTTGTTCATGTATAGGTAATTTTCCATCTGTATTAAATAATTTTTTGTATGTATTAAATAAATTATTATCTGTATCTTCTTTTTCTAAGGTTAATTTTATTTTAAGTAATTTTTCTTCTAGTTGTCTTTTTTCTATTTCAAGTTGATTTCTGTAATTAACTTCTTCATATATCCAATTTTGCCTTTCTCTAATTTTTTTTATATATTCTAACATTTATTTATTCTGAATAATATCCATCTGAATCTAAGTAATATTGTTGTTCATAATATATATGTAAGTTTTCTATATTGTTTAATAATTCTTCCTCTTCATAATCTTGTAATTTTTCCCATATTATTTTCTTTATGTCTATAATTTCTATATCTCTAAGTATATATAAAACAAGTATTTTAATATCATCTGTCATTTAAGTTTGATTAAATGCTTTTTCATAATATTTTCTAGTTGTTTGTTTTAGTCTAAGTAATTCTTGCATATTTTCATTAAGGAATTCTATATATTTTATATCTTTAGTTTCCATGTATTTGTCTAAATTTGTTTTCATTTGTTTTTCTACTAATTGTATATTTTTCATATCTTTTCTCCAAAATTCTAGATATATGTGATTTATCATAGTTGATGTGTACGTAGGTATTTATAAGAGTAATTAGGTAAGTGTGGTATGTAACTTATTCTAGCTATATAATCTTTACTAAATATTTTTTCCAATATGATTTTCCTTATATCTATTATTCCTATATCCTTAATCACATACAAAATATGTATTTTAAATTTATTTACCATTACATCAGATAAATAATTATTCATTTTCATAAAATTGCTATTTTCAAAATATTTCCTTCAATCATATACATAACAAAATATGGTCATCTTAGATTACTATATACTAGATTATTCTTAAATAACATGTTCTTCGGTCACTATTAGCATGGTAATCTAGATATTTTTCCCTTAAACAACGCCTCTACTCTGGTTACTCCCCACCACGGCTTCTTGCCTCATTGGTTTCACCTTTAGGATGGCATAGTTCTTAGGGATTTTTCTCCTTTTCCACTTTGCTAATAAACTTCTTAACATATTATTCTTCGAATAATTCTACTATAAAGTAACTAACATGAATTTATTTTATCGTACCATGATTGTTGAAAATTATGAATTTAGCTATTTATAATCATAAATAAGTATACCTGTTCGGGTAGGTTTGATATTTCTAAGTTTTGTTCCTCCATAGCTTTTTCCATTTAAATATACATGTTTTTTAATAACTAAGCAAAATATTTATTGTGGACAAGAGAGAGTATTTTTGCTTCAACTCATGAAGGCTTGTCTTGCAATGCCTTCGGTTCATCTTATTTATAGACTGAAACTTTACAAGAGTATTCCTATTTTTACACGTTTCTAAAAAGTCTTTAAAAATTATCTACCTAATCTACTTTACAAAGTCTCCTAATAAGACAAAAGTTATGAATTCCTAGACTAATAATAGTCAAAAACCTATACAAAAGATTCTAATAATTTACGTAAAGCAAATTGTGAAAGTTTACATATCGCTTTCACAATTTAATAGCTTGTCTTTTATTATTACTCCGTTGATATCTTCTCTTTGTCGTATCTGCTGCTTTTCCATATCTCCATTATTGCTTCTTATATTGTATCTTCCAGTTGGCGTTCTTATCTTCTTGGTTGATTTTTCTTCTATTCTAGCTGAACTTCTGGGATATCATTATCTCCTCCATTACATTTTAAATATTTATGATCTGGATATTTATGTCCAATTGTCTTGCAATATCTGGTTAATAATTCTTCTGAAATAAATTTTTCCCTGATAGCTCTGGCGATAGGTTCCGTCTCTGGTTTGAGCAACGTCAAAATACATTGCCTAACAGTTTCCATATCTGTTTCTCGTAATTCCTTTGAATTTGAATATATTAGTACATGATTTCTTGAATAATAACTCCATATGGGATTTTGGTTGCGGTATGTGTTTGCTAGCTCTTGCAAAATTGTAGATAGTCTGATAATCCTCTTATTCGCATAAAATTTTGGTATCTCAATTCTAGGTATTTTTGGTTGTGGAATAATATCTTGTGGTATAATCATATCTCGTGTCATTCCTATCTTTACAACTTGTATGGGTTTTTTAACTTCATTATATAATATCTCTGTTGGTGTCGTGTAAATTTTTATAAAAAATAGGGTACCTTACCAATTGTGGGGGTATAAACATGGGATCTTTTGATGTATTTGGAATATATGGTTTATCAAATAGCTTGTTTAGGTTCATATTTGTGTTTTTCCTAACTCTTTTGCTTGTACCTGCAAAAGTAGGTTGATAAACGTTATGGGTTTTAAGGAGTGCCCCAACGTCTCCTTCTAGCTCTGGAATTTTAATGTCTTCCGATCGACATAGCTTTGCACACTGCTGAGTTATCTGATTTGTAGCTATAGACTTCAGTTTATCTTCATTAGTCTTTAGCTTTTCTATTTCATTACCCATACTGTCCACTTTCATTGAAAGCGTAGTTAGGGTTTTGAATATCTTTTCTAAAGCATCATCTTCTATTATATCAGTCTGTGTAGCTTTGTCTTGATATGTAGTCTGCAATAACATTTTTGTTAGTACTAATTACTTCAATTGTAAATGTAAAATTTAATATATTCAAGACTAGTCTCCGAATTTCTTTTGTTGTAACTGAATTTTGTATTTTCTTTGTTAACCACCAACGTACCTGTGTATTATCTGTTCGTACAATAAACTTGTTATATACAATATATGGCTCAAATGCTAATAAACATTTATATAATGAACATAATTCTTTTCTATTTATTTCCCATTTTATTTTTGTTTCATTGAGCGTACCTGAGTAGTATCTACAATGGTGTTCTAATTTTTCTGCTTCATATCTGTATTTAAGTACTCCTCCATAACTACATTTACTAGCATCTGCTTCTACTATATATATAAATTTTCTATTTTCATCTGGAAATTGTAGTTTTGGTAATTCTTTACAAAGTAATTTTATTTTCTGAACTTGTTTTTTATCTTCTTCATTATAGTTATATTCTACATCCTTTTTTAATTTTTTCTGTAATGGTTTTAAGTTTTCTGCTAATTTTGGAATATATTCCCTTACTTGGTTTACTAATCCTAAAAATGATTGTAATTTCTTTTTTGTATCTAATTCTTCTTTCGAATTTATTATTTTTTGTACTATATGTTATTGCATTTTTACTCCACTTTTATCTATTTGTATTTCTAAAAATTCTATTTGATTTTTCATAATTTCAGCTTTCTTTTCACTTAGACTTATTCCCGATTTTTCTATTATATCTGTAAATTATTCTAATAATTTTAAATGTTCTTCTTTAGTTTTTATATATAATAGTATATTATCTATGTATACTATACAATTAGGTAATTGTTTAAAATAACTATCCATAAAATGTTAATATCTACCTGGTGCATTTTTATATCCAAATGGTAATACGTTCCATTCATAAAATCCTTGTGGTACCGTAAATGCGGTCAATTCCTTAGATTCTTCTTCTAACTTTAAATGGTAAAATCCTGATTTACAATTGAATTTACTAAAATAATTATATCCTTATATTTGTCTTATTTTTAATATCTTATTTGGTATTGAATAATTATATGTCATAGTCTTTGCATTTAAATTTCTATAATCAATAACCATTCTACTTTTTCCTCTTTTTTGTTCACTATGTTTATTTACTATAAATGATGGGCTATTATGTTTACTATTACTTTTTTTGTATATATTGTTTTTCTAATAATTCATCTATATGTATTTTAAATTCTTTTAAATCGTCAAAATTATATGTTAATGGTTTCTGGGTTATTATGCTATTTTTATCTATTAATTCAATTTTTATAGTAGTTTTATATTTTTTCCATCCTTTTAATAGATCTTCACTATATAATTGTTCTAATTTTTTCTTAATTATTTCTATCTTATTTATTGAAAATATAGTTATTTCTGTTTTATTTATCGAAAATACGACTAGTTCTATTGTATCTTCAGTATTTTTTATATTTTCTAACTTTTGTGTAATTTTTTCACTTCCTTCTATCCAATCAGTTTTCTTTCTTATTTTATTACTAACTCTTTTTGCTCTTACTTTCTGTTTACATGGTGTTGTAAACCACCAATCTGTTCTAGTTACTATATGTGGGTATAATTTATCTAAAAACGACATTCCTAAAAGTATATCTTTTGATGTTAGTTCATAATTATAAATTTCTTCTATTGTTAATAGCTTATCCCATACTTGTATTTTTACATTCCTAGTTTTATAAGTAATTAAGTTTCCTTCATTATTAAATCTTTTAACTATTATTGGTGTTTTTAATTTATCCCATTTACTTTCTGGTAAACAATTATAGCTATATAAATTAGTTTCTGCTCCTGTATCTATCATAGGCGTATAATATCTACTGTAATATCCTTCTACTACTATCTTCATTAATACATGTATTTTCATTTCATGTTAAAACTCTTCTTAAGAATAATTTCTCTTTGTTATATGTTATGGTTAATTGTGTAAGTTCTATATTATATGGTTTTACTTGTTCTAGCCATTTTATTCCTAATATTATGTCTTCTTTTTGCATTTCTTCCTTTACTTCAAATTCTATTTTTATTTTTCTAATTTCTATTATTATTATTTTTTCTGCTATATTTTTAGTATTTATTAAATTTCTTGGTAGATCTAGGCATATATTATTATCAGTTTTTATTTTCTCATTTTTTACTATATATTTTGCTATATAATTTTCTTCTTCTCCTGTATTTAAGAGTATTAAATATTCTTTTTCATTTACCTTTCCTGTTATGTAATATTGGTTTAAATTATCTGTTGAACTTATTTCATAACTTGTTCTTTTTTATGAGCTTGATGATTCTGTTTTTTCATAAGCTATTCTTTTCGTTGTACTTATTCTATCATTTATTATTTCTAAATTTTCTTCTATATCTATGTCTCTATAGCTATAATCATTATTATTTATTGTTTTTACAAATTGTTTGAATGGACTTTCTATTTGTATTTTGTTAATCTTATTTTTTCCTGTTATTTTATGTTTTGTTGTTAATACATCTAAATTTTTGCATCTTGCTGTAAATATTTTACTTCTTAGGGTTAATTTTATTCCTGATATTTTTCAATATAATACTAATGATTTATCTATATTTTTATCTGTTACTGCTACTGAATAATTCGCACTTATTATAAATTTAAATTTTTGGTATATTAAATTTTCTTTTATGGCAGTTATTATACTTTTTTCTATAGATTTTATAATTCTATCATCTGCTAAATATAATTCTATTGGTGTATCTATTCCTTCTCTAAAACATGTTTTTATTAATATCTCTGTACCTCCAAGGTGTACATATTTTATTGGGTCTCTACTTTTTATATCGTTTATCTCTTTATTAATTATTCTTTTTGTTACTAGTGGTATACTAACTTTACCTTTTGCATATTTACAGTCTATTACATGTTCCTTTTGGCTTACTACATAATATTCTTCTTTTTTTCCTAGTAAATATATTTTTTATTGTTGGTATTTTAAATATTTTTTCTATACTTAAGTCTAATTCTTTTTCTTTTATTTCATCAAATATGTTATTGTCAAATATTATTTTTTGATTTGTTCCTTCATCATTTAAATATTCTTCCTTTGTTATTATTTTTATATCTTCTTCAGTCATTTGGTTCGTTTGTATATCTTCTTCAGTCATTTGATTCATCTATTTCACTATCTATTTCATTATATGTTTCATTTTCTGAAATTTCATATATACTATCTTCACTCTCTAATTCATAATCTATATAATCTATCTGCATATATTCTGCATTTTCTATTTTTATTTTTGATATTTGGTTATTTTTTGAATTTTTAGGTAATTTACAATCTCTAGCTAAATGTCCTAATTTTTCACAATTATAACAAATACATTCTTTTATTGATTTCTTTTTTCTATATGGTCTTTTGTGTTTATAATTTTTTTACATAATATCTTTTTCTTGGTTTCTTATATTTATATTTTGATTTTTTATATTTCTTATATTTCTTATATCTTTTTCTTTTCTTATAATATCTTTCTTCACATCCGAATTGGGATGTTATTTTATCTTTGCAACATGCTAAATTTCTTATCAATGTTTTTTTCATTTTTAATTCTTCTCTATATTTTTCACATAAGTTTCTATACCATTGTTGTAAAAATTTTATTCTTCCTCCTAGAGTATCTACTATTTTTGTTTCTTCCCAACTCTTTATTATTTTTGAACTAAATGGTTCGGATAATTTATTAAAATATAATTTCCTTATTTCTTTACTTTCTTCTATATTATATGCTCCTTTATAATAATATTCTTTAAATATGCAAGTATATTCATCTATGTAACACATATTACATAATGTTAAGTCAGCTACTCCTTTATTTTCTGATGGACAGGAACAAAGATACAGACGAATCTTTTAGAAATTCAAGAAATTTCCTTTTCATTTATTTTCTTTCTTTAGATAAGAGTGACAGACTATAATCGAGAAATATCCTGTATACTCATTTCTTTTTGGTTGAAAGCTACTAAAGATTTAGACATTATTACATGTCCAACAATTTTCTAGATATTGAACCTAAAGGGAGTATCTATTTTAATTATTTTTTTTGTACAAAAATTAAAAACTAGTGAGGGCAAATGGCAATTAATATCTATTTTTTTATTTTCTCAAATTTTTAAATTCTTCGTTTTTTTCTTAATCTTTATTTTTTCTTGCCTTTTTTTTCCTCACACTTTTTTTTTATTTCTCAATTTTGTTTGATCGTTTTTTTCTTTTTTCAGTTCTCTTTTTTTCCTCATTTTTCTCAAACTTTATTTTTATTTTTCCTCTCATTTTTATTTTTCTCATTTTTTTTAATTCTTCGCTTTTTTCTTGGTCTTTATTTTTTTCTTTCCTTTTTTCTCAATCTTTTTTTTATTTTCCTATTTTGTTTGATCGCTTTTTGCTTTTTTCTCAACTTCAATTATATTTTGCTAATAAATAAAATATTGGATAATCCGCAAAGGTATTTTCCTTTTTTGACATCAAAGCAAATTTAAGAGCATGAATTGTTGTTACGAAGTTCATTGAAAATTCTTGAGATAAGTCGTGTCTCTAAGGCAAGAGTGGCAGAATATCTCATAAATAAAGGCATAATGTGGTAGTGTCAACTCTTGTCCGTGGGGCATAATTTATTATTTGAAAGTCCTTGAGCTAAGTCTTGCCTCTACGACAAAAGTTGTAGAATATCACATAAATGAAGACAACGTGGTAGTGTCAATCTTGCCCGTAGGGCATAGTTTGTAGTTTGAAAGTCTTTGAGCTAAGTCTTGCCTCTAAGGCAAGAGTTGTAGAACATCTCATAAATGAATACATAACGTGGTAGTGTCAACTCTTGCCCGTGAGGTATAATTTATAGTTTGAAAGTCCTTGAGCTAAGTTTTGCCTCTAAGGCAATAGTTGTAGAACATCTCATAAATGAAAATATAACGTGGTAGAGTCAACTCTTGCCCGTGGGGCATAATTTGTAGTTTAAAGTCCTTGAGCTAATTAAGTCTTGCCTCAAAGGCAAGAGTTGAAGAACATCTCATAAATGAAAATATAACGTGGTAGTGTCAACTCTTGCCCGTGGGACATAATTTGTAGTTTGAAAGTCTCTAAGCTAAATCTTGCCTCTAAGGCAATAGTTGTAGAATATTTCATAAATAAAAACATAACGTCGTAGAGTCAACTCTTGCCCGTGGGGCATAATTTGTTGTTTGAAAGTCCTTGAGCTAATTAAGTATTGCCTCTAAGGCAAGAGTTGAAGAACATCTCATAAATAAAAACATAACGTGGTAGTGTCAACTCTTGCCTGTGGGGCATAATTTGTAGTTTAAAAGTCTTTGATCTAAGTCTTGCCTCTAAGGAAATAGTTGTAGAACATCTCATAAATAAAAACACAACATGGTATAGTCAACTCTTGCCTGTAGGGCATAATTTGTAGTTTGAAAGTCCTTGAGCTAAGTTTTGCCTCTAAGGCAATAGTTGTAGCCTCTAAGGCAATAGTTGTAGAACATCTCATAAATGAAAACATAAAGTGGTAGAGTTAACTCTTGCCTGTGGGACATAATTTGTTATTTGAAAGTCCTTGAGTCAAGTCTTGCCTCTAAGACAAGAGTTGTAGAACATCTCATAGATGAAAACATAATGTGGTAGAGTCAACTGTTGCCCGTGAGGCATAATTTGTAGTTTGAAAGTCCTTGAGATAAGTTTTTCCTCTAAGGCAATAGTTGTAGAACATCTCATAAATGAAAACATAACGTGGTAGAGTCAACTCTTGCTCGTGGGGCATAATTTGTAGTTTGAAAGTCCTTGAGTTAATTAAGTCTTGCCTCTAAGGCAATAGTTGTAGAACATCTTATAAATGAAAACATAATGTGTTAAAGTCAACTTTTTTCCGTGGGGCATAATTTGTAGTTTGAAAGTCATTGAGCCAAGTTTTGCCTCTAAGACAATAGTTGTAGAACATCTCATTTATGAAAATATAACATGGTATGTTAACTCTTGTCCGTGGGGCATCATTTGTTGTTTGAAAGTCCTTGAGTCAAGTCTTGCCTCAAAGGCAAGAGTTATAGAACATCTTATAAATGAAAATATAATGTGGTAGATTCAACTCTCGCCCGTGGGGCATAATTTGTTGTTTGAAAGTCCTTGAGCTAAGTCTTGCCTCTAAGATAATAGTTGTAGAGCATCTCATAAATGAAAATATAACGTGGTAGAGTCAACTCTTGCTCGTGGGGCATAATTTGTTGTTTGAAAGTCCTTGAGCTAAGTTTTGCCTCTAAGGCAATAGTTGTAGAACATCTCATAAATAAAAACATAACGTGGTAGAGTCAACTCTTGCCCGTTGGGCATAATTTGTAGTTTGAAAGTCCTTGAACTAAGTCTTGCCTCTAAGACAATCATTGTAGAACATCTCACAAATCAAAATACAATGTGGTAGTGTCGACTCTTGCCCATGAAACATAACTTGTTGTTTGAAAGTCGTTGAGCTAAGTATTGCCTCTAAGGCAATAGTTGTAGAACATCTCATAGATGAAAACATAACGTGGTAGAGTCAACTCTTGCTCGTGGGGTATAATTTGTTGTTTGAAAGTCCCTGAGCTAAGTTTTTCCTCTAAGGTAATAGTTATAAAACATCTCATAAATCAAAATACAATGTGGTAGTGTCGACTCTTGCCCATGAAACATAACTTGTTGTTTGAAAGTCATAAGTCTTGCCTCTACAATGTAGTAGTTTCAACTCTTCCCCATGAAATGTAGTTTATTGTTCGAATGTCGTAAGTCTTGCCTTTATAATGTGATAGTGTCAACTTTTACTCATGAGATGTAACTTGAATGGAAGAAATCGAAGAAAAGAACAAAAATAATAAAAATTACGATAAAAATAAAGAAAAATATTAAAAAAAACAAAAATCAAAGAAAATGTAGAAGTTGAGAGAGAATAGGAAAAAAATAAAGATTGATAAAAATAAAGATTGTTAAAAAAAAGATTAAATAAAAATAAAGGTCGAGAAAAATTTAAAAAGAAAAAAATCAAATAAAAATGAAAAAAAGTTTTTCTCTTTATAAAAGTAAACGTTGAAGGTATAAATGAAAAAAAGTAAGGGTTGAGAAAAATTAATAAGAAAAAAAAAGAGGAAAGAAAAAAGAAAAAAGAAAAAAAAAAGAAGTTGAGAGGAAAAAAGGAAAAGGGTTGAGAAAATTAAAAACAAAAAGAGAAAATAAAAAATAAAAATCAAAGTAAAATTAAAAAGAGAAAAAAAAAAGTTGAAAGATATAAATATAGAGTTGTTATTCAATATGAGGATCATTTATGTAATTTACTCTATTGATCAGGGGCAATTTTGTCCAAAAAAAATTAGTTAATTGGTAAAGACTATTTTAAGGAAGCTTTTTTTATTTGGTGTTAAAATTTGAAAGTCACCCGAATTTGGGTTTATTGTTTAGATTCATCCAACGGGAGAGCCCAACCTAGGGAGAACCCATTTGACCTATAAACCCCTTAGAATATCTCTATTTTTTCAATGTGGAACAATTGGTTCATAATAACGCCTCCGCTTGAGAACCAACGACCTCGTTGGCCACGGCTGGCGCCCCTCTTAGGTCCAGTCCACCACTCCTGGCGCACAGGCCACCACTCCGAGTAGCGGCTCCACGCGTGAATCGATCCTTGTAGGTCATGGCTACGCCCAGTTGGTCACGGCTACGCCCAGTTGGTCACGGCTGACACCCATGTTGAAAGATATAAATATAGAGTTGTTATTCAATATGAGGATCATTTATGTAATTTACTCTATTGATCAGGGGCAATTTTGTCCAAAAAAATTAGTTAATTGGTAAAGACTATTTTAAGGAAGCTTTTTTTATTTGGGGTTAAAATTTGAAAATCACCCCAATTTGGGTTTATTGTTTAGATTCATCCAACGGGAGAGCGCAACCTAGGGAGAACCCATTTGACCTATAAACCCCTTAGAATTTCTCTATTTTTTCAATGTGGGACAATTGATTCATAATAATCACCTCCGCTTGAGAACCAATGACCTCGTTGGCCACGGCTAGAACCCCTATTAGGTCCAGGCCACCACTCTTGACACACAGGCCACCACTCCGAGTAGCGGCTCCACGCGTGGATCGATCCTTGTTGGTCATGTGGCTACGCCCAGTTGGTCACGGCTGACACCCATGTTGGGTCCAGGCCACCACTCCTGGCACGCAGTTCACCACTTCGAGTCAAGGCCCAACGCATGGGACTCCCAGTGAAAGCACCAATGTTATAAACCAAACGGGAGAGCCCAACCCAATAGACTAGCCTGATAGGTGGGAGAACTCATGTGGCCTATAAACCCCTTAGCATTTCTCTATTTTTCCAATGTGGGACAATTGGTTCATAACAAGCATGTACATAAAAAAAACAAATATTAATAATTTTTTCCTCATAAAGTTATGAAATAACAGATATACATCATTTAAATACATTCTTTTTCCTCTAAATAAGATATTCATGCTTTAAATTTATTGTTTGCATGACATTAATGATGATTATCGTAAATGTTTTTCTATTTTATTTTGTACATAATATTTTTTTATAAAATATGATTACATAATATTTGCATATGCTATTATAGAGAGATAATTTTATAAAATGTTTATCACTATAATAAATATTATTACTGTTATAGATACAATATCGTTATAAAAAATATTATATAATATAAAATATAAATTTCCAAGAAAATTAAGCTGCTATAATAAAATATTGTTAAGTATGATTATAATGAGGTGACGTTAAAGATCGCTATCACTGTATTACAAAAATTGAAAAGATATGAATTCTAGCATGGTCCCCCTTTCCCACAATTATGGACCCTATATATGGACCATTTTTGCACAAGAAAAAGCACATTGGGTTTTGAAGATATTTCATCCACATATCCCAATTGTCAATTGAGAGACTAAACAAACAAATATTGTGGCTGTTAATTGCCTAGCATTATTCCTTTTTCTATACTAGTTTAGTGTACGTGCGTCGCACGTGTAATAAATGTTCAAGAAGAAAGTTGCATGTATTTGTTTGTCAATGTTTAAATATAGTAATAGTAATATACAAGATTTATAATTATGTTAAATAGTTCAAGTCACATTTCTAACAAATTACGAGAGAATAGGAAAATAACTTTATCATGATGTATTCTGCAACAATCGAAGGAACTTCCTCCATCATAGCAGAAGCCGAAGCTCTATTTTATGGATTGAGCTGGTGCTATTAACATGGAATAAGGATTACTGAAATAGAAAAAGACTCAATTGTCCAATTTTGTATCAAGGAAGTCTTCAAAAATTCCTGACAACTTACTTCTATTATCAAGTACATACAAAATCCTCTGAGATGCAAATTGGGTCATTCTTAACTATTACATGAAGACAAATTAAGTTGCAAATAAGCTTGTTACACTAAGCCATATTGTGGACATTGACTGAGTTTACACCTCTGTTGACAGCCTTCCAAGGCACGTTTGAAGATCTTTGCAAAGGGATAAAAGAAAGATTTCTAAATTTTATTGGTTAAAATCTGAAGTCTCCCCTAAATAGAATTAAGCCTTAAACTAATCTTACAATCAAGAATTTTATTAGGAGTTTAGATTTGTAATTATCGAAAATAGCCTCTTTATCTTCACAAATTAGGACTAAGGCTACGCATATATCACTCTCCCTAAATCTTACTGGTGAAACTAAACTAAATATATTGTTATACATAATATAATCTATTTGTTGTGATCCCTTCAAATATACATTATTTTATAGGTAAAATCATAAACAAATAGCAAATTATTTTTTCAATTACTCTTTAGCATTTTCTATATCTCTTTTAGTTATTTTTGTTTTTTCTTTTAATTTTTTTTCTTTCATTTGTAATACTATATTTAAATTGATTGTGTTTTTTTGGTCTAATTAGGAGTATCAAATTAATTTTATTGTCTAATTAGGATATTTAACAATCCTAACTTCAATCTAAAATTTAAACACAAAAACATGTTTGCGATTATTAGTGTGAAAAAGAATTCTAAGTACTTTTAAACTATATTAGTCTCGAGGATTTCTCTACCTAGATCAGTCGATAATTAATCAAATCTATCACCCCAACACTAATTTTCGAAAAAAAATTATTGATATTTTCTTGTTTTTCTTTACAATATATATATGTTATTAGTACTATTTTTTCACACATTCAATATTAGTTCTCAATATATTTTTCTCTTAATTATCATATATTTTAGGACTCGTTAATTTTTTCAAAATTATAGTAATAATTCTTAATTTAGTTAATGACATTTTCTGAATTAACTATATTTCATTTTTTTTGGTTCAAATTGTTGTAAGTGGTTGGGATTCCTCCATCATTAATTGAGAATAAATAGAAAGACAACATAAATAAATTATTAGAAAGATGATAATTCTCTTACAGGTAATTACTATGTTCAAGATCTAGAAAAAGGTTGTATATGATGATTAATACATAGAATTGTAAGTAAATTAAAGCAAGTGTCCATGCTGGAGAAACTACAGATAAATAGTGAAGGTAGCAATGTGATTTTCTAAACTCCCTCATTCCCTAGTATCCTGCCAAGATGAATAGTGAAGATAGCAATGTGACATTCAAAAATCCACTAATTCCTTAGTATCCTTCCAGTATTATTGTATTATTGTCAAATACTTTTATATTGAAAGTAGTCTGTCCTAATAGGTTCCTTTAGAAGGCCTTGAAGACATTACTCTCGAGATAGAACGTTAAGGTTAACGACTGCAAAATTAAATATCATCTCTTTCCATACCTCACAAGCCACAAGTAGTTAGTTTTGAGCTTTATTTGATAGCCTCGTTATAATCTCACTATCTTCCCAAAGCAAGATCATGTTAGTATAAAAGAGCAATGAAAAAAAGATGTAGTATTTCATTCTATACCAATCAGGCATAGAACAATATTTCCTTAAGTACTCGAGTAAAGAAGAAATAGAGTTTGATGTTGGTAATTATGTAACTCACAACATAAGCACAGTTAATCAAAATAATAACAACTGCCCTGTTGATATATTTTTCTACAAAGGTCAGCTCTTGTCACAAGCCATTCTATTATCATTTCCCAATCAAGCTGATCAAGTTGTGAAACAATTGTCCGAAACAACAACAAGAGCAACACAGAGGCTACTGCAAACTCATGACTATTCCCAAACATGTCAAGATTTCTTATGCTAGCAAAATTTGTCTACGAAAAATCATTCCTAAATAATAAGACTTTTAATATAGTTCAAACAAGTAAATAATTAAATCAGTAAAATTCTTTGCCATAACTGAAACACTCTAAAAAATAATACTTTCATGTTATGTTGCCTCTAACATAATAAAAATCACACTCGAAGACTATGTATTCAAGTCAAAATCACATAAATTATTCATATATGTATCGTGTGATTTCAAAATCATACAAGCACAAGTCAATCATGAATCAACACTCAAACTTTATAATCAATAACAACAACAATAACATATTTAGTGTAATTTCACAATTGGGGTCTAAAAATGATAAGATAAACATAGATCTTTTTCTTAGTTTTGCAGGATAAAAAGATTATTTTCGATAACTCTTGACCGGATAAAACATGATATAAGGCAAGAGGCTAATAGTATACCTGATTAGTATTGCCACACACAAATAAAGATGTTACCTCAATTGAGATCACTGTGGATAACAAAAATCAAGAAAACATAAGTATGATATCAATTTTACAGAGATTCAGAAAAATTAATTATAATGTGAAACTTGCTCGCAATTTAGAAAAAAATTTGAAAAATTAATTATGTTTTGAAACTTGTAATTGTAAAGTAGACTATCCTTAAATTTTAAAAAAATAGTATTGCGATTATAACGTGAATTGTATAATGTGAAAGTCATTTATCAAGAGATTGATAACATCATAATGGCACAATATATATCACAAATACATAAAAAAAATAGTGAAACAAATAAAATCAATTTATCAAAATAATTGAAACAAAAACTACACATAAAACATTATAAGAGGATATCAAGAAAACAAAAAAAAAAGTTAAACTTTAACATGAAGCCCAAAGATTATGAAAATAAAGTTTCAGATCACGTTATCAAGCTAAGTGAACCGTCAATATGGGATCTATTCATTAGAATAAGCATCTCTAAGGAGCATTATCGTTCCTTATGATTATGAGTCCCTCTGAGACATCGACAAAATATTGTTGCTATTCAACTATTATTCTTTACCTCTTTTACATCTCTTAGGACTGATAAACCAAATAGGACACAAATTAATATTTTTAAGAAAAGTTACCGAGTTTGAAAAAAGAGAATTCATAAATAGAGATCTTTTGTTAAATGGTCTTTTCAAGTCTTCTTTTTAATTAAATAGGTGACAAGATTTTTATTTTTTTTAGGGAAATGACCCATTTCTTAGACAGATCTATAATCTATCGATCGATATATAGATAGATCGATTATCAATTCTATGGATTGATTATCGATTCGATAAATGAGAAAATAGAAGTAGGCTATTTTGCTAATTGGAAACTTGAAGAGGCTTAATAGCCAAATTTTCTCAGTAGGACATTTTGTTAATTGAAAACTTGAAGAGACTTAATTACCAAATTTTTTCTTTATACTTGGCCATTTTAGTTAGATCCTAAGCAGGATATATTTTCAGTGAAAATAATTTATTTTTGAGAAAAGGGTGAATAAACTATTTTATCTATTGTAAGGTATTTTAATGAAAGACAAAAAATTCAAATTACTTTTGTAAGAGCCTTCACACTTTTAATATTAAGTTACCATATACTATTAAACTTAACCTCTTCAATTCCAATAAGCTACCAATAAGTTATATCACAATTAAAATTTAAAATATATTCAATAATAATATACCCGGTGAAATCCCACAAAGAAATTAAAAGCATATCCCTATATCCTAATCGGTTAGTTATTACTATGAGTTTTTGTATAAGTATGTCATATTACATAATATGACACAATTCAAGTAAGGAAAAAAATAAATAATACATATATAATTTTTTTTGAATAAATAAAAAATATTTTTGCCAATAATATTCTCTTTTGTTGACTATTCTCTCATTGGAAAGTCAGTAAGAACCAAGTTACATAAAAGGATAATATAATTGACACAGCTCCAAAAGGAAAACAGAAAATTGGTACAAAGAAAAGTAATGTAATAGACACAAAATTAAAAATATTTGTAATTTGATTTTAATCAATTTCATTAACATTTAACATTTAACGTGTGTGTATATACAGGCCATGAACTCGTAAAACAAATTTTGTTCTTGTTTTAGTAAACTTGTTATAACTTTAAAACTCTTACCCTACATTTTAGAATCTTAATCCCATATATTTTAGGATTTTAGAATCTTCATCCCATATATTTTAGGAGTGAATATTATAAATATAATTAAGTAATAATTTTAAAAAAAAGGTGAAAAGATGATTTTGTCTAAAGCAGGGACTTTTAATAAAGGGTAAAAAGTTCAAACAATATTTATAAGGCCCTTCACACTTTTAATATACTATAGATATAGATATAGATAATAGAAACATTGGTTTCATGATACCAAAGTTCTATTGAATATGGTGGAGCCCATACTTATTAAAATGTATAATTAAATATTTCATATATTTTTTATTTTACTCTCTTAAAAGTAAATAATTTTTTCACTATATTTCACATTTAAATTTTTGTTACTCCGTAATTTTAATATATCACCCATAGTTAATTATTATAAGTAATTTATTTATTAAAAATTAATAATATTTAACTAAAATATAAAATAGACATTTATAACATGTCTCTTTAACCTTAATTTTACTATATCACATCTAATTAATTATTTGAGGTCATTTATATATTGAAAAACTAATAATATATAATTCGTGATTTTACTATATCACTGCTAATTAGTTATTATAAGTCATTTAAGTATTAAAAAATTAATAATATTTAATTAAAAAAGATTAACTAAATATTTATGACATGTCTGCTTCATCTGCTTCAAATGTGATTTTACTATATCATCCCTAATTAATTATTATAAGTCATTTAGGTATTAAAAGATTAATAATATTTAATTAAAAAATAAAATTGACATTTATGACATGTCTGCTTCAGCTACTTCAACCATGGTTTTACTAAATACCACCCTAATTAATTATTATTAGTCATTTAGGTATTAAAAAAATAATAATATTTAATAGAAAAGTAAGACAGATATAAAAATAATAAATTAGCTCTTGAAGTTTGGAATTAACTTCACGTTTTATATGAGGTCCACTTAATTCTTTTTCACGAGTATTTTTTATAGTAATTTTGCTATGTCACTTCTAATTATTTGTTGTAAGTCATTTAAGACATTTATGCTTCGCAACTCCAATCGTGATTTTACTATATCACCCCTAATTAATTATTATGATCATCTAAGCATTGTGTCACTTAATTGAAATAGAAGAAATATTATAAATTACAATAATTAAAAATTAAATTTATTTAATAAATATAATTTGCTATCGACGATAGAAACTCTGGACAAGGAGAGTAACATATATTATTCAAAAATTACATAAAAAGTATTATAAATTACAATAGCTAACAACTTAAGATATTAGAAATAATTTAATTTATTATATATTTCAAAAAAATATGTAAGAAATACTATAAATCACAATAATTAACAATTTTAAAAAAATATAAAATATAAAATATTTGATTGACTCTCGAAATTATATTAGTGTCACATAAACTGGAACAGAAGAAAAGTATTATAAATCACAATAATTAAAAACTAAAATTATTTTAAAAATATAATTAACTATTAATGCCACAAAAGTTTGGACAAGAAAAGTAATGTATATTATTTGAAAATTACATAAAAAATATTATAAATTACAATAGTTAACAACTTAAATTATCTAAATGCATATTAAAAGTATGCTTGATTATCTAAATTCTATTTGTGTCACATAAATTGAGATAAAAAATAACATATATTGAATTCATGCTAGATCCCGGATTAATCTTAGAATGTATATGCAATTTTTTAAAACTTTTATTTAAATATATAAAAATTGAACAGACAAGTTCTAATACATCACATTAAATAGTGTATAACAAATAATGTTAGCATAAATAATGTCAATATTACCAATACAAGCATTATTAGTAAAAATATTACTAATACATTCTATTTAAAATTATTTTTATATACTCTAACAAACAACTCATACGTTTCAATAGAAGGAACATACACAAAAACAAAGTTCGATAAAACATTTACAAAAGTATGTTTTATCGTGTTCTCAAAGTCAAATAACTTAAATTAAAATGAAAGATGGTAACTTGTAGTTTTTTTATAATTTTCCAAACACTTAAAATTTAAATTTAAAATATTAATTTAATTTAACTTCAAAGAATAAATTGATAAATAAAAGAAAAGAGAAAATAAAAACAAAGAATATTTATGTCGGCTTAGTAGGAGCATATAATTTAATTTTGGGTTATTAATTGCAAACCACAAGTGATGTAATATGCAATTAGTAGATAAGCCTTTATCATTTTCAACAATTATTCTCTATTTTATTCAACAGGTATCAAGTCGTATGTATCAATTTTAATTTCATATTTTATACTTAATGTAGCAAATCTTAATCATAAGATTAAAGATCTAAACTTCAAAATGCATCAAATTTTATTATTCATATGAGTAAGTTATACATAATTATCTTGTGAGATAATTTGGCTTATTGAAAAATACTATCAAATAGTTAATATGTTTTTTATTTATTTTATAATTCATAATTGAAATTGACATCAATCTAACTTATTGTATATAGTCAAAATATCTTAATGTTGGGCCCGTGCTGATACGGGCCATGCTTCTCTAGTTTTAATATAAACATCAGTTTTCCTAGTCATGATCATATTGTTATTATTTTTATGCCTCAATGCCAAATTTCTTACCACAAGCCAATGAAACTTGGACAAGTCCTTGAACTGAGACTTGAGGATTTATTCGTCTAAACTCCATTGGTAGCAGTAACGTTCAAACCCACGCACGCAATGAACTTGACCTTTGCTGATCACCTTTTATAACTGAGCTATTTTCTTTTGATTTGTCAAGGTTGTTCAATACATAATATTTAATTAAATAAAGCAATATTTTACTTATATATAATGTAATTTTCCGACGAAGGATGTTCAAAGACAAAAGATGTTCACCTAAACATCCTTAATAGGTTGTAGCTTCGTCCTGATTAGCAGAATGACAAATTGTGAACCATTCAGGTAAAAAGAATACAACTGTGCTGTGAAAGAATCTGATTGGTCAATTCAAAATTTAAGCTAATTGATGAAGTGGCTCAAGACATTTTAAATATTTTTGGATTCTAACCCCAAAGAAGTTCCACAAGTCAATTAAGGGTGAAAATCATTTACACCCTCAATTTTACTTTAATTATCCCTTTTCAACTATGAATAATATATTCCCCCTCCCATTTTTTATTATATTTTTTAAAGTTCTTATTTCACTCTTATATTATTAAACTTTATCTTCTTCTTTTAAAAAAAATCTAATATATATTTTTTAATCTATGTAATAAATGTTATATATATATATATATATATATATATATATATATATATTGGTAATTAAGAACTTTTATTAACTACTAAGGAAAAATAGTACATAGCAGGAAAGTCACACCCGACAGATCTGTATTCTCTATCTTACACCTTATTTTCTGATACTATACATGCCTTAAGGCTACTCAAGACTCTTACATACCACAAACATATTCAAATAGCTTCCAATTGGTACTGACTCTAATCCATGTTGCGGTCTATCGCACAAGAAAGTGCACGTGATCGTACAAGTAATATAGTGACTCAAAGAATTAGATATCATACCCATGAGGACTACTGTATTAGTAATTTACTCAACTTCAGTTTTGACAATAATGTGTTTAAGTGTTTTAAAGTATCAAGATGGTTGTGATAATTCAATGATAAATCTACTAATTAAATATATGACAAAGTGAGATAATAGCAGTATAAGAGAGGTTGTGAACAATATCAGATAGAATTCAAGGGTTGAGGCACTCTTAACATTCTTATAAATATCTATCCTTATTGTGGTTGTGTTGATTATTGGGTCATTGATTTGTAGGGTTTAGATTATGATCATGGTCTCCTGATCCTCTAATCTTCTACATAAATGGACATTACAACTACATCATTGAGCTAGGATGCAATAATCCATTTAGATGCATTAAGATATTATCTTGCAAGTGAACTAAGGCTGGCTTCTAGGCATATCTCTATCCTAGCTGCTTATTCAAATTCTTTATTCCTTAAAAGAATAAGAACTTGCTCCTTAAACTCTTCGATATATCCTAATGATTCTTCTCTCGGATTCACAATGGATTATAGATGTATTTTAATGGTGGCCATTCATCAAAATAGTAAGTACAAGAGAATAAGAATAACCCATATGATAAATCAACATTAAACCACTCTAAGAATATCAAAGTATAATCATGTCTTTGGCCTCAACCCCAGAACAGGGGTGTTTAGCCACTCATGTTTGAAATCAACATCAAAGTAATATAATTAATCATACCCAAAATTAATGTTGGAAGATGAAGTGTTTAAGAACCTTAAGAAAAGTATTGTAATTGTTTTTGCCTCAGCTGTACGTCAACAAAAAAAAAGTATCCTCAATTGATTTGAAGTGTTCCTTTCACTCGGTACTAAGTGTTACTCCCAACTGAAAGACTTTGGTATTATTAGTTGTTTAACATGACATGGTACAGTACTGGTAAATACTCAACATGAACATAATATCCTGAAGGTGGTAATAAAAGAAAATAATCATGGTCTTACAGATTTATTTCTTGGAAATGAAAATCATGTAAAGACATATAGGTATCGGGTGTTCATAACCCACCAGGACTGAATGATTAAAAAGTACGATAACAATGCTTAAAATAGTGGTATGGAATCATAATTCAAAGACCCCAAAACATGAGACATTTTAACAAATAGGTGAGAAACATGAATTTTGAATATGAGAATGTGTTAAACAGGAGAGGGCAACGTATTTACATGGTTTAATACATAATTTGATATCATAACATGAAATCACTTGAATATGACATGGGAACTTGAAATTTAAAGTATAAAATAACCTAATTTTTCATGGGGTCATATGAGGACATGGATTGAGTCAATTTTCTAAGCAAAACATGGATTGAATTCATCTTGAACATGTGAAAATTCTATAATAAAGGAAAAAATTGTACTTTAATCAATGAGAGGGTTTTTAGGCTCAATGGGTGAAAGGGACCCATTGATGAATACCCCACATACCTCAATTAGATGAATTCTTGAAGGAATCTTGAAATTGAAACTTTAATCCTTGAATTCTTGAGGAAGAAAGCTTTAATTTCTTATTCTTGGAGAGAGAGGCTTGAATTACTCATTATTTGGGAGGGTGAGGGTTTCTATGTGAGAACTTTTGAGGGTAATGGGCAAATAATGCCCTTTTGAGTGTCCCAAATCGTGTTTTGGATGACTTGTGTTGAGAAAAAAAGACCCAATTGCCCCGTGATCCTTTAAGAAGCTGGAATAGTGAGGTAATAGCTCTCGTGGAGCGACCCCTATTACTAGGGAACATTATTCACGACACGACTCCCATTCCCTTCTAACAGCCCTCGCGACGCGACCCTATCATGGTGGCTTACTGTTTCTCACAAAAATGGTCATAACTTTTTGCTCGGGTATCAGATTAAGGCAAAATTGGTATCATTGGAAAGCTAATTCAATTATAAATAATTTAGTGGATCTTGAGCTGAAAAATTCCACCAATTTCAAAAGTTATACATGTTCAAAGTTGATCCTTGTAGGATCGAATACCAAAATTTGGCCGAATCAAAGGCTCTTAGCTCAACTTTGCTCTAAGTGATTCCTATGAACATTTTTCACCTTATAAGCACTTTTCACACTTGGATAATGATAATGGAACATGTATTCAAATACAAATCATGGTGTTAGAGTTTACACACGTAGGAGTAACAGTTCAATGTCTAGCCCAAAAATGCGGGGTGTTATATTAT
The DNA here is from genome assembly GCA_030864215.1 of Capsicum pubescens. Classification (NCBI taxonomy): domain Eukaryota; kingdom Viridiplantae; phylum Streptophyta; class Magnoliopsida; order Solanales; family Solanaceae; genus Capsicum; species Capsicum pubescens. Next base: position 243,979,024 of record CM061538.1, read on the forward strand.
CTTCATTCTTCCTCGAATGATGGATAAGAACTTGTTGAAGTCTTACAAGTGTGGAATGATTTAAACATGACATGTCTGGTAATAAAGGGTATAGTTGAGATGAAACAATATAACTTTATCATGAAATTGATTTTTGAGCTGACTTGACTCTATTGACTATAAGGAGCTGATTCATGCTGAGAGTTTAGAACTCACTTGAAATGCTCATGATATGATCTTACATATAGAACTGCGAAGGGATAACTGGTGCAATAGAATTCCAAAAGTTACTAAGGATGGAATAAAGTCCGTAACTTCTCATTAGGAATTGTCCTTTAATAAAACACATATAGAAATCAAAAGAAAAGGGCTTCATGGCATCGCCAAGTACACTATGTAAGCATGAATCTTGCGACGACGAGACTGAGATCGTACAAGGGGTATTACACTGTCTGAGTTAGAATACTTGGAAAATTGAGATGATGCACTGAACACTTATGTACCGAGTCATAACTAAATCGCTGAATCTAAAACATGATACTTGGACTGAATCGAATTCGCAACTTACTTGTATGCAAATAAATTACCTCATGGAATAGCCATGTTCATAAAACTTTGGATAGTAAGACTAGATGGAAAGACGGAAAATCATAGGAGCTTATCTGTATGATTGTTAAACCGAATTACTGGCTATACAGATTGGATCATACTGAAATTTCATACTATACTGGAGTATTTCTTCAACACTCTTTGTAAGGAGTTCTAATGAAATTAGGGAGCAAAGAATTTTGGGCATGATCTGACTTAAATATTTGAATAAGGAATCGCAACATGGCTACAACTCTATAACATCGAACATAGGATTATAAAACTTACTAGGCCTTAGTCAATGCAACTGCTAACTTTCAAGATTAGCCACACTTCTAGAATACTCCCTCAACTATACTTTTCCCCTCAAAATATCATGCTTATTTGATTCAAATTATAATCCTTACATGGGTACATATAACTACACTAGCCAAAGTCTGAGTTGAACTACATACTCTTGCTACGTTCAAGCATAACTCAAAATTACAAAGTGCAATACATAACACTGTAATATAAGCCTAAACCATGAATTCGATACCCCATGGACGTTTCACATCTTTGATCTCAAGAATAATTCCTCTTACCACTTCAACAACTAAATTCAAACTCTTACTAGGAATTCACTAGCACATAATGTACCCATTCATTTATATACCAACATGACATTCAAGCCTATCATTATAACCACGTATGAACTTTTAGGAAAACACCCATAAAAGCATCTTTCTCATATTCTCTAAACCTCAATCAATAACAACTTCCATGCACTATCTCCATGAATACACACATTGAATTCTCAATTAACCATGAAATATACCAAAAGCTTTGCCTCAATATTTCTTCACACTTATAGCTTTAGATAAAACTAGCATACAATAATCTTTCCCCAACGTGACACATTTACTCTCTCCCATCTAAACAATTGTTCATCGCCACTATCATTTCATAAGGAGAGGTTACCGAAAAGTTAGAATATGAGAACTGAAGCATGAAAGAATACTTTTCATAACTTGGACACTTAACTGAGGCCTGAGGAATAGACTATCCATGGCATAGATTTATTAAAGAGATCTAAACTGAGGACATACATGACATAATATGAATTTTGAACTGAACATATTGTAAAGCATGAGTACATGAGTCATGAGCTGCATGACCTGAGTTTGGAGTTCCTAAATTTAAGAAATATGATTTGTACTACTAAGTGGAATAGAACTCCTTATACTAGGAATTGAAAGCGTACATAATTCTGTGAAAAGTGCATGAATATAAGCTATGATCATGGAGCTAACATGTAAGGCATGAGTAGATATTATGATGATTGAGGTACAAAACTTTCCACTGTGAGTAGATGTCGTGATGATTAAAGTACAAAACTTTTCACTGAGATAAGAATAGGTCGAGCATCTTCCTCCCCTACTGATGTTCTACAACACACTGGCATCACTACTAGAATCTGAGAGCCTGACTTGGTTTCTTGTTCTATCATCTTCCCCTTATCTTTAAGCTATCATTCTAAGTCTGTGGACCCCTTAATAAACTCTAAACTGAATTGCAATGACTTTACTCTAGAGCCTGAGATATAACAATACACATTAATAATAAACTCACCCTGAAATACCTGAAAGTGTAAGGCCTACTGCTAGTACTTCGTTCTGAGATACAACTCTAAGATCTCTATAGCCCCAACACCCATCATATAATAACTTAAACACTGACTAACTTAGAATCTTCAGTAGTATCACCATACCCTGAGTTCACACCATCTAGAATTTCAAACTTAGATTCTAACACTTAACATGGATATTCCCAAACCTTTTAATGAACTATACTAACTTCATTCTTGAACACTCCCTTAATATATACTATCCTTAAATTTCCTTAGCTTCAATAATCATCACATACTTATACCCTTCTTAACAACCTATTTGCCTCACTAATTACATAATCTGCCTCTTTACCTTCATAGCCTACTGATATCACATCTCTAAACTTATGTTCTTCCCTAAACCATGAGAATTACCATTTCACCAACATACCCAACGTCATCAACCTTTAACCCATAACTTAGCTGTTAAGAACATCATATACTACATAACTAGTGTCAATTGCACTTAGTAACTCAAAAGTACTACCTAATCACATACACATTAAAACATAAAAATAATACAACCCTTTATCACCTTGGGTATACCTCTAGATCATAACCACACCATCATACTTAACTTCGAATCAATAAACTTTAATTCTTGCATACACATGTTTCAAGCCTACTAATTCACCTTTTATACAACTAGCCCTATGGATACAAAATCTAGATAAAAAATATCCCTACTTTACTGTTGTTAAACTTCTAGGTTTGTGCTTCTAACTCTAGGTCATATGCTATCATAGAATTCTGAGAAAGGGTCTGAGGATACATTTGACTTTGGCTTAGTGCATGATTTTCATGAACATGAATGAGATATGTAAAACTTTAGAACATCAAGACACTGATGGGATCCTTTTTTATCCCACATGCAATCTCATAACTGTCTGTTGGGATCATTAAGAAAGCTTTATCGGTAGGAATTTGAGCTTGACTATTTCTGTTACCTAAAAAATAAGGCAAAGTTGGCGTGAATGGATTAGAATAAGAATCTACAAAAGTTTCTTAGAGAACACTTCTACGGCATGACCTGAGATATAAAAGAAGGGAAATATTTCCTAAATGCCCTGTAGCCTCTCGAAGAAAACTACAAACTTCTTCGTACCATTTCACAAAACTCTATTAGACACGGCTTCATAGACAACCCAGGACACTTGAACTCTGTGCTCTGATACCAACTTTATGATGAACCGAGGCTACCCTCTAGTCGTAACATAGTGCTTGGAACCACAAGTGATCCCAAGCTAACCCATGTACTGGCATACTACTTGAGCGACTGATTTAAATTGTATAAAAACTAAATTTACTGAGTGAAAGAATAATCATGAGAAAGTCTGAATAAATGAAATACTGATAAATTTTATAACTTGATAAAACTAAGGAAAGAAACTTGAATTACATGTAACGACTCTGAAGAATTATCTATGAAGCCTCTACTATACTGACTATAGATAGTTGGGACATGCTTACAACTACCACTAATCAATACATATGAATAATAACAATATAGTATATGAATTACAACTAACTGGAGTCCTCGAAATAAGAGAACTTATCACCTGCTGGCTGGAAGCTGCGAACTATCCGATTATGATGTGTGGGCTACAACTGGTACCTACATTATGAAATAGTATAGCCACACAGACGTATATGTAGATCAGTACTTCTGGAATGTACTGACTAATTGGGGGTAAATTCAGTAAGTAAAATTGATTACATACATAATATTAAAACATGCATGCTAAGTGCAAGTAGACTCACCAAGAGACTGAAATAAACTGAAATCTGAAGTATCTTAAAACATGAGTACAAACATAATTTGATAAATTGGTGAATCACTACACTTAGTTTCTTAAATCTTTAATTTTGTAGAATAAGTAGAACTGAAGCTAGGAAACAGTAAAAACATGAATATTACATGTAAATCTCATGTAAAGCTGAATATACTGTAAAAGTAAACTGAGGGTCATGTATGGATACTGAGCATGAAAACATGAACATGTAAAACTGAGAATGAAAAACCAAGCATAAACATGTACTGAAATAATCTGTATAACTGAATGACTGATTTATGAATAACTGTATACTTGGTAATACAAATCTGAACTGACATACTCTGAGAATGGAACTGAGACTGTAGGATCGAACTACAATAGAGATACCCCAATCTAAGCTATCGGGGTCCAACCTGTAACCCCAGTTGTAAGGGTGCTGGTAACTTGCCAGGGGTACCAACATATAAATAACGATGTGAATCCATAAGGCAGATGTTAGCGCCTAAGCAGACACGCAAGTGTACATGGTATACTAAGTAATATAGTGGACGTAAAAAAAGCTGAGTTATTGATCCCACAGAGAATTGATTTGGTAATGATTTGATTTTAGTTCAATGTTTAGATTTAATTGATTCAAAATTAACCAACGAGAGTTTGGAAGTTATAATAGCAAAGAAAGTGAACAAAGCGTAAAGTAAAGATCTTAAGACAATCAATAGGAGAAAACCCAGGGTTGAAGCACTTTGAACAGTCATATTATGATATTGGATTTTGTTTGTTAACTTTCTTATCTTGTTTGTTGATTCGTAGGGTTAATTGTACGTTTATGGTTTCCCAATATCTAATCTTTTACCTAAGTTGAACCTTACACCTACATCGTTGAGAGGGGATGTAATGATCCACTTAAGTTCTTAACAAATATCATCCTACATATGAATCAAGTAAGGAATCTAAGTACATCCTTTTCCTAGATACTAATTTGAATTTATTATTTCATAAAGAAAGACAAACCATACTCTATTTATTCCCATGCTCTATCGCCCTATTCCCTCTCCTGAGTTCACAAGGTTGGCAATGAATGTATTCTAAGGGTCACAAATCCTTAAAATAGTTATAACAAGAATAAAAAAACAACCAATATTGATAAGAAAAGAAAATAAACTTAATCCATAGCAATAATAATCATGTTCTTGGCTTCAACCCGGAAAGAGGGTGCTTAGACACGCATAGTCATAATCGCAATCACAATATTGTAATTTATGACTAAAAACATGTATGAACTAAATGAAATTAATAAAAACCTACTTATGAAGTTGTATCAGCCCCTTTCTCTCCAAAATATGTCAAAAGATATGTAAAAACATGATATAACATGTATATATAGCATAAGGGTAAGCCAAGTTCGTATATGAGTCGATTTAGCATGAAACACCCAGGTGTGAAGTGGAGCGTGCATCACAACCTCTATTTTTATGTAGTGGGGAATTCATCTCACCCTATACCCCCCTGGAATAGAGCATGCGATGCATGATAATCGCATGCACTCTCTGGAAGTTGTCCTCCGAATTTTGGTTAGGTGTTGGTGCTTCCTTCTTCCATTCCTTGTATTGTGGTGTATTTCCATTGATTTTATAGCCTTTGGATCATCAAAATATAATAATATTAAGATAAAAAAGATACTACAATAACACACCATACTAATTATAAGAACAAACAACACTATATCCGTTACGATGAATAAAAAACATGAGCTTAGACTAGGTTGATTTCCATGATCTTTTGCTTAAAGTTTCAACTCTTTCCTTGACTCATTTGAACTTTTTACACTCCTAACAACTTGTTACATGTATAATAACACATTTAAAACCATAAGTAACACATATAACTCAATAGAATCCAACAAGATAGACTAGGAAAGCAACTAGCTCAAGCTAGGAAGACTAGTTTTCTTCATTTAACTCATATTGACTCTTTTAAGTACAAACTTGATTGGAATTCACTTGGAACCTTATAAACACATGATTTAACACTTTTATACACATTTATATCATTATAAACCCATATAACATAGAATCATCCTCAAACAAGGCTAAATAGGTTAGAATAGTGATGCTAGAATGCATAAATACACCCAACATCACCACCCCAAACTTAAAACCTTGTTCATCCTCGAACAACCCTTAACTATAATCATCATCAACTAAGTAGAATCTGCACTTATACTAAATGCAAGACACTCAAGCTAGTACTACAATGACTACATCGAATGCAAGTTACTAGACTAAGCATGGTATTTTCACACTTGAAAGCTCATGAATACTTCTCTAAAAATTTCTAGCCTCAAGAATTGAATCTCGTAGTGGAAAACTCATGCTTATTTTTCAATCAAGGATGTCATACAAATCACCCACATTCATCAAACATGTGCCCCCAACAACAAGAGAGTTACCCATATTTACTCACAATAATGCACTTCATAATATGATGGGTACAAGAATCAAATTACTCCCACTCTCAAAAAGAATTCACAAGTTACACACAAGGAACCATAGGTTTGCCCTTAGTGTAATGTTCCACTAATAGTCGAATGTAAAGCTTAGGATCAATTAGGACTTTCTTGGGTTGCAATGTAGGCTAAGGGACGGGTAGGAACTATTTGAGAATAGTGACTAACCTCTCTAAGCGCTTTAATACACTACATTAAACATTAAAAACCAATATCCAACAACAAAGTTACACTTTTTCATCCTCCCTTATCTTTTGTTTTGCCCCATCTCTTTTAGGCATTTTCACAAACACATGGTGGGCGTATTGCTTATTCCTTCAAGATTCATTTTTTTCTCTTTTTCTATAATCATGGGAATATTTCTAACATCATTTATATCACATCCATCCACCACACATCAATTTACAACAATAACTATTACCTTGGGGCATTAATTTTACCTTTTTCTTCTTCAATTTCTTAAACTCCTTACTATTTCAATTTTTTATTAAAGCACTTAGGAGCTTTTTGGATCAAATTAAGGTCTATCAAAGAAGGGGATTAGACTACTTATGAGATTGCCAAAGAAAAAGCTAAAGGATCAATGGAGGTTAACTAAGATAATGCACAAGGGTAGGCAAAAGAAAGTATAAAATAAGGCTATCAAAGAAATGCCTAAATCGCCTCCTAAACCCACCTTCTTTATTTCGCTTCACACACACCGGGAAAGTTCTAGACATCACATGCAATAAGGAATATACAAAATATCTCACACTCACATGGCACATGTTCAACTCAATAGGATCATCATAGACTACTCATCAAACAATAACATAAATTCAAAATTAATCCAACAAGTACAAGAGTCACAAAATGAGCCTAGGAGTCTCAAAAGTAGAAATTCTCATCAATCAACATGCTTTTACAAACAAAACACTTGCACCATGTAATAAAAAATAGCACCAACAAGAATATCTCACACAAAATTTATAATTGAGCCAAAATTTGGGAATTTTCCCACTGCACACTTAAAAATCTACTTTGTTCCTAAAGTGAATTTAAAAATAAGAAGATATAAATACTTCCTGAGGTATCTAGGCCTAGATAGTATCATCTTCACTCATAAAGGAGATCCATTGGACACCACACTCAATCTTCACCATGCTTTAAGATCGAGTTTATGGTACTCAGACTTCCCATTAACCTGTGACTCAACCAAAAAAAAAACTTCCTGAGGTCTCTAGGCCTAGCTAGTATCATCTTCACTTATAAAGGAGATTCATTGGACACCACACTCAATCTTCACCATGCTTCAAGATCAAGTTTATGGTACTCAGACTTCCCATTAACCTGTGACTCAACCAAAAACAAAAACTACGTGAAATCAAAACTAAAAAGAAACTGAATAAAAAACATACCTAATTAACTTAGGTTGCCTCCCAAGCAACGCCTAATTTAGTGTCGCAGCATGTCCCACTCAACTCAGCCATATTTCTTCTACCTTTACTCCCTTTTGAGAGCCATTTTTCATTCATTTCTGACCTCTTGAGTTTGCACTCTCAAGGTCAACATGTTTTTCAAATTCACCCTTCATCATGTTGGGAAATGGTGGTTTCATCTTATGTCGCTCAATCAAGTAGTCGGAAGAGGTCTTTGGTGGCTTAAGCATCCTACACTCATCCCTTTCAATTACATTAATCATGCATAAATCTTTATATTGGGAATTTTCAATGGGTGCTTTGTAAACATAAAATACCACCTCTTTATCATCTACCCTCATCTTGAGCGTTCCTTCTCTAACATCAATCAAGGCCCCTCTAGTTTCTAAGAATGGATGCCCCAAGATGATTGGTATCTTCTCATCTGCCTCAAAATCAAGAACAAAATAGTCAACAGGTATAATGAATTTACCAAACTTTATGAGAACGTCCTCTATTACACCTTCCGAATATGTAATGCATCCGTCTGTGAGTTGCATAACCATGGGTGCCGATTTTGTCTCCCCCAAGCCTAATGTTTTAATCAATAATAGGGGTATCAAATTTATTCTTGCCCCTAAGTCACTCAGTGCATGGAACTCTTTACTCCCAATTTGAATAGGGATGGGAAATTTCCCCTGATCTTTCAATCTGTTAGGTATTTCTGTGTCATTACCGTACTACACTCTTTAGTGAGTGTTATTGGTCCCATATATTACAATTTTACCTTTTTTGCTACCACATCCCTCAAGTACTTGGCATACTCTGTAAAACATCTAGCAAAGGAAAGTTAATATGGAGCTCTTTGAATGTATCAATTAATTTTTTTACCAGGGCATCCTCCTTCGCTTTTATGTGCCTTTGAGAGAAGGGCAATGGCAGTGCCTTCTTCACTTTTGGTTCAACAAATTTTGGTCTCAAGTACTCAGAATTCCTTGAATTTTTAGAATCTTCTTCGGGAACTTGTTTGGTCACTATATCAGCATCAACCTCCTTTGTTGCCTTGGGAGGTTCTCCTTGAAGCTCTTTACCACTTTTTATGGTAATTGCCATAACCTGCTTTGGATTTTCTATATCCACTGGCAACCCACCTTTTGGTCTTGTATTTAGTACCTATGATAATTGGCCCACTTATAACTCTAAACTTCTTATGGTAGCTTGTTGATTCTGTAAATCTACCTTTTGAGTTTTCAGATCCACAATCAATTATGCTTGACCAGCTAAGATTTGTTTTAATATTTCTTCCATGTTGCTCATTGACTGATTTGATTAGGCCTGTGTATGTGGGGCGTTCCATGGATGATTTGGTGGCTGAGTTTTCCACTTTATGTTGTAGGCATTACCATAATTTGGCCTTTGAGCATTACCTACATACATCAAAGATTTTAGATTTGCAGTACACATGGCTTCTGCATGACTGCTATTTCTGCATACCTCATACCAACCTGTAGCTTATTGTATAGCATTGATGTGGTTGCAGGCTGTGCTGCTCCCAACTTCATGCTGCTAAAATGAGTGTTGATTAAATTTTTTAAGGCAGATACCTATGCTAATAATGCTGTGAATTGGTCCACCTCCAATAACAGACAATTCTTTTCATGGAACTTTTAGAATATGAATGCCACTCTGGATTTCCTTGTTCTATGCGGTTCAGTAATGTGTATGGTTCATCATAAGTTAATTCCAATGCTTGACCACCTGCATCTGAATCTAGAAAAATCTTTGTATTGTGATCAAGAGCTTCTACAAAAGTATGAGCAAGTACCTCATCGAACTGTTAGTGGTGTGGACATTCTCGAAGAATAGCCTTGAAGCATTCCTAAGCATGATAAAGGTTTTCATCAGACTTCTATTTGAAGCTTACTATCTCACTGGGAAGTCTCCCGGTCTTGCCTGATGGAAAAAATCTGATGAGGAACTTTCTGGGTAAGTCATCCCAAGAAGTAATTGAATTGGTCGGCTCCGCATTCAACCACATTTTAGCTTCCCCCAAAAGTGAATGAGGAAATAGTGTCAGCCTCACATAATCTGGAGTCACCCTAGTAGGAGTGAATATATCAGTAAGCTCAATGAAAGTCTGCAAGTGGACTTGTGGATCCTCGTGTGAAAGCCCTGTAAATTATCCACTGCTGATAAGAAATTGGACCATATTATGTTTTAATTTAAAATTCCCCCCAGCTGTCGATCTTTCAATTGGGGAAGTCAAGTTCTTTAGAAGTGGGACTGCCACTTCCCTAACTGTCCTTTGGGCTGCTTGTTCTTTAGCCATTGGAGCAGTATTCTCTTGGTCTCCTTGGATTTGAGAAATTTTGGGGAGAAGGATTGCTTCTCTCCTATGGTGATGGCAAAGTTGCTCGAGTTTCGAGCTTGGTTCTACCAACTCCTGATCCCTTGCCAGCTTATAAACTTAAGAACTTGTTTCCTGCAAAAACAAAAACAAGACCAAGCGTAAAAACACTAAATTAATTCAAAAGTAAAACTAAAATAAAAAATTACCAAAATACAAGTCCCCGACAACAGCGCCAAAAACTTGTTAGCGCCTAAGCACACACGCAAGTGTACATGGTCTTTCAAGTAATATAGTGGCCTTCAAGAAAGCCTAGTTATCGATCCCACAGAGACTTGATTTGGCTACAATTTGATTTTAGTTCACAGTTTAGATTCAATTGATGTAAAAGTAACCAAAGAGAGTTCGGAAGTTATAATTGCAAGGAAAGTGAACAAAGCATAAAGTACAGATCTTAAGATAATCAGTAGGAGAAAATCCAGGGTTGAAGCACTCTGAAAAATCACATTATGCTATTGGATTTCATTCATTAACTTGCTTATCTTAGTTGTTGATTCGTAGGGTTAATTGTGCAATTATGATTTTGCAACCTCTAATCTTTTACCTAATTTGAACCTTACATCTACATCATTGAGCAGGGATGTAATGGTACACTTAAGTTCATAAAAAATATCATCCTACATATGAATCAAGTAAGGCATATAAGTACATCCCTGTCCTAGATACTAATTTGAATTCCTTATTTCATAAAGAAAGAAAAATCATACTTTGTTTATTCCCATGTTCTATCGCCCTATTCCCTCTCCCGAGTTCACAAGGTTGACAATGGATGTATTCTAAGGGTTTCAAATCCTTACAATAGTGCTAATAAAATAAACAAACAACCAATATTGATAGTCAAATCAAACAAACTTAATCCATAGCAATAATGATCATGTTCTTGGCTTCAACCCTGGAAAGAGGGCGTTTAGCCATGCATAGTAATATCACAATCAAAATGTTGTAATTAATGACTAAAAATAAGTATGAACTAAATTAAATTAATAAAAAACTAATTATGAAGTTGTATCAGCCCCTTTCTCTCCAAAATATGTCAAAAGATAGGTAAAAAAGTGATACAACATGTATATTAGCATAAGGGTAAGCCAAGTCCGTCTAGGAGTCGATTTAGCATAAAACACCCAGGTGTGGAGGGGAGCGTGAATCGCACCCTATATTAAAATGGAATGGGGAGTGTGTCTCACCATATATCCCTAGAATAGAGCATGCAACGTATGCTAATCGTATGCACTCTTTGGAAGTTTTCCTCCGAATTTTGGTTAAGTGTTGGTGCTTCCTTCTTCCATTCCTTGTCTTGTGGTGTCTTTCCATTGATTTTACAGAATTTGTATCATAAAAATATCATCATATTCATCTCCAAAAGATCCTACAATAACACTCCACACTAATTAGAAGCACAAACAACACTATATCCGTTATGATGAATAAAAAACAAGAGCTTAGACTAGGTTGATTTCCATGATCTTTCGCTTGAAGTTTCAACTCTTTCCTTGACTCATTTGAATTTTTTAAACTCCTAAAAACTTTTTACACTTATAATAACACATTTAAAACCATAAGGAACACATATAACTTAATATAATCCAACATGATAGACTTGGCAAGCAACTAGCTCAAGCTGGGAAGACTAGTTTTCTCCATTTAACTCATATTGACTCTTTTAAGTACAAACTTACTTGGAATTAACTTGGAACCTTATAAAAACATGATTTAACACTCTTATATACATTTATATCATTATCATCCCATATAACATAGAATCATCCTCCAAATAAAGCTAAATAGGCTAGAATAGTGATGCTAGAATGCGTAAATACATCCAACATCAACTGATGTCCCAAAGGACAAGATTGTCATGACTTTACTGATGGGAGACCCCTCATAATCTATAATGATACTAATGACTCATGCCTCTACTGACGGTGGAGTCATCATCTCTATATTCACTTGGTGCTAAGTTTTTTCTCCTAACTGAAAGACTTTGGTACTATTAGTTGTTTAACATGATATGGTATGGTACTGGTAAATTCTCAACATGAATATAATATCTTGAAGGTGGTAATAAAAGAAAATAATCATATCCTGATTGATTTGTCTCTTGAAAATGAAAACCATGTAAAAACACTTAGGTATCGGGTGTTCATAACCCGCCACACTGAATGATTACAAAAATATGATAAAAATGCTTAAAATAGTGGTATGAAATCATAATTCAATGATAAAAAACATGAGACATTTTAACAAATAGGTGAGAAACATGAATTTTAAACATAGGAATGTGTTAACCAAGAGAGGGCAACATATTTACATAGTTTAATACATAATTTGATATTGTAACATGAAATCACTTGAATATAACATGGGAACTTGAAATTTAAAGCATGAAATAACCTAATTTTTCATGGGGTCATATGAGGACATAGATTGAGTCCATTTACTAAGGAAAAACATAGATTTAGTTTATCTTGAATATGTGTAAATTCTATAATAAAGAAAAAACTCATACTTTAATCAAATAGAGAGTTTTTGGGCTTAATGGGTGAAAGAGACCCATTGATAAATACCCCACATACCTCAATTAGATGAATGCTTGAAGGAAGCTTGAAATTGGAACTTGAATCCTTGAATTCTTAAGAAAGAAAACTTGAATTTCTTGTTCTTAGGTAGAGAGAATTGAATTGCTAATTCTTGGGGAGGAGGAGGGTTTATACATGAGAAATTTTGAGGGTAATAGGAAAATAATGCCCTTTTAAGTGTCCCAAATTGTGTTTTGGACAACTTGGGTTGAGGGAAAAAGACCCAATAGCCCCTTGCCTCTTTAAGAATTTGGAATAGTTAGGGAATAACCCTTATGGAGAGGCCCCTATTCCCAGGGAGAAAACCTTGCAATACGACCCCCCATTCCCAGGGAAAAACCCTCGCGATGAGACCCTATTTTGGAGGCTTACTGTTTCTCACGAAAATGGTCCTAACTTTTCGCTCGGGTTTCATATTAAGGCAAAATTGGTATTGTTGGAAAGATAATTCAATTATGTATAATTTGGAAAGTCTTAAGCTAAAAAATTCCACATATAGAGCTCTTAAGGATGGTGACTGGGTAAATTCTATGTAAGAAGAACTTCAACAGTTTGAAAGGATTTGGCACCTGGTCCGAGACCCACCTGGTCCCCAGAGACATTGATAGAACTATTATAGGGACAAAATTAGTGTACATTGACAAGTATGATGAGCATGACACTATCACGAGGAATAAGGCAAGACTTGTGGTACGGGGAAAAGAAATTGACTATGATGAGACCTTTGCTCCTATTGTAAGAGTGGAAAAATTAGAATCCTCATTTATTTTAATACATATATGCGATTCAAGTTATTTCAAATAGTTCTGAAGAGTGCATTTCTAAATAGTTATTTGAAAGAAGAGGTCTATGTCAAACAACCTCCTTGTTTTGAAGATATTGATCTACCACATCATGTTATGAAATTTAATAAAGTCCTTTATAAATTGAAGCAGGCTTCTAGATATTGGTATGAAAGATTGTCAAATTTTCTTCATGAAAATATTTTAAGAGAGAAAAAATTAAGAACACTCTATTTCTAAAGTTTAGAGAAAAAAACTTGATATATGTTAATGATATTATTTTTGGTGCAACTTTAGATTCTTTATGTCAAGAATTTGAAAAGTTTTTGGGAGTTGAGTTTGAAATGAGTATGATGGATGAACTAAGCTTCTTTCCTGGGTTATAGATCAAGAAAACACCATAGGGCACCATGATTTGTCAAGAAAAATACATCAAGGAGTTTCTTAAAAGTTTAACATGAGTGATGCCAAGCTTATTGATACACCTATTAGAACTAGCTCAAAAATGGATGCTGATGAACCTATTCCCTCAGAAAATAAGACTACATATACAAAAATCATTAGATCCCTAGTATACCTGACTGTTATTAGACCTAATATAGTGTCCAATGTGGGTATGTATGCCAGGTTCCAGGCTTGTCAAAAAGATTCTCATTTAAAGGCTGCTAAAAGAATTCTTAGAAACCTAAAAGGAATAGGAGACCTGATCCTATTCTATCCTTCAGGAGATAATTTTGATCTGATAGGATATATTGATGCTGACTATGTAAGGTACCTTGTAGATAGGAAAAGTACATCTAGAATGACTAATTTTCATGGTTCATCTCTGCTCTATTAGGGTTTTGAAAAGAAAAATTTGGTTGCTCTCTCTACTGCTAAAGCTGAATATGTAGCAGTCGCGTCATATTATGCTGAATTACTTTGGATCAAACAACAATTGAAAGATTTTGAAATTGTTACTGATACTATTCCATTGATGTGTGATAACACAAGTGCTCTAAATATGGCTAAGAACCCTGTACAGCACAAGAGGACAAAATATATTAATACGAGACACCACTTCCTTAGAGATAATGTGGGAAAAAGAGCAATCATCATGAAATTTTGTAAAATTAAAGATCAAGTGGATGATATTTCATAAAGGCTCTTCACATGGAACAATTTGTGAAAAATAGATTGAGAATGGGACTAATCACTAATCAAGATAAATTAAACTGCCTCAGTAAATCCAATTCCTCTAAATCTTAGCTGTGATTAGGGAGCAGGTATCCTAGTTTCAATTTGTTAAGTTGGTATAACTCAGTACCATACCTTTATAGGTATATACACATGGTGAGAAAGCAAATGAGAAGGAGTGATAATACATATATGAAATGAAGAAATTCCCTTCAAACAAGGGTGGGACCTTGTCCCATACCATAGGTTAGCACCATATGTGTCTTTCTTAAAATTTCATAAAAGTAACTGTTCAAAAGTGACACATGTACTTTCTCGCCTCTCTGAATAACTGTCAAATCTTTTAAATCTGAAAGGGCATGCCAATAAGGACCAAACACGTCTCATACACTTTAAGCCCAAACATTGCCCTTTTTACCTCTTTAAATACAAATCAAAATTTGTATTTATTCTTATAAATTCTTTAATTATCATTAGTTTTGTCTTCAAAGCTCATTATCCTTTCAAAAAAAAGTTTCATATTTTCTTTTTCAAAATCTTAATATAGAACAAAGCTCTATCTTCAAATCCTTCCCTTGCTAATGAACCTAAAATTCCTTATTCATCCACACATACTAAGGACATTCTTTCTTCATTAAACCTCCTGTAACTTTGGCTATAATAGAACACACCATAGATATGACTTTAGAAATTTATGGAATAACCCCAGAAACATCCAATGACAAAGAGCATTTTAGTGGATGTTTTGGGTTACCCATTGTGTCTGAAACACTAGTGACTCCATCTAAGATACCAACTCTTGATAACCCTTCTGAAACCCTCGAAAAACCAGGTTACCCAACTCTCTCTGAGTCAAACAGACTTTTTCCCAAATATTCAAGAAAGATCTCCTAGCTGAGAAATACAATCCCTCAAGTAGCATCTTGTTAGGGAAAGATTAGGTGGCTAAAATCCTGACTCTAGTGGATGGTGGTTAAAGAGGTTGCCAAATTACATTGGAGGAGCCCTTTTTATTTGTGTATCCTCTTCCTATATATGATCAAACTCCTGCAACTACTCAAAAAGTAAATAAACTTATGCAACCTCCCATGAAAGGTGAGGTAGATGAGGACAATGATAAGACCTTGAAGTGGAAATGGCATGGGCAAAAGGGATCTAAGGGTAAACAAAAATTTGAGAAATTTGCAATGGTGGTCAAATCACATACTACTAGAAGTGTTGAATAAAAATTGCTAGGAGATGCTATGAAGGCTATAAAAACTATAACAACAAAAAGGAGAAGGATAAAAAAGCCTATAGTTGTGAATAATGAGAATGTAAAAGCTTTGGATGTGTTTGAGGAGGAGGGAAACATTGACACAAATGTAGTTGCTGCAATAGCCAAAAGGAAGACAAAAGCATAGAAAGGCAGGAAGAACAGGTCCTCTGGAGCAAAGCCAAAAACTTCTACTTCTAAAAAACATATTGAAGTGAAGAGGAAAGTATCCAAGGGACTTGGCCTCTTGCAAGAAAGTTTGTCAGAATAAGACTCTGGTAGTGAATCTAAGAGAAGAAAAATACTTAGAAAAGAGAAAGTCTTGTCTAGGGATGAAAGAAATAAGATAATGAATTCTCAAAAAGTGATGTCAGGAAGAGTGTTTGACCCATGGATTTTTAATCAACCAGGAATGGTTGAGTTGGTTGAATTTATTAAGCATCCGAAGTGGATGCACTTATTTGAGGAACTAGTTAGTTTAGTGTTTGAAAATGAAGTGAGGGATTTATTTTATACTATCAAGTTTGTAAAAGATGTGTTGAGTTTGACAGCAATGATGTGAGGTATAAAAATGGAGTTGAATGAGGAAATTCTTGGAAATATTCTTGAAATTCCCATTGTTGGAATTAAGTCAGTGAATAATCAACAACCATCTGTGGAGTTTATGAAGACAACCTCTAAAGTGGGAGGGACCTACTGCAGGGGTTAAAAAGAAAGTTTCAACTGCTTTTTGAGTTTGTCAACAAAGTTTTACTGCCAAGGTCTAAGAAGAGAATTATGGACGCAACAATAGACGTATTCTTGATGGAGTGCCTAAGAAAGTTTGAGCTGATAATACTGCCTACCTTAATAATTGAGCATATGCATAAAATTTATATATTAAGGATGGACAATATGGAATGCCTTATGGTTATTTCCTTAACAAGGTGTTCAGTTATTTTAAAGTAGTATATGAAAGAGGTTTGTTAGCCCCATATTCTCACTATATATTTTAACAAGGATAAACTAATAAACATATATCTTGCATGATATGCTGAAGATACGCTAAGGAATCAATCCATCCAGAATATCTGAGAAAGAAAGTAAGCATTCACTCACAAGAAAGTCAGCACCAAGATTGGAAGAGTATCAAACATAGAGATTATGGGCTTCCTAGATTTTTGGCAAACAAATCAATCAAGACAAGAGCAAAAGTAAAGAAGAGCACACCCCCTACATTGAAATATTTGATATGAACATGTATGGTTGTGAAGGCTGCACCACTATGGACATATTTGATATAGACATACTTTATGGTGCCAACCCTCAATCAAGGAATTAATTCAAATCCTTGATTGAGAAGAAATCTCTTGGGTTCCCTTATGATGAATAAAATTCGATGTAGCTGAAAAGTATAAAAGAGAAGACTAAATATCGAAGTACTCACGCAACTTCAAGGAGAATCTCAGTGTGTCTTAATCTTAGTCTTACAATGCTTTGTACTTCTTAGTTTAAATAGTTACACAAGAATAAGGTTGAGTCAACTTTGTCATACCAATTGAAGTTGTTTCACAAGATTTGAAAAACAAAAGAAGTCTTCAGAACTTGTTTACCATCATTTTACCTAGACTCTACTTTGAAAATATCTAAGAAAACTTTGAAACCCAAGGGGACTGGAAGTAGGCACCATATTGATGTTCTGAACTAGGATAAATCTTCATGTTCTTATATTAAATTTCTTATTTACTTACCTATTTTTTAAAATCTAATCCGCTTTTTTAAGTATAGTGTTTTGCAAGTAAGTCGACTGTGAAGGCTCAACAGTCTACTCAAGGAAATTTTTCAATTCACCCCTCCCCCTCTTGAATTTCAATTAGTATCGGAGCATGTCTCACAAATAAGTCTTGCTTAACCACACGTTAGTAAAGATCAATGGAGAACTACTAAATTTCAGGTACTCTCCTTCAAGATGGTCACTCCTCTACAAGACCACCATACTTTAATGGACAACACTACTCCTACTGAAAGAAAAAGTTCAGAATCTTCGTCTAGTCCAGTGAATTCCAAGCATGGGCTATCATTAAGAAGGGACCTAAGCTAACTAAGGACTCAAGGAAAAATAGAAGGACAAGTACAAAGACAAGGACAAGGACAAAGAATCAAGTAGTACTAATGTAGAGGATCTAGAAAATTTTGAAGTCACCAAAGAACAACAAGAGGTAATTCAAACTAATGCATGAGCTATATGTTTACTCCTGTATGCAGTAAGTGGAGAAGAATACAACAAGATATCAACTTGTGAAACCGCTAAAGAGATGTGGGACAAATTGGAAGTAACTTATGAAGGGACCATCAAGGTCAAAAAGTCAAAAATTGCTGCCCTGTTCAATGAATATAAGCTATTCAAAATAGAAGAAAATGAAAAAGTAAAATCGATATTTGCCAAATTTAGCAAGATTGTATATGAGCTAAAATCATTAGGGATGATCGAATTACATAGCCTGCAAGTTTAGAAGCTTGTCATAAGCCTTCATAAAGTATGGTAAACCAAAGGCGCCATTCGGGAAGACGGAGATCTCCACAATATAAAATATGTTGAACTACGAGGTAATCTCATTGCAAAATTATATCAATAGATACAACAAAGAAGAAACTAGTAGCCTTCAATGTTGTATCATATGAAGAGGAAAACTTTCTGGAAGTAGTCAATAACGAAGAAATAACTCTCATAAACTGTGGAGTAAGGCAGATCTTGAAACAGTGATATTAGTGACCCCAAGAAGTCAAAAACAATGAATTGACAAGGAATACACTATTATCACTGCGGGAGGCCAGGTCACTTTAAACAAAACTGTCCTGAATTGAAAAGAAGTTCATCTAGAAAAACAAAAACTTTGGGTCTTGGACTGATAAAAATGACATCGAGGAAGAACAAAGGCAACCAATATGTGCTTCATGGGAAAAGATGAATCATGTGAGGTAAGACCACACAACCTTTATACCATAACATCCTTGAATCAACTCCAGATATCATAATCGATGAACTTCAAAAGGTTATCGATGAGTACAATAAACTTGCTCAAGAAATGAAAAATTGGGAAGCTCGACTTAAATGGAAATTTGAAGAGGAACAAAGGAACTATCAAGTTGAAATTGAAGCATGTCAAATTGAAATTCACTTGCTTCAAGAAGAACTTGATGATGTAAAAATTCAATTGAATGGCATTACAAAAATCACCAAGTCACAGTTTTGTTAGATCAAACTCTTTTAAAACAAACTCAAGTTCCTCATTAAGATTATTTAAATCAGCTAAAACCTTTTTCTCATTTCAAGGACCTGTCTGGTATACCTATGGACAGAAGGGCACAAATCACACAACTATAGGAAAAGGTCTAAAGGTGTGTAGGTTTAGAAGCCTAAAGAAAGTACCTCTAATCCTCAAAGACCCAAGATCGCTTAGGTACCTAAAAAACTATTTTTCTTATTTTTCAGGAACATATCTGCAAAAGCTATAAAAAAGGAATATGGGTAATTGATAGCGGATGTTCCAGACATAGTACTAGAAAGAAGGAAAAAATAATTATGTTCTCAAAAGAAAATAGAAGGAGGATCAACCAGATTCGGTGATAATGTGAAAGACGATGTGATCGAAGTCGGCTTAATAAAGGTCAACTCCTTATGCGAACTCATTGAAGTATATCTCATAGATGGACTAAAACACAACCTACTCAGTAGCAGTCATCTGCGTGACACCGGATTTGGAGTCTCCTTCAAAGCTAAAAGTTGCTCCATCAAACATGATAAAAGAGATTTTTTCTTATCAGTGAACATGTTGATAATATTTATGTTTTAAATAGTCCTGATTTTTTCACTTTAACTTGCCTCACTGTGCAAACCAATGACACTTAGTTATGGCACAGAAAGCTGGGACATGCTAGTATGAAATATCATTAAGAAAATATCTAGACTGGAACTGGTGAAAGGTCTTCCAAAACTCAAGTTTGATAAAAATCACATTTGTGATGCCTGCCAATTGGGTAAATAGACTCGGACATCATTCAAAATTAAAGGCATTGTCTCTACTACCAAACCTCTTAAAAAATCCACATGGATTTGTTTGCCCCACCAAGACCACAAGTATTGGTGGAAAAAGATATGTTTTCATTATTTTTGATGATTATTCTCATTTTACCTGAGTAATATTTCCTTCTCATAAACACGAGGCTTCACAAACTTTGAGATATATTGTAGAAAAGTGCAAAGAGAAGCAGGACACTTTATCTCCTATGTTCACGATGATCATGGAGGAGAATTTAAAAATAAAGCCTTCGAGGAATACTGCACTCAGAATAGATACTCTTAAAACTTTTCAGCACCTTGGTCCCCTCAATAAAACAGTATGGGGGATTGAAAAATTTTATCTTTTCAGGAAATCGGAAGAACCATGCTACTGGAACACAACCTTTTAGATCACTTTTGGGCAGAGGCAGTGAGCACAACCTATCACATCATCAAAAGATGCCTCATCAGACCTATTCTAAAAAAGACTTCTTATGATCTGTGGAGAGAAAAAAGCCAAACGTTATCTACTTCCATCCTTTTAGATGCAAATGCTTCATCCACAATAATGGTAAGAGAAACCTGGGAAAATTCGATCTACGAAGTGATGAAGGTATTTTTATTGGGTACTCTCCCACCAGTCGTGCCAACAGATCTTATAACAAAAGGACCTTCTGAGTTAAAAAATCTATGCATATTGTATTTTGATGAAACTAATCACCCTTCTATGAGTTTGAGTATTGATGAAGAACAGGTAAATGATCTGTAATTTGGAGACAATAGCGACACAACTCCAGAGCTTCCAAAAGAAAAGTTAACTACAACCCCTCCAGAGTCGACTCCTATAGTTAAAGTAGCCAAAATAAGTGTTCCAAGAGAATGGAAACACAATGCTAGCTACCCAAATGATTTTATCATCGAAAATCCAGATGATAGGATTCAGACAAGAGCCTTATTAAGAAAATAAGCATTTATTACCCCTGTGTCTCAAATAAAATCCAAGAAGACTAATGAAGCCCTCAAAGATGAATCTTGGGTCGAGGCCATGAAGTAAGAATTGGATCAATTTGAATGAAATCAAGTCTGGACTCTAGTTGAGAGACCTATGAACTTCTTAGTAATTAGAACTAGATGGGTCTACAGAAATAAATTTAATGAAGAAGGTAAGGTTATCAGAAATAAGTCTGGACTTATAGGTCCAGGTTTCTCCCAATAAAAAGGTATTTATTATGAAGAAACCTTTACTCATGTAGCAAGGTTAGAGTCAATTCGCATTCTGTAAGCTTTTGCTTCCTTCAAGTGCTTTAAGTTATATCAAATAGATGTCAAAAAAGCTTTTTAAATGGATTTATTCATGAAGAAGTTTTTGTAAAACAACCCTCCAATTTTAAAAATCCATCTTATCCAAACCATGTTTTGAAATCTTCAAAAGCACTCTACGGTCTCAAACAAGCTCTAAAGGCTTGGTATGAGAGGTTGAGTATTTTATTATTTAATAATAATTTTCAAAGAGAAAAAATTGATACAACTTTGTTCATCCAAAATCTTGACTCAAATTTACTTATTGTACAAATATATGTTGACGATATTATTTTTGGTAGTCCTAACATCTCCTTGTGTGAGAATTTTACTAATCTTATGAAAGGAGAATTTGAAATGAGTCTCCTGGGAGAGCTCACATTTTTCTTGGAATTAAAAATCAAAAAAACCCTCAAAGGTACTTTAATTAGTCAATCCAAGTATATGAAGGAACTTATCAAAAAGTTTAGCATTGAAAAGGGAAAGGCCTATGGAACTCCAATTAGTTCATCCATAAGTCTTGATTCAGACTCATCTGGAAAAGACTTTGATGAAAAGACAAATAGATGAATGATTGGATCACTCCTCCACTTGACCGCCAGTCGACCAGACATTATGCTTAGTGTGTGTAAGTGTGCAAGGTTTTAATCAACTCCTAAAGAGTCCTATCTGACTTCCGCTAAAAAAATTATTCGATATCACATTGGAACACATGATACTGGACTATGGTACCCTCGCTCCTCTTATTTTGACTTAATTAGATATTCAGATGCTGACTTTACAGGCGATAAGACTGATAAGAAAAACACTAGTAGAGCATGTCAAATTCTTGGTAATGCCCTGATTTCATGGAACAACAAGAAACAAACTTCAGTTGCTCTATCAACAAATAAAGCCGAATACATAATCGTTGGAAGTTGTGCTACTCAAATTTTATGTATTATGCATCAACTACTTAATTTTAATTTGTATTTTGAATTTGTGCCTATAATGTGTGATAACACCAGTGCTATTAGTCTGTTTAAATACATTATGCATTATTCTTGGGCTAACACATTGATATTAAATATAATTTTATTTGAGATCATGTAGAAAATGATGACATTTTTATAACATTTGTTGATTTCAAAAATCAATTGGCAGATATTTTTACCAAGCCCCAGTTTGAAGAAGATTTTGTTTCCTTAGAAAAAGACTTGGTATTATCAACATTAATGACTCATGAGTTTTGTTTTTTGAAAATTCTTTTTTACTGCCTTATATTTTTTACTCTTTTTTATTTTGGAAAACCTTTTTGAAAAAGTGTCATCATCATTACTTTTACCTCTTTTTATGCTACCTTTACTGCCTCTTTGCCCTTTTATCTTCCTAACACCCCCTTTCTGCCATCCCATCACCTCAACAGTCCCCTCATTCACTTCACCTTTTTTTATCTTCCCCTCGGTTCACTCATTTTTTTTCATCTATCCATCTCTTCATCTTTATCCCTACCCTTTTTAAATCCTTATTCAAACATCTCTCCAATGACTAGAACTCGCTCCATGACAAATCTTTCCAAATCCCTTACTGACCCACTCTTCAATAATCATGCCCTTATCTCTGAATCTTTTGACAAATCTTCATCCGACTCTCGACAGTCAACTATTACCAAAAAATAATTTGTCCCTAGTCCATCATCTTTTGTCAAGAAACGTCATTCAATCCCTATAGATCCTTTTCATCCAGTGGATATGTATAAATTATGGACCTACCCTTAAAAAGACAAGTTTACCGCCTTCAAAATTTACTCTGGTGTATCCAATCATGTAGTAAATCTCTATCAATTAAAGGAAGCTCATTGCAATGTCAGTCACTTCTTTAAATTTTAAGACCTATCACTAGTTTTTTTATCTATGTGGACTTGAAGTTTATAAGGATCCTGTTCGAATGATCTATGCCAGTCTTCGCCTTTCTCCCATCAGTAGCGAACTAGAGACTCTTTTACTTGGCACAAAAATCATACTTAATGATTTTCTGTTTGAAAAGGTGTTTGATACAAAATTCTTTGGGGTAATTCCCTTTATAAATGGTTTCTGGCCCAAAGATTTTGAAGTTAGCTTTGAAGAGGTGAAAAATACCTTGTCCGACTCGGACACAATATCTTCCAGCTTTGGTCACCTATTTCTCTGCTTTAAGTACCATATCATGGCTCACATTATCGCCACCACAATGATTCCAAGGAAGGGCTCCCTCAGCAATATAACCTACCGAGATATGTTGGTCCTATATTGTATGGTGAAAAAGCACAAGTTAAATTGGCCTAATTGGTTTTGTGAATACATGCTTGAGAGTTTTTTAGATGCTCATGCCTCCGCCAACTTGCCTTATGGACTACTGAAGGATTCTCCTGCATTACTCTATTGACTTCTTTACATACCCCCCGGTGGAAGTCTCTGCTACTTATGACTCCAAAACTTTTGCCATCATGGGCTAAATTTTGGTAGATAATGAATGGTGAAAAAAGGACGCTACTCGAGAAAAATCCAATCTCCCTAAGGTAAGCAAGTCTGTTTCTAACCCCATGCTTCCTGTGTTGAAGGAATTGGAGGAGCTCAAGGATCACTTAAAAACTATTGAGGAAAGAGTGATGCTGCTTCAAGAGTCGACCTCCAAGCTGCTTTATCTTGGAAATAGAACAAGCACTGATATAAGAAAGGTACGACTAACCATTGACGAATTCAAGAAAGAAGTCATCAAGATGTTCACCGGAGTGTTTACTCGCATGGACTCCCTCAAGTCTCAAGTCAACTCCTTAAATTATTCCCTTGCAATATCCGTCCAGAACTCCTACTCCTTCTTAGGTAAAAATATTAAAAAATCTTATGAACGGTTCTTCCATAACATGCACAATACCCTCACATACTTTCTGGCCAAGCATTGAATAATGACTACTATTCAAAAGGGGGTCTTGTCCCTTCCTTTTGGGTTGTAAAATGATTTTTACACACTGTCTGCCATACTTTCTTATTTGTTTAGTCCTTTGGTAATCGATTTGACTATTTATATGCTATATGTCTATTGCTTATTTTTGCCTATCGGCTGTGTTGTTCTTTTTTATTATGTAAAAAGGGAAAGAAAGCAGGAACATCAGAGATGCTTGGAAGTTAGGGAGAGCAAGTTGACTATCAAATGATGAGAGTCAACTGATGTGTTTGCAAGTCAGAGGGAGCAAGTCGACTATCAAAGGATGAGATTCAACTGATGCTCAAAGAAAGCAGGAACATCAGAGATTCTTTCAAGTCAGCGGGAGCATATCATAAAAAATTTAGGGAAGTTAACTGATGTTTATTATTTGTCATTATCAAAAATGGGGAGATTGTTAGACCTATATTCTCACTATTTGTTTTAATAAGTATAAACTAATAAACAAATATCTTGTAGGATACACTGAAGATATAGAACACCAAAAATATCCCTACGAAATCAGTCCAAAATATCTAAGAAAGAAAGCAATCACCCACTCACAAAAAATCCGACACCAAGATTGGAAGAGTATCAATCACGGAGATTAATTGCTTCACAGATTTATGGAAATCAAATCAATCAAGACAAAAGCAAAAGGAAAGAAGACCACACCCTCTAAATGATATCTAATATAGAAATATATGGTTGTGAAGGTTGCACCACGTATGGACATATTTGATATGGCATACTTTATGGTGCCATCCCTCAATCAAGGAATCAATTCAAATCCTTGGTTGAGGAGAAATCTCCTAGGTTTCCTATGAATAATAGAAGCCAAAACAGCTAAAGAGTATAAAAGAGAAGACTAAAGATCGAATCACTCATGCAACTTCATGAAGAATGTCAATGTGTCTCAATATTAGTCTCACAAAGTTTTGTACTTCTTAGTTTACAATACTTATACAAGAATAAGGACGGGTCAACTTTGTCATACCAATTGAAGCCGTGTCAAAAGATTTGAAAAACAAAATAAGACTTCAAAACTTGTTTACCGTCATTTTACCCAGACTCTACTTTGAAAAGATCTAAGAAAATTTTGAAACCCAAGGGGACTAGAAGTAGGAACCACATTGGTGTTCTGAACCAGGAGAAATCTTTATTATCTTAACTTAATTGCTTATTTACTTACCTTTTTGTTTAAATCTAACCCGCTTTATTAAGTATAGTGTTTTTTAGGTAAGTTGTCTGTGAAGGCTTAACAATTGACTTAAGGAAATTTTTCAATTCACCTCCGTCTTAAATTTCAAGGTGTACCCAAAATTGTAAAATAGATGTTCAGATTAAACACATTGATTGAGAATCAGTGTATTGAGGGAAAGGTTGGGACCATGTACTAAGTTTCGGAGTTAATAGATCTACAGGACAAGTTAAATGTCACGGTGGAAGAGCCGAGGCTGGCACTAGTAGATAAAGATGCAGAGATTTCACCTCTCAAGTTAAAGATTAAACTATTATCAATAGAGGGACCTAGTGTTTCTGAGGAGTTGAATTCTTAAATGCAACATTAAAAGCCCAGGTCACTACTTTATCTGGTAAGGTCAAGGAACGTAACGCTGAAGTAAAGGATCTTACAAAGCAACTTCTAAACATATATATTGTTGACGTGACAGGGTGGAGATATTTCTTAGATTACTTGCTCCCAAACCTCCACCCTCTTAATCCCTCCCCTAAATTATGTTGTTTCAAAATCATCCTTATGTCAGTTTCCTTCATTGTCCTTATGGCTTTTATGGTTCAGTTCCTTATCGTTTGTTGGAAATGTTATGTATGATACTTATCCTAGTTTAATGGATGGAACTCTTTTATTTGTATCTCTCATCCATCTTTTTAATGGTTTATTCATTTATGTTAGTTTTAACCTAGTGGCCATGAGTTAACCTATTATGATTATTGATTATCTTGTTTTACTGTCTTTACTTTTTTATTATGCTAAAAGGGGACAGATGAGTCTTATGGAAGTAGTTAGTTCCAAGAGATTCTCCAAGATATTTCAAGGGACATGGTCCCTGTGGTACTACTGGTGTAAAGGGGAAATTCTAGTTGATATGGAGAAGTGCTGGTGAAAGGGAAAATTTAAATAAAAGAGGGAAGTGCTAGTGAAAGGGGGCATGCAAATGTTCTTATGCATATGGTTTTCCATCATCTAAAAGGGAGAAATTGTTGTTCTATGTTTTGAAGTTGACTAACTAATACATTCAGGGACCAAGTCCATCATATGTTACTTCCTGAGGACTACTGAAGGACAGCTGTATACTATTACACTCTGCACAGTTTTGTCCTGTAGCATCATTACTGTGTAGGTGTGCAGTGTACAATGATGGACACCTAGACCAATCAAATTCCTACTTAAATTCTCTCATAGCATATATAAGCAAAGGTGATCAACTTGGTGACCTAGTTTTTGTGAAAATTGTCTTCTAAAATATCAAGCAAAAACTGCACCTGCTTAAGATCAAAAGATGCTCTTAGAGACCTGGTTGTTCTTTAACTTTTCTATGTTAATTCTTGTCCTAAAATTCCATTTACTCTACCGATTATGAGTAAAATCCCTTTAGATTATTTTGAGTGTTTGTGTAGGTAGAGTTGCCTAAGGTCAATTGACTAGAGCCAGTTGGTTGAGTAAAAGTGTGATAGAGTTTTCTCATTGATTTGTATAGATGTATTACAAGGATTAGGATATATATTTAAATCTTTTGAAGTTTGTGGGAGTTTGTAATTAAACGACTGGTTGATTATAGTGAAGCTTAAGAAATCCTATGAGTACCGGTCGTGGTTTTCCTCCATTGAGCAAGGAGGTTTCCACATCAAAAAATTTGGTGTTGTTTTGTTTTTTCAAGTTTATTTATAGTTTCCTTATTATAGTTGACTAATATTTCCTCAAGAACCTGGTCTCCAACTGGTGGTAAATTCGTACAGTTTATTACTGACCCTTATTATTGGGATGAAACTTGTTGACCTTAAAGATATCAATATGGAGATTATTTAGTTTTACAAAGGGCTGATGGGCTCTTCTACATCTAGGTTCCAAGTTGTTGATAGAAGCATGATGAAGAGAGGTCCTAAATGACTATCCGGTGAGCTTACTAAAGATGAGCTTTGAAAAGGATTAAAGTCTATTGGTGATGATAAATTTCATGAATATATGAATTCAATACTTTCTTCTTTAAGCAAGTATGAACAATTATCAAATATGAATTAATTTCTCCCGTCAAGATATTCTTCTTCACTAGTATTTTCAATAAATCGCTAGTCCATCCATTGCAGAAGTGAAGAGTTACTATATGAGCTTGGCTTTCTTCACATTTGCTTCCAATAGGACAAATAGGCTAACCTTTGAGATAAGTTTGAAAAAATGTACTTTTCGTTGCTAGTCAGCTCTAACTAATAATACTATGGTGTTCCAGAATCTTATTCTATCCACCGGTAAGGGTGTCTCCTTAACTTCATCTTTTGGGGCTTGTACCAAGCCTACCTCCCCTTGAAATTGGAGGTCTAGTTTTCATATATTTTTAGTATCTTTTTCTTTTGGTAATCCAGCAAATGAGTTCATTGTTCTTGTAGTAGCCTTGTCCCTGGTACTTCTATTTCCATCGGTCATTTGCTTCTCAAATATTTTCTTAGCATTTTGCCAAACATTTTTTTCTTGTCCCTGTTTAGCTTATCTAATTGATTATAAATACCACGCCTACTTGTTTGATATTTCCTGGTATTTGGTCTGTCCATCCCACCCACCTTCCTAGTTACTTTTCGACATTCAAGAACATCATACCCAAAATTCTTGCATTACTGTGTGTAGTATTTGATCAATGGCACCTCCACCATTACTTTGGCAGAATTCATTCTACGCTTGTTTTTTGCGGCTTTGTTAGTGAATTTTCCCTCAATGGTTAACATTCAGTCTCATTAATCAGATTCAAATAGGAACCTTATTTATTTTATCTTTTATGACCTCCATGTCTACTATCCATGGCTTTATCACTATGGGTAGTTATTGAACAACTCAACTCCATATTCTGCAACATTGTCTTATTCAATTATATAATGAGGTGCAATCTATCATCCATTTTCCCTTTTGTGACCTTCATGTCTACCATCCCAGATATTTAATTTTTCACTTTTAATACAATTGAGAAGAAAATTTATGTATCATTTGTCAAATTTTCTTCTCAATTATATTATGAGTGTGTAAAATTAAATATACATCCATAATAGTAAAAAATTAATCTTTGTTCCCTCTACAATTTTCTGGCAAAGGATGTACATCAAACCACTATTTGTCTAAGATGGCCCCGTCCATGCCTTGTAGGGCCATTTTACTCTTCATCTTCTTGGAGTCTCCAAATTAGGGTATCCCTAGTCTAAATTTTCATTGGTAGTGCTTTGTGTAACCGTAGAAATTTGTTTCCCTCTCCCACTATCCTTTCCCCTAACTTTAGATTTCTTCTTTATGTTCAGCAATCACTAATAAAGATCTCATTCTATATAGAGAAAGAGCTAGAAAATATATGATATGTGATCTATGACAAGATATTCTATCATGGACTTTAATCATATCTATTTTAATCATTGTATTACCACCTTTATTAGACTATAAAATAGTGTGAATAATTTCTTGATTTAATTGAAATATTTTGATGAAAATCTATGTTCGATGTAATCTGATTGATTTTTTTTTTAAATTAAACTAAGAAAACAAAGATATAGAAATAATTTTGTTTGTTAAAATAGACAAACTACTCGGCCTAAATAGTCAAAAATAATTAGGAGATTTAATCTTAAGAATAAGTTCTAAGCATGGAAGTAAGAAAAAATTGGTAAGGCATTTCTCTTTAAGAATTCTATAAATAATCTATTATATCGGTAATTTTTTATGACGTCCCAATAATTGTGGAAAAAGTTTCATTGTAACTGTCTGATCATGTTGCACTGCTAACACTAAGATTAAGAATCGCATCTTCGATTTCATGTTGCAAATATAAAATTTTTAGTAATGATTTAAAATAGTGGTATGACATATGGCGATTCCGCTGGAAATAACCAGAATTCGAGCTTTATACAATGACTTATCTATGCCTCTCTTAAATTTTTGGATATATGTATTGTATTTGTTGGTCTAATCTGTTATTTGCTTACTTATTTACCGTTTTGATATTTTGCGACTGTATTTATAAAATTGTCCTATCTCACGCACCCCTTTGAGACTATGAATACATCTATTAGTTTTTATTGTGTGTGCGGTATGCTGCATAAAAATTTCTATTCGGGACAATACAAAATATTAGTCACACATGTTAGGCGAGGTTAAATCACCAATTGAATCAAAAAAGCTCTGCTATCAGCAAATTGTCCCTCCCTGATCTGAGTTATTCACTTGAATTAGTCAATCTAGACATCTCTTCCTATAGCATGATAAACCTAGTAGAACAAAGTCACAACCAATGATTACCCCTTGTAGGTTACACTTTATTTGCATTATGTACATTTTATTTGACGGGTCTAGTTTATCTAGGACAAGTATCTTCCTTAGAGAACATTACATATATGTTATGTGCTATTTGTCAAATTACCTGAAAAGTAGCAGTGAAAGTTGACTAGCCTTAGAGTGAATTTATAAACATAAGAGACACGATCCAAACCAGGGCTTAGTCTTGTAGGGTGCCTCAATCCCAATCGAGATTAGAGACCACCCCTAATACCCAACTATAACCGCCCTGCACCCTATATCGGGTGAACCCCAAACATATAACTAGATAAAATAATCATAACTGAAGATCATTAAACAAAGTTCATCGCCATAACCAACCAAGTATCCAACCAAACATCCAATCGGTGCCAACCCCAATACTAATATCAATGTCAAGGTTGACACCAATCCACCCATGCCCATACGGGACATGCCCCCGACCATAGCCAAAATCAAAGTCTATGAAACAAAAACAATGCAAAGAAGTCCATATCATGAAATGAATCTTTCCGGAGTATGGAAGCTTACCATTTCAGTCTGACACAAAGCTGTCCTCGGATCCAATCATTGAAGAGGAGGAGTAGAATAGCCAGTTCCTGCATCGCGTGGGGATACAGTTCCCAAAGATGGGTTATCGGATGAACGCTAGCATATACTCAGAAATAAGGATAAAATAATATTAACATTTAAAACCAGGTAAATAATCAGTTTCCAGCTCGTGATTAGACTTATCAGATCTTTAACAGTAGCAGTGGCGAGTCCTCATACTTCGAGAACAAATTTACTTTATTTCATGTCTCAGTTAGTAGTTAGTTGGAGTTAGTTAAGGCCTGTCCCATCAACTCA
This sequence comes from Capsicum pubescens, assembly GCA_030864215.1. Classification (NCBI taxonomy): domain Eukaryota; kingdom Viridiplantae; phylum Streptophyta; class Magnoliopsida; order Solanales; family Solanaceae; genus Capsicum; species Capsicum pubescens. The sequence continues at coordinate 244,009,764 of CM061538.1, forward strand.
TATTCAGTCAGTCAGTTTTAGAGGCTTTTCAGATATTAGAGTCAGTTATTCAGTATTCAGATATCACAGTAGTTATCTAGTTTATCACTATTTTATCAGATTCAGTCAGTTGTTTCTATAGACTTGTATTTCAGTTTTAAATTCAGCTATTAAAACATTATGGCATGTCAGTAATTTTTGCGTTTATGATTATACTATTCAGTGCTCACAGTATGTACCAGCTCATGGGTTAGCTTGTGGTCTTTCGAGACCACAAACACCGTGTAACAACTAGGGGGTAGTCTCGGATCGTTATAGATAGTGCAACAATGATCGTACAAGACCCTCAATACTCTATTTTCCCATTTTAGTATTCAACCTATAGTGCACAACCACATGTACAATCATCAATCTATCCCTAATGGTGTGCACCAGCATATCAAAATCTTCGTCCCCATCCATAGAATGTTCCATCCCCCTAAAACCCTTGTCCAAGACAATAATATGGAGGGAATCAAAGGCCTAGGGATAATTTTACACCAATTAAAGACCCTGTTCAAGATACTAATATAGAGAGAATCATAGTTCTAGGGATAATTTTACAATAATTGGAGAGTCTTATGAAAGCTTGTTCAAGAAATTGAAAAGTTTAAACATGATAAGAACTACCTCTTTGAATTATGCAAATCTATATTCAAAAGGTTTTGATCGTTCAATACATTGTATATACCATTCTGATGCTCCAGATTACAGTACTGAAGATTATCAATTTTTGAAAGAGAAAGTGAAAAAGAAGATTCAAGCAAAGAAATTATGGTCTAAGATAGTGGTTCTCCAAATATTATTGAGAATTCAACAAATAATGATGTGGACTTTATTGAGATGATATATGGTGATGAAGAAACTATCAATTCTCTCAACTCTCAGACAAGTGGCTACGATGTTGAATTCGGTGGATACTTTTTTCTTCTCTAGGAAGAAGTCTGATAGTTTATTTTGTCATTATTTATATTATGTTGATATTTCAGGGTTGTAATTCAGATTTTAGTTAGTTTATTTCATTGAGTCAAACCCTCCTATACTTTTATTAATTATTTTTTGAGTCATATCATAAATTTTGTTGTTTGGATTATTTAGGGTGTAACCTATAGCTTAGTTTTTTGTCATTGTTAAACTCTTCTATGTTTTACCTTATAAAATATGATTTTCTATTTTGAGTCATTATGATCTATCCTACTTAGATCTTCTTGTTTATATTTGTCACGACCCAAAATCAATAGGTCATGATGGCACGTGTCACGGTGTACCTTGACAAGTAAGCCTATCACCCAAACTATACATGAAGGGGAAAAAGACAGAAATACCCTCAAGAAAAGGCTTCTAGAACAGAACCGAACCACACAAGCATAATAAATGTGGAAAGAAGCATAACAAGGCAACCACAACTCCCAAAACCTTAGTGTCAACAATATAAGAACTACTAATACAAAATATGAGTCAAATACATCAAGAATACCCACAGAGGATCGACATTTGGCTTTGAATAAAAATAAGAACATAACTACTATAGAAAGATAGAGGTGAACTTCGGACCCATGAATGTCCAACCACTACTTTGAGTAATTTGAAGGCGCTCAAAATCAACTAATTGAGGCGTACTAGAGCTAGGGCCTGCACCGAAAGGGCACAGTAAGCGTGAGTAGGGTCCACTTATACTCAGTAGGTATCATAGACCGAACAATAAAAGTAGTAAATAAAGCATACAAACTATAGACTAAGGGAACTTCACCCGCAATCAAAAAATATCCCACAACGGTAGCCCACACCACTTGCACCCAATATTTCTAATAGATCACATTTACAACAACAACACCGTATGTAGAACACAAGTATATATTATATCACATGCAAGTAGAAATAGAGAACGTATATATACAAGATGGTCTAGTATAAATAACAGGATATAGAGCAAGTTGACATATAACAAGTCAATATGGCAATCCAATCACAACATCAATCATAATAAAGCAAATGAAATATATGAGATGATGATGACGCTTGAGATCATTGCACAGTCTCCGTATACACCTAAAGGGTTAAATCTTCCCGATGTAGGATCCATGGAGGCTTCGTCAACCCATATACTACTCTGTATACATCTACAGAGCTAACACTTCCCAATGTAGGACCCATGAGTGGTTTGTCAACCCGTATACAACCAATATCTATGACTCTTCTCCACATATCTTTCAGAGAGGTCTATAAAATATGATGTTTTCAATATTTCTAGAATTTCCAGTATTTCTAATCTTATAGTGTTTTCAAAGAACATATATAACATGAGACATAAGTGGGACCAACAACAACAACAAGTATATACTAAACATACAACAAACAAGTAAAAGTATGCGTATAATGTCATGAGCATGTAATGTTCACAATCATTCCCAACGAGTATTTCCACAATCAACCGCATGATGTATTTTTAAAACCAACCACAATGATATATTTTTACAATCACATGAGCCAATATCTGCTCATTAATTCCTACCATCCATAACTTTTCACATGTTTTATATGCCCACAAGTATGAATATATCAGAATACACCAATGTTACCACAATAGAAATTTTCAATAACACAATACAATTATTCGCATGTATTCAAGGCTATTTACATCATATAGGGCCCCACACGATCATACATATCACATAATATCTCAATTTCAATATTTACATGACATATAGGCCCCTACACGGGTATAATACATAGATAGCCATTTTTCATAATTAGTTTCCACCCTTAATATACATATTCTACCATCATTAACTACCCAGCCCAGTCTGAAAGATTGAAACTGACCCACAACACTTCAACCACAAAGCCCTACATCTCACGAATGGCCTCGAAATCAATAAAACTAAGAAATATAGAATTTACATATCAAAACAAAGCTAACGGTATCCATATTGATTACTTTTGGTTTGGGGTCAAAACGGACACACGAAATGGGTTTTCCAAAAAAAGGACAAAATCGTAACTTTACTTCAAAAACGTGTTACCCATATTTTTAGGAATCTACAACTAAAAACTCAAGTCAAATCGAGTAAAAAACGAGGTTCAAATCAAAGAAAAACTATTTTAAAGTTTTACTGGATAAAATCTTCTAAGTTCGTATTAAAAGAAAGAATCGGAGTTATTTTGAAGATTAAATTGATGAAAAACTAATAATTATAAGATTAAAACATTATTTAAGTGAAAAGGAGTGAAATTGAGATTTAAAATCAAGTCCTAAGATTTTATGGTTTTGAGAAATTAATCAAGAATTAGAGTAGAAAAGGATGAAATCCCATCTTAAATCTGTAATAGAATCAAGAAATAGATGTTAATATAGCTTCTCAAGCTGCCACAAGCTTCACTTTTAAGTTCTCACATTATTTTAGGATTTAACTCTCAAGGGGTAAGGTGAAAGAATAAGCAAAATGGTCAAAAAGAGATGGACAAAAGTTTTTATATTGCAGATTTTTTACAACAGACTTTTAAGTCCAAAAACAGGCTTCGACGGAGTGCCCGAGATTCGTGTGGAGTCCGATATATGAAAACAGACTATGCAACCATACTAAATTCAATGCTCTAGACTCAATGGCAATATCAAAATTTTAAAGAAAAATATTATTTTCACAAAGTTGATCCCCAAAATACGAAATCGTGAATTTCCAAATCGAGAGTTGAAAAGAGATTTAAAAGAATAAAATCATACCAAATATGTTACCACCCTTATATCTGACGTTCTGAATCTACTGGTACAATCTGTTTAGTCATACGTCACACGAATCAAAAGATATCCATAAAAGTACGAAATAAGGCTCTCGAAGCCACCAAAAATCACAATATCGCACAAAAATCACCAAAATGCATTGAAATCATGACAATCACCACCACACCCCAATAATACTACAATGCAACTTTGAAAAGGAATAAAATAGTCAACTGACACAAAATTATAAATTTCACATATTTCATCAAATTTTTAGGTCGTTATAATGTCTCTTTTTATTTAGTTTTAATGACATGATATTCATGTAGAATTTTGGTCAGATCTTAAAATTCTATTTAGCTGTGGAATGAATACACCAAAGAAGTTGAGAATGCAAAAAATAAATAAAAAAGAACATAGAATTGAAAAATCTTGAATAATAACAATTTGAAATGGTTCTATAAAGTGAAGCAAATTTTAGGACAAGTTCGATCTAAATTGACACATTTCATTTGTTGTGAAGAAAATTGTGCCTAATGTATATTTCTAATGGACAATCATCAAATAAAAGTAACATTATGTCCATCAATATAGATGTTGGGAAGAGATATTGTATGATTTTCACTTTTGATTCTTAAAGTGCATGATTGTATTTGATATCTTTTAAAATTGATATGACAAAGATATTTTATTCTGCTATCCAAATACTGCATCATCCTTTGTTATCCCTTTTGAGCTTTGATTTATTTTTTTCATACTCCTCTTTTGGAATCCTAATAGAGTCAAAAGTCAAAAAAATATAATTAAAAAAATAAAAGAAGTCCAAAAACAGAGAAGTTGCAAGAAAAAGAGTAGAAAAACAAAGAAGAATAAGAAAGAATAAAAAATAGAAGAAAAAATAGAACAAGCTTTCCTGAATTAAGTTTGACCTGATTCTTGCTTTGACAAGATACGTAGACAATCCTATCCTAGGGTTCGATCCAACCAAGAAAAGTTTAAAACTTTCTCAGTCATAAAAATTGAGACAAAAATATAAGAGTTTTTATTTTTGTCAAAAGAGTAGATTGTAAAAGTTTAAAGTTTAACCTCGTTCGATATGTTACTTTTGACCCTTTATGCCATCCCTTTCTTTCAAATTCTATTCAAAAATTATGTTAAATTCAAACTAAAGATGTTCTAATTAATTTTAAATAATGATAAGTCAAGCATGCTTTTAGTATTGATTATCATATGAGGGGCAATGTTATGTCACTTTCTTGAGAGGGGCTTATTAGAGATAGTTTCACGGGCACTGTAAGGCATCATTGAGTTGAGAGAAAGTAAAAAGTGAGAGTCTTATTGGTAAAAATCCTCATTAACACCATAAAAGAATGTTGAGTAAGAGATTAAAAAAATGAGAGAGACTTATTGCTGAAAAATTTTCACCGCATCACTAGTCAATTGATGGTTACTAGTCTAATTTAAAGGTCGTAATTTAGAAACCTAAATTCAAAGTCTGAATGTTTAAAAATAGAGTTTAGATCAAATTCATAGATCAAGCCATTTAATTTGAAATGCATATCGTTATCATTAGAGGTGACTACCACATTCAACAGTCTTTTTTTTTTTTTTTTTTTGTTGAAAGAGACATCTTTTATCAAATACCTTTTTTTCAGTGCTTTATTCATTTTCATTTTTATTTTCTTTGAATCAGTCTTTATTAAAACAAGTAAAAAATAATTTTAAAATTTGCTATCAACTTTTCAATTATGTATGTAAAGTTTGGCTAACACATACAAATATGATATCATTTCATAAGAAATAATATACACCATAATTTGTTAGGGTTAAAATATTTGAGAATGGAGTATGTCAGATAAGACCATTATAATAGATGGGGGGTTTGAGATTTTTGAAATCAATTTAGAGATATCTTCAATGAGAAAGGTTATCAAAGTAAGATGACTAGCCAACAAGCACAATCTACCCAAGTTGAAGTCAAGGTCGAAACTGGCGACAACATAATCTGTTGTACTCAAATCCAATGCAACAAACTGACCATCGTCTTGAAACTCATATTTTTTCTATAATAGGGGCAAGTTTGTTGACATGAAAGTGATTTCAGAAATTTAATCTTGCAAATAGAATTGCATTAAAACCTCTTAATCTTTTATTATTTTATGCATATATTTGTTATTTTGCATTTGTCTCATAGGATAACATTTCCTAGTAGGAGAAAATTATTCTATATTTGTTTCCTAGGATAAACTTTCCTAGTAACAGACAATTATTTTGCATTCGTCTCTTAGGGATAAGCATTTCTTAGTAATAGACACTTATTTCACATTCGTCCCCTAGGATAAACATTTTCTAATAGTAGATAATTATTTCACATTCCTCTCCTAAGATAAATATTTTTTTAACAGCAAACACCTATGTCACATTTTTCTTCTTGGATAAATATTTACTAGTAGAAGACACTTATTTCATATTTGTCTTTTAGGATAAACATTTTCTAGTAGAAGACAGTTATTTTGCATTTGTCTCTTATGATAAACATATTTAGTAGCAGTCACTTATTTCACATTCGTCTCCTAAAATAAATATTTTCTAGTAGCAGACTCTTATTTCGCATTTATTTCCTAGGATAAATATTTTCTAGTAGCACACAGTTATTTAAAATTCGTCTCCTTGGATAAACATTTCTTAGTAGCAGACATTCATTTTCTTTTCCGCAAGGATAAATACTTCCTAGAATGAGATAATTATTTCATTTTTTTCCTAGAATAAACACTTCATAAGCTGAGACTTTTATTTGTTTTATATTCAAGGATAAAATTTTCTAGTCTGAGTTTATTGGTAGCTATTGATAGTTTTGCTATTGACTTACAAAATTTATCTAATGCAATAGAGATAGAAAAATTTTATTCATCGTCGTTTTGTTTGCCTTTGATGGCTTGCAGATTTTCCTGCAAAGAATATATTTGATGTCCAAGAATGAAATTTCATCTCCACTTAGAGTAGAGAAAAATGTTCAGTATCGAGGATGATTTACAATTAGATTTGACATATATAACAATCCAATAACTCTAGAGTTATTTTCTTGGCCTCCGATCAAGAAAACAAGAATTCAAGAATATTCTACGAGTTGTACTTTGGAGGAGCGTTAATGATTCATTTCAAGTTTCAAGTTCAATTCTTAAATCCTAACTTCAATTTCAAAATTTGAGATCAAGATACCCACCAGAAGAAGTTGAAGAGATAACTGAAGATCTAAAATGAAGATTTGAAGAAAGTCAATCAGGACAAGTAGAGTAGATAGAATCTTGCATTTTTCCTTTCTAGTTTTATTTTTTCTAATATAATAATAGGACTCATGAATTGGAACCTCAACGGGGCCTCACTCGGCTCTCTAACTCATCCTTTCATCTCTACACCCACTTGAACTACATGCGACCTAATTCTCTTAAAACCCGAGATATATAAGCTACTTAAAATTAAGGTTCAGTCACAACTTTTTCCTATTATTCTCTATTTTTGAATAAATAGTTACGTAAAAAAAATTAGCCATGTTGTTTACTTCTTTACTTGATAACTCTTTAGATTTCCAAGCAAAGAGGGACATTTTGTAAATACCTAATTTTTTTGACCGGAGCTAAGTTTTACATCATTTTAGTATTTAAGGATTTCTTTTAGATCTAAATTAGATATATTAATTTTATCGTATTTTTAGTAGGTTTATTTTAAAACATTTGAAAACTACAAAAATAGTCACATTTTTTGATAGGTTTTATTTTTATTTATTTGCAAAAAAAAGGAAAGAAAATTTTCTTTAATATTTTTTCTTTTAATTTAGTTTTATTAAATAATCTAGCGATGTTAATATTTTCGTAATCATATTTTTAAAATCAGCTATTTAACTTTCCTATTTTTTATTAGTTCAAAATATTTAGCGAATACTTTTACCATTATATTTTACTTGTATCTTTATTTTTAAAAATACAATCTTTTCCTAATCTTCTCCTAACCTATTCACTACATCCTAAACTAACCCACTAATCTATTCCCACTCATCCCACTACTTGAGCTCAACCTCCCTCCAACTCCCTCAACAACATTCAAGACAAACATATACCTATACTCCTATATATAATACACACCCTAGGGATGCCAAAACGAGGAGACCATAATACAGTCACATGACAACATGAAGAAAAATCACACAACAATATTAAACATATATAACCACAACAACCGTCCAACCCCAACACAGTAGGAAAACATAAAGAAATACGAGCAGACACACAACACTAGAGGAAAAAAAAAAGAATGTTGGAAAAGAAAAAGAGAGAGCTTCTTTGAAGGTTCATAAGCCTGAGAGTGAGGTTTCCGTTTGAGGTTTTGAGTCAAGTTTCTTTTGAATCATTGAATTTTGGAGGTGTAAAAAGGTTCAATTTGTACTTTATCTTCATTAATACAAGAAATTTGATGTTCCATGTTGTGAATTGAAATTTGAATGAGATCTTATTCTAAATAGTTATGTTAATGTTTCTGAGAACATGTTTAGATTGGGTTAGCATATGCTGAAATTCACTGTTAATTTGGAATTCTTCACCTGACAAGAAATAATTATTTTGTTAGATTACATTGAAAAGTAGGGTCTTGATATGTTTCAGAGAATCTTGTCTATTTGTTCTAAAATAAAATATTTATTCTTAGTGTTGGGATAGATTGAGAAGAACTCTAATATGTTTGGGTATTTAATATCCAGTAGCAGTTAAGTTTGCTTGGATGTGTCTTCATACTTGGTACTAATATTTTTATTAGATTTCTAGTTAGTTGTTTACACACCACAGTGGGATGAAACATATAGGAGCTTTGGTAACTAGTTGATCCTACTAACTTTATAATTTAGTGGACTCGGAAAACTTTAGTCAATCCTGCAAAAGTAAAAAGAGAGTGGTAAAGCCCATTGTAAGTATAGCGACTCATTTTGTGTTCGTACAATATTCCAAGAATAAAGTTAAGTTGAAAACTTTCTTTTGGATAGAATTTCGATATGGATTTCTATTAGGTACAACTTCAAACGACTATATCTCCTAAAATATAAAGGAGGTAGGGGGTTTAATACCCACCAAATCAAAGATCTCTGAGTCCTCTTTCCAATTCAACCAACTGTTCATCAATTCGAGTTAGAAATAAAAAGTTATGAGTATTTTACTGAATACTGTTCAGAATGAAATGAGAATTTCATTGTAGTGAGAATTCTAATAGTATTTAAATCATTTTCAGCTGTGTTTCAGGTTTATAGCCCCAAACTTATTCCACAACCCTAGAAAGGTGATTTTCAAAATTTTAGGGTGAAAGTCCTTCATTGAGGTAAGTTTTCCATTCTTCATTCTTTAATCCTTTAACATATTAAAAATCCTTAGAAAGATCTTAGTGGTGAATTTTTTGGAAAAAACTTATGGGTGTTCTTACTATCGCTATTATAGATTATAAATTAAAGATTCCTAACATGAATTTTATAAATTAGATTATGAATTTTAATGATTAAGAACCTTGATTTCCATAAATATGATACCTTTGGCATAAAAACTCCATTAACAAAGATGAGTTAAGCTTGAAAGAACTAGTTAATGGCTAACTGAACTTACAGAATGATATAGACCTTGAATTAAGGGTAGAATTTACGGGTTTGAATCTCTAAAATATTTGTTTGAAGAATAATTGTTTAATTACTCTTATTATTGCTTGATTATTAAATGATTTATTATTTCATGACATGAAAGAAATGAAAGAGTATGCTTGTTGCACCTTGCTTCTTCCAAAAGATTGGCATGCAGGTAGGCTAGGTTAATGAGTAGAAGACTATGTTACTTCATATTTTTATAGCGTAGAATTGATGGGAGAAAACATGTCTAGGCCTGCGGGCATGGAGTTGACATGGATAAAAATATATAAATTTGCTTTAATTCTGAAAACTATCTTCTTGATCGGTTATATGTTACTTCTATGATACTATGTGTTATGTTCTCAAAAGAAAAATACTTATGGATAAAGTGCACAAACATGATGCTATTGAGTTGTTTTAGTGATGAATCTAGTTGTGTTACAAAGGTAATAAGTTGCATGTATTATGTAATAATGTGATGAGGAGTATTATGCTAAGGTTGAATATTGATGAGCATGATAATACCTTAGGGATAGATGACTTGAATCATTGTGAGGATTGTATTATTATATGGAAAGAGGTAAAGGATAATAATATGCTTGAATATGCTAGTTATAGGTGGTGATGTTAGAATCCAAGTAGTGGTATTTTAGGAGGTAGTGGTATTTTAATAATTAATGAGTAATGAAGGCTCCAATAGCGACTTGTATGCTTAAGTGTTACATTGTGATTTATTTTATGACATTCTTGATTTGGTATTGATAAATATACTTTATCTATTGGATGCCCATGAGAGGCTAAATTAGTGATAATGATGATTTATTGAATTGTGCCTATGAGAGGATTGTTTAATAATGTTAACTCCATAAATTAATGTCATGAATGGATTATTGATGATCATGATGAATTATTGAAATAATGCCCATGAGAAAACCAAAATATTGATAAATAAAAGATTTTGATCCATAATGGTAATGTAATTAAAAAGAATGACTGAGTAAAGAAGGCTTGTTATATACCTTCATGTAGGTAGAAAAGTGAAAAATGAATATTTATTAAGAACTGAAAAGTGAAATGATAGTTTGTAGAAAGTTGAACGTCGTTAAATTTTGGTATTTACCTTATTGATTTCTCAAGTAATGTATTATTAAATTCTGATATTGTTGCCTTATAGATTTTTCAATAAATGCAATCGGCGTTAAATTTTGATATTGTTGTGAGACGTGATTAGATCGGATGTCATGAGTCGTCATGGTGTAATGATAATAAAGTGATATAAATTGAGGAATCCAATGAATAATTCTAAAGATACAATCTCAAAGTTTTAATAATTGAATTAATCCCTCCTCAAAAGTATTTGTAAGGTTTTATAATGACACTTGAGTTCTATGGTATGTTTTACTGAGATCTGAGTTGACTTGTATTCCCTGCTTGATTGTATCCTTGAGATTGACTGTGTGAAATATACTTGGAAAAGTGAAACTCTGTACTTACTTTCTATATGTTGGTTGACTTGCTTTATTTATACTTGTTGTAATCGTAGCTTACCCGATTGTCTTATTATTATTCTTTAATGTTATAAGAGAGTATTTAGTTGTTAGCTCGAGAGTTAGTGTCAGTTGTCTATGATTACTGGATTGATCCTATAGATGTGGGTTATAGAAAAGGTAATGTGATCATGGGTGTATTTATATGTCCAAGTGCTAACATTTATCCATATTTATACTTGTTCTATGAGCTAAAACTTGTAAATTGTATTGTGTTTGAGCTAAAATCGTATTCTCGATGCTAATGGACATTATTAGTGTTGCAGGGCTTGATTGGGGTGCAATTGTACGTGATTTGATGTATTAACAAAAAGAAATTGTATCATGGAAGCATTTGGAGTGGCTTGTTGAGCAGGAAAACATTGGAAAAAAGGTTCGAGAAATATGAAACGAAGTGTAGACGTAAGAAAATATATAAGAAGCGAAAAGGGAAGAAAATAAAAAGCCTCCGCGCCACGGACCCTAGTATCCGCGATGGGCTCTGCGGCATAGAGGTTGATTTATTCAGCAAGGAACATTCCATTTAAGATCCACGTTGGCCCCGCGCCATGGACCTTAGCCTCTATTTTAGGCTTTGTGGCGCAGTGAAGAGTAATTTAGGGTAGTTGTGCCTCACTATAAAAGGAATAGTTAAACACAATTTAAACCATCTTGGCATACGCATAGCAAAGGAAATAAAACAATTACAAGAGTTCTCTTAGGGTTCTTTCAACATCGAATTCGGTACAATTAATTATATTTCCTTGATGTTGATTTTGAACATGAGTGGATAAAAACCCTTATTTTGGGGTTGAGGCCGAGAACATGATTATATTTTGACATCCTTAGAGTGGTTAATGTTGATTTATGGCATGGGTTATTCTTATTCTCTTGTTTCTACTATTTTTACGAATGACCACTATTATAACATCCATAATCCCTTTGTGGACCCAAAAGGAGAATCATAGGGATATATCGAAGAGCTTAAGGAGCAAGTTTGTATTCTTCTACAGAATGAAGAATGTGAAGTAGCGGCTAGGATAGGAATATACCGAGAAGCCGTATTTGGTTTAATAGCAGGAAGATAACTTAAAGCATCTAAATGAATTATTGCATCCCCACTCAACGATGTCGTTGCAATGTCCTTTTAGGTAGAAGATTAGAGGCTCGGAAGACCATGATCATAATCTAAACCCTGCGAATTAATAACCCGATAATCAACATGACCACGATAAGGATAGAGACTTATAGGATAGTTAAGAGTGCCTCAACCATGGAATCTTCTCTTGTATTGTTTACAACCTAGCTTACGTTGCGATTGTAATACTTTATTATTCTTTTAGTTGTTAAATTATTCATTAAATTATTTTAACCCATTTTGATACTCTGAAACACTTGAACACATTATTAACGAAACTGAAGTTAAGTAAATTACCAATCAAGTAGTCCTCGTGGGTACGATATCTGATTCTTTGAGTCACTGTATTACTTGTATGATCACGTGCACTTGCTTGTGCAATAGACTATAAAAAGTTTTTGGCGCCGTTGATGGAGACTCAAATAATTAGTAATTTTTTAAATTTTTGCTTTTGACAATAAATTTAAGTGTTAACAACTTGATCTTAGAGGCTGACTTTTGCAGAAAAAGTGACATAACAGACTGGCAATAGCAAAAGAATTGGTTGAGCCTTAATTGGAACTAAAATAGATATTTCATTAAAGGCGAAGAGCAGCAAAACTTCACTACCCAATTCAACAAATTCAATGGAAGATCAGGTGAATCCTGTTGTTCCAAATGCTCAATCTCCGATAGCTCCAACTGCTCCTACTAGAGAAGAAGCTAGACCTATTCGTGAAGTGGCAATCCCACTTACGAACAATGCTACTAATTCCATCCGTAAGATAGATGTGGGTGGTCGATTTGAATGAAGTAGAATATGGTGTAACTCTTTCACACGAGTGGGAAGTTCATAGGTTTATCTCACTAGGAACCACAACAACACATACATATCTTTCTTGAGATCAGTGATACTTACATCCCTGATGGGGTATCTACTAATTATGTCAGACTGACTCTCTTTCTTTTTTTTCTGTTGGGGGAAGCAAAGAGGAGGTTATATACTGAACCACCAAACTACATCACTTCTTAGGATGATATGGCTTGGAATTCCTTATTCGATTCTTTCCATCTGGGAATATGACATATTTGAGAAGTGAGATTCTGAGTTTCAGATAGAAAAATAGAGAGAAAAAATTGCCCTCATCATCATTAGATTAATAATGTGTTGATACACACTTTCATTGAGGGTCTTGAACAAAACACCAAGGTTCTCCTAGATTCAGCAGTAGGTGGGAAGTATCTAGAGAAGATGTATAATGAATTATACACACTGTTGAATCGAATTTCATAGGGGAATCTTGAGTGGCATTCTGATGCAAGAAGTGCTCCAAAGAAGGTTGCAGGTGTTGGAGGTTGATCAATTTACAGCTATATCAGCCCAAATTGTTGCATTGCATAATCAGCAAACTATACAACTCAGTAACATAAATCTAGGAGTCACACAGTCCACACCAGCAATAGAAAATATAGTTCATCAAGCTCAGACTTGGTGTGAGGTTTGCAGAAGCAGTGATCATACAGTCGATGCTTATGCAGCTAATCCAGAATCTGTTAATTATGTGGGAAATGCTAATCATCAAGGACATTAGAACTTTGATAATACATACAATCCAAATGGAAGAATCATCCTAAATTCTCATGGGGCAAAAATCAGGCACAGAATGCAAATCAATACTGTGGGCCAGTAAATCAAAATCAGCAGTAGTATGCTCCAAGGAATCAAGACACTACTCAAACAAACAATATTGAAGAGATATTAAAGTAGATTATGGCCACTCAAGCACAGTTTATAGAAGATGTGAAGAACCAACAGATGATTACAAAGAACTTGAAAGTTCAAATGGATCAGATTACAGGAGCACAGAACACTAGGCCTCAGGGAGGTCTACTGACATGACCCGAACTAGGACCTGTCCATGTCGAGTATCTCAAGTCTCACGTGGACCGAAGATTACCCCCTGCACCTAACCAACCCAAACACAACACACCCCAAAGTCGAATGCATTTAAAAAATATAACAAGATAGCGTATAATAACTTAAGAAAGTTTTAAAAGCATATCCATAACCAACCATTGATGACCTCCCTAACGACCTACAGGCACCTACCAATAACCATAGTAGTCCAAAGAAAGCCTTCTAAATAATGATCCCAAAATTGAATATCGATAAAGTGTTCAGACATGCCCTCGAGTATAGCCAAAAACCAAATCCAAAAGAATAGTCAAAATGTGAAGGAAACTATAATCATGAACTGGGGCCTTCCAAAGTATGAAAGATCACCAATTCAATCTGACTCGCTAGCTGATCCCGAATCCAAGTAACTGAGCAAGAGGAGTAGAAGTATGTCCAATTCCTATATCATGTGGGGATATAGCATCCGAAGATGGTTAGCGGGGTGAACACTAGCATGTAACTCGGGGATAAGGATAAAGTAATGCCATAAATTCAAATCAAGTCAACCAATGCACACTAATCATATACAAATACATAAATATATATATTTCATGATGGGATAGGGAACAAGCTTTAGCGTGCACTTTAAAACCTTAACCTAAATTGTGTATCTCAACCGTTATATAATTGTATCCATGGTCTAGATGGGCCCCAACTCTCACCCCCTGATCGGGCCCCAGTGCGTGTAGCCACACAAATGGGAGAATAATCTTATATATATATACACAGGGGGGACTCAAACCTCCCAATATATACTAAGGTAACTTAAGCACTCGATCATATAATGATTTACGTGGGACTCGAACCTCCTTAATCATGAAATAATTAATAAAAAGGGAAATCAAAACACCCTTATCACTTTGACCCCCGCGTCGACAAATGCGGTTTTCAGTATTGATCACTCAGACCTTCACTTTTATGACTCAGAGACACAACCCTTATTAGAGCCTAATTAAAACAAACATCACACATTCCCATTAATTTAACCATATTTCACATTAAGGCATAAATTGTTGGTATCGTCATACCAACTACACTTGCAAGTTAACAACAACATGCCAAAATAATTTCTATTAAATTGGAGAAAACAACTCCCTTTGTTCATTAATACACGGTAGAGGAGACCCCCTTTGTTTATTAAATAATGCCATTATGTTTCAAGCACCTCTTTATATCATGAAATAGTTCAAGACTAGTTCAATATACAAATTCTCACCTTTCTCATAACTCAAAACTTATTTCATACTATGGGTTGGGGTCATTACCAGTTCAAAAGTCACAAGTTTGGGAAAATACCAATTTTCTAGTTCATTCACCATACCCATGCACTCACAAGTTCAAAACATATTTAAATCATGAATGATCATAATTAAATCATGGGAAAACATTGTTCAACAATAAGCATTCAAAACACACAACCCTTGTTTTAAAAATCAAAATAATTCCATGTGAACAATACTTTAATACATATTCTTTTACAAAATTAACAATGAGAGAAGAGTCACATGCCTGAAATAGTAAGATGTACGGAGAGAAATCACCTTTGAAACCCCTCATTGGTCAAACTCTTGAAAATCCTAAGTGTTCTCGTCCTTGAGGAATTTGAGAGTGTTGGGAAGTTACTTTGATGTGTTTATGAGGGCTAATAATACCCTAAGGGGTTATAAGATGTGGGTTTCAAGGGAAAATGTATAGAATATCCTCAACTTAAAAGCTGAAAAAATGTTGCCTTTGACTACGGGTCAACCCCTTGACTCGTAACCATTCCTTACGAGTCGTCACCATGAGTCGCAACCAAGGTAGTACCACCAAGGCACCCTATACTGTTATCCTTACGACTCATTGGCATCACTCGTAATAGGGCCCTATAACTCATAAGGTCCAGTTATAATCAACACAGAATCCAATTTGTGACTTACACTGAAGACCTTATGATTACACCTAATGAATCATAACATATCCTTAATGCTCTTAGTGAGTCACTCTTACTCAAAGCATAATCTAGCAACAAACTTACTGGTTTGGTTATGACTCATCCCAATGACTCGTCCACATACCCTTACTCTTACCTTTAATAAAGACAAAAAACAAGATGTTATAGAAATCACTCTTTGCATTAACAAAGTCAGAAAATAAAGATGTTAAGGAATACACATACCTTAAGCATGATTATCTAGAGTGGAGAATAAAAATGGGTACTTGGACTTCTTGTACTCTTTGGCTTCCCAAGTAGCCTCTTCAACCTTATGGATCCTCCATAGAACCCTTATCGAAGATGCATCCTTTATCTATAACCAACAATTATCGATCTATAATTTTTATTGAGACTTTTTCATATGATAAGGAATCTGAAATACCCGCCTACTCTAAAGAAACAACCGTCAAAGGATCACCCACGCTTTTTTCAACATCGAAACATGAAACACTGTATGAATAGAGCTCAAACTAGTGGGCAAGTCCAATTCATACACAATATTACCAACCCGCTTTAAGACCAAGTGTGGGCTGACAAATCGAGGACTGAGCTTCCTCTTTTTCCCAAACTATATTACGCCCTATCTGGGAGACACCTTCAAGAACAACCAATCGCCAACCTTAAACTCTAATTCCCAATGCCTCACATACGCATAGGACTTTTGGCAACTTTGGGAAGCTCCAAGTCTATCCCGAATCAATTTTACCTTCTCTATCGCTTAGTGAACCAAATTTGGGCCAAACATATTAGCCTTACAAACTTCAAACCACTCGATGGGAGATCTACACCTCCTACCATACAATGCCTCAAATGGAACCATAGCAATACTAGAGTGGTAGTTATTATTATATGCAAACTTTATAAGAGGAAAATAAATAACCCAACTATAACCATAGTCAATTACACAAGCTTGAAACGTATCTTTCAATGTCTGAATAGTTTTTTCTTCTTCCCCATCCGAATGCGGGTGGAAAGAAGTACTAAGGCTCACCTTAGTTCTCAATCCTCTTAGAAACAAATGCCAAAAGTGTGATGAGAAATCAGTACCACGATCTAACATGATAGAAATGGGCACCCCATGCAACTTCATAATCTCCTGGAAGAAAAACTTTGCATAATCCTCTGCCGAATAATTAGTCCTCACTGGTAAGAAGTGAGCAGACTTAGTCATCCTATCCATGATGGCCCAAATTGAATTATACTGATTTCGAGACCGAGGAACACCGGTAACAAAATTCATGTTAATCAATTCCCACTTCCACACAGACAACTCAATTTCTTGGTACAACCCTCTAGGACGTAAGTTCTCAACCATTACTTGTTGACATATTTATCCACAAAACTGGCCACATATTTCTATATATTATTCCACTAATAAATCTCCTTAAGGTTATGATACATCTTAGTCGATATACCATCGCCACCAATCTCAAAAGCTACAACCTTTTGTCATCCCACATCCCCCTTAATCTTTATTAAGACAGGATCCATTACCTACTTCTCCTTTATTTCAGCAACAAGGGATGACTTTGCCACCTCTTGCCCAAACACACCACCATTCTCAGAGTCCAAGTGACAAACTCAAAGGTTAGATAAATGATGAATATCTTTCACTAGTTACCTCTTATGCTCATCCACACGAGCTAGAATCTTCATGGATAACCTGCTAATAGCAATAACAACCACGTTAGCTTTACCTGGGTGGTAATAGAAACTCTTGTCATAGTCCTTTAAAAACTCAAGCCACCTCCTCTGCTTGAGATTTTGCTCTTTTTGAGTGAAACACATATTGTAGGCTTTTATGATTAGAAAATATACTTATGTGCACTCCATATAAATAGTGATGTCAAATCTTTAATGAAAATACCACATCTAATAACTGTAGGTTATGAGTCGAATAATTCCTCTTATGAGCTTTCAACTGCCTAGAAGTATTGACCACCACCCTACCATGCTGTATCAACACACAACCAAGTCCCACATGGAACGCAGTGTAATATATCATGAATCCATCATTACCCTCAGACAGGTTCAAAACTGGTGTTGAAGTCAACTTAGCTTTCAGCTTCTCAAACTACCCTCACAAACATCAGACCACAAGAATTACACCTTATTTTGGGTCAACTTAGTCAGTGGGGAAACTATTGTCAAGAAACTCTCCACAAATATCCTATAGTAACTGGCTAAATCTAAGAAGCTCTGAATATCGGTTGGAGTTATTGTAACACCCTATATTTTTAAGCTAGTCTATGAACCGTCGTTCCTACATGTAAAAGCTATAATCAAAATAATTCCCATATGAATATAAGTTTCATGATCTTTATCCTCGTGTTTGATGTGCTTTTGAGGTGAAAAATGCTCATAAGAATCAATTAGAGCCAAGTTGAGCTAAGAACCTTAGATTCTCCAAAGATTGGGGTTCGATTCTACAAGGGTAGACACTTTGGATACATATAAATTTTTATATATGTGGAATTTTTTAGTTCAAGACCCACAAAATTGTAGATAATTGAATTAGATTTTCAATTATACTAATTTTTCCTTAATCTGATACCAAGTTTCGTGAGAGGCATTAAGCCGACATGATTGGGACATGACACGTCGGTTGTCGATATGATTAGCGATGTGACATCTACCATGTTATGGAACTATTTCACACACTATTTCAGTTCCTAAAAGGTCTAGGGTCACTTTGGTCACTTTCCCTCACCCAAATCCGCCCATAATACTTAATTTCAGCCCCCAAAAGAATTATACATATTATTTTTCATATTTTTCTCTCCAATAAAAGCCTAACACCCTCAATAAAACCAAGAAATTCATCAAAATTTCTTCAAGTAAAGCAAGAACTCAAGTTTTTCAATTCAAGAAAGCTTTCAAGATTGTGTTTCTCCTTTAAGATTAAATCTTTAAGGTATGTGGGAGTTCATCCATGGGTCTTCTTTCACCCATGGAGTATAAAACCCTTTTACCTCAATTAAATAATGAATTTTTAATTATTATATTATTTTAAATGTTCAGGAAAGATTGAATTGCATTTTTTTCATGGTGATTTTAATTAATTTTTGCCCATATGTGATTCCATGCAAGATTTTGAATTCCTCATGCTATGAATTTGAGTTTCCCATGATTTATTCAAGTGAATTCCATGATATATCCTAAATTCATGATTTTCAGCAACATTCCCATGTTTTAATGTAATACCCATACTTTTCCTAGCTTGAAAGTTTTCTCCAAGAATGTTAGAAGCTTTCTTTGAAAGATGAATCCTCTTTTATAGATGTGGTATTTTCAATATTTTCACTTTTTTCATATGGGAGATTCCATAAGCTTTCCATCGATACCAAATTCACCCAAATCCGACACCCGGGCGAAGAGTTAAAGCATCTTTAGTGAGACGGTGTATCACCTGAGCCATCAGCGCATCGCAGAGCGAGTTTAAATGGCAATTGTCAATTTTCAGTGTTGGTCCATCCAAACTTTCATGTCTCAAACAAGGTGGCAATGCGATAGCTCTGCGTCACGCCACCATGCAGATTCCCAATTGTCCAGTTCTAGTGACTTGGCGCGATAGTGGCGCGTCGTGCCAAGGACAAAAATTGGGAAATTTTCTCAGAAATTAAATACGTGTCCTAAGTTTAAAAGGTCAATTTACCACCCTATATAATCCTTATAACACGACATTTGTCCATAATTCAGCAACTTCTACTCAATTACTCTAAAAAACTCTTAAGAAACAAGCCCTAGGGTTTTCATAGAAGGTTCAATTCCAAGGAAATTCACCGTCAAATTTCAAGAATCTCTCCGTCAATCTTCATAGAATCACAATCTAAGGTATGCATAGTATTCATTCATGGACTCCTTTCGTCCATGAAGTCCAAAAATCTCTTTTCAAATTCAAGTGTATGGATTTTTGTATGAATTCCATGCTGGGATTGTTTTTTTCATGTTGAGAAGAATGATTAATTGAATTCTAATCGATGTTGGGTGATCAATTTTATGTGAAATTATTAGTATAGATGTATATTCATGTGAACTTACAATTAAACCCTATAATGATGAAATTAGAATTGAACCATGATGTCTAATTGTTGTACAATGTTGTTTACATATACTATGCCTACCATGTGTTTGATTGAATGCCTATATGAAGGAAAAGTTCCCAACTAGAATGATATTATGAAATCCTCATTTATGTACAAGTTTATGCATATCACATGTTTGATGAAGTGCTTCAATATATGAATTATGAATTGTGTTGTTGGTCATGTGTTCGAGTAAGTCATGTTATGTCAGTTTTTTCCATTGAGTCCTGGGGGTACTTGTACCCAACAACTTAGTTATGTGCCTAGATCTATGTCATGTTTTCACGATACTCTCAGACAAGTCATGATCCATAGAACTTAGTCAGTTATGTGACTCAGGAAATCTCAGTAATCTCAGTAGTTCAGTAACCTCCATGATCTCAGTATTCCCAGTAAGTCTCAGTAACTTTAGTACTCTCAGTCAATCCTCAGATCTCAGTAGAATTCCGTTGGTCAACAAAACTCAATAAATTTAGTTTTAGCTCCGCTAAATGATACCATTAGTTAATTAGTTTAGTTCAGTTAAATCAGTTCAGTTTAGTTAATCACTTCACTGTCTATTTAGTTGGGAGTAGGATTCAACATCAAGTGAATCCAAGGATGGGGACTCACCTATTATTCAGTGGAGAGTGTGATCCTTAGAAGCAATTCTTTTATTTCAGAACTACGTTTCCAACGTAGGTTGAGATGTACCCTACATATTTAGGCATATATATATACATCTCATTTGGGTTACCTAATAGGAGGGGTTGACGGAAGGGCTCCCTGTCAGTGAGGGTATACTCATAGCAGGTCTTTAACTGTGGCACGGTATTGACACCCTTCCAGATGGGGTTACAGGTTGGACCCAACTAGTTTAGTTTCGGGGCATGTCGGTAAGATGATATCCTCCCACAGTCTCAGTCACAGTCTCAGTGACAGTCTCAGTCTCAGTCTCAGTCTCAGTAAAAGAACTCAGATAGTTCTTAAGAATTTAGGACTATTAGATACAGTCACTTATGTTATCAGTTATATTAGTTCTCAGAACTTATGTTATCAGTATTCAGCTCCTGGACTGTCAGATACAGTCAACCAGACCAGTTCATCATAATCAGAACTATCAAAAATAGTTATTCATGTATCAGTAACATAGTATCAGTCCCTCAGTATTTAGTAATATAGTATCAGTCTTTCTCACTTACCAGTGACTCAGGGGCCAATATCAGTAGACTCAGTATTCAGTCCTATCACGATCTCAGTTATAGTTACATAGTCATGCATGTATTCTTACGTTCATGTTAGTCAGTTAGTTAGTATTGTTCATGCATATGAACCATTTGTATTCAGCCTACCTCACTTGTATACCAGTATATTCAAAGTAATGATGCATTTGTGCTATGGTGTCTTATACCATAGGTTTAGAAGCACTAGCTCCAGTGAACCAGTAGCATCCTAGTTCAGCGATCAGAGTTAGCAGCGAGTCCTCATCCTTCGAGGACATGATAGTCACATTACTATTTTAGTTTTTAGTTTATTTCAGTAGTTGGAGTTAGTTGGGGACATGTCCCATCAACTCTTTATTCATACAGTTTAGAGGCTTTCAGACTATAGTATGTTCAGACAATTATCTCAGTTGTTTTGGTATCATTATACCATATTTTTTTAGTTATGTACTAGTATTAAACCTAATGTCCTTTCAGTTCATGTTTCCAAATTTATGATATTATTACTATTATTCAGTGCTCACTTTACAGATATAAGTCATGGGTTAGCTTGTGGTCCTTCGGGGTCATGGGCACAATGTAGCGTTTCGAGTACCAGATTTGGGGCGTTACATTTAAATTCATGCTTTCCATATTTTTGATGAAATTCCCATATCATGTTTAATCAATTTCAAGATGAATTCCTAAGTTATGAATTTTTTCATGTAACTCTATTATTCACCCATGTTTAAGACATTTTTAAGTTAAAGCTATGACTTTTACATGTATGACTAAAAACCCATGTCCTATTTAAAGCGAATTTCATGTGAACTCTTAAATTCATGATTTTAGTTATGTAATCATGCTATGCTTTCGTGTTTGAGATATTCACATATTCAAGTTCATCATCCCCATGTGTTTGATGAATTATGCCATGTTAAAGTATTAATCTCCATGTGTTTGATGAAATACCCAAGCAATGGGTTTCTTTAAATAATGCATACTTATTATGGTCTCAAATTCTCTCATATGTTCTTATTGTTATTGCTATCGAGTCCTAGGGGTTATGAGTACCCAAAATTTAGTTGTTTACCTAGTTTTCAATATCTACAGAATGATTTCAGTTATACTATAGGAAATATCATTCAGTCAGTAATATGGCCAGTTGTGAGTCCAATTAAGTTAGCTCAGTTCGGTTTCAGTCCTAGTATCAATTTATACGTTAATAATTACCTCAGAATTCGTATGCACAGTTATTTTTAGAATAACATGACTCGAGCTTATCAGTTATCAATTAACAGTGCATGCACCAGTTAGTATTCTAGTGTCATTCAGTTGGGAGTAGGATTCAGCACCGAGCGAACCCAGGGATGGGGATATTCCTGCCAGTTTAGGGTTTGACCCTTAGTAGCAATCCCTGAGTTACAGAACTATGTAGCCAGCGTAGGCTTGAGATGTCTTCCTGCCAGGTTAGGGTTGACATATATCTCATGAGTTTTTTGCCAGTATAGGGTTACTCCTTAGTCATTTGGGACACCAGTTTAGTGGATCCACATAGTCAGTGTTAGTACCTGTGGAAAAGTACTAACACCCTTCCAACTGGGTTACAGGTTGGACCCCGATTATCCTAGATTGGGGCATTTCAATTAGATGATACCTCCTACAATCTCAGTTGGAATTTTAATTTCAGTATTCAGTTCAGAACTCAATTCAATTTTAGGTTTGCTTGACCATAGCATACAATTATCAATATTTTAGTATTTCAGTTTAAAGACTATTTTAGAATTATGTTATACGCTTGGTGTTGCATTCTCAGATAATATTATTTCTTGCAATCATGTTCGGTCATCTCATGTTGTTCAGTTAGTCTTTGTCTCATATGCATAGTACTCTATAATTTTAGTCCAGTTATTAATATTAAGTACAGTTCAGTCTCACATGACTAGTATTCAACTAGCAGCCATTTCGTTAATCAGATAAGTTTAGTATATGATTATGTTTGGTTTTGTATGTTTATGCATTTCTGCTCAGTATGATTATATACTCAGATCCTCGAGTTATGTCAGTCTCCATCACGTTGTTTTAGACTTAGTATTCATACAGTAGCCATGTTTTACCATATCTCAGCTTCAGTCCTACATATTCTACAGAAGTAAAGAGTTTTTAAGAAACCAAGTGTAATACCCCGTACTTCTACCTAGCTTGAAATAGTCCCAAGAATATTAGAAACTTAAGTACAAAGATGAATCCATTTTTGTACATGTGGAATTTCTAAGATATACATTTTTTGTCATGTGGGAAATTGAATAAATTTTTCATCGATACCCATTTCACCCATGAAGCTCAAGAATCTCCTTTCAAAATACAAGATTTGTGTATTTATGAATGTTCATGATTTAAATTGAAATGAAATTCATGTTCATTATGTTGTAGGGTTTTGATTCATGTTTTAAATTACATATTCCAATGATTGACCCTAGTATATGAAGGTTTACATAATAACCATTATAAACCCCCTTCAATTTACAAGTTGATTGATGTATCCATGATTAATAGATGTGTTGATGATTGTATAACCAAGCCACGATCCCCATGTGTTTGATTAAATGCCTACGTGAAGGAAAGATGCCATACTAGTATAATAATATGAAATCCCCATTCATGTACAAGTTCATGCATGTCAAGTGTTTGATTAAATGTCTTAGTCAATGAATTATGGATATATGTGTGGCCATTGTGGTTCTTTAGAATGTGTACTTTATGAATTCTCCAACTTATTATATTATGGATTGTAGATGTGATCACGTATTCAAGAAAGTCATGTTTTGTCAATTTTTTTCCATTGAGTCTTGGGGGTACTTATACCCAAAAAATATAGTTGTATGCCTAGAGTCAGCATCATGTTTTCACGATATCCTCAATCAAGCCATGATTCATAGAACTCAGTCAGTCATATGACTCAGAAAAGTTCAGTAATATAGTAATCTCAGTACTATTCCATCAGTCAACGGAACTCAATTAATTCAGTTCGGTTCAGTTCAGTAATCTATGTTCAGTGTCTATTTAGGTGGGAGTAAGAATTAGCACCGAGTAAACCCAAGGATGGGAACACACACTGTCAGATGGGGGTGTGATTCTTAGAAGTCATCCTTGCGTTCTAGAACTATGTAGCCAGCATAGGTTGATACATTAACACTGTCATGTGAGGGTTGATGAGGTGGATAAAAATTATCAGATAAGGGTCCCACCATTCTCTTTTAGGGACACTGTCAGATGAGGATCACCCATAGCTTGTCTTTATCAGTGGCGCGGTATTAACACCCTTCCAATTGAAGTTACAGATTAGACCCCAACTCAGCCATAATGACGTATTAGGGGCATGTCGGTTAGATGACTACTTTCCACAGTTTTAGTTATAGAATCAGGACTGTCAGATACAGTCATTCAGTCTCAGTAATAGAACTCAGATAGTTCTACACAATTTAGGATTGTCAGATACAGTCAACTCAAAACAAAATGGAACTTAGCTAGTTCCATCAGAACCTAGACTATCAGATACAGTCGCCCAGTATTAGTTATTTTAGTCATTCAATTGCCAGCATCTCATGTTATCAGTACTCAGATTCAGTAATAATGTTATCACAAACTCAGTTACAGTTATTATATATTTATGCATGTATTCTCACGTTCATGTTATTCAGTCAGTTTGTATAGTTCATGAATATGAACCCTTTGCATTCAACCTACCTCACATACATACCAGTACATTCAATTGTACTGACGTATTTGAGCTATGGTGTTTTATACCATAG
Organism: Capsicum pubescens; assembly: GCA_030864215.1. Lineage (NCBI taxonomy): Eukaryota > Viridiplantae > Streptophyta > Magnoliopsida > Solanales > Solanaceae > Capsicum > Capsicum pubescens. The sequence continues at coordinate 244,034,806 of CM061538.1, forward strand.
GTTTAGAAGCATGAGCTTTAGAACATCAGTAGCATTCCAGTCTCAGCAATCAGAGTTAGAAGTGAGTCCTCATCCTTTGAGGACATGACCATTACTTTATTATCTCATTAATTAATTTATTTTTTGGAGTTAGTTCGGGACATATCCCATCAATTCCTTATTGAGACAGTCATGTTTTAGAGGCTTTTCAGACTACAGTAGGTTTAGACAATTTTGTTTTGGGTATTTATACCCCATCCCAAATGTTATGTCCTATGGTGATTTATCAGTTTTGAACCTTATGGCCTTTCAGTTTATGTTTCCACATTTATATAGTATATTATGCAGTGTTCAGGTACAGATATCAGTCATGGGTTAGCTTGTGGTCCTTTAGAGTCATAAGCACCGTGTAGAATTCTGGGTATCAGATCCGGGGCGTTAAAAACTTGGTATCAGAGCCTAAGGTTCAACAGTGATCTAGGAAGTCTGAAATCTGCATCTAGTAGAGTCTTGTACATGGGTGTGTTGCGCGACACATTTATGTGCAGGAGGCTATAAGATGTTTTAGGAGTAGTTTCCTTTCTTTCAGTATTCATATCTTGCCAGTGGGCATAATCTCAAGTCAATCTCTCAGTCTAATCCATTTCTCCTTTTCTTCTACAGAACATGCCTCCTAAAAGAAGAAACAGGAATCAGTCAGCCCCTCAGCCCGAAGAACCTTTGGGCGAACATATTTCTCATACAAAGTTCAAAGATGCATTCACTACTCTTGCTCAGTCAGTTGCTGCTCAGAATGAATGAGCAACTATCATTCCGGCTAACCCAATGGCCAATTCAGCTATAGCTAGGATTCAGGACTTCACCCGAATGAATCCTCCATTCTTTCTCGGGTCTTAGTCAGATGAGGACCCTCAGGAATTCATTGATTAGGTTCAAAAGGTTACTAACATTATGGGGGTGTCAGCTGTTGAGAGTGCTGAGCTAGTTGCATATCAGTTGTAGGATGTTGTTCATACTTGGTTTAAGTAGTGGAAGTCAGAATGGCTAGATGATGCAGGGCCTATTAAGTGGGAAAAGTTTGTCACCGCGTTCTCAGAGAGGTTCTTTTCCCTAGAGATGAAAGAAGCTAAGGTGTTAGAGTTTATCAACCTCAGGCAGGGCAATATGATGGTGAAAGTGTATTCTCTTAAATTTACTAAATTAGCCAGATATGCTCCTCATATGGTTGCAGATAGTAGGGCCAAGATGAGTAAGTTTGTTTCTGGGGTATATGATAGTGTAGTCAATGAGTGTAGGTCTGCGATGTTGAATAGTGACATGACTTTAGCCAGGCTCATGACTCATGATCAGCAGATAGAAGATCAGAAGATTAAGATAAGGGAGAAGTAGAATAAGAGAGTAAGGACAGGTAGATTCAACTTTACTCAGCCTAAGTCAGAGGGAGGAAACCGTTCTTAGTTTCATCGTAAGTCATCAGTTCCAGCTCCTTCATCAGCTAGTATTCCAGTGCTGAAATTTGGAGATAGATATAGAGATAGGGCGCCAGGCTCTAAGTCTCAGAGCAGTGTTAGCAGTGCCCGAACCAATCTCCTTTGTCAGACTTGTGGTAAGAACCACAAGGGTGTTTGTAGAACTGACATTGATGTCTATTTTGGATGTGGCAAGCCAGGCCATAGAGTAAGATATTATCCCCAGTCAGGTTACCAGGGTCAGTAAAACCATTCCTCAGCTCAGTCCGGTCACCCAAACCAGCAGGGTGCCACCTCCAGCGCTACTAGTGGGCAACACCCAAACAGACTCTATACTCTTCAGTCCTGATAGGATCAGGAAAATTCTCCTGATGTAGTTATTTGTATGTTACAGATCTTTTATGTGCATGTTTATTCTTTGCTAGATCTAGGAGATTCTTTGTCTTTTGTTACTCCCTATATAGTAGTTGCTTTCGGAGTCAGTGGATAAAACCATCACAGCCCGATGTGTATACAGGAACTACCCGGTTATGATATTTCAGAAAGTCACTTCAGCAGACTTAGTCAAATTAAAGATAACTAATTTTGATGTCATTCTCGGCATGGATTGGCTTCACTCCTGCTATGCCACAGTCGACTGTAGAAACAGAGTTGTCCAGTTTTAGTTTTTGAATGAATCTATCCTAAAGTGGAGGGGTAGTACTTCAGCTTTTAAAGGTCAGCTTATTTCCTACCTTCGGGCACGGAAAATAATATCTAAGGGATGTGTCTATCATCTTGTTCTAGTCAAGGACTCTAGTTCCAAAACTCCCAGTCTTGAATCAGTTCCAGTTGTGAATGAATATTCAGATGTCTTTCCCGAAGATCTTCCAGGAATTTCTCCCGAAAGGGAAATAGACTTCGGTATTGATCTTCTTCTAGATACTCAACCTATATCTATTCCTCCATACAGAATGGCACCAGTAAAACTTAGAGAATTGAAGGAGTAGTGAAGGATCTCTTAGATAAGGGATTCATCAGGCCAAGTGTGTCCCCTTGGGGTGCACCAGTCTTATTAGTGCACAAGAAAGATGGTTCTCTTAGAATGTACATTGATTACCGTTAGCTCAATAAAGTCACAGTCAAGAACTAGTTTACTCTTCCCAGGATCAATAACTTGTTTGATCAACTTCAGGGTGCCAGCTATTTCTCTAAGATAGACCTCAGATCCAGCTATCATCACCTCAGAGTTAGATAATGTGACATTCCAAAAATAGTTTTTCGTACTCTATATGGTCACTTCGAGTTCCTAGTCATATCCTTTGGTCTTACCAATGCCCCAGCAGCCTTCATCGACTTGATAAACCGTGTGTTCAAGCAGTACTTAGACATGTTCGTCATAGTCTTCATAGATGATATTTTGGTTTATTCCCGCAGTGAGCGTGATCATGCAGATCATCTCAAAATAGTACTTCAGACTCTCATAGATCATCAGTTGTTCGCCAAATTTTGTAAGTGAAAATTTTGTCTAAGTTCATTAGCATTCCTTGGTCATATCATTTCTGGTGATGGCATTAGAGTAGATTCTCAAAACACCAAAGCAGTACGAAACTGGCCTCGCCCTGTCTCTCCATCAGACATCAGGAGTTTCTTGGGTTTGGTTGGATGTTATAGATAGTTTGTTGAGGGATTTTTGTCTATTGTATACCCTATGTCCAGATTGACTCAGAAGAAATTCAAGTTTTAGTGTTCAGATCCTTGCGAGAAGAGTTTTCAAGAGTTGAAGACTCGAATCACCTCAGCTCCAGTCTTAGCTCTTCAAGATGGTCCATATGGGTTCATAGTGTATTATGATGTATCTAGAGTAGGTTTGGGTTGTGTCCTCATGCAGCATGGTAAGGTCATAGCCTACGCCTCCAGACAACTTAAACCCTATAAGAAGAATTATCCTACTCTTGATCTTGAGTTAGCAGTCGTAGTCTTTGCCTTAAAGATTTAGAGGCATTATTTAGATGGAGTTCATGTAGATGTGTTCATAGATCATAAGAGCCTTCAGTATGTCTTTTCTAAGAAAGATCTCAATCTTCGTCAAAGAAGGTGGTTAGAGCTCTTGAAAGATTATGACATGAGTGTCCTTTATCATCCGGGAAAGGCCAATATAGTGGCCGACACTCTCAGTAGACTGTGTATGGGTAGTGTTGCTCATGTTGAGGATAGTAAGAAGAAACTAGCTTAGGAGGTCCATCAGCTTACTAGACTAGGCATTCGCTTAGTTGATTCAGAGGAGGATGACATATGGGTTCAGAATAGTTCAGAATCATCTCTTGTTTCCGAGGTGAAAGAAAAGCAAGATAGAGATCCCAGCCTTGTCAAGTTAAAAGAGTCAGTCAAGGATCAGAAAGTAGAGGTTTTCTCCCAAGGGGTAGATGGTGTTTTCCATTGTCAGGGTCATCTATGTTTTCCAGGTGTAGATGACTTAAGGCAGCAAATTCTTACAAAAGCACATAGTACGTGCTACTCTATTCATCCAGGGGACACAAAGATGTACCATAACTTATGGGAAATCTATTGGTGGAGTGGGATGAAGAGAGATATTAAAGATTTTATGGCTAAGGTATCTATATATAAGTAGGTTAAGATAGAGTATTATAAGCCTAGTGGGTCCATGCAAGAGTTCATTATTCCTACTTAGAAGTGGGAAGAAGTGAACATGGACTTCGTGACAGGTTTTCCTCGTACTCTTCATCAGCATGATTCAGTTTGGGTCATTGTAGACAGAATGATCAAATCAGCTCATTTCCTTCCAGTACATACCTCTTACTCAATCAAGGGTTATGCCAAACTCTACATCAGGGATTTGGTCAGATTGCATGGTATTCCGTAGTCCATTATTTCTGACAGAGGTACCCAGTTCACCTCTCACTTCTGGAAAGCATTCCAAAAGGGTCTTGGTACCCAAGTTTATCTCAGTACAGCCTTTTATCCCCATATAGATGGTCAAGCAAAAAGGACCATTCAGACTCTAGAAGATATACTGCGATCCTACGCAATTGATTTCAAGGGTAGTTGAGATGACCACCTGCCTTTGATTGAGTTTTCATACAATAACAACTATCATCCCATAATTCAGATGGCTTCATTCAAAGACCTTTATAGTAGGAGATTTAGATCTCCAGTCGGTTGGTTCGTAGTTAGTGAGGCCTCAGTAATAGGGCCTGACTTAGTATTCAATGCCTTAGAAAAATTCCAGTTGATCAGAGAAAGACTCCGAGCTGTATAGAACCGACAGAAGTTTTATGCAGATGTGTGCAGAAAGGATCTCGAGTTTGAGATTGGTCCCTTCAAGATTCTCAGTCGATTCGGCAAGGTAGATTATAAGCTCGAGTTGCCTTCAGATCTAGCCTCAGTTCATCCAGTTTTCCATGTGTCTTTTCTCAAGAAGTGCTTAAGTGACCCAACGGTTGTAGTCCCTATTCAGAGCATATATGTTCAGCATAATCTATCTATAAAGAGATTCCAGTTGAAATCCTAGACTATCAGACTCGTTGGCTGAGGAACAAATAAGTCCCTCTAGTCAACGTTTTTTGGCGGAATCAGTTTGTTGAGGGAGCTACTTATAAAGAAGAAGAACACATGCGTACAAAGTATCCTCACCTCTTCTCTGCCAACTCATATTAAGCTCAAACTAATAGTTCTCGTTAAGCTTTTCAGTTTCATGTTCAGATTTCAGCTACAAGCTTGGTATCTATTTCATGTTCAGAATTCCATCACAAACTTGGTATTAAATACCATTGCATATTCATTCATGCATTCATGTATCGGTTTAGTCAAGTAATCATGCATCAGATATGTATTCTCCTTGTAAGAAACTTAGTTCCTCAGAACACTCAGTCATGCATTCATGAATTTGTTACACGTGCATCAGATATGCATATTCAGTATGATGTATTCAGTTATCAGTCATGTTAGTCATGAAATCTTGTCCCAGTCATTCATGTTCAGTATGTATGTCAGTTTATCTACTTCCCCCCTCTCCCAGTCTCATTCGAGGACGAATGTTCTCAAGGGGGATATATTGTAATACCCCATACTTCTACCTAGCTTGGAATCGTCCCAAAAATGTTAGAAACTTACTTTGAAAGATGAATCAATTTTTGCACACGTGGAATTTCTAAGATTTTCTCTTTTTGCCATGTGGAAAATTGAATAAGTTTTCCATCGATACCTATTTCACCCATGAAGCTCAAGAATCTCCTTTCAAAATATAAGATTTGTGTATTTATTAATGTTCATTATTTAAATTGAATTGAAATTCATGTTCATGATGTTGTAGGGTTTTGATTCATGTTTTAAATTATGTATTCCAATGATTGACCCTAGTATATAAAGGTTTGCATAATAACCATGATAAACCCCCTTTAATTTATAAGTTGATTGATGTATCCATGATTAATAGATGTGTTGATGATTGTATAACCAAAGCATGATCCCCGTCTGTTTGATTAAATGCCTACGTGAAGGAAAAATGCCATACTAGTATAATAATATGAAATCCCCATTCATGTACAAGTTCATGCATGTCAAGTGTTTGATGAAATGTCTTAGTCAATGAATTATGAATATAGGTGTGGCCATTGTGGTGCTTTAGAACGTGAACTTTATGAATTCTCCAACTTATTATATTTTGGATTTTGATGTGATCACGTATTCAGGAAATTCATGTTTTGTTAGTTTCTTTCCATCAAGTCCTGGGGGTACTTGTACCTGAAAAATATAGTTGTGTGCCTAGAGTCAGCGTCATGTTTTCACGATATCCTCAGTCAAGCCTTGATCTATAGAACTCAGTCAGTCATGTGACTCAGAAAAGCTCAGTAATACTGTAATCTCAATACTATTTCGTCAGTCAATGGAACTCAGTTAATTCAAACTAGTTCAGTTCAGTAATCCATGTTCAGTATCTATTCAGATGGGAGTAAGAATTATCACCAAGTGAACCTAAGGATGGGAACACACACTGTCAGATGAGGGTGTGATTCTTAGAAGTCATCCTTGCATTCTAGAACTATGTATCCAGCATAGGTTGAGATATCAACACTGTCAGGTAAAGATTAATGAGGTGGATAAACACTGTCAGATGAGGGTCCCACTATTCTCTTTTAGGGACACTATTAGATGAGGGCCACCCACAGCTTGTCTTTACCAGTGGCGCGGTATTGACACCCTTCCAATTGGGGTTACAGATTGGACCCCAACTCAACCATAATAGCGTATTAGGGGCATGTGGGGCTGTCAGATACAGTCATTCAGTCTCAGTAATAGAACTCAGATAGTTCTACAGAATTCAGGACTATCAGATACAGTCAACTCAAAATATAATGGAACTCAGCTAGTTCCATCAGAACCTAGACTGTCAGATACAGTCACCAGTATTAGTTATTTTAGTCATACAGTTGTTAGTATCTCATGTTATCAGTACTCAAATTCAGTAATCATGTTATCACGAACTCAGTTACAGTTATTATGTATTCATGCATGTATTCTCACGTTCATGTTATTCAGTCAGTTAGTTTAGTTCATGCATCTAAACCCTTTGCATTCAGCCTACCTCACATACATACCAGTACATTCAATCGTACTAACACATTTGTGCTATGGTGTTTTATACCATAGGTTCAGAAGTACGAGCTCTAGAGCATCAGTATAATTCCATTCTCAGCAATCAGAGTTAGCAGTGAGTCCTCATCCTTTGAGGACATGACCATTACTTTATTATCTCATTAATTAATTTATTTGTTTGAGTTAGTTGGGGACATGTCCCATCAAATCCTTATTCAGACAGTCATGTTTTAGAGGATTTTCAAACTACAGCAGGTTTAGACAGTTTTGTTTTGGGTATTTATACCCCATCCTAGATGTTATGTCCTATGGTGATTTATCAGTTTTGAACCTTATGGCCTTTTAGTTCATGTTTCTATATTTATACAGTATATTATGCAGTGTTTAGGTACAGATATTAGTCATGAGTTAGCTTGTGGTCCTTTGAGGTCATGAGCACCGTGTAGCATTCTGGGTACCATATTTGGGGTGTTACACCAAGTATAGTGATTCACCATCTTATCAGATCATGTTTGTTACTTATGTTTTAAGATATTTTCAGCTTTCAGTTTATTCCAACATATTGGTGAGTCTTCTTACACTTAGCATGCATGTTCTAAGATTTCGTATGAAATCAGTTTTACTGATTGCATTCACCCTTGCATACGCAGTACATTACAGAAGTACTGATCCACTAATACGTCTGCATGGAAATATTGTTTCATAATGTAGGTACCATTTATAGCCCGCACATCATGATCAGACAGTTGCAGTTTCCAGCCAATAGGTGATAAGTTCTTTTGTTTCAGGAACTCCAAACATTTTTAGTTCATGTACAATTCATTTATTTTGCATGTGTATTCATTAGTGGTAGTTGGAGGCATGTCCCAGCTACTTATAGTCAGTATAGTAGAGGCTTCATAGATGTCAGTCAGAGTCAGTCAAGTAAATTTCAGTTTCTTTCTTTGGTTTTATCATATTGTAAACTTTTTCTGTAATGTATTTATTCAGATTATGCCATGAATATGTTTCCGCACAACAGAACTGGTTATTTATTTTATTATAATTCAGTTTCTTAACAGTATACAAGTTCATGGGTTAGCTTGGGATCACTTGTGGTTCCTAGCACCGTGTGACAACTAGGGGGTAGTCTAGAGTCATTACAGTTGTCGGCCTAGGCAACTTCTTGACCCTACAACTTTCTACAGATCCACCATAAACCTTTCACTAGAAATAACATGATCTAGAAAAGTAACAACTTTCAACCAGAACTCGCACTTAAAAAACTTAACATACAAATGCTAATCTTTCAAGGTTTACAGAATGATATGGAGGTAATCGACATGATCCGCCTCACTCTTGGAATACACCAGAATATTATTTATAAACATGATAATGAACAAATCTAAAAATTGATGGAAGACCATATTCATTAAGTCCATGAATGTCGCCGAGGCATTAGCCAAACCAAAAGACATAACTAAGAACTCAAAATGATCATACTGGGCTCAAAGGGCAGTCTTAGGGATATCTATCTATCACGACCTGAGTCGAGGCCCCAGCCGCGATGAACATCCCGAACCATGAAGGCCTCAGGCTCCCATATCTACCTGGAAATCATGCACACCATTCATATAATTTGAAGAAATATGGAAAACATATATATTTAGACAGAAACATGGTCAATCTCTTAACTCGACTGAATAATACAAAATTTAATTCATAACATTCAAAACACATGACACCAGTCTACGAAATCTCTAATACATGAGAAAAAATCCTCTATGAAAACTAGGACAAAGCCCTAGTTGGACCATGAATCAAAATAAACTAACAATGTTCTAAAATAGGCCTTCCGAAATAAGGAATGCTCACTAACTGCAATCTCTGACAGAATTCAACCTACTGCTAAGCAAAACCCTTGGACTGTGCCTCAGATCCTAAAATATAGGGGGTCAATACAATTGTACTGGTATGTGAAACAACTCAAAGTAGCATGTTTTGATATAAAATAGGTGAGAGCATTTCATAATATCAGTGAACGCAATACAAGTAAAAATACATGGGCATGTTTTAGAAAGTTTCAAGATAATTCTTGACAACACTGACTCACACTTTATTATTTTTCTGAGCTAGTCGGTACACGCTACAAATTTGGAATTCAACGGGATAGCCCTTAACTCGGCGGCCAAGCCTCTAATCCAAGTAGCCACCAAAATTGGAGTGGTGATACCCCCCATGTGAGCACACCACCAGAAATCCCCCCATATGGGATGTCCTAAAAAAATTATCCTTTCATGTAGGATCATATATCATAAACCCCATATCGGCAACTACTCTTTCCAACGATGAGCCCTTACACTCAAACGCCTTCTTCGGGTAACCAACTATCCCTCTTAAGCCTAACTTTTAGTTCTATAAAACAAACATGCTTCATACCATCAAAACATTCAATATTTATCTTGTTTAGGGAATAATATCACCGGGTATCGTCACACCCTGGCTTGCAAGTCAATCAAATAACATCATATCATATCTACAACCCTTTTCACTTATTATCGTGTTAATGACCAACCATATTTTTAGACATCAGGTGAGAGAGAGCTATGCAATAGATTTTCATTCAAATTCCATCAAAATACTCTACTCTCAATTGTACAATAAATAGGTGGTCCTATTATACTTACATTGTTCCAAACCCTTAGAAGTGGTTAATTTTGACACAATAAACGTTTTTATTTAAAAATACCCTCTCAACGTGCCACAAACTGTATCGTTCCATGATCATTAGTAAAGAATTTACCTTCTAGTTTTCGTTAAAAAAATTCATGCATTTAAACAATCCATCATACTTGAAATCAAAGATATCATAAAGGAGAGGGAGTTTAGTCATTCATTCTCTCAATCTACTTTACAAAACACACGAAATCATATATATATGGTTATAGTTCAATTTCCATGAAAAGTGGTTCAAGACAACATTTATTTTCATCAAAACAATCCCATGATACATACTTTTTGAAAATAATATCGAACACTTCATTATAAAGCATAATTGGGGATTTTAATCTTGATAGAACAATCAAACGTACGCCCATGATTTTTTTTTAGTAGTCCCACATACCTTAGGTTCTTTAGTTCAAAGAATGAAACCTTAACATTAACTTGTTTCTTGAAATTCTTGACTTAGAAGAAGGATACTTGATCTTGGGGAAAGAAATTAGGGTTTTGTTCTTGAATAATTTGAAAGGATTTGGGCATATTATTCCCAAAAGATATTTTAATTGAATGTTTACACGTCTTGGGTTTGTAGGGAAAAGACAAGATTTCCCTCGGTTTTTAAATGTTGCAGCCGAATCCCTCTTTCGATGCTCACCGTGATATGGTGAAACCCTCATCGCCATACTCACCGCGACGCAGTGCAACCGCGGTGAGCCACTGAAAAAGGACCATTGTTGTTTTGCTCTTCACCACGATGCGGTGAAGGTCCCATCGCCATTTTTAGTGTGACGCGGTGAAATTATGATGACCCACTGGAAAAGGAAAAAAGCCCTTTTGACACCCACGCGACGCGATGACCCCCTATCGCTAAATCCACAGTGATACGGTGGCTTGTTGTTTTAAAAACCCAAACGTGGTCCAATCCTAATCCAAAAAATCTGAAACTTACCCGAGATATGTTATTTACACTCCTAAACATGAATTGACTTAAAAATTTATGTCTTGGGGTCGGGAAGATCAATTTAGAAATTATTAGAGTTTAGGAGTTTCAAATTTAATTAAGTCCTTTAACACTTAGGAAATTTCATGTTGCTAGCTCCTTATACATGCTTCTAAGTGTAGTATCAAGTTGAGAATATTTTAGGGTGTTACATTAGTCCCCCGTTAGGATCATTCGTCCTTGAATGATGGATCAAAACAAAGACAAGTACGACATTAAACATACAAGAAAAGGATAAAGAGAATAGCAAAAGATTTATACCTTCCATGTCATCATCCCCGGTCTCAAAGAGGTTTGGGTATCTAGCTCGCTTGTCATCTTCTGACTCCTAAGTAGCTTTCTCCTATTTTTGATTCCTCCACAACACCTTAATCAAAGCTATCTCCTTACTTCTCAACATCTAAACTTGGTGATCCGAAATGGCAATAGGTTCTTCCTCATATGACAAGGAGTCCTTCAAATTGATCTCCTCCACAGGCAACACTAGGGAATGATCTATAATGCACTTTTCAACATGGATACATGGAACACTGGATGAACAAAACCAAGATTTACGGGCAATTTTAGCTCATAAGCAACTCTACCTACCCTTCTCACAATCTGGTAGGGTCCTATATAATGAGGAATAACCTTCTCTTTCTTTCTGAATCACGACTCCCTTCATAGGGGAGACCTTTAGGAATACCCAATCATCAACCTCAAATTCTAAATCTCTTCTCCAAAATCTATATAAGACTTCTGGGGACTCTGAGCAGTCTTGAGATGCTCCCTAATGACTTTTACATTCTTCATTACATGATGAACAAGGTCAGGACCATATAACTGAGTTTCACCCACTTTATACCATCTAATTGGAGACCTACATCTCCTCCCATAAAGTGATTCAAAAGGAGCCATCTGTATACTAGAATGGTAGTTATTATTGTATGTGAATTCTATCAATGGAAAATGATCTACCCAACTACCTCTAAAGTCAATCATGCAGGCTCTCAACATATACTCAAGGGTCTGAATGGTGAGTTTAGCCTACCCATTAGTCATAGGGCTGAAAGCGGCACTCAAGTTCACTTGGGGGCCTAAACCCCTCTGAAAAGATTGCCAAAACTGAGAAGAGAACTGTGTACCTCGATCATATATAGTAGATATAGGAGCACCATGAAAATAGACTATCTCACAAATGTAAAGCTTAGCATAATCATCCCCTGAATAGTTGGTCCGTACTAGAAGAAAATGAGCGGACTTGGTCATCCTGTCTACAACACCCAAATGGAGTCATATTGGTTTTGGGACTTCGGGAGTCCCATGATGAAGTCCATGTTAATCATTTCCCTCTTCCACATAGGAAAAGGTATCTCTTGGGAAGTGTCACCTAGCCTCAAATGCTCTGCTTGGACTTGTTGACCGTTCAAACACTTAGAAAAAAATTAGCAATATTATTTTTCATATTGTTCCACCAATATATAGTCTTAAGGTCATGATAAACTTTGGTAAAGCATGGGTGAACAACATACCTCGAAGTGTGAGCCTCGTCAAGGATTTTCTCACACAATCGATCCACGTTCGGCACACACAACCTACCTTGATACCTCAATACTCAATCCCCTCCAATCTCAAATGCCATCACCTTTTGTTGACCAACATCATTCTTAATATGCAACAAGATGGGGTCTCTGACATGTTTTTCCTTAACTTCAACACATAGAAAAGATTTAGCCATCTCATGAACAACCACTCCCCCGTCTTCGGAATCTAGGTGTTGCACTCCTAAATTTGCAAGCCGGTGAATGTCTTTCACTATCTCTCTTTTTCCTTCCTCAACATGGGTAAGGCTACCATTGGAAACCTGCTAAGGGCGTCGTTTACCGGATTTGCCCTTCTTGAATGATAGTGCAGGCTCATATCATAGTCCTTCACCAACTCTAACTACCTCCTCTGCCTGAAGTTAAGTTCCTTCTGCAAGAAAATATTCTACAAACTTTTGTGGTAGGTAAAAATATCAACATGCACCCAAGTCCCACTCGGGATGCATCACACTACACAAGAAAACCTTTTGTACCCTCAAAAAGAGTCAAAACTAGCACGGTAGTTAACTTATCTTTTAGTTTGTCAAAAATGTTTTCACATGAGTCGAACCACACGAATTTTTCCTTTTTCTGGGTCAATTTGGTGAGTAAGGCATCTATGGAGGAAAAGTTCTCTACAAACCTTCTGTAATACCATGCCAAGCCTAAAAAGCTCTGGATATCGATTGGAGTCATGGGTCTGGGCTATTTTCTCACTTCCGCAATCTTTTGGGGATCCACATAATTCCCTCACTAGACGCAATATGTCCCAAGAAAGAAATAGCATCAAGATAGAACTCACATTTAGAAAACTTTGCATATAATTCATGATCTTTGAGGGTCTGAAGGATGATTCGGAGGTGGGTGGCATGCTCCTTCTCACTCTTAGAGTAGACTAAGATGTCATTGATAAAAACTATAACGAACAGGTATAGAAACTGATGAAACACCTTAGTCATTAGATCCATAAAAGTTGTTGGGGCGTTAGTCAGTCCAAAGGACATAACTAAGAATTCATAATTGTCGTATCGGGTTGGAAAAGTTGTTTTAGGAATGTCAGTCTCCTTAATATTCAACTGATGATATCACAAATGAAGGTCTATTTTAGAGAAACATTTAGCACCTTGGAGTTGATTAAATAAATCATCGATTCTGGGAAGGGGGTATTTATTTTTAATAGTGACTTTATTGAGTTGACGGGAATCTATACACTTACGGAGAGAGCCATCTTTTTTACACACAAAGAGAACAGGTGCACCCCAGGGAGAAATACTAGAATGGATGAAGCCCTTGTCCAGAAGATCTTTTAACCGTAATTTCAACTCTTTCAACTTAGCCGGAGCTATTCTGTATGGCGAAATAAAATAGGATGAGTGTTCAGAAACAAGTCAATACAAAAGTCTATCTCCCTATCAGGTGGTATCCCTGGGAGTTCATCAGGAAAAACTTCTGGGAATTCATTAACTACTGGAATGGACTGGAGGGAAGGATTTTCGGCACTGGAATCTTTGACCTGAATAAGATAATACAAACAACCATTTGATATAAGCTTACGAGATCTAAGATAAGATATGAATTTCCCCCTGGGTGCTAGAGAATATCCCTCCCACTCTATTACTGGTTCATTTGGGAAGGAGAAAGTGACTTTTGGGGTTCTACAGTCTAGTGTGGCATAACACGAATGGATCCAGTCCATTCCTAAAATAGCATCAAAGTCAACTATATTAAGCTCTATAAGGTCCACCACAATATCACGATTATAGAAAAACACCCTACAATTTCATTACACCCTTCTAGCCACAATAGAGTCAGTCACTAGCAGAAGTGGAAACAGAGAAAGGTTCAGGGATATTTTCAGATTTGAAACCAAAACTAATGGCCACATAAGGGGTCACATAAGACAAGGTAGACCCGAGATCTAGTAACACATACACATTATATGAGAAAATATGTAATGTACCCATGACCACATCTGGTAAAGACTCTGTATCCTGTCGATCGGATAGAGCATACAACCAGTTGGAATCGCCATCGGTAGTTGAAGTAGTACCCTTGGGTGGTGGTGGGGCTGCGGAATTAGCTTGGGAATTAGCGCCCCCAACATTCTTTCTCAAGGGACAATCCCTCTAAGATGCCCAGACCGACCACACATATAATATACTTTGTCTTAAAAAAAACACCTCTATGGATGACTCCTTCCATAATTATTACAGCGAGGGTGTGACTTGAATGACTGAGCCACACTCCCCTAGTATTGAGTACCCTGTACTTCTGCCCCACTATTGAACTAAAAATTATAGAACCATCGATCAGATGAAGGTCTAGGTGTTGGGGAGCTATCCGAGGACTGGGCATTACTCCAAAAAATTTTCTTCGACCACCTATTAGCCCAATTGCCACTTTGATGTTGACTGTTATTCTGATCTATAGGCCTGGCCCTCTTGGCCTGCCTATTTTTCTCTTTGGCCTCTTCCAACCTTTTTAACCTGCTGCATATGAATGGACAACCTGGAGAAATACATGTCTTTGTTCAGCATCGCCCCTTTTCATTCCAACACCAGATCATTCGAGAGTTCGAATGTAAACTTTCTCATGTGAGCTCTCATGTTACCCGCCAATTCTGGAGCATACCTGGAGAATTGGGTGAACTTCAATGTATACTCTTTAACACTCATTTTCCCTTATTTCAAATTCATAAACTCTTCAGCCTTTGATTCCTTTAATTCTTGGGTAAGGAAATGGTCCAGGAAAGTTTCACGAAATCACCCCACATTGAAGGCTAAGCATCACTACCCTTTGAATCCTCTCATTTATTATACCACTGATTGGCCACATCCTTTAGTTAGTAGGCTACCAACTCAACCCCTTCAACTTCATTCACATGCATAGCTCTAAAAAATATCTCCAGCTCATCAATAAACTCTTGGGGGTCCTCTTCAACCTTCGTGCCCATAAACATTGGTGGGTTCAGCCTCATGAATTAATCAACCTGTGTAACCTCAGATGACCAGACATAGAACCTTTGTTCTCAGACCGACTGATCTGGGAGGCCTCCAACTGAGCTATTATATGAATGGACTATCAAAACTCAACATTCAAAACTTTTCTCTGAGAAGGTTGGGGATGATTAGCACTGGTCCGTGGAGGCCAAGGTGGACTAGTCAGAACTGGATAAACTCCCGATGTAGAAACAAACTCTGGGGTATGAGCTCTGTTATGGGTCTGGATCTAATTAGTGGGAAGGACATCCTCAGCCTGAGCGTTCTGTTCGTTAGTTCTACGGGGAGGCATGGCAAATTTCTAAAATATACAAAATCAATCAAGAAAGAAAGTGAGACATTCTTAAATTCCTTGTAGCCTCCCGTTTATAAGTGTGGCGCTTTACACAACCATAATAGGACTCTACTCGAGGAAATTTCTTAGACACCCTGGGACCATGAACCATGTTGTGATACCAAGTTTGACACGACCTGATCCGAGGCCCTAGCCACGATGAGCATCCCGAACCATGAAGGCCTCGGGCGCCCATCTCTATCTGGAAATCATGCACACCATTCATATAATATAAAGAAATATGGAAAACATATATATTTAGATGAAAACAATGTCAATCTCTTAACTCAACTGAATCATATAAATTTTAATTCATAACATTCAAAACACATGACACCAGTCTACAAAATCTCTAATACATGAGAATAACTCCTGTCAAAAAATTGGGACAAATGGACTAGTCAGACCATGAATCAAAATAAATTAACAATGTTCTAAAATAGGCCTTCTGAAATAAGGGAGGTTCACCAACTGCAATTTCTGACAGAATTCAACATACTGCTTAGCGGGACCCTGGGACTGTGCCTCAGATCTTGAAACATAGGGGGTCAATACAATTGTACTGGCATGTGAAATAACTCAAAGTAGTATGTGTTCATACAAAATGGGTGAGAGAATTTCATAATATCAGTGAACGCAATACAAGTAAAAATACATGGGCATACATAAAAAAATTTCATAACAATTCTTGACAATACTGACTCACTATTTGTTATTCTTCTGAGCTAGTCGGTACACCCTAAAAATCTGGAATTCCACGAGCTATGTGGAACCCACCCTTGACTCAACGGCCAAGCCTCCAATCTAAGTAGCCGCCAGGATTGGAGTGGTTATACCCCCCACGTGAGCACACCACCGGAAATTCCTCCATGTGGGATGTCCTAAAAATTGTCCTTTCATGTAGGATCATATATTATAAACACTGTATCGGCAACTACGATTTCCAACGATGAGCCCTTGCACTCAAACGACTTCTTCGGTTAACCAGCTAGCCCTCTTAAACCCAAATTTTAGTTCTTTAAAACAAATATGATTCATACCATCAAAACATTCAATATTTATCTTGTTAAGGGCATAATATCACCACGTATTGTCATACCCTAACTTGCAAGTCAATCAAATCAAATCATATCATATCTGCAGCCCTTTTCACTTATTATCATATTAATGATCAACCATAGTTTTAGACATCAGGTGAGAGAGAGCTATGCAATAGATTTTTATTCAAATTCCATCAAAATACTCTACTCTCAATTGTACAATCAATAGGTGGTCCTATTATGCTTAAATTGTTCAAAACCCTTAGAAGTGGTTAATTTTCGACACAGTAAATGTTTTTTTATTAAAAAACACCCTCTCAATGTGTCACAAACCGTATCGTTCCATGATCATTAGTAATGAATTTACCTTCTACTTTTCGTTAAGAAAATCCGTGCATTTAAACAATCCATCATACTTGAAATCAAAGATATCATAAAGGAGAGGGAGTTTAGTCATTCATATTCTCAATCCACTTTACAAATTACACGAAATCATATATATATATATATATATGGTTATAGTTAAATTTCCATGAAAAGTGGTTCAAGAAAACATTTATTTTCATCAAAACAATCACATGATACATACTTTTTGAAAACAATATTGAACACCACATTATAAAACATAATTGGGGATTTTAATCTTGATAAAACAATCAAACTTACGCCCATAATTTTTTTGAATAGTCGCACATACCTTAGGTTCTTTAGTTCGAAGAATGGAACCTTAACCTTAACTTGCTTCTTGAAATTCTTGACTTAGAAGATGGATGCTTGATCTTGGGGAAAGAAATTAGGGTTTTGTTCTTGAATAATTTGAGGGGATTTGGGCATAATATGGCCAAAAGATGTTTTACTTCAATGTTTACACGTCTTGGGTGTGTAGGGAAAAGACAAGATGACCCTTATTTTTTAAATGTTACTACCGAATCCAGCTTTTGATGCTCACTGCGATGCGGTGAGGCCCTCATCACCATATAAACCATGACGCGGTGCAATCGTGGTGAGCCACTGGAAAAGGACCATTGTTGTTTTGCTCTTCACCGCGATGCGGTGAAGGTACCATCACCATTGTCACCACGGCGCGGTGAAATCTCGATGACCCACTGAAAAGGACAAATTCTCTTTTGACACCCACCGTGATGTGATAAACCCTTCATCGCTAAATCCACCACAACGCGGTGGAATCGCGATAGCTTGTTGTCTTGAAAACCCAAATGTGGTCCAATCCTAATCCAAAACATCCAAAAATTACCCGAGACATGTTTTTTACACTCCTGAACTTGTATTGACTCAAAAATTCACGTCTCGGGGTCAGAAAGGTCGATTTAGAAATTATTAGAGTTTAGGATCTTCGAATATAATTAAGTCCTTTAACACTTAGGGAATTTCATGTTGATAGATCCTTATACGTGCTTCTAAGTTTAGTATCAAGTTGAGAATATTTTGGGGTATTACACCAGCTCCCTAATCTTTACCAAACCTAAGATCAATCTTAGAGAAACATCTAGCACCCTGAAACTAGTCAAATAAATTATCAATCCGAGGAAGAAGATATTTATTCTTTACCGTAACCTTATTCAACTGGCGATAATTAATGCACATCCAAAGGGAACCATCCTTCTTACGCATCAACAAAATAGGAGCACCCTACGGAGACATACTATGACGAAAAAAACCTTTTGTCTAGGAGGTTTTTCAACTGCTCCTTAAGCTTTTTCAACTCAACCGGATCCATTCTATAAGGAGGGATGGAAATAGGATGAGTGTCTGGAACAAGGTCAATTCCAAAATCAATCTTCCTATTGGAAGGGATACTATGAAGATCGTTAGGAAAAAACTTGAGGAATTAATTAACTATGGGAATGGATTGTAAGGAAGGACCCCCTGAGTTATAATCTTAAACTTGGACTAAATGATAAGGATATTCCTTAGAAATCAATTTCCAGGATCTAAGATATGATATGACATTTTCTTAGGCATTAGAGAACCCCATTCCCACTCAATAACTGGCTTATTAGGGAATTTAAACATGACCTTATGGGCTTGACAATATAAGGAGGCATAGCACGAGTGCAACCAGTCCATCACTAATATGACATCAAAATCAACCATGTCTAACTCTATTAGATCTACCAGAGTTTATCTTCCACCAACAGTTACCACACAACCCTTATAGACTCTTCTAGCAACTACAGAGTCACCCACCAAGGTAGAAATAGAAAAGGGATCAGGGATACACTCGGGGCCAAAACTAAAATGCACATCCATAAATGGGGAAACATAATAATGAGTAGACCCCGGATAAAGCAAGAAATACAAATCACGAGAAAAGATTTATAACATACCGGTAATGATATTAGGAAATTCCTCGAGTCCTTACGGGTAGCAAGAGAATATAAATGATTATGGATAGTGTCGATACTAGAATCAGAAGTGGAAGCCTTTGGTGTAGAAGCTGATGAAGTAGCAATAGGAATCTTATTTATCCTCAAAGCAACCTTAGAAAGACAATCCCTCTTCAAGTTATTAATTTGACCACACTTAAAACAATTGTTCCTTCCTTCTTTACAAAACCCACGGTTCACCTGCTCGCAGATTCTACTAGGAGGATACGATAGAGCGGACTGAGCCTCACCAGCCTGAGATTGGGCACCTATTTCCCTAAACCCACTATCATGCTGAGAACAATGATCACCCAATGGCTTTGCATAGGGAGCATTAGCCATAGAATAGGAACTATAACTCCCCCACATCTTCTTAGACCACGTTCTACCATCTTTACTACTCTGCTACTGACCTCCACCCTGATTAGAAAACCTAAACTTCTTATTCTGTCTTTCCCCTATCTCTATTTGATTCTTCTTGTCTTTCTTAACCTGCTACATAAACACACCCAATCTAGAGATGTCCATATCCTGATTCAACAAGGTAGCCTTACTCTCAAGAATCAAATCGCGGGACAACCAAGAAGCAAATTTCCTTATTCTAGCTCTCATGCCATACACTAACTTAGGAGCATATCTGGACAACTAAAGAAATTTCAAGGAATACTCCTTGACCGTCATCCTACCTTGCTTCATATTAACAAATTCTTTCTCTTTCACCTTTATCAACTCTTGAGGAAAGAAGCAATCTAGAAAATCACTAGAGAAATCATCCCACAATGCGGATTCAAAATCATCTTCCCTATACTATTCCATTTCTAATACCATTGGTATTCTATATTCTCTAGTTGATAGGCAGCAAAATCTACACCCTCCATATTAGTAACATGTGATAATGCTTAAATTACACTCTTGAATGGGTGTAAGAAATCGTTGTCAATATAAAACCCAACTAGGTTGGGTCGAATCCCACAGGGAATAAGGTGTGAACCCAAGTTTTTTGCGATTTAATTCACTGATAGTTTAATATTTCCTGAAATAGGGGGTTTAAGTTTCCCGAATAATTGTTTGTCACTTTAATATCGATGTTTGTAATCAAGAGTTTATGAAATAACCAGAATTATGTTCACTAGGGCTTACGGTACATGACAGATGCTAAAGGTGATTCAAGATTCTTATTGTGGGTAGGATAACAAGCTATCTTTGTTGATGTTATGCTCAAATGTCTCTCGACCTACTTAAGCATTTAATTTCCTAATTCTCTAGGACTTAGGGAATTTCTATTCATTACCCAGATTTTACTTCAAGTTAACCAACCTTGTTAAGCGCTAATTATGAAATGAAGTATTTTTGAGTCCCTATTGATAATTTGCTTCCTACTATATTTGATTTCTTTCTCAAGCAAATCAAAGAAGGTGTGTCTACTATTTGCAACCAACAGACGTTAATTAAAGCTTCAGAATTATCATGAAATTCTACCACCTATTGAATCTTGAATACTTAGCACCTTATCAAGACCTAACCCTAGATCCTATAATTTAGGTTAATGAAGTTTAACCACTCATGATGCAATAAACAAGTATACAAGTTGAATTCATAGTTGGACAGATTAACTTACAACGATGATGAAAATCAAGAAGTGTAACTTGAACTGAATCTTAATACAAAACTCCCAAAGTATTGACGACAATCTTTTCTCAACAATAATGTTCTAGAGCGTATTGGAACGAGAGAGAGAGAGAAAAATCATGCACACGTATATTGCAAGATATGTCAATGATAATAAGAAAACCCTAAAAGCTCCTATTTATACTTTAGTCTAATTAAGGAAATAAAATAACAACTTAAGTAAATTTCTTAGACAGGTGACGCCATTATGTGATGCCTTATCAAGGGTCTGACGCCTTATGAGGAATGGCATCAGATTTTATTCAATGTTGACAAGCTCCGCCTAAGGCTGACGATGTGAATGACGACGTGTGAGAAGTCTGACGACGTATCATGGATGTCTTCAGCTCCTCTTCCCTTTTTATAATTTCTGCCTAAGGCTGACGATGATCCTGATGCCTTATCATAACTCTGACACCTTGTCACAAAATATCATCACAACTTCTCTTTAACTCCCATCCTCTGGTTAAGTTTAATGGTGGCCTTGATAGGTTATCACCAAGATGACGACTTATCATGAATGTCATCATCCACACTTGTCCTTTATTTGCTTTAGAATTCAACCTTTTTACTTCCATTATTATTGGTTCCCCTGCACCTTATCTTTTACTGCAAAATTAAAGTAAAACCAATCAAATACGACAAAAGTTGATTAAGACTTTACAATTATTCATGGCTAAAAGTATAAAATGTGTTAGCATTTGCTTACACATCAACACCCTCAACTTAGAACAATTGTTTGTCCTCAAGAAACTAAACACTCCCAAGATGATACAGAGCACTTTCAGCAGTCAGTTATTCACTTAAGCTCAAAATATATTGACCATCTCCAAGGTCAGTCAAATTAAACTGAATTGTGTCTATTATTAAAAACAACCATGCAACTCACAAAGATTGAGATATGGCAAAAATTTAGCAATAACAACCAAGCATATACTCATATTACACTATCCGAACAAGTCAGTGACTAGCAACAAACCTGGTGTGCCCTCACAATAATGAAATCCCATTTTCTCTCATATCAGAATTCACATACATAACATAGGGATAATCACAAGACTCACTCTCAGAATAAAGTTCCAAACATTGCATGTCAAATTCCATAGGCTTTACCTTATAATCGGTGCCCAAGTCTTCAGACAGGTCAATTAGGATCACTATAGGGATTTTCTTAAGCTTGTAACGTAGGTCAGGGGCTGGTATGATATTCATGGATATTTTAGAGTGACTACGCCTCCTTGACACTACACTAAACTCTTGGGGTTTCAACTCCCAACCTTCTTTTCTTCCTCTCTTTTATTGATCACACATGCTCAAGATGGATGCGGTCTTTTCAATTATCATATTATCTTTTTATCATCTTTTACGCAGATTTCTCTTTTCTTATCCCTTTTTCACCGCACCCAACTTTTTATTCTTTTCTTTTATTCTTCATCTCTTTATACTTATTTTTCATTATGCACCCTTATGATAGCCACCCTCAACTTAGGTTGTTTGCCGAAGTCAAGGTGCACAGTGTCCAAGGAGGACCATGGCCAAAATAGGTTCATTGTGATGTAAACGGGAAGGTGAGAGGTATCATAGAAAAAAATAGGCTAATTAGGGTCAAAACAGGGATCAAGAGATATTATGCACATAGGGAAGGTCATTTTTGCTAAAGTGGGCTAAAATAAAAAATGGCTTATGATTTTATCCTAACTCTTATCCTATGACCATGGAAAGACTAACAAGGAAAGTTCTAGATTCAACACACAACGGGAACTGAGTAATACCTTGCACACACATGGCACACAAGTATCTCGCATATCACTACTTATCCGGTTCATGCACTTGTTTAACAAAGGTTATTCAGTTGCCAGACTAATGCCATAAAAAGATACACCGTGGTCACAAATGGATGCAATTCACACAGTAATATATCAGACCAATGGAGAGGTGCTCAATAGTCACAAAACAATCTAACTGCCTCAAATACCCGTATTACTCCTAATTATCTACCACAAATTTTTACAACAACATTCTGCCCTACATCCTCAACTTAAAATTGAAAATAAAATAAACTCAGGGTTTAGGGCATACCTGGAGTGAATCAAGCGTGAGGCTTATGGGTCTCCGACCCTGTTGCTGTATCATCTGTTGTTTTCTATCCATCGGAAGTACCTGGCCTTGCAGTGGTTGGAGCCTTGCTAGATTAGGCACCTGCAGCCCTAGCTCGGATGGCTGCCTCTCATTTCTCGTTGTCCACTAGGGACTCCATTCTTGCTTTCTTCAATTCCTTTTTTTTGGACTTTTTTTTGCCTTCTTATTCACCCTTCTTTCTTCCTCGCTGTCCGATTCTTCTCTCTTATCTTTGCCTTTCTTCTCCCCCTTTTTCTTTTTTTTCTTTGGTAAATCTCCTGTGAGGTCAAGTATTGGAATTTTTTCCTCAGATTCATCCACAGCTGGAACTGTCAGCACCATAAATTAATGCTGCTACAACACCCCAACATCTACCTTTACCTTTTCCAATGCCACTCTGAATTTAGCAAGATCATCCCCTGACATTTTTTTTGCCCGTGCATCGAATCGGTTCTCTAAATCTGCAACCCATTCAAGAAATGTCACAAAAGGCTTAAGGACAGCCTTAACTATCTTGTCTACTGTAGCATCAAACAGTTTGGCGAAGGCATGTAGTTGTGCCTCACACCATTTGGCTTGTTTATCCATTTTTCTGATATTAATTGGATAAAATACAAATCCTGCTGCTGTTGTAGGAGCTGAGGGGTTGGGTTCATTCTAAGGCACTAAACCTGTATGTGCTGAAGAAGTTGGGTGTGCAGTCTCTGAATCTTGCACCTCTACATTAGGTGTTGAACCGGCATCTGTAATTGGAGAGTCTACTGCCACCCCTGCACCTCTATCAAGTCTCAGTCCTGGCTGATTTTTATCATACCATATAAGGTTGTGAGTCTTTCAGGAAGGAATGTCATCATCAATCCCTGCAATTTTTGGTACATTAGCAGCTCGGCACAACTCTGTAATAAGGCAAGGAAAAGGATAAGTAGTGTCAGTTCTCGACATTGTAATCTTCATCTCATCAGCAATGATTTCCCTGAAATTTAGGAGGAGCTTCTACACCATGCTTGCTACTAGGATAGCTCGGTCATCACCCAGAATGTTGTCTCCATCAGTGGGCATCAACCAGATATGCACTATACCCCACAAACTTTGCCTCTTGAGTCAAAGGGGACTTGCAGATTCTCTCATTTGGGTTGGTAACCCATGCTGGTTCTCCTTCGTCTATAATGTTGGCCAACCACAGACGTTGTTTTGCTCGATTCTTAATTTAAGCATAGACTGATGGTGCAGTGGCCTGAGGAGTAAAGTTGGGGCCATGCAAGAACCTGTTGATGGTTCTGATTGAGACATCAACCCTTATGCCCCTTACCTGAACTCTATCCACCAGGGGTTGGTCTGCAACTCTTTTTCCTGGTCTACACACGTTTTCTAACTGAGCTTGGTAGTTTGCGTAAAACTCCCGGACCAGTGCAGGGCAAATTGAGCCTCCCCTTTTGTGGTCCATCCCAAGCAGTACTCTTGGAACTTCTGTTCCACTTCAGGGTACCTACTCAACCCTTGGGTGATAATCCATTTTTCTTCCTGAATCGGCTTTTTAGCTCTTCTTCTAATAGTTTTGCGAAGCCCAGCAGTGAAGATGCCCTCTACTTTGGGAATTTGCCATCTAGCATTGACTCAAACTTTAGGGTTCTTAATCTTGTTGTTTAGTGGACGGGGATTTGGATGTTGTTCCCTCAGACTCAAACTCCTCGGACCCTTCTTATTCCTCTTCTTCATATTCAGCATGTTCAGACTCATGCTTCTCATGTTCAGAATGTACAGATGCCTCCTTCATAGAAGTTATTATTATTTCAGTTTCCTCACTATCATCCACCTCAACTAGTGGGGGTGGTGAAGGTTTTGTAGGGATTTGTTTCTTCTTTCACTTTCAGAGAAGAGGTTCTTCCTCTTCATAATCAGACTCCTCATCGATGAGCTTCCGGTCTGTTGTTCCTTCTTGGTAAACTGAGGAATCTTTCCTTTGGGTTCCATTATAAGGTTCTTGTAGCAATAGAAAAAAATTAGTCAATCCTCAAGAGCATAAACACAAGCACATTAATCATTTAAGCTTCACATCATTTGAGAAGGCTCATTCATGCTTCAGGTTCCAGGTATGACGACATTTCTTGATAAACCGTCACGACTATGATAGCTTATCACAATTGTCATCAACCTCAGGAAGAACCTACAAAATTTTATTAACTTTTGATGACATTTTTGATAAGCCGTCACAATTGTGATAGCCTATCACGAATGTCGTCATCTCTAAATAGAATCCACTTCACTCTTAGCAGCCATTGACGACATTCCTGATAAGCCATCATAGTTGTGATACCTTATAATGAATGTCGACAGCTCTTATCAGAACCCTACTTTTGAATTTGACTCAATTTTTGGTCCCATTATTCCTCAAAATCCACTCGAGTTCCAATTTATGAGCTGACTTTTAAACCTTGGGCCTGCACAGCAAACCCTAGGTGTGATTTTTAGCCCCTTTTCAAGTTGAATTTGGTTCAAGCCTCTTGGGAACGTGGGTTTTCATCCATCCCACAAGAAAAGAAGAGTTAAATTTAGATCATACCTGATGGGAGCCCTTAATATGATTACACGCACAAGAGGAAGTAGGAAGAAATTCTTGATTTTGAATTTCAAACCCACACACAAGGGAGCTTGTTCTTCTTGATTAACTTGGGGAAATTAGTTGGAATGGGTAAGTAAATAAACTAAGTAAAGAGAGAAAGAAACTAAAGAAGGAAAGGAAATAACATAGGCGGGAACATGAGGAGGTTCGATTGTGGGCCGGGTTGGATTTTCTGAACTGGGCCCAAAATGGTTTAGCAATGCATTCAAGGTCTTCTTAACGACATCTTGTGATAGCTTATCACAAGTGTGATAGCTTATCACTAATGTCGTCAGCCTTAACAGAAACTGCCTCGAGTTTCGCCTATTTGATGATATTTTGATAGCTTATCACAGTTGTGATAGCTTATCAGAGATGCCGTCATGACCTTTCAGCTGACCTCCTCATTTTTCACCTTCTCTATACTAATCCTAACTATAAAAGTAAAAACACTTACTTAAACATAAAAACTTTGGGTTGCCTCCCAGTAGCGCCTGATTTTCTGTCGCGGCACGACTTGGTTATCTTGACTACTCAGACTTCGCCAAGGCAACCTGTTGATACCCTTTTACCATCATCATAGAAAACGTCAACGATTGAGAAAACACTCATCTCTTTTAGCTGAATCACAGATGAGTGTATTTTGAAACGTGCTTCTTTGTCATTGAACCTGAACTTTAGCTCGTTCAACTCCATGTCTACTAGCACTCTCCCAGTTTCAAGTAATGTCCTACCCAAGATGATGGGCACTTCAAAATTCACCTCGTAATCTAAGACCACAAAATCAGCTGGCAGAATAAAATCGGCTATCTTTACCAAAACATCGTATAGTATGCCCACAGGCCGCTACACAGACCTATCTTCTATTACCTACTGCATATTTATTGGGGTAGGATCCCCCAAGCCTAATTTATTATACACATCCAGTGGCATTAGATTTATATGGCTCCCAGATCGCATAGTGCTTTTGTGAATTTCAGGGAACCAATTGTACACGGGATGGTAAATGCTCCCGCATCTGCCTTTTTCTGCACTAAAGACCTTGTAGAGATAGCACCATAATGGAGAAGATTATCCTCTGGCTCATGGGTAACCTTCCGTTTCTTGGTTACAAAGTCTTTTATAAACTTCGCGTATCCTGGCATTTGCTCAAGTGCTTCAACTAGAGGCACATTTATTGTCAGTTGTTTGAGTATTGCTATGAATTTATTGAATTTTGCATCAAATTTTTTCTTCAATCATTGAGGAAAGGGAGGTGGTGGTCTTGGAATAGTTTTCAGAACCACTTTCTCTTCCTTCTCATTTTCCTTATCTGAAGCATCAACAGAACTATCCAGCTTCACAGACTCTACTGGACTGCTTTCTTCAGATTCTTTAACAACTACTTCACCATGTACAGATTTGCTCACAGATGAGCCAAGTAACATTTTGCCACTCCTAGTGGTAATCGCCATACATGAGCCATCATTCCGCGGATTCTGAATCGTATCACTAGGTAAAGTACCATTTTTTCTCTGGTTCAGTGTTGCGGAAAGTTGAGTCATCTGCTACTCCAACTGCATGATAGAAGTGGAGTGTGAACTAACCAACTGACTCAGGGTAGATAATTCACTCTTCATAGTAATTACCCCCGAGTTGGTGGCCTCAACTCCCTTCAACAATTTTCCCATCATGTCCTCCATGGACATCTTGCCAGAGCTAGTTGCAGCAGCTTCCCGATTTCCAGGAGGAACATATAAATCACTCCTATCATTATTGTTTCTCCAGTTTCCTTACTCCCTATCTTTATAATCAGGCTTGTCATAAAAGTTTCGACCTTGATTTCCTTGGCTACTGCCTCAAAAATCCCTCTAATTACTCACATAGTTTGCCTCCTCATCTGCATTAGTAGCCACAGTGCACTGAGATTCCACAGCTTTGACCTTTTTAGTTTTTCCTGACAGCAAGTTGTAATGCCCCGAAAATCGAGTTCCGAGATGCCACACGGTGCTTAGGGTCACAAGTGACCCCAAGCTAACCCTTTTCATCGGTATAACTCAAAAGCAACTGATTAAAACATAATTCTGAGAGAATGAAGCTGAAAATGTCTCAATACAGAATTTGTTCAGTACAATATTAGAATTACAAGATGATAATTCTACTAACACATATACATATACAAGAAGGAGACTGAATACATCAACCATTACTACTGTCTATGAAGCCTCTACTAGTATTGCCTGTACATAGTTGGGTCATGACTCCCAACTACCACACTCAATACGACCGACGAAAGAAGATACAATGCTCCAAACTGAAATAACCGACCCAAGTCCCTGAACTGTGAGGACTCTTTACCTGCTGACCGAAAACTGCAACTGAATAGAATAGTAAATGGAGGTTAGCACAAAGAGAATGTACTGAGTATGTGGGGGTGCATGCAACACTTTAAATAACATCATCAATTTCATGAAAACATGCATACAAACAATGATGACTCACTTGGCTTGAGTTATATCAAATCATACTCTTCATACTTTCATAATAAATAGTTCAAATGGTAAAATCTCATAATCAATGTAAATCATCAAAAATCATAAATTATGATAAATCATCATAAATTATCATATCGTCAAAATTCATCATAGGTAATCATAATTCATCATAACATCTCAACTCTTTGACTCAAATCTCGAAGTGACTCGGTAATTCAAGAAACATGACTTTTTATGGACATGGGAGTTTCCTATAACCGACAACCCCACGTGAGCTACGTGGAATACCAACGTTTGAAACCCCCGTTGGTGGGAGCGTCATACTCTTTGCCAGGGAGTACTACCTTAAAACTGCAATAATCACAATCGGGCTCTCTGGCCAATAATATCATCATCAAACAACCCTACGGTGGCACATAGGTTTGGGGAAATACCAAATTTCTCTCTCGGTGCTAAGTACTACTCCCCGACAAGCTCAGAACGTGTTAGGAAATCCACCATCATCATCACAAGGGTCAATCATAAAGACCAAATTAAATATCTTAATTTATAATTCATCAACAATTTGTGGATTCCTAACCCCAACTTCAATTTAAAACATTTCAATCTTTTTCAACATCAACAAGGTATCAATGCATTGAACCATAACCGACTCGACATTTGGACAAGGTTATGAATACTCAATACGTAATATTTTCAATAATTCAACTCATCAAAATCATCCAAAAAAAAATACAGAAATTCATCTCAACATCTATATCAAAATCAATCTTTCTCATAGTCAAAATCATCTCGACTCTGCGAGTTCAAGGTCAATGTACTCAAATGATTATTCTTTCAATTCGACAATTAAATCATGACAACATCTTTTGAAAAGAACTTGAGACCTTCAATTCATAGTAAGAATACATATCCCGTAGTACAACTCAAATCACGACTTTTATCTCGAAAGCCTTTAGAAATATCAATTCATTGTAGTAGTAGTATGCAATTCATAGCATAAATTCTCAATTTAAGAAGTAGAGTAATGAAGTAATCATGTATATCCATATTGAAAAAATTCAAAGTCTTATAAATCCTTCATAAAGTAATTTGAGTGTATACCCATTTTCGAATATCATGAAATTTCAATAATAGAACTCAACCTTTTTAAATGTCAAAATGTAACAATTTATCAAGTCATGACAACATCAATATTTTTGAGGAAATATCAAGACTCATGGTAACATCTCAAATGTTATATCTCAATATGCTCAATGATTCAATTTCGTCATAAAGAAGCTTTAAGCTTATCATAAATCTCAAAATCATTCCAAAATACCATTTCAACATATATCTTGAAATCATTCAAAATAAAAATATGAAATTTACAATTATAGATATCAAGACATCTCATGTCTCAAATATATATTCAATAATTCAAATCGTCATTGGGAAGCATAAATCTTGACACATATCTCAAAATATTATTCCAAAATACCATCTCGACATACGTCCTAAAATCATTCAAAATACCACCTCGTGGTAAAAGTGTGTAATTCGCAATGATAATTATTAAATCATATCATGAAAAAATTGAGATAATCATATAAATCAAAGTTTATTCATTCAATCATCATAATCTCATAATTGAATTATTTAGACATAATCTCAATTGCAAAATCATGTAAAACCATAATAAAATTAAAGCTTTGGGCACAAGAACGGAAGATTGCTCTTGTTCACAACCCCACATACCTTAAGATGGAAGATGAATATGAACTTCCGACTCCAAAACTTTATTCACAAAAATGAAGGGTGCTTCTCGAAGCCCTTAACATGATCAACTCAAATCCCAAATCAATTTGAAATTTCTACGGTTCAATTTAAAGATTTTTGGAGCTAAAATTTGACCTAGGGTTTCCCTCTCCTCCAAAATTTGATGAAAATATAAATTTCATGGTTCAAATATGGATTATATTCAAGAATTTTCATCCAAGAAGGGAATTGTGAAATGACCAAAATACCCTTAAAATTCAAATAATGTCAAATCTGTCCTTTGGTGGACTGTTTTGATAGGCTGAAGTAGATCGACCATAACGTTTTACTCCGACATCCAAAGTGGATGAAACCAATTTCATTAGAAATATGACTCTTAGAGTTTTCTTTGATATATAGTATCTCACCCAGATCATTATGTACAAGGAGTTATGGTCGTTTGAAGTTGACCCAAAAATTCACTTTTGGTAGGCTGAACTAGATTGACCATAACCTTTTTCTCCGATAGTAAAATTGGATGAAACCAATTTCATTAGAAATATGACTCGCGTAGATTTCCTTTGATATATAGTAGATCACCTAAATCATTATGTACAAGGAGTTATGATCATTTGAAGTTGACTCTGAAATTCGCCTGGCTGCAGAAATTATAATTTCCTGCATATTTTACTGTTCACAATTCGATCGGAATGGTCGTAACTCATCGCTCGAGTGTACGTTTTTGATGATCTACATATCATTGGAAAGATTATTCGATAATCTACGTAATGTTAGGTCAAAGTCTTAGAAATACTACACAGAAAATTTATGAATTGCTCTAAAGCGTAGAACTCGATACGTTTCTCACGAAATCTTTACAAAAAAAAAATTCCGGGGTATTAGAAAAGTGCTTGGCCAGCAAGTCCATCTGTGTTTTTAGGTGGGACATGTCTTGGTATCGCTACTCATCTCTTCTATGCTTCTCCGCAGTCATACCAACAGAAAAAGTTGGGCTAGCTACCACAAAATCCCTGGTATGCCAAGCCCGACTCTATTTGGTCATCCTATTCAGCATATCTGAGGCATCTTGAAAAGACAGATCAACAAATGAACCACCAACAGCATTATCTACAATCAGCTTTGTTACAAAGTTGAGAGCCCTATACAAAGTCTCCATCAAGTGTAGGTCCATCATATTGTGGTTCGAACACTGTGTCAGCTTCTTCTTGAACCTCTCCTATATCTCATGCAAAGCTTCAGTAGGGAGCTGTCTAAAGTTTTTGATCTCGTGTCTTAACCGTACCCTCCTGGAGGGTGGAAAAAACCATTCTAGGAATGCTTCTTTCAACTACCTCGAGTGGGTGGTGGAATCAGGCGTAAGCTCATTTAACCACATTATTGCCTCTCCAGACAGAGACAATGAAAATAATCTCAATCGGATTGCATTCTATCTCACTCCCGGATTATCAAAAGATTTGCAGATGGTGATAAAGTTCACCAAGGGCATGTTCGGATCATCACCAGGAAGGCCACCGAACAATCCCTTTAGATTCAGGAGCTAAATCATGGTACTTGTTATGCTGAATTTTGCACCAAGTGTGAATGGTAGAGCAATGATCGCACCCGTTGCACCTGCATCATCCATTCCTTTATCATCATCATTAACCTCGTATTGGACAGGATGTTGACAATACCTTCCTCTGACTGGACGGTTTCTATTGAAATTTTGTTGCACTGGTGCAGCAATTTGCTCTGCTCGCCTTGGGTTTTGAGGATTCAGCAATTCCTCATCACCCAAGTATTCATCACCAAGGTTCGGATGAAGTACTCGTTGACCCTCATTCTGTATGTTCACCTGAGCCCTGTCCAAGGCTACCAGTCTGTCAGCCTCTTGTTGTTTGGCCATTTTCCCAATTCGTTGCGATTCCGGATTTAGTGGTAATAATGTTTCTCCAAAACTTCGGTGCTTGGCATACACTATAAAATCCTGCAAATAACCAAAAACAACAAATAAACATATATCTAGGAAACTTAACTAACAGTCAATTAGCGCATACAAACTTCAGTTTACAACAGTATTCTCCGGCAACGGCGCCATTTTTGATAACGCTCAAATTACAATATTGAATGGGTGTAAGCGATCGTTGTTAATATAAAACCCAACTAGGTTGTGGTTGAATCCCACAGGGAATAAGGCATGAACCTAAGTTGTTTGCAATTTAATTCACTGATAGTTTAATATTTCCTGAAATGGGGGGTTTAAGTTTCACGAATAATTGTTTGTCACTTTAATTTTGATGTTTGTAATCAAGAGTTTATGAAATAACTAGAATTATGTTCACTAGGGCTTACGGTACATGACAGATGCTAAAGCTGATTCCAGATGCTCATGGTGGGTAGGATAACAAACTATTTTTATCAATGTTATGCTCAAATGTCTCTCAACCTACTTATGCGTTTAATTTCCTAATTCTCTCGGACTTAGGGAATTTCTATTCATTGCCTAGATTTTACCTCAGGTTAACCAACCTTGTTAAGCACTGATTATGAAATAAAGTATTTTTGAGTCTCTGTTGATAATTCACTTCCTACTATATTTGATTTCTTTCTCAAGCAAATCAAAGCAGGTGTGTCTACTATTTGCAACTAACAGACGTTAATTAAAGCTTCAGAATTATCAAGAAATCCTACCACCTATTGAATCTTGAATACTTAGCACCTTATCAAGACCTAACCCTAGATCCTATAATTCAGGTTAATGGAGTTTAGCCACTCATGATGCAATAAACAAGTATACAAGTTGAATTCATAGTTGGACAGATTAACTTACAACGATGATGAAAATCAAGAAGTGTAACTTGAACTGAATCTTAATACAAAACTCCCAAAATATTGACGATAATCTTCTCTCAATAATAATGTTCTGGAGTGTATTGGAACTCGAGAGAGAGAGAAAAATCGTGCACACATATATTGCAAGATATGTCAATGATAATTAGAAAACCCTAAAAGCTCTTATTTATACTTTAGTCTAATTAAGGAAATAAAATAACAACTTAAGTAAATTTCTCGAACAGGTGACGCCATTAGGTGACACCTTATCAAGGGTCTAACGCCTTATCAGGAATGGCGTCAGATTTCCTTCAATGTTGACAAGATCCGCCTAAGGCTGACGATGTGAATGACGACATGTGAGAAGTTTGACGATGTATCATGGATGTCTTCAGCTCCTCTTCCCTTTTTATAATTTCTGCCTAAGGCTGACGATGCTCCTGACGCCTTATCATAACTCTGACGCCTTGTCACAAAATGTCATCAAAACTTCTCTTCAACTCCCATCCTCTGGTTAAGTCTGACGGTGGCCTTGATAGCTTATCACCAGGCTGACGACTTATTATGAATGTCGTCAGCCACACTTGTCCTTTATTTGCTTCAGAATTCAACCTTTTTGCTTCCATTATTATTGGTTCCCCTGCACCTTATCTTTTACTGCTAAATTAAAGTAAAACCAATCAAATACAACAAAAGTTGCTTAAGATTTCACAATTATTTATGGCTAAAAGCATAAAATATGTTAGCATTTGCTCACACATCAACATGCATATCCCAAAAGATATTCTCCATCTCATCTATAAAACCTTGAGGATCCTCTTCAACCTTAACCCCCATAAAAGTTGGAGAACTCAGCCTCATAAGTTGGCCAACCTTGTGGCCTCAAAAGATAGAGTGACAAAAACTACACGCTCAAACTGAGAAGCTACCAACTGAACCAGCATATGAATAGACTGAAAAAATTCCATATTTGACACATTATCCTGAGGAGCTCAAGGAGGACTAGAGGAGACAGATGGAACTCCAGAAGGGCAATCAGGAACTGGACCCCTAGACCTTGTTTGTACCCCAAAAAGTATGGCGTGTCCCATCAACTTGTCCTCAAGTGGGACATAGGATTCTCCATGAGCTCAGATCATCTGGGAGGCAAGATCTAAAAAGTGAACATACCAAAATTAGAAAGACTCCAAACCTCAAAATCTATAGCTTGAAATAAGACGACAAGAAAGAAAAATATTCCTAAATGCCTCATAGCCTCTCCCTTATAAGTGTGGCACGTTATAAACCCATAAAATAGACTCTACTTGACATGGTTTTATTAGACACCCAATGGCACCAAAACTATCTCTGATACTAGGGCCTAGCCGTGTCGGGTATCTCAAGTCCCACGTGGATCGGAGATCACCCTCTGCACCTAACCAACCCAAAAAGAATACACCACAAATTCAGATGAATTCTAAACATATAACAAGATAGCATACAATAGCATAAGAAATTTTAATGTATGTCCATAACCAACCACCGACAATAGACATAACAATTAATTGAAACCTCCCAATAACCACAGTAGTGCAAACAAATCCTACTAAACAATGTTCCTAAAACTGAATATCAATAAAGTATCAGGACATGCCCTCACTATAGCCAAAAACCAAATCTAAAGAAATGCTCAAAATTTGAACAAAACCATAATCATGAAATGGGGCCTTTCAAAGTATGGAAGCTCACCACTTCTATCAGACTCGCTAGCTAATCCCGAATCCAAGTCACTAAGTAGGAAGAGAAAAAGTATGGCCAATTCCTGGATCACGTAGGGATACAGCATTCAAAGACGGTTAGCAGGGCGAACGCTAGAATGTAACTCAAGGATAAGGATAACATAATGTCTTCAATTCAAATCAAGTCAACCAATGCACAATAATCATATACAAATACATAAATATATATATATATATATATATATATATATATTTAGCTCAGCCGTAATATAATTATACCCACTGGCAATATGGGCCCCATCTCTCAGCCCTTGGTCAGGAACCAATGCTTGTAGTTGCACGACTCAGAGAATGATCTCATATTTATACACATAGGGACCTCGAATCTCTCAATATATACTAAGGTGACTTAAGCACCCGATTATATAATGATTTAAGGGGGACTAAATCTCCCTAATTATGAAATAATAATAATAAGGGGGTGTCGAACCTCCCTAGTCACTTTGACCCCCACATCGGCAAACACGGTTTCTAGTATCAGTTACTCGGACCTCTATTTTTATGACTCAGTTACATAACCCTTATTCGAGCCCTATTAAAACAAGAATCAAACATTTCTATTTATTTAACCATATTTCTCATTAAGGCAAACATTATTGGTATTGGCATACCAACTACACATGCAAGGTTACAACAAAATGGTAAAACAATTCCTATTAACTTAGAGAAAACAACTTCCTTTGTTCATTAATATATGATAGGGTTCACCGACTCACTTTGTTCATTAAACCATGTCATTATGTTTCAAATACCTCTATATATCTTGTAATAGTTAATGACTAGTTCAATTTACAAATTCCCACCTTTCTCATAACTTAAAAATAATTTCACACTATGGATTGGGGTCATAACCACTTCAAAAGTCACAAGTTTGGAAAAACCACAACTCCCTAGTTCATTCACCATACCCATGCCCCGGCAAGTTCAAAACCATATTTAAAGCATTAATGATCACAATTAAATCATGGGAAAACATTATACAACAATAAGCATTCAAAGCTCACAACCCTTGTTTTCAAAATCAAAATAATTCCATGTGAACAACATTTTAATACATGTGATTTTACAAAATTAACAATGAGGAAAGAGTCGCATGCCTGAAATAGTAAGATATACGGAGAGAAATCACCCTTGGAAGCCCTAATTGTTCAACCTCTTGAAAACCCTAAGTGTTCTTGGTCTTGAGGAATTTGAGAGTGTTGGGAAGTTACTTTGATGTGTTTCTGAGGGCTAATGATACCCTAAAGGGGTTATAAGATGTGGGTTTCAAGTTGGTTAAGAGAGAAAATATCCAAAATTCCATCAACTTAAGAGATGAAAAAGTGTCATTTTTTACTACGGGTAAACCCCTTGACTCGTAACCACTCCTTATGACTCGTCACCATGAGTCATGACCAAGGAAGTACCACAAAAACACCCTGCAATGTTATCCTTATAACTCATTGCACTACTCATAATAGTACCCTATGACTCATAAGGTTCAATCATAATCAACACAAAACCCAATTTGGGGCTTACACTAGACACCCTATGTTTATACCTAACGACTCATAACATATCAATACGGATCTTAGTGAGCCACTTGTACTAAGAGCCGAATCTAGCCACAAACTTACTAGTTTGGTTATGACTCATTCTAATGACTCAAAAGGACACCCTACAACTCATGGGATCTAGTCGTAACCAGGGTAGTAAGATCAAAGCTCAAGGAGTTTTCAAGGGCCAAAATTTAGGATATTTCATCTACCTAGTAATACTGAGCCAAATCCAAAATAGGTAAATATAGTCACCACTCGGAGTGGGCTTGTAATACCCCAAAGTTTCCTAACTAATTTTGTCCAATGAATGTCAAGAATTAGATTCTAAATTGAATAATATTTATTTCATGAGGAATTTTTAAGATTTTTACTTTTTGTCATGTGGTAAATTCAATAAGTTTTCCATCGATATAAGATTTGCCCAAATCTAATAACCGGGTAAGAAGTAACTTCATATTTCAAGTTCCCATCATAAAACAGTGCCATATTAGTCAGTGGCGCATCGCGCCATAAGAGAAAATGATATTTTTTGAATTCCAGTAAGGGTCCACGATAGTGGCGCATCGCGCCAAACTTCCAGGTCGCAAACTAAGTGGCAACGTGATGGCTCCGCGTCGCGCCATCCCTTAATTTTCTAGTTGTCAAATTCCAGTGACACGACGCGATAGCACCACGTCGCGTCAAGGTCTAGTTCAGGAAATTTTCACAAATTAAAAGACGCGTTCAGGGGTTAAAAGGGTTAATTTCTTACCCCTATTTAAACCCAATAACACGTGATTCAGCCATTTTTCACCCAAAATATAGTGTTTCTCTCAAGTTTCTCTCAAGAACAAACTAGGATTTTTAATTGGGGATTTAAATTCAATACTCAAATTCAAGAGTCTCTCCATCAATCTGCGTAGAATCAAGAACTAAGGTATGCATAGTGTTGATTTATGGATCCCTTTTATCCATAAAGCTCAAGAACCCTATTTTAAATTGTAAATCATGATATTTATGTTGTGGGCTGGTTGTAACCATGTTTATCTTGTTATATGATTTCCAAGTTGGAATATTTATGTGCTTTTCATGAAACTACATTAGCAAGTGAGTGAAATCCCTGAATTGAGTTATTTATAATGTGTCAATTTAATGACTATGCCTATGCCTAAGGGTGCATGCAAGGTGTTTGATAAAATGCCTAGGAGGATAGAAATTATGCACTATAGTGAAATTATGATCCAAATAACAATGTACACTTTAACCTTATGTTCACTATGACTTCCATGTTATTCTTATGTATTGAAATTGTCTGTTGGATTGCTCATGAGTTAGCCTTATGAAATTATGCTATGTATACATGCTATCTTATTCATGTACCAAGTTATGATAATCAAATGCCCATGAAACATTTCCAATTATTGTATTATGGATTATTGATGTTAGTCATGTATTCAAGAATGTCATACCTTGTTAGTTTCCCTCTATCGAGTTCTGGGGGTAATTGTACCCAATAATTTAGTTGTATGCCTAGAGCCAATGTCATGTTTTCAAGATACTCTCAGTCAAGCCATGTTCAGTAGAATTCAGTCAGACTCAAGACTCAGGAAAACTTAGTACATCTCAGTCAGCTATCAGATCTCAGTAATATTCCGTTAGTCAACATAACTGTGATGCCCCGGGAAAAAAAAATCCGTTAAGATCTCGGACGAAAATGTGTTGAATTCTGTTCTTTATCGTGATTAATAATTTTTCTATGTAGAATTTCTGGATATACGACCCGTCATCACATATAGAATCGAATAATCTTTCCAACGATATGTGGATCATCCAAAACGAACACTCGAGTGATGAGTTATGATCATTCCGATCTAACCATAAATAGTGGTGAACAGTAAATGTGCAGGAAAAAAATACTGAAGCCAGACAAATTTTAGGGTCAACTTCAAAGGATCATAACTCCTTGTACATAATGATCTGGGTGAGATACTATATATCAACAGAAATCCCTGAAAGTCCTCTTTCCAATGAAATTAGTTTCATCCAATTTGGCCATCGGAGCAAAAAGTTATGGTCGATCTACTTCAGCCTATCAAAACAGTCCACCAAAGGACAGATTTGACATTATTTGATTTTTAAGGGTATTTTGGTCATTCCCACTCCAATCCATCCGGGTAAACCATGGATTTAAGTCCATTAAGAGCATTCAATAGCTCATTTTTATCCAAAATTTCCTAAGGCTCAAACCCCAACCCTACTACTCCAAATTCCATTCTTCTATGTCTCTTGATTGAACCGTAGAAATTTCAAATTGATTTGGGATTCGAGTTGATCATGTTAAGGGCTTTGAGAAGCACCCTTTATTTTCGTGAATAAAGTTTCAGAGTCGGAAGTTCATATTCATCTTCCATTTTTAGGTATGTGGGGCTTTGAACAAGATTATCCTTTCAATCTTGTGCCCGGTATTTTTGTTGAATTACATTGACATGAGATTTTACATGTTTTACCATAAATTGGAAATATGGTTTTATATCTTATATTATTGTCCATGAGCTATGGGATTATGTCATCCGATATGTGTATGATGTTGAGATGGAATTATGTCCAAAAAGTATTTGATTATGAGAGTATGATGATTTAATTTGTTAAGCCTTGATTTATACTATCATTCCACTATTTTCTTATTATGAATTTATAATTGATATTGGAAATTCTATATCCCTACTATGGGTTGATGTCTCAAGTACCTTTAAATGAGAGTTGGATGGAAAATTGAGAAATGTTGATATTGAAGTTGCAATGAGTCTTGGTATTTTTCGGATGGTTTTGATGAGTTAAATTGTTGAAAATATTACGTATTGAGTCTTCATATCCTTTTCCAAATGTCGAGTCGGTTATGGTTCAATGCATTGATACCTTGTTGATGTTGAGGAAGATTAAAATGTTTTGAGCTAAAATGTGCTGAGTTAGGAATCCACAAATTAATATGATTTGATAAATGAGAAAGAGATTTGATTTGGTCTTTATGATAGACCCCTGTGATGTTGTGGTGGATTTCCTAAAGCGTTCTGAGCTTGTCGGGGAGTAGTACTTAGAACTGAGAGGGAAATTTGGTATTTCCCCAAACCTATGTGCCACCGTAGGGTTGTTTGATGATGATATGATTGGCCAAAAAGCCCGATTGTGATTATTGCAGTTTTAAGGTCGTACTCCCTGACAAAGAGTATGACGCTCCCACCAACGGGGGTTTCAAATGTTGGTATTCCACGTAGCTCACGTGGGGTTGTCGGTTATAGGAAACTCCCCCGTCCATAAGAGTCATGTTTATTGAAATACCGAGTAACTTCGAGTTTTGATGTGGTAAGTCAAGTTGCCTATGATGATCTATAATGATTTATGAGGTTTTTCTCCTACATTTCCTATCTAAGATGTTATGAGTTGCATGATTCAATGTCACTCAAGCCAGGTTTGTCATTATGGTCCGTATGTACGTTTTTACGAAATTTATGATATTATTTATATTTTGCATGCGCCCTCACATACTCAGTACGTATCTTGTGCTAACCCATACATTTCTCTATGGGATACATTCTTACCATGATGTAGGTTTTGGTACTCAGCCGCAGCCGCGACAGTGATATCCGAGTGTTGTATCTACATTCCTTCAGTAATGAGTCCCCATGGTTCGAGGACCAAGTTGCTAGTTTTGGTGCAGTTGTTTTGTGATCCCTTTGGTCTGTTGAGTCAGTTGGGAGTTTGTCCCAATGGCTCGTTGATTTCGCTATATAGAGGCTATGTCAGACTAGTGTATTGTTGGGTTGATTTGTGTATAGACATTTCATATATGTATAGTCTAACGATATTTTGTGCCATGAGCGATGTGATATGATATGTACTTATATATATATCTTTAACATAGCGTGTATATTGTTGTGTTGGAACCCAAGGGTAGTGTTTTGTCTTAAAGGGTTAGCTTGAGGCTACGTGTAGCCTTAGGCACCGTGTGGCATCTCGGGATGATATTTCGGGGTGTTACAATAACTCAGACCAGTCAGTTCAGTTAATCATGTTCAGTGTATATTCAGGTGGGAGTAGAAATTAGCACCGAGCGAACCCAAGGATGGGAACTCACCTATTATATGAGGGTGTGATTCTTAGAAGCAATCCTTGCATTCCAGAACTACGTAGCCAGCGTAGGTTGAGATATCATAACTTGTTATATGAGGGTAGATGAGGTGGCTTAACCTAATATATGAGGGTTCCCACCGTTCTTACTAGAGTTACCTGTTATATGAGGGTGACTCACGGATTGTCCTTACTAGTGGCGCGGTATTGACACCCTTCCAATTGGGGTTACAGATTGGACCCCAACTCAGCCATAATAGCGTATTAGGGGTATGTCGGTTATATGACTACTTCCCATAGTTTAAGTTATAGAATTTAGGACTGTCAGATACAATCATTCAGTCTCAGTAATAGAACTCAGATAGTTCTATAGAATTCAAGACTGTCAGATACAGTCAACTCAGAATAGTACAGGACTCAGCTAGTTCCATCAGAAACTAGACTGTCAGATATAGTCGCTCAGTATCAGATATTTCAGTTATACAGTTATCAGTATCTTATGTTATAAGTACTCAAACTCATAAATCATGTTATCACTTATTCAGTTACAGTCTCTTATTCATACATGCATTCTCACATTCATGTTATACAGTCAATTAGTTTAGTTCATGCATATGTACCCTTTGCATTCAGCCTACATCACATTCATACCAGTATATTCAATCGTACTGACGTATTTGCACTATGGTGTTTTATACCATAGGTTCAGAAGCACGAGCTCCAGAGCATCAGTAGAATTTTAGTCTCAGCAGTCAGAGTAGAAATGGGTCCTCATCTTTCGAGGACATGATCATTTCTTTATTTTATCATTAATTAATTTATTAGTTGGAGTTAGTGGGGGACATGTCCCATCAACTCTTTATTCAGAAAATCATGTTTTAGACGCTTTTCATACTACAGTATGTTTAGACAGTTTTGTTTTAGGTATTTATACCCCATTTCAGATGTTATGTTCTATGGTGATTTATCAGTTTTGAACCTTATGGCCTTTCAATTCATGTTTCTGTATTTATACAGTATATTATGCAGTGTTTAGGTACAGATTTCAGTCATGGGTTAGCTGATGGTCCTCTGGGGTCATGAGCACCGTGTAACATTTCGGGTATCAGATTCGAGGCGTTACAAGGGTTGCAGCTAAAGGAGTTAGAACCTAAGCAGGTGAATCATAAAGCTACTAATGGTGAAATATCAAAGAATAAAGAGAAAGTTGCAGAAGAAAAAACTGAATCAAGAAAACCAAGGAGAAAAGTGTGATACCACTTCTACCTTTCCCACAAAGGATTCGGAAACACCAAAAGAAAACTTGTTACAAGAAGTTTATTGATGTGTTGAAGTAGGTTCATATTAATATGCCTCTCATTGATGTTTTGCAGCTTGTTCCAAAGTATGCAAAGTACATAAAGGACATTGTGGCCAACAAGAACCGCTTGACTGAATATACTAATGTGGCACTTACTGAGGAGTTCACATCATGAATCTAGAACAGGTTGCTCGCAAAGTTGAATGATCTATAGAGCTTCACCATTTATATTATAATCGTGTGATCAATAAGTGCTCGGGGTCTATGTGATATAAGGGCGGGCATTAATCTTATGCCTACATCATTGTTTAGAAAGATGGGGCTAGGCAGCCCAAGACCCACCATAGTTGTTTTGCAATTAGCTGACCATTCACTTGCAAGACTATATAGAATTGTTAAAGATATATTGGTGCAAGTGGGGTCACTCATCTTCCTGATGGATTTCATTATTCTTGATTTTAATGTTGATTCGTAAGTCCCATTTATTTTGGGACGTCCCTTTTTATCAATCGGGAATTCGTTGATTGATGTAGTTGCATGATAGTTGAACATACATGCTCATGACAAAGTTGAGTTGTTCTACATATACAAGGCAATGAATTTGCCCGTAGTATATAAAGAATTACCAATTATCATAGTCTTGGATCTTGAGTCTGACTTTTACCTAATTACTTCCAAGGATTCCTTGGAGCAAGCATTGGTGGGATATAATCTCTTTGGTGATCCTGAAGCAGTTGAAATGGTATATCTTTTGGATATGGTAAGTATTACTACCAGAAAGACCAAATTTAAGCCTTTGAATAGACCAATTGGTCCTTCTCCCAAGGCATCTGTTGATGAAGCACCAAAGCTAGATCTCAAATCTCTACCCTCTCATCTAAAATACGATTTCCTTGAAGATAATAATACTTTGACTGTGATTTTGTCTATAGGTTTATAGGATGTGCTGGTAAAAGAGGCATTGCCAGTACTAAAGAGAATGAAGAAGTTAATTAGATGGAAAATATTGGATATTCAAGGAATCAATCCTGCCTTTTATATGCATAAAATATTTATGGAAGAAGGATATAAAGCAAGTGTGTAACATCAATGAAGACTAAATCTTGTGATGAAAGAAGCAGTCAAAAAATAATTCATTAAGTGGTTGATGTTGGGATAGTCTATCCCATCTCAGATAGTAAATGGGTTAGCCCTATGCAATGTGTTCCAAAGAAAGAAGGGATGACTATTATGACTAATGAGAATAATGAGTTGATTCTAATTCATGTAATGACTAGGTAGAGGATTTGTATAGATTACATAAAGTTGAATGATGCCACTCGGAAGGATCACTATCACAATTCTTTCATTGATCAAATATTGGCTAGGTTGGTTGGATAAGAATATTTCTTCTTTTTGGAAGGGTATTCAGGCTACAATCAGATAGCCATAGAGCTAGAAGATTAGGAGAAGATCACCTTCACCTGTCCTTATGAAACTTATATATTCAGACGTATGCCCTTTTGTCTATGCAACGCACCAGCGACTTTTTAGAGATGCATGATGACTATCTTCTATGATATGGTGGAGGATTTTGTTGAGGTATTTATGGATGATTTTTCCATTTTTTGATAATTTATTTGATATGTGCTTGCAGAACTTAGACATGGTCTTGGCTCGATGTGAAGAGACTAACCTTGTATTAAATTAGGAAAAGTGCCACTCTTTGGTCAAGAAAGGTATAGTACTTGATCATAAGGTATCACACAGAGGAATTGAGGTGGGCAGATCCAAAGTAGATGTCATTGAGAAATAATCATATCTGGTGTCAGTGCAAGTGTGAGAAGCTTTCTCTGGTATGTAGGGTTTTACAGATGGTTTATCAAAGACCTTTCAAAGATAGCAAGTCCCATGTGTAAGCTGCTGGAGAAAGAGGTAATTTTTGACTTTGGTGCTGAGTGTCAGAAAGCATTTGAGAATTTTAAAAAAAGGTTAACGAAAGCACCCATTCTGATTGCCCCTAATTTGGCATTATCATTTGAGCTGATGTGTGATACAAGATACATGGTTGTTGGAGCAGTATTGGGGAAATGCAAAGATAAAGTATTTCATTCTATCTACTATGCAAGTAAAACCTTAGATTTGGCCCAAGTCAATTATACAGTCACAGAGAAAGAGATGCTGGAACTTGTATATATATTAGACAAATTCAGATCATACTTGGTGGCCACAAAGGTAATTGTTCATACGGGTCATGATGTCATTCGATATTTGTCAAACAAGAAAAATGTGAAGCCAAGGTTAATCAGGTAGATTCTTCTGCTCCAATAATTTGATTTGGAAGTTCATGATAGAAAGGGAGTTGAAAATCAAGTGGCTGACTATTTAGTGAGGTTTAAAAGTCATGCTCATATTGCTAATGATACAGTATGTATTCGACAGGAGTTTTTGGATAAGCAGTTGATGGCACTGGATGTTGCAGAGGTTCCTTGGTATACTGATATAGTGAATTTATTGGCTAGTGGTATGTATCCTCCATATGCCACAAGTCAAAATAAGAAAAATTTGTTCCATGATTCCCGTGCATACCTGTGTGATGAGCCTTATCTATTCAAACAAAGTACGTATAGAATTGTGAGAAGATGTATTTCAGAAGATGAAATCCAAATACATGTTGGAAAGTTGTCATTCATTACCTTATGAAGGTCATCATGGAGGTGAACGGACAATAAGAAAGGTATTACAGTTTAGTTTTGTTGTCCTACATTATTCAGAGATGTTATAGCTTATGTCAGAAAATATGATCAACGCCAGAGAATAGTCACTATCTCAAGGCGCCATGAAATATTCTTGAAGTTGAGATTTTTGATGTGTGGGGGATTGATTTCATGGGCCCGTTTCCACCATCGAATGGTAATTTGTATATTTTGGTGGCTGTAAATTATGTGACCAAGTGGGTAGAGGCTATATCACTCCCCACGAATGATGCTAGGGTGGTGATGAAATTTGTAAAAAATAATCTATTTACTCATTTTGGCACACCCAGAGCAATTATTAGTGATGGCAAAATGCATTTTGTGAATTATTGGTTCAAGAACTTGTTGGCAAAGTATGAAGTCGGACACAAAGTGGCCGCTGCTATCATCCACAGATGAGTGGTCAAATAGAAATATCTAATAGAGAGACCAAGCAGACTCTACAGAAGACTATTAATGGATAGCATAAGGGTTGGTCGTTTAAGCTAGATGGTGCACTATGGTGTATAGTACAGCCTATAAAAAGCCTATTATGACCTCTCCTTATTGTTTGGTGTATGGAAAAATGTATCACTTTCTCGCAGAGCTTGAGCATCTGGCTTATTGGGCAGTGAAGAAATTGAATACTGACCCTAAGATGTCAGGAGAAAAGAGGATGCTACAACCGAGTGAACTCGATGAGTTTTGCTTACATGTGTATGAAAATGCGAAATTATATAAAGAGAAGACCAAAATATGGCATGATAAGCAAATTATGACTCGAGTCTTTGAGTCTAGTCAGCAAGTGTTGCTATTTAATTCGAGGATGAAACTCTTTCTAGGAAAATTGAGGTCCAAATGGTCTGGACCCTTTGAGGTCTTGAAAATGACTCCTCATGGGGTTGTTGAACTTTGGCGTGAGGACAAAAGTGTTACGTTCTTGGTAAATAGGTAGAGATTCAAGCATTATTGGGC
Organism: Capsicum pubescens; assembly: GCA_030864215.1. Taxonomy (NCBI): domain Eukaryota; kingdom Viridiplantae; phylum Streptophyta; class Magnoliopsida; order Solanales; family Solanaceae; genus Capsicum; species Capsicum pubescens. The sequence continues at coordinate 244,079,708 of CM061538.1, forward strand.
ATATCATGTGAACAGGCACAAGATGCCAATCACATTTGAAGAAGAATGAAGTTGAGCTTGGCCGTGCCACGACATTAAATAAGGCGCTGCGTGGGAGGCAACCCACAAATGTAATGTAATAGCTTAGTTTATTGCTTTGTTATTTGAAAAAAAAAAATAAGATAAAAGAAATTAAAAATACAAAAAGATGTGTCAAGCCACAACCAAAACTATGGCGCTAGATGGGAGGCAACCCACTTTTTCTTACGTGTTTTTATTGTTTTCGTTGAAAGTGCAGGCATGAGAAACTTTATGGCATAGGGAAAATCTAAAAGTGAGTAATTTTGTGTTTTGAAAGGCCATCAAGTATGTAAAAGGTGTATTAAGTTGATGAAAAAGGAAGGCAAGAAAATGGGTGACAAAAATTCCCCCAAAGACACAAAACAATGGCTATCCGCGATAGCCCCGCATCATGGACCCTATCCTCCGCGATAAGGTCCGTGTCTTGCTAAAGGAAAATTTTGCAGAGGCTAATTCCAGTAAGCCTTCACGATAGCCTGGCGCCACGGAGCTTATTGCGGAGACCAAGCTCCGCAGCATGAAGGGGGTCTATATCGAGAAATTTAATTAAAATATCATATTTCGACCCGACCCTATCTCCTATAACCAAAATTCACCCCTTTTAATCCCAACTCCTCTTGTTTCCTCTAATACTAACGTATCACTCTCTCAAAAAATCCTCTTACCTCACACAAGCGTGTCATGCCAAGAATTCTCTCTTTTCCTCTCTGTCTTTTTATTTTGGGTAAGCGCGTCAAATTTTGTTAATTCTTCTTTACCTAAATTTAATAGTTGAATACTCATCATCTTGAAATTGTGTTAATGGTTGAACGTTTAATGTTCTGTGTGGGTTTTTGAGCATATGGAGTTAGGGGTGCACAGTTGGACACCGTAATATATGACACTGTATGCTTAAACTTACTATGCTTTTATAGAATTGTGACACTGATTTGTACACCAACACATGACTGCACTCTGGTAATTTGTTCCTCATACTTTGGTTCTAGATTGCACTTATTGTGTACATGTGTGTTGAGTTGTATTGCTAAAATAACTCTAAGTTAAGTTGCTAGAACAGAACCAGGGCATGATGTTTAGGCATAATAGGGTATAGTGAGTCATTTGTGGCAATAAGGTGTTCACTTAAAGTTTGAGTAAAGGAGCATAACCTCACTTTTCATGTCTAATAGTGGTATCCTCACACTGATTAACTCCTTGATTTGGTGATGCGACAATGTGGATGTGAATTGAGAAAGGAAAGTCTAAGTACCTTCTTTTCATAACTTTATGCACCTACAGTAGCAACTAAGAGTGGGGTGTACCTACAGTGGTTCCATTGCCAAAATAATGATTTTTGTGCTTATGGGCTCACAGTGGAGCGTACATTTGAGAATGATATTTTTTGAACCTATTGAGTCAGGGATTAGGTACTCGTTGTGTTCATGGAGTTGTCATGTCAAAATAATGTGACTCATCCTTGAGTACTAGAGTGTGATATCCCTTGCGCAATTATTTGAATAGCTTGTAATGGTATGAAAGATATCTTTGGTGCATCAGTATGTTCCATGAATTATGGTTGCATAGGGAAGTTAACAAACACCAAGTTAAGTAGAGTGAATGCATTTTGAATAGTGTGTTAAGTTGTTGTAGAATGTGGATGGAAAGCTCAACCTCTATGAGTCATGGTTGCAAATATACTATAATATATGTCATCATGCTTATGTTATAAGCTGAACTAAAAGAAAAGACTGATCTGGCAATACTGTGGTTTGTCGAATTCTATGGAAGTGAAGTATGGTGTATGTTTGAAGTTTGAATAAAAAAACACCCAAGAGGTTGAATGTGTGTACTATGGTACTGTAAAAGTGAGATTCTAATGTTAAATAGGGGAAGTCTGAGTACCCTACTTTATAAATCTAAGCACCTATGCTAGCAATTAAGTGTAGGGTTTCCTTAACACCTTTCTACACTTAGTGTTTTCTAGTTCAAATAGATTCCCTTTCTAACTTGTTTTGTTGCTTGTTATGACTGACAGGTACTACGGACAATAGACAATAAAAAGGAAAGGATATTGCTGGAGCATCTGAGCCTTCCAAAAAGAGAAACAGAACAATTGTGTGGGAGCCAAGAGTTGTTGTTGTACTACGCAGGCAAACACATTGATATAGGACCAAATAGGTGGAAGAGGTTGGCCAAAAATGGTATTCAAAGCACAATGAGATGAAGTACACCCCAGATGAGTTCATCGACCAAGAAAACTTACTAAGGGAATACCCCAACATGGTACGAAAACTAGAGCAACTGCACATGAATTTTATCTTTGAGTAGCCAACGGAGTGCAACTTGCACCTCATCAGATAATTTTATTCTAATTGGTACCCCAGAGATCCTAATTCTGAAGTAAATATCAGTGGACAGGTAGTGACTTTCTCAGCCCATGTTTTGAATGAATTTCTAGGCATTCTCGAGGCAGATGCAGTCCTTCTGAGGTAGCTAAACATTACCCTACCATATGCAGACATTAGACATATATGGAAATAGGTCTGTAGCTTGATGGGTTCATCACAGAGGGAGCTCCCTTCACCTGAAATTCCCATATTCTCAAATGAACAAGGAGGCACTCATGTGGTTGATAATTATCTATCATTGCCTCATTTAGAGCAAGCAGATGAAAGATATTACTCGTGATAGGTCTTCTTGGCTTATGCTTTATGCAGGAGATATTGATATCAATGTGGGTGTTGTTATCTTGTCCGAAATTAAGAAGGCGCGCTACCATCATGGGCGTAAATATGGTTTTGGTGGGTTGTTGACCAGGTTTCTGAGGGGTCAAGAGGAGGCACTATATTACAGGCCAGTAGTGAACATGCGCCCTATAGATATGACCAGGACTAAAGAACTAAACATGGCTCATGGTTCGGTGCTTACTATGCCTAGCATCAGGCTCAGAATAATGAGATTACCCCTGTATGTATGGGCTACAGATGCTTTAGATGAGAGTAGGGGGTAGACCAGCTATGAGGGAGGAGATTCGTGCGGTAAAGCTAGACTACCCACTTGGTCATCATTCCCAGACATTTCTGAGGATAGAACCGGATTTTCTAGAGCTTGTTCATAATGACGTGCCCACAAATAAGGAGCGGTAGTTGAGAGATTCAAATATAGATTCACAGGAGGAGGCAGTGGACCCAAATTTAGGAGTTGAGGCATATAGTCCAGATGTCGATGATGACATGTATGATTCTTAATCAGGGAGTGCTATACCATCTTATTACTTTGTTATATTTGTAAGCACTGAGGACAGTGTAACATTTTAAGTGTGGGGTGGTGGTTCACATTCTTCGCACCTTTTATTTGCTACTCTATATTTTATGGATTTTTATTTTATTATTGTTGTTGATGTTGCTTCGATTGAAATTCTAACTATTTGGTCTGTAATAGTTAGTAATTATGATATTTGCTGACTTGGTAGTTCGTAGTGGTTTCTCTACTTTGCTTAGTCATTACTTTTAGTTTGTAATGTTTTTAGTTAGTATTTGCTTATCTAAGTTTAGTTTAATTTTAGAAGTAAATTTTTTTCCCTTAAGGTAAATTTAATAAATCACCATAGTTAGGTGTCTTCCGCTATGATGGATGGATGACGACCATCATAAGGGGATTAATCTTAGAAAATAAATAAGTGAGAAGAACCCAACCACAACTCTAGGTCGAGCTACTTTGTGTTGGTCCATTTGGCTACATGACATGAGAAACACTTGTGTTAGAAAGAAGCATGCAAAACTTAATAAAGGGATGCTAGTTTTAGACACCTATTCTCAATTGTGTAACTCTTAGTTTGTTGACTTAATTAAGAATTTGTGCAATTAAAAGATCGAGGGTCTATACGAATCCCACTTGAATCTAGGATGTACCAATTGTGAGTGAGATTGTCTAGTTATTCCATATGCATAGAAATGTTTAGAACTTGCTCGGTGTGTTTATGAATCGAAATAAAGAGAGTCGGATTTAGGAGATGATGTAGGCATTTTTTTGATAGCCATGTTTCTGACCTCTTTTACCTACCTTTGAAATTATCCCTAGTTAGCCCTATTGAGCCTATAGCCTATTCTCTTTGGCAGCCTCACATGTAACCTATACCCCATCTTTATTTGACCTTAATTTGATCCAAAGATCCTAGGCGCTTTAGTAAAAAATTAATTAAGTAAGGAGTTGAAAACAAGTAGGAAAAGAGTTACAGTGAAGCCTCAAAAATATTGCTATTGGTGTAAGAATTGAGGTATAATAAGGTTGGGAATTAGGTGATGAAAGAATAAAGAATGTTCAAGAAAAAAATTTGAATAATGTGTTGAAAAAGTAGACTCCCTTCCACAGTGTATCTGAATCACCTTAATGAGATGGGTCTAAACCAAAAGAAAAAGAGAAGATAGATGAGGTGAAAATTGGTTATTAATTGATTGTTTGTAATGTTCTTATGATGTATTAAAGCTCTTAGAGAGATTAGCCACTATTTTTACCCTAATAGTTTTGACCCATCCCTTAGCTTACATTACACCTGTTTGAAGACCTATTTGATCCTTAATCATAACATTCAACTATTAGTAGAATAGTACACTAAGGGCAAGTCTATGGTTCATCATATATAATGTGTGAATTCCTTGCGAGAGTAAGGGAAATTTGTTCTCTGTGTACCCATACTTGTTACAGATTACAAAATTGTGAGTGAATTAGGTAATCATCTTGTTATGATGAGGGTGCATATGGAGGATAGTTAGGTGACCTGTAAGATTACTTGATTGAATAATGTGCATAAGTTTGCCAGCATGCTAGAGTCTACTTGTGAGGTTAGGGAGTTTGAAAATTGTAATTCTGTGCTTTCATATGCTAGAATACATGTTTGAGGTGAAAAGTAATAAGTCATGTGTAGCCTATATGTGCCAAAAAAAAGTGTCTTGTTCAGATTGTGGTATGAAACCTATTTGTGTTATAATAATTTCCTTAAATTTTTCGAGGACGAGCAAGATTCTAAGTGTGGGTGGTGATCTTAGGCATATTTATATGTCCAAGTGACAACATTTATCTATATTTAAACTTGTTCTATGAGGGGCTAAAATCATATTCTCAATGCTAATGGACATGATTAGTGTTGTAGGGCTTGATTGGGGTGAAATTGTACGTGATTTGATGCATTAACAGGAAGCTATTGGATCATGGAAGCATTTGGAGTGACTTGTTGAGCACGATGACACTAGAAAAAAGGTTCGAGCAGCATGGAACAAAGTGTGGATGTAAAAAAAATATACAAGAAGCGGAAAGAAAAGAAAATGACAAGCCTACACGCCACGAACCATAGTATCCGCGATGGCCTCCGCGGACCGGAGGTTGATTTATTCAGCAAGGCACATTCCATTGGAGGTACGTGATGGCCCCACACCACGGACCTTAGCCTCTATGTTAGGCTCTCTGGTGTGGTGAATAGTAATCTTGGGGAAATTATGCCTCACTATAAAAGGAATACTTAAACACAATTTGGAACATCTTGCCATACGCATAGCAAAGGCAAAAAAATAATTACAATAGTTCTCTTAGGATTCTTTCAATTTTCATCTTTCAACATCGAATTTGGTATGATTGATTGTATTTTCTTGATGTTGATTTCGAACATGAGTGGCCAAAAACCTTTATTCTGGGGTTGAGGCTGAGAACATGATTATATTTTGATATCCTTAAAGTGGTTAACGTTGATTTATCGCATGGTTTATTCTTATTCTCTTGTTTTTACTATTTTAATGAATGACCACCATTAGAATACATCTATAATCCCTTTGTCAAGTTGCAGACTAATTCAAGACTCATGTAATGATAAAAAAAAAGAATCAATTGATAGAAGTGAGCAAGATAAGTCAAATTAGTGAAAGAGAGAAGCGAAATTAATTAATATATTAAGGTTGATTATATGAGCATTTACACTCCTTAATTATCTTCTGTAATTACACATATCCTCTGCTACTATGCTCCTTAGCCAAAAATATAAGTCACAATACTATACACATTTTCCTTAGTTAAATCAAGCAATTGGTCAAACCTATTTATCCAAGAATTGTTTAAGCCAAACATAAGTCAATAAAATGATCATGCTAGAACCTCGGGACTCGAGGGATGCCATGCACCTTCCCCTCAATTAACAGATTTTCTTATCCGAATTTTTGATTCCCAGACTATTATTAAAAAGTCAATTTTCTTTTGATTAGAGATCCAAAATAAGGTGACTTGGAACACCAAAATTCAATTTCAAATGGGGACTCTATAAAATATATAATTCTGTCTCAAAACATCATTTTATTTGGAAAACAAAATTATTTTGAAACTACTTTTTGAGTGGGGTAGGTAAAATTAAAGATAGGACAATCATGAGTTTTATTAGCCCTTTCAGTGACTTTCGAATAGGATGTTAAAAGAGCGGGTTGGGTTGAGATTGAAGATATTAAATGAGTTGAATTGGATATTAGGTTGCGTCATGACCCGCCTAAATTTACTTTGAGTTGAAATGATCTAAAAATCGGGTTTGGTCTAGACGCGCCCAATTTGACCGCTTAGTCTAAAAACTATTAACATATTGATATTTACCCCTTGTAAGAAAACAAAGATGAATGGAGTTGGGAATTTGGGTGGGTGGGTAGGGAGTGGGGATGGGAGGTGGGGGTGGACTAAGAATATTATTTAAGAAATTTCAGTTTTTTAAAAGTAAAAATCATTTTTTGGGAACGGGTGTGGGGTTGGGGTCGGAAGGGGGGGTTAGGACGGTGGTTAAGGTAAGAATTATATTTTAAAAAAGAAATTTATTTTTTCAAAAAAAAAATTAAGGGAAGGGATATGTCGTGGGGTGGGGGTGGGGTGGGGTGGGGCTAGGAGGGTGATGGGGGTTCGGGTAAGAATATTTTTTTAAAAAAAATTATTATTTTTAAAAAATAATTTTTTTTTTTAAAAAGAAAGTTTGGGAGAGGTGGTTTGGGGGGTGTATAGAAGGGATTCGGGTTGAGGTAAGAGTTTATTTTTCTAAAAAAAAAAAGAAATTTATTTTTTGAAAAAAAATATATAAGGGAGGGGGTGCGGGGGTGAAGAGAGTAAAGGGGATTGGGGTAAGATTTATTTTTTTAAAAAAATTATTTATTTATTAATTTTTTAAAAAATATTTTTTAAAAATTATTTTTTAGGGAGGGGTACCGAAATAGACAGAAGGGGGAGGGTAGGATTTTGACTGTGGGGTAAGAAAAGACTTTCAATTTTTTTTCAAAAAAAAAAAATTGGTGGGGGTGGGGGTGATGGTTCAAGGTAGGGAGAGGGAAGGGGGATAAGGTGGGTTGGGGGCAAGAAAAAAGATTATAAAAATAATTTATATAATAGAGGCGAGGTGAGGGTGGGGTAAGCTGGAGTGTGGTAGGGTTGGGGTGAGGTGGGTGATTTTGAGAATGGGAGGACACATTGTCACTTATTTTTCTTACTTTCATTAAGAAAATTATTTTTCTATTAACGTGTTGAAGTGGAGATTAAATTGGACTCATTTGAACCCAATTTTAAAATGAGTTAGGATTAAATGATTGAGATTTATCCAATAGTAAATTATCTTGAATCCAATCCATTAAATCTTAGACGGATTAAGAAGATCAGGTCAATTTGAATTTATTTTGAAACCCCTATTTTTTAGGTTGAGATGTCTCGTAGAGTAAATGTAGAGTAAAAATGATAAATATGTTATAAATGTATTTACATTATAGTGAATGTCTATAAAGAATATAGATAAGATTTATCAATATCTATTTGATATTTATTAGGATATGAAATATTTATCTTTTAGAGAGATACTAGGAGTAATTTTCCCTATAAATAGAAGGGTTTTCTTCATTGTAAAGACCTCATTAAGAGAATCACTCAATAGAAATAAGAATTACTCTCTATTATCTCTCTACTCTTCTTCTTTATTCTTTGTTATTTGATAATACATTATCAACACGAGTCTCTAATTAGGTTTGAGTTAATTAGGACGCGAGACAAACCGTCCCAAAATATTGATAGAGACAACTGCTGTCAAGGATAGTAATTTCAAAATCTAAGCATTTATTATAATGTATATTATATTATGTGTTTCAACCGTAATCTTCTTATTGAAGAATTATGTTCAAGAAAAGGAAAAAAAAGGAAATTGAATGTCAATGAGAGGTATTCTTACTTTGACCTCTGCAAGGTAAGTGTATTTATATGGCATATAAGCACATATTCACTATTAGTGCATATGTTATTGCTTTCGCTCATTACTGTTTATTTACACTTTTTTCTTTGTAAATTAATGATTTTGGTATTAATATGCCTTGCTAATTGAGGTTCACTAAATGTGATCATAATATTTTCCAAAAACTCAGCCTAAATCATTATGCATTTTGATTTATTGTGCCATTAATTGAGGGCAGGATGGTGGATTATATTTAAATCTCATCGCATTAAGAGGGTAAGACATTAGGTTAAAAGTTTAAATGCACCATGATGATAAGATGTTGGGTTCAAGTCTCATCGAGTTATAACCTAAGACACCTTTTTATATGGATAAAATATTGAGATTGAATCTCAATACACCATATTGATGAATTATGATGGCTAAGGCAAAATAATGGGTGCTTGTGAAAAGTTACGAAACATGTCCCACTGATATGCTCCATTCTCTGAAGTGAATGTGATAGTAGTGCATAATATGTTTGAAAGAAGACAAGCCATTGAATATATGAATATAAACATCGAGAGACAATATGATAATAATCATCAAAAGTGATAATATTTTTACATGCTTATTATGATTATAAGATATGCTTGAGAAAATTTTCTTTATCATATTTATTCCTCAATTTGCTCTTGAAGTAGCAATATGTTGAAACAGATTCTGATAAGCTTAAGGCACAAATATATTTCATTCTCGAGGAATGAGAATTTTAATTGTTATAAGTATAAATCCATTCCCTGAGGTGAATGTGATAATGTTTAGTAAAGCGTATGAATACAAACGTGTACTTGATTGTGATGGTATCACAACTCACCCCCGAAAGAGGCAAAGTAATTGAGAAGAGTATTTTGAAAGCTACTTCTAAACTAGTAAATCTGAAATTTATTCATGTAATAGTAAATATGAAATTTACTAAAGAAAAAAGTACATGTCAGGGTAAACTTGGAGTTTACTTGTACAAAAAAGTTAATAAGTTGACATGAACGATTATGACATTCCAAAAGATATGCATATTAAGTATTAAACAAATATTGAAGAATTAGAAAATTCTTCATGAACTTTTAAGGTTGTGTGTTCTCATGATAAGTTGTTGGACCAACTAATGTTGGGGTTTGATCCCTCAAAATCTGAAAAGTATAAAAGGTGAATATGGGTTCGTTCACCAGTCATGTGATTTATTAAGATGCATCAATATAAGATGGTCAGTTGTACGTTTATTGTCAACCTACAGTTTCACATTCATAAAGTTGCTGCTCAATAAAATTGAGTTAACGGTATAACTCTCAGGTTGTGCAATCAAGACAATTTATCTTGATGATAATGGTTTGGCATTGAATGTCTTCGATAAATAGCTAAACCATTTCTAATGAGAACAAAGCTTCATGTGTTGATCTAAAATATGATATGTTGCATAAAATAGTACTTGTATGCATTAGACCAATAAATTATGATTATTTATTTCCTCTCAATTGGTTCAAGGTCAGGAACTAACTATTTCGTCTAATAGTTTTGATGTGCGGTATACGATTAAAGAATATACCATGATGCACAAAGATGGATTCCTCAAAGAAGATGGATGATGTATGTTAGTTTTTCTAACATAAGGGGGGATTATAAACAGCTATGAAATATGTTAGGAATTATCATCAGATCTACATTCAAAAGATAATTCAAGTCAAATGTCGAAAGCATCTCATATTTAAGCTGCAAGTTCTCCTATTTTATGTCCCTAAAGGACAAAGTCTATGCATGCGAGAAGCGTGGTAGACGAAGCGTGGTAGACCAATCGATTCCAATTGAAATAGTCCTTGAAAAGGATAATGTAATGCCCCGAAACTGGTACCTGGAATGCTACACGGTGCTCATGACCCCGAAGGACCACAAGCTAACCCATGACTGATATTGGTACCTGTATACTGCATAAATTACTGAATAATGCAGAAACATGAGCTGAAAGGCCATAAGGTTAAATATAAAACATAACATGAATAATATAACATCTGTGTGGGGTAATAAAATACCCAAACCAAAATTGAAAATACTGAAGTCTGAAACATAATAGTCTGGAAAACCTCTAAACATGACTGTCTGAATAAGTAAGGAGTTGATGGGACATGTCCCCAACTAACTCCAACTAATAAACTAATTAATAAGATAATAGAGAAATAATCATGTCCTTGAAAGATGAGGACTCACTTCTAGCTCTGACTGCTGAGATTGAAATCTACTGCTGCTCTGGAGCTCGTGTCTCTGAACCTATGGTATAAGACACCATAGCGTGAATGCGTCAGTACGACTGAATGTACTGGTATGCATGTGAGGTAGGCTAAATGTATGGGGTTCATATGCATGAACAATAATAATAACAGACTGACTTTCATAAGTGTGAGAATACATGCATGCGACATAATAACTGACACTGATACCATGACAACATGATTACTGAATTTGAATACTGATACATGATAACATGAGTTACTGTATTTGACAGTACTGAATCTGAATGAACTAGCTGAGTTTCGTACTGTATCTGACAGTCCTAAAATCTAAAGAACTATCTGAGTTCTTTTACTGATACTGATACTGAAATTAGGGGAGTAGTTACTTAACCGACATGCCCCTAATACACCATTATGGCTGAGTTGGGGTCCAATCTGTAACCCCAAATGGAAGCGTGTCAATACCGCGCCACTGGTAAGGACAAGCTATGGGTGACCTTTATCTGATAGTGTCCCCAAAAAAGAATGGTGGGGCCCTTATCTGACAGTTCTTGTCCACCTCATCAACCCTCATCGAACAGTTTTGATGTCTCAACCTATGCTGGCTACATAGTTCTAGAATGCAATGATGATTTCTAAGGATCACACCCTTATCTGACTGTGTGTGTCCCCATCCTTGGGTTCACTCGGTGTTAATTCCTACTCCCATCTGATTAGACTATGAACATGATTAACTGAACTGTACATGGACTGAGTTACTGCATTCCGTTGACTGATGGAATACTACTGATATCTGATAACTGATTGAGTTCATGAGATCATGGAGATTTCCTGAGTCATAAGACTGTCTGAAGTCTAAAGATCATAGGTTTACTGAGAGTATCGTGAAAACATAACATGGCTCTAGGCATACAGCTAATGTTTCAGGTACAAGTACCCCTAGGACTCGATAGAAGGAAACTGACAAAGCATGAACACATGGCTAACATCATAATCCATAATACATTTATTGAAGTATTTCATCAAGCATGTGATAGGCATAAACTTGTACATACATTAGGATTTCATGATATCATGCTAGTAGGCATTATCCTCCATCTAGGCATTTAATCAAACACATGGTAGGCATAACATAAGTAAACAACATTGTACAATAATTAAACATCATGGTTCAATTCTAATTTCCTCATTCAAGGGTTTAATCATAGGTTTTCAAGAAACTAGATCTATACTAAGCAACCCACATAGAATTTTTCACCCAATCATGGAATAGAATTCAATTAATCATTATCAACATGAACAAAAGCAACCTAATCATGAAATTCACAAATAAAATCCATAACTTGAATGTAGAAAAGGGATTCTTAAACTTCATGGATGAAAGGGGTCCATGAATAAACACTAAGCATACTTGGGTTATGATTTCTTGATGTTCTATGGAAGAAAACTTCAATTATTAGCTTGGAATTAAGCACTTAGGGTTTCTTGTTCTTGGGGATTGATCCTTGAGAGAAACCCTAATTTGTTATTGTGAAATAATAATGAACAAAATGGTTGAAATCAAATATAACTGGGTATATATATGCGGGTGGTAAATGACCAAAATATCCCTGTTAAAATGACTTAAAATAACTGAGCGGGTCATGCGACGGTCCATCGCTGGGTCGACGGTCCGTCGGACCTCTCCGTCAGACTGAGACAGAACTGGGACTTACTGTCATTGAGCGATGGTGGGGTGCGACAGTCCGTCGCTGGGTCGATGGTCCGTCGAACCTCGCCGTCGTACATTTTTGAAAGCTATCTCACTGCCTCGATGCAACGGGCATGGTCGACGGTCCGTTGTTTGTCCGACAGTCCGTCACCTGCACCGTCGAACTTAGGCAATTTTTCTGCTTGATTTTGATGAAATTGGTATTGATGGAAAACTTATTCAATTTCCCACGTGAAAGAAAGTTAAAATATTAAAAATACTATGTGTAAAAAAATTGATTTGTATTTCAAAGTAAGTTCTAACATCCTTGTGATGATTTCAAGCTAAGAAAAGGCACGGGCATTACAATATCTCCTCCTTGAGAACATTTGTCCTCGAATGAGACTGACTGAGAGGGGAAACAATAAGCTGAACATGAATTGAACATGAATGACTAAAACATGATCTCATGACTGACATGACGGATTAGCTGAACATAACATACTGAACATGCATATCTAATGCATGTGTAACTGATTCATGAATGCATGACTGAGCGTTCTGAGGAACAAATTTTCTCACTATGAGAATGCATGTCTGATGCATAATTATATAACTAAACTGATACATGAATGCATGACTAAATATGCAATGGTACTTGATATTAAGTTTGTGATGAACACTGAACATAAAACTGAATAAGCTTAAGGAGAACTATTACCTTGAGCTTGATCTAAGTTGGCGAAGAAGAGGTGAGGATACTTGGCACGCATGTCGGCTTCTTCTTCCCAAGTAGCTCCCTCGAAAGACTGATTTCACCAAAGAACTTTGACTAGAGGGACTTCTTTATTCCTCAATCTACGAGTTTGATAGTCTAGGATTTTGACGGGAATATCTTCGTAAGAGAGGTTGTTCTGAAAATCGATGCTCTGAATAGGGACTACAACTGTTGGGTCACCTATACACTTCTTGATAAAGAAGACATAGAAGACTGTATGAACTGAGGCTAGATCTGAAGGCAAATCGAGCTCATAAGCTACCTTGCCGAAGCGACTGAGAATCTTGAAGGGACCGACATATAGGGGACTGAGTTTTCCCTTCTTGCCGAATCTCTTCACTCCCTTCATGGGAGAGATATTGAGGTAGAAATAATCACCAATATCGAACTCGAGATCCTTTCTATGAATATCTACATAAGACTTCTGTCGGCTCTGAGCAGCCCGGAGTCTTTCTCAGATTAACTGGACTTTTTCTAAGGCGTCGAATGCCAAGTCAGGCCCTATGACTGAGGCCTCACTAACTTTGAACCAACCAATTGGAGATCTACATCTCCTACCATAAAGAACTTTGAATGGATCCATCCGAATACTGGAATGATAACTGTTGTTGTATGCAAACTCAATCAAAGGCTGGTGGTCATCCCAACTACCTATGAAATCAAATGCATACGCTCTTAGAATATATTCTAAAGTCTGAATGGTCCTCTCTGCTTAACCGTCTGTCTGAGGATGAAAAGTTGTACTAAGATAAACTTAGGTACCAACACCCTTTTTGGAATGCTTTCCAGAAGTGAGAGGTAAACTGGGTACCTCTATCTGAGATAATGGACAACTGAACACCGTGCAATCTTACCAACTCCATGATGTAGAGTTTGGCATAATCCTCAGCTGAATAAGAGGTATGAACTGGAAGAAAAAGAGCTGATTTGGTCATTTTGTCTACAATGACCCAGACTGAATCATGCTGATGACGAGTTTGAGGCAAACCCATCACGAAGTCCATTTTCACTTCTTCCCACTTCCAAGTAGGAATAATAAACTCCTGCATAGGACCACTAGGCCTCTGATGCTCTATCTTAACCTGCTGACATGTAAAGCACTTAGTCATAAACTCTACAACATCTCTCTTCATCCTACTCCACCAATAGATCTCTCGCAAGTCACGGTACATCTTAGTGGACCCTGGATGAATAGAGTAGCATGCACCATGCATTTCTACAAGAATTCGTTGCCTTAAGTCATCTATACCTAGGATACAAAGACAACCCTGACAACGCAAAACACCATCTCCCCCTTGGGAGAAAACCTCTACTTTTTTATTCTGGACTGACTCTTTCAACTTGACAAGGTTGGGATCTCTATCTTACTTTTCTTTCACCTTAGAAACTAGAGATAATTTTGAACTACTCTGAACACATACACCGCCTTCTAAGGAATCGACTAAGCGAATGCCTAGTCTGGCAAGCTGATGGACTTCCTAGGCTAACTTCTTCTTACTATCCTCAACATGATAAACGCTACCCATGGATAGTCTACTGAGAGAATCGGCCACTACGTTGGCCTTGTCTGGATGATAAAGGGCACTCATGTCATAATCTTTCAAGAGCTCTAACCACCTTCTCTGACGAAGATTGAGATCTTTTTGAGAAAAGACATACTGAAGGCTCTTATGATCTGTGAAGACATCTACATGAACACCGTATAGATAATGCCTTCAAATCTTTAAGTAAAATACCACAACTTCTAACTTAACATCATGAGTAGGATAATTCTTCTCATGGGGTTTAAGTTATTTGGAGGCATAGGCTATGACCTTACCATGCTGCATAAGGACACAACCCAAACCTACTTTAGATGCATTACAATACACCACGAACACATCTAAACCATCTGGAAGAGCTAAGACTGGAGCTGAGGTGAGTCGAGTCTTCAACTCCTGAAAACTCTTCTCGCAAGAATCTGACCACTGAAACTTGACTTTCTTCTGATTCAATTTGTACATAGGGGATGCAATAGAAGAAAATCCTTCAACAAACCATCTGTAATAGCCATCCAGACCCAAGAAACTCTTAATATCTGATGGAGAGATAGGGCGAAGCCAGTTTCTTACTGCTTCGGTCTTTTGAGGATCTACTCTAATGCCATCACTGGAAAATATATGACCAAGGAATGCTACTGACCTTAGACAAAATTTGCACTTACTAAATTTGGCAAATAGCTGATGATCTCTGAGAGTCTGAAGTACTATCTTGAGATAGTGTGCGTGATCGCGCTTACTGCGGGAATAGACCAGAATATCATCTATGAAGACTATGATGAACATCTCCAAGTACTGCTTGAACACACGGTTCATTAAGTACATGAAAGTGGTTGAGGCATTGGTAAGACCAAATGACATGACTAGAAATTTGAAGTGACCATACCAAGTATGGAAAGCTATCTTCAAAATGTCACATTCTCTAACTCTGAGCTGATGATAGCCAGATCTTAGGTCTATCTTAGAGAAATAGCTGGCACCCTGAAGTTATTCAAATAAGTCATCGATTCTGGGAAGTGGATACTTGTTCTTGACCGTAACTTTATTGAGCTGACGGTAATCAATGGACATTTTAAGAGAACCGTCTTTCTTGCGTACGTATAAAACTGGTGCGCCCCACGGGGAAATACTGGGTCTAATGAATCCCTTATCTAAGAGATCCTTCAACTGTTCTTTCAATTCTCTGAGTTCTATTGGTGCCATTCTGTATTGCGGAATAGAGATAGGCTGAGTGTCTGGAAGAAGATCAATACCGAAGTCTATTTCCCTTTTGGGAGAAATTCCTGAAAGATCTTCGGGAAAGATATCTGAATATTCATTTAAAATTGGAACTATTTCAATACTGGGAGTCTCGGAACTGGAATCCTTAACATGAACAAAATGATAGACACATCCCTTAGATATCAATTTCTTTGCCCAAAGGTAGGAAATAAGCTGACCTCTGAAAGCGGATACACTACCCTTCCACTCAAGGACGGGCTCATTCAGAAACTAAACTGGACTATTCTATTTCTGTTGTCGACTGTGGCATATAGTAATGAATACAATCCATGTTGAGAATGACATCAAAATCGGTCATCTCTAATTCGACTAAGTTTGCTGAAGTGATTTTCTGAAATACCATAATCGGGCAGTTCCCGTATACCCATCGGGCTATGATGGTTTTACCCACTAGGGTAGAGACTAAAAAGGGCTCTACTAGAATTTTGGGACTGATTCCAAAATCAACTGTTACATAAGGATTAACAAAATATAAAGAAGCCCCTGGATCTAGCAAATCATAAACATGCACAAGAAAGATATGTAACGTACTAGTAACCACATCAAGAGAATTTTCCTGATCCTGTCAGGACTGAAGAGCATAGAAATGATTTGTACATTGCCCACTAGTAGCACTGGAGGTGGCACCCTGCTGATTTGGGCGACCGGACTGAGCTGAGGAGCCGAGATGACTCTGGTAACCTGAATGAGGGCAGTCCCTAACTCTGTGGCCTGGATTGCTACAACCGAAACATACATCACTGACAGATCTGTAAACACCCTTGTGGTTCTTACCACAAGTTTGACAAAGGGGATAAGTGTGGGCGCTGCTAACATTGCCCTGAGACTGAGGGCCTGGTGCTCTATCTCTGAACTTAGGAGCTGGAGCACTGGATGAAGAAGGAGCTGGAACTGATGACTTAGGGAGAAATTGAGAATGGGTTCCTCCTTCTAACTTAGGCTGAGAAAAGTTGAAACTACCTGTCTTCACCCTCTTATTCTGTTTCTCCCTTATCCTGACTTTTTGCTCCCCTATTTGCTAGTCATGGGTCTTAAGTCTGGATAAAGTCATGTCACTATTAAGCATGGCGGATCTGCACTTATTAACCACACTATCATTCACCCCTGAGATGAACTTACTCATCCTTGCCCTACTATCTGCAACCACATATGGGGCATATCTGGCTAATTGAGTAAACTTAAGAGAATACTCTTTCACTTTCATATTGCCCTGCCTGAGATTGATGAATTCTAGCACCTTGGCTTCTCTAAGCTCTAGGGGAAAGAATCTATCAAGGAAAGCTGAAGCAAACTCTTTCCACTCAAATGACCCTGCATCATCTGCCCTTTCTGACTTCCACTGCTTGAACCAAGTGTGAGCAACATCCTGCAACTGATATTCAGCTAGATCAACACTCTCAATAGTAGTCACCCCCACGATGTTTGTCACTTTATGAACCTGATCTAGGAATTCCTGAGGGTCTTTATCTACTTTAGACCAAGAAAGGTTGGGGGATTCATTCAGGTGAAGTCCTGAATCCTGGCTACAGATGAATTGGCCACTGGGTTGGCCGGAACGACAGCTGGTCATTCATTCTGAGCAGCGACTGACTGAGAAGAATAGTAAATGCGGCCCTGAACTCCACAAGAAAAACATGCTCGTCGAAGGGATCTTCTTGGATAAGATGGGTTCTTCTCTTGGAAGGCATATTCTGAAATAAAAAGAAAAAGCGGATTGGACTAAGAGATTGACTTGAGTTTATGCTCACTGGCGCGACATGAATACTGAAATAAGGGAAACTGTTCCTAAACATTTTATAGCCTCCTACACATAAATGTGGCGCGCAACACACTCATGTACAAGACTCTACTAGATGCGGCTTCCAGACTTCGTAGGACTCTATTGAACCTTAGGCTCTGATAGCAAGTTTGTAATGCCCTGAATCTGGTACCCGAAATACTACACGGTGATCATGACTCTGAAGGACCACAAGTTAACCCATGACTGATATTTGTACCTGTATACTGCATAAATTACTGAATAATGCAGAAACATAAATTGAAAGGCCATAAGGTTCAATCTGAAACATAACATGAATAATATAATAGTTGTGTGGGGTGATAAAATACCCAAAACAAAACTGAAAATACTGAAGTCTGAAACATGATAGTCTGGAAAGCCTCTAAACATGACTGTCTGAATGAGTAAGGAGTTGATGGGACATGTCCCCAACTAAATCCAAATAATAAACTAATTAATGAGATAATAGAGAAATAATCATGTCCTCGAAAGATGAGGACTCACTTCTAGCTCTAACTACTGAGACTGAAATCTACTGCTGCTCTGAAGCTCGTGTCTCTGAACCTATGGTATAAGACACCATAGCATGAATGCGTCAGTACGACTGAATGTACTGGTATGCATGTGAGGTAGGCTAAATGTATGGGGTTCATATGCACGATCAATAATAATAATATACTGACTATCATGAGCATGAGAATATATTTCTGAGACATAATAACTGACACTAATACCGTGAAAACTTCATTACTGAATCTGAATACTGATACATGATAACATGAGTGTTTGTATCTGACAGTCGTGAATCTGAAGGAACTAGCTGAGTTTCATACTGTATCTGAGTTGATTTTATCTGATAGTCCTAAAATCTAAAGAACTATATGAGTTCTTTTACTGATACTGATACTGAAATTATGGGAAGTAGTTACTTAATCGATATGCCCTTAATACGCCATTATGGCTGAGTTGGGGTCCAATCTGTAACCCTAATTGGAAGGGTGTCAATATCGCGCCACCAGTAAGGACAGGTTGTGGGTAACCCTTATTTGGTAGTATCCCCAAAAAAGAACGGTGGGGATCTTATCTGACAGTGCTTGTCCACCTCATCAACCCTCATCGGATAGTTTTGATGTTTCAACCTATGTTGGCTACATAGTTCTGGAATGCAGGAATGATTTCTAAGGATCACACCTTTATCTGACAGTGTGTGTCCCCATCTTTGGGTTTACTCGATGCTAATTCCTACTCCCATATGATTAGACTCTGAACACGATTAACTGAACTGTACATGGACTGAGTTACTGCATTCCGTTGACTGACGGAATACTACTGATATCTGACAACTGACTGAGTTCATGATATCATGGAGATTTCTTGAGTCATAAGACTGTCTGACTGAGAGTAACATGAAAACATGACATGGCTCTAGGCACACAGCTAATGTTTTGGGTACAAGTACCCCCAGGACTCGATAGAAGGAAACTGGCAAAGCATGACTTACTTGAACACATGACTAACATCATAATCCATAATACATTTATTGAAGTATTTCATCAAGCATGTGATAGGCATAAATTTGTACATACATGGGGATTTCATGATATCATGCTAGTGGGTATTTTTCTTTATCTAGGCATGTAATCAAACACATGGTAGGCATAATATATGTAAACAACATTGTACAACAATTAAACATCATGGTTCAATTCTAATTTCCTCATTCAAGGGTTTAATCATAGGTTTGCATGAAACTAGATCTATACTAAGCAACCCGCATAGAATTTTTCACCCAATCATGGAATAGAATTCAATTACTCATTATCGACATGAACAAAAGCATCCCAATCATGAAATTCACAAACAAAATCCATAACTTGAATGTAGAAAAGGGATTCTTGGACTTCATGGATGAAAGGGGTCCATGAATGAACACTATACATACCTGGGTTGTGATTTCTTGAAGTTCTGTGGAGGAAAACATGAATTATTGGCTTGGAATTAAGCAGTTAGGGTTTATTGTTCTTGGGGATTGATCCTTGAGAGAAACCCTAATTTGTTCTTGTGAAATAATAACGAACAAAATGGCTGAAATTGGATAGAACTAGGTATATATAGGCGGGTGGTAAATGACCAAAATACCCCTGTTAAAATGACTAAAAATAACTAGCGGGTCATGAGACGATGGGGTGAGACAGTCCACCGCTGGGTCGACGGTCTGTCGGACCTCTCCGTCGAACTGAGATAGAACTGGAACTTACTGCCATTGAGCGACGGTGGGGTGCGATGGTCTTTCACTGGCTCGATAGTCTGTCGGACCTCGCCTTCGTTCATTTCCATAAATCTATCTCACTGACTCGATGCGACGGTCATGGTCAACGGTCCGTCGCCTGCACCATCGCACCTGGTCGGTTTTTCTGTTTCTATATTTCGGCCATAACTTCCTCATCTGACATCGGATTTTGATGAAATTGGTATTGATGGAAATCTTATTCAATTTCCCACGTGACAGAAAGTGAAAATCTTAAAAATACCACGTGTAAAAAATGGATTCATATTTCAAAGCAAGTTCTAACATCCTTGTGATGATTTTAAGCTAAGAAAAGGCACAGGTATTACAGATAAGGAGACAATAATCATAATAAGAAGTTAATTTTCTCTTAAATATCCTACGACATAACACTTCATGAAACCTTTGAGAGGTTCAGGTACCTGAAAATAATGAAGTGATGAGATCTCAAAATATTATGTCACAAAGTGAACCGATACGAAATGATATATCATCAATATCTTTGATACAATATTGGAGTCATATTGTAAAATATGGGGATCTAAATTCTACGTTTATTTAAGTATACCGACTTAGAAATATTTATCAAGTGATGTGAAAGGATGCATCTTGGTAAGAATAAAACTTATTTGATTTGCAGTCCAGATACTTGAAGATGTCACTCATGAAATGTTGAATATTGTCACTTGACAAAAATTATATGAAAATGTTTTTAAAGATTCAAAATATTTGAAGCATATAAAAGTTTCTAGAAACTTATTTATAATTCTTATATTATATAAGTTTATAGCTTGAAAATTCTTGGAACTCTTGGAGAGTTTTCAAAAGCAATAAATTATTTTCTAAAAAAAGAAACATACCGAATTAGATTGGTTATGAAGCACCATGTCTTAGTGCAATTGGTTCACTCATGTATCTTGCAAATACTTTAAGGCCTATAGCCTTTTTGATTAATTTTTTAGCAAGGTATAGTTCTGCAAATACTAGGATACATCGGAATGAGATCAAACACATATATGGTACCTAAAGAAACTACCGATATAGGCTTATATTATTCTAAAGATTGCAGTCTCGATCTTGTTGGTTATTTTGGTGTTGTGTATTTATCTGACCCGCATAAAGATCGATCTCAAATAGGCTATGTGTTTATATATGGTGGTACTGTCATATCTTGAAGATATACAAAGCAGTTTATCTAGCACTTTATCAAATCATGTTGAGATAATAAGTATTCATGAAACAAGCCGAGAATGTGTATGGTTGAGGTCTATGATACATCTCATTCGAGAAAAATGTAGTTTGAAATATGACAATGTACCCATAATTTTATACAGAGATAATGGATCATACATAGTACATCTTAATGGAGGATTCATAAAAGAAGATAGAACGAAGCACACTTCATCAATGTTTTTCTATACATATCAGCTACAAGAGAATAGTGATATTAACATGAAACAGATTCGTTCAAGTGATAATGTGACTAATTTATTCATCAAATCTCTTCCAACTACAACTTTCAAGAAGATGGTGCACAAGATCGGGATGCAAAGGCTCAAAGATGTTCTCATTAGGGGGAGTTAATACGTGTTGTACTCTTTTTTCCTTATGAGGTTTTGTCCCACTAAGTTTTCCTTGTAAGGTTTGTAATGAGGCAGTCTATATGCGTATTGTTAGAGATGTGTACTATTTGTCCTTCACTAGATTTTTTCTCACTGAGTTTTTTCTAGTAAGGTTTTAACGAGGTATATTATCTATCAATTAGACATTCAAGGGAGAGTGTTATAAATATATTACCATATGTACTAAATGTCTACTTTACCATATAAAGTGAATGTCTACTTTACCATATATAGTGTATGCCTATTTATAGAAAAGTTAGAAACCCAAGGTTAGTTTTCCGTTATAAATAAAGGGGTTTTCCTTCATTGTAATTAACTCCTCTAGAATCCTCATGAGAAATAAAGAAGCCTCGTCTCTTCTCTCTCTACTCTTCTTCTTTATTTGCTTTATATTTCATAACACGTTATCAGCACGAAACTCTGCCAAAATAAGGTGAGATTATAAATCTAAAGATAATTCCAAGGTTAGTAATTCCTTATGTTATGTCTTTTGCTACTAATAATATAATTATTGTTGGATTTGAGGAAAAATAATTGGTTTGGAACCATTTATGTTTTAAATTTATTCCTCAAGAATAATATAATTAAAAGGGATGATAATATGTTGGGTTCAAGTCCCATCGATTTATGTCTAAGACGTTTTTATATGGATAAGACATTGAGTTTGAATCTCAATGCACCATATTGAAGATATTATGACGGTTAAGGAAAAATAATGAGTATTTGGTGAAACATGTCCCATTAAATATGTTCTATTCCTTGAACTGAATGTGGTAGCAATAAATAATATGTATGCCTCAATTTACTTTTGTAGTAGCTACCATAATTTGATACACTTAAGGCATGATTATATTTCATTCCCAAAATGAGAATTTTGATTATTATAATACAGATCTATACCCTTGGAGTGAATATGATTGTATATACACTCGAACGTATTCTTAATTGTGAAGACATCGCAATCCACCTTCAAAAGAGGTGTAATAATTGGAAGATTGAATATCTCCAAGTTACTATGATTAAAAACACAAATGTGAAAAGTTACCCAAGTATGATGAAATAACATGCCATAATAAACTAAGAGTTTATTTTTTATTGATATGAAATTCATGCAATAGTAAACCTGATGTTTACTAAAGAATTTTTGCACATGTTATGGTAACTTGGAGTTACTAATACTAATCATTTAATCTATTGACATAAATGATTTGCCATGATGTGCATATTGAGTATTAGACATATGTTGAAGAAATAAAGAATTCTTCAGGAATTGTTTATGTTGTTTGTTCTCATGACAAGTTGGTTGGACCAACTAATGTTGGAACTTGATCCCTCAAAATCTGAAAAATGTAAAAGATGAATATGAGCTAGTTCACCTATCATGTGATATGTTGAAAAGAAGCATCAATAAGATGATCACATCTACATTTATTATCAATTTGCAGTTTGACATTCATAAAGTTGATTGCGCAATAAAATTAAGTTAAGAACATAATTTTTAGATTGTGGAATCAAGATAATTCATCTTGATGACGATGGTTTGGCATTGAATGCCTTCGATAAATAGCTAAACCATTGCTAATAAGAACATAGCTTTATGTGTTGGTTTGAAATATGATATGTTGCATACAATAGCACTTTAATGCATTAGACCAATAAATTATGATTATTTCTTTTCTCTCAATTGGTTCAAGGTCAGGAACCAACTATTCCATCTAATAATTTTAATGTCCAATATACGATTAATGAATATACCATGATGCACAAAGATGGATTCCTCAAAAAAAATGAAGGATGTATGTTAGTTTTTCTAACATAAGGGGGAGATTATAAGAAACTATGAAATATATTAGGAATTATCATCTGATCCTCATTCAAAATATAATTCAAGTCAAATGCCGAAAGCATCTCATATTTAAGTTGCAAGTGCTCCTATTTTGTGTCCCTAAAGGACAAAGTCTATGCATGTGTGAAGTGTGGTAGACCAATCAGTTTCAAATAAAATAATCCTTGAAAAGGATAAGGAGCAAACAATCATAATAAGAAGGAAATGTGCTCTTGAAGAGCCTACGACATAACACTTCATGGAACCTTATAAGAGGTTCAGGTACTGAAAATAATGAAGCGATGAGATCTCAAAATGTTATGTCAAAATGTGAACCGATACAAAATGATATATCATCAATAGCTTTGATACAATATTGACGCAATATTGTGAAAGATCACGATGATTTGAATTCTACGTTTATTAAAGCATACTGACATAGAAATATTTATCAAGTGACATGAAAGGATGCATCTTGGTAATCATAAAACTTATTGAATTTTCTATCCAAACACTTGAAGATGTCACTCATAAAATGTTGAATATTGTCACTTGAAAAAATTTACATGAGAATTTTTAAGGATTCAAAATGTTTGAAGCATATAAAAGTTTCTGAAAAAACTTATTTATAATCTTAATATTGTATAAGCTTATAGCTTGAAAATTTTTGGAACTCTTGGAGAGTATTCAAAAGCAATAGATTATTTGCTGAAATGAGAAATATACCAATTTGGATTGTTCCTAAAGTACCATATCTTAGTACAATTGATGTACTAATGTATCTTGCGAATAATACAAGGCTTGATGTATCCTTTTCGATTAATTTATTAGCAAGGTATAGTTCTGTTCCTACTAGGAGACACTATAATGAAATCAAACATTTATTACTGTATCTAAAAGAAACTATCTATATGGGCTTATTTTTGCAATCTCAATCTTGTTAGTTAGGCTGATGTTTGATACTTATCTTACCCACATAAATCTTGGTCTTAAACATACAATGTGTTCACATGTGGAGATACTGTCATATCTTAGAGATATACAAAGCAATCTATCTAGCACTTCATCGAATCATATTGAGATAATAGCAATTCATGAAACAAGCCGAGAATGTGTATGGTTGAGGTCCATGATACATCTCATTCGAGAAAAATATAATTTGAAATGTGACAATGTACCCATAATTTTATACAGAGACAATGCAGCATGCATAGCACATCTTAAGGAAGGATTCATAAAAGGAGATAGGATGAATCACACTTTATCAAAGTTTTTCTATACACATGAGCTCCAAAATAATGGTGATATTAACATGCAACAGATTCCTTCAAGTGATAATATGTCTGATTTATTCACCAAGTCTCCTTCAATTGCAACTTTCAAGAAGATGGTGCACAAGATCGGGATGCAAAGGCTCAAAGATGTTCTCATTAGGGGGAGTTAATACACGCTGTACTCTTTTTCCCTTACGAAGTTTTGTCCCACTAAGTTTTTCTTGTAAGGTTTTTAATGAGGAAGTCTATATGCGTATTGTTAGAGATGTGTACTATTTTTCCTTCACTAGATTTTTTCCCACTGAGTTTTTTCTAGTAAGGTTTTAGTGAGGCACATTATCTATCAATTAGACATTCAAGGGAGAGTGTTATAAATATATTACCATATGTAGTGAATGTCTACTTTACCATATATAGTGAATGTCTACTTTACCATATATAGTGTATGTCTATTTATGAAAAAGTTAGAAACCCAAGGTTAGTTTTTTCCTATAAATAAAGGGGTTTTCCTTCATTGTAATTAACTCCTCTAGAATTCTCATGAGAAATAAAGAAGCCTCATCTCTTCTCTCTCTCTCCTCTTCTTCTTTATTTGCTTTATATTTTATAACACGTTATCAGCACGAGACTCTACCAAAATAAGGTGAGATTATAAATCTAAAGGCAATTCCAAGGTTAGTAATTCCTTATGTTATGTCTTTTGCTATTAATAATATAATTATTGTTGGATTTGAGGAAAAATAATTGGTTTGAAACCATTTATCTTTTAAATTTATTCCTCAAGAACAATATTATTAAAAGGGATGATAATGTGTTGGGTTCAAGTCCCATCGATTTATGTCTAAGACGTCTTTATATGGATAAGACATTGAGTTTGAATCTCAATGCACCATATTGAAGATATTATGACAATTAAGGCAAAATAATGAGTATTTGGTGAAACATATCCCATTAAATATGCTCTAGTCCTTGAATTGAATATGGTAGCAATAAATCATATGTATGACTCAATTTGCTTTTGTGGTAGCTATCATAATTTGATACGCTTAAGGAATGATTATATTCCATTTCCGAAATAAGAATTTCGATTATTATAATACAGATCTATACCCTTGGGGTAAATGTTATTATATATACACTCGAGCGTATTCTTAATTGTGAAGATATCATAATCCACCTTCAAAAGAGGTGTAATAATTGAAAGATTGAATATCTCCAATTTACTATGATAAGAAACACTAATGTAAAAAGTTACCCAAGCATGATGAAATCACATGCCATAATAAACTAAGAGTTTATTGTTTATTGATATGAAATTCATGCAATAGTAAACCTGATGTTTACTAAAGAATTTTTGCACATGTTATGGCAACTTGGAGTTACTAATTTAAATCATTTAATCTATTGACATAAATGATTTGCCACGATGTGCATATCGAGTATTAGACATATGTTAAAGAAATAAAAAATTCTTCAAGAATTGTTTATGTTGCTTGTTTTCATGACAAGTTGGTTGGACCAACTAATGTTGGAATTTGATCCTTCAAAATTTGAAAAATATAAAAGGTGAATATGAGCCCGTTCACCTATCATGTGATCTATTAAGATGTTCTTACTGCTTATCATAACAAAATAGTATATGAAGAAATGAGTAAATTGAAATGATAGGAAAACGAAATAACATAACCCTCAAACTATTTAAAATCTATTATATAATTAAAATAAATATTTTTATTTTAAGACATAGGCATGAATTCTCTTTTTAATGGATCTGGGAGAAGAAAGTACAAAATGTACTAAACTTGAAGAGGTAGAATTATCTCAGAATCTTGATTTATTGAATAAGTGGACTCTTTCAAAAATCAAAGTTAATACTATTTATGAGTATGATTATTTTGATAAAATTTTACATAAACAGATAGTTAAAACTACTGAACAATCTGTTGCTTTAAATGCTGATGAACAAACTATTCACTTTCTTAATAAAAAGGACATTGATACTTTTAAAAATCATTACAGTTTCATGCATGTTGGTCTGGTACAAATTGCTTTTAAACCTTTTACTCTGAGAGGTTTGCCTGAAATATTTTTAGCTGCTCTACGTGATGCTAGAAATCTAAATTTTCGACAATCTCTTATGGGAACTATAGAATCAACTCTTGCTTATGGTCCAGTATATTTTAATGTTCAGCCAAATCTACAATTATCATTGACTGATAGAAATATTCTTGATGTTTTAGCCTTAAATGTTAAAATCAATGGTTATAATTATGCCCTCGGATCTGAGCTTATAGGGATATCATATCGTGTTTATTACCGTCTTATGACTACTATGGCTTCTAAATGTAAGTTGACTGAGGACCCTTCTGATTATACCATTCTTATAGAAACCAATTTCTTAAAATCCAAGGTCAGTACTAGGAGACCCATAAGATGGGAAGCGATTAACTTCCCTGATACTTAGGTTTTAAATTCGGTCGTTTCTCCAAAACAACTTGCAGAAGAAGTGACCAATTCAAAGTTAACTCTTGTAACTCAAAACTCAGATGGAAAGATTTGTCTTCAATTTTATGACAATTCTACCATCTCTTATCGAAATTCCTTTCCTATGTCTCGTAGTATGCCTACTAGACAATATATTTCTCCTATTGAACCACTTGTTTATGGCCCAGCTAGAAATCGTGTTGCGTCATTACATACTTTAAGCTCTGCAGATTTGTAAAAAAATTTTAGAAATGTTGAAAAGGTTAAAATCAATCCTAAGACTCATATAGTTCAAGATAATGATAATATTTCTGAAAAAGATAATCCAACTCCTTCGGAGATGAAATTTGATGTCAACGGTGTTTAAATGATTCCACATCAAATAGATTTTAGTCCTGGTTCCCAGACATGAAATTATATTAGAAAAGATTTCTTTGGTGAAAACTGAAAAAACTTTAGAATATGGTTTTTTGAAACATATAATCCTGACGATATGAAAAATATTTCAGCAAAGTCAATTATATGAAATGTGTGCATTGCATAATCAAATTATTTGTTTTGCATCATGGTTTATATCTACTTATTTGCCTAAATATATTAATGTGATAGAAAGAACTTACCAAGATGCTAGTGGTAATATTATTGAATGTGTTTATCCACCCCAGTCACCTTTTATACTTCCCAATAATACGGGTATTACTTATTCTGCCTTTCAAAAAATCATTGATAATGAGGTGGGTTGAATCACTATTTTCGAAATTAATAAGTTGATTGCTCAAAATAATTATTTGAGCCTTTATGTGAAAGTTCTTGGGGAACACATGTCCTCTCTTGACAAAAAACTTGATGAATTGATTAAAATTGTGAAAAATCTTAACGATGATCCAAAAGCTTCTAATGTTGTTTCTACTTCAGAAAATAAGTCTGAAGAATTGACTATCAAACCTTGTTTTCAAAGGCCCCCTGATATTGAAGGATTTACAAAACCCTCTCATATAGAAGCATCTCTCATATTTAGATAAAGTCGGGATACTTCATAATTATCTAATAATAGAAGTTAGATTTTAAACATAGAGATGTTTCTATACCTTCTAACTTGGTTCCAAAATGGTGGTACAGTCGAGTTTAATATGCTTTAGGTTGTCTTTGTCTCAGTGACTTCGTCTAGTAAGTTGTGCCTCTTTAACCTAGTAATTTGAGATAAAGAAAAGGGCGATTTTTTCGAAAAATCTAAAGATCTTTGAATTGGCTCAATTTGTCCTTTAGAAATATTATGCCCAAGAAATCGAATGTTAGTCTGAAATAATAACATTTTTCGTTTAGAAAAAACTAGACCATTTTGCATCACAATTTGTTTGAAAATATTCAAGTGCTTAAAATGTAATTCTATTGTCTTAGAAAAAATAAAAATATCATCTATATAAACAATTATAAATTCCATCTAGGGATTAAATATATCATTAATATTTTCATTATTACATAATAATAAATTTAATAATATAATATAATTTATAAATAATCAAAATAAATATTATATTTAAAATAACGAGATAATAAGTCATCATGACAGTTTAGCAAAAAAAAAAAAAATGATCGTCTTGACAGAAGGTGTTAGTCACTATTGATCTTAGCCATAACTTAATATATTATCATGACTTAATAACCGGTTGGCCAACATTAAAAAATCATCTTATTTAGAAAAATATTTTTGTAAAAAATAATTTTTAATAAAGTACTCATACTGAAAAGTAGTTTGTGTTTGTCAATAAACTTAAAATAATACTGCAACATTTAGTGTTTGATCAAGCTATTAAAAGTACTTTCAAATGTATTTTCTCAAAAGTATTTTTTTTAATATATTTTTGGGAAGAAACTACTTTTTTGTTAACTTATTGAAAAATAGTTTTTGCAACTTCTTAGAAGCACTTATTTTCTCTCAAAAATTTGATCAAATACCTCAATTAATTTAAAATAAGCACTTTTTGAGAAAAATAAATTTCGCCAAATAAGCTATTAGTACTTTATTATCACCATTAATCAAATGACCAGATTGAAATAACCAAATAATTAATGACAACGTAGAGGCAATGTATCGTCACTTTTTGTGTCGCTTGCGGGCAAATAAGTCCAAATTTCTATTATCGAATCTTTAATTTAAAGAAAAAATATTGTAATCACCCTAAATCTTGGACGGTATCTTGTAATTAACAAATGTTATTGTGCTTTTTCATGAAAAAGGTTTTTTTTTTGTTTAAACCATCCGGTGTCCGGTACCCGCTTTTTAGGAGTCCGATTATATTTGGATTCGTCCCGCGTCGAGCCTCATTTGAGGGGGAGAGCTCCCAACAGAGTGTTTGTCCATACCCAGGGTCGAACTCTCGACCTCTGGGTAGGTTGGGGCAGCCCCTTTCCACTGCGCCACCACTGTTGTTTGTCTCATGAAAAAGGTTGATAGTACTAAGATTAGATTCTTTCTACGTCACATTTTTATGTTAAATAACAATATTGACAAACATTAGTACACTATTCATCAATTTGCAGTATCTCACAAAGTTAATATTACAAGTGTCTTGAATAAACTTCATATTAATATAGAATAATATTAGATTAAGAAGGTTCACATGAAGTTTGTGATTGTTCTATTTTTGATTTATCCTGTAATTAATTAGCAGCCCCGTAAACTTGG
Organism: Capsicum pubescens; assembly: GCA_030864215.1. Lineage (NCBI taxonomy): Eukaryota > Viridiplantae > Streptophyta > Magnoliopsida > Solanales > Solanaceae > Capsicum > Capsicum pubescens. The sequence goes on from CM061538.1 coordinate 244,109,477, forward strand.
ATGAAAATTATAGTTTGAACACTAAAATCCTTGGGTTTCATCCACAGTTTTGAAGGTTTGAGAATTGGACTCTTAGCCACTAGACAAATGGAATAGAAAGAAAATGCTGAAAAAGGCCTATATTATGGGATAAAATACTGAAGTGTTGGGTCATTGTACAATTACTTTATTAAATTCCTAGTGGGATAATCAAATTTGATGATCACAAGCTATGTCCACCATTAGGATTTAGAATGAAACTATTAGTGAAATTGTAAATCGCAAAATAGATATCACTATCACTTTTAATCAGGGGTGTTAAAATTTTGTCTCAATCAATACTCTGAGATTATGAGTAAACATCTTGAAGTTTTGTGTAGTTTAGAAAAGAAATTTTAAAATTAGCGATTTTAGATTATCAAGCAAGCATATTCGAGCCACTTGTGCAATTAGATGCAAATAAGCCTATTTAATTTGTTTAATGAAATATATTTGCTTAAGTCGTATGGTTGTATTTTTGAGAGGAAATGATGTTTCTTATTCTTTTACAATTTGAAATTAAGAAAATTACCTTTTTAAATCTCTGATGTATAAAAATCAAGATCTTTTATAAAATTAAAAAAAAAATTATAAAATACTAGAAAATCATTTTTCCTGCTAATGTAGTATTATGTGTGCATTAAATAAATTCAATGATCACAGGTAAAATTAATCCAAAACTTCTAACTGGAGGTTATAACTTATGAAATGATATAGTCGGCATTCTAATTGCAATTTCTTTAATAGTCATAATTTAGCATTCGGATTCCACTAAAAATTATCCCACTTTAGAATTTAGGTAATCCCATGCATATTATTCACGCACACATCTCTCACAAAATAAACTTATTTTACTACAAAAGGTAAAAACATTGTAACTACGAAGAAAATATAAAACTAGCTAGTAAATGGAAATTTTCTTTTTCGATAACTATTTTACCTTCTAGTAGTCTAGAGAACATGGTCCATGCAAACTTTCTTCTACTTCTTTTTAATTTTTAATTACATATATTTCTTTTAACCTTTGTTTTTCTTATATCTTATTTTGTGCCATGAGGTAAGTTTATTAGTGATGGTACGGTGGTGTTCACTTTATCGCAAACAATAAGATTTGTGTCAGGGCGGCGGCTCAAGCAAATCTGTTGCCTAACACAAAAATTAAACGGAAGCTTTACGTTTTTAAGAAAAAATAATTATTTTTATAATTTATTTCTAAAATTATATAATCATATTTAATAATTCTTCAATGTATTAAAAAAAATTTACAATATCAAACTCCTAAACTTTTTTTATATAAAAAGTTTCTTTTTTCTATAAATATTATTTAATATATTTCTTAAAATTTGTAATTTATTATTACTAAAAAAAATGAGGCTCCTAAAATTTGGAGGCCTTAGGCGACCGCCTTTTCTCGACCGTCTTTTCTTCGAAAGGGTTGAGCCGCTCCTGACTTGTGTGATTAAGACTAGATAACCTACAATGGTAGCAATAATACTATTTGGAATGGCTGCTTTCCCGAATCAATGCCTCGAAAATGAGATTGAGACTTCCTTAAGGCAAGGAGATATATGAGTGTGATTCGGTGAAAAGCATAAAACATCGATCCATATATATAAATATACATTCTTGCAAGTTGTAATTTTGTTCCTTGATTCATGTTTAAGATTGGATATTTTCACCTTTCCACAGATATAGGAGCTTTATCTACACCTTATAGACAGTGGCGGATCTACACTATAGTCGGGGGTTCATCCGAACCTCCTTCGACGAAAAATTATGTTATATATACATGATTAAAATTATATGTCACACGAAATTTAATTTGAATTAGAGGTGATGAATGGATGTATTGGACCAATTTGAACCGGTAAAAATGGGTTGAAGTAATGATTGAATTAAAATCTAAGTCGTTGGGAGTTTGTTTGAGTTAAATAAATTGAATCAAAATAAGTCAAATAACGAGTGATAAATCTACCCGTCCAACTTAATCCAACCTTACCCTTATTTTTAAGATATCATAATATTACAATGTACATAATGCATGAATAATTATTATTTGATTAAGGACCTAATATCCATACCTTTAGGTTTCTAATTAGGTTTAAACACTTTCAAACTGAGACAAAGGAGAAGTATTTTGATTCTCTATGGGTACCAAGGCGAATCGATGTATTTTATGCTTATGTCAATTCTAAAAGAAAAGAAATCACAATTAAGTGTACCATTATCACAATTCCTACTCCCTTTTATTTCATTTAACGTAACATCATTTCCTTTTTCGTTTGTTTGAAAAGAAATATCATTTTGGTATAATTAAAAATAATTTAACTTTATTTTTTTTTTAATTCTGAAATGATTTATATTCACATAAATATCTAAGAGTTATTTTAAATTAAAAATTTTAAAAGCCTTCTATTTTTTCTAAAATATGTTGCCAAATTAAAAGATGTCATGTAAAATAAAATAGCTAATACATAAAAATGATCATAAACTTGACACCAAATTATAACTTTGACCTTAAACTTTGACAGTGCACAAATATGATCTTTAACTATTCAAAACTGCACAAATATGACCTTCAATCTTACGTGGCAAAACGCGTGTTCAACACGCAAAACTGGGTGCGTCTAGCTTAAAATCTAAGGGCATAATACATAAATATGACCTTAAACTTTGACAGTGCACAAATATGATCTTTAACTATTCAAAACTGCACAAATATGACCTTTAAATGACTCTTCACTATTATTTTTTCATTATTTCTGGCTCAAAGATGAAAATGGCATCTAATTTCTTTTGCCATTGCGGAAAAAGAGCAATATTGAAGATTTATTAATTAGGCGGATCAGCCTCATACGAAAAAATCGAGCGGGTATATATATATATTATAAAGCAGAAGACGAATTTAAGTTATATAATATATCTAAATATTATTTATTTAAATATTAAATTAAAGATGAAACTATACTAATAATAAAAAAATTATAATTTTAATAAAACGTTATTAAATTAATGTTATTAAGGATAGTAGTAGTAGTTTATTAAATTAACGTAATTAAAATGTTATTAAATTAACGTTATTAAAATATTATTAAATTAACGAGGGGCGGACCTACATGGTTGCCATGGGGTTCACCCGAACCCCCTCGGTAAAAAAATTATGTTGTATATATATAAATAGAAAATGTATATTTATATACGTATATTAATGTTGAACCATATGAAACAAGACACTTAGATAACCCAGTGGTGTTATTTGCTCTTCTTGGGAGCTTCCTTCAGCCTACGTGCGGGTTCGATCCCTGCTAGTGGCTGTTTTTTTTTTTTTAACTAAAAAAAAGCTAGGTATTGCTGCTATTGAAATAAATAGAAAAATAATAATAATAATAATTTTTTAAAATTTTAAAAAAGTTAGGTGCTGCTATTATAGAAATAAATAAATAAATTATAATAATAATAATAATAACAACAACAACAATAATAATAATAATAATAATAATAATAATAATAATAATAATAATAAAAACGACGTCGTTTTAACACAGAAAGTAAAACTTTGACAGTGCACAAATATGACCTTTAACTATTCAAAACTGCACAAACATGACCTCTCTTCAAGTCAGCCCTTTTAACGACGTGACACCGTGTTATTGGATTACTTTTTCACGTAGGCGCGAGTGAGACTCACGCATGGGGTTGCAAAATTGGAGGTCATATTTGTTCAGGTTTTGAATAGTTAAAGGTCTTATTTGTGCACTATTAAAGTTTAAGGTCAAAGTTATAATTTGGTGTCAAGTTTAGGGTCATTTTTATGTACTAGCTCAAAATAAAATGAAATGGGACAAGTATTAACATTTACAAATGAATTTCTCAACGTATTCAAGCGTTAAACATCAATCATTTTAACCGAGTAGAATTATTTAAAGAACGGAAAAGACTCAAAAATACCCCTGAACTATCTGAAATAGCTCAAAAATGTCCCTCGTTAGATTTTTGGCTCAAAAATATCCCTCCGTTAAATATTTGGCTAAAAAATACCCCTCCCTCTAACGAAATTCGGAAAAGGATAAAAAATATCCATGAACTATCTGAAAAATGGGTCAAAAATATCCCTCTGCTAAATATTTGGCTCAAAAATATCCCTCCCCTTAGCGAAATTAAATTATTTCGATTTAATTAAACCCTAACTTTAACTTTTTAACCCTAATACTTTAATTTTTTTACATAAAAGTATTTTTTTAATTTTAAAAATAAGATAATGAAAAAAATATTTGAATTATATTATAAATTGGTTGAATTTGATTTGAAAAATAAACATACATTTATTCTAAAAAGGTATTTTCACTTTACATCTTTTTAATCTTTAAAGAAATTAACGAAATATAAATTAACGAAATGAATGAAATATAAATTTTCACTTAAAGAAATTAACAAAATAAAAATTAAATGATGAACTTTATATAAATTATCCAAATAATTGAAATAATTTAATTTCGTTAAATACCTCTCTGTTAAATATTTCGCTCAAAAATACTCCTCCCCTTAACGAAATTAAATTATTTCGATTGAATTAAACCCTAACTTTAACTTTTTAATCCTAATACTTTATTTTTTTTACATAAAAGTATTTTTTTAATTTTAAAATAAGATAATGAAAAAAAGTATTTGAATTATAATATAAATTGGTTGAATTTGATTTGGAAAATAAACATACATTTATTCTAAAAAGGTATTTTCACTTTACATCTTTTTAATCTTTAAAAAAATTAACGAAATATAAATTTTCACTTAAAGAAATTACCGAAATATAAATTAAATGATGAACTTTATATAAATTAACGAAATAATCAAAATAATTTAATTTCGTTAAATATCCCTCTGTTAAATATTTGGCTAAAAAATACCCCTCCCCTTTACAAAATTAAATTATTTCGATTGAATTAAACCCTAACTTTAACTTTTTAACCCTAATAATTTAATTTTTTTACATAAAAGTATTTTTTTAATTTTAAAAATAAGATAATGAAAAAAAGTATTTGAATTATAATATAAATTCGTTGAATTTGATTTGAAAAATAAACATACATTTATTCTAAAAAGGTATTTTCACTTTACATCTTTTTAATCTTTAAAGAAATTAACGGAATATAAATTAACGAAATATAAATTTCCACTTAAAGAAAATAACGAAATGTAAATTAAATGATGAATTTTATATAAATTAACGAAATAATCAAAATAATTTAATTTCGTTAAGGGAGGGGTATTTTTGAGCCAAATATTTAACAGAAGGATATTTTTGATCCATTTCAGATAGTTCAGGGGTATTTTTGATCCTTTTCCGATTTTTGTTAGAGGGAGGAGTATTTTTGAGCCAAATATTTAATGGAGGAATATTTTTGAGCCAAAAATCTAACGAAGAATATTTTTGAGCTATTTTAGATAGTTCAGAGATATTTTTGAGCCTTTTTCAAATGTTAGAATCTTATAATTAAGCGATATTTCTGACGTGGCAGAATCTGCTTTACATCCATAACTCTACTATGATGGACGCGAATCCATCCTATCTTATCCCTCTTTCCTTCGCTTTCATCTCCATTGCTTGCCACGTCAGCATACACATCCAAATTAATAAGAGTTCCGGTGGGACCCACTCAAGATTATTCATTACTGAAATCATCGCCTCTTTTACGGGCCCCACGCCACGTACTATCCTGTCATCAATATATGCAAACACCCCGCAAATCACTTTGAATAACGAAAGTACCCTCGAATTCTTCTTTATAAATTTCATCCCCCACTCTTCTTTTCTCTCTCGTGTCTTATCTAGTGAGAAAGATATAGAGTGAATTTTGTAATTTTTCTTTCTTCTGTGGTCTATTTTGGAATTTTTAGAAAATGTTGGGTGTATTTAGCAGTTCCATTGTTTCGCCGCCGGACGAGCTAGTTGCCGCCGGTAGCCGGACTCCGTCACCTAAGACCACGTCGGACGCTCTGGTGAACCGATTTGTTCAGAGAAATTCGTCGGCGATGTCTATGCTGATCGGCGATTTTGTTCAACTTGCTTACTCTCACTCCAACGAGTCTGCTGTACTCCCCAGGTACAGCTAGCAACTAAGAAACAAAAAAAATATAAATAAAAATGCTGTGACTGATTTACAATATTAATTTTAGATTCGTCTAAGTTTAATTTCTATATGAAAAGTTTAAGTGAAGTTGTTGAATAGTAACTGGTGAGGTAGAATTTCAGCTCTTATAACGTGATCTGAAATGTTGATTAGCTTTTTGATATGTGATCGACGGTTTAGATTACTGCACCGATTTGATGGATATGACATCATGGATATATTAGGATTATCATGCATGATGCATGGATTGCCTAAGTCCTTAGGATCGCAAAATTCATCCACTAAATAAAGTTATATTGTTCGGCTTTTCGTTTTAATCTATATTTATATATTAAAAGTATGAACCTCAAAAAATTGATTTGAACTTTTTATCCTTCATTAAAAGTTTTTGTTTTAGACAAAATAATATTTTTCACAGAATATTAAATATTTTATTAAATTTAAATAAAGAGGATTTTCTTATTATGGTTATTTTCCTACAATTTTTTTTCCAATTAAAATAGGCTTGGTCCCTTAAAAAAAAGACAAAAGACGTTAAATTTTTTTTTTGCAAAAAACGTCCAAAAAAATAGGAAACAAATTTTCTATTTTGGTTAAATTTCTATAACAAAGATTCTTTTTCAATTACAATAGATTTGATCCAAAATTTTTTTATAAAAGAGGTCTAAAGATTAGGAAAAAGAAGTGTTATTTTTTTCTCTCACGTATCCTTTTTGATTTGGGTCAAAATTTGGATTTGTTACGTCTTTAGATTTGATTGTAAATTTTAGCCAGAAACCATGATATTTAATATTTATATGTTCATTCAAAATTTACTTTATATAAATTTTAAAATATACGATAAGAATAAAATATAGTTTAAAAATTAAAAAATTTTAAAATATATAAAAAATTTAATTTTGAACTCTTTTTTTATAACAGAAAAATGACACAAAAAGGATGTATAAGAATTTTTTTAAAGATAAAATAAGAAAGTAAAAGAATGACAAAAAGCTAAACTAGGGCATTTATTTTTAAAACCTTTTAAGAATATAATATTATTAATATTTTAATATATATTAGTGTTTGTGTGTAATTATAATTTAATTACCAACATGAGTTGTGATCCAGTGGATGAGGCTGCTCCATCCTTAACCAGAGGTCAAGGGTTCGATCCTGAGTACAGAGAAAACTTTGTTGGGAGCGCTGCCACCTTAATGAGCCCTGTAATATGCGATCCGAATTAGTCGGGCTTCAATGTGAACACCGAACATCGAATGGGAAATCAAAAAAATATAATTTAATTGGGAAGACTATTTTCTTAAATTAAAGAGCAAAATTTTACAATTGAATTAAGAAAAAATAAGTATATAGAAGTATGGGAAAAGGAGACAAAATAAAAGATAAAATCGTTTTAGTTTATTTAATTTTGGTAAATAATTTCTGAAAATAAAATAAAATTTGTCATATATATATATATATATTTTTTTTTATGAAAAAGTTTTAGAATTCTATATAAAATAAAAAATCTAAAACTTTATTAATATCCTACCTTTTTTTATCCTTCCATTGAGTGGAAGATTGATTGCTCCCTAACAACGTGAGTTCTTCAAGCTATTATTCTATAGCATGTGATATATAATATTTTTTAAAAATTTGTTTAGTTCATTATTTCTTTTGTTTTACATTTTTTTAATATGATTTGGGAAGAATTTTGTAATGACCATCCAATTCAATTTCTTTTCGAAATAAGAGATCTTGGTTACTACTGTTTCAGGTTATTACATATGTTTTCAACAAGGATTTATATGAACTTGATATTTTTTACTTATTAATCATATTTACATTAAATTTTTGTTAAAATTTTAAAATAAAATGTAAGGAACAAGATGCTTGATTTTAAAGACTTAATAAATAATAGATTTGAAAGATATTAATTTTGTCAGAAACCAAGTTTAAGTACAATCATACTACTTGTCAACTTAACTTCTGATAATTTCATTCAATATCAAATAATATTTGTATGATAAATAATTTTAATTTTGTAGGGTCTAAATTTTTAATCTATTATTTTCTTAGTATTTAACATTTTGAAATTAATTGAAATAACTAAATTTTAATTTTAAATAAGCAAAGGCTCCACATGCGAGGTACATGCATGCATTTAAATAATTTATTTATTAATTCAATAATTTCTAAAAATAATATTAAAGTAAATTCATTGAAGTGAGATACATCCCAGTGGCGCATATTCTTAGATTAGTTATCCAAAATATATATCATGATGGATAAAGTTATTTGGTAATTGGTGCTAGGAGGGAGGGGACAGACATTTAGTCGATGTGCTGGCTTAAATGCTACGTCTTTTTTTTTGAAAGAAAGAGTAGATTAGTTATCCAAAATATATATCATGATGGATAAAGTTATTTGGTAATTGGTGCTAGGAGGGAGGGGTCAGACATTTAGTCGATGTGCTGGCTTAAATGCTACGTTTTTTTTTGAAAGAAAGAAATTATCCGAAATATTTTGGCTAATTACTTTAATTATATCTTTTAGTTTCAATGATAAAATCATGCTGCTAGCCTGGTGAGATAAATTCTTCTTAAAATTTGTGGATTATTTTCTAAATTTTCTGCACTCGCTTATTAGTCGACGTTTCCACATGTTTTCACTTCCATTTTCACCTTTTAGGACATGTCATGTTTGATCTGGATTGTTTTAGCTAATTTAAGTGTGTGCTCTGTATGAGTAGTATTAAAAAGTTGATATAAAGCTAATATGTCACTACACTGGCTAGTTTAATTAATTTTGTAATATTACTTTTCCAGGAAAATAGAATATAGTACACTAATTTTTAAACAATCCCAACAATTTTCAAGTGTAGTGAGTGACTAGTGAGTGTCGTCAATTTGTCCAACCGGAAAACTTGTTGGTTTCTTTTGGATGAATCCAACAGACGACGAAACGGATGAGAGAAGCAAAACAGACGGTTATTATTGCACAATAATGTGATCTGACGGTCATAGATGATGTTAGCATTTATTAGTTTCACTATTATCAACCTTTCTCACCTTGTTAACGTGTTTTGGAAGAGTATCGAATTGTATTATTATTATTATTAGTACTATTTTTTTATTATTATTATTACAACTACTTTACTTTATTAAAAATATTATTATTGCTATTATTATTAAAAATGATATTCTTTTTATTATTCATATTTATAAACTTGTAGGTTGTTCTCGAACTTTCATCAGAGCATATCCATAAAATAACGTAGGCATATATAACACAAACGTCAATAATTGACATCGAGGGAAGAAGAAAACATGTCAAAGTTTGGGACTAATATTCAAGGAATCCTAAACACTATTTAATTGGAAAGTGCTAGCTTAGCTGACGATCCAGGAACCTTGATAAATTAAACAATTGTAGAGCTTAAAATGGACAGTTGTGGTTTGACGAAGGGCCAAGATTTTTCTATCATCAAATTTCAAAGCTTATAACTTTGTGTCACCTGGTTATAATTATAATGGTTAGGACTTTCACGTGTGATATGAACGTTGCCCGAAATAGCATGGGGATATAATATCTGAGTATACTAGTTTGTTAGTGATTAAAAAAAGTGATTTATTAGTTCAAGAACTTGCTGCTGGACACTGAATTTCTGAATATCCCATCTATTAGTGAGGCTACCTTGACCAGAGAGTACTATTTTTATGCTCTTGTTCCCTTATTTTTATTCCAAGAAGTATCCGATTTTCTTTAATAAAAAAATATATTATTTATATACAATTAAAATTATATATAGAGAGAAAGAAAGCGTGCCCGTTTTGATAAGATTAAAATATGATTACATCAATTTTTAATTTCTTTTTAATTTTATTACGTGATTGATGAAATTAAAAAATGTTTGAAAAAATTTAAAATTGATTGGAAAAAAGTAAAAAGTGAGAAACTGCGTATTCTAATATTTTTTACTTTTTAGATTAAAATTCTTTTAGGTATGAATTAATAATTTTCTTTTTATTGCATATATTTTCCACCAATTCCAACAATACCTGAACTTGTACCTCTTAAATATATAGTTTTTTTTTTCTTTTTCTCGTGATTGTTTCTGTCTCTTCCCTTCAGTTTTCTATTCATCTTTTTTCTTTATTTTCCGCGAATTCATCACTACATCAAAAGTTTACATATTTTTAAATATAGATAAATTGTTACAATTGCTTGCAATATTATAATATAATATTATTTTTAAATTTAAAAAAAGTCCTAATTTTTTTATTTTTTACAATATATATTCATACATTCAATATGTAATATGTTGTTGTTGTAGTAACATTTAAAAATAAAAAGTAACTTATATTTGTAAATTGACCTCACATAATCACATCACTTTATATTGAAAGTGCATTTAAATAGAAATTATTTTGAATTATTAAAATTAAAAATCATAAATAATTTATGTTATTTATGATGTTAACAATTATAAAAACATTTATCATTTTGATAATAAAAAAGTGCTTAACATCACTTCTTTAATCAAACACATCAATAAATTTTTTTCAATTTTACTTTTTTATGTTTTCAACTTTCTTGATGAAAATCTTATGAAGTGGGTGATTTTTTAAGTCCTCTAGTTTATTTTTGTTTCTCCTTCTCTTATGTGGTTGGGGGAGGGATCTGGGGTAGTTGGAGACTTTAAAATCTATTTTACTACAACTATTACTTTCTTTCTCTATACGGTGGTTCCTTTGGTGATTAAGCAAGCTCCTTAGTTGTCAATTGAAAGGGAAGCCTTTTTAACTACTATCTCCTCTCTCGTTTCAAAATAGTTGATATGATTCTTTTTTAAGTCAAATAATATAAATTTTTAATTAATATTTTAAAATTTACTCTTTAATCATAGTAAAAAACATTACAACTATAATATATTTATTCCTATCACTTGAAAAAGAAGCACATAAACTAAACAAGAATTTGTATGCACAGTTGTTTTATTTATTCCTTGATAAGGTTCATATTTTGAGTAACAATTGTAAAATTGTTTGCCTATAATAGATTTGTATTGTAGATATTGCGTTTGTTTTGCGGAAAGAATCTGTCGTGACCTTGCAGTACCAGTTTGTTCAATTTAACGGATGTTTCGAAGAAAATGTATTGACTTGTTAGATTAACTTCTTGGGGGAAATGGCAGGTCATTTGCTGTTAAGGATGACATATTTTGCTTGTTTGAGGGATCACTTGACAACTTAGGGAGTCTAAGGCAACAATATGGCCTTGCCAAGTCTGCAAATGAGGTGATGCTGGTAATTGAAGCATACAAGGCACTTCGTGACAGGGCACCTTACCCTCCAAACCATGTTGTTGGTCACCTTGAAGGCAATTTTGCTTTCATTGTTTTTGACAAGTCTACTTCCACCTTGTTTGTTGCTACTGTAAGTAACTTTTACCTACCCAAAATTGCCTTATAGTAGATGTGGTTGAATTTTGAACCTTAGTGCCTTACCTATAATATTATATTTGTGTTCTTGTAAACAGGATCAAGTTGGTAAGGTACCCCTCTACTGGGGAATCACTGCTGATGGGTATGTGGCCTTTGCCAATGATGCTGATTTGCTTAAAGGTTCTTGTGGCAAGTCACTTGCTTCTTTTCCTCAAGGTAGGTTTGACAGATTATTCTCCTTTAGATGATCTGATTTATGTAGTGGGTAAACTACTGATGTAATTATGCTTTTTAGACTTAGCATGACCAAATTAACATGTATGTAAATAAACAATTCGGAAAGTGACATTCACAGAGGCAAGAAATCTGTCCAACCAGAAGACTAACATATCCGTTATCTTTTTATAATATTATCACATCTTTTGTTTGCTTTTTCAGGGTGTTTCTACTCTACAGCAGTTGGAGGACTGAGAAGCTATGAGAACCCGAAGAACAAGATCACAGCCGTTCCTGCTACTGAGGAAGAAATATGGGGCGCTAAGTTTATGGTAAGTGATATTTTAATCGCTTAGCGACATATTACTCTCAATCATTCTGAACTGGTCCTAGTAACATCATCTGTAGTGGTCCCTTTACTTATAATGATTATAAAATTCTAAGTACCTGAAGATTAATCCTTTGGGCTTTTGGGCTCTGAAAATTCAGTCTCCCTCATTCCACATAATCTAATACAAATTTTCTACATGATCAACAAGTTGGCATCATGGCAACATTGACATCACTACAATTCATGGCCATAAATTTAGTGTTTATCGAGAAAATATATATACCAATTCAAAATATTGAATTATTTCACCGCATGCTAGGGACAATGACATTTGATATTGAATGGACTTATTCATCAACGATCATCACTAATTTAAAGCAAGTGTCGGTATCGCGCTAATGAATTTCCATCTCTCACTCATGCACTTACATACTGGGCTATGAGTGGCTTAGTTGTCAAATAAACAAAACCATTAGGAAGTGGACCCTTTGTGACAACTTGATAAAAGAAACTTTTTCTATATCTTCACTAACAAATATCAGAGCAGATGCAGTCAGATTGGGACATTTAACATTAGTTATAGCTTTTTTACTGGCCCCAATATGTAACATCTACCTATCCGATCCGTGAACAAAGCTGTTCAAATCAACAACCTTATCAAAACTTGATGTGATGACCACAAAGAGAAAAAGGACAACCAAACTTTTATTCATGATTGGTGGAACTATGAAAGACCACTGACCTCTTTCTCTGCTATATATGCTCTTGTATGTAGTGGCTGTATATGAATACAATTCAACTTAGTGGCTGGTATTTACTGATTCACATTGAACGAATCAGGTGATGGATCGATGTAGTGTGGTGGCAGTTAACATATCTTGTTCCCTGACCTGGATTTGAACCGTATATAACATCATTTTTTTAAAACAAAATGCATACATTTGTACATATATATTTACAGTAAATCTGCATACAGTGTGACAAATTAATAATGGATGCATTAGTAAAATCATTTCTGAACCACATGTTCTGGTATTCACCGGTGCTGATATAAAACTACTGATGATATTTCAGGTGGAAGGTTCAGCTGTTCTTGCAGCCACAAAATAGAAGATTTGGTTTTCCTATTTGAGCTCTGCCGGAAAAAACAAAGCGGTGCATATTAGTGGAAGCCATGTAAATAAAGTGAACGACTGTTTCTTCTTTCTAGTTCCTAAGTTCTACTTTTGTGCTGCTTTAGGATAGAGTTAGGTTGAAAGTATGATGTTCGGTTTCTTTTAGGTATTTTAACTACTTCACTCGATGTACACCTTTCTTTCAGCTCAATAAAGTTTGTAATAGTATCGAAACGGACAATGAAGAACCTGTTTATGCAATTTCTTTTTCCTCTTTTTCTAACATCTTCTTTGGGACTTGAGCTCCAAATAGTGTTTTGATTGCACCATTAGATCTGTATTGTAATTTTGGACCATTGTGAAGAGAATTATCACATTTTGAGTTTGTATGAAATTATGACCTTTTTACCATGTCGATCTCGTGTTAGTGCAATTGAGGTCGCGAGTGATAACGCTCAATCTACAGCTCTCGTTTGAGTGTAAAGCGGTCGTTAGCAAATATAGAACCCAACCTGGGTTGGGTGTCGATCCCACAGGGAATAGCTTGGCCAACAAGTAAGTAAAATTACTAAACTTTTGGTGCAAGTCTCGTAAGAAGGGGGGATTCTTGTTTTGCAAGTAATGTAAACAAAAGTTGAAAATAATAAAGTAAAAAGAGAGAGATTGTTACGTTGGTTGTAAACAATGAGAATTGAAGCGTTGGGGTTATGTCCACCTTTTGAGGTATACGTCTCTATTGGCTATGAGTGTGTAGAATTCTGTCATGCAATTGCTTATAGAGAATTGTAGTCGATGGTAAATCCAAGCATCTCTCGACCTAAACAAGGACTATTTCACTTTAACTCTCTCGAGCTTAAAGCGTATCTAACGGTACGAATTCTCCAAGAGGTTAGTCCAGTTACGGCACTAGCTTTTTAATAGGAAAGGGTGTCCTACTACCTTGACATTATCTCTTTTCCAGACAAATAACTTTTCTCTCGAACAAGTTAAATGTTAGACTGGCGTATTCTTGCGTTTGCAACCGCAAAGAATGTAGATTAAGATGAAGAGAATAATGATATAAGCAATATACGTGCCTCGAACTCACAAACTCACAGCAATAGATAGTATCTCATACGGCTTCCATAACCCCAACAAAGAAGTTTAGTTACCCATGAATGCGAAGGAAATCACAATTGACATTGTTATTATATCACGATATTGAGTAATGGCATGTAGATCAAGTGATAGGCGTGAGGCGTGATTCCTTAGCAAGTAACGATTCTCTTGTTGTGGAATTTAAGAATAGAAGAGGAGAAGAAGAAAAATAGAATTAATGGAAAGATTAGAAGAATTGTAGAGTAATAGAATTGAATTGTAAGACGAGAAGTTAAGAAGATGTTCTAAAATCTCTAGCATGATAGGGTATTTATAATACCCATATCCTAATCCTACTAAGCTAATGAAATAAATAACCAAATACTATTAGACTAATGAAATCCTTAACCCAAATGTACTAGGTTAAGGTAACATTATCATAATCCACATAAAATAATGAAATACATAACCTAATTGTACTAGGTTAATGTATCATTGTCAAAATCCAGCTTTGTGTCTGTAAGTCCCCAAAGTCTTCAGAATTGTTGTTTTAGCCCGGGACAGATTTTCCATGCAGCAGTTTTGGTCCTTAGGCGTGTAAACTCCCTTCCCTTCCTTCGTGAGCTTTCTTTTGCGTCAAGTAAGCCATAAAATGCTGAATTCTGCATCATTTATACCTGAAACTTTACTAATCATGTTCGTTAGCTCATTTACAGGAAAAAGGACTAAAAGTGCATGAAATATATAATTTGTTCTCAAAACTAGGCTAAAATATGGGCAAAATATATTGATATAAGCGCGTAAATTCGCCTATCATCAGCGAGCGCTAGGTTTTAGTTAAGAAAGCGAAGAGTCGCCACTAAAGGTGTTGCGAAAGCAGATCTTCTGTTGTGAACGTGAAAAGTACCACTAAAAGTTCTAACGAAAGCTCCGATGTGGTGATTTTGTAGAAGCTCCGATTGTAGCGATGTACTATGTGATATGTGATTTCTCCATATAAGTGTTGGATACGTGATTCTACCTTTTTTTGTTCATTTTTTCGAGAATACCCATTGTGGCAATGAAATATTAAATTGAAATCCGTACGAAATTCAGATTGTGTTAAATTTAAAATAGATTAGTTCCAAATAAATATTGCGGATTAATATAATTTGATTAATCATTTAAGTTTAAACAAGTATACATTTAAATAAAGTTCAATCTTTATTGGGCTAGTCCATTATGAGCTACAAATAATGAGTCTACTTTATTAAGCCCAAGATATTGTCATATTGTAGAGGCCTAAATAAGCGCCACGTGTCAAATGACGTGGCATGCCAAGTCAAGTGAAGGAGTCAATAGGACCATGTCACATGTCAAAATGATGCAGCAGACCCAATGAAATTAAAGCCCATAAAATATGTCACGTCACTTGAATTTGATTGGTCAAAGAAAGTCCATCTTCATCATGACTCTTCCCGTTCCTACAACTATAAATAGGAGTCTCATAATTCAGAAAAGGCCCCCCAGAACTCGAACAAGAAGCAAGAGAAAGATCATGGATCAAACACCGCAATTTCTCTAAAAAACGAAACTCAAGCATTCAAATTAAGTTCATCAAAATTCAAGATCAAAACCGCAATATTCAAGAATAAGCTCAAAAGCCCTTGAATTCAAGCACAAGTCAAGATCAAGTCCCTCAAATCAAGAAATCAAGTTCAAACTCAAGATCAAGCTTTAAGCCCTTGAATTTATATTTGAAAAGACGAATGAGAGGATTCATAGAGATTGTAACACTCACATATTGAAATCAATAAATTGATTGTTGCAATATATTTTTCTTGTCTCGATTATTTATTTTCAGCCTCGAAAATTTTACTGTCCAACAAATTCTGGCATGCCCAGTGGGACAATCTCTACCTCTCATCTCAACTTTTCCAACTGCAAAGTTCAACAACACTGAAATGACTTCCAGAAAGGTCAACTCTCAATCAACTGCTTCTAAGGCTGTTGATTCAAAGTTCTCTGCTGAAGTAGAAAGCATCCTTGGTGTTACTTTCGGAAGCTTAGGAGCTGTCACAAGGAGCAAGGTAGGCTTGTAAGGACAATAAACACATCCAGTGTCGTCCGGGCCAACTCCAATTTTTGGATCTTTAACCCTAAAAAGAACGAAGTCCAATGCAAGTGCTTCGAAATGAGGAAGCAATGTGGCGGCGCTTAAGAGGACTCTAGCTCTACTTGAGCACTCTATTTCCAAATAATCTGGCGCAAAGAGCAATGATCGTTCAACAAATGCACCATCTTCACTTACACTGCATAAGCTGAGTACTTCGAAGATCAACTTATGCGACAATCCATGTTACTCTCCAACGTCTCCAGTAATCATGCAAATGATGGTGACTAATGCCTTGTCTATGTAGGAGCAGCTTGCAAATCTGACAAAGGCAATTGAAGGCCTGACCAAATATGTACAGAATCAAGATGCTCTAATTGATAAGATAGTGGATAGGGTGAAAGGTCTGATAGACGGAGAGTCTAGCCATGCACCTGGAAATTCTCCAGAAGGTCATGAGATAGAAAATCCTGTGAAACAAACACCACCAACTAAAGAGGTGTAAGTTTCTTTTGGGGGAATGATCTCAATTGGGCAATTGAGGGAATTCATCAAAAGGACCCTCAAAGACAAGTATGATGTTGTTACCAAATCTTTCTTTGCATATGCCAAGCCTTCCACAACGAGGATAGATAGCCTCAAAATGCCTGCCGGCTAGGAACCCTCCAAATTTCAACAATTTGAGGGCAAATGGAACCCAAAACAACATGTCTCACACTTTGTTAAGACATGTAACAATGCTGGAACTTACGGTGACTATCTTGTCAAACAGTTTGTTCATTCCCTAAAGGAAAACACCTATGATTGGTATACGAAACTTGAGCCTAATTCCATCGATAACTAGGAGCAATTAGAGCACAAATTCCTAAATCGCTTTTATAGAACAAGACGTACAATGAGCATGGTAGAGCTCACAAATACTCGACAAAGAAAGGATGAACCAGTCATTGACTTCATCAATTGATGGAGAAATGCTAGCCTAAACTGCAAAGATAGGCTCAGCGAAGCTTCTGCAATAGAGATGTGCGTCCAAGGAATGCACTGGGAGCTTCTCTACATCTTGCAAGACATTAAGCCTAAATCCTTTGAAGAGCTAGCTACCCGTGCTCACGATATAGAGTTGAGAATGTCTTCTGATAGAAAGGGATCAACGTATATCCATGATCCTTGAAGAGGAAAGGATAAGCAGGAACCTAAAAGATGGGGAAAGTTTTTCCCCAAAAATGACAACAAGGAGTCCATGAATGTTGATGTGTCTCCTGTGAAGGTCGCCACAAATGTGAGAAAGAAAAAAAGTGTGAAGATGACTTTTGGAGCGCGTCCGAATCAGAAAACTTTAAAGGAGATGCAAGAAAAGGAATATCCCTTCCTTGATTCTGATGCTACTAAGATTTTGATCAACTTCTTGAGCATAAGCTCATTGAACTCCCAGAGATGAAGCATCCCAACGAGGCTGGAAGGACCAATGACCCTAATTATTGCAAATATCATAAGCTCGTAAGTCATCCTCTAGAAAAGTGCTTTGTCTTTAAAGATAAATTCATGCAACTGGCAAAAGAGAAGAAGATCTTCTTCGATAATGAGATGACCAGTTCTCATCAAATCTCTATCACTTTTGGCTCGCTCGACCCAGTTCAAATATATGCCGAAGAGCATAATGAGAAGATTTAGAGCCTGACAGGTCTTTAGTTGGAGAAGGTAATGATGGAGGTTGGACTCTGGTGACCAGGTGCAGACAAAAGAAGATGACTCTGCGAAAGGAGTCATCTAAGCAACCAACCAGAAGGAGAATAGTGAAGAAACCAAGGAAATAAAAGTTAGTTGAACTTTCGAAAAGGACTAGCATAACAGAGCTTCACCTTGAAAAACCACGATGTCCAGTAACATTGGGGGAATTCTTACTAAGTTGGTTTCATGTGAAGACTGCTCGAGTCAACCTTGAGGCGTCTTATTTTAATACTGCCAAAGAGGGGACAAAGGGTGAGAATCTACCTATGGAAGTTCCTTTATCTTCCGAAAAGCTTGCTCAAACTCTTGGCTAAGAGGAACATGTATGTGATACAAAAATCATATTTACAAATGATGATCTTCTTCTTGGAGGAGCCCTACAAAATCGTCCTTTGTACATGGTAGGTCAAGTTTTAGGAAAAAGGATAAATAAAATCTTGATTGATGAGGGATCTAGATTTAACATCCCTCCTATCCATACAATGAAGGAACTTGGCATCGCTACCGACGAACTGGCAGAAATCCGTATAATGATCCAAGGCTTTAACCAAGGGGGCCAGAGGGCCATGGGATCTATCAAGTTGGGAATTCATATGGATGATTTTGAATCAAATGCGTTGATGTATGTTATTGATGCCAAAACTTCATACAATATATTTCTTGGTAGGTGATATGGGACAAACAAGGGAACACCAAAATCAGTCCAAAAAATAGTCCATAAAATGGAAGAAATTCGTTAACCCTTTTGGAGACCAAGTCTCGGCTTCCCAAGAACACAATAACAAGAAGATAACAAGGTGTTTATTACACCAAATCAGCGGAAAACAAACTAGATTAACAACATAAGATGATGAACAAGAAGACACAAGATTCGGATTTAACAATAACAATAAGAACACAAGATTACAACACAAACACTAAACAAGATTACAAGAAGGTAAAAGGATAGATAGATAGATCACATGAAGGTATAATCTTAAGAACCCGAGAATGGACACTTTTGGACCCTTAACACTACATACAACAAATCTCTAACGTGACACAAGATTGGATTCCACCTCTCTAGCATCAACGCTTCCAAGCAAGCAACAATAAAAGAGAATCCACCCTATTGTTGTATCCTAGTTTTGGTGGTCACTCTTCTCACTAGAGAAAGAGCTTTTTACAAGTTTTAAAAGACTCAAAAATATCATCCAAAAACTAAACTAAAAACCCTACAATGTTCCTTTTATAGCTATTACAAAATATAAGTTAAAATGACCAAAAGGCCCTTCAAAGAGTGGGCACCCATCTAGTGTAATTTATGGGATGATTTGGGTGCATTTTGGGTCTCTTTTACACTTCAATTGCACGTGCCAAGGATAGGGTCCAACAAGAACTCTCCTAAGTCCATATCCGTGATTATTCCCATATCATCCTCTCTATCTTGAGAGGAATTTGTCCACAAATTCATGGCTTCACCTCGTTCAATTGGTCACTTCAAAGGAAACCTACTCAAAAATAGTCCCCAAAACATGAAGAGCCCGAGAGATCAATAATTACAAGGGACGTATAAAAAAATGAGCTAAAAACAACCCACAAGAAATGCACAAAAATAGTCCACAAGCTAGCCAAACCCGAGAGCATAATGGCAATAAGTCTCGGATCCAACATCTTCATTTTGACCCTCAGCTTTCTTTCCCTCTTGAGATTGGCCTTAGATATTATTCGACTCAAGTCTCCTTCTATCATATAATCATCATCGTAGACTCTATATCCTTCATGTCTTTCTCTACCATATTTCTCTTCTTGGATATATCGGTATTTGGAAAGAGAAGTTTTGGTTGAGAGGCTCAATTTGGTAACATGGAGCTTCGGTAGTGGAGCTTGGATAGGAGGAAATTGGGTTCCAAGTCCTTCTTGTTGGACTTGATCAACTTGCGGGGGAAGTGGTCTATCTTGTTCTTGGTTTTGAGGGCTATTTGGAGCTTGGCTTGTGGCATTATGTGGTGGTCTTTAAGGATTGATCATTGGAAGTAAAGTTTCGAAAGTAAAAGCACGAGAGTTCCTTCGACTCTCTATTCGATCCAACCTCTCATGCATAGTTACCATATCCGAGTCAATTTTTTCAAGACCCGCATTTGCCCTCGCAAGATCTCGGGACAAAGTATCAAGGAGGGCCAAAATGGTTTCCATTATGGCCAAGAAGTTACCTACAAAACAACAAACAAGTTAATTGTACAAGAATGATCCTCACACTCCCTCTCTATTGTTTTATCTCTCGAATTTTTTTTCTCACTTTGATTTCACAAGTGTTGTAACCTTGCGTGTACTCTGTGAGGTAGTGAGAGGTGGACCAAGTATTACAACTACTCCAAATGATAAGACACACAAAGAAATGTATACATGAAAGACGGTTTCAAAACTAACTTACAATCTAAAACTAGCTTGTAAGTTAGTAATGGAATCAACAAACGAAAATAAAGAAACAACACAATGAAACTAGAAGATCAAATTTTGAGCTTAAAATTTTTGAGTGAACAGTAACTTGGGTGATGTGGCAGCATACCATTGGTCACGGCCCCACAATTAGTCACTAGTTGAAGTTTACAAACTTTAGTTACTATGTAATAGAAACAATTTATTTTGGAGGGAAAGTATATGTCTTAAATCTCCTTTAAGTCTAATCTTCAAAAGGAAAGATTTGACTTTGTACAATTCCCACAAAATAAGGTCCTTTGAAACAAGGAAAGTGGTTGAAAAGTAGATGTCCAATCAAGAAAGTGATGGCTCAAGTCTTCTCACAAACAACTTTACAACTTGTAGGTTCACCTTTTTTAATCTATGTTACACTTTTGGTTGTCTTAAGTTGTAAGATGAGATGAAGAACAAGATGAACACTACAAACACCTTAAATAACACATCAACAACACAACAACAATTTCCACCCCACGGAAAACATCATCACACATTATGGCCAATTTTAGTGTCAACACACGACCAAGGTTCTTTTTGGTGTTGTATTTCAATTTTAGCAAGGGTGAAGGTTGTGATGAATGTCAAGAACTCAACAACTTTATCAAGAGCAACAAAAACACCAACAACGTCCAACCAAGACTATAACAACAAGTCCACACGTCTAAGAACAACAACTTCAACACACGACCATGGTCTTGTTCACAACAACAACATCAATTTTTTTAAAGCTCAAATCTAGATTGACTCAAAGTGTTAATGGACGAGAATACTAACACTTGAAACAACAACACAAGAAAAATAAATCCTAGACCTAGACATACAACATTCGGCCAAGATAAAACAACAACAAGTTCAACTTCTCGGCCAAGATCTCAAGCTCAAGAACACGTTTTTTTTATTTTCTTAGCAAGAAAACCCAAGATTGGTATTGTAAGAACAAAACCAAAGATGTCTTTGATACCAAATGATACTGGACAAACAAGGGAACACCAAAATTAGTCCAAAAAATAGTCCACAAAATGGAAAAAATCCGTCAACCCTTTTGGAGAACAAGTCACGGCTTCCCAAGAACACAATAACAAGAAGATAACAAGGCGTTTATTACACCAAATCAGCGGACAACAAACTAGATTAACAACATAAGATGATGAACAAGAATACAAAATATTCGTATTTAACAATAACAATAAGAACACAAGATTACAACACAAATACTAAAAAAAATTACAAGAAGGTAAAAGGATAGATAGATAGACCACATGAAGGTATAATCTTAAGAACCCGAGAATGGACACTCTTGTATCCTTAAAACTGCACACAATAATAAACCTATCTCTTATGTGACACAAGATCGAATTCCACCTCTCTAGCATCAACGCTTCCAAGCAAGCAATAATAAAAGAGAATCCACCCTATTATTGTATCCTAGTTTTGGTGGTCACTCTTCTTACTTGAGAGAGAGCTTGTTACAAGTCTTACAAGACTCACAAATATCATCCAAAAACTAAACTAAAAACCCTACAATGTTCCTTTTATAGCTATTACAAAATATAAGTTAAAATGACCAAAAGACCCTTCAAAGAGTGGGCACCCATCTAGTGTAATTTATGGGCTGAGTAGGGTGCATTTTAGGCCTCTTTTACACTTCAACTACACGTGCCAAGGCTCAGGTCCAACAAGCACTCTCCTAAATCCATATCCGTGATTATTCCCGTATTATCCTCTCCATCTTGAGAGGAATTTGTCCATAAATTCACGACTTCACCTTGTTCAATTGGTCACTTCAAAGAAAACCTACTAAAAAATAGTCCCAAAAACATGAAGAGCCTAAGAGCTCAATAATTACAAGGGATGTATAAAAAAATGAGCTAAAAACAACCCGCAAAAAATGCACAAAAAATTCCACAAGCTAGCGAAACCCGAGAGAATAATGGTAATAAGTCTCGGATCCAACATCTTCATTTTGGCTCTTGGCTTCCTCTCCCTCTTGAGATTGGCCTTAGATCTCATTCGACTCAAGTCTCCTTCTATCATATAAGCATCGTCGTAGACTCCATATCCTTCATGTCTCTCTCTACCATGTTCCTCTTCTTGGATATGTCGATTTTTGGAAAGGAAAGTTTCGGTTGAGAGGCTCGATTTGGTAATGTGGATCTTGGATGGGAGGAAATTGGCTTCCAAGTCCTCCTTGATGGACTTGATCAACTTGCTGGGGAAGTTTTCTATCTTGTTCTCGGTTTTGAGGGCTATTTGGAGCTTGGCTTGTGGCATTATGTGGTGGTCTTTGAGGATTGATCATTGGAAGTAAAGTTTCGGGAGTTAAAGAACGAGAGTTCCTTCTACTCTCTATTTGATCCAATCTCTCATGCATAGTTACCACATCTGAGTCAATTTTTTCAAGACCCGCATTTACCCTCATAAGGTCTCGGGACAAAGCATCAAGGAGGGCCAAAATGGTTTCCATTATGGCCAAGAAGTTGCCTACAGAACAACAAATAAGTTAGTTGTACAAGAATGGTCCTCACACTCCCTCTCTATTGTTTTGTCTCTCAATTTTTTTTTCTCACTTTGATCTCAAAAGTGTTGTAACCTTGCTTGTACTCTGTGAGGCAGTGAGAGGTGGACCAATTATTATGAATACTCAAAAGGATAAGACACACAAAGGAACGTATACATGAAGGACAGTTTCAAAACTAACTTACAATCTAAACCTAGCTTGTAAGTTAGTAGAATCAACAAACGAAAACAAAGAAACAACACAATGAAACTAGAAGATCAAATTTTGAGCTTAAAATTTTTGAGTGAACAGTAACTTGGGTGATGTGGAAGCATACCATTGGTCACGGCCCCACAATTAGTCACTAGTTGAAGTTTACAAACTTTAGTTACTATGTAATGGAAATAATTTGTTTTGTAGGGAAAGTATATGTCTTAAATCTCCTTTAAGTTTAATATTCAAAAGAAAAGATTTGACTTTGTACAATTCCCACAAAACAAGGTCCCTTGAAATAAGGAAATTGGTTGAAAAGTAGATGTCCAGTCAAGAAAGTGATGGTTTAAGTCTTCTCACTAACAACTTTACAACTTGTAGGTTCACCTTTTTGAATCTATGTTACACTTTTGGTTATCTTAAGTTGTAACATAAGATAAAGAACAAGATGAACACCACAAGTACCTTCAAGAACACATCAACAACAATTTCTACCCCATGGCAAACATTAACACACATCACGACTAATTTTAGTGTCAACACACGACCAAGGTTCTTTTTGGTATTGTATTTCGGTTTTAGCAAGGGTGAAGGTTGTGATGAATGTCAAGAACTCAGCAACTTTATCAAGAGCAACAAAAACACCAACAACGTCCAACCAAGACTATAACAACAAGTCCACACATCCAAGAACAACAACTTCAACACACGACCATGGTCTTGTTCAGAACAACAACATCAATTTTTTTAAAGCTCAAATCTAGATCGACTCAAAGTGTTAATGGACGAGAATACTAACACTTGAAACAACAACACAAGAAAAATAAATCCTAGACCTAGACACACAACATTAGGTCAAGATACAACAACAACAAGTTCAACTTCTCGACCAAGATCTCAAGCTCAAGAACACATCTTTCTTTCCTTTTTTTTTATTTTCTTAGCAAGAAAACCCAAGATTGGTATTGCAAGAACAAAACCAAAGATGACTTTGATATCAAATGATACGGGAAAAATGAGGGAACACCAAAATCAGTCCAAAAAACAGTCCACAAAATGGAAGAAATCCGTGCACCCTTTTGGAAACCAAGTCTCGGCTTCCCAAGAACACAATAACAAGAAGATAACAAGGTGTTTATTACACCAAATTAGCGTACAACAAACTAGATTAACAACATAATATGATGAACAAGAAGACATAAGATTTGGATTTAACAATAACAATAAGAACACGAGATTACAACACAAACACTAAACAAGATTACAAGAAGGTAAAAAGATAGATAGTAGACCATATGAAGGTATAATATTAAGAACCAGAGACTTGACACTCTTGGAACCTTAACACTACACACAATAATAAACCTATATCTTACGTGACACAATATCATATTCCACCTCTCTAGCTCAACGCTTCCAAGCAAGCAATAACAAAAGAGAATCTACCCTATTGTTGTATCCTAGTTTTGGTGGTCACTCTTCTCACTAGAGAGAGAGAGAGAGAGCTTGTTACAAGTCTCACAAATATCATCCAAAAACTAAACTAAAAACCCTACAATGTTCTTTTTATAGCTATTACAAAATATAAGTTAAAATGACCAAAAGGCCCTTCAAAGAGTGGGCACCCATCTAGTGTAATTTATGGGATGATTTGGGTGAATTTTGGGCCTCTTTTACACTTTAATTGCACGTGCCAAGGCTCGGGTCCAACACACACTCTTCTAAGTCCATATCCATGATTATTCCCGTATCAGTAGGGCTTGGGTGCACGAGAACAAAATTATCTCATCCTCTTACTGTCAATGCTTGAAGTACCTTGAATGTGGAGTGGAAAAAAAGATAATAGCTGATGATAAGCCATTCACTGAAGCTGAATCACACTTTGCCGATGCAAAATTCTACTTGAAGAATTATGTGGTGAATGAGAAAAGGGTTGATGATGTCATCAAGACCAAGTGTGATGATCTTCCAGCCAAGAAGGTCATGGTGACTGTTGAAAAAGTCACCACCAAGAAGCCTCTCTCCACTTCAAATAAATAAAATGTTGCTCCTATGAAAAAGAAGGCAACTCTTGTTCTTCGCTATGTACCAAAGGTAAAAAAATAGAAACATCACCCATCTGATGCCCAAAATAATGAGCTAAAGGGGCTACCTTTACATATTAGAAAGATTGACGCAATAAATATATCCTCAAGGCTACTTGGAGAAGCCGTGGCTCAGAATTCGCCACAAGATATGACACTTTCTACGAAGCGTACCAAAGAGGGCTTCGATCCAAATGCATACACGTTATTTGTAAAGTCTGGATATAATCCTAATGATCCATCAAGGTTGGGTAAACTTCCATCATAGGGTAAAACTAGGCAGGCACATGAAGGCCTAGGATACACACATCCACCTCCAATTCGCATGTCCATAAGAAGGGCATTAGTAATTATATCATCGTGGAAGAAAAATCCACTACTGCTAATAAAATACCCTCTGTATTTGATCGACTTGGAGAATCAACCGTAAGAACTTCTATGTTTGAAAGGTTATGTCCTCTAAATAAAAAGAAAAATAACAAGCATCAGAGAAGTCATCAAAGTATAAAAATGCACTCTTCGCCTAAGATCCAGAAGGATTTCTAA
Source organism: Capsicum pubescens (assembly GCA_030864215.1). Taxonomy (NCBI): domain Eukaryota; kingdom Viridiplantae; phylum Streptophyta; class Magnoliopsida; order Solanales; family Solanaceae; genus Capsicum; species Capsicum pubescens. The sequence continues at coordinate 244,135,404 of CM061538.1, forward strand.
AGTTTGATTCCTTCTAGAATGAGGTGGTAAACAAAACTGGTGGTTTCGTGCAACAAAATGTTAAAATAAAAGGCTCATACTGTGGTTCATACCAAGGAACATGAGAAAGATGAAAAAAATGTTGGCTCCTCGTATCATGTTACGACCCAAAATGAGAATGAGGCCTCATCTCAAATGAAGGTTGACGAATAGATAGAAGATACTTTCTAGTGTCACCACATATCCATCAGCGACGATGATCCTCAAGAGGAGGAAGATGCTAGAGATGATCCATCTCAACTTGAAGAAGGAGTGAAGGCCATAATAGATCCCTTAAAAAAGTTATTCTTGGAATCGATAAAGACCCAAGACCAACTTACCCGAGTGCTTTTCTAGAAGTGGAGGAGGAAATCGCTTATATGGACATACTCAAAGAATATATGGATGTCTTCTCTTGGATCTATAAGGAAATGCCTGGCTTAGATCCAAAAGTAGCACTCCATCAGTTGGTGGTCAAGAATGATGCTCCTCTTGTTAAGTAAGCCCAAAGAAACTTTAGGCCAGAGTTGGTTCCATTAATTGAAAATAAAGGTAACAGACTCATTAAAGCTTTCTTTATTTGTGAAGTCAAATATCCCACGTCGATTTCAAGTATTGTTCCAGTACGGAAGAAGAATGGCCAGATTCAAATTTGTGTCGACTTTCGGGATTTCAACAATGCCTGCCCTAAGGATGACTTTCCAATCACCATACCATATTTGATGATTGATGCCACTACTGGTTATGAGGCAATGTCCCTCATGGATGGTTCATCTGGCTACAACCAAATCCACATGGCACCAAAGGATGAAGAGCTCACTGCATTTTGTATGCCCAAAAGTATTTATTGATACAAGGTGATGCCTTTTGGTTTGAAGAATACTGGCGCCACTTATCAAAGGTTTATGCATAACATCTTTGATGGTATGCTCCATAAAAATATTGAATGCTACATAGATAATCTAGTGGTGAAGTTAAGAAAGAAATACCACCACTTGAAAGACCTAAGAATGGTGTTCGAGTTACTTCAAAGATATCAATTTAAGATGAATCCATTGAAGTGTGCTTTTGGATTTACTTTCAAAAACTTTCTTGGCTTCATTGTACGACACTGGGGAATTGAAATCGATCAGGCCAAGGTTGGTGCAATTTTGAAGATGCCCGAGCCTCAAAATATTCATGAGTTAAAAAGCCTTCAAGGAAAGATAGCATATTTAAGGAGGTTCATCTCAAATTTGGCTGGAAAATGTCAACCATTTAGTCATCTCATGAAGAAAGACACTCTCTTCGCATGGGACCAAGTTTGTAGTAATGCCTTTAAGAGTATCAAATCATACTTAATGAAGCCACCAGTCCTTGCGGCGCTCATACCTGGGAAATGATTGATACTCTACATCGCAGCGCAAGAAAGGTCAGTTGGAGCACCACTGGCTCAAGAAAATAGTGAAGGCAAAGAAAACTCTCTTTACTATCTGAGCAGAATGATGACACCGAATGAGCTAAAGTATTCTCCAATCGAAAAGTTGTGTTTGGTATTGTCCTTCTTAATTTAAAAAATAAAACACTACTTTCAAGATCATGTTGTCCTTCTTGTGTCTAGCGCAAATCCCATCAAGTTTGTAATGTCAAAGCCAATCCTTAGGTGTCGAATTGCATGATGGTACCTTCAATTTCAATAATTTGAGATTGTATACGTTCCCCAAAAGATGTAAAGAGACAAGCATTGGATGACTTCCTTGCAGACCACCCGATACCTAATGATTGGGAACTGAGCGATGAACTTCCTGATGAAGATGCAATGGCTGTCGAAGTTAGATCCCCTTGGAAGATGTACTTTGATAGTGTTGGACATCGATATGGAGCCGGTGATGGCGTAGTATTTGTCACTCCACAAGAAGAAGTCATACCCTATTCTTTTACCTTGATGAACTGTTTCTCCAATAACGTTGCTGAATATCAAGTGTTAATACTTGGACTTGAGATGGCAGTTGACATGAAACAACTGCAATTACAAGTCTTTGGTGACTCCCAATTGGGGATTAAACAACTTTTGGGAAGCTATGAAGTCAGAAAGCCTGAGCTACAACCATATCATGATTATACACAAAAGTTGATGGGGTGTCTTGGAGAGGTAACCCTCCAATATGTGCCAAGAAGAAAAAATGAGCAAGCTGATGCCTCAGCTATTTTGGCCTCAACCCTAAATCTTCCAAATCAAATGCAAGTTACTATCCTTCAAGAATGGGTAGTAACCGCCGTTGAATGAGGATGGGGTTGAAAAAAATAAATTTAAATACCTTGTTGCCGTGTCTGAAGATGCAAAGGAAGATTGGAGATAACCTATAATTGACTAATTGTGTTATGGATACTTCCAAAAAATCCAAGAAGAAGGACTGATATCTGTCGTCGTACACCTCGCTTCCTTTACTATAAGGATACACTGTATAGAAAATCATTTGAAGGAGTACTATTACGGTATCTGGGAGGGGAAGAAACAATTCAAGCTTTGCAAGAAGCGTACTCGGGAGTTTATGGATCACATCAGTCTGGACCGAAGCTCTATTTTCACATTAAAAAAATGGTATATTATTGGCCAATGATGGTGAAAGATTGCTTGGACTATGCTAGAAGATGCAAAGCTTGTAAATTCCATGCAAATTTCATAAATCAACTTCCAGAGGTACTACATCCAACTGTAGCATCTTGTCCATTCAATGCATGGGGAATGGATGTTATTGGTTCACTGCCAAAATCTTCTGGCGGACATTTATACATCTTGGCCGCGACAGATTACTTCTCAAAGTGAGCCAAAGTTGTTGCTCTTAAGAAAGTGAAGAAAGAAATTTTGCAAACTTCATCCGAGTGAATATCATCTACCGCTTTGGAATCCCTCAATATATAATAACTGGCAATGGCAAGCCATGAGATAACAAACTGATGAATAAGATTTGTGATCTCTTTGGCTTCAAGCAGCGTAAGTTTTCTATGTACCATGATGCCGCCAACGGTCTAGATAAAGCCTTCAATAAGACTTTGTGCAACTTGTGGAAGAAAGTTGTCTCCAAATCCAAACGAGACTGTCATGAGCAAATGAAAGAAGCTTTACGGGCATATAAAATGACTTACCGCACACCAATGGAAGCAACCCCATACTCACTTGCTTTTGGAGTTGAAGCAGTCTTGCCACTTGAGCTTCAAATACCCTTTTTAAGATTGGTTATTCAAGAAGGGCTCACCGATGAAGAAAATTCTAAGTTGCGTCTTACAAAGTTAGAAGCTTTTGACAAGAAGGGGCAGGAGGCTCAATTAAATCTCGAATGTTATCTAGATCGGCTATCTCGTTCTTTCAAAAAAAGGGTTCGCTTGAGGTGCTTCCAGGTTGGAGATCAAGTCCTTGCAGTAAGACGACCCATTATCACTTTTCATAAGTCTGGGGTCAAATTTATCCCAAAGTGGGATGGACCATATGTCGAACAAGAGGCATATTCAAATAGTGCTTACAAGCTTGTTGATGCAGATGGAGTAAAAATCGGGCCGATCAACGCCAAGTTCTTGAAGAAGTACTATCCTTAAAAACAGATGACATTCCTTAAGGTACGTGTATAAACTGCATGTCTACTCCTGGCCCGCAAGAGTATAAACTATGTACGGCTCAAAAAAAATATCCGCTAGGTTGAAAACCTCAAAAGAGGCGACCTAGGAAAAAGTTAGGACACAAAGAAAAAGAATAAAAAAAATATAAAACACTCACCCCAGAACTACGTTGTGACTTGATCCTCCTTACTGAGGTACGTAGGCGCTTGGAATTTCATTCTGAGTTTAGTTGCATGTGTCAAAAAAATATGTTCCTGAAGTATCTACCATATGGATACCAAGTATGAAAATATTTTAATTAAATTTTGGACTCACTCCAAGTATTGGTGGCTCAATGGGGGGCAAACTCCAATGAAATATGAGCTTCATTCACATAATATAAAGTCTCCTAAATCCTCAAATTTTTAAAGTTGAACCACTCAAAACGCCAATTTGGGAGTGAAAGTTGACAAAATTTTCAAGTCTTCAAATCAAGGCCTCTTACGGGTTTATCCTTAAAAGGATCTCAAAATTTTTATTCCTTAAGGTGGACAAAATTTTTTCCTTTGCACCTTAAGCTGGCCTCTTACGGTTTTATCCTTACAAGGATCTCAAAATTTCCATGCCTTAAAGTGGACAAAATATATCCCTTTGCACCTTAAGCTGGCCTCTAACGGGTTTATCCTTAAAAGGATATCAAAATTTTCATGCCTTAAGGTGGACAAAATTTGTCCCTTTGTACCTTAAGCTTGCCTCTCACTGGTTTAACCTTAAAAGGATTGCAAAATTTCCATGCCTTAAGGTAGACAAATTTTTTCCTTTGCACCTTAAGCTGACCTCTCACGGGTTTATCCTTAAAAGGATCTCAAAATTTCCATGCCTTAAGGTGGAAAACATTTGTCCCTTTGCACCTTAAGCTGGACTCTCACGACTTTATCCTTAAAAGGATCTTAAAATTTTCATGCCTTAAGGCGGGCAAGGTTTGCCCCTTTGTACCTTAAGATGAATATTAAAAGGGCCCATACTTAAAGAAAACCATATGTCTTGAAGTCAAAATTGGTCGATCTTAGAGGGTACGAAGGCGAAGTTAAACTCTCGCACCCTAAGTCAATTGTTGTATTGCCACCATCTTGAAGTCAAATTGGTCGGTCTTAGAGTGTACGGAGGTGAAGTTAAACTCTTGCACCCTAAGACGATTGTTGCATTGCTAACGTCTTCAAGTAAAATTGGTTGATCTTAGAGTGTACGGAGGCGAATTTAAAATCTCACACCCTAAGCCAATTATTGCATTTCCACCATCTTGAAGTCAAATTGGTCGGTCTTAGATTGTACGCAGGCAAAGTTAAACTCTCGCACCCTAAGCCGATTGTTGCATTGCCACCGTCTTGAAGTCAAATTGGCCGGTCTTAGAGTGTATGGAGGCAAAGTTAAAATCTCGCACCCTAATTCGGTTATTTCATAGCTACCATCTTGAAGTCAAATTGGTCGGTCTTAGAGTGTACGAAGGCAAAGTTAAACTCTCACACCCTTAAGCCGATTGTCGCATAGCCACCGCCTTAGAGTCAAAATTGGTCGATCTTAGAGTGTATGTAGGAGAAGTTAAACTCTCACACCCTAAGCCATTGTTCCATATTGCTATTTGTTTTAACCCTACAAAAAAGGGGAAAACAAGAAAGAAAGTAAAAACACAAGTAGAAAGGATATTACCTGTCAGAGCGTTGCGATCTTGAAAGTTGTACTTCACCAACTTGGATTAAGATAAGATGCCTTGATGAGAATAAAGACCTCAAAATCTAGTTTGAAGAAATCAAAACTCCCTTTGATGGTGATGGTCCCATATCAAGATATAAATTATTTGGTGAGGCGATGTAAATCTGGAATTTTCTGCCGGACAGAATATAGGATCGACTTCAAAAAATTCGTCTAGAACAATCCAAGAAGTATTAAAATATAAATCTTGGATATGTTATATATTCCTATTTATGGCATCTATAGATTCAAGCGGATCATAATTTTGATACTCTCACATTGAGATATAAATTTTTTGGTGTCATCACGCAAATCTGAAATTGTTGATGCATCAAAACTCAATGTTGATTTCGGGATAATACCTAAAATAATATCAAAGTTATTAAATTATGAATTCAAGATATGATGTAGATATTTGTGTCTAGTTTCACACAAATCAAGTGTCTTGCAATTTTATCATTCCTACTTCAAGATATGAAAATTTTAATAAAGACGCACAGATCTGAAATTTTCAGCATGATAAAATTCAGGTCTAACTTAAAAAAATTATCGAGAATTGTATTAAAATAATTTAAATCTCAAATTTGGATATATTATAGATATCGAAGTCTAGTTTCTAGAATATTAAACGGTCCATAATTTCAATATTCCTACAATAAGATATGAATTTTTTACCACTAAGATGTTGTGCTGAAAAAAAGTGACGAAAATAAAAGAAAAATACGAGGGAAAAAAATTACCTCAATATTATTCATGGCTTGAAAACCCCAAAATTAATATTAAAAAAGTGGGAAACCTACATCCTTTTATAGAGTTGTAGGATGGATGTTTTCTTCTCAAATTGGAAGAGTTTTCATCTCCAAATTCAAATTGGAGACCAAATAAATTCAAATTTGAGGGTTATTTCCTTCTCCAATATAAATTCAAATTGGAAGAGTTTTATTCCTGATTAAGTAAGGTAAAAAGTTTTCCAAAATCTATTCGGAATGGGATGTCATGCCTCACCAACAGGTCTTACGTGTAGAAGATTCATGAAAAAAAATAAGAGATTTATTTTTTTGAGAGGCGACATCAATATGTAAATTGTATGGTTCAGCTTTATGAAAATCATTGAAGAACGAATAAAGCATGTTTAAATAAATCATACTTCAAGTCTAGTCTCAAAAAAATTAAATATCTCAACAAGTCTTGAAGTAGGGGGCATTTTGTGGGCAACAAAATATTAAATTGAAATCCGTACGAAATTCGGATTATATTAAATTCAAAATAGATTAGTCCCACATAAATATTACGGATTGATATAATTATATTAATCATTTAAGTCCAAATATGTATGAATTTAAATAAAGTCCAATCTTTATTGGGCTAGTCCATTATGAGCTACAAAGAATGAGCTCACTTTGCTAAGCCCAAAATATTGTCATATTCTAGAGGCTCAAATAAGCGCCATGTGTCAAATGATGTGCCAAGTCAAGTCAAGTAAATGAGCCAATAGGACCATGCCACATGTCAAAATGATGCAGCAGGCCTAATAAAACTAAAACCCATAAAATGCGCCACGTCACTTGAATTTGATTGGTCAAAGGAAGTCCATCTTCATCATGACTCTTCCCTTTCCTACAACTATAAATAAGAGTCTCATAATTCAGAAAAGGGCCCCCAGAACTCGAACAAGAAGCAAGATAAAGCTCGTGGATCAAAAGTCGCAATTTCTCTAAAAAGCTCAAGCATTCAAATTAAGTTTATCAAAATTCAAGATCAAGACCGCAGTATTCAAGAATAAGCTCAAAAGCCTTTGAATTCAAGCACAAGTCAAGATCAAGTCCCTCAAATCAAGAAATCAAATTCAAATTCGAATTCAAGATCAAGCTTTAAGCCCTTGAATTTATATTTGAAAGGACGAATCGGAGGATTCATAGAGATTGTAACACTCACATATTGAAATCAATAAATTGATTGTTGCAATATATTTTTCTTGTCTTGATTATTTATTTTCGGCCTAAAATATTTTATTGTCCAATACCCATATGGTTTTACATTTTGAATCACAAAGTTAGAGATCTTGAACTCCAAGGATAAGAAATTAAAAAGGAAAAATTTCATAAGTAGCAAACTTAAGCCCATAATTAGGAGTTTCATAGCAACTGTTTTGTAACACAAAGTAGAAAGTTGTATTTTGTATTTTAGGCAAAGTTTTCTATCGAAATGCATATACAAACGAAATTTACTATCTTTTTTCCTCAAATTAGTTGAGTTAAATAAAAAATAATGCTTAAATTAGTCCATGCATTTAAAGTTGGGGATTTTTTTTTTTTCATAAATGACTCCTATCAAAGATTTTTTCAAAAATTAAATAACTAATAAATCTATATTAGTTTAGATTTTTACGAAAATTACATACCTGGTTATTCCTTTAATGATTAAGACTTTTGCTTTTCCATAAGAGACATATATCTATATTACATATACATATCTCAAAAAACATACAAAATACAAAGATACACAGATTTGTATATCTATTTACAATACAAAATACATATATATCTACATATGTATTTACAAAATACATATATGACCATTATGTATGAATATATGCATAGATGACATAAATCTTTATTACAAAACAGACAACTATATACATATAGGTAATAAAAAATATTTAATACATGTGCATGCCCCCAAAATGTGTATATTTATAGTACAAGCTTTGTATACATATACAGATGAGTACCCATTAACTAATAAATACATATACAAAACAAATAGATACATATGTTACCCTCTAAAAGGACATAGGACAATCCATATACAAACCCAACAGTTTACAAAAATATATATGTGAACTTTATACGTATGTCCAAAAATAAAAATACATTTACATGTCCCAAATATATATATATATGTGTGTGTGTGTACTATATATATATATATATATATATATATACAAAAAATAAATTGTACCCATCATCTAATAAATACATATATAAATAACTCTTTTTCTTTATCTTCTTCCGAATCACATTTAGAGGAGTTTACAACATCAGGACTTGAAATTTTGCTTGATTTTTTTGATTTCTTGTGATTTTCTTTTTTTCTTAGATTTTTATATTTTTTTAGGGGGGGGGGGGCTCAATTCTTTTTGTTTCATAATTTTGTCCACTTTCTCTAGATCATTACGATGCTTCGACCTCACCTCTTCGATGCTAACTGATTTCTTCAACCGTATAGGAGTAGAAACCATTTCAACAACTTTATCTTGAGTTAATCCAATACTAAATGATGGTGGATTATCAGAAACTAAATTGATGGGTGGTATACTTTTATTTAATCTTCTATATGGTGTGTGTTCTATCATTAGAGCAGAACTCCACAGTCGTACAACAGAAAAAAATCTCAAAAATAAAAAAATTTGCAGTAACAATGATGAACAAAAAAAATACAAAAATCAGAATAGATAGAATTTGTGGAAGAGATAACATGCAATAACTGTAAATTAATAGTTACCTTAATTAGTAGAGCACAATCTTTATCTACAAGATGAGAAAAACGTGAGAAAATAGAGTGAAAATCTAAAAAATAGAAGCTATTTGAGGAAAAAAAATAAAAGATAAAGTAAGAAAGGAAAGATATAAAGTGTTGGAGTGAAAATAGTAGAAGTTACCCCTTGGTAATTATCACTCAAAAAAATATTATTTTTGCTATAAAATATAATTTTGTGTAAGTGTGGTTATTTATCATAACTATGGTGTTAAGTTGGTCATTTCTTGTAGTTTTTTCAATTAAAAATCGTTAATTTGAAGATTGATTTGCAAGTGGATTTTATTGATTTTTGGATCTTAAGGTCCTTATAGTATGGATAATGAATTTTGGCATCGAATTATTGATTTGTTAATTTTTTTAATCGCTTAAACCTTATATGAACATGAAAATTGGAGATTTTAGGCCGAAAGTAAAGAAATCGTGTTTAAATAATTTGAGGGTCAAATTTAACCTCTGTTTTTTTTTTATGTAATTTCAAATATAAATTCCTTAACTTATGGGTAAGTTGATTTTAAATAAAATTACTATTTTGACCTTAGAGATTCGTGGTTGACTTTTTGGGTTCAGGATAAAAGTCTACCAATATGGGTATCAATAGATTTTTTTTTTACTTATAGAGTATAACTGATATAAGTGAACCTAATGTTGTGATGAACAACGAATGTACACCCCCAAATCTACATCATGAAATAATGTAGCTCTAGAGACGTCAATATAATGAATGTACTAGTATGTAAAACTAGGGTGGAAAAAACATGACATAATGTCATGTTTCAATTTCTCAGGTCATGATGACACCTATTTTAAGCCACTAATAGGTAAGCCAAATCATAGTTCAGAACGAAAAGTAATGGGCTAATCGATAGAAGATAAGTTAAGCGTGAAATATGGACTCATAATAGGAGTAATAAGATACAACACATAAATAAATAAGATCAAATGGAACAACAAGGGAAAAGGGGTTCGAGTACTAAAGAGTATCCCATGATATAGTTAGGCCAGTACAAGAGTGACAAAATCAAAATAAGAGTACTAGACAGTATCAAATATACAAGTAATCTCAAAATATACAAAAGACTATCCAAAAAAAGCAGAAGGAGAGAGGATCAACTCCGTCTCTGAAAGCTTACCCAATCTCTGAAACAACAGTAAGCTTGAAAGTAACATCAACGGTGACAACTTGTACTTAGATCTGCATCAGAAAAAAATACAGAAGTATGGTATGGGTATAAAATATAATCATAGGCCGTCGAGCTAAATTACAGTAAAAGTATAATAAAATGCAAGAGTTTAAACTAAAGTTAGGAATAAAGGGCTAAGTCTGAAATAATACTCAAAATCAGGGTGAAGTGATAAAAATGAAGAATAAGTAACTAAAAAGTAAATATAGTCTAACTACAGTGTAACTGGGACTCCATAAGCCCAGAAAGCACAAATAAGGAAGGAATAACCCAACCGAACTTTCATAAACCTCGTGGATACAAACATGAAAGAAAAGCATAAGCAATAATAAATTTGGTGTGCCCACATGTGATAACATACCAAGAACCCCTTTTAAACCATAAATTCCAGACTTGAACTGGAACTAGAAAATATTATCATCATAATAAAGTGCCACATATAGATCATAAGGGTCAGACTTTGTAACACCCCGAGAGTACACCCTGGACGCCACACGGTGCTTGGAACCACAAGTGATCCCAAGCTAACCCATGAACTGGCATACTGTTAAGCAACTGAATTATAGTACATTCAATAACAGGTTCTGCTGTGCGGAAACATAATCATACTGAAAATTTGAAATAGATACAATACTGATAAAGCTTTACAATCTGATAAATCTGAAGGAAGAAACTAAAATTATATAATTGACTCTGACTGACATCTATGAAGCCTCTACTATACTGACTAGAAGTAGCTGGGACATGACTCCAACTACCAATAATCAATACACATGGAAAATAAATGAACTGTACATGAACAAAACCTGTTTGGAGTTCCCAAAATAATAGAACTCATAACCTGATGGATGGAAACTGCAACTGTTTGATCAGGATGTGCGGGCTACAATGGTACCTATATATGAAATAATGTAGCCACATAGACGTATATGTGGATCAGTACTTCTGGAATGTACTGAGTATGCAGGGGTGAATGCAATAAATAAAACTAGTTTCATACGAAATTTTAAAACATGCATGCTAAGTGTAAGTAGACTCACCAATAGGCTGGAATAAAATGAAATCTGAAATGTCTTAAAACATGAGTAATAAACCTAATCTGGTAAGCTGGTGAATCTCTACACTTAGTTTCTATAAAAACTTTACTTTTATGATTAAGTAAAATTGAAGTTGGGATACGGTAAAATGTGAATACTATATGAATACTAAGTCTAAAACTATATGATGGAAATTGATAGAACATTGGGTATCTGAATATACAATTATACTGAGCATGAATACCTAAACATACAGAACCAAACGTAACATATACTAAGCTGAACTGATTAACTGAATGACTGATAGCTGAATGTTAATAATGAAAAACTAAACTCTACTTAACTTAGTCTGAATAACTGCACTAACAACTGTGGAGTACTGTGCCTATAAGATAAGTACTAACTGAATAACATAGGATAACTGGACATGAACGCATGAAACTGTAAAATCTGAGAATGCAAGACCAAGCATATAACATGATACTAAAATAATCTATAAACTAAAGTACTGAAATAATGATACTGAATAACTGATAACTGTATGCTATGGTCAAGCAAACCTGAAATTGAATTATACTGATTAACTAACTAAAACTGTGGGTGGTCTCATCTAATCGACATGCTCCAATCAGAGCTAATCGGGGTCTAACTTGTAACCCTAGTTGAAAGGGTGTCAGTACCATACCACGAGTTCTAACACTGGCTGTGTGGATCCACTAGACTGATGTACTATCTCGAAGGACTAAGGGTGTCAAGCCTAATCTGATGGGTGACCCCTGGAAGGTAGTCAAGCCTTAACTAATGGGTGACTCCTCAAATCCTACGCTGGAAATGTAGTTCTAGAGTACAAAGAATGCTACTAATGACTTTTCCTATTTGACGGGGATTTTTCCATCCCTGTATTTGCTCGGTGTTAAATCCTACTCCCAACTGAACGACACTGAAATACTGACTGGTGTATGCGCTGATAACTGATAAGCTCAGGTCATGATGTTTTAAAAATAACAGTGCATAAAGATTCTGAGGTAATTATTAATGTATAAATTGATAATGGAACTGAAACTGGACTGAGCTAACTTCGTTGGATTCACAATTGACCATATTACTAACTGAATGCTATTTCCTATGGTATAACTAAAATCATTCTGCAGATACTGAAAACTAGGTAAACAACTAAATTTCATGTATTTATAACCCCCAGGACTCGATAACAATGACAATAGGACCACATTACAACATTAGAAACTATGATAGGTAAGTATTATTCAAAACCCTCACATGGGCAATTCATCATACACATGGGGATCATGAAATTGAACATGGGAATATCTTAAACATGGAAGCATAGCATGATTACATAACTAAAATCATGGATTGGGGAATTTACATGAAATTCATTTTAAATAGGACATGGGCGTTTCATCAAAACATGTAAAGATCATAGATTAAACGTAAGAATGTCTTAAACATGAGGGAACAATAGAGTTACATGGAAAAATTCATAACTTGGGGATTTATCTTTAAATTGATTGTACATGATATGAGAATTTCATCAAACATGTGGAAGGCATGAATTTAAAACATGGAAATATTGCTAAACATCATGAATTTAGGATCTATCATGGAATTTACTTGAATAAAGCATGAAAAATTCAAATTCATAGCATGAGGAATTTAAAATCTTGCATGAAATCACACATGGGCTGAATTAAATTAGAAACATCATGAAAACAAGAAATTCAATCTTTCTTGAACATACAATATACCATAGTAATGAAAAATTCATTCTTTAATTAAGTAAAAAGGGTTTTTGGGCTCCATGGGTGAAAGAGGACCCATGGATGAACTCCCACATACCTTAAAATATTAAATATTGAAGAAGAAACAAAATCTTGGAAGCTTTCTTGAATTTGGAAGCTTGATTCTTGATTGTTCATTTAAACAATAAATTTGTAACCCGTATCCCGATTTTGCACCATACCGCGATGCGGCACCACCACGGCAGCTTACTGCCTCACATAAAAACTATTATAACTTTTCACTCGGTTATCGAATTAAGGAAAAATTTGTATCGTTGGAAAGATAATTCAATTTCTTACAATTTGGTGGGTCTTAATATGAAAAATTCCATGTATATCAATAGTTATACACATTTAAAGTAGATCCTTGTAGAATCGAACTCCAAACTTTGGATGAATCTAAGGTTCTTAGCTCAACTTGGCTCTAAGTGATTTATAGGGACATTATTCACCTAATAAGCACTTCACACACTAGGATAAAGGTCATGACACATGTATTTCAAATTATGAATCAAGAACATGGTGAATACGCCTTCACCGTGACGCGGTGGTATCGCGTAGTGCTACTGAAATTTGCCATTCAAAGGACGAGTGTGATTTAGGGGCTTGGCGCGATGCGAGATTTTCGCGTTGAGCCACTGAAAATGAACGAGTGCTATTTTTCACCTTGCGCGATGCAACGCCATCACAACGCTTCACTAAAAAAGACGAGTGTGATTTAGCATGTCACTGTGATGCGTTGAAATCACGGTAGACCACTGGAATGCAATTTGAACATGGTTCGAACTTATCCAAAAATTCTGAAACTTCCCCGAGACATGCTACTTACACCCCTGAACATGAATTAACTTAAAGATTTATGTGTCGAGGTTGGGAAAGTCACTTTAAAAATCATCGAAGTTGAGAGGCCAAAAGTAAGACTAAGTCCCCAACACATAGTCAAATTATCAAGTTCTAAGCCTCTTATACATGCACTATGAGCTGGACTGAACTTAGAAAAGTATAGGGTATTACAATATCTTCCTCTTGGGAACATTTATCCTCGAATGAGACTGGTTAGACTGAGAGTACTGTATGATGGTAACTGAGATCATATTCTGAACATACATGACTTGGAACAAGATTGCATAACTGAGTCTGAGAATGATACATGAAATGAACTAATTTTGTGAATACATGAACTGACATGAGAATGATCATAAGACTAAAATAGAAATGAGAGAGTCAACTTATGAGTAACCATTACTTCAAGATGGATCTTGTTTTGTGAGAAAGAGATAAGAGATTTAAGACATAAATACTCGGGGTATTACATCTCTCCCACTACTGGAAACTAGGTCTATGGCGACACAGGAAAAACTGTTACAGTAGATGAGTAAACCGTTGCTATAGAGGTATTACGATGGTTAACAAACCATTTCATCAGGTCACGTGGCCATAACTCTACTGCTACGGTTTTTGCAATGGTTTCATAAACCGTTGCTATATATGGATGTAGCAACGGTTTTTACGATCACCACCACAATACTTATTTGAGATCAATTACAACAAAATAAACTGTTGCAAAAAAATTTTATGCAACAGTTTTTATATCTAATGCAACAGATTTTATATCTATTGCAACAACTAACTTGATACTATTACAACAGTTTTGTCATTAATGCTATTGTTTTTTTGGTAACATATATACTCTATAGCAATGGTTTACTAGCTGTTGCCATAGGGCCTTATGCAAAGGTTGTTTTTTTATCAATATCAACAGTTAATTATACTATTGCAATGGTTTTATGATTAATTCTACAATATTTAGATATTTTAAATGTGCTATCACAACATTTACAAGCTGTTGCTATAGCCTTACTAGTGTAATTGAATTTTCTATAGCAACGGTTCTAAGTTTCTATTACAACAATTTAATTTGCTACAAAAATATGTAGCCCTACAGTGACACTAATAATTACCAATAAAGTCAAATACATGATAAAAGCAATAATAAGAATTACAAAACAGTTATCAATGTTCATCATTAAAATTGTATATCCAAAATATAAGCTAGCCATAGTAATTAATATCCGTTAAACTAGAAATAGTAAATTACGACATAAGTTTTATTGTGTTGTCGATTTCAAAAATGTCCTAGAACAAGTTACAAAAACCATCTAAAATCTTCTTTTTTCAATGTTTTCCTCATTCGCTTCATTTTCTCCACCTACAAAAAAAAAATCCGTGCCATTAATCTTTGTCAATGTTTTCCTCAATGTAAGATTGTTTCACATTGTTGTCGCAGTGAACATGACCTTTTTCAAATGCAAATGCCTCAACAAGACAAACATTAAGCAATAAAGCCACTTCAAAACTTTATCAAAATAAAATTGCAAGTAGTTGCACCAAATCCACCATATAGTAGGACTAAGTTGCCTAAAACTTTCCTAAATACATGTTTGACTTTAAACTAATCTACTTACATGTTTTGGGATCCTTTTTCTAATTACTGTTAATATGGTCGCCCAATTTATTTTGACTAAATGCACCCATGCCAGCAGTTGGGTGACTGAATTATGAAATTTATTTTCTTTATCTTCTTCTGTGTCTTTAAACTCATTATTTGGTGAAGAAAATTACAAGTGTTGAAGTTAGTAATGTTGAGATCTATTCTCTGATGCCGATCAGGTTCTAGCAGATGAAAATAATGTAAAAGGTTTGTTGAGACATGGAAAGGCTAGGTCTATACGTACTTGGACAGACTGATGCAGCTCGTGAGGTTCTAGAGAGGAAATTGTAGATTGCACAATAAAGAACGGGGGGAAGGTACTATCTATTAATGGCACTTTCAACAACCAGAACAAAGTATTGAACTTTACTTAAATAATAGAGAATTTCACAAGCAAACAGAAGTCGAAGAAGAAGAAGATGAGACAAAAAATTAGAACAAGTACTAACCTTCAGTTTGTTCTGATGAACAAGAACGAGCACAAAATATAAGCAGGTCAGGGTCAAGTTCTAGTGATGGTACTTTATCACTTACCGAGTAACACCAAAAGCTAAGATCGCTGCTTGCTTCAATTCTGTGTAACATGTGTTCATGTGCTACATCAGTAACTTTTGCTTCAACAGCAAGATAGCTGGGGAACACATGCACCCATAAAACAAGATATGATTCCAGTATGATATGAACTGGCCAAATATCTATGGTCAACTTTTAAATCGTTGCTCAATCTTGCAACAAAAATGAATTTAAATGCTGATCACACTGAAACTTTATCTTATAATTGATATCTTCAAATAAATTTCGCAAGTACAATCTAATGGCTCGATATCTTCCCTCGTTTGTCTGCAACAACCATTATAAAGGAAAAAAGAAAAAAAAAAGTAAAAGATGTTTCCTAGTGGAAGATTTTGTCACGTAACTAATTTTATTATTCCCAAATTATTTAACACTCTCCTTAAATGTCACATTTTTTCGCTATTGTACATTTCAAATAATACAAAAGATAAGTAACATCAGTATTCATCTCACTTCTTCATATCAAAATTTGAATTTTCACATTTCTCTATAATTTATTTTGAACTTATCGCTAACAAAGTCTAACATAATAACATATATCAAATTTCTATACACAATTCATCCACTGTTTTAAACATGTCATGCAACTTGGGTAAAAAGAATAGTCATATAAATGATATCATGTAACGATAATAGATTAAAAGAAGCTTCACTAACCTCTTGAATAATCTTTCGCTGCTTGATTCCATCACTTGCTTCCATGAAACTAAAAAGAGTAGAAACTTTTGATTACTAAAAGTCCCAATATTTTTTACACACATTTGTTGTTGTATGAGTATTGAACTTGGGAAAGATTAAGTTTGTTTTTCCCTTTTATTAAAGGAGAAATTAATTTTCAAAACTTCAGTAAGAGTTTCCCTATCTTAGGAACATGTATCCTCCTATGGTAACCTTAATAATCGATAATTCATTAGGAAGACTGAAGATCACCCTGAGGCAACCTCCAGACGGTGTTGTGAAAGGCTCGTTAAGGCACACCTCAAGTAGAGAGTGCTTCCCATCTCTTAAGTTGTGGTTCAATGTAGGCAAGGCACTAAGATTGCGCCTCATTTCCCATGAGTTCTGTCTTGAATTAGGCGGTACTAAGCAACAAATTCAAATTATATTACTTGTTAAGGAAAACATTATGAATGAGTTTGTTACTTTTCAAATTACATATACATTTTTATTTTTTCCCTTCAACTGACTTTTTTTTTTACTAAAACCTGCACTTAAATTCCCCTTTGCACTTAAAGTTTCAACAGATTTGGGGCACTTCTTAGAGCTTTTCACCATTGAATTGTTGTCTCCAGAAGCTCTCATCTTCTAAGTAATATATCTAATTGACATTTAACAAAAGGGAAATAATTTCTCATTGTGCATGTAATTAAAAAATTCCCAAGTTACTTTCTTAACCTATTACTTTATTGATGAAGTTTGCTAGCTCGTTTAGACAATTTGTTGAGCTCAAGATTTCTGGGAAATTTTTTTTTTGTCCTCAAGAAAAGCTTTGTAGAGCTCCCAAGCTTACTAAGAGTTGGTTATGTCCTTATAAATAGAGCTCTATATACACATAGACACTAAAACTCTCATTCCTATGTAGGCAAAGATATTATTCGCATAGTTTGTGAACCACTACAATAGTGTCGAGCATTACAACGTTGGACATTACAATGGAGACATTAAAGGCGTACATTTATAGCTTGAAAGAATCGACTATATATTTAAAGTTTTGGGACTGAAAACTACACTAAGAAATAGTTGAATTGATCAATCAGACATCAGACCACTTTCTACCCACTTTACTCTATATATTTGGGTAGCCATATTTCGATAATGAATAGTAAAGGAACTGTCCACATATTAAATTCAAGAACATCCCTTAAAATTGATATCCTATGAAACATCAATTAAAGTACGATGGCTAAATAACTAAGGCTAAAGGTAAATTATGAGAAGTAACTTACAGTTTCTTAGATTCATCATCAAAATTTCCCAGTGCCAATTGCATTATCATAGGAGGGAGATCTTTCTGAATATAAAAAAGAAAAATGTAACTAAGGTGATGTGAAACCACTATTACAATATATCAATGAAATCTAGCAAAAGTCACCTGGATATCTTCCGTACTGGCGTCCAAATGGCTAGAATCCAGGAAAATCTAAGAAAACATAATTCACTCTATCAGAGTTTTAGAAAGATAATATAATAGTAAAACAAGTGTGTTTTAATGAACAAGTACCATTATTAGATGATCAGCATTGGAGCTTTCAACACCTACCCATTTTCCTTCTTCTGAAGAAAACAACCATTCACAAGCTCGAGCCTGAATCCTAAGCATCAGTTAAGTTCTTATACGTCTCAAAAATAGACTAATGAACTATGATATAAGAACATAGTATCAAAAAATGTATCATCAAAATTAGGTCCACATTCCTAATTTTCTTTTTTTACTTTCATTTAACATAACTTCCCCAAACTATTGGTAGTGTAAACAACAATGTTAGGCAAATAACAAGTACATGATTAGGAATAAAGAAAACTACCTCCAACATAAAACTGTTCAAAAAGAGACAAAAAGAGGCCAACAATTTACTTACTAAAATACAATTATAACATACACATTCATAGGCCAACTTACACCCTGCAAAAATATAGCGATTTAATAAGTAACTTGATGAAAGTGGAGCAAACAAACCTTTGGAACAAGAAACACAACACAATCATATGTAAAACGTCTAAAGTCCTTGCGAGCATCAAGAAGCACAAATCTGTAACAGAATAGGGAAATCCCAGGTTCACCTAAACTAAGATGAATTCTATGATTTGGACTAAGCTCTGCCAGATTTCTCTCAACTCTACTTTTCAAGTTTTATAGTGCATACATTATATCAGAACCACTGGAATAATCTTCACATATTTTATTTTCTTCTTCAAGTGCTCGAAAGAGTCCGTGTACCTGTAGAGTAAAAAGGATAGCATCCCAATATCTCATCAAGTGTAGAGCCTATTTTTATAACCACACATGAACTTGTAGGAAAATAGCCACAAAAGCATCTTTCTCATATTCTATAAACCTCTATCCTTATAACTTCCATGCACTACCCCAAGAAAACACACATAGAATTTTAACTAATCATGACATAAGGAGAGGTCACTGAAAGGTTAGAGCATAAAGACCTAAAACATGAAAGAAAAACTTTGGCACTCAACTGAGGCCTGAAAAATAGAGTATCAATGACATGAATTCATCAAAGAGGTTTGAACCAAAGACATACAAGATATAAATCTTAATTTCTCTGATCATTAAACATATGGCATGGGTACTGGAACTGAACATACTGTAAAGCATGAGTACATGAGTCATGAGCTGCATGACCTGAGTTTGGAGTTCATAAATTCATGGAACATGATCCGTACTGCTGAGCGAATTGGAACTCCTCATACTAGGAACTGGAAGAGTACATAATTCTCTATTATGTGCATGAACATAAAATATGATCATAGAGTTGATATGTAAGGCATGGGTAGATATTGTGATGACTACAATACAACACTAAAATAAGAATGGGTTGGGAATTATCCTCCCTTACTGATGTTCTACAATACTCTAGCATCGCTACATGAATCTAAAAGCCTTCCTTAGGTACTTGTTCTATCATCTCCCCCTTAGCTTTAAGCCATCACTCTAAGTCTGTGAACCACTTAATAAACTCTAACTGAACTACAACCACTTTACTCTGAAGCCTGAGGTATTACGATACACATAAATACTAAACACCCATAGAATATACTACTCTTAACTTTCTTTAGCTTCTGCAATCATCATCACATACTTACACTCTTCTCGACACATACTTGCCTCACTAAACACATCATCTGCTTTTGTTTCATCAAAGACGACTAATATCACATCTCTTAACTCATATCCACACATCATACTTAATTTTGAATCAATAAACTTAAATTCTTGCATGCACTATTCAAGCTTATGGATTTACCTTTTGTACAACTATCCCTATGAATACATAATCTTCTCAATCCAGATAACACTATCCCAACTCTACTACTGCTAAACTTCTAGGTTCAAGCTTCTAACTCTAGATTACATACTGTAAAAGAAATTCTGAGAAGGGATCTGAAAGCATATTTGACTTTGGATTAATACACGATTTTCATGAACAAGAATGAAATATTTCAAAGTTTAGCGCATAAGGGCACTAATGGGATAGTTTCTGAGCCAACATGTAATCCCATAACTACCTATGGGGACTGGTTGAGGAAACTCTGTCTGTAGAAATTTGAGCTTGACTGTTATGTTACCTCGAAAATAAGGTTGAGATGGAATGAATAGAGCAAGATGAGAATATATGCAAGTTTCTTAGAGAACCTTACTATAGAACAATTTGAGACATAAAATAAAGGAAACACTAAATTTCTTATAGCCTCTCGAAGGAAAGTACAAACATCTCCATATCATTTTGCAAGACTCTACTAGACACGACTTCATAGACACCCTAGGACACTTGAACTTTGTTCTCTGATAATAAGTTTGTAACGCCTCAAGAGTATACTCTGGATACCATACGGTGCTTGGAACCACAAGTGATCCCAAGCTAAACCATGAACTGGCATGCTTTTAAGCAACTGAATTATAATACATTCAATAACAGGTTTTGCTGTGCAGAAACATAATCATACTAAAAATCTAAAATAGATATAATACTGATAAAGCCTTATAATCTGGTAAATCTGAAGAAAGAAACTGAAATTACATAACTGACTCCATCTGACATCTATGAAGCCTCTACTATACTGACTATAAGTAGCTGGGACATGCCTCCAACTACCAATAATCCATCCACATGTAAAATAAATAAACTGTACATAATAAAAAACTGTTTGGAGTTCCCAAAATAAGAGAACTCATCACCTACTGGCTGGAAACTACAACTTTCTGATTATGATGTGAGGGATACAATAGTACCTATATTATAAAGTAATGTAGCCACACAGATGTATATGTGGATCAGTACTTTTGGAATGTACTGAGTATGCAGGGGTGAATGCAATAAGTAAATCTGGTTTCATACGAAATCTTAAAACATGCATGCTAAGTGTAAGTTGACTCACTAATAGGCTGGAATAAATTGAAAGCTGAAATATCTTAAAACATGAGTAATAAACCTAATCTAGTAAGCTGGTGAATCTCTACCCTTAGTTTCTGTAAAATTTTACTTTTATGATATAAGTAGAACTAAAGTTGGGATACGGTAAATATGAATACTATGTGAATACTGATTCTAAAACTACATGATGGAAACTGATATAACATTGGGGATCAGAATATACAATTATACTATGGACGAGTACCTAAACATACAGAACCAAACGTAACACATACTAAGCTGAACTGATTAACTGAATGACTGATAGCTGAATATTGGTCATAAGAGACTAGACTCTACTTAACTTTATCTGAATAACTGCACTGACAACTGTGGAGTACTATGCCTATGAGATAAGGACTAACTGAATAACATGGGATAACTGGACATGAATACATGAAACTGTAAAATCTGAGAATGCAAAACCAAGAATATAACATGATATTGAAATAATCTGTAAACTAAAGTACTGAAATTCTAATACTGAATAACTGATAATTATATGCTATTTTCAAGAAAACCTAAAATTGAATTATACTGATTAACTGACTAAAATTGTGGGAGGTCTCATCTAACCGACATGCCCCAATCTTAGTTAATTGGGGTCCAACCTGTAATCCCAGTTTGAAGGATATCAATACCGTGCCACGATTACTAACGCTAGCTGTGTGGATCCACTATACTGATGTACTATCCCGAAGGTCTAAGGGTATCATGCCTAATTTAATGGGTGACCCCTGGGAGATAGTCAAACCTGAACTGACTGGTGACTCCTCAAATCCTATGCTAGCTACATAGTTCTGGAGTACAGGGATTGCTACTAACGACTCTGCCTATCTAACGGGAAATCCGCCATTCCTGCATTCGCTCGGTGCTAAATCCTACTCCCAAATTAAATACACTGAAATACTAACTGGTGTATGCACTGATAACTGATAACCGATAAGTTCAGGTCAAGGTATTCTCAAAATAGTCGTGCATATGGATTTTGTGGTAATTATTAATGTATAAACTGATAATGGAACTGAAACTGGATTGAGCTGACTTAATTGGATTCTCAACTGACCATATTACCGATTGAATGCTATTTCCTATGGTATAATTGAAATCATTTTGTAGAAACTAAAAACTAGGTAAACAACTAAAATTTTGAGTATTTATAACCCCAGGACTCGATAACAATGACAATAGGACCACATGACAACATTCGAAACCATGATAGGTAAGTATTATTCAAAACCCTCACTTGGGTAATTAATCATACATATGTGGATCATGAACTTGAATATGGAAATATCTTAAACATGGGAGCAGAGCATGATTACATAACTAAAATCATGGATTAGGTAATTTATATGAAATTTGTTTGAAATAGGACATGGGCGTTTCATCAAAACATGTAAAGATCATAGCTTGAACGTAAGAATGTCTTAAACATGAGGGAACAATAGAGTTACATGGAAAAATCCATAACTGGGGATTCATCTTGAAATTGATTGAACATGATATGGAAATTTCATCAAACATGTGAAAGGCATGAATTTAAAACATGGGAATATTGCTAAACATCATGAATTTAGGATCTATCATGGAGTTTACTTGAATAAAGCATGGAAATTTCAAATTCATAGCATGAGGAATTTAAAATCTTGCATGAAATCACACATGGGCTGAATTAAATTAAAAACACCATGAAAACATGAAATTCAATCTTTCTTGAACATACAAAATACCATAGTAATGAAAAATTCATTCTTTAATTAAGTAAAAAGGGTTTTTGGGCTCCATGGGTGAAAGAGGGCCCATGGATGAACTCCCACATACCTTAAAATATTAAATCTTGATGAAGAAACAAAATCTTAAAATCTTTCTTGAATTGGGAAGCTTGATTCTTGATTGTTCTTGAAGAGGATTGATTATGGTTTGCTTTTTAGAGTAAAATAGGATAATGAGGGCAAATAATGCCCTAATGGATGCTTAAGATCGTGTATTTACGACCTGGGTTGAGGTGGAAAAAGACCCCATTGACCCTAATTCATTTAAACAAAAAATTTGTAACCCGTGTCCCTAATTACACCTTATCGCGATGCAGCCCATCGCAGCAGCTTACTGCCTCTCAAAAAACTGCTATAACTTTTCACTTGGTTATCGGATTAAGGTAAAATTGGTATCGTTGGAAAGATAATTAAATTTCCTCAAACTAGGTGGGTCTTGATCTAGAAAATTTCATGTATATCAAAAGTTATACATATTTAAAGTATACCCTTGTAGAATCGAATCCCAAACTTTGGACGAATCTAAGGTTCTTAGCTCAACTTGGCTCTAAGTGATTTCTAGGAACATTAATCACATAATAAGCACTTCACACACTAGGATAAAGGTCATTACACATGCATTTCAAATTATGGATCCAGAACATGGCAAATATGCCTTCACCACAATGCGGTGGAATCACGTAGTGCTACTGGAATTTTTCATTCAAAGAACAAGTAAGATTTAGGGGCTTGGTGCGATGTGAGCTTATTGTGTTGAGCCACTGGAAATAGATGTGTGCAATTTTTCACCTTGGCACGACGTGGCACCATCGCGACGCTTCACTAAAAAAATACGAGTGTGATTTAACCTTTCATCGCGACGAAGTGAAATCGCGGTGGACCACTGGAATGCAATTCGAACACGGTTCAAACCTCATCTAAAAATTTCAAAAATTTCTCAAGACATGCTACTTACACCCCTGAACATGAATTAACTTAAAGATTTACGTCTCGAGGTCGGGAAATCACTTTAAAAATCATCAAAGTTGAGAGGCCAAAAATAAGACTAAGTCCCCAACACTTAGCCAAATTTTCAAGTTCTAAGCCTCTTATACATGCATTATGAGCTGGACTGAACTTAGAAAAGTATGGGGTATTACAGACTTGAACTGTAACTGGTACATAAGTTTAATGTAACGATAATTTAAGATAATATCTATCTTTAATATCAAATAATCCTAAATCCCCTAGATGAACAGTCGAATCTATATGCAAAGTAGTTTTAGTCACTAAGTTTTTAAAAAAGGTCTTTACTTTCAAATATTAGTCTCACCCAAATAACAAGGCTACCCGAAGCTTGATAACCTATCCAAATCATTCTAATATTCAAGATTTAGCCTAAGGTAACAAATGAATGCATTCTAAATCTGCAAGGAGCTAAATTAGGTATTTAACCTAAAGAAAACAGGGGCGATGGGGTCTTCCACTAATCCTAAAAACTCATACTTAGGCAATATCCTACCCAAACTAGACTAAGGATTCAAAATTCCATCGCAATGTCTAAGTCAAAACTAGTACTAAGGTACCAATCTAACTAATATGAGGGGAAACAGACCAAAATCTACCCAAAAAGGGATCTCTAATTGACTAAATAAACCAATAATTATTAAAATCATCAACCAAGACATAAGTACCTACAAAAATCTATCATAATAATGTATTAATATTATAATGAAACCCAATCTAAGAAGAAATTAAGCCTAGCCTACCTAGATGCATACGAACGCTCGCGAAATTCCACTACAACTGAGCTTTTTTCCTATCAAAAGGCCTCTAAATGCTGCCACACTACCAAAATAATAGTCTACACATTAAGACAAGAATATTGATGCCCATATTACATATAAATTCTCCAAATAAAAAATCAAACTAAAATCTCATGTGGGACCCACTTGCGGAATCCCAAAATAAAAATCATCAACACGTCCCTCATATATCAAGGATCATTTATCCTAAATTTTGGGTGAAATTAGAGCTCAAATAAGCCTCAAATCAACCCCAACACTATTAGAAATAGAAGAATTATGATGTTGGGTGTATTTACGCATTCTAGCATTGCTATACTAGACCTTTTAACCTTGTTTTGAGGATGATTCATGTGATTAATGTATGGATAATGAGATAAATATGTATATAAGTTTCCATGTATATGTTTACAATGTTTAATGGTGTTTTCACATAAGTTTTGATTCAAATTGGTCATTTAGAGTTCACCCGAGAAAACTAGTGTTACTAGCTTAAGCTAGGTATTTGTCTAGTCTATCGTGTTGGGTTCTAACGATTTTAATGAGTTAACAAGGTTGTTATTGTGTATTTATATATGAAAAAACTTGTTTATAGTGTTCAAGGGTCAATTTTATCAAGCCAAGGGTCAAAACATTAAGTTAGAGATCAAAGTGAATAAAGCCTATGCTTAGCTCGTATTTCTAGTTCACTGTTGAAGATGATGTGTTGTTTTGATCTCTAAATTGTTATTTTTAATGCTATAGGATGATTTTTGAATGGATTATGATGATATATGAAGGATTTAAAAGCTTCAAATAAAGTAGAAACAACTCAAAAAGTCTTGGAATGGATCACGCAAGCACAATACACAACTTGACGCAAATTTTGACACCTGAAATGTATTGGGTGAGTAGAGGAACGTGGAAGGTGATATTGGCTCGTGAAACACACCAATGGATTTAAAAGGGGACCAAAATAGTGATCCACTATGATTAGGTTGTAATAGCAGTGAAGGAGGCACCGCATCTTGGTGAAGAGTGAATCTGCTATTGTCAAATTCCAAAATCTTGGCGCAATTAAGCCGCTTCGCGGAGTAATGGAAATTGGCATGTTAGCGCGATCGGTGGGAACCAAAATTGGGAAAATTTTGGCTTGATTAGCATGAACAACTTGGAAACCGAATCCCATTTGGCTTATTACTTGTCTACTATAATATAACGTCTTAAATTCAGTTTTTAACATCTTGGGACATCTTGGAATACCCTATATCGTCTTGGAAAACATTGGAGGATACCACAAGTTTCTTTTAGGTTTTATGATTGTTTAATTTAGTTTCTTTATGGTTTTAATAATTCAAACAATTATTTGGATGTTGATTATGGCTATGAGTGTCTAAAAACTCCCTTTCTGGGTTAAAGCCAAAAGAACATGAGTACTATTATTTTAGATTAAATTCGTTTGATTTGCTTATCATTATTAGTTGTTTTTTTTATTCTTGATTTAGTTATTTGATGTATTGATCATCCAGAAAAAAACATCTATTGTCACCCTTGTGATCTCGGGAGTGGGAATAAGGGGATAAAATGTGGTAATAAACAAAGTATGATTTGTATTCTTTTATAAAATAAGGAGTACAAATTAGCATATAGGATAGGGATGTACTTAGAAGCCTTACTTGATTGAAACGTAGGATTATAGCTTAATGAAATTAATTGAATTGTTACATCCCCGCTCAATGATGTAGTTTTAATGTCCATATTAGGTAAACGATTAGAGGTTGGGAGGCCATGATCATACAATTAGCCTTACGAATCAACAATCAAGATAAGCAAGTTAATGAATGAAGTTCAATAACATAGTATGATTGTTCGAAGTGCTTTGACCCTGGGTTTCTATCCTTTGATTTTCCAAAGTCATTTAATTTTCTGCATTAGTTTAGTTTATTTTTAGTTTAAAACTCTAAAACTTTATTTGTTACTCTTCTCAATTTGTTAAACTAGAATTGGATAGTTGTTTAACAAAAGTCCCTGTGGGATCGATATTCGACTTTATTGAAGCCCACTATATTACTTGGTAGACCACATACACTTGTGTGTGAGCTTGGGCGCTGTCAAATTAAATCACGAAATTAAACTAAAATTTAGATGAAACTTATAAAAAATAGAGGCAAGGAAATATCAAAATATTGCCTTCAGATCAACCCCAACACTTGCTAGTTGAACCCAAACCATATCTAAGCTCCCAAGCCTTTGATTGAGGGATTCTATCTCTGGAAAATGACCTAAAAGCTCTTTAGGCACAAACGTTTAATGAGGTATACCTATCTCTTAGGATACACTAGTTTTGCTAAGGATAATTTACCTAGGAAGCCAAGGTATAGATTGTGCTATGGCATGCTTAGGCAGCCTTAGCGCCAAGGAGACATAAGTCTTGCTAGGGCTACAATGCCTTGACGACCAAGGCTTCACTTAGTCGATGACCATTACAAGGTAGCCTTCTCGCCTAGGAGACACTAGGAATGCTAAGGCAATCTCTCCTAGGTGGCTAAAGTGTCGCTAAGGCGACAACACCAACAACATCTGGCATTATCTAACTTGGGTTGTCGTTCAACCCTTTGATATTTGTTCAGAATCCCGTGAGTACAAACGAACTATGCTACCTTATCAAATTCGACATTCCGGACTCAACAACGCCATCAAAATTTCCATTTGAGTTTTTTTTGATCAAATATGGGTCCCGCACCTAAAGGGTCATTTTAACTAAAAGCCTCCCAAAAGCCCAAAATGAGTCTGGAAGCCTCAAGATTCTCGAGGGCCCCCTTTATCCTAAAATAAACATTCTAGATCTAACAGAGATGTTAGAATTAGAATCCAAGTCCATTTACCTAAAGTTCAAGCCTGATACCCTTTTCTTAACAACAAAAGCTCCTGGTGACCAAATTGTTAGTCCCAAGAAGTCATAAATAAATTGGGGAAACTATGGGAAAGCTATAAATGTTGAATGAGTACGAAAACAAAGAAAATAACCAAGAGTGTAATTACAATATCCACAACTAAAAGAACGTTCATCCACAAAAAATAAAGTATCAAGTTATATCTGAAGGCTCGAACAAGTAGGGTTAATGGGACCAGATCTCACTCTTGATCTTTTGGGTAGACTTTTCGAGTGGATGGTGTCTCTAATAAATCTTAACCATTGGAATCTCTAAGAATGAAACCGTCTGACAACCTTAGCTAATATTGAAATTATCTCCTCCACAAAGGTCAACTCTTATCTAACTGAATTGTGTCCTAATGAAGAACGTGAGACTCATTCGAAATGTAACTCTGCAACATATATATATGTATATAAATATATATATATATATATATGAAAAACTGGATGAACAACTAAAAATTTTGGGGGTAGTACTAGCTCATAAGATACCTCTCAAATTATTTTGAAGTTTCTCAAATGACTCGATATACCTAGGGCTGAGCTTTCCCCTCTTCCAAAACCTTATCACACCCTTCATGGTATACACTCAAAGGAATAACTAGTCACCAACTCTAAATATGAAAGCACAAATCCTACGGTCCGTATAACTCTTTTACCTACTCTGAGCTGCTCGTAGCCTAAACTTGAATTAACCAAACCCTATCTAAAGATTCATAAAATAAGTCGGTACCATGGAGTCTAACCTCAGAAGTCTTAAAACAAATAATGTGATATCAAAAATGCCTATCATACAATGCCTCAAATAGTGTCTCTCAATTATAGAAAGGTATCTATTATTATAAAAAAACTCTGCCAAAGCTAATATTTCTCTCACTGATGTCCAAAGCCTATAACACATGCACAGAGCATATCTTCTAAAACCTAAATAGTCTGCTCTAATTACCCAGCAGTCTAGGGGTGAAAAGCTATATGAAGATTAACTCGAGTACCCAACTCCTCCATAAATATCTACTAAAAATGAACACTAAGCCTCTGTATGAAATAATATACATGGGTACCCCATAGAGACAAACAACCTTTTGAATATAGATACAAGCTAACCTCTCGACACTGAAGAAAATCTGAATAGGGATGAAATAAGCTTATTTGGTCAATTGATCAATAATGATCCAACTGCTATCTAAACCATGAGAAGTGTGAGGCAAAACACTCACAAAGTCCATAGTAATCCGCTCCAACTTTTACTATGGAATGGGTAGCCTCCGAAGCAATCCACCTAGTCTTTGATTCTCGACCTTTACCTACTGATAACACAAGCAACAAGATAGAAAGTACAATACATCCTTCTTCATACTACTCCACTAGTAATATTTTCTCAAATCTCTATACATCTTAGCCGTCCCAGGGTGAATAAAATATCTTGATCTATGAGCCTCCCCTAGTATCAACTGTATCAAGTACATAACTCTCAACATACAATTATGACCGTCAAATCTCAAAATGGTCTTTGAATCTAAGGTATCCCTGTTGGACTCAACTCTCAACACCTGATCACGAAGGCAAAAAATTATACTATCCTCAAATTGACGACTCCGTATCTGCTCAAACAAGGTAAACCTAGCCTCAACATTGGCAAAAATATTCTTGGGGGTATGAAATATCAAGCCAAACTATTAAGTTGTATAAGGACTGAATGTCCAATTCCAACAATCGATTTGAAATTAATGAAGGCCAAGCTACCCATATTCATCAACTTTTAGCTCAAGGTGTCCATTACTATATTTGTCTTGCTCGAATGGTATAAAATATATATTTCATAGTCCATTAACAACTAAATCTACCTGTGTTTCCTTGAGTTATAATCCCTCCAATTCATGTTGTACATAAGACAATGATAGTTGGGAAATATCTTGCAACAAACACTATAAAAGTAATGCCTCCAAATCCTAAGGGAAAAAACTATCACCTCCAACTCCAAGTGATGAGTGGGGTAGTTTAGCTCATTCACCTTTAATTATATCGATGCATAAGCAATAACTTGGCCCTCCTGTATGAGATTACACTCAAGACTAACACCAAAAAAATCACAATACACAACAAACTCCTCGCCCTCAACTTGAGAGTCAAAATAGGAGCTGAAGTGAGCAAGCCCTTGAGCTTAAGAAAGCTTGAGTCACATTCACTGGACCATTAAAATGGTAATTCCTTTTTGGTTAATCTAGTCATAGGTGATGCAATAGTGACAAATCTCTCATCAAACCATCTCTAGTAGCCTGCCAAACAAATAAAGTTAGCAAACCTTAGTCAGAGATGTTGGTCTGGACAAATCACGAATACCCTCAATATTTGTTGTCTCTACCATAACCCTATCCTTAGACGTTTTGTGTCTTAGGAGTGTTACAGACTCTAGCTATAACCAACACATCGAGAATTTGGCAAAAATCCTATGATCTACTAAAGTGTGGAACATTAATACTCCTTATTAGTCTTAGGTCAGTTTAGCTCATAGTGCGTGTATAAAAGGCTTAGAACCTGGAAACTTAGCTAAGTTTTGGGGAGTTAGTTTTATTTTTAGCCTCTTAACTTTGATAATTTTTAAAGTGACCTTTCCGACCATGAGACATAAGTTTTTGAGTAAATTCATGTTCAAGGGTGTAATGAACTTGTCTCGAGGAAGTTTCAGATTTTTCGAACGAGGATTGAGGCTTGCTTAGATTTTATTTCCAGAACATCACCGCAATTGCATCACATCGCAGTGGGTATAGTGATGAGGGGTTTATCGCATCGCGGTAATGCTCAATTCGGTGTTCTAATTACAAATTTAAATCCCATAGAGGCAGTCTTTTCTTTTCCCATCATCCTTATTGGTAAAACACGTTATTAGCCTTCAGTTAAGGCATTATATGCCCAAATTCCTCAATTTCTCTCAAAGTTAAACCCTAACCCTTCCCCAAGTTCATCAATTTCAAGTATCTTCCCTTCAAGAAAACCAAGAAATTATGATTCCTAATCCAAGAACATTCAAGAAAAGTTAATTCTCTTTCAAGATTAAAGCTTTAAGGTATGTTTGATGTTCATCTATGGGACTTTTTCATCTATGGAGTCCAAGAATCCATTTTAAATTTAAATTATGGGTTTTACATGTTATTATGAATTATATCCATGAAGCTCATATGAACTTTGATTTCGAATCATGTTTACCATGCGATTTCGCTACAACTATCCCTTGACATGTTTGAATGATGATTATTTCTATGTAAAATCCTTAACCCATGATTTTAATATTGAAATTATTCTATTATTACATGTTTTAACAATTCCCATGCTTTATCTTATGACCCTCGTGTGTTTGATGAAATGCCTAAGAGATGAATTTTAAATAATAATCCCCATTATGATTTGTAAAGCTATATATGTCCTTATTGATACTTTTATTCAGTGCTGGGGGTTATGAACACCCAAAACTTAGTTGTTTACTTAGTCTCAGTATCTTTCATAATGATTTCAGATATTTATGAGCATTATTTTTAGTCATTTATCATAACCAGTTAAACTTTGATTTGTTCAGTAATCCGAGTCAGTTCAGTTGGGAGTAGGACTTAGCACCGAGAGAACCTAAGGATGGGGGATCACCTGCCAGTAGAGGGTGTGACTCTTAGTAGCAATCCCTGCATTCCAGAACTACGTAGCTAGCATAGGTTTGAGATATTAACCTACCAGTTGAGGGTTGACATATATCTTACCAAGGTACCTGCCAGTAGAGGGTGATTCTTTAGTCCTTCGGGACTTCACTTTAGTGGATCCACAAATCCATGATTAGTACCCATGGCACGGTACTGACACCCTTCCAACTAGGGTCACAGGTTAGACCCCAATTATCTCAGATCAAGACATATCAGTTAGATGATAGCTTTCACAGTCTCAGTCCAGTATTCAGTGTAGAATCTAGTTTCAGGTTTGATTGACCATAGCATCCAGTTATCAGTATTTGAGTACTTTAGTTTACAAACTATTTCAGAACATGTTTTATGCTTGGTCATGCATTCTCAGATTTTATAATTTTCATGCATTTATATTCAGTTATTTGTTGCTATTCATTCAGTTAATTATTATTCATGTACATGAACCCATTCATATTAGCCCAACCTCATTTCTTATACCAGTACATTCAAAGTACTGATTTCATACTCTTTTCCTGTGCTATGATGTTTAATATCATAGGTTCGGATGCTCAGGCTCCTGACCACGCATAGACAGTTTAACCTATCAGCAAAAATAGTCATGGTGAGTCCTCATCTATCAAGGACATGGTGGTTTATTTCAATTTACTTCAGTATTTTAGTACTTTCTTTCAATTTGTCAGTTGGAGTTAGTTGGGGCCTATCACATCAACTCTTTTCAGTCAGTTTTAAAGAGTTTCAAACATTTTAAATAGTTAGTTGATTTGTTAATCTTTTCAGTCAGATTTTCAGTATGTTTATTTATATTTTGGACTTAAGAATTTCTTTGTATTAATTTCAGTACTTAAAACCTTTTGCATTATTTAGTTATTTTTGCACATGTGTATCTTATTACCATATTATTCAATGCTCATAGAAGGTATCAGTTCATGGATTAACTTGTGGTCTTTTAGGACCGTAAGCACCATTATTGCAACTAGGGGGTAGCCTCGAGTCATGACAAAACTTGGTATTAGAGCCTATGGTTTTAAAGTTACCTAGGAAGTCTGAAAGATGCATTGAGTAGAGTCATGTGCATGGGTGTGAAGCGTGCCACACTTATGGACAAGAGGATGCAAGGCATTTTAGGAGATGTTTCCCTTCTTTCAGTATACATGTCTTGCAAATGAGCATGAGCGCAATTTAAACTCTCTTTATAATTTTATCTTTCTTTCGTTTATAGAAAATACCTCCCAAAAAGAATAACGAAAGAAGAAACGGGAATTAGCCTGCACCTCCGCCTATTTAGAAAGATCCCTTGAATGAGCATGTTTCTCATGCTGAGTTCAGAGCTGCATTCACTACTTTAGCTCACTCAGTAGTAGTTCAGAATAATCAACAATTTTCTATCCCAGTCAATTTAGTGGCTAATATCACCGCAACTAGGATTCAGGACTTCACTCAAATGAACCCTCCTTTGTTTATGGGATCCAAGTTTGATGAGGATCTGTAGAAGTTTATTGACATAGTTCAAAAGGTGACTAGCATTATGGGTGTCATTCTAGTGGGAGTGCAGAATTGGTTGCTTAGCAGTTATAGAATGTAGCTCACACTTGATATAAGTAGTGGAAGGGGGATAGAGGCACAAATGCATGGCTTATAGAGTGGGAGGAGTTCACCACAACCTTTTTAGACAGGTTCTTCCCTTTAGAGTTGAAGAAAGCTAAGGTGAAAGAGTTCATAAATTTGAAACAGGGTAACATGAGTTTGATGGAGTATTCGCTGAAGTTTACCTAGTTAGCCAGGTATGCTCCTTCGATGGTGGATGATAACAGGTCTAGAATTAGTAAGTTTGTCTTTAGCGTAGCTGATTGTATGTTCAAGGAGTGTAGGACCACAATGTTGATTAAGGAGATGGACTTATCTAGGCTTATAGTCCATGCTCAATATATTGTGGAGGAGAAGGTTAAGGAAAAGGAAAGGGAGAATAAGAGGGATAGGATAGGTAACTTTAACTTTGTTAAGCCGAGGTTGGAGGGTTGTAACTATTCTCAATTCCGTCAAAAATTTTCATCCCCAGCTTCGTCTTCAGCTAGTGCTTTAAAGCCAAAGTTCAGAAATGATAATCGGCATAGAGAGCTAGGCTTTAAGTCCCAGGGCAGTGTAAACATTGGTCATACTAATCCTCTTTATCATAAATATGGTAGAAATCATCAGGGTGTGTGTTGAGCTAGTAGTGATGTGTGCTTTGGGTATGGAAAGCCCGGTCACAGAGTCAGGGATTGCCCAAAGAGTGGTCAGCAGGGTCAGTCCATCCGTCCCCTAGTTCCACCCGATTAGCCACTCAGCAGGGTGCCACTTCCAGCCCAACCAGTGGTCAGCACCTGAACAGACTTTATACACTCCAATCCCGACAGGTTCAGGAAAGTTCTCCTGATGTGTTTACAGGTACGTTAAAACTCTTTCATTTACATCTTTATGCTTTGTTAGATCCTCGAGATTCACTTTATTTTGTAACTCCTTACATAGCTATTAATTTCAGTGTCAGTCCCAAAACTTTCGTAGAACCTTTCTTAATGTCTACCCTGGTGGGTAAATCTATTTTAGCTAGGTAGGTATATAGAAATTGCCCGATTACAGTATCTCAGAAAGTGACTTCAGCAGACCTTATAGAGTTAGAGATAATTGATTTTGATGTCATTATCGGCATGGATTGGCTCCACTCAAGCTGTGCTTCAGTTGATTATAGAAACAAAATTGTCCATTTTCAATTTCTGAATGAACCAGCCCTTGAATAGAGGGGTAGTACTTCAGCTCTTAGGGGTCAGCTTATTTTGTATCTTAGAGCGAGAAAAATGATATTGAAGGGGTGTGCTTACGATATTATTTGTTCTGAGACTACTAGTATCGAGTCCATTTCAGTAGTAAGCGAATTTCCTGATGTGTTCCCTGAAGATCTTTTCGGAGTTCCTTCCAAAAGGGAAATTGACTTTGGAATAAACCTTCTTCCATATACCCAACCTATCTCTATTCCTCCCCATTGAAAGGCTCCAGTTAATCTTAGGGAGTTTAAATAACAATTGAAAGACCTCTTCGATAATGTATTCATTAGACCTAATGTTTCCCCATGGGACACTCTAGTCCTTTTCTTGCGAAAGAAAGACGGTTCTCTTCGAATGTGTATTGATTACCGCCAGCTAAACAAAGTCATAATCAAGAATAAGTACCCACTTCCCAGAATTGATGACGTATTTGACCAATTTTAGGGTTCCCATTTTTTCTCTAAGATTAACCTCAAAGTCGACTATCATCAACTCAGAGTCAGAGAATGTGACATTTCTAAAATAGCTTTTTGAACTCGGTATAGTCACTTTGAATGTCTAGTTGTATTTTCAACTAATGAATGCCCCAACAACCTTCATGGACCTGATGAACAGATTGTTCAAGCAGTACTTGGATATGTTCATTATAGTCTTCATTGATGATATTCTTGTCTATTCTCGTAATGAAAATGATCATGTAGACCACCTTAGAATTGTATTGCAAACTCTTAAAGCCTATTAGTTGTTGGCCAAATTCAGTAAGAACAAATTTTTTCTAAGATCAGTAGCTTTCCTTGGCCATATTATTTCTGGTGATGGCATTAGAGTTGACCCTCAAAATATTAACGCAGTGAGAAATTGGACCAGACCCATCTCTCCATTAGATATAAAGAGTTTCTTGGGTTTGGCCGGCTATTACTGATGGTTTGTTGAAGGGTTTTTATCTATTGCATCCCTCATGTCAATATTTACTCCGAAAAAAGTTAAGTTTCAGTGGTCAGATTCTTGTGAGAAGAGTTTTCAGGAGTTGAAGACTCGACTCACCTCAACCTTAGTTTTGACCTTGCCAGATGGTTCAGATGGGTTTGTTGTTTACTGAGATACTTCCAGAGTTGGTTTGGGTTGTGTTTAATGCAGAGAGGTAAGGTCATAGCCTAAGCCTCTTGATAACTTAAACCCCATAAAAAAATTACCTTACCCATGATCTTGAATTGGTAAATGTTGTGTTTGCCTTAAAAATTTAGAGGCATTATTTGTATGGGGTTCATGTTGATGTGTTCACGAATCACAAATGTTTGTAGTATGTGTTTTCACAGAAAGATTTAAATCTCCGTCAGAGAAGGTGGTTAGAATTGTTAAAAGATTATAATATGAGTGTTTTGTATCATCCAAAAAAGGCCAATATAGTGGCTGATGCGCTTAGTAGATTGTCTATGGGTAGTGTTGCTTATGTAGAGGATGATAATAAGCAATTAGTCATAGAGGTTCATCATCTTACTAGATTAGGTGTGAAGTTAGTGGATTCAACTGAGGGTAGTGTATAGGTTCAGAATAGTTTGGAATCTTCTTTGGTTGATGAAGTGAGAAGAGAAGCAAGATAGTGATTCCAGTCTGGTTAAGTTGAAGGAATCAGTTAGAGATTAAAAGGTAGAGGTTTTATCCTAAGGGGGATATAGTGTGTTTTGATGTCAGGGTAGGCTGTGTGTGCTGGGTATAGATGGTTTGAGACAGTGAAACCTTGTAGAAGTGCATGGTATGCGTTACTCTATTCATCTAGGAGCCACTAAGATGTACATGATTTGCGGGAAAACTATTAATGGAGTGGTAAGGAGAGTGATATTGTATAGTTTATAGTTAAGTGTCCTAATTATCAACAGGCTAAGTTTGAGCACCAGAGGCCTAGTAGCACAATACAGTATTTCTGCATTCCTACTTAGAAATGGGAAGAGGTGAACATAGATTTTATGATAGGGTTACCCCATTTGCGTCATCAGCATGATTTGATATGGGTTATTGTAGATAGGATGACCAAATTATCTCATTTCTTATGAGTCCATACTTCCTATACAACTGAAGAATATGCCAAGCTCTATATTAAAGAGTTGGTTAGATTGTATGGAGTCCCATTGTCTATCATTTTTTATAGAGGTACTCAGTTTATATCTCACTTTTGGAAAGCTTTTTAGAAGGGTCTTGGTACCCAAGTTCATCTCAGTACAGTTTTTCACCCTCAGACAGATGGTTAAATAGAGAGGACTATTCAGACCCTAGAGGACATGTTGAGAGCATGTGTTATCGACTTTAAGGGTTGTTGGAAAAATCACTTGCCTTTGATTGAGTTTACATACAATAAAAACTATCATTTCAGTATTCAGATGGCTCCATTTGAGGATATTTATGGAAGGAGATGTAGATCTCCTATTGATTGGTTTGAGGTAGGTAAAACTGCGTTGATAGGGCCAGATTCAGTATTTGATAAGATGGAGAAAATTCAATTAATCAAAGAGAGGATTAAGATAACCCAAAGCCGACAGAAATCCTATACAAATGTGAGAAGAGGAGATCTTGAGTTTAAGTTCGGCGACTTAGTCTATAAGAAAATCTCTCCCATGAAGGGAGTGAAGAGGTTCGACAAGAAGGAGAAGCTCAGTCCCCGATATGTTGGCCCTTATAGGATCTTGAGCCACTTTGTAAAAGTAGCTTATGAGCTTAAGTTGCCTGCCGATTTGGCATTAGTGTATCCTGTGTTCTATGTCTCTTTGTTAAAGAAGTATATTGGCGACCCAGTTGTAGTAAACCCTCAAGAAGGTACGAGGTTTCAGGAAAGACTTTCTTTCAAAGAAATCCAAGTTGAAATCCTTGATCGTCAGATTCATAGACTGAGGAACAAGAAAGTTCCCTTGGTCAAAGTTCTTTGGCAGAATCAGTCCGTTGAGGGAGCCACTTAGGAAGCAGAAGCAGACATGCGTACCAAGTACCCTTATTTTTTCTCCACAAACTTATACTCAGTTTAAAGTAACATTTTTCCTTAGATTATATATTTTCCATTCTCGATTCTAGAAATATAATCATCTTCCTATCATTGCATGCATTCACGAATCAGTTCAGTGATGTAACCATATTTTTAGTTATGCATGTTTAGTATGTGATTTCAGTTCCTTCAGTATTCTCAGCTTAATTAGTCTCATTCGAGGATGAATGTCCCCAAAGGGGAGATATTGTAATACCACGTATTACTCTTAGCTCAGTTCAGCTCATAGTACATGCATAAGAGGCTTAGAACCTAAAAATTTAGCTAAGTGTTGGGGACTTAGTTTTATTTTTTTTTCTTTTAACTTTGATAATTTTTAAAGTGACCTTCCCGACCCCTAGACATAATTTTTTAGTTAATTCATGTTTAGGGGTGTAAGGAGCATGTCTCGGGGAAGTTTTGGATTTTTCGAACGAGGATTCAGGCACGTTTGGATTTCGTTTTCAGAACCTCACTGCGATTGCATCGTGTCGCGGTGGGTATAGAGATGAGGGGTTCATTGCATTGCAGTGATACTTAATTCGGCATTCTAGTTACGAATTTAAATCCCAGAGGGACTGTCTTGTCTTTTCCAATCACCCCAATCCATAAAAACATGGGATTAACCTTCAGTTAAGGCATTATATGCCCAAATTCCTCAATTTCTCTCAAAATTAAACCCTAACCCTTCCCCAAGTTCATTAAGTTCAAGTATCTTCCCTTAAAGAAAACCAAGAAATTATGCTTCCCAATCCAAGATCATTCAAGAAAATTTAATTCTCTTTCCAGATTAAAGCTTTAAGGTATGTTTGATGTTCATCCTTGGACATTTTTCGTCCATGGAGTCCAAGAATCCATTTTTAAGTTTAAATTATGATTTTTACATGTTATTACTCCCTCCATTTAAAAAAGAATGAACTACTTTTCTTTTTAGTCCGTTTAAAAATAATGACCTCTTTCCTTTTTTGGCAATACTTTAATTTCAACTCTCCACATGGCAGGTTTAGGACCACCAGATTAAAGGACATTTTTGTACATTTTTGGATGAGGGCTTACCTGTCAGTAGAGGGTGTGACTCTTAGTAGCAATCCCTGCGTTCCAGAACTACGTAGCTAGCGTATGTTTGAGATGTTAACCTGCCAATTGAGGGTTGACATATATCTCACCAGGGCCGCTGCCATTAGAGGGTGACTCTTTAGTCTTTCGGGACTTCGCTTTAGTGGATCCACACAACCATTGTTAATACTCGTGGCACGATACTGACATCCTTCCAACTGGGGTCGTAGGTTGGACCCCAATTAGCTTAGATTAGGGCATGTCAGTTAGATGATTACTCCTACAATCTCAGTCCAAGATTCAGTGTAGAATCCAGTTCAGGTTTGTTTTACCATAACATCCAGTTATTAGTATTGCAGTACTTTAGTTACAGACTATTTTAGAACATGTTTTATGCTTGGACATGCATTCTCAGATTTTGCAGTTTTTATGTATTTATATTCAGTTATTCCATTCTATTCATCCAGTCAGTTATTATTCATGCACATGACCCCATGCATATCAATCTAACCTTATCTCTCATTCTAGTACATTCAAAGTACTGATCGCATACTCTTTTCCTGTACTATGATTTTTAATATCATAGGTTCAGCTGCTTAGGCTCCTGATCGCGCGTAGACAGTTTAGCCTATCAGAAGAAGTAGTCGTGGTTAGTCCTCATCTATCGAGGACATTGTGGTTTATTTTAGTTTACTTCAGTATTTCAGTATGTTCTTTTAGTTTGTCAGTTGGAGTTAGTTAATGCCTTTCCCATTAACTCTTTTCAGTCAGTTTAAGAGGTTTTTAGATATTTCACATAGCCAGTTGATTTGTTAATCTTTTTAGTCATATTTTCAGTATGTTCATTTATATTTTGGACTTGAGAATTTTGTTGTATTAATTTCAGTACTTAAAACTTTTGGCATTATTTAGTTATTTCCGTGCATGTGTATATTATTACCATATTATTCAGTGATCACAGTAGGTACCAGTTCATGGGTTAGCTTGTAGTCATTCAGGATCGTAAGCATTGTTGTCACAACTAGTAGGTATCCTCAGGTCATGACAGGAACATAGTCCTTAAATACTTCTCCTGCACCTCCCTACTCCTCGAATAAATAATAATATCATCAATGAAAATGATCACAAAGGAGACCAAATAGGGCTGGAAAACATTATTCTTCAAGTCCATGAATACTGCTAGGGCATTGATCAACCCAAAAGATGTTATCAGGAACTCATAATGGCAATAACAAGTCCTGAAGGCTGTCTTAGGGATGTCCTCTACATGAATCCTTAACTAATGGTATCCAGATATCAAATCAATCTTAGAAAACACTTTTGCATCATAAAGATGGTCAAATAAATCATTGATACGAGCATAGGATACTCATTCTTTACTATCATCTTATTCAGCTATCTGTATTCGATACACACATGCATATAACCATTAATTTTCTTCAGGAACAAAATAAGAGCACCCCAAAGTGATACATTTGACCTGATGAAACCCTTGCCCAGAAGATCCTAAAGTGGAGAATTTAGATCCTTAAGCTTGACAAAATTCATACTGTAAGGTGTCATAGAAATAGGTAAAGTACCTAGCTCAACGTTAATAATAAACTCAATATTACGCTCAAGAGAAAGTCCAGGTAGGTCGGTAGGAAAGACATTAGGAAACTTAAGAACATTAGGGACAAAATACAATTAAGGACTCTTTGCACTACTATCATGAACATAGGCAAGATATGACTTACAACATCTCGTTATCAATTATCTATCAGTGTGTGCCTAAAAGAACCTTGACACATAATTGGAGCTATTCAAGGTATTGTTAAGGTAATGTTCTTGGAAAAATAATCCAAGATCGCGGGGTAGGGGGAGAACCACTCCATGCTCAGAATTTCATCAAAATACCCTATATCTAGCACAATAATATCAACCTGAGTATTATACTCTCGAACAATCATACACATAACCCGCAATACCAATCCACTATTGTAGAACCATCTACAAATATAGTTGCACGCAAAGGCACAAATAAAAAAGCTCCCAAGAAAACTCTAATCGCAGTATATAATAAGTAGAAACATATGAATATATGGATCTTGAATCAAATAAAGCAATAACTAGCTAGCAATATACTAAAATCATACATCTAATAACAACATCCAAAGACTCTGCCTCTAGCCTACTAAGTACAACATATAGATGACCTCTTTCGCCTCCAGACTAGGTGCTCGACCCACCATCCATCCTACCTGCCTGAGGATCTCCTCTAGAAACCTAAGGACCACCCTTGTGACCTTGTGCACCACCTATAGCTGGGGACAACTCTGTCGTGATCAGTTGAACCCTCTGCACTGTAGTCTCAATTATGCCACTCTTGGGACACTCTTTTGGATAAATGACCAATGACTAGGTTTTGTCCTGAGTTTCTTCGATTTTTAAATAAATTTAAAATATTTATTTTATCCAAATAAAGGTTTGCTAAAATAATGTTTTGGGGTTCATTTATCATTTTAATTAGCAATTATACATTTTCAAATTCATATATACAAGATCAAATAATTTTGTTATTTAGATAACTGTTTTTTATCAAAAAATAAAAAATTTAATTAAGGGCAATCTTGAAAAATTAATTCAAATGGATAAAACCTATATTTAAATGTAATTTATTTGCGAAAGAATTTACTTGGTAAATATTTTTTTGATTTTATTAAATCAAGAAGCTCGAAATTAAATAAGGTATTATTTCGTGCCGAAATGTTATTTAATTTAGCCAAATTAATAAATTTGATCATACTGAAATCAAATTAGCCACAATTGCAATGCAATTGGCCAATCGATTTTCAATTTGACCAAAAAGTAAATGAGATGGCTAAATCCTAATCCAATATGGATTATCTTTGCAATAACCTAAAACCCTTTAAATTTATCCATTCCACTAAGACCCAAAATCCTAAATCTAACCTTACCAACCCAACGCCCCTACCTATTTAAATTAATCCACCCCAACGGCCCACCCATAAACAATAATTCAACCAAATATAAAAATAATAACACCATGCCCAACTCCTGGCCTAACCCTCATCGACCCACCATATAACTCCTCTTTACTATTGTCATCAACAAACAACAACAATAATTATACATTGACCAACAATATCGATAAACATCAGCAAATAATGACAAAAACTCAAACCACGTCAAATACAAATTTCAATCCAATATCAACAAAAATCTGACCCTACTTCAACCTGAATAACCCCCAAACAACCAAAACTGATGAACTCAACCAAACGAACTACTTGGCATGACCCGACCCCATGCCTAGCCATGACGGGTATCTCAAGCCCACCATGGACCGAAGACCACCCCCTTAGACTAACCTCAAGAGCTCAATAATGATAATAATAATAATGCAGGATCCAATTATATAGTAATAATAAAATGAATAAATAACTCAAAAGAAGGCTAAGAGTAAAAACAATAGACAACCCACATTTGTATATGAAAGCCTCTAAAACTAGAATAACATCTAAGTTGGGACATACTCGCGACTATGACCCAAAAAAAATCTAAAATTAC
This sequence comes from Capsicum pubescens, assembly GCA_030864215.1. NCBI lineage: Eukaryota > Viridiplantae > Streptophyta > Magnoliopsida > Solanales > Solanaceae > Capsicum > Capsicum pubescens. The sequence continues at coordinate 244,177,105 of CM061538.1, forward strand.
TAAGTCAATAAAGATAGAATAATGAAATGATAAGGCCTTCCGAAGGATGGAGGCTCACCACTTCACAGCAACTTAACAAATATGCTCAACCACCTAACATTATACAAGAACAACAAAATAGTCTTCGAACCCTATATCATGAAACAATGTAGTGTCCTAGGACGGTTAATGGGATAAGCACTAGCATGTAACTCAGGGGAAGTGATAACATAATGCCATATCCAAAATCAGTTAAAACCACATGCACACATTCAAATATGTATATATATATAAAAGATGTCGGGATAGGATAAGGGTCATGAACATGAGAGTTTGAAAACCATTAACCTAGACTGTGTAGCTTGAGCCGTACTAAAGGTACCCATGGGCTATATGGGTTTAGCTCCCCCTGCTGAAAGGACCCCAGTGTGTGTTAGCCAGACGAACCGAGGAAAAACCAAGGTAAAACTAAATCCACCATGGGAAATAGTCATCCCAAATATACATATATATATATATATATCAAGCGTTTATCAAGAAAATGATCATATAGACCCCCAACGTCCGCAAACGTGGTTTCCAGAGTTTGTCCCTCCAAGACTTACACCTTCACGATGAGCTACACAACCCCCTTATGCCCAAATTAGAACAATTTCATATAATTCCAACCATTATCCCTGGAGTCATTAATTAACGCATTTACCACTTGGTAACATCATACCAATACGCTTGTAAACTAATATATTTATGCCAACCAAATTCATACAACTAAATTGGACTCCCAAGGTCCATAAAAATCTAAACCATGGCCACCAAGGCCATCCAAATCCATTTTCATATCCTTTTGTCCATTAATGCAATGCTTTGGGTTCAAAAACAAGTTAAACTATACAATTATCCATAACTAAAATCAAATCCACAAAGTGGATTGAGGTTCATGCAATTCCAAGCCAAAATTCATCCAATGGGGAAACCCATGTCCCCTATTCAAACCATTTAAATAATGTACCAATTCAATCCCCAAAACATCAATTTAAAGCATGAATAATCAATTCAAAATATGGGACACGTAATTCAATCAGTAACAACCAAAACCCCTCAACCCAATTTCAAAACCCACAATTTAAATCGCATGAAATCTATTCAATTAATGCCACAATATAATTAATCGCATGAAACCCCTCAACCCAATTTCAAAACCCACAATTTAAATGGCATGAAATCTATTCAATTAATGCCACAATATAATTAAAGTTTAGGGAAGAGAATCATGCCTGAAATACACAAGAAATTGAATTCAATTTGAAGTGTGCAACCAGGAGTAGTGATTTCTTGAAAATCCTTGAGCTTTCTTGGGTGGAGAGTTTGATATGAATAAAGTAGAGTTTGATCTTTGAAAACTAAAGAAAAAGGGTCCTTTTTATGTTTATAAGTCATACAAGGGGTAAACACACCAAAACCCGCTCACCCTAAGTGAAAAAAAAAACTTGACGACATTAAAACATTAGCGTGGCACGCTAATATCGTGAAGGTTAGCCTCCGTACAATGCCAACATCGTGAAGGTTAACCTCCATGACACTGCCTTATCGCAGACCCTCACTGCCTTAGGGTCCCAAGATGACCCTGAACCCTCTTTTAAAATTCCCAAACTTTCCCAAGTTACCTTTTTAATATCTCTAAAAATAATTCAAGTCAAAAATTGATATTACGGATGCGGGAAGGTCAAAGATAAAATAATTAAAATTTTATGAGGTCTCACATTATCCCCCCTTTAGGATCATTGTCCCCGAATGATGAGTTAGGGAACTTTTAGCACGAGAATAGCAAGAATACACCAGAATTAATTTACAAACTCGTAAATTACAAAAGGAAAACAAAACTCATACCTTAACCACTTTCATCCAACCCGGGGAACAAGAATGGGTATTTGGCCTTCATATCTTCCATAGTTTCCCATGTAGCTTCTTCCAAATTTTGATTTCTTTAAAGGACCTTCACCAAAGCTACATCATTTTTTCTTAATCTATGAACTTTCCTATCTAATATTTTAATTGAGAATTCCTCATAAAACAGGGAATTCGTAACACCATTATCTGAATAGGCACTATCAAGGAAGGATCACCTGCACACTTTTTTATCATATACAAATGAAACACGGGATAAATCAAAGCTAAACTTGCAGTCAAATATAACTCATAAGCCATATTTCTAATTCTCCTCAAAATCTGATAGGAACCAAAGTAAAGGGGACTGAGTTTTCCCTTCTTCCCAAACCTCATGACTCCTTTCATAGGAGACACCTTCAAGAATACCCAGTCACTTACTTCAAACTCCACTTCTCTTCATCTCATGTCTTCATAAGAATTTTGGCTACCTTGAGTAGTCTTAAGTCTTTCCATAGTTACTTTTACCTTTTCCATGGCTTGGTAAACCAAGTCAGGACCAAACAACTTAGTTTTACCAACCTCAAGCCATCCAATAGGAGACCTATACCTCCTACTTTAAAGAGCCTTGAAAGTGGCTATCTGAATGCTAGAATGATAGCTATTATTATACGAAGACTCAATAAGAGGCAAATGATCAACCCAACTTCCCTTAAAATCAATCACACTGGCCCTTAGCATATCCTCCAAAATCTGAATAGTATGCTCCGTTTGCCCATCCATTTGAGGGTGAAAAGCAGTGCAAAGGTTCACTTGAGTACCCAAACCTTTCTGAAATGAATACCAGAAGTAAGATGAGAATTCCGTACCTCAAGATGAAATAATGGACACTGGTGCACCATGCAACTTCACAATCTCCTGAATGAATAACTTAGCTTAAGCTGCTCCTGAGTAGTTAGACCTCATACATAAGAAGTGATCATACTTAGTCATTCTATCCACAACTACCCAATCAAATTGTACTGATTACGAGACCACAGAAGACCTATAAAGAAATCCCTGCGGATCATATCCCACTTCCACAGGGAAAACTCAATATCTTGAGACATGCCACCCCACCTTAAGTTTCAACCTTAACTTGCTGACAAATCGTACACTTAGCAACAAATATTGCACATCCCTCTTCATATTATTCCACTAATATATTTTCTTCAAGTCGCGATACATCTTAGTTGAACTTGGGTGAACTGTATATCTGGACTAATGAGTTTCAGTCAAAATCCTTTCTCACAACCCATCAATATCAGGAACACACAACCTACCCCAATCTGAAAAGCCATGACCTTTTGTTAACCCACCTCATCCTTAATCTGCATAAGCATTGGATCCAAGGAATGCTTCTCCTTCACCTCAGCACCAAGAAATGATTTAACCACTTTATGAACAATGAATTCTCCATCCTCATAGTCTAAAAGATGAACTCCCAAATTAGCCATCTATGAATATCCTTTACTAATCCTCTTTTCCCTTTATCAACATGGGATAAACTATCCATAGATAACCTACTAAGAGCATAAACAATAACATTAACTTTACTTGGATGGTAGTGCAAGCTCATGTCGTAATCCTTAAGGCATTCAAGCCATTTAAGCCACCGCCTCTGCCTGAGATTCAACTTCTTTTGAGCAAACACATACTGGAAGCTCTTATGATCCGAATAGATATCCAAATACACCCCATACAGATAATGTCCCAAATCTTCAAAGCAAAAAACACAGCCGCCAACTTTAAATCAAGAGTCGGATAATTCCTCTTATGAACCGTAATCTGCTTGGAAGCATAGGCCATGAACCTACCATGCTGAATTAAAATACAATCAAGTCCCACAAGGGAAATATCACAAAACACAACAAAACCATTAGTACCCTCGAGCAGCTTCAAAACTAGCACAAAAGTCAACTTATCCTTTAACTTCTCAAAAATACCTTCACAAGCATCAGACCAAGAAAACATAATCTTTTTCTGAGTCAACCTTGTCAGGGAAGCAATAATAGAAGAGAAATACAAACCTCCTATAATACCCAACCAAGCCCAATAAGCTCCTAGTCAGTTTGAGTCATGGGTCTATGCTATTTCTTAACTACTTCAATTTTCTTTTGATCCACCTTGACCTTCTCACTAGTAATAACATGCCCAAGAAAGGTCACAACACTCAACCAAAACTCACACTTAGAAAATTTTGCATATAACTTTTGGTCCTTAAGAGTCTGCAACACAATTCGAATGTGATTGGCATAATTCTCCTTAATTTTAGAGTACACCAAGATGTCATCAATTGAAACTATCAAAAACAAATCCAAAATCTGCCTAAACATCCAATTCATAAGATCCATGAACGCAGCCGGAGCATTAGTCAACCCAAATGACATCACCAAAAACTCACAGTGACTATATTAGGTTCAAAAAGTAGTCTTGGGAATATCAACCTCCCTAACTTTCAACTGATGATAGCTCGAACAAAGATCAACCTTAGATAAACACTTAGCACCCTAAAGCTGGTAGAAAAGATCATTAATTCTAGGAAGGGGATAGTTATTCTTCACTATCACCTTATTCAATTGGCGGTAGTCTATACACATTAGAAGGTACCCATCTTTCTTTTGCATGAAAAACACAAGAGCCCCCCATGGAGAAACACTAGGACAAATAAGACCTTATCAAGAAGATCTTTCAATTGTTCTTTTAGATCCTTTATTCAGTCAGATCCATTCTATAAGGAGGAATAAAAATAGGACAAGTATCCGGTAGAAGAACAATCCCAAAATTTATTTCCTTATCGGGAGGAATTCCAGAAATATCATAGGGAAACACTTTAGGAAATTCATTAATCACAGGGATAGATTACAAAGAAGGACTTTCAGAATTAGAATCCTTAACCTGAACTAGATGATACAGACACCCCTTTGAAATTAGTTTCGAAGATCTAAGATAAGAGATAAATCTCCCTTTGAGTATTGAGAAACTCCCCTCCCATTCTAATATCGGCTCATTAGAAAAATAAAAATTGACCTTTCGGGTCCTATAATCCAGAGAATCATATCACGAATAAAGCCAATCCATCCTCGAGATAACATCAAAATTCACCATATCCTACTCTATCAAATCCACCAATGTCTCCCTATGAGAGATTGACACCACACAACTCTTATAGATTTTTCTAGCAACTATAGAATCACCCACCAGAGTAGAAATAGAAAAAGGGGAGGAAATACTTTTAGGACCAAAAATAATTCTCATCAACCTAAAATCAATTTTCTTTGCAAATAGTAAGAATATTTTCACAAATTAGTCAAATTTCATAATTTTTTTAAATTGATAATTTTTTTAAAAGCTAGAAAGTTCTGCTATCAAAAACGTATTAAAAATCACTTTCTTTGTCTTTTTTATTTGAAAATAATATTTCTCTTAAATTGACAAAAGAATCGGGTCTAGCTCAACCTTCTTTAAAGAAAATTTTCTTTAAGTTAAATAGGACTAATTTCACTTGAATGAATAAATGTCATTTTAGGTCTTTAAAAAATAATTAAAAAATATTAAAATAATATCTTGAATTAAAGTTAATATTTTTATAAAATCACTTCTTTTGCAAAATTAGCCATTTTTAAGTTAGTAAAAAATTATTCTGGTAACCATTTTTAAATGGACGCATCTAAGTTCCGTAAAAACCTTCTTAATTGAACTCTTAGTTTCTCTTATTTCAAAGATTTATTTCTATTTTTGAGTTTTTAAAATTTGTTTAAGTTTTACTTTGTATTTTCTATAAAATCAAGTGGAAACTCTATAATTTTCTTAAAATTATTTCGAGATAGTCTTGAATTTTTTGAAATAGATTTGAAAAAAGATTGAAACCATTTTTCTCTTAAACAGAATCAAAAAGGGATAAAACAACCCCATCAATAATATGAAGTGCAGCCTGAATGGGCCTATTAGACTTACCCTAGTGATGATAAGATTAACATTTAGGGTATCTAACCTGAAAACCTCTACCGCTGGATTGTGAGTCGGTATGGCTCCTACTGTAACTGCCCTGCTGACGTGACCCCTTATCGTCACTCTTTTGGGCAATGTGATGCATCTTCTCTATAGTTTGAACATAATCAGATATGTCCATAAAATCCCTACCACCAAAAACTAGACTTTAAGTGGCTATTCTAAAAAAAAGTCTCAGTCCTTTGACAATACACCAAAACCGCTCATACTCGATAGGTAAGCTCATGGTAGCATGTCGGGCAACCTCATGGAACTTTACTCTTACTCAACAACAATTATAAAAACCTAATCTAAGTTGGTAAAGTGATCCCTTAGATGTTCATACAGGCTACGAGGCATACATTTATCCAAAAAAACCTCAGAGAATTGAGTCCATGTCATAGGGGGAGATCCAACTATCCAAAAATCCATATAAACTCCCCACTATTTCCTGGCTTCCAGATCAAACTAAAATATGGTGTAGTCCAAACCCTACGACTTTACTAAACCTAAATATCTACTCATAATTAGTCAAAAAATCAAATGCATCCTCACCTAAGGCCCCTACAAATATAAGAGAAGTCAATCTTAGAAACTATCCCAATATTTTTTTGCTCTTTAATAGCCATAACTGGGTGAGAAATTGTGAACTGTGGAACTACAGTGATGGATAAACCTCATCCGTATGATTCACAGCTACTACGCTCCTAAAAAATTACCACCTTGATCTACTAACTAAGCACCATTAGATGGTGAACTACCTACCAATACCAATAGTTTAAGCAAGGCATCTCACAGAATTGAAGAATAAATAAATCTTGGTGGGGCCTGGAATTTCCCTCAGCCTACTAACAGTTGGGGGTGGATAAACCTCCAGAGCTACCTCTGACTTGGGAGCAATAGTAGGATCTATTAAGGGCTCCCTGTCCTAACCCCTAGATGGTGCTATAGCTCTAGCCAGGCCTCGACCTTTGGGTCAACCATGGCATCTAATAGTACCATGGTTGAAGGCTCGATTTCTCCATCCCCGATGATCTTAGCTCTCATCCTTGCTATTTACAAAAGAGTGAAACCAATAAGAACCTTAAAACTAACACAAAATCAATACACAAAATGAATAAAGAAAGCAACATATTTCTAAGAATATCCAATAGCCTTTTGAAGATAGGATACAAGTATTACCAAACTGATCCGTGGGACTCTACTAGACACTTGATATTGCACCAATAATACCAATAAACCTTGTATCTGATACCAATTTATCACGACCTAATTTATCAAGTTATGATGACACCTTCTTTCACTAGTAGGTAGGCTGAACCACTGCCAAAATGATAAGTAAAGGGCTAATCGGTGAAAGATAAGGTAAACATGAAATATGGACTCACAATATGAATAATAAGCTATGACACATAAATAAATAATCTCAAATTGAACAACAATGAAAAAAGAGTTAAAATATAAAGAGTATCCCATGATATGGTATGGTCGGTACAAGAGCCACTAAATTAAATAAGTGTACTAGAAAATAGCAAAAATACAAGTAGTCACGAAATATACGAAAGACTATCCAAAAGTAGTAGAAGAAGAAGGATTATCTCCACCTCTGAAAGCTCTCCCTATTTCCAAAGCAACAGTAAGCCTGGCCGTAACATTAATAGAGACAACTTTTACTCGGATCTGTATCATAAAAAGATGTAGTAGTGCAATATAAGTACAAAAATCAATGGGTACTCAATAAGCATCATAGGCCGACTGAGCTAAATTACAATAAAAGTGTAATAAAATGTGAGAGGGTAAATAAAAGTCAAGAATAAAGGGCTAAATCTTAAATGATACTCCAAACTAGGCTAAAGCAATAAATATGTAGAATAAGTAACTCAAAAGTAAATATAGTCCAACTATAACCTTATTGGGCCCCCATAAGAACCACGAACAAGGGTAAAATAACCCAACCAAACCCCCATAAGCTTAACGGGTAAACAAAAGGAAGAAACATTGAGAATAATAAATTTAAAGTGTTCCCATATGTGATAACATACCTGGAACCCCTTTCAAACCATAAATTCTAGACTTGAATCTGAACGAAAAATATTATCATCATAGTAAAGTGCCATGTGTAGATCATGAAAGTTGGACTAGAACCAAAACTAGTACATAAGTTTTATGTAACAATAATTCAAGGTCATATCTTTCTTTTGGATTAAATAATCCTAAATTCCCTAGATGCAGTCTAATTGATAATTGAAACAACTTTAGTCACTAAGTCCATAAACAAGGTCTTTACTATTAAATATTAGTCTCACCCAAATAACAAGGATAGGAAAAGCTCAATAACTTATCCAAGTCATTCTAAGGTTAAATATTTGGCCTAAGGTAACGAATGAATGCCTCTTAAATCTTCAAGGAGCTAATTTAGGTATTTAATTTAAAGAAAAGAAGGGCTACCGGGGCCTGCTGTTAATCCCAAAAATTCATACCAAGGCAAGATCCTACCCAAACTAGACTAAGGCTTTAAAATTCCAATGTAAGGTTTTAGTAAGTCAAAACTAGTACTAAGGTACCAATCTAACCCACTATGAGAGGATACAGGTCAAAATCTACCTAATAAGGGCTTTTTAATAGTCTAAATAAGCCAATAATTACTTAAATCATCAACTAAGACACCGTATCAAATATAGAAGAATATTGTACTAAAGTATGGCGAAGCCCAATCTATGAGTAAAGTAAGCCTAGCCTACTTAGATGTTATCCAAAGCTCGAGAAAGTCCAATACTTCGAAGCTATTTTCTTTTGAGAAACCTCCAAATGTTGCCATTCTATCAAAGTAGTAATATGCGCGTTAAGACAAGAATATTGATACAAATATTGCATATAAATGCTCTAGGTAAAAAATCAAACTAAAAACCCTATGTAGGACTCACTTGTGGAGTACCGAACTCAAAATCATCAATGATACCTCATAGATCAAGGATTATTTGCCCAAAAATTAGGTGAAATTTGAGTTTAAATAAGCCTCAAATAAACTCCAACACTATTTGAAATCTAAGAATTAAATTTGGGAATTAAACTAAAATTCGGGCGGGACTTATGGAAATAGAGGCAAGGAAATGATTACAACTTTGTCGTTATATCAACCTTGACACTAGATAATCGACCCCTTATGATATGTAAGTTTCAAGGACAATGTTTTTTTTCTCTCTCTCTCTTAGAAATACCCTAAAAGCTCTGTAAGCACAAGCCTTTAATGAGGCATCCCTATTGCTTAGGATAATTAGGATCACAAAGGAAACATCACCTAGGAAACCAAGTCATTTCTTGGGTTATATCATACTAAGGCAGTCTTACCACCAAGGCGACAAAATACTCGCTAAGGTGACAACTCCTAGGAGGCCAAGGCATTGTTTGGGTGATGAACATACAAAGGTAACCTTCTCACCTGGGAGATACTAGGCATACTAAGATGAACTTTCCTAGACAACTAATTTTTTTCTAAGGCAACGAAACCAACAACATTAGACACCAAAAAACTAGACGAAGTGCCAAGTTTTTGATCGACCTCTTAGAAATCATTTGAAATCTCATGAGTACAAACGAACTATGCTATCCTACCAAATTCAATATTCTATACTTAATGGTGCCTTTAAAATTTCTATATGAGACTATTTCAATTGAATTTGGACCACACACCAAAAAAGGGTCATTTTACCATAAATCGTTCAAATTGCCCAAAATGAGTTTGAAAGCCTCAAGTCCCAAACCGAGGATCCTTCTAGGCAAAAATTGACATTATCGAGGTAATAGAGTTGTCATAACTAGCATCCAAGGTTGTTTATCTAAGGTTTAGGACTGATACCTTTTTCTTAACAACTAAAGAAGAAAATGACTAAGAACTAAACAACTATCTGATGATCGAACTATTAGTCCCAGTAAGTCATAAATGAATTGGGATAGCTATAAAAAGGATATAAACATAAATAAATCATGAAAACATAGGAAATAATCTAGAGGGTCATTACACATAATATACATATATGAAACTGAAGTGATAAACTGATAAAATGTGATGTGGAGCAAATAGGCATAAATCATCAACTAAGAAGGTAGGATAACCATTAGCATTATTAATTTAATATTGAACTAGATGGTATAACTAGCATTGATACATAATACTCGATCGATTATGGTCTAATGCATATTTACTATATGGATCAATATCTTTCTATAAATTATAGTGTCAAGGCTTGCCAAATCATTCTCGTTGAGGGAATATGAAAAGTTATCCAAATTTATGATTTGTAAAGCCTTGATATATAATACTCGATAGACTATGTTTGAATTCATATTTACTATATGGATCAATATCCTTCTGTATATAATATTGTCAAGGCTTGCCCAATTCTTCTCGTTAAGGGAATATGAAAAGTCATCCAAATTTATGAAATAAAACATACCATATTAATAAATGTAGTCTCGTTTAATGAGACACTTTTGACTTAAAACTTCTATATCAACCATCTAATTCTATGTAACACCCCATAAAATTTTGACAAACTTATTTTTGATCCTTTTGTATGCATAACGTTAACTTTTGACTTAAATTATAATTAGGGGTGTTAAAAAGCTATTTTGGAAAATTTTTAGAATTTTTAAAAGGGGTTTGAGGCTATTTTGGGACCCCAAGGTAGTGAGGGTCCACGATAGTGGCGTGCCACGACACTTATGCTCCGCGATAGGAGCTTGGAACAGAGGCTAACCTCCGTGATAGCAGCGTGCCATACTGCTATGCATTTTTCATCTAGTTTTTGTTTTTTCACTTAGGGTGAGGGACATTTTTAGTCTTTTACCCCTTAAACGACTTTAAAACACCAAATTCACCCTTTTTCCCTTTAGTTATCAAGATCAAACATCATTTTTTTCCTCTTTAACTCCTAAACCAAAAAAGTTTAAGGGTTTTACAAGGAATTCATAATTCAAGCCCTAAACTTTGAATTCTCTTCAATTTATTCTATATTTTTGGTATGTTTCTCAATCCTTAACATGTATTTTATATTTTGGCATTAATTGATTCAATATTCATATGTTTGAAAGGATGGGTTTGAAATTGGGTTAAGGGTTTTTTGGTGTTATTACTTGAATTACTTTTCCCATGTTTTAAATGGATTATTCATGCTTTAAATTAATGGTTTTAGGATTAAAATGGTGCATTGATATGGTGCTTGAAATGAGTGAAAAAGGTTCACCAAAATTTATGAGTTTTGGCTTGGAATGGCATGAACCTCAACCCACATTGTAAACTTTATTTTGAATATGGATCTTTGCATAATTTAACTTATCTTTTGAAACTATTGCATTGCATTAAAGGATAAATGGATAAAAATAGAATTGAGATGCCTATGGTGGCCACAATTTTGGATTTTAAATGGAACTTGGGAGTCTAATGGTTAGATGGTCTGGTTTGGCTTAATTGAATTAGCTTGGAAGCATATTGATATGACGATTCCAATTTGGAAATTGCCTTAATAAAAAACTCCTTGGTTAATGGTTCATTTATATGCAAAATATTTTAACTTGGGCTTAAAGGAAATTGTGTAGCTCACCGTGAAGGTGTAGTCCTGAGGAGACCAATATTGGAAACCACATTTGCCGATGTTGGGGATATATCAGGAGATGTGTCTAGATATACATTATATTTTGGATAGCTATCGCTTGGGTTTCCTTATCCATTCCTTTGCATATGCGGCTTACATGCACTAGGGCCCTTTCGGTAGGGGAAGGCAGACCATATAGCCCATGGGTGCCTTAGGACAGAGCGAGATACATTGTTTAGGTTAATATTTTAAACTATCATGTTAATTGACCCCTGTCCTATCCCAGCATCCTATATATATATATGTATACGAATGTGGAACATGTGGTTTATGACTAGAATTTCGTAAATATATTATTTTATCCCTATACCTTGAGTTACATGCAAGTGCTTTCCCTACTAACCTTTCCCAAATGATGTATCATTTCATGATGTAAGTTTGGAGGAATTTTTTATTATTCCTATGCAACGTTATGTGGTAGGTACTTCTGTTGATCAGCTATGAAGTGGTGATCTTCCATTCTTTGGACGGACTAATTATTTCATTAGTTTCTTTATTGTCTTAATACTTTGGATTTCTTTTGTCTTAGTCATGGGAAAGTCCCGACATATTTAGTATTCTTTGTTTAGAGGCTTTCGTGGATAGGTTTGGGTCATTAATGTCTTGTTTTGAGTTTTTACATTTTATTTTTGTTATATATATCTTTTATTGACTTGGTTAGCTTCTAATATTTACTTTTATTATGCTCTTGAGGTAAGGGTAAGGGGGTTATCTCTGGATGAGGGTGGGATTGAGATGCCCATCATGGCTAGGCTCGAGTTTGGGTCATGACAATCTTAGTATCTGAGCACGATTTAGTGTTGCTGGGTTTCCACAAAACTGTGTCATCTTTTTTTATGGGTGTGTAGTGTACCACACTAATAAGGGGGAGGCTACAAGGCATTTAGGAATATTTTCCTTTTTTGTTTTCTATTTCCTACTAAAAGAGTTTAGTTATTATAAAACTTCTCTAACTCCTTGCTTACTCACATTTCAGATCATGCCTCCCCGAATATCTAATGATAGTAGAAATATTGCTGGAACCTCTGTCCTAATTGGGGAAGATGTGGAGGGAACTTTCCTTGTTTATGGAGTGCAGACCCAGTCTAGGGTCCCTTCTCCTAACTGTACCTCTCCACCCAGGGTTCTACTAGTCCCTACTAGTCCTCCTTGGACATTCCAAGTTGGTGTTACCACTACTTAGTCTCTACAGGGAGATATCTCGAATATTGAATTTAGTTAGTCCATCCATATGTTTTCTGAACTTGTGGCATTGCAGTCTCATCAGAATATTTGTATGGGTCGTGTTTTTTATTTATCTGAGGTCACTTGAATTGGCCAATTTATGAGGTTGAATCCCCCAACCTTTATAAGATCTAATGTTGAGGAGGATCCTTAGGGGTTTATTGATGATATGGAGAAAATATTTAGGGTGATGCATGCTACTGATTTAAAAAGTATGGAGTTTGCTACTTATCAGTTAAAAGAGATGGATTATCAGTGTATGAAGAGTGGGATTCATTAAGGGTTGATGATGTTAAGCCGACGGCGTGGGATAAGTTTTTAAATGCTTTTATTGACCACTTCTTTCCTCAGGAGTTGAGAAGAGGCTAAGTCTGAAAAGTTTGTAAAGTTGAAGCAGGGTAAGATTAGTATTAAGGAGTATGCACTGAAGTTCTAACAACTGTTCCGTTATGCTCTAAAATCAGTGTCTAGTATGAGGTTTAGGATGAGGAAGTTTGCTTCTGGTTTGTCCCATGACTTGGTGTTAGAGTGTAAGGTTGCCATGCTGAATAAGGATATAGACATATCCAGCTGGTGGTTTATATGCAACAGGTGGAGGAAGAAAACAAAGCAGGTAGAGATAAAAGAAAGGTAGAGAAATTTTTTTAGGTATGTAGAATAGGGTACAAATTAGCATAACAATGGGAGGGATAGTAGATAGTGCACTAATAACAAGAATTAGGGAAATTCATAATCGACGACTTGTTCTCCTTATCCTAAGACTTCAGGTGATGGTCATTTTCAGGCTAGAAGTTATCCTAAGGCACAAGGTGCCTAGTCTCAGGTCAGTGGAGCTCAGTCAGCCCCACCTTATCCTCTTTGTCATTTTTGTGGACCACTTCACCATGGGTATTTTGATGAGGGAAGAAAGTGTTTTAATTATGGTTATCCTGGTCATCTACGACAGAATTTCCCTATAGATAGAGTTGCCACTAGAGCTAATAAGGTCCTGGTTTCCACTTCTTTATCTCTAACACCTAAAGGCACCACTTAAGGCACCAACAATGGTTGGAACTAACTCTATGCACTTACTACTCATTAGTAATCTGAGGTATCCCCAGATGTTGTCACTGGTATGTTACAACTCTTTTGTTGCGATGTTTATTATTTTTTTGATCTGGGTTCTACTTCATCTTACCTGACCTCATTATTTGGTTGTACATTTTGGTTTGGCCCTAAAAATATTTTAATCCCTTTTCTGTTTCCACTTTAGTGGGTGAGTCTATTTTTTCTAGAAAGATCTATAGGGGTTGTGTGGTGTCCATTTTGTAGGAAGACGCTGGTGGATTGATAAAACTTGATACGATGGAGTTTGATGTAATTTTAGGGATAGATTGGCTTTATTCATGCAATGCTTCTCTAGATTGTAAGACCCCAAAAGGTCATTTTTTAGTTTACAAATAAATCGGTACTTGATGGGAGGAGAGTTCCTAAGTACCCAAAGGGAAGTTTATTCCTTATCTTAGGGCTTATAAATTGATTTCCAAAGGATATTTGTATCACCTAGTTTGGTTTAAAGATTCTAACTCTCAGAGTCACTCATTGTAATTTATTCCTGTGGTTCATGAATTTCCTAAAGTTTTTCCCGATGATCTTCCTGGAATTGCTCTCAATAGGAAAATATATTTTGGGATTGATCTTCTATCAGATACCCTTTAAATTTTGGCTTCAGGATGCTAGGTGTTTCTTTGAGATTGATTTTCGTTCGGGCTATCCCCAGTTGAAAATTAGGTGAGGTTGATATTTCTAAGACTGCTTTTTGGACACGGTATGACCATTATGAATTTTTGGACACATCCCAGGTAAAGGTTTTAATGGTATGCTAAACTTGGTTCCCTTTTTCGGCATGGTATTTATATATATGTATGGTGGTGTGCATATGGATGGTATTTACTTGGTTTCATAAAAGGTATTATTTTATCCTTATTATGAGTTCATGCTAGCGTTCACCCGCTAACCTGTCTTCGAGCACTGTATCCCCACGCGATGTAGGAATCGGCTATTCCACTCCTTATGTTTAGCGATTTGAACTTTGAGGTCATTATTTAGATTGAAGTGGTGAGCTTCTATCTATTCGGAAGGCTCTATTTTAGGGATGTTATTTATACTTGGACTTTATTTATGGATATTGGTTTTGGCTATGGTTGGGGGCATGTCCCAACTGAATTTTGGTATTCTTTTGGTTAGAGGCTTTGTGGTACTGCTATTGGTTGGTATTGTCAGCATTGGTATTGGTGTCGGCCTTAATATTGACATTGGTATTAGGGATGACATCATTGGACTTAATTTCTCATTGTTCTACCATATTTTATTATAGGATTAACCATATTATGTTTGGATCTCATTTGGTTATGGCCTTGTTTATGGCCCTTGGTTCGGTATTGGTTTTCCTTGGTGGTTTGGTTAGTATGGTTTGATGGACAGGATGACTTGGTAGGGCAGGCCTAGGAATAGACCTATCCTAAATTCAGTCCTTGTCCAGTTATACTATATTTTTATACATTCGAAGTCCAGCCAACTCAAATAGGAAGCTGGAGGTTGGGATAGGTAACGGGGGTGGTCTCCAGTCCTATTTGGACGTGGGATACCCATTACGACAAGGCCCCCGAGTCGGGTCGTGTAAAGTTGGTATCAAAGCTTTAGGTTCATGGTTAATTAGGAGTCCACAAAGCTGTGTATGGTGGAGTCTCTTTTAAGGGTGTGTAGTGCGCTAAACTCATAAGAGAGGCTACAAGGCATTTTAAAATATTTACTTTCTTGGTATTCTATTTTCAAGCTTGGAGTCTAAGTCCAGGAATTCTTCTCTAATCCTTGTTTTTTCACTTTTCAGATCATGCCTCAATGATATGGAACAAAAGAAAACTCTTCAGTCCCATTTGAGGACAATGTTGACGAGGTATGTCCTACGTCTAGAGTTCATCTTTGATCTTAGGGTCCTATCCCTGATAGTTTTGGAGTTTCTCCGGTTGCTGCTAGTCCTTATCATGGTGAGGTGACTAATGTAGAATTTTTCCTGTATATTCATAATATTGCTCAATTAGTTGCTGCGTAGGATGAGCGGAATACGTCTGGTGGGTTATCTGCTGAGCCCACAAGGGTTGGTTAGTTTATGAAACCAAATCCTCCTACTTTTTTTAGTGTTAAGGTGGAGGAAGATCCTCAGGTTTTCTTTGATGAAATGGAGAAAATATTCAGGCTGATGAAATGAATCATTAGGTTTACTAATATGGAAGGTGTAAACTTTGCAACTTACCAGCTTAAGGATGTTGCGTACCAATAGTATGAAGTGTGAGATAGGGATAGAGGTGATGTGGAGGATATGTCCTTATGGGATGCCTTTTCTAGTGCTTTTCTGGATCGTTTCTTTCCTCAAGAACTGAGGGAAGCAAAGATGGAGGAGTTTGTGAATCTTAAGCAAGGGAGAATGTCTGTTAATGAATATGCCTTGAAATTTCATCAATTGTCAAGGTATGCTCCTGACTTGGTGGCTGACATGAGGGAGAGGATAAGAAAGTTTTCTTCTAGGCTATCTCGAGATTTGATCTTGGAAAGCAAGACTACTTTGTTGATCAATTATATGGACATTTTGAGGTTAGTTGTCCGTATGCAGCAGGTGGAGGATTGTCACGACCCGTGACTACCCCATGGTCGCGACAACGGTGCTTACGGGCATAAGTGACCACAAGCTAACACATGAGTTGTTACTTGCTGCGAGCACTGAATATCATAATAATAAAGGACATATGAGGAAAACAACTGATATGCTATAAGGTCTTAATACTGAAAATACAACTGAATTCACAAGCCTAAAACATCTGTCTAACTAACTTTCTGAACGCTTGAAATCCTCTAACTGACTGAGGAGTTGATGGGACAAGCCCCTAACTAACTCCGACTGAATGAAAAATACTGAACTACTGAAATAAATGAAATAATCAACCATGTCTCTAGTAGATGAGGACCCACCACCGCTTTTGCTGAGTAATGCTAAAACATCAAACTGTGGTCAGGAAACTGAGCGTCCGAACCTATGATATTAAACATTATAGCGCAAAGAAGAGTATGCAATCAGTGCTTTGAATGTAGTGGTATATGATATAAGGTTAGGCTGAAATGCATGGTTTAAATATACATGAATTAATGACTAACTGAATAGCATGAGATAACTGAACATGAATGGACAAAAGCTGAAATATCTGAGAATGCAAGACCAAACATATAATATTTCTGAAATAATCTATAAACTAAAATTTGATAACTGAATATATGGTAATCTATATGATTTGGTCAAGCAAACCTGAAATGAATTCTGTACTAAGTACTGTACTGAGACTGTGGGAGGTATCATCTACTAACATGCCACAATCTGAGCAAATAGGGGTCCAACCTGTAACCCCAGTTGGAAGGGTGTCAGTATCATGCTACGGGTACTAACACTGCCTATGTGGATCCACTAAACTGGTGTCCTGAAGAACTAGGGAGTCAGTCCTAAACTGGCGGGTGACCCCTAAAAGAGTGTCTGTCCTAAATTGTCAAGTGATATCTCATAATCCTATATTGGCTATGTAGTTCTGGAACTTAAGGACTGCTACTAAGGACCCATACCTAACTGACGGGTGATCCCCCATCCCTAGGTTCTCTCGCTACTAAATCCTACTCCCAACTAAACTGCCATTGATTACTGTATTGAGCTAAGCTTAACTGAACAAACAACTAATCATAAATAACTGACTGAATAACAATGTTCATAGTTTATCTGAAATTATTCTAAAGATACTAAAATTATGTAAATAACTAGGTATCGGGTGTACATAACCCACCAACACTGAATGGAAATATCAATAAGGACATACAAAAACTTTGAAAACCATAATAAGGAATCATTATTTAAAACCCATCACTTTGATATTTCATCAAACACATGGAGATCAAGACTTTAACATGGGGATGCTCTTAAACATGAGGAGATAGCATGAGTACATGACAAAAATCATAAATTGAGGTTTTATTCTAACTGGTATGATAATGATATGGGAACTACAACATTCAAAACATACTATAATCCATTCAACTTAGAAACACATATAATCTTAACTTAAAGTTGAAATAACAAGAGATTCATGAAGATAGTTCAACATAATCATGTAAAAACTCATAATTTAAAATAAAAAAAGGGGTTCTTGGACTCCATGGGTTAAAAGGGCCTATGGATGAACATGACACATACCTTAGACCCTTAATTTTGGAAGAGAAACACCAATCTTGATGCTTTCTTGGAGGTTCTTGGATTTGGGATCTTGAATTCTTAGCTTCCTTGGAGAGAATGTAATGGAATTGATGATCTTGGGGGATAAGTAGGGTTTATTTGAGAAGAGAATTGAAGAAGATTGGAAAATAATGCCCTAACTGATGATATAAGTCATGATTTGATGACTTGGATTTAGGGTAAAAGACACAATTTCCCCTCAGGCAATTAAATTCGTAACTAGAGTGCATTTTACCTACTCACCACAACACGGTGAATGTTCCATCGCTATAAGCACACCAACTTGGCACTATCGCGGTGAGCTACTGGAATCGTGATCCAAACATGATCCAATCCTCGTTTGAAAAATATGAAACTTCTCTGAGACATGCTCTTTACACCTCTGAACATGAATTAATGGAAAAACCAACGGCTCAAGGTTGGGAAGACCAATTTAAGAATCCTCAAACTTAAGAGGACTTAAAAATGACAAAGTCCCTAATGATTAGTGAAATTTTTAGTTTTTAAGCCTCTTATGCATGAAACTAGTAGCTGAACTGAGATAAGAATAATACGGGTATTACAATATCTCCCCCTTGAGTATATTCATCCTTGAGTGAGACTATTTAGGCTAAGAGTTCTGAATTTAAGCAACTGAGATCACATACTGAACATGCATAACTGAAAACATAATTACATGACTGAGTGCAAAACATGATACATAAACTAAACTGATTTCGTGAATGCATGCAATGAAATGAGAATGATTATACAGCTGGAACTGAGAATGGAAAAGAAACAATCTAAGAAAAATTATATATTGTGATGATGGGTTGAGTACTATATTGGTACGAATATGGTATGATATGATAATAGATTATGTACCACACCGATATGATATGATGTTGATGATGAGGTTGAGAAAGGTAAGTGATAATGCATATATCTTGCGTACATACAATCATACATATGCATCGAGTGCCTTATTATAAATTTATATGTTGATGAAACTGACTAAGTGTGAAAGTCTATGAAAGTAAAATTGTGAGTTGTAATGACGTGATGATAGATGATGTATTTAGTCAAATGATATCACTGGTTATGAATTCTATTATGATCGCTTTTTATACTTGTTTGGTTTGAATACTTGCACATAGTTAAGTTAGTCAACCTATGATGCTTTCAGTACTTCTTGATATACTGATGCTACTTGTACTCTTCTTTGTTTGAGTCCAAAACATCTTCCAGCGGTTGATATCCAACCTCAGCTCTATTTAGCAGTTTAGGCTCAATTCTGAGGGTGAGAACTATGTTCAGGAAACCTTCAGATCCTCTTATGACGTTGATGACCCTTGTTTTTGGACTAACACAATTTCCTTTATTATTTTTTGATATTCTATCTATTTTCAATCTTAGTTGTTTTTAGTTGTTCTTGTACGGTGACTTCAGGTCTCGAGGATTATAATAAATAGAGGTTTCCACACTATTTATTTTATGGATGATAATGTCATGTCATGACCTAAACCCATTGTGAGTGGAACCCATGCTACTCATCTAGTGGCAGAATCAACTATCCCAAATGACGATTCCATAATCTACACTTAGAATAAATAAGCAAAACTAATCCATCAATATATCATCCAATCTACACAAAATCATAAGTACAATTGAAGGCGGAAAAGTACTTATGAAAAAACCATCTCTAGGATCCAAAAGTCATCTATACCAAAACATCAAAGAATGTCAAGAAGGAAATGCACTCCAAAACTGAAATAAAACATAAGTTAGAGAACTATGCCAATAAGGAAAGATATCGTGGTATCCCGTATATGCTGCTCACCTTGAAATCTGGAGTTAATCTTTGGAATCACAAGTTAGGTATCGTAGGAGCCACTGGAATGTGTGCTGAACTTACAAAAGTAAATGCAAGTGTTGTATCAGTACATAAGAACAACAGTGTACTGGTGGGTTCATTTGGCTAACCTAAGATGAGAATATGAACATATAACTAAGTTATAGTACAACAAGTTAATCCATACTTATCAAATATACACATAATATAACAAGAAAAAATGATCAATTAGGAATTAAACTAACAAGTGTAACATATTATCTCCACGTCAAATTTAGTCAAGCAAAGCAAAAAACAAGTCAGGAAAGTATAAAAATATATTTCTCTGGTTTACTCATGGAACTATAAAAATCACCTGACCCCCATACATACATGCTAAGGGATATACAACCACCCTTTAGACATAACCTACAGGGGAAAATTACCGTCCATGTACTAAAACCCAAACTCAAGTTTCTACTAACCTTGTTCCACCAAAAACATTTGAGAACGTTTTAAATATTAACATTCCATATTTAGCAAGAAAGGTAGGTAAAAATCATATAACAATCGTAAATCATTTGCAAAGACCATACCAAACAACATTCACTAACTAGCAATACAACAAATTTTTTAACATGCACATTTAACACAAATTGGATTAAACTACAATGCCATCACTTACCTCGAACAAAGCTTGCACAACTCCTCTATGTCGGAGCTTTGCCTTCCATACAATTTCTGCTCACTCATGGTCTAGAACATGCATATAAATCATAATTATAGAAATTACCTAACATGTTGGAATTTATAATTCACACCTAACTCCTAAGGTCAAATTCATGATCATTCCCTTCCCGTTCTAGGTCTTTGCCACCATAATTCACCTAAAACTACTAATTTCATGGATAAAGTAGTGAATTAACAGAATGTAAGGGTAAATTAAATGTTAATAATCAAAACCCATTAACTTATTCCTTAATTTTCCCTCTTGAACCAACAATTAATCAAAAGCCACTCTAAAACTCTCCCTGAGCTTCGTGAATTAACAATTCTAAGGCTTAATAATTAAATACGAATTAATGGTTATGGATTCCTTACCTTACAGAAGCCAAACGAAGAAATTTTGGTGTGTTTTTTCCTAAATCACATTTCTTTGCTCCAAAATGAGTTTTTTAAAAAATGAATTATCTTGAAAAATATGTTAATAAATATGCGGTTTATACCAATATGATGGTACCGATCTCTTTATCGATCGTTGACCGTCATAGTAGCACAGACCATTGTAGCGATTGTTGACCGCCTTTGACCATGTTTATGGCAGGAATTCCTATTCTATGGTGATTGTCACAATAGTGGTGGGCCAACTTCAATAGAAGCATCGATGGGACAAAATGTATGCCTTCGACCAAAAATCTCACTTTTTGCAATACATCTTGAACTTGGGATATTTTAAATAGTGCCCTTTATGCTAAGACCAATTTTGAGAGTTCTACTTGTCCAAATTTGATTTTGTAAATTTTTACGGGTTTCTTATTGTCTTTGCTAACTCAAAATCAAGACAAATACCACTACCCTAATCCAAATCATTCCCAAATTTCCCTAGGACACACCTCACAACAAAATCAATCAAAACTAGCCTAGCCTGAATTTGTAACTTCTAAATTGGGAAGAATTTGAACATGAGATTTTAAACATAGGAGTCATACGTAATAACTGAGAGGTTGTTACAATAGATAACAATTTATTAATTGTTCATCCCCTAATGATCAAATGAGAAATATAGGCTAAACATAAAAGAATAAGAGTATTTGTATCTTACTTACCTCTCATGTACTTCTTGGTATCCTAAGTGGATTCCTAAAATGGACAATACTTCCATTGCACCTTTATCAAAAGAATTTTCTTCGTCCTTAATTTTTGAAAATCCCAATCTAGAATCGCTACTAGTTCCTTCTCGTAAGCCAAAGTCCTTATCTAGAAGCAACGAATCCCACTTAATGATATTGTCTCCATCCCCATGATACCTTTTCAGTATTGAAACAAAAAATATTTAATGGACTCCTGAAAACCTTGGCAGTAGAGCTAACTTATATGCAACTCAACCTACTTTCTCAAGAACCTCGAAGGGACCTATATGTTGAGGGATGAGCCTTCTTCTCTTACCAAACCTCACGATTCCCTTCTCAAGAGATAACTTGAGAAAAACTTGTTCACCAAACTTGAAGTACATGTACCTCACCTTATCGTCCATTTTCTTCTTTTTCCTACATTCAGCAGCCAACAACTTTTCTTGAATGAATTTACCTTCTCCTGAGCTTTCCTTACCAAATACGTGCCCAAAAGCTTAACATATCCCGACTCACACCACCCAATAGATTACCTACACTTTCTTTCATAAAGTGCCTCGAATGGTGCATATCAATATTGGAGTGATAACTGTTGGTGCATGAGAACTCATACAATGGAAGAAACTGATCCTAATAACAACCAAAATTGACCACCCAAGCCCTAAACATGTCCTCTAGCACCTTAAATCATCCTCTTCGACTGCCCATCAGTTTATGGGTGAAAATTGTGGTAAACGTGAGCTTGGTGCCCAACTCCTCATGCATCCTGTCCCAAAACTTAGAAGTGTACTTTGGATATCAATCAAAAATGATAGTAAGTGGCTCCCCATGAAGTCTCACAATCTTCTTAACATAAATATTAGCTAACTGGTGAGAGTTGTATTCTATCGGAACCAATAAAAAGTGGGTTGACTTCGTCAACTGATCTACTATTACCCAAATGGTGTCATACTTCTGCAAAGTATTAAATAGGTCTACCATGAAGTCCATAGAAATATGCTTCCACTTTCACATGGGCGAAGGTATCCTCTAAATTAACCCTGTAGGCCTTTGCTCTTATACTTTGCTTGCTGACAATTTTGAGACTTGGACATATAGTCCACTATGTCCCTCTTCATCTGGGGACACCAATGAAGCTGCCTCAAGTCATGATACATCTTGGCTGTACCCAGATGAATAGAATAATGCATTCCATGGGCCTCTAAAAACATATCATGAATCAAATCACCAACCTAAGAAATGCATAATCTTTCTTTAAACCTCAACACCCCTAATGTGATAAGAGTAGCGTCTTCCACCTCTCCACACACCACTTGATTTTGGAGTTCATTAAATTTTTTTATCCTCAAATTACTTGGCCTTAATTTAATCCTTGAATATTGAGTTTACCTCTACACTAGCCAACACACCACCCTATTTGAGTCCTCAAACTGCATGCTTAAAGATGCTACAGTTTGAAGCTCTCTAGCTAATGATCACCTAGATACCCTAAAAAATGATAAACTACCCATACATACAATTTTTTGGCTCAATGGGATTGCCACATATTGGATTTACCTAGGTAATACTGAATACTCACATCATAATCCTTAGATAATTCCAAAAACCTCTTTTGCCTTAGGTTCTATCACTACCCGAATTGGGGCCTGACCGCGACGGGCACCCCAAGCCTACCAAGGCATAAAATGACCCCTTAATCTTACATCATGAGCATAGTAATATAAAAAAGTTACAGAAGACAAACCATAAAATTAAAGTGTCTGGTAAATGATGAAATGAAGTTTGAAAACAAAATACAAATTCAAAAAGTAATAAACCAAATAAAGTAGTGTACATGTCTTAAGAACAAAATTTGAAACAACAACCCACACAGTCAACAAAGCCTCTAACTGACTTTAAGAATAACTCCTATGTTAGTACATGATCCAGCTCTACCATAAAACCAATAAAATACAATTAAAGAAACATATATGAAAATTACAAATTCTTTTCGAATGATGGAGGGCTTACCACTTCAACAACTGTCCAATAGGAATATCGAACCACCTAGCGCTGCACAGGGTCATAAGAAAATTCCTCGAAACTTACATTATGAAATGATGAGCGTTCGAGGATGGTCAGTACGGCGAGTACTGACATGCAACCCAAAGAAAGGGATAAAATATATACATTTACCAAAAATAAGTCATAAATCATATGCACCATATTTATACATATATATGGATGTCAAGATAGGGGCAAAGGGCATGAAACATGATAGTTTAAAACCTTAATCTTGAACTGTGTAGCTCGTACCGACCTAAAGTCACCCGGGGCTATATGGATCCGGCTCCCCCTACCAAAACGGTCCTAAGACCATGTTAGCCACATGTACCAGAAATTAGGCTAAAGCCACCAATAGTCAATTAGCTTCCCTAAGTATATACTGTGAAAATCTTACATAGTAGTTATAGACCCCTAACATCGACAAATGTGGTTTCCAGTATTGGCCCCCTTGGGACTACACCTTCTCGGTGAGCTACACAATTTCCTTTAAGCCCGAATTAAAATTGTTGCACATAACATCAACCAAGGAGTCATTTATTAAGGCATTCTCAACTTGGTATCATCATACCAATAGAATTGTAAGTTATTCCAATTATGCCAAACCATAACCATTTCACCAAATTGACTCCAAATTCTCTTTAAAATCTATAACCATAGCCCCAAGTGCGTCCCCAAATCTGTTAACATTTTTTTCATTTAATGCAATATTTCAAAAAATGAGTTAAACTCTATAGAGTCCTTGTTCAAAACCAAATTACGATATGAGTTAAGGTTCATGTCATTATCATGCCAAAATCGATAAACATTATGAAAACCATATTGCCAAATTCCACCAAAACCATAGAACACAAATTAAGTTCACAATCTACCATTCAAACCATGAATAAAATATTTTAAATAATTAAAACTCAATGTAAGTGCTTAACAATAAAAAACCCTCAATCCCAAATTAATCAAACATGCAAAAACACATAAATATTAAGTAAATTGATGCAATAATTCAATAAGTAAAATCAGGAGTGGCCAACATGCCTTTTTGATGAAAAAAATTCATGAAAAGCTTGAATACTTAACTTTGAAGCTTGAAACCTAGCTTGAAATCAATATGAAGACATGGATTTATTTACCGTACCCTTGATGATGAAATTGGTGAGAAAACATTAAGAAGAAACCATAATCGTTGACCTTTTCATGAAACTCTAGATTGGGAGTTGGGGTTTTTAGGAGAGAAGATGAATTAGGGATTAGGGAGAGACTATCATGCATTAGGATGAATTTAGGGATAAAAAATGGATTAGGGGAGTTATATGGGGTAAAAGGACCATTTTACCCTTGATTAAATGTGGGGAAAACATATTTTAACTTCTATGAAGGGAGGGTCACACCGCAGGTCCAATTGCATGGATCCAGTTGTGTCCTGTGACCCCAATCGTTCAGTAATAGCCTTTCCCCTTGCGGCCCGTCGCTCACCCTGGATAGTGCCTCGCAAAAACGTCTATAACTTTTTACTCCAAAGTCGAATTGATAAACGGTCAGTTGCGATGCATTGAAGATTCAAAGTGATTTAATTTTACATATAGTAGTACACATAACTCATTATATTCTAGGAGTAATAGTCGTTGGAAGTTGACCCAAGTAAAAATGTATACTTAAACTCAAACGGTAGGAAAGTTCTCAAATCAATTTTGAGATAGGATATTTTTTTGACTTCAATTAATATCCAAAGATATTCCCCCACTAAATAAGTGATCATCACCCTTACATGAAGCTATTAATCATTGGGTTTGAGTCAATAGACATATGAGGACGGCATAAATTCTGGCCCTAAAATATTCCCCCGTGGAATCAATCATCCTCTAATGATGGATAGAAACTTATTGAAACTCTAGAAGTACAGAATATAGGATGTAACTTCACATTAGGAATTTTACCTTAATAAAACACACACTTAGGCATCAAAAAAAGCTTCATAACAATACCAAGTAGATCGTGTAAGCATGAATCATGAGATAACGAGATTTAGCATAAAAATGATATAAGACATGAGTTTATGGAACATGATCATATTAATGAAAGACATGAATTTTTCAAAAATTATCAGCCTGATTAAGACTGATACGAAACATGAAATGAGATTTTTGGGGGACATAAGAATAGATGCATTCTCCATCTCCAAGGATACATCTAATAGCCCTTAATTATAGCAATACTTCTTAACTTTTAATTTAGCTACGAATACCACACTTCACTGTTTGAATCTTATAATTCCTCGCAAAAGAAATAACTACAAGATCCTAAGTCTAACTGCATATTTCTTCCATATTAAAGCCTGACCCAGAGTTAAAAAGTGCTAGCTTAAGCTATGGGACCTTATACTGTAAATCACTCCAAGAATACCAATCTATCTTATCAGAATAATCAAATAATTTCATGTATTAATCAACGAGTACCAGCCACATAATACAATGGTTGTGTATTTATCAATCACAATATTCAATTCAAGCCTATCTTTACTACTCCCCTTTTATGTATCTCCCCATAAAAAACCACCAACTCAATCACTTTCACAAAGATTTTCACCACCTATTCCCTTCCTAACTATTTCACATAACAAAAGTTCATATCACTCCTCCCTCTTCATGTATAACCTTAGCTCAAATTGTCACACCCAAAATTTTCACAATAAAAAAATATCTACTCTCTTATCTAAAATATTACTATGCTTTCATAACCACTATCATCCTATCATAAGGAAGGTCATTGAAGGACTAGAGTACAAGCAATAGGAAAAGGGAAGTGACACTATTTAATTCTAACTTGTATTCACTACACTGCTCAAGGTGGGTCCTGTTATGTAAGATATAACCTAATAGGCGCAAAGGGCGTCATATATCAAACACCTAGATCATATATAGGCTCAAAAAAAGGACATAGGTCGCATAGAGAATTCGTACCTTAGGCATAGGCACAATTTAAATATGTGTCATTGGTAGAATTTCCTCTTAAATCAAAGTAGGAGAAATTTGCTGGAATAAGAGTAGATTTATCACGACTCTTCCATGAAACTCGCCACCATGAGAAAATTCAAGATCTACCTTAGTTCACCATATCTCCCTTATCTCAAAGTTCACTATCCTAAACATGTAAACATACCATCTTATTAAATTTATAAGCACAACACTTAACTCCATGGGGGTATCACTATACATATGGATGCTAGACCCGCTCTAATCTACTATTATTGGAAAGGTACTTAATTCTTGCTATGACATTTCTTCCAAGGGCACTACTCTTAACTTCCTCTAGCCTCTAAGATTGAACTAAAGATCTCAAGATGAGTTTTGAAGTGAAAAATTACCCCTTTCAAGTGATTATAGATGTTTTAAGGATTAAAAATGGGTTAAGTGAAGGTGGGATGATTTATAAGGCATGAAAAGACCCAAGTACCCCTAAAGCATTTAAAAATATTGACCCGTCGACAAAGGGGAGAGGGTTTGTAGTGAGGACCCTAAGGCAGAAGCCCAGTCGACAAAATGCAGAAGCCCATTCTCACGGTGCGGGGCCTATATCGAGAATCCCTCTTCCTGGTGCAATGCCCAGTGCAGAGGCAAGGTAGTGAACCCTTGCGAGCCCTGTCGTAGTGTAAGTCCATCAAGAATCGTCCCCCTCAAAATGTCTGATCTATTTTCCATGCCTAAACTTCCCCCGATGTATATGAACTTATCCTGGGGCATTCTATATTCGATTTAGGGACAACATAGGCTCATTTTAAGCTCGATTAAGAGTCCCAAAACACTCGGGGTATTACAAATTCATTGATCCAACTCTAATCCTTATATATATCACAATTACCCACTCTAATATTTGTAATAAGTCATCAACCTAAGATTTTTCACACACTATATAAGCCTACTAATATACTCCCACAAATCTCACATCACTATCCTCAAGCTAACCATTTTTAATCACCATACTAAACATATAAAGTCTAGACTTAGCATCTATTACTAATCATGAATTACCCATAAAAAACCCCACATACTGTACTAGTGCATCAAAATATACAAGAAATTAATCAATCTAAATTCCTTATTTTACTTAACTACGGCTTACAAGCACATCCTTTTCACTATATTACTACTACACCAAAAAAAATACTACATATCTTCTCACATACTAAACTTGATTACAACTATTAGATATAAATAAAGGGACCCTCAGTGTATTAAAACCACATAATAAGGATAGTCGATCTTAATTTTATAACTTCACACATTATGACCTATAGATCATTCACCTCCCTCACATCACACCCACTTGCCTATAATTCTATAAACTCTAATGAGTCCCCTTTTCCAAGACCTCCTAATGTGAACGCTAAATTTATAAATCATTAGCCAACCAATTCATCCATTTACAACCTATGATAGATCTTACTACTACAACATCTAGTCCACATGAGATTCTTTCTTATTTTAACTAAAGACACAATTATTGCAACTAACCACTCTCTTTTACCACTTAATTTTGTTAATTTTGGTACACATTAACCAATACGATAAGGATATAACAACCCCAACACTCACTTTAAGATTATGGAAATACGACTACCCCTTTTTTTGAAAAGTTAACCTCACTTTGACTTCTAAATTTAGGACTTCATATCACCAACCTTGGGATTATATTACCATTCATAGGTAGTAAAATACTATTTATGCTACCTCTCAGTTGGAAATACTATCCCAATATTCAAGTACATATCTTTTCATTTAAGTGAGATGTCTGCATTAAAGTTTTTGATAGGGACTAAATACATATCTTACCTTAGTATGAAAAGTACAATTCATGAATATAGAGGTATAACATTGAATCAATACACTTTAGCAAGCTAAGGGACTCCTTTTAAGTCTTTGTGCCATTTCATAACTTTCGATGACTCATTCAGAAAGGACCATATCGCTAGAAAGATAAGCCTTTGCACTTGTATTTCCTCAATAATAGGACATAGCCTAGAAAATTAGAAAAAGGAAAGAATTTGGATAAATTTCATATGAACAACACTATTTCACAATCTGGAGTATGAAAAAATGAGAGATAATTCCTAAATAGCTAGTAGCCTCATGATTATAAGTATAGTGCACAACACACTCATAAGCATGACTATACTAGACATGGCTTCATAGACATCCTGGGACCCTGAACGTGCTCTGATACCAAGCTTGTCATAACTCGAATCGGGGCCATGTTGTGACGGGTAACCCAAGTCTACCAAGGCATGAGATAACCCCTTAACCTTACATCATGAGCATAGTAATATAAAAAAGTAATGAAAGACAATCCATAAAATGAAAGTGTTAGGTAAAGGATGAAATGAAGTATGAAAACTAAATTTAAATCCAGAAAAAAATAACCCAAATAAAGTAGTGTCCATGTCTTAAGAACAAAATTCAAAACAGTAACCCACATTGTCTACGATGCCTTAAGAATAATTCATAAGTCGGGACAGGACACTGACTCTACCATAAAACTAAGAAACTACCATTATAGAAACATATGTGAAAATTACAAATGCCTTTCGAATGATGGAGGGCTCACCACTTCAGCAACTATCTAGTAGAAATACCGATCCACCTTATATTGTACAGATTCACAAGAAAAGCCCTTGGAACCTATATAATGAAATGATATAGCATCTAGGGATAGTCAGTATGATGAGTACTAGAATACAACCTAAAGAAAGGTATAAAATATATACATTTACTAAAAACCAGTCATAAATCATATGCACTATGGTTGTACATCTATATAGGATGTTGGAATAGGGGAAAGAGGCATAAAACATGATAGTTTAAGAACTTAATCATGAACTGTGTAGCTCGTACCAACCTAAAGACACCCATGGGCTATATGGTTTTGGCTCCCCTGCCGGAAGGGCCCAAGTTCATGTTAGCCACATGAACTGGAGAATTAGGCTAAAGTTACCGATAATCAATTAGCCTCCTAAAAATATACTTTGCATATCTGACATAGTGGTCATAGACCCCCAACAACAGCAAACATGGTTTTCAGTATTGGTCCCTCTGGGATTACACCTTTTTGGTGAGCTACACAATTTATTTTAAGCCCAAATTAAAATAGTTAAACATAATATCTACCACAAAGTCATTTATTAAGGCATTCCCAACTTGGTATCATCATACCAATAGACTTGCAAGCTATTCTGATTATGCTAAACCATAACTATTTAACCAATTTGACTTCAAATTCCATTTAACATCTAAAACCATAGCCCCTAAAGGAGTTTCAAAATCTCTTTACATTTTTTATTTAATGCAATGCAATACTTCAGAAGATGAGCTAAACTCTATAAAATCCTTGTTCAAAACCAAATTATGATATGGGTTGAGGTTCATTTCATTAGCATGCCCAAAATTGGTAAACACTATGAAAATCATATTGAAATTCCACCATTACTATGGAGCACAAATTAAGTTCACAATCCACTATTTAAACTTTTAATAAACCATTTAAAACAACAAAAAATCAATGCAAGTGTACAATAAAAAACCCACGATCTTACTTTAATCAAACATTCAAGAACACTTAAATATTAAGTAAATTGATGTAATAATACAATAAGTAAAATAAAGAGTGTCCAACATGCATTTTTTATAGAAGGAATTCGGAAGAGCTTGAACCCTAGATTAAAATGGATATGAAGACTTGGATTCATTTATCGTACCCTTGATGATGAAATTGGTGAGAAAACATTGAGAAAAAACCATAATATTTGACCTTTTCTTGAAACCTTAGATTAGGAGATAGGGGTTTTTGGGAGAGAAGATAAATTAGGGATTAGGGTGAGATTATCATGCATTAGGATGAATTTAGGGATTAAAAATAGATTGAGGGAGTTATATAGGGTGAAAGAACCATGGCTTCAGCTGTGCCCCACGACCCCAATCATGAAACAAGAGCCTTGCCTCGCACATCCCGTCGCCCACCCTGGATAGTGCCTTGCTAAACACCTATAACATTTTAGTCTGAACTCGGATTAATGAACGGCCAATTATGATAGAAAAATTATTCAAAGGTTTTAATTTTATATATAGTAGGAAAAATAAATCATTATATTATAGGAGTAATGGTTGTTGGAATTTGACCGAAGAAAAAAAGTATACGAAAACTCAAGCGAAAGGAATGTTCTCAACTCAACTTTGAGCTAGGAGATTTTTATGACTTCAATTAATATCCAAAGATGTTCCCACACTAAATAATTGGTCATCACACTTATATTAAGCTATAAATAATTGGGTTTGAGTCTATACATGTATGGAGATGGCTTAAATTCTAGCATAAAAATGTGGGGTTTTATAGTCTCAAATACCTTTAAGTAAACACACCCTACAGGTTACGGTGATCTATGAAGACCTCATACTTGATACCATAAAGATAGAGTCTCCAAATCATTAATGTAAACACCATTGCTGCTAACTCTAAGTCATGTGTTAGGTAGTTTATTTCACGAGGCTTCAGCTATCCCGAATCATACGTAATGGCATTCCTATTCTATATCAACACAACATCCAAACCTAAATGTGATACAAAACATTACAACATTCTTTCCTTCAAATAAAAATGAAAGAATAGGTGCTGTAGTCAAGAGTGTCTTGAACTTTTGAACGCTCTCTTCATATTAGTATGATCAAACAAATGACACTTCCTTCTGACTCAACCATGTCAAGTGCATTGTAATGGATGCAAAGATCTTGAAAAATCTATGGTGATAACTAGCAAGGACCACAAAACTTCTTACTCAATCACCAAATTAGGACAATTTAAATTATTTACTGTCTCAATATTTTGGGGATCCACAATTACCCTTTTTTTAAGAAACCACATGCCCCAAGAAGGCAACTTAAAACAACAAAAATTCACACTTCAAAAACTTCACAAATGTCAGCTTCTCCTTTAGAATCTCTAAAACTATGCAAAGATTGCTTGCATGCTCTACATCACTCTTGGAGTACACAAGTACATCATCAATAAACACAACAACAAAAGAATCCAAGAATGACTTCAAGATTTTATTCATAAAACTCATAAAGGATTCAGGTGCATTAGTCAACTCGAAATACTTCACCTGAAACTCATAATGGCCATATCAAGTTCTAATAGGTATCTTGGTATGTCCTCCAGTCTAATTTTCAACTGACAATAACCCAACTTCAAATTAATTTTTGAAAACACTAACACATCCTATAATTGATAAAAAAGTCATCTATGTGAGGCAGGGAATATTTATTTTTGATGGTAACCTTGTTTAGCTGTCTGTAATCAATGCAGATATTCAAGCTATCATCCTTCTTCCTTACAAACAAGACCGGTGCACCCTTAGGTGAAAACCTTGGATGAATAGAACCTTTTTCAAGTACCTTTATAATTGAGTTTGAGCTCCTTCAAGTCTGCTGGAGCTAATTGATAAGGTGGAATAGATATAGGGTGATTTCTCGGCTATAAGTCCATGTAGAAATTGATATCCCTATCTGGATGTATACCCTATGTCTATATCCTGAAGATGAGCTAAGAATATTGAACACCCTTTCTCTATTACTCTCTGATCCCATAATTACATCAAAGTACAATATATCTAGAATAACTAACTTTGCCTAAGTTTGAAAGCTAATAAATAATACAGGACAAGAACGATAAACATGGGTTACTACCATAGAGTCACCCAAACTGGACAAACACATAGGAATAAGTAGACCCTATATAAAATAAAATAAAAGCCATCTAGTCACAGACAAAAATAGTACCTGTGATAACTGCATCAGATGCCTAGACATTAGACTTTCTCAAAAATGCATAACAGTAAGCTCAGTCATGAATCTAATATAATTTTTTTCTCGTCCACAATCTTCTCCTAATTCCACTATCAATCACCTCAACCACCTGTCTAATTTATTAGTTCTCTCTATTGATGACCCTTTTTGCCTCTTCCCCCTCATCTACCTACTGGGACTATAGCCTAGTTTTGCTACTATATTTGGGCATTCACTTATCTCTTAAAGTGTCTAGCTGCACCATAATAGTAACTTGCATACCTAAGAAAATGACTACAAGTAGAAAAGTAAGAAACCCCTACCAACCTATGCCTTAAAAGAACCCATAACTGGAACCATATTAGAAGTTGATAAGGCTGACTAAATTAAACCAGCTGAATAGGATTGCTGAATGTGACCATTTATAACACCCTAGATTTTTAACCCTTAGAAAATTTACTGGATTTCTAGTTTCTGGGTAATATAGAACTAAGGAGTATGAGTCGTACACTGGGGTACAAGTCATATGGGATGGTCGTATGCTGACTAGTTTTGGTTGGTGGGTTGGATTTA
Organism: Capsicum pubescens; assembly: GCA_030864215.1. Classification (NCBI taxonomy): domain Eukaryota; kingdom Viridiplantae; phylum Streptophyta; class Magnoliopsida; order Solanales; family Solanaceae; genus Capsicum; species Capsicum pubescens. The sequence continues at coordinate 244,210,281 of CM061538.1, forward strand.
GTTTCTAGAATGGCTAAAACTTGGGTGGTATGAGTCGTATCGGTGGATACAAATTATTTGGTTACTTCACTTAATCTTAGACTTAGTGACATAAGTTGGATGTAAGTAAGAGTGGATCATCACGAGTCGTAAGCCAGGGTACAACTCATACCATAGACTTGTATGGTGGATAATGTTCAATCATTTTTTGATTCTATTCTACCAGGGGTACGGGACAGAGGTATGAGTCATATGCTTTGAGTAAGACTTGGTTTGGGTAAGTCATACCTTTGATAGTGTTGGATCTAAGGGTGAGGTATAGGCTATGAATGGTGTGTACCACTCATATTGGAGGGTACAACTGGTATGGGTAGTCGTACCCCCTAACGTGAATTTTATGTAGTTTAAGTTAGGACAATCTAGATATTTCCCCACTTAACCTATTAAGGACCCACGACTTTTAACATACTTGGGAGGTTTTTTTCCATATTATTATATTCATTAACACTTATAAAACACTCTAATCTTCTTAAAAGTTCTTCGACAAAAGAAGCTAGGGTTTTATCTTAAGGATTAATTTGGGACTAATATTGGTGATTTCTCTCTATTATCTTCTCAATTAAGGCATGTTCTCTTCCCTAATTGTTATTTCCAACTAAAGTCATGGTTTTATACAATGTTTTCATGGCATGATTTATTGTATGGTTTTGTGGTTTTCAAATATGTGCTAGGGTTTTGATTATAATTGCTTGGTTCTAGTTTTCCCATGTTTTAATTATGTTTTTATATTTTTTAATGGTGATTTTGGATTATTGGTTGCACGGGAATGGTCACATGGTAGTTGGTTTTGGTTTTGGAAATACTATGCCCCCAACATGTTTGATAAAATGCCTAAGATAATGCTTTTAGTATATTATTGAATTTTAATGGAACTATTTCATGGTTTGAACTTAGTACTGGAACCTTAAATGGATTAAATGGTTTGGAATGGTTAATGAAATGGTTTATTGGTCATGGATACGGTAAATTAAATATCCTTGTGGGGTGCAACAGAATCCATCAAGTAAACATATTAATGGACAACTTGTGGGGAACATAGGACTGCCCCAAGCAAATATAATGGAACACTTGTGGGGTACATGGGGCTCCACCAAGTTAACTTGGTAAATAGCTATGTAGGAAACCCCCTACCTAAAAGTTTGGATAAGGGCGATACTTGCAAGTTATAGTCGGTATGACGATGTCACTATTAGTAGCCTTGGTTAATAATAGATGGGATAACTGATTGGTTGGTTGGAAATGGTTTTAATTGGGCAATAATGTCGGGGTATGATAACCAACCATAAATTTGGGAGTTAAATGAACGAACAATGGAAATTCAAATTTACCGACATGAGGGGTTGGTCATAGAGACCATATATGATACTATGATGTATACAGAAATCCTCTAAGTATACTGTACATATGTATCATGAAGAGCTAAGGGTACTTAAGGATCCCCTACTCTTATGGTATCTCTGGTTCATGCAGATACATGTATTGGGGCCTGTTCTGAGGGTTACATTGGATCTATATAGCTTGTGGATGGTCAAGGACGGTTAAACTACACATACCCAGGTTAATGGATTCAAATTCAAGCTAAACTCGATTCCCTTCCTGGCATAGTTATATATTTATATATGTATGGTTTTCTCACGACCCGAGCTGAGTCCCTAGCTGCAATGAGCATCCCTAACCATAAAGGCCTGGGTGCCCCTTTGTAACGCCCCAAAAATGGGTCCCAGAGCGTCACACGGTGCTTAAGTCTACAAGTAGCCCCAACCTAACCCTTTGAGCCTATTTCATTCAGTTCAACACTTATCAATGAGATTTCCATAAATAACCCTCAACATATTATCAAAGTAATCAAAATCCACGAATAAAAAGGAAATGCAAAAAATAACAAAATACAACTCGTCTCAACAACTCCCAACATCTAGTCTAGTCTGACAAACCTCTAAGAAATCAATAAAAACAAACGAGCCATTGGGACATGCCCCAACTGACTCATACTCAGTATCGAAATATAGCCAACTCAATGAAACCATCAACAAAACATCACGTCCTCGGATCATGAGGACTCACCGCAACAGAGGATGTAGAACAACATGCCCGAAAAATTACTGTCGAACCTGGGACTGAGCACCTGAACCTACATTCCGAGAAAATGCAGCCCACATCCGAAGATGTGGGTCAGTACCATGGAAATGGACCGAGAATATAGGGGTGTATGCAGTTTTATAATGTCATCATCATAAGCATTTATAAGAAACATGCACGATATATGAAAGACTCACATAGCTCGAAGAAAATCATCATAATCATGAGAGAATGAAATAAGTATAATAAAACATGTGAATCATCATATAATTTCTCAATCACTTTCAGTTCATCAAGATAAACAATTCTCATAATAACATTATCATTTAAATCTTTTGAAAGGATAACTATCACAATTCACTTTTAAATCACTTCACCTTTTCCCCATAAACACAAGGAAATACACACACACTGGGAGATCTTACAACCGACATAAACCGTGTGAGCCACACGGAGTCCAACGTACAACCCACGTTGGGGAGAGCCGCCCCATCCTTGCCATCAGAGTGGGACTATCAATATCAAATCCAAAAAAACACTAGTGATCACTATATATAAATCAGCCTCAGGCTCACATCCTATGGGGGCACGTAGTTCTAAGGAAGTAAGGTCACTTTATACCTCCCACTCGGTGCTAAAGGTTTCTTCCGGACTTAGCTCAGATCATTTCAAAAGAAAATCCACCACCACACATTTCAACAACTCATAACGGGAGCCATAATGCTACCCCTTTATCATAATCAATAAAAACGTGAATTTCTTTCACAGTCGAGTTCAAAATAACTCATTCACGACCAAAAGGTCAAATCATTCTTTATCATCTCAAAACATTCAATATCTATATGCGTATAACACATATTTTCTCAAAATACGATTTCAAATGGGGTTCGAAGACCCATATATCAAAATCATGGAAACATCTTTCAAGATTCATGCTTTATATCATAAACACATTTAAATTCAACTTTCAAATATTGTAAACATCATAATCTCTTGAAAATCAACATATGATATGGGTTTATGCTTCAAAATCGTATTAAACATACAAAATCCATAGCTTTATAAAGAAAAAAACTTTTGGGCACAAGAACGAAAGAGTGTTCTTGTTGAAAAACCCTACATACCTCAAGATTGAACCTCAAAAATGACTTCTCGAGAAAAGGAATGATCATCGCAAACTTTTTAGTTTCCCACGTAGCCCTCGCGATAAGGATTCCGAATATATAAAAATCTTGAAGAAGAGATGAACGACTCACGAACTACCTTGGTTTTTCTATGAAAACCCTAACCTTTGTTCTTGGTGTTTTTGAGGGAAAATATGGATATTTTGGAGTTAATGTGGTTTAATCCCGTGATATGGAATAAAACAATACATACAATCCTCAGCTGAAATGGATTGGGCGTAAAAGAATTGGCCAGGCGCGATAAGGCAGGCGACGCCTGGCTTTTAGCGCTGCAATCCAAACACGACCTAGGCTCGTCTAGAAATTCCGAAACTCACCCAGAACATCCTACGACCTTGCCCCATCGCAACACAACAAAAATCTCAAAAAATAAATGTCGGGAAGGTCACGAAATAATTCATCGAAGATTCAAGGATGAAAATAAAACTAAGTATAGAAACAAGGCTAAACACTTAGTCAAATTTTGATGTTTTTATCACATTTAGCTCATTCCAAAGGCTTTAAAGATGCGGAAAATTTCTGGGGTCTTACATTATCTCCCCCTTGGGAACATTCATCCCCGAACGACGCTAGACATGTTAAAATTAGATAGGGAATAGAGCATACGACTGAAACCATTCGTTAGACTCATCACCACATCATTTCTCACTCCGAATGCAACGTAGAATGCATAAATTCAAGAATCTACAGCTGAACACACAAGAAATAACAGCTGAACTGCTGCAACTTTTATCAAAAGTGCATGATTTAGGAAAGAACGATACCTTCGTCTTGATCGGAGTTCGCGGAAAATAGGTGCGGGTACTTGGATCGCATATCCGCTTCAGCTTCCCAAGTTGCACCCTCAACAGATTAGTTTCACGACAACACCTTGACCAAGGGAACTTCTTTGTTCCTTAGTCTTCGGACACTGAAATCAAGAATCTCAACAGTAATCTCATCAAGAGAAAGATTTTCTTGAATGTCAGCACTCACAGAGGAATCCACTACCACAACATCGCTAATATGCTTTCTAAGCATGGAGACATGGAATATTGGATGAACAGAGGACAACTCGGAAGGCAACTCGACCTCATAAGCTACCTTACCAACACGGCTAAGAATTCTGTAAGGACTAACATAGCGGGGACTAATCTTCCCCTTCTTTCCAAATCTCTTCACCCCCCTCATGGGTGAAATTTTCAGATACACAAGGTCACCAACTTCAAACTCAAGGTCTCTCCTTCTAACATCCGCATATGACTTCTGACGACTCTGAGCGGTTTTCATCCTTTCCCTAATCAACTTAACTTTTTCCATAGCCTCTAATACCAAATCAGGACACTCACAACCGCTTCATCCACCTCAAACCAACCTATGGGTGATCTACACTTACTCTTATACAAGGCCTCAAACGGAGCCATGCCAATACTAGAGTGAAAGTTGTTATTATAAGCAAATTCTATCAACGGTAAGTGATCATCCCAACTTCCCATAAAGTCAAGTGCACACGCTCTCAACATATCTTCTAAGATCTGGATGGTTCGTTCAGCCTGACCATCGAACTGCGGATGAAAAGCAAAACTCAATGGCACTTAGGTACCAAGACCCTTTTGAAAAGCTTTCCAAAATTACGAAGTGAACTGAGTACCCCTATCCGAAATGATAGACAAGGGAACTCCATGCAGTCTGACTAACTCTCAGATATACAATCTAGCGTAATCCTCAGCAGTATATGAAGTATGAACATGCAAGAAATGAGTAGAATTCGTCAATCTATCATCCACAACCCAAATGGAATCATGATGGCATAGGGAAAGAGGTAAACCAGTTACGAAATCCATATTTATCTCTTCCCACTTCCAGGTGGGAATGTTAAACTCTTGCATCATACCACCAGGTCTTTGGTGTTCAACCTTAACCTGTTGGTATATTGCACACTTAGCCACAAACGCTGCTATATGTTTCTTTATGCCACTCCACCAATAGATTTCCCGCAAGTCGCGGTACATCTTGGTGGCACCAGGATGAATAGAATATCGCGCCCCGTGCGCTTCAGCCATAATCCTCTATCTCAGATCATCAACATTCGGGACACACAATCTACCCTGCAATCTCAACACACCATCTCCCCCTTGGAAGAAAACCTCTACTTTTTGGTCCTTGACTGACTCCTTCAGTCTGACCAAACTAACATCTAAGTCTTGCTTCTCTTTCACTTCCGAAACCAAGGAGGATTCAAAACTACTCTGAACCCCTATACTACCTTCAGCAGAATCAACCAACCTAACTCCCAGTCTATCCAAACGATGCACATCATGAGCCAACTCTTTCTTACCTTCTACCACATGCAAAATACAACCCATAGACACTTTACTTAGGGCATCTGCCATAACATTGGCCTTGCCCGGGTGGTACAGCACACTCATATCATAGTCTTTAACAATTCTAACCATTGTCTCTGCCTAAGATTCAATTCTCTCTGGGTAAACACATACTGCAGACTCTTATGATCAGTGAAAACATCAACATGGACACTATACAAATAGTGTCTCTAGATTTTCAAAGCAAACACAACAGCAGCCAACTCAAGGTCATGGGTGGGGTAATTTTTCTCATGGGGTTTCAACTGTCTAGAAGCATAAGCTATCACCTTACCCTTCTGCATCAACACACAGCCCAAACCAACTCTAGAAGCATCACAGTACACCACAAAACCATCAACACCATCAGGCAAAGTCAAAATAGGGGCTGTAGTGAGTCGAGTCTTAAACTCCTGAAAACTCCTCTCACACGATTTAGACCACAAGAAATTCACTTTCTTTTGGGTCAACCGAGTCATAGGAGACGCTATAGAGGAGAAAACCTCAACAAAACGGCGGTAATAGCCAGCTAAATCCAAGAAACTTTGGATATCAGTCGGAGAAATAGGTCTAGGCCAATTTCTAACAGCTTCGGTCTTTTGGGGATCAACTCTAATACCTTCGAAAGAAATGATATGACCCAAAAAAGCAATAGACCTTAGCCAAAACTCACACTTATTGAATTTGGCAAACAACTTGTGATCTCTAAGGGTTTGCAAGACAGTTCGGAGATGATTAGAATGTTCATCCTCACTACGGGAGTACACCAGTATATCATCTATAAACACAATGACAAACATATTAAGATATGGTCTGAAATCTCGATTCATGAGGTCCATGAAAGTTGCTGGGGCGTTAGTTAACCCGAAGGCAATTACAAAAAACTCAAAGTGACCATAACGAGTTCAAAAAGTGGTTTTCGGGATGTCACACTCCTTAACTTTGAGTTGATGATAGCTGGAACGAAGTTCTATCTTTGAGAAGTAACTTGCACCTTGCAATTGGTCAAACAAATCATCTATTCTCGTAAGGGGGTACTTATTTTTTATGATGACTTTATTCAATTGGCGGTAATCAATGCACATATGCAAAGAGCCATCTTTCTTTCTCACAAACAACACAGGAGCACCCCAAAGAGAAACACTGGGCCTTATGAAACCCTTATCTAGTAGATCTTTGAGTTGCTCTTTCAACTCCTTAAGTTCTGCAGGGGCCATACGGTAAGGAGGAATAGAAATGGGATGAGTATCGGGAAAAAGAACAATCCCAAACTCTATCTCTCTATCAGGAGGTATCCTTGGGAGATCATCCAAAAAGACATCAGAAAACTCAGTGACGACGTTAACAGACTGGAGAGTTGGAGTCTCAGACTTAGTGTCTTTGACTCTAACCAAATGGTAAATACACCCCTTGGAAATAAGCCTTCTAGCTTTGAGGTAAGAGATAAAATGACTCTTGGGTAACACAGAATTCCCAGACCACTCAAACACGGATGCACCCAGAAACTGAAACTTGACCACTCGGGTACGAAAATCAATAGAGGCATAGGTAGAATATAGCCAGTCCATACCCAGAATCATATCAAAATCCACCATTATTAACTCAATCAGATCAGCCAACATGACTCTATGAAGAACAGTAACAAGACACTTTTTATACACTTTCTGGGCAACAATCTAATCACCCACTGGGGTAGAAACTAAGATAGGCTCAGGAATAATTTCAGGGCTCATTTCAAAGTTCACAACAATCAAAGGTGTAACATATGAGAAACTGGATCCAGGATCCAACAAGGCATATTCATCAAACTGAAATATACGAAGCATACCGGTAACAACATCGAGAGAGTCCTCCTATTCCTGGCGAGATGGTAAAGCATAGAATCTATTCTGGCGCTGACCGCCAGCATTGCTAGAAGGGGCACTCTGAGCAGGGGCTGGACGAGTCACTGGAACTGGAGCACTGACAGTCTGAGTCTACGTCTGAGGGCGATAATCACGATGCCCTTGTCCATCCTGCAGACAATCTCTAACTTTGTGACCCATGTCACCACTCTGGAAACAACCCCTCTTCTCACCCGAATAAGCCCTACCACACTTAGGACACAGGGGATGATTTGTCTTACTGCTAACACTGTACTGGGACCTGGATGCATATGACCTGTTACCTTGCTCCTGCCTATCTTTAGGCACGGGAGCATTAGCAGATGACGATGCTGGCATAGATGAATGGTCCTGATACTGAGGGCGACTCCCTCCCTACGATCTAGTCTGACCCTGTCCGTGCTGCTCAAACCTAGCTCTCTTATTCCCTCTCATTCTATCTCTCTCCTTAATCTTATCTGCCACAATCTATTGGGCATGAGTCATCAGCCTAAAAAGGTTCATCTCACTATTTAGCATAGCAGACCTACACTCCTTAACCACATAACTTGACACTCCAGTCACAAACTTACTCATACTAGCCCGATTATTAGCCACTAAGTCAGGAACATACTTGGCCAACTGATTGAAATTTATACAGTACTCCCTAATAGTTATAGAGCCCTGTCGCAGGTTCATAAACTATTCCACCTTCGCCTCCCTCATCTCTAAAGGGAAAAACTTATCCAGGAATGAATCCTGGAACTCTTGCCAAGTTGTAGGGACAACTCCCTCACCTCTACCTTTCCTTCAAGAAACAACCCAGTCATAAGTAAGATCTTTCAACCTATACGCAAAAAACTCCACACTATGTTCCTCTGATACATGCATCACCTGAGTAATCTTCCGCACCTCCTCTAAAAACAACCATTGATCCTCATCAGACTTGGACCCATAGTATTCTGGCGGATTCATCTGCATAAAGTCATGGATCTTGGCAGCAGCTGGATCACCTCCCTGCTACTGTGGAGCCGGGGCTGGGTTGGCCTGAATATTTGCAGTAACAGGGCCAGCGCTTGAAAGGCTTCCCAAAATTTAGCATGAGACACGTTTTCATTCAATGGGTCAGCGGGTTGAGGTTGCTAACCATCATTATTTCTTCTAGCTCGACGTGGAGCCATATTTCTGAAAGAGGAGAGCAAGAATTAATAGCAGAGAGAGACACTTTAAGCACGACAGACTTCTGAAAGAAAGAATCACACTCTTCCTAAAACGTCTCGTAGCCTCTTGCTCATAGATGTGGCGCGCTACACACCAATGATCAAGACTTTACTTAACACGGCTTGTCAGACTCCCTAGGACTCCTTCAACCTGACTCTGATGCCAAGTTTGTAATGCCCCAAAAATGGGTCCCGGAGCGTCACACGGTGCTTAAGGCTACAAGTAGACCCAAGCTAACCCTTTGAGCCTATTTCATTCAGTTTAACACTTATCAACGGGGTTTCCATAAATAAGCCTCAACATATCATCAGAGTAATCAAAATCCACGAATAAAAAGAAAATGCAGAAAATATAAAAATACAACTCGTCTCAACAACTCCCAACATCTAGTCTAGTCTGACAAACCTCTAAGAAATTAATAAAAACCAACGAGCCATTGGGACATGCCCCAACTGACTCATACTCAGTATCAAAATATAGCCAACTCAATAAAACCATCAATAGAACATCACGTCCTCGGATCATGAGGACTCACCACAACAGAGGATGTAGAACAGCGTGCCTGAAGAATTACTGTCAAACCTGGGACTGAGCACTTTAACCTACATTCTGAGAAAATGCAGCCCACATCCGAAGATGTGGGTCAGTACCATGGAAATGGACCGAGTATATGGGGGTGTATGCCGTTTTATAATGTCATCATCATAAGCATTTATAAGAAATATGCATAATATATGAAAGACTCACATAGCTCTAAGAAAATCATCATAATCATGAGAGAATGAAATAAGTATAATAAAATATGTGAATCATCATATAATTTCTCAATCACTTTCAGTTCATCAAGATAAGCAATTCTCATAATAACATTATCATTTAAATCTTTTGAAAGGATAACTTTCACAATTCACTTTTAAATCACTTCACCTTTTCACCATAAACACAATGAAACACACATACACTGGGAGATCTTACAACCGACATAAAACGTGTGAGCCACACGGAGTCCAACGTGCAACCCACGTTGGGGAGAGCCGCCCCATCCTTGCCATCGGAGTAGGACTATCAATATCAAATCCAAAAAAACACTAGTGATCACTATATATAAATCAGCCTCAGGCTCACATACTACGGGGGCATGTAGTTCTAGGGAGGTAAGGTCACTTTATACCTCCCGCTCGATGCTAAAGGTTTCTCCCGTACTTAGCTCAGATCATTTCGAAAGAAAATCCACCACCACACATTTCAACAACTCATAACGGGAGCCATAATGCTACCCCTTTATCATAATCAATAAAAACGTGAATTTCTTTCACAGTCGAGTTCAAAATAACTCATTCACGACCAAAAGGTCAAATCATTCTTTATCATCTCAAAACATTCAATATCAACATACGTATAACACATATTTTCTCAAAATACGATTTCAAATGGGGTTCGAAGACCCATATATCAAAATCATGGAAACATCTTTCAAGATTCATGTTTTATATCATAAACACATTTAAATTCAACTTTCAAATATTGTAAACATCATAATCTCATGAAAATCAACATATGATATGGGTTTATGCTTCAAAATCATATTAACCATACAAAATCTGTATCTTTATAAAGAAAAATACTTTTGGGCACAAGAACGAAAAAGTGTTCTTGTTGAAAAACCCCACATACCTCAAGATTGAACCTCAAAAATGACTTTCCAAGAAAAGGAATGATCTTCGCGAACTTTTTGGTTTCCCACGTAGCCCTCGCGATAAGGATTCTAAATATATAAAAATCTTGAAGAGGAGATGAACGATTCACGAACTACCTTGGTTTTTCAATGAAAACCCTAACCTTTGTTCTTGGTGTTCTTGAGGGAAAATATGTATATTTTGGAGTTAATGTGGTTTAATACCGTGATATGGAATAAAACAATACATATAATCCTCAGCTGAAACGGATTGGGCTTAAAAGAATTGGCCAGGCGCGATAAAGCAGGCGGCGCCTAGCTTTTAGCGCTGCAATCCAAACATGACCTAGGCTCATCTAGAAATTTTGAAACTCACCTGGAACATCCTACGACCTTGCCCCATCGCAACGCAACAAAAATCTCAGAAAATAAATGTCGGGAAGGTCACGAAATAATTTATCGAAGATTCATGGATGAAAATAAAACTAAGTGTAGAAACAAGGCTAAACACTTGGTCAAATTTTGATGTTTTTATCACACTTAGCTCGTTCCAAAGGCTTTAAAGATGTGGAAAATTTCTGGGGTCTTACACCCTTTCTAACTGGCAATCCAGAACACTATTCAAAAACAATAAAGAAAAGATGCAGAAATTAAACAAATGGAATCATGGTCATGTTCTAAGTTCAATTTAACAATACTGAATGAAATCCACTAGTATCTAGACAACATCTACTTCAGTCTGCGAAATCTCTAATACATCAGAAATTAACAACTTGTCCAAAATTGGGATAAGGTCCCCAGACGGACCTAAAACTAAAATGAAATAACAATGTTCTAAACACAGGCCTTCCAAACTAATGAAGACTCACCAACTGCACACTTTTGTCTGATAAATCTACGATTTACCGGAAACCTCTAGACTGATGCTTAGACCGTGAAATATAGGGGGTCAATAAAAACGTACTGGTATGTCAAACAACTCAAAATAGAATGCTTTTAATACAAAATAGTTGAGAGCATTTCATAAAAACAATGGTCATAATACGTAAGTAAAAATACATGGGCATACTTTAGTGAACATCAAAGCACTTCTTTCAAACCATGACTGACTCTTTGTTATTCTTCTGAGCTAGTTGGTACACCACACAAATCTGAAACTCCACGGGCTATGTTTAAACCACCCTTAACTCGGCGGCCAAGCCTCTAATCTAAGTAGTCACCAGTATTGGAGTGGTGATAGCCCCTATGTGAGATGTTCTAAAAATATCATATCATGTAGGATCATATATCATAAGTCCAGTATTGGAAACTACGGTTTCTGATGATGAACTCTTGCACTCAAATGCCTTCTTCGGGTAACCTATTAGCCCTCTTAAGCCCAACTTTTAGTTATTTAATGAAGACACATTCATTCTTTTCAAACATTCAACACTATCTTGTTAAGGGCATGGAATCATCGGATATCGTCATACCCTGACTTTCAAGCCAATAAAAAAATGTCACAGCATGTCTGTGGCCCTTTTCACTTATTATCATATACATAACCACCCTAGATTTTAAACATTATATGAGAGAGAGTTATGCAACAGACTTTTCATTCAAATATTCATAAAAATATTCTCCTCCCAATTGTAAAATCAATAGGTGGCCACCTCATATTTGTAATTACTTAAAATTCAAGAAAGATTGTTAATTTGACACAATGAACATTTATCATATGAAAACACATTCCCAACATGTCATAAACAGTACCACTCCATGATCATTAAACAAGTACTCACCTATTAGTTTTTTGGTCAGAAAGTTCATGCCTTTAAACTACCCATAACAATATAAATAAAAAATTTCATGATGAAAGAGGGGTTTTTGATAATTCATGCTCTCATTCAAACTTTTAATTGCACCCCAAAACATAAATATATTGTTATATTCAAAATTCACGATAGCCGGTTCAAGACAACATACAATTTCTTCAAAACAACTTCATGACATATACTTTTCAAACAATTCCAAACCCTTTCTTTATAAATATGATTGGGGATCTTTAATTTAATAAAAACAATAGAAAAATTATTCCCATGATGTTTAGAGAAGTCCCACATAAGTTATACTATAAGATTTGAAAAATGGAACCCAAATCTTGATCCGTTTCTTGAAATCTTGAACTTAAGGATTGATTCTTGATTTTGTTCTTGGAGGAAACCCTAGTTTCATCATATTTTTGAGAGTAAAAGAGGATCTTAATGTTGTAAAACTGATAAGAATTGATTAATAACATTTTAGAGAGTAATTAAATCCATTGGGGAGGTTTTCTGAAGAGGAAAAGTAACAAAACACCCCTTTTAAAACATCCCACCTTCAAAGCATCGAATTTTTCCGGATGGCTTGGTTGACAGACCATCACCTTGACCATCAGTTGTTGTCCAATGACTGAACTAACTATTTTTGAGGTGACGGAAGGCTTGATTGTCCATCGGGTCAGCCGTCGCACTTTCGACATCTTGACACATCTCTGTAAAAATAGGCATAACTTTTTACCCGGATAATGGATTAAGGTAAAACCAGTGGAATTGGAAAGAGGACTCAAAGACCTTTCATTTGATATATTGTAGGCCATCTAATTCATTATATAAAAAAAGTTATGGCTGATGGAAGTTGATCCTAGTTTAGACACTCACTAAAACTCAAATGATAGGAAAGCTTTCAACTTGTCCTTGAGTTAGGGGGCCTCTATGATCTCAATTCATGCTCGACTAGATTCCCACACTTCATAATTGATCAACACACTAAGTTTTCATAGAATCCATTGTATTTTGAAACCATTACGCATAGAAATGACGTTTATGCTCTAGCCTGAAATGTAGGGGTGTTACATTATCTCCCCCTTGGGATCATTCGTCCCCGAATGATGGATAGGGATGTATTGAAGTTCTAAAGGTATGGAATAAGGAATGTAACCTCGCATTGAGAACTTTCCCTCAACAAAATATTCAAAGGTATTAACAGTAATTTATGATAATCCCTAGTGAAATGCGTAAGCACGAAGCATGATGAAATTAAACTTTACATAGGGATGACCTTGCACATGAGTTCTATGAATCACTATCATCAGAACATAATGCATGAGTTTATTTGGTGATCATAGTCCCTAGTTACATAGGTACTAATCATGAAATGACATTTCATGGAAGACAGGATTTAGAAGCATTTTTCACCTTACAAGATACAACGAATGGACCTTAAGTTTAGAGACGCTAATCATCTATACCCAGACATTAATCAACATGTTTCACAATTTCCAACTTACAATTATCCCATAACACATATAACCAAAAGAATTTGTGTCCCGCCATATAATACTCCCATGCTGAAACCCAACTCGGAGGAAAGAGGTGCTAACATAAACTACGGGACCTTGCACTCTACATCACATTAAGGAATCACCTCACCCCATCACTATAATTCAATAACCTCAAGTCTTAATTCAAGGAATACTAACTACATTGTCCATTAGTTTGTGTTTTCATCAATCACAAAATTTTAAGCATATCATTACTACACCCCACCTCATGGATCTCCCTACTAAGACCATCCAATTCAACCATTCTCACTAAGATTTTCACCACATAACTCCTTCTTAACTATCTCACATACCAGAAGTTCATCCCCTTCTTCCCCCTTCTCTTATAACCTTAGTTCTAGAAATCACATCAAAATATTCATCTTAAAAACATCTACTCCCCCACCCAACACACTACCACGCTTTCACAACCACCATCATACTACCATATGTAGGGTCATTACTGGACCTGAGCATAAACATCATGAAAGGAAGTAACACTTGACAATCCGTAGCTTATAATTATTGCACTACTCTAGAAGAGACATGAAGTAAAGATATGATAAAATAGACACGGAGTGCTTCAGACATCTAGTGCCTGGATCATAAGTAAAGAGTCGTTTGGCATAACCACAACACAACATGATTTCTTAGGACAGACCATAGTGAGAAACATGGGTGCACAAATCAAGAGTTGTATAAGATAAAGCCAGAGTTCGTGATGTCAACAATTGAAAAAAGGATTTCTACTTGGAGCTATTGCTTTCCATTTTCAAAGCTGGATAATCATGAGTTTGCAGGAACCTCATCACTTTGGGATAGACCCAACATAAAATGGATCGACAATATATATAAAGCATAGTTTATTAGAACCATGCATTAAGTGAGACTTGAATTTTTATAGTTCATAAGAAACATAACATAGAGCTTGGATACTTGGAGTATTGGATCACTAAGGTACATTATCGCTTCTTTCTTGAAGGTCGGAACATGACATGAGTTACATAGAGTTCTCAAACCTTAGGCATAGGAAAGACATGAATACATAAGACATTGGTAGATGTCCATTCAAATCGAAGTAGGAGGAGCTTGCTTGAATAGGTTTATTTTACATGATTCTTACTTGAAACTTGACACCACCAAAAAAAATAATTCGGGAACTACTTTAATCCATCATCTCCCCCTTAGATCAAAGTCACCCTCCTAGACTTGAGAATATAATCTCTCATGAATCTAAAACCACAGTGCTTAATACAATAGGGGATATCAGTATACACACGAACACAAACTTCCTTCAAGAATTTTACATAAAGACACTAAATTCTTTCTGGGTCATCCCCCTTCAGGGATACTAATCATAACTTCCTCTAACACCAAAGTCACCAACTTATGACTAACATTATTATGGGCATGGGCATCCACTCTTCTAAACACTTAACACTCTATCTTCAACTCCTTAGAATACCCACATTACACCTCTAATCACATAACTTACAACCTAAAAAAATTTGTAAAACCATACCCAAGGCTCATATTGCCTACCTATATTTCCTCTATTCAACTCTAACGAACACCGTACAACAACTCACCAGACTTCTCCAACTACAATTTCAAGAACACAAACTAGGTATGCAAAAGACTTATATATATAAATGCTAAACCTTTCCTTTTTAAGTATACTCTAAAGACATTGCTTTCCAAGAACTCTACACATAATTTTTCACTATCCTCTATCATTATAAACCTACAATTTTCAGTCTCATGAGCATACACATCCTCACTCCTTATCACATAAAAATCCACTCTACACTACTTAACCTTCGAACATTAGACCGTTAATCATATAACTTATATCATAAAATCTTACCTAATGCAATACTACCAGGGGATGCAACTTATTCTTATATACTTACGCCCTTATCCACTTAATGACTCACCCACAATTCATCATTTTAACACTAGTCCTCATATACACATATACCTCACAATTACCACTTAAATTTTCATAAATTATCAACTAGGCTCTTTCACAAATCACATCAAGCCTACTAATTCATTCCCATAAAATATACATCATTAACCTGAAGATACTACTCTTACCACCACATTCTACATCTAATGTTCAAGCCTATAGTCTAGAAACAATAACCTACCATTGGTGAAGAATGCAACATATTATACTAGTCCAGCAAATTACAAAATCAACTCAAAATACTCATTTCATTTATCTACTACCTACAATCACAACCCCTTTATGATATCACTATTATAGCTCAAAATCCACTACATACCTTCTCATATGAAGTACTAGTTTACAACCACTAAAGAAAATAAGGTCAAGGGGGTGTAAAGTCACATAATACACATGGTCAACCTTAATCTTATATTATAACCCAATACGATCTTATCTACATTTTCTACTTTCTCACATCATACTTACTTACCCAAGAATATATTTAGACTACCTTCAAATTCCATATACAACAATGAGTCTATACTTATAACATATTGGCTAATCCAACCATTTTCATTCACAGCCTATAAGGGATTTCTATAACAACCATAACTATCCACTCTAGGCTCTCTCCTATTTTGAATAAATAAAAAAAATCAAAGCCAAACACTTTCTCCACACATCACCATACATTCTACAAGTCTTGCCACAATATTATCCAACCACCATAAAAGAGAGAACCACCCCAAAATCAAAGGGTTATACAACAAAAATAGCTTATTTACGCAATAGTCACTCTCACTATAACTGCTAACCTAGTGACTTTATGTTACCAACTTCTAGACCATCTCACTACCATTAGGTCATGACACTTTAACATATACTACTACTCGGGTGGAAATACAGTTTCAACATTCTGCTACACAGCATTCACTGCAATAAGAATTTTGAAAGGGACTGGATACACTTAAATACCTCAGGTTGAAAAGCAAGATTTCATCAGGATCAAAGTTTAAACTAGAATCAATACACCTTAAAGCACTAACAGAGTCCTCTCAAGTCCTTGCATAATTTTATAATCTTTTATGACTCACTTAGAAAGGACTATACCATAGATTCTTGACTTCTACACTTGAATCACCTCAACAATGAGACATATTTGAGAACATCAGAGATAGGAAAGAATTGGAATAACTTTACTTTTATATGGGCGACACCATAACATGAACTAGAGTATGAAAAAGGAACATTCTAACTCTATTGCACGAACAAAAACATGAAGAAAGATAGACATTCCTAAACGCCTTGTAGCCTCCTGCTTATAAGTGTGGCATGCTATACACCTATAAACAGGACTCTACCCGACATGATTTTCCAGACACCTTGGGGCCATAAACCTTGCTCTGATACCAAGTTTATCATGACCCGATCCAAGACCCTGACTGCAACAAGCAACCCAAACCAAGAAGGCCTGGGCGCCACTTTCTATCTGGCAATCCTGAACACCATTCATAAACAATAAAGAAAAGATGCAAAAATTAAACAAATGGAATCATGGTCTTGTTTTGAGTTCAATTTAACAATACTAAATGAAATCCATAAGCATCTAACAACATGTACTTCAGTCTATGAAATCTCTAATACATAAAAAATTAACAACTTGTCTAAAACTGGGACAAGACCCCCGGTCGAACCAAAAACTAAAATGAAATAACAATGTTCTAAACACAGGCCTTCCAAACTAAAGAAGGCTCACCAACTGCACACTTCTGTTTGATAAATCTACGTCTTAGCGGAAACCTCAAGACTGAGCCTTATACCCTAAAATATAGGGGGTTAATACAAACGTACTGGTATGTGAAACAACTAAAATAGCATGCTTTTAATACAAAATAGATGAGAGCATTTCATAAAATCAATGATCATATTACGTAAGTAAAAATACATGGGCGTACTTTAGTGAACTCCAAAGGATTTCTTTGAAACCCTGACTCACTCTTTGTTATTCTTTTGAGCTAGTCGGTACACCTTACAAATTTGAAATTCCAAGGGCTATATGAAACCCTCCCTTGACTCAGAGGCCAAGCCTCTAATCTAAGTAGCCGCCAGGATTAGAGTGGTGATACCCACTATATGAGCACACCACAGGAAATCCCCCCCATGTGAGATGTCCTAAAAATGTCATATCATGTAGGATCATATATCATAAGTCCCGTATCGGCAACTACGATTTCTGGCGATGAGACCTTACACTCAAACACCTTTTTCGAGTACCTACTAGCTCTCTTAAGACCAACATTTAGTTCTTTAATGAAGACACATTCATACTTTTCAAACATTCAACACTATCTTGTTAAGGTGATAGAATCATTGGGTATCGTCATACACTAACTTGCAAGTCAATCAAAGAACATCACATCATGTCTGCGGCCCTTTTCAATTATTATCATATTCATGACCACCCTATATTTTAAACATCATATGAGAGAGAGTTATGCAATAGACTTTTTATTAAAATATTCATCAAAACATTCTCCTCCCAATTGTAAAATCAATAGGTGGTCATCACATATCTATAATTACTTAAAATCCAAGAAAGATTACTAATTTAACAAAACGAACATTTATCATGTGAAAACACATTCCCAACATGTCATAAATAGTACCACTCCATGATCATTAAATAAGAACTCACCCTTTAGTTTTTCATTTAGAAAGTTCATGCCTTTAAACAACTCATAACAATATAAATAAAAAATGTCATGATAAAAGAGGGGATTTTGATCATTCATGGTCTCATTTAAACTTTTCATTGCACCCCAAAACATAAATATATTGTTATATTTAAAATTCACGATATACGGTTTAAGACAACATTCAATTTCTTTAAAACAACTTCACGTCATATACTTTTCAAATAATTACAAATCCTTTCTTTATAAATATGATTGGGGATCTTTAATTTAATAAAAACAATTGAAAAATTATGTCCATGATGTTTAGAGAAGTCCCACATACCTAAGATTAGAAGATTTGAAAAATTGAACTCAAATCTTGATCCGTTTCTTGAAATCTTGAACTTAAGTATTGATTCTTGATCTTTTGTTCTTGAAGCAAACCCTAGTCTGATCTTATTTTTTAGAGTGAAAAGAGGATCTTGATGTTGTACAACTGATAAGGAATTATTAATAACATTTTAGAGAGTAATTAAATCCATTGGGGAGGTTTTCTGAAGAGGAAAAGAACCAAAACACCTTTTTTAAAACATCCCGCCTTCGAAACTTTAAATTTTGCCCGATGGCATGGTTGACGGACCATCAGGAGGGTGACAGACCATGACCTTGACTGTCAGGTCATCTACAGTGATGAAACTCACTATTTTTGGGGTGACAAAAGTCTTGACGGTCCATCACTGACCTGACGGTCTGTTGGGTCGGCCGTCGCACCTTTGGTAGCTTGACACCTCTTTGTAAAATGGGCATAACTTTTTACCTTGATATTGGATTAAGGAGAAACCTGTGGCATTGGAAAGAGAACTCAAAGACCTTTAATTTGATATATAGTGCACCCTCTAATTCGTTATATAAAAAAATATGGTTGATGGAAGTTAACCCTAGTTTAGACGCTAACTAAAACTCAAACGATAGGAAAGCTTTCAACTTGTCCTTGAGTTAAGGGGCCTCTATGATCTCAATTCATGCTTAAATAGATTTCCACACTACATAATTGATCAACACACTAAGTTTTCACAGGATCCATTGGCCTTTGAAACCTTTACGTATAAAAATGACGGTTTATGCTCTAGCCCAAAATGTAGGGGTGATACTTTATCTCCCCCTTGGGATCATTCATCTCTGAATGATGGATAGGGCCGTGTTAAAGTTCTAAAGGTATGGAATAAGAAATGTAACCTTAGATTGAAAATTTTCCCTTAACAAAATATGCAAGGTATTAAAAAAACTTTATGATAATGCCTAGTGAAACGCGTAAGCACGAAGCATGATGAGATGAAACTTTACCTAGGGATAACCTTCCACATGAGTTCAATGAATCACTATCATCATAACATAATTCATGAGTTTATTTGGTGATCATAGGCCCTAGTTACTTCGGTACTAATCATGAAATGGTATTTCGTAGAAGACAGGATTTAGTAGCATTCTTCACCTTACAAGATACAATGAATGGACCTTAAGTTTAGAGACGTTATTCATCTATTCTCCAACATTAATCAACATGTTTCATAATTTCCAACTTCCAATTCTCCCATAACATATCTAATCACAAGAATTTATGTCCCGCCGTATAATACTCCTATGCTGAAACCCAACTCGAAGGAAAAATGTGCTAACTTAAACTACGAGACTCTGCGCTCTACATCACATTAATAAATCACTTCACCCCGTAACTATAATTCAATAACCTCAAGTCTTAATTCAAGGAATAATAACTACATTGTCCATTAGTTTGTGTTTTCATCAATCACAAAATTTTAAGCATATCATTACTACACCTCACTTCATGGATCTCCCCACTAAGTCCAACCAATTCAACCATTCTCACTAAGATTTTCACTACAAAACTCCTTTTTAACTATTTCACGTACCGAAAGTAAATCTCCTTCTTCCCCCTTATCCTATAACCTTATCACTAGAAATCACAATGAAATATTCATCTTGAAAAACATCTACTCCCCCACCCAACAAACTACCACACTTTCACAACCACCGTCATGTATGAGGGTCATTAAGGGACTGAGCATAAACATCATGAAAGGAAGTAACAATTATCAATCCATAGCTTATACTTATTGCACTACTCAAAGAGGGACATGAAGTAAAGATATGATAAAATAGACACGGAGTGTTTCAGACATCAAGTGCCTGGATCATAAGTAAATAGTCATTTGGCATAACAACAACACAACATGATTTCTTAGGACAAACCACGGTGAGGAACATAGGTGCACATATCAAGAGTTGTATAAGATTAAGACAAAGTTCATGAATTCAACAATTGAAACAAGGATTTCTACTTGGAGCTGTTGATTCCCATTTTCAAAGCTGGGATAATCATGAGTTTGTAGGCACTTTATTGTTTTGGGCTAGACTCGACATAAAATAGATCGGTAATATATATGAAGCATTGTTTCTTAGAACCAAGCATTATGTGAGACCTGAATTTTTATGGATCATAAGCAACATAACATAGATCTTGGATACTTGGAGTATTGAATCACTGAGGTACATTATCTCTTATTGTTTGAAGGTCGGAACATGACATGAGTTACATACTGAGCTCAAACCTTAGACATAGGCAAGACATGAATACATAAGACATCGGTAGATGTCCAATCTAATCAAAGTAGGAGGAGCTTACTTGAACAGTGATTGATTTAACATGATACTTACTTGAAACTTGACACCTCCAAAAAAAATTTGGGAAGTTCTTTAATCTATCATCTCCCCCTTAGATCAAAGTCACCCTCCTAGACTTGAGAATATAACATCTCATCAATCTATCACCACAGTTATCAATACAAAAGGTGATATCGGTATACACACGAACACAAACTTCCTTCAAGAATTTTACATAAAGACACTAAGTGCTTTCTGGGTCATCCCCTTTCAGGAATACTAATCATAACTTACTCTAACCCCAAAGTCACCAACTTATGACTAACATTATTATGGGCATGGGCATCCACACTTATAAACACTTAATTCTCTATCTTCAGCTCCTTAGAATACTCATACTACACCTCTAATCACATAACTTACAACTTAACAAAATTTGTAAAACCATACCCAAGGCTCATATTGCTTATCTATATATCCTTAATTCAACTCTAATGAACACCGTACAATAACTCACCAGACTTATCCATACAACAATTTCAATAACACAAACTAGATTCGCAAAACACTTATATACATAAATGCTAAACCTTCCTTTTTAAGTATACTCTAAAGGCATTGCTTTCCGAGAACGCTACTCTTAATTTTTGACTATCCTCTATCGTCATCAACCAATAATTCACAGTCTCATGAGCATACACATCCTCACTTCTTATCACATAAAAATTCACTCTCCACTACTTAACCTTCTAACATTAGACCATTAGTCACATAACTTATATCATAAAATCTTACCTAATGTCATACTACCAGGGGGTGCAACTTATTCTTATATACTTACACCTTTAGCCACTTAATGACTCACCCACAATTCATCATTTTAACACTAGTACTTATATACACATATACCTCACAATTACCACTTAACTTTTCCTAAATTATCAACCTAGGCTTTTTCACAAATCACATCAAGCCTACTAATTCATTACCATAAAACATATATCATTAACCTTAAGCTAGTACTCTTACCACCATATTGAACATCTAATGTTCAAGCCTATAGTCTAGCAACAATTATGTACCACCGATGAAACATGCAACATATTATACTAGTCCATCAAATTGGGAAATCAATTTAAAATACTTATTTTATTTAACTACTACCTACAATCATAACGCCTCTATGACATCACTATTATATCTCAAAATCCACTACATGCCTTCTCACATGGAGTACTAGTTTACAACCACTAAAGAAAAGAATGTAAAGAGAGGTAAAGTCACATAATAGACATGGTCATCCTTAATCTTATATTATAACCCAATACGATCTTATCTACATATTCTACTTTCTCACATCATACATACTTCCCCAAGCATACATTTAGAGTACCTTCAAATTCCACATACAATAATAAGTCTATACTTATAACTTATTGGCTAATCCAACCATTTTCATTCATAACCTATAAGAGATTTCAGCAACCACCATAACTATCCACTCTAGGATCTCTTCTATTTTGAATAAATAAAATAAAATCAAAACTTAAACTTTCTCCACATACCACCATACAATCTAAAAGTCTTTCCATAATATTATCCAACAGCCATGAAAGAGAGAACCACCCCTAAATCAAAGGTTTATACAACTAAAACTACTTATTTGTTCAATACTCACCCTCACTCTAACTACTAACCTAGTGACTTCATGTCACCAACTTCTGGACCATCTCACTTCCATTAGGTCATTACACTTTAACATATACTAATATTTGGGTGGAAATATAGTTCAAACATTCTGCTACTCAGCATTCCCTGCAACAAGAATTTTGAAAGGGGCTGGATACACTTAACTACTTTAGGCTTAAAAGCACAATTTCATCAGGATCAAAGTTTACACTAGAAATAATACAACTTGAAGCACTAATAGAGTCCTCTAAAGCCCTTGCACAATTTTATAATATCTTATGACTCAATCAGAAAGGACCATACCATTTGGATTCTTGACTTCTGCATTTGAATCACCTCAACAATAAGACATCAGTGAATATTAGAGTAAGAAAAGAATTAGCATAACTTTACTTTCATATGGGTGACACCATAGCACGAACTAGAGTATAAAAGAGGAACATTCTAAATCCATAGAATGAACTAGAACATGAAGAATGAGAGACATCCTCAAATGCCTTATAGCCTCCTACTTATAAGTATGGTACACTACACACCCATAAACATAACACTACCCAACACGATTTTGTAGACACCATGTGGGTCCATGAACCGTGCTCTAACACCAAGATTTTCATAACCCAAGTCAGGGCCTTGGCTGTGATGATCATCTCAAACTATCAAGGCCTAGATGCCACTTTCTATGTGGCATCCTGAAGACCATTCATAAATAATAAAGGAAGGATATGGAAATTAAACAAATAAAATCATGGTCATGTTCTAAGTTAAATTTTACAATACTAAATGAAATCCATAAGTATCTAGACAACATCTACTTCAGTCTGTGAAATCTCTAATATATCAAAAATTAACTTGTCTAAAACTGGGATAAGGCCCCCAGTCGGACCAAAAACTAAAATAAAATAACAATATTCTAAACACAGGTCTTCTGAACTAAAGAAGTCTCACCAAATGCACACTTTTCTCTGATAAATGTATGGCTTAGCAAAAATCTCTAGACTAAGCCTCAGACCCTGAAATATAGGAGGGTCAATACAAATGTACTGGTATGTGAAACAACTCAAAATGGCATGCTTTTAATACAAAATAAATGAGAGCATTTTGATAAAAACAATGATCATAATACGTAAGTAAAAATACATGGGCATACTTTACTCCAAAGCACTTCTTTGAAACCATGACTCACTCTTTGTTATTCTTCAGAGCTAGTCGGTATACCCTACAAATCTAAAATTTCACGAGTTATGTGGAACCCTCCCTTGACTAGGCGGGCAAGCCTCCAATCTAAGCAGCTGCCAGGATTAGAGTGGTGATACCCCCCATGTAAGCACACCGCAGGAAATCCCCCATGTTAGATGTTCTAAAAATGTCATATCATGTAGGATCATATATCATAAGTCCCGTATCGGCAACTACGATTTCCGGCGATGAGACCTTGAACTCAAAAGCCTTCTTGGGGTAACCTATTATCTCTCTTAAGCCCAATTTTCAGTTCATTAATGAAGAAACGTTCGTACTTTTCAAACATTCAACACTATCTTTTTAAGGGAATGGAATTATCTAGTATCGTCATACCCTAACTTGTAAGTCAATCAAACTATGTCACATCACGTCTTCAACCCTTTCCACTTATTATCATATTCATGACAACGCTAGATTTTAAACATCATATAAGAGAGAGTTATTTAATAGACTTTTTATTCAAATATTCATCAAAACAGTCTTCTCCCAATTGTAAAATCAATTGGTGGTCACCTTATATCTATAATTACTTTAAATCCAAGAAAGATTACTAATTGTACACAACAAACATTTATCATGTGAAAAAACATTCCCAACATGTCATAAACAGTACCACTCCATGATCATTAAACAAACACTCACTCAATAGTTTTCCGTTTAGAAAGTTCATGCCTATAAACAACACATAGCAATATTAATCCAAAATATCATGATAAAAGAGGGTGTTTTGATCATTCATGCTCTCATCAAACTTTTCATAGCACCCCAAAACATAAATATATTGTTATATTTAAATTCACGATAAATGATTCAAGACAACATACAATTTCCTCAAAACAACTTCATGACATATACATTTCAAACAATTCCAAACCCTTTCTTTATAACTATGATTGGGGATATTTAATGTAATAAAAATAATAAAAAAATTGTGACCATGATGTTTAGAGAAGTCCCACATACCGTAGACTATAATATTTGAAAAATCAAACCCAAATCTTGATCCATTTCTTAAAATCTTGAACTTGATGATTGATTCTTGATTTCTTATTCTAGGAGGAAACCCTAGTTTGATCTTATTTTTTAGAGTGAAAAGAGGATCTTGATGTTTTACAACTTATAAGAATTTATTAATAACATTTTAGAGAGTAATTAAATCCATTGGGGAAGTTTTCTGAAGAGAAAAAGTAACAAAACACCCCTTTTAAAATATCCTGCCTTTGGAACTTCAAATTTTGCCCGAAGGCTTGGTTGACGAACCATCAGAAGGGTGACATACCATCACCTCAATAGTCAGGTCATGTCTTATGACTGAGCTCACTATTTTTGGGGTGACGTAAGGCTTGACGGTCCATCACAGACCTGACGGTCCATCGGGTCGGCCGTCGTACCTTCGGCATCTTGATATCTCTCTATAAAATAGGCATAACCTTTTACCCTGATATCGGATTATGGAAAAAATAGTGGTGTTGGAAATAGGACTCAAAGACCTTTCATTTGATATATAGTAGGCCCTCGAATTTGTTATATACAAAAAGTTATGGTCGATAGATTTTGACCCTAGTTTAGACACTCACTAAAAGTCAAACGATAAGAAATATTTCAAATTTTCCTTGAGTTAAGGGGCCTCTATGTTCTCAAGTCATGATTGAATATATTCCCACACTACATAATTTATCAACACACTAAGTTTTCATAGGATCCATTGGCTTTTGGAACCTTTATGCATAAAAATAATGGGTTACACTCTAGCCCAAAATATGGGGATGTTACAGGTTTGTATGCATATGGTAGGTTTACTTGGTTTTACTGGATGACATTATTTTATCGATATACTGAGTTCATGCTAGCATTCACCCGCTAACCCATCTTCGGACGGATATATCTTCATACGATGCAACAACTGAGCATTCTACTCCTCTTACGTAGTGATTGAATTTCGAGATTAGCTTTTGAATTGAAGTGGTGAGCTTTCATCTTTTTGGAAGGCTCTATTTAATGTTATGGACATTTTCATAAACTTAGGTTATTTTATGGATATTGGTTTTGTCTATGGTTGGGTGCATATCCCAAATGGATATTAGTTTTGTTTTTGTTAGAGGCTTTTTTGGAACTACTAAGGTTTGGTATGGGAGGGATCGGTATTAGTGTCATCTTTTGTATTGGCACTGGCATTGGGGCTTATATTGTTGGACTAAATTTTTCACTATTCTATCCTTATTTATTTTGGGATTATATAACTATTATAGAACTCATATGGTCATGGTTTTGGATTGTGGTTTGGCTTGGCATTAGTTATCGGTTGGGTATCAGACGATTGGACTTATTTGGGTGGTCATAGATATAGACCTATCTAGAGTCTGGATTATGTAATAATGCTATCTTATTATATGTTTGGAATTCATCCAACTTTGGATATGTGTAGGTTGTTTGGGTGAGGTAACAGGGGTGGCCTTCAGTCCCGGATGTAGTTAGGATGCCTATTACTATAAGGCCCTAGTTTGAGTTGTGTCAAGTTGGTAGCAGAGCTTTAGGTATATGGTCAATTGGGAGTCCTTAATTCATGTCTAGTAGAGTCTCATTTAGGGGTGTGTAGCACGCCACACTCATAAGAGAGAGACTACAAGGCTTTTAGGAATGTTTCACTTTCTTGGTATTCTATTTTCAAGCTTGGAGTTTTAGTCTTGGAATCTTCTCTAATCCTTATCTTTTTGTTTTTCCGATCATGACTCGATGATCTGGAACATAAGTAAACTTTTCTATCCTTTTTGGGGACAATACGGATTGGACACAGGGGATCCATACTCGGTCTAGGGGTCCAATCCCTAATATTTGTAGGGTTCCCCCAGTTGCTACTTGTCTTCTTTAAGGTGAGGTGATGAATGTAGAATTTTATTAATCAATTCATACTATTTCTTTGTTGGTTGCTACTCAGGATAGCGGGATACATCTAGTGTTTCATCTACTGAGGCCACATAGGTTGGCCAGTTTATTAAGAACAATCCTCCTACTTTTACTTGTGTGAAGGTGAAGGAGGATTCGCAGAGTTTCTTAAGA
Organism: Capsicum pubescens; assembly: GCA_030864215.1. Taxonomy (NCBI): domain Eukaryota; kingdom Viridiplantae; phylum Streptophyta; class Magnoliopsida; order Solanales; family Solanaceae; genus Capsicum; species Capsicum pubescens. Next base: position 244,237,322 of record CM061538.1, read on the forward strand.
TGAAATGGAGAAAATATTCATGGTGATATAGGCCACGGATATGGAAGGGGTGAATTTTGCAACTTATCAGCTTAAGAATATTGCAAACTAGTGGTATGAAGAGTGGGATAAGGATAGTGGTGATTTTGAGAAGATATCCTTATGGGAGACTTTCTTAAATACTTTTTTAGATCGCTTCTTTCCTCAGGAGCGGAGGGAAGCAAAAATAGAGTTTGTGAATCTTTAGCAAGGAAAAATATCTGTCAAGGAATATGCCTTGAAATTTTATTCGCTGTCAAGGTATGCTCCGAACTTGGTGTCAGATATAAGGGTGAGGATGAGAAAGTTCACTTCTGGACTATCTCGGGATTTGATCCTTGAAAGCAAGACTGCTTTCCTAATTAAGGATATGGATATTTTGAGGTAGGTGGTCCAAATAAGAAGTCAGTGAGTTCTAGATCCTTCTTTTCTACTAGAGCTCCTTACCCAAAGCGGTCGGTTGATAGGCGTTAATAAGGTAGCTATAATTTCCAGGCATACGGTGCCTAATCTTAGGTAAGTGGGGCTTAGTCGGTTTTTTTATGTCCCCCTTGTCGATTCTGGGGTCATCTTCATTGGGGATTTTATGATGAAGGAAGGGACAGGTGTTTTAAATATGGTCATCCAGGCCATATGCTTAGGAATTTTCCCATTGGTAATGGTGCTTCGGGAGTGGTCAAAGCTCTAGTTGCTTCATCTTCTACTCCTACACCTAGTGGTGCTGCTTCTGCATTTGCTCCTATTTTTGGTACCGACACAGGTCAAAATAGGTAATATACTATTGCATCTCCATAGGAGTTTGAGGCATCGCCTAATATTGTTACTAGTATGTTACAACTCTTTTCTCATAATGTGTATTATCTGTTTGATCCGAGGCCCACACTTTCTTATGTGACCCCATTTGTGGCTGTGTGTTTTGGTTTTGATCCTGATGTTATTTTGGATCTATTTTCTATTTCTACCCTAGTAGGTGACTCGATTATTTCTAAGAGAGTCGATAGGGGATGTATGGTATTTATTGGTAGTAGGTAGACCTTGGTAAATCTGTTTGAACTTGATATGGTGGATATTGATGTTATTCTAGGTATGGATTGGTTACACTCTTATTACACATCCATAGATTGTCGTACTCGTAAGGTTGTTTTTAGGTTCCCTAGTGAAATGGTTATATTGTGGGAGGGTGGTTCCCTAGCTCCTAGGGGAAGACTTATTTTTTATCTTAGAGCTCGAAGATTAATCTCCATAGGGTGTCTCTATCATTTGGTCTGGGTTAAAGATTCTAACTTAGAAGGTCCTTCATTACATTCAGTTCTGGTGGTGAATTAATTTCCTAAGGTATTTTTGGATGATCTTCCTAGCATTTCTCCTGATAGGGAAATTGAGTTTGGTATTGATTTGGTTCCGAACACTCATCCAATATCTATTCCAACTTATAGAATGGCTTCGGATAAGTTGAAGGAACTCACGTAGAAACTTAAGGATCTTTTCGATAAGGGGTTTATTCATCCTAGTGTATCCCCATGTGGTGCACCGGTGTTGTTTGTGTGTAAGAAGAATGTTCCCTTCGGATGTGCATTGACTATCGACAGTTGAATAAGGTAATGGTCAAAAACAAAGATCCTCTTCCCAAGATAAATGAATTGTTTCAATTCTTCCCCAAATTCATTCTCAACCAATGATCAACACATGCATCGATTATCAATTTCCTTTTCAACATTTAAATCCGTCATCAACCAATACACAATCAAGATTCAAACATACTAACAAACGAATCATTCACGATTACGTAAAAATTAAAAAGACAGGAGATAGAATTGGACCTCAATTTGAAGCTTTATTTCACTTAATTGATCTTTCCAAATAGAACTGCGTCCAAACAAAACCTCAATGTTGAACCCCAACCAACAAACCCAAATCAAAAACTTCGATCTCGAACTCCAATTCACTCAGACCCGATGGTGAGCAAGGCTCAATGCTTTTTCAATTGGAATGATTTTTTCGATCAGAACCGTGACCGGAATCTCAAATCGACCTTAACAACGACCAAGCTCAAACCAAATTTTGACTTCAAATTGAACCCACCAGCTTGCGTTTTCCGGTGGTTTCAGCCATGATGTTCCAGCGATGGTTTAATCGGAACCCAAAAACTGGTTGAACGATGTTTTCTGGTGATTAGCTCACAGGAAAACTCGGGTTTCACCTCTCTCTCGAATCTCTCAAAATCTCTCTGATCTTCCTTCGGTTTTCTCTATTTTTTCACTGGTTCTCCATCGTTTCTCTCTGTTTCAGGTGTGTGTGTCCCGATGTATTGTTGCTGGGTGTTTCAAGGGAAAAATGGAAGAGGAATTCTGTGTCCCTCCGTAGAAGAGAATTCCCTTCGTATTTATGGCGTGAAGTGTATGGAAATTTGTATGTTGGCGGGTGTGTGCGTATTGCTCCCTGTTTTCACTACCCCTCATTTTCATCCATGTCTACTGTGAGTGTGTACAGGGATTTTTTTTCCCGTGTATTCTACCACGGAGATCTTTTTTGTGTGAGAGTATTATGTATATATCCGAGATGATCTGAGATTGAGGGATTGTTGTATGTATATTTAGTCTGTCTATTCTCTGTGTGAATGTGTGTGTATTGTGTAGAGTGTATATATGCTGTGAGGTGAGGGTAGGGTAGTGAGGTAGGGCTAGGGTAGTGGTGAGGTAGGGTATGGTGTGATTTGATTTATTTTGATTGGATGGGTTGTTAGGATAAGATGTAGGGGTTAGGATAGGTGTTGTTTTTTAATTTGATCGGTTGTTAGAATATTAGGATAAAACAAAATTAGTTAGGGGGTTGTTATTTTGTCATTTGTGGGGGATTATCACACGGGTGAGGGTACACGGTAGGATAAGGTAAACAAATAGGTAAAAACGATATTGGGGAGGGACGAAATTAGGTGTCTACATCATACCCCCTTTGAATGTAAACATGAAGTGTTTTCAGGCAAAGAAGTATACAGCGAGACCAAATTTTGACCCGACCATTATTCAAAGAAAGAAACAGCAGGAAGAAGGACAATCGGGTTTTGACTTAAGACATCCTTCCTACCCAAATTATGAAGGGATCAAGTGATAAGTATCTCCAAGGATTGGACGGAGATGGACTATACCGAGTTTGAGAGTAGAGTGAGGTTCCGTCGAGGTTCTGGTCCGCGGCTCTGTTATTACATCAAAAATGAAAATTACAAGTTAAAACATAAATGAAATTACAAAAATCCTAACTATACAGCTTCTGTTGGCTCTTGACTCGACTTTTATCACCCTATTCTTCAGGCGGGCTCCTGACTTGCCATTTCTTCCAACTTGTTGCTTGACTTTCAATTGCTTCGCTTTGTTGCTTGACTTTTCGTTTCTTCACTCCGTTCTCCAGGAGGGCTCCTGACTTGCTATTTCATCACCCTATTCTTCAGGCGGGCTCCTGAAACCTAAAATTAAAACTAGAACGAAAATTATCCGAAACAAAATTATAGTAAAGTAGTATTTCATTTTTGAAAGCGTTGTCCCATTTTCCAGGAGGGCCCTGAACAGAAAGTAAAATCTCTATTTCCAGGAGGGTCCTAAACATAAAGTAAATTCCCATTTTTCAGGAGGGTCCTGAACATAAAGTAAATTCCCATTTTTCAGGAGGGTCCTGAACTGAAAGTAAAATCCCATTTTTCAGGAGAGTCCTGAACAGAAAGTAAAATCCCATTTTTCAGGAGGGTCCTGAACATAAAGTAAATTCCCATTTTTCAGGAGGGTCCTGAACTGAAAGTAAAATCCCATTTTTCAGGAGAGTCCTGAACAAAAAGTAAAATCCCATTTTTCAGGAGGGTCCTGAACTGAAAGTAAAATCCCATTTTTTCAAGAGGGTCCTGAACAGAAAGTAAAATCTCATTTTTCAGGAGGGTCCTGAACATTAAGTAAAATACCATTTTTCAGGAGGGTCCTGAACATAAAGTAAAATCCCATTTTCCAGGAGGGTCCTGATCAGAAGGTAAAATCCTATTTTTCAGGAGGGTCCTGAACATAAAGTAAATTCCCATTTTTCAGGAGGGTCCTGATCAGAAGGTAAAATCCCATTTTTCAGGAGGGTCCTAAACATAAAGTAAAATCCCATTTTTCAGGAGGGTCCTAAGTTGAAAGTAAATTCCTATTTTCCAGGAGGGTCCTGAACATAAAGTAAAATCCCATTTTTCAGGAGGGTCCTGAACATAAAGTAAATTCCTATTTTTCAGGAGGGTCCTGAACTGAAAGTAAAATCCCATTTTTCAGGAGAGTCCTGAACAAAAAGTAAAATCCCATTTTTCAGGAGGGTCCTGAACTGAAAGTAAAATCCCATTTTTTAAGAGGGTCCTGAACAGAAAATAAAATCTCATTTTTCAGGAGGGTCCTGAACATAAAGTAAAATCCCATTTTCAGGAGGGTCCTGAACATAAAGTAAAATCCCATTTTCCAGGAGGGTCCTGATAAGAAGGTAAAATCCCATTTTTCAGGAGGGTCCTGAACATAAAGTAAGTTCCCATTTTTCAGAAGGGTCCTGATCAGAAGGTAAAATCCCATTTTTCAGGAGGGTCCTGAACATAAAGTAAAATCCCATTTTTCAGGAGGGTCCTAAGTTGAAAGTAAATTCCCATTTTCCAGGAGGGTCCTGAACATAAAATAAAATCCCATTTTTCAGGAGGGTCCTGATCAGAAGGTAAAATCCCATTTTTCAGGAGGGTCCTGAACATAAAGTAAATTCCCATTTTTCAGGAGGGTCCTGAACATAAAGTAAAATCCCATTTTTCAAGAGGGTCCTGAACCGAAGGTAAAGTCCTATTTTTCAGGAGGGTCCTGAACTGAAAGTAAAATCCTATTTTCAGGAGGGTCCTGAGCAGAAAGTAAAATCTCACGGATGTGCATTTCCAATTGTAGCTGAATTAAGTGAAGCGAATTTGCCCTTATTTCAACAAAGAAAATTTGTCAGTTAAAACTTAGTAGTGGCTTGCAGATCTTGGCTTCTCAGGTATCTGCCCAGCACTCGTTCCTTTCATCTTTGTTCCAAATCGTTAACACTTGCCCTATCTTTCCGCATCATCTACCCGGATCCAGATTGAGGGAAGTGAGTTCTGACTCGAACAATGGGCTTCCATTTTACCATGCCTCTGAGGTGCACCCTTTTCCCAAATCTGAATGCTTCCACGAATCCAACAGTCTGTCGGTTGATAGACTTCCTTTGTTTCGTGTTGAATTACGATCATATTTCTTTCCTGTGCTATTCCTTGGCCTTTTCTCATATAATTGGAAAGACTGGTAGTAAATTTTGAAATCCTTTCTCGCTTGTTTTGACACAGACTTTACTTAAAATGTAAAGAAATGATGGTGACTTTTATTTTGATAAATGACATAAAAAGACAAAAAGCATGAATATGTAAATGAAAGAAAAGGGGAAATGTCCCATATTCAAAAAGAAAACTTATCTGAATACGACTACCAACTCCAATGAGTATGACATGCATTTTGGATTGAGCTGCCTGATCTTCCTATCCAAACTCCCCATTTGTTGTTGAGTTTGTGCCTTTTCCGCTGAGCCGCTTCTTCAAATCCATTGGACTCATACATCACATTCGATTGACGACATCTTAAAAGACTTTCGCCAACAAATCTCTTTCTTTTCACTTTTCACTTTTCTCTTGAACTCACCATCGCCTTACGGTGCCCGTGAGGGTTTTCACCAATAAGACTCTCTCATTTTTATTTCTCTCCACTCACCATCGCCTTATGGTGCCTGCAAGGGTTTTCACCAATAAGACTCTCTTATTTTCATTTCTCTTAACTCACCATCGCCTTATGATACCCATGGGGGTTTTCACCAATAAGACTCTCTCATTTTGTATTTCTTTCCTGATTTCTTATGCTGAGGGAGACAAGTGGTACCTCACAATGTATCATCATATCCATTGCATGCTTAGCCTTAAAATTATCAAAAATTGATCTGAAGGACTTTCTTTGGTTGTAACTTGGATTTTGGATAAGGTTAGAAAAGGATGGCCAGGGGTTCAAACGACACTTGAAGTGGGGATGGGACTTACAACTCTTGGAATCGACTCAAAAAACACATTAACTCATGCCCCAGTTTTCGTTGACTGGGTGAATCTTAAATCTTTATTTGGTTAGACCGAGCCCAAAATAGGGCAGCCTACGTATCTCACTCCCGAGAGAGGAGAATCAGGTCGCACATAGTTCCATCAGCTTGTTCTTTGTTTTGATTTGATTTTTTTTTCTTTTATTTCTGAACTCTTTCTGTTATTCTTATTTTCTTGACATTTATCTGACTCTATTTTGATTCCAAAAGAGGGATATGAAAGAAAAATAAAATGAAGCTTAAACGGGTAAACAAAGGATGACACAATGTTTGGAGAGAAGAATAAAATGCCTTCATCATATCAATCTTAAAAAATGCAAGTACTAAACATGCAATAAAATCAACAAAGAATCAAATATCATACATAATATCTTTTGACCGCATCAGCATTGATAGCCATTTCTGACATTTTTCCTTCAGTATCTGTCAAATATAAAGCTCCATTGGGCAACACTTTCTTCACAACGAAGGGACCTTGCCAGTTAGGGGAGAACTTGCCTTTTGCTTCAACCTGGTGAGGAAGGATACGTCTCAATACCAACTGACCAACTTCAAAATTCCTGGGATGGACCTTTTTGTTATACGCTCGAGCCAACCTCCTCTGATACAGCTGGCCATGACACACAGACGTTAGCCTTTTTTCCTCTATCAAACTCAAATGTTCCAGTCGGGTTTTTACCCATTCATCATCATCAATATCTGCTTCTACAATGACTTGAAGAGAGGGAATTTCAACTTCCGCAGGGATGACTGCTTCTATCCCATACACCAATAAATATGGAGTTTCCCCTGTTGAAGTGCAAATAGTGGTACGATAACCTAGCAATGGAAACGACAACTTTTCATGCCACTGTCTAGACCCTTGTACCATTTTTCACAGTATCTTTTTTATATTCTTATTGGCGGCTTCTACAGCACCATTGACCTTTGGGCGATATGGAGTAGAATTTCGATGTGCAATCTTAAACTGTTGACATACTTCTTGCATCAAATGACTATTGAGATTGGCAGCATTGTCTGTAATGATCATCTTTGGAATTCCAAATCTACAAATTATATTGGCATGAACAAAATCTACCACAGCCTTCTTTGTCACTGACTTGAAAGTTACTGCTTCCACCCACTTTGTGAAGTAGTCAATGGCTACCAAAATGAATCTATGTCCATTTGATGCCTTCGGCTAAATCGGTCCAATCACATCCATTCCCCAATCCACGAACGGCCACGGAGCGTCTATTGCATGCAACTCAATAGGAGGAGAACGTATCAGATCGCCATGCACCTGACATTGATGAAACTTTCAAACAAATTGAATAGAATCCCTCTTCATAGTAATCCAGTAATAACCTGCTCGAAGAATCTTCTTTGACAAGACATGACCGCTCATATGCGACCCGCATACTCCAGAGTGTATTTCAACCATGATTGCCGAGGCTTCTTTTGCATCTACACACCTTAAAAGTCCCAGATCTGGGGTCCTCTTATACAAAATTCCCCCACTCAAAAAAAATCCACTAGCCAAACGCCTAATAGTCCTCTTTTGATCGTTGGTGGCGTATGCTGGGTATTCTCCTGACTGAATGTACCGCTTGATATCCAAGAACCAGGGTTCTCCATCGAGCTCTTCTTCAACCGCATTACATTAAGCATGCTGATCACGACTCTGTATATGCACTGGATCGATGTAGGCCTTGTCAGGATGTTGGAGAATTGAAGATAGAGTGGCTAAAGAATCAACAATTTTATTATGAATCCTTGGAATATGCCTAAATCTTACTAACACAAACCGTTGACATAGCTCCTACAAGCATTGTCGATACGGGATGAGCTTCAAATCCCGCGTCTCCTAATCTCCTTGAATTTGATGGACGAGCAAATCCGAATCTCCCAACACTAATAATTCCTAGACTCCCATATCGACAGCTAACCTCAAACCAAGAATGCAGGCTTCATACTCTGCCATATTATTAGTACAGTAGAATCAAAGTTGTGCTGTCACCGAGAAATGCTGCCCCGATTCAGAGATAAGAACCGCACCTATTCCGACTCCTTTCATATTGACAGCTCCATTAAAATATAACCTTTAACCTGGATCAGCCTCTATAACAACTTCATCGACACACGACACTTCTTCATCAGGAAAATATGTCTTTAACGGCTCGTACTCTTCATCGATGGGATTCTCAGCAAGATGATCTGCCAAGGCTTGGGCTTTCATGGTGGTTCGAGTCACATATACAATGTCAAACTCGGTAAGCAATATTTTCCACTTTGCCAATCGACCCATCGGTATAGGCTTCTGAAAGATATACTTCAAAAGATCCATGCGAGAAATGAGATAAGTAGTATAGGATCATAGATAATGCTTCAAATTCTGTGCTACCCAAGTTAGGGCACAACACGTCCTTTCAAGAAGAGTATACCTGGCCTCATATGCGGTGAACTTCTTGCTAATATAATAAATAGCCTGCTTCTTTTTGCCTGTAACATCATGTTGACCCAGGACACAACCGAAAGGATTGTCCATGACTGATAAATACAAGATCAAAGGCCTACCAGACTCTGGGGGTACCAACATGGGCAGATTTGACAAATATATTTTGATTCGATCAAACGCTTCTTGAATTCTTCAGTCCATTTTACCGCAGCACTCTTTTTCAACAACTTGAATATGGGCTCACAAGTGGTTGTGAGTTGAGCAATAAACCTGCTAATGTAGTTCAGTCTTCCAAGCAAACTCATCACCTTCGTTCTATTCTTGGGCGGGGGCAAATCCTGAATGGCTTTGATTTTTGAGGGATCCAATTCAATTCCCCGACGACTGACTACAAACCCCAACAACTTTCTAGATGGAACTCCAAATACTCATTTGGCCGGGTTAAGTTTGAGATTATACCTGCGAAGCCTCTCAAAGAACTTTCTTAAATCTTTAACATGGTCGGCCTGACTTTTTGACTTAATAATCACATCATCCACGTAGACCTCAATCTCCTTATGCATCATGTCATGAAACATAGTGGTCATGGCTCTCATGTATGTTGCTCCAGCATTCTTCAAACCGAACGGCATCACTCGATAACAATAAGTTTCCTATGGTGTGATAAAAGATGTCTTCTCCACGTCTTCATCATCCATAATGATCTGGTGATATCCGGCATAGCAATCCAAAAAAGAGGCAACCTCGTGTTTAGCACAGTTGTCTAACAAAATGTGGATGTTGGGCAGTGGAAAATCATATTTCGGACTTGCTCTGTTCAAATCACGATAATCAACACACACTCGAATTTTGCCATCTTTCTTTGGTACGGGAACAACATTGGATAACCACATGGGATAACGAGACACTCGAATTACTTTGGCTTCAAGTTGTTTCATGATTTTCTCTTTGATTTTAATACTTACATCGGTTTTAAACTTCCTCAACTTCTGTTTGACAGGGGGGAACGCGGGATCAGTTGGCAACTTGTGAGCCACTAATTTAGTGCTTAAACCGGGCATATCATCATAAGACCATGCAAAAACATCCTTATAATCAATTAATGCTTGAATCATTACCTCTTTTAGCTGTGGCAATGCATTTACACTGATTTTAGTTTCCCTAACATCTTCTTGATCCCCTAGATTTATTGGCTCAATTTCATTCAAATTAGGATTCGGTTTGTCTTCAAACTGTTCCAACTCTTTGCTTATTTCTTCTAGTGTTTGTTCTTCATCATATTCCCCATCCTACTTCATTACATCTTGATTAGTTTGGATTTTAAAATCAGGTTGAAAATTCCGCATGCATGTCATGTCATTAGAATCAGCATAAAGAGAACTGTGTAAGAAAAGAAAAACAAAATATATTAGACACAAAACAAAATGGACATTGCATTTCTATAAATAAAAGATAGAAGGGTTTAAACACAGACGCCAATATAACATAAACAAACTAAAGTCTGAATTACAACCCTGAAATAACTCGGATAAATAGAAAGAAAAACAAAATAGACTACCAAAACTCCCTCCTGACGGGGAGAGGAGTGACTTCCCAATTATTGAGCTGGACAGCTGGACCTATGAATTGCACGTCTTCCATACTGGTACCTTCTCCTGCTTCGACCATATCAACTTCGATACAAAGGTTCTGGAAGTCATCAACCAATTCAACCTCAAATCCCACATGCTTCGTGACACCGCTTTTAACAAATGATTCACTGAGTAGTGGCATTGGGCGAGGGAGTGACCATATTTCCTTTTTCCTTTCCTTGACTTTCTTTAGATCTTCAGATGTAGACTCAAATACAAGACCAAACGTGCCCAGGTTCTCACTCAAACATATGGGATGAACTATACAGTGCAGAGACGCTCCCAAACCCTTCCCTGTCTCAAATCCGTATTTCCAAAGTTCACTCACCATCATGATAGAAGCAGAAGACAATTGCGGTCCCGGTATAACCTGTCTTTCAAGGATACGATTCACTGGCACTGTATCAAAAATTTGATAAACGAATGTCTTCTCTACGTTATTTGATTCAATAAGAGACAAAGGTGAATCTTCTCCAATGGACAAATCTCATTCACCGTGAATAACCACTTCTTGCCTTTCATGATCAAACTTAATCATTTAGTGCAGTGTAGATGCAACTGCCTTGGCCTTGTGGATCCATGACCTTTCCAACAATAGATTGTAAGAGGAGTCTATATTCAATACTTGAAACTCTATGGCAAGCTCAATAGGCCCTATGATTAACATTAGTTCTATTTCGCCAATGGAGTTTGATTTTACACCATCGAAAGCCCTAACACATACATTATTGGGCCTGATCCTCTCAGCACCGATATTCAACTTTTGCAAAGTAGAAATAGGGCAGATATTTGCACCTGAACCTCCGTCAATCATAACATGAGTGACGTAGAACTCTTTGCACTTCACTGTAATGTAAAGGCCCCGGTTATGCCCTGTACCTTCAATGGGCAATTCATCATCAGAAAAGCTGATCTGATTCACCTCAAAGATTTTTCCAACCATTTTCTCAAGCTGATTTACTGTAATCTCCCTAGGAACATATTCTTCATTTAATACCTTCAGTAAAATATCACGATGCTCCTTGGAGTGCAAAAACAAAGATAAGAGGGAAATTTGAGCGGGGGTTTTCTTCAACTGGTCTATTATTGAATACTCTGGCAATTTCATCTTTTTAAAAAATTCTTCAGCTTCTTCTTTGGTGATAGGCTTTTTGATAGATGACGGTCCACTCACCATTGGCTTGGACTTTCTTAAGCTTTCAGGTACGAAATATCTTCCTGACCTAGTCACACCCCTACCTCATCTACATCTTTCACTACTTCTTTCCCGTGATAGGTCATCAAAGTCCGCCTATAATTCCAGGGAACCTTTTTTGTATCAACTATCAGAGGTTGGGTCACCGATTTGAGGATAATAGGCGCTGCCAGTGCTCCTTTCACCGTTAAGACGGGCTGACTCAGAGCTCCTACCACTGTTAACTTAGGTTTATCCTAACTTAAATCAATATCCCTTCTGGCGCCTTATACTGTGATCAGGGGTTTCTTTGTGCTCTCTTGGGCTTTATCTTCTCTTATTCCTTCTTGGCTCAATGACATTGCTTTCAAAGACTCTGCTACATTCACCGATTTCTCCTCAATGGTCTGTATCTTGACAATGGGCTTATAACACGTTGAAGACTCTTTCCCATAATGTATCAATTCTAACATATTGGCTTCAGCATGGGTTGGCAGCGGATTCTGGTTAATGTTTGGACCCTCCGGGGCCTGGACCAGCATCTGATTTATGTCAATTAAATCTTGGATAGCTCTCTTTAAATGCCAGCATTTCTCGATATCATGGCCTGGCATGTCAGAACAGTACGCACACCTTAAAGAATAATCGAGATTCCTCGGCGGTGGATTTCAAAGCCTTCCTTGAATTGGGCTTAAGACCTTCAACTTTCTCAACCTATCAAACAGGATAGCATATGACTCCCCAAGAGGTGTGAATTGATTTTTGACTGCCTTCTCTTTCTTATACTCGAGCCTAGGTTGAAAACTGATTCTGGAGGGGGTTTGGTAATTCGATGGAGCGGATAGGCAATTTTGTGGAGCTTGCACGCGCCACTGCGGGTAAAAAGGGGTTTGGGCGTATGGTTGCATGCTATATACTGGGTACGGGGGTGGTGGAATGGAATATAAAGGGTTTTGTGGAGGGTAGTAATGGTGGGGAGGAATATATGGAGCTTGGGAATAGACTTGGGATTGGGGATAGGGGTGAGGTGGTCTTTTAGGATAGAAATGAGTTCCAGCTACGAAAGTCACCACGTCCTCTTTCTTTTTTTTTTACCTCCGAATGCACCAGATCCACCTTGAATCGCTTGTGTGGTGGCTTTCAATGCGGCAAAACTTACTATTCGGCCGGTCTTGATTCCATCCTCTATCATCTCCCCCATTTTGAGGACTTTAATAAAAGACTTTCCCATTGCCGGAAGTAAATATTGAAAATAGGTCTCATCCTGTGCCTGAATGAAAACCTCTACCAACTTACTTTCTTTAATTGGAGGCTTTACCCTGGCGGCTTGTTCATACCACCTTATCGCGTATTCCCTAAAACCTTCAATGCTTTTCTTCTTTATGTTGACCAAGGATTTTTCGTCCGAAATTAGGTCGATGTTATACTGAAAATGTTGCACAAACTCAGAAGCTAAGTAGTCCCAGTTGTTCCACTTGTCGATATCTTGATCGATAAACCATTCTGAAGCTAGATCAGAAAGATTCTCGCCAAAGAAAGCCATGAGCAACTCTTCCCTTCCTCCTGCAGCCCTCAATTGGTTGCAATAACGTCTCAAGTGTGCCACGGGATCACCGTGCCCTACATACTTCTCGAACTTGGGCATTTTAAAACCGAGGGGAAGGTTGATGTCTCGGAACATGCAAAGATCTTTATAGGAAACACTCTTATAACCTTTGATTCCCTGCAAATTCCTCATGGCCTGTTCTAAACTTTTCAACTTCCGTGCTATGACTTCCTGTTCCTCTGTTGCGACAGGTTTCTCCGTATCAAATGGAAATGCAGGTGGCTGAGTGTACCCATACGGTTCATTCATTCTCAAAGTAGGCTCCGGGGAATAATACTGACTATCTGGAACCTTCAATACTGGCTCACTGGCAGACCTAGGAAGCCCCATTGTCGGACGCACAACATATGTGGGAGCTTCAGGTGGTGGCAGAGCCACGAATACCGGTGTGATCGATGGCGCTGGCTGAGAAACGGGTCTTGATTGGGGAGCTGCCAAGGGTACACCAGAACTGCTAGGATAATAATGTCGTGGAGTGAATCCTGGCGCGTGCTCAGGTGACTCAGTAGGAACAGATAATTGTGCCTGAGAGAGCGGTGGGCAATTAGAGATATTCCCAAGACCTTCAGGGAGCGGAGGAGGAGGCATTCCGCTGGTCCATGCCCGGTGTAAATCTTTTAATTATTGCCGGAGCCTTACTACCTCATCATTGTGTTCTGACCTTTCTTCCCTCTGATCCTGATCCGGGTCAATGAGAGAATTTTTAATATCCCTGCTAGCCATGGCGAGCTTTGCTTTGGATCTAGTGAAGTATGGGTGACTAGCCAGAGTGCTGCAAACCTACCACTGTTATCTGAAAGAACATGCTCATCAAAGACGACATCCATTAGGATTGAGGCACACAACAAGCATGGGAATCACATTGGTAAAATTGTCCTAAATTCATGTTCATTTGAACCAACTTTTGAGGGTAGCGAGGTCATTTCAACATCATCCCGATTTTTATCTACACTCTTTTTTTTTTATTCATCTCTGTTCTTTTCCTTTCTCTCGTTATCTACCTTTATTTTATCATTCTTTATGGCTTTTGTTTTTGTTTAAAAGAGGAAAAATAATGAAAAACAACGAAACAAAATGATTAGATCGAACCCAAAAGTAGGTTGCCTACGTATCATGTTGTGCATGAATCAGATCTTGCGTAGTTCGGGCATCTTATGCATAAACATCACACAATTGAAGGTTTTTTTTCACGAAAAACGAAAACAAGTAAACAAAAGAAAGACGTAACATCCTAATATTTCGATGACAGACAACAAAACATACAACGAATTTAGGACCACTTTAAAACTAAACAACAAATACAAAACAACATTCTAAACCCCTAACGACATGCATGCAATAAAGACCCGAATATCAACAACAACTTGACTCGGACTTAACACAGACACCAACCTACAATGACAGAAACATAAAAGACTCCAAAATGAATAAAGATAAGAAATACTCTTTCAGACTGGTGCTCTGCGTGATGACCCTGGCTGAGATGGACCTGCCTGTGAAGTTCTCTTTCTCTCATTCAAACTTTGTAGCATATCCTATAAAGACACCCTGATATTAGGGAAGAAGCTTCGGGCCCATATTCCTGCCTCATGAGGAGTGCACTTGGAAAGATTATTTTGACACCTTTCTACCGTCTTGAACAAATCTGCTAACTGAACTCTCAGTGTCTCCACTTTAGACCCCGCACTTTCATCCTGATGGTCGTCAACTATGCATTCTTCCTGTATTCTTCCTCTAAGATGCGCTGGTAAGGGTTGGCTGATACCCTGAGGGACAGATTTAAACCATACCCCATATCCCTGAGTGTACCCCGGATTATCCAAACTTTCTTTGAGAGTTTCCACACCTAGCTTTGTTGCATGCTTCCAGAATTGCTCGTATTTGCTTTCACCCAAGGCTTGGTCCTGGAAGTACTCTACATCCTTTAGAAGATCCACTACTGGTGGCACGTCCTGCGGCCTATCCAACTGGAGCATTACCCTAGAGAGATTGTATGGTCTAGTGCAATTAAGCCCTAACATAACTAGAAGGAGCTGCATTTGACAACCAAACAAGATTATTTTTGGTCGAAGCCACAGACAAGTCCACAAAATGTTATCCCCGGTTCTTGACTCAAGAAATTCAATCCAAGCGTCGACTCCCACGGGTAGTGAGGATTTATCCAAACGCAACCTGAGGTCCATGGCTTTCACTCGATTGGGAATACAACGATCTACCACGTCTAGTCTAACTAAAGAAGGTGCATGCAAATGCTCCATCATCCATAACTGCAATATCAAGTTACTGCCCTAAAAAAAAATCTCATCCCCCCTTCACTTCGGTTAAAGCCTTATATATTTCTATTAAGATCATGGGTATGAGAGTGAATCTGCCCTTTTGATTAATGCCCTTGTCATTTTGATCCTTACGAAATAGGGCGATCTCCACAGATTGCAAACGGGTATTAATACGTCTTTCTTCTAGTGGAAACACTAAAATGCCTAACAAAGCGAGGGTGAAGACTTCAAGATGCTTTCTCTCCCATTTCTCCTTAGTCACATGAAATTCATCCCAAAAGCAATCAAAACCTTCGGAGGTCCCGAATCTAGCGAAAAAAAGTCTAAGGAAACCCACGAATCACTTAAACAACCTAAACGGATACCCTTACTTTTTAAACCACAAGACTGCAAAAATCTCACGCTAGTATGATTTCGTGCTCGGATTATATCCTTCTCGATATAGGGAAAATGCAACAAACCGGATATTTCTGCCAAAGTAGGAGTCATTTCACATTCCCCAAACCTGAACACCAAACTACTTGGATCCCAAAAGGTCAACAATGCCTTTATTAAATCTGGACGAGGGGTAATATGCAAAAGTTCCGTAAGATCACCTAATATTTTAATTAGTTTCTGCTGATCAACATAGTTAAATATTTCCCACCACTTGATTAACTTTTTGGGCACCTTGACAACCATCAGAACTCTAGACTTGGTGGACAAATCCATCTTGTATAACATATAAGACGTTATCTCAAAAATTCGACAGGAGTAGAAGATTCCCAACCCTTGGGATTTTTGACGCAAGCATATGTCGATGGGACAGACCACATTCATGACTCCAATTTGCCAAACAGAAGTACTGAACAAAATCAGTCTACTTGGCAAACAACTCTAGATTACGGGGCGAGAGACCTAGGCTAATAATAAGAAAAAGGCCAACACAAAGAATTACCGGACCCACCGAGGGTTGCCTACGTATCCCAACCCGAGGGAAGGTAATCAGGTATGCGTAGTTCATTCAGATTGGACAATTAATGATTAACTAATAAATTGACCCAAACTTAAGAGACACAATAAAAAAAAAATGAATAAAAAAATTTGGATTTTCAACTAGACACTTTAACTAAGACTGACACCATCAATTATAAAAAAATCTTTTTGGTATTTTTGGCTTTTGACAAATAAGTAGAGAAGACAAACAAAACCTCCTTTTTCTTTTTTTTCTTTGTTCTCTTTTTTTTTGAGCTTACGGTATTTTAAGAAGACAAATGCAAAACGTAAAAAAATCTTTTTGAGTTTTTGGATTGTGAAGAACAAAAGCCATAAAGAATTCTAAAATAAACTACGACATTCCTTTTGATTCATTCTTTTCGACTCACCTTTTCTATTTTTCTTCCTTTTTTTTTCTTTTTTTTTTCATTTTTTATCTACGCACCTTACTCCTAACAAATATTTTTTTTTCTTTCAAATCAGTCCATCAAATGACCACGTTACCCTTAAATATGCAACAGTTAGCATGTAGGGATGCTTTAGAGGTGAGTCTCCTACAATGGACCATGTGGGTCCCGTTAGGTCTCCGCATGATGCACATAAGCATGACCTAAAGGCTGACCTACATTGTGGTTCACTAACAAGGCTATTCGGGGGAGCGTATGTTAGCATGTAGGGATGCTTTAGAGGTGAGTCTCCTACAATGGACCATGTGGGTCCCGTTAGGTCTCCGCATGATGCACATAAGCATGACCTAAAGGCTGACCTACGTTGTGGTTCACTAACAAGGCTGTTCGGGGGAGCGTATGGTCGATAGTGGCTGCTTTGCTTTCCACCTACTCCATAACACCGACGGCTCCCCCCCTAAAATAAGGGTGACTCAACTAAAGGTTGTGTACAAAATGTGTACTACGGACTTGTTGCAGAAAGAAGGACGGGGGGCGGACTCATGATGACAGATATAAAGCGGTAACACATAAGATAAATACTATAAACAAAGAGCACGAAAACGCACAAAAGTGAAAACAATAATACCAACAATAATTACAAACAATGCTTATACACTCGTAATGCCAAAAAAAGACGATACGACTCAAAAATAAGCTCGAATTCTGAAATGTTCCCCAGCAGAGTCGCCAAAGCTGTCACATCCCTTTTACGTACTCCAAAATATTATGTTTTATGTTCGAAAGGATTTTATTATTTAAGTGACAAGAAATGAAAATTTGTTACAGAAAAGGATTATTTATATTTTTTATTCAGAGTCGCCACTTGACATAATCTGGTGTGACAAGTCACCATTGGAAAATCCTTTTCAAAACCATTTGACTCTTTAAACTGGTTTGCGAACAAAGACTCCGGCTAAGGAATTATGTTGACCGAGGGGAAGGTGTTAGGCACCCCTCGATCCCGTGGTTCAACCATGGTCGCTTGGTAGAGTGTATCAACTATTTTGGCACTACGAAATGTATAAACCACACAAAAGCACGCAAAAATATCAAACAATAAACAAAACAAAACAATCAAAAATGTAAAGTCCAGTCCAATTATACAGTCCAAAAATAGAAAAATACGAAAATATAAATCCTATTCTAAACTAAATCTAGACTAAGCTCCAATGCCTTACCCGATGCCGCGGGCCTTCATCATGATCATTTTTCGCCAACATGATACGTCGAGGCATTCCCCGGTGAATAAGTACATAAGATCTCAGGGCATTCCCCGATAAAATAAATACATTTCTCAATCTTGTGCGGTAAAATAGAAAGAACCAACCACCAAATATTCAGACATTCAACAAATCACCAAGAGTCCTAAACTTTGCCTACCCAAAGCCTACGATTTTCTTACCTCATGCCAAAACATGATATTTATTCCGAATTAAACAAAAACAACAATAAACCTAAATCAATCTATATTCACCCTTTTTATCAATTTTTCAATTCTTCCCCAAATTCATTCTCAACCAATGATCAACGCATGCATCGATTATCAATTCCCTTTTCAACATTTAAATCCGTCATCAACCAATACACAATCAGGATTCAAACATACCAACACACGAATCATTCACGATTACGTAAAAATTAAAAAGAGAGGAGATAGAATTGGACCTCAATTTGAAGCTTTATTTCAATTAATTGATCTTTCCAAATAGAACTGCATCCAAACAGAACCTCAATGTTGAACCCCAACCAACAAACCCAAATCAAAAACTTCAATCTCGAACTCTAATTCACTCAGACCCGATGGCGAGCAAGGCTCAATGCTTTTTCAATTGGAATGATTTTTTCGATCAGAACCGTGACCGAAATCTCAAATCGACCTTAACAACGACCAAGCTCAAACCAAATTTTGACTTCAAATTGAACCCACCAGCTCGCGTTTTCTAGTGGTTTCAGCCATGATGTTCCAGCGATGGTTTAATCGGAACCCAAAAACTGGTTGAATGACGTTTTCCGGTGATTAGCTCACAGAAAAACTCGGGTTTCACCTCTCTCTTGAATCTCTCAAAATCTCTCTAATCTTCCTTCATTTTTCTCCATTTTTTCACTGGTTCTCCATTGTTTCTCTCTGTTTTAGGTGTGCGTGTCCCGATGTATTGTTGTTGTGTGTATCAAGGGAAAAATAGAAGAGGAATTTTGTGTCCCTCCGTAGAAGAGAATTCCCTTCGTATTTATGGCGTGAAGTTTATGGAAATTTGTATGTTGGCGGGTGTGTGCGTATTGCTCCCTGTTTTCACTACCCCTCATTTTCATCCATGTCTACTGTGAGTGTGTACAGGGATTTTTTTTTTCGTGTATTCTACTGCGGAGAGCTTTTTTGTGTGAGAGTATTGTGTATATATTCGAGATGATCTGAGATTGGGGAATTGTTGTATGTATATGTAGTCTGCCTATTCTCTGTGTGAATGTGTGTGTATTGTGTAGAGTGTATATAGGCTGTGAGGTGAGGGTGGGGTAGTGAGGTAGGGCTAGGGTAGTGGTGAGGTAGGGTATGGTGTGATGTGATTTATTTTGATTGGATGGGTTGTTAGGATAAGATGTAGGGATTAGGATAGGTGTTGTTTTTTAATTGGATGGGTTTTTAGAATATTAGGATAAAACAAAATTAGTTAGAGGGTTGTTATTTTGTTATTTGTGGGGGATTATCACACGGGTGAGGGTACACAGTAGGATAAGGTAAACAAATAGGTAAAAACGATATCGGGGAGGGATGAAATTAGGTGTCTACATCTCGATTATAGCTTCCCCATCGACTAAGTTGACTCATAAGAAGGTGAAGTTTTCTTGGTCGAATGAATGTGAAGGGAGTTTCAAGAAGCTTAAATATAAGCTAACTTCAGCTTTAATTTTGATATTGCCTAAAGGTAAAAAGGGGTTTGTGGTTTATCGTGATGCATCTCGGGTTGGACTTAGTTGCGTATTGATGCAGCATGGGAAAGTAATTGCCTATGCTTCTAGGCAGTTTAAGGTGCATGGGAGGAACCACCCTACTCATGATTTGGAGTTGTTAGCGGTCATTTTTGCTTTGAAAAATCTGGCGGCATTATTTATTTAGAGTGCACGTGGATATCTTTTCAGATAATAAGAGTCTACAGTATGTGTTCACTCAGAAGGAGCTAAATCTCAGGCAAAGAAAATGGATGGAGCTTCTAAAGAACTATGATATAAGTCTTCACTACCACCCAGGTAAAGCTAACATGGTTGCTGATGCTCTTAGTAGGTTGTCCATTGGGAGTTTGGCTCATGTGAAGAAAGGAAAGTGAGAATTGGTGAAGGATATTCACTGCTTAGCCAATCTTGGAGTTCATCACTTGGACTCCAAGGATGGTGGGGTAATGGTATAAGAAGTGGTTGAGTCGTCTCTTGGTGCAGTGATAAAAGAGAAGCAAGTGTTGGATCCTATCTTGATGGAAATCAAGAGTGATGTTGGTGTTCAAAAGGTGATGGTATTTGATATTAGTGATGATGGTACTTTACGATACTAAGAAATATTGTGTGTTCCTAATATTGATGGTGTGCGGCAAAGGATTTTGTCTTAGGCGCATGAATCACACTATGTTGTTCATCCCGATTTGAAAAAACTGTATCATAATCTCAAGAAGATGTATTGGTGGAATGGTATGAAAAGGGATATGGTTGATTTTGTAGTCTAGTACATGGTGTGACAACAAGTCAAAGTTGAGCACATGAGGCCTGGTGGGTTGTATCGAGAAATTAATTTGCCCTAATGGAAATGGGAGGTAATCAATATGGATTTCATTATCGGTCTTCCTCGGTCTTGGAACCAATTTGATTCAGTTTGGGTCATCATGGATAGGATGACGAAGTCTAATCACTTTTTTCCAGTGAGGACTACATTTTCAGTAGAGGATTATGCGAAGTTATATCTTCATGAGATTGTAAAGTTGCATGGGGTACCTATTTTGATTATCTTTGATCATGGAAGGCAGTTTTTATCTTACTTCTGGCAGTATTTTCAGAAGGGATTGGGGACTAAGGTTAGTCTGAGTACTGCTTTTCATCCGCAGATGGATGGGCATGTAGAAAGGACAATTCAAACATTGGAGGATATGCTTCGAGCGTTCATGATTGATTATGGTTGAATTCGGGTTGAGCATCTACCTTTGGTGGAGTTTGCTTACAATAATAACTATCATTCTAGTATTGGTATAGCCTCTTTTGAGGTATTGTATGGTAGGAGGTGTAGATCTCCTATTGGTTGGTTCGATCTTGGTGAGGATGATTTGTTTGGTCCAGATGTGGTTTATTAGGCCATGGAAAAGGTAAAGGTGATCCAGGATAGGCTTAAGGCTATCAAAAGTCACTAGAAGTCCTATGCGGGTGTGAGGCATAGAGACTTAGAGTTTGAGGTTAGGGATATGGTATTCCTAAAGGTATCTCCCATGAAAGGAGTAATGCAGTATGGTAAGAAGGGGAAGCCCTGGTTTGCTAGTCCTTATGCAATTTTGCAGAGGGTTGGTAATGTGACTGTTGCCTTCTAGTTTGGTCTCTATTCATATGGAATTTCACGTCTCTATATTGAGGAAGTGCATTGGTGATCCTTCTTTGGTTGTTCCTCTGGAAGGATTGGGTATCTTGGATTCTCTGTCTTATGAAGAGGTATTGATTAAGATATTAGATTGGCAGGTTCATCGGATACGGACCAAAGATGTGGCCTCGGTTAAGGTTCTATGGAGAAGCCACAAGGTGTAAGAGGCTACATGAGAAAAAGAAGAGGACATAAAGTCCAAATATCCGCATCTGATTTCTTTTCCTGGGATTCGTGCGAAAGGTATGTGTTATTCATACTTTTATTTTCAAACTTTGTTAAAGGAGAGATTAATATCTTTGCATCTTTATTTTCTAACTTGGTTAAAGGTTGGATTGATATTTGATAATGCAAATGAATCTTGCTTGTGTTTACCCTACCTTGTCCGTCATTCAGGGATGAATGTTCCTAGTGAGGGAGACTATAACACCCTACGTTTTCAACCCTTAGAAAATTTCCTGGATTTTTGGTTTTAGGAAAGGATACAACTAAGGGGTACAAGTCGTACACCAGGGTACGAGTCATATGGGTTGGTCGTATGCTAACCAGTGTTGGTTGGTGGGTTGGATTTGGTTTATGGAACAGATACGACTCAGGTGGTTTGAGTTGTATCGGTGGATACATATTATTTGGTTACTTCACTTAATCTTAGACTTAGTGACTTAAGTTGGATCTGAGTACGAGTGGCTCACCATGAGTCGTAAGCCAAGGTATGAGTCGTACCATGGACTCGTATGGTGAAAAGTTTTCAAACTTCTTTTAGTTTTATTCTGCCAGAGGTACGGGTCAGTAGTATGAGTCATATGCTTTGAGTCCGACTTGGTTTGGGTAAGTCATACCTTGGACAGTGTTGGCTCCAACGGGGAGGCCTAGGGTATGAGTGATGGGTACCACTCATATTAGAGGGTACGACTAGTATAGGTAGTCGTTCCCCTTGATGGAAATATTATGCAGTTTAAGTGAGGGAAATCTGGACATTTCCCCACTTAACCTATTAAGTCCCCATGAATTTTAACACACTTGGGAGGTTATTAGCCCAATTATTCTATTCATTAACACTTAGAAAATACTCTCTAATCCTCTCTAAAGTTCTTGGGCAAAAAAAGCTAGGGTTTCATCTTAAGGATTAATTTGGGGCTTGTGTCAGTGATTTCTCTCTATTATCTTCTCAATTAAGTCTTGCACTCTTCACTCATTGTAAGTTCCAAATAAAGGTATGATTTTATACAATGTTTTCGTGGCATTATTTACTGTATGGTTTTGGGGTTTTCAAATATGTTTTAGGGTTTTAGTTAGAACGGCTTGGTTATGGTTTTCCCATGTTTAAATTATGTTTTTACATGTTTTAATGGTGGTTTTGGATAATTGGTTGCACGGGAATGGTCACTTGGTAATTGGTTTTGGAAATACTCTGCCCCCAACATGTTTGATAAAATGCCAATGATAATGATTTAACTATATTATTGAATTTTAATGGAACTATTACATGGTTTGAACTCGGTAATGGAACCCTAAATGGTTTAAATGGAATGGTTTGGTGTTCATAGTTATGGTAAATTAAATATCCTTATGGGGTACAATGGAATCCCCCAAGTAAACATGTTAATGGACAACTTGTGGGGCACATGGGACACCCCCAAGCAAACATAATGGAACACTTGTAGGGTACATGGGACTCCCCTAAGTTAACTTGGTAAATGGGTACGCGGGAATCCCTTTACCTTAAAAGGTTGGCTAAGGGAAATACTTGCAAGTTATAGCTAGTATGATGATGCCACTATTAATAACCTTGGTTAATAATAAATGGATAACAAATTGGTTGGTTGGAAATGGTTTTAATTATGCAATAATGGCGAGGTGTGATAACTAACCATGAATGTAGGATTTCAATGAACGAACATTAAAAACTCATGTTTGCCAACATAAGGGGTTGGTCTTGGAGACCATATATGATACTATGGGGTACATGGGAATCCTCTAAGTACACTGTATATATGTATCAAAAGAGCTAAGGGTACTTGGGAATCCCCTACTCTTATGGTATCTCCAGTTCGTGCGGCTACACGCATCGGGGTCCATTCAGGGGGTTACCTTAGACCCATATATCCCGTGGGTAGTTATGGACGGTTAAGATACACATACCCAAGTTAATGATTTCAAATGCATGCTAAACCCAGTTCCCTTTCCCGGCATGGTTATATATATGTGTTTGATTTGTATACATATGGGTGGTTTACTTGATTTTACTGGATGACATTGTTTTATCCTTATCTTGAGTTCATGATAGCATTCACCCTCTAACTCGTCTTCAGGCAACAGTATCCCCACGCGATGCAGGAAATGGACATACTACTTCTCCTGCATAGTGATCGAATTTCAGGATCAGCTTTTGAATTGAAATGGTGAGATTCCATCTTCCCAGAAGTCTCCATTTTATGTTATGGACATTTTTATATACTTTGGTTATTTTATGGATATTGGTTTTGGCTATGGTTGGGGGCATGTCCCAATGGGTTATTGATTTTCTTTTGGTTAGAGGCTTTTGTCGAACTACTATTAGTTGGTATGGGCGGGATCGGTATTGGTGTCAGCCTTGGTATCGTCATTGATATTGGGGCTGATATCGTGCCCCGATATCGTTGGACTAAATTTCTCACTGCTCCATCCTCTTTTATTTGGGGATTATATTATTATTAAGGATCCCATATGGTCATGGTGTTTTATTATGGTTTGGTTTGATATTGGTTATCGGTTGGGTATCAGACGGTTGGAATCATTTCGGTGGTCATTGATATAGACCTATCCCAGAGTCTGAATTATGAAATATGCTATCTTGTATGACACGACTTGAGTCGGGGCCCTGGCCGCAATGGGCATCCTGAACCAAGAAGGCCTAAGAGACCCCTTAGCATACTATCATAAGCATAATC
Organism: Capsicum pubescens; assembly: GCA_030864215.1. Lineage (NCBI taxonomy): Eukaryota > Viridiplantae > Streptophyta > Magnoliopsida > Solanales > Solanaceae > Capsicum > Capsicum pubescens. Next base: position 244,261,565 of record CM061538.1, read on the forward strand.
CATACGTAAATCAAAGTATGAAAGATATAATAAAATTCAAAGGAATTTATAATACAAACATACCAACAAAATATGACAATACAATACCCAACTTCCATCTACAAATCCTCTACTGAATTACTAGTCAATATCGACCAGGACAAGGCCCCCAGCAGGACTATAAGACAACTGAACTTACATAAGAATAGAATGCCTTCTGAAGCAAGGGAGGCTCACCAACTCTGGAGTTTGGGAATTAATATACTGCTGAGCTGGACCATGGAAATCTGCCTCAGAACCTACATTATGAGACAATGTAGCCGCCACGAAGGACAGTCAATACCTGGAATATACTGGTATACAGAACTAACCAAAAACAAGATGTATTCCATATAAAATAGTCGAGAGCATTTAGAAAATAATTTAGCATAGTATATTCATAAAACATGTGGGAATAATTTGATGAACTTCAAAACATTTTCTTGTAATCATGACTCAACTCTTTGCTTTACTTTTGAGCTAGATGGTATACCCTACATTTCTATGATCCCATGGGCTATATGGAATCTTTCCTTAACTCGGTGGCCAAGCCCTCAACCCAAGTTTGCCGCAAGAGTTAGGGTCTGTAATAAAACAAGGTATGCCTCCTTACTGATACACCATGTTATGAAAAGTATGGCTCCTTACTAACATACATATCATGAAAAAAATGCCTCCTTACTGACATACGTATCATGAAACCCGCATCCGGTAAAATACGATTTTGGGCTATGAGTTATCTGAACTTGTGCCTTCTTTAGGTACCATCTAAGTCTCTTTAAGCCCATTTTTAGCTCTATAAAATCATGTTTTAAGCTTATAACATTATTTACTTTCATGCTAAGGGTATTTCATAATAGGTATCGTCATACCTAGACTTGCAAGCCATATCCTATGAAATCATATCCAAAGCCTTTTCATTCAAAAATCATGCTAATAACTACCAAAAGATTTAAATATCACATGAGAGTTCTTATTTTAAAAGAAAATGAAAACTTATGCAACATACTCTCATTTCAAGTCTTTAACACATGGTGGCCAATTCTTTTAGTCAACACATACATTTCTTTCAGTTAAGATACAAGAACCTTTAGCATAAGAAATACCCTGTCAAAAATGTGCAAAACAACAATGCATAATGGTTAAAGAGACATTTAAAAATCAAGAATTATCCTTATTCATAAACCAACCCCAACATTAGTTATACATAAATCTCATGATCAAAAAGGGTCTTATAATTCATGCTCTCAAACCCAATTCACAATTCATACCATGCAAAGACCATAAATTTCATCATGGAGAAGGGAATTTCACAAGTCACAATCATAAATAACTTTTCAAACTCAAATCATCTATGCACAAGATAATAAATCAAACTTATGGAAAACCCTCATGAAAAATACATACTTTCATCAAATTGAGTTCATGATGAATGCACTTATAAAAATTTCTCAAACCTCATTACATATACATACATATATAACTTTAAAGCTTGTTGAAATTGTAAAACCTACGCCCAAGATATTTAGGATAGTCCCACATACATTAACAATGACAAAAACGTGGAGAAAATTGACCTTTGAAGCTTAAAAGTTCAAACCCTAGGTTGTTTTCTCTTCTTGTGCTCATGGAATATGATTTGGGGATTTTGTAGGTGTTAATACATGTTTAAGGACCTTAATTTCAGCTATAAGTGATTATGGACGGTTAAGGGGGTGTGAAAAGACCTTAATGCCTCTAAAATAATAGAAAATAAACCACTTACGTTGCTATGCTATTTCTATGGGGCACAACAATTGCACAGTCCAAGGTGTGCGAATCATGGCCATTGCACATTCCAAAGTGGGATGCTGCATGGCCATTGCACACCCTTTCCAGTAGCCATGTGCATTTGTCATGCGACACATTGATGTATGAGCTAATGCTGACACATTAGAGGCTTTTAACTAAGAATAATTGTGAAGTTTTAAGCAACTTTTATCATTTTTGATTGGTTTATGTTTGATTTTGCAGTAGAAGCTGATAGGATAGAGAATCAACAAGAATGGAAGAAAAGAAGTTGAAATCTGAAGAAAAGTATGGCTGATGACATTTGTGATAAGTCGTCAGTACTATGATAAGCTATCAAGTTCATCGTCAGCAGTAGACATAGAATTAGCCTAAGTTAAAAGTTGTGATGACCTTTTGTGATAGGTCGTCAAGAGTCTGATAAGATGTCAAGAATATCGTCAGCCTGAGGCAGCCCAGGTAAACTGAAGCACCGCCTTGACGATATTTTGTGATAGGTTGTCAAGGAGCTGATAAGTCATCAAGATTTTCGTCATCCTGAAGCAAGAAGAGACAAAACTGAAGAAGGATCTGACGACATTTGTGATAAGTCGTCAGCTTCCTGATAGGCTATCACAAATATCATCATCTAATCCGAGGGATTTCTGATTTTTTATTAATTTTTTTCATTATTTAGGGTGAACTATTTAAAGCTTTGTTTTAGATTTTTTCAAAAGTTCCGCACATTAGAGTTCCGAGAAATATACTTTGATATTTTCTCTCTCTACTTTTGGCTTGAGAAAATAATTACTTTGAAGAGATTATATTCATTATTTTGGGATTTCCTTTGTGATTTAATCTGAGAATCTTTAGTTTCTATTCATTTTGTGGTAAGTTTATCTTTCAAAGCAGGAATTCATCTAGTTTCTTTGATTTTTATGTCATGAGAGGATAAATTCCTTTAACCTGAATTATGGGATCCAGGGTTAGGTATTGATAAGGTGTTGAGTGATCAGGATTCAATAGGTGGTAGGACTTCTTGATAATTCTGAGGTTTTAATTAACTCTTGTTAGTTGTAAACAATAGATAAAACCCACTTTGATTTGCTTGAGAAAGAAATCAAATATAGTGGGAAGTGAATTATCAACAGGGACTTGGAAATACTCCGTTTAATAATCAGCATTGTAACAAGGTTGGTTAACCTGAGGTAAAATCGGGGCAGTGAATATAAATTCCCTAAGTTTGAGAGAATTAGGTAATTAAATGCTTAAGTAGGTCGAGAGACATTTATGAATAACTTCGATAAAGATAACTTGTTGTCCTACCTACCATGAGAATCTTGAACCACTAGTAGCATTTGTCAAATGCCAAAATCCCTAGTGAACATAATTCTGGTTTTCCATAAACTCTTGATTACAATCATTGAAACTAAAGTGACCAAAAATTACCTGTTAAACTAAAAAAAACCATTTTACTTTCTTTTTGTATCCTTTGTTTGAATTTAACTTGTAGCTATAGTTTCAAATTAGTTTAATCGCCACTCACATTGTTCCCTGTGGATTCGACCCCGACTCCAAAGTTGGGTAAATGTATTGACGACGAACGCCTTGCACTAAATTGAAGTGTAAGTTGAGCGTTATCAAAAATGACATCATTGCCGGGGAATAATTTGGCGTATTGAGTTGGTTTGAAATTTTAGTTATTTGCTTGAATTCAAACTCGTAAATATTTGTTTATTTTCTTTTATTTATTTATTTTCTTTTATTTTTATTTTTCTCACACCTTTCTTGAGATGTCAGCCTGGATAGATGGTTTTTTGAGTGATGACGATTCTTTCTATTATTATGGGAAACCATATTTTGAGGCTTGTTGTCCAGATTTACCTAGAAGTGCATGGACTGGACCTTTAGAATATGATGTGCATACTGTCCTACTTACTGAACTGGGTATTTGTCATATGGTCAAAGTGATCATACTAAAGATAGGTGTGCTATCACGATTCAAGTAAACAAATTGATAAAACAAATTTTAGAGAATCAAGAACAACTGTGGGCAGAGCTAAAGGAGTTACCACTCCCACCATATTTATAGTGGCTAAACAAAGAAGAATATGGAGAGGACATTAGCCAATTTGAGGAGAAAACTTAAGAATCGCAACCACTCAATTGTCATCTTGATCTTGAGACTGACATTGAGAAGGTAAATAAAAGTGAGTGTGTAGTAGATAGTGTAAATTTTGTAGTAGGATTGATTGGGCCTTATTCAAATCACTTTTCTACATTATGTTTAGATGATATCTTGTCTGTGGAATCATTTAAAATAGTAGAAGAGTGTGAAGATGAGGAACAAGAAACCTATATTCTTGATTTTACATTAGACAAGCAACATAAAAACACACCTCACTTTAAGACCGAGTTGTTTACCATGCATCATCCATTACCCGGCTTCTTAATATTTGTACCACCACCCTATGATCAAGGCAAGAAGATGGACTCTAAGTTGGGGGTGAAATTCATATCCTCAAAGTGAAAAAAAAAACTGAGTCGGGTCATGCTGCGACACTAAATTAGGCAACTTTTGGGAGGCAACCCAAGGTATTTTGTTGTTTGTATTAGTATTATGTGATTGACATCAAATCTTCGCACCTACGGTGCCACAAGTATGTTTCTAACTCTCTAGTTTTTGTTTGACGCGTTGGGGATAATGCATGATATTAAGTTGAGGGTGAGGCTACTTGTGGGTGTTGATGTCCTCTTGGGGTTTTTGTCATCGTGCCTTTTTTCCCCGGAGTCATGTTCCTAGTACAACCGGCATGTTTAGGTGTATTGTGTTTGTTTTATGATGTGTTGTGGTTAACTGGGGAAAAAATAAGTATCTAGGACAGTTGGCATATTTTTGTTGATTTTTCTTGGAATAATAAATACCTCTCCAATTGTCTATCTGGTAATTGTGTGATGTGCATCTATATGCGACTATTGTGAATCTTTTTATGGAATTAGTACTAGGAACATGATAATCATTTCTAACAATTGCATGAACTGAATGGGTAGTAGCTTATGATGTACCTTTGTGCCATATGTGAGTGAGATGCTACCTAGTTCCCGTTGTGTGTTAAATCCAGAACTTGCCCGGTTGGTCTTGCCTTGGTTGTATGATAGCGGTTAGGAAAGGATCATAGGCCGTTGGTGATATTAGTCCACTTTTAGCCTAAATGACCCTCCACGTGTGAATGATATCCCTTGATCCTGATTTTGAGCCTGAATGCCTATATTATTATACCTATCACCTTCTCATTTGTATCATAATGAACTTGTTTTGGCCCTGGTCTTCCTTGGGCATTGTGCACTTGGACTTAGGCAAATAGCCTAAGTTAAGGGTGGTTATCATAGGGGTGCGTGATGTAGAATGAGTATGAAGAAAGGTAAAATAAGCAAAAAGAGAGTAAAAGTTGGGTGTGGTAGAAAAAGAGCAAGGAAAGCAAAGATAATAAAAAAAAAGAAATGAATGACTCAAAGACTACACTTATCTTGAGTATGTTTTGATAAAGAAAGGGAGAAATAAGGTAAGGGTTAATAAGTGAGACCCCAACAATAGTGTAGTGCCAAGGAGGCTTAGTCACTCTAAATATCCTTGTGTATCATACCAGCCCCAAACCTTCATTACAAGCTAAAGAAAAGTCCTACAGTGATCCTAACTTTACTGCCTAAAAGCTTCGGTAATGAAAATAAGGACAAGTCTATGGTATTTGGCATACATTGACTGGAACTTCTTTCTGAGAGTGGGTGTCTTTTGACCGTCCTTGCATTTACATGCTTGATTTCATATATGAGTGAAGAGAGACTTCTTTGTTGTAAGGGCACATCGGTTGCATTGCTAGTTGCCTACTTGTTTGGGTAGTGTAATTTGTATATAGGCATTATTATTGTTTCTAAGTTGATGCCATATCTTGATTCCTTTCTGTCACATTGTTGATCTTCATTGATATACACAGTTGGGGTTAAAGTGATTGAAAATGGAGAGGGTAATGTGTTTTGAACTAAACTTGATAATCAATTGTCATAGGTATCTTATGTGTCCCTTGGTTAAGCATCGTAGTATGGTGTAATGTAGTTGCTTGAGGACAAGCAATTGTTTTAAGTTGAGGGTGTTGATGTGTGAGCTAATGCTGACACATTTGAGGCTTTAAACTAAGAATAATTTCAAAGTCTTAAGCAATTTTTGTCATTTTTGATTGGTTTATGTTTGATTTTGCAGTAGAAGCTGATAGTATAGAGAACCAACAAAAATGGAAGAAAAGAAGTTGAAATCTAAAGAAAAGTGTGGATGACGACATTTGTGATAAGTCGTCAGCCCTGTGATAAACTATCAAGTTCATCGTCAGCAGTAGACAGAGAATTGGCCTAAGGAAGCACAGGAGAACTGAAACAGCGCCTTGATGACATTTTGTGATAGGTCATCAAGAAACTGATAAGTCATCAAGATTGTCGTCAACCTTGAGAAGGAAGATCCAAAACTGAAGAAGGAGCTGATGACATTTGTGATAAGTCGTCAGCTTCCTGATAGGCTATCACAAATGTCGTCAGCTAATCCGAGGACTTTATGATTTTTATTAATTTATTTCTTTATTTAGGGTAAACTATTTAAAGCTTTGTTTTAGGGTTTTTCAAAAGTTCCTCACATTAGAGTTCTGAGCAATATACTTTGTTATTTTCTCTCTCTTCTTTTGGCTTGAGAAAGCAATTACTTTGAAGAGATTTATTCATTATTTTGGTATTTCCTTTGTGATTTAATCTGAGAATCTCTAGTTTCTATTCATCTTGTGGTAAGTTTATCTTTCAAAGCATGAATTCATCTAGTTGCTTTGATTTTTACGTCATGAGAGAATAAATTCCTTTAACCTGAATTATGGGATCTAGGGTTAGGTCTTGATAAGGTGCTGAGTGATCAGGATTCGATAGGTTGTAGGACTTCTTGATAATTCTGAGGTTTTAATTAATGTCTGTTGGTTGCAAACAATATATTAAACCTACTTTGATTTTCTTGATAAAGAAATCAAATATAGTGGGAAGTGAATTATCCACAGGGACTTGGAAATACTCCGTTTAATAATCAGCGCTGAAACATGGTTGGTTAACCTGAGGTAAAATCTAGGTAGTGAATATAAACTCCCTAATTCCGAGAGGATTAGGTAATTAAATGCTTAAGTAGGTCGAGAGACATTTAAGCATAACTTCGATAAAGATAACTTGTTGTCCTACCTACCGTGAGAATCTTGAACCACTAGTAGCATCTGTCAAATACCAAAATCCCTAGTGAACATAATTATGGTTTTCCATAAACTCTTGATTACAATCACTGAAACTAAAGTGACCAAAAATTACTTGTTAAACTAAAAACCCCCATTTTACTTTATTTTAATATCCTTTGTTTGAATTTAACTTGTAGCTATAGTTTCAAATTAGTTTAATCGCCACTCACATTTTTTCCTATGGATTCGACCCCGACTCCAAAGTTGGGTAAATATATTGACGACGGCCGCCTTGCACTAAATTGAAGTGTAAGTTGAGTGTTATTACACATGTCCTTTGCAAAGAGTCTATTGTGCGACACCTACTTTTTTAAGGTCTTGAAACTCCCCAATGCAACCAACAATGTCCTAACTTGGTCTATCATCCATACTATGGTCCTAAAGGTCATTTTAGAGAGCGTTATTTGAGTGATACAAATATGAGATGTTACAATATTCATCTTCAAGGATATATCCACACTGAGTAAATGATATTCACTCTTATATCTAAATAGAAATCATTGGGTTCGGGTCTATAAACGTAAAAAAGATGGTTCAATGTTTGCTCAAAAGTGCGGAGTGTTACATTATCTCTCCCTTGGGATCATTCATTCCCGAATGAAGGATAGAAACTTATTAAAGCTCTAAAAGTATGGAATAAATAACGTATCCTCACATTGAACATTTTTCCACAAAGAAATATGCAAAGGTATCAAAAGAGCTTCATGATAACCCCTAGTGAACCGTGTAAGCACGAAGCGTGAGATAATAAGAATTAACATAGAGATGACCTTGCACATGAGTTCTAGGGATCATGATCATCACAACATATGGTATGAGTTTATTTGGGAATCATAGGCTTGATTTACATTGATACTAATCATGAAATAAGATTTTGCGGGAGATAAGAAATAGAAGATACAAGATACAACGAGTAGACCTAAAACTTAGAGACACTACTCAACTATGACCCAAACAATAAATAAAATACTTCATCATTTCCAACTTAAAATTCTCCCATAACACATCTAACCTCAAGAGTTTGAGTCCCGCCGTATAGTACTTACATGTTGAAGCCTAACCCGGTGTTAAAAGGTGCTAACTTAAGCTGTTGGACCCTGTACTCTACATCCCATTAAGAATATTACTTCACCTTATCATTATAATAAAACACCCCCAGGTCTTAAATCAAGGAGTACCAACCACATAACACATTGGTTTGCGTCTTCATCAATCACCACATTTAAGCCTATCATTACTATACCAACTTCATGGATCTACCCACTAAGACCAGCAAATTCAATCACTCACACAAAGATTTTCACCATATATCCCATCATAACTATTTCACATAACGAAAGTTCATATCTTCTCCCTTCTTCAATTATAACTTTATATCGAGTAGTCACACCAAAAATTTAACAGAACAAAAAACATCTACTCCCTTATCTAAGACATTACTACACTACCATAACCACCATCATACTAACCTACGGAGGGTCATTGAGACCCAATCATGAGCATCATGAAAGGGAGTAACACTATTCAATTATAACACATACCTACTGCACTACTCAAGGTGGTACATGAGATGTCAGATGTGATGCAATAGGCACGAAGTACTTCATACATTAGATTTCTAGGTCATAAATAGAGAGTTCTTTGGGTATAAACATAGTACAACATGAGTTCATAGGACCGAGTTATGGTGAGAAATATGAGCATATATATCATGAGTTTTATAGCATAAGTCCGGAATTCATAAAGTCAAAAATTGAGACAAGGAATGATACTTGAAGCTATTGCTTCTCATTTTTAGAACTGAGATAGTCATGAGTTTACATAAACTTTATCACTTTGGGGTAAACCCGACATAAAACGGATCGGTAATATATATAAAGCATAGTTCCTTAGAACTAAACAAGATATGAGACATGGATCTATGGGTCATGAACATCAAAACATAGAGCTTGAATACATGAAAGCTTGAGAGACACTATTGCTTCTAGTTTGGAGGTTAGAACATGGACATAAGTTCATAGAGAACTTAAATCATCGGCATAAGCATGACTTGAATACACAAGACATTAGCAGAATGACCTCTTAAATTGAAGTAGGAGGAGCTTTCTTGAATAGGAATAGATTTATCATGAATCTTCAATAAAATTTTCCACTATGAGAAAATTTGGCAACTACCTTAACTCATCATCTCCCATTTAGATCAAAGTCAATCCTAGACTTGAGGGCATATCTTCTCACTAAATCTACAAGCACAACACTCAACACAATGGGGTATCACCGTACACATAAACGCTAAAATCCCCCTGATAAACTATACTCTAAAGGAATTGCTTTACGAGAATGCTACTCTTAACTTTCACTAGCCTCTTAAGCCATCACCTTACAATTCACAGTCTCATGAGCATACACATCCTCACTCCTTATCACGTAAAAATCCACTCTTCACTACTTAACATTCTATCATTAGACCTCTAATCACATAACTTACAACTTAATAAAAACTGTAAAACTATACCAACAAAGCATATTACATACCTACATTTCCTCAATTTGACTCTAAGCAACACCGTACAACAACTCCCTAGACTTCTCCATACTACAAAATTCAAGAAAACCTTATCTAACAACATGATACCTGGGGGTTTAACTTATTCTTATACACTTATGCTCTAATCCACTTAATGAATCAACCAAAATTCATTATTTTACTCTTGTCCTCATGTATATGTATAAATCACAATTGGTCCACTCATTATTCTACAAGTTGTCAATCTAGGCTATTTCACACATCAAATCAAGCCTACTACTTACTCCCACAAGACATGCATCATTAATCTTAAGATACTGTTCTTACCACCACAATCCACATCTAAAGTTCACGCCTATAGTCTAACATCAATCATGTACCACCGATGAAGCATGCCACATATTATACTAGTCCATCAAAATTGAGAAAGCAACCCATATACCACATTTCACTTAACTATGAAACACAAGTTCATTATCTCCACAACATTACTACCACACCATAAAATCTACCACACACCTTCTCACATGCAGTACTAGACTACAACTACTAGAGAAAAGACAATCAAGGGGGTAAAGTCACATAATAAAAATAGCCAATCTTAATATTAAAATATAACCCATTACGATCTTATCATCATGTTCTACTTTCTCATATTAAATCTACTTACTCATGCATACATCACAACTACCTTCAAAATTCCATAAACACCAATGAGCCTATACTCATAACTTATTGGCTAATATACCCTTTTCCTTTCATAACCTATAAATGATTTTGTACAGACACCATAACTATCCATTTTGATCTCCTTCTCAATTTAAAAAAAACAATAATCATACCCAATCACTCCTTCCATAGACTACTACACAATCTAAAATTTTTGCTACAGTATTAACCGATCACCATAAAAGGGCAAACCACCCCTAGATCAAGGGTTATACAACTTAAACTAACCTCTTCACATAAGAGTTACCCTCACTCTGACTTCTAAACTTGTGACTTTATATCACTAAATTTGGAATCATTTTACTACCAGTAGGTTATAAAACCTTAACATAACTACTGCCCGGGTGGAAATACTGTTCCAATATTTTGCTACACATATTTAACCTTAAGCATGATATCTGTAACAAGTATTCTAAGGGGACTGAATATAGCTCATACCTCAGGCTCAAATGTATGATTGATATAGATAGGGGTATACACTGGAATCAACATACTTTGAAGCACTAACAGACTCTTCTCCAGTCTTTGTGTTATATAATTACCTTTTATAACTCAATTAGAAAGGACCACATCACTTAGACACTAAGATTTTATACTCGTATTGTGTCGATATTGAGACAAGACTTATAGGATTTGAGAAAGGAAGGAGTTTGGATAACTTTTATATGAAAAACTTAAAAGCACGAACTAGAGTATGAAAGAACAGGAAATATCTCCTAAATGCTCGGTAGCCTCCTGATTATAAGTGTGGTGCACAACACACCTATATGCAAGACTCTACCAAACCCAGCTTCATACCCACCCTAGGGCCATTAACCATGCTCTGATACCAAGCATGTCACGAACCAAGTCAAGGCCCTGGCCACGATGGGCATCCCAAACCATAAAGGCCCGAGAGACCCCTTAGCATACTAACATAAGCATAATCTATACGTAAATCAAAGAGCAGATGATATAATAAAATTCAAGGGAATTTATAATACAAACTGTGTCGACAAAATATAACAATACAATACCCAACTTCCATCTATGAAGCCTCTACTAAATTACTAGTCAATCTATACCGGGACAAGGCCCTCGGCAGGACCGTAAGACAACTTAACTAATATAAGAATAGAATGCCTTCCAAAGCAAGGGAGGCTCACCAACTCTGGAGTTCAAGAAGAAATCTACTGCTGAGCTAGACCATAAAAATTTGCCTCAGAACTTACATTATGAAAAAATGTAGCCGCCACAAAGGACGATCAATACCTGGAATGTACTGGTACGCAGAACTAACCATAAACAATATGTATTCCATATAAAATAGTCGAGAGCATTTAGAAAACAATTTAGTATTGTATATACATAAAACACATGAGCACAATTTGATGAGCTTCAAAACATTTTCTTGTAATCATGACTCAACTCTTTGCTTTACTTTTAGGATAGATGGTACATCCTAGATTTCTACAATCCCACGGTCTATATGGAATCTGCCCTTAACTCGACAGCTAATCCCCTAACCCAAGTTTTCCGCAAGAGTTGGGGTATGTAATAAAATAAGGTATGCCTCCTTACTGACACACCTTGTTATGAAAAGTATGCCTCCTTACTTACATACATATCATAAAAATGGCATTTCGTAATAGGTATCGTCATACCTAAACTTGCAAACCATATAATATAATATCATATCCACAACCCTTTCATTCAAAAATCATGCTAATAACCACCAAAAGTTTTAAACATCACATGAGAGTTATTATTTCAAAAGCATATGAAAACTTATGCAACATACTCTTATTTCAAGTCTTTAACACATGGTGGCCAATTCTTTTATTCGACATATGCATTTCTTTCAGTTAAGACACCAGAGCCTTTAGAATAAGAAATACCCCTTTGAAAATGTGCAAAACAATAATGCATAATGGTTAAACAGGCATTTAAAACTCAAGAATTATCCTCTTTCATAAACCAGCCCCAACATTACCTATACATAAATCTCATGATCAAAAGGGAGCTTATAATTCATACCATGCAAACACCATAAATTTTATCATGGGGAAGGGAATTTCACAAGTCACATTCATAAATAAATTTTCAAACTCAAATCATGTATGCATAAGATTATAAATCAAACTTAAGGAAAAAACTTATGACAAATACATACTTAATCAAATTGAGTTCATAATGATGCTCTTAAAATAATTTCTCAAACCTCATTACATATGCATACATATATAAATTTAAAGCTTGTTAAAATTGCAAAACCTATGCCCAAAAGATTTAGGATAGTCCCATGTACCTTAACAATGACGAAAACGTGGACAAAATTTACCTTTGAAGCTTAGAATTTCAAAGCCTAGGTAGTTTTCTATTCTTGTTCTTATGTAAGATGAATTAGGGATTTTGTAGGTGTTAATACAAATTTAAAGACCTTAATTTTGTCTATAAGTTATTAGGGATGGTTAAAGGTGTGTGAAAAGACCTTAACGCCCCTAAAATAATACATAATGGAGCACTTACACTGTTATGCTATTGCCATGCAATGCACAACTATTGCACATTCTAAGGTGTGCGACACATGGCCATTGCACAGCCCCAAGTGGGCGACGCATGGCTATTGTTATAGACACGTGATTTTTTATCCTCCCCGAATTTTAACCTATTTTTCGATATTAAATATTTATATTTGGTTCGATATTATTTTAAATCTTATTTCATTTTTAATAAATTTTTAGTTAAAAATAAATAAATAAATAAATAAATAAATAAATAAATAAATAAAGTTAATTTTGAGATATTTTATTTTATATTTTTTTATTTTTAAAAATAATACAAAAAATTAAAAAATATATTTTCCTTTTAAATTTTAATAAATAAGCTAGTAGTTTAGTACTACCTTAATTATATTTATTTTGGCTATTTATAAACTTTTAATGTATTTCCTTAAATATAAAAATTAATTAGTTATTATCATTATTATTATTGTTATTATTTTATTTATATTTATATTTTTATTTATTATTATTATTATCATTTTCTATACTAGTAATTAAAAAATAAAATTTAAAAAAATTGAAATTCAAAACCTAAAACTACCCAACCTCTTCCCTTTTTTCTGATATTCCTCCTAACTGTTTCCCCAAAAAAATCCCTTTATTTATAAATTTCCCACCCATTAACATACGAGCATTCTATACACTATCCAGACAATACTATGAGATATAAACATCATAAACCAAAAAAGAAGGGAGAAAACAAGGGAAGTAAAAAACAAAAAGCATAAGTAAAAAATAAAGAAGAGAAAGAGTGGGGATTCAAAATTCGAGAATTTGGCTTGAGAATTTTGGTGACGACTTCGTGTTTCTTTTCAACTTAACACGGGTTCATATTTGATCCTATGTTGTTTATTGTATAAATTTTATTTGGAATCAAAATATGAAGGAAGTTTGTTTAAAATAATTTTCTTATATTAGTCAGTATGTGTTTTTGATTTATTATATGAATTTGTTCGTTATTATGTGTTGTATATTATATTATTGAGTGTTTACATATATGTTCAGTAGATGTGTTGAATATTAAATACTGTGTTAATACTGTTATGTTACATTTGGAATAGAAACAAATAGAAGAGAAAAAGAAAAATAGGCATCTACACAGGGGCATTAATAAATAGAATCTTTTTTGTTACTTTCATTCTCACAGACACACACTATCCATACAGATATCAAGACATAACAACTTACACACAATTCACTGCACACACTATCAATTCACATACACATGAAAAATGAAAGAGAAAAATAGAGGTAAAGATCAGTGAAAGCATAGAGGGAAAAGAACAATTGAGAGAAGAAAGAAAAATATAGACCCAAATTGGGGGGTTGAGTATGATAAAAGAAATTAGTGGGTTTTTGAACTTTCTGATGAGAAACTCTCTAGAAACCCACTGGAAAATGCACTCCCCTGGCTGTCCTTCGAATTCCGGCCAACCATGGCCTGCGAAAACATCATTCAACCAACAAAACTTGTGCCACCCTTTCTCTCATTCCCTCGATACCAACAACCAATAATAATTCCACCGGTGATAACCTCCTTCCTTGTGCCACCCTTTTCTGCCGCTGCCACATCAGAATTGATGGTCAGCAGGCTTCCAACGGAGCCACCACGCGCTGGTACTCTGCTTTACCATCAAAACCATCGTCGGAATCACCATCTCTATCATTTGAAAAATGTTAAAAGTTTGGATTTGTTAGCGTTTTTATTTATTTTTCCTTTTATTCACCATTTATTGGTCATTGGTAAGATAAAGAAAATACGTAAGTTTGAATAGGAAAGCAAACAAGAGTTGGCTAGTTTGCCAACATATATTTGGATTATACTACTAATATTGACATTAAATAGTGATGAAGTTATTTGGTGAGTAACTATTTGGTTTATTAAAAAATTCAACATGAGATATACGCAGTACAATACAAACATAAATTTTTGGAGAGATGGCATTTTTTTTCTTTATCTCTCTTAGAATTATTATCAAAAAATATTTCTGGATTATTTATTGTTAAAAAACTGGAAATAAGAAAAGATTAAATTTTACAGGAAAGATCTTAAGATTTATTTGACGGAATCAGCACACGAGCTTTAAAAAAATATAATCTTGATGAATTGGGTTTATTATAATTTCTTGCATTGACGAAATGGATATCATATTTTTATAATATTGGATATTAAGCTATTTCAAACTCCATTATGCAATGAAAATAAAAAAGTAAGTTTAGATATTTCGAATTTATAATGGATTGATCAACGCCTTTAATGTTAGACAAATTTTAAACACGTTTAACAATTTTTCATCTCAATTAAGAATGCGGCATTCATATCATTTTGAGATATTTAAAAAATTAAGGATGTAGTAATTCACCTTGACAAATATTTTTCTAAATCTAACTTTCATTGATTTGTTTTAATATAAGATAATAGACAAGTTTTTAGTCTAATAAAATGAGCGAATTTAGGCCTTAACATAATTTATCAAAATAGTTTAAGTCAATATAAGTCAATAAAAGTGACCGTGCTAGAATCATGGGACTCGAGGGATGTCCTACACCTTTTTCTCAGTCAACAGAATTCCTTACCTGGTCTTCTATTTTCGCAAACCATAATAAGAGTCATTTTCTTTTGACTAGGAATTCAAAAAGGTGACTTGGAACACCAAAACTCAATTCCATGTGGAGAATCTATAATTAAAATAATCCCTATTCAATATTGTCACTTTAATTCGAAAAACCCTTCGACTCGACCCTTCGGCAAAAAGAGGTGTGACATCTCTGGCGACTCCACTAGGGAATAATTAGAATTTGAGGTTTTAATATTGACTTTTATTTGCTTTAATTATTGATGATAGTGTGTTTGTTGACCTAATGTGCAACTTGTTGATCATTTATCGCTTTGATATTGTTGAACTGTATTATAATTTGTCTTCTCTCACGCACCCCTTCTGAGTATCTGAAATAGGATAGAAGGAATACAATGCATACATCCTACTTTATTTTTTAGATAGCCAGAATGTCAAGGCACCTGGTGAAGGATTATTAGTCACATATATTAGGTGGGGTTCAGATCGGCAACGAAGGTGGAGTAGTAATGCTATCGAACAAGTTGTCCCTCCCCGATTCTATTGTTCCCTCGGATAAGCCAGTCTAGATACCTATCCCTATTAGTCTAAACTTAGAAGAACTGAAACTCATAATCTGGTTATCCTTATTAGATTTCTCTTTATTTGCATCATGTGCATTTGACTTAGCGGGACTCGGCACAGGGGTCGGTTCTGTCTAGGACAGGTGACCCACTTTATAATGACCAACATGTGCATCCTACATGCTCTTTGACATTTATTTGGAAGGTCATTTGATTATTGACCGGCTTTAGGAAACTTGGCGAAATACAAAAAGTGTCTTGTCCTCCAAATTTAATTATCTTTTTTCTAAAATAATAATAATAATAATGATTTTTTTTTTGAAGATAAATTTTAGTCTTTTTTAGTTAGTTTTCATGAAGTACAAGGGTCTGATTCTCACTATTTAGCGGGATATGTATAAAGCCCTTTTTGGGGTACGACTTTGTCTTTTGAAAAATTATTCATAGATTTATTGGGGAATATTTTTAAAATATGATTACTTTCATAATAATTTTTCTTATCCTTAAGTTCATTTTGTGTATAATCATACATACACACACACACACATACACACATATATATATTAATAGGTCTGAACCTTTAGGGATCATGAGCTAAGTTTTAATAAATTAACACAACAGGTAAATACATAACTTAACAGTCCTGAACCTTTAGGGATCGTGAGGTTGAGTTATACACATCATATACAAAATAATCATTCTCTTTTCTTTTATTTCCTTCTTTTTAAATTATTTCTAGTGTACTTAGTGGTATTTTCTCTCAAATTCATAGTCAAAATTTTATAGGGGGTCCGTCGTTGCAAAATTTCTAGTAGAGTTGGTCAAAATAAACGTTACCCTTAAAAGAATGTTAACATTCATGTTTTTCTCACTTGTTGATTTAAATAAAATCACTTTGGCATCTGAGTTAAATTTAATGGTTGCATTAACTGTCATGAGTCAAGTTAAAAAATTCAAAAATTAGTAAATTAAGTTTTTCCTAATTCTAGATATTTCCTAATCTTGTGTCCCTATCCATAGGTATAACATGTCTCCTCCAGTTCGTGGAAAGTGTCAAAAGAGAAAAAGAAATAGGAATATACCTTTACAGGTGGTGGACTGTACCCCTTTGCATCTTTGGTTGTGGTGGAACGAAATGGATTTATTTGATTATGCTAAGATACATAAGAATTTGGATTTTTTGACAAGCATCATGTAATACCCCGTACTTCTACCTATCTTGAAATCATCTCAAGAATGTTAGAAAATTACTTTGAAAGAGGAATCCACTTTTGTACACATAGAATTTTTAAGATTTCCACTTTTTGTCATGTGGGAAATTGAATTAGCTTTCCAACGATATCAATTTTGTTAAAATCCAGCATTGAAAGTGAAAGTTATGGCCAAAATACAGAAGGCAATCAAAACTGCCCAAGTGCGACGGTGAGAGCCGATGGACCGGTTACCTAGCGACGGACCGTCGCCCATACCGTCGTAGTAAGGTAGTGAGACCACCTTCTTCCTAGGAGAAACGGCCCAGGACGACAGACCATTGGGCTAGCAACAGACCGTCACTCAGGACCTTGTAAGGGAAAGCTCAGTCCCCGATATGTTGGTCCCTTCAAAATTCTCAGTCTTCTTGGCAAGGTAGCCTATGACCTAGAATTGCTTTCAAATCTATCCTCAGTTCATCCAGTCTTTCATGTCTCTTTGCTCAAGAAGTGTATAGGTGACAAAGTAGTTGTAGTCCCTATTCAGAGCGTAGATGTTCAGAACAACCTCTCTTATGAAGAGATTCTAGTCGAAATCCTAGACTATTAGACTCGAAGACTGAGGAACAAAGAAGTCCCTTAAGTCAAAGTTCTTTGGCGAAATCTGTCAATTGAGGGAGCTATGTGGGAAGCAGAAGCATACATGCGTACCAATTGTCCTCACCTCTTCTCCTCCAACACAGATCTAGATCAAGGTAACAGTTCTCCTTAAGCATTTTAGTTTCATGTTCAGATTTCAGTGACAAGCTTGGTATAGATTTCATGTTCAGATTTCCATTATAAACTTGGTATTAAATACCATTGCATATTTATTTAGGAATTCATGTATCAGTTCAGTTATATAATCATGCATAAGACATACATTCTCATTGTCAGAACCATAGTTCATCAGACCACTCAGTCATGCATTCATGAATGAGTTACACATGCATCATATATGTATGTTCAGTATGATATGATCAGTTATCAGTCATGAAGTCATGTTCCAGTTATTCATGTTCAGTATGTACATTAGTTTATCTTCTCTTCTCTCACTTCTTCTCATTCGAGTATGAATGTTCTCAAGGGAGAGATATTGTAATACCCTGTACTTCTACCTAGCTTGAAATCGTCTCAAGAATGTTAAAAAATTACTTTGAAAGATGAATCCACTTTTGTGCATATGGAATTTTTAATATTTCCACTTTTTTTTCATGTGGGAAATTGAATTAGCTTTCCAACGATACCAATTTCGTCAAAATCCGTCATCGAAAGGGAAAGTTATGACGGAAATACATAAGGCAATCAAAATTGCCCAGGTGCGATGGTGTGAGCCGACAGACCGTAGACCTAGAAAAGGAGCGTCGCCTACGTCGTTGCAGCAAGGAAGTGAGACTACCTTCTGCCTAGGAGCGATGGCCTAGGTCGACAGACCATCAGGATAGCGACAGACTGTCGCTCAGGCCGTCGTAAGGCAGACAGTGAACCCCTTTTTGCCCAGGTACGACGGTCAGGACCGATGGACCATCGACCCAGCAACGGACCATCGTACCCACTGTCTCACATCCCATTCTGTTATTTTTAAGTCATTTTTAAAGGGGATTTTTGGTCTTTTACCACCCGTTTTTATACGTAATAATATCATACCAAGGCTCCTAGATTCATTATCCATCTACAACATTAAATTAGGGTTTTCTCTCTAAGAGCAATCCTTAAGAAACAAGATCCAAATCTTCTTCAAGAAACTAAGAAATTCAAGTCCTTCAAGAAACTCACTACCCAGGTATGCATAGTGTTCATTCATGGACTCCTTTCATCCATGAAGCCCAAGAATCTCTTTTCAAAGTTCAAGTATATGGATTTTTATGAATTCCATGTTGGGTTTGTTTTTGTTCATGTTGATAATGACCAATTGAATTCTAATCCATGTCTGGTGATAAATTTTAAGTGGAATTTATTATTATTATAGGTGTAGATTCATGTGAACCTATGATTAAATCCTTGAATGATGAAATTAGAATTGAATCATGATGTTTACTTATTGCATCATGTTGTCTACATATACTATGCTTACCATGTGTTTGATTAATTGCTTGTGTGAAGGAAAAGTGACATACTAGCATGATAATATGAAATCCCTATTCATGTACAAGTTCACGCATGTCAAGTGTTTGATGAAATGTTTTAGTCACTGAATTGTGGATATATGTGTGGCCATGGTGGTGCTTTAGAACTTGTACTTTATGAATTCTCCAACTTATTATATTATGGGTTGTTGATATGATCATGTATTCAAGAAAGTCATGCTTTGTTAGTTTTTTTCCATCGAGTCCTGGGGGTACTTGTACCCAAAAATTTAGCTGTATGCCTAGAGCCAGTGTCATGTTTTCAAGATACTCTCAGTCAAGCCATGTTCAGTAGAATTAAATCATTCTCATGATTCAGGAAAACTTAGTAATCTCAGTAATATTCCGTCAGTCAATGGAACTCAGTTAACTCAGTTCAGTTAATCATGTTCAGTGTCTATTCAGATAGGATTAGGAATTAGCACCGAGTGAACCCAAGGATGGGAACTCACCTGTTATATGAGGGTGTGATTCTTAGAAGCAATCCTTGCATTTCCAAACTATGTAGCCAGCTTTGGTTGAGACATCATAGCCTGCTATATGAGGGTAGATGAGGTGACTTAACCTGTTATATGAGGGTTCCCACCATTATCACTAGATTTACCTGATATATGAGGGTTACTCACAGATTGTCCTTACCAGTGCCGCGGTATTGACACCCTTCTAATTGGGGTTACAGATTGGACCCCAACTTAGCTATAATGGTGTATTAGGGGCATGTCAGTTAGATGACTACTTCCCACAGTTTTAGTTATAGATCAGGACTATTAGATACAGTCATTCAGTCTCAGTAATAGGACTCAGATAGTTCTACAGAATTTAGGACTGTCAGATACAATCAACTCAGAATAGTACAGAACTCATCTAGTTCCATCAGAAACTAGACTATCAGATACAGTCGCTCAGTATCAGTTATTTCAGTTATACTGTTATCAGTATCTCATGTTATCAGTACCCAGATTCATTAATCATGTTATCATGAACTCAGTTATAGTTATTATGTATTCATGCATTTATTCTCACATTCATGTTATCTAGTCAGTTAGTATAGTTCATGCATGTGAACCCTTTGCATTCAGCCTACCTCACATGCATACCAGTACATTCAATCGTACTGATGCATTTGTGCTATGGTGTTTTATACCATAGGTTCAGAGACATGAGCTCCAGAGCATCAGCAACATTCCAGTCTCAGCCGTCAGAGTTAGCAGTAAGTCCTCATCCTTTGAGGACATGACCATTACTTTATTATCTCATTAATTAATTTATTAGTTGGAGTTAGTTGGGGACATGTCCCATCAACTCCTTATTCAGACAGTCATGTTTTAGAGGCTTTTCAGACTACAGTATGTTTAGACAGTTTTGTTTTGGGTATTTATACCCCATTCCAGATGTTATGTCCAATGGTGATTTATCAGTTTTGAACCTTATGGCCTTTCAGTTAGTGTTTCCGTATTTATATAGTATATTATGCAGTACACAGGTACAGATATCTGTCATGGGTTAGCTTGTAGTCCCTCGGGGTCATGAGCACCGTGTAACATTTTGGGTACTAAATTTGATGTGTTATACATCATGACAATCAACCCTAGCAGAGAGGTGGTTGATGCATTGCTGACTTTCTGGGACCTGATGAACAATGTATTTCGCTTCTCAGATTTTAAGTTGACTCTGACTTTAGAGAAGATAGCGGCATATGTTGGATTTAGGGATATGTATCTAAAAAAAATTATATCCCGAAGACTCATCTCGGTAAATAGATTCTGCAAACTCATGAACATACAGAACTCAAAAAAAGAATCAATTGAAAAGGGTTGGTTCTATTTGCATTTTTTGTATGAAAGATATGGAAAGAAAGAGAGGTTTGAAGAGTTCGGTAAACAACTGTGTAATAAGAAAAGTTTTGAGTCTTGGAAAGCTCATAGAAAATTTGCATTCATGGTAGCCTTTTTAGGAACTATGGTCTTCACGAGAAGAGAGAGAAAAATTAATATTCGTTTAGATGGAGTGGTAGATATACTGATTAAGAAAAAGGATTACACTATAATACCAATGATCTTGGCCGATATTTTTCGTGCTCTAATCATTTGTTGAAAAGGAAAAGTTCTTGTCAAGGGATGTAATATCTTGCTACAGATGTGGATTGTAGAGCATCTTTATCAATGTCCTACGATGGAAAGATTTGTTCCTGAATAATTCAATCACATCAAGGATTATGAGGAAAAGATGGAGAAATACAAGTGCCCAGAAGGAGTTAGAGATTGGTATAAGCTTTTTCGTTCACTGATGGCATATAAAATTACTTGGAATCTCCCTTGGTTCCCTTGGAGGAAATTCATACATAGTTCCATCATTCAGCCATTCTTATTATTGATGGGTATTAGGGGTATTCAACCGTATTTTCCATTGAGAGTTCTATGTCATCTAGGAAAACGTCAAATAATTCCTACAACAGAAAACATGAAAGAGTTTGTGTTTGAGGTTAAACCAGAGATTCCTCTTCCAAAGGGATTGACAAGAAGATTTGGGATTGTTATTTTCTCATGGGAATTGAAACAATGGTCATAGAGCATGAGAAAGGAGAAGTCCACTTAGACTATCATGAATGGTTTGAAAACAGCCACCTCCACCAGTCAGACCGGAAAAATTAGTTAAAGGACCCATAGATCAAAAAGTTGTAATAAAAATAGGGATCGAGAGGGCTATGCAAGAATATCATGATGTAAACCAAGTTTTCAGATCAAAATTGGAATATGCCAGGGTAAGAATAGAAGAACAACAGAGGGAATTTGCTAAAGAGAAAGCTAAGTCAGCGAATATTGATGTCAAACTTTGAGGACAAATCAAATTAGCTACAACTAGGGGGTCATATGTTGCAAATCTTGCATATCTCACCGCCAGTAGTTGAAAAAAGTTGAAAAGAACATGTACGAAAAATTTGATCGAGAGAGATCTCAGTGGATACGTAAAAGAGGGATATTGCGAGAATAGCTAGAGGTTGCTTCTGCTCATGAACAACGTGCAAGAGAGATTATTGATTACCGTGATTGGAAGGCCCGAGGATGGGACTAGGCCTTCAGTTCCCTTCAATAAAAGGTCCTCTTTGTGGCACAGGATACTGCCAGAATAGGTTTGAACTACTAACAGTTGAATTGAGAACAATTTCTGGCAAAAGTACCAGCTTTCACACAACGTCTCACCAGTTTGTTAAAAGACATATACTTTAGTTTGGGAGGTCATATCAAGCCGAAATATCCTTGATTGATCATGTTGAAGTTATGAGAATCAGTTGAAGACTTTGAGACATTGGGGTTCAGTTGTATGGATGGATAATTATTTTCTTTATCACAACTTTTTAGTTTCAATTTTAGAACTTCTTGTTTAAATGTCATGTCCTTTATTTAATCTTATTTGTTTGAGTTTAGTTTTTTTGTCAGATGTCAGTTAGTAGGTTTAGTTTTAAGGGATTGTGTCACTCATTTTGTCGTCTTTGTATTAAAAAATTATGGAATGTAATGAAGTTGGTCGTTTATTTCTATATATATTACATATATTTCACTTCACTTACTTTATTTATTTTCTTAAAAAATCAAAAATCAATCATTTTTGTTAAGTTTTTCTCGAACTACGCAAGATCTGATTCATGTCCTGGCTTGAAACGTAGGTAACCCTCCGAGGGGTTTGATCAAAACTTTTCAAAAAAAAGTGCTCCTAGAAAGCCAAGATGAAACACAAAGCCTTCCATGATAAGTTGGGAAATGCATATAGAAGCATAATATACAGCGTGGCATTATAATGTGTTAATTATGTAACACTCACCCGTTTGCTACTTAATAATAGAACAAACAAGTAGTTGGTGGTTGGTTTGTGGTTTAAAATGGAATCACATTTGTACAACATTAGATACAAAGGAAAGAGAAAGATGACCCATAAAAAAGGTGTAGGGTCTGACAGTGAGGAGGATCAAAATCAGTTGATTTCGCAAGAATTAGCATCAATGGAAGAAAATAAGTTATTGAAACAACAGATAGTGAAGATATATCAAGATTGGTTGAATGAAAAAGCCCTGTCTTCCTCAATCCCTAGACTTTCAAATGTGAATGATCCAAGTCCTGCACAAGCCCAAACTGGTGATCTATTTTACCCACCTATATTCGGCCCGTATGCTAATATGTCTGGCGCTGCTGGTACTTCTACCATGCGCCCACCAAATCCTTATATCACAGAGAACCCACTTTTACTTCTGTAGCACCAGCTACTGTGGGTCCTCAATCGATAGTACCGAAGAATATAGGTGAATCAAGTCATGATCAATTATATCCTCCTGAAATGACTTTCAAACCCCCAAATCCACATTATCATGCTCATCAACACAATTTTCCGATTGTGATTATGAATATTGTTAAAATTGAAGAACATGAAGAGATGGCTAGGAAAGTGACAAGTTTGGAGAAGAGTATGCGAAATATGCCTAGGAGGACCAAAAAGTTCTTCATACAAAGATTTGTGTATATTTCTTGATGTACATTTTCCGCTAAGGTTTAAAATGCCAAAGTTTGACAAGTACGAAGGTCATGGAGATCCTGTTTCTCATTTAAAAAAGTTTTGTAATCAATTAAGAGGAGCAGGAGGAAAAGAAGAACTATTGATGGCTTACTTTGGAGAAAGCCTAGAGGGGATAGCTTATGAATGTTCATTGATCAAGATATTTCTCATTGGCACATGTGGTATGATATCGCTCGAGATTTTGTTCGGCAATTTCAATATAATATCGAGATAGTTCCAGATCGTACCTTATTTGCTAACATAATAAAAAGGCAACTGAATGTTTTTGAGAATATATTGTCAGATAGAGAGAGTAGGCTGCAAGAGTCAGACCATCTATAAAGGAGTATGAAATGATTGATATATTTTAATAGGCATAAGAACCTGATTATATCTATCATTTTCTTTCTACTATTAGAAGCACATTTGCAGAGGTCATTAAAGTTGGAGAGATGGTAGAGAATGGAATTAATTCTGGAAAAATCATAAGTCAAGTTGCTTTGAAAGCAACAACACAGGAAATTTAAAGTGGTTCAGAAAGTTTTTATGGAAAGAAAAGAAAAGAAGATGTAGTTATTGTTGTGCTAGGTCCACGACAAAATTAAAGAGGTGTGTATCGCCCTTACGCATAATCTCAATCCAAAATTTTGGACCAAGACCCATATAACCATCCACGACACTATGTTCCTCCACAAAATCCATTATATTCAATTCCATACCCCCAGTATACTATTTACAATGCACAACCATATGCTCGGGCTCCTTCATACCCGCAATGGCATGCACCAGCCATCCAAAATCGTTCTCCAATCCTACACGTTCAACAAGGTCCCCCTAAATTTACTTTCAGACCTAGAATAGACTTCAAGATGGCTAACATAAGCAAAGATAATTTGACTCATATTGGAATATCTTACATCGACTTATTTTAGAGTCTGAGGAACTTGAATATTCTAAACCCAATTGAGAGAAGGATCCCGAATCCTTCCTCAATGAACTTGGATTATTCCAGAAGATGTACATACTATTTTGATGCGTCAGGTCACAACACAAAAAATGTTGGTACTTGAAAAGAGTAATTCAGGAATTGATTGACACACAGCAAATTATGGTGCAAAGTCCAGACGCTCCAAATATTAATCAAAATCCACTGCCAGATCATAATGAAACAAAAATGCTCGAGGTCATACCTAGTGGAAAAGATGTTGTGGTTTCCTTCAAGCCCATCATTATGATCAAAATTGATTTGGAAAAATCAGTAAATGTTGTAGATTTGACAAAAGAAAAACCTACAGAAGTAGAAGAGGTGATAACAAAACTTGAATTATCAAATGTTCCCTTGGTCGTGGTGAAAGATATTTCAAAAAGTATTGGGTGAGGTCAAGTAAAACTAAATCTCATTGTTCCTGAAAGGCCAACTAAGCCTCTTTTAATCATAAAAGGAGTTCCTATATCTCCTATTATTATTAAATTAGTGTCACAACTGCCTATGGTTAATACCAAGGCAGTCCCCTGTAACTATGATCGCATTATGGTGATGTACAAGGGAGAGGAAGTGATTGAAGAGGTGGATAAAGTAGGGGAATCAACCCGTTCTTGAAGTTGTTATGCTCCGAAAGAGTTAAGAAAAGCTAAATAAGGTAATGAAGATCGAATTCCAATCAAAAAAACAATTACTAATGAAGAGGATGAAGAATTCCTGAAGAAGATGAAGTTGCCTGAATATTTTGTTGTGGAACAATTGAGGAAGACGCCAACCCAGATTTCTTTGTTGCCTTTATTAATACACTCGGAAGATCACCCTAAGTCTATAATGAAGATTTTAAATTAGGCATATGTGTCCAGTGAGATTAAGGTGAATCAGCTGGAAAATATTGTTGGAAGGATCTTTGAGGTAAATAGGATCACTTTCTCAGACGATGAATTACCTGTAGAAGGTACTGGACATAATCGAGGTCTCTACATTACTGTGAAATGTGAGAATTCCTATGTCACTCGAGTGTTGATTGATGGGGGATCTGGTACTAACATTTTTCCTATATCAACTTTTGCAAAAGTTAAATGTTAACCTGGAAAGGATCCGACCTAATAATGTATGCATCAAAGGTTTTGACGGAGAAAAAATAGATGTCATTGGTGAAATAGAGACCATATTGACAATCGAGCCTCTGGATTTTACCGTGGATTTTCAAGTGCTGAACATTATTATTTATATAATATGTTATTAGGTAGGCCATGGGTTTATAGAGCTGGAGCAGTCGCATCTACATTGCACCAAATAGTCAAATTTGAACATGATAAGCAAGAAATAGTTGTTCATGGTGAATGAGACTTACCCATGTATAATTACTATTCCATTTCCTCTATTGAAGCAGATACTGCAGATAGAGTTCTAATTTATCAAGCTTCTGAGGCAGTGGATATTGATCATATCCTCGAGGGAAGTCTCATTCCAAGACCACAACTGTCCTCAGCATTTGTTATGGTAGTGAATGAAATGATAAAGAATGGTTTCAAACTAGGAAAAGGTTTAGGGATGTTTTTACAAGGCAGGTCTCATCAAGTATAACTCCGTGAGATCCTTAGTACCTTTGGTTTGGGATACGATCCCACTGCTAAAGACAGAAAGAAGGCTAAAAACGTAAGAAAGAGTTATGCTCACTTACCAAGCTAATACCGCTACTCTATGAGTCTTTCATCAAAGTTAATGTTGTTGGGTCTTCCATATTACCTATCACCGAGTCCATGAATGATGATGATACAGAATTGATTGGCATTTTTTAGAATATGTTCATTGAAGCTGATATGGTTGAAATTAGGGAAGGTACCAACAATATAGATATGCAGTTTATCGGCCCTGATGTCCAACTCAATAATCGGGAGGCCACTCCTATCCCTACAATGAAGTAGTCTTGGTAGTTTGTTTATTTGTATTTCTACAATTTAAATCATTCTAGGGTTGTAACTCAAATCTTTATCTTGTTGTTTTTAAGTTAAAACTTTTCTGTCTTTGTTTTTTAATGAAATGTAGTTTTCCTTTGATTTATTTTGAGTATAATATTTATTTTCTATTATACAATTCTTTCTATGCCAATTCTAGTGATATGACATGCATGAAGAATTGTCAACTAGATTTAAAAACCCAATCTAATTTTGAAATAATGAATAAAGAAGTTGAATACGATGAAAAGGAAGCATTCGAGGAAATAAGCAAAGATTTCAAATAGTTTGAAAATAAGTCAAACCCCAATATGGATGAAACTGAAGCAATCAATCTAGGGGATCATGAAAATGTTAGGGAGACTAAGATTAGGTACATGCTTGACCACAACAAAAGAAAGATATAATTGAAGCTTTTCTTGAGTACAAAGACATCTTTCTTATGATGACATGCCTGGTTTGAGCACTGAATTGGTAGTTCATAAGTTGTGGATTGATCCTACTTTCCCTTCTATCAAGCAAAAGTTAAGGAAGCTTAAAACTGACATAAGTGTAAAAATCAAAGAGGAAATCAAAAAGCAACTTAAGGCTAAAGTCATTCGAGTGGGCCAATATCTTATTTGGTTGGAAAATATTATCCCCGTTCCAAAGAAAGATGGAAAAGTTCAGATGTGTGTAGATTATCGTGATCTAAAAAAAGTGAGTCCAAAAGTTTATTTTCCATTTCCCAACATCCATATTTTGTTGGACAATTTTGTCAAACATGAACTTGCATCTTTTGTGGATTGTTACGTGGGGTATCACAAGATCATTATGGACTAAGAAGATGCAGAAAAGACATCATTTATCACTTCATGGGGGATATATTTGTATTGAGTCATGTCATTTGGTCTAAAGAATGACGGGGAAACTTACATGAGGGAGATGATCACAATATTTCATGACATGATTCACAAAGAGATTGAAGTTAATTTGGATGATGTGATCATTAAGTCAAAAGAGCAGTTCGACCATGTCAAAGATCTGAGAAAATTCTTTGAAAGGCTTCACAGGTATAATCTCAAACTTAATCCAGCAAAATATGTATTTAGAGTATCGTATGGAAAGATTTTGGGGTTTACAGTTAGTAGACATGGTATTGAGTTGGATCCTTTGCAGATAAAATCTATTCAAGAACTACCACCACCAAAGAACAAAACGAAGGTTACGAGTTTACTTGGAAGGTTGAATTTTATCAGTAGATTCATTGCCCAACTCATGACAACCTTCAATCGAATATTTAAGCTGTTGAAAAATAATGCTAAATTCAAATGGACTGAAGAATGTCAAGAGACATTTGACAAAGTCAAGAGATACTTGTTGAATCCACCTATTTTGGTTCCACCAAAGCTAGGTAGACCTTTGATATTATACATGTTTGTTTGATACAACTCTTTCGTCTATGTATTGGGTCAACAAGATGTCATAGGTAGAAAAAACTAGGCCATCTACTACCTTAGCAAAAATTTTACCACTTATAAGGATAAGTACACTATTCTTGAAAAGACATATTGCGCCTTAACCTGGGTAGCACAAAAACTGAATATTTACTTGTTACTTACCTCATCTCTCATATGGATACCTTAAAGTACATTTTTCAGAAGCCTATTCCCACAAGCAGACTCGCAAAATGGAAGATGCTACTCACAGAGTTTGATATTGTCTATGTGACGCAAACTGCAATGAAAGCTCAAGCCATAGCAGATCATTTGGCTGAAAATATTATTGATGAGGAGTGTGAGCCATTAAATAATTATTTTTTAGACGAAGAGGTATTATGTGTTGATGAGTTTATTTCTGATGATTGTTTCTCAGGTTGGAAGTTGTTCTTTGATGAAGCTACTAACGTAAAAGGAGTAGGGATAAGGGAATCTCTTATTTCTGAATCGGGACAATACTATCCTGTAACAGCCCAACTTTGATTCTACTGTACCAATACTATGGAAAAATACAAAGCTTGCATTTTGGGTTTGAGACTAGCCATTGACATGGGAATCTAAGAACTATTGGTGTTAGGAGATTCAGACTTACTAGTCCACAAGATCCAAGAAGATTGGGAGACTCACAACTCAAAGATTATACATATCGAGGTTGTTTGCAAGATATTTGTCAATGGTTTATATAATTAAGTTCAAACATATTCCCAGAGTTCATAATGAGATTATTGATGCTTTGGCGACTTTATCTTCGATGCTCTAACATCCCAACAGTACCCACAATTACCACTTGCATATACATATTCGTGATCAACATACATATTGTAATGTGGTTGAGAAAGAATTTGATGGGAATCCTTGGTTCCATAATATCAAAGAATATATTCAGGCTAGGAAATACCCAATACATACTGATGATAGCGAAAAGAGAACCATTCGACGACTGGCTAGAGGATTTTTACTAAGAGGGGGAATATTATATAAGAGGACTCTATATTTGGAACTCTTAAGGTGCATAGATGCTAAAGAAGCTTAAAAAATCATGACTGAATTACATTCTGGGATTTGCGGACCGCACATGAACAGGTATATTTTAGCAAAGAAAATACATTGGGCAGGTTACTATTGGCTCACCATGGAGCAAGATTCCATCTGTTTCATTTGTAAATGTCATGAATGCCAGGTATATCGGGACTTGATACATTCCCATCCATCTGAGCTGCATTCAATGACTGCTCCATGGCCTTTCGTGAATTGGGGAATGGACGTAATTAGACCAATTGAACCGAAAGCATCGAACAAATATACATTCATCTTGGTAGCCATTGATTATTTTATAAAATAGATGGAAGAAGCGACTTTCAAGTAAGTGACTAAGAACGCAGTGGTTAATTTTGTTCACTCTAACATCACTTGTCGATTCGGCATTCCAAAGATTATTGTCATAGATAATAATGTGAATCTCAATAGTCATTTGATGCAAGAAGTATGTCAGAAATTTGAGATTATGCATCAAAATTCAACTCTTTATCGCCCAAAGGTGAACGGAGCTTTAGAACCTGCCAACAAGAACCTAAATAAAATACTCCACAAGATGGTGCAGGGTTTCCGACAATGGCATGAAAAGTTACCTTTTTATTTACTAGGTTATCGTACTACTATTTGAACTTCAATTGGCGCAACTCCTTACTCGTTGGTATACAAAACTGAAGCAGTTAAACCTATAGAAGCCGAAATTGATGATGATAATTGGGTCAAAATTTGATAGGAGAAATTGAGCCTAATTGATGAAAGAATTAACGTCAGTATGTCATGGATAACTATACCAAAAGAGAATGATATGGACATATAACAGAAAGGTGCATCACAGACACTTTGAAGTTAGTCAGTTAGTACTAAGATGTATCCGTGCTCATTTGATTGAAGCCAAAGACAAGTTTTCTACTAATTGGCAAGGATCGTTCATGGTGAAGACAGTATTACCTAATGGTGCATTATATCTAACTGATGTAGAAGGCAAAATGGAAGCGATGCCAGTTAATGCTGATACAGTTAAGAGATATTATGTATGATATTCATGTACAATTATGTCATGTATGTTTTGTACTTGTATTTTTAAGAGATAAAATGATGAAGGCATTTTTTTCTACTATCCAAATATTAAATCAACCCTTGCTTACCCCCTTTTGAGCTTTCATTTGATTTTTCTTTCATAACCCTCTTTTGGAATCAATTAAAGTCAAAAGTTCAAAAAAAAAAAGAAAAATGATGATGATGAAAAAAAAATGATGATGATGAAAAAACAAATAAAAAAATTAAAAAAAAAGAAAAATTGATGATGATGAAAAAAAGAAAGAAAAATCAAGCAAAAGAATGACTTTCCTGAACTATGTTTGACCTGATTCTTGCTACGACAAGATAAGTAGGCAGCCCTACTCTGGGGTTTGGTCCAACCAATTGAAAATTCAAGTTACCCAATATGAAATAAAACTGGGTAAAAAATTATTTTTTTTAAGAGTCGATTCCAAAAGTTGTATGCTTCATCCAGTGCCATGTAAATTTTTGAGTCTCATGCCGCCCTTTATTTCTAACCATATCCAAAAGTCAAGTTACAACCAAAGAAAGACCTTCAGATCAATCTTTGAGAATGTCAAGGCTAAAGATGTTATGGGTGCATGATGTTTCATAGTTTAGACGTTGTTTTCCTTTAAAAAAAAAAAGAGTCTTATTGGTGAAAACCCTCTTGGACACCATAAGGCGACAGTGAGTTATGAGATCAATTAAAAAAAGGTGAGTGAGTCTTATTGGTGAAAACCCCAAAGGACACCATAAGGCGACGATGAGCTAAGAAATAAATGAAAATAAGATAGGTTCGTTGGAGAAAAACCCATTGAGGTGCCACTAGCCGAAGGAGGATTGCGATCTAGAGGGAGCATATTCAAGAATGGATCAATTTCAAACTCAATAAGTGGGAAAAAGTCGAAATGATTAGTGTCGATATATCAGGTTAGTTAATTCAAAATGCATGCCATAATTGCTTGAATTGGCTACCACACTCAAATAAGTTTTTCTTTTGTTGTTTAGAAAAAGAGATGTCTGTTGTCTTTTTTCTTTTATTTTTATTATTTTTATTTTATTATTTTTTGTATCTTTGTCATCAAATGAAAAATCCTCGTCATCTTTCTCATATTTTTTTAGTCAAATTCACGTCAAGTCAAGTGAGAAAGGACTTCAAAACTTGCTATTAATTCCTTCGGTTGTGCAGATCAAGACAAAGGGATGACGCACAAAGATAATATATCTTAAAAAATAAAGCAGGGTACTTAGGAATGCCTACGACCTAACAGTTTTAACTCGTAAAAAGATTAAAGGTGTATTAGAAGTTGAATGCAGAGGGGTCATGCAAGAAAAATATGATTTGAGTCAAGAGTCTGAGTAGTCAAAATTCGAGGTCAGAAGTACGAATAGTCAATGAATATTTATCAAGGATTGGAAAAGGAGTTGAGCATGGAAAGTGAAAGAGCGGTCATCTCAAAAGCCAAATGCCACAAACCAACCACCACATGTTTTAAAACTCACAATTTGTTTTGTTTGAAACAAAGATAGGATGTTTTTTCACATTAAACTCTTCAAATAAAAGGATGCAATTCAACACTTCTCTCAACGCAAGAAGCATAGTTACAGCACATAATACTGGATCTCGGTTATGGTAAATTTTATTCTTTGCGAGATGTACTTACCAAAGCTATTCCAGGCTTTGATTTAACCTTTCACTATATTTTTCAAAACATTAAGATCTAGTGATATGCAAAAAAAAATATTCCAGTACAAACTAGGGCAAAAAAAATTTCATGTGTGAAGAATGAGAATTTATTTATGCTCAGGACCCTCCTGAAAAATGAGACTTTATTTTATGCTCAAGACTTTCCTAAAAATGGAAATTTACTTTCTTCTCAAGACCCTCTTGAAGAATGAGAATTTATTTTATACTCAGGACCCTCCTGGACAATGGGAATTTATTTTTATGCTTAGGACCCTCCTGAAGAATGAGAATTTATTTTTATGGTCAGAACCCTCCTGAAGAATGGAAATTTATTTTTGTGCTTAGGACCCTCCTGAAGAATGGGAATTTAGTTTTATGCTTAGGACCCTCCTGAAGAATAGGAATTTATTTTTATGCTCAGGACCCTCCTGAAGAATGGGTCTTTATTTTTATGCTCAGGACCCTCCTGAAGAATGGGAGTTTATTTTTATGCTCAGGACTTTCCGGAAGAATGGGACTTTATTTTTATGCTGAGGACCCTCCTGAAGAATGGGGATTTATTTTTATACTCAGGACCCTCCTGAAGAATGGGAATTTATTTTTATGCTCTGTACCCTCATGAAGAATGGGAATTTATTTTTATGATCAGGACCCTCCTGAAGAATGAGAATTTATTTTATGCTCAGGACCCTCCTGAAAAATAAGAATTTATTTTATGCTTAGAACCCTCCTGAAGAATGAGAATTTATTTTATACTCAGTACCCTTTTGAAGAATGGGATATTATTTTCCTGTTTCACTATTTACATTCAGTCCAGGAACCCTCCTAAAGAAAAGGGTGAAGAAAAAGCAAGTGAGGAGCCTGGATGAATAATAAGACGAAGAAATAACAGATTAGGAATCCGACTGAAGAATATGGGGAAGAGAGAGCAAGTCAGGAACCTGCAAAAAGAATAGGGTGAGGATTTTCAAGTTCAAGTCAGAACAAAAGTTTGAAGAATAAGTCAATTGTCAAATTCCTCTTCAATGCCAAGAGCCAACTTGGAGGAATATTTCATTTTCAAAGTTCCAATTCAAAATAACAATTATCTCACTTGTCCATAAGTGTGGCGGGCTTCACACCCATGCACAAGACTCTACTCAACGTGGCTTTTCAGACTTCCAACGACACTATAAACCTTAGTCTCTGATAACAAGTTTGTAACACCCCAGAAATGCACCCTGGATGACATAAGGTGCTTACGGCCACAAGTGACCACAAGCTAACCCATTAGCTGGTACTTGTGTTGAGTACTGAATAATATACCAATAATAAGAGACATATGCAAAAGTAACTGATAAAATCCATAAGGTTTTAAATACTGAAAATTATAACTAAAGTCACAAGTCTAAGAAAAAACTCTGCAAAAATAGGGCAACGTGACTGATAAACTAATTGACTATCTGAAATGTCTGAAAAGCCTTTAAGACTAACTGACTGGGGAGTTGATGGTACAAACCCCCAACTAACTCCGACTAATCATATAACTGAACTGCTAAATCAACTAAATAAATATAAACTTATCCTTAAAGTATGAGGACTCACCACTGTTACTGATATTGGCTAACTAATCTTGTCTAGGCCCAATCGAGAAACTGAGTGTCCGAACCTATGATATAAGACATCATAGCACAAGAAATAAGTATGAAATAAATAATTTGTATGTACTGGTATATGAGATAAGGTTAGGCTGTAATGCATGGGTTAACTGAACATAAAGTAATGACTGGCTGAATAACATGAGATAGTTGTATAAACAAGTATGAAAATTGAAATACCGCAAATGTAAGTCTAGGCATATAATGTAAATAAAATAATCTGTAAAACTGACATACTAAAATACTAAAGTCTGATAAATAAGTAACTGATAATTTGTATTCCTTGGTCAAGCAATCTGAACTAAATTCTTTATTGAGTACTGAACTAAAACTATGGAAGGTATCATCTAACTGACATGCCCCATTCTAAGCTGATTGGGGTCAAACTAGTGACCCCAGTTAGAAGGGTATTAGTATCGTGCCACAAGTACTAACAATGGATGTGTGGATCCACTAAGCTACTGAAGAACTAGGGTATCAAGCCTAAGCTGATGGGTGATCCCTGCTTGGAGTCAAGCCTAAACTGACAGGTGACCCCTGGGAGTTAGTCAAGCCTAAATTGATGGGTGGCTCCTCATAACCCACGCTGGCTACGTGGTTCTAGAATACAAGAATTGATACTAACGACTTCACCTAACTGACAGGGAAGCAACCGTCCTGTATTTTCTTGGTGGTAAATCTTACTCCAAATGTAAGATACTGATTACTGAATTAAATGGAGCTTATCTGAGTGAACAACTAAGCAATGATACTAATTGAATGACAAGGCGTATGGTTTATCTAAAAATATTCTGAATATTTTGAAAACTAGGTAAACAACTAAGTTTCGGGTGTTCATAACCCCCAGCACTAAATAAAAATAACTATAAAGGCATGTAAAAGCTTCAAAACCATAATGGGGAAATCATTCTACAAAATCATTCTATTTGGCATTTCATCAAACACTTGGAATTCATAGACTTGAGTATGGGAATAGTTAAAACATGTGCTACAAACATAATTGCAATACTAAAATCATGGTTTGAGGATGCAACATGCAAAACTCACCATTCAAACGTGTCACGGAAGAATTCCAATGTAAACACATGGTAAACATGATTTGAAATCAAAGTTCATAATAACTTTATTTAGATAATTCATAACAACATGTAAAAATCATAACTTTAAACTTGGAAATGGATTCTTGGACTCCATGATTCTATGGATGAAAAGGGCCCATGGGTGAACATCACACATACCTTTAATGCTCAAATCTTGAAAGAGAACAACTTTCTTGAATTGGAACACTCGAGTTCTTGTTTTTCTTGAAAGGAAAATGATCTAACTTGATGAATTTGGAGAAAGGTTAGGGTTTATTTGAGAGAAAAATTGGGAAATTTGGGCATATTATGCCCTAACTGAAGTTAAATCTCGTGTTATTATGGATTGGGGCGATGGAAAAAGACAAGACTACCCCTCTGGGATTTAAATTCATAATTGGAATGCCATTTAGGAGGACACCATGATGCGATGAAACTTTCGTCGCTATAACCACCGCGACGTGATGCAATCACGGTGAGGTTCTGGAAACAAAATCTAAATGTGCCTCAATCCTCGGCTGAAAAAGCTGAAACTTCCCCGAGATATGCTTCTTACACCCCTAAACATGATTAACTCAAAAACTTACATCTCGAGGTCAGGAAGGTCACTTTAAAAATCATCGAAGTTAAGAGGTCAAAAATAAGGCTAAGTCCCCAACACTTAGCTAAATTTTCAAGCTTTAGGCCTCTTGTGCATGCATTATGAGCTGAACTGAACTATGACAAATACGGGGTATTATAACTATAGTGGTCATTGATCGCCTTTAACTGCCCCTATGGTGCTTTCCTCTATAGTGGTGTGTCAATCTCTATAACAACATCAATGAAACCAGATGTCTATTTTTTTCCCAAAATCTCAATTTTTACTACACACCTTAAACTTTGGATATTCCAAGTATCAACCTTATTCTAAGACCAACTCGGTGAGTTCTACTTTCCCAAATTGGATTTCATAAGTTTCTACGAATTCCTTATCTTCTTAGCTAACTAGAAATCAAGATAAATACCACTACCCTAGCGCAAATTATTCTTTGATTTTTCTAGACTACACGTCGCTCTAAAATTGATAAAAACTAGCCTAGCCTAAAATTTATAACTTCCACATCGAGAAGAATTTGGATGTGATATTTTGAATATAAGACTCATACGTTACGGCAGAGAGCATTGTTATATGTCATCAGATGATTATTATTTATTGAATGATATGATTTTAGTACTTGTTAAAAAGCATGAGTTGATAATTATTATGAATGTGAGAATAACACTTGAGCTAGTAAAGGTTACTATAGTATGATTTTCCTACCATAGGTTGGTATGGGTGACAATCATGAATGTTTGGGTAACGAAACATTGTAAAGAAGACACAAAGCTTATTTGGTAGGTAATGTATTACGTAACTCTAATATTTCAGGAGAAATACTTGTTTGAAGCTAACCCTAGTTGAAACTTATACAAAGACTTAATCGGTAGAGAAGCTTTCAACTCAAGGTTGTACTAGAATTTTCTATGACCTTAGTTCACATCAAATACACTTCGTACATCTATTATTTGACATTATTACCCAGGTATAGTAAAATTTATCAGATTCAAATCTATTCACATACTTAGGATAGTTTAAATCATTACATGAAATTTTGGGGTGTTACAAAATTATATACTAATTTCAATCTAACAATCATGGATATCAAACAAAATAGTTTCTTAGATATTATTGATGATATGGGAGATTAGATTATTAACTATATAGTCAGATCCAAGAGAAAGTTACATGATAGAAACTTTATTGGTCAAAATCTAAAATGCAATAGTGAGGAGAGATTGACAAACACATATAATGGTTAGAATATATTTGGTTTCATAAATAAAAATGTTTGACATATTTGTTGCCTCGTGTTAACACTTATTTACATTTCTCTTTCTTTTAGATTCAATAAGATTATGGTTCTCTGATGTCATAAAGGATAAGTAATGGACTCCTGCATGGCCAAGTGGATAAGTATGAGATCTTGTCTGGTTATTGGAAATTTTGCACTAATTCACTTGTGTAACTACTATAATAATATGCCTACTTACTAGGGAAAAAATATTCTTGGTCATTATGTTATATCCGACTAGGCTGATGATGCACCCTATATGCCTAATGAGTTTAAAGTTGATAAGCAGGGGAAGATCAATGTGGGAGTGAGGTTTTCACCTAAATCCCTCAACCAAAATCTTACATTATAAATAAAAGATCAAATTTTAATTATAGATATAATGGGTTTAATGAACCCCCTAAACACACTTGAAAGGCATATAGTGGGTAAACTTGTCGAGATTTATAATGGATTAAATAGACTAACTATTTTTTGTTACTCAGGACCAATTGTTAATTAGAGTGAAAAGGGCCAAAGCCCAATTACTCATTAAAAAGAAAAAGGAGTGAAGGGAAAAAGCTACAAAAAACAGTTGCAACTGAGAATTGAAAGCGCGACATTAGCATTGAATGAGCATCCTTGACCATTAATCTTTTCCTTTCAACTGTGTTGAGGGGGTTCTTTAAGCCCATTATATCTATGCTTCAAATTTGATCTTATATATATACTGTAATATTACATAAATTTCTACTAGTTTACCCATAATTACACCATATCCCAACTTTTTCCGAAATTTTGTAAAATTCTAATTTTTAGTTTTCAGATGCATAATATTAAAAGAGATACATGATTGATGATACATCTTAAGAAATAGGTAATTCACTATAATTATAGAAAGTATTGGTAATTAACTCATTTAAGGAATAATTTACGCTACAGATCTTCTAATTAACATCTAAGTATTTTCAAAAAAATGACATTTAGTTAATAATGCAATTTTTTTAAATATTTTTCTCCATATTCAATTTTCAGATTCATTCTTATTAAGCTTTCCCTATTTTCCTCTATTCTTTTTCTTGATGATAGGGTCTAACTATATACATGTATATGAAAGAGATATATATCAAAAAAATATATCAGTCGTATAGATACAAGAATATGTACTTGAAACATGTATTTAGAACCAAGTTAAATTATGTATCTTCAGCTAATAAAAAATGTATCTCGAATTAAAATGCTCAGATAAAAAATTACTAAATCTTTTGTAAGATGTCTCTCATTAAGATTCAACAATTTTTCTTTTTGAAACAACACCTTTTCATCTAGAAGTGCCAGGTTGTCTTTTGTCTTTTCTTATCATCATCAACTCCCCTTTTCTTCGATTTTAATGACATATTTTGATACAACTCATGTCGTAGGAGAAAATTATGGTCTTGAGGAAACAAAGGAACCACCAATATTATTTACATATATTATACTGGAGTTGTATCTACACCCTTGATTTCATCTTCTTTATTTAGATCATCAACATCAACAACCTCACTTCTCTCTCTTTTGTTCTCCTTGAGAAAAAAATGTAATAACCTGAATTTTGATGAAATATGTGAAATAATTATTTTTGTATGGTTTGACTATTTTACCCCTCTTTATAGTTGTATTGTGGTATTTCTTGGGTGTGGAGTTGCTTGACATGGTTTTCAATGCATTTTGGTATGATTTGTGCGATATTATGGTTTTTTGTGGCTTTGAGAGTCTTATATTTGATTACAATTAATATCTTTTGATATGTGAGACGAATGGCAAAAAGGACTGCACCAGCAAATAAAAAATGTTAATTTTAGGGTGGTAACATATCTGGTGTGGTTTAATAACTTTTAAATCTCATTTCGACCCTAGATTCAGAAAATTATGATTTTGGATTTCATGGGTCAACTGTGTGAAAATGAATTCTTTTTGAAAGTATGATATCTCCGTTGAGTTTGAAGCATCCAATTTTATAGGGTACCATAGTTTATTTTCATTCACAGGATTCTGGGAATCCCAAGGGATCCACGGGGACTCAAAATAATCCAAAATCCCCAGCTGGTGCACTCGTGATCACAAAATAATTCCGTGATCATGATACAACCAACAGTAAGGATGTCATGATCATGACCCTTTCCCGAGATTGCAATACCCTAGACAAACGAGAAACCGCGATCGCAACCCGTGGTTCATGATCGGTTGTACTGAGTATAAATACCCATGTTTCATTATTTTCACCATTTTTTAGGCTTGGAGCTTAGGGTTTCATGGTTTTGAGAAGATTACTTCCTTTTTAAGCTTGGGTAAGCTCCATTACACTCACTTCAACTAATTTCTTATGTCTTTAACATTAAATTTTTGTTTTAATTTGAGTTTGAAAGTGAAATTTGGGAATTTTGGCCCCGAAGGACCAAATTATATTTCTTTAAATTAATCCCTAATTCAACACTTTTTAACTTGAATAATATTCCTAATTCGGTAATTACTAGATTTTCCTCAATTTCATCCCAAAAACAACTTCAAATCTTGATTTTAAAATAGATTTAAAATATTTTACTCGATAAAGCTTAAAATAATTTTTCTTTGATTTAAACCTTGTTTAAACTCATTTTCTCTTAGGTTTTTAGTTGTAGACTCCTAAAAATATGAGGAGCATATTTTTGAAACAAAGTTACAAATTTGCCCTTCTTTTTTGAAAATCTATTATGGGAGTCAGTTTTAACCCCGACTTAAACCTAGGAAAAATAGGTGTCGTTGGATTCCTTTGTATGCACTGATTCTATATTTTGATACTTTAGTTAATTTTGGATTTGTTCATAAGTAGTAGGTCTTCAAAATCAAAGTGTAGCAGATAGACTTCGGCATTCGAGGTAGGTTATGGCTTAACTCTTTCAGACCGGATTGGGTAGTTAAATTGTATACAAAATTCATGTTAATGGTGTGGGAAATAAGGATGAAAAATGTCTATCATATTGTAGTGTACTCATGTGGGGGCCTATATGTAATATTATGTGGTGGATTTGGTATGCTATGTGCTATGTATGACCATGTGGGGTCCTATGTGATGTTGATAGCCTATATACATGAGAAAAATTATGTTTTGTTGATGAAAAGAATATTGTGATGTATTCATACTCTATTGGCATATGAGTCATGTGGAAATTCATGAATATTTGGAAATATTGAGTGGATATTTGGGTCACGTGATTGGTATTTGGGTTAGTTGTGAAAATACTTATGCGGTTGGCAGGGGAAATACTCATCATGGTTGGTTGTGAGCATTTCATCCTCATATCAATACTCATTCATGAAATAAATGGTACCACTGTGGAAATACTAAGAAATACTAACAACACCTTTTTATAAAACCCTCTCCAAGGGATGTGGAGGGGAGAAAATAGTATGACTCCTTATAAAACTCTCCTCAAGGGATGTGTTGGAGAGGAGATATGATATATGGATTGTAATGGGTTGACGAACCCCCATGGGTCCTACTTTTTGTAGCTTTATCTCAGTAGGTATATATAGAGACTGTGTGATGATCTCAAAAGTTGTACAATGGCCTTCAGGTTGTGCGACAATCTTGTGCATTATCACCATCATCATTATTATTGCATTTACTTAATTATGTTTGTAATGTGATTGTATATTTTTTTTTGACTTGTTAACTATCTATTGTTTTATCTTTCCTTACTTGTATGTAATGTTCTCGTATATGTTGTTCTTCTTTACTTTGCTTATGTTTGGTATAATTCTATACTTGTATTCTTTGCTGGTGCTTTGCTGTATTATTTATGGAAATTATAGAACTTTTAGTGCAAGCGGTGTGGGCTGCCATTATGGGATATTTTCTAATTGTAGGTGGCATGCCCTTAATATGTATTTTGTATGTTTTATTTTCTACTTTGCTCGTTCGGCCTATGATACTTACTAAGTACAATTGGACCATACTCATGCCTACTGTATCCTTTAGGTATAGGTCCTAGTTTGAGGTAGTGGTTGATTTGGGCGACTATTGGAGCTTTCAAGGTAGTGGTTGATTTTACGTGTCTGGCGTCACTTCTATCTTATCTATATTAGACTATGTCATTATTGTATTAAAGAGATAGAGTTGTATCCTATTTGGTTTATTCTTGTATTAAATTCTCGGGTTGTATTAATAGTTCTTACACTATTAACACTAGGTTTTGGGAATGTATGGTATTTTGGTTATTTTTATTTCCATATTTGTGATATCCTTATGGTTTGAATTTGTTCTAGAATCCTTGCCTGAGGTATTTTTGTATTTTTCCCCTTTGTGTATCAGTTTGGGTGATAGGCTTACTTGCCAAGGTTCACTGTGAAAAGTGCCATCATGACCCTTATTTTTGGTTCATGACAAATTGATGTTAAAGCAACCAGGTTCCATTGGTCTCTATGGTGTAAAAATGGGATTTCTAATAGAGTTTTGTAGATTAGTACATAGACATACGTATCTATCTTCATGAGGCTATAAAATGTCTTTAGGAAAACTTTCCTTATTTTACCCCTCATTATGCAAATTTCTTTTATACTTTGTGTTCTAAGTCATATTTCACTTTTTTTATACAGATGGTTTTGACTAGGTCCTGCAAGAGTAAAGATGTAGAGACTTCACCCAGAGAGCGAGCCTCGAGTCGTGGATGGACTCAGGGGATTGGACGGGCTCATGGATGAGCCTTACCTAGGAAGAGTGCTAAGGGAATCTCACAGGTTGAGCATGTTGGGGTGCAAGTTAAGCTCCAATTCCATAGAGTTTGTCTACCCTAGTCTTGAAGGGGTTGTTGGTTAGTACTATGTGATACCATCCAGACCTTAGGTAGAGGCTTCAGATGTTGTGATCACAGGTATCGTCCTCATTTATTTTAGATCTATATCTATGTTATTTGATCTCGAGTCAACTTTCTCCTATGTATCCGCATATTTTTCTTTGGGTTTTGATTCTATTAGTGAGCCTATTTCCATGCCAAATCATGTATCTGCCCGGTAAAATATTCTTTAGTGGTGGATCGGGTGTATCAATCTTATTTTGTGACTTTTTTTAGGTGTGAGACTTGGGTAGATTTTCTTGTGTTAGATATGGTTGATTACGATGTTATCTTGGGTGTGGATTGGTTGGATCCTTATCATGTTGTCCTTGATTATTTTACTAAGACTTTGACTTTCATTTGGTGTACCATATATATCTTAGAAGGGTGCGCTTCATTCAGGTCTTAAAAGGGTTATATTGTATATTTAGGCTTGTAGATTTGTTGAGAGGGGATGTTTTTCTTATTTGGCTCATATTCTTGATACTAGTGTTGTTTTACCTCTTTCTTTGGATTTTGTTCCTATAGTTCATGAGTTTATGGATGTGTTTATGCCTCAAGATTGTGATATTGATTTTTCCATTGATATTGATCTAGGCACCAAGCTCATATCTATTCTTTTTTATTGGATCGCCCAACCGAGTTGAAGGAATTGTAGAATTAATTGCAGGAGTGTTGGATAAGGGATTTATCCAACCTATTGTATTGCCTTAGAGTGTGCTTGCCTTGTTTGTGAAGAAAAAAGATGGGACTATACGCATGTGTATTGATTACAGTCGAATAAAGTGACAATTGGGAATAAGTATCCTCTCCCTCATATTAATGACTTATTTGATTAGGTTCAGGGTGCTGCGATGTTTTTGAAGATTTATTTGAGGTTTGGTTATCACCAGTTAAGGATTAGAGCTTCAATTATTTTGAAGACAACTTTCAGAATTGATATGGTCATTATGAGTTCTTGATCATGTCCTTTGGGCTGACCAATGCCTCTACCGCATTGATAGAGTCAGTGAACCGGTTGTTTCAAACGTATCTTGACTCCTTTGTGATTGTATTTATACATGATATCTTGGTTTATTCCAAGATTGAGGCCAATCATAAAAAGCATTTGTGGATTGTGCTTCAAAGATTGAGGGATAAAAAGTTGTATGCCAAGTTCTCCAAGTGGGAGTTTTGGTTGGTGTATGATATTTCTTCGGTCATGTGGTGACTAAGAATGGTATTATGGTTGAACCAACTAAGATTTCAGCGGTTTGTGATTAGGCTAGACCTACTTTGCCCAATGAGATTTGAAGTTTTGTTGGATTGGTAGGTTACTATCGACGTTTTGCTGAGGGTTTCTCATCCATTGTAGCTCCATTGACCAAGTTGACTCATAAGAATATTTGATCTGATGCTTGTGAGGTGAGCTCAAGGATTTATTAACTTTCATCTCTTATCTTCACTTTGCCTAAGAAAGGTGTGGGTTTCATCATCTTTTGTAATGCTCCAGGTGTTTGGTTAGGTGTTGTGTTGATGTAAAATAGTAAGGTGATTGTTTATGCTTCTTAATAGTTAAAGCCCCATGAGGGTAATTACCCTACCCATGATTTAGAGTTGTGCGCGATTATTTTTGCTTTGAAGTTGTGGAGGCACTACTTGTATGTAGTTCGTTGTGAGATTTTCTCAGATCATCGTAACCTTCAGTGCTTCTTTTCTCAATGAGATCTTAATATAAGGCAACGTCATTGGCTTGAGTTTCTTAAGGTTTATTACTTGACTATTCTCGATCATTCGGGTAGGGCTAATGTGGTTGCTGATGCCTTTAGCCAAAAGTCAATTAGCATGGGTAGCTTGGCACATCATTTGACCTAGGAGAGGCCTTTGGCCTTAGAGGTTTTGTCTTTAGCTAACCAGATAGTTAGTCTTGATATTTCAATAGATGGGTGAGTTTTGGTATTTGTGGAATCAAGGTCTTCTTTGTTGGAGAAGATTCGATCTTACCACTTTGATAATACTGGTTGAGGTCGATTCAAGATAAGGTGTTGAGTGGTGAGGTTAAGGAAATCTCACTTGATTCAGATGAATTTTTAAGGATTGGATGCCAAGTTTGTATGTCGAGAGTAGGTAATTGGATTAGATTGATTTTGGAAGAGGCTTATTGTTCCAGATATTCCATCTATTTAGGAGCGACTAGGATGTATCGTGATTTGATGCAACATTACTGATGGGGTGGTATGAGGAAGGATATAGTGGACATTGTAGCTCATTGCCTTTGTTGTCAGCAGGTGAAGGTGGGGTATTTGAGACCTAGTGGATTACTTTAAAGATTACCCATTCTTGAGTGGAAGTGGGAATGGATCATTGCGGAGTTCGTGATCGAGTTGCCTCGCACTTCCCATGGATATGATAGTGTTTAGGTCATCATGGATCGATTGACCAAGTCTGCATATTTTTCAGTACAGGTCTCCTTCAGTGATAAGAGGTTGGCCCATATATATATTCATGATATTGTGCAACTACATGATGTGCCGGTGTCTACCATTTCAGATCGAGGTTTTGTGTTCACTTCTCTCTTTTTGAAGACTTTTCAATATGAGTTGGGGACTCGGGTTGACCTTAGCACAACATTTCACTCCGTGCGTGTGTGATGGATTTTGGTGGCTAATGGGAGCATTACTTGGCTTTAACAGAGTTTTCTTATAATAACACATACCATTCCAGTATCGATATGGTTTCTTTCGAGGCTTTGTATGGAAGGCATTTCGCTCCCCAGTTGGTTGGTTTGATGTCGCCAAAAACTTGTTGTGGTCTAATGCACACTCAAGTGCACGCGATCGTACAAGTAATATAGTGACTCAAACAGTTGAATATCATACCCACGAGGACTACATAACTAGTAATTCAAACAACTTCAGTTTTCGACAAGAATGTATTAAGTGTTTCAAAGTATCAAGATGATTGTGTAGTTTTAAGTAAAAATGCAATTAATAAAGAAATAACAATAAGATACAATAGCAACGCAAGCAGGGTTGTAAACAATATTAGTGAGAATTCCAGGGTTGAGGCATTTTTAACAATCTTACAAATCTCTATTCTTCTCGTAGTTTAGTTGATTATCGTGTTATTGATTCGCAGGGTTTAAGAGTATGATCATGATCTCCCAATTCTCTAATCTACTACCTAACTGGACATTGAAACTAGATCGTTGAGAAGGAATGCAATAATCCATTTAGATGCATTAAGCTATCATCCTATAAGTGAACCAAATAAGGCTTCTAGGTATATCCCTATCCAAGACGCTAATTCAAATCCCTTATTTTATAAAAGAATCAGAACCTTTCTCCTTAAACTCTTCATTCTATCCTATGATTCTCCTCCTGGGTTCACATAGGAATATATCTATATTTTAATGGTGGCCA
Source organism: Capsicum pubescens (assembly GCA_030864215.1). Taxonomy (NCBI): domain Eukaryota; kingdom Viridiplantae; phylum Streptophyta; class Magnoliopsida; order Solanales; family Solanaceae; genus Capsicum; species Capsicum pubescens. The sequence goes on from CM061538.1 coordinate 244,306,498, forward strand.
TTTATCAAAATAGTAAGAACAAGATATTAAGAATAACCCATACGATAATTCAACAATAAACTACAAATAAGAAAATCAAAGTGCAATCATGTTTTCGGCCTTAACCCCAGATCAAGGGTGTTTAGCCACTCATATTCGAATTCAACATCAAAAATGAATAATTAATCATACCAAAAAGTAACTTGGAATAATGAAGTTCAAAGAAACCTAAGAGAAATATTAAAAGTGTTTTTGCCTCTGTTGTACATTTCTAAAGTAGTCTCAATTGTGTTTAAGTATTCCTTTTATAGTAGAAACATTTTACCCTAACAAGGAGCCACCTCCACGCTGTGTTGGTCACTATGCGGGAATGAGGTCCGAGTCATGTGAATCAAATCATGGGAATGGAGTCCGTGCCGCATTGCCTAGTTCACGGGAAAAGGGTCCGTGCCGCGGGCCAATCATGAACCCTCACTGGAAATCACACTTTGTTACCAAAATACATTAAGGCGACACGGAGCACAATCCTTCTTAGATAATTTCTTGTTTAATTGATTCCGCCTTCAAATGGATGCTTCCCAAGCTCAATAGACTTCTTCTCAAGTCTATACAATCAATCCCAAAGCATCAATCATCACTCGCTTCCCGTCATGCATCCAATTTTTTCCAGTTCCATAAAAAATTCATCCTACATTACTAATCATGTCCATCAGGTAAATCATGCAATTTCACATCAAACACAATAATAATAACACATTTTATCTCATAGAACAACTCCTATTATGGGTTAATTTTGGTGCTTGGGCATATAAATATGCCCAAGATCACCACCTCAAACTTAGAACATTGTTCGTCCTCGAACAAATTCAAGCAACACTATACCCAATTAAACATAACATCACAACCTAGGCAAAATACTTGTGTTGGTCATTCATAAACCAAACAATGAATTTTTAGCCAAAACATGTCAATTCACTTCTATAAACATGGGATTATTCTTTTCAAACATGATTACCTTTAAAGTGAACATCCAATTTATTGGTAAACCCAATCAAGTTAGTTACTCGATCAAGATCATTATAAGTCACCTGACTATCATCCACATGTACCCTCTCACAAAGAGAGTTTCCTACATCCACTCTACAATCTTACAATATAAAACAGAATGGGAATATAAAAAATAAATCACTCACTCTCAACAAAGAATTCATACATGATAGACAATGAACCATAAGTTTGCCCTTATTGTACTACTCTGCTAATAGTCAAATATTGGGATGAAGGATCAACTAGGCCTTTCATGGCTTTAATGTAGGATGAGGGACAGGTAGGAACTATTTGGAAATGGTGGCTAGTCTCCCTAAGAACTTTATTACATCACATAAACATTTAAATCATCAGATTAACAACCAAATTCTTTCCTCATACCCTTCCCTTCTTCTCTTACTTTAGCCCTATCTTTTTAAACTTATTACACATAATATGGCAGGAGTGTCATCTATTCACCACTTTTTCCTTTCAACATTTTTTTCTTTTTTTCTTTTTTCTCTTTTGTTTATTTCATACACTCAACCGCTATAGATATCAACTTCATATCTCAATAGCAATCTCTTAAGGGTATCAATTTCACCATAATTCTTATTCAAATTTCTACTCCTTAACTCTAATAATTTCAACTAATGCACTTAGGAGCTTATGGATTAAATTATGATTAAATAATAAAAATAGAATGGGCTACTTATGAGGATACCAAAGAAATTAGGCTATAGGCTCAACGAGGCTAACTACGAATATGCACAAGTGTCGGTAAATGAGGTCTAAAAATCCGGCTATCTACAAAAATGCCTACATCATTTCCTAAATGCAACATCCTTTCCTAAATGTAACATCCTTTATTTTGCTTCATAAACACATCGGGAAAGTTCTAGACATTACTATGCATGTAGAATAACTAAACACCTCTCTCACTCGTGGTGCATGCTAGATTCAAGTCGGATCCATATTGGTTTTCGATCTCTCACTTGTGGAAATTCAAATTTAAGCCAACAAATCAAAAATTACACCTATTGAAATTAAGTGTCTAAAATTAGCTTCCTTTTTTAATTTATGACATGTTTCTATTTCAAAACAAGTATGTTCTAAGTCAAGCAACCACATGGCCCAACACAAAGCATTTTTCCATAAAGTTGTGATTCGGTTCTTATCACTTCTTAATTTCCTATGACAAACACGCCTTAAGACAGTCATCATCCATCCATCATAGGGGAGGGAACCTAACTATGATGACTTTTTAAGAATTGGCTTGAGGGAAAAAAACAACAATTTTACTCCTATTTTTTAACAGAAGTAACTACTAAGAAACACAACTAATAAGTAAACTACTACTAAGTAAATCTCATCAATACTAACTATTACAAGGTATATAGTTCTGAATAGCTAGAATGAATGAATGTCTCCCCAATCACAAACAAACAAAACAAAATCAAAATATCCAACATAGTATAAGAAATGAGAAACCCCCACCCCACACTTAAAATAAAGCACTGTCCCAGTGCTTATGAAACATCCTGGGTTTTGACCCTTAGAAAATTTTTGGGAATTCCATTCTCTGAAGCTAATACAACTCATAGGTACGAGCCATATGTTGTGGTAAGAGTGATATAGTCTATCGTATACTGACCAGTGTTATTTGGTGGGATAGTTTTGGTCAATGAGTACAACTTAGGGGTATGAGTCATAGGGATTGGTACAAGTTATATCCAAGACTCATATGGTGGGTAGTGTTTGATCCTCTTGGAATTTAATTCTGCCAGGGATACGGGTTATGGGTATGCATCATATGTTGTGGTTACGACTTTGTTGGATGAGTCATATACTGTACAGTATTTTATCTAAGGGTTGAGGCTTGGATATGAGTGGCGGGTACCAATCATATAGGAGGGTACAACTCATATGGGTTAGTCGTATCCCTGTGATGGGTTTTTAAGGGATTTAAGTAGGGGTATTCTGAATATTTCCCTACTTACCCTAACGAGGACCCACGACTTCTAATACACTTAAGAGGTTATTTCCCCTATTATTCTATTCATTAACACTTAGAAACTATTCAAAAACACTTCATAATTCTCTCAAGTTCTTTTGGGGAAAGAAGGCTAGGGTTTGATCTTGAGGATTTCTTTGGGGCTTGTCTTGGTGATTTTCTTCCCCTTGATATAAGGCATGATTCTCTTCCCTGATTGTAACTTCAACTAAAGGCATGGTTTATATGATTTATTTAATGGTTTTTTCTATTTCATGGTTATGATTTCCAACTATTATTTGGGGTTTTTGATATTAAATGCTTGGTTATGGTTTCCTATGATTTTAATTATGCTTTAATATTTATTAATGGTGTTTGTGGACAATTGTATTGCATGGTAATGGTTTAATGGTCTTTGGAATTTTTTTTGGTTATATTATAACCCCAAGGTGTTTGATAAAATGCTTATAAAGATATGTTCGTTGCATTGACTTCTTTTAATGGAACTCTTGCATGCTTTAAACTTGGTAAAGGAATTATGCATGGTTAAATGGTCTAAAAAGTCTAAAGTCTAAATGGTTATGCTTGTGGATAACATGGAAGTCTTCCGAGTGGTTTAATATGGTATATGGAAAGGGCGCTTTATAGTCCCCTTAACCTAAATGGTTTGGCTATGGATATTACTTCAAGTAAAGGGTGGTATGAAGATACCACTAATATTGACCTTTGTTGATAAAATGGTACATGGTTTTGGTTGGTTATTTAGAAACAGGTTTTAATTGGGCATTAATAGCAGGGTGTGTAGAAGAGTCATGGAAGGCGGCGATCCCGGGGGGACCAAAACTGGAAACTTGTATTTGCCAATATGAGGAGTGGCCTTAGTGGACCCTATGCATGATGTCACACAATTGGGTGATTTACTAGTCATCCCATGGGATATTTTCCTGATGGTGCGGCTACACGTACTGAGGCCCTTTCAGTAGGGGAACTAAACCTATATATCCTATGGGTGGTTAAAGACATCCAAGCTACACAACCTAGGTAAAGGTTTAAATTTATGCTAAACCTGGTTCCCTTTCCTGAAACTTATATATATGTATAGTCGTATGCATTATGGATGGTTTTACTTGGTTTTATAACTGGCATTATTTTATTCTTATCTTGAGATTTATGCTAGCGGTCACTCTCTAACCCTATCTATTATCAGTTGTATGCACACTTTTTGCGGGAATCGACCATTCTACTTCTCCTATTTAGCATGTGGATTCAGTATCAACATTTGGACTGAAGTGGTGAGCTACTATCCTTTTGGAAGGAATGATTTCAAGTTATGGATATTGTTAGACACTTTTCCTTTATTTTAGATATTAGTTTTGGTCATGGTTGGGGGTATGTCCCAACTGAATTTGTTTACTCTTTTGGATAAAGGCTTTGTGGTACTTTTGGAGGTTGGTATGGGTGGGATCAGCATAGGTGTCATTCTTAGCATTGGAATAGGCTAGGAGGCTAGCATCATCGAATATTACATTTTAGGATTGATTATCGTATTATGTTTTGGTATTCTCTTTGGTTATGGACTATGGTTTGGTTTGGTATGATTGGGCGACTGGTTTAGTATGGTGGACTTGGTTGGGTCGATTACGTTTATGACCCTATCCCAGAGTCTTAGTGAGAACATTTATGATATCTTCTCATATGTTCAAAATTTAGCCCACCTAAGGCTGGACATAGGTGATTGGGTTGGGTAATAGGGGTGGTCAATGGTCCTAGTTGGACTTGGGATACCCATTAAGACAAGGGTCGGGGTCGGGTTGTGTCAAGTTGGTATCATATCCTAGGTTTATGGTCACATGAAAGTCTATAAAGTCGTGTTAAGTAAAGTCTCTTTTAGGTGTGTGAAGCGCGCCACACTCATAAGGAAGATGATACAAGGCATTTAGGAATGTTTCACTTTCTTGGTATTCTATCTTCAAGCTTGAGTTCTCAATCCTGGAATCTTCTCTAATCCTTGTTTGTTCATCTTTTAGATCATACCTCCTAAATCTGGAACTCAAGGAAATTTTTTCGTCCTATTTAGGGATAATACTGAAGGGGTACATCCTATGTCTGGAGTACATCTTTGATCTTACATTACTATTCCTGATAGTGCTGGAGTTCTTCCTATTCAAGATAGTTCTCCTCAGGTCCCTCTGGGCAATATGGCGAATAAAGAATTTTGTCAGTCTATTCATATTATTGCCCAACAAGTTGCTGCTCTGGCTAAGTGGGGTCTGACTGGTGTTTTTTCTTCTTAGGCCACAAGGGTTGGTTAATTTATGAAGATGGGTCCTCTAACTTTTACTAGGTAATGGTGGAGGAGGATCCACAAGGCTTCTTGGTGAGATGAAAAAGATATTTTGGGTGATGCAGGCTACTAATATAGAGGGGGTTAACTTTGTATCTTATCAGCTCAAAGATGATGCTTATCAGTGGTACGAAGAGTGGGATAGGGATAGAGGTGATATGGAAGAGAAAGGGTTGTAGGAGGCCTTTTCTAACGCCTTTGTGGATCGGTTCTTTTCTTAAGAATTGAGAGAAGCTAAGATGGAGAAGTTTGTGAACCCCAGGAAAGGGAGGATGTTAGTAAAGCAATATGCTTTGAAGTTTCATAAGCTATCAAGGTATGCTCCTAACTTAGTGGCTGATATGAGGAAGTTTAATTCTGGGTTGAATAGAGATTTGATCTTGGAGAGCAAGAATGCTTTTCTTATTAAAGATATGGACATCTCAAGGTTGACTATTCATATGCAGTAGGTTGAGGATAAGAAGTGGAGGAAAGAAGAGTTTGGGGATAGGCAGGGAAAGAGTAGCAGTTTTTTTATCTGGAGGTGCTTAGTGTCAGGGTGGTAGAGATGGTGGCAAATGGCAGAAAAAAGTGGGGGAGTTTTTGTTCCCTTTCTGCTAGTGCTCCTTATCAATTGGGAGACAGGCGTCATCAAGGTGGTGACAACTCCCGGGCATAGGTTATCCAATATCAGGCGATTGAAGGTCAGTCAGTTTCTTCGTGTCCTCCTTATCAATTCGGTGGTCTTCCTCATCGGGGTTATTTAGAGGAATGAAGGAAAAAATACTTCAAGTGTGGCCATGTAGGACATTGACCTAGGGATTGTCCAATCAACAAAGTTTCTACAAGAGCGAATACAATTCATGTGGCTTCATATTTGCTCCTACACCTGGTGGTGTGGCATCTTCTTCTGCTATTGCTCCTAGTTCTAGTGTTGGTCAGAACAGGTTGTATGCTTTGGCATCCTGACAGGAATCTGAGGCATCACCTGGTGTTGTTACTGGTACGTTACAACTTTTCTCTTGTGACATATATTATTTTCTTGATTCAGGGTCCTCTCTTTCTTATATGACTCCATATGTGGCTGTGTCTTTTGCTTTTGGTCTGAAAGTTAATTTGGATCCTTTTTCTATCTCTACCATGGTAGGTGACTCGGTTATTGCTAAGAGAGTCTATAAAGGGTGTGTGGTATCTGTTGGTGGCAAGCAAACCTTGGCGAATCTATTTGAGTTAGATATGGTAGATTTTGATATAATTCTAGATATAGATTAGTTGCATTCTTGTTATGCATCTTTGGATTTTCGAACACATAGGGTTACTTTTAGGTTCCCTGGTGAGTCGTATATAGAATGGGAAGGTATTTCCATAGCTCCTAGGGGGACGTTTATTTCTTATCTTAGAGCTCAGAGGTTAATCTCCAAGGGTTGGCTTTATTAGTTGGTCCGGGTTAAAGATTCTAACTCGAAAGGTCCTTATTTGTCTTTGGTCTCTGTGGTTAATGAGTTTTCGGAGGTTTTTCCGGATGATCTTCATAGTGTTCCTCCGAATAGGGAAATAGAGTTTAGTATTGATTTGCTTCAAGACACTCGTCCAATACTATTCCTCCGTATAGAATGGCTCCGGCTGAGTTGAAGGAACTCAAGGAGCAACTTAAGGATCTTCTAGACAAGGGGTTTATTTATCCTAGTATTTCTCCATGGGGTGCATCGGTGTTGTTTGTTTGCAAGAAATATGGCTCCCTTCGAATGTGCATTGACTACAGGTAGTTGAACAAGGTGATGATCAAGAATTAGTAACCCCTTCCTCGAATAAATGACTTGTTTGACCAGTTGCAAGGTGTCAAGTTTTTTTTTAAGATAGATCTTCTGTCTAGGTACCATTCACTTAAAATTAAGGAGGTGGATATCCCTAAGATGACTTTTCATACTCGATATGGGCATTTCGAGTTCTTTGTGATGTCATTTGGGTTGACCAATGCTTCAATAACATTTATGGACATGCTGAATAGAGTGTTAAGGCGGTATTTGGATCTATTCTCATTGTGTTTATTGATGATATTTTAGTTTATTTGAAGAGTGCAGTTGATCATGGTAATCATCTTCGTGTAGTGTTGCAGACCTTAAAGGAACAATAGTTGTATGCCAAGTTCTCTAAGTGTGAGTTTTGGTTGAATGTTGTGACTTTCTTGGGTCATCTAATTTCTAGTGAAGGGATCATGGTAGATCTGCAGAAGGTTGCTGTGGTGAAAAGGTGGCCTAGGCCCATGACTCTATCTGATATTCAGAGCTTCTTAGGCTTAGCCGGGTATTATAGGCGGTTTGTAGAAAGCTTTTCTTTGATAGTTGCTCCTTTGACTAAGTTGACTTAGAAAAAGGTTAAGTTTTTTTTGTCGGATGCTTGTGAAGTGAGTTTTGAGAAGTTGAAACTTAGGTTAACTTCGGCTCCAATCCTGACTTTGCCAAAAGGAAATGATGGGTTTGTGGTTTATTGTGATACATCTCGAGTAGAACTTAGTTGTGTTTTGATGCAACATGGGAAGGTAATTGCTAAGTTTCCAGGTAGTTGAAGGTACATGTAAGGAATTTTCCTACTCATGATTTAGATTTATTGGCGGTTGTGTTTGCTTTAAAAATATGGTATCATTATTTGTATGGTGTTCACGTGGATATCTTTTCTGATCACAAGATTCCTCAGTATGTGTTCATTTAGAAAGAGCTTAATCTCAGGCAGAAGAGATGGCTTGATCTTTTTAAGGATTGTGATATGAGTCTTGACTACCACACAGCTAAGGCTAATGTGGTTGTTGATGCTCTTAGAAGGTTATCCATGGGTTGTTTGGCTCATGTGGAGGAGGCAAAAATTGGTGAAGGACATTCAGCGCTTGGATAATCTTAGAGTTCGTTTCTTGGACTCTAAAGATGGTAATGTGATGGTGCAAAAAGTGGTTTGATCGTCTCTTGGTGCAGAGATTAAGGAGAAACGAGTGTTGGATCCCGTATTGATGAAAAACAAGAGTGACATTGGCGGGCAAAAGGTAATGGTGTTTGAGATCTGTGGTGATGGTACTTTATGGTACCAAGAGAGGTTATGTGTTGCACTCAAATGAATTAAAGGAATAAGAATATGAGAACTTACTTTAGTTGTCTTGAAGAAAATGAGTGAAAGGCTTCTTCTTGTTTGATTAAAAATAACACAAAATAAAAAAGAGTATTTAGCTTAAGAAATTAGAGGGGGGGGGGAGCGGCATGGCTAGGGTTACTATGGGAGAGGGGGATTGGGAATTAAGGGAGTATTTAAAGGGCAAGGAGGACAAGGGAGCTGATTTAAGACTTTTACCCTACTTGATGCAGGGTCCGCGTCGCTGGGCATAACGCGTGGGCTAGCCTCCACATCGCACAATATAATTTATGGGAATGGGCCTCACATTGCACAACTTAATTCACGGTAATGGTCCTCGCATCGCAAGCTCATCGCGCATATCTACTAGAAATTGCATTCTTGGGCATAGGGTTTTCGCATTTTGGGGGAATTCTTCATTCCCCCTTATTTTTTTCACCCTGTACCTCTCTGTGGTGCATATTTTACTTACCCGAAAGCTTTTCATTAACAAAGTCTCACTTACTTATCATTTTACCTCATGCCACAAAGTTTCTCCATGCTGCACACTTAACAAAAACAATAAAATAATATACTAAAAAGTGGGTTGCCTCCCACTCAGCGCCATAGTTTTGGTCGTGGCGCAACACATCTTTTTGTATATTTTCATTATTTTCTATTTTTTTCTTTTATTTTTCATCAAACAACTAAGAATTAAACTACATATTACATTACATTTATGGGTTGTCTCCCATACAGTGCTTTAGTTAACGTCATGGCACTACCCAACTCAGCTCCATTCATCTGCAAAGGTGATGGATGTATTGTTCTAATCCCCATTATCTTCCCAATAATGTTTTACTCTCTGTCCATTCACCGTGAATTTGTTACCCTTGTCCTTATTCCACTGTTCAATAGCTCCATGAGAAGTCATTCTCACAACTTTAAATAGCCCAGACCACTTGGACCTCAGTTTCCCTGGAAACAACCTCAATATTGAATAGTAATACAAGCTATCCAGGCTCAAAATCTCGATTCAAAATATTCTTATCATGCCATCTTTGGTATTTTCTTTATATAATTTTGCATTCTCATAGGCATGTAAGAGAAACTCATCAAGCTCATTTAGTTGTAACCATCTCTTTCTCTAGCAGCCTTCATATCAAGATTCAATTTCTTTAATACCTAATAAGCTTGATGCTCAAGATCCACAGGCAAGTGGAAAGCTTTTCTGTAAACCAAGATGTAAGGAGAGGTACTAATGGGTGTTTTATAGGCTGTCCTATACACCCATAATGCATCATCCAGCTTCTCCGACCAATCCTTACACTGTCCATTGACTGTTTTTTACAATATGTGCTCGATCTCACGATTAGACACGTCTACTTGGTCACTTGTTTGTGGATGATATGTTATAGCCACCTTATGCCTAAAACCATATTTAGCTAATAAAGTTTTAAACCAAGTGTTCACAAAGTGCGTACCTCCATCACTGATAACCACTCTTGGTGTGCCATAACGAAAGAAAATCTTCTTTTTGACAAACTTCATCGTAACTCTTGTATCATTTATGGGGAGAGAAATATCTTTCACCCATTTAGACACATAATCAACAGCCACTAGAATATACAAATTGCCATAAGATAGTGATATGGTCCCATGAAGTCTATTCCCTACACATCAAAGATCTCCACTTCCAAAATATTATTCAAGGGCATTTCATGATGCCTTGATATTGTGCCCATTCTCTGGCACAGGTCTCAACTTTCAAGGTAATTCACAACATCTTTAAATATTCTAGGCCATAAAAAATCAAACTACAATACCTTTTGAGTTGTTCTATATCCACCTTGATGACCTCCATAAGGTGCCGAATGATAACTTTCAAGTATCTTCTTAGATTCAGCTCTTGAAACACATCTTCTTATTATTTGATCAGCTCCCTACTTAAAAAGAAATGGCTCATCCCATAAATAAATACGAGAATCATGTAACAACTTCTTCTTCTTTAGACTATTGGCCTCAGGATGATAGACACCAGCTACTAATAAGTTTACTATGTCAGCATAACATGGAACTTCAGCTATATCCACTGCCAAAAGCTGATCATCGAGAAACTCCTCTTGAGTACAAAATGTATCATCATCTATGTGATCATGACTCTCAACTCTCGAAAGATGATCCGCCACTTAATTTTCAAACCCTTCCCATCTTGAGCTTCTAGATCAAACTCTTAGAGCAGAAGAATCCACCTAATCAACCTTGGATTCACATCCTTATTGTTGAAAAAATACCGGATGGCCGCATGGTTAGTATGAACAATAACTTTTGTACCCACCAAGTATGATCTAAATTTATCAAATACGTACACAAGGGCTAGCATTTCCTTCTCTGTGACTGCATAATTCACTTGGTATGCATCTAAGATTTTACTTGTATAATAGATAGAGTGAAATACCTTATCTTTATGCTGCCCCAATACTACTCCAACAGCCATATCACTCGCATTAACATCAGCTCGAATGGTAATGCCCAATCATAAGGGATTAGAATGGCTGCCTCCATAAATTTCTTCTTCATAGAATCAGGGGATTTTTGACAATTACCCCCGAAGTCAAACTTGGCCTTTTTTTCCAACAACTTGCTCATTGGACTTACTAACTTTGAGAAGTCTTTGAAAAATCATTACTAAAATTTTACGTGCCCACAAAAGCTTACCACCCCTTTACTGACACCAGATATGGGAGCTTTTCCATGACTTCTACCAGGGCTCTGTCTACCTCAAGTCCTTTGTGTGACACCTTATGACCAAGGACAATACCCATATTGACCAAAAAGTGGCACTTCTCCCAGTTTAATACAAGGTTGGTCTCTTCACAGCGAGCCAAGAGATTGTCCAATTTCAGCAAGCACATATCAAATGAGTTACCAAAAATGGAAAATTTATCCATAAATACCTTGCCCAAATATTCTACCATGTCATAGAGGATAGCCATCATGCATTTCTGGAAAGTCACTGGTGCGTTGCAAAGACCAAAGGGCATTCATCTGAATGCATAAGTACCATAAGGGTAGGTGAAGGTGGTTTTCTCCTTGTCCTCAGGTGCTATGGTAATCTGGTTATACCCTGAATACCCGTCTAGAAAGTAGTATTACTCTTGTCCCACCAATATATCTAACATATGATCAATAAATGGAATGGGATAATGATCCTTCTTTGTGGTATTATTCAACTTTCTATAATCTCTGCAGATCCGTCACCCAGTCACGATGCGAGTTGGAATCATTTCATTATCTTTCTTAGTAACAACAGTCATCCTACCTTTCTTAGGGATGCAGTGTACAGGGCTGATCCATTTGTTCTTGGATATGGGATAGACAATCCAAGCATCAAGCCACTTAATGACTTCTTTTCTGACCATCTCTTTCATTACAGGATTCAGTCTTCATCCATTTGTTGTTACACACTGGATTTGTATCCCTCTTCCACTTATATTTTATGCATAAAAAAAACAAGATTGATTCCTGTGATGTTCGACATCTGCCATCCAATTTCTTTCTTTCTTCTTTTCAACAATGAATATACATTTCTCACCTGCACATCAGACAATCCTGCAGACAAAATCACAGGCAAACTATTATCTTTACCAAGGAAAGCATATTTTAAATGATAAGTAAGATCCTTGAGATCTAGTTTCAGTGCTTCATCAACGGCTGCCTTAGGAGATGGTCCACTCGGTCTGTTTAATGACTCAAACTCTATAAGTCTAGTGTCAATCAATGCCAAATTCTTAATTTACACCATTTCGAGTGCCTTAACATTACCATAGATATCATACCCCATCAGAGCTCACTCAAGTGGGACGTTAGACTATAGAAGATGGAGCTCAGACTCAAGGTCTATAACTGTTATAGCAGATAATTCTTCATATATAGCAGGCAACTTTATTGCCTTGTACATATCAAAGACCTAGACCTTGTCATGACCTCCCATGATCATCTTCCCTGTAACTACATTAATAAGAGATTGATTAGTTACAATAAATGGACGTCCCAAAATAAATGGAACAATCAGATCATCACCAAAATCAATAATAACAAAATCTACTGGAAAATCAGTGATCCCACTTGCACCAGTACGTCTTCAATGATCCCGTAAGGCCTAGCAAGGGACTAATCAGCTAACTCTAAAATAATGGTCATGGGTTTGGGACTCCCAGGACCCATCTTCTCAAACCAAAATGTGGGCATGAGATTGATGCTCGCCCCTAAATCACATAACTTTTGAGAACTGATGGCTTGCCGATGGTGATCTGCAAAGTAAAACTACATGGATCTTTCAGCTTCATGGGCAATTTATTTTGAATTTTGGATATGAACTCCCCAGTAAGTGATACTATAGCATATTCTTTCAAACGGTTCTTGTTTGCCACTGTGTCTTTCAGATACTTTGCATACTTTAGAACACTTTGCAAAATATCTACAAGAGGGACATTAACATGAACCTGCTTAAAGAGATCTAAAAACTTCTTATAACTAGTCTCTTTTTGGTGTTTTCAAAGCCTTTGGGGGAAAGATGGAGGTAGAGTTTTCTTCTCTACTTTGGTTTCATTACTTACAGCTTTTTCTTCAACCACTTTCTCCTAATTCTTTTTAGTATCTCCATCAGTAGCCTTGGAATTTACTTTCTCAGGTTCCAACTCCTATAGCTGAAAACTGTTCCTAGTAGTGACTGCATTTACCTATTTTAGATTAGATTTAGTATCACTAGGTAAACCTCCTTGAGGTCTAGTGTTTTGCGCTCCTACAATCTGACCTATTTGCATCTTTAAATTCCTTATAATCAACTTTTAACTCTTCATATCTGCTTTCAACTATGGTTGAGCAGCTATAACTTGATTAAATAACTTTCCATATTGCTCATTTGAGTTGTGGCCTGATTACTATTAACTTACTGTTGTTGATTCTGTTGAACTGACCCCTTGTACTATTATTATTTTGTGCCTGATTTTTACCCCATGAGAAGTTAGGATGATTCCTCCAATTTAGATTATAAGTGTTACCACAGTTATGCTGCCCTTGACGATTAGCATTCCCCACATAATTGACAAAATCTAGATTAACCGCACACGCATCCTCTATATGCTTATTGTTTTCGTAAATCTCACACCATACATTTGCCTATTGGTGTTGGTTGTGTAACCCCCAACTTCATACTGTTGAACTGATTAGTTATCTGATTTTGTAGTGCAGCAAACTGAGTTGATAAAGTAGTGAACTGATCTATCTCAAACACACTTGCAACCTTCTTAGGAGCAATCCTGTAGTAAGCATGCCACTCAGGATTCCCTTATTAAATTTGATTTAACAGTGTATATAATTCATCATAAGTCTTCTCAAGAACTTTTTCACCTTCTGTTGAATCCAAGAGAATCATGGTATTGGGCTCAAGTCTCTCTATAAAAGTATGAACCAGTACATTATTAGACTAATGGTGGTGAGGAAAATTTCTAAGAATACCCTTAAATCTTTCCTAAGATTGGTAAAGATTTTCTCCTTCTTTCTGCTTGAAACTTAGAATCTCTCTTCTCAAATATGTTGTAGTCCCTAATGGAAAGAATCTTATAAGTAATTTCTGAGCTATATCATCCTAGGAAGTGATGGATTTTGGTGGTTCTTCATATAGCCAACTCTTCTCTTCCACAATTAAAGGAAAGGGGAAGAGCGTCAGTCTGACATAATCAGTAGATATCCCAACAATGATTTCCAAGAAAGTATGTATATGTTGTTATGGACCTTCATCTGATAACCCTGCAAACTGTCCACTCGAACACAACAGCTATACCATATTTTGCTTCAATTCAAATCGACCATCCAACTCTTGCTTGCTGATGAAATTAGTAGCATGGTTTGTGAGTGGGATTGCCACTTCACGAACAGGCCTAGCTTCTGCTCGAGCAGGAGAAACTGGAATTGCTAGAGCTGGACCATGTGTCTCATTTGGGTCAATTGGATCAATGAGATTAGGATATCTTTGCTCTACCATTTGAACTTTCTAAATTGGATAGTCATCTTTTCGCCTCTGATGAAATGCTAGTTCTGGTTCCGAATAAGGCTCTACCAACTCTCTATCTCTTGACAGTCCACTACCTCACTAGTCCTACCAAAGTCAGCCACTAAGATCAAGTCGTTAACACTTAAACTTATTATCAAAAACCAAAAAAATTAGAAAATTACAAATTATACTAGCCCCCGGCAATGCCGTCAAAAAATTTGTTGCGGTCTAACGCACACACCAGTGCACACAATTGTACAAGTAATATAGTGACTCAGCTAGTCGGCTATTATACCCATGAGGAATATGTAACTAGCAATTCAACCAACTTCAGTTTTTGACAAGAATGTATTAATTGTTTCAAAGTATCAAGAGGATTATGTAGTTTCAAGTAAAAATATATTTAATAAAGAAATAACAATATGCAGCTATAGCAACTCAAGTCGCGTTGTAAAAAATATTAGTGAGAATTCCATGGTTAAGGCACTTTTAACAATCTTACAAATATCTATTCTTCTCGTATTTTAGTTGATTATTGGATTATTGATTCGAAGGGTTTAGAGTGTGATCATGGTCTCTTGATCCTCTAATCTTCTACCTAACTAGACATTGCAACTACATCGTTGAGAGGGGATGAAATAATCCATTTAGATTTATTAAGCTATCATCCTACAAGTGAACCAAACAAGACTTCTAGGTATATCCCTATCCTAGACACTAATTCAAATCCCTTATTTTATAAAAGGATCAGAACCTTGCTCCTTAAACTCTTTGTTCTATCCTATGATTTTCCTTCAGGGTTCACATAGGAATATAGGTATATTTTAATGGCAGCCATTCATCAAAATAGTAAGCACAAGTGATTAAGAATAACCCATACAATAATTCAATAATACATTACAAATAAGAATATCAAAGTTCAATTAATTTTTTTAGCCTCAACCCCAGAACAAGGGCGTTTAGCAACTTATGTTCGAATTCAACATTAAAAATGAATAATTAATCATACCAAAAAATAATATTGGAATAATGAAGTTCAAAGAACCATAAGAGAAGTATTGAAAGTATTTCTTCCTCTGTTGCATGTTTCCAAAGTAGTCTCAATTGTGTGTGTTCCTTTTATAGTAGGACAATTTTAGCCTAGTGAGGAGCCATCTAAATACTGCATTGGTCACTGTGTGAGAATGAGGTCCGCGTCACATGGGTCAATCCATGGGAATCGATTCCGCACTGAATTTTCTAGTTCACGGGAATAGGGTCTGCGCCTCCAGCCAATCACAGACCCTCACTGGAAATCACACTTTGCTACTAAAATATATTAAGACGGCGCGGAGCACATTCCTTCTTAGATAATTGCTTTTTTACTTGATTCCGTCTTTAAATGCAAATTTCTCAAGCTCAATCTACTTCTTCATAGGTACATACAATCAATCCCAAAGCGTTAATCGTCACTCGCTTCCCATCATGCATCCAATTGTGTCCAATTGCATAAAAAATCCATCTTGCATCACTAATTATGTCCATTAGCTAAATCATGCAATTACACATCAAACACAATAAGGAAAACACATTTTAGCTCGTAGAACAAGTCCAATTATGGGTGAATATTGGTTCTTGGACATATAAATATGCCCAAGATCACCAAGGTTAGACCTAGTGGTACAAACTTACTTTGTGAGTCCTTGGATAGAGTTTGGGATCATTCATGATAGGCTTCATGCATCTCAGAGTATGCAAAAGTTTTATGTTGATCGTATACTTAATGCCTTAATATTTAGTGTTAGTGATCGTGTTTTCCTTCAAGTCTCACCCATAAAGGGTGTGATGAGGTTTAGGAAGAGGGGCAAGCTTAGACCTAGGTATATTGGCCCATTTGAGATTCTTCGGGCTGTTGGTGATATAGCTTATAAGTTAGCTTTGCCCCCAGTTTTATCATCTATTCATCTAGTTTTTTATGTTTCCATTCCTCGTCGTTACATTCCTGATGAGTTTCATGTCATTGGTTGGGAGTCAGTTTAGTTAAATGAGATGTTATCTTTGGTTGAGGAGCTGATCTTCATTTTGGCTAGGGATGTTGATAATGCTCACCTTTACCATCTAAAGTGGCAGAGGACGGTTGTTGTCAATAGCTCAACTTTTATTGAGGTCGAATCCATAAGGAGCGAGATTTAGATTTCGAGTCCTATGGGTGTCAAAATTAATAAAAAGATACCCGAAGTATACACTAGGTAAAACACATAATGTAAAGTGGGGGGGGGGGTTGGTTTGGAATAGAATCTTATCAATATCAAGTCAAGCAACACAATACAATAACACTCTTTGTTTTAGAATTCAATTGTGGAGAGATCTTGGGATTATGTATACCTAAGGGAAAGTTGTGCACGGGATCATAATGGTTTGGTATAATTCCTAATTGTTGATGACATGGTAGGCTAGGTTACAGGTCCTTGAGTCTAGTGTGTCAACAAGGCCTCAAGGATATCACTCCTTGACTCTTTTGAGTACCTAATAAGTGTGTCAATAAAAGCCACCCAAAACCTTAATTGGGCATCTTTATATCTAAGAAGATTCCCATGACATAACCTACTCTCCATCTACCCTTATTTCTAAGATGAAAAAAGAAAGTAAATTATATTTACAATTGTCCACAATTTCTTTGGTCCCCGATAGACCTCTTTCAAGGATGCCATGGGTTCCCAAGAGTTCAACCACATCCCTTTTTCAAGAATGATGAGAGGTTTCAAGAGTTTGGGGTTTTCACCCAACAATCTCATTTTGGGTATTTGGGGTTTTCACTCAAAAATTCCAACTATTTAAACCAAGAAATAGTGGAATCCATAATCAACAACTAAGTATAAAAAAAACACATCATACCCCAAACACAATTGCACCTTAGTTTAAGATAATCCCAAGACTAAAAGATTTAGCTACTCATGAAGAAAATGAAGAAACATATACCATAAGGATTGTTAAAAGCATCTATTTTTCACAAATAATAAAATCAAAGTCTCAAAATATAATTATAAAAGTTGCCTAATTTAGGGTTTATACCTCAAATTCAAAAATTTCTCCCTAGTGTGCAATACTCAATAGAGAAAGGGTTTAATCCTATAAGAAGAATTGGTTTTGGCTGGGTGAAATGACAAAACTGCCTATGGGCAAAATTCCCTCTTAGCCGAGATCTCAGAAGGTTGTACGTGATCGCGTTAAGGATACTACGATCATGATGTTTTGACCTGCTTAGTTGATCGTGACCGCGGCCCATAGATCGCTATCGCGATAACTAAGGCTTGTTCCTTCTCCAGGTCCTCCAGCTGTACTTCTTTCCCTTTTTTGGTCCATTTCATCTCAAATCCACATCTTTCATTCTCCTACCTATATACCTACAAAATATGGAAATTAGTGCATTTAATCACCAATTTGTCTCACTGATATCTTCAATTCATTGTAGTGTGCACAAATGTTGAATGCAATTGAGTGGTAAATTCACCACGCATCAACACCCCTAATTTAAAACTTTGCTTGTTCTCAAGAAACACTACTTCTTACCATGAAATAATGCACATGTATGCCCAAATTTTACTACCCAATGTTCACACTGACTTCAATTTGATTACTACCACAAATAGCTCTTCACACATGGGCATAACTATTTTAACGACAACCCTTAACATAAAATGCAATTTTCAAGAATGCAAAAGACTCCAAGAGAAACGATGCAACAATCACTGATACTCTAGAAATGGGTCACTATTGACCTTAACTACATTATACTCCTTTTACCTCATTCTTCAGGAGATGACAAAATTACCCACCTTAACTTGGTTACATGTCACAAGAAGAAAAATTCCACACACCAAGTTATCAAATATGCAACAAGGAATTTAAGTGCAAAAATATCTCTCTCTCTCTCTCAAGAACTCTCAATGTTAACGAGTACCATGCTATAGGCTTGCCCCTATTTTCAATCGCCATTATAATTAATATACTTGGGTTGAAATCACAAAGGACTTTTTGAGCTTGTAACGTAAGTTCGGGGTAGGGTAGGATATCATTTAAGAACAACATGGCTATACCCTCCTTGAACATCTACATCAAACTATTCCATCCAACTTTTGACCATGGGCCACTTTTTTTCTTTACAAATGTGCCTACTTTTTATTTCCTTGGTTCACCCATTTTTTTTTCATTTCTTTTTCTTGCATATTTCATACATTTCATTCCTTTGTTGGGTCCTTTCTTTTCCTTACTCATTGTTTCCAATACTTAAGCTCTTAGGCACTCACTTACAACTTCGTGGCCAAAAGTTTCCTATTCGAATCTTTACCACCCCAACTTAGGATTTTAGCCTCAATTTGCATTTTTTTTTAGTTCAAGGAGGATAGGGTTCAAGAGAGGGATAAGAATTGAAAGGATCACGGCTTACAATGTGTTTGTCATAGAAAGATCTATGGGATTAAAGTGGGTGATTAGGGATAACATCTATGCAAGGGTAGGCTTTTTAGGCTAAAGTGGTCTGTTAATGTCACAAAGATGGCCTAGGATCTTCTCACCAACCAAATACAATCAAAATTAGCCTTGATAGACTAATGGGGCAAGTTATAGATGGTACAAGAACACATAAGATTTGGAAAAATAAGCTCACCACACATGGCATACAAATTTGCCATGGAGTCTTAATTGCCCCTCCACTAGAGACAAAATTGGAGTATCTACCAATTTTAACAAGAAAATTTTTTTTTGGAGTCACAAAAAGAGAAAAACAATAGCTACATGGTCTCTCATGTCCATGCCCTTTGATTTTTGAAAAGTTTTGGCCGGGGGAGGAGGGGTGTTTGCTTTGCATTTATACCACGCACAATTTGCTAAATATGGAACTAACCCAAGCCTTTATCTAACATTTTGTCTTTCATACAGGTAAATCATATGGCTACTCAGACTTTGCCATAGAAATAAGTGTGATCCTAAAGCAATTTCAAAATGCTACAGGTACTAGACTTCCATTACATTTATGAGCTTGATGCCATGGGTACTCAGACTTCCCCTGCATCCATGGCTCAAAACCCAATCTGATGCTTTTTCTTTAAGAATATTGTCACTCAATCTATCATAAGAAAAAGCTCGTTCGATATTTCCATAAGTAAAATATAGATAAATTAGAAATCTAAGAATAAAATAACTAATCTATGAAAATATTGGGCACCATCAGAGTGCTCGAATATTACTACCCAAATAAAAATAAAAATCATCCATAAGAATGGACAGACATAAAAAAGTATCAATAATATAGGCCCAAATCAGATAAAAATGGATACAGGCACCCCAACTAAAAATGTAGCAGTGTCCTCACTGCATAAATAATCAAGCAAAAAGAGAGATAAAGATTCTCCCTAAAACCGTATCAAGAGTTTCTATCACTATCGGTCTCTGCATCATCATCAGCATCTCCAGGGCTAGACCATTTGGCTAGGGCCTCATCGTCACTTTCCTATCGGGAGGAAGGCAGTCTATCACGGGGTTTTAAGACCTTCCATAGGCCCTTTACCCCCTTCCACATCTTGATAAAGAACTTATCTCTCTTCTTATCTCTTTTTACTATCTTTATATAAGAGGCTTGGAGAATATGATATGACACTGTCAAGGATGAATAGGCTTTATCAATCATAGCAATGGTATCTCCCTGCTTTTTCTTGTCCTCCCTATACTTCTCATAGTCAAATTGGGACACATATGAGTGGATAGTGGTAAAGGTCTCTCCTAGACCCTAGGTTAAATCTGACATAATCTCCTTGGTGGCAGTAATATCAACCCCAATATCCTTAAGAGGCCCGGTTGTGGATGGACTAGAAAACTCAGGTTCTTCATATGTCGACTTTCTGAAGTCGATCTTCCTCTTCTTATCTTTACCTGGTGCACCCTCCCCTTGTATTTTTAGAGGATAAATGGGGGTACCGGGGAACACCCAAGTGTCTCTAGGGTACTCCTCAAACACGACTCTCCTGCAAAGCTCAATAATCAAAGAGGGAAAAGAAGAGATACGTACCACCCTGGTTCTTGAAAAATTTTATGTCAAAAACTACAAGCTGACCAATATTTAGAGAAATGTTGTCTAGAATACAAGCAACCATCCAAGCTCAAAAATCTAGGACTGCTGTAATATGGGTGCAAGGGGAGACTCGGCTACATATGATGTTCAACCAAATTCGAGCCTTGGCAGTGAAGTCATTCATGGAGATGTTTCTCTTAATTTCCATCCAAGAGACTTCCTTTTCAGGGCAAAATCTTTTTTCCAACCAACTTCCAACTCACACCTTTTTTCTTCAAACTCACCCATATTTGCAATTGGGAGACAATAGATATCGTTGATTTTCTCCGCCCTAAAGTCCACTTTCTTTCCCGAAATCCTGATAATCATGTTGGATGGGTTCAAAAAAGATACTATGCTAAGGTTAGCATACAACTCACAGACCTATTACTCATTATCTATGTAAGGATTCAGGGTAAAACATTTCCATCCCCTGGCCACAAGCCTGTCATGAAATTCCAAAAGCTTTTTCGTCACTTTCTCTAATAAAATTTCTCTCTCCAGGAGAAGCTTTGTCCTCGAAAGATCACCATAGTAAAGTTTGTGGCACTCGAGTTCCATGAATCGAACTTGGTCATAATCTTTCATGATATGATCCTGAAAAACAAAGGACAACACAACAGTATCAATCATCGATCTTGAAATGTACAAAGTATGTTCTATTGTCCAATAAAGCTCATAGGGGTGGGTACTTGGTGGTGTTTGGACAAAAATTTAAAGTGCAGAATTTTCAACCCAGGAAAAAAATCAGCCTCGGCTACCGTAATCGCGAGCCATAGACCCATGGTTGCAGTATCTGAGACTATTTTCAAATCAATTTTTCAATTTCCAAAAATTCAACTTTGAAGCACAAAGCATGTTCTAGAACAAGGATTTATACTAAAATCATTGAACAAGACTTCTAGGTACTCGATTATGCTGTTAGAATGCAAAACCATTAGTGCGTACTCATTTGGACAATTTATCGAGCACTTGGTGTGCACTCTTCATTTTTCTCAATTTCACATACAATTTGGGTACTCAAAATTCCCCACTCATGAGCACACTATATTCTAGTAGCTAAACATCAAACAAGTACAATTGACGAGTATTTAATTATGAAAATCTTAATTTTAGGCCTTCCCTATAACATGCATTCTATGGACTATTTTCAATAATAAAGGCATGGATTTGAGGCACCTACCAGAAAAGTGATGTAAGAGAGATGTTATTGGATTACTCACAATTTAGCCAGAAATGGGTCTAATTAGATAGAAGAGTTGAGAAGGGAGTGTTGGGGGGGAATGGGGATTCAGATGGTCATATGACTGATGTGACCGCAATTGTGGTCACGGTTTCACGATCGAAGACATACGGGTGACCACGATCGCGGTAACTGGGAGCATTTCTGCTCCCTTGTTTTTTCCTGTTTAGCTTATTTCACATTTGGAAAAAAATTCCCCTGTTCAGTTCAGCATGCTAAAATTTCACACTTTCCCTTTCTCAAGCTCATCCAACACACTCTATAGTTCCATAAAATCATGGGTTATTCAATTGACAAAACTAAAATCTATAGTACAAAAATAAAAATAAAGAATACGAGCCACTTTTGTGGCATTGTGTGTTGCCTCCCACATAGAATCTCAGTTTACGTCATGGCACGACATCTTTCTTCTTTCTCAAGTTGGGTCCTCAAGTCCCCCTCATTCATTTATTTGATGTCAACATCAATCACTAATATTACTTGAAGTTCCACGGGTTGTTTATTTGTTTTACACACCCGGAAGGACACTTCACCATCATGAACTCTAAACCTCATTTTCCCAAGCTCTAAATCAATAATAGCTCTCCCGATGGAAAGCAAAGGTTGACCAAGAATGATAGGCACCTCTTGGTCTATTTCACAATCTAGCACCACAAAATCTGATGGGAAGATGAATCTATCCACTTTTACTAACATGTCAAACACAACACCAATCGGTTTCTTGATAGACCAGTCTGCCATCAAAAGCCTCATTAATGTTGGAGTAGGATTTCCCAAGCCAAGCCTCTTATATATTGAAAAAGGAACGAGATTAATACTTGCACCAAGGTCACATAGAGATTTTTCAAACTTATGTTTTCCAATGATGCATGGAATGGCAAAGGCCCCAGGGTCCTATTTCTTTTTTGCAATTTTGTCATTCATGATAGAACTACAACCATGGGTGACTTTGATCGTTTCACCTTCGATAAGCTTGTTCTTTGCCATCAACTTCTTCATGAGCTTAGCATATCCCGTGATTTCTTGGATCACTTTAAGCAATGGAATATTGATCGAGAGGTTGCTAAGCTTGGCCCTAAATTTCTTAAATATATCACCCTCCTCTTTTCTTTGAAGACTTTGAGTAAATGGGGGAGAAACTTGGATTGTATGAATCACATTATTTTGTAGTTTCTCATTTTTAACCACCTCTTCATCAACTTCCACCGGTTCTTTTTCATTTCTTATTCTTCTTGAGATTGTGGTAGCTCTTCTTTTGACTTAAACTTAGGCACCTTTTCACCCAAATCTTCTTTCAAGTGATCACCAGGGGTCCTCCTACTCCTAGTAACTATTGCTAAAACTTTAGCCTTATTCTTTGGGTTTACAATAGTGTCACTGGGAAGACCACCCTCTGGCCTAACATTTATTTAGGTGAAAATTTTCCCGATTTAGGCCTCTAATTTTTTAATGGAGGCAGAATAGGACACCACAATTTGATTAAGTTGTAAAAAATGTCCTTCTATCTCACGAACCATATTGTCCATACCATCTACCTTTATCAAAATTCTTGCTAATTCATCTTCTATTTTGAATTTGTCAGGGTCGACGGAGCTTGGGTCTTTGCTCTTTGCCAAATCATGGGTGGCACATATCGCTCATGGCCATGCTTTCTTTCTCTACAATCCCTATCATGATCATGATATGTCCAACCTCGATTCCCACCTTGCCTTTGATAGGCGGGGCGGGAACCCCCCGAATAGCTTTCCAAGTACTGAATCTCTTCATTAAGCTTTTTAGCCGCCTCATCATCTTTATAATATTTTGATTCCACGTCATTCACCATTTTTATAGGTGAACCCATCAAATGTTTTGTCAAAAGCTCTAATTGAGTCATCATTTTCACCATATTCTCCTCTCTTTTTTTATCTTATTTCCTTTGTTCCTTGTCGACCAAGGATGTAGTGGGAGAACTCTTGGTCACCTCGACATCTCGGGTATGCCATCCCCAATTTTTTTTGGTAACCTCCTCAAGAAAATTCATCGTTGCATAATAATGCAATTTTAGAAAGGAGCCCCCGCTGCATTGTCCACCATGATTTTATTGAGTAGATCAAGGGCCCGATAAAAGATTTGGAGAAGCATCATCTCCGGGACCTCGTGGTTTAGAAATTGCGTTAGTTTTCAGTTGAATATTTCCCACACTTCATACAAGGGTTCTCCATTCAATTTCCTAAAGTTATTGATCGCATCCCTCAATTAGAGCATTTTGAAAGGTGGGAAATACCGATCAAGGAAGGCCACAATGAGTTCGTCCCAAGAAGTAATTGAACCGGCTAGAAGAGAACTGAGCCATAATACCACCCTACCCGTTAGAAATAATGGGAAAAGGTGTAGATGGATCGACTCTTAGGTTATCAAATGGTTCACACACCTCTACAAAATTCTACAAATAAAGGTTGAGGTCCTCATAAGCTTGCCCCCCAAAAAGTCCCTTCATTTGTAATATGTGCAACATGACACTTGTTACATGAAAGACACCGTTCCCATGAGTAGGTGGGATACAGATGGCACTTGAACTACTAATGTCATTGAGTTTCTTCGTATCATCAAAAGGACCATCGAAAGACTCGTTATTACTAGCATTGTCACTTATTGTTCCATGTACACTATGATTACCTATACAAAAACAAAAATAACAACAAATATAAAAAAAACCACTACAGGTATATCCTCAGTAAAAATCAACACCGCACAAGTGAAATCTAGATTTCACTCCCCAGCAATGACGCCATTTTGATAATGCTCACATTTATCATCTAAAGTGGTAGAGGAAGATCGTTGTCAATAGCTCAACTTTTGTTTAGGTCGAATCCACAAGGAGTGAGATTTAGATTTTGATTCCTATGGATGTCAAAATTACTAAAATGATACCCAAAGTATACACTAGGTAAAGCACATAAAGTAAAGTATGGGGGTTTAGAATAGAATCTTATAAATATCAAGTCAAGCAACATAATACGATAACACTCTTTGTTTTAGAATTCTATTTTGGAGTTATCTTGGGATTATGTCTACCTAAGTGAAATTTGTGCATGGGATCATATGGTTTAGTATAAGTCCTAATTGTTGATGACATGGTAAGCTAGGTTACGAGTCCTTGAAACTAGTTGTTCAATAAGGCCTCAAGGATGTCACTCCTTTACTCATTCGAGTACCTAACAAGTGTGTCAATAAAAGCCACCCATAACCTTAATTGGGCATTCCTATTTCTAGGAAGATGCCCATGACATAACTTAATCTCCATTTACCCTTATTTCTAATATTACAAGAGAAGGTAAGCTATATTCATAATTGTCTACTATTTCTTTGGCCCACATATAGCCTCTTTCAAGGTTTTATGGGTTCCTATAAGTTCCCCACACCCCACTATCAAGGATGATGAGAGCTTTCAAAAGTTTGGGGTTTTCACCCAACAAACCTATTTTGGGTATTTTGGGTTTTAGCCTACAAATCCTAACTATTTATACCGAGCAATAATGGAATCCATAATAAACAACTAAATATTATACAAACACATCATCACGCAAATGCAATTGCACCTTAGTTCAATAAAATTCCAAGACTAAAAGATTTAGCTACTCATGAAGAAAATAAAGAAACATATACCATAAGGATTGTTCAAAGCATCCATTCTTCACAAATAATAAAATCAAAGTCTCCAAATACAATTGCAAAACTTTCCCAATTTAGGGTTTATACTTCAAATTCAAAAATGTCTCCCTAGTGTGCAATACCCAAAAGAGAAATAGTTTAAGCCTCTAAGCAGAATTGGGTTCGATTGGGTGAAATGACAAAACTGCCTATGGGCAAAATTCCTACTTAGCCGCGATCAATAAAGGTTGTTCGCGATCGCAGTAAGGATACCATGATTATGATTTTTTTTCCTGCTTGAATGACTGCTATCATGGCCCACAGACCGCGATCGCGGTAATTGAGGCTTGTTTCTGCTCTAGGTTCTCCAGCTGGACTTTTTTCCCCTTTTTGGTCCACTTCAGCTCATATCCACATCTTTTATTCTCCTAACTTATATGCCTACAACATGTGAAAAATAGTGCATTTAATCACTAATTTATCTCACTTATATCTTCAATTCATAGTAGTGTGCATGATCGTTGAGTGTAATTGAGTGGTTAACTCACTACTCATCAGATGTTAGACGGTTGCTTTCTAGAGTTATCCCTATGATTAAGGTCCAGTGGAGACATCGACCTGTAGATGAGGCTACTTAGGAGGTCAAGTATGATATGTGTAGTTCATATACCCAGCCTTTTTTTATCTAGGTATTTCTTTTTCCTTTAGTTTGAGGACAAACTAAATTTATAGTGGTGGATGATATAACAACCTAAATTTTTATGAAATATGTGAAATATGCATTTTTGTATGTTTTGACTATTTTACCCCTCCCCGTAGTTTCATTATGGTATTTTTGGAGTGTGGGGTTATGGGCATGATTCCCAATGCATTTTGGTTCCATTTATGTAATATTATGGTTTTTGATGGCTTCGAGTGCCTTATATTTTATTTCAATTAATATCTTTTGATTCATGCAACGAATGGCAAAACGTACAGGGCCAATAGATCCAAAACGTTGATTTTAGGGTGGTAACATATTTGGTGTGGTTTTATAGATTTTAAATCTCATTTTGACCCTCGATTCGAAAAGATGTGATTTTGAGTTTCGGGGGTCAACTTTGTAAAACGATGTATTTTTAAAAATATAATATCGCCATTGAGTTTGAAGCATCAAATTTGATAGGGTATCATAGTTTTTTTTCATTCACGGATTTTGGATAAATCATGAGAGGCCCGCAGGAACTCAAAATAATCCAAAATCCCCAGCTGGTGCACCAGATATCTAGTGCACCCGCAATTACGAAATAATTCTGCAATCGCAATAGGTCCAACATTCAGGATGTTGTGATCATGACCCTTGCCCAAGATCGTGATACCCCTGACAAACAAGATACCACGATCGCAACCCGTGATCCATGACCGCTGAGTATAAATATCCATGTTTCGTCATTTTCACCATTTATTAGACTTGGAGCTTTTGGTTCCTAATCCTATAATTACTAGCTTTTACTTAATTTTATCCTCAAAACAACTTCAAATCTTGATTTTAAAATGGATCTCATAGGTTTTACCCGGTAAAGCTTTAAAATGGGTTTTCTTCAATTTGAACCTTATTTTTAACTTGTTTTTGCTTGGATTTTCAGCTATATACTCCTAAAAACATGGAAAGTATATTTTTGAAATAAAGTTATGATTTTTCCTTCTTTTTCAAAACCCATTTTATGGGTCTATTTTGACCCCGACTTGTAACTATGCAACATCGATGTAGTTGGCTTCTTTTTGATGCAATATATTCTATATTTTGATGTTTTAGTTTATTTTGGGTTTGTTTGTGAAGAGTAGGGTTTTGGGATCAAAGTGTAGCAGACTGGTTTTGGCATTCGAGGTAGGTTATGACTTAACTCTTTTAGACTGGGCTGAGTAGTTAAATTGTATACAAAATACATGTTAAGGGTGTGGGAACTACGCATGAAAAATGGATATCTTATTGTTTTATGCCCGTGTGGGGGAATAGATATGATATTATGTGGTGGATTTGGTATATTATGTGTTATGTGTGACTGCGTGGGGTCTTATGTGATATTGATAGCCTATATAAATGAGAATAATTATGTTTTGTTGAGGAAAAGCATATTGTGGTACCAAATATGTATTGTGATGTATTCATACTCTATTGGCATATGAATCATGTGGAAATTCATGAATGCTTAGAAATATTGAGTGAATATTTAGCTTATGTAATTGGCATATGGGTTGGTTGTGGAAATACTCATGTGGCTGGTTGTGGAAATACTCATTGTCATTGGTTCTGAGCATTTCATCCTCATATCATACTCATTCATGAAATAAATGTCACCACCATTTAAATACTGAGAAACACTACCAAAATATTTTTATGAAACCCTCTTTGAGGGATGTGCCAACAAGGAGATATTGTAACACCTTATAAAACCCTCCTTGAGGGATTTATCGGTGAGGAGATATGATATATGAACTTTATATGGGTTGACGAACCCCCATGGGTCCTACTTCTTATAGTTTTAATTCTGTAGGTGTATATAGAGACTATGTGACGGTCTTGGAGGCTGTAAGATGACCTCAAGATTGTGCGACAACCTCGTGCATCATCATCATCATTCTTATTGTATTTACATCATTATATTTGTGATGTGATTGTATATTCTATTTTGACTAATTAACTATCAATTATTCTATCTTGCCTACTTCTATGTAATGTTCTTGTATATGTTGTTCTACTTTACTTTGCTTATGTGTGGTATAATTGTATACTTGTATTCCCTTATGATTCTTTGTTGTATTATATGTG
Source organism: Capsicum pubescens (assembly GCA_030864215.1). Classification (NCBI taxonomy): domain Eukaryota; kingdom Viridiplantae; phylum Streptophyta; class Magnoliopsida; order Solanales; family Solanaceae; genus Capsicum; species Capsicum pubescens. The sequence goes on from CM061538.1 coordinate 244,334,740, forward strand.
GATATTATAGAACTATTAGTGCAAGCGGTGTGGGCTACTGTTGTGGGAATTTTTCTTATTACAGGTGGCATGCCCTTAGTGTGTATTTTGTATGTTTTATTTTCTACTTTGCTCGATCGGCCTATGATACCTACTGAGTACTGTCCCCTTTCAGTGTAGGTCCTAGTTAGAGAGCGCCCAAGCTTGGTTAATTCGGGCGACTAGTGGAGTATTCAAGGTAGTGGTTGATTTCAGGTGTACGATGTCACTTATATCTTATTTATACTAGGCTATGTCTTTATTGTATTTCAGAGACAGAGTTGTATAATATTTTTTTTGTCCTTGTATTGGATTCTCGTGTTGTATTAGTAGTTCTCACACTATTGACACTAGGTTTTGGGAATGTATGATATTTTGATTATTTTTCTTTCCATATTTGTGATATTTTTATGTTTCGTCTTTGTTCTAGAAGCCTTGCCTTGGGGTATTTCTGTCTTTTTTTCCTTTGTGTATTAGTTTGGGTGATAGAATTACTTGTCAAAGTTCGCCACGATAAGTGCCATCAAGACCCTTTTATTGGGGTTGTTATAAAAAATCAATCTGGAGATCTACAAACGATTTAACAATATTTTTATCTCTTTTACAAAATAAATTACAAAAAAATAGAGATGGGAACTACCATTGAGCAATTGTTCAACTCTGATAACATGTTAATGAGTTGAAATTGAGGGGAACGATTACAATTCAAAACAACGCAAAACGTGGAGTAACTGCACAATACAGTTGCTTGAATTGGGCCATTATTGGAGCAGATTCCGCTTCAAAAAGTTCTAGCTGTGAAAATAGGGTATGTAATGGATGTATTAGTTCTTTCGAGTGGAAAAGGAAAAAAGGTATTTTTATAATTTTAATACATGGAAGGAATTTTATGAAGTTTAGTAAACTTAACTTGTGGTTTTGTGAAATTTTTCCTTTATTATTTACTTAAAAGTTATTTGTTTTCTATTTTTCAAGTAAAAATATTGGGCCTAAAATATTTTGTACAAAATATTTACATAGTTGGAAATAAAAATAATTTAATTTAATCTTTTTTTATGCTCTCAGTACTAGTCTAAAGTCATAGCTAGATTTATATAATTTCCAAATTAATTTTCAACCCCCCTCCCCCCTGCAAAAAAATATTATGCATATCTCTTTTTATATGTTTTATGTCATAGTTTGTTCAAAATAATTTCATATATTTGAATAGTTTTACATAGTATATACAATTTTTGTATCTGTCAATTTTTACAGATTAATTTATCGAATTACATAGCTCGTTCTTTTAAATTATATTTTATCATTCAACATATTAATATTGATGTTGTTCAATTTTTTATTTTTATTGAGTTCTAAATATTTATTATAATATAAATAATTTAGTGCTTACATATTTTTAAGAACCTTATTATTTTGTTGGGGGGGGGGGGTTAATTTAAAATAAAAAAAAATTAAAATAAAATAAAACTAAAAAGTGAAAGTAAGAAAAAGGCACAATATTTTTTAAAAATGTATCATAAAGCAAAACTGAGAAAAAATATTATAAGGACATGATAAGGTAGGTTAAAATTTAGCGGGTGTCCACTTTGCTTATATAATGTAATTTTCATATGTATACTTCTTTATATATCGAACCTCTTGAACAAAAAATTCTAGATCCTCCACTGCTTACTTCTTTATATATCGAACCTCCTGAACCAAATTCAGAATCTGCAACTATCGATAAGAACCAAAATGTTTAACATTTAAATCCTTTAAAAGAAGAGTCACAAGTCCAATTAGATACTAATACAGTCTTGTGAGGAATAGAAGATGAGTCATACATATAAGCTTCATATTTTGTCATTAGAAAGAGAAACTACAATGACAAGTGTCGATTTAGAGCACTAAAATGTCCAAGATGGGCAAACATGTTGAAATGAAAGTACATTTCTAGCCATTGTATCAACAAGTTCGTCTATCCTGGAGATTTTAGTGTTGAATCTATACTCAGACATTGTAGTTTCACCTTCTAATGCTAAAATAGGAATCTTACATCTAAGATTCATCTTCTTTACTTCCTCACTGAAATATATAAAAAATCAATGGTACTTGTTTCATTTGTTCTGAAGGATTCGGATGCTCAACATTCTAGTCTTTATAAATTTTAAACTCATCAGGCACAATGAGACATCATTAATGCAGTTGGATGTAACATTAGGAACTTATTTCGCCTTAGTATGCAGGCATGTTATTAGAGTAGTTCTGCAAGGCAATTAATGCCAAATAAGCGACAAGTTAAAAAAATCTCATACTTATTCACTTAGTCATGTGAGTGCTCATTACTTTATCTTGATAACATTGGAGAACCATGATCCCATTGAATTTAGAAGAGAGAAATATGTAAACAAGTGTTCAATTAAGTCAATAATTATGATAAAAAAATTTCATCTACAAAATTAAATATATTCTAATTACCATCATGAGTGCTTGTGGATCGCTCCTCACTATTGCATTTCATATTTTCTGCAATAAAGTTTCTATCACAAAGCTTTATTGGATCTAATTGTACAATCAACAATTTAACATTCAACACCATCAATAAGATCAAGACTACTCTTTTATTTGATACTCATTATTATTAGATTATAAGAATATATGGCTTACTTCATATATTTGTTTTCTTGATTTCTCTATCAATAAAATTATTTTTATTTATCTCTAATTGATTTCTGATTGGATTTGTTGAGTCTAGTTGCTTCATTGAAAACTTAAAATGATAAAAGTAACATTCATCCATGACAATTAATCTTCTTCTTATTTAAGGAACCTAACTTAAACAACATTTTTTTATGATTTACTTAATACTTCAATAAATTGATATTTTGTATCAATTCAAAATCTAGGGTTATGATGACACTTATCATAACCCTTAGTGTATAAGCAACATTTTTCACAAATGCAAAAAGATAAAGTAAGTACAGAAATAATTTAAATAACAATACAATTATTCTCAATATCTAAAAGAGATCTCATACTTACTCACTTAGTCATATAAGAGACCATTACTTGCCGTTGATGACTTCGGAGAATCATAACTCATTTAATCTAGAGGAGAAATTTTTTTAAAGAAATGACAAAATGAGATTATTAATATGCCAAAATTTTCAATCTATGATATCAAACATATTCTTACCATCATATGTGCTTGTGGATTGCTTATTATTACATTCTAAATTTGGGTTAGTAAAATTTTCAGTGTCAAAATTTCTCTTGAATTTGCTGCTACATCAATAATTTCATTCTCTCACACTATTGATAAAATGAAGGTTGTTCTTTTATTTGATAACCTATGATGATTAGACGTTAACCATATAATTTAATCCAAAAAATCTAATATAAATGAGTAATTGACTAAATTTATTAAACACATACCTCATACACAGACAAAAAGTAATTTGAACATCTATACATGAGCTTCAATTATTTTTTTCCTCTCTTTGAGAATCTAAAATAGTAATTTAATTCTCAAAATTCAAACATCATCACATAAATTGACAGAGGAAGTATATTTCTAAAAAGATTGGTTAAAATACTCATTTGAAAATAGGTCATATATAGGAAAAGCAAAATAGAAGAACTTAAAAAACAAAGATGAAATATGATCTCAAAAGTGATGAACATATGAGACAGAAAATAGAGAATGAAATTGAGAAGTGCAAGATTGAGAAATAAAAGAAGAATTTTCATAGTTGGTGTGAGGTGTTTTTGGAAGATAATATTTGAAAATCTTATAAATAACATTCTATATATATTTATCTATCTATCTATCTATATATCAAATTTCATCAAAAGTCAAAATTAAATCAAACTTATCAATCTTAAAAATCTACAAAAAACATAATCATAATAATAAAATCAATATCATAAAATAGGTAACTAAATCTTCTTCTTCTTCTTTTATTAGCATTTGTATAAGTATTATTATAATTATTACTATTATTATCATTAGCATAATTATTATATAACTACTACTACTACTACTACTACTACTACTACTACTACTACTATAAAAATCTACCAAAAACATAATCTTAATAATAAAATCAATATCATAAAATAGGTAACTACAACTACTGCTGCCGCTGCCGCCACTTCCGCCGCCGCTACTGCTGCCGTTGTTGTTGCTTCTGTTGCTGCTCCTGCTGCTCCTCCTGTTTCTGCTGTTGTTGCATCCGCTGTTGCTGCGTCCTCATACACCACTATTTTATATCCCTCCACGTTTCTTTAATTTTATTATAATTTACTTTGGTATGATTTTTGTGTCCCAATTTCTCGTTATTGTTGGTGTTGTTGAGTGTTGTTAAATTTGAAGTGATGGTGAATTATTTTGGAGTTGATATTAATGGTGGTGGTGAGAATTCTGAAATTGGCAGAGATAGTGGTGATATTTCTCTTGATAATTGGTACAATGAAGTTAATTACAGTGAAGATAGTCCTAGAAATAGTGGTGCATGTATGAGTTGATGGTAGTGATAATGAAGGAAATAAGGAGTAGTTAGCGGGCTCGGTAAAATCTTCACTGGTGATGATACTGTAAAGGGACAAAGATTGATGAGTGAAAAAGGAAAAAAATAACTTTAGAAAATATTTTTTAAAAAAATTGACACGTGGAGGTACGTGTAGAGCACCTCTCACTATAAGTGTGGTTCTCTATTTTTGAAGGGGTATTAAATTCACTTGAAACCAAATTAAGGGAAAAAGTAATTACATGTAAATTTAGGGTGCTAAAGTAAGTTATGGAGACAAGTTGGGGGGGAGGGGTTAATGTATTTTCTCAAATAATAACAATAATAATAATATGTCACGGCCCAAACCAGAGCTTGGTCATGACGGGTATTCCAAGTCCACCGAGGACCAAAGACCGCCCCCTTTTCTAGTCAATAGAACACGTTACCTTTTATAATAGCGGAAGCAATTCAAATGATTATATATATAAAGTAGAGAAACCATATAAAGGTTCTAAGATTTCCAAACAGACATCCCAATCCACAGTAATTAACAAAACCACTAAACCAAAAGACAACCTAAGTTGGGACATGCCCCCAACGATTGCTAAAAAGAATCCAATAGAATTAATCTAAGACATGGATGAAACAGGACTTCAATATAATAACCCTTTCGGAGAATGAAGGCTCACCACTTCAAAGTTGAATGTTGTCAACCCAAAAATTCTATCACCGCGTAGGAAAAGTAGAAGTGTCTTCGTGTCCTGCATCACATACAGATACAGCACCTGGAGGCGGTTAGTGAGATGAGAACTAGCATGTAACTCAGGGAGAGGATAAAGTAATTCCACCATCCAAAACATTTCAAAATCATTCAAAGCCAATTCACATACTCATTTACATATGTAGATAACATGACGAGATAGGAAATAAGGATTAGCATGAACTTTAAAACATTATCCTAGAATGTGTAACTTAACCATCATAAAAGAGCACCCACGGGCTATATGGGTCCATCTCTCCCTGCTGAAAGGGATCCAGTGCGTATAGCCACATGAACCAAAGAATAATCACAAGTACATATGCACCAAGGGGACTTGAACCATACGAGTATAAATCAAGGGTGACAGGAACACCTGATCATGTAATAAGGGTGACTCGAACACCTGGTCTTCAAGCAAGGGTAACTCAAACACCCAACAATTTAGACCCCTGCGTCGGCAAAAGTGGTTTCCAGTATTGATCCCAGGAACTCCACTTTCAAGGTCTAGCTATACAACCTCCTTTAAGCCTAATTAAAAAAAAATTCACACATTCCCATTCATTGAACCAATTCATTCATTAAGTTACCCTGTTGGTATCGTCATGCCAATTTCACTTGCAAGCTAACATGATCATGTCATATCAATTATCCATCACATGGGGGAATTAATTCCCCTAGGTTCAATTATTCATTCATATGGGGAATCCACAACTCCCAAGGTTCAATTAAAATCAATTCATGTTTCAATGCCTTTTTATGTCATGCAACAGTTCAAAGAGTATTTCAACGCATATATATACTCATATTCAAAACCAATATCACAAAATTGGGTTGAGACTATCACAATTCAATTATCAAAATCCATATAATTGGGGGTAACCACAATCCCTTAGTTTATTCACCAAGCCCATGCACCCCATAAGTTCAAAACCATCAATAAAGCATGTAAAAATTACATATTAAACATGGGAAAAGAAATTTAATCAATAATGCTTCAATATCCTTCAACCCACATTCAAAATCATCAATTAAATCATATGGGTACAGTTATAAATATGTGCTTTTAATAAAATAAATTTTGGGGAAGAGTAACATGCCTTATTTGATGAGAAACCCTTGAAGAAGATAGGAAGATTTGAACCTACAAGCCTTGGGATTGAGAAATATTTCTTGATGTTCTTGAGAGAAAGAGTCTTCTGAATTTTTGAGAGTCTTCTAATAGTTTTAAACATCCTTAGGGTTAATAAATGGATTGGTGGAGTGATGGGGTGAGAAAAAACCATTTTACCCTTGATTTAACATGGGAAAAACATGTTTTTATGTTTGAAAAGTGAGGTCCGTGCCGCGGTCCCAAAAACAAAGCAAAAGCTTTGCCCTGCGATCCCAAACGCGATGCACCAACATTTTCTCACGACCACAATCTCGTACCCTGACAGTGTCGCACTAAAACACTTTTATCTTTAGACTCCGAACTCAGATTGACAAACGGTCGATGGCATTGGAAAAAAGACTCGAAGGGCTTTAATGTGATATATAATTGACCATATAACTCATTGTATTCTAAGAGTAATAGTCATGGGAAGCTAACCCAAGTAAAAATCATAAACTAAAACTCATAGGATGGAAAGTTCTCAACTTAACTTTGAGCTAGGAGATTTTTGTGACTTTAATAAATATCCAAAAATGTTACCATAGTTGATAACTGACCATCCCACTCATATTTAGATAGAAATATTTGAGTTCGATCGAGTCTACGCATACGATTGATAGGTTTGAATTCTAGCTAAAAAATGTGAGGTGTTACATTATCTCCCCCTTGGAAGCATTCATCCTTGAATGATAGATAGGAAACTTTTGAAGCTAAAGAAGTATGAAATAAAGAATGTAACTTGACCTTAGGAGTTCCCCCTAACCAAACATACATAGACATCAAAAGATCTTCATGAAAATACCAAGTAAATCATGTGAGCACGAATCATGCAGTAACAAGATTTAACATAGACACGATATAGGACATGAGTTTATGGAACATGATCATTACAAAGTAAGGTATGAATTTTTTGGAAATCATCAGCCTAATTAAGATTGATACAATACATGATGTTAGATTCTCGCGGGACATAAAATAAAAACATTCTCCACCTCCAATGACACGTCTACTAGCACTTAACTATAACAATACTTTTTTAATTATTAATTCATCTACAGATACCACACTTCACCATTTCAATTTTATAATTCCCCCGCAAAACACATAACTACAAGAGCCTGAGTCTAACATATACTGCTTCAATGTTGAAGCCTAACCCGGGGTTAAAAGGTGTTAGCTTAAGCTATGGTAACTTATACTCTACACCCCTCCAAGAATACTACTTTAACTCATCACCATAATCAAACAACTACATGTCTTAATCAAGGAGTACTAGCCACTTAACCCTATGATTTGTGTATCTATCAATCACAATATTCAAACCTATCTTTACTACACCTACATTATGGTTCTCCCCACCAATACCAAACAAATTCATTTACTTTCAAAAAGATTTCTCATCACATATCCCCTTCCTAAATTTCACATCACATAAGTTTATTTCACTTTTCCGACCCCTTCTATAAACTTATTCTGAGTCGTCACACTATAACATTTGCAATAAAGAACGTCTACTCCCATAGCCAAAATATTACTATTCTTCTATAACCAGTATCTTCCTAATAGAAGGAGGGTAATTGAGGGGCTAGAATACATGTGATAGGAAAGAGGAGTGACACTATTTAATCATAACTTATATTCACTACACTACCCAAGGTGGCGTTCTATGATGTAAGATACGATTAATAGGTATAATATACTTCATCTATCAAACGTCTAGATCATAAATAGAAGGCCAAAACATGGACATAGGTTGAATAGAGAACTCAAAACTCACGCATAGGTATAATTTGAATACATAAGATATTTGGTAGAATTCCCTCTTAAGTTGAAGTAGGAGAAATTTACTAGAATAAAAGTAGACTTACCATAACTCTTCCTTGAAACTCATCACCATGGAAAAATTTAAGATTAGCCTTAGTTCACCGTCTCCCCCTTAGCTCAATATCACCATCCTAAACTTGTAAACATATTCTCTCATTCAATTTATGAGCATAACACTCAGCACCAAGGGGGTATCACTGTACACATAAATTCTAGACTCGCCCTAATGCTCTATTATTGAAAAAGTACTAACTTCTTTCTATGGCATTCCGCTAAGGGCACTACTCTCAACATCCTCTAGCCCCAAGCTTGAACTCTAACCTCACTATCTTTCAACCTTAGTTCGGAATTGAGAAGTGACCCTTTTAAGAGAATACAAAATTTTTAAGGCTTAAAAGTGGGTTATGAAAAGATTGGACAGTTTATAGGACATAAAAGGACAAAAATAACCTTAAAACACTTTTAAAACTAAGTCCCATCAATGAATAAGGGAGGTTTTTAGAGCGAAACCCATGGGAAAACCCTTTTCCCAGGTCCGCAATGCAATGCTCAATGCAGAGTAGAGGCTTCGCGATGCAAAGCCCAGCAGTCGCAAAGCCTAGAACAAAGCTGAGGTAGTGAGCCTTCACTGGCTTCCTCATGGTGTCGAATCTAAAGAAAACCACCACCTTCACAATGCATGTAAGACCCAACAAAAGCCTAAGCTTAATTCAGTCTCCTAGGCTTGTCAAGGGGTCCAAGACTTAGAATATTTTAACCAAGTACCCATACTTAGTGTCATTTTAACCTACGAAGGTTGGCAGTCTTATTTGCGACCTTTATGTCCATTAAATATTGATGTTTAGGTTGATTCATAATTAGTAATGTCCGTAGGTATTTCCAGACAAGTCTTAGATTTTTTGGACTTTGTTTGAAGTTCCTTTGGAATCTTAAAATAGTGGAGCAACACGATCTTGGCATGCCACATCGACTATCACATTGATTAATAGTTTCCTCATCTACCAGCATCCAATTCCAGTGAATCAATATGAATATGGCACGACACATTGGCTATCGCGTCGATGCCATCGACCCGACCAGCGTGTCGGCAACCCAGTTTAAAGTCATTAAAAAATTGCATTCTTGGGGGTATTGGGGTCTTTTCCCCATATCCTTTGATAACGCTCAACTTACACCTCAAATAAGTGCAAGGCGGTCATCGTCAATATATTTACCCAACTTCGGAGTCGGGGTCAAATCCACAGGGAACAATGTGAGTGGTGATTAAACTAGTTCGAAACTATAGCTACAAGTTAAATTCAAATAAATAATAAGAAAAGACAAAATAGGGGTTTTTATCAATGAAAAAAATTTTAACATTTCAACTTATTTTAGAACTCAAAACTTAGATTTCAATATTTCGAATCAATGATATAGAGAAACTAGGGTTGTGATCACTATGACTATTAATCTCCATTGAATAATAACTGTTCATGATTCTCGTGATAGGTGGGAACAACAAATTATCCCTGTCGATGATACTATCTGACTTATCTCTCGACCTCACCAGACAATTTATTATCTAATTCTCTCGAACTTAGATAACATATCTATTTCCAACCAGATGTTATCTCAGGTAGATTGATCCAGTTATGGCATCAATCATTAAACAGAAGGTTGGCAGCTTCCGAGTCCCTGTTGATAATTCACGACCTCTTGTCTATTTCTTCGTTAAAAGAAAATAAAACCTAAGGCATAACCTAATATTTCCAACCAATAGATTCAAGTTAAAACAATAGAATTTCAAGACGTTCCCACGACCACTCAAACCGTAATCCAACTATTAAATCAATGTAATAATAATCATAGATCCCACAACCCTAGTTGTGGGTTTTAGTTGCTCATAAGATTGAAAGAGATAACAAAGATTAAATTCATAACTTAAAGCAAGTGAACTTACAAAAGATGAAATTCAAAGTTGTTTCTCCTTCAAGTACAATAAGAATTTCCCACAACTAAATCAAAGGATGGAAAATTGAATTCTAAGTTAAGAGAGTCAAAAACAAGTGAACTCCCCTTTACTAAGTTACAAGATGTCAAAAGATGCTTCCGAAGTTTTGAATGAAACCCTAAAAGATGCTATTAATACTAAAGCCTAATTAAGGTAATAAAATAGCAAAATCACAGCTGGGCTCAGATTTAGGTGACAGCATATTGGTGTTGATCGTCAGGCTTCTTACGGCATCTCAGATATGTCATCAGAAGTCATGCCTTCTTAACCTGTTCTACCTCACTCTGATGATGTCCTCCGACGGCTTACCAGAGGATTGACGGTGTGTAGCAAATGTCGTCAGACCTTCAGTTTATTTCACCATGTTTTGTCCCACTTGATGGAATCTTCTGAAGGCTTACCATACTTGTTACGACATATTGAGAATGTCGTCACCTTCATCCAGCAACTCGTCTTCACTGTTCTTCCTGACGTCTTTTTCTGGTAGCTTACCACATCTCTGACGGCTTGCAAGAAGTGCCGTCAGACTCATATCAGCTCACTTGTACCAGATTTTACTTATTTTGTTCATCTTTCCTATGTTTATCTCCCATCCTTTCTACAACTACAATATCACAAGAAAACGATCAAAAACAATCAAAAGTTGCTTAAGACTTCACAATTATTTAGAGTTAAGAGCCTCAAATGTGCTAGCATCTGCTCACACATCAACACCCTCAACTTAAAACAATTGTTTGTCCTCAAGAAACTATATAACACCATACTAAGATGCTTAACCAAGAGACATAAGATATCTAACACAGTTGATTATCAAGTTTAGCTCAAAACTCATGCCACTCTCCACTTTCAATCCAATTGTGCATATCCATGAAGACTAACAATGTGACCCAAAGGAATCAAGCTATGGCATCAATTCAGAAATAACAACCATGCATGTACCAATATTACACTATCCAAAAAAGTTAACAGCTAGCAATGCAACCGATATGCCCTTACAATAAAGAAGTCCCTCCTCACTCATATATGAACTCAAGCATGTCAATGCGGGTACGGTCAAGAGATAAGCACTCTCAGAAAGAAATTCCAATCAATGCATGTCAAATACCATATGCTTGCCCTTATTTTCATTACCAAGGTGTCCAGACAGGTAAGTTAGGATCACTATAGGTCTTTTCTTCGGCTTGTAATATAAGCTAAGGGCTGGTATGATATTCAATGGAATTTAGAGTGACTAAGCCTCCTTGGCACTACCTTAAATTTTGGGGTTCACTTATTAACCTTTTTCTTTTTTTTCTCCTTTTCTTGATCACACATTATTCAGGATGGATGTGGCTTTTCTTTTTCATTCTTTTTTTTCTTATTATTCTTCCACACCACCCAGTTTTTTATTCTTTTTCACTTATTCTTTTCCTTTTATTCTACCATTCTTCATACTCAATTTACATCACGCACCTCTATAATATCCTCCTTCAACTTAGGTTGTTTACCTAAGTCTAGATGCACAGTGTCCAAGAAGGACCAGGGCCAAAACAGGTTCATTATGATCTAAACGGGAATGTGATAGGTGTCATAGAAACAAATGGTCAATTTAGGCTCAAAATAGGGATCAAGAGATATCATGCATACAGGGAAGGTCATTTAGGCAAAAAGTGACTTAAAAATCAAAACGGCCTATGATTCTTTTCTAACCCCTATCTTTCAACCAAGGTGAGACTAACCAGGCAAGTTCTGGATTTAACACACAAAGGGAACTAAGTAGTATCTCACACACACATGGCACAAAGGTGCATCACAAGCTACTACGTATCCGGTTCATGCGATTGTTTAGCAGTGGATATCATGTCACTAGTACTAATGCCATAACAAGATGCATAGTGGTCATACATAAATGTATATCACATAGTTATAAAATAGACCAACGGAGAGGTGTTTATCAGTCTCAAAAATCAACAAAAATATGTCAACTACTCTAGATACTTATTTTTCTCTAGTTAACCACAACACATCACAAAACAAACACAGTACGCCTAAATATGTCGGCTCTACTAGAAATAAGAATCTGGGGAAAATAGGCACGGCAACAAAAACCCCAGAAGGACATCAACTCCCACAAGTAGCCCCACCCTCAACTTAATATCAAGCATTGTTCCCAATATGTCAAATTAAAATAAGAGAGTTAGAAATATACCTGTGGTACCATAGGTGCGAAGATCTAATGTCAATCACATAATACGAATACAAACAACAAATTACCTTAGTTTAACGTCGCGGCACGACCCAACTCAGCTTTTTCCTCCACCTTGAGGATATGAATTTAATCCCCAACTTAGAGTCCATCTTCTTACCTAGATCATAAGGAGGTGGTACAAAGATTAAGAAGCCGAGTAATGGATAATGCATGGTAAAAAACTCAGCTTTAAAGTGAGGTGTTTTTTTGTGTTGCTTATCAAGTGTAAAATAAAGAATATCGGATTCTTGTTCCTCATCTTCACCGTCTTCCACTATTTTAAATGATTCCACAGACAAGATATCATCTAAACATAATGTGAAAAAATGCTTCGAGTGTGGCCCAAAAAATTGTACTTCAAAATTTACACTATCCTCTACACACTCACTTTTATTCATTTTCTCAACATTTTTACTTTGAATTGGGCTAGAGTCTTCATAAAAGATTGGCTTGGCTTCTTCTTTTGCCTCTAGCATCATTTCCTCAATCTTGGCATCATCCCTCGTGGTTGGCTCGGTTGGTTGGGAAATCTCCAAGGGTTGATCAACATCAAGCTCATCATCAGTATAGGAATCTTGCTCTTCATCTTCACACTCTTCCATTATTTTAAATGATTCCACAGATAAGATATCATCTAAACATAATGTAGAAAACTGTTTTGGATAATTAAATTCCCTAATGTCTTGACGTATGTCACATATGGTATCATTCGTTGTGTCTATAAGATCCAACAATAGTTGAAGCATAGCTTTAATGGAACTCTTTACAGTGCTTTGTTCGTCCTTTTCTTGACCATAAGACCTGTCATACTCATAAGAAGAACTAGAACCTGGGTTAGCACAATAGGGGAAAGGGGCATTTGGCCAATCACTCTATTGACCATCTTGACCACCACAAAAAGAACAATTATACTCCCGATAGAATGGAGATGGTGCACACATCTCTCTCCGGGGAGCATATCTATAATCTTGCCAAAAGTGGGGTCCATCACAATATGGACATGGATCATCCAGATAAGATTTAAAACCATCAAACTTACATTCATTCCATGATGCCATAGTAAGAAATAAACAAAAATAAAGAAAATCTACCTAACACAAGAACAAGGAAAATCATAACAAATATTAACAAGTTTGAATTCAAGCAAGTAAGCTAAAATTCCAAACCAACTCAATACGCCAAACTGTTCCCCGGCAACGGTGCCATTTTTGACAATGCTCAACTTATACCTCAAATAAGTGCAAGGTGGTTGTCATCAATATATTTACCCAACTTCGGAGTAGGGGTCGAATACACAGGGAACAATGTGAGTGGCAATTAAACTAGTTCGAAACTATAGCTATAAGTTAAATTCAAATAAATAATAAGAAAAGACAAAATAGGGGTTTTTATAAATCAAACAAATTTTAACGTTTCAACTTATTTTAGAGCTCAAAACTTAGATTTCAATATTTCGAATCAATGATATAGAGAAACTAGGGTTGTGATCACTATGACTATTAATCTCCATTGAATAATAATTGTTCATAATTCTCGTGATAGGTGGGAACAACAGATTATCCTTACCGATGATACTATCTGACGTATCTCTCGACCTCACCAGACAATTTATTATATAATTCTCTCGCACTTAGATAACATATCTATTTCCAACCAGATGTTATCTTAGGTAGATTGATCCAGTTACGGCATCAATCATTAAACAGAAGGTTGGTAGCTTCCGAGTCCCAGTTGATAATTCATGACCTCTAGTCTATTTCTCTGTTAGAAGCAAATAAAACCTAAGGCATAACCTAATGTTTGCAACCAATAGATTCAAGTTAAAACAACAGAATTTCAAGACATTCCCACAATCATTCAAACCCTAATCCAACTATTAAATCAATGAAATAATAATCATAGATACCATAACCCTAGTTGTGGGTTTTAGTTGTTCATAAGATAGAAAGAGATAACAAAGATTAAATTCATAACTTAAAGCAAGTGAACTTACAAAAGATGAAATTCAAAGTTGTTTCTCCTTCAAGTACAATAAGAATTTCCCACAACTAAATCAAAGGATGGAAAATTGAATTCTAAGTTAAGAGAGTCAAAAATAAGTGAAATCCCTTTTACTAAGTTACAAGATGTCAAAAGATGCTTCCAAAGTTTTGAATGAAACCCTAAAATATGCTATTTATACTAAAGCCTAATTAAGGTAATAAAATAACAAAATCACAGCTGGGCTCGGATTTAGGTGACGGCATATTGGTGTTGATCGTCAGGCTTCTGACGGAGTCTCAGTTATGTCATCATAAGTTGTGCCTTCTTAACCTGTTCTGCCTCACTCTGATGATGTCCTCTGATGGCTTACCAGAGGAGTGATGGCGTGTAGCAAATGTCGTCAGACCTTCAACTTATTTGACTATGTTCTGTCCTACCTAACGGTATCTTCTGACGTTTTACCACACTTGTGATGACATATTGAGAATGCCGTCACCTTCATCCAGCAACTCTTCTTCACTGTTCTTCCTAACGCCTTTTTCTTGTAGCTTACCACATCTCTAACGGCTTGCAAGAAATGCCATCAGGCTCATATCAGCTTACTTGTACCAGATTTTACTTAGTTTGTTCATCTTTCCTATGTTTTCCTACTATCCTTGTTACAACTACAATATCACAAGAAAATGATCAAAAATAACCAAAAGTTGCTTAAGATTTCACAATTATTTAGAGTTAAAATCCTCAAATGTGTTAGCATGTGCTAACACATCATCCTTCAGCCCCTTAAATATGAAATTAAGCTCTTTGGAGAAAAAATATAATTATTTATTCTCCAATTATCTCAAGAACAAAACCCTAGGTGCTCAAATTTCAAATCAAAAACACAAGATTCAACCATAAACTTTCAAAAATTCTTCAAAAAAGGTATGTGAGGTGTTCATCCAAGGATCTCTTCCATCCTTGGATTCCAAGAATGAATTTTTAAACTTCAAGTATATGAATTTCATGAATACCATGATGGGTTTGTAATATTCATGTTTATAATGATTATGTGAGTTTAAAATACCTGTGTTATACAAAGTTTCATGTAGATTTTATTTATTTATATGTCTTACCATGTGAGATCATATTAAAGCCTTTAAATTGTGAATTTGATGATCGAATTGTGTGCTCACATGTTGATTAGTGTTGTGCTCATGTTCTATGCCTTCCAAGTGTTTGATAAATTGTTCATGTGAACTATTAAGAGAATGAAATCATGCAAGTTTTTGTTAAAATTCCCCAATGAATAAATGATGATCAAGTTTATAGTTTACATATTTTATGTTTATGCCATGTCTCTTAATTTATGCTATCGATTCCTGGGGGTATTTGTACTCGACAATTTAGCTGATTACCTGGAGCCATGATCAGTCATAGAATAGTATTAGTCATGTCACGATCAGTAGTAATCTCAGTTAGTTACACAACTCAGCAAAACACAGTAGATTTAGTAGTAGTTCAGTCTAAGTCAGTATTCAGTTCAGACCTTAATAAACTTTATCAGTTAACAGAATTTAGTAGTATTCCGTCAGTCAACAAAACTCAGTGAACTCAGTCCAGTTCAATTAACTAGTAATCTCAGAACCATTTAGTCCAACAAAGTATAGACTATAAATCAGTTCAGTGTCTATTCAGTTGGAAGTAGGATTCAGCACCGAGTTAACCCAGGGATGGGGACATTTCAATCAGTAAATGACCCTTAGCAGCAATTCCTGTATTACAGAACTATGTAGATAGGGTAGGTTAAGGTATCTTCCTTCCAGACATTTTAAGTGTTGATACTTCGTATCCAAGTTATCGTGCCAGCGAGGGTTGATGAAAGAGAGAGGGTTAACTCATAGTTTGTCTTTAACCGTGGAACGATATTGACACCCATACAACTGGGGTTACAGGTTAGACCCCAAATCAGTTAGAGAAGGGGCATGTCAGTTAGATGATTACCACCTACAGTCTCAGTCTCAAAATAGAACTTAGTTCAGTTCTATAGATTTAGGACTATCAGACATAGTCACTCAGCTCAGTATGGAACTCAGTATGGTTCCACAGTATTCAGAATTATCAGATACAGTATCCCAATAATCAGTTATATAGTATCAGTTATCTAGAAAATTAGTTGATCAGTATTAAAACTCAGTGTTTAGTGGTAGTTGAATTTCAGTTATGGTAAACGTATTCATGCATGTACTGTTATTCAGTCATACACATGTTATACAGTTATTATTGTTCATGCATATGAACCCATGCATTTCAGCCTACCTCACTGAGCATACAAGTACATTCAAAGTACTGATGCATGCTTTTTTGCTATGATGTCTTATATCAAAGGTTCCGACGTACCATCTCCAGAGCACCCTTAGTAGACCAGACTTTTTAGTATTCAGCGTAGTGGTGAGTCCTCATAGTTCAAGGACTTGATTAATATTTATAGTATTTCAGTTTATGTCAGTAAACGGGGTTATTTGGGGACTTTTCCCATAAAATCCACAGTTCAGACAGTTAGAGGCTTCCCAAACTAGAGTATTTCAGAAAGTTATTTAGATTTCAGTTGTCTTTTCGTTTTGGTATTTAATACCGCATTTAGTGTTATTCAGTATTATTTACCGATTGAACCTTATGGCCTGTTTCTACTTAATTCCACATATTATTCAGTTTTATTATTCAGTTATTGCAGCAGGCACCAGTCATGGGTTAGCTTGTGGTCCCTCGGGATTATAAGCACCGTGTAGAATCCGGGGTACAGACTCGGGGCGTTACAAACTTGGTATCAGAGCCTAAGGTTCAATTAAGTCCTAGTAAGTCTGGAAGCCGCATCTAGTAGATTCTTGTGCATGGGTGTGTTGTGTGACACACTTATGGACCGGAGTCTATACAATGTTTTAGGAATAATTTTCATTCTTTCAGTATTCATATCATGTGAGTGAGCATGAGCTCCAGTTACACTATCTTTATAATCCTATCTTCTCTTCCATTTACAAAATATGCCTCCAAAGAGGACTCAAGGAAGAGGAATGGGAGATCAGTCAGCCCCTCAGCCCGTCCATCTATATCCTTTGGGTGATCATGTCTCCCATACGGAGTTCAGAGAAGCCTTCACCACCTTATCTCATTATATGGCAGCCTAGAATGAATGTACAGTTGTGGTTCTGGCCAACCCAGTGACCAATACTATTTCTTCCAGGATTCGGGACTTCACCCGAATGAACCCTCCATCATTTACCAGGTCTAAGTCAGATGAAGACCCTCAGGAATTTCTTGATCAGGTGCAGAATTTTACTGATATTATGGGGGTGACTATTTTTTAGAGTGTTGAGTTAGCCGCATATCAGTTATAGGATGTGGCTCACTCATGGTTCAAATAGTGGAAGGCAGAGAAGGCCGCAGATGCAGGGTCCATAGAATGGGAGAAGTTTGCAGTTGCTTTTCTAGATAGATTCTTCACGCTAGAGTTGAGGGAAGCAAAGGTTTTGGAGTTTATTAAAATGAAGCGGGGCAATATGATAGTGCATGAATATTCTATTAAGTTTACTCAGTTAACCAGATATGCCCCGTATATTGTAGTAGATAGCAGAGTGAAGATGAGTAAGTTTATGTCAGGGGTATCTAGCAGTGTGGTCAAAGAGTGTGGGACCACAATGATTATTAAGGAAATGGTCATATCCAGGCTCAAGGTCCATTCTTAGTTGATACAGGAGGCCAAGAATAAAGAGAAAGAAAGGGAGAATAAGAGAGCGAGAACAGGTAGTTTCAATTTCGCTCAGCCTAAGTCGGAGGGTGGGAATCGATCTTAGTTCCACTCAAAATCATCATTTCCAACTCCTTCCTCATCCAGTGCTCCCATGCCAAAATTTAGAGATGGCAACCGAGACAGGGCATCAGGACCTAAGCCCCAGAAAAGTGTTAGTAGTGATCGAACCAATCCCCTTTGCCAGAAATACGGCAGAAACCACCAGGGTATCTGCACAGCTGGCAGCGATGTGTGTTTTAGATATGGCAAGCCAAGCCATAGAGTCAGACAATGTTCTCAGGTGGGTTCGCAAAGTCAGCATAACCGTCCCCCAGCTCAGTCCGGTCGCCCGAATCAGCAGGGTGCCTCTTCCAGTGCCACCAGTGGGCAGCACCCAAATAAACTCTATGCTCTCCAGTCTTGATAGGATAAGGAAAGTTTTCTTTAAGTGGTTACTAGTACATTACAAGTTTTCCATTTGCATGTTTACACTTTACTAGTTCCGGGAGCTTTTTTGTCTTTTGTTACTCCATATTTAGCAGTTGATTTCAGAGTCAGTCCTGAAATTCTAGATGAGCCCTTCTCAGTTTCTACCTCAGTGGGTAAGTCTATCATAGCCCGACGGGTATACAGGAATTGTCCGGTTATGATATCTCAGAAAGTTACTTCAGCAGATTTTGTCGAATTAGAGATGACTGATTTTGATGTCATTCTCAGGATGGATTGGCTTCATTCCTGCTATGCCTCAGTCGACTGCAAAAATAAAATTGTCCAATTTTAGTTTCTGAATGAACCTATCCTAGAGTGAAGGGGTAGTACTTCAGCACATAGGGGTCAACTTATTTCTTACCTTCGAGCTAGAAAGATGATATCTAAGGGATGTGTCTACTATCTCATTTGAGTCTAGGACTCTAGTTCAGAAACCCCTACTCTTGAATCAGTATTAGTCACATGTGAATTCCTAGATGTGTTTCTTAAAGATCTTCTCGGAGTTCCTCCTAAAAGGGAAATTGATTTTGAAATTGATCTTCTTCCAAATACTCAGCCCACCTCTATTTTTTCATAAAGAATAGCCCCAGCAGAACTCAGTGAATTAAAGGAACAGTCAAACGATCTCTTTGATAAGGGATTCATCAAACCCAATGTGTCCCCGTGGGGTGCACCAGTGTTATTCGAGTGCAAGAAAGATGGTTCCCTCAAAATGTGTATAGATTATCGTCAGTTAAAAAAAGTTATGGTAAAGAACAAGTATCCTTTCCCCAGAATTGATGACTTGTTTGACCAACTTGAGGGTGACAGTTATTTCTCTAAGATAGACCTCAGATTAGGCTATCATCAGCTCAGAGTTAGGGAAAGTAACATCCCCAAAATAGCCTTTCGAACTCGGTATAGTCACTTCAAATTTTTAGTCATGTCCTTTAGTCTTACCAATGTCCCAATAGCCTTCATGGACTTGATGAACCGTGTATTCAAGAATTACTTGGACATGTTCATCATAGTCTTCATAGATGACATTCTTGTTTACTTCTTCAGTGAACATGATCATGCAGACCATCTCAAAATAGTATTGCAGACTCTCAGAAATCATTAGTTATTCGCCAAATTTAGTAAGTGCAACTTTTGGCTAAGGTCAGTAGAATTCCTTGGCCATATAATTTATGGTGATGGCATTAGAGTTGATCCCCAAATGACCGAAGCAGTGAGAAATTGGCCTAAGCCTATCTCTCCATTAGATATCAGGAGTTTCTTGGGTTTGGCTGGCTATTACTGATGGTTTGTTGAGGTATTTTCGTCTATTGCATCCCCTATGTCAAGATTGACTCATAAAAAAATCAAGTTCCAGTGGTCAGATTCTTGTGAGAAGAGTTTTCAGGAGTTGAAGACTCGACTCACCACTGCTCTAGTGTTGACCCTACCAAATGGTTCCAACAGTTTTGTTGTGTACTGTGACGCTTCTAGAGTCAGATCAGGTTGTGTTTTGATGCAAAGAGGTAAGTTCATATCCTATGCCTCTAGATAGCTTAATCCCCATGAGAAGAACTATCCTACTCATGATCTTGAGTTATCTGCAGTAGTTTTTTCCTTAAAGATTTAGAGGCATTACTTGTATGGTGTGACGTTGATGTGTTCACTGATCATAAGAGCCTTCAGTATGTGTTCTCTCATAAAGACCTTAACCTCCATCAGATAAGATGGTTGGGATTGTTGAAAGATATGACATGAGTGTTTTGTATCATCCAGGCAAGGCCAATGTAGTGGCCGACACTCTTAGGAGAATGTCTATGGATAGTGTTGCCCATGATGTGGGCAGTAAGAAGAAGTTACCCCAAGAAGTTCATCAGCTAGCCCAACTAGGTGTTCACTTAGTCGATTTAGCAGAAGGTAGTGTGTGGGTGTAGAGTAGTTCAGAATCATCCCTAGTTTCTAAAGTGAAAGAAAAGCAGGATAGGGATCCTAGTCTAGCCCAGATGAAATAATTAGTCAGAAATCTGAAGGTAGAGGTTTTCTCCCAAAGGGGAGATGGTGTTTTGCATTTTTAGGGTTGTCTATGTGTGCCAGGTGTAGATGAATTGAGGCAGCGAATTCTTGCAGAGGCATATGGTGCATGTTACTCTATTTATCCAGGGTCCATGAAGATGTACCGTAATTTGCGGGAGATTTATTAGTAAAGTGGGATGAAAAGAGACATTGCAGAGTTTATGGATAAGTTCTCAACATATCAGTAGGTTAAGATTGTGATGGGTCCATGCAGGAATTTAGTATCCCCTCCTGGAAATGGGAAGAAATGAATATGGACTTTGTGATGGGTTTGCCTCATACTCATCATCTGCATGATTCAGTTTGGGTTATTGTAGATAGGATGATCAAATCAGTTTATTTCCTTCCAGTTCATACCTATTATTTAGTAGAGGATTATGCCAAACTCTATATCAGGGAGTTGGTCAGATTTCACAGTGTTCCATTATCCATTATTTCAGATAGAGGTACCCAGTTCACCTCTTATTTTTGGAAAGCATTCCAAAGGGTTCTTGGTACCAGAGTTCATCTCAGTATAGCCTTTCATCCTTAGACAGATGGTCAAGCAGAAAGGACCATTCATACCTTATAAGATATGCTACGAGCATGTGCAATAGACTTTAAAGGTAGTTAGGATGACCACTTACCATTGATTGAGTTTGCATATAACAACAGCTAATACTCCAGTATTCAGATGGCGCCATTTAAAGTGCTTTATGGGAGAATTTGTAGGTCTCTTATTAGTTAGTTTGAAGTGGGTGAGGCTACAATGGTAGGGCCTGAATTGGTGTTTGATACTTTAGAGAAGGTCCAGTTGATTAGGGAAATGCTTAAGATAGCTTAGAGCTGACAGAAATCGTACGTAGATATGCGCAGAAAGGATCTCAAGTTCAAGATGGGTGACTATATGTACTTGAAGATCTCTCCTATGAAAAGAGTGAAGCATTTTGGCAAAAAGGGGAAACTCAGTCCTGATATATCGGTCCTTACCGAATTCTCTGCCGTTTTGAAAAGGTCTCTTACGAGCTTGAGTTACCTTCAGATTTATCTTTAGTTCATCCAGTGTTCCATGTCTCCTTGATAAAGAAATGCATAGGTGACCCAGTATTCGTAGTCCCTATTGAGAGCATAGATATTCAGAATAGCCTCTCTTATGAAGAGTTCCCAGTCAAAATCCTTGACTATCAGATTCGCAGACTGAGGAACAAAGAAGTTCCTCTAGTCAAAGTTCTTTGGCGGAATCAGTATGTTGAGGGAGATACTTGGGAAGAAGAAACAGACATGCAAACCAAGTGTCCTTATCTATTATCTGCTAATACAGACTCAGCTCAAGGAAATAGTTTTCTTAAGCTTAATTAGTTTCATGTTCAGATTTCAGTTACAAACTTGGTATTAGTTACCATTGCATGCGCAGTTATATATTCATGAGACAGTTAAATCATGTACCCATGCATCAGATATGCATGTTTAGTATGTAGATTCAGTTTATCAGTAATCCCAGTAATGTTTTCATAAATCATGTTCAGCTATATCCATGCATCATATATGCATGTTCAGTATGATGATTCATAATACCAGTAACATCAGTCATATAGTCATGTTCCAGATGTTCATGCCCAGTAAGTTAGTCAGTCTCTCGGTATTCTCAGTCTCAGAAGTCTTATTTGAGGAAGAATGTTCCCAAGGGGGAGATAATGTAAGACCCCTCCAAATCCTAAGCTTAATTCAGTCTTGTAGGCTTTTCAAGGGGTCCCGAACTTAGAATATTTTAGCTATGTACTCATACTTAGTGTCATTTTAACCTACGAAGGTTGGCATTCTTATTTCACGACCTTTATGTCCATTGAATGTTGATGTTTAGGTTGATTCATGATCAGGAATATCCGTAGGTGTTTTCATACTAGTTTTAGATTTTTCGGACTTCGTTTGAAGCTCCTTTGGAATCTTAAATAGTGGATCAACATGATCTTGGTGTGCCGCATCAACTATCACATTGATTAATAGTTTCCCCAGTTACCAGCGTCCGATTCCAATGAATCTACGTGAACATGATGTGACACGGTTGTTATCGTGTTGATTCCATCGATGTATCGCGTCGACCTGCGCGTTGGCAGCCTAATTTTCAGTCATGAAAAGACCGCATTCTTGGGGTTATTTGGATCTTTTCCCCACGTCTTTCATCCCCCAAAACACGAAATCAGAAGTAGGGACCCTAGATTGGTTATGTATCTTATATGTAGGATGAGTTCCATCCACATTGTCCTCAAGCAGAATAGAAGAGTTTTCGTGAGCATCAGATCTTTGGGGAGGCATGATCTAAATTCAAACAAATAAAAATAAGAGAAGTTTCAAGACCTTAGAATTCATAACCCAAAAACAAAGCAACAAGAAAGAGAAATATTCATAAATGTCTCTTAGCCTCTTTCTTATAAGTGTGGCATGCTACATACCTATAAAAGAGACTCTACTTGACATGGCTTTATAGACACCCAATTGACCATGAACTTAGTGCTCTGATGCCAAGCTTATCACGACCCAAACTAGGGCTTGATTGTGATGGGTATGTGAAGTCCGTCGAGGATCGAGACCACCCCTTTTTCCTAGTCAACATAACATATTACCTACTATAACAGTGAAAGAAAAGCAAATAATTATATATATAAAGTAGAGAAACCATATCAAGGTTCTAAGATTTCCAAACAGATATCCCAATCCACAATAATCCATAAATCCATTAAACAAAAAGACAACCTAAGTTGGGACATGCCCCCAACGATAGCCAAAGCAAATCCAATAGAATCAATCTAAGACATGGAAAAAATAAGACTTTAAAATGATAACACTTTCAGAGAGTGGAAGCTCACCACTTCAAAGTTAAATGTTGTCAACCCAAAACTCCTATCACTGTACAAGAAAAGTAGAAGTGTCTCTATGTCCTGCATCATATGGGGATACAGCATCTATAGATGGTTAGCGGGATGAGCGCTAGCATGTAACTCAGGAAGGGGATAAAGTAATGCCACGATCCAAAACATTTCAAAACCATTCAAAGCCAATGCACATACTCATTTACATATATAGATAACATACTGGGATAGGGAATAAGACGTGGCATGAAATTTAAAATATTAGCTTGTACTGTGTAGCTTAACCATCATAAAAAGGCACCTACGGGCTATATTTATTTAACTTTCTCTGGTAAAATAGCCCCAATGTGTGTATCCACACGAACCATAAGAATAATTATAAGTACTTATGCACTAAGGGGATTCAAACCATCTGAGCATATATCAAGGGTGACAGGAACTCCCGTTCATCAAAAGAGGGTGACTCAAATACCCGACCATTTAGACTCCCGTGCAGGTATACACGATTTCTAGTATTGGTCCCTCGGACCTCAACTTTCATGGATCAACTACACAACCCTTTTAAGCCCAATCAAAACATTTTTCACACTTTCCCATTTATTGAACCAATTCATTCATTAAGGCACCCCATCTTATCGTCATACCAACTTCACTTGCAAGCTAACATAATCATTCCATATAAATTATCCATCACATGGGGGAATTCATGACCCCCTAGGTTTAATTATTCATTCATACAGGGAATCTACAACCCGCAAGGTTCAATTAAAATTAATTCATATTTCAATGCCTTTATGCCATGTAATGGTTTAAAGAGCATTTTGGTGCATAAATATATATACTCATATTTAAAACCAATCTCACAAAATTGGGTCGAGGCTATCATAATTCAATTATAAAAATCCACATAATTGTGGGAAACCACAACCCCTTAGTTTATTACCATGCTCATGTACCCTACAAGCTTAAAACCATCAATAAAGCATGTGAAAATTACATATTAAACATGGGAAAAACAATTTCATCAACAATGCTTCAATAGTACTTAACCCACATTCAAAATCATCAATTAAATCACATGGGTACAATTCTAAATACATGCTTTTAATAAAATAAGGTTTTGGGAAGAGTAACATGCCTTATTTGAAGAAAAACCTTGAAGAAGATAGGAAGATTTGAACCAAGAAGCCTTGGGATTGAGAAATATTTCTTGATGTTCTTGGGAGGAAGAGTATGCTGAATAATTTTTGAGAGCCTTCTAATAGTTTTGAACGTCCTTAGGGTTAATAAATGAATTGAGGGAGTTAAGGGGTAGGAAAGGACCATTTTACCCTTGATTTAACTTAGGAAAACATGTTTTTACGTCTAGGAAGTGAAGGCCGTGTTATGGTCCCAAATGAAAAGAAAAATCTTTGTCCCACGACCCCAAATGTGATACACCAACATTGCCTCATGACCCCAATCACACACCCTGGATAGTGTCTCACTAAAACACTTATATCTTTTGACTCCAAACTTGAATTAACGAACGATCAGTGGAATTGAAAAGAAGAGTTGAACGAATTTAATTTTATATATAATTGAACACATAACTCATTATATTCTAAGAGTAATAGTCACAGGAAGTTAACCCAAGTAAGAATCATAAACTAAAACTCAATAGGTTGGAAAGTTCTCAACTCAACTTTGAACTAGGAGATTTTTGTGACTTCAATCAATATCCCATGATGCTACCACACTAGATAACTAACTATCACACTCATATTTAGACAGAAATCATTGAGTTTGGGTCTATACACATATGAAGGAGGGGTTTAAATTTTAGCCCAAAAATAAGGGGCGTTATATAATAATAATGATAATAATAATAATAATAGTAGCAGTAGCAAGGGTAATAGTAATAGTAATAGTAATAGTAAAAGAGATAACCATCCAGTACCCCCTCGAACTATGATCAAAGTTGCTATGATACACCCCAACTTCACAGGGGTCCTATTGCCCCCTAAACTCAATTTTTGTGTGTTTTTGTCACCTTTTTGCACTGGTGTGGCACATTTTTTACCATAAAATGGGGCCCACATTAAATATGCTATGTTAGCTAAAAAGGTTGACAAAATGTGTCATGTCAGCTAAAAATATTGACAAAAATACACTAAAATTTAGTTCAGAGGGTTAATAGGACCCTCGTGAAGTTGGAGTGTGTCATAGCGAATTTGATCATAATTTAAGGGGTACTAGATGCTTTACTCTAATAATACTACTACTAATAATAATAATAATAATAGTAATAATAGTAATAGTAGTAGTAGTCATAATAATAATAATAATAATAATAATACAAATAATAATACTAATAGTAGTAATGATAATAATAATAATAATAATAATAATAATA
This sequence comes from Capsicum pubescens, assembly GCA_030864215.1. Taxonomy (NCBI): domain Eukaryota; kingdom Viridiplantae; phylum Streptophyta; class Magnoliopsida; order Solanales; family Solanaceae; genus Capsicum; species Capsicum pubescens. The sequence continues at coordinate 244,360,727 of CM061538.1, forward strand.
AAAGAAGAAGAAGAGGAGAAACAAGAAGATAAAAAGGGAAAAAAGGAAGAAAAGAAAGAGAAAAAGGAGGAAGAAAAAAAAGAGGAGGAAGAAGAAGAAGAGAAATAAAAAGAAGGAGAAGAAAAGAAGGAGGATGAAGAATAGGAAGAAGAAAAATAGGAGGAGGAAGAAGAGAAAGAAGAAGAATAGGAGGAAAAAGAGAGGAAGAATAAGAGAAGGAAGAAGAAGAAGAAGAAGAGGATGATGATGATGATGAAGAAGAAAAAGAAGAAGAAGACAAATAAGAGGAAGAAGAAGAAGAGGAGGAGGAGGAAGAAGAAGAGGAGGAAGAAAAAGAAGAGGAAGAAGAAGAAGAAGAAGAAGAAGAAGAAGAAGAAGAAAAAGAAGAGGAAGAAGAAGAAGAAGAAAAAGAAGAAGAGGAAGAAGAAGACAAATAAGAGGAAGAAGAAAAAGAAGAGGAGGAGGAGGAAGAAGAAGAAGAAGAAGAAGAAGAAGAGAAGGAAGAAAAAGAAGAGAAAGAAGAAGAAGAAGAAGAAGAAGAAGAAGAGGAAGAAGAAGAAGAAGAAGAAGAAGAAGAAGAGGAAGAAGAAAAGGAAGAAGGAGAAGAGGAAGAAGAAGAATAAGAAGAAGAAGAAGAAGAAGAAGAAGAAGAAGAAAAAGAAGAAGAAGAAGAAGAAGAAGAAGAAGAATAAGAAGAAGGGGAAGAGAAAGAGGAGGAAGAAGAAGAAGAAGAGGAGGAAGAAGAAGAAGAAGAAGAAGAAGAAGAAGAGGAAGAGGAAGAGGAGGAAGAAGAAGAAGTGGAAGAGAAAGAAGGAAGAAGAAGAGGAAGAGGAAGAAGAATAAGAGGAGGAGGAAGAAAAAGAAGAGGAGGAGGAGGAGGAGGAGGAGGAGGAGGAGAAGAAGAAGAAGAATAAGATGAAGAAGAGGAAGAAGAAGAAAAAAAAGAAAAAAAAGAAAAAAAAGAATAAGAAGAATAAGAATAAGAATGTAGTTACCTATTTTATGATATTAATTTTATTACTAAGATTATGTTTTTGGTAGGTATTTACGATTGATAAGTTTGATTCAATTTTGACTTCTAATAAAATCTGATATATAGATAGAAAATATATATCGAAAGTTATTTATAAGATTTCCAAATATTATCTTACAAAAACACCTAAGAAGAAGAATAAGAAGAATTTAGTTACCTATTTTATGATATTGATTTTATTACTAAGATTATGTTTTGGTAGGTATTTAAGATTGATAAGTTTGATTCAATTTTGACTTCTGATGAAATTTGATATATAGATAGAAAATATATATAGAATGTTATTTATAAGATTTCCAAATATTATCTTGCAAAAACACCTCATGCGAACTATAAAAATCCCTCTTTTATTCCTTAATCTTTCACCTCTCAGTTTCATTCTCCATTTTCTCTCATTTAAGATCATATTTCAGTTTTCTTTTATGTTCTTCGATCTTGTTTTTCATATATATGGCTTATTGTCAGATGAGTATTTTAACTAATCTTGTTAGACATATACTTTGTTTGTCTCAATTTATGTGTGGTATCTTTTGGTAGCAAAGTTGTCTTATTGAATTTGTGTAACTCAAATATGGTGGATTTCGATGTCATTCGGGGGAATGGATTGGTTTCATTTGTGCTTTTCATTATTAGATTGGTAGACTTGTTAGGCTCCCTGGTGAGTCAATTTTATAATGGGATAATGGTTTCGTTCCCTAGGTATTAAGAGAACGGTTGTATCATATCTTAGAACTCAGAGATTGGTTTCAAAAAGGAAATCTTTATTATTTGGATCGGGTTAAATATTCTAACTCAAAAAGTTTTTCTTTGCATTCATGTAGTACCCGTGATTTTTCTTAACTTGAAATCATCTCAAGGATGTTAGAAATTTCTTTGAAATATGAATCTATTATGGTACATGTGGTATTATTGAGATTTTCACTTTCCATCACGTGGGAAATTGATTAAGCTTTCTATCGATACCGATTTCATCAAAATACGATGTCAGATGAGAAAGTTATAGCCAAAATATAGAAAGCAGGAAAACCGTCCAGGTGCGATGGTGCATGCGATGGACCATCGGACAAGAGACGGACTGTCGACTATGGACGTTTCATCAAGGTAGTTAGTCCACTTTTTGGAAATGTACGATGGTGAGGTTCGACGGACCATTGACCCAGCGATGGACCGTCGCACCCCACTATCGCTCAGACGCAGTGAGTCCCAGTTTTGTCCCAGTTCGACGGAGAGGTCCGATGGGCCGTCGACCCCGTGACAGACCATCGAACCCCACCGGTAGATAATTCACTCAGTTATTTTTAAATCATTTTAACAGGGGTATTTTGGTCACTTACCACTGGCCTATATATACCCTGTAATACACGATTCAATCATTGTGTCCATTTTAACTTCACAACAAATATTAGGGTTTCTCTCTAACCTTAACCTCCAAGAACAAAAATCCAATCTTCTTCAAGAACGAAGGTATTTCCAATTCTTCAAGTTCAAAAATCATAACCCAGGTATGCATAGTGTTCATTCATGGACTCTTTTCATCCATGAAGCCTAAGAATCCCTTTTCCCACTACAAGTTTCTGGATTTTTCTTATGAATTTCATGGTTGGGATGTTCTTGTTCATGTTGATAAATGATAAATTGAATTATACTTCATGTTGGGTGATAATTTCTATGTGTGTTTAAGTATTTTAGATAAAATTCCTAGATGAAGGAAAATGCCTAACTAGCATGATATCATGAAATCCCCATGTATGTATAAGTTTATGCCTATCACCTATTTGATGAAATGCTTCAATAAAAGTATTGTGGTGATTATTATGTATTCAAGTAAGTCATGTTTGTAAATTTCCTTCCATCGAGTCCTGGGGGTACTTGTACCCGAAACATTAGTTGTGTGCCTAGAGCCATGTTATGTTAGCACGATACTCTCAGTCAAGCTATGAATTCTTAGACTTCAGACAGTCTTATGACTTAGGAAATCTCCATGATCTCATGAACTCAGTCAGTTGTAAGATATCAGTAGTATTCTGTCAGTCAATGGAATTCAGTAACTTAGTCCATGTTCAGTTTATTTCAGTTAATCATGGTCAGTTAATCATGGTCAGAGTCTTTATTTCAGAACATGTCTCCCAAGAAGAGAAATTTGTCCGCTTCTCAGCCCGAAGAACCTTTGGGCGATCATGTTTCTCATGCGGAATTCAGGGCCATTTTTACTACTCTTGCTTAGTCTGTAGCTTCCCATAATGAATATCCAGCTATCGTTTCAGCCAACCCAGTGTCCAACTCAACTGCAACCAGAATTCGGGACTTCACCCGAATTAATCCTCCAATCTTTCTTGGGTCTAAGACATACGAAGACCCTCAGGAATTCCTAAATTAGGTGTAGAAGGTGACAGACATTATGGGGGTGACTACTATTTAGAGTGATGAGCTAGATGCATATCAGTTGCAGGATGTGGCTCATACTTGGTTCAAGCAGTGGAAGTTAGAAAGGGCAGATGATGCAAGGTCAGTTGAGTGGGAAGAGTTTGCTTCTGTGTTTCTTGATTGATTCTTTCCCTTAGAGCTTAGAGAAGCCAAGGTGCTAGAATTCATCAACCTAAGGTAGGTCAATATGACAGTGAAAGAGTATTCTCTTAAGTTTACTCAACTATCTAGATATGCCTCTCATGTGGTTGCAGATAGTAGGTCAAGGACGACTAAGTTCATCTCAGAGTGAATGACAGCATGGTTAATGAATGCAGATCCACCATGCTAAATAGTGATATGACCTTAGTCAGACTTATGACCCATGCTCGGCAGATAAAGGAGCAGAAAATTAAGATGAGGGAAAAGTAGAATAAGAGAGCAAAGACAGGAAGTTTCAACTTTGCTCAGCCTAAATCAGAAGAAGGAAACCATTCTCAGTTTCATCCTAAGTCATCAGTTCTATCTCCTTCTTCAGCCAGTGCTCCAGCTCCCAAGTTCAGAGAAAGAGCGCCAGGCTCTCAGTCTTAGGGCAATGTTAGTAGCGCCCTCACTTATCCCCTTTGCCAGACTTGTGGTAAGAACCATAAGGGTGTTTGCAGATCTGGTTGTGATGTTTATTTTGGATATGGAAAGCCAAGCCACAAAGTTTGAGAGTGTCCTCAGACAGGTTCCCAGCATCAGCAGAATAGTTCTGCAGCTCAGTCCGGTCTCCCAAATCAGCTGGGCGCCACTTCCAGTGCTACTAGTGGGCAATGCCCAAATAAACTCTATGCTCTCCAAACCTGACAGGATCAGGAAAATTCTCCTAATGTAGTTACTGGTACGTTGCAGATCTTTCATGTACATGTTTACGCTTTGCTAGATCCAGGAGCCTCTTTGTCTTTTGTTACTCCTTATATAGCAGGCAATTTTTGAATCAGTCCCAAAATTCTAGCAAATCCCTTTTTAGTCTCTACCTCAGTGGGTAAAACCATCATAGCCCGGTGGGTATACAGGAACTACCTGATTATGATATTTCAGAAAGTCACTGAAGCAGACTTAGTATAATTAGAGATGACTGATTTTGATGTCATTTTCGGCATGGATTGGCTTCATTCTTGTTATTCCACAGTCGAATGTAGAAATAGAATAGTCTAGTTTTAGTTTCCAAATGAACCCGTCCTAAAGTGGAAGGGTAGTGTATCCGCTTTCAGGGGTCAGCTTGTTTTCTACCTTCGGGTAAGGAAATTGATATCTAAGGGATGTGTCTATCATATTGTTTATGTTAAGGATTCTAGTTCTGAGACTTCCAGTCTTGAATCAGTTCTAGTTGTAAATAAATATTCTGATATCTTTCCCGAAGATCTTCTAAGAATTCCTCCCGAAAGGGAAATAGACTTCGGTAATGATCTTCTTCCAGACACTTAGCCTATCTCTATTCCACCATATAGAATGGAACCAACAGAACTCAGAGAACTAAAAAAACAGTTGAAGGATCTCTTAGATAAGGGATTCATCAGATCTAGCATCTCCCCGTGGGGCGCACCAGTCTTATTCGTGTGCAAGAAAAATAGTTCTCTCAGGATGTGCATAAATTACCGTCAGCTTAATAAAGTCACGGTCAAGAACAAGTATCCTCTTCCCAGAATCGTTCACTTTTTTGAACAACTTCAGGGTGCCATTTATTTCTCTAAGATAGACCTCAGATTCGGCTATCATCAGCTCAGAGTCAGAGAATGTGACATTCTGAAAATAGCTTTCCGTACTCGGTATGGTCACTTCGAATTTCTTATCATGTCATTTGGTCTTACCAATGCCCCAGCCGCTTTCATAGAGTTGATGAACCGTGTGTTCAAGCAGTACTTAGACATATTTGTCATAGTCTTCATAGATAATATTCTGGTCTATCCCTACACTGAGCGAGATAATGCAGACCATCTCAGAATTGTTCTTCAGACTCTTAGAGATCATCACTTATTCTCCAAATTTAGTTAGTACGAATTTTAGCTAAGGTCAATATCATTCTTTGGTCATATTATTTCCTGTGATGGCATTAGAGTAGATCTTCAAAAGACCGAAGTGGTAAGAAACTGGCCTCGCCCTGTCTCTCCATCAGATATCAGGAGTTTTTGGGTCTGGCTAGCTATTACAGACGGTTTGTCAAAGAATTATCTTCTATTATGTTCCCTATGTCCAGATTGACTCAGAAGAAAGTCAAGTTTCAGTGTTCAGACCCTTGCGAGAAGAGTTTTCAGGAGTTGAAGACTCGACTCACCTCAGCTCTAGTTTTAGCTCTTACAGATGTTTCAGATGGGTTCGTAGTATATTGTGATGCATACAGAGTAGGTTTAGGTTGTGTCATCATGCAGCATGGTTAGGTCATTGCCTACGTCTCCAGATAGCTTAAATCCCATGAGAAGAATTATCCTACTCATGATCTCGAGTTAGCAGCCGTAGTCTTTGCCTTGAAAATTTGGAGGCATTATCTCTACGGTGTTCATGTAGATATCTTCACAGATCATAAGAGCCTTTAATATGTCTTTTCTCAGAAATATCTCAATCTTCATCAGAGAAGATGGTTAGAGCTCTTGAAAGATTAAGACATGAGTGTCCTTTATAATCTGAGCAAGGCCAACGTAGTGGCCGACGCTCTCAGTAGACTATCCATAGGTAGTGTTTCTCACATTGAGGATAGTAAGAAGAAGTTAGTTCAGGAAGTCCATCAGCTTACCAGACTAGGCATTCACTTAGTTGATTCTTCATAGGGTGGAGGATGTGTTCAGAGTAGTTCAGAATAATCTCTAGTTTCTGAGGTAAAAGAAAAGCAAGATAGAGATCCCAGCCTTGTCAAATTGAAAGAGTCAGTCCAGAATCAGAAAGTAGAAGTTTTCTCCCAAGAAGGAGATGGTGTTCTTCGTTGTCAGGGTCGTCTTTGTGTTCCTGGTGTAGATGACTTAAGGCAACGAATTCTTATAGAAGCGCATGGTGCGCGCTACTCTATTCATCCAGGGGCCACTAAGATGTACCGCGACTTGTGGTAGATCTATTGGTGGAGTGGGATGAAGAGAGATATTGTAGAGTTTATGACTAAGTGCTCTACATGTCAGCAGGTTAAAGTAAAGCATCAGAATCCTAGTGGTCCTATGCAGGAGTTCATTATTCCTACTTAGAAGTGGTAAGAAGTGAACATGGACTTCATGATGGGTTTGCGTTGAACTCATCATCAGTATGATTCAGTTTGGGTCATTATAGATAGAATTACCAAGGATTATACCAAACTCTACATCAAGGATTATACCAAACTCTACATCAAGGAGTTGGTCAGATTGCACGGTGTTCCATTGACCATTATCTCAGACAGAGGTACCCAGTTCACCTCTCACTTCTGGAAAGCATTCCAAAAGGGTCTTGGTATCCAAGTTCATCTCAGTACAACCTTTTATCCTCAGATAGATAGTCAAGAAGAAAGGACCATTCAGACTCTAGAAGATATGCTAAGGGCGTGTGCAATTTATTTCAAGGGTAGTTGGGATGACCACTTGCCTTTGATTGAGTTTGCATACAACAATAGCTATCATTCTAGTATTCAAATAGCTCTATTTGAAGCTCTCTATGGTAGGAGATATATATCTCCAATTAGTTGGTTTGACGCTAGTGAGGCCTCAATCATAGGGACTGACTTGTTATTCGACACCTTAGAGAAAGTCCAGTTGATGAGAGAAAAACTCCGGGTTGCTCAGCGCCGACAGAAGTCTTATGCAGATGTTCGTAGAAAGGATATCGAGTTCAAGATTGGTAATTATTTCTACCTCAATATCTCTCCTAGAAGGTTTTAAAGAGATTCGGCAAGAAGGGAAATCTCAATCCCCGATATGTCGGTCCCTTCAAAATTCTCAACCATTTTTGCAAGGTAGATTATTAGATCGAATTGCCTTCATATCTAGCCTCAGTTCATCCAGTCTTCCATGTTTCTTTTCTCAAGAAGTAAATAGGTGACCCAACAGTTGTAGTCCCTATTCAGAGCATAGATGTTCAGAATAGCCTCTCTTATGAAGAGATTCCAGTCAAAATCCTAGACTATCAGACTCATAGATTGAGGAACAAAGAAGTCCTTTTAGTTAAAGTTCTTTGGCAAAACCAGTCCATCAAGGCAGCTACTTGGGAAGCAGAAGCTGACGTATTCTTACCTCTTCCCCGCCAACTCAGATCAAGCTCAAGGTAACAGTTCTCCTTAAGCTTACTTAGTTTCATATTTAGTGTTTATCACAAACATGGTATTCAGTTTCATGCTCATGTTCCCATTACAAACTTGGTATTAAAAACCATTGCATATTCAGTCATGCATTCATATATCAGTTCAGTTATATAGTTATGCATCAGACATGCATTCTTATTGTGATAAAACTTTGTTCCTCAGAACACTCAGTTATGCATTTATGAATCAGTCACACATGAATTAGATATCCATGTTCAGTATTATATGTTCGTTTGTCAGTCATGAGATCATGTTCTAGTCATTCATGTTTAGTTTATGATCAGCTTATTGCTTCCCCTCTCAGTTAGTCTCATTCGAGGATGAATGTTCTCAAGGGGAGATATTGTAATACCCGTGTTTTTTCTTAGCTTGAAATCATCTCAAGGATGTTAAAACTTTCTTTGAAATATGAATATATTGTGTTACACATGGTATTCTTAATATTTTTACTTTCCATCACGTGTGAAATTGATTAAGCTTTCTATCGATACCAATTTCATCAAAATCTAGTGTCAGATGAGAAAGTTATGGCCAAAATACAGAAAGCAGAAAAATTGCCCAGGTGCGACGGTGCATGCGATGGACTGTTGGACAAGCGATGGACCATCGACCATGGACGTCGCATCGAGGCATTAGATCAACTTTCTAGAAATGTATGACGGCGAGGTCCGACGGACCATCGACCCAGCGACGGACCATCGCACCCCATCATCGCTCTGGGACAGTGTGTCCCAGTTCTGTCCCAGTTCGACGGAGAGGTCCAACAGACCGTCGAACCCTACCATTGGATAATTCGCTTAGTTATTTTTAAATTGTTTTAACAGGTGTATTTTGGTCACTTACCACTTGCCTATTTATACCCAGTAATACATGATTTCAACCCTTGTGTTTATTATAACTTCACAACAAATATTAGGATTTCTCTCTAACCTTAATCTTCAAGAAAAAAAATCCAATCTTCTTCAAGAACTAAGGGATTTCCAATTCTTCAAGTTCAAGAATCATAATCCAGGTATGCATAGTGTTCATTCATGGACTCCTTTCATCCATGAATCCCAAGAATCCCTTTTCCCACTACAAATTATGGATTTTCCTTATGAATTTCATAGTTGGGCTACTTTTGTTCATGTTGATAAATGAAAAATTGAATTATACTTCATGTTGGATGATAATTTCTATGTGGGTTTAAGTATTATAGATAAAGATTCAAGCTTCCCTATGATTAATCACATGAATGATGAAATTAGAATTGAAGCACGATGTTTAATTGTTGTATAACGTGATTTACACATACTATGACTACAATATGTTTGATAAAATATCTAGATGAATAAAAATGTATGTTTGATAAAATGCCTAGATGAAGGAAAAGGCCTAACTAGAATGATATCATGAAATCCCCATGTATGTACAAGTTTATGCTTATCACCTGTTTGATAAAATGCTTCAATAAATGTATTATGGTGATTATTATGTATTCAAGTAAGTCATGTTTGTTAGTTTTCTTCCATTGAGTCCTGGAGGTATTTGTACCCAAAATATTAGTTGTGTGCCTAGAGCCATACCATGTTTTCACGATACTCTCAGTCAAGCTATGAATCCTTAGACTTCAGACAGTCTTATGACTCAGGAAATCTCCATGATCTCATGAACTCAGTCAATTGTGAGATATCAATAGTATTCTGTTAGTCAACGAAATTTAGTAAATCAGTCCATGTTCAGTTCATTTTAGTTAATCACGTTCAGAGTCTATTCAAATGGGAGTAGAAATTAGCACCAACCAAACCCAATAATGGGAACTCACCTGCTAGCTTAGGGTGTGATTCTTAGAAGCAATCCTTCTGTTCTAGAACTATGTAGCCATCATAGATTGAGATATCTAAGTTGTCAATCTAGGGTTGATGAGGTGGCTAAACCTGCCAGTTTAGGGTTCCCACCATTCTTGTTTTGATTACCTGTCAGTATAGGGTCCTTACAACTTATCCTTACTAGTGGTGCGGTATTGACACCCTTTTAATTAGGGTTACAGATTGGACCCCAATGTAGCCATAATGGCGTATTAGGGGCATATCATTTAGATAACTACTTCCCATAGTTTTAGTATCAGTCTCAGTAAAATAACTTAGACAGTTCTTTAGATTTTAGAACTGAAAAATATAGTCAACTCAGATACAGTTTGGAACTCAGATAGTTCCATTAGATTCAGGACTTCCAGCTATAGTCACTCATGTTATCAGTCATATCAGTTATCAGTATGTCATGTCATCAGTATTCAGTAATTATGTTATCATGATATTAGTGTCAGTTGTTATGTCTCATGCTTGTATTCCCACGCTCATGTTAGTTAGTTAGTATTATTATTGTTCATGCATATGAACCCCATGTATTTAGCCTACCTTACATGCATACCAGTACATTCAATCATACTGATGCATTTGTGCTATGGTGTCTTATACCATAGGTTCAGAGACACGAGTTCCAGACCAGTAGTAGATCTCAGTTTTCAGCAGTCAGAGCCAGAAGTGAGTCCTCATCTTTCGAGGACATGATTATTCTTACATTATCTCATTAATTAGTTTATTAGTTGGAGTTAGTTGGGGATATGTCCCATCAATTCCTTATTCATATTATTCAGATAGTAGAGGATTTCAGACTAGATGCAGACTAGACTTTAGATTTGATTCAGACTTTAGTACTTTTAGTTTTGTTTTGGGGATTCTATTACGCCACTCAGATATTATATTATTCAGATTATGTTCAGTATTGAACCTTATAGCCTTTTAGTGTATGTTTCTGCATTTTTATGTTATATTATGTAGTGTACAGGTAAAGATATTAGTCATGGGTTAGCTTGTGGTCCTTGGGGGTCATAAGCACCGTGTGGAATTATGGGTACTAGATTCGGGGTGTTACAATTCAGTTTTGGTGGTGAATGAATTTCCTGGGGTCCTTTCTGCTGACCTTTATAGTGTCTTTCTAATGGGGAGGTTGGTTTGGGGTTGGTCTCTTTTTTTACATTTTCCCGATTTCTATTGTTTCATTATAGAATGGTTCTGATGGAGTTAAAGGAACTTAAGGAGAAATTAAGAGATTTTTTAGATAAAGGTTCTCTTCGTCATAGTGTTTCTCCATGGGGTGTTTTATTCTTGTATGTATAAGGGGAATGGTTTCCCCAATAATGGATAGGTTGTCGATTAGTAGATAAGGAGTTTAGAGTGTCCTTCTTGTTGAGAGGATCATATGTGTATATTCCATTTTATATGGGGTACTTTATTAGTATTGTATGATGATTAATAGACACTAAGTGTGAATTTTAGATATTAATTTTGATAAAAAAGGAGTATGATAGCTCGGGAATAGCAATGCAAGAATTGTGGAGGTAAATTGGTCGGTTGGATGAGGTTGATGACTTAGGGATTACAAGAGTGGTACAGTTATGCCTTGTAGATCAAACGATCAAGATGAATGGATGGTTTTGGGGGTTAAGTCATTAGGTGGTATACATCATGGAACTTGCACGTGTCTTTGTTCCTATACTTGTACTTTATTATTGGCATGCAATTGATCATAAAATTCATGGTTTTAAATATGGATTTTGGCATAATTGAGGGTTTTGACATGATTTCTTATTTATTTGATTTTCCATAGGTTATGATGCATTATTCGTGCTTTATTTATGTTTATGAACATTGTGAGATGCATGGGAATGTTAAATGGATTTTAAGGTACTATGGATTCCCCAAATACTTGGTTTTGGTCATGGAAATTATATGCCCTCAAAATATTTATGAAATTGCCGTTGAATATAATTTTGTCATATAGTTTGGCAATTCTTGAACCTTTGCATTGTATAAATGGTTAAGGGGAACATAAATTTGTTTGGGTTGGATTCAAATTATTTTTGAAAGGCCTTGGTGGCCATGGTTTGATTTTAAATGGTTTTGATTTAAATTGGAAACCATAGGAGTCAATTTGGTCTAATGGTTTCTGCATGTCTATGTTGGGATCTAGGTAGCATTGGGATGAATAGGGTGTTGGGTATGGGAGAATGAATCATCCCTAGTGTACTTCTTTAGTGATACCCATTAGAGCGGAGAATTATGTTCATTTATGTAATAAGATGGAGGTTGGTGGTTGATCTAGAATTCTTTATTAGTGGTGGACTTTAAGGGAAGGTCGGCTCGCATATTCTAGTGATACTCTTCCATCTCGGCTGAGTGAGTACTCAACTAGTGTTGTATGCATTCGTGTAGCACTTACGCTTTAGGTTTGCATTTGGTATTCACTTTGTTCCCTAAATATGAGTTTTGACTTACATTATATTACTCATTGTCTATGTGGTTGTGTTTCTTTCGGTGTCCAGTATTAAGGACTCTTTTTCGGTATGATTGTGTTGATATAGTTCTTCATTATGGTTTAGGTGGTTATTATGAAGTACTTCGTGCCTATGGTGTGTATCTTATTTTGGGGGGGTCTTTGTCTTACCTTGGGTGGCATGGGTAATTTTTGTAATTCGGTTTCTTATATTATTTTTCTTGTGCTGGAATGGTAAGTAACTTGGGAAAAAATAGTGATGTTTTAAAACAAGAGATGTAGAAGTCCCTAAGTGGGGGAAAGCCTAGGGTGGCTACTAAAATTAAGATTTAGGAAAATAAGGTAAGGTTATTGTTATGAGAAATGGCTAGGAAAGGAATAGGTGGTGAAATTCCTTGTGGAAACAATAAAGGGTGCTAGATATTTTGATGGATAGATCATACCATGAGTATATAAGTGGTAGGATTGAATGTTGTGATTGGTAGATGTACCAATAGTTATGTTGAGTACTTGAGAGGTTCGGAAAGGCATGGTTTTATACAATGCTTTCATGGTTTGATCATTGTATGGTTTTGGGTGCTTAGTTATAGGATGGAGGTTTTGGTTATGATGGTTGGTTATGGTTTGTCTGTGTCCTTTACTCATGGTTTCCATGTTATAATGGTGATGAAAGTAGAGTAGTGTTTTGGGATAGAGTTAAGGAGTAGAAACCGGTGGCCTAAGTTAAATCCTTTTTAGATTTCTAGAATTGATCATGGAAGTGGTGGCGTATAGTTGTACTCAAGCTCCCATAGTAATGTGTCTTGCTAAACTCTAAGTAGAAGTGGATTTTCTCTTTAGCGTAAGTTCCATACATTCGATATTCTATGTGTGGGGTAAGGTTTGGATGGTCCTTGATTGGTTGGTTTCTTTTGTGTGGCATTGGTATCTCAGATTCCTTGTTTCTTAAGGGGGTGCCGATGAGGATCTTGGATTGATAAGTTCACCAGTTTTGAAAAAATAAGGTATGGCTTCGGTAAATGTTCCATGGAAGAATAAAGAGTCTGAGAAATTCATTGGGATACGGAAGTAGACATGGAGTCCAAGGATCCATATTGGTTCTTTGTTCCAGAAACTTGTGCGTAAGGTGTGCGTTCTTCAACACGTATTTGTGTCCTAACTTGGTTAAAGGTGAGGAATGGTTCTTCTTGTATCTTTGTTTTCTAACCTAGAGTGTTGTGGTGTAAATTATGCTTCGAATATGTGATGATCTTCTCATCTTGGTTAGTGTTCTTGTCCTCTATTTTGGTTAGATAAAAGTTTGAAGTGTTTTAATGTGTTATCTCATTCTTGTTCTTACATTTACCCTTCATTCGAGAATGAATGATCCTAGCGGGAGAGACTATAACACCACGGGAATTTGACTCTTGCAAATTTTCCTTGGTTTTGGACTCACTAGGCTTGGTATGACTCAAGGGTACCAGTCGTACCCTTGAATATGACTCTTAGGGTGTCTTAATGATTCAATCATACCTTAGGCAGCATGGTTGGTCTGGATACTGCCCAAGATATGACTCACTAGGATACGAGTTTTATAGGAGCATACGAGTGGTGTAGGGCAAGTCATATGGTGCATGATTGTCTTGGTCCTGTGGGGTCTGTCCTAGGTACGACTGGTGGGTATGATTGGGGGTGTCACTCATACCCCTAGGTACGAGTTAGGGAAGTGGAGTCGTATAGAAACTAGTAGGTAAGGTCATGGAAAGGTTAGAGTACGAGTTGGTGTACCACTCGTACCCTAGGGTACGGGTGGTAAGGAGGAGTCGTACCCCTGGACGTGACTTGTTTTAATTTTTAAGACAAGGGTAGTTTTGATATTTCCTACTTCAAAGACCTTATGTTCTCACATTGTATAACCTTTGGTAGCCTTCTGTAACACTTGATAAAGGATTAAAACACCTCAAATACTCTTTCAAACTCACTCTTGAAATATTGGAGGCTAGGGTTTCTCAAGTGTTCTTCAAAGGGATCAAAGGTCAATATTGCTTTTGTGAAAGGCATGTACTCCTTCCCTCATTGTTAGTTTCAACTAAAGGCATGTGTATTTTGTTTTAAACCTTGATTTATGAATCATGAATTATGGCTTTTGGAATATATGTTAGGGGTATTGACGCATATGGTTTGTTATTGGTTTAAACTATGTTCTTACATAGTGTTGGTAATGGTTTGCTTATGTGGTTATTAGTTTGATATGGTTTAACAAATGGGTCTTGAGTAACCCTTATTATGGTGGTTTATGCATTGGTTTTGGTCTTGGTAAAGGTATGCTGTAACACCCTAACTTAGGAAGGAGTCCCATTTCGGCAAAACACGGGAGGGATACTGGGTATATAAGTAAGAAAGCCTTACTCTTTAGTAATGCACTTTAAAGTCATGTGGGCCTGGGCCCAGAGCGGACAATATCACTAGTGGGTTGGGTAGAGACAGGGGTACCTCGGGCTTGTGTGGTTCGGGATGCCCATCGCGGCTAGGGCCTTGGGTCGGGTCGTGATAGAATGGTATCAGAGCCAGGTTATTCTGTCATGACCCGACCCGAGGCCCTGGCCGCGAAGGGCATCCCGAACCACACAGGCCCAAGATACCCTTGTCTCTGCCCAACCCACTAGTGATATTGTCCGCTCTGGGCCTAGGCCTGCACGGCTTTAAATCGCATCACTAGGGAGTAAGGATTTCTTAATTATATACCCAGTATCCCTACTATTTTTTGCCGATATGGGACTCCTTCCTAAGTTGGGGTGTTACATATACCCTCAATATGTTTGATAAAATGCCTCAAAGAATGTTTTTACTCTATTTTTAACTTTCATTGGAATTCTTGCATGGTTTGGTTTGGTAATAGAACCTTAAATGGATTTGGATGGTTTAAATGGTTTAAATGATATAAATGTTTTAAATGTTTTTCATGGGCTAAATTGGTTTGGAATTATTTAAGGGGTAAAGGTTTTGGGTGGTCATGATTGGTCTATTTTGAAAACCTTGTCGGATACATGGAAATCCCTCAAGTGAATGCATTAATGGAATTGGTTTAAATAGTTTAGAAAGGTAAAAAGGTTAAATTTTTATGCTTTTAAAGAATATGGAAGTCCCCCAAGTGGTTTAACATGGTAAATGTAAGGGTATTTGAAAGTCCCCTTAAACCTCGATATGGTTGGCTATGGATAATAATTGCAAGTAAGGATTGGTATGACAATACCAGTATTAATGGACTTGTTTAATAAATGAAAAATGGTTTGGTTATTTTGCAATTGATTTTAATTGGGAAATAATGGCGGGATATGTAGCAAAGTCATGGAAGGTGGAGGTCCCCGGAGGACCAAAACAAGAAACTCATATTTGTCAATATGAGATTGGTCTTGGTGATAGTGTGCATGATGTCACACTATATTTGGGGGATGTGCTAGTTATCCCAAGGTTTTCTTACCTGGTCGTTCTGCTACATGCACTGGGGCCCTTTCAGCAGGGGGAGATGAACCCATATAGCCCATGGGTGGCTTGGGACGGCAAAGCTTCACAACCGAGGTAAAGGTTTTAAAGGAATGTTAAATCCGGTCCCCTTTCTCGGCATAGTGCTATATGTATATATATATATATATATATGATTGTATGCATTATGGATAGTTTTACTTGCCTTTGTAAATGGCATTATTTTATCCTTATCATGAGTTCATTCTAGTGTTCACCCACTAATCCATCTACTGGTGGTTGTATACCCACGCTATGCAGGAACGACCATTCTATTCCTCTTTCTTAGTGATAAGATTTGGGTACAGTCGATTTTGGATTGAAGTGGTGAGCTTCCATAGTTCGGAAGGCATCTATTAATGTCCTGGTTTACTTTACTTATTTTTTGTCTTTCATAGACTATGGTTTTTTGCTATGGTCGGGGGTATGTCCCAACTAGTTACTCTTTGGTTGGTCTAGAGGATTTGTATAGACAATTGCGGACTTGGGTATGGTATGGGTTGTTTATGTTACACGTATGTATACTTACATTGGCTTATTATCACGGTATTAATTTATGGCTTCTGCATTAGTTTGGTTGGATATTGGGTGGTTTGACTTGGTTTGGTTGGTCTTAGTTATAGACTTATCCTAAAGTCCCCACGTGGTTGTACATGCTATCTTGTTGTATGTTAGGGATTCATCCGACTCAAGGTATGCGCTGGTGGTTGGGTTAGGTAATGGGGGCGGTTCCCAGTCTTGGTTGGACTTGGGATTTCTCATTACGGCAAGGCCCTGGTTCGGCTCGTGTTAACTTTCTAATTGAGGAATGTTCGATATTTAGAATGTTCTCATGGGCTTTTGGTGGGACAAGATTGACCGACACTTGAGTTTGGGATTTTAGTACATGGACAGTAATTGTCCCTGCAAGATCATGGCTAGAGGGTGCTTGTATATCCCTTAGCGTGTATGTACAAGGGTCAGGTGAGTTTGATAATTCCATGAGTAAATCAAAGACATATATTTTCAAAACTTAATAAATTATGTTGACCTTTTTTTGTTTAACTTGACTAAACTTGACTTGGTGAAAATATATTAACTTTCTAGTTTGATTCCTAATTGTTCGTTATTGCTTGTTATAGTAAGAGTGTGTTTGTTAAGCATGGATGTCAAGACCCGAACTAGGGCCTAATCGTGACGGATATCTCAAGCTCATCATGAGTCGGAGACCACCCCATACCCTAACATCCAAAAAATAATAAAAAATACAACGGAAGCCAACCAAACATGATAGTAATGAGATAGATAAAATATATAAAAACTAAAAGTCAAACACTAACATCCAACCCACACTTGTCCACAAAAGCCTTGAAAACAAGAATATTAACTAAGTCGGTACATGTCCCCAACCATGACAAAAGGAAACTCACAATCTCCAAAATATGAAAAAAAAAACTAATGAAATGGTAAAGCTTTCCAGAAGATGGAGGCTCACCACTTCACAACGACTCAATCGAGGTCCGCACCACCTACACTAAACATGAGTAATAGAAAAACCCTACGACCATATATCATGAAACAATGCAGTGACCAGGGACGGTCAGTGATATAAGCACTGGCATGTAACTTAGAAAAAATGATAAAATAATGCCATGTCTAAAATCAGTCAAAACCACATGCACACATTCATAAATACATATATAGGATGTCGGGATAAGGTAAAGAGACATGAACATGAGATTTTTATATTATTAACCTGGAATGTGCATCTTTATCCATCCTAAGGGAACCCATGGGCTATATGGGTTCATTTCCCCCTGCTAAAAGGACCCCAACGCATGTTAGCCACACAAAATGAGGAAATGCAAGGAGGTCTAAAGACACCAAAGCTCTATCCATCCCAAAAATGTAATGTTTTAGCCAAGCACACAGTCATTTACACCCCACGCCGGCAAATATGGTTTTCGGTAGTGGTTCCCTCGAGACCTCAACCTTTACGACGAGCTACAAACCCCCTTTAAGAACAAATTAAAAACATTTGCACATAATCCCAGCCGTTAACCCAGGAATCATTTATTAGGGTATTTACTATTTGGTATCATCTTACCAATTATGCTTACAAGCTTATATAATCATGCCACTACAATCCAATTAACCAATTCGACTACCAAGTTCCATTTAAGTCCAAACCATGGACATCCAGGACTTTCAAATCCATTTTTATCATTTTAGCCATTAATGCAATGCAATAGTTTCAAAAGTAGGTTAAACCAAGCAATTTCCATATTTAAAATCAAAGTCATGAAAGGTGGATTGAGGTTAATACCAATTTCCAAGCCAAAATCCATCAATTTGGGAAACCCATGTTCCCCATTCTAAATTCCTACAAAAGTGCACCCATTCCATCCCAGAAACCATTTATCAAGCATGAATGACATATTCAAGGCATGGAAAACAATTCCAATAGTAAACAACCAAAATACCTCAACCCAATTTCAAACCCACAATTAAATAACATGAACAATGATTAAAACATATGCCATAGTGTAAAATTCAAGTTAGGGATGAGAGACATGCCTAAATCCAAAGAAAATCCAGAGTTTGAAGCTTGGCGATTGAATTCCTTATGAACCCTAGTTTTCTCTTTCTTAGGGGAGTTTAATATGAAAAGAACAATGTTTAAGATGAGTAATTTTAAGACCCTATTAGATCTTAGCTCAATTAAACTTACCATTGTATGTAAAAGGGGTCCAAGAGTTAGAAAGTTTCACTAAGTGTTAGGACTCAGTCATTTCTAAAGCCCCTAAACTTTGATGATTCTATTTTAGACCTTTCTGACATTGAAAAGTTAATTTTTAAGTTAATTCATGATCGGTGTTATTAATAGAGCATCTCAGGTGAGTTTTAAAATTTTTAAATGAGCATAAAGGTATGTTTAGAAGTCCAAAATAGTAGCAGCACTAGGATAATCCTTCGGAGCACTCTCCAATACACTGCTAGGGGTGCCCGCGGCAGAGCCCATGGTGCGGGGCTTAGACTGCTGATCCAGAGCCCGCGGCGCCTGGATCATCGCCCGCCCATTATTTTTTCAGCTTTTGATTTCATTTTTCCAATGGCAATTGGGTCTTTTTCCTTCACCCAATTAGTCCATACATAACACGTGATTAAGGGTCCTCAAAGGCATAATTGGTCATTCTATTCTAAAATTATCTTAAAAGTGAGAATTTTCTCTCAAGAACATACCTGATCCTCTAAAAAAGAAACAAGGGATTCAAGCTTAGTTTTTAAGAGAATCATCAAGAACCTTCACAAATTCATTAATTAAGGTATGTGTGATGTTCATTCATGGGTCCTTTCACCCATGGAGTCCAAGAATTTTTTTTCATGATTAAATCTATGATTTTTACATGTTATTATAAGTTATCTTCAAGAATCCATTATGAACTTTGATTTCAATAATATTTACCATGTGTTTACGTTGGGATTTGCCTTGACATGTTTGAAGGGTGATTTTTTCATGTTACATCCTCAACCCATAATTATAGTATTGTGGTAATGTTATTATCACATGATTTAACTATTCTCATGCTTTAACTTATGACCCTCATGTGTTTGATGAAATGACTAAGCATTGAATGTTGAACAAGGATTCCCCTCTATGGTTTAAAAGTTTTCATGTGGTCCTATTGTTATTTCTATCGAGTCTTGGGGGTTATGAATACCTGAAATTTAGTTGTTTACTTAGTATCAATATTTTCAAAATGATTCCAAACATGTGTGAGTATTGTTAGTTTAGTCAGTTATCATGTCAGTCAAACTTAGATTAGTTCAGTAATCAGTGTCAGTTATATTGGGAGTAGAATTTAGCACCGAGCAAACCTAGGGGGTGGGGCTCACCCGATAGTTAGGACTGGGTCCTTAGTAGCAGTCCCTAAGTTCCAAAACTTCATATCCAGTGCAAGATTAAGAGATATCACCGGCCATTTTAGGACTGACATTCTCTCAGGGATCACCCGTCAACTTAGGACTGATCTTAGGGGCCACCCACCAGCTTGGGACTGATCTTAGGAGTCACCCTCTAGTTTAGGACTGACTCCACAGCCATTGTTAGTACCTGTGGCACGGTTTTAGCACCCTTCTAACTGGGGTCACAGGTCAGAACCCTATCATCTCAGATTTGGGGCATATCGGTTAGATGATACCTCCTACAGTTTCAGTCTCAGTTCAGTATTTAATATAGAATTAATTTTTTGGTTTGTTTGACCATATCATATAGTTATCAATTATTCACCTATTAGCATTTCAGTATTTTAGTCTATAGATTAACTCAGAATCAGGTTATATACTTTGTCACGCATTCTCAGATTTTTCACCTTTCATGCATTTAAACTCGGTTATCTCATTCTATTCATTAGTCACTATCTCATGCACATAAACTCATGTATTTTAGACTAACCTGATCTCGCTTACCAGTACATTTAACATACTAAACACATATGTTTTCTTTGTGCTATGATGTCTTATATCATAGGTTTTGATGCCCAGTTTCCTGACAGTGCTTAGTTAGATCAGCCTATCAGCAGCAGTAGTTGTGGTGAGTCTTTATATGTCGAGGACCATTTATGATTATTTTAGTATTTCAGTTCAGTAGTTAGTCGGAGATAGTTGGGGGCTTATCCCATCAACTCCTCAGTCAGTTAGAGGCTTTTCATACTATTTCAGATAGTTAGCAAGCTTATCAATTATTATCATTAGTCTTATCAGTACTATTTTCATATGTTTTTTTAGAACTATGATTTTAATCATATGTTTCAGTTCTTAAATCCTTTGGAATTATTCAATAATTTCTGCACATGTGTTTCTTATTACCTTATTATTCAGCGCTCACTACAAGTACCGGTTCATGGGTTAGCTTGTGGTTTTTTGGGATCGTAAGCACCATGTGGCATCCAGGTTGTACTCCCGATTCATTACAAACTTGGTATCAAAGCCTAAGGTTTTATAGTGTCCTAGGGAGTTAGAAAAGCCTCATTGAGTAGAGTTTTGTGCATGCGTGTGAAGAGCTCCACATTTATGGACAAGAGGCTACAAGATATTTTAGGAAAATTTTCCATTCTTTCAGTATTCATGTCGTGTGAATGAGAATGATCTCTATTTAAACTCTCTTTGTAATTCACTTTTTCTACTATTTATAGAAAATACCTTCCAGAAAGAATAACAAAAGAAAGAACAAGGAATCAACCCACACCTCCGCTCGTTCAAGATGATTCCCTAGATGAGCACGTGTCTCAGGCCAAATTCAGAGCTGTTTTCACTACCTTAGCTTATTTAGTAGCTGCTCAGAACAATTAGCAGGCTATTGTCCTATCTAGGCTTATGATTCATACTCAGTAGAATAAGAGGAAAAAGCGTAGGAAGAAAGAGAGAAAGAATAAGAGGGCCAGAACAAGTAGTTTTAAGCCAAGGTCAGAGGGTGGTAACCGTTCTCAGTTCCATCAAATGTTTTCATCCCCAACTCCTTCTTCATCTTGTGGTATAGTACCAATGTTCAGGAATGATAGTCGAGATGGGGCTTCAGAATCCAAGACCCAAGGTAATGTGAACAGAAGTCGTATTAATTTTCTTTGCCAAAAATATAGTAGAAATCATAAGGGTGAGTGTACAGTTGGTATTGATGTGATTTTTGGGTGTAACAATCTAGGACACAAAGTTAGAAAATGTCCTAAGGTTGGTTAGCAGGGTCATCACCATCATCCTCCAGTTTCATCCGGTCGCCTGACTGGGCAGGGCGCTACCTTCAGTGCAACTAGTAGTCAATGCCAAAATAGATTGTATGCACTCCAGTTTCTCCATGATCAGGTAAGATATCCTAATATGGTTACAGGTACGTTATAGATCTTTCATCTTTATGTCTATGATTTGTTAGATCCCGGAGCTTTACTTTCTTTTATAACCCCGTGTATAGCTGTCAATTTTGGTGTTAGTCCCAAAACTTTAGAAAAACTCTTATTAGTGTCTACCCAGTGGATAAATCTATCATAGCCAGACGGGTGTACAGAAATTGCCCGATTACAGTATCCGAAAAAAGTACTTTAGTTGATTTCAAAACTAGAGTCCTTTATTTTTAGTTTCCGAATGAACCCATCATCGAATGAAGAGGTAGTACCACAGTGCTTAGGGTTTAAATGTGCTTTAAATCCCTTTTCAAAATTATATGATAGAACATAACCTAGAGTTAGAGGCATGGACCCAGTAGTTTAGCAACAGTAAAGTGGGGATAGTATTATCTAGATTTAGTAAATTTTGTATCCATGGGGCTAGTTGTATGAAGGTGAATCAGAAGGCTTGAACAGTGCATGTGAGAATTTATGTTGTTGATTCAAAATATAGGTATAGGTATGTGATATTAGTAGGCTATAAAGGAAGTTAGTATGGTTTATTAAGAGTTTGAGAATATCCATATTAAGTGTTAGAAGCTAAGTTTGAATCTTTAAAAATTTTACTAATGGGAAGTAGAGTTGAAGCACTAGATGGTGATACTCCTAAAAAAATTCAAAGTTAGTCAGTGCTTAAGTTATTGTATGATGATTGTTGAGGCTATAAAAAGCTAAGAATTATCTATCAGAAGGAATTACTAGTAGTAGGCCTTACATTATCAGGTGTAGTCTTTTAGGGTAAGCATAATATTTATGTGCATTGCTATGTCTTAGACTCAAGAGTAAAGTGATTGCAGTTCAGTTTAGAGTTTTTTAAAAGGGTTCCAAAGACTTATAGTGATGGCTTAAATCTAAGGGGGAGATGTTAATTAGGCCCTCAGTTTTTAATAGTGAAGTCAGGGTGCTATAGATCAATACTACAGAGGGAGATGCCGAACTAATTCTGATCTCAGTGCAAGGTTTTGTACTTCAATCATCACGATACCTACTCATGCCTTACATGTCAGCCATATGATCATAGCTCATGTTTGTGCACCTTATGAAAAATTATGTACTTTTCTAGTTCCTAGTATAAGGAGTTCTAATCCACTCAGCAGTGAGAATCATATTCCATGAATTCAGGAACTCCAAACTCAGGTTATGCAGCTCATGACTCATGTACTCATTCGTTACAGTATGTTCAGTTCCAGTACTCATGTTACACTCTTAATGATCAGCGAACTTCAGACTATGTCATGTATATCCTTAGTTTTGATCTATGTAATTAATCCATAATGTTGATACTTTATTCCTCAGGTCTCAGTAAAGTGTTGAGTCATACATAGTATCTTTTCGTGTTTCAGGTCCTCATGTTCTAACCTTTTAGTGACTTTTTATTATGTCGAGATAGCGATGATGAACATTTATTTAGATGGGAGAGAGTAAACATTTCTTGTTGATGAAAGATTGTGGTATGTTTGTTTTAGCAAAGGTTGTAAGTGTGAAGAATGTTTGAGGCCAAGCTTTTTATGTATGTTATGGTTTAGTAGAAATTTTTGTGTGTGTTTTTCTTGGGGTAGTGCATGGAAGTTGTTAATCATAGAGGTTTGTAGGATATGAGGAAGATGCTTTTATGGGTGGTTTCTTAGAAATGCATATGTGGTTATAATGATAGGCTTGAATGTCATGTTTTCATATATGTGGATGAATGCACTGCACGTTAGTGAATGTATAGTAAGAGGTTAAACGTAGTTGTTGAAGAGATAATAAGAATTATTCATGAGATGAGGAGTTGCAAAAATACAAGGTGTGTCGAATTAATGATTCAGGATAGTATTACAGTGTTTGTGTGCACTTTATAGATTCAAGTAGGCTTGAACATAGTAGAGAATTTAGTTCAGCTCAGACTTCAGTAGATAGGGTGATCAGTGTCCATGTGAATAATTTTAAGTAGCCTCAAGTGGAGTGCAATTGTGAAGTGGAATGTATAGTTGAGTATAAGATTTCAGTATAATTTAGTCTGCTTAGCCAGCAGTTCAGTTAGTAGTCATACAGAAAAGTTCCTATGGTTTTTCCATCTTCCGATCTAGTCTTACTATTTGATGTTTCATGAATGTGGCCAGTCCAAGAGATTGTTTATCCGCATCCATGTAAATTGTGAATCCATTTCAGTCTGTGCATTATGTTTTAGATTCCAAATATTCAGTCATTATTCAGTTCGTCAGTGCCCCGTACATCATTTCAATCTTTCCTTAGTATTTTAGCTAAGCCAAGTATCATGTTTCAGACTCAGTGATGTAATCATGTTTTTGGTTATGTATGTTTAGTAGATAATCTTATTTGCTCAGTGTTCTCAGTTTAATCAGTCTCATTCGAGGATGGATATTCCCAAGGGGGAGATATTGTAAGACCCTATAAGATCTTAGCTCAAATCAACTTACCATTGTATGTAATAGGGGTCTAAGAGTTAGAAAATTTTTCTAAGTGTTAGGACTTAGTCAATTCTAAGGACCCTAATCTTTGATGAATTTATTTTAGACCTTTCCAACATCGAAAAGTTAATTTTTAAGTTGATTCATGATCGGGGTTGTAAATAAAACATCTCGGGTGAGTTTCAGAATTTTCAATCAAGCGTAAGGGCGTGTTTGGAGGTCCAAAATAGTAGGAGCACTGGGATAAGCCTATGGCGCACCCTTTAGTGCACAACTAGGGGTGCCCAGGGTAGAGCCTGTGGCTCTGGGCTTAGACCTGTAATACCCCGATCGTTCCTTAAGCCTAAATTCATCTTCTGAGTGAGTATGGGTGACTTCCAAAGTGATTTATGTTTAAAACGTGTGGTATTTCTCTAATTTCTACTTTTTTTCATTTGGAGAATTGAATAAGCTTTTCATCGATACTAAATTCACCCAAATCTGACACTCGGGTGAAGAGTTAGAGCCATTTTAGTGAGACAGTGTGCCAACTAGCACTTCAGCGCGCCACGGAGCCAGCTAAAATGGCAATAGTCATTTTTTAGTGATCCTCCGCAATTTCACCGCATCGCGCCAAGGCTCAATTTCAAGATTGTCAATTTCTAGTGCACCAACGTGATTCCTCCGCGTCGCGGTGCCCTTCCAGGTCACGACCAACTGGAAAAAATGACTTCACCACGTCGCGCCACTGAACCATTTCCCAATTGTCAAAATCCAGTGAAGATCCGCGATTGTGGTGCGTCGAGCCAGGAGCAAAAATCGGGCTCTAGTCTAGAATTTTCTCAAGGGTAATTTGGTCTTTTCCGCCTATTTTGCTCTCTCTATATATATTCTAGTAGAGGAGAGAAAAATCCATTTTTTCTCTCCATTACAAAAATCAAAAGAAAAACTAAGGTTTCTTTCTCTCTTCCAATTCCAAATCTTCTTCAAGAAATTCAAGAAATCTTCCATATATTTCACCGAGTTGTTTAAGAATCGAGTTCTCTGAGTCAAAGGCATCAAGAAATTTACCTCAAAGGTGCAAGAAAGAAGTTTATATCAAGTCTCTTCATCTCCAAAATCCTAATCAAGGTATGTGGGGTTTGAACAAGAACACTCTTTTTGTTCTTGTGCCTAAAGACTTAATCTCTATTATTGATTTACATGAATTTGCAAAGTAGGATTGCACCCAAATTTCTCTATTAGTGATTTATGAGATTTGAGTTTATTAAGTTTGAAATTATGATATATTTACCATCATATTTCTTGAAATGAGGATTTATGCCATGAGTTGAATGTTCTTATTATGAATTGATGATTTTCGAATGATTTGAGATAAGTGTCATGATTTAAGCCTTCCATGAGAAGTTGATTGTTGAATACATATGGATATTGAACTTGAGAGTCAATAATGAGTCCTATGATGTTTCCTCCAAGCTTTTGATATTTGAAATGATTTGATAAGCAAATGTACTTGATGTTAAGAAAGATTGTGTTGAGTTGAGTCGAGTTAGGAATCCACAAGATATTTATGATTCACAGATGAGATATATATATATTTATGTTTTGGTATTTATAATAGACCCATGAGTTGACATTGATTAAGGTGGATTTCCTAACGCGTTCTGAGCTGATTCTGGAAGGAGTATTTAGCATCGAACATGAAATGTGGTATTTCCCCAAAACTACGTGCCACCGTAGGATTGATGTTGACAATTGTGGGACAAAGGTCGAGTATGGGATTGTGATTGTGAAATTGAGGTTGTACTCCCTGGAAAGAGTACGAAGCTCCCGCCAATGTGGGTTTCTATCCTTAGGAGGACAAAATGTTGGACTCCATGCAGCTCACATGGTGTAGTTTATGTCGGTTATAAGAAACTCCCAAGTTCATAACTGTTTAAGTTCTTGAGTTACCGAGTCACTCTAAGTCATGAGTTGAAGAGTTTGAGTTGATTCAAATAATTTACAAGATTTATGAAGCATGTGTTTTATTGATGATTTATGGAAGTAATGTTTCAGGTAATTCAAGCGAAGAGAGTTATTACTGTTAGCATGCATGATTTCCTTACACATTTATGATATTATTTAAAATGTTGCATGCACCCCTACATACTCAGTACATTCCCAAGTACTGACTCTCATACTCTTTTGTGCACTATATTTTCTCGTGATATAGGTTCAGGTGCTCAGTCTCAGCAGCGACAGTGATTTTCGAGTACCTTCACTACATCTCTGCAGTTGGTGAGTCCTCAAGGTTCGAGGACTTTGTCTATATTTTGTGATATGGTTTTGTTGTTGTGGATTTCAATACTGTTGATTTAGTTGGGGTTTGTTCCAATGGATCCTTGATTTTGATGTATAGAGGCTTTGTCATACTAGAGAGAGGGTATGTACAGACATTCAATATATGTTTTGGTTGTACAGTTTAGTATTTTCAATATCTCTCTTGAACCCGATATGGTATGTCTCTTTCTTATGCACGATTATTGTTGAATCGACTTCCTTAAGGTGGTGTTAGGTTACAAGGGTTATATTGGGGCTACGTGTAGCCCTAAGCACCGTGTGACGTCTCGGTATAGGTTCTCGGGGCGTTACACACCGGCCGGTCTAGAGCCCGCGGCGCCCGGCTCATTGCCTGCTCATTTTTTTCCAACTTTTGATTCCATTTTTTCAAGGGAAATTGGGTCTTTTCCCTTCACCCAATTGGTCCATAACACATGATTAAGGGTACCAAAAGGCATAATTGGTCATTCTATTCTAAAATTATCTCAAAAGAGAGCATTCTCTCCCAAGAACATACCCTATCCTCTTCAAAAGAAACAAGGAAGTCAAGCTTAGTTTTCAAGAAAATCATCAAGAACCTTCACAAATTCATCAATTAAGGTATGTGTGATGTTTATTCATGGGTCCTTTTCACCCATGGAGTTCAAGAATCTATTTTCATGTGTAAAGCCATGATTTTGACATGTTATTATGAGTTATCTTCAAGAAGTTATTATGAACTTTGATTTCAATTATGTTTACTATGTGTTTTCGTTGGAATTTGCCCTTGACATGTTAAAATGGTGATTTGCGCATGTTACATCCTCAACCCATGATTTTAGTATTGCGACTATGTTATTATCACATGATTTAACTAGCAACAAAGTTTTCCATATATCTCTTCATATTATTCCACCAGTAGATCTCCTTCATGTCGTGATACATTTTAGTCAAACCTGGAGAAACTGTATATCAGGACTCATAAGCCTCAGTCAAAATCATTTCTCACAACTTATATACATCAGGAACACATAGTATCCCTTGATACCACAGAATACCATCTCTCCCAATCTCAAACGTCATAACATTTTGCTGACCCATATCATACTTTATTTG
Organism: Capsicum pubescens; assembly: GCA_030864215.1. Classification (NCBI taxonomy): domain Eukaryota; kingdom Viridiplantae; phylum Streptophyta; class Magnoliopsida; order Solanales; family Solanaceae; genus Capsicum; species Capsicum pubescens. The sequence continues at coordinate 244,387,997 of CM061538.1, forward strand.
TATAACTATGGGATCAAAAACCTACTTCTCCTTTACCTCAACACCAAGATATGATTTTACCACTTCCTTAACAATGACTCCCCCATCTTTAGAGTCCAAAAGATGAACTCCCAAGATACCAAATCTGTGAATATCCTTCATCAATCCTCTTTTCTCCCTATTAAAATGAGACAAGCTCCCCATATACAACTTTCTACGAGCATCAACAATAACATTAGCCTTACCTGTATGGTTCTAAAGGATCATGTCGTAATCCTTAAGAAATTTGAGCCACTGCCTCTTCCTAAGATTCAACTCCTTCTGTGTAAACACATACTGCAAGCTTGTATGGTCTAAATAAATATCCACATGCACCCCATACAAATAATAGCGCAAAATATCAAAAGCTAAAACCACATCCAACAACTCTAGGTCATGCATTGGATAATTCCTCTTATGTACCTTAAGTTTACTGGAAGCATAGTCTACAACCTTACCATGCTACATCGACACACAACCTAATCCCACACTGGACATATTAAAAAACACCATGAAACCATCAATACCCTCGAGTAGGGTCAAGACTGGCACTTAAGTCAACTTATCTTTCAATAACTCAAAACTACCTCACAAGTATCAAACTACAAAAACTTAACCTTTTTTGAGTTAGCGTCGTCAACGGAGCAGCAATAAATGAGAATCTCTTCCCAAACCTCTTATAATACCTAGCCAAGCCCAAGAAGCTCCTAATTTCAATTGAAGTTATGGGTCTAGGCCACCTCTTAACTGTCTTAAATTTTTATGGATCCACCTTGATCCCCTCATTAGAAATAACATGCCCAAGAAAAGTAACAGCACTTAGTCAAAACTAACACTTAGAAAACTTCGCATACAATTTCTGGTCTTTAAGAGTCTATAATATGATTCAAATGTGATTGTCATGATCCTCTTTACTCATACAATACACTAAGATATTATCAATGAAAACTATCACAAATAAGTCTAAAAATTGTATGAACACCCAATTCATAAGATCCATGATAGCAGCTAGAGCATTAGTCAACCCAAATGACATAACCAAGAACTCATAATGGTCATATCGGGTTCAAAAAAAAATCTTGGGAATATCAACCTCCCTAATTTTCAGCTGATGGTATCCCGAATAAAGATCAATCTTAGAGAAACATCTAGCACCCTGAAGCTGATAAAAAGCTCATCAATCTTAGGAAGAGGGTACCTATTTTTCACTGTAACCTTATTAAGTTGATGATAATCTATACACATCTGAATAGACCTATCTTTATTTTACATAAAAAGCACAAGAGCACCCTACGAAAAAATACTAGGTCAAATGAAACCCTTATCAAGAAGATCCTTTAATTACTCTTTTAGCTCTTTTAATTCAGCCAGAGCTATCCTATAAGAAGGAATAAAAATGGGATGGGTATCCCGTAGAAGATCAACGCTAAAGTCTATTTCCTAATTAGGAGAAATTCCAGAAAATCATCGGGAAAGGCTTCAGAAAATAAATTAACCACATGGACAGAATGCAAATAGGGATTTTTAGAGCTAGAATCCTTTACCCAAACTAAATGATATAGACACCCCTTGGAAATTATTTTTTGATCTCTAAGATAGGAAATAAACCTCCCCTTGGTCACTAAGGAACTCCCCTCCTATTTGATCACCAGTTTATTAGGAACTTTGAAATTAACCTTTTGGGTCCTATAATCTAGAGAAGTATAGAACAAATAGAGTCAATCCATCCCCAAGATTACATCAAAATCTAGCATATCAAGCTCTACCAAAGTCACCAATGCCTCTCTATGAAATATGGACACCACACAACCCCTATAGATTTTTTTAGAAACTATAGAATCACCCACCAGAGCAAAAATAAAAAAGGGGTAGGAAATACTTTCAAGACCAAAACCAAAGTGTACAACCACATAAGGGGTCACATAAGATACGGTAGAACCCGGATCAAACAAATAATAAACATCATGGGAGAATATTTGTAACATACCAACAATAGCATCTGGGATACCTCAGATTCTTGATGAGTAGAAAGAGCATCAAGACGATTTCGGCTAGTGCCAGTACCAGAAGTTGCTCCCTTTGGCACAAGAGATAAAAAATGGCAATCAAAAACTTATTAGCTCTAGTGAAAACCCTAGATGAAGGATAATCTCGCTGCATATGACCTATCTAACCATAATTATAGCATTGATTTATCCCCTCCTTGCAATATCCATGGTGAAGCTTCTCATAAAAATGGCAAGAAGGGTTAGATGGGTTTGATTGAGCTTCACTAGCCTGAGACTGGTCACCCTATGTGTAACGACCTGAAATTGCCTCCCAGGATATCACACGGTGCTTAAGGCTACAAGTAGCCCCAAGCTAACCCTTTGAGCCAGTTTCTACTAATAAAACTCATTTCAAGATAAAATAATTCAAACACTAGCATAATCATCATAAGAAAGGGAAGAAGGGGATAAATACTAGGTCCAAGCGACCATAATATTAGAAATCTCCACACAACCACAATCTGATAACTTAGTCTGACGAAGCCTCTACTAAATCATAAACTAGAGAGCCATTAGGACAGGTCCCCAACTGACTCGAAATGAACTAAAAATAAAACATAGTCTCTCAAGTACTGAAAGTCTGAATATAGTTCCTTGAACCATGAGGACTCACCACTGCGGGAATGTAGGTAGAGGTACTCGGAAAATCATGAACGAGGTTGGGATTGAGCACCTGAACCTACATTATAAGACAATGTAGCACATAGACATATATGTGGATCAGCGCTTGGAATGTACTGAGTATATGGGGGTGAATGCATACATATAAAACAGTATCAATCTTCTTTAATCAAATCATGCATGCAATATGGGACGACTCACATAGCTTGAACAAGTATAAAATGTAAAGCTCATAAATCATACAGGATGGAGCATGTAACGCAAATCTCGTGAGTCATCATTCTTTAACCTTAAAATCAAAAATCTTCTCCTATTCCCGATACTCAAAGACTAAGGAACTTTAAACAATACTTTTAACTCATGCATATGTCTCATGGAGAGTAAAACCTCTTTAATGCTTAAGAATTCATAACTTTTTAGAATTCAGAATTATATAACTTGGAAACATACTTGAAGGCATTTCATTCACTTTAGGAAAATATCCTATTTCAAGTTTTAGGGAAATCATTCTATCTCAATGGAAAGATACTCTAGTTTAAGGAAATAACTTATCTCAAAGCTTTATGAAAAATACTATATCAAGGGAGGATACATTCATTTAGGGAAATAACTCATATCAAGGAAATACTTTAGTTAGGGAACAACTTTGCAACTTTACCATTAGGAAAATAGCTCATAGGAAGGAAAAAACTTTAATTTTCAAGGAAGTAGCTGATCTCAAAGGTTAAATGTCAAGGGAAGTTCTCTTAACCGACATAAACCATGCGAACTACATGGAGTCCAACATTTTTCCTTCTAAGAAAGAGACCCCACATTGGGGAGGTGCGTCATACTCTTTGCCAGGGAGTATAACCTAGGTCTAGTGATCACCAAACAAAACTTGGCCTCAGGCCCAATATCAACTCGGCCTTAGTCCAAATAATAAACTCGGCCTCAGGCCCAACCTATGGTGGCACGTAGTTTTGGGGTAAGAAACCATAATAACTTACCCGCTCGGTGCTAAATACTACTCCATTTAGATTATCTGCGCTCATTTCATAAAAATCCACTTACAGAATAATCTCATGGTTCACCAAGAACCCAATAATCAAATCTGTAATCTCATGTAGGGAAGTGGATTTCAAAGCTCTATGAATATTAGGTCAAATCATTTCTCAATAATCTCAAAATACTCAAATCATGGGTGCTTATAGCATAAGAGTTCATAAAATTGCAAGTCTCAAGGGGCTTACTAACCCATAATTCAATCTCAAGTTAAAACTCATCAAAAGCATAATAGAAGCATATAGATTTATAACTCATGTAGAAATCTGAAAGTTACAGCAATTTATCTCTAAATCTCAATATACTCATATACTTCAATACCTCAGACATTACAAATATTAGCTTCTCAAGGATTAAAATCATGGGGTATAGATCCAGTTGTAAATTCTCAAGAAAACATGCAGAAATCATGCCATTTAACTCTCAATTCAAGGAAAACAACAAAGTATTGCAATCAATAATAATGGGTGAAAACCCCTAGTTCAAATTCATGTAAAACCTCATGGATTTCAGGAAAATCATGATTTAAATAAGACTTTAGGCACAAGGGTGAAAGGGTTACCCTTGTTCAAAACCCCACATACCTTATATTATGAAATTGGATGAACAAGCTTTCTCTAAACTTCCTCTTCTTACTCTTGGGAGAGGGTTCTTGAAGCCTTTGAACTTGGGAAACTCAATTCTCAACTCACTTGTACAATCTATGGTAAGCTCTTAGATTTCTTGGAGAAGAGTTTTTGATTTGATTTAGAGAGAAAACCCTAGCTTCTTAGGTTAGAGATGAATAATGAAGCCAGCTGCTTCATCTGGAATATATATGAGGGTTTAAAAGAGTAAAAAGGACCAAAATACCCTTTTTAAAATAGGTTAAAATTTCTGCATAGGACATGCTATGGTGGGCATCGACGGTCCTTTGGAGGTTCGACAATCCATCGGTCCTAGCCGTCATACATCATCCAGAGGATGGGTTTCTGCCTCGTCTACAACGGCGGGGTTCGACGGCCCATCGGATTCTCGATGGTCCGTCGGACCTCATCGTCATATCTTTCCAAGGAACTCACTCTCTGCCTCCCTGTAATGATGGAGTGCAACGCTCGTCAGAGTCCTGATGGCCCATCGTTCCTCACCATTGCACTGATCCAGTGAACTGGTGTTCTTCCTCTCTTCAACGGTGGGGTACGATAGCCCGTCCCCCGTCCGACGGTTCATCAGATCCCTCTGTCGCACCTGGGCGACTTTATTATTTTCTGGAAAAGGCCCTATCTTTCTATTCTGACATTAGATTTTGACAAAAAGGGTAACATTGGAAAGATAACTCAATTTCACACCATAGGAAGTCATTTTCGGGAGAATTCAACAAGATTAACATACTAAACACTTGGAAAGTCTTTTCTTAATCTTATAGGGATGGATTACACTTTATTCAACATGCTCTAAGGCTCAAATTATGAGGGAACTTTGCAGGGTCTTACACTATGCCTTAGGGCCACTTTCAGCCTAAAAAGACAATCACTAGATGACATAGGATAAGGAGCACTAGCTGTTAAATATGAATTAGAAATTCCCTAATTCTTCTTCTTGGTCCACTGTCTGCCATCTCTCCTACTGTTCTACTGACCTGCACCCTACTCTATATATCTAAACTTTTTTGTCTGCCTTTCTCTCATCTCTACCTATTTCTTCTTCTTATCCTCTACCTACAGCATATAAACCACCAGCCTGGATATGTTCATATCATTATTTAACATAGAAAACCTACACTCTAACATCAAATCAAGGAATAACCCAAAATCAAATTTCCTCATTTTGGACGTCATATTAGATACCAACCCCTAATAATAATGGGACAACTATAAAACTTTCAAGACATTCTCCTTCGCACTGATCTTACCCTACTTTAAATTCACAAACTCTTTGTCCTTAGACTTCCTCAATTCCTGAGGAAAGAAATTATCAAGAATGACCCTTGAAAAACTTATCCCACCTTGCTGGCTCAGCGTCATCACCTCTTAGTTATTCCCACTCCTCATACCACTGATAATCCATATCTTTTAACTTATAGGCAACAAACTCTACACCCTCTAAATTAGTAGCATTAATCACCCTAAAAGTTTTCTCTATCTCATTAGTAACCCTTAAGGATCCTCCTCAACCTTAGAGACTATAAAGGTTAGGGATTCAACCTCATAAACTGACCAACCCTGGTAACCTCTGATGAACTAGAAAAAGAACCAACATGACCAAACTGATAAGACAGAGATATCACCAATTAGCAATCATATGAATAGACTGATGGAACTCTGCATTAGAGATATCTCCCTATGGCGGCTGAGCATAAGTGTCACTATCTCTAAAAGCCCAAAGAGGACTAGTAGGAATAGGTAGAACTCCAAGTGTTAGGTACAATCAGGAGTAGGGACCCTATACTAGGTATGAACTCCATAAATAGGGTGGGTTTCCTCCATATTCTCCTCAAGTGGGATAGAGTTTCCAGCAAAATTCCTACGATCATCAGATCTTCGGAGAGGCATGATCTGCAATGCCAGGAACCTAGGAGTTAGAGAAGTTTCATAACACTAAATTCTATAGTCCAAAAATAGAACACAAAATAGAGAAATATTCTTAAATGCTCATAGCCTCCTAGTTATAATTGTAGCACGCAACACACCCATAAAAGGGACTCTACTCAACATGGCTTTATGGACACCCAAAAACCCTATGTTGTTATTTAATATCAAGATTGTCATGACCCAAACCAGGGACTAGTCATGATGGGTATCTCAAGCCCAACATGAGTCGGAGACCACCCTCATAGACTAATATCCAAAAAATAATAAGCAAATGCAGCAGAAGCTAGCTAAGTATGATAGTAATGATATAGATAAACCACATGAAAACTATGAGTCCAAAAAAAAGATATACAACCCATACTTGTCCAGAAAAGCCTCTAAAACCAGAATATCAACTAAGTCAGACATTCCCCCGGCCGTTACAAAAGGAAACTCACAATCTTCAAAATATGGAAAAAAACCTAATAAAATGGTAAAGATTTTCGAAAGATGGAAACTTACTACTTCACAGTGACTCAATCAAGGTCTATACCACCTACACTGCATAGGAGAAATAGAACCCTACATCATTAAGTGATAAAATGACTTAGGATGGTCAGTGGGATAAGTACTGGCATGTAACTTAGGGAAAATGATAAAATAATACCATGTCTAAAATCAATCAAAACCATAGGCACACATTCATAGATACATATATAGGATTATTGAATAGGGTCAAGGGTTATGAACATGATATTTTAAATTATTAACCTAGACTATGTAGCTCTATCTGCCCTAAGGGCAGCCATGGGCAATATGGGTTCAGCTCCCACTGTTGAAAGGGCCCCAGTATATGTTAGTTGTACGAACTGAAGAAATCCAAAGGGAACTAAAGTCACCAAGGATATATCCATACCAAAAATATAATGTGTGAACCAAGCACATGGTAATTTATACCCCCATGTCGGCAAATGTGGTTTCAATTATTGGTCCTCTCACCCCCGAGACCTCTACCTCCACAGCGACCTACACAACCCTCTTTAAACCCAAATTAAAAACATTTGCACATAATTCCAATTGTTAATCCAGGGTCATTTATTAGAGCATTTACCATTAGGTATCGTCATACCAATTATGCTTGTAATCTTATATAATTATGCCAATCCAATTAAATGAACCAATTCGACTACCAGGGTATTTTAAATTTATTTTTATCCTTTTATCCATTAGTAAAATGCAATAGTTTCAAAGGTGGCTAAACAATGCAAGTTCCATATTTAAAATAAAGGTAATAAAAAGTGGGTTGAGGTTAATACCAATTTCCAAGCCAAAATCCATAAATTTGTGAAACCCTTATTCTATATTCCAAATTCCTATAAAAGTGAACCCATTCCATCCCAGAAACCATTTATCAAGCATGAATGAAATATTAAAAGCAAAGGAAAGCAATTCCAATAGTAAATAGCCAAAATCCCTTAACCCAATTTCAAACCCACTATTAAATCACATGAACAATGATTAAAACATATTACATAGTATAAAATTGAAGTTAGGGATGAGAGGCCTTCCTGAATAGCAAAGAAACTTAAAGAAAATTTGGAGTTTGAAGCTTGGAGATTGAATACCTTATGAACACTAGTTTTCTCTTACTTTAGGGAGTTTAAGATGAAGAGAACAAAGTTATAGTTGAGTAACTAAGGATAATAGGGTCCCTTAGTGTTTTTAGGTTGTGAGAAACAAGTGTGAAAGAAGGAAATGACCAAAAATTTCTTAATGAAATTGTGCAGAAAATTGGGCCTAGTCATCACGGATCAGATAATGACTCATGAGGTCTAACCATGAGTCATTACCTAGACTCATCATTGGAGGGTCAAATTCCTGAACCTTTACTATTACGATCACGAGTCACTCTCCACGAGTCATGACCTGACCTAATGAATCGTGATGATGAGTCACGATCAAAGTAGAATCCTTAGTACACCTTACTATTAAGACAATGAGTCACTCCCTACGACACGTGATAAGTGATAACAACTTATCACCTAAGATATAGCCATGACAGTGTTCAACTTTACTCCTGAAATTTAGATTCCAAAAACCAAGAGTGTTACAATGGATTAACTTGTTGTATTATCACTTAGTTATATTTTCATATTCTTATCTTGGATTGGTGAATGACCTTACCATTACACTGTTATTCTTATGTGTTAATACTACACCTGTATTTACTTTTGTAAGTGTAACACACATTCCAAAGAAATAAAAAAAACATTTGTAGTGTGGCTTGCTTGTTCTAAGATCTTTTATCAAAGTAGGTTATGATATATAAATATAAAACTGTGGTTAATGGTTGTGTGCATATTATAGATTTGATGGAGAATCAATATTAGGCCTGCAAGCATAGAATTTGAATAGATAAAAATATAGAATTAATATAATAAAGATTTAATTTTGTGTTGAAGATTTAATTTGTATTGATGTGTTAATGTATGAACCCCTTGATTGGGTTTTTAATGTTTGTATGACTTCATGATAGATTGTAATGTGATTATGTATAAATAGATGATGACAAGGAGATTGTGTGAACTAATGATCTAATGAATCGGCCTAAATACCTTAAAAGGGGTGAAGTTGATGTTGGGCATGTCTTGGTGTGATATTCATGTTGTAATATCATTATGATAATTATTTTGATGAGGAAAATACAATATAACTTAAGAACCTAAAGTCATGTTTGACTAAATATTAGGAAGTAAGATATGTAAATGTGCATGACTAAAGCTAGAATTGTAAGTTGAACAGAATCGAATAGTTGAATAATTAGATAATAAAATAATATCTTAAACCTAGTAATGACTGAAATGTAAGGATTATTATTTAATAATTTAATTCATTGGTCTCAATATTAATAAAAGAGGATCGAATTTGTGAAGTATGCATATTAAATTAGAGTATAGACTCAATTTGATTGATAATGCTTATTGGAATAGCCTGAAATGGTCTTTAGACACACTTGAATTTGATGAATATGATTTGATAATACTTATTATGATTTGATAATAAGTTCTGTATTTTGATAAGCTCTGTATTATAAGTTCTTGATTGGCTTTCGAGAAAATTTATGATTTTGTGTTTTTGTGGATATTGGTTGTTTACATAAAGTGATGAAATTAATTTTGAGCAAGTGACTAAAAAAATGTATTGGCATAAATGGTGCATTTTATTTCATCATGATTGATAGTTGATGATGACATTCATACATTATGATATTCAGAGGGTGGAATACCATGCTAGTATAAGTTTCTTATATTCAGAAAGTCGGGTACCTTACTGGTACATATTACTTATCTATTGATATTTGAGGATGGATACCATATTGATAGAATACATAGACAAAGCTAGTCCTCTGAAGTTCTTGGCTATTGGGTTGAGAAACCATGCATCAAAACCATGTATTGTATTGTTAAGGTTAATAATAGACTAAGTGGCCACTTGTATTTGGATAAATTATTGGTTGAGAATATTTGATATGTATTGGCTAGTTGTATGTTCTTATTTATTTTATGATTAATTATGATTGTGTTTATCTGGTTAGTTAAGATATTTGAAAGATTTTGTGATCTTATCTTAAGTTATAATAGGATAGTTGAATCATAAGGAAGAGCATAAAGACTTATTGGAAATTATTTATTGGTAGAGTTGAATATGGAGGTAGAAAATGGAGTGTAAATGTGGTGTCATTATTTGATTAAATTTAGGTTAATTTCTAGGTTGACGATACGAGGAGTTGTCCTTTTAGATATATATCATAAGTTTTCTAAGATTATTTGGATCACTAGACATGACTTGAATTGTATGTTTGTTACTGTTTTTGGTCAAACTCAGCTAATAAGGTAAAATCAGAAGTTGCTAAGAAGGTAGTGTGAGAGGGGATATGATGAGCCTAATGTTAAATTACTATATGAGTTGTCATACTTTCGTAATGTGAATTCTATGTGAGTCGAACTATGATGTCTACCATTACTTATTGTGTACTTATACTATTTTTACTATATCATTTTGGGGACATAGGTATGTTTTGTAGGTTTACTGGGAATTGTTTTTATGGATCGGTAGTTATTCAACATCAACTTCTGCACCACTTTTCATGAAAGTTGTGTCTTTATTATCATTTTTTCCATTTCATGAAAGCTCTTGTATATGTCTAAATTAAGTGTTGTCCAGTGATTAAGTTGTTGAACATGTATTTGAAGGGTTGTAAAGATTTTTCTTGTGTATCAATTTTGTTAACTTATAAGTTTTACTTGAACTTTCGTGTATCACTGGTTGGGTGGTAAGAGTTCTTCTATCTAGTGATAATATAGTAGGTACCCACATGATTCCGTAATTTGAATCGTGACAATATCATGAATAAGTAAATCAACCTAAAATAGTTCTCCTCGGGCCTGCAAGTCATTAATAGTTGCTATCCAATAAGAACAGTTTTCTTTGATCATGCAAACAAATATTACTTTTGTAATACCAAATTAATAAATTCATAATGAGTATGTGTGGATATCCGTGATTATATAATAAAATAAATTTGAATGTCGAATAAATATATATATAAATATATATTATATAGTGTGTAATAAAATTCTCAACTCATAAGTGTCGATGGCTATTAGACATAAAAATTATAAATACATCAATCTTACACACACATGCACACACACACACACATATATATATAATGCATGTATGTGTATAATAACATTCTCAACTCATAAGAACAATTATAAGCCACAAAAATCATAAATACATCAATCTTACCCACTAACCATACCCTCTCTACTAAATCCATTTATTTTTTACAATCTTACCCATCTTGAAAGTTCATCCCCTTATTTGTGTAATAATGTATGAAAACATCAAATACAATATATGAAATACTTTTGTTGCATTTCAAATCATTCGTTGACAAGATCATATTTCAGATATCATAATTCTCAAAAACATCACTATTAATACTTTAACCTAGTATTTTTTCTAATCTCATAATATATTTTATGAAATAAGTCTCCACCCAAGCTAAACTTTTAATAAATTTATCACAATCTACCTCAAAGATAATTCTTACGCCACCAACATTCCCAACACTGGTTTCTCTTTTAAATGTAATAGGAATGCTCTCAATATATGAAAAATATATTTTATATGTAAAAACAAGTCCATAGATACCCATATCACAATATAAAAGTGTGGATCAATTTTTGATAAGAAGTTCAATCCTCAAAATCTGATGATGAAACTAAAAATTTCTTTTAAAATTATTTTATCCATAAGAGAAGGGACTCAAATATGACTTTTTATTAAAAGTAGATCTCAAATCAAACCTCAAACTCGTAATTATGGTCTCTTAAACATTGAAGAAAATTTTCAAAACTCTATTTCTTATACGTGATAATTCATCGACATTAATGATAAATATGGGGAATCATCAAAAGGAGAAACTTACTCAAAGAATATTATTCAATAACCCCACAAAAATCACCTAAAATCATGCTTCAAAACTCTTAAAAAATTAATTTAGAAGCTTAAGTTTACAAGGTTAAATCCAGAAGCTATTTCATTCTAATTTAGCATGATTCCATAAGATTTGTGTTTTTAGGTCTAATGCTATTAAAGAGTCGGTTCTTAGATGTCTCTAATTATCATTGATATTTTTCTTGTTAAAAAATTATATTCAGTGATGTAATTCCTTCGTCAATAAGGAGTGGGAGGTGGTGTATATTTATGAAACTTGATGAATGTCGGACTAATCATGGAATTATGATTATGGTACGAAGAAGGTATGGTGACATGTTATTACTCATGAATTTACTACATATATACATATATGTCTACTTTACTTGCATACATTTAGATATCCTTGTGAATTTATAGGCCCGCATAGCAATTTGCATAGATATATACATATTCTAATACATCTCTCGCTTTATATATAAATTCTTATATTTATATTATGAATTATTTGGTTAGTTGAGATTATTTGTGTTTTGATATTATATTATATGGAGGGTTAAGGTTAGGTATGTAGCTAGGAGTCAGCTTTGAATATATGTGGTTTGTTGGTGGTATATCACAGGTGGTAGAGCTTAGGTGATTACCATGTTGTAATTATTGTGGGTAGTTTTTTGTGCTTGTATATAGTTATATATTATGCTGCATATTATTATTTATACTATTTTTGTGGCTTTGCGAGAATCTTTAAGGCCGACACTATTTCTGATAGGGTTTCACTTGCATTTTGCTAGCATTTAAGTCCATGACTATTTTCAGTAAGGTTGATCTAGTGTCCTTCATTAGCCTGCAAAGTCGTGACTGTTTTCTATAGGGCGGGACATGTGTATTTCTTTAAATTATATTATATTCTTATCATGCACATTTTCTTATTAGTTGTATATTAAGGCTTTGATCTAATGTGTATTCAAGGTTGTGGTTATTGTGAGGCCCAAAGTATAGGTGGTAAGATAGTGTTGAACTGATATCGTATCAAGGCAGGTTATTTGTGTTGTAGTTTTTGTGTCTCAGAGATCTAAACTAGAGAGAGGTATGGGTGTCTAGTGTTTTTGGTTTTATAGCAATTATATTGTATTCATTATTATGTCATTTTGATTGGCACCTTCTGAGATTATGGGGGCTCGTGTAGTGATGTGTTGGTATTTTATGGTACATATGATGCTTAAATCATGAATTTTTTTAAAGTTCTTGAGTATTTTTAGTGAATATGATGTATTTTGGTGTTTGTCTGCTGGAAATTAGATCAAATTAGTAAAAGATAGATTTTGGAGATGGAAAGATTGAGTATTAATCCATGAAGTCATTTGAAGGATGGTTGAACCAAACCACAACCTATGTTGTCACTCATGAAGATGGTTTATGCAATTTGCGTTGAAAACACGACTCGTTTGATGACCCGCAAATACATCCATGAACCATGTTGATACCCACGTTTGTGTATATAAATATGTGCAAGTTAGAGTCTAAAGGACGATTGGATCTACGAATAATGAAACTAGTTCATGGCCTATGTTGAAATACATCAATTGACATCCTGTAAGGTGTAAGTTTTTGTGATTGAACCACGGGCAGGTTCATAACCCGTAGAAGCCACCCACAAATCGTGAATCAACCAATGGTAACATTGGTAGATATGAGCAAAATAGCAAACAACATATCACTTTTCTATATTCATAGATCGTGATTCCAAACAACGGGTTGTGTATTGCTAATGCAACCAAGTTAGCCTAGTAGAATTAGGATTGGTTTTGTACTCTATAAATACTTTTGCTTGATTTTTAATTTAAACTTATGAACTCTTATTATTTTGTTATTATAGTGTTGCTGAGAAACGTTATACTCTTGTATTTTTAAGCAATCAATTCATCTTAAGTAGGTGTTTGGCCATGAAAATTAAAATTCTTTGGAGTTGGAATTGGAGTTGGAGTTGAAGCTGGAGTTTGAAATTGTGTTTGTCCATGAATATAAATTGGAGTTGTTTTTGACTTTTTGTGAAATTAGTGAAAGTGAAAAAGGTGAAAACAAGTTAAACTTGTTTTCACTTATCCAAATACAATTCCAAGTTGTAGTTTGAATTCTTATGGATAAATACTACACTTTTCACTAATGGGAAATAATCTTTCGGAAAAAAGTAAAAAATATTTATGGACAAACACCCCCTTAATCATTATTTTTGGATTGGTGCGACAATATAAGCTTTTGGATTTTTTTATTCTTCTAATAAGTTCTACATTGTTTTTGGTCTTAATTTTTTGCAGGTATAATTAGCTAAATCCCACAACATGAGTTGTGGAAACTATGATGAAATCATGAAGTACGTTAACTTACTTAGTGAGTCTAAAATGGTATTCATACTTGTGTTGTTATTATCTTTGTATTAATTAGTTTTTAATAGTTTCAAATATTATAACTCATCATAAGTCTTCACTTGCATGATAAAAGTATAATGACTCATCCCATTATTATAGAATTACTTATGGTGTAAGAGACAGGGTGAGGTTTTCGCAAGATGAAAGTTGTAAACATCTCAAGATATGGTGAGTTCAAATGAAAATTGAGTTTTGTGTGGGTTAGAGATTGTGTGTGGGTTGTGGTGATATGTTTGATGGTTTGGTGGGTATGGTATGAAAGATAAGAGGTTTAGTGACCCATAGAACTTTAAAGATGTTATTTAGGTTTGTAGAGCTCTGGTTATGGCTTTTGCTATGATAGGATAATTATAGGTTGTAGAAAAACCAAGGTGGTTTTGCAAAATGGGAGAGTTTTGGAACCTTCCCTAACTCTTTGCCAGCGACTGCTGTAGTAGGACCCTTTTAGCCATAGCAAATTCATTATAGCAAGTAGACGACCACCTTAGCAGTTGATGAGGATTTACTCGAGACCATTGTAGTAAGTAATTACTCACCATAGTGGGACCTCTGTAGCATGTTTCCACTACAGAGCTCATCAACAGTTAAATATTTGTTTCCGTGAGTTTTGACATTATTTCTCCCAAAAATAACCAAACTTTGACATAAGGCTTGCATGAGGCAATTTTATTTTTGTTTGGGTGATTTTTACTTTGGAGAAAGTTTATTCCATCATTCTAACATATATTAATCTATCATAATTTATTGAATCACTAAAATCAAGTGTTAGAAAGAAACTTGTAGGTTAATCCCTACAATTTATGACTATAACGCCCCGAATCTGGTATTCGGAATGCTACACGGTGCTCATGACCCCAAAGGACCACAAGCTAACCCATGACTGATATTTGTACCTGTATACTGCATAATATACTAACTTCAAACCAACCGACTAGATATCTATACCTCCTACCATAAAGAGCTTCGAATGGAGCCATCCTAATACTGGAATGATAGTTATTGTTGTATGAAAACTCAATCAAAGGCAAGTGGTCATACCAAATACCCTGGAAATCAATTGCACACGCTCGCAGCATATCTTCTAGAGTCTGAATGGTCCTTTCTGCTTGACCATCTATCTGAGGATGAAAGGATGTACTGAGATGAACTTGGGTACCAAGACCCTTTTGGAATGCTTTCCAGAAATAAGAGGTGAACTGGGTACCTCTATCTAAGAAAATAGATAACGGAACATCGTGCATTCTAACCAACTCCCTGATATAGAGTTTGGCATAATCCTCGGTTGAATAAGAGGTATGAACTTGGAGGAAATGACCTGATTTGGTCATCCTGTCTACAATGACCCAAGCTGAATCATGTTGATGACGAGTTTGAGGCAAACCCATCACAAAGTCCATGTTCACTTCTTCCTACTTCCAAGTAGGAATAATGAACTCCTGCATAGGACCACTAGGTTTTTGATGCTCTATCTTAACCTGCTGTCATGTGGAGCACTTAGCTAGAAACTCTGCAATATCTCTCTTTATCCCACTCCACCAATAGACTTCCTACAAGCCGCGGAACATCTTTGTGGCCCTTGGATGAATAGAGTAGCGCGCACCATGCGCTCCTACAAGAATTCGCTGCCTTAAGTCATCTACACCCAAGACACTGAGATAACCTTGATAATGCAAAACACCATCTCCCCCTTGGGAGAAAACCTCTACTTTCTGATCCTAGACTGACTCTTTTAACTTGACAAGGCTGGGATCTCTATCTTGCTTTTATTTCATCTCGAAAACTAGAGATGATTTTGAACTACTCTGAACCCATATGGAACCCTCCTCTGTATCGACTAAGCGAACGTCTAGCCTGGTAAGTTGATGGACTTCTTGATCTAACTTCTTCTTACTATCCTCCACATAAGCAACACTACCCATAGACAGTCTGCTAAGAGCATCGGCCACTACGTTGGCCTTGCCCAGATGGTAAAAGACATTCATGTCATAATCTTTCAAGAGCTCTAACCACCTTCTCTGATGAAGATTGAGATCTTTCTGAGAAAAGACATACTGAAGGCTCTTATGATCTGTGAAGACATTTACATGAACATCGTATAGATAATGCCTCCAAATCTTCAAGGCAAAAACTACGGTTGCTAACTCAAGATCATGAGTAAGATAATTCTTCTCATGAGGTTTAAGCTTTCTAGAGGTGTAGGCTATGACCTTACATGCTGCATGAGAACACAACCTAAACCCACTCTGGATGCATCACAATACACTATGAACCCATCTGAACCATCTGGAAGAGCTAATACTGGAGCAGAGGTGAGTCGAGTCTTCAACTCTTGAAAACTCTTCTCACAAGGATCTAACCACTGAAACTTGACTTTATTCTAAGTCAATCTGGACATAGAGGATGCAATAAAAGAAAATCCTTCAACAAACTATCTGTAATAGCCAGCCAAACCCAAGAAACTCCTGATATTTGATAGAGAGACAGGTCTGGGCCAGTTTCTTACTGCTTTAGTCTTTTGAGGATCTACTCTAATGCCATCACCAAAAATCATATGACCAAGGAATGCTACTGACCTTAGCCAAAATTTGCACTTACTGAATTTGACGAATAGCTGATAATCTCTGAGAGTCTGAAGTACTATTTTGAGATGGTTTGCATGATCTCGCTCACTGCGGGAATAGACCAGAATATCATCTATGAAGACTATAATGAATATGTCCAAGTACTGCTTGAACACCCGGTTCATGAAGTCCATGAAAGCGGCTAGGGCATTGGTAAGACCAAAGGACATGACTAGGAATTTGAAGTAACCATACCAAGTACGGAAGGCTATTTTTGGAATGACACATTCTCCGACTCTGAACTGATGATAGTCAGATTTGAGGTCTATCTTAGAGAAATAGCTGTCACCCTAAAGTTGGTCAAACAAGTCATTAATTCTGGGAAGTGGATACTTTTTCTTGACTGTAACTTTATTGAGCTAAGGGTAATCTATACACATTCTGAGAGAATTTTCTTTCTTGTGCATGAATAAGGATGGTGCACCCCATGGGGAGACACTGGGCCTGATGAATCCCTTATCTAAGAGATACTTCAACTTCTCTTTCAATTCTCTGAGTTCTACTAGTGCCATTCTATATGGCAGAATAGATATAAGCTGAGTATTTAGGAGAAGATCAATGCCGAAGTCTATTTTCCTTTCGGGAGGAATTCCTGGAAAATCTTCGAGAAAGACATCTAATACTCATTCATGACTAGAACTAATTCAAGACTGGGAGTTTCGGAGCTAGAGTCCTTAAAATGAATAAGATGATAGACACATCCCATAGATATCATCTTCCGTGCCCGAAGATAGGAAACAAGCTAACCTATGAAAGCGGATGCACTAACCTTCCACTCAAGGATAGGTTCATTTAAGAACTAAAACTGGACTATTATGTTTCTACAGTCGACTGTGGAATATCATGAATGAAGACAATCCATGCCGATAATGACATCAAAATTGGTCATCTCTAATTCGACTAAGTCGGTTGAAGTCATTTTCTGAAATATCATAACCGGGCAGTTCCTGTATACCCGTAGGGCTATGATGGTTTTTCCCACTAGGGTAGAGACTGAAAAGGGCTTTTCTAGAATTTTAGGACTGGCTCCAAAATCGCCTGCTATATAAGGAGTAACAAAATACAAGGAAGCACCTGGATCTAGTAAAGCATAAACATGCACATAAAAGATCTGTAACGTACCAATAACTACATCAGGAGAATTTTCCTGATCTTTCCGGGACTGAAGATCATAGAGTCTATTTGGGCATTGCCCACTAGTAGCACTGGAGGTGGCACCCTACTGATTTGGACGACCGAACTAAGCTGAGGAGTGGTTCTTCTGACCCTGAGGACCTAACTGCTGACAATCTCTAACTCTGTGTCCTGGCTTGCCACACCCAAAATAAGCATCACTGTCATCTCTGCAAGTACCCTGGTAGTGCTTTCCATATATCTGGCAAAGAGGATAGGTGCGAGCACTGTTAACACTTCCCTGAGACTTAGAGCCTGGTGCCCTATCTTTTTTACCCTCTCTGAACTTAGGAATTGGAGCACTGGCTGAAGAAGGAGATGGAACTAATGACTTAGGACAAAGCTAAGAACAGTTTCCTCCTTCTGATTTGGGCTGAACAAAGTTGAAACTACATGTCCTTGCTCTCTTATTCTGCTTCTCCCTAATCTTAATATTTTGCTCCTCTATCTGCTGATCATGATCCATAAGCCTGGCTAAAGTCATGTCACTATTCAGCATAGCGGATCTGCACTCATTAACCACACTATCATTCACCCCAGAAACAAACTTACTCATCTTAGCCCTGCTATCTGCAACAACATGAGGGGTATATCTGGCTAATTAAGTAAACTTAAGAGAATAGTCTTTCACCATCATGTTTCCCTGCCTGAGGTTGATGAATTCTAAAATCTTAGCTTCTATAAGATCTAGGGGAAAGAATCTATCAAGGAAAGCAGAAGCAAACTCCTCCCACTCAACTGACCCTGCATTAATGGCCTTCTTTGACTTTCACTGCTTAAACCAAGTGTGAGAAATATCCTGCAACTGATATGCATCTAGCTCAGCACTCTCACTATAGTAAACCCCATAATGTCAGTAACCTTCTGCACTTGATCTAGGAATTCCTGAGGGTCCTTATCTGCCTTAGACCCGAGAAAGGATGGAGGATTCATTCGGGTAAAGTCCCAAATCCTGGATGCAGCTGAATTGGCCACTGGGTTGGCTGAAACGATAGCTGGTCATTTATTCTGAGCAGCAACTGACTGAGCAAGAGTAGTGAATGCAGCTCTAAACTCTGGATGAGAAACATGTTCGTCCAAGAGATCTTCTTGGACAGGTTGGTTTCTTCTCTTGGGAGGCATGTTCTAAAATAAAGAGAAGAAACAGATTAGACTAAGAGATTGACTTGAGATTATGCTCACTGGTACGACATGAATAATGAAAGAAGAGAAACTGCTCCTAAAACATCTTATAGCCTCCTGCACATAAATGTGGCGCGCAACACACCCATGTATAAGACTCTACTAGATGCGACTTTCAGACTTCCTAGGACTCTATTGAACCTTAGGCTATGATACCAACTTTGTAACGCCCCAAATCTGGTATTCGAAATGCTACAAGGTTCCCATGACCCCGAAGGACCACAAGCTAACTCATGACTGATATTTGTACCTATATACTACATAATATACTATAAAATATAAAAACATGAATTGAAAGTCCATAAGGTTCAAAACTGTGACATAATATCTAATAAAATATAACATATATAAGTAAATATCTCTAACAAGAAGCTCTTTCGTTAACCCTCGCTGGTAGGATAACTCGGATGAGAAGAATCAACCCTCATAATGTCTGACAGAAAGATACTTCAACCTCCGCTGGATACATAGTTGTGTAACGCAGGGATTGCTGCTAAGGGTCAAACCCTCTGTTGACAGGAATGCCTCCATCCCTGGGTTAACTCAATATTGAATCCTACTCCCAACTAAATAGACACTGAAATAATTTCTAGTTTGTACTAGGCTGGACTGAACGGTTACTGAGATTACTGTTTAGCTGAACTGAACTGAGTTCACTGAGTTTCGCTGAATGATAGAGTACTACTGAATTCTATTAGCTGACTGAGTTTATTGAGGTCTGAACTGGATACTGAATTATATTGGATTAATATGAATTCTACTGAGTTTTCCTGAGTTTTGTAACTGACTGAGAGTACTATCGATTATGTGATTGATGATACTGTTCTATGAATGACCATGGCTCTAGGTAATCAGCTAAATTATCGGGAACAAGTACCCCCAGGACTCGATAGTATAAATTAAGAGACATGGTATAAACATGAAACATGTAAACTATAAACTTGATCATCATTTATTCATTAGGGCATTTAACAAATACTTGCATGATTTCATTCTCTTAATAGTTCATATGAATAATTTAGCAAACACTTGGAAGGCATAGAACATGCGTATAACACTAATCAACATGTGAGCACATAATTCAATCATCAAATTCACAATTTGAAAGCTTTAACATGATCTCACATGGTAAGACATATAAATCAATAAAATCCACATGAAACTTAGCATAGCACATGGATTTGAACCTCAAATAAGCATTATAAACATGAATATTATCAAACCCATCATGGTATTCATGAAATTCATATACTTGAAGTTTAAACACTGATTCTTGGACTCCAAGGGTGGAAGAGACCCTTGGATGAACACCTCACATACCTTTGTTGAAGAAATTTTAAAAGTTTATGGTTGAATCTTGGGTTCTTAATTTAAAATTTGAGCACCAAGGGTTTTGTTCTTGAGATAATTGGAGAATGAATGAGTATATTTTCTCTCCTAAGGGCTTAATTTCTTCTTTTGGGGGCTGAAGGACGTGGAAAAAGACCTAAATACCCCCCATAAATGCGTTCTTTTAATGACTGAAAACTGGGTTGCCGACGCGCAGGTCAATGCAGTACGTTGATGGCATCGATGCAATAGCCAATACGTCGTGCCATATTCACATCGATTCACTGGAATTGGATGCTGGTAGCTGGGGAAAATATTAATCAACACAATATTCGATGCGGCGTGCCAAGATTGCGTTGATCCACTGTTTTAAGATTCTAAAGAAACTTCAAACGAAGTTTAAAAAATCCGAAACTTGTCTGAAAACACCTACAAACATTCCTGATCATGAATCAACCTAAACATCAACATTTAATGGACTTAAAGGTCATGAAATAATATTGCCAACTTTTGTAGGCTAAAATGACACTAAGTCTGAGTACTTAGCTAAAATATTCTAAGTTTGGGACCCCTTGACAAGCCTAAAGGACTGAATTAAGCTTAGGATTTTGCGAGGTCTTACACTTATACAACATAAGGATTATAAATAAGTTTCCCAGAAACTTTTATATTCCTCAAACATTTTACATCCTTAAAATTTTTCATATAAATTTGGTCAAGTGACAATATTTAGCATTTCATGCCTGACATCTTCAAGTGTCTGGACTACAAATCAAATAGGTTTTATTCTTACCAAGATGCATCATATCATGTCACTTGATATATATTTCTACGTCAACATGCTTGATAAATATAGAATTCATATCCTCGTAATCTCTTACAATATTACGTCAATATTGTATTAAAGATATTGATGATATATCATTTTGTACCGATTCACGGTGTGACATAACATTCTGAGATCTCATCACTTCATTATTTTCAGGTACTTGAACCTCTCATAAGGTTTCATGAAGTGTTATGTCGTAGGCTCTTCAAGAGCACATTGCCTTCTTATTATGATTATTTGCTCCTTATCCTTTTCAAGAATTATTTCATTTGGAATTGATTGGTCTACCACGTTTCATGCATGCATAGACGTTATCCTTTAGGGACATAAAATAGGAGTACTTGCAGCTTAAATATGATATGCTTTTGGCATTTACCTTGAATTATCTTTTGAATGAGGATTGGGTGATAATTCCTAACATATTTCGTAGCTACTTATAATCTCCCCCTTATGTTAGTAAAACTAATATACATCCTCCATTTTTTATAAGGAATCCATCTTTGTGCATGATGGTATATCTATTAATCGTATACCGCACATCAAAACTATTAGATGGACAATATGTGATTCCTGACTCAGAACCAACTTTGAGAGAAAATTAATTATAATTTATTAGTTTGATGCATACATGTACTTTTGTATATAATATTTCAAACCAACACATGAATATTTTATTCTCATTAGCAATGGTTCATCTATTTATCAAAGACATTTTATGTCAAATCAACATTATCAAGATGAATTATCTTGATTACACAATCTAAAAATTATACTCTTAACTCAATTTATATTGAGCAAGAAAAACTATGAATGTCAACTGTAGTTTGGCAATATACATGTGATTATCTTATATTAATGCATCTTAATATATATATATATATATATATATATATATCACATGATAGGTGAACAAACCCATTTTACCTTTTAAACTTTTTAGATTTTGAGGGATCAAATCCCATCATTAGTTCATCCAATCAACTTATTATGAGAACAAGCAATATTAAAAGTTCATGAAGAATTTTCTAGTTCTTCAATATATGTTTAATATTCAACTGTAAGTCCTTGAGAGTACCCCCTGGATATCACACGGTGCTTAGAACTACAAGTGATTCCAAGCTAACCCATGAGCTGGCATACTATTAAGAAACTAATTTAAATATGTATAAAATAACTAAGTCTACTATGCGGAAACATAAGCATGAAGAAATCTGGGGAAAATACAATACAATACTGATACAATTTTACATTCTAATAAAATTGAAGAGCGGGTCTAGAATTACAAAACTGACTCTGACTGGCATCTGTGAAACCTCTACTATACTGACTATAGATAGTTGGGGTGTGAGTTCAACTACCACTAATTAATACATATGGATAAGAAAGTAAAGAACATAAATAACGTCTAACTGAAGTCCCCGAAATAGGAAAACTCATCCTTTACTGACTAAAATTTGCAACTGTCTGATCGTGATATATGGACTACAACTGAACTGGTACCTATATTACTATACAATGTAGCACATAGATGTATATGTAGATCAGTACTTTTGGGATGTGCTGAGCAGGTGGGGTGAATGCATAAGTAAAACAGTAATTCAATGCTCATATAACTTTAAAAATGCATTCTAAGTGTAAATGACTCACACTGGCTTGAATAACTGAAAGATGAAAATCATAAATCATGAGAAATAATCATACTATATAAATCTTGTAAGCCATAACACTTAGTCCTAAAATTTGTACTTTTACTCTTTCTGATAATGAACTGAGTAAGACTGAAGTTAAGTCTGTTTTCAAATCATGCAGGCTAAGTGTAAAATGGACTCACCTTTATATCTATAAACTGAAAGATAAAATCTCATAGCTAATGTCTTATGTAAAATAATATCTAAAATAAATTGTGAGCCTTTACACTTAGATTCTAAAAGTTGTTCTGTTATTCTGTTTTAGAACTAAGAGAGTTTCTTCTAAAAAAATTTTTGTTATTCTAACCGACATACTCTATGTAAGCTATCATAGTGTCCAACGTCTAGTTCCCCTAAGGAGAAAACCTCACATTGGGGAGAGGTGTCATACTCTTTCCATGGAGTATAACATGAGCTAAGCGTTAGCTCGTAGTTTTGGGACATGTGAACTAGGACACACACCCAACTCAGTGCTAAATACTACTTCATTTAATCTGTATGCTCATTCTATAGGAAATCCATTTTAAAACTAGCATAAGGGTTTACAATAAAAATTAGTTATGTATCTATTTACTTTAAACTATAATCAAAACTGTAAAGTGGACTCCATATCTTAGCTGAGGATCAAAAGATCAAATCTTGCTTAAAATCTGAATACATGTTTTTCAAAGAATTCTTAAACATTATCTTTCTTGAAATATCAAGACTAAAACTTAAGGCTTGAAAACTCTTTCTTGAAACTCATGTCAGATCACAACAAACTTCATTCTCAATAACAATAATCTTGAAATATTTTAACAATTCTAATCAAGATAATGAAATTCAATTCTCAGACTAGATATTCCTAAGACTGCTTTTCGGACCAAGTATGGGCATTATGAGTTTCTTGTGATGTCTTTTGGGCTGACTAATGCCCCAGCTGCTTTTATGAGTTTGATAAATGGGATATTTAAACCCTACTTGGATTATTTTGTGATTGTCTTTATTGATGATATTCTAGTTTACTCTAAGAGTAACGAGGAGAATGAGAATCACTTAAGGATTATTTTGGGTTTGTTAAAAGAGAAAAAACTTTATGCAAAGTTTTCAAAGTGTGAGTTCTGGTTGGCTTCCGTATCCTTTTTGGGGCATGTGGTTTCGAAGGAAGGAGTGATGGTAGATCCATAGAAGATTGAAGTGGTTAAGAATTGGGCTAGGCCTACTTCAGTGATGGAGGTTCATAGCTTTATTGGCTTAGCAAGTTATTACCGCAGGTTCGTAAAGGGGTTTGCTTCTATTGCTACTCATATGACGCGGTTGAATCAGAAGGATGTACCTTTTATTTGGTCTGATGAGTGTGAGGAGAGCTTTGAAAAGCTCAAGACCTTGTTGACTACCGCCCCTATTCTTGCCTTGCCGGTAGAAGGTAAGGATTTTATTATTTATTGTGATGTCTCACGTTCTAGTTTAGCTGTTGTGTTGATGCAGGAAAGGAATGTTATTGCTTATGCTTCGAGGTAATTGAAACCCAATGAGAAAAATTATCCCACTCATGATTTGGAGTTAGCTATTGTAGTTTTTGCTCTTAAGATATGGAGGCATTACTTGTATGGGGCTTATTTTGAAGTGTTCACTGATCAACGCAGTTTACAGTATGTGTTCACGTAGAAGGATTTGAATTTGAGACAACGTAGATGGATGGAGTTGCTTAAAGATTATGATATCACCATTCTCTACCATCCGGGGAAGGCTAATGTGGTCGCTGATGCATTGAGCAGGAAGTCAGAAAGTATGGGTAGTTTGGCTTATTTGAATGCTAGCAGGCGTCCGTTAGCTAGAGAAATTCAAACTCTAGCTAACAAGTTTGTTTGACTTGAGGTGACTGAGAGAGGAGGAACTCTATTCAGCATTGAGGCAAGGTCCACCTTTGTTGATCAAATCAAGGCTAAATAATTTGAGGATGCTAAGTTGAGAAAAAATTGTTATAAGGTTTTGTAGGGTGAGGCCAAGGAGGTATTCTTGATGGCGACGGTGTGTTGCAGATTAAGTGGTGAGTTTCTGTACCTCGAGTTGATGATTTGATTCCTACTATTCTAGCGAAGGCTCATTGTTCGAGGTATTCTATACATCCTGGTGCAACCAAGATGTACCGTGATTTGAGGCAGCATTACTGATGGGGTCGGATGAAGCGTGACATAGTTGATTTTGTTGCTAAATGCCAGAGTTGTCAACAGATAAAGTACGAGCATCAAAAGCCTGGTGGTACTTTTCAAAGGATGCTCATTCCTGAATGGAAATGGGAGAGAATAACTATAGATTTTATTGTTGGTCTTCCCAAGACTTTGGGAAAGTATGATTCTATATGGGTTATTGTGATTCTATATGGGTTATTGTGGATAGGTTGACGAAGTCTTCACATTTCATTCCAGTTCAGGTGACTTTTAATGCAGAAAAGTTGGCCAAGATTTATCTTAAGGAGATTGTTCAGTTGCATGGGGTCCCAGTTTCTATTATCTCAGATAGGGGTACTCAATTTACCTCTACCTTTTGGAAGAAGTTGCATGAGGAGTTGGGCACAAGGTTGGACCTTAGTACAGCTTTTCACCCTCAAACCGATGGGCAGTCCGAGCGGACGATTCAAGTATTGGAGGATATGCTCTGTGCGTGTGTGATGGATTTTGGAGGTCATTAGGATCAGTTCCTACCTTTGGCCGAGTTTGCATATAATAACAGTTATCATTCGAGTATCAACATGGTGCCATTTGAGGCATTGTACAGGAGGAGGTGTAGATCTCCCATTGGGTGGTTTGATGCTTTTGAGGTGAGATCATGGGGTACTGATTTGTTGAAAGACTCGTTGGAGAAGGTTAGGTTCATTCAGGAAAAGCTTGTAGCGGCTCAAAAAAGAAAAAAAATATGCGGATCGCAAGGTTAGAGATATGCACTTTATGGAGGGTGAGCAAGTATTGCTCAGGGTGTCACCTATGAAGGGTGTCATGCATTTTGGGAAGCGAGGTAAGCTCAGTCCTAGATATATTGGACTATTTGAGATTCTTCAGTGTGTGGGGCCGTTAGCCTATAGATTAGCTTTGCCTCCGAGTTTGTCGGGAGTTCACCCTGTGTTTCATGTTTCTATGCTAAAGAAGTTTCATGGTGATGGTAACTACATAATTCGTTGGGATTCGGTTTTATTAGATGAAAACCTCTCTTATGAAAAGGAACCTGTTGCTATTCTTGCTAGAGATGTCCGTAAGTTAAGGACTAAGGATATTGTGTCTGTGAAGGTCCAGTGGAAGAACCGTCCTATTGAGGAGGACACTTTGGAGACTGAAGCAGACATGCGTAGCAAGTATCCACATCTTTTTGCTGATTCAGGTAATTCCTTGTTCTGCCTTCTGTCTTATGTTTGTCGTTCGGGGACGAACGGTTATTTAATTGGTATCTGATGTAATGACCCTCTCGGTCGTTTATGGAATTTTCTCATCTTATCTATTTTAGCGCTCTCAATAGACTGCATACGTGGATTATAACTCACAGGATGGGTAGTACCAACTCTTGAGGTGTCCGGGGTTATTGAAGTCATTAGTTGAATTATTGAGTTTTAATAAAGTTAAACTCAATCGTGATCAATCTTTGATCAAGACAACCTCGGATTAGTGTCATAGTAATTTCAATATGTTTGAAATATACTTTTTAGTCAATGTACATATTTGACTTATTTGCTTGAGGTCCTGAATCATATTTGAGGATCTATTGGGTATTCTAGATATTATTTTAGTTGGCAATTAATGGGTTAATTGGTATTTCCTTAACTCTTGAGACTTGTTTATAAGAGTTGATTTAAGTAGGAAGGGTTAACATGTTATAAACAAAAAAATATATATTAGCAAAAACCCTCAAATAGGAGTGGTTGAACACATAAGTTGTAAGTTTTCGTATCAAAGCGTGAAGGGAAAAAAAAGGGTTTCTCGGCAAAACACCATATTCAAGGTTAGCGTACAAATTTTCTTGGTTTCTGTGGAGTCATCCCAGTGGATATCACTTCTTATCCATAGTGATTGTCACTTTATCATCCATGTTAGTACCAATTAGTTGAATGGGAGTAGCAAGTATATGTGTGTACGGTTTTCTCTAAGGTTAGGTTAGTTAATATAATAACTTTGTCACTTTTTAATAAACATGCAGTGATTGCTCATAAGAGTGGTGTGTGTTACCCTAATAAATTATGCCTTAATAATTAGTTTTCCTTTGGACGATTCTCGAAAAGAAGCATTGTAGAAATTTCATCATTATTAAAAGACTTGTGCTCGGGAGGAGTAAAAGAAAGATGAGACTTTTATTGAAAAATAAGAGAATGATATGGTGATTAGTGGGTAATAACGTAAGGATAAGATTAACTTAATAGTGCTAATGGTGTGATCTTAAGGGTAATTAGGATAATGGTGAATTGGGTTGGCTATGTACTGTCCGATAATAATAACAGTGTAGTTGTCAATGGTTGGCTGCCTTTGAAATTTATAGCTAATGTGGTAATTACGGTCAAATATAGTAAAAGTTAATGTTAATATAAGTTTCCAATATAATTGGAAAGCTACAGGCATTTTCTTTATGCCTTGGCAGCATGAGCTTCCAATATAATTAGAATGCTACAGGCTATTGTTTTGTTTTATGCCTCGAGTGTTGGCACAGTTAGCGACACTCAATAAACTTCGATTAGATTAGGCTCCGTAGCGTAGGAAGTCTTAATTTGGAGGTCGAATAAGGACCTACTTTACTTCAAGTTTAGCGTAACGTTTCGTATTCTTATAGGGATTATATATTTGGACAGATTTGGATCATTCCAAAGCATTATGGAAGGGCAAGACTCTTGCAAGGTAGCTTGTATTTGGGTTCTTCGATTGAGGTAGGTTACGGTTTAATTGGAGTTTAGACTCAACTCAATTGTGTGTATGCTCCTAAATTGGATACTTGTGGATGGGTAATCGGACATGCTTGAAATTGATGTGTTTGGATTGTTGACTCGTGTATAAATATTTCTTGAAAATTGACTTGATGAAAATTGTCTTATGACTTTAAGTGTACTTGTAAACTTGGTACATTGTGTGGTATGCTGTGAGGATATGTAAATTGATATTGACAATACTTGTTTATATTTATGTTGGATCGGGTATCATGCCAGTACGTTTATATTTATGTTGGATCAGGTACCACGCCGGTACGTTTATATTTATGTTGGATCGGGTACCACGCGGGTACATTTATAATTATGTTGGATCGTGTACCACGCCGGTACGTTTATATTTATGTTAGATCGGGTACCACGCCGGTACATTTATATTTATGTTGGATCTGGTACCACGCTGGTACGGTGCATGAACATAGATTGTTCCCTGCAGGTTATGACTATTTGGGCAAAAATAAGTCTCATAGCATGTGTGTACATACTTGTGTTGACTCTATGGATGTTTACCGTATGATTTATACTCTTGATAGTTATGTGGTTTTTTTGTGAGCATTGTTGACCTGTTATTGTTGTGAGGAAAGAGAAAACAAAAAAAGAATAATAGAAAAAAAAGGAGAAAAAATAAAAAGAAAAAAAATATAGTTCACACTTATATTTGTGTTTGTTAGTTCGTACAAATGAAAAAAGAAGAAAAATAAAAAGAAAAAGTACAAAAAAAAAAGGAGAGTAATAGAAAATAGAGAAAAAAAAAAAAAAAAAAAAAGACACGAAAAAGAAAAAATTTAAAAAAGAAAGAAGAAAGAGAAAACAAAAAAAGGATAAGAAAGAAGGAAAAAAAAAAGAGTAATTGAAAATAGACAAAAAAAAGGAGAAAAAAGAAAAAGAAAAAAAATACAAAAGGAAAAAAGATAACGAAAAAGAAAAAATTGAAACATAGTTATGAAAAAGAAAAAATTGAAAAAAGAAAAGAAAAAAGATAACGAAAAAAAAAAGTAATAGAAAATAGAGAAAAAAAAATACATGAGAGGAACTATGAATTGTAATTATAAAAAATTAATAGGCAAGAGGAGGCTATGAATTGTAATTAATTGAAAATAGGCTAAATAAGGTAATTAGAATTCAATATTGGCTAAGTTATGTAATTAACCCTTTCATTTATCCTTTAAATTCATGAAAATTTCTTATTAAGTATATTTAATTAAGACATAAGATGGTAATAAAATATTTGTTAAAGTAATATAAATTATGCATATAAATAAGTCATATTATAAACTTCCACAGTATTTTTCATCACATGGGTGTGAATTTTAGTTGTATTATATAGTGAAAATAATATAAGGATATTATATAGAGAATATAGCTTATATTATATGATTTTTTTGTCTAATTATTTGGTTCAAAACAAGTTAAGCAGCATATATTTATGTAAATTTAAGTGATAATAAATAATATCAGAATTATATAACTCGAGGGGAGACGAGGAAGGGGTATATATTTTCTTTTTAGAAAAAAATTTGAAGGGGGTAGGGTGGGGGTGGAGAAGGAGGTGGGGGTAGAGGCGGAGCTAGGTAGGTTGGGGGAAGGGAGATGTATATGATTGAAGGAAATATTTTGAAAATAGCAATTATATGAAAATGAATAATTATTTATCTGATGTAATGGTAGATAAATTTAAAATACTTATTTTGTATGTGATTAAGGATATAAGAATAATAGATATAAGGAAAATCATATTAGAAAAAATATTCGGTAAAGATTATATAGCTAGAATAAATTGCATACCACACTTACCTAATTACTCTTATAAATACCTACGTGCACATCAACTATGATAAATCACATATATCTAGAAATTTAGAAAAAAGAAAAAAATATATTTACTAGAAAAAATAAAATTAATTACATTTATATATATATCATTACTATTTTTCTTTGTATTATTACTATTTTTATGGTTTCATGTTGGAGAAGGATAGAAGTGTAAAATATTATGCATTCTTACCTAAATTAAATAAAGACTTAAATTACTTTCAAGTTTTTTTTTTATATAAAAAGTTCAAAACCTAAAAAGAACTAAAAGTCTTCAAATTTTTACCTAAAATATGTTTTCTAATATTTGAGCACACATAGATAATCATTAACTATGAGAGTATTTGCCCTTTGCTAATTATCCTATTTAAGGAATTCTTTTCTAATTTCACACTTAAACATTAATTAATTCTTTTTAAATTTTTATATATAACTAAAAAAAATAGTGAAAAGAGGACCATTAAATTGTGAATGAATTTGAGTCTAATTACATATGGACCAATAAAAATAATGTCATGTATTTAATTTAAATAAAATTATATTTCACATCAGAATTTGTTAAAAGGAGGAGACATTTTTGGACTTAAATTTAATGTT
This sequence comes from Capsicum pubescens, assembly GCA_030864215.1. Lineage (NCBI taxonomy): Eukaryota > Viridiplantae > Streptophyta > Magnoliopsida > Solanales > Solanaceae > Capsicum > Capsicum pubescens. The sequence goes on from CM061538.1 coordinate 244,418,378, forward strand.
AAGGACATTTTTTATCCAAATAGGTGGATGGAGGAGTATTTTTGAACCAATAGAGGAAGAAGGGCATTTTCGAGACATTTCTAATACATTAAGAGTATTTTTGAGCCAAATAGATGAATGGAAGAGTATTTTTGAGCCTAAAGATGAAAGGAAGGTATTTGTGTATCATTTTCAATAGTTGAAGGGTATATTAGACCCTTTTCCGTTTATTTTATATTTGCGCTTGAAACAATTTAACAGGTTTTAAATGATAATTAAAATTAAACGAGTTTTCAATTGTCAATTGCTGGAGATTGGAGATACGAGATCATAATTAGATGACTTTCTTATTCAAAAAAATCAATACTTACTTCAATATTTCTACAATTTAAATGATCATTTGAGAATTTCTCCTAAACTATAATGGATAATAATTTCCGACAAATTGAACTCGGTAAAGAAAAACAAAAGAATAAATAAATACTGTATATTTTCATGGGTTAAGAGTTTACCAAACGGGGAAAGTGACTAAGTAGCACAGGCTAGTCGAATATATGTGATCTATTTAATATTTATTAACCGAAATTACAACATGAAATGAAAGTATGCAGAACTTATTCGACAATGGACAAAAACGTGATTAATTAGAAGCAAATCTAGATCTGTCCGAGGATCACATCTCCCCCAGAAACCTTGAAGTCTGAAGGAGCTTCTTCAACATTCAGAACCTTAACATTCCCATCCACGACGTAAGCCGACCACCTACGCAGCAACAGCAACAAAAAATGTTAATCAACGGATTAGTACGTCCAAATTACAAATTTTATACAATATACATGTTTAGGTGTAACACATATAGGACAAGTGAGGCTTGCTCAAGTGGTTGAGCACCTCCAACATGACAGGGTAGGTTGAGGGTTCGAGTCATGCGAGAGGGAAAGTGGGAATACTATTGATCCTCCTGACGGGAATGGAGAAAAAATGTGCAACACATATGGTCCTTTGGAAAACAACTGGGTCCACCACTTGATCACATTTAACTAGGATTATCAATTTTGGCATTTACAATCTTCAGTTATTTAGCCACGACGAAGCAATGAATTGACATAATGATGATTCATAAAATATTGACTCCCTCACCTATGAGATCGAGGTCCAAGCAAAGCAGCAGAGAGATCAACTGTTAAGTCCAAACTCTTGTGGAAGCTTCCATCAAAATCACCATAAAACTCAATCTGCATCATAAAATAGTAGTCTCATTGTTAGAGCAACTACTAAACAAAGAACAACTATCCCAGGTACTATCATAATTGAAAAGCCAGCTTATATCATGCAATTTTCTGAAATCTATAATGCTATCAAATTAACCATTAAATTCAATAATGCAACATCAACAAATGATTAGAACGACATTTGAGATGTAAAGGTCATAAACATGGTGACATCAACAATGCCGGATCGCTAAATAACAGGATCATGAGAATCTTAATCATGGATCTCTCTTGGTTATACAACCCCGGTCAATCAGAGTTAATGATAAAGCACAATAACAATCTACATCAGCCTGTACTTTTTGATGCTTCATACATTTTATGAATTACGTCATCCTCGATCTGCTACAAAATAAAATCGTCCCAGTTAGAGATCAACGCCAGTCCACCTACATAGGATTCCAGCTCCATGGAGGAAGTTTTGAGTTTCAGTTGGAATATATTAGAATGACGTGAGAGACAAACCTCGGATTTAAGTTGGAATGTATTAGCATATCATTATTGTCAGTATCTTTGAACACATACAGGAAAATTAGTTAGTATTCCTTCCTTTAGCTGCAGCAGCAGCACTCCTATCAATTAGATACTTATTTTTGCTTAAAAGTAAGATCTGCTCAACATACTTCTTTGACTAGTTCCCCAGCCCTACAAGCCCAAACCCAATCCTCATAACCGAGAAATCCCCGTGGACCGGCTGGCTTACAGTTTGACGGTCATTAAATCTTGGGTCCACACTCTACCCTACTCTACTTAAATACAACCTTGTTTGGTCAATATTAGGGTTTGAACTCGTGACTTATGCATAACCCACACATCATTCTCTGCGCTTTGTTATGATCTCAATTCTCAAAAGCTAAAAAGGAGTAATCGCAATATTTTTGGGACAATTTTCTGATATTATATTGGCTGATATTGAATGATGATTACAACCAATGGAAACTAAAGGATAACTGAAAAATATGGAAAACTATCTACTCGACTCCATAGATGAGCTGGTAATCTGTAGAATGGAATGGAAGAGAAGGGAAGAGAGCTAGGTTAGAGGATAGAAAGAGAGACGAGAGGATTCAGAAGAGGAGGGAATTTGGATTATACCAGTTATGCGATAATACTCTGCCCAACGAGTTTGTTAGGCTTTATAACAGAACTCGTCCAGCTGGCTGCATCTGAGCCCTCAGGTTTTAGTGAATTCTGATCGTGGCCGTTGATTTTAGTGTTAGTTATTTCCCTCGCTATCTTTCTAGTTTCGAACTAGAGTGGCTGCATTCATTTTATTGTCATTTCTCAGGTCATTACATACCCTTCCTCTTCAAATAATCCTTGACCTCAAGGATGAGCTAAAAATCTGAAATTTAGAACACCCCACTTGTTGAAGAACACCAAGTCCTCAAGGGTGTTATCCTGAAGAGGAAACAACCGGGATTGAATGGGAATTGATGTGAAGGACCACCAAATGAAATACCAATGCCTCCTGGATCAAATGGAAACTTGTAATCCTCAAGAATATACACGGAAGTCACATAGAGAAGACGTAAAAAGGCTATAATTCTATCATCTATGACTGCTATTTGAGAACCATAAGTAGCTTTCTTCATGCGTATCATCTTCTCTTTAGGGACCATATAGCCAGTAACATGTAACCTGGGAGCTGCCTTCTACAGATGACTATCCTCTGAAGTAGGCAGTTCAAGCACTTTTTAAAAGCTCAATGAAGATGCAACAATTTTTGGAGGATCAAAATTATTGCCAGAGAAGAAATTAGAGTCTCTCTCCAAGGCAAGCATAACCCAGGGTCATATGGGAACTTTAAGGACCCATGGTTACTCACAAATCGAACATGACCTCCTTCCACATAAAGAATAACAGTTTTTTTGTCCAATATAGCAAGGAAATCCCTTGTCAGATTATTACCAACTGCTGGTTCAATCACAACCGAAGTATCAAGCGCTAAGAAACTTGTTTGCACTGTGTTCTCCCATCCTTCTTGATTAGAAGATAAATCCAAGTCATAACTCGAATGAAGTAACCTTATAGCTCCACGAGTATATACAAACAAATAGTTGAACACAATATTTGGAGGATCCTTCAATTTCTTTCGGATTATCAAGTCAGTCGAGAGCCACATCCTACTCGAATGACTTCCATTGTATTCCATTTTGTGTAAGCCACGACTAAGCAATGCATCCTGAGAACTTGGCAGAAGAAGTTCAAAGTCATCATCCAAAGGCAAAAATGCTACAAGACAAGAAGCTAACAAGTATTCCAATTTTAGAAAGCGAGGCTTCCTTTCACATTGTCTTGAGCCCTTAGTTCCCTGCCCGGTGTCGAATGTCCCTAACTTAACTTCAGTTTTGGTTGACCAATTCACTAGTAATTCTCTTCGTGTAATCTGTAACCATGTCGCTTTGCCATTTTCAAGTCTACACCAGAAGTTATGAGCACACGAGTACATTGCAACAAGAAGGATAAAATCAAATAACCAAGAATGACATAAACTTCTAGCGACGACTGAATCCCTTCTTTGAGAAGCTTTCCAGATTGTACACCTTTCAATTGACCAATTGTGTTCAAACAAATCAATTGCGGTTACCTCTTTAGAGTCATCAGGCAAGGTTAATTGCAAAATTGAGCCACGAAGTAACATAATCTTCTTCCTGGACGATGTTGTTACGTGTAAGGATAGGCCTCCTATACCACTATAATCATAGTTATTTATTGAAATGGCAGAAACTGGACAAATAGAACCAATATGCACAACAGGGAAATGAATGAACAACTGCCATCCAGTATCCCACACTCGATTGATGTTATCAGAAGATCTATGCAAACAAAACATGTTAGTAATATCACTCTCCAGTTTTATATTGAATAGCTTATCACCAAGATCCATGTCAAGCTTATGTCCCATGTGTTTAAATAGAAAACTCATTACCTCAATTGAAATTGACCAAGGGGTACAGTCAAGGTGGGTCGTGAAATTATAAGCACCGGACAGATCGTTGGGACCCATCAATTTTGGTATTGTATCCTCAACAACAAGAACATAAGGTTGTGAATCCAAATATGAGTTCACGATATCGATCTTCGTGGTGTTTGTATTTTGGACGGAGTGAAGTTCAAGTAGAACTTCAGATTCGACCCTTTGAGGTCATTCGTCGAACATTTGGTCCTCATTGTATTCTGAATCAATCTTACTGCTATTTTCAACCTTCAGCAATTCGTCTATAGCAAGTTCATCTAAAACCATCTCGGTGTGGTTGTCTCCTTCATTCTTTTTCCTCGAACAATCATCAAAACAAATGTGGCATTGGCAGTCAACACTACGTATGCAACCATATACGCAAGAGTTGCATTGGCAGTCAACACTACATATGCAATCCTCACACCACCTCTGCAATTGTTTAACATTCACAACTATTCTTGACATTCCATCCATAAGGGCCCTTCTATTTGCATTATTTCATCCAATCAATTCAGCCATAGTAGATTCCGCAAATATCTTCTTCGAATTACTATCCACAGTTGAGACAGATTCGTTTCTCCGATACCAATTGTTATGATCTCAATTCTCAAAAGCTAAAAAGGAGTAATCGCAATATTTTTGGGACAATTTTCTGATATTATATTAACTGATATTGAATGATGATTACAACTAATGGAAACTAAAGGATAACTGAAAAATATGGAAAACTATCTACTCGACTCCATAGATGAGCCGGTAATTTGTAGAATGGAAGAGAAGAGAAGAGAGCTAGGTTAGAGGATAGAAAGAGAGACAAGAGGATTCAGAAGAGGAGGGAATTTGGATTATACCAGTTATGTGATAATACTCTGCCCAACGAGTTTGTTAGGCTTTATAACAGAACTCATCCAGCTGGCTGCATCTGAGCCCTCGGAGATCATTAACTGAATTTTGATCGTGGCCATTGATTTTAGTGTTAGTTATTTCCCTCGCTGTCTTTCTAGTTTCGAACTAGAGTGGCTGCATTAAATTTATTTCCATTTCTCAGGTCATTACACGCTCTTACCACTAAACCACAGGCCTTGGGGCAAAAATAGGTATGTTTTTCCATTCCAAGTCTTGCCAAAAGGGATAGATTAAACTTCTTCAGCAAATAGATTCATCTCCCTACACAAGTTACATGATCGAGAAGGTTGATCTATCAAAATATGTTTACTTCTGCTGAGAACTGAGAAAAAGCAAGTGCTACAAGTTTTCCAAGGACGATTGAAAGTTTGAAGTATTAATTAGTGAAGGTTACATTGCTTAAAGAAAAACACAGAAAGACAAGGCATGGAAGAGTAACTTACAGCTTCCTTGGCTTGTAGCTTTTCTGCCCAACCATTCATAACAAATGGATCATTCACAGCAACACAGATCACAGAGTCGATTCCTTTGGCCTTGAACTTATCAATGTTATTCTTGTAGCTAGGTACATGTTGCATTGAACAAACTCCAGTGTAAGCACCCTGGAAATTGTACAAGTAACATCTTTAGGAAGATATAAAACCAAGAAAACAAAGAGAACCAGATATTAAACAAATGGCTGGATTCAAAATGGCTATGCAATAAGCCTCTTATCTGGAGAAGTTTCTACCACAATCATCAAAGAAAATATGGAATCTTTCTTTCCTTCATCATTTCTTAGTGTCATTTTATTCAAATCTTCTATTGCAGACTAGGGAGCTCCCTTTTTCTATTTTAATTCAGACCAATTGGGCAATCATGGGAGTCCAGTTGGTTGATTGGTTGGCTACCTGAACTTCCACATTGTTAGTGAAGGTTCAATTCTCCATTTTGTTATCTCGTTCCCATTTCCCCTTCTGCTTCCGCTTCCCCTCCCCCAATGTATGATTATAAATAAACAGAATGATATTAAATATTTAAATTTGTGTTCCATTGTATCTACCTCCAGAAGTAAATATGCGCAACCAACCAAGCGGCAATGTTAATCCAGTAATATGTAACAATTGGGATTATAACAAGATTAACTATTCTAAAAATCTGCTTACGTCGTAACAGTATTCATTTGTATTCCCAGAAAGATAAAACATTAGAACAAATAAAGCTGCTCACTGCAGTTTGGTCATCGGATAACGTCTTGATTCAGTACTTTGTATTTAAAGTACAAAAGAAGACACTATTGTTTTGTATTAGAAGTAAAAAGAAAAAGAGAAAAAACTTACACTTTGATTTCTTATGAGGCTTATATGGAGCTACATGGTTTGTGAGGATTAGTTGGTTGGATTGAGGAGTATTACTTGTTATTGCTGTTGTTGATGTCTTATTAGGACTTTTTACCTTTTACATCCCAATGAAAAGAAAGGACCTTTTCCCTCCGCCAAACACAAAAAACCATAAACCAAAAATAAAAGATAAAACTAACATGAATGAAGCACAAGTTGACAATTTGGAGGTCTTCAACAAAAATATGCAGTAGTCAAACAACAAGAAGATTAAAAATCCTAAAACTAAACTGACCGAAGCTCCGAGGTTTCAGTTTCACTCTAAGACAGACAAAAAAACGTTACACTTATGTGTGAACTCTTACAGTAAACAAACAAAATTCTCATAAGTTTTTTTCGAAGGACAAGGGAACCCGCAACTACCCTTTGGGGGGGCGCACAAGATAAACCTCGCTCCAATATAATGGCCGGCAAACTATAGAATTCTCATAATTTGACAACCCCAATTTCTCTATTCCAATTAATGAAAACAAAAGAACTACTACTAACAACAATGAAAATTAATACTCTCTCCGTCCCATTTTATGTGGCATCGTTTGACTTGCACGATGTTTATGAAAAAAAGGAAGACTTTTGAAACTTGTGGTCTAAAACAATCCCGAAATACTTGTGTGGTTATAAATCATTTCATCAGAGATTAAAATGAAATTTTAAAGCTAATTGTTGGTCCAATTAGAATTTGTTATTTTATGATGCTTGTCTACTTGTTTTTCCAGTTATGTGGTGTACATCCTATTAAGTTGAGTTGTCCTATGATGCCTGCAAGTACATAGTGGTTTGTACTGATACTACCCTGTACTCTTCTTTTGTTGACTGCAAAAAGTGTTCCAGAGCCTCAGACACGACCTCACCTCTAGATTTGATAGCAGATATTGATTTGAAGGGTGAGCACTCTGTCTTCAGGCTGCCACGGGTCATCTTAGCTGTTATTATCCATCTTTCGGGCAATAAAACACTCCTAATTTACTTTATTTGGAAATCTCTTTAGACATTATTTTGTTAGTAGTTCTTGTACGATGACTTTCGGATCTTGGGTACTTTAATAAGTATTTCATTTGACTTTCGTATTAATAACGATTAATCCTGAACTATTATTATTATGTTGATTTTATGATATCATCATCTTAATATTGACTAAGTGTTTGGATAAAGGTTCGATTTTGATGGTTCTCTCATATGAAGATTAGTGTGGGTGTCACTCATGACCTTTTGGGTCATTACAAATTCTTAAAAAACTTAGTAGTAAAAAAATCTAACTTTTGTTATAAATCATATTGTTAATGAAGTTTTCAAGAAACTGCTGTGCAAAAAGGACCAATAAAACGGGAAAAAACGAAAAAAAGAGCAAAATGAGATGTTAAGCTCCCGTGTGGCCGGTATATTTGGACTTGAATTTAAAAGTTAAAAATTTAAGTTTTTTAAGTTGTAATTGTTAGAACTTTAAGTTGTATTTAAACATACATTTTATTTTAAAAAATGTTCCATGTTTTATGAGTGAAAGAAACTTCAAATAATTTTTAAGACGGATTTTTAAAATCTAATACAAAATTCATAATCAAACAGATATTTGAAGGTAACTTTTAAAAAGCCTGAGCTAGAATCTAAGGCTAGACACTAGCTAAGTTTAGGAGTTTTTTTGTGTGTGTGTCTGTGTGTTGAAGAGAAAAGGACCCTTCAACTGAACCTTGCAACTTCTACATGCATGTTATTCTTCCACGGCCCAGACTAGTCCAAGAATGTATTTGGGTGTAACCTATACCTTATGAACATCAAAATCTAAATCTCATAGTGAGAAGTGATCGACAAGAATCAGCAACTCTTCGGTCTGTACTTCTTGAGGGTCTAATAGTACACATTTCTTCAAAAACTCGTACTAATTAGGGTACAAAAGATATTTTATGCTAGATTGTTGGAACCGTTAATACTTATTTGTTCACTTTACTTATCTATAACTACATAATTATAGATGCAAATGCAAGGGGTTCATGTTGAACGTGCGGTTGACTTGACTTTACTAAGTGGTTCTGTTGATCTTATCAGTGTATACTGATGATGAGGATAACATGATGCTTGTGGGTGACGTGAGTGTCTTACAAAAAAAATAGAAAGGTTGGAGTTCAACATTAGATGACTTTATTAATCTTATAGTTAAGAAACTCGGTGAAGGTTTGTTGTGGATAATGTGAATTGTGGTTGTTGACAGATTTTGATAGGGTTTGATTTGATCAATATGTAAGACGTACTTCCTCTATTTCAATTGAAATAAAGAAAGGTCATTTACAAACTGATCAAATCAAACCCCACCAAAAATCTTTCAATAACTACAAATTAAAGGTATTCACATTGTCCACATCTAACGTTTACCAAATTTCTTAACTACAAGATTAATAAAATCATTTAATTTAACTCCATAGCCTTTCTAACTTTATATAAGACTCACATTACCCACAAACATCATGTCGCCCTCATCATCCATGTATACTGATATGATCTGCATCATAGTTACTTGGTGCCATCAAACCAACCATGAGTCAAACACGAATCTCTTACATTTGCACCTATAACCATGCATTTACAAGAAAGTAAAGTAAACAAATATAATGGTTCCAATAATCTAACATAAACTATCTCTGGTACCTTAACTAGTATGAGTTCTTGAAGAAGTGTGTATTATTAAATGGGTTTTCAGGCAGTATAAGCAAAAGAGTTGGTGGTTATCGTGGATCACTTTGCACTATTGTATTCTAGATTTTGGTCGATAAAATTCCCAGCACCAAATTTTGGGATAGAAAGAGTATGTGTATGAAAAGATTTATTAAAATATCCATCTTAAAATAGCACATTTGGCAAAAAAAAAATTCAAGGACATAAAGTAAAGTTAAAATATGATCTCCAAATTAAAGTGGAGAGTGTATAGAGGGAGAAAGAAAATACAATTGAAGAATGGAAAATTAAAGAGCAAAAACATGATTTATATAGTTGGTATGAGTTATTTTTACAAGATAATATTTGGAAATCTTATAAATAACATTCTATACTTAATGATTTACATTAGATTTTCAGAAGTCAAAATTAATTCAAACTTGTCAATCTTAAAAACATACCAAAAATATAATTTTAGTAAGACAATGATTATCATAAAATAGGTAAGTATTATAATTATTATTATCATTATTATTGTTGTTATAAAGTTAGTCTTTGTCCTGATACCAAAAAAAAAACAGGTCAGTCTTTGTCCATTCAATATTTAAATACCATAAAGTTATTTTCTCATCTCTATTTATTGACTCAATTTCATACCATATAATCTATAATATAATCTTGATAGTCTAAATTATTTTGACTCACATTTTTACGGTAACATGATCACTTCATTATTTTGTCTTGATTGAACTCAAAATCAATTCAAACTTGTCAATATTAAAAACATAACAAAATATAATCTTAGTAAGACAATCATTAGCATCATAAAAAAGGTAAGTATTATAACTATTATTATCATTATTGTTGTTGTTACTAAGTCAGTCTTTGTCCATTCAATATTTAAATACCTTAAAGGTATTATATATATATATATAAATTTATTGACTCAATTTCATACCATATTATCTATAATGTAATCTTGATAGTTTAAATTATTTTGAGTCACATTTTAAAGGTAACATGATCACTTCATTAGTTTATCTTGATTGAACTGTATAATATCTTACTTTTTACGAAAAACATTGCTTAATGTTGTCCTTCTATGTAACTATAAATTAATACAAGATATGATAGATTTTTTAAATCTAATGATATTACATTAATTTAAATTTAGTGCTAATTAATTAGTAGGAAGTTTTTTATGAAACCAAAAAAAAATTATTAATCACCAATAGATAAACTTATAAAAATAAAGGTTGTAACACAATTTTTGAAAAAATAAAAAAACGCATTGATCATACATAAGCAAATAATAAAGAAGTAAATTGGAGAACCAACATGTAGTGTAGCAGATGGGGCTGCTTCACCCTTAATCAGAGGTCAAGGGTTCGATCCTGGGAATTGGAGAAAACTCTGTTGGGAGCGCTACTCTCCGAATGGAGCCCTACTCGGGGTCAATCCGGATTAGTTGGACTCCAATGCGGGTACCGAATATCGGATGGGAAATCAAAAAAAAAAAAAAAAAAAGTAAATTGGAGAGACCAAGCTTCACTTCCTATTAAAATGAATTTATCCCAAGTGATATCAATGTTCCTTTTGATGTCATACCCACAACTTTAAGGGCCTATACAATGAAGTAATACTTCACCATCCCCGGACCTATATTTAGAAATGGCTAAATAAATTCAAACTTGTTGTATATCAACGTCAAACACATTCGCCCTAAAAATAATATCTTTATGTATATCTTTTTTAAAATAATAAATGAAATCATCAATTAATTTTGGACAAATAATCGAGCAAAGGAATTGCTCCATGTACAAATGTAAAAGAGCTCCTACTATAAAACACATAACAAACGCAGCTATAAGATGTTTATTAATAGGGTCTCCTAAATGACTCGAAGAGCATTTGACTCAATGACTCGAAATTTGTAGAAAGACTACTTTGCCCTTTGACTCCAAAATCACCATTTTTTCCTCCAAAATGCAAAATCACCTACTTTATGCACCAAAACCATTTATTTTTTCATCCAAAAACAAAGCCACTTTGACTTTTATTTTTTATTTTTTATTATTCTTTCTTTCTTTTTTTATTTCAGATTTTTTATTATTTTTTATTTCTTATTTTTTATTATTCTTTCATATTTACTCCTTATATTTTTACTTTTTTCATTCTACTTTTTCCTTACTTATTGTAAGCTCTCTATCTAATTTGAAATCTTTTAATCGTCATTTTTGACTTGTATTATATTTTTTTTTCTTCCACTACTTCTATCTCTTTAATTATTTTACTATACAAATTTATTAACTTTTTAATTTTTTTTTAATTTTGAATCCTCCATATATCTAATCTACAAAATTCCTCCTATAATTTTTTTTTAAAAAAATAAATCCAATATAACAAAAATATTTAAGAGAAATCATGAATGAAATTTTTGGAATTGAAAATAGTGATAGTTCAGTCGCTAAATTTATAGTCAACATAAATTCAAATATGATTACTTTTAAAGTTAAATTCATTTTTATTTTGTTTACAAACAAAAGAAAACTGCCTTTAAATAGTAATTCAATTGATAGTTATCAACGTGATATTTCAACTGTAAATTAATTAAGTTTGACTTAAAAAATTTAGTGTAATTTTTATCTTGACTCTAAATAACTCGCATGTTGAGTTTATATAGGTTTGACTGAAAATTCAACTGTATGCAAAGATTAAGTAAATAAATAAAAATTATTGGGATCGTCACATAATGTTATTCTAACAAACTGGTCTAAATTTATAATCATTGAATCATGACTTCGAGACTAGAAAACCGCGATAAAATACAAATTTATTTTAGTTAAATTATATTTAATATTTTGAAAGTACTTTTATGTTGTTTCACTAAAATTATAAAGTATTTTCATAATTATTTTATCTAAGAAAATTAATTAGCTTGTAAAAATTGAAGCCAAAATGTTTTTCAATATATTGTTTATTTTATTTTTTACTTCATCTCACAAAAAATAAATATTAAAAAGAAAAAAACTACATAACTGAACAAACATAAACTCTTAATTATCTTATTTAGCCTAAGTTTTAATTAATTACAATTCAAACGATACTTAATAGTAATAGAAGAGGGAATGAAAGGAGTTACAATTCATTGTCTCTCCTTCCAATTAAGTGCATTCATACAAGTGTGAATTATAAAATAGAAATACAAAGAGAATTGCATCAACGAATAGAAAAATATAAATGATGGTGCGAATACAATAAGTGATTGTGTTATTTTCATTATCATTCATGATTTATGCTCGAAGTAGCCATATTTTTTAAAAAAATACAAAACAACATAAAATAGAACATAAAAGGAAAAAGGAAAAAGAAAATTAAAAAAAGGAAAAAAATTAAAAAAGAAAGAGAAATAGAAGTTAGAGATAGAAGAGAGAAAAAAAGTGAAAAAAATGAAACGAAAATAGGAAAAAAAAAAGGAGGGAAAACACACAAGAAAAAAACTGAGGAAAAAGTACTCAAAAAAACATATTTAAAAAAAAAAGGTAAACGCGAAAAAAAAGAAGAGCAAAAAGTACCTAAAAATGAAAAAAAGAAATTAATTGAAAAAAAAAAAGAGAAATAAAAGCTTGAGATAAAAGAAAATGATAAACAAAAAGAAAAAAAAACGAAAAGAGGAAAAAATTGAAAAAGGTTGCATTTAACTTCTCTCGTTGTATTTATATCTTATATCAAATAAAGTAGGTTGATACATTCACTAAATATGATAATTTTGAAGTTAGATTATGAATTCCTCCAATTTGCTGAAATGTATGCTATTTTCTGAAAGTTTTTCACTTGAAAAATATACGTAAGAGTGAATTAAGTTCTTAGAAGTTAATAATTGTGTTGACTAAAAATTTAAAGTATTTTTATGTGTTTTCACTAAAATATATATTAATAATTTGTCAAAATTAAACTCAAAAGAAATTTCAAAGCAAGTATCTTTTTAAACTTTTTTTAATTAATCTCATGAAAATAAATTTTTAAAATATACATAAGAGTGAAGTTGATTTATTAGAAGTCAACAATAGTGTGAAATAAAACCTTGAAGTATTTTTCATATTATTTCACTTAAGTATTTTAAACAGTTGATCAAAATTAAACTCAAAAAATTATCAAGTCAATTATTATAATAATTATCATCATCATCATCATCATCATTATTAAAAAAAAATAAGAAGTGAAATTGAGTTACTAGAAGTCATCACTTGTGTTGGCGAGTCATAAAATTCACAAATTAAGACTCGATTTAACCTGGTATATACTGAATCAACATTATCTAAATAGAAGTCGACCATTTATGTTGACTATAGTGAAAATTGACACATGATTCAATCCTAACATAGATTGAATCAATATTTTTCATTTAGAAGTTAATTTTTTTATTTTAAATATAGTCGTGATAGATTGAGACTCGATTTGATCCTACCAGAGATTGAATCAATATTTTTCAAGTAAAAGTAAACCATTTATGTTGATTATAATCATGACAAAATGAAATTCAATTCAATCCTAACATAGATTCAATCAACATTTCCCAATTAAAAGTCAACCATTTATGTTGACTATAGTCGATCAAGACAAATTAAGATACAATTCAATCCTAACATTGATTGATGCGCGCAAGCTGACCCGGACATCATGGTTATCAAAAAAAAAAAGTCAAATATTTATGTTGATCATAGTCGTGATAAATTGAAACTCAATTTAATCGTAATATAGATTGAATCAATATCTTTCAATTAGAAGTCAAACATTTACGGTGATTATAGTGGTGACAAATTGAGACTTAATTTAATTTTACTAATAAAAATAAAGGGCAATAAGCAAGCACGTCTTCAACATATCTGCTTCAGCTGCTTCAATCGTAATTTTACTATATCATTCTCAATTAATTAGTATAAGTCATTTAAGTATTAAAAAATAATAATATTTAATAAAAAGGTAAAATCGGAATAAAATAATAAATTAACTCTTGATGTTTTGTGATACCTTCTTCGGCTGCTTCAATCGTAATTTTACTTATCACCCTAATTAATTATTCTAAGTCATCTAAGTATTAAAAAAATAATAACATTTAATAAAAAAATAAATTAGACATAAAATGATAAATTAATTTTTGAAGTTTTAAATTAATTTGATGTCTTATATGAAACTCGTTTATTTATTTTTTTCAAATAGTTTTATAGTAATTTTGTTATATCACTTCTAATTAGCTGTTAAAGTCATTTAACTATTTAAGACATGTCTGCTTCGTTATTTCAATCGTGATTTTATTATATCACCCCTAATTAATTTTTATGGTCATGTAAGCATTAAAAAATTAATAATATTTCATAAAAAAAAAAGATACACTCAAAATGATACGTCTATATGAATTATTTGGTTCACTACCGAAATTATATTAATGCCATAAAAATTATGATTGAACAGAGGAACACATAAAGTAACATATATTACTTAAAAATGAGAAGACAAGTAAACTGGGACAATGAGAGTATTGATATTTTATTGTAAAATTATGCTAAAAGCACTATAAATCACATCAAAAGGGCAGAATACATTGTCAGGCCGCTCAACTTAGCGTCATCTTTCCTTTGACACCTCAAGTGAACATTGTTTATTTTTGACACCTCAAGTAGCGTACTGGTGTGTCATTTTGACACCTTTTGCTGAGTTGACAAGGTGCATGTATTACACCCCCATTAAGGCGCGTGAAAGCCCTTTTTGGCTGATGTGGCACCCAAGTTGGCCCACCAACAATATATTAACTCATCTCCATTAATTTATACCTTCTTCCTTATTTTTATCCATCATTTTTGTCAATCTTAAGCTTATTTAATGGTGAAAATTATTGAAAGAGATTTAAAAATTAGATACACATTTAGGGATTTGTCTTGCCAAAAATAATATATTAACTCACCCCCCCCCCTAATTAATTTATACTTCTTTCACATTTTTATCCATCATTTTTGTCGATCTTAAATTTAAGGGTAAACATTATTGAGAGAAATTTATATACGCATTTAGGGGTTCGTGAAGATTAGATAATAAACAACATTTTTTTAATCATTAAAGGCAAAATTGATGAATCAAAACTGAAAATCAAGCAACATCAATGAAGAAAAACTGAAAATCGAACAAAATCGATGAAGAAAAATTTTAAAAAAGCTAAATTCGTGAAGAAAAATTGACAACCAAGCAAAATCAATGAAAAAAATTAAAAATCGAAGCAAAATCGATGAAGACAATCTGAAAAATAGAGCTAAATCCATGAAGAAAAACTAAAAACTAAGCAAAATCAATGAAGAAAAATTGTAAATCAAAGCAAAATCGATGAAAATTTTTTGAAAAAGGGAGAAGGGGGTGGGGTCGGGTTTTAGGATAAGATGGTTGGGCGAGGGGCGACGTTTGGAGAAGATTCGGGTAGGTGGGGCTTAGGGGAGAAGGGCAGTGTTTGGAGAAGATTTAGGTGGGTTGGGCTAGGGAAATGTGGAATTTGGAGAAGATAATTTGGTGGTGGGGGTGGGGGTGGGGGGGTGGGGAGGGGGGAGAAGTATTTGCAGAAGGGGGAAAGAAGATGATTGGGGGTGCGGTGGGGGAGGGAGGTGTTTGCAGAAGAGAAAGAGGGAAGAAGATTATTGAGGACGGGGTGGACAGAGGGTGAGGTGGTAGGCGGGGTGTTTGAAGAAGATGACTGGCAGGGTGGGTGGCTTAGAGGGAGGGGGTAATTTTTTTAAAATTAATTATTTAAAAATTATTTGGATAAAAAATGATAAATGTCTTGCTATTATTGGTCACTTTACACGTCAGCGCGGACGTAATATACATATCCAATATATTTTTACGGATTGTGTAAAAATTATCAAAATGACACATTCGTACACTACTTGAGGTGTCAAAAGTGAACAACGTCCACTTGAGGTGCCTAAGTTTTTGGAATTGAAAATAGTGATAGTTCAGTCGCTAAAATAGTGATAGTTCAGTCGCTAAATTTATAATCAACATAAATTCAAATATTATTACTTTGGCGAGTCATTAAATTCACAAATTGAGACTCGATTTATTCCAGTATATATTGAATCAACATTTTCCAAATAAAAGTCGACCATTTATGTTGACTATAGTGACAAATTGAAACATGATTCAATCCTAACATAGATTAAATCAATATTTCCCATAGAGAAGTCAATCTTTTATTTTAAATATAGTCGTGATAGATTGAGACTCGATTTGATCCTAACAGAGATTGAATCAATATTTTTGAAGTAGAAGTAAACCATTTATGTTGATTATAATCACGACAAATTGAAATTCAATTCAATCCTAACATAGATTCAATCAACATTTTCCAAATAAAAGTCAACCATTTATGTTGACTATAGTCGATCAAGACAAATTAAGATACAATCCAATCCTAACATTGATTGGTGCACACAAGCTGACCCGGACACCATGGTTATCAAAAAATATATCAAAAAGTCAAACATTTATGTTGATTATAATCGTGATAATTGAAACTCAATTTAATCGTAATATAGATTGAATCAATATTTTTTCATTAGAAGTCAAACATTTACGTTGATTATAGAGGTGACAATTTGAGACTTAATTTAATTTTACTAATAAAAATAAAGGACAATAAGCAAGCACGTCTTCAACATGCCTGCTTCAGTTGCTTCAATCGTATTTTTACTATATCATTCTCAATTAATTAGTAAAAGTCATTTAAGTATTAAAAATAATAATATTTAATAAAAAGGTAAAATCAAAATAAAATAATAAATTAACTCTTGATGTTTTGTGATACCTTCTTCAGCTGCTTCAATCGTAAGTTTACTTATCACCCTAACTAACTATTATAAGTCATCTAAGTATTAAAAAAAAATAGTTAATAAAAAAGATAAATTAGACATAAAATAATAAATATTTTTGAAGTTTTAAATTAATTTGATGTCTTTTATGAGACTCATTTAAATTTTTTTCACAAATATTTTTTATAGTAATTTTGTTATATCACTTCTAATCAGTTTTTATAAGTCATTTAAGATGTGCCTGTTTCATTGTTTCAATCGTAATTTTATTATATCACATCTAATTAATTTTTAAGGTCATCTAGACATTAAAAAAAAAAAATTTCATAAAAAAAATACACTCAAAATGATACATCAATATAAATTATTTGGTTGAATATCGAAATTATATTAATGACACAAAAATTACGGTAGAACAGAGGAAGACATAAAGTAACATATATTATTTTAAAATGAGAAGATACGTAAACTGGGACGATGAGAATATTGATATCTTATTGAAAAATTATGCTAAAAACACTATAAATCACATAAAAAATATAAAATATTCTATTGACTCCCGAACTTATATCAGGGTCACTTAAATTGAAATGGAAAGAAAAATATTATAAATCACAATAATTAAAATTTTTAATTATTTTAATGATTCATTATCTAAATTATATTTGTGTCACGTAAATTGAGATAAAAAATAATAATACTGTGTCTGTGCTAGCATGGGTCCTTTGATGTCTAGTCTAATATAAATTGCATCAATATTTTTCAAAGAGAAGCCAAACATTTATGTTAACTTTAGTCATGAAAAATTGTGACTCAATTTAAATATAATGCAGATTGAATCAACATTCGTCAGTTATAAGTCAACTATTTATGTTGACTGTAATCGTGATAAATTGAGGCCCAATTCGATCCTATATTGAATTAGTATATCCCAATTAGAAGTCAACTAATTATGTTGACTATAGTCGTGACAAATTGATACCCAATTTAATTCTAACATATATTGAACCAATATTTCTCAATTAGAAGTTAACTATTGTGATAACTAAAGTCGTGATAATTTGAGACTCAATTTATTTTTTATTAATTTGCAAGACTTAATTTAGTTGTGGATCTTTTAAAATGTTAAAAATGTGAATCTACACCAAGTTAACAATATAAATAGTCATGGTGCTCCACATTATTAGAGTACTCCCTCCACCCCACTCCCCTTCTCTTTATATATTACTATATATAATAAGAGGGAGTTAACTCAGGCAACAGGTCGACATGTATGTTTGTGTTGTCTGCTTTAGTTATTTCAATCATAATTTTACTATATTATTCTTAATTAATTATTATAAGTCATGTATTAAAAAATTAATAATATTTAATAAAAAATAAAATAGATATTTATGACATGACTGTTTTAGCTTCTTTAGTCGTAATTTTACTATATCGCCCCTAATTAATTATAATAGTTATCTAAATATTAAAAATTAATAATATTAAATAGAAAAATAAAATAGAAATAAAATAATACATTAACTCTTGATATTTAAATTAACTCGACGTCTTATTTGAGACCCACTTACTTTTTTTTCACAAGTATCTTTTATGATGATTTTGCTATATCGTTTCTAATTAGTTATTATAAGTCATTTAAGACATGTTTGTTTCGCTGCTTCAATCGTTATTTTACTATATCACCCCTAAGTAATTATTATGATCGTTTAAGCATTAAAATATTTAAAATAATTCAAAAAAAGAAAGATAAAATAGACACAAATAATATGTCAACATAAAAGATTTAATTGATTGTCAAAATTATATTAGTGCACATAAATTGGGATAAAACGGAGGAAGACATAAGAAGAGCCAACTTCAACATGACTGCTTCTTGGAATTTAATGAAAAGTTAAAGGCATTTTAGTCTTTTTATAAAAAAAATTTGCTTAAAGAAATTGTCTTTTGTGCTATGTCAGATGTATCTTATTAATAACTTTAAAAAATGTCCACAATCTTCTATTTACTTATAGACCATGCCCTTAAAAAAATCTACTTTATTCTATTTATTTACAAATTTATCCTCAAAGCTACATTTAAGTAGGTGGGTCCCACAGTACTTTTCAACTTTCCATAGATTTAATTTAAATTATTTAAATTTAAGTAATTTAATAATATAATAATTTTATCTTAATTAATTACAACTAAATATTTAAAGTAACTCAATTTTACTATTTTAATTGACTTTTATATTCAAAATTAATTTTTTTTACTTATTTATTTTGGTAAATTTAAATTTTAAATTTTTTTTTCTTATATAGAAATACTATTATTTAAACTTAAATTTAAATTTTTAAAGTACAAAATTAATAAATTTAATTTAATTAAATAAATTCCTAAAAAATATTTTCTTAAGATTTGTATTGGGTCAATATGTATCAAGTAAAAAAGAAAGAAAGAAAAATATATAATAAAATTTTATTATTGTGAGAGATAAACATAATGCACTATTCAAGAATGTTTAATATTATCATATTTTATTTATGCAAAATATAGCATTTCGTATTTAATTAATATATTACTCCGGTGAGTTATCGATGATTACTATTGGATATAAAAAAATTATGTTAATTTTTATAGGAGTAACATAATCAATCGCTCTTAATTAATTATTATGAGTCATCTAAATATTAAAAAATTTAATAATATTTAATAAAAAGATAAAATAGACATAAAATTCAAAATTAACTCTTGATGTTTTAAATTATATTGTCGCCTTTCAAACGATGACTTTACCACGCCACTCCTTATTATAAGTCATTTATGTATTAGAAAATTACGAATAACAAAATGATATGTGAACATAAAAAATTTGATTGACTATCAAAATTATATTAGTGTCATATAAATTAGGACGGGGCAGAGAAAAATATAAATCAACATATATTATTTGAAAATGAAATAAAAAGTACTGTAAATAATAATAATTAATAAAAATATTTAAAAAATTGGCTGATTGCCAAAATTTTGTTTGTGCCGCATAAATTGGGACGAAGAGAGTATTCATATTTTATTGAAAAATTATGTAAAAAAATATTATAAATCACATAATTAACAATTTTAAAATTTAAAATATAAAATATTTGGTTGGCTCTCGAAATTATGTCATTGTCACTTAAATTGAAATATAAAAAAAGTATTATAACTCACAATAATTAAAAACTTAAATTATTTTAATGATTACTTATCTAAATTCTATTTACGTCATATAAATTGAAATAAAAAATATATATTGGGCCCATGCTAGCACGGGTTGTGCATATCCAGTACAAAAGAACAGATGAAAATAGGCAAAGTATACAATAAAATTATAAAATACAAAGATCGCTGAATTATATGACTAGTAAATCAAGATCCACGTGAAGGTTCATTCCTTAATAGAAATTATACTAGTCTTCGTACCCGCGCAAATAAGATTCCAACTCAATTTTGTTTAATTCAAATTTAAAAATCATACTAGATAATAAGTGATGAGGATTAAAATTTAATTTTACAAAATAAATAAATAAAAGATATGATTTGAATATCATATTTATCATTATATTATAATATAAACATACTATTTTATTTATTGAATTAATTTGTTAAGGATTCAAAAAATAAAATCAAATTCTATGTATTAACAATTAACATAGAGGTGCTCGTGTGATTTTGTAGGTTAGTTTTTTTTTTCTGTCTTTTTTTTGTCATAGCGATTCAATTCTTTTTAATATTATGATAATGATTTTGATTTAATTTATACGGATACATCATATTTTTTTGAATACATTATTAAATTTTATACGGATACATTACATTTCACGCATCACATTTTTTCGGACACATCACTTAATTTTACACGAATATATCAGATTCTTATCCAAGCTTTTATCTGAAATCATGAATTTATATAATTATTTAAGAATTGAAATTTTTAATAGTTATGGTAAGTTAAATAGTGATATGACGTAATTTTTCTAAGAATATATTAAATTTTTAAAATAATTTGTACTTCTTTAATTAATTATAATTATTTAATTCAAATACCATCATCAAGATATATACGACTAAATATTTTATTATTTGCATAAAAATTTATTGTAAGAAATTTTATTTATATTCATTTGAAATGACTAAAATTTTTGACACTGTTTTGAAAAAGTTTCATAAATAACTTGATAAAATGTTTGTACGTCTTTCTTTCTTAAAGAGATATTGATTTTGTAATATTTATTTTTAAAATGACTAAATTGAATAACCAAAAAAAGAATCAAAGCAATAAATTTGTTTTAATTAATTTGATTTGATTTCGATATTTAAAATGTGACTTATTTGATTTGATTTTATTTTTGCGAAAAGCTAACCAAAATCAAACAGCGAGTACTCTTACAAGAAATATTGACTTCCACTTTTGTGAATGAAAATGTAAAGTAAATAAAATTTCAAGTTTTAAAGAGTATATTGAATGAATAAAAATAAAAAAACTAATTGGAGAAGTAGATAAAGAACCAAATACCATTTGGCCAACATGATATTTTTTTTTTGAGAAAATGAAACGTTTCATGAGTAATAAGTGAAGAGAAAAGGATTAAGGGGAGGAGAAAGTGGGGGACAAGAAAGGGACAATGTCAGCCAACATTTTGAATTTTGGGGTAGTGGTTTAGTCAAAATTGGGTAGTTTTCAATTAAGGGAGGTTATTTTGGATATGAAAAAAAGCGAAAAGACTATTTATGAATTTATCGAACAAAAAATGCAATTCGAGTCTTTCGGGATAAAAGTTCTCGAGTCAAATATAATTTCCTTTATTAATATTTCTCCCGGATAGCTAGATACTTTATGACCAGTAGCTATGTCCACATCCATTTTTAGGATCTAATAGCCAGTACTAGTGGAGTCAAATCTCATTTCTCAAAGTAAAAATTTTATTTGGTGGAAAACATGGATAGGAAAGTACTATCAATTCACTTGTACGTCCTCAACCAATTGAACTTGCGATAAAGAACAATAGTAGAAAGTCGAACCATCATTAGGGCACTATGGACAAGAAAGAAATTTCTGGAAATTTTGATTATTCTAGGCATGACTGAGAAGTTTCATTGTAAAGGAAGGCTAGAGATGAAAGTTTTTCATTATTTAGTTAGAAATACACTTGAATAGAAGATGAGAATTCACAGGCAACCTGCTAAGAATACTTTATTGAATCAAATTTGAAAGACAAGACAGTTTAAGTATTTCTCCGAGACTTACATCTGCAATGTCTTTTATATTTTTTTAATCAATAGAGAATGTTAGTCCTCTTCATTAGCTCACTACTTTTTTTGTACTTTTGTTATTTACTTGGAGTTTCATTTCGTTGTGAATTAAATAATAAAAGTATGCTCTTTCTAACAGCTTAAACTTTTATATGAAATGAACACATATTTCAACATGCTATTACCACTACTAGAAAACATTAAATTTTCGACGGCCAATGTAGTCGGAATATGATCGGAAAATAAGATAATTCCGACTACTTTCCGACTGCTTGATGGTAATCGGAATATAGCTTGTCGGAAAAATATTTTCGACTACAGTAGTAAAAAATTTCCGACTATTTTAATTGAAAAAGTAGTCGGATATTTAATAAATATTTATTTAATAATTATAAATATTCCAACTACTGTAGTTGGATATTTAATAAATATTTATTTAATAATTATAAATTTTCCGAATATTGTAGTCGGAAATTTAATAAATAATTATTTAATAATTTTAATTACTCCGACTACTGTAGTCGAAAATGGAATAAATAATTATTTAATAATTTTAATTATTTCGACTACTGTAGTCGAAAATTTAATAAATAATTATTTAATAATTATAATTATTTCGACTACTGTAGTCGGAAATTTAATAAATAAATATTTAATAATTATAATTATTCTGACTACTACAATAAAAAATTTAATAAATAAATATTTAATGATTATAATTATTCCGACCACTGCAGTCGGAAATTTAATAAATAAATATTTAATAATAATTATTATTTAATAAATAATTATTTAATAATTATTATATTGCATTAGCTTACACTGCTTTCAGATTATAAACAACATAACTAATGTATTTTTCACAACAGGATCAAACACGACAAAAATTTATAAATACAACCACTTTAAACCATTCATAACAAATATCAAATGAAATAGTTTAAACATCTAAATGTCACAACCAAAAATAAGAAAAATAACTGCAATCTAATTATCATCAGATTCATTAACTTCCTCGTCATGAAATACTTGCGGCATGTGCTTCTTAACCAACTCCTCCAATTTATCAAATTTAGCAAACTTAGCAAACTTAACATTGTTAGCTGCACATTTCTGCGTCCATAACACAATTTGTTTTTTCATCGCTTCCATTTCTTTCATAGTTTGCAAAGTAGAAGAGGAACTGGGAAACAACGAAGGACTACTCAAGGATTGGAGAACCCCTATCCTGTAGGTTCTACCTTTCTTTGGACCACCTACCACAGTTGTCCACATATTATTCAGCTCTGCAGGTGATGGTTGGACCATAGTACCATCCTCTGAAGTAGGTTGAGTTTGACGCAACTCTTCTATGCTTTTTTAAAATTCTTCCTGAAAGAAAAATTATTTGTCAGTATGTAAACAAGCAAAGTTGAGTAATAATAAAATAATGTATGTAAAAGTTATTGTCTTACATATGCATTCTTAGCACGCGTTTCGACCCAATCTCCTCTTGTACCGTCCTTGTTTTTCTTTCCATTCGTCTCTTCATAGACATCAATAAAAAGACGCTCTTGTCCCCCATTTTTATATTCCTGCAAAATTTTAGAAAAAGAGATAATGCAAGTATGAAGATAAGTCCGGGAAGCATAGACCAAAACATCTTAAGACTAATACAAATAGATCATGGAGTCCATGATTGGAAAATACTCAAATCCAACAGAAGTAGTAGTTTAGGTGGATTCTTTTCAGTCAGTTAGTTTCATAACAATCATTTTAACTCAATGCTTTTAGTTTACTTCAAATAGTATGATTTTCAGTCAGTTAGTTTTATAACAATCATTTTAATTCAATATTTTTAGTTTACTTGACATATAATAAGGATGAGAAAAGATCACATACTGCACCCTCATTCCCTCTAGTTAAGAAACTACATGTGAATCCCTTTCTGATAACAAATAAAAGAGAATGGAAAATGAATCATCCAAACTTCTACTCTTGAAACAAATAAAACAGTGAATCAAGTGTTACTTCACTTGGATTGTATCAAATCATGCTAGTATAGTTCTTTTCCTGTGGTGCCTTCTGTGTTCAAGAAACTGTTCTTGCCAGGTTGTTACACTGATAGAAACAAGACATCTAGAAGACACTCTGAAATGCTTATGTGATGATTTTATGGATTGCCATTCCAAATGGAGAAAACATCATTCAAAACTTTAAGCTTAGAGCTAGTTTTTTGGTTAACCTTTTTAGTTGGGCCAACTCTTTCCCTGTAAATAACTTAGATCGCTACCTGGATTTATTCAACTCCTTAGCCCTTTTTGTTTTTACTGAGCTGATAGATCCCTCTTTTTTCATCTTTTCATCTAGTGGATGCCTTAATGAAATCTCTCTCACTTCATCCAAAAAATAGTGTTCAAACTTTGAACTATATGTTATAACCTCAAAATGGTGAAATGTAAATGATTCTCATATTTTCCATTTTAATTTGTAACATATAGTGAGTTAAGGAAGAAAAGAGTTACTCCTATGATCATATCGACTTTGCCATTGCTAAGGGCACAGTCATCTCATTTATCGACAACCACATTTAAGAACTCAATCCTTGGAAGTCAACATTCAAAGCAACAAGACTTTGAAGAACAATAGGAGTAAGAAAGTTGAGAGAAAACACTGGTTCCAATTAAACATCAAATAAACTTAAGTGGTCAGTATTAATTAATAGATGTCACTAGGTTCACTTTCACAAATTATTACTCTAAGTTCTTTTACATATAATTACTCTTAAGTGATTGTAGATAGCAGCAGGTTCACTTGCACATTCAACAGAAATGTGCCAAAGATACTAGAAATGTTCAGAAACCAAAGATTCTTTTCAATTGCTTAAGCTATAAATAGATAGTTTGAAAGGGGTCTATAGGTATATAGGGAGCCAATGACCCAAAAGAGGGAGGGGGGGGGGGGGAACCAAAGGGGGGAATTTCTAGCAATACAATTATCTAGAGATAATTTTAAGAACCAAGTTACACGAATTCAAGCATGACTTAAACAAGAAAACCTGCCATTTCAATGTGCTAAGACCGACTTTTACGCTAATGGCGACAACAGTTGTTGCGCAATAGGCAATGCACCTATCTAATCCAGACCCCCATATTTTCTATTCGTATGAGATTTGAACTTTAGATGATGCAGGCAATAGATGTTTCTAAAACCATTAGGCAGTGTGATACAAGATCAAGTTCACAAAAAAAAATATGCAACAACAAGAGCAACAAGATGTCAACAATGCTAGTGAATTAAAATAGGCCACACACGGCTTCACTGGACTTCAAGATGAACAACAACAATAACAACAAGATGTCCACAATGCTAGTGAATCGAAATAGGCCACACACGAATTTACTAGACTTCAAGATGAATAACAACAAGAAGATAACAACAATAGTAAATCGAAAGAGCCCTACACGACTTCACTATGTCATGGTTTAGAACATTGAACTAAACCGAACAAATCAGAAATTTAAGCTAATATTATCAGTCTTCGTTGGTGGGTACCGAAACTCATCGAACCTCCAGTGTGCAATGAGCCACCCGTTTGAGATTCTCTATTAGACTTTGCATGTTCCATCCTTTCCCTATATTCAGGAGTATTCCATTTTTCCAAGAACTGAACCCACACATTAGCATTCAGCCAACTAGGTTTTTCCAAGTTCCTCCGAGCCTCATACAAGTGTTCTTTGATCCATTGAGCTTCTTTCAACTTGAAAATGCATTGTATTTCATTATCATGAAAAGAATTCCATGCACACTTTGTCCTACAAAATAGTTTAATATAAAGTCATGAAATGAGTTGACGGATACAAAGGTAAATTCATCATTGATAGCATACTGAAATGGTAAATTCTTTGATTTTGATTACACCACAAACTGATTCCACATAAGCACTATGATGTTGAGTCGAATCTCATTCCAACTACCCCACGACTCCATGTAAAATGATTTAATTACTTCTATAACCATATGTCTACCACTATATGCGGGAATGAACCTGCAATAAAATTATATTAAATTATCTTAGCTTTCAAACATTTTAAAAATTACGAAAAAACATAAGATTTACTTACCTATTACCATAGGGGAGATAATTAGCCTCCCGTTGCCGTCATATTCTACTACCTTTTTAAATTTCTGAATCTGGGAAGCAACTGTTGTAGCATTAAACATTGCAACACTATCAATAGAGGGAGATATTGATATGTAGGGACCTCCAATTCTCAGTCCAGAAAGGCTAGGTGTGGATGATGTTAAAGGTACAGATGGAGAGCTACTATGAAGAATATTATGGGGAGAAGAAGGCTGGAACTGATGGGGTGGTGGGGGCATGAAAAATGTATTTGGTAGTAAAATAGTTGCCCTTGGAGGAGGAATAATATTTGTAGTAGCTGGTTGAAGAGTTGTGGTAACAAGTAGTGGTGGTAGTGTTGTATATTGACCTACGGGAAGATTATCAGGTCCTTTCTTACCTTTCTTACGCCGTCCATTACCATGACCTTTTGATTCCATTGATTTTCTTTATTAACCATATGAAAAAAAAACCACAAAATGGAGTTAGTTTGTGTTATGCTGCCCAGATATGTTTCTTAGATCAAACAAAAATTAAATTCTACATTCCCTGTAGTACTGAGTGAAAGAAAGCCTGGATGGGCAGGCTGCTTTGAGCTTTTTTGTTAACACTAAAAAAAATCTTAGCCTAAATGAAATAAAGTACATAAAGAAATGTGATAATTACTAAGATATTAGTTTATTAAGTAGTCATTCTGAAAACATAATTGAATCATGAATGCTGATATTCTTAATCTAATGAATCAATCAATTAAGTTATCTAACCATAATTGCCTGTAAATATTTAAAGAATAAATCCATAAGGTGTGGAACATTGACAAATGGAAAGCTGTATGTAGGATGCGCAGATTCAAGCATACAGGTCAGGGTTAGATCCTGTTTTTGACTAATATAAAATAATTGATTCAACAAATGAGTTACAAATATATCGTTGGGAATATGATGATTGTGTATGTGCTTAGATTACGTGTAATATATGACACAAATATAATTAAATTCTGATGTTATTGTTGTGAAATTACAGTTAAGGAATTTATGTTCATATCGACTCTGAAGTCATTGTAATATGAGTAAGTTTCATGCCTACGTGGCCAGTGAAATCTGAAAAACAGGACTTGATTCAATAACTAATCTAAAACCTACTAAATTTGACAAGATCATTCAATCAATCAACTGGCTTCGATCCAAGTTTAGTTGCAGTCATATTATTCATCCACTAGACCATTTGACTGCTAATCAGACAAAAACTATATACTTAATTATAAGAAACTTTTCATGCCTTGAACAGAATATCAAAATCTTGTGTGACCAGCAGGCAATAAGATAACAAGTCTTCTGACAACAAATGACATAATTATATGTGGTACAGAAATAGGAATGATTAAGGTTTGTCTATTCAACTTCTACTCAAAACACAAAGAATTATTAAAAGACAAATGGAACTTTTAACAGTCCATATTGCAGAACAATTGTGTTTATCATGTAATACAGACTAGTAACAATAACAGAAGCACATTCCTTTTTGGAGTATCAAAACTTCCACTACCCTATTTGGTATCCTCTATTCAGAATTATTTTTAAAAGAAGGGTGCAATCTTTATTTGCTTTGTTCCAAACATACCGGTACTAAATCCTTGATTTGACTTCTCAACTTAAAAATGGCAGGGTTGGATCCTACTGTAGTGATATATTACACATACAAAAAAAGTCTAGCATAAATGATAGTTTCAAGTAAGTCATTTTCACCCTGTATAGAAGGAGGAAACAGTCTGATTCCATATGATGTAGATAGAGCAAGCATACAAATGAGTGCAGTGTAATAAGAAAATATAACAAGACAAGCAAATCATGTTGCATAGTTACTGGCACAACAAATGTTAACAAAGAAAAGACACTATATTGTCAAGAAAAATAGCAAAAAACAGTAGCTAAAATACAATTCAAAACCTTGTTACAACACATTACTACTATTAATAACAACTCAATCCTCGACGCTTATTTCATAGTCATTCATCAATTCTTCCTCATCACTTGTTTCATATTCATTCATCGATTCTTCCTCATCACTTGTTTCATTTTCATCAAGTAACTCTTCCTCGCTTATTTTATTTTCATCAATTGGATCTTCCTCGTCATTTTCCCCGGATGTTCCTTCTTCATAATCATGAACATTCAATCTAAGTTTAGAAGGATCAAATTCTTCATATAGGCCTTCGTTATGCTGCAACTCACCTGCTAATTCACCATCCACCTTTTCTTCAACACTTAAAATGTCATTTTGATATGCTACTTCTAATGTATCCTCCCCTACAACTCTACCCACGGGCTTTATTTTTATAACTACCCGCCATGCAAATTTATTCTTACACAAAGGATAAGGAGCATAATATACTTGTTTCATAATTTGTGCAATGACAAATGGATCATAGAGTCCATACTCTCTTGTACGCTTAATTTCAACTATTTTGTACTGGGGGTGCACTTTTGTACCTAACCTAGGCGTAGAATCATACCACTTACACCGAAAGAGAACCAATTTTTTCTTTGGCCAACTAACATGATAATCGAGTTCTAAAATCTCGTGAAGCACACCATAATAATTAACACCGCCATCACCTTTCACCCAAACCCTACTATTATTGGTTTTCTTGCCCTTAGAGAACTCTTCTGTATGAAATCTGTACCCATTGACAGAGTACTTAGAAATTTTTTTGACTTTAGCATCAGGTCCCCAAGTTATATCACGTAAAAATTGGCCATTTGGGTCATAATTAAGTGGATTATGAACCTATAAAAAGTTAAAAAAAGTTAGAATTTAAATATACATGAGATTGAACAAAAGTGTAAATCGTGTTAAATATTTAAGTTACACTTATATATTCTCTAAACCACACTGAAAACATAGGATAAACAACAACATCTCCGTGTAAAGTCACGAAGTAGCTGTCCGACAAAGTTATGACTTTCATTAGTTAAAGCTTAGATAGACCTTGAATGATTGTCCTTAATTTAAATATACTCACTTATAAAAAGGCAGGACCTTGGGACAATTTAATAATACATGTGTTGTAGCTGAATTAAGCTCCGTCTCATTCAAATATCAAAGTGGACCACCTTTCAAACTTCCTTTACTTGGTTGATTGAATATTGAAAATGGTGGTGCCGAAGGATCTGTATTATATCCATCATCATGCCTATTAGGTCGATTTCTCAGACATGGTACATCATGTTCAAAATAATATGAAAAAAATAAAAGGTCTCTTTAGCCAAATAAGCCTCACATATTAATCCCTTAATTCGGGATCTATTTTTTATGGTCCGCTTACGTTTGCCAATAATCCTGCATAGTATGATCTTTTAGATGAAATAATGTTCAATTAAAACACATGAAGGTAAATCTTAAAAGTCAATACCTCTCAAAAGGATACATCCATCGACACTGAACAGGCCCTCTAAGTCGTGCCTCTCACACAAGGTAAATTGGAAGATGCTCCATAACATAAAAAAAAACAGGAGGAAAATTTTTTGTCAGCTTGTTTAAGGTTAAACGAATGTTGATATCCATCAAAGATAGGTTCTCCTCCCTTAATGTGTTAGAACATAAATCTTTAAAAAATAAGTTTATCTCTGTTATGGGCTTCCAAATTCTATCGGGCAATGCACAGAATGCAATAGGCATCAATGACTCTATGAAAATGTGACAGTCATGGCTCTTCATAGAGGTCAACTCTCATTCCTTCATATCAACACACCTAAATAAATTTGATGCATATCCATCTAGCATTCTCAAATTGTTAACCCAATCACAAATCACTCTTCTATTCTCAAAAGTGAATGTGTAATTGGCCTTGGGCTTCTGAATCTTATTGTTTAAGTATGTCAAGTACAACTCACTGTGCCGATAATACTCCTCTTAGTCCATCCTGGCCTTCAAGTTATCTTTTGTTTTGTTACTTACATCCATCACAGTATTAAACAAGTTGTCAAAAAAGTTTTTCTCAATATGCATGGGATCCAGATTATGAGGCAGAAGATTATCCTTCCAATAATCTAACTCCCAAAATATGCTTCGTTTAGTCTAGTTATGTGTAACACCATAACTAGGTATCCTGGATGGTGGAGACTCTGTTACCTTAGGCAGATTCCTCACTCTATCTCAAATTTCTTCTCACGACAAAATTGGTGGTGGATCCTCAAAATCAGTCTTATTCTTCATAAAATCACTAGTATTTCTCCTAAACTCATGTTGCATTGGCAAGAATCGATGGTGACAGTCAAACCATGAGTTTTTACCCCTATGTTTCAAAGTAAATGCTTTTGTGTCTTCCATACAACAAGGGCAAGCTAACTTGCCCGCAGTTGACCACCCAGACATCATTCCATAAGCAGGAAAGTCATTTATAGTCCACATCAAAGTAGCACACAATCTAAAGTTTTGTTTCATTGATACATCATATGCTTCCACACCTTCATGCCACAATAAGTTCAACTCATTAATCAATGGCTGCAGATATACATCAATCAAAACTTTTGGATTGCGAGGACCTGGAATAATGCAAGTTAGAAATATATACTGACTCGTCATACACAATTCAGACGGGAGATTATAAGGAGTCACAAACACTGGCCAACATGAATATGGTGTAGCTGAGATAGAAAATAGAGTGAATTCATCAATAGATAATCCCAACCTAATGTTTTTTGGTTCACTAGCAAAATCCAGATACACACTATCAAAATACTTCCATGCATCTCCATCTGACGGATGACATTAAACACCAGGTGGTCTTTTATTTTCATAGTTCCATCTCATATGAGGGGCAAAGCTCATTGATGCATACAACATCTTTAACAGTGGTATAAGGGGTAAGTACTGCATTGACTTCACAGGAACCTTCTTTCCTTTGACAGTTGTGAGTTCCTTATAACGAGGCTGATTACCAAATTTGCAATTTTCTAAATTTGCAACTTTCTTATAGAATAACATGCAACCTTTCTCGCAACAGTGAATCCTCTTTGATGAAAGTCCTAACTTAGAAACCAACTTCTTTGTTGTGTAGAAATATTTGGGTAAGTCAAGTTTATTTGGGTTAAGTTCATTCATAAGTCCAATGATAGAGTTCATGCCCTCTTGAGAAATTGACTAACCTGACTTAATACTCAGTAACCGAATGGCAACAGATAACTTAGAATGCACCGATCCTTCATACAATGGATGACTAACTTCCTTTAACTATTTATAAAAGTGCTTAGCCTCATCATTTGGTTCATTTTGAGCCCCTGAGTGTGTCCCAAAAGCATCCCTGACCATCTCACTATATCGTGAAATTTTAACATTATTCTCTCTTATTGGAATTTCAACATAATTTTGAAAAGCAAAATTATTAGTAGCACTACTTTCTCCATGAGCTGTCCACACATTATAATTCAACATAAAACCCTTCATATAAAGATGTAATGTAACAACATCTGGACTCAATAACTTGCAACACTTTTAATTCCAACAAGGACACCTAATTGTCCCTTCAATAAGAAAATCATTAAGTGTCATTGCTTTAGCAATAAATCCAGCTACCCCAGCTTTATATTCCTCCCTCAACTCCGCACGGTTAGGATAAAGTCTATTATATATTCATGTATGATCTTAATTTTCCATCTACACAAGAACGACAACAATAATAATAAAGAAGAGAAATAAAAACAAGAGAAACAAAACAATAACAGGGTTGTTTAGAGATGCTACTAAGCAGTACACACAAGCAGAAAACTAAGAGATTCAATACAACATAGTAAAACAGCCAATAACAATTGAATATTTTAATTAAAAAAAGATTTTTTTTATCAGTGAAAGGAATCCAATCCATGTGATAGCTTCACAAATAAGATAAAAAAGGCAAAAAGGGAGACAAACAGATGAGGTAAAGACTTTAAAAGAAAAAAATAAAAAGAAAGCACATGTTGAAAACACTGAAGCGGTTTAACTATGACCACGTCCATAAAATCTTGTACCACAAATGACACAACAATGAAGACTAGGGTCTGCTTATCAATCAAAGGTACTAAAAATAGATCATGTAGAAAATGGAACAAATTTTTACCTCGAATCAGTGAAGACGTGAGTGAAGATTGGAATTTCTTGATTGACCTTCAATACCGTCACCTAAGAATACTGATTTGATTCTTCCAGACCTGTTTTAGTAACTCTGACAAAAGAAAAGCAGACCACATTAATGTTTCGAAGGACCAAAATAAGCATATCACACAGAAGTATACGGAATGAACAAATTACAAATGAATACAGTAGTAATATGCGTGACCGCTGAAGCAAGTAAACCTACACATTAGACTATTATGATGCTTGTTTTCTAAAGAAGACAGCCAAAATATTGGCATACAAATAACTCATTCCATATGTGATTATCAGGGTTTAAAGTAGGATCAAAGATGCTTTGACAACCTAAGAAGAATAGATATGAGCGCCCAAGAGTGTGGCCTAACTGTTACACCAATCTATAGAAGTAATAATTTCAGTAATTGTGATAAGGTAACCAAATATTTTGCTATTCAATCTGAATGGCATGAATTTTTTTTCTGCACCAATATGTTACTAATAGTGAAGTGCGTCTTTATAAAAAATATATAATAGTGGAAACATAAATTTGCTTGCATTAGATGGTGACAACATCATAGCTGGTAAGAATCAATGTTTATACTTTCCTTCATATTAGAAGGTTTCAATAGAAGGTTAGTTACAAACAGGTCTTTATTTTCCCAAACACGTTAGCAGGACGAGTATCAGTAAACACATTATTCATTGTCAACTATTCAAATAGCTATTGCAAAACCTAGATAGTATAAGAGTGTAGTTCACTACATCAGAATTACCTAGACAAATACCCAGGGGAAAAAATTAGAAAAGAGTAGATTTCAAGGTTATGAAAGTCAAAACTACTTGAAGCCAACAGGATATCGAACTAGCTAAATACATTCTTTAAATCTCTCAGGAAAAGAAGTAATAAATTCTGATGAGGCTTTTTCAGTATAAATGGATCATGAGGAGGTTTTGAACACCACCCAACCAGTTACCATGGCACACTCATTATTTTGTGGCATTTTAAAGAAATTGTGTTTATTAACTGTTGCAGACCTAAAATTACCAAATAAATATGTTCTTCTCTGGAAGTTGAAGCTTTTAGACTAGGCAACCACATAATACAAAGAACTGCTAAAGCTTTTAAATGAGACAATACACACGCATCAACATGATATGAAAACATATCAAGTATATCATAACATATATCAATTTTGTGTTTGAACCTCACTATCATTAAGAAAATATTTTCAATTACTGGTCCAAGAAAAAGACATAAGAGTGGACGTTTTACAAATACGAATGTATTTTCAAAGTCTTAACTTTTACATGATACTTTACACACTTCATTAGGTGAACTTTTAAAAATTTCTACAATTTTAAGTGATCATATGATCAATAAATTAATCACAAGAATTAGAAGAATGAGGATAAAGGGCAAAAGGAAAACAATAATCTTGCAAGAAAAAAAGATATCATTTGGTGCCTTAGTAGTAGCACTTGCATCAGCTAACTCAAAATAGGTATTCTTCCCGATGAAGATTGAAACGATTACTCCTAAGCCACTAAAGATTAGACACATGAATACTTATGAAAAAATGGGAGGAGAAAGAAAAATGGAATAACAAAAAGTGTACTTTAACCGTTCACTTTCACTTGTCCACTATACTGAAAATAAATTCATTTTCACTCGTCCACTATACTAAAATAATTTTTCACTTTCACTTGTACACTATAAACATAGCAAGAGAGAGATAATTTCTTTCTCCTGTTGTACCCTTAACATTGACTATTAATTCTATATAATTTCTCAATCCATTAAAAACAATACACCAATTAATATGAATATCATGTTAAAATATATATAACTATCAGATTGGGATAAGTTGCACTTGAATATCGAAAGGGTGGTGACTAACATCTGCAATCTCTACCCAAGCAAACCAAAATTCATGACACCAAGGCACATCCTCTAAAATATAGAAGATTCACTCCAGAATTCTTACACCGACTATAGGTCGAACCATGCTAAGACAACTGGATACACTTCTCTCGCAGAGTAGACTTTGACAAATTAGAAGTATTAGGAACCAATACAGACCATCCCTCAAAGATCATTCAAAGTTAGTCTCTTTAACCATAAGAAAAACTGAACCAATAATCCCTAATTTAATTTACATAACAGACTGATAACAACAATAATAACTAACCACTTGTCAATACTTTCCTCTTTTGTAGCTTAAGAATATAACAAAAAATTTAATCAAGAAAGGCCATATACTCTTAACACAAACAAGCAAGAAAAAAAGGAGAAGTGTTTTCCTAACTTGTCAAGTTAGTAACAAAAATTTACCAAGATAAAAGTAAAATAGTGCTTACCAAGAGTGTAAAGATTGAAAGGAGTAATGAAAATGGTCAAAAGAAAGCAAAGGTAGCCTACTCTGCATTCTCACCAACAAATAAATTTGCCAGCTTGGAAATGGAAACACTGGGCAAGTCATCCGTGGAGACACTCTTATATGCCGGCTCATCCTCCATGAAGGCGATTGAGCTACACTCGGCTCCATCTACCTTTCTGGCGGACCATAGAAGAAAGAGGGTATTTCGATGTCTAAATATGGTGAGTGTATGTGTGAGAGAGAGAGAGAGAAAGAGAGAGATCATACTGCCGTCGGAGTTTCGATGGAGGAAGGCAACCACTGCTGCTTCAATGGTTTTGATGGAGAGGGAGAAAGAGAGAGAGAGAGGCACTTTGCCCTAATTTAGTTTAGAGAGAGGCAGTGAAGTGAAAGAGGAAGGAAACCACTACAGTTTAATACTTTAATAATTAAAAATAATCTTTCGACTACTATAGTCGGGTAAAAGTTGAATATATTTAATTATTCAATATGTTCGACTACAGTAGTCGGATACATTTAATATATTTATAGAGAAGCTTTTTTGTAATGTATTTAGTAATATATTTATTTATTATTAAATATTCCGACTAAAGTAGTTAGAAATCTAATTAATAATTAATTTTCTGTATAAGAATATGATTATATATCAAGTCATATAGTTATTTAGTTATTAGTATTTTCGACTGCAGCAGTCGAAAATATATATTTAATAATTTATTTTACTTGTTTTTAAAATTCCGTATAAGCGACTGATTATACATTTAGTAATATATTTATTTAATTATTTACATTTTTGACTACAGTGGTCGGATATATATTTAATTAATTATTAATTTTATTTAGTTATTAGTATTTTCGACTACAGTAGTAGGAAATATATATTTAATAATTTATTTAAATAATTATTTAATTTCCATATAAGGGACTGATTATATATTTAATAATATATTTATTTAATTATTTATGTTTCCGACTACAGTGATCGGATATATACTTAATTAATTATTAATTTTATTTAGTTGTTAGTATTTCTGAGTACAGTAATTGGAAATATATATTTAATAATTTATTTAAATAATTATTTAATTTTTGTATAAGGGACTGATTATATATTTAGTATTATATTTATTTAATTATTTATATTTCGGACAGCAGTGGTCGGATATATATTAAATTAATTATTTCTTAGTATTTCTAACTACAGTAGTCGAAAACATATATTTAATAATTTATTTAAATAAATAATTTATTTAATTATTTATATTTTCGACTACTGTAGCCGAAATATATATTTCCCAGAATTTGCTGCCAAATATTCTGACTGCTTTTGTCACAAATAGTATTGGAAAAATATTTTGTAAAAGATAAAAATTAAAAAATAAGATTTCCGACTGAAGTAGTCGGAAATTCCCGACTACTTATTTCAGTCGGAAAATAGCGAATTTCTGGTAGTGTACAGTAGGTAGAGGTCCTAGAATCGAATCTCACCTCCATCCATTAAAAAAAAAGAAATTTCATGTGTTTGGCCCATGAAAAAAGAATCATACTGTCACGATCTGATTTTTCAAGTCATAATGGCACCAACTATAACCCACCAGTAAGTAAGTCAACCCATAGTCCAAAATAGCTAGTAACGAACTATTAAGAGATTGAAAGAAAACAACAAAATGAATATGATAGAGAGAATAATACATATAAAGCAACTTCAAGGCCTGGTGAAGTTAGTACAAGTGCTTCTACTACAACAGGAGTACAAAGTGAAATATAAAATAAATACATATACAAAGATGTCTCTGAATGCAAATTGAAAACCAGTCTAATCAATACGAGGGAGAGCAGGAATACTCTGAATGCCAGGATCTCAGCCCAATTCTCCAATACATAGCTTCTCCAATACATAACTTTCTTGATCAAAACACAAAACCAAAGTCTAGTGAAGTCGTGTGAGGCCTATTTCGATCCACTAGCAACTTGTAGTTCATCTTGTTCCTTGTGCTGGCTGAAAATGTGGGATGTGGAGGTGTAGTAGTAAGAAGGATGGTAAGTGTGATTTGTTGAGCATAAGTATAGAAAAATCCCTTTTTGCATGCAATTGGGTTAATAGGAAGTGATATAGTTTGTTCGAGGTATGAAACGGGTGTTGATGGTATTTGTATGACAGAGAGTATAGGTTAGTGATGGAAGTACTCGGTGGGTTAGTGTTGTTAATCTAGGTGCTCTCCAGATTGCAAGAGGAAGTTAAGTTAAGACGTAGAGAGCTATGAACTATGTTAAGTTGTGTATGAAGGATAGATAGTAGTGACGGGTGAAAGAAGGATGTGTTAATGGATTGTGAATAAGATAGGCTATATGATTAGGACCAATTATTATTGTTATGAAGTTTAAGTGGGCTAGTGTTCATGGATGTGTTGTTTTATAATATTCAGATGGGAGTTTTGCGTGAGATGGAGTTGTAAATTATGTGAAGTGTGAGACCTTAAGTTTGAACGATTGGTGATCATGAAGCCGAGTGTGACGGTTTCCGGACTAATGGTA
This sequence comes from Capsicum pubescens, assembly GCA_030864215.1. NCBI lineage: Eukaryota > Viridiplantae > Streptophyta > Magnoliopsida > Solanales > Solanaceae > Capsicum > Capsicum pubescens. The sequence goes on from CM061538.1 coordinate 244,455,774, forward strand.
TTAGTTGCCGAAAGTGACCTAATAGGCTTGAATAGTGTACACAAGAGTTTAAGTGTAGTTGACTTGTAATGAAGTTTAATATTATATTATGATGAGAAAGTTCACCCAAGATATTATGGGACTGCTTTAATTTCGATGATTAGTGTATGTGGTGTAGTGAGTCGTGCCATGGGATTGTTAGATGGATAAATACTAGTTAGGTGATGGATGATGTTTTGATGGATAAGTTAAGGTGAGGCGTATGATTGGAAATGTTGAGCCTCTTAAGTGTGATTTTGATTCTTATGGGTTAGAAACATAAGTTCATAGGCATGGTATTAGAGGGAGAAGACAGATGTAGCATGGTCTATCAAAAGGTTAGAAAGTATTCAAGTTGAGCTAATAGAAATAAGAGTTGAAGCACTAGATGGTGTATATTCCGGCGATAGAGATGTTCGTGGAGATTCAAAATTAGTAAGCATTTGAGAATTTGAGTGGTGGCTTAAAGCTAAGGGGGAGATGATAGAACAAGTAGTCAAGTCAAGCTTTTACATTTTAGTAGAAGTACCAGTAAGTGGTAAATTTGCTGTGAGAAAGATCGGTGCTTGACCCAATATTATTTCAGTATTTTTAGCTGTCCCAAAACCTACTCATGCTTTACATTTCAGTTCCATGATCTTAATTCATGTTCATACACGTGATGGAGAATTACATACTCTTCTAGTTTCCAAAAATGAGAAATTTCAGTTCTTCTAGCAGTTGGAATCACATTCCATAAGTTATGAGCTCTAAATTCAGGGCATGCCTCCCATGACTCATATACTCAAGTTTTACAGTATTTTCAGTTCCAGTACTCAGGCAATACTCTTGTTGATCAGTGAGATTCAGTTTTCATTATGGGTGTCTTCAGTTTTGATACCTTAACGAACCCATTGTATTTGATATTTTATTCCTAAGGCCTCAATAGAGAGAGTCAAGTTATTTACATTATCCCTTCATGTTTCAGGTCTTCAAGTTTTAAAATTTTGTGACCTTTTCATTAAGTCAAGCTAATGGTGTTGAGCAGTTGTCTAGAAGGGATAGAAAATACTTCCTTATTTATGATAGAAGGTGGTGTGCTCACGGAGGTGAAGTGAAGTTAGATTGAGGTTAAGTCCTTGATACATGCCGTGGTTAGTTGAAGTTTTAAATGTTTATTTGGAAAGATTGTTGTGCATTGGTTTTATGCACTTCTATGAGGTTGTAGGAATAGTAATACAGAGTTTTTGTGTATAGTTCAATTGGTTGAGAAAATCTTATGTGTGTCGTTTAAAGAATTGACTAGTATGTGTGAATGATGTAGTTGATGGAATCTTAGAGAAAGAGAGGAAGATGATTTATGAGTGTTCGTTTAGAGGTGCATGTGCGAAGTGCGTATGTGGTTATGAGTATAGGCTTGAATATTATCGATGCATATCTAAAAGAATGCACCGCAAGCTAGCGGATCCCTAGTATAAGATTGTATGTGGTTGTTGGAGTAGAAATAAGAGTTATGTTTGAAGTGAGGAGTTGTGAGGCTCAGAGTGTATTGGGGTTCATGATATAGATTAGTATTATAGTGTTATGTGGCGTATCTCATGAGTACTTGGAGTTAGGCTTAAACATAGTCGAGGGAGTAGCTGGGAAGTGTTGCTAAGTTTGGAAGCAAGGAGTTATGTTTCCCAAGACCTAGAAATTCCTATCTTAATTTATGTCATATGGGTCCTTGTTCCCATACGATAGGATTGTATCAAATTATGGTTCATTTTCTCCCCAAACAATGTCATTTGAATCTTTTGGAGGGAGTGTTGAGGGACGTTTCATTTGGGCGCAAGTGGTCCTTCTTTTGATGAGATCCCCTTCGAGACCTTTGATTCTCAGTCTCTAAATAAACCAAAGATATCGATTCCTTAAAAATCAGTCTCCTTTGTTTAAGATCCAACTATGTGACCATTCTCATTATGAATTGCATGTTCTATGAAGTATTCGAAAGTTTGGAGTGAAGTAAGTGGATTGACTTCGTTATCCCAGCCTTTTGTCCTCATTTCCATGGTATTCTGTACTTATTCATCGACATTTGAGGACGAATGTTTACAAGGGGGAGATGATGTAATACCCCGGGAAATTTTTCGTTGAAATTTTATGCGTAAACGTGTTGGGTTCTATCTTCTAGAATGAATTATAAATTTTCCATGCGTAATGTCTTAGATTATGACCCACCATTGCGTAGAGTATCGAATAAGATTTCCAATGATATGTTGATCATCCAAAACGGACACTCGAGCGACGAGTTATGAACATTCCGATCGAACCGTGAATAGTAGTGAACAATAATGATCTGGGTGAGCCTGAGGCTGATTTAAATTTCTGAGCTAAGTCCGGGAGTAATCTTTAGCACCGAGTGGGAGGTATAAAGTGACCTTACTTCCCTAGAACTACGTTTCCCCGTAGGATATGAGCCTGAGGCTGATTTATATAGTGATCACTAGTATTTTTGAATTGATACTGAAAGTCCTACTCCGATGGCAAGGATAGGACAACTCTCCCCAACGTGGGTTGTACGTTGGACTCCATGTAGCTCACATGGTTTATGTCGGTTGTAGGATCTCCCAGTGTGTGTGTGTTTCCTTGTGTCTATGGTGAATGGTGAAGTGATTTGAAAGTGGAATTGTGAAAGTTATGCTTTCGAAAGATTTAAATGATATTTACATTATGACAATTGATATTCTTGATGAACTGAAAGTGATTGACAAATTATATGATGACTCACATATGTTATTATACTTATTTCATCCTCTCATGATTATGATGATTTTCTTCGGGCTATGTGAGTCTTTCATACATCCTGCATATTTCTTATAAATATTTATGATGATGATGTTTATACAACTGCATACACCCCCATATACTCGGTTCCTTTCCATGGTACTGACCCACATCTTCGGATGTGGGCTGCATTTTCTCGGAATGTAGGTACAAGGTATAGTTGCACCTTCGGATCCAGTTAGTTCGTGGTATCCAGTCAGCAGGTGATGAGTCTTTTTGATTCAAGGGCTTGGGTTAGTTATGCAGAGTTATAGTGTTGTATTTTCTTTATAAAGTCGTATTGAGTTGGGGTAGTCGGGAGTCATGACCCAGCTACCTACAGTCATTACTAGTAGAGGCTTCATAGACAGTCAGTATAAGTTGATGTATTTTGTTTCAATTCTGGTTGTAAAGGCAGAATTATAATCCTGTAAAATTCCATTTTTGTATCGATCAGATTCAGAAAAGAGTTAATTTCTGCTGATTTGTATGGATTTGTATTTTTATTCAGTTGCTTATGAGTTATGCCAGTAGAAGGGTTAGCTCGGGGTCACTTGTGACCCTAAGCACCGTGTGATTTCTTGGGACCCAATTTCGGGGCGTTACAATAAGTCTGTGTCATGCAAAAATTTAGTTCCCATTTGGCATTTTCTAATGAGCCATCACGATAACGGCACGTCGCGCCAATGTCTATTTTTGCAATTGTCATTTTCCAGTGAGGCTCTGCAATACCTCCGCATCACGCTAAAAGAAAATTTCACGATGGTCCATTTTTGAACAGTTCCAGACAATTTCCAGTGGCTCACCGCGATACCACCGCGTCGCGGTGAAAGCCAAAATTAGGATTTTGAGTGATGAAAATTTAATTCTTTCCAGGGGTAAATTGGTCTTTTTCCACGACCCTAGTCAGTCCTAAACATGAGATTAATACCCTAAATAACCTAATATGTCATTATTTGCTCAATTCCTCTCAAAATCAAATCACTCTCTCTCAATTTACAAAACCCTAGCCTTCAAAATCTAGAACAATTCTTAAGAATTCCTCCAAGAATCTTTAAGAAGTGAATTTCTCAGGTATGTTAGGTGTTCATTCATGAGTTCCTTTCACCCATGGAGTCCAAGAACCCTACTTAAAAATACAAGTTTATGGATTTGTGATTTCCATGCTTGAATTAGATTCTATTCATGATTATGATGTTGTTTGGGTTCCAATCCATGATTAATTAGAAGTATTACGAAATTAAGATAGCATGTGTGATGAAATATATGATTCTTATGATTAATCATTGAATTTACAAGTTGAATGTTGTGTCCATGATAATTATATGTGTTTATTTCTATGTGAGATAATCATGCTCCCCAAGTGTTTGATAGAGTGCCTATGTAAGTTGAATAGTGAAATCATGTGGTCCCATTCATGTACAATTCATGTCTCTCAAGTGTTTGACAAAATGTCTAAATGAATGCATTGTGAACAAGTAACTAATGTTGGGTTTTCATGATTGTGCCATGTTTACTATTGATGCTATCGAGTCCTGGGGGTCTTTAATACCCGAAATCTAGCTGTATACATAGAATCACAGTAGCTACAGAATAGTCTCAATAATATCGCAACAGTAGTACTCAGTCAGTTATAGAACTCAGTTAAACTCAGCTCAGTCCAATCAGTCTAATAATTAGTGTCATTCAGTTGGGAGTAGGATTTAGAAACGAACAAATCCAAGGATGGGGGCTTACATGTCAGCAGAGGGTGTGATCCTTAGTAGCAGTCCTTGCATTTCTAAACTACGTTGCCAGCGTAGGTTGAGATATTAACCTTCCAGTTGAGGGTTGATAAGGTGTTTACCAATAAGTTGAGGGTAATACCGTTCTCATTAGGGAACCTTCCAGTAGAGGGTGACCCTTAGTCTTTCAGGATGATATTTCAGTGGAACCACACAACCAATGACTGAACACAAGGAATGGTACTGACACCCTTCCAACTAGGGTTACAAGTTTGACCCCAATCCATTCAAAGAGGGGCATGTCGGTTAAATGATTACCTCCCATAGTTTTAGTTTCAGTCTAAGTTTATAACTCAGTCCAGTTCTATAGAATCAAGACTGTTAGGAACAGTCACCCAATTATCAGTAATTCAGTTATCAGTAATCTCAGATATCAGTTATTCAGTTATCAGAACTCAGAATTCAGTTTCAATATATATATATATATGTATGTATATGTGCAGAATTTCATACTCAGTATTTAAAGTAGTTTCAGTTATCCCTGTACTCTTATTCAGTTATATTCATATAACTCAGTCAGTTATTGTTCATGCATATGAACCCATGCATTTCATCCTTACCTCATCTAGCATACCAGTACATTCCACGTACTGATCGCATACTCTTTTCTTACGCAATGATGTATCATATCATTGGTTCAGACGCTTAGGTTCTGACCACGCTTAGTCAGATTCAGTTAGAAGCAGATTCAGTAGTGAGTCCTAATCCATCGAGGATATTATTCATTTTAGTATTACAGTAGATTCATTATTCTATTATTCAAAGTTAGTTGGGGGCTTGTCCCATCAACTCCACATTCAGACAGTTCAATTAGAGGCTTTTCAGACTAGACCAGTTCAAATAGTATTCAGTTTTCAGATATTATTATCAGTTGCTATATTTATCAGTATTCAAATTGTGAACCTTATGGCATTTCATCCTAACTTCTGCATTATTTTAGTATTATTATTCAGTGCTCACAGTAGGTACCAGTCATGAGTTAGCTTGTGGCCCTTCGGGATCGTAAGCACCGTGTGGCGTCTGGTGTGCAGACTCAGGGCGTTACAACAACTGAAGCAAACCATGGGTGAAGACACAAGAAACAAAATTTATATCTGTGGAAGGGCATAATGCATCAAGTCATAATTAAGAACTTACCAAGCAAAAACTCAAGCAACTTAAGGAAATACCACCTTAGCCTGAATTTGGACAATATATTACTCAATCTGTGGTCACGAATACCCATAAGTACATATCACCAGGCAGAATTACTCCATGAAGTCAAATTAGGCCGAACAAACGTTAAGATGAGATTTTTATGAATTCACCTATTTACACCCATTTTAACTTAATTAAACATGAACCACATTGTAGAAAGAATAGAGTAGCCAACTCATTATCAACTTCATAATCAAGACCACTACGGGGCAATGAACCAACCAAATTAGAAAACCAATCTCAAATTTATCAACCTCAGGAATAGTCCATAGAAAAAATAGCCAATACTAAAAGCTCAACAAACTATAAAAGCAAGCCTTAGACTTTTCCACATCAAAAATTGGGAATCGAATCAAATTACCGACTCTAGACCAACAACAATGCCATGGAAGGCCAAACCTACCTTCACTTTCACAATTTACTAAAAAATCGATCTAACTTTGCCAATAGAAGGGAAACAACAAACCTTACCTCACCAAAAGAAAGGAAACCAATCATCCTAGCTATTCAACTATGCCAATGATAAAGGATAGCAAGGAGGGAAATACTAACTAGGTGATGTTAGTCTAGTTGTTATCATAAGAATCAATTACCTTTAGAGTAATAATAGCAATAGTAGCATAAAGTGTAGGAGGCACTAAATGAAAAATCATAATATTACCACTCTATAACCACAATAAAGCTAGTATGCCGAAGAAAAAGGACTTTAACCCGAATGCTATAGGCCTAGAAAATCACAATACTGATCCACTCAATCCACTACTAAAAGAATTCATCTATGGGGTATTTGAATATGCATAAATCTATAAAAATGCATACATCAATCAATCAATATAGTAATCGAGGCATATAATTATCGATGGGTATGAAAACCCTAACTCACCTCAAATACAAATCAAAAGATAATAAATTAAAATATACCTATATAGATGGATTCTGAAGTCATAGTCTTGGCATGTTAGAAGGGGTATGAATATGAGCATATCCAAACCCGAATTGAGAGTTTGAGTCACTAATTGAGGCGCTAAGTGCAGTACCTCTATTAGAAAGTGCCACAACTATATGAGGCTGATCTAGATGAGCAGAATGACCTATAATCCCATGCCGAGGATACTCTAGGCATGGGACACTCTCTGGAGAAGTAACTAATCTATCTACAGTTATAACAAACTCCTGAAGCTCTATACTAATGGCATGACCTTTTACTGACATCTTCATATGTACCAATTCATGCCTTTTTTATGGTCCTCATGTGATCAGTAACATGAGAAAAAGATGACCTAACTACTATCAAATGTTTTAATTCCAAACAAAGTGGCAAGTTAATCCTCTGACAAATACACTCACTAACTCATGCTTTGAAGGCTATAGATAGTAATTGAGACTGACTGTCCCACTTGAGAAACCCAATCACATAATCTGAAATAGATAAAAACCCTGTTGAAAACCAATTAACCCTAACTCTAGTTTGAGAACCCTTCAATGTACCAAGCACCATTTATGGTTGTGAAGTATCCACTAAAATGCTCAAAATCCCTAATGGGGAATCCTGAAAAACTGAGGCATTCACAACTCTACTAGAGCCTGGGGTGGCCCAACAACCTATGATTGATGCTAAAGATCTTTGATGTCTAATTCAAACTTCCTATCCCAATGCTGAGCTGAACTCTAGAAACACGTGCAAAAGTCTCATTCTCATCTATCAATAACTTCATTCTATCCATTCTAGGAAGAAGTAGAGTAAAAAAAAGTACTAGAGGTTTATACAAGTATGGATGCATAAAATGAATCAATGATAGAATTTCCTAAGAATACCATATAGCCTCCCGAGGATAGGATACCAACGTCTCCTCATTGACCGAATGACTCTACTAGACTCTTAGCTCTTGTACCAAAACATCAGTAAACCTATGCTTTAATACCAATTTGTCATGGTCCAATTTCTCAGGTCATGATGGCTCTTACTATAACCCACCAGTAGGTAAGCCAACTTATAGTACAAAACAACTAGTAACAAACTATCAAGAGAATTAAAGAAAGCAGTGAAATAAATATGATAAAGAGACTAATATATATAAAGAAACACCAAGGCCTAGTGAAGTTAGTACAAGAGCTTCTAATACAATAGGAGTACAAAGTGATATACAGACTAAATACATATACAAAGATATCTCTAAATACAAAATAGAGATAAGTCTAATTAATATGAGGAAGAGCAGGAATACTCTGAATGTCAGCATCTCACCCCAAATCGCCGATCCATAGCTTCTCTCACGAGATACATGTCAACGGCGAGAACTCATACTATGATATGTATGCTGCTAAAGTGTAGTATGAGTACCAAACATGTTGTACATAGTAGACATCAACTACTGAGCTCCAAAGATAATGCAATCTTAAATAACATGTAAAGCAAGAATATAAACTACAGGCGACTAACCACGAAAACTAACTAACATAATGCTAATGGATCAATAAGGATGAACTACCCTACATTATCAGTATTAAGGAACTAAAGTGTGATACCATATATCCCTAGCTAATATACAAACGAAGAGTGAAAGAAGGAGAAATAGTAATAATACAAGGCCAAAGGATACATATACAATATGAATGGATAAGGAAAGAGAGGGTACAAAAATACTATATATATACACGAATATAGGGATAAAGTCAAAGGTAATAACCCGAGGAAAGCAAAACTAACATTTCAAGGAATCCTATCCAAGAAGGAAAGATAATACTAGCATAATTAGGGCGTCTAACCAAAAGATGACTAAATACGAGAAAATCTAACAACATAACTTAGTCGGCCCCCTATAAGCCCAGAAGGTGCAAGCATGCACTCAACATACAACAATATGAGCTTGTATCTATATGACCCCCATAAGACCGATAGATATAAGTACCAAATGATCATACTGGTGATTCAAACGTATATGAATAAATGAATGCACATTAGCCAGTAGTAAATTATGTCCAGTCTGAGAGCCATAATGTACCAAGTGTATACACCTCCTCTAGCGCAGTAGCTCATAAAGGTAGGACTTATGGCGGCCATTCTTCTCCGCACTGTATCTCACAGATGAAGGGACCCATAGGGACTTGAGATATCTGTCTATACTTCTTGGACCCAAATCAGGACTTTCATTAACCATTATCATCAATCTACTCTATCTATTATCAGATATATACATAAAAGTAATATAAGTGCAGGAACTCAAATCATGACAAAAAGAGTGTAAATTTGTAAATTCATTGCTCAAGATTAACGTTGGAGTAAAATATGCATATTAGCATAGAAGGGGTAGAAATCTTTATCGACCAAAGTAAATAGTTGTGGAAAAAAGAGTGCAATAGTAACAGACCTGAATCAATCTCGGTCTAGTTTCCAGAATATCACATTTAGTTTTAAAGCTCAAAGTTTATTAAATAAGTTGGTACGATTCTCGTTATACAATAATCCATTTTTTAAAGTGAAAAGTAGGAATAAATCTCTTTTAAGAAAACAGTAGTAAAATCAAGGGTTTGGTTGGAATCGTGCCACAAAGCAAATACAAATGCACCTGAAATATGCATGCCATCACCAGTATCTAAGCAATACACCAATAAACATTAATAAACCACAACCACATCCTCACAAGAGATAGAATACTAACCTTGTGTTCAACTAGTATCAAAATTATGGCATCAGGCCCACAATAGACACTTTAATATAATATTAATACCATAACCCAGGAGACTAAGGTAAACAGGGGCATAAAGCTGTTGCAGGGGTCTAAAGGGAAATATTGCCTCAAATATTAAGTACTATGCTAAGTCCTATGCTAATGGATTCCTGATGCAATTTTATGGTCAATCAAGCCCATCATCAAATATAATAGGATTCTTGTCACGACTCAATTTTTCAAGTCATGATGGCACCTACTATATCCCACCAGTAGGTTAGCCAACCTGCAGTCTAGAACTTCTAGTGATAGACTACCAAAAAAAATGAAACAAAAATGAAGAATAAATAAAATGTAGGACTAATACATATAAGACAATCCCAAGACTTGGTGGAATCAGTATAAGAGATTTTAATATAACAAGAGTACAAAATGAAATACTAAATGAATATATTGATACAACCTATCCGTGAATATGATATAGAGAACAGTCTAATCTACATGAGAGAGAATAGTAATACTTTAAACTCTAAGAGCTCACGCTAAATTTCTAATCCATAGCTACTCTGCACGATGCACACAACAACAGAAAGCACCCGTACCATGATCTGTAGGTTGCAGAAGTGTAATATGAGTACGAAGTATGTGGTACTCAGTAGGAAACTGCCGACTAAGCTCCAAAGATAATTAAAACATAAATAACATTCAAGTAGGGATGTAAACTACAACTAAATGACCATGAAGCTAACATAATAAAACTAGGAAGGCAATAAGGATAAACTACCCTATCCTACTTGTACTCAAGCACTAAGTATTACACCTTATATCACTAACCAAAATACAAATAAGGGGTAGAAGAAGGATATATAGTAGTATACAAGGAACGGATATACAACATGAATAACCAAAGGAAGAAAGGGATATACAGTAATATCATAGCTAGATATATGTATATACATATCGGTATATAAGTTTAACTAAAAGGTAACAACTTAAGGTTGTCAATCTAGCATCTCAAGGTAACCTAATCAAGTAGAAAAACTAATATTAGCATGATCTAGGACTACAGTCACAATGTCTAACCATGGGATAATTATCTATAATAAAATAATTGTAAGAAAAAGGAATCACAATCATGCCTCGAATCTCAGTACCAGTCTATAATCAGCCTATCACAAACTAACCATAATAACCACAGTATAGTAACCAACTAGTCTGAAAAAATAATACCTAAACCGCACCTCATAACCTGAAAGGATCAATCAACACACAACACACAACCAACAACACTCACAACCCATACCTATGTAACCCCCATAAGGCTGATAAATATAGCGAGCAAATGATATACTGGTGATAGGCAATGCACATGTAAGAATTAATGCAAAGTACCTATAATACCATAACCAATTCAAGATCCATAAAGTAACCCAGTGTATACACCTCCTCCAACTCGACGGCTCACAAAGGCAGGACCTACGAAAACCTCTCTTCTTCAAAATGACGACTCATGGATGAAGAGGACCTTAGGGGGTTCAAAAGTGCCCATATACATCGACCTGGTCCCAATCTAGGATTTCTAATTATTATCCTCATCATATATATATATATATATATAATGCACAAACTCATACCATGTCCAAAAGAATGTAAGTTCATAAATTCAGTGACCGGGGTAATCTCCGGGACTAAATCATCATGAAAGTGTAGAAGGGGTCGGAATCTCTCTTGACCTAAGTAAATAGTAGAGGTAAAATCGTGGACCAAAATCTCTCTCAGTCAAATCTATAAAACATAATTTTTAGTATCAAAAAATTATAAATCATCCATTGAGGTGGTAGGATTCCCGTTATGAAAGAATCCTTTTTAAAAGTGAAAAGTTGGAATAAATCCCTTTTTAGAAAAACAGTAGTAAAATCTATTTTTTTATTAGAATCGTACTATTAAGTGAGCATGAATGTACCGAATATTTGCAATACCATCACTAGTATCCAAATAATACAATTATAAGCACCTAAACGTCCACAGACTAAGAATACATCCTTTACAATGATAAATCACTCACACAAAGTCCAACTAATATCGTAACCATGACCTTGGGCCCAATAATAGATGACCAGGGTAACCAGAATACCATAATTTAGGAAACCATGCTAATCCACCGAGTCAAGTAGTAATTCTTATATTAAAGGGTACTTAGCCTCAACTATGTATAACATGCTACTAACCTAGGGTAACAGGATCCTATAAGCATAATAAGTATTTCATCTTCAAGGTCGATTCATGCTTCTACCACCAAACTTCTAAATTAGGCTAAGTCATGGTAATCTACCCATAATCCTATCCTAACATTCTTACTTAACATGCAATAAATATAATATACTATCTCGTGAAGAAGAGTACAGAGAAACCTACCTCAACCGAACTGCAACTCCATTAATTTCCCACAACTTGTCTTCCTTTGCTCCACAATCCCAAAATGCCACCACACTATCAAAATAATAATCTACACACCATAAGGAGTAAAACAAGACCCATATTAATGTATAAAGGGTAAGGTTGGAATTCGGGTCAAGAACATGCCCGCGAGGTGAACAGGCGAAATTCAAAATTGAATCTGTCACGAGGTCCCTCGAAGGACAAGGAATGTGAGGCCAAAAGTTAAGCACAAACATTGCATGAATTGGGGACAAAATCAGCCCCTAAAGTTTAGATATTTAAAGACCTAATTTCTAAGAATTTACCATTTAATAGGATACAAAATAATGGAAAAATTATTGGAAAATGACCAAGGAGTGTTAGGCTATCTTACCTTAGCTTCAGTGGATGATTGCCCACTTTTGACCTACTTAGATCTCTCAAAATAGTGTGAAAATAGTGAAAGAAATGATGAGAAATCGGGTGGGTAAAGGAGATCTAAAATCCTTGAGGTGCCGCTAAAGGGGACACCTTGGCGCTAAAATGCCTACCCTAAAGCAGTTTGGTAGCTTAGCATGAGTACTGCTAAAGCAGAGGCCACCCTTGTGCTAAAGCGAGGGCCGCTTACCACTAAAGAAAACCTCAGCCTATTGGCCAAGGTCACTTAAGCGATTCATGGATGTTAAAGAACTGGCCACTAAAATGGCTCCATGAGCGTTAACGTGGTCATATCAAGTACCAGGTACCATATTTTGCTAAGTCCAAAAATGGACTTTGATCGGGTGCTCAGGATTTGTTCGTAACCCCGTGCATGCAAACAAACTATGCTACCATACCAAATTCAACTTTTTAGAGTCAATGGAACCATCAAAACTTTGATCCAAGATCGTTTTGACTAAATGCAGGTCCCATACCTAAAGTTCTATTTTTCACATAATTTGCCCAATAGCCCAAAATGAGTCTGGAAGACTCCGAACCTAAACCAAGGGCCCCCTTTATCTAAAATCAAATTTTCAAAATTGATGGCGCTGTCGAAATTCTCATCTGAGTTTGTTTACTAGGTGATTTGGTCCGAGACTAAATCTTAAACATGGAAAGCTCTAAAACAGGGAAATGAGCCTAAACCCAAATGAATTATCTAATGACCAAACTAACTATTTTGACAAGTCATAAATGACATGTAGCTGTTGTGGGAGGGCTTAAAATGCTAGAAATACACGCAAATTGAGGATTTAACCCAGAGCATCATTACAATATCCACTACTAAAAGGACTTTCATCTACAAAAGTCAATGGATATAAAGATCACAAAACCTCGAAGGGACAATGAACTGGGCCCGCATGCTCTGAGCTATATGCCCCATATAACCTCAGACAAGAAACAACACTTCTAAGGGATGTTGCTATAGGTATTCCTTTTTCACCCATCTTTTTTTCTTCACTTCTCAAACAGCCAAAACTCAACCTCCATAACCAATCAACACCTAATTATGGAGAAACACGTAAAGCCAAGCCACAACATACTAATGCCATACCGATACTAGCACAACCAAACATATACTCATCTAAACCAAAGGCAATCTGAGGCATGAATCATGTGACCAACTCCAATACCCAGATATAACCTCCTTTTGCCTTTCCAAACCTGCTACTAATATAAACCAAGTAGAAAATCACCCTTGTCTTGCCCATGTAACTCTATCGCACGATTCTCGTATAATGAAAGATGATCCATCGAAAATCCACAATGGAAAGCATGAGAATAAGCCTATAAGGTGGTACCTAGGCATACAAATGGAGAGAGCCAAGGTCTGCAATCAATGCTAATGCTACAACCTGTCCGAAGAACCCTCAATACTGATAGCCAAGACTCCAAAGAATATACAATTATTACAAAACAATCTACTCCAGGATGTCCCATTATCGAGGATGAAGCCATGTTGAATCCATATCGAGTATGCTAGTTCCAGCTAAGTAGATCACCTAAAATTCTAACAAAATTAAAAATTAAGGCTAGAATCAGAAGAACCATCACCAACGCCAACGGGCAACCATCTGAACATTGATCAACCCTAGTTAGTCTAAACTAAAGAAGACCAAATAGGTAGACACAGAGTAGGCTGAGACAACCTATAAAAATGCTCAGCTGACATAAATTTAAAAACAAAGGTTACACCTAATATACTCAATCCAAGACTGACTTCAACACTAAAATTAGACTACTCGATTCCAACAATCAAACCAATCCCGTAGATGGGTAAGAATCTATGCTCCAAATCTATTTTAACTTCAGGCCACCATCCCCAGGCGCCATATCCAAAACTAAGCCAATAAGTCTAAACCAAGGGCAACCATCCATCTCACCTTTACTATCCAAGATTCGGGATATCTCTACTAGATCATACTAGAGTCGAAGTTAAAACATAGCAGAGAACCAAAATCACAATGGAGAAAACCCACAGAAAGAAAACACAAACTGCCAACCCCATATCAATTTAAGGGTATGATTACTGAAGCATACCCAAGAACTCACCAAGGCTATAAATAGTACTAGTAATAGCCAAAACACTAGCAACTCAGAAAAATACAACCCTATCTAGAAACTGGACAATCCAATACTTTATCTCATCAATGAATACCCAAATTTCTAACTTAAGAAGCGGTCACAAGAAAGATTACCTATCTCCATCTATATCAATTCTACTAGAATAAGATCCACACCATTGCAAGGATAGAGTATACAACTTTATACCAATACCAAGATCAAAGCTATCACTAGAAAGTGAATCCAAGAAACTTGAAACTCAAGTCCAAGACCTCTCGACATCAACATTGACACCACTATCGAGCGATGAACTAGTTAAATTGGAAGAATAGATCTCAAACTAGGCAACCTAAAAAATAGGCTACACAACCAAATTTTCAGTTTTAGAACCATAATAAATCCAAGGAAAGCTAACTTACCTCCTTCTTCATAGCCCACTTAACAACTGATCTATCCTTTCTAACAAAAGTAGAACACGCTCAACCTTCCCTTACTACAAGAGAAAAATCATCCATCCAAGTTAGTTGCCCAAGCTAACAAACAAGAACCACAAGAAAGGGAATTCTAATTAGATAATTCTAGTCTAGCCATTTATCAACCAAGGATAGATCAACGCCAAACAATGACAATAATACCAACAATATAAATATCACTACAAAAAGTAGGTAGCACCAAAAAAGAAAATCAATAGCAAGTACCACACTAGGGCCACATGAAGACTAATATGACAAGGTAAATGGGACTCAAACCCAAATTCTTCTCCCCTAAAAATATCAATACCAATCCACTCTATCCACTACTAAAATAAATCATCTATGGGGGCAGTCATATAATTATGAACTCTATATCACAGCACACAACAATTAATATAAACCTACCAAGGCATACAATCATCGATGGGTACGAGGACCCTAATACACGCAATGAAAAGATAAAAGCATAAAATAAAAAGTTGCACATATCATGATGGAATCCAAAGTCACATACCTGAGGTGTCTAAAGAGGTACAAATCTGAGTGGGTCTAAACTCAGATTGAGAGTCTGAATCATCAACTGAGGCATTGAGTGCACTACCTCCAACTGAAGGTGTTAGATCTCTAAGAGACTGATCTAAATGGGTTGGATGACTAATAATACTAGACCGAGGACACTCTTTTGACCAATGACTGATATTTCTACATTCATAACAAAATCCTAAAGCCCTAAACTAGCGAGAAACATCAGTTGACCCCAACTGCCTGACCAACCGACGCCGATGGTACTCTTTACTGAGATGATCATCCTCCCTGCAATTATAAAATACCTTAGGTACTATAAGATGGAGAAGAATAAATACTGATCCAGAATAACCAACTCACGTCTGGGCAGTCTCTAGACTAATAACCAGTCTTATCACAACCATAATACGCTCCAAAAATACTCTGAGGTGCTACCCCTATTGACCCAAAACAACTGCCATAACCTAAATATCCATGTGAAATGCTCTACAAGGTCTTAGGAGAATGTTGACCATTGTGACCACCATGACAGATTTGAGAGACACGTCCATAAATCTCAATACATGCTCTCTTTTTTACCCTCGCATGGTCAACATCATGAGATAAAGAAGACCCAAATGTTATTAAACACTCTAATGCCAAATGGAGTAGCAAAACTAATCCTCTAATGAACCCATGCACCATCTTAATTTTGAAGGATATAGCATAGGAGTATGTCTGGCCTACTCAAGAAACCCAACCTCATACTTTGAGTCAAACACAAAACCCTTTTGAACACCAACAAACCCAACTCTATCCTAAGAACTGCTTGATGAACTAGATATCATCCCTTGTTGTAGGGTATCCACAAAAAGACTCGGGATCCCTAATGTTTAATCTAGAGTAGATGCAGCAGTTACAAGCTCTACTAGAGTTTGGGTTATCCCTAAATCCTCTATTTGATGCTGAAGATCTTTGAAATCCATCCTTTACTCCCTAGTTTAATGTCGCATAGAAGCTCTATAAATGCGTGCCAAAGTCCCATCTATATCTATTAATAGACTTGTATTATTTATCTAGGATAGAATAGAGTCAAAGAATGTACTAGATGCTTATAGAAGTATGAACACATGATAATAAGTCAAGAATAGAATTTTCTAAGAATGCCCTGTAGCCTATCGAAGATAGGTTATGGATGTCTCTACATCGATCCACGGGACTCTACTAGACACTAAGCCCTTGTACAAATACAGTGGTAAACCTAGATGTGATACCAATTTGTCATGACCCAATTTCTCAAGGCATGGTGGAACCTACTATAACCCACCAGTAGGTAAGCCAACCCATGTTTGAAACTGCTAGTAATGTACTACGAAGAGAAATGAAAAAATGCAAAATAAATATAATATAGGACTAATACATAGAAGACAGTCCTAATACTTAGTGAAAATAGTACAAGACTTTCTAATTTAACAAGAGTACCAAATAAATATACTAATAAAACTAATCTCCGTATATGATGTGGAAACCTGTCTAATCTATTAGAAGGAGAATAGAAATACTCTAAATGTCAAGATCTCACCTTAAATCTCTAATCTATAGACGCCCCACATGATTCACACACCAATGGTGAGGAACCGTACTATAATCTGTAGGCTGCAAAAGTGTAGCAAAAGTACCAAACACATGGTAGTCAGTAGGCAACTACCAATTGAGCTCCAAAGATAATGTAAACATAAACATACAAGTAGGGACATAAACTACTACCAAATATACAAGAAGCTAACATAATAAAACTAGGAAGGAAATAAGGATGAACTAACCTATCCTAGCCGTACTCAGGCACTAAGCACTACACAGTATATCACTGACCAAAACACAAATAAGGGGTAGAAGAATAATATATAATAGTATACAAGGCCAAGAAATGAATATACAACATGAATAACCGAAGGGAGAGAGGGATATGTGATAGTATCATAGATAGATATATGTATATACATATCGGTATATAAGGCTAACTCGAAGGTCATAACCTAAAATAATCAATCTAGCATCTCAAGGTATCTAAATCAAGTAGGAAAGCTAATACTATCATAATTTAGTCCTATAGTCACAATTTCTAATGATAAGATAATTATCCATAATAAAATAACCATAAGAAAAAAAAATTAGAATTATACCTCAGATATCAGTACCAGTCCAGACAAACAATACCTAAATTTGGTGTCCTATAACTTGGAAGGATAAATCAACACACCACATAAAGCACACATAAAATGTCATTCATAACCTATACCTATGCAAACCCCACAAGGCTGATAGATATAGGGACCAAACAATATAATGGTGATAGGAAATACGTATACAACAATGAATGCAAAGTACACATAATACAATAATTGATTCAAGATCCATAAAGTAACCCTGTGTATACACCTCCTCCATCTCGATAGCTCGCAAAGACAAGGCTTATGACAACTTCTCTTCTCTAGCACGACGGCTCACAAGGTCCTTAGGGGTTTTGGAGTACTCATATACAGTGACCTATCCTCAATCCAATATTTCTAATAATTATCCTTATCATCAATCTACTACATCTAGTACCTGAGAGATGTGTGCGTGTATATATATATATATAACAAATGCACGAAATTGATTTGTGGCTAAAAGAGTGTAAGTTTGTAAATCCACTACCTGGGGCAAACTTTGGGACTTAATCATCATGATGGTAATAAGTGGTCAGAATCTCTCTCGACCAAAGTACATAGTAGAGGAAACTGTGGATCAAAATCTATCTTGATCAAATCTCTAAAACATTGTTTTTAGTGTCAAAAGATCATAAATCATCCATTAAGATGGTATAATTCCCATTATGAAATAAACCATTTTAAAAGTGAAAAGTGGTACTCAATCCCTTTTTAGGAAAATAGTAGTAAAATCAGTTTTTTGGTTGGAATCATACCATTAAGTGGGCATAAATGTACCAAATTTATGCAGTTCTATCACCAGTATTCAAACAATACAATTTTAAGCACTTAAATGTTCATAGACTATGGTTACATTGTTTACAAGAATAAATCACTCACCTGGAGTCCAACTAATATCGTAATCATGGCCTTGGGCCCAATAACTAATGACAAGATAACCACAATACCATAATCCAAGAAACCATGAAAATATACTAAGTAGTAAACCTTCTACTAAAGGGTCCTTAACCTCAACTATGTATAACATGCTAGTAACCTAGGGTAATAGGATCCTATAAGCATAATAAGTATTTCATCTTAAGGGTCGATTCACCCTTCTGCCCCTAAACTTCTAAATTAGGTTAAGTCATGATAATCTACCATAATCATATCCGAAATTTCTTATCTAATATGCAATATATATTATACAATATCTCATGAACGGTAGACAGAAGCCTACCTCGAGTGGGTATGTTCTGTACCACACTTATAATCAGAAGGCTACCAGGTATTTATGAGTTGTTCCTTATTCTTTCCTACTCTAGTTCATGCTATAGCATCGGCCATAAGAAATTTATCCATATTTCTTCCTTGCTCTAATTTAATAGGCCATGCCTCATTGTCGAGGCGATACAAGTCTAAGAGTCTAGCCCGCCAGTGAGGTGGTTCTCTCTGATTGAGTTATCCATAAATGTTATGAGATAACACAAGGACTTGAGAGGATTTCATTATTTCTTCAAGGTTTATTTATTTGAGTGTATACCTTTATCATGATGAAATTATGCTTTTTAGCCTGAGGTATAAAGTGTATTCAATCCCCTTTCAAAATTCTTATTGTAGATATCATACATAAGGGTAATGATGTGTAGCAGAATATTGGATCTGTATTTACACCTAAGTAGTAGTATATGTTGAAGTGTTATGACCTATTGGTAGTGAGATGGGCCAAGAAGTTGGTGATATGAAGTCACAAGGTTAGAAGCCAGAGTGAAGGTGAATTTTGTATAAATAAATAGTTTGAGTCATATAACCATTGATTGGGGGATGGTTTGCAATTTTATAGTGATAGACTAATGTGATAGCAATATTTGTAGATTGTATGGTAGTTTGTGAAGGAAGTGACAGTATATCATTATTATTTATTCAAAATCAGGAAGGACACTAGAATGGATGGTTATGGTGGTTGTAGAAATAATTTATAGGCTGTGACTAGAAAAGGGTAGATTAATAAATAAGTTATGGGTAGAAATACATTGCTATACATGGAATGTTGAAGGTAGTAGTGATGTATACATGGAAAAGTAAATATTATGTGAGGGAGTGGAATATGTTGATCAAATCATAATGGGTTATAATATAAGATTAAGATCGACTGTCCATAATATAACTTTACCGCCTCCCCCGATTATCTTTGCTCTACTAGTTGTAAACTAATACTTCTTGTGAGAAGATAACTAGTAGATTTTGAGGTTTATTAGTAATGTCGTAGAGGGGGCGTGATTCAAGGTAGTAGTTAAATGAAATAAAGTATTTTGGGTTGACTTCCCAATTTGATGGGCTAGTATAGTATGTGGCATGCTTTCTTGGTGGTACATGATTGATGCTAGACTATAGGTTTGAACTTGATATGTGAAGTGTGGTAGTAAGAGTAGTAGCTTAGATTAATGATGCATGTTTTGCTCGAATTAATTAGCAGGCTTGATGTGTTGTGTGAAATGGCCTAGGTTGATAATTTATGAAAAGTTTAAGTGGTAGTCGTGAGGTATATGTACACATGAGAATAAGAGTAAGACGATGAATTATGGTTGAATCATTAAATGGATAAGAATGTGAGTATAAAGGAATAAGTTGAACCTCGAGGTAGCACGTTGTTAAATAAGGCATCATGTGTATGAGTGTCATGTGTACCTAGATTTCATTCTTGAATCTTGTAGTTCAGAGAAGTCTGGGAAGTTGTTGTATGGTGTTATTTAGATTTGAACTGAGGAGATATAGGTAGGTGATGTGCGACTTTGGTATAGTTTTTCAGATTTTGTCAAGTTGTAAGTTATGTGATTAGAGATGTAATGGAAGTATTCTAAGGAATTAAAGATGGAGTTTTAAGTGTTTAGAAGAGTAGGAGTTTATGCCCATGAAAATGTTAGTCGTAAGTTAATGACTTTGGGAGTTAGAAGAAATTATGATTAGTGTCCCTGAAAGGGGATGCCCTAGAAAAATTTAGCGACTTTGTATTAGAGATTAATGAGAGGTGTTTGTGTTCATGTATATACTGATTCCCTCATTTTGTGATAAAGAGTGTGGATGTGTGCAATCATGAGGTTGGGAGTTGTATAGTGATGGCTATAGAGGCTAGCAAAAGTTAAGAGTAGCATTTTCGAAAAGTAAGACCATCAGAGTATAGTTCATTAGGGAGAGTTTTGAGTTTGAGTATATGATGATGTCTCTGCTGTGTTAAGAGTTGTGGCTATAAATTTTGATGTGAGGTTATGTCCGCAAGTCTAGGAGTGAGACATTGATCTAAGTTGGAGATGATGGATAAAAGTAGTTCCTGAATTTTTATGTGGTGTATAGTTTCAAGTAAGAATCATGTTAAATCAATTTTTATTCAAGAAAGCTCTTCCTACTTTGATTTGAATGGATATCTACCAATGTCTTATGTATTCATGTCATGCCTATGCCTAAGATTTGAGCCCTCTATGTAACTCATGTCATGTTCCGACCTTCAAACAAGAAGAAATAATGCCCTTTAGTGATCCAATATTCCAAGTATCCAAGCCATATATTATGTTGCTCATGATCCAAATCTATGTCTCAGAAAATGCTTAGTCTTATGAAAATATGTTTCTATATATCATGAAATATTTTATACTAGGATTAGCCAAAGTGATAGTGTTTATGCTAACTATGGAAAATTTTAGTTCTTTAAATGAGGATCAATTGTGTCATGTGGCAATCCTTGTCTTAGTTGTTAACTACATAAATTTCGGCTTCTATGCCATATAGCTCATGATATGTGCACCCATGTTTCTCATTGTGGTCTTTCCTAAGAAACCATATTGTGTTGTGGTTATGCCGAACGACTCTTTATTATGATCCAAACACTTGATATATGAAGCATTTCAAGGCTATTCTATCATATTTTAATTTATGTACCTCCTTAAGTAGATCAATAAATATGGGTTATAATTGAGTAGTGTTTCTCTCATTCATGATTCTTATTCTTGGGTCCCTTAATAAACCTCCGTATGTTAGTATAATAGTAGTTGTAGAAGCATAGTAGTGTGTTAGGTGGGGGAGTAGATGTTTTTGAAAATGAAAATTTTAATGTGATTTCTTGAACTAAGGTTATAGGAGAAGAGGGAAGATGAAGATGAACTTTCGTTACGTAGGATAGTTAAGAAGGAGTTATGTGGCGAAAATCTTAGTGCAAATGATTGAATTGGCTGGTCTTAGTGGGGAGATCCATTAAGTGGGTGTAGTAATGATAGGTTTGAAAGTTGTGATTGATGAAAACACAAACTAATGGGTTATGTGGTTGGTGTTCCTTGATTTAAAACTCGAGTGTATTAGATGGTGGTGATACGGTGAAGTAATTTTCTTAATGTGATATAGAGTATAGGACCCTGTAGCTTAAGTTAACACATTGTTATTTCGAGTTAGGCTTCAACATAAAATTACAATGGAGTGGGACTCAAACTCTTTTGTTTAGATGTGTTATGGGGGAATTATAAGTGGAAATTATGAAGTATATTGTTTATTTATTATTTGGGGCATAGTCAAGTAGTGTCTCTAAGTAAGGTTCATTTATTTTAAATTGTATGGTGGAGAATTCTTCTATCCCTATCTTCCACAAAATCTTATTTCATTATTTATACCGATAGAAATCAGGACTATGATCACCAAATAAACTCATACCATATGTTGTGATGATTATGATCTCTTTAATTCATGTACAAGGTCATCTCTATGTCAATTCTTATTATCTCACGCTTCGTACTTACATGATTCACTTGGCGACATCATGAATGTTCTTCTTGAGGTGTACGTATGTTTCCTTCAAAGAAAATTCTTATATTAAGGTTACATCCTTTATTCCATATTTTTGGAGCTTCAACAAGTCCCTACCCATCATTCGGAGATGAATGATCCCAAGGGGGAGATGATGTAACACCTCACATTTTTGGGCTAAAGTTTGAACCATCATTTCTACGCGTATAGACCGAAACCCAATGATTGTTTGTTAGTATATGTGTAATGATCAATATTACCTTTGAGTATTAATTGAGGTCACAAAAATTCCCTAACTCAAAGATGAATTGAAAACTCTTCTATAGATTAAGCTTTGGTGAACGTCTAAACTTAGGTCAACTTCCATCGACCATAAATTCTTGTATATAACGAGTTAGAGGGCCTTCCATATATAAAATAAAAGGTCTTATAGTCTTCTTTTCAACTCCACCAATTTTTCCTTAATTCGATATCAGAGTAAAAATTTATGCTTGTTTTCCATACAGGTGTTAGTCTGTGGAAGTGTGATGGCCAGAATGACAGACTATCAAGTCAGTGACGACCTATCGAGTTAGGTATAACACCCCGAGTATGGCATCCCAGATACTACACGATGCTCATGATCCCAAAGGACCACAAGCTAACCCTTTTCTGGTACCTGTAACTGAGCACTTCATAATATACTATAATAAATGCAAAAAACTAGCGGAAACTTGCCATAAGGTTCAAAACTTAAAATACAACTAAATAAAGTTTAACAATATCAAATCTAAACATCTGTCTGAACAACTAGTTTGAAAACTCTATAGTCTGAAAACCTCTAAACTGTCTGAATAAGGAGTTGATGGGATATGTCCCCAACTAACTCCAACTACTGAAATACTGAAACTAGTAATAAAATAAAATAAGAACCATCCTCGAATGATGAGGACTTACTGCTAGGTCTACCGCTGCTGACTGGAACTAAGCTGCAAAGGGGGCTCTGGATCTCGTGCTTCTGAACCTATAGTGTAAAGTAAAATACCATAGCGCAAATGCATCAGTACGTAGGAATGTACTGAGTATGCAAGATGAGGTAAGGCTAAATAAAAGGGCTTATGCATGAATAATTACTTAACTGAATAACACGAGAGTACTGAATGAGGACCTATGCATGAATGTACAAACCATAACTGAAATTATCGTGACACTAAATACTGAGACTCAGATACTGCTTTACTAATGTATGAACTCACTACTAATACTGGGGTACTGAATAACTGAATCTTTTGATATTGATAACTGAATATTGAAGTTGAGATTAGTCCTCTCTAGCGGGTGATCTCTAAACTTAATGATAATGGGAATGGTCGAATGAAATCTGAGATCAGTCCTATCTAGCGGGTGATCTTCGTATCTACTGACAATGAGAGTACTTAACTAAATCTGAGATCAGTCCTATATAGTAGGTGATCTCTGAGTCTATTGATAATCATAACGATTGACTGTATCTGATAGTCCTTACTTTGTACTACTGAGCTGAGTTTCTTTATTAAGACTGATTCTGAAATGGAGACTGTAGGAAGTAGTCATCTAACTGCCATGCCCAAATATGAACTAGTGATGTCCAACCTATAACCCCAGCTAGAAGGGTGTCAGTACCATGCCACGGGTAAAGACCTCTCTTGTGGAGTCAGTCCTATCTAGTGGGTGACCCCTGAGGTCAGTCCTATATATATAATATACTAACGGGTGATCCCTGAGTATGTCAGTCCTATCTAATGGGTGATATCTCATACCTATACTGGATATGTAGTTCTGGAACTTAGGGATTGCTCCTAGGGATCTCAGTCCTCTCTAATGGGTGAGCCCCCATCCCTAGGTCCGCTCGGTGCTAAATCCTACTGCCAACTGAAAGACTCTGAACTAATTTTTTTTCTTAAACTGTACTAGACTGATCTAAATTTGTTACTGATCATACTGATCAACTGAGTTAATCTGAGTTCACTTGGTTCCAAAGACTGACTGAATACTACTGAATCTCGTTATCTAACTGAATGATACTAAGTTCTGAATTGATTACTTGAATGTTACTGAGGTCTGAACTAAATTCTTGAATACTACTAAGATATGAGCTGAGTGCTGAACTGAAGTTGGAGTGCTAATGATACTTAGATTACTGATATTTCTTAAGTTCTATAACTGTCTAAGAGTACTGAGTTTTGTAACTAACTGAGTTTTAAGGATCGTGGCTTGACTGAGGTTATCGTGAAAATTGACACTGGCTCTAGAAAATAGCTAATTTGTTGGGTATAAATACCCTCAGGACTCGATAACATAAAAGTAAAACATAACTATTTTGAATAATCATCACCATGGACTTTCATTCACCATTACAATCATTAAAGCAACTCCTCAAGCACTTGGGAATCATAAACGTGTGATAGTATACGGAGATATGCTATTGGCTCATACTCCATTCAACAAGGTCTTACAACAAACACTTACATGCATTGAAGAGCACATAATTGGGGGATTTCATGCTAACATGTCACAATTCATTCACTAAGGCTTTTCAACAAACACTTGGCTTGCATGAACTTACATATAATTGGGGATCATGCTTTGGTTATTCAAGAATTTCTAAACCTAATTATCATAAATACATCAATCAACATGCAACTTTAGGGATTTAACATGGACATAATGCAATTCAACTCAAACCAAGATCAAAGCTTTCAGCTTGTATTCTAAATCATGAACTATATCTCAACAATAACATGACCATGAACTTCAATTCACATGAATCATGAAAAACTCATAAAATCACAATCTTTGAATTTAAAAAGGGATTCATGAACTTCTTGGGTGGAAGGAACCCAAGAATCAACATTTACATACCTGGAAATCTAGATTCTTTAAGTTTTTTAAGGACTTTTGGAGGGATTCTTGAGATTTGATTTTGAAATTTAGGGCTAGGGTTTTCTATCTTTGAGAAAGAATGTTTTTGTTCTTGAGAAATAGCGAAAATAAATGAGCAATTTTGGCTATTAAGGGTTTAAATCCCATATATAGGTTGATTAGGGGCTTTAGGAAATTACCAATTGGACCTTGGAATTAAATAGCGAAATCTAAAAATTCTGACTTTTCATACAGGCGCGACGCGGTGAAATCGCACCAACTCACTGGAAACTGGACGACTGGGAAAATGGTTGGTAGCGTGACGCAGTGGAAATTGCATTGCCACCTTGATTGCGAATCGGAAAGGCACCATGATGAGGTGGAATCACGTTGGTGCACTGGAACTTGACAACTCTGAAATTGTGCCTTGGCGTGACGTGCCATAATCGCAGAGGCTCACTGGATTTTGACGATTGCCATTTTGGCTGACTCCACAACGCGCTAAAGTAGTAGGTGGTACATTGTCTTACTAAAATAACTCTAACTCTTCGCCCGAGTGCCGAATTTGGGTGAATTTGGTATCTATGGAAAGCTTATTCAATTTCCAACATGATAAAAAGTTAAAATCTTAAAAATACCACAGGGAATAAAAAGGTATTCATCTATGAGGTACAAAGTGTATTCAGTCCTCTTTCAAAATTCTTGTTGCAGATATCATTCATAAGGGTAATGATGTTTAGCAGAATATTGGAACTGTATTTCCACCCAAGTAGTAGTATATATTAAAGTGTCATGACCTATTGGTAGTAGGATGGGCCAAGAAGTTGGTGATATAAAGTCACAATGTTAGAAGCCAGAGTGAGGGTAACTTTTATGTAAATAAATAGTTTGAGTTGTATAACCGTTAATTTGGAGATGGTTTGCCTTTTTATTGTGATAGACTAATGTGGTAGCGATATTTGTCGATTGCATGGTAGTTTGTGAAGGAAGTGACATGATATGATTATTATTTATTCAAAAAAGGGAAGGATCCCAGAATGTATGGTTATGGTGGTTGTAGAAATCATTTATAGGCTGTGAATGGAAAGGGGTAGATTATTCAATTAGTTAAAGGTAGTAATTCATTATTTTACATGGAATATTAAATGTAGTTGAGATGTATGAATAGGTAAGTAAATATAATGTGAGGGAGTGGAATATGTTGTTAAGATCATAATGGGTTATAATATAAGATTAAGATCGACTATCCATATTATGACTTTAATCCCCCCCTGATTGTCTTTACTTTAGTAGTTGTAAACTAATACTGCTTGTGAGAAGATATGTAGTAGATTTTGAGGTGTAAAAGTAATGTCGCGGAGGGGGCGTGATTGAAGGTATTTGTTAAATGAAATGAAGTATTTTGGGGTAACTTCCCAATTTGATGGGCTAGTATAGTAGGAGGCATACTTCGTTGGTGGTACATGATTGATGCTAGACTATAGGCTTGAACTTGAGATCTGAAGTATGGTGGTAAGAGAAGTAGCCTAAGATTAATGATGCATGTTTTGTTGGAATTAATTAGAAGGCTTGATGTGATGTGTGAAATGGCCTAGGTTGATAATTTATAAAAAGTGTAAGCAGTAATTGTGAGGTGTATGTATACATCAGAATAAGAGTAAGATGATGAATTATGGTTGAATGATTAAGTGGATAAGAATGTGAGTATATAGGAATAAGTTGAACCCTAAGGTAGCACGTTGTTAGATAAAGTGTCATATGTATGAGTATCACACATACCTAGATTTCATTCTTGAATCTTGTAGTATGGAGAAGTCAAAGAAGTTATTGTATGGTGTTATTTATCTTTGAACTAAAGAGATATAGGTAGCCAATATTTGCCTTTGGTATAGTTTTTTAGATTTTGTTAAGTGGTAAGTTATGTGATTAGAGGTGTAATGGTAGTATTCTAATGAATTAAAGATGGAGTGTTAAGTGTTTAGAAGCGTGGGTTTCTATGCCCATGATAATGTTAGTCGTAAGTTGATGACTTTGGGAGTTTGAAGAAATTATGATTAGTGTCCCTGAAAGGGGATATCCTAGAAAAATTTAGTGTCTTTGTATTTGAGATAAATAAGAGGAGTTTGTGTTTATGTATATACTGATACCCCCCTTTTATGATAAAGAGTGTGGATGTGTGCGATCATGAGGGTGGGAGTTGTAGAGTGATGGCTATAGAGGCTAGCAAAAGTTAAGAGTAGCATTTTTGGAAAGTAAGGCCTTCGGAGTATAGTTCATTAGAGAGAGTTTAGAGTTTGAGTAGACGGTGATGTCTTTGTTGTGTTGAGAGTAATGGCTATAAATTTTGATGTGAGGTTATGTTCGCAAGTCTAGGAGTGTAACATTGATCAAAGGGGGAGATGATGGATTAAAGTACTTCCCAAATTTTCTTGTGTTGTACAGTTTCAAGTAAGAATTATGATAAATCAATTCAAGCAAGATCCTCATACATTGATTTCAATGGAAATCTACCAATGTCTTATGTATTCATGTCTTGCCTATGCCTAAGGTTTGAGCCCTCTATGTAACTTATGTCATGTTCCGACCTCCAAACAAGAAGCAATAATGCCCATCAGTGATCCAATATTCCAATTATCCAAGCCATATTTTATGTTGATCATGATCCAAATCTATGTCTCACAGCATGCTTGGTCCTATGAAAATATATTTCTATATGTCACAGAATCATTTTATGTTGGGATTAGTCAAAGTGATAAAATTTATGCTAACTCATGGAAAATTTTAGTTCTTTAAATTTGGATCAATTGCATCAAGTGGCAATCCTTGTCTTAGTTGTTAACTACATAAATTTCGAATCAATACCTTTGAGTATGAATTGAGGTCATAAAAATTCCCTAACTCAAAGATGAATTGAAAACTCTTCTATCGATTAAGTTTTGGTGAACGTCTAAACTTGGGTAAACTTTTACTGACCATAACTTCTTGTATATAACAAGTTCTAGGGCCGACAATATATCAAATAAAAGGTCTTTGAGTCTTGGTCCCAACTCCATCAATTTTGCCTTAATCCGTTAGCGGAGTAAAACCTTATGCCCATTTTCCAGATAGGTGTTAGTCTGCTGAAGTGCGACTGCCAGATTGACGGACAGTCAAGTCAGTGATGGCCCATCAAGTTAGGCCATCAACTTGAAACATCAAGCTTATTTTTTCTTGTGATAAACTAATGGTTGGAGTGACGGGTTGTCCCTAAACTGATGGTCCGTCAACCAAACCATCAGTTGAGGCTGAGTTGCTCAAATGAGCCATTTTTAAATGGGTATTTTTGTACTTTCCCAACCCAAACTCCTTCCCCACGAACATAAATCGTACCCTAAGCATTATACTACATATTGTATCAGTTTTCAACATCACAAATTCTCTTTACTCTCAAGAACAAGATCAAACTAGGATTTTCTTCAAGAACAAGAAAACAAGAATCAATCCTTGAGTCTAAGATTTCCAAGAAACAAATCAAGATTAGAGTTCTACTCTTTAAACTAAGTAATCTAAGTTATGTGGGGTTTTCCTAAACTACATGGGATTAAAGGTTTAAAGTTATGAAATCATGTATTTACAAATGGTTTTGAATTTATATTTACAATTATGCATTGCGAACCATTTTGATGATAATCTTTTGGTCTTGAGGCGTTTCCCTCTTGAAATTGATTGTTACTCGTATATATGTGTATATGTATGCATTTGGTGTTTTGAAACTTGAATTTGAGAGCATGAATATTTGTACTCCCTCTCTTGTTATGGCATACTCTTGATTCCCATGGCATGAATTGATGAGTTGAATATTTAGAAACATGATATAAATGTCTATACTATTATTATGGAATTGATTTTGGTTATGAACTGAAAGAGAGGGAGTTTTCTTGTTTAGATAAATGAGAAGTAATGATTTTAAAGAGTTGCATGTTTTGTCACAAAATACCTGACCACCACATGTTTGTTGAAATATTGAAAAGAGAGAATCCCTGCATAGTTTGAAATATATTTTGAAAATAACAACTCTCTTGCATTGTTAAATATTTTTGGTGGTTAACTGAGTCGATTGGATTGAAGGAACTAATGCATATTATTTCATGGCTTAGACATACGACTTGCAAGTCTTGTTATGACGATACCAAAATAGATAAATGCCATAGCAGGTTCAGAACAAACTAAAATATAGATTTTTATTCATATGTTTAGAATTTGATTACATAAAGATGCATGGTTTAAAATTTTAAAAATGGGCTTAAGAGATGTTAGGTGGTTACTCGAAGAAGGCATTTGAGTGTAAGGGGTCATCACTAGAAATTGTGTTTTGGCGATATGGGTTATTATGTCCCCAAGAGGGATTATACGGTGGCCTAGTTCCCTGTGGAATATCAGAATCAAAAACTCCAACCTTTGCAACAAACTTGGGTTGGAGGGTTTTCCGCCGAGTCAAGAGAGGATACCATATAGCCCGTGGAATATCAGACTTATAGGGTATGCTGCCGATCTCAAAAGTAAGATAAAGAGTAAGTCGTGGATTCAAAGTAATGTTTTAATGTCTTTGAAGTGTGCCCATGTGTTTTTATATATTCTATATAAAATATTTTATGAATTTCTCTCACTTATGATATATATAAATACATTATTTTGGATTTCTCTATGTACCAGTACATCTACATTGACCCCCTATATTTCAGAATCTGAGGCACAGTCCCGAGGTCCCGCTAAGCAGTAGATTGGGTTGTCCGAAGTTTGTATTTGGTAAGCCTCCCTTATTTCAGAAGGCCTTATTGATTTGACATTGATATTTCTTGTTAGTTTATGATCCGACTGGGGGCCTATTCCCAGTATACAGATAGTAGTGTTTTTGAGTTGTTAGAGATTTTGTAAACTAGTGTCAGGTGTTTTTGAATGTTTCATGAACTCATTTTTGTATTGTTCGGATGAAGTAAAAGAATGATCATGTTTCCGTCTTGTTATGTTTTTCTGTATTTTTCTTTTAGTATATGAATTGTGTATATGATTATTAGTTAGAGAAGGGCACTCGGGCCTTCATGGTTTGGGATATCCGTCGTAGCCAGTGCCTTGGTTTGGGTCGTGATAAACTTGGTATCATAGAACGATCCATGGTCCTACAGTGTCTATGAAATCGTGTCTAGTAAAGTCTTGCTTATGGGTGTGTTGTGCACCACACTTATAATTAGGAGGCTACCGGGCATTTAGGAGTTGTTCTTATTCTTTCCTACTCTAGTTCATGATATAGTATCGACTATAAGAAAGTTATCCATATTTCTTCCTTGCTCTAATTTAATAGGCCATGCCTCATTACCGAGGCGATACAAGTCTAAGAGTCTAGCTCCTCCAGCGAGGTGGTTCTCTTTGATTGATATTTCCATAAATGTTATGAGATAACACAAGGACTTTAGAAGAGTCCATTAGTTCTACAAGGTGTATTGATTCGAGTATATAAATTTATCCTAATGAAATCGTGTTTTTTAGCTTGAGGTACAAAGTGTATTCAGTCTCCTTTAAATTTTTTTGTTGCAGATATCATGCATAAGGGTAATGATGTATAGAAGAATGTTGGAATTGTATTTCCACCCAAGTAGTAGTATATGTTAAAGTGTCATGACCTATTGGTAGTGAGATGGGCCAAGAAGTTGGTGATATGAAGTCACAAGGTTAGAAGACAGAGTGAGGGTGACTTTTGTGTAAATAAATAGTTTGAGTCGTATAACCATTGAATGAGGGATAATTTGCTATTTTTTAGTGATAGACTAATGTGGTAGCAATATTTGTAGATTGTATGGTAGTTTGTGAAGGAAGTGATACGATATGATTATTATTTATTCAAAATAGGGAAGGATCCCAGAATAGATTGGTATGGTGGTTGTAGAAATCATGTATAGGTTGTGAATAGAAAGGGGTAGATTAGTCAATAAGTTATGGGTAGAAATCCATTGCTGTACATGGAATCTTGAAGGTAGTAGTGATGTATGCATGGGTAAGTAAATATAATGTAAGGGAGTAGAATATGTTGATAAGATTGTAATGGTTATAATATAAGATTAAGATTGACTGTCCAAATTATGAATCCCCCCCTTAGATTTTCCTTACTCTAGTAGTTGTAAACTAGCACTGCTTTTGAGAAGATATGTAGTAGATTTTGAGGTGTAGTAGTAATGTCGCGGAGGGGGCATGATTAAAGGTATTAGTTAAATAAAATGAAGTATTTCGGGTTGACTTCCCAATTTGATGGGCTAGTATAGTATGTGGCATGCTTCGTTGGTGGTACATGATTGACGCTAGACTATAGGCTTGAACTTGAGATGTGAAGTGTGGTGGTAAGAGAAGTAGCTAAAGATTAATGATGCATGTTTTGTTGGAATTAATAAGCAGTTTTGATGTGATGTGTGAAATGTCCTAGGTTGATAATTTATGTAAAGTTTAAGTTGTAATCGTGAGGTTTATATATACATGATAACAAGAGTAAGACGATGAATTGTGGGTGAATCATTTAGGGTGCATTTGTTTTTTTAAGATTCAGACGTCTTAATCTGAATACACATCTGAATGATTAAGATGTTGTCTTTAGATATGGAAACTGAATGATTAAGACTATTTTTTTTTCAACACCTGAATGTGTAAAAAATATTAATTTATCTATATAATAAAATAAAATATATAATTTAAATAAAAAACTAATTATATATTAGAAAAGTATATAATTTAATACAAAAAAATTATTATTTGATTGAAAAAAATAATATTTATGTTTGTTAGTGATAATGGAGATGGTTTATAATGGTGGTTGCAGTAACAATGATTGATGATAGGTATTAGTAATGTTGGTGGTGATGGTTGAAATGGTTGGTAGTGTAGTGGTTGTTATGATGGTGGTGGTTGATAGTGGTGGTGGTGTTTGTGATGTGACGCTGCTTGATATTAGTAGTTAGAGGTGTTGATTGTGATGGCTGAAAAATGAATGCATGATGGTTGACGGTTTGTTGGTGCTAGTTGGAGATGTTATTAGTTATGATGGTGGAAATGGTTATTAGTAGAGATAAGTTGTAGCGATGGTAGTGGTTGAAATGATGGTAAATATGGCGTTACTAGTGACAATAGTGGTGGCGATCGAAAAATATATGGAGGTTGTGATGTATCATTGGTAGTTAGTGGTGGTGCTAGTTGTGATAGATGAGTTGGTCGATAGTAGGAATTGGCCGATAGTGGTTAATGATGGTGGTATTGTTGACGGTGGTGGTAGTGAATATAATTAGAATAATAAAGGTAGTAGGTGTGGTAGCGATTGACAATAGTGGTTGGTAGCGATATTTGTTGTCAATGGTGGTTGTGATGGTGGAGGTGGTGGGTGGTGATTGATAATGGTGGTGATGGCAGAGGTGGTTAGTGGTGGTGATTGATGATTATGAATAGAGTGGCGATGAATATTATCCAATACCAGAATATCTTTTCAGACCTATTAAGACTTGATTCTAGATCTGAATGATTAAGACCTATTCAGACCTATTAAGAGCTAAAATCTTGATAAAAAACAAATGTATTTAGTGGTCTGAAGTCTGAAGCATTCGGATTCAGACCTCCATTAAGTGCAAACAAATGATCCCTTACTGGATAAGAACGTGAATATATAGGAATAAGTTGAACCCCGAGGTAGCATGTTGTTAGACAAGGCATCATGTGTACGAGTGTCACACGTACCTAGATTTCGCTCATGAATCTAGTAGTATGTAGGAGTCTAGGAAGTCATTACATAGTGTTATTTAGATTTGAACTGAGGAGATACAGGTATGCAATATGCACCTTTGGTATAGTTTTTTAGATTTTGTTAAGTTGTAAGTTATGTGACTGGAGGTGTAATGGTAGTATTCTAAGGAAATAAAGATGGAGTGTTAAGTGTTTAGAAGCATGGGTGTCTATGCCCATGATAATGTTAGTCGTAAGTTGATGACTTTGGGAGTTTGAAGAAATTATGATAAGTGTTCCTGAAAGGGGATGTCCTAGAAAAATTTAGTGTCCTTGTATAAGAGATTAATGATAGGAGTTTGTGTTCATGTACATACTGATACCCCTCTTTTTGTGATAAGGAGTGTGAATACGTGTGCTCATGAGAGTGGGAGTTATAGAAGGATGGTTATAGAGGCTAGAAAAAGTTAAGAGTAGCATTTTTGGAAAGCAAGGCCTTCAGAGTAAAGTTAATTAGGGAAAGTTTAGAGTTTGAGTATATAGGGATGTCCCTGTTGTGTTGAGAGGCTATAAATTTTGATGTGAGGTTATGTCTGCAAGTCTAGGAGTGTGACATTGATCTAAAGGGGAGATGATGGATTAAAGTAGTTTTTGAGTTTTCTTGTGGTGTACAGTTTCAAGTAAGAAGCAGGATAAATCGATTCCTATTCAAGCAAGCTCCTCCTACTTTGATTTGAATTGACATCTACCAATGTCTTATGTATTTATGTCTTGCTTATGCCTAAGGTTTAATCCCCCTATGTAACTCTTGTCATGTTCCGACCTTCAAACAAGAAGCAATAATGCCCCTCAGTGATCTAATATTCCAAGTATCCAAGCCATATGTTATGTTTCTCATGATTCAAATCTATGTCTCACAACATGCTTGGTCCTATGAAAATATGTTTCTATATGTCACAGAATCATTTTATGCCGGGATTAGCCATAGTGATACAGTTTATGCTAACTCATTTAAAATTTCAGTTCTTTAAATTAGGATCAATCACGTCAACTGGCAATCCTTGTCTTAGTTGTTAACTATATAAATTTTGCCTATTATGCTATATAGCTCATGATATGTGCACCCATGTTTCTCATTGTGGTCTGTCCTAAGAAACCATGTTGTGTTGTGGTTATGCCGAGCGACTCTTTACTTATGATCCGAACACTTGATATATGAAGAATTTTGTGGCTATTCTATCGTATTTTTACTTTATGTCCCTCATTGAGAAGATTAATAAATATGGGTTATAATTGAGTAGTGTTTCTCTCATTAATGAGGCTTATGCTTGGGTTCCTTAATGACCCTCCGTATGTTAGTATGATGGTAGTTGTGGAAGCGTAGTAGTGTGTTGGGTGGGGGAGTAGATGTTTTCGAAAATGAAAATTTTGATGTGATTTGTTGAACTAAGGTTATAGGAGATGGGGGAAGAAGAAGATGAACTTTCGTTACATGAGATAGTTAAAAAGGAGTTATATGGCGAAAATTTTAGTGAGAATGATTGAATTGGTTGGTCTTAGTGGAAAGATCCATGAAGTAGGTGTAGTAATGATAGGTTTGAATGCTGTGATTGATAAAAACGCACACTAATGGGTTATGTGGTTGGGGTTCCTTGATTAAAACTAGAGTGTGTTAAATGGTGGTGATAAGGTGAAGTAATTTTCTTAATGGGATATAGAGTATATGGCCCTGTAGCTTAAGGTAGCACCTTGTTATTTTGATTTAGGCTTCAACATAAAAGTACTATGCGGTAGGACTCAAACTCTTGTTTTCGATGTGTGATGGGGGAATTATAAGTGGAAATTATGAAGTATGTTGTTTATTTATTATTTGGGGCATAGTCGAGTAGTGTCTCTAAGTAAGGTTCATTCATTTTAAATTGTATGGTTGAGAATGCTTCTATCCCTATCTTCTACGAAATCTTATTTCAGGATTAGTACCGATAGAAATCAGGCCTATGATCACCAAATAAACTCATACCACATATTGTGATGACCATGATCTCTAGAATTCATGTACAAGGTCATCCCTTTGTCAATTCTTATTATCTCATGCTTCGTGCTTACACGATTCCCTTGGCGACGTCATGAATTCTCTTCTTGAGATCTACCTATGTTTCCTACAAAGGAAATTCTTACATTAAGGTTACGTCCTTTATTCCATATTTTTGGAGCTTCAACAAGTCCCTACCCATCATTCGGGGACGAATGATCCCAAGGGAGATAATGTAACACCCTACATTTTCGAGTTGAAGTTTTAACCATCTTTTCTACGCATATAGAACCGAACCCAATGATTCTTTATTAATATTTGTGTGATGATCAATCCTATAGTGTATGAATACCTTTGAGTATGAATTGAGGTCACAAAATTTCCTAACTCAAAGACGAATATAAAACTCTTCTATCGATTAAGTTTTGGTGAACGTCTAAACTTGGGTCAACTTCTATCGATCATAAATTCTTGTATATAATGATTTATAGAACCTACCATATATCAAATAAAATGTCTTTGAGTCTTCTTTCCAATGCCACCAATTTTTCCTTAATCCAATATCGGAGTTAAAAGTTATGTCCATTTTCCAGACAAGTGTTAGTCTGCCAAAGTACAACAGCCAGACTGACGGACCGTTAAGTCAGTGATGGCCTGTCAAGTTAGGCCGTGAACTTGAAATAGAAAGATTTTTCTCTGGCTATAAATTGAAGGTTGGATTGACGGTTCATCACCAGTCTGACTGTCCATCAACCAAACCATCAGTTGAGGCCGAGTTGCTTAAACGG
Source organism: Capsicum pubescens (assembly GCA_030864215.1). Lineage (NCBI taxonomy): Eukaryota > Viridiplantae > Streptophyta > Magnoliopsida > Solanales > Solanaceae > Capsicum > Capsicum pubescens. Next base: position 244,491,572 of record CM061538.1, read on the forward strand.
GCCATTTTTAAATGGGTATTTTGGTACTTTCCCATCCCAAACTCCTTCTCCATGAATATAAATCATACCCTAAGAATTATACTACATATTCTATAAGTTTTCAATATCTCAAATCCTCTTCATTCTCATGAACAAGATCAAACTAGGGTTTTCTACAAGAACAAGAAATCAAGAATAAATCCTTTAGTCCAAGATTTCCAAGAAACAAATCAAGATTTGAGTTCTACTCTTTAAACTAAGTAATCTAAGGTAAGTGGGGTTTTCCTAAACTACACGGGCTTATTGAAAACATTTTGAGAAAGGTTTAATGTTATGAAATCATGTATTTACAAAGGGTTTTGAATTTATATTTACAATTATGCATTGTGAACCCTTTTGATGATAATCTTTTGGTCTTGAGGCCTTTCCCCCTTGAAATTGATTGTTACTTGTATTTATATGTATATGTATGCATTTTATGTTTTGAAACTTGAATTTGAGGGCATGAATATTTGTACTCCCTCTCTTGTTATGGCATCCTCTTGATTCCCATGTCACGAATTAATGAGTTGCATATTTAGAAACATGATATAAATATCTTTAATATTGTTATGAACTGAAAGAGAGGAAGTTTTCTTGTTTAGATAAATGAGAAGTAATGATTTTAAAGAGTTGCATGGTTTGTCACAAAATACTTGACCACCACATGTTTGTTGAAATGTTGAAAAGAGAGAGTCCCTGCATAGTTTGAAATATGTTTTGAAAATAAGAACTCTCTTGCATTGTTAAATATTTTTGGTGGTCAACTGAATCAATTGGACTGAAGGAACTAATGCATATTATTATATGTCTTAGACATACAGGTTGCAAGTCTTGGTATGACGATACCAAAATAGATGAATGCCATAGCAGGTTCAGAACAGACTAAAATACCAATTTTCATTCAGATTTTAACAGTTTGATTTCAGAAAGTTGCAAGTTTTAAAATGTTAAAAATAGGCTTAAGAGATGTTAGGTGGTTACCCAAATAAGGCGTTTGAATGTAAGGGCTCATTGCTAGAAATCGTGTTTTGCCGATACGGGTTATTATGTCGCCAAAAGGGATTATATGTTGGCCTAGTGCCTTGTGGCGTATCAGAATCAGAAACTCCAACCTTTGAGGAAAACTTGGGTTGGAGGATTGGCCGCCGAGTCAAGGGAAGATTCCATATAGCCAATGGAATATCAAATTTGTAGGGTGTACTACTTATCTCGGAAGTAAGATAAAGAGTGAGTCGTGGATTCAAAGAAATGTTTCAAGGTCTTTAAAGTGTGCCCATGTGTTTTCATATATTATATGTAAAATGTTTTATGAATTGCTCTCACTTATGATATATATAAATATATTATTTTGGATTTCACTACGTACCAGTACATCTGTATTGACCCCCTATATTTTAGGATTTGAGGCACAGTCCCGAAGTCCCGCTATGCAGTAGATTGGGTTGTCCGAAGTTTGCAGTTGGTGAGCCTCCCTTATTTCGGAAGGCCTTTTGGATTTGACATTGATATTTCATGTTGGTTTATGGTCCGACTGGGGGCCACGTCCTAGTATTTAGGCAGTAGTGTTTTTGAGTTGTTATAGATTTCGCCGACTAGTGTCAGGTGTTTTTGAATGTTTCATGAACTCATTTTCATATTTTTTGGCTGAAGTAAAAGAATGAACACGTTTCCATCTTGTCATGTTTTTATGTATTTTTCTTATAGTATATGAATTGTGTATATGATTGCCAGTTAGAGAAGGGCACTCGGGCCTTCACTGTTCGAGATGCCGATCACGATCAGGGCCTCGATTTGGGTCGTGACAATAGTAATCTACATGTCATAAGGAGTAAAATGAGACATATTGAAATATAATGTGTCAAGTAAAAATTTGGGTTAAGAATGGTCCTGTGGGACCTGCAAATGAAATCCAAAATTGAATCTGTCACGAGGTCCCTCGAAGGTCACGAAATATGTATCGAAAAGTTAAGCACAAATGGTGCATGAATTGGGGCCCAAATTAGTTCCTAAATATTAGGGATATAATGACCCGATTTCTAAGAACTTGCCATGAAATAGGATAAAAATTGACCGAAAATTAATGGAAGATGACCAATGAGTGTTTAGATAGTTTACCGTATCTTCAATGGATGATCCCTTACTTTTCTCTCTCTTCAAGCTTCAAAATAGTGTGAAAATGGAGAAATAAATGGTGAGAAATTGGGTGGGGAAAGGTATTTAAACTCCCCCCAGGTGCTTCGAAAACAGACACCTTGGCGCTAATAAGCCTGCTGCTAAAGCAGTTTGGAAGCTTGTCGTGGGTATGCTAAAGAGGACACCCTTTTTCTAAAGCGGGGGCTACTTAAGTGGATCCTTTTCCCCTAAAGAGGCTCATGGAAGCTAAAGCACTGGACGCTAAAGCAACTCCATGATCACTAAATTGGTCATATCAAGTACTAGGTACCAGATTTTGCTAAGTCCAAACTCCGATTGAGTGCTTGAGATTTGTTTGAAACCCCGTACATGCAAACAAACTATGCTACCATACTAAATTCAACGTTCCAAACTCAATGGAACTATCAAAACTTTCTTCTAAGATACTTTCGACTAAATATAAGGGCCACACCTAAAGTTCCATTTATTATATAATTTGCTCAATGCCCCAAAACGAGTTTAAAAGCCTTGGGACCTTAACTTAGGCTCCCTCTAGCCTAAAATCAATGTTTCAGAGTTGATTCCCTATTTGAATTCTCACTTGAAGTCATTGAGTAGGAGTTTGATCCGAGACCAAATCCAAAACAATGAAAGCTTCAAAATAGAAAATGAGCCTTAAACCCAAAGAACTATCTGATAACTAAATAAATTTTTTTGGCAAGTCATAAATGACCTTTAGCCACCGTGCGAGTACTCAAATACCAGAAATGCAAGCAAACCAAAGAAATGACCTAGAGGGTCATTACATTTCATTGCCTTAAAAGGTATTTTAGGATAAGGTTCGTGTCATCTTTCTATCGTAAATTACCTAATAGATTAAGTCATGCTATACTGTCATAACCATATCATATCATCCCTCACTTACATGCAATCTATACAAAGTACAATCCCATAGAGAAAAGTAGATTGAAGCATACCTTGATGTTGAACCGCATTCTTGAATTGTTCACAATTTGCATGTGCTTGATCCATACTCCCAAAATAAAATCGCACTATCAAAATAGTAATGTACACATAATGGGAGTAATATGATACCCATATCGCTATATAAAACTACGGATACAAAATTGGGTCAAAATAGGCAAGTGGGGCCTACTAGGAAAATTCCAAAATTGAATTTGTCATGAGGTCCCACAAAGGAAAAGGAGCAGTGATCAAAAGTTTTGCATAAATGGAGTCTCAATCGAGGCTTAAATCATCCCCAAAATTAAAGAAAAATAAAAGGGAAAATCTAGAGTTTATGGATAATTTAGGGAGGAAACTTACAAAGAAATTTTTTGTGGAATGATCACTTTCACTTCCTCTACGCACTCCCAATATCACTTTATCAATTTTCATTCTTTTCTTGAGCTCTCAATGCCATTAATGGTGATTAGGGTTGAGAAAATAATGAAAATTATGGAGAAGAGGGGTTAAATACTGTTAGGTAATTAGACTTCATGATTGTGGAGGCTAAGTGGTGCGATCGTGATACCTAGTAAAGTTACTATTTTCAAGCTTGTCTAATGGATTGCCAATATGAATGCATAGGAGTTAGACTATCACAAATGTGGGTAAGCAGTCGCGATTGGAAAGAAGGAATCAGACCAGTCGGGGCTGGGGTCGTGGATTCCCTGGACCTTCTTTAAATTTTCTCGGTTCATGTGGCTAACACGCGTTGGGTCCCTTTCAGCAGGGAGAGCTGAACCCATAAATCCCATGGGTGCCCTTAGGACGGATTGAGCTACAAAGTCTAAGTTAATAGTTTTTAAATCTCATGCTAAACCTTGTTCCTTATCCCAATAACTTATACATATGTATATAAATATGTTCATATGGTTTTTGGATTGATTTGTACTTGTCATTATTTTATCTCTTACCTGAGTTACATGCTAGCGCTTACCCTATTAACCATCCTAGGACTCTACATTGTTTCATAATATAGGGTATAATTTTTCCCCTGTGTAGTGTTAGATGGATTATCACTCCTGTCGAATTGCATTGAAGTGGAAATCCTTCGTATTTTAGAAGGCCGAACATTTCACTACTTTCTTTATGAGTACCAAATTCCGATCTATTTTTTTTCCATATTTTGGATTCCCTTTCTGGTTGTGGTCAGGGGCATGTCCCGACCTAACTTTGGTATTTTGATTTAGAGGCTTTTGTGGAAAAAGTTTAGGAATGGTTATTGTTTTAGACTCCTAATGTTCCCTTTAGGTTATCTTATCTATCTTGCTTATATGTTTGGTTATCGTCTGTTGTTATTCATATTGTGTTGTAATTGGCTAGGTTAAGGGGGTGGTCTCTGGTCCTCAGTAGACTTGAGATACCCATCATAACTAGGCCTGGGGTCGGGTTGTGACATGTTTCTATTAAGTTGGTAGTGCTTATCCTTAGGGACTTGACTTATCTTAACTCGGGTCCTTATTATCATGTACAGATGCCTTATCCTATCTTAGGTTTGGGATAGATATTTGCTTTAGGTCAGGTTATTGGGACTTATAGTGGAACTTATTGCCTTTTTTAGGGTAGGTTTCTTTTGGACAACAGTCCTTCTGATATTAGATTATAAGGACTATTTTATTACATAGTATTTTGGGATTAGGTTGTTGTAATTGCTATAGTATGCTTGTAATTTTTGGCATCCATGACAAACTTAGTATTTTAATCTTACACTGCACCTTCCGATTAAATAAATGGAATCTGGCACTCCCTTAGCATTTTGGCTTTCTAAAATGGGAATTATGACTAGCTGGAATTGAGATGAGTTATAACTCTGGGGTATTCTTGCATATTTCTTATCTATTAGTTTTTGTTCAAGTTTGGAACTTGGTTACTATTTAATACCTAGTAGTTTTTGGTTTGAGTTTGGCACCTGGCTACTGTGTAACACTTATTAGTTTCGGTATGAATCTAGAATTTGTTATATTATTATTGTTTATTAGTTTTGATTTGAGTCCGATATTTTTTATCATTATTGTTATTAATCTTGGGTTGAAAATCTGGTGGAGATTAATAATATTTACGGTTTGGTTAAAGAAGTAGTATACATACGCATGTCGCTCATCTTGGGTCATTTTACATTCATTATTGTTATATCCTGTCCTGACATTAGTATTACTCTTGTCATTTTACGTCCATTACTATTATATCATGTCTTGACATTAGTATTACTCTTCTTTGTACCCAACATGCTTATTGGGGCTCGATTAGGTTTATTTCTCCTAGTGTGTGCCTTTTAGGCTTATGGGGATCTAGTTAGGTTACATCTAGGCATTTTTTTCTTCTTTGATTCCTTTATTTTTTGTTTATTACATTTGCCTAGTGTAACCTATCATTTACACTTTTGATTCTCACTTATCACCTTTAGTGTATTTATCCATACATTATTTATACTTTTATTGTTATTGAGCTTAGTTGGCCTACGATGCCTACTGAGTACCTCATGTTTTGGTACTCATACTACACTTCTGCATCTTTTCCCTAATGTAGATCTTAGTATGAGCCATCTCCGATGATGTTGATCTTGAGCTGTGTTGTTGACTGGAAATTTTAGTGAGCTTCCAGAGTCTAAAGTTGATCCCTCTCCTTCTATTGTTGTAGTAGTCTTAATTTGTATATTCTGAGAATACTTTGTTTATTTTGTCACTATCTAGTAGTTTTTTAGTATAATAGCTCTTGTACTGACCTTACCAAGTCTTTGAGGATTTGTTTCGGTATTTTTTTCCTCTCTCCTCTCTTGTATGGCATACTTATGTATATGTATTTTCTTTTATTTCTTATTACTACTATATTTGTTCTTATTTCTCTCTTTCTTCCCTATGTGTGTCATCCTGTCACTTATTGTTTTGCCCTATAGTTTGACTTACCTACTAGTGGGTTAAAGTAGGTGTCATTATAACTTGAGAATTTGGGTCATGATAGTGTAGTATCAGAGCCTAGGTTCATTGGTATTGTTTTTACAAAAACACGTGTCTAATAGATTCTCGCAGATTGGTATGATGATAGTTGTATCCTATCTTAGGGATGATACTAGACATTCTTAGAAAACTCTCACATTTTTTATTTGTTATCATGTGTTGTGTCGATATTGGTTTCTTGATGCTTATTTGTTTTACTCTTTCATAGATGTCGAAGACGCAAGATACGGTGGCTAGGAACAAAGCCCTTAGGCCTACAGTTAATGCACCCATTAAAGATAGAGGTCAACCCGAAGGTCAAGGACAGGATAGAGATGTCGCCCCAACATAAAGTTAGGTTAGGGAGCCCTTTCCAGATCTTATTATTGATCGTGAGCTAGATATTGCACCTTATGATCTGTCACCATAGCAGTCAATGGCCTAGGGAGCAGCTAGGCTCCGCCCAAATTTGTATCTTTATCTTTCCTTTATTATGAATTAGTTTGGTTATTAGGTATAGTTGGCGGTCAGTCGATGGATGGAGCCTAAAATCCACCCAGGAGGCAGCTTAGAGTTGAGATGGTATAGGAGTTCAACGTGCAGTTGTGGCTCCTAGAGTAGAGGTTTCACTAGCATTGGTAGATCCACAACCAGCAACAACCTAACAATCCATGACTTCTGAAGAGCAAAAGATGCTAGGATGAATTCTTAGAATCATTCCATCAAGGTTTGAGGGATCCCTAGTGGAGAATGCATTTGACTTCTGTACTAGCTTTGAGGAGAGACTACACAATTTATGTTTAGTTGAGTAGTATGTTGTGGATTATATCACGTTCTAGTTTGATAAAGCATTGAGGCAGTGGTAGAATGGGTAATCTTGATTTTGGGATTGTTAGATCTCCTCTTATGACTTGGGGTTTAATTCTTTAAGGATTTTTTAGAGAAGAATATGCGTTACAACATGCACAGGCATCTGAGGGATGAGTTTACAGGGTTACAACAGGGTTCTATAATAGTGGTAAAGTATGAGGAAACATTTTACTCGCTAGCTAGCTTATCACCATGATTCTACCTACTAAGTATGAAAGGATGTGATGCTTTGTTAAAGGGCTGAGACTTCTACTTTGTATGGTTTCCCAGAGTCTAGTAGCTACAGAGAGATTCCTTATAAACATTGTTGATTATATTTACACTATGATGAATTTACATCACGAGTCTTGTATGGAAACAAATAAGAGACCTAATCATCAGAAAATCTATATTGAGAGTTATAATGGTGCACAATTTTGGGCTTTTAGGGATGATATCCTCAACAATAGTCGTATCAATAGCAGGGTCAGTCTAGTAGGCTTATTTTTACAGCCTTACAAATTTTAAATGGGATTATCCTAGTTATAATGATTCTGGTGGTCTGGGAAGTAGTCAATTATTGAGGGGTATTCAATTAAAGTATTTAGGTCAAGGTATCCATTTATGGTCAGTCAAATCTTCCCACCAAGTTAGAGTGCTCGAGGTATGCTATGACTAGGTTATTGTGGCTCAGTTTTCCAGAAAGTGTCCCTAACATAGGATGATTGATCCTTTTACATAGAATGTTTAGCCAATAGTGCTTCTACCAGGTAGGGGTAGTATATAGGATTGTAGAGATGATCCCCAAGGTTCTCGAGGAGGTACTCAAGTAGGTAGAATAGGCGGCAGGGTAGGCACTCAGTCTAAATATAGGCGAGGCTGTCTTTATATTATTCTTGGTAGGATAGAGGCTTCAGATACTATTATTATAGGTACAATTTTGGTGTGCAATCAATTATCTTCTACATTATTTGATTCAGACTCCATGTATTCCTATATTTCTACTTATTATATATCTTAGTTAGGGTTGTTTTGTGAGCTATTATTTATGCCAATGCATGTAACTACTTTAATGGGTGATTCTTTAATACTGGATTATGTGGATAGATTGTGTATTTTGACTATTAAGAAGTACGACACTCGAGCTGATCTTATTGTCCTAGACATCATTGATTTTTCAATGGTTCTAGGCATAGACTGGTTATCCTTCTATCATATGGCCTTGGATTGCTTTGCCAAGACCATTACCTTATCCATACCTATCATACCTCTAATTGTGTTAAAGGGTGATTATAGTCACTTGCCGATAAGGATTATTTCTTATATTCAAGCTAAGAGACTAGTATTGATAGGTTGTGTGGCCTATCTTGCATATGCCTGTGATGTTAGCATTAATAGTTTTTCACTTGAGTCAATTCAGTAGTTCGTGAGTTCCCTGATATTTTTATACCGACCTACTTAGCCTTCCTCCTAAGCGTGATAAACACTTTACTATTGATCTTGAGTCAGGCACCTAACCCATTTCTATTAAAACTTACCATATAACTCCTGTCGAGCTAAAAGAGCACAATGTTAAGCTTCAAGATCTTCTAGGTAAGGGGTTTATTAGACTAAGTATTTTACCTAGGTTCTACAATTCCTTTTATGAAGAAAAAGGGTGGTTCTATGAGTATGCGTATCGATTAAAGGCAGATGAATAAGGTGACAATAAAGAATATATATAATTTTCCTCATATTGAGGATCAGTTTGACTAGATTCAGGATGCAGTCGTGTTTTCTAAGATTAACATGATGTTGGCTACATCAGTTGAGGATTCAACTGGCAAAAATCTTTAAGAAATCCTTCAAGACTCTCTATGACCATTACAATTTCCTAGTGATATCATTTAGGTTTAATAATTCCCCAGCAACATCCATGGACTTGATGAAATATGTTTTCAGGTGCTTATTTGGACTCCTTCAAGATTATATTTATTGATTAATCCTTGTTTACTTGAGAAGTACAAAGGAGCACGAGAAATATTTGAGGATTGTCCTCCTACTTTGAGAGAATAGTGGCTTTATGCTAAATTCTCAAAGTATAAGTTTTGGGTTGATTCTACAATATTTTTTGGGGCATGTGGTAACCAAGTATAGGTTTAAGGTAGATCCGACAAAGATTGAGGCCATTTTTTATTAGGCTAGGCCTACATCTATGACCGAGATTCATAGCTTTATTAGGTTAGGCAGTTATAGATCGTTTATCAATGGATTTTTCTCTAATGCAGTACCTATGACCAGACTAACTAGACAGGAGATTCCATTTTAGTGGTCTGGTGAATATGCTGTGAGCTTTTTAAAGCTCAAGGACTTGGTTACTCCAACTATTATTATGACTCTTCCAGCTGAGAATGAGCTATTTATAGTTTATTATGATGTTTTAGGTGTTAGTTTGGGTTGTGTTCTGATGTAGTAAGGCCAAATTATAGCATATGCTTTAAGATAGCTTAAGGTGCACAAGCGCAACTACCCCACTCATGACTTAGAGTTGTCAGCGGTAGTTTTTGAGCTCAAGATTTAGAGGCATCGCCTATATGGTACTTTCTATGAGATATTCACTGACCACCTTAGTGTTTAGCACATTATAACTCTGAAGGACCTTAATTTGAAAACAACACAGTTGGATTGAGTTGTTGAAATCTATGATCTCTCTATTTTGTACTATTCAAGCAAGGAAAATCTGATTGTGGATGCCTTGGGTTGTAAGGTAATGAGTGTAAGGATTTTAACCTTTCTTTTAGTTTTTAAGAATTTTTTATCCTCGGACGTCCATTCCTTAGGCAATAGGTTGATTCTTTTTGATATTCCAAAACCCAAGAGAATTTTTGTTAGTGTAAAGGCCAGATCTACTTTGTTATAGTAGATTCAAGGTCGATAGTTTGAGGATAGTTAATTATGTAGTATTTGAGATCAAGATAAGAGGGATGAGTCCGGGGGATACCTTAAACTCTGAGGGTAGTTTTAGATTTGACGATCACATTTGTGTTTCGAGGGTAAAAGGTTTGATACAGTTGATACTTCAGAGGCTCATAGCTCCAGATACTCTGTTTTCCCAAGACAGCTAAGATGTATGGAGATTTGAGATAGCATAACTGGTGGAGCAATATGAGGAGAGATATTAAAAATTTTGTGGATCAATGTTTGTATTGTAAGTAGGTGAAAGCCGAGCATTTAAGACTTGGTGGTTTACTTCAGAGGCTACCCATTCCTCAATGGAAATTGGAGTGGATTGTTATGGATTTTATGGATAGATTTCCTGATACTTCTCATGGTTTTAATAGAATCTGGGTGATCATAGATCGGTTAACCAAGTTTTCTCATTTCCTACTGATCTTGGGTATATTTATATGTCCAAGCACCAATATTCACCCATAATAGGACTTGTTCTACAAGCTAAAATGTGTTATTCTTATTGTGTTTGATGTGTAATTTCATGATTTAGCTAATGTACATGATTATTGATGCAGGGTGGATTTTTGATGGAATTGGACAAAATTTGATGCATAACGTGAAGTGAGTGACAATTGATGCTTTGGTATTGATTGTATGAACTTGAAAAAAAGTGGAATGATATCAGAAAGCATGCATTTGAAGTCGGAATCAAAAAAGAAACGATGAACTGAGAAGGAGTAAATTTGCTGAAAAGAGGTGAATTCCAGTAGGGGCTCATGATAGGCCCGCGACGCGACTCCTACTCCAGTGAACTAACCAACGCGGTGCGATCCCTACTCCAGTGAACTGACTAATGCGGTGCGGCCCCTATTCCAATGGACTGGCCTTCGCAATGCGGAGGCGGTTCCCCACTAGGCAAAAATCTTCCTATTATAAAAGAAACACTTAAACACAATTGAGACTACTTTGGAAGAGTACAACAGAGGTAGAAACACTTTCAATATTTCTCTTAGGGTTCTTTGAACTTCATTATTCAAAGATTACTTTTTGGTATGATTAATTACTTATTTTTGATGTTGAATTCGAACATGAGTGCCTAAACACCCTTGTTCTAAGATTGAGTCCGAAAACATGATTGCACTTTGATATTCTTTATCATAGTTTATTGTTGAATTATCATATGGGCTATTCTTAATCTCTTTTGCTTACTATTTTGATGATTGTCCACTATTAAAATAAACCTATATTCGTATGTGAATCCGAGAGGAGAATCATAGGTTAGAAAGAAGAGGTTAAGGAGCAAGGTTCATATTCTTTTATAAAATAAGGAATTTGAATTACCTAGAAGCCCTGCTTGGTTCACTTGTAGGAAGATAGCTTAGTGCATCTAATTGGATTATTGCATCCTCTCTCAACGATGTAGTTGTAATGTCCAGTTAGGTAGAAGATTAGAGGATCGAGAGACCATGATCATACTCTAAAACCTACGAATCAATAACCCAATAATCAACTGAACTACTATAAGAATAGAGATTTGCAAGATTGTTAAAAGTGTCTCAACCTTGGAATTCTCCCTATTATTGTTTACAACCCTGCTTATGTTGCTATTTTCGCATTATGTTATTTATTTATTAATTATATTCTTACTTGAAAACTCACAATCATCTTGATACTTTAAAACACTTAATACATTCTTGTCAAAAACTAAAGTTGGTTGTATTGCTAGTTACATAGTCCTCGTGGGTACGATATCCGACTATCTTAGTCACTATATTACTTGTACGATCGTGTGCACTTACGTGTGCATTAGACCACAATAAGTTTTGGGTGCCTTTTTGGGGACTAATATAACTAGAAATTTTCTAAATTTTTTATTTTTGATAATTAGTTTAAGTGTTAACAACTTGATCTTAGTAGTTGACTTTTGTAGGATTAGCGAGGTATCGTACTGGCAAGAGATAGAGAGTTGGTAGATCCTTATTCAAAACTAGAACAGGCATTTCATCTGAGGTGAAACGCTCATTATCCAATTCAACAAGTTCAAATGGAAGAGCAAAGAGATCCTAATCTCATTGATCCAATTGATCCGAATGTTTCACGTGGTATAGCTCCGGCAATTCCAGTCGTTCCTGCTCGAGAAGAAGCCAGGCCTATTCATGAAGTGGCAATCCCACTTATGAACTATACTACTAATTGCATTTCCAAGCCAGAAGTGAGTGCTTAATTTGAATTGAAGCAGAATATGGTATAGATGTTGTGTTCGAGTGGACAGTTTGCAGGGTTCTCACATGAAGATCCACATCAACACATGTAGACTTTCTTGGAAATTAGTGATACCTATATTTCTACTGGGGTATCTACTAGTTATGTCAAACTGATTTTATTCCCCTTTTATTTAATTGGGGAAGCAAAAAGGTAGTTATATGGTGAACTACAGAACTCTATCACTTCCTGGGATGATCATGCTCAGAAATTCCTTCTGAGATTCTTTTTATCGGGGAAGAAAACATGCTTGAGAAGTGAGATTCTGAGTCTCAAGTAGAAAGAAAGAGAAAATCATTACCAAGCTTGGGAAAGATTTAAGGGTATGCTTAGAAATTACCCTCACCACCATCACTCTAATGATATACTGGTTCATACTTTCATAGAGGGTCTTGAGTCCAACACTAAGATTCTCTTGGATTCAGAAGTAGGTGGGCAAGCTCTTGGGAAGACTTATGATGAATTATATACACTGCTAAATTAGATTTCACAAAGGAATCCTGAGTGGCATGCGGGCTCAAGGAGTGCTCCTAAGAAGGTTACAGGTGTGTTGGAGGTAGATTAGTTCACTACTTTATCAGCTTAGCCTGTTGCACTATAAATTAGATAACTAATCAGTTTAGCAGTATGAAGTTAGGGGTTACACAATCGGCAACCACAACTAATGTGGTTCAACAGACGAATGGTTGTTGTGAGATTTGTAGAAGCGGTGAGCATGCAGTGGATGCTTGTATGGTTAATCTAGATTCTATCAATTATGTGGGGAATTCTAATCATCAAGGGAAGTAGAACTATGGTAACAATTACAACCCAAATTAGAGGAATCATCCCAATTTCTCATGGGGTGAAAATCAGGCACAAAAAAACAATCAGTACAAGGGTCCAGTACAACAGAATCAACAACATCAAGTTTAGAGTAATCAAGGAACAACTCAAACGAGCAATATGGAAGAGCAGTTGAAACAAGTTATAGCTGCTCAAGCACAATTGGCAGCAGATATAAAGATTCAACAGTTGATTACATAGAATTTAAAGATGCAAATTAGTCAGATTACTGGAGCGTAAAACACTAGACCTCAAGGAGGTCTACCTAGTGATACTGAGGTGAATCTAAAAAAATAAATGTATTCTTTACTAGGATCAGTTTGCAGCCAAAGAAGTTGGAACCTGAAAAAGTAAATCCTAAGGCTACTGATGGTGATACTGAAAAGAATGAGAAGAAAGTGATTGAAGAAAAATCTTCAAGTAATGAAACCAAGGTGGAGAATAAGACTCTACCTCCACCTTTTGCCAAAGGCTTCAGAAGCACAAAGAGAAGACTAGTTACAAGAACATTTTAGAGCTTTTGAAGTAGGATCATGTTAAACTCCCTATTGTTGATATTTTGCAACGTGTTCTGAAGTATGCAAAGTATATGAAAGACATAGTGTCAAACAAAAACCTTTTGATTGAGTATGCTATAATAGCACTTACTGAGGAGTGCACATCCAATATTCAGAATAAATTGCCCACGAAGCTAAAAAATCCAGGAAGTTTTACATTACAGATTACCGTTGGACAATCCATTAGTGCCAGGGGTTTATGTGATTTAGGGGAAAACATCAATCTAATTCCCACATCTTGGTACAGAAAGATGGGTCTTGGATTCCTAAACCCACAACTATTGTCTTGCAGTTGACTGATAGGTCTCTTTCTAGGCCTGACAAGATCATTGAAGATGTATCGGTACAAGTGGGATCTCTTATTTTCCCAGTGGATGTTATCCTTGAATTTGATGTTGATCCGATCATTCCATTTATTTTTGGGCATCCATTCGTAGCAACTGGGCAATCTCTTATTAATGTAGCTACAGGGAAGATGACCATGAAAGCTCATGACAAGGTCGAGGTTTTTGATGTGTATAAGGCAATGAAGTTGCCTACTATGAATGAAGAATTTTCTGCTATAGCAGTTGTAGACCTTGAGTTTGAGCTCCACCTTCTATTGTCTAATGACCCACTTGAGCCAACTTTGATAAGGTAGGATCTCTACGGTGATGTTGAGTAACTTGAAAGAGTGCAAATTATGGATTTAACATTGATTGACACTAGAGTTACTGAGTTTAAACCGTTGAATAGACCAATTGGACCATCTCCAAAGGCGTCTATTAATAAATCACCTAAAATAGAGCTCAAGGCTCTTCCTTCTCAGCTTAAATATGCTTTCCCTAGTGAGGATAACATTTTTCTCGTGATTTTATCTGCAGGATTGTCTGATGTATAGGTGAGAAATGCATTGATGGTGTTGGAAAAAAGGAAGAAAGCAATTGGATAACATATGTCAGACATTACGGGAATTAATCCAGCCTTCTATATGCACAATATATATATATGGTAGAGGGATATAAAACCAGCAAGCAACATCAGCGAAGACTAAATCTGGTGATGAAGAAACTGGTTAGAAAGGAAGTAATAAAACGGCTTGATGTTGGGATATTCTATATCTGATAGAAAATGGGTCAGCCCAGTGCACTGTGTCCCAAAGAAAGAAAGGATGACCATTATGAATAATGAAGATAATGAGTTGATTCTAACTCACACGGTTACTGGATGGAGGATCTGTATAGATTATAGGAAATTGAATAATGATACTAGAAAAGATCACTATCCCATTCCATTCATCGATCAAATGTTTGATAGGTTGGCAGGGTAGGAATACTATTACTTTCTAGATGGATATTTAGGGCATAATCAAATCACAATAGCACCAGAAGATCAGGAAATAACCATATTTACCTATCCATATGGTACGTACACATTCGGGTGCATGCCTTTTGGCCTTTGCAATGCTCCATCAATGTTCCAGAGATGCATGATGGCTATCTTCTATGATATGGTGGAAGAATGTTTAGAGGTATTTATGGGTAAATTTTCTGTCTATAGTAACTCATTTGATGTTTGCTTGTAGAATCTAGATAGAGTCTTGGCCCATTTTGAAGAGACAAATCTTGTACTAAACTAGGAAAAGTGCCACTTTTTGGTCAAGGAAGGAATTTTCCTTGGTCATAAGGTGTCACACAAAGGAATTAAAGTAGACAGAGCCAAAGTTGAAGTTATTGAAAATCTACCTCATCCAGTGTCAGTAAAGAGAGTGAGAAGCTTTATTAGGCACTCAGGATTTTATAGGTGCTTTATCAAAGACTTTTTAAAGATCGCAAGTCCAATGTGAAAGTTGTTGGAAAAAGAGGCTAAGTTTGATTTTGGGACTGAATGTCATCATGCATTTGAGGGTTTGAAAGAAAAGTTGATAGCAACACCCATCTTGATTTCTCCTGACTTGGCATTACCATTCGAGTTAATGTGTAATGTCAGTGATGTGGCTGTGGGGGCGGTGTTGGGGTAGCAAAAACACAAGGTATTTCACTTTATTTACTGTGCAAGTAAAGTTTTAGATACATGATAACGCTCAACTTACACATCAATTTAGTGCAAGGCGTTCGTCATCAATTTATTTACCCAACTTTGGAGTCGGGGTCAAATCCACAGGGAACAATATGAGTGGCGATTAAACTAGTTTGAAACTAAAGCTATAAGTTAAATTCAAATAAATAATATGAAAAGAAAAAATGGGGGTTTTGGAGATTAGCAAGTAATCGTTAGTCACTTTGGTTTCGGTGTTTATAATCAAGAGTTTATGAAAAACCAAAATTATGTTCACTAGGGATTTTGGAACTTGACAGATGCTACTAGTGGTTCAGGATTCTCACGGTAGGTAGGACAACAAGTTGTTTTTATCGAATTTATGCTTTAATGTCTCTCGACCTACTTAAGAATTTAATTACCTAATCCTCTCGGACTTAGGGAATTTATATTCATTGCCAAGATTTTACCTCAGGTTAACCAACCTTGTTACAACGCTGATTATTAAATGGAGTATTTCTAATTCCTTGTTGATAATTCACTTCCCACTATATTTGATTTCTTTCTTAAGCAAATCAAAGCAGGTGTTATCTATCATTTGCAACCAACAGAAAATAATTAAAACATTGGAATTATCAAGGAGTTCTACCACCTTTTGAATCCTGAACACTCAGCACCTTATCAAGACCTAACCCTAGATCCTATAATTCATGTTAATGAAATTTAGCCACTCATAATTCTAAAATCGAAACAATAAGTTATATTCATGCTTTGAAAGTTACACTTACCATAAAAAGAATAATAACTCTTGAATTTCAGATTATATCACAGAGGAAAATCCCAAAAAAAATGATAATAATCCCTTCAAAGTATTTGCTTTTTCAAGTCAAAAGTAGAGAGAGAAAAATATCAAAATATATGTCAAAAAACTTAAGTGTGCGGCACTCTTCAAGAAAAACCTAAACAAGGCATTAAATAGTTCACCCTAATATGGAAACAAAATAATAAAATTTCAGAAATCCCTCAGATTAGGTGACGACATTTGTGATAGCCTATCAGGAGGCTGACGACTTATCACAAATGTCGTCAGCTCCTTCTTCAGTTTTGGCTCTTCTTGCTTAAGGTTGATGAAAATCTTGATGACTTATCAGCTGCTTGATGACCTATCACAAAATATCATCAAGGCTCTGCTTTAGTTCTCCTGTGCTGCCTTAGGCTGACGACATTCTTTACAGCTTATCAGACCCTTGATGACCTATCACAAAATATCATCACAGCTTTCAACTTAGGCCAATTCTCTGTCTTTTGCTGATGATGAACTTAATAGCTTATCACAGGGATGACGACATATCACAAATGTTGTCAGCCATACTTTTCTTCAGATTTGTTCAGATTTTAACTTCTTTGCTTCCATTCTTGTTGGTTCTCTATCACATCAGGTTCAACTGCAAAATCAAACATAAACCAATCAAAAATAATAAAAGTTTCTTAAGACTTCACAATTATTCTTAGTTAAAAGCCTCAAATATGTTAGCATTTGCTCACACATCAGTATAGCCTAGGTGAATTACACAGTAACAGAGAAGGAGATGGTAGTGCTCATTTTTGCATTCGATAATTTAGATCTTATTTTTTGGGTAACAAGTTAATCATTCATACGGACCATGTCACCATCCGGTATTTATTTAACAAAAAATATACAAAGCCACGATTGATCAGGTGGATACTCTTGCTTCAAGAATTTGATTTAGAAGTTCGTGATAGAAAAGAAGATGAAAATCAAGTGGGGAGCATCTATCAAGGCCTGAGAGTCATAATCAAATTGCTGATGATACACTTTGTATTAAAGAAGAGTTTTTAGATAAGAAATTATTAGCACTAGATGTGTGTGAGATTCTTTGGTATATAGATATTAGGAATTTGTTAGTAAGTGGTGTTTACCCTCCTAAAGCTAAAAAGAAATAGAGAAAGAAGTTGTTACATGATTCTCATACATATGTATGGGATGAGACATATCTCTTTAAACTAGGAGATGATGGGATTGTGTGTAGATATGTTTTTGAAGATGAATCTAAACAAGTGTTGCAAAATTATCATTCTTCTTCTTATGGGGCCATCATGGGGGTGAGCGAACAACGAGAAAAGTGTTACAATTAGGATTTGTTTGGACAACATTGTTCAAAGATGTGGTTTGTTTTGTGAGGGGATGTGACCAATGTCAAAGGTTGGGTACAATATCATGATGCCATGATATTCCCCTAAACAATATTCTAAAGGTTGAGCTATTTGATGTTTGGGGTATAGATTTTATGGGGCAATTTATCCCATCTTGTGGCAATGTTTACATCTTAGTAGCTGTTGATTACATGTCCAAATGGGTTGAAGTTGCTGTCCTCCTCAGAAGTTATGCGAGAGTAGTTATGAAGTTTGTCAAGAAGCATATTTTCACTCGCTTTGGCACACCTAGAGCAATTATCAGTTATGACGGTACACACTTTGTGAACACTTCATTTAAAAATTTGTTGACTAAATTAGTGTTAGGCATAAAGTGTCCACAATGTATCACCCACAGACTAGTGACCAAGTGGAGGTGTATAATCGAGAGATTAAACAGATTCTACAAAAGACAGTAAATAGACAACATAAGGATTGGTCAGAGAAGCTGGATGATGCACTATGGGCGTATAGGACAACCTATAAGACGCCCATTGGGACCTCTCCTTATCGCTTGGTTTATGGCAAGTCTTGTCACTTTCCTGTGGAGCTTGAGCATCAAGCTTATGGGCCATAAAGAAGTTGAATCTTGATATGAAGGCTGCTGGGGAAAAGAGATAGCTGCACCTGAATGAACTTGATGAGTTTCACTTACATGCCTATCAGAATGCGAATTTATATAAAGAAAGGACCAAAATATGGCATGATAAGCATATCTTGACTCAAACTTTTGACCCAGGACAACTTGTGCTATTATTCAATGCTAGGTTGAATTTTTTTCCAGGTAAGCTGAGGTCCAAGTGGTCTGGGCCATTTAATGTTATGAGAATGACTCCACGTGGAGCTATTGAACTTTTGACCAAGGATAAGAGTGAAAAATTCATGGTGAATGGACAGAGAGTGGAGCATTATTGGGAAGATCATGGGGATCAACACAATATGTCCATTACCTTTGCAGACGAATGAAGTTGAGTTTGGTCGTGCCACAATGTTAACTAAGGCTCTGCGTAGAAGGCAACCCACGAATGTAATAAATAGTGTAGTTTATTTCTTAGTTATTAAAAGAAAAAGAAAAAATATAAAATAAATGAAAAATACAAAAAGTAGTGTCGTGCCACGACCAAAACTAAGGCGCTGAATGGGAGGGAACCCACTTTTTCTTACATTATTTTATTATTTTTGTTGAGTGTACCAGAATGATAAACTTGGAGGCATGAGGGAAAATGAGAAGTAAGTGAGACTATGTTAAGGTAAAGCTTTCGTGTAAGTAAAATACGCACTATAGAGAGGTACAGGGTGAAAAAGAAAAGGGGGAATAAAATATTCCCCCAAAATGCAAATATCCATGGAGAAAATTATAATTTCTAATATCCCCTCGCGATGATCCTGTGATGCGAGGCCCATTCCAGTGAAATAAGGGACGAGGCACGAGGACCATTCAATGGAGCAAGTAACGCAGTGAGAGGGCTAGCCCACGCGCTAAGCCCATAATGCTACCCCCATTAAACCATGATGAAACCTAATAACCTGTCTTCTCACTCCTCCTTCCCTTTATATACTCTATTATTTTCCCATTACCCTCTTCTATAGGAACTCTAGCCCTCCCCCATTCCCTAATCTAAATTCTCTCTTCTTTGTGCTATATTTATCAAACAACAAGAAGTTTCTCACTCATATTCTTCAATACAACTAAGGTAAGTTGTTATATTCTTATTCCTTTCATTTATTTGAGTAAAAGAAGTGAATTGATTTTAGGCATAATTGAAGTGTATAATTGCTTTGCTTTCTACTTAGTGAGATATTTTGAGTTCATAAAGGATGTGTGTGCTATAAAAATTTTATGATACTACATGTGCTTTGCTTGTCCATTGTTGTGGAAATCGATTAATGCCATGAGTTGTGAGTGGAATATAGCACATGTGGGTAGCTTGCATGATTGAAAAAGGTATAGTAAAGGTGTGAGTTAAGTAGTGGCACTTACTTTAGCATGTGGGGTGTACATTGTTGACAGAGGAAGTCTAAGTACCTTTGGGGTTGTTAAGTTACACTACCATGATAGTAACTAAGTGGGGTGGTTTGTAAATCTCTACACACTTAGTGGTTACTACAAAATTGTAAAGTTTGTGCCATTGATTTGAGTTTATGCTTGACATTGTGCATGCACTAGTGTACAAGTGTTAAATTGGGAATATGTATGAGCACGTGTTGGTGTGGTTCTATTAGAACAATGAAATATGTACAACTAAAATTGTTTTGATGAAATGATGTGGATTAGCAATTCCATAAGATTGAATGATGGTTTGAATTATGATGGCTTGATATCTGAAGAGTTGTGCTTATATAAAATATATACTGAATAGGGGATGTCTGAGTACCCTAGTTCTCATACATATATGCCTGTGCTAGCAACTAAGTGTGGGATGGCTTCAACACATTCTCATGCTTAGTGTTTGCTAGTTTAAAATAGGTTCATTGATTGATGTGTTTGCTGAATATTATGATTAACAGGTGAGATGTCTAGTCATCAGCAAAAAGGTAAGACTTTGCTGGACCTTCTGAGCTAGCACATAAAAGGAATAGGCAAACTGGTCGTGTTCCCCGACCTTCAGCTATCCACACGGTCAAGCCATAAGGTACGACACTATATGGATTGTAGAGGCCATAAAGAAGTGGTAAGAAAGGAATGATGACTCTAAGTTTTCTATAGACCAACTCATTGATCGAGCCAGCTTGTTGAGAGAGTTCCCCAGCATGGTGCACCGGATAGAGGAGCTACACATAAACTTCTTGTTTGAGCATACCAATAAGTGCAACTTGATCCTTGTTAGGGAGTTTTACATAAATTGGGACCTATGGGAGAGGGACTCAGAAGTCAAGATATGAGGCCAGTGGTAACTTTCACTGCTCATTCTTTGAATGTCCTTTTAGGTACACCGGGGGTAGATGCTGGGCCTTTGAAGAAAATAAACATTGATCTACCTTATGTAGGAATTTTCTATCTATTATGTGGGACCACTCTACAACCAGGTAGATATGTCATAAAGACAACGACATTCACCTTCTATTCCCCTTCAGTCAGATGAACAGGGAGGCCCGTATGTGGGCAAGGATTATCTATACTTGTCTCATTCATGGGACACATCTAACTGAGATGACATGCAATAGGGTAGGTATTATTTATGCCTTAATGCATGATGATATTGATGTGAATATAGGTGTTATTATTTTTTTACTATCAAGAAGGAAAGGTTCCATGTAGTGCGCAGGTATGGTTTTGGTGTCTTACTGACACAGTTTTTGAGGAATCTTGGTGTAGAGGAGGAGGACCTCAATTATAGGCTGCCAATAAAAAATCATTCGGTAGATTTATCCCATAGTAAGGAGGTAATTGGGACTCATGGTCCGATATTGACTATGCCAGAGAGTCAGGCTTAGAATAACAAGATCACAACCCGGATGTTATGGGCTGCAGCTGCTGCAATAAATGATAGGGGGACGCCCAGTGACACAATAGGAGATTTAAGCTATTGATCTTTACTATCCTTTTGTCCTTCATGCTAGGACCATGTCGCAGATTGGTCTAGACTTTATAGAGCTGGTAGGCGATGATGTTCCCACTGACGAGGAGCATCGACTGCACGTGATTCAGATTTAGAGTCAGATGAGGAGGATGACACTGATGACCCAGACTTGGAAGCTGAGGCCTATGGTCCATAGTATGATGATGACATGGACAATATATGACCAGGCAGTTTCTCCCCACCTCATACTTGGTTAACTTTTTAAGCACTGGGATAGTTCTTCATTTTAAGTGTGGGATGGTGGTATCTCATTCCTTTTACTCTTATTATTTTATTTTGTTGGATATTTTTATTCTATTGGATATTTTTATTTTCTTTTTGTATGTTGGATTTAGTTATTCTAACTATTTGGAACTATACGGTCTGTAATAGTTAGTATTTTGTAGTTGTGTGCTTAAAAGTTACTTTTGTTTAAAGTAGGAGTAAAATTTAGTTTTTGCCCTCAAGGAAATTCTTAATAAGTTTTCATATTTAGGTGCCCTCCCCTATGATGGATGGATGAAGATCGTCTTAAGTGGAGTTAGTCACAGAAAATTAAGAACTGATAAGAACAGAATCACAACTTTAAGGAAAAATCCTTTGTGTTGGCCCTATGGTTGATTAACTTGGAACATACTTGTTTTGAAATAGAAGCATGTCATGAATTTAAAAAGGAGTTAGTTTAGACACTTAATCTCAATAGGTGTAATTTTTAGTTTGTTAGCTTAAAGTTGAATTTGACAAGTACGAGAAAGGAAACCAATAGGGATTAGACTTGAATCTAGAATGCATCAAGAGTGAGAGAGGTGTTTAGTTATTCTACATGTATAGTGATGTATAGAACTTGCCCGGTGTGCTTACAAAACTAAATAAAGGATGTTTGGCTTAGGAAATGATGTAGGTATTTTGTTGATAGACGAATTCTTAAACCTCATTTACCTACCTTTATGCATATCCCTAGTTATCCCCGTTGAGACTATAGCTTAGTTTCTTTGGTAGCCTCATAAGTAGCCTATTCTCTTTTTGTTCTTTACTGTAATTTGATCCTAAAAAAGAACTCCTAAGTGCTTTAGTTGAAATTATTAGAGTAAGAAGTAGAAATTTGAATAAGGATGATGGTGAAATTAAAGCCCTTAAGAGATTTCTATTGAGATTGGAAGTTGATATTTGTGGTGGTTGAGAGTATGAAATAATGAGAAGAAAAAAAGAAGCAATGTTAAAAGAAAGAAAGAAAAAGTAGTGAATAGAAGACACTCTCACCATATTGTGTAATAAGTTTAAAAAGATAGGGCTAAACAAAGAGAAGAATGAAAGGTTGTGAGGAAAGAATTTGGTTGTTAATTTGATGATTTAAATGTTTATGTGATGTACTAAAGTACTTAGGGAGATTAGCCACTATATACCCAAATAGTTCCTACTCGTCCCTTAGCCTCTATTGAAACCTTGGAAGACCTAGTTGATCCTTTATCCCAATATTTGACTATTAGTGGAGTAGTGCACTAAGGGAAAGATTATGGTTCATTGTCTATCATGTATGAATCCCTTGTTGAGAGTGAGCAATTTATTTTTGATATTACCATTCCGTTGTATATTGTAAGACTGTGAATAAATATGGGAAACCTCCTTGTTGTGAGGATGCAAGTAGATGATGGTCAAGTGTCTTATAATGTTCTTGATCGAGTAACTTGATTGAGTTTTCCAGCAAATTGGAAGTTCACCTTTGAGGTAAGGATGTTTTTGAAAAGAATAATGCCATGTTTATATAAGTGAATTGACATGTTATGAAGAAAAAGTCATTGTTCGTTTTATGAGTGCCCAACACAAATATTTTGCCTAGGTTGTGATGTTAATCTTGACTGAATATAATGTTGCTTGAAGTTATTCGAGGATGAACAAGGTTCTAAGAGTGGGATAGTGATCTTGGGCATATTTCTATGTCCAAACACCAATACTCACCCATAATAGGACTTGTTCAGGAGCTAACATGTGTTATTCTTATTGTGTTTAATGTGTAATTACATGATTTATCTAATGGACATGATTAGTGATGCAGGGTTGATTTTTGATGGAATTGGATGAAATTCGATGCATGACGTGAAGCAAGTGATGTTTGATGCTTTGGTATTGATTGTATGAGCTTGAAAAGAAGTGGAATGAGCTCGAAAAGCATGCATTTTGAAGTCGGAATCAAAGAAAGAAACAATGAACTGAGAAGGAGTAAATTTGTAGAAAAAAGGTGAATTCTAGTGGGGGCTCACAATAGGCCCGCAGTGCGACCCCTGCTCTAGTGGACTTACCAATGCGGTGTGATCCCTACTCCAGTGGACTGACCAACGCGGCGTGACCACTACTATAGTTGACTGTCCCTCGCAACATGGATGTGGTTCCCCACTAGGAAAAAATCATCCTATTGTATAAAAGGAACACTTAAACACAATTGAGACTACTTTGGAAACGTACAACAGAGGCAGAAACACTTTTAATATTTCTTTTAGGGTTCTTTGAACTTCATTATTCCAAGATTACTTTTTGGTATGATTAATTACTTATTTTTTCTGGTGAATTGAAACATAAGTGGCTAAACACCCTTGTTCTAGGGTTGAGGCTAAAAAATAATTGCTCTTTGATATTCTTTATCATAGTTTATTGTTGAATTATCGTATGGGTTATTCTTAATCTCTTGTGTATACTATTTTGATGATTGGCCACCATTAAACTAAACTTATATTCCTATATAAGTACGAGAGAAGAATCATGGGTTAGAATGAAGAGGTTAAGGAGCAAGGGTTCTTATTCTTTTATAAAATAAGGAATTTGAATTAGTGTCTAGGAAAGATATATACCTAGAAGCCTTGTTTGGTTCACTTGCAGGAAGATAGCTTAGTGTATCTAATTGGATTATTGTATCCCCACTCAATGATGTAGTTGTAATGTCCAGTTAGGTAGAATATTAGAGGATCGATAAACCATGATCATACTCTAAATCCTGCGAATCAATAACCCGATAATCAACTGAACTACGATAAGAAAAGTGATTTGAAAGATTGTTAAAAGTATCTCAACCGTGGAATTCTCCCTATTATTTCTTACAACCCTACTTAAAGTTGCTATTGTCGCATTTAGTTATTTCATTATTAATTATATTTTTACTTGAAACTTCATAATCATCTTGATACTTTAAAACACATAATACATTCTTGTCAAACACTATAGTTGGTTGAATTGCTAGTTACATAGTCCTCGTTGGTACGATATCCAACTATCTTAGTCACTAGATTTATTGTACGATCACGTGCACTTGCGTGTGTGTTAGACCGCAACACCTACCTATTTAATTTTTCTACTGTTTTGAGAAGTTGGCTCAAATCTATGTTCAAGAGGTGGTTTGTCTTTATAGATTTCCTATGTCTATTATTTTTTATGGAGGTTCCCAATTCACCTTTAGCTTCTGAAGGGATTTTCAGTAGGATTTGGGTAACCAAGTCAGCCTTAGCACAATATTTCATCAGTAGGTTAATAGATAGTCATACCGGGCTATTCAGATTTTAGAAGATATGCTTGAGATTGTTTCATGGACTTTGGAGGCCATTAGGAGAAGTTTCTAGCCTTAGTAAAGTTTACCTACAACAACAATTACCATTTAAGTATTCAAATGGAACTATTCGAGGCATTATATGGTAGACGATGTTGATCTCCAATTGGTTGGTTTGAGACTCTAAAGGTAGGCCTCGAGATACTGATTTGCTTTATGATTCATTACACAGAGTTTGTGTTATTTAGGATAGGTTGTGTGCAGCTCAGAGCACGCAGAAAATTTATACTGACTGTAGGCTTTGTGCCTTTATATTTGGAGTTGGTGATTGGGTTTTCCTTTAAGTGGCGCCCCTAAAGGGTGTGATGAGGTTTGAAAAGAGGGAAAAGCTCATCCCCAGGCATATTGGTCTATTTAAGATACTTTAGAGAATTGGGGAGGTATCTTGTAACTTAACCTTGCTCCACTCTTTTTAGCTATACACCTAGTCTTTACTGTGTTAAGCGATGGTGCTATATTCTTGATGAGTCTCACGTTGTCTAGTTGGACTTGGTTTAGTTGATGATAGGTTGACCTTTATGGAAAAGCAGGTCTCTATTCTACCCAAAGATGTCATGTTATTTCACTCTAGAGAGATTGAGTATCCTTACATGTTCGAGCCTTCAGGTACTTCTTAACTCTTTACTTCCGCGAGTGAAAGTTCTTTTAGTGGTGGGTTTTGTATAACCATTTAGGTTATATACTATTTTTTGTGATCTTTATGACAGTTAGAGCTTTTCTATAGCTTCCTCAAGTTATTTATGACTTATTGGGATTGACAGTTTGATTCTCGATTGGTTTATTTGGTTTTTATAGCCATTTCCCAACTTTAGAGCTTCTTAAGTGGATGAAATGGTCTTGGACTAAAACTTTAGGTAATAGCCTCAAGTAAGTTTTATTAGCTGTAGAATGTTGATTTTAGGCTAAAGGGATCCTTGGTTTGGGTCATGAGGCTTCTTGGCTCATTTTAGGCCATTGGGTGAATTTTTGTAAAAACAAACCTTGGGTGTGGGACCTATGTTTGTCAAAATAACCTCTGATGGAAATTTTGATGCTTCATTTAGTCCAAAATGTCAAATTCATTACGGTAGAACAACTCTCTTGCATACAGAGGATTTTGAATGAATCCCAGGGGCCCATCTAAAGATTTTACAACTTAGAAAAGTAGTTGGTGCATCAACACCTAGTGCAGACCAAAATTGCACTTTTATTTTATGAGACCTTTGCCACATTTACAAAGGTGAAGGATTTGGTTTTCATATTCATAAGGCCTTGGCTACTTTTGAGAAGGTTAAGGAATCATGACCTATGCATTCATGAGTTAGCCTTCGCATTCGAAAAGAGGACACTAGCTGATCGATCTAGGATCTCCTTCGCATTCGAAAAGAGGACACTAGCTGATCGATCTAGGATCTCCTTCGCATTCATGGTAGACCAGCTTCATTCTTGAATGTATGGATCGTTCTTCTATCGCGATAGTAATAGAAGTCCCGCATTCACAAAGGACCCCTAAAGTATATAAAGTTTATTCCTTTATTTACAACTTATTTCTAAGTGCTAAAAACATCTTTAATGATATTGGGAGATTAGGGATTAGTGGGGAATCAATAATTAGAGTTGATATTGAGTTGGAGACGTTAAAGTGAGCTTTCGTGTCACAACCCGAGACTACCCCCGAGACTACCCCCTAGTCGTAACACGGTGCTTAGAACCATAAGTGATCCCAATCTAACCCATGAAATGGCATCTATCTTGAGCAACTAATTTAATATGTATTAAAAAGCTAGTTCTGCTGTGTGGAAACATAATCATAATAAAATCTGAATAATCATGTAACTAATAAAGATTACAATCTGATAAATCTGAAGAGAGAAATTGAAATTTATGTGACTGACTCTAATTGGCATCTATGAAGACTCTACTATACTGACTATAGATAGCTAGGACATGCCTCCAACAACCACTAATCAATACATACGGAAAAACAAAATACAACACAGTATGTGAACTAAATTTGGCTGGAGTACCCAAAATAAGAGAACTCATCACCTACTGGCTAGAAGCTGCAACTGTCTGATTATGATGCATAGGCTATAACTGGTACCTACATTATGAGACAATGTAGCACATAGACATATATATGGATCAGTACTTCCAGAATGTACTGAGTAAGTGGGGGTGAATTCAATAAGTAAGAGTGATTTCATACGTAATCTTAAAACATACATGCTAAGTGCAACTAGTCTCACCAAGAGACTGAAATAAACTGAAAGTTCATACATCTAAAAACATGATTAACAAATAAAATTTGATAAGCTGCTAAATCACTACACTTAGTTTTTAAAAATCTTTACTATGGTAAGATAAATAGAACTGAAGCTGGAATATGGTAAAACAGGAGATTTGTATGTAAATCCTATGTAAAGCTGGACATGCTGTAACAATTAAACTGAGAATCGTGTATGGATACTGAGCATAAAAAACTGAACTATACTTAGTCTAAGTAATTGGACAGAAACTGTGGGATACTCTGAATATGAGTTAAAGACTAACTGAACAACATAAGATAACTGAGCATGAATACATAAAAACTAAAATATCTATGAATGTGTCAACCCTAAACTGGCAGGAAGACATCTCAAACCTACGTTGGCTACGTAGTTATGTAACTCATGGATTGCTACTAAGGGTCAAATCCTAAGCTGGAAGGAATGCCCCTATCCCTAGGTTCGCTCGGTGCTAAATCCTACTCCCAACTGAATGACAATGGAATACTAACGGGTGCATGCACTATTAACTAATAACTGATAATCTCAGGTCATGGTATTTTGAAAATAATAGTGCATACAGATTCTAGGGTAATTAATAACACATTAACTGATAATGCTCATTATGAATATGGATATCTGAGTATACTGATAAGATTCATGGATTAACTGTCTGAATACTTGAAAATCTGAATTTATGTAAATCACATAGGTATCGGGTGTTCATAAACCACCAGTACTAAATAAGTATAAAATATAATATTAAAGCATAAAACTTTGAGATTGAATCATGGTTCAAAGACTCAAAAGCATAGACATCTCATCAAACACTTGGAAATCATGAACTTGAACATGGGAATGTCTTAAACATGGGAAGACACTAGGATAACATGGCTAAATTCATAACTTGGGGATTCATCCTGAAATCAATTGAACGTGGTAAGGAAATTTCAATACTCAAACATGATATGACTCATTCTACTTGAAAACCCATGAAACCATAACTCATAATTGAAATAAAAAAGATATTCATGAAGATGATTCAACTTGAAACATGTAAAACTTATAATTTAAAACCTAAAAGGGTTCTTGGGCTCCATGGGTGAAAGGGGACCTATGGATGAACTCCCACATACTTTAATTAATGAATTCTTGAAGAAATCCTTGAAATTGAATCTTTTATCCTTGTTTTTTTTGTGGAAAAACATGGATAATTGTTCTTGGGAAAGGGGAGGATTTTTACGTGAGTTGATATGAAGAAGATGGGAAAATAATGCCCCTTTTTGAGTTCTAAATAATGTTTGGACGACTGGGGATGAGGGAAAAGGACTAAACTTCCCCTTGGCCTCTTTTTCCCGTGTAAATAAACCTAGAGGCGTGACCCTAAAAAGGTGGAGTGGACCTTGCTTCGTCAAAACCAGAAAGATGGAATGGACCTCATGTCGCGATCCTATCGCGAGACCTTACTATTTCTCACAAAAATAGACATAACCTTTTTATCGAGTATCGGATTAAGGTAAAAATGGTATCATTGGAAACATAGCTCAATTATCTATCATTTGTTTGGTATTAAAATGAAAAATTACACCTATATTAAAAGTTATACACTTTCAAAGTAGACCCTTGTAGAATCGAATACCGAATTTGGATGTATCAAAGGCTCTTAGCTCAACTTTGTTCTAGGTAATTCCTATGAATATTTTTCACCTCATAATCACTTCACACACTAGTATAAAGTTCATGACTCATGAATTCAAATACAAATCATAGTATTAGAGTTTACAAATGTAGGAAAGACGGTTCAAAGTCTAGCCCAAAAATATGGGGTGTTACATTATCTCCCCCTTGGAATCTTTCATCCTCGAATGATCCTGGTTAGACTGAGAGTACAAAGGTATCTGAGATCATATTCTAAACATGCATGACTTGGAACATGATTGCATAGCTGAGTCTGAGCATGATACATGAACTGAACTGATTTCATGAATACATGCAATGCCATGAGAATAGTTATAAGGCTGAGATAGAAACAAGAGAGTCTATAAGTAACCATAACTTGGGGAGAATATCTTAAACATGGGAAAACAATAATTGAAATCAAAAAAAGATTCATGGAGATAATTCAACTTGAAACATGTAAAACTCATAATTTAAAACTAAAAAGGGTTCTTGGGATCCATGGATGAATGGGGACACATGGATGAACTCCCACATACCTTAATTGACGAATTCTTGAAGAAATCCTTGAAATTGAAGCTTGAATCCTTATGTTCATGAGTGGAAAATCTTGGATAATTGTTCTTAGGAAAGGGGAGAATTTTTACGCGAGTTGATTTGAATAAGATGGAAAGATAATACCTCTTTTGAGTTATAAATCGTGTTTGGACGGCTGGGGATGAGGGAAAAGGACTAAATTGCCCCCTGGCCTCTTTTTTCCATGTAAATAACCCTCATGGAGTGAACCTCAGAAATATGGAGTGTACATTGTATCGCGACTCCCATAAAGGTGGAATGGACCTCACGTCATGAGCCTATCGTGAGACCTTACTATTTCTCATGAAAATAGTCATAACTTTTTGCTCGGGTATCGGATTAAGGAGAAATTGCTATCGTTGAAAGATAACTCAATTATATATCATTTGGTTGGTATTGATATGAAAAATTCCACCTATATCAAAAGTTATACTCGTTCAAAGTAGACCCTTGTAGAATCGAATACCAAACTCAGACGAATCAAAAGCTCTTAGCTCAACTTTGTTCTATGTAATTCCTATGAACATTTTTCACCTCATAAGAACTTCACACACTAGGATAAAGGTCATGAATCATGTATTCAAATGTAAATCATGGTATTTGAGTTTACACACATAGAAAAGACGGTTCAAAGTCTAGCCCAAAAATTTAGGGTGTTACAATTCCGCAATCTTTCCTCGATAAGATCTCAATTTAATTTTGAGCTAATTATCTATTTTAGTTATTAATTTTAGTCTATAGTTGGGACTATTTTAGAGATGTTGTTTACCTTGAATTACTCTTAATTTTTGGAGCAAGTGATCCTTGAGCTAAAAGAAATCTAGCAACAGACACAATTCGTGACTTCATTGGTGGGCCCCACTATTTAATTTTTGGCCCAATTTCTATCTGGAGCACAAATTTTCAATATGGGTATTATTTTCCTTATTTTTATGCTTAGACTATCATTTTGATGCATGGTAGAGGTTAGAGGATTCTCGTAGGGGAAAAGCTTGGGTATAGATGTTATCACGTGCTTTTGATGATGTCTAGTTAGATTAGGCTTACCTTTCTTTTAGATTTTGCTATATTATGTTATTAGTGTGGTATTGTGCTAGTTTTGGGTGGATTCTTATGGTTTGAACAATTGTTTAGTATATTTTTTTATTATTTTAGCCGGTTAAGGGGCATAGGGAAGATTTTGGCTTTATTTTCCTTAAGTTGGTAATGCTTATCCTTTAGGACTTGACTTAGCTTACTCGAGGCCCTTGGGATTTCATGTATATGTATTCATATATTTTTCAGGTAGATCCTTACTTTTGGTTGGGTTATCAGGACATATAGTGGGTCATTTCGCCCTTTTTAAGGTAAGTTGCTTTAGGCCAACATCCTTTTTGACATTAGATTATTACAGGACTATTCCATTATACGGTTACTTGGGAGTTGGTTGTCTTAATTTATATTGTATTCTTTTTATTTTTGGTATCCTTGACAAAGTTAGCATTTTGACTGTAAACCGCATCTTCTAACTAAATAAATTGAATCTGGCACTTAGCGTTTCGACATTCTAAAAAAGGAATAATGACTAGATGGAGTTGAGATGAGTTATAACTCTTGAATATTACTACATATTTCTTATCTATTAGTTCCAGCTAGAATTTGTTACTATTTATTATCTGATGGTTCCAGTTCAAGTCCGACACCTGAGCTACTATATAGCACTTATTAGTTTCGGTTTAAGTCTGGCACCTGTTATATTATTATTGTTCATTAGTTTTGAATCGAGTCTAACATTTATTATCCTTACTATTATTAATCATGGGTTGTAATCTGGAGGATACCAATAAGATTTACGGTATGTCTATAGGAGGAGTATACAGTATGTTTGTCACTCAACTTGGCTCATTTTACATTCATTACTATTATATTTTGTCCTTACCTTTATTGTTACTCTTGTTTGTACCCATCATGTTTATGGAGGCTCGGTTTAATTTATTTATCCTTATATATACCTTTTGGTCTTTTGGGAATCTAGTTACGTTATATTTAGGCATTTATTTTTGCTTTGAGTCATTTATATTTGATTTTATCGCATCTACTAGTATAGCCTATTATTTACACTAAAGATCCTCACTTATTGTCTTTAGTGTATTTACTCGCACTTTATATATACTTTATTGTGATTGAGCTTAGTCGTCCTATGATGCCTACTGAATATCATGCGTTTTGGTACTCATACTACACTTCTACATCTTTTTTCTGATGCAGATTCTAGTACGAGTCATCATTGTTGACGTTGACCTCGATCTATTCTGTTGATCAAAGATTTGGGTGAGCTTTCAGAGTTCGAAGTTGATTCATGTCTTTCTGCTGTTGTGATAATCTTATTTTGTATATTCTGAGACTGCTTTATATATTTTGGCACAGTCTAGCACTGCTTTGGTTTAGTGGCTCTTGTACTGACTTTACCATCTTGGGGGATTCATTTTGATATTTTTGTCCTTTCTCCTCTCTTGTATGACACACACACACACACACATATATATATATACATACATACATATATATACATACATACATATGTATGTATATATATATGTATATATATATATATGAATGTATGTATATATATATATATATGTATGTATGTATGTATATATATATATGTTAACTATTACTACTATTTTTGTTCTTATTTCTCGCTCGCCTGTTAGCCCGTACCTACTGGTGGTTAAAATATGTGTCATCATAATCTGAGAAATTAGGTTGTGACAATAATATCAATCACATTAACTAAAATAATCAGTAAAATAATTAACCTATCAAGATTAGTAATATAAACTCAAAAGCAGCTTGGAACGAGTTTGGTTAGCAAAAATGAATGCAGGGAGATGATGAAAACATGAATGCAGGGAGATGAAGAAAATAAATTTAAGGCTTTTACTAGACAGATGAAGAAACAATAATTTATAACCATGTAAGGAATTTGACTTTCTAGATTAAAATATTCTTGGTAGGTGTTTTAGTTAGATTAATTCAACTTGCAAATTTCTGAAATCTATTAATGAATCAATATAGTAAGTCATTTTCAAGCTTACCATCTTTCATAATTTTGAATTCCTTCCAACTCTAGCATGTCATCCTCAGAGAAATCACAAGAAGATACAGGTATGAATAGTCTAACCTTGTATACGTAAAATTTATGCTAACTAAAAATGAAGTTATTAATAGCTAAAACTAAATGATTAATTATTAATTATTCAACAAATTTGACTATTGATCCTACAAATTGACTAAACTTCTGTTATGGTAGCTAGATAAGATTTGATAGTATAAAACTTGTTCCAAATTACCTAAGAAATACTAGACAAACTTCTCAAATTACAACAAAAAATGTACAAAATAGCTACAAAAAAAGCAACAAGTAAAACAAAATAAAATAATACACAACAGGCCAAAACATTCCTGGATAAAGAATCACAACAACAAAATACCCAATGTATTACAACAAAGTGAGGTTCTACGAGGGTAAGGTGTACGCATTCAGTCTATACCACTACCTTAGAGGTGAAGTAAAGAGGTTGTTTCTGAAAACCCCAGCTCAGGATAAAACACAGTTTAAAAAGGCATAATAAAAATAAAAAATAAAATGGAATAACACACCAATAGATAGTAACATAAACAAAATACCTACAGAATAGTACTATAAACTATCAATCTGAAACCACAAATATCACAAAAATACCATGAACGAGTAGCTATAAGACACATGCATAGCACTATGACTACTGGCACGGCTACACATAAAGTAATCCTACCTACTAGTAAGGACACACTACCGCCTACTAACCCTCTACCCTAATTTGCGTCCCCCACACCTTCTATCAAGGGTCATATCCTCAGTAAGTTTTAACTACTCTATGTCATGTCTAATCACCGATCTCAAATATTTCTTCTGCCTACCTCTACCCTACTTGAAACTATCCATAACCAACCGCCCAAAACTATGTATTGGGGCAACCGTGGATCTCCTTATCATATGCCTAAATTTTAACGACCCGAAATCACATTTCGGGACGCCACACGGTGCTTAAGGCTACACATAACCCCAAGCTAACCCTTAGAGCCGGTTTCTGCTAATAACACTCTATTTAAGATAAGATAGACTCAAACACTAGCATAATCATATCACGTGAAAGGAAGTACGGAAAGATACTCGATCCGAATGACCACAATACAACGAATCTCAACAAAACCAATGTCTGATACTAGTCTGACAAAGCCTCTCCAAATCTATAATCTAGAGAGCCATTGGGACAGGTCCCCAACTGACTCAAAATAAACTGAAGATAAAACATGGTCTCTCAAGTACTGAAAAATTTGAATATAGGTCCTCAAACCATGAGGACTCACCACTGCAAGGATATAGGTATAGGCACTCAAAAATTACTGACGCGGCTGGGACTGAGCACCTGAACCTACATTATAAGACAATGTAGCACATAGACATATATGTGGATCAGTACTTGGAATATACTGAGTATGCGAGGGTGAATGCATATATATAAAACAGTATCAATCTTCTTTAATCAAATCATGTATGCAATATGGGATGACTCACATGGCTCGAACAAGTATAAAATGTAAAGCTGATAAATCATTTCGGAGGGGGCATGTAACACAAATCTCGTGAGTCATCATTCTTTAATATTGAAATCAAAGACTTATTTTATCCTCAATACTCAAGGACTAGGGACTATAAACCATACTTTTAACTTATGCATATGTCTCATGGAGAGTAAAACTTGTTTTAATGCTTAAGACCTCATAACTCTTTGAACTCAAATATTTGGAATACAGAATCATATAACCTTGAAGCATACTTAAAGGCATTTCATTCACTTTAGGAAAATATCTCATTTCAAGCGTTAGGTAAGCCATTCTATCATAAGGCAAGATAATCTAGTTTTGTGAAAATAACTCATCTCAAAGCTTTTATGGAAAATACCATATCAAGTGAGAACACTTCCGTTTAGAGAAACAATTCATATCAAGGAAATACTTAAGTTAGGAAACAACTTTAGCAACCTCATTATAAGGAAAATAGCTCATAGGAAGGGAAAATACTTTAGTTTCCAAGGAAGTAGCTGATCTCGAGTTTAAAAGGCAAGGGGGGTTCTCGTAACCGACATAAACCATGTGAGCTACATGGAGTCGAATATTTTTTCCTCCTAAGGAAGAGATCCCACGTTGGGGAGGAGCGTCATACTCTTTCTAGGGAGTATAACCTAGGTCTAGCAACCACCAAACAAATTCGACCTTGGGCACCCAATATCAACTCGTCCTTAGGCCCAATAATCATAAACTCGGCCTCAGGCCCAACCTACGGTGGCATGTAGTTTTGGGGTAAGAAACCATAGTAACTTACCCGCTCGGAGCTAAATACTACTCCCTTTAGATTATCTGCGCTCAGCTTATAAAAATCCACTTTTAGAAATAATCTCATGGTTCACAATGAACCTAATAATCAAATCTGTAATCTCATATAGTGAAGTGGATTTCAAAGCTCTATGACCATTAGGTCAATTCATTTCTCAATCATCTTAAAATACTCAAATCATGGGTTCTTATAGCGCAAGAGTTCATAAAATTGCAAGTCTCAAATAGGGCTCACTAACCCATAGTTTAATCTCGACTTAAAACTCATCAAAAGCATAATAGATAGCATATAGATTCATAGCTCATGTAGAAATCTGGAGGTTACAGCAATATATCTCAAAATCTCAATATATTCATATACTTCAATATCTCAAACATTGCAAATATTAGCTTCTCAAGGATTAAAATCATGGGGTTTGTAGCCAACTGTAATTTCTCAAGAAAACATGCAGAAATCATGTCATTGGACTCTCAATTCATGGGAAATATCAAGATAATACATTCAATAATGATGGGTGAAAAGACCCAATTCAAATTCATGTAAAACCTCATAGATTTCAAGAAAATGATGATGTAAATAAGCCTTTTTGGGCACAAGGGTGAAAGGGTTACCCTTGTTCAAAACCCCACATACCTTAGATTAGGAAATTGGATGAACAATCTTGCTATAAACCTCCTCTTCTTACTCTTGGGAGTGGGTTCTTGAAACCTTTGAACTTGGGAAACTCAAATCTCTACTCACTTGAAGAATCTATGGTGAACTCTTTGATTACTTGGAGAAGAATTTTGGATTTGATTTGATTTAGAGGAGAAAATCCTAGCTCTTTTATGTTAGAGATGAGTAATGAGGCCAATTGATTCGCATAGTATATATATGAGGGCTTCAAAGAGTGTAAAATATTGAAACGCCCTTTTTAAAATGGGTTTAAAATTCTGTGCGGGACCTGCGACGCGGGCTCTGACGGTCCGTCGGAGGCCCGACGGTTCATCGGCCCTGGCCGTCGGACAACATCCAGAACATGAATTTTTGCCTCCACTGCGATGGTGAGGTTCTATGGTCTGTAGGAGTCCCGACGGTCTGTCGGACATCATTGTCGTGACTTTCCAGGGAACTCATTCTCTGCCTCCCTGCGACGGTGGAGTGCGACGGCCGTCGGAGGCCCAACGGTCCATCAACCCTCTCTATCGCACGAAGCCAGTGAACTGATATTCTTCCTTTCAGCCACGGTGGGGGTACGATGGCCCGTCGCTCATCTGAAGGTCTCTCAAATCCCTCTGTCACATTTGGGCAACTTCACTGATTTCTGGAAAAAGCCTTATCTTACTACTCCGACATCAGATTTTGACAAAAAAGGGTATCATTGGAAAGATAACTCAATTTCCCACACTATAGGAGGTTATTCTCAGGAGAATTCAACAAGATTAACACATTAAATACTTGGGAAGTCTTTTCTCGATCTAATGGGGCTGGAATTACACTTCATTAGATATGCTCTAAAGCTCAAACCATGAGATAATTTTGCGGGGTGTTACAATATCTACCCCTTGGGAACATTTATCCTCGAATGTCGTTAGTTAGGCTAGGACACCGGAAGACAGAGCACTCATTGCTGAAATAATTACTAAATGATTCAAGATCTTTCTAAACTCGTGAATACTTCAGATATTGCAAGAACTCATACAAGAATAAATGCATAGCTAAACTTTAGATTAGAACGGTTGAATTAAGGAAGAATAGTACCTTCGACCTGATCTGAACTCACAGAAAAGAGGTACGGGTACTTGGCTCTCATGTCTGCTTATGCCTCCCAAGTAGCACCCTTAACAGACTGGTTCCGCCACAACACTTTGACCAAGGGAACCTCTTTGTTCCTCAGTCTATGGACCTGAAAGTCTAGGATCTCAACATGAATCTCATCGAAGGAAAGACTATCCTGAATATCAATACTCTCTGAAGGATCAACCACAACAGAATCACCAATATGCTTCTTGATGATGGAGACATGAAAAATAGGATGAATGGGGGACAACTCCAAGGGCAACTCAACCTTATAGGCCATTTTACCAACACGGCTCAAGACTCTATACGCTCCAACATAACGAGGACTCAGTTTTCCCTTCTTACAAAACCTCTTCACCCCTTTCATAGGTGAAATCTTCAAGTACACCAAATCACCCTTCTCAAACTCAAGATCTCTTCTTCTTACATCGGCATATGACTTTTGATGACTCTGAGCGGTCTTCAACCTCTCTCTAATCAATTTAACTTTCTCCATAGCTTCAAACACTACATCAGGCCCAAACGCGGTAGCTTCTCCCACTCCGAACCAACCTATGGGTGACCTACACCTCCTACCATACAAGGCCTCAAATGGTGCCATCTCAATGCTAGCATGGAAACTATTGTTATAGGCAAACTCTATCAATAGCAAATGCTCATCCCAACTACCTTTGAAATTAAGAGCACACGCCCTCAACATATCCTCTAGGATTTGAATGGTCCTCTCAGCCTGACCATCTATCTGCGGGTGAAATGCGTGACTCAAATAAACTTGGGTACCAAGACCCTACTGAAATGCCCTCCAAAACTGAGAAGTAAATTGAGTACCCCCATCCTAAATGAAAGACAAGGGAACTCCATGCAGCCTGACCAACTCCCGGATACACAATCTAGCATAATCCTTAGTCGTATAAGATGTATGCATGAGCAAAAAATGTGCGGACTTAGTCAGCCTATCCACAACAACCCAAATTGAATTATGATGACGACGCAAAAGAGGCAATCCGGTCACAAAGTCCATATTCACCACCTCCCACTTCCAAGTGGATATGTTAAACTCTTGCATCACACCACCCAGACTTTGGTACAAACTTGGCTATATCCTTCTTCATACCATCCCACCAATAGATTTCCCGTAAGTCGTGGTACATCTTGGTAGTGCCAGGATGAATGGAATACCGCACGCCATACACTTCAGCCATGATCATCTTTCTCAGATCATCAACACATGAGACATACAACCTACCATGCAAGTAGCGCACACCATCTCCCCCTTGGGAGAAAACCTTGACCTTTTGGTCCTTAACTAACTCCTTCAGTTTGACCAAACTAGGATCCCTATCTTGCTTTTTCTTTACTTTCAAAACTAAAGAGGATTCGGAACTACTCTGCACCAACGTACTCCCCTCCACTGAAGCAAGAAACCTAATGCCCAATCTAGCTAGACAATGCACATCATAAGCTAACTCTCTTTTACCTTTGTCTACATGAGAAACACTACCCATAGATAATCTGCTAAGGGTATCTACCACTACATTGGCCTTTCCCGGGTGATACAACACACTCATATCATAATCTTTCAACAACTCCAACCACCTTCCCTGCCTAATATTCAACTCCTTCTGGGTAAACACATACTGCAGGCTATTATGATCAGTAAACATATCAACGAGGACACCATAAAGATTGTGTCTCCAAATTTTTAAAGCAAAGACCGCAACAGCTAACTCAAGATCATGGGCCAGGTAGTTCTTTTCATACGACCTCTACTGTCTAGAGGCATAGGATATAACCTTACCTCTTTGTATCAACACACAACCCAAACCAACTCTAGAGGCATCACAGTACACCAAAAAACCATTAGTACCATCAGGCAAGGTCAACACGGGGGATGAAGTGAGTCGAGTCTTAAACTCTTGAAAACTCTTTTCACAGGAATTGGACCACTGGAATTTAACCTTATTTTGGGTCAATCGGTTCATAGGAGATGCAATAGATGATAAACCCTCGACAAAACGACGATAGTAGCCCGCTATACCCACAAAACTTCTAATGTCATATGGAGAGATAGGTCTAGGACAATTCCTAACAGCTTCAGTCTTTTGAGGATCAACTCTAATACCTTCGGCTGAAACAACATGACCCATAAAGGATACAAACCTTAGCCAAAATTTGCACTTACTGAATTTGGAAAACAACTGATGGTCTCTAAGAGTTTGCAAGACAATCCTAAGGTGATTCGCATGGTCATTCTCATCACAGAAGTACACAAGGATATTGTCTATGAAGATAATGACAAACGTATCAAAGTATTGCTGGAATACTCAATTCATGAGGTCCATAAAGGATGCTGGGGCATTGGTTAGCCCGAAAGACATGACTAGAAACTCAAAGTGATCATATCGGGTTCGAAAGTCTATCTTTGGAATATCATATTCCCTTATTTTCAGTTGGTGATAGCTGGATCTAAGGTCTATCTTAGAGAAATAACTTGCACCTTGCAACTGATCAAACAGGTCATCAATTCTTGGAAGAGGGTACTTATTTTTTACTATAACCTTGTTCATTTGACGGTAGTCAATACACATACGCAAAGATCTGTCTTTCTTCCGTACGAACAAAACAAGTGCGCCCCAAGGAGAAATACTGGGCCTAATGAAACCCTTGTCTAAAAGATCTTTGATTTGCTCTTTCAACTCCTTAAGCTCAGAAGGTGCCATGTGGTATGGCGGAATAGAAATAGGCTGGGAGTCGGGAAGAAGGTCAATTCCGAATTCTATCTCTCTACCGGGAGGTACCCCTGGGATATCTTCCAGAAAAACATCTGGAAACTCATTAACAACATCGACTGGCTGGCTAACTGGAGTCTCGAACTTAGTGTCTTTGACTCTAACTAGGTGATAGATGCAACCTTTGGATATTAGCTTTCTGGCTTTGATATAGGAGATAAAATGACTCTTGGGAGATACCGAACTCCTGGACCACTCAAACACTGGTTCATCAAGAAATTGAAACTTGACCACACGAGTACAACAGTCTATAGATGCATAACAAGAATGAAGCCAATCCATACCTTGAATAAGGTCAAAATCTACCATGTCTAACTCTATCAAATCTACAAGTACGACTCTATAAAGTAAAGTAACAGGGCAATTTCTATACACTTGTTTAGCAACAACTGACTCTCCGACTGGTATATAAACTAGAAAAGGCTCGAGAATCCTTTTGGGACTCATTTTGAAGTTTACAGCCATAAGTGGGGTCACATAAGAGAGATTTGACCCGGGGTCCAACAACACATAAATATAAAGAAAAAAGACCCAGAGCATACTAGTAACAACATCGGGAGAGTCCTCCTACTCTCGATTGGATAGAAAGGCATAGAATCTGTTCTGGCGCTGACCGCCAGCAGCGCTAGAAGAAACACCCTGAGCAGGGGTGGGATGGAGTATTGGAGATGGTGCACTAGCAGCCTGTGCCTGAGGTCGGACATCTCTATTCCCCTGTCTAGAATGGGGACCGTTTCTAAGTCTGTAGCCCTACTTTCCACAACCAAAACCACCCCTCAGATCTTTGAAACACTCCCCAAAATGGTTCCTACCATATTTAGCATAAGAAGGGTAACGGGGCCCATTACCAACACTGTTCTGCAACCTATATATGAAAGGTCTACTCCCTCGCTCCGACCGGCCTCTAGGCGCGGGATCACTAGATGATGAAGGAACTGGAATAGATGGACGTCTCTAAAACTGAGGGTGGTTCCCTCCATAGAACCTA
Organism: Capsicum pubescens; assembly: GCA_030864215.1. Taxonomy (NCBI): domain Eukaryota; kingdom Viridiplantae; phylum Streptophyta; class Magnoliopsida; order Solanales; family Solanaceae; genus Capsicum; species Capsicum pubescens. The sequence continues at coordinate 244,531,944 of CM061538.1, forward strand.
GGTCGGCTAAACTCATGTTGCTCAGATCTAGCTCTCTTGTTACCTCTCATTCTTTCTCTCTCTCTTAGCTTATCTGCCTCTATCAGTTGGGCATGTATCATCAACCTAGCCAGATCCATATCCCTATTCAACATCGTTGTCCTACACTTTTTCAACACCAACCCAGAAACACCAGTCACAAACTTACTCATACTAGCTCGAGTGTCAGAAATCAAATTAGGAGTGTACTTGGCCAACTGGTTGAACTTCAAACAGTACTTCTTAATAGTCATGGAGCCCTGCCTCAAGTTCATGAACTCCTCAATCTTTGCCTCCCTCATCTCAAGCGGAAAGAATTGGTCCAAGAATGCATCTTGGAACACTTGCCAAGTCATAGGAGCGACATTCGCATCTCTATCCTTCCTCTACGACACAACCCAATCATAAGAAATGTCCTTCAGCCTGTAGGACGCCAACTCAACACTTTTTTTCTTCTGAAACATGCATCACGTTAGTGATCTTCCTTACCTCTTCTAAGTACAACTGTAGGTCCTCATCAGCTTTCGACCCATAGAACTCAGGTGGGTTCATCCACATAAAAACATGAAGCCTAGTCATAGCTACATCACCACACTGCTGATTAGCAACTAGGGCCCAGTTATTGGCCCAAACATTTGCGGTGACCGCTTGGGATAACGCCTGAAAAGATGCCCTAAACACATCATGGGACATCGTCTTATTCATAGAATCAACAGGTGGGGGTTGCTCAACGTTGTTCCTGCAGACATTCGCTTTTCGAAAAGGCATTTTCTAAAAATAGAAGAGCATGGATCATTAGATAAGAGGGACAACTATGGGCACGATAGAATCTAAAAGAAGAACCACTTTTTCCTAAAATGTCTTGTAGCCTCTTGCTCATATATATGGCGCGCTACACACCAATGATCAAGACTCTACTCAACGCAGCTTGTCAGACTCCCTAGGACTCCTTAGAAACCTTAGGCTCTGATACCAAGTTTGTAATGACCTAAAATCACCTCCCGGGATGGAACACGATGCTTAAAGCGACAAGAAACCCCAAGCTAACCCTTAGAGCCAGTTTCTACTAATAACACTCTATTCAAGATGAGATAGACTCAAACAGTAGCATAATCATATCATGTGAAAGAAAGTACGAAAAAATACTCGGTCTGAATGACCACAATACAACAAATCTCAATAAAACCAACATCTGATACTAGTCTGACAGAGCCTCTACAAATCCATAATCTAGAGAGTCATTGGGACAGGTCCCCAACTGACTCAAAATCAACTGAAGATAAAACATGTTCTCTCAAGTACTAAAAAATATGAATATAGGTCCTCAAACCATGAGAACTCACTACTGCAAGGATGTAGGTATAGGCAATCAAAAATCACTGACACAGCTGGGACTGAGCACCTGAACCTACATTATAAAACAATGTAGCACATAGACATATATGTGGATCAGTACTTGAAATGAACTGAGTATGCGGGGGTGAATGCATATATATAAAATAGTATCAATCTTCTTTAATAAAATCATATATGCAATATGGGATGACTCACATGGCTTGAACAAGTATAAAATATAAAGCTCATAAATCATATAGGAGGGGGCATGTAACACAAATCTCGTGAGTCATCATTCTTTCATATTGAAATCAAAGCCTTCTCTTATCCTCAATACTCAAGGACTAGGGACTATAAACCATACTTTTAACTCATGCATATGTCTCATGGAGAGTAAAACTTATTTTAATGCTTAAGACCTCATAACTCTTTGAACTCAAATTTTGGAATACGGAATTATATAACCTTGAAGAATACTAAAAGGCATTTCATTCACTTTAGGAAAATATCTTATTTCAAGCTTTAGGTAAGTCATTCTATCATAAGGCAAGATACTCTAGTTTAGTGAAAATAACTCATCTCAAAGATTTTATGGAAAATATCATATCAAGGGAGAACGCTTCCGTTTAGAGAAACAATTCATATCAAGGAAATACTTTAGTTAGGAAATAACTTTTCCAACCTCATTATTAGGAAATAGCTCATAGGAAGGGAAAATACTTTAGTTTCCAAGGAAGTAGCTGATCTCGAGTTTAAAGAGAAAGAGAGGTTCTCGTAACTGACATAAACCATGCGAGCTACATGGATTCCACCATTTTGTCCTCCAAAGGAAGAGACCCCACATTAGGGAGGAGCATCATACTCTTTGCCAGGGAGTATAACCTAGGCCAGTGATCACTAAACAAACTCGACCTCGGGCCCAATATCAACTGGGTATTAGGCCCAATAATCATAAACTCGGCCTCAGGCCCAACCTACAGTGGCATGTAGTTTTGGGGTAAGAAACCATAGTAACTTACCCGATCGGTGCTAAATACTACTCCCTTTAGATTATCTGTGCTCATCTCATAAAAATCCACTTTTAGAAATAATCTCATGGTTCACCATGAACCTAATAATCAAATCTGTAATCTCATATAGTGAAGTGGATTTTAAAGCTCTATGACCACTAGGTCAATTCATTTCTCAATCATCTCAAAATACTCAAATCATGGGTGCTTATAGCACAAGAGTTTATAAAATTGCAAGTCTCAAATAGGGCTTACTAACCCATAGTTCAATCTCGAGTTAAAACCCATCAAAAGCATAATAGATAGCATATAGATTCATAGCTTATGTAGAAATCTAGAAGTTACCATAATATATCTCAAAATCTCAATATATTCATATACTTTAATATCTCAAACATTGCAAATATTAGCTTCTCAAGGATTAAAATCATGGGGTTTGTACCCAGCTGTAATTTCTCAAGAAAACATGCAAAAATCTTGTCATTGGACTCTCAATTATGGAAAATATCAAGATAATGCATTCAATAATGATGGGTGAAAAACCCCAATTCAAATTCATGTAAAACCTCATAGATTTCAAGAAAATGATGATGTAAATAAGCCTTTTTGGGCACAAGGGTGAAAGGGTTACCCTTGTTCAAAACCCCACATACCTTAGATTAGGAAATTGGATGAACAAGCTTGATCTAAACCTCCTCTTCTTACTCTTGGGAGTGGGTTATTGAAGTCTTTGAACTTGTAAAACTCAAATCTCTATTTACTTGAAGAATCTATGGTGAACTCTTCGATTACTTGGAGAAGATTTTTGGATTTGATATGATTTGGAGGAGAAAACCTAGCTCTTTTATGTTAGAGATGAGTAATCAGGTCAACTAATTCGCATAGTATATATATATATGAGGGCTTCAAAGAGTGGAAAGACTGAAATGTCTTTTTTAAAATGGGTTTAAAATTCTGCGTGGGACCTGCGACGGTGGGCTCCGACGGTCCGTTGGAGGCCCAACGGTCCGTCTACCCTGGCCGTCGAACGTCCAGAATATGGATTTCTGCCTCCACTGTGATGGTGAGTTTCGATGGTCCGTCGGAGTCCCAACGGTCCATTGGACTTCATCGTCGCGACTTTCAAGTGAACTCACTCTCTGTCTCCCTACGATGATGGAGTGTGACGGCTATTGGAGGCCCGACGATCCGTCAACCCTCTCCATCGCACGGAGATAGTGAACTGATGTTCTTCCTCTCAGCGACGGTGTGGTGCGATGGCCTGTCGCCCATCCGATGGTCTGTCGAATCCCTCTGTCGCATCTGGGCGACTTCGTTGATTTTTCGAAAAAGCTCTATCTTGCTACTCCGACATCAGATTTCAACAAAAAGGGTATCGTTGGAAAGATAACTCAATTTCCCACACTATAGGAGGTCATTCTTATGAGAATTCAACATGATTAACACATTAAAAACTTGGTAATTCTTTTATCAATCTAATGGGTTTGGAATTAAACTTTATTCGACATGCTCCAAGGCTCAAACCATGAGGGAATTTTGCGAGGTGTTACCTAAATCATCTCAATCCCAGTTCCCATGTCTTGCCTTCCACTAAAGTCACTCCCACCATCTCTTGAATAATTCATTTGTAACCCTATCTTTCTAGTAATTCCACACATCCATCACAACATCCTCATACCACCTTCAACTTTTGGATATGAGGTTTCTTGACTGGCCAACACTATGCTCCATATATCCTAGCTAGTTAGACTACCTCTCTGTAGAACTTTTCTTTAAGTTTAAAAGGAACCTTGTTATCACACAACACTCCAGAAGCAAACGTCTATTTCATTGCACCCAATACAGTTAATGACATCCTCGTCAATCTCTCCATTCTCCTGGATCATATACCTAAGATACTTGAAAATAAATCTTTTTCAATGTACTGTGAATCTAGCTTCACTACCACGTTAGCCTCACATATCAATTTTCTAAACTTGCACTCGAGGTTTTCATCTTGGTCCTACTCAACCTAAACCATTGAGACTTTAGAATTTGTTTCCAAACCTCCAACTTATCATTAACTCCTCCCCAGATCTTATTAATTAGAAATATATTATCTGCAAATAACATGCATCAACTCCCCTTGAATATGTCACATCATACATCCATCACCAAGGTAAATAAAATGAAATAAGAGTTAGTCCCTAGTGCAACCATACTTGTCCTTAATCAACCTAGTGCATGCCACAGAAATACCTCTAGCCTCCAAGCACCTCCAAAGAACATCTCTGAGGACTTTATCGTATGCCTTCTCTAGATCGATGAACACCATGTGTAAGTACTTCTTCCTCTCCCTATACTACTCCGCTAATCTTCTCAAGAGATGAAAAACCTCAATAGTAGAGCAACCTAGCATGAATCCAAATTGATTCTCAAGAATAATCACGATCCTCCTCAACCCTAACTCTACCACTTTTTCTCAAACCTTCATTGTATGACTCAACGACTTAATACCCGTATAGTTATTAAATTCCTAAATGTCACTATTGTTTTTGTACAATGGGATCATTGTACTCCATATTCAAGCTTTAGGTATCTTTGTTGTCCTAAAAGTAATTTTAAAAAACTCGATCAACCACACTATACCTGTCTTGCCAGCTTTTTCTAAAAATTCGCTGAAATCTCATTAGCCTAGTCACCCTACACCTACGTATCCACAAATAGCACACTTAACCTCTTCAAACTTTATATGTCTATAATAATGATAATTGTGACACCTCTTTGAATGCCCCAAGTCCCCAACACAATGCCTTTGTACCCCTTGTTGTTAAAGAGTTTATGGAAATAATAATGTGACCTCCTCCTAATGAGGATGTCCGCCACCAATACTTTGCTATCCTTTCCCTTGATGTACTTCACTTGGTCAACATCTCAGGTCCTACGCTTTCTAGCCTTGTCAAATCTATACAATTTTTTATCCCTGCATTTAACCTCTAATTTTGCATATAATCTCTTGAAAGTTGTTGTTTTAGTTATCTTAACTGCTATCTTAGACTCTTTCCTAGCTAAATTATATCCCTCCCTATTTGTATGTTTATCCTCTGAATTTATCCTTACTCTCAACCAACCTTGGTTAAGACACCTTATTAGTCTACAACTTCCTTTTAACTTATCTATTCCGCCACCAGTCCCCCTCCCCGGTGCTTGTCAGATCGGCCTCCTAATACACCTAACACCTTTCTAGTTGTCTCTATGACACAACTGATAGTTGTCCCCCACAGTTGTCACCCAACACCTCTCCGAACAAAGAATGTGTACCAATTTAACGGAGGATAGTTTAGCTAGGTGAAGAATAGTTGGTAAATTATCTTTTTCAAAAACTTCTCAAGTAAATATTTTAAAAGATATTTCAACATAATTCCAAAATGCAAGGAATGAGAGAGAAACACTGTTTCACTTTTTGCCTTCTGAAAAACAACAAACTTCTGTCAGACACAAACTTTATATTGTGATTAAATATTTGAATAAAGTTTTTAAGATAATTATTTTGTTGGTAATTATATTTCCAAATGAGAAATAAGTTCAAATCTATCAAGTTAATAAATTTCAGCAACTTCCTCATTATAACGACCATCATGGTCATTTTTGTGATTTAATCTCTTTTCCCTGTTTGACCCTTTACGTAGTTTCTTTAAGTTGTTTATGACTTATGGAACAGGTGGAAACATTTCCTAGAAGATCAGTTGCATGTAGGAAAATTCTTTTAGCTTGAAAGTTTGAGATTTGAAAAGTTTTACCAAAATCAACATTTGAAATAGAAGTTATAAAAAGGAGTAAAATAAGAAAAATGTGTAGAAAATACAATGATCATAAGGGTCCTTATACACTGCTTTAACAAAAAAAAATATATGTGTGTGTACTCTGAAAAAACTAGTATACACATGCATATGTTAACAAATGACACTACTTAGCACAAAGTGTTCCATAGCTCGCTGATTAAGTGTATGACATATGTTTTATATATCCCGAGTTCAAATGTATTTCACAAAAAAATTATATGGTTTTTGTTTTAATTTTTAAGCACTTAATGGATAAAAATAGCGCTTAGCGAGACTTGAAATAGATCTTAATAAATTCGAACCCCAGATTCTTTCATCAAAGGATCAAACAAAACCAAGCAACCAAGTTCCACTTTTGTATAAATGGTAAACAATAAACATTAAATTTATTTAACCTATTTTGAGCAGGATTATTCAAGCTAAATTTAAAACTCCAACATTCAAAATAATAACAATTATTTCCTCTAATTTGTTTTCTTCTTTAAATATCAATATCACTTATGAAAATTTCTATATACACCTCTAGCAGTAGGCGTTGACTGATGAATTCAATTCCTTAAAGCAACATTCTTGAGATGATCAATCTCCCTTTGTTTTGCTTGAGTTGCCTCCAATTGGGTGCCAAATTCTAGCACCTTGTCTTTTGCAACTTCAAAGGTTTCATCATGTTCGACTTGTGCTATCTTTATATCTTTAATTTGCCTCTTCAAAATTTTTCTTTTCTTATTCAAAGTTTTAATTTTATCCTTGGCCTTCTTTTGTTCTTCTTGAGTACGACTAATAATATTTTCAACATCATTTGCAATAAGTTTAATATTTTCATTATGTTTCTTCACTGTTGTAAAAAATAACATGATTTCTTCTCTGTTGCGTCATCTAAATTACAGCAATGAGAAATGTTATGTGACGTCTCTAAACCCTATATGTTGAAATAAAAATTCCAGAAAACATATAAAAAATAGAGGAAGTTGTGATTCAAAAATTTCAACTCTCAAGTTGCGTTAGAGAAAGTAATTGAGGGTGACAATTAAGGAACACAGATGAGTTATTATAATTGCTGTGAGATATTTTGCAAGATAATATTTGAAAATCTTATAAATAACATTCTATATATATTGATTCACATTAGATTCAATCAAGAAGTCTTATCAATCTTAAAAACCTACCAAAATATAATTTTTGTAAGAAAATCAATATCATAAAATAAGTAATGAATTATTGTTAATTTATTCTTTCTTGGTCAACCCAAAGTGAATAAAAAATCATGAAAAATGATGTGATAATAAAATCAAATTTAGAAGATTATCAAGAAATAAAACTTATAAAAGAATAAATTAAGACAGAGAAAATTATTAAAATAATAAAAATGACAATTTACTTTTATTTAATTTATTTTTATAAATAAAAACAAAGTCATTTGAAAGTCAAAGTAAAAATTGACAGTTTCATATGAATCCTTAATTTCTCTGTGATTTGAGGTATTCCGTAATTTCAATCTGAAGTTTGATGATTTACTCAGGTTTCTAGTTCTTTAATTAGGGAAATGTTTTATGGGTGAGTAGGAGCGGGAGTATAGTGTGATATCTATAGGAATTACAAATTTGAATAGCGTTAGTAATGGCTCAAGCTAATAAAATTAACTATTCAGGTTCGGAATTCACTTAGACAACAGGATAATAAAAGACAAGATTGTTCGTAGGATCGTATTTTGTGAAAAATAGGGCTTGGGATTGATTAGAAAAATAATTGGTGGAACTATTGGAGAGTACCGCTACAGTGGTAAATTAACTACAATAGTGGTTCAAGACTGTAAGCTACGGGGAATTTTTTCCGATTTTGAAGTTTTGCAATCATTGCAAAATCGATCATGTACTCACAATATTTAAAGTTAGAAATCATTTCTGACACACATGGTAAGCTAAAAATGCTTATTATTGAAGTTTGTAGCAATAAATTTCCTAAAAAAAGTATGAAAATAAATAAAAATAGTATTTGTTTGTTAATAGCCCCTAACAGGGACAACCCAAAACCATCATTAATAAAATAAAAGGGGAGAGGTGGGCATCTAGTTGGTGGTGTCATTTCCAAGGCTAGAGGCATCCAAACCCTCATCCTCCATTCTACTAAAGAATGAGAACTCCTCGATGTCCTTCCTTGTCAACTTCAGGAGTTTCTTGGTAGGGGAGGTGCATGTAAACATCGCCTGCACAGCCCTCCACAACCTTTCACATCCTCACTAGCATGTGGCCCCAAGAGCGGTGATTCTTTTTCTCCTTATATAGAACCCTTCAGAGCTCAACATAGGCTCAGATCATGTCCAAAGAAGTAGTTGAGCTCAAAGGAGACGATCTTGGGGAAGGAAACTAATACTCTATAAATAACCTCACACAATAGCAAAGTCTGTTTCCCAACCACAGAGATAAGAGAGCTTGAGCAGAAAAAGTGCCAGACTCCTCAGCCCCACCGACTCTTCTACTCTTACCTTCCTCCCCAATCTTTCTCTTCTTTTTTCTTTCTTCTTGAATGCCCCTACCCCTTATATGATTAATGTTATCTTGTACTCCTCATAGGAATCATAATCCTCCATTGTCATGCTCACCCTCTTGCATAGATCAAAAATCAAGGAGGGTAGGAAAAGATCCTTCACCGAACTCTCCCGAGCATAAAATTTCAGCCACTCATCTACAATCTATGTCCCCACATTTATCTCAATCCCCACAAGAGGACAAGACATTACTATAGATTGATGAAAAATCACATCAATTACATTCTCGAGGGATTAATCCACGGGGAGATTATCTACAACCACACCCTAGCCTCCACTAAGAAGTACGTTGTCTTGGTCCCTTTAAGACCAGAACACTACACCTTCCCCTCCTGACCCTTTGGTGGTAAGATCCTAGCCTCCCATTTCAAGTCCGACTCTTGGAACTTGGCCTTAAAAGAAGCATTAGAGGGTTTTAGGACCCTTAAATCATCATTGATAGTGGCAACATCCACCAGAATTTTTTGAAAATACAAAGCTTCAAAGGGTTTATCTGAGAGACATAGTAAAATAGAGATACTATATTTGTTTTAGAGTCACTCTTAATAATATAAGTATGGATCAATGATGCAGAAAGGAATTGACACATGTCAATAGTTTGAAGCAAGCTAAATGTGACAAGTGAAAAAATGATTTCCTCGAAAGCTGAAAACATAAACCAACCACTATGTTCTTATACTCACAAGTTTTCTTGGTATGAAATAGGAACACAGGTTACCTTCAAATCACGGGATTCAAAGCCTAAATTTCCAAAAGGGTAATTTCTTACTTCTGTAAATACAAGAGGCAATATTGCTACACAGGTTTGATAATCACAATCATGGTAAAAATGCATCATCTTATATCCTTAGGAGACAAACTTTCTTGACTGGGTATTTTAATTTTCATTTGTTAGGTGATACACTTCTTAACTTAAACCTTTACTCCTAGAAGATGCACTTTCTAATCGAGTCATTCCATTTAACCCCAAGGAGACACACTTCTTAACTGGGTATTTCAATTTTAATTTGTTATATGACACTTCCTAACTTAAAACTTTACTCCTAAAAGATGCACTTTCTAGTCGAGTCATTCCATTTAACCCCTATGAGATGCACTTCATTGTCTGGGTATTTCAAGCTATGTTTGTTAGGTGAAGCACTTCCTAACTTGAACCTTTACTCCTAGATGATGCACTTCCTAGTCAAGTCATTCCCTTTAACCCCTACGAGATGCACTTCGTTGTCTGGGTATATTAAATTTTATTTGTTAGGTGACAAAATCCTAATTTGAACCTTCACTCCTGTAAGTTGCACTTTTTAGTCGAATCAATCCATTTAACCCCTAGGCGATGCATTTCCTTATTGGGGTATTTCAAGTTTGGTTTGAATTTCCTAACTTGAACCTTTATTCCTAGAAGATGCACTTTCTAGTAAAAGTAACTCACTTTAATTTTTTGGAGATGCACTTCCTAGTCTTGGTAATTCAATTTTACTCTCTAGAGATTCATTTATTGATCAGAGTCTTGATTCACTATAGCATTGTGCATTTTTGCAGGTAGTTATGATTTGGTTTGACACTCACAAAATTTTTTGATGATAAACTGAGGCAAGAATTTTATTCATGCTACTTGAAACATTACTTTCAGTTCAAAACCTTCTTACAGATGGGATTTTATTCTTTGTTTAGGACCCTCCTGAAGAATGAGATTTTATTTTCTATTCAGGACCCTCTGGAGAATGAGACTCTATTTCTTAAAAAATAGGATCTTTCTTTATTATAATTTTTATTTCAGATAATTTTTGTTCTTTTTTACTTTGATTTTAGGAGCCCATCTGGAGAATAAAGTGAAGAATTAGCAAATCAAGAGCCCACTTGGAGAACAGGGTGAAGAAATTGCAAGTCAGGAGCCCACCTGGAGAATAGGGTGAAGAAGTTGCAAGTCAAGAGCCCGCCTAAAGAATAGGGTGAAGAAATTGCAAGTCAGAAGACCGCGTGGAGTGTAGGGTGAAGAAATAGCAAGTCAGGAGCCCACTTGGAGAATAAGGATAAGAAATTATATGTCAGGAGCCCTCATGGGAATAGGGTGAAGAAATAGCAAGTCAGGAGCCCGCCTAGAGAATAGGGAGAAGAAATTTCAAGTCAAGAGCTCTCCTGGAGAATACGGTAGAGAAATTTCAAGTCCAGAGCTCACCTGGATAATAGGATGAAGAAATTGCAAGTCAAGAGACTGCCTGAAAAATAGGGTGAAGATTTTCAGGTTCAAGTTCAAATTCAAAAGTACCACCCGCAGAACATAGTCAATCTTTGAGTTCCTCTTCAATACCAAATTTTGCATGAAGTAAGAGTCTATTTTCCAGTTTAATCCAAAAAAGATCAGATATTTTATCACTTTTGCAAGCATTGAAGACTCAAGTCAAGAGTCAAAAGAAGCTGCATAGATAGGACTTTTGTAATTTCATTTATCTTTTTAACTTGTAATTTGCATTTTAATGTAATGATAGAGCCGCAGATCGGAACCTCGACAAGACCTCACTCAACTCTCCAACTCTAACACAAACCAAACCAGGGCCTGGACGTGATGGGTATCTCAAGTCCACAGAGGATCGGAGACCTCCCTCGTTGCCTAGTCAAACAGATCACAACACACCTGGTAGTGGATGAATTGAAAACATAAAACAAGATAGAAAATAATAACCTCAAAGACATCTAAGATATTCAACATCAATACCAATCCACAGTAATATCCATAAATCCTCTACTAATCCAAAAATAATCTAAGTCGGAACATGCCCCCGCCCTGACAATGACAATGACAATGATAATGTTAATGTCAAATCTTCAATTCTAAATTATGGAAAGAAACTAGTGGAATGATTAAGTCTTTCAGAGAATGTAATCTCACCACTTCACCACAAATAACCAACGAATTAATCTGATCCACCTAACACTGTGCATGAAAAGTAGAATTTTCTACGAACCTTACATCGCATGGGGATACAGCATCCGGAGACGGTTAGTGGATTGAGCACTAGCATAAAACTCAGGGATAGGGATAAAAATAAATCCATGATCCACATTCAAAAATAATTCAAAACCAATGCACATAATCATTTATATATAAGCATATCATACCAGGATAGGGAATAAGTCTTAGCATTAGGTAAAATATTATCCTGGACTATATATCTTAACTGTCATAAAATGATAGCCACAGGCTATGTGGGTTCAACTCCCCTACTGAAAGGACCCCAGTGCGTGTTAGCCGTATGAATCGGAGGTATCAAGAAAGACTAGTGAATTCCCCCAACCTCACGTCAATTCAAGATACAAATATATATCAATAGTGTGAATCATGAACACGGTCATCAAGACCAACCCTCATGTCGGCAAACATTTGTTTCCAATATAAGTCATCCAAGACCCACACCTTCACAACTTAGATACATAACCCCCATTAAGCCCAATTTAAAACAAGTTTCACATAACCTATTTATTAACCAAGGAATTAACTATTAAGGCACACCATGGGCATCGTCATACCCTTACACTTGCAAGCTTATTTCTATGCCATAACAATCATATTAACGTAGGGGAATGCATCGACCCCTTTTGTTCATAAAATCAAATCAAAACATGGCCAAAAAGGCCTTTAAAATCTACATTCATTGTTTAATCATTTATGAAATACAATAGGATAAGTGAGTAAGTCAAACTGTGTGACAAAATCCGCAATTCAAGTCGTTTACACTAGTAAGTTGAGGGAACAAAATTATTTAAAACTAATTCCAAGTCCAAAAGTATCAATTTGGGGGAATAACACAACCCCCATTCCAATTCCCACACCCATGCACCCCTTTAGTTCAAAAGATTCAATTTAAAGTATGAACTACTCATAAAAATCATGGGAAAATATTTCAAGGATCAACATTCTAAAACCCTTAACCATATCAAAACCCATATTTAAGTCGATATAAATAAAACATCTAAAACACATGTTTTTCATGAAATAAGAATTAGGGAAGAGTAAAATGCCTCAAAGTATCACAACTGTGGAGAGAAATCACTCTTGAGATCCCTAATTGATCAACTTCATGGATAACCTAAGTGCTCTTGACCTTGGAGATTTGAGGAGTTTGAGAAGTTATTTTGATTTGTTTTGGAGTGATAATGATACCACAAAGGGGTTTAAGTCGTGGGTCATGATTGGGGAAGAAGAAAAATGTCCAAAGTGCCCTTAATCAAAAGCTGAAAAATCATCATCTAAGACTACGGGTCCCTATACAACTCGTAAGGACACATTAAAACTCGACACCACGAGTTGTAGTTAAGACAGTGGTTGAAGGAACCTTCTTTGGTTACCCTACTATTAACACCATACGACTCGTAGGATCCAAGTCATAGGCAAGACAGAATATTTTGGGCATCATACTAGTTTGGCTATGGATGGGACCATAAGACTTATTTTGAGTCTTTACAACTCGTAACCGCTAGTTGTAGTCATAAGATAAACATCAGGATAGCACTATGGTCTGTCTACGAGTGGGTCCTCAAGACCCGTAATGAAACCCCAAACTCATAGAGAGAGTCTTAATCTTGGCAGTGAGTTTAAAAACATAGAAATTTTTCAAGGACTGAAAATTCAGGGTCTTTCACTCTCCCGCCCCTTATGATCATTTATCCCTGAATGATGATATAAGGCTTTCATTAGCATGAGTTAACATTGATCACATCCACATTTTCCTTTAACAAAGACAGATAACAATGATATCAAGGAAATCACAATTTCCTTTAACAAAGTCAGAAAACTAAGATGTTAAGGAATACACATACCTCAAGCACGGTTTTTTAAAGCGGGAAAAAATAATGGATATTTGGACTTCATGTACTCTTTTTATTCCCAAGTAGCTTCTTCACACTTTTGGTTCCTCCATAGAACCTTTACCAAAGCCACGTCCTTCATTCACAACCAACGGACTTGATGATCCAAAATCTCAATTGGGGTTTCCTGAAATGATAAGGAATCTAACACACCAACACTCTCCAAAAGAACAAACAAGGAAGGATCACCTGCGCACCTTTTCATCATCAAAACATTAAAGATCAGATGAATGGAACCAAAACTCAACGGCAACTCTAACTCAAAAGCCTTGTTGCCTACTCACCTCAAATAATGTTATGGACCAACATAAAGGAAATAGAGCTTCCCCTTTCTTACAAACTGCATCACTCCCTTCATGAGAGATACCTTCAAGAACACCAAATCATCTACATCAAACTTCAAGTCCCTTCTCCTTACAACTGCATAGGACTTTTGGAGACTTTGGGTGGCCTTAAGCCTATCCTGAATATAACACCTCCGTAAATTTTAAAAATTTATTTTAATATGTTAGATAAGTATAGCTCTTAATCTATAGTGATTTACATGCTATATATATATATTTTTAAAGAAATTGATATTGTGTCTATATATATCTGTATTATTTTGTGACACCTTAGGACAATTTTGAATTAAGTTAACACCTTAAAATAAGTTAAACTTTTGATCTATGAAGGATTATTAGTGAGGTGTACATACTTGATAAGGAATTGTATTTTGTGTGGTATAGTGTGATGTGTCAAAAGATTGTAAGTAAATTAAATGGTGCTCCTTAATTATACAAAGTACCATTATTAGAAAGTGGGGGAAATATTTTATAATTTCCAATAAACTAATATATATATATATATATGTTAGTGTCAAATGTTTTAAAGGGGAGGGGCACTATTAACACTTCACTGGAAGTATTTTTTTTCCAGAACCAGCGTACCTCCCTGTTTCTTTACATCTCTATTTCTTACTTCCCTCTTTCTCTATTTTACACAAAAAAAATAAATTATTTTGAAGAATCCAATGAGCTCTAAGGGATATGAAGGTTTTTCTACGCAGAGAGGCATATCACCACGACCCTAAGCTAGTCTTTATCCGAGGACTTCTTAAATTCTATCAAGACTTCAAATTGGGGTTAATTTCAAAAAGGGTAATTTTCTCACACCTTACTTGGATTTAATTATAGAATATATGTTGGGGTGTGATATTAGTCATTGACTACTGTTTAATTAAATCTTTGCACTCTCTTTGGAATGAGTTCTTGAGAAGGGGAAATTGTAATAAAAGAGGGGTTTTAGGGATTCCTATCAATTGGAGGATTTAATGTTGGATTGAATAAGTTGAAAAAGTTAGAATTCACTTCGAATTCTTGTTAAGAAATTCAATTGGTTTTGATCATAATAGAAGATTATTGGAATAATTTCTTAAATGCATCTACGGGCCATTAATGAATATACATTTTTCTTGTAGTGAGTAGATTGGCTATAGGATATCTTAATCAGTCGACTGGAAGAATAAAGGTTTGGAATACTATCATAGCCAGTAAAAAATTAAGGTATGTCAAGATAAACCCTACTTCACCATGACATCACACCTCATAGTCATTTGTTTCTCATAGCAGAGTCGATATGGTTTACTTGACATACAGGAACAATCTTTCACCTTCTATATGTTGAACACAAGACTATATGCCTAATATTGCCATAATATTCATGTTTTCTTCCATTTTAAATTACTTTTCTCCATTCTTCATCGTCTATTTATTGGAGTTACGGTATTTATTTTTACTCTTGTCAAGTCAAGTATCTATAGAGCGACATATGATTGTATTTGTGTGTGTTAGAAATTCTTAGAATTCATATATTATGTCTATCATATGAAATATGTTTTGAATAAATGGCCATAGTATAGTCGGATTGGTATATTGGATAACATAGCAATACAGTTATAAAATAAAATAAGAATTAGCAATTAAATAACTTGATACTAGTAAAGAAATTAGTGGAATATGAGAAGCATTACTTTCATGGTTAAATAACATTTATCATGATACACTTGCATAGGCCTATAAGGAACTACTTGACAAAGTTAACGATGGGAGGGTACATAGATTTGGCTTGGTATATCATTCGATGTGATTCTGTGCACAGGATCGAGACCTGACCATTATAGCGAGCCCAGACATTTTGCTTACCCGGCCTTATGGAATTATTTCTATTTAGAGTTAGCTGGGTTGCCCCTGACTCGAGTAAATATATGGTACATATGGACTGTGGGAAGACCCTTATTGTAAGACCCTAACGAGGGGCGTACCCTATATCAGACTGCATTTATAGTTCTATGTATAAAATCACAGTCAAAAGTATGTGGGTAACACATGTCATACATTTGACATAGATTTTCCTTGGTGGGCCATCATATGATTACTTGTATTAAAGGTAGGCACAATACATCACTTAGGAAAATTACTAGGCCCTTAATAATGATGACTTACTCGTAAGCGGTTACATGATAAATTAATAAGGTAAATGCATAGGTAATCATTCATATAGTGTATCTGTCGCCGTCTCTCACAAGTTATATCTTCATATAAGGGTTTTTTGTATTTAATAATCCGTAGTTACTCATTTTATCATTTGATTCATTGAGCATCCTTATACATCTACTTGTTATTTTGTCTGTTTTACATACTAGTACATATTTATATGTGCTAACGTCCCTATGTTTGGGGACACTGCACTTCTGTAAATACATGATCAGGTATATCGAAGAGCAGACTTCTATACTAGGCACTTGTTCGTATTCAACAAGCAGTAGGTGAGCTCCTCTCTTACCAAGGGCTAATGAACGTTGAGTACTATTTAATTGTGTTCCTATTTATAGTTTGGGTATGTAGGGGATCAATCCCAATTTCCTTTCTTGGTACAATTATAATTTATCTTAGAGGCTTCATAGACAGAGATAGGTATCATACGCAGTCACAGTTTCATAGTTTGTATTAGACGAGTGTTCAATGAGATAGAATTGGTTTGTACATAGACCCTTAATTATTGTTTATGAACAGTAATTACTCTGCATAATATATATGTTAGTCATGTAACTCATGCTTATATGGTTCTTGTCCACCCTGTTTAAGCTGGGGGCGTGACACTGAATCACCTTCACCTTCTCCATAGCTTGGTGAACTAAGTCAGGACCGTAAAACCTATTCTCACCAACCTCAAACCACCCAATAGGATACGTATACCTCCTACCATACAAGGTCTTAAACGGAGCAATCTGGATGTTGGAATGATAGCTATTGTTATATGCAAAATCTATACACAAAAAATGATCAACCCAGCTACCACCAAAGTTGATCACACAGGACCTTAGCATATCCTCCAATATTTGTATCGTCCATTCCACTTGACCATCCATTTGAGGATAAAACGTGGTGCTAAGGTTCCCCTTAGTCCCTAAATCTCTCCGAAGTGACCTCTAAAATTGAGATAAGAACTACGTACCTCGATCCGATATCATAGAGACTGGAGCACCATGCAACTTCATGATCTCCTGAATGAAGAGATTAACATAGTCCTATGTTGAATAGTTAGTCTTCACTAGTAGAAAATGAGCGGACTTGGTCATCCTATCCACAACGACCTAAATCGAATCAATCTGCTAGCAAGTCCGCGAAAGATCGGTAATGAAATCCATATTATTCACTTTCTATTTCCACATAGGTAATTTAATCTCTTGAGACAAACCACCAGGCATTAAGTGCTCCACCCTCACTTGCTGACAAAGCACACACTTGGCTATAAAATTTGCCACATCTCCCTTCATGTTATTCCACCAGTAGATCTCTTTCAAATCAGGGTACATTAATATCTCTCAAACTATACCTCTCAATAAGAATGTAAGCGATCGTTGTCAATATAAAACCCAACTAGGTTGGGGTCGAATCCCATAGGGAATATGGTGTGAATGTAAGTTGTTTGCAAATTAATCAACTGATAGTTGGATGTTTCCAGAAAAGGGTTTTTTTTAGTTAACAAGCAATTGCTGGTCACTTTAGTTTAAATATTTGTAATCAAGAGTTTATGGAAAAGCAGAATTATGTTCACTAGGGATTGTGGTACTTGACAGATGCTACTAGTGGTTCGAGATTCTCACGGTAGGTAGTACAACAACTTATATTTATCGAAGTTATGCTTAAATTTCTCTCGAACTATTTAAGCATTTAATTACCTAATCCTCTCAGACTTGGAGAATTTATTTTCACTGTCCAAATTTTACCTCAGGTTAACCAACCTTGTTACAGTGCTGATTATTAAACGGAATGTTTCCAAGTCCCTGTTGATAATTCACTTCCCACTATATTTGATTTCTTTCTCATTTAAATCAAAGTAGGTTTTATCTATTATTTGTAACCAACAAACGTTAATTAAAACCTTAGAATTATCAAGAAGTCCTACCACCTTTCGAATCCTGATCACTCAGCACCTTATCAAGACCTAACCCTAGATTCCATAATTTAAGTTAAAGGAATTTAGACACTCACAACGTAAAAATAGAAGAAACTAGATAAATTTATGCTTTGAAAGATAAACTTACCACAAGATGAATAGAAACTAGAGATTCTCAGATTAAATCACAAAGGAAATCCCAAAATAATGAATATAATCTCTTCAAAGTAATTGTTTTCTCAAGCCAAAAGTAGAGAGAGAAAATATCAAATTATATTCTCAAAACTCAATGTGACGAACTCTCAAGAAAACCCTAAACAAGGCTTTAAATAGTTCACCCTAATTATGGAAACAAAATAATAAAATTCAGAACTTCTTCGGATTAGGTGACACCATTTGTGATAGCCTATCAGGAGGCTGGCGACTTATCACAAATGTCGTCAGCTTCCTTTATGCTTTTGACACTTGCTTCTTAATGCTGACGACAATCTTGATAACTTATCATCACTTTGATGACCTATCATAAAATGTCATCAAGTATCTGCTTCAGTTCCCATGTGTTGCCTTAGGCTGACGCCATTCTTAACTGCTTATTAGTTCCTTTACGGCCTATTACAAAATGTCATCACATCTTTCAACTTAGGCCAATTCTCTGTCTATGGCAGACGATGAATCTAATAGCTTATCACAAGGCTGACGACTTATCAGAAATGTCGTCAGCCACACTTTGCTTCTATTTACTTCTGATTTCAACTTCTTTGCTTCCATTCTTGTTGGTTCTCTATCATATTAGCTTCTACTGCAAAATCAAACATAAAACAATCAAAAATGACAAAAGTTGCTTAAGTCTTCATAATTATTCTTAGTTAAAAGCCTCAAATGTGTTAGCATCAGCTCACACATCAACACCCTCTACTTAAAACAATTGTTTGTCCTCAAGCAACTCAACACAACTAAAAGAATACAAGGCACATTTGGCAGTCAATCATCCACATTATCTCAAAACACTTTCACCATCTCCAAGGTCACTCAATTCAAGAACAATGAAGAGCACCAATGCAACACACAGGAATTAAGATATGGCATCAATTTAGTTATAACAACCATGCATAGACCAGTACTACACTACCCGAATAAGTCAGTAACTAGCAATGCAACTAGTGTGCCCTCACTGCAAAGAAATCCCTCTCATCTCATATCAAGAATTATATATGTAACCATGGGGAAACTCAAAACACTTAATCGTAGAACAAAGTTCCAATCAATGTATGCCAAGAACCATAGGCTTGCCCTTATTTTCATTACCCCGATCTTCAGATAGGTCAACTAGGATCACTATAGGACTTCTCTTAGGCTTGTAATGTAGGCTAGGGGCTGGTATGATACTTGATGGTATTTAAAGTGACTAATCCTCCTTGACACTACAATAGATTTTTGGGGTTTCATTCATTAGACTTTTCCACTCTTCTCTTTTCTTGATCACACTTATTTAGGATGGGTGCAGTCTTTTCTTAATTACTTAATCTTTTTCACAATTTTTCTTTTTCTTGCTCTTTTCCTCTATACCCAACTTTTTATTCTTTTCTTTTATGATACCTTTATTCATACTCATTCTATATCATGTACCCCTATGATAGACACCCTCAACTTAGGTTATTTGTCTAAGTCAAGGTGCATAGTGTCCAAGGAGGACCAGGGCCAAAACAGGTTCTTTATGATCTAAATGAGAAGGTGACAGGTGTCATACAAAGAAATAGGCTAATTAGGATCAAAATAGGGAACAAGTTATATTATACACATAGGGAAGGTCATTTAGGCTAAAGTGAGCTAGTATAAAATGGCCTATGATCCTTTCCTAACCCCTATCCTTCAACCTAGGTAAAATTAATCGGGCAAGTTCTAGTTACAACATAGAGAGGGAACTAAGTAGTTGCTCACACACACATGGAACACATGTATATCATAAGTTATGACTCATTTAGTTCATGTAACTTCTTAGTAGTGATCATTGTACTACTATAACTAATGTCATACAAAGATACACAGTGGTCACACTTGGATGCAAATTACGCAGTTAAAGGAGTAGACCACTTGAAGAGGTGTACAAGAATCACAAAACAATTCAACCTCCTCAAGTATAAGTATTTCTCCTAACCGGATACAAAATTTTACAACAACAATTTACTCTACACCCTCAACTTAAAATCAAAGAAAAGCTGAACTAAGGGTTAGAGTATACCTGGAATGGATCAATCCTAGGGGTCATGGGTTTCTGACCCTACTATTGCATCTCCATCAGGAGCCTCGCTCTGTTCTGGTGCATCTAGTCTATCAGTATCTGAAGGAGTACTAGTAAAGGCACCTATAGCTCTCGCTCGGATGGATGCCTACAATCTCTTATTATCCACTAAGGACTCAATTCTTGCCTTCTTCATCTCCTACTTTTCAGATTTCTTCCTTGCCCTCTTTTCTTTTTTTATCACTGTTGGGCCTCTCTCTCTTACCTTTGCCTTTCTTCTCACCTTACTTTTTCTTTTTCTTCACTGGCTCCCCCGTGAGATCAAGCATCGGGATTTCTCCCTCAGACTCCTCAGCTACCGGATCTAATGACACCATAAAGTGGTGCTACTGTAGCTTTATAACCTCTACCTTGACTTTGTCTAGGTATGATCTAAATAATTCCATCTCTAGAGTAGACCTCTCTCTCGACTGCGCATTGAAGTGGTTCTCCAATTCATCAATCCGGCCCGACAGAGCCTTGTAAGGCTCAAGTGCAGCCTTAATGCTTTTGTCCATTGCAGCTGCGAATTGCTTGGCAAAGATTTTAAGCTGAGCCTCGCACCACTTGGACTATTTTTCTACTTTCCTGAAATTCATCGGAGTGAAGGCAAATTCTATTGTAGGCACTATAGTTGGAGGATTTATCTCAGTTCTGGGCACTGATGATTCTTTCGTTATTGCGGATGTTAGAGGTATAGATTCAGAATCTAGTATCTTTGCAATAGGCACTAAACTAGTACTTGTGACCGGTGGATCAGTGGGAATCTCTGTGCCCCTGTCAAATATTAGCCTCGGCTGATTTTCCTCATTTCTGATAGGATTGTGGGTCTTTTTGTCAAGGAGTTCTTCTAACCCTACAATCTTCAGCACATTTGCTGCCCTGCATAACCTTGTAATTAAACAAGGGAAGGGATATGCTGTATCAGACCTCGAGACATGATTTTTTTATCTCTTCGACAATAATCTCTCCAAAATTTAATTTGAGGTTAGCCATAAAACTTGTAACTAATATTGCTCTGTCATCCCCGAGGATATTATCACCATCTGTGGGGACCAATCAAGTACGTACAATACCCCACCAAAATCTTGCCTCTGAATTCAGGGAGGCCTTGAAGATCCTTTCAGTCAGATTTGTTAGCCATTCCAGTTCTCCATCGGCAATGAGTGTGGCTAACCAATTCCGCTGATTTTCTCAATGAGTCAACCGGGCATAGAATATAGTTGAAGTGGCCTGAGGAGTAAAGTTCGGGCCATGAAGGAACCTGTTGATTGTTGCTTCAGAAATATCCACTATTACACCCCGTACCAGAACTTTGTCCAACAAAGGTTGGTCAACTGCTTTCTCTCCTTGTTTACATATGTTTTCTAAGAGATCTTGGTAGTTCGCATAGAATTCCCTAACTAGTGTAGGGAAAAATGAATTTCCTCCTCGTGTAGTCCATCCCAAATAATAGCCATGAAATTTTTTCTCCACCTCTGGGTACCTTCTCAACCCCTTAGTGATGATTCTCTTCTCCTCAAATATTAGCCTCTTGACAGCTCTTCTGTTGGTTCTGTGAATCCCATCAAAGAAGATTTTCTGAGGTTTGGGAATCTTTCATCTAGTGCCATCTCGGACTTCCGAATTCTTGCATTTAACCATCGTCCCCTGAATCAGAGATTCTTTTTCATCTTGTGGCTTAGCAGAAGGGGACTCAGATGATGGTCCCTCAGATTCATTCCCCTCAGAATCAGGATGATCTGAATCATGCTCTTTAGATTCAACATGTTCAGACTCTTATTGCTTAGAGGTCGTCTGCTCAAAAGCTGTATGATCGGATATTGTTGGCTCAGTGTCACTTTCTTCACTCTCCTCTACCTCAACTGGTGGGGGTAGTGGAGGATTTTTAGGGCTTTGCTTCTTCTTTTACTTCCTGAGCAGAGGCTCTTCCTCTTCATAATCAGACTCTTCATTGAAGAGTATCTAAGGTACACTTCCCTTGGTAACTTACTTTATGGATTTTGGGTTCTTTACTTTGGGTGCCATTTCACAACCGGTATTAAGAGAAAAACCATTAGTCGACCCTCAAGAGTATAGATACAAACACATTAATCATTTGAATTTCACACCCCTTGAAAAGGCTCATTCATGCTTCAGGTTCCAGGTGTGACGACATTTCTGGATAAGTCGTCACAGCTGTGATAGCTAATCACAAATGTCATCATCCCTAGATAGAACCAATGAAATTTTATCAACTTCTGACGACATTCCTGATAAGTCGTCACAGTTGTGATAACTTATCATAAATATCGTCAGCTCTAAACCGGACCCACAGTTTTTTTAGCAGCCTTTGATAACATTTCTGATAAGTCGTCACAATTGTGATAGCTTATCATGAATGTCGTCAACTCTTATCAGAACCCCACTTTGACCTTAACTCAATTTTTGGTCCCATTTTTCTTAAAATCCACTCAATTTTCATTTTTGAGCCAAACTTTTAAAACCTTAAGCTTGCACAGAAAACCCTAGTTCCGATTTTTAGCTATTCACAAGATGACTTGGTTCATGCTTCTTTGGAACTTAGGTTTTCATCAATTTATCGCTTACCACTTGAAAAGAAAGGTTAAATTTCGAGCATACCTGATGGAGACCTTCACTTTGGTTATGTGCGCAAGAGGAACTAAAGAGAGGTTTTTAATTTTTCTTTCAACCCACACACACAAGGAAGTTTTCTTCTTATTTTACTTAGAAAGAGTTTAAAGAAGGGAAGAAAATATTCTAAGTATGGAAGGAAAGTATCTTAAAGAAAACAAATATTAAGAGGGAAGGTGATGTGTAAGCAATTGCTAACACATTTAAGACCTTTAACAAGGAATAATTGTGAAGTCTTAAGCAACTTTTTTTGTTTTTTATTTGTTTATGTCTGATTTTATAGTTTAAGTTGATGGGATAGAGAACCAACAAGAATGGAAGCAAAGAAGTTGAAATCTGGAGGAATCTGAAGAGAAGTGTGGCTGATGTCATCTGTGATAAGTCGCCAGCCCTGTGATAGGCTAGTACAGTTGTCGTCAGACTTAAGCATGAGTTGAATCCTGTGATAACATCTGGTGACATGATATCAAAAGTATGATACGCCGTCATGAATTTTGTCATCCTTAATAAGAGAATGGGAGTTTAAGAGAAGTTGTGACGATATTTTGTGATAAGGCGTTAGGAGCACCATCAGACTTAGGCAGAACTTAGAAGCTGAGATGAGGTTTTGACGACATTGGTGACAAGCAGTCAAACTTTTGATACATCATCATCATCGTCGTCAGCCTTAGACAGCAGAAACCAAAAGTGCAGAGGAGCCGACAACATCCATGATAAGCCGTCAGACTCCTAATAAGCAGTCACGAATGTCGTCGTCTATTTCGAGAAAAAGCTGCAACTTTAATTTTCTTTCCTTATTTAGGTTGAACTATTTAAAGCTTTGTTTTAGGGTTCTCTAAAAAATTCATTCATCATCATCATTATTCTAACAAGAGTTCGATACTTTGAGTCTTGGGGAATATTTTTCGATATTTATTTCTCTATCTTTTTGGATTCGAACAATACAACTATTTTGGGGATTTTCCTTTGTGATCTAATCTATAATTCTCTAATTATTATTCATCTCTATAAGTTAATCTTCTCAATTATGAATTCAATTATGTGTTTCATTCTTTGCATCAGGAGTGGCTAAACTCCGTTAACCTGAATTATGGGATCTAGGGTTAGGTCGTGATGAGGTGCTAAATACTCAAGATTTAATAGGTGTTAGGATTTCTTGATAATTCTAAAGTTTTAATTAACATCTGTTGATTACAAACAGTAGACACACCTGCTTTGATTTACTTGAGAAAGAAACCATATATAGTAGGAAGAGAATTATCAATAGGGACTCAAAAGTACTTTGTTTAATAATCAGTGTTGTAACAAGGTTGGTTAACCTGGGGTAAAATCTGGACAGTGAACATAAATTCCCTACGTATGAGAGGATTAGAAAATTAGACGCTTAAATAGGTCGAGAGACATTTGAGTATATCATTGATAAAGATAGCTTTTTATCCTAACCACCGTGAGAATCTTGAGTCATCTCTAGAATCTTTCATGTACCATAAGCCCTAGTGAACATAATTCTGGTTATTTCATAAAATTTTGGTTACAAACATCGAAATTAAAGTGACAAACAATCATTTGTGAAACTTAAACCCCCATTTCAGGAAACGTTAAACTATCAGTGAATTAAATCACAAACAACTTGAGTTCACACCATATTCCCTATGATATTCGACCCTAACCTAGTTGGGTTTTATATTGACAATGATCGCTTACACCCATTCAAGAGTGTAGTTTGAGCGTTATCAAAAATGGCGCAGTTGCAGGGGAATATAGTTGTAAACTGAAATTTGTGTGCGCTAATTGAATGTTAGTTAGGTTTCCTAGATTTACGTTTATTTGTTGTTTTGGTTTATTGCAGGTTCCTTGACTTCTTGTTTATTCCTAAAACAAGAAGTTTCGGAGAACCGTTATTACCGATTAATCCGGAACCTCAGATGATCGGTAGAATGGAAGAATAGCAAGAGGCTGACAGACTGACAGCCTTGGCCAGGGCTCAGGTGAATGTACAAAACCAGGTTCAACAAGTACATCACCCAAACCATGATGATGAAGACTTGGGTGATGAGGAATTGCTGAATCTTCAAAACCCAAGGTGAGCTGAGCAAATTGTTGCACCAGTGAAGAAAAATTTCGATAGAAACCATCCATTCAGAGGAAGGTATGGTCAATATCCTATCCATTATGAGGTTGATAACTATGATGAAGGAATGGACGAAACATGTGCAACGGGTGCTATCATTCCTCCACCGTTGGCACTTGGTGCAAAATTCAGCATAACGAGTACTATGATTCAACACCTTAATCTGAAGGGTTGTTTGGAGGCTTGCCTGGTGATGATCTGAACATTCACTTGGTGAACTTTATCACCATTTATAATTTTTTTGATAATCTGGGAGTGAGCCAGAATGCGATCCGGTTGAGATTGTTTCCATTGTCTCTGTCTGGGGAGGCAACAATGTGGTTAAATGAACTGGAGCTCGATTCTATAACCAATTGGAGACAGTTGAAAGAGGAGTTCTTAGAATAGTTCTTTCCACCCTCCAGGAGGGTACAGTTGAGGGATGAAATCAGTAACTTTAGGCAGTTCCCGATTGAAGCATTGCATGAAACTTGGGGGAGATTCAAGAAGAAGATGGAACAATGTCCGAACCACAACATGAAGGACTTGAACTTGATAGAGACTTTGTACAGATCTTTTAACTCTGTGACAAAGCCAATTATAGATACTGCTGCAGGTGGTTCGTTTATTGACCTTTCTTTTTAAGATGCTTCAAACATGCTGAATAGAATTACCAAACAGAGTCGGGCTTGGCATACCAGGGATTCATTGGTATCCAGCCCGACTGTTTATGGTGGTATGACTACGGTGCAGCGCAGAAGGGATGAGGAGCGAGACCAAGACATTGCCCACTTAAAGACTTAGATAGACTTGTTAACCAAGCACTTGCTGTCAGGCAAGACTGAAAAGGTTAAGGTTGTGGAATCTCAGTGCACTGTTGCTATTGATGCAGATGAGGAGGCAAATTATGTTAATAATCAGGGGGTTTCCAAGGAAATAGCCATGGGAATCAAGGTCGGAACTTTTATGACAAGCCTGATTATAACGATAGGGAGCAAGGAAACTGGAGAACCAATAATGATAGGAGTTGTTTGTATGTTGCTCCTAGAAGTCGGGATGTTGCACCAACTAGATCTGGTAAGATGTCCATAGAGGACATGATGGAAAAATTATTGAAGGGAGTTGAGGCTACCAACTCAGGGGTAACCACTATGAAGAGTGAATTCTCTACCCTGAGTTAGTTGGTTAGTTCATGCTCTAGTTATATCAAGAAGTTAGAGCAACAGATGATCCAAATTTCCACAACACTGAACCAAAGAAAAAGTGGTACTTTACCTAGTGATAGGGTTCAAAATACATGGAATGATGGCTCATGTATGGCTATTACCACTAGGAGTGGTAAGATCTTACCTGGCCCTTCTGTGGGCAAATCTGTAGATGGTAAGGTGGTTGTTGATGAATCTGAAGAAACAAAACCAGTGGAGTCTGAGAAGCTGGATAGTTTTGTTGATGCTTCGGAGAAATAAAAAGAGAAGAAAGAGGAAGTGGTGTTGAAATCTATCCCAATACCACCACCTCTCTTTCCTCAATGATTGAAGAAAAAGGCTGATGATGCAAAATTAAGCAAATTCATGGCCATGCTCAAGCAATTGATAATTAATGTGCCTTTGGTTGAGGCACTTGAGCAAATTCCAGGCTATGCAAAGTTCATGAAATACCTTGTAACCAAGAAATGGAAGGTTATCCATGAGCCGGAGGATAATCTTCTCCATTGTGGCGCTATCTCTACAAGGCCTTTAGTGCAGAAAAAGGCAAATCTGGGAGCGTTTACCATCCCGTGTATTATTGGCCCCATGAAGTTCACAAAAGCACTATGCGATCTGGGAGCCAATATAAATTTAATACCCCTGGATGTGTACAAAAAATTAGTTTGGGGGGATCCTACCCCAATAAATATGCAGTTGGTAATGGAAGATAGATCTATGAAACGGCCTGTGGGCATACTGCACGGTGTTTTGGTAAAGGTAGTTGATTTTGTTCTGCCTGCTGATTTTGTGGTCCTAGATTGTGAAGTGGATTTTGAAGTGCCCATCATCTAGGGTAGGCCATTACTTGCAACTAGGAGAGTGCTAGTAGACATGGAGTTGAACGAGCTAAAGTTCAGGTTCAATGACAAAGAAGCACACTTCAAAATATACTCATCCATGACTCAGCAACATGAGATAAGTGTTTTCTCAATTGTTGATGTCTTCTATGATGATGGTAAAGGGGTATCAACAGGTTTTCTTGGCAAAGTCTGAGTAGTCAAGACAACCGAGTCATGCCGCAATGTTAAATCAGGCGCTGCATGGGAGGCAACTCATGACCCCCGAGATTGATCCATTCCAGGTATACTCTAACCCTTAGTTTAGTTTTTCTTTGACTTTGAGTTGAGGGTGTAGGGTAGTCTGTTGTTGTAACATATTTTATGGTAACTAGGAGAAATACAAGTACAGAAAGCAGTTGAGATATTTTTGATTGATTTTTAAATACCTCTCCAATGTTTTGTTTGTAAATACTATGTGAATTACATTTACTTATGACCATTGTGAATCTTGTTGTGGCATTAGTTCTAGCTGTTTGATGATCATTGCTGAACATTTGCATGAACCAGGTAAGTGGTGGTCTACGATATACTTGCATGACATGTATGTGTGAGAAACTACTTCATTCTCTCTGTATTCTAAAGCCAGAACTTACATGGTTAGTCTTACCATGGTTAAAGGATAGGGGTTTGGAAAGGATCATAGGTCGTTTTGTTGATTAACCCACTTTTAGCCTTAATAGCCTTCCCTATGTGCATCATATCCCTTGATCCCTATTTTGAGCCTAATTAGCCTATTTCTTTCTTATGACACCTTTCACCTTCCCATTTATACCATAATGAACCTATTTTGGACCTGGTCCTCCTTGAATACTGTGCACCTTGACCTAGGAAAACAACCTAAGTTAAGGATGGCTATCATAGGGGTACATGGTATAAGAGGAGTATGAAGAAGGGTAGAATAAAGAAAAAAGAATAAAAGTTGGGTGTTATTCAAAAAAAGGGGGGGAGAGGCACCTAACTTAAAAATATGCTATCAATAGAAAAGAAAATGAAAAAAGGTTAATAAGTGAGACCCAAGAGAGTAGTGTAGTATCAAGGAGGCATAGTCACTCTAAATGTCCTTGAATATCATACCAGCCCCAGCCTACATTATATGCCAAAAAAAGTCCTATAGTGATCCAACCGGCCTATCTGAAGGTCTTGGTAATGAAAATAAGGGCAAGCCTATGGTACTTGGCATACACTGATTGGAACTTCCTTTTGAGAGTGAGAGTCTTTTGATGATCCCCACGTTTACATTTTTGGTTTATCATATGCGAGGAAGGGGATTTTGTTAGTTGTGAGGGAACAATGGTATTGTGGTTAGCTACTTTCTTGTTTAGATAGTGCAGCATTGGTATATGAATGGTTGTTGTGGCTAATATTGATGCCATCGCTTAAGTCCTTTGTGATACATTATTGTTCTTCAATGACATACATAGTTGGTTTTAATTGGATTGACCTTGGAGGTGATAACTGTGTTTTGAGCTTAAAAGAGAAAATTGGCTGCTGAATGTGCTATGTATTCTCTTAGTTGGGCTGAGTTTCTTGAGGACAAGCAATTGTTTTAATTTGAGGGTGTTGATGTGTGAGCAATTGCTAACACATTTATGACCTTTAACCAAGAATAATTGTGAAGTTTTAATCAACTTTTGTTATTTTTTATTTTTTTATGTCTGATTTTACAGTTTAAGCTGATGGGATGGAGAACCAACAAGAATGGAAGCAAAGAAGTTGAAATCTGGAGGAATTTGAAGAGAAGTGTGGCTAACGACATCTATGAGAAGTCGTCAGCCCTGTGATAGGCTATCACAGTTGTCGTCTTACTTAAGCATGAGTTGAAGCCTGTGACGACATCTGGTGATATGACATCAAAAGTGTGATATGCTGTCATGAATGTCGTCATCCTTAACCAGATAATGGAAGTTAAAGAGAAGTTGTGATGACATTTGGTGATAAGGCATCAAGATGGTGATAAGGCGTCAAGAGCACCGTCAGACTTAGGCAGAACTTGGAAGCTGAGATGAAGTTTTGATGACATTGGTGACAAGCCGTCAAACTCTTGATACGTCATCATCGTCATCGTCAGCCTTAGACAGCAGAAGCCAAAAGTGCAGAGGAGCTGACGACATCCATGATAAGCCGTCAAACTCCTGATAAGATGTCACAGATGTTTTCGTCTATTCCGAGAAAAAGCTGCAACTTTAATTTTCTTGAGAAAGAAATCAAATATAGTAGGAAGTGAATTATCAACAGGGACTTAGAAATACTTCGTTTAATAATCAGCGTTGTATCAAGGTTGGTTAACCTGAGGTAAAATCTGGATAGTGAACAGAAATTCCCTAAGTCCGAGAGGATTAGGAAATTAGACGCTTAAATAGGTCGAGAGACATTTGAGCATATCATCGATAAAGATAGCTTGTTATCCTAACCACCTTGAGAATCTTGAGTCACCTGTAGCACATGTCATGTACTACCCCTAGTGAACATAATTCTGGTTATTTCATAAGATCTTGGTTACAAACATCGAAATTAAAGTGACAAACAATCATTTGTGAAACTTAAACCCCTATTTCAGGAAACGTTAAACTATCAGTGAATTAAATCGCAAACGACTTGAGTTCACACCATATTTCCTATGGGATTCTATCCCAACATAGTTGGGTTTTATATTGACAACGATCGCTTACACCCATTCAAGAGTGTAGTTTGAGCATTATCAGAAGGTGAATTAAATCACAAACAACTTGAGTTCACACCATATTCCCTATGAGATTCGAATTGACAACAATCGCTTACACCCATTCAGGAGTGTAGTTTAAGCATTATCAGAAGGTGTAAAGTCAACTTTTTTGGCCGGGTCAAATATTTCCCCTGGGCCTATTCAGCTAAATTTTAGGGTTTTAGTGACGACATTTGTGATAAGCCGACACAGCCTTGACAGACCCTTCTTCAGATATGAGGTCTCTGGCGACAAATCTGACAGCTTATCATAATCGTGACAGCCCATCAAAAATGTTGCCAGGGCACTTGGCTGAATACATCGATTCCACCTTCTTTGAACTATAACCTAACTACAAAAATAAATAATTTACTGGAATATAAAAATTTTAGGTTTCCTCTCAATAGCGCCTGATTTACTGTGGAGGCACGACTTGGTTATCTTGACTACTCATACTTCTCCAAGACAACCTGTTGATACCCCTTTACCATCTTCATAGAATACATCAACGATTGAGAAAATGCTCATCTCTTTTTGTTGAGTCATGGATGAGTGTATTTCGAAGCGTGCTTCTTTGTCATTGAGTCTGAACTTCAGCTCATTCAGCTCCATGTCTACTATCACTCGCCTAGTTGGAATGGTCTACCCAAGATGATGGGCATTTCAAAGTCCACCTTACAGTCCAGGACTATAAAATCAGCAGGCAGAATGAAGTCGGCCACCTTTACCAATACAACGTGTAATATACCCACAAGCCACTTCACAGACCTATCTGCCATCACCAGTCACATGTTCATCAGGGTAGGATCCTCCAAACCGAGTTTTTTGTACAAGCAAGTGGCATTAGGTTTATACTAGCTCCCAAATCACATAGTGCTTTTGGGAAATTTAGGGAACCAATAGTGCACGGGATAGTAAACGCTATCCCGTGCACAGGATACTCCGGCTCATGGATAACCTTCCGTTTCTTAGTCACAAGGTCTTTCATAAACTTCAAGTATCCTGGCATTTGCTCAGGTGCCTCAACGAAAGGCATATTTATTGTCAATTGTTTGAGCATTGCCATGCTTTTGCTGAATTTTGCATCATCAACCATTTTCATCAACCACTGAGGAAATGGAGGTGGTGGTCTTGGGATAGTTTTCAGCACTACCTCTTCCTCCATCTCTTTACCTTTTTCTGGAGCATCATCAGAATTATCCAGTTTCTCAGATTCTACTGGACCTCCTTCTTTATGTTCATCATCAACTACCTCATCAACTACAGGTTTTCCCACAGAAAGTCTAGGTAAGATCTTACCACTTTTAGTGGTAATAGCCTACATGAGCCATCACTCCATGGATTCTAGACCATATTACTTGGTAATGTTCCACTCTTCCTCTGGTTGAATGCTGTAGAAAGTTGTCTCATCTGCTGCTCCAACTATTTAATTGTGGTGGAGTTTGAGTGCACCAACAGATTGATGGATGTCAGATCGATCTTCATGGTGGTCACACCAGAGTTGGTAGCCTCCACTCCTTTCAACAACTTAGCCATTATGTCCTCCATGGACATCTTTTCAGAACTTGTTGAAGCAGCCTCATAATTTCTAGGAGGAACATATAACCCACTCCTGTCATTTTCCCTACTCCCTATCTTTATAACCAGGCTTATCATAAAAGTTACGACCTTGTTTCCCTTGGCTATTGCCTCAGAAACCCCCTGATTATTAGCATAGTTAGCCTCTTCATTTGTATCAGTCTCAATCCTATCCTGAGATCCCATAGCTTTTACCTTTTCAATCTTTCCTGATAGCCAGTACTTGGTTAGTAAGACCATCGATATTTTAAAGTGAGCTATGTTTTGGTCACTCTCCTCTTCTCTTCTATGTTGTTACGCGGTAATACCTACAGAAGCAGTGGGTCTGGCTACTATAGAATCTCTGGTATGCCATGCCCAACTCTGTTTGGTCATTCTGTCTAGCATCTCTGAAGCCTTTGAGAATGTAAGATCAACAAACGAACCACCAGCAGCATTGTCTACAATTGGCTTTGTAAGAGAGTTAAGAGCCCTGTACAAAGTCTCCATCAAATGTATGTCCGTCATGTTGTGGTTCAGACACTGTGTCAGCTTCTTCTTGAATCTTTCCCAGTTTTCATGCAAGGATTCATTCGGGAACTGCCTAAATTTGCTGATCTCTTCCCTCAATAGTACCCTCCTAGAAGGCGGAAAAACCCTTTCTAAGAAAGATCCTTTCATCTACCTATCCAGACAGAGACAACGGAAATAATATCAACCGGATAGCATTCTGTCCCACTCTTGGGTTATCAAAAGATTTACGGATGGTGAAAAAATTCACCAGATACAATTTAGGGTCATCCCCAGGAAGGTCACCAAACAACCCCTTCAGATTTAAGAGTTGGATCATAGTACTCGTAATGTTGAACTTTGTCCCAGGTGCCAACGGTGGAGGAATGATTGCACCCGTTGCACCTGCTCCGTCCATTCCATCATCATCATCATTGAGATCATACTGGACCGGCTAGTACTCTTGCCTTTCTCAGAACGGACGGTTCCTGTTAATATTACGCCGTACTGGTGCAGCTATTTTCTCTGCACACCTTGGGTTACCAGGATTCAACAACTCCTCATCTCCCAAATTTTCTTCCTCAGGATTTGGATGTCGTGCCTATTTCCCAACATTTTGCACATTCACATGAGCTCAAGCTAAGGCTACCAGACTGTCAGCCTTTTATTGTTCTTCCATTCTTCCATTTCAT
The DNA here is from genome assembly GCA_030864215.1 of Capsicum pubescens. Taxonomy (NCBI): domain Eukaryota; kingdom Viridiplantae; phylum Streptophyta; class Magnoliopsida; order Solanales; family Solanaceae; genus Capsicum; species Capsicum pubescens. The sequence goes on from CM061538.1 coordinate 244,564,541, forward strand.
TGTTGTTCCGGATTAAGTGGTAATAGTGGTTCTCAGGAACTTCTGGTTCTTGGCAAACACTATAAAGATCCTGCAAATAACCAAAAACAACAAATAAATTTAAAAATAGGAAACTTAACTAACAATTAATTTGAGCACACAAACTTCAGTATACAACTGTATTCCCCGGCAACGACACCATTTTTTATAACGCTCAAACTACACCTCTCAATGAGAATGTAAGCGATCGTTGTCAATATAAATCCCAACTAGGTTGAGGTCGAATCCCATAGGGAATATGGTGTGAACGTAAGTCATTTGCAAATTAATCAACTGATAGTTAGATGTTTCCAGAAAAGGGGGATTTTTAGTTAACAAGCAATTGTTGGTCACTTTAGTTTAAATATTTGTAATCAAGAGTTTATGGAAAACCAGAATTATGGTCAATAGGGATATTGGTACTTGACAAATGCTACTAGTGGTTCAGGTTCTCATGGTAGGTAGGACAACAAGTTATCTTTATCGAAGTTATGCTTAAATATCTCTCGACCTACTTAAGCATTTAATTACCTAATCCTCTCGGACTTAGGGAATTTATATTCTCTGCCCAGATTTTACCTGATGTTAACCAACCTTGTTACAGCACTGATTATTAAATAGAATGTTTCCAAGTCCCTGTTGATAATTCACATCCTACTATATTTGATTTCTTTCTCAAGCAAATCAAAGTAGGTTTTATCTATTGTTTGCAACCAACATATGTTAATTAAAACCTCAGAATTATAAAGAAATCCTACCACCTTTCGAATCCTGATCACTCAGCACCTTATCAAGACCTAGCCCTAGATTCCATAATTCAGGTTAAAGGAATTTAGCCGTTCATGACGTAAAAATCGAAGAAACTAGATGAATTCTTGATTTGAAAGATAAACTTACCACAAGATGAATAGAAACTAGAGATTCTCAGATTAACTCACAAAGGAAATCCCAAAATAATGAATATAATCTCTTCAAAGTAATTGCTTTCTCAAGCCAAAAGTAGAGAGAGAAAATATCAAAGTCTATTATCAAAACTCAATGTGCCGAACTCTCAAGAAAACCCTAAACAAGGCTTTAAATAGTTCACCCTAATTATGGAAACAAAATAATAAAATGCAGAACTTCTTCGGATTAGGTGATGCCATTTGTGATAGCCTATGAGGAGGCTGACGACTTATCACAAATGTCATCAGCTTTCTTTATGCTTTTGACACTTGCTTCTTAACGCTGACGAAAATCTTGATAACTTATCAGCTCTTTGACAACCTATCACAAAATGTTGTCAAGTATCTGCTTCAGTTCCCATGTGCTACCTTAGGCTGGCGGCATTCTTGACGGCTTATCAGATCCTTGACGACCTATCACAAAATGTCATCACACCTTTCAACTTAGGCCAATTCTCTATCTATGGCGGATGATGAATCTGATAGCTTATCACAAGGCTGACGACTAATCAGAAATATCGTCAGCTACACTTTGTTTCTATTTACTTCTGATTTCAACTCCTTTGCTTCCATTCTTGTTGGTTTTCTATCATATTTGGTTCTACTACAAAATCAAAAATAAAAAAAATCAAAAATAACAAAAGTTGCATAAGACTTCGCAATTATTCTTAGTTAAAAGCCTCAAATGTGTTAGCATTAGCTCACACATCATACATCTTCATAGAATCAGGATGAACAGTGAACTTCGACTCATGAGCTTAAGTCAAGCTCTTCTCTCGCTGCCTATCAACATCGAGAATACATAATCTACCTTGGTACCTCAAGATACCATCGTCACCAACCTCAAAAGGCATCAAATTCAGGTGACCAATGTCATCCTTGATCAGCATCAAAATAGGGTCCAAGACCTGTTTCTCTTTCACTTCAACACAAAGATATGACTTCGCCACCTCTTTCACAATCATACCACCATCCTCAAAGTCAAAGAGACGAACTCCGTGATTAGCCAAATGGTGAATATCCTTCACTAAACCTTATTTCTCCTCGTCGACCTGAGACTAGTTTCCCATACACAACCTACTAAGAGCATCAGCAACCACATTAGCTTTACCTGGATTATAATGGAAGCTCATGTTGTAGTCTTTGAGCAAATAAAGATATCTTCTTTGCCTGAGATTTAATTCCTTATGGTTGAACACATACTGCAAACTCGTATGGTCTGAAAAGATATCCACATGAACTCCACACAAATAATAACACAAAATCTTCAAAGCAAAGACCACAACCAACAATTCCAAGTAGTGTGTCAGATAATTCTTCTCATGAGCTTTCAACTGTCTAGAAGTGTAGGTCATAACCTTACCATGCTGCATTAACACACAACCCAGTGCCACACAAGATGCATCACAATAAATAACAAAGCCATAGTATCCTCGGGAAAGGTCAAAACCGGAGCCAAAATCTACTTATCCTTCATCTTCTAAAAACTAACCTCATAAGCATCCAACCATAATAACTTCACCTTTTTTTGAGTTAGTTTCATCAATGGGGAAGGAATAGAATAAAAGCTCTCCACAAACCTCCTATAGTACCCATCTAAACCCAAGAAGCTCTGAATATCGGTTGGAATCGTGGGTTTAGTACACTTTTTAACCACCGTAACTTTTTGTTGATCCACCATGATTCCCTTACTAGAAAAACATGACCCAGAAAAGTAACAACATTAAACCGAAACTCATACTTAGAAAATTAAGCATACAACTGTTGATCTTTCAAGATTTGAAACATAATGTGAAGGTGATTGGGATAATCCACCTTATACTTGGAATACACCAAATATCGTCAATAAATACAAATACAAACAGATCCAAGAACTGATGGAATACCCTGTTCATAAGATCCATTAATTTTGTCGAGGCATTAGTCAAGTCAAATGACATAACTAGAAACTCATAATCGCCATACCGATTATGAAAAATAGTCTTAGGGATATCAACCACCCTAATCTTCAACTGATGGTAACCCGACCAAAGTTCGATCTTAGGAAAGTACTTAGATCCCTAAAGTTGGTCAAACAAATCATCAATCCTCAAAAGAGGGTACTTATTCTTCACAGTCACCTTATTCAATTGGCGGCAATCTATACATATCCTAAGGGATCCATCCTTCTCATGCACGAAGAGTCCAGTAGTGCCCTATGGAGACACTCTAGGGAAAATAAAACCCTTTTTAAAGAGATCATTCACCTGCTTCTTGAGTTCTTCCAACTCAGTTGGAGCCATTCTATAAGAAGGGATATAGATCAAACGTGTATCAGGTAGAAGATCAATCCCAAAATCTATCTCCCTATAGGGAGGAATACCAGTATGATCATCAAGAAATACCTCGGGAAACTCACAGACCACAGGGACAAATTGCAAAGAAGGACTCTCCGAGTTAGAATCTTTAACCCAAACCAAGTGATAGAGATACCCTTTGTAAATCAACTTCAGATCTCTAAGATAAGAAATGAACCTTCCCTCAAGCACTAAGGAATTACCTCTCACTCAATCATTGGTTCATTTGGGAATAGGAGATTGACCCTTTGAGTCCTACAATCAAGAGCCGCATAGCATAAATAAATCCAATCCATACTCAGAATTACATCAAAATCTAACATGTCCAACTCTATCAGATCTACTAACATCTTCCTACCGCCAATAGATACCATGCTACCCCTATAGACTCTTTTGGCCATAATAGAGCCACCCACTGGGGTGGATACAGAAAAGGGAGCAGGAATACATTGAGGACCAAAACTAAAATGAATAGACATATAAGGGGTCACGTATGAAAAGGTAGACCCGAGATCATGCAGACAATATACATCATAAGAGAAAAGTTTTAGTGTACCATTAAAAACATTAAGACATGCCTTAGAATCCTGATAGGTGACAAAAGCATACAAATGATTCCAACTAGTGTCAGGGCCAGAAGTAGCACCTTTTGGTGCAGAAGCTAAAGAAGCAGCACCCGAGACCTTATTAGACCTAGTAGCAACATCGCCTGAAGGACAGTTTCTTTGAATATTGCCAGATTAGACATATCTAAAATACTTAGTCCTCCCTTCATCACAAAATACATGGTCCAACTATCCACAATATCTACAAGGAGGATATGATAGAGCTGACTGCTCCCCACTGGCCTGAGATTGGGCACCTTATGCCTTAAACCCACTATTTCTCTAAAAACAGTGACCATCGAATGACTTCAGATATAGAGCACTAGTCGTAGAATAATAACCAGAATTCCCCCACTTCTTCTTAGCCACTGAATATTGGGATCTCTTACATTGCCTCTCCCCTATTTTAGCTTATTTCTTCTTTTTATCTTCAACCTGCTTTATATACACCATAAGCCTAGAGATATCCATGTCACTATTTAGAAAGGTGGCCATGTACTCCAAGACCAAGTCTCGAGGCAAGCCCAAATCAAACTTCTTTATCATAGCCATAATACTATACACTAGCTTAAAAGAATAACGGGACAACTAATTAAATATTAGGGCATACTTCTTTCAAGTCATCCTATCATATTTTGGATTCACAAACTCCTCCGCTTAAGCTTCCTTCAACTTCTGAGGAAAGAAATATTCCAAGAAGGCACTACAGAAGTCATCCCATGATGAAAACTCTATATCATTACCCCTTTATGGATCCCACTCCTTATACCATTGATATACCACATCTTTCAGCTTATATGCGGCAAATTCCACACCCTCAGAGTTAGAAGCATGCATCACACAGAAAATATTCTCCATCTTATCTTGGAACCCTTGAGGATCTTCCTCAACATTAGAGATAGTAAAGGTTAGAGGATTAAGCCTCATAAATTATCCAACCCTAGAGGCCTTTGAAGAACTCATGGCAGCACCAGTTGGACCCGACTAACCTGACTGAGATGTCACCAACTATGTCAATAGATCAATAGAATGGAGAAAATCTGCATTAGTAATATCTCTTAGAGGTAACTGAGCAGGAATGTCACCAGCGGGATACGAATCAGTGAGGATTGATAGAACTCCATGAAGAAAATCAAAACCAATGACCTTAGATCGAGTCTGAACTCCATGAGTAGGATGAGTCCCATCCACATTGTCGTAAGTGGGACAGAGGAGTTTTTACGAGCATTACATCTTCTGGGAGGCATGATATAAATAGCAAACAAATGGGAATTTGAGAAAATTTTAGGATCATAGACTCTACATCCCAAAGGTAGATCACAAGAAAGAGAAACATTCTTAAATGCCTCATAACCTCTCCCTTATTAGTGTGGCGTGCTACATACCCATAAAAGATAATATACTTTATGTGGATTTATGGATACCTAATAAAACCAAACCTAGACTCAGATACAAACTTTTTCATGACCCAAACCAGGTTCGGGCCATGATGGGTATCTTAAGTTCACCAAGGACCGAAGACCAACCCAGTTTCCTAGTCAAATAGATCACAACACACCTAGAAGCGGATGAATTCCAAAAATATAAAAAGATTGAAAATAATAAGCTAAAAGGCATCTAAGATAGTCAACATCAATACCCAATCCACAGTAATATCCACAAAGCCTCTACTAATCCAAGAATAATCTATGACGAGACATGCCCCCCACCCTGACAATGACAATGACAATAATAATGTTAATGTGAAGTCATTCGTTCTAAATTATGGAAAAAAACTAATGGAATGATTAAGTTTTTCAAGGAATGAAAGCTCACCACTTCACCGCAAATGACCAACGAACTAAGCCAATCCATATAACACTGTGTAGGAAAATCAGAATTTCTTTTGGACCCTACATTCCATAGGGATACCGTATCTAGAGATGGTTAATGGGTTGAGCACTAGCATGTAAAATAGGGATAGGGATAAAAATAATGCCATGATCCAAATTTTAAAAATCATTCAAAACCAATACACATAATAATTTATATATAAACATATTATGTCGGGATAGGGAACAAGGCACAACATTAATTAAAACATTATCCTGGACTATGTAGTTATCTACTATAAACAGACACCCACGGGCTATATAGGTTCAGCACCCCCTGCTGAAAGGGCGTAGTGCGTGTTAGCGCATGATCTGAAGGCATCAAGGAATACTAGGGAATGACCTGACCCCACATCAATCCAAGATACAAATATATATATATCAATATTGTAAACCATACACATGGTCATCAAGATCAAACCTCACATTGACAAACATAAGTTTCCAGTTTAAGTCATCCAAGACCCACATCTTCACGGCTTAGATACATAACCCCCCATTAAACCTAATATAAAACAAGTTTCACATAACCCATTTACTAACCATGGAATTAACCATTAAGGCACTCTGTGGGTATCGTCATATCCTTACACTTGAAAGTTTATCTCTATGCCATAACAATCACATTAACTTGAGGGAATGCCTCGACCCCCTTTATTAATCAAATCAAATCAAATCATAGCCAACAAGGCCTTTATAATCCATAATAATTGTTTAACCATTTATACAATACAATAGGATAAGTGAATAAGTTAAACCGTGTGACAAAATAAAAATTCCAGTCATTTGCACAAGTGGTTTGAGGGAACACAATTATTCAAAACCAATTCCAAGTTCAAAATATTAATTTGGGGGAATACCACGACCCCCATTCCAATTACCACACCCATGCACCCCATTAGTTCAAAACATTCAATTCAAAGCATGCACAACTCATAAAAATCATGGGAAAATAATTTAAGGATCAACATTACAAAACCCTCAACTATATCAAAACCCACTTTCAAATCAATAGAGATAAATCATTTAAATCACTTTATTTTCATAAAATAAGAATCAGGGAAGAGTAATATGCCTGAAAGTATCACAATTGTAGAGAGAAATCACCCTTGAGAGCCCTAATTGACCAACTTCTTGGAAACCCTAAGTTCTCTTGACCTTGGAGATTTGAGAGATTTTGAGAAGCTATTTTGATTTATTTTGGAGTAATAAGTTTTAAGTTGTAGGTCTTGATTGGGGGAGAGGAAAAATGACCAAATTACCCTTAAATAAAAGATGAAAAACTATCTCTAGTGACCCTAAAATTCACACCATATGACTCGTAAGGTGACCCTATGAATCTTAGGATCCAAGTCATAGTCAAGACAAAATATTTTATTCATTATACTTGTTTTGCTATGGATGGGACCATACGACTAGTTTTGAGTCTTCATGACTCATAACCCCTAGTCGTAGTCAGAACAGAAATAGTAGGCTAGCACTCTAGTCTAGCTACGAGTGTGTCCCTAATACCCGTAATGACGCCCTTCGACTCATAAAGAGAGTCATAGCATGGGCAGTGAGTTTAAAAAATCCAAAAAAATTTAAGGACAAAAAATATAGGGTATTTCAAACTCGGTATAGTCCCTATTCTTTTCAACCCTTGGAACTATATATGACCTAATTCCTACATAAATTAGGATAGATAGGATGCCCAAATCAAGACGTGGTTGCACTCTATATTTCTATTTCTTTCTTTTGAAAAATAGTTAGGACAAATTCTATTTTATTGCCTACTTCTTTGTATGTTGTGTTTACAGGAAAAGAGGGTCATGATATAGACACATAATTTTGACCCTCCCAAATGTCATATTTACCTATTTTCCTTACCTTGCCATGCACCCCAACCTATTTGATAATCCCTCCACAGGAAAATAAGAAAACCAACAACCCCCCTCCCTCCCACACATTTTTCTAGCCTTATCCAAAAATAATAAATCCACAACAAAAATAACAACCTCACCCCCAACCCCTACCCCATGGACCTCCTTAAACCCAAACTTAGATTTTCCCATTTACTAGAAACAGACTAATAGCACACATCTCACAATAAAACAACACATATACTATACCTCATAATACATATATATTTACGTGCACACACACATCTATACATACTCACATACACACAGAGCTGAAGACTAGTCGATAAGTAAACCTATATCCATCAGAGAAGAGAGTAATAGAAAAATAGATAGAAAAAAAAAGACACGAGAAAAAGAGATGAAAAGAGATGAGAAATAGAGTAAATATAAAGACAGAAATATATACATACTCATACACTATGAAAAACTATTAGATAAAAGATGGGAGAGAGAGATCAAAATAAATATAAAGAGAAAATAGAGTAAGGAAAAAATAGAGAGAAAATAAGGGGGAAACAACAGCAAACTGAATGAATCCATTTTAATTTTTCTGGAGAAATCTCATTGAAAAATTCCATCCGAACCCACTACTATACCACAAAAAAACCACTCTCCACTACCCCAAAAAACCATCATAGAAGACCCACCTAAAAACTTATTAAAATTTAGTTCGAACGTGACTCATCTCTGTATTCTGGTGAATCACCAGTAATTCTCGCCAGAATCCACCAATGAACAGACCAACACAAAGTTTTGTTTCATTTTTGAGTTTGAATTTAAGGTTTTAGTGTGTGAGTTTTTGAGTTAGCAAAGCTTTGATCGTGCAATTCAACACCTTAAAAGCTTGATTAGAGGTTCAATTCTATCTTTTCTCATTTTAATTTCATGATACATGATTGATTTGTGTGAAGCATAATGTGAATATTTGGTGATGTCAATTTATCATTTGATTTCATTGATAATGGTTGATTTGATTTGGTTTAAATGTGAAATTGAATGATTTGGATTCAATTTGAGATAAATCAATGATTCGGGAGATGGTTAAAAATGATTAGTTCATAACATAAGTGGTTTGTTTATTTAGTTATTTGTTATTAATTTGCACTCAATAATATCATGTGTGAAATTGGTAGGCAAATGGTAGGTTGGGTAGACAATTTTAGGATTTGTGAATTGTAGAATGACTAATTTGATTTGCTTGTTTTAGTTTAGTGTGTTCACTCAAATGTATTCATTTTACCAGTAGATGTCCTGAGATAAATTGTACTTGTTCATTGGGAAATTTTTGAAAGTACTATGTATGCGGAGGATGTTCGTAATCAAGTCCTGAGGCATTGAGTAGAGTATAGTTTAGGGTTGTTTAAATTAGTTTAGGGTTGTTTAAATTAGTTTAGATTTGTATTTCAGTACTTTTTCATTTCTGGAACTGTATTAATTGGACAAGAATTATTTTTCAGAACTTTTTTTGTTTGTTTGTTTGTTTGTGTAAGTGTTCTTTTGTGATTTTATTATCTCATTGTATCATACTAGCTGATATAACTCAATAAAGAGATCATGGTTGAACCACAGGACCGAGGGGTGTCTATCACCTTTTCCTCGATAAAAAAAATTTCTTTAACTAGAATCTCTATTCATGGATCATTTTTAAGAGCCAACCATTTTTGAAAAGGGAATTTAAAAAGGTGACTTGGCACACCAAACAATGACAAGTGGAGACTCTGGAATTTAATTGAAAAATTCATTTTCAAAATATTTTTACTTTTTGTCACTTTAATAAAAAAAAACTTTTCGAACATAAAATAATAAATTATTTTTAGTAAAAAAGTGGTCTGACAATCATTAGGCCTTTGGTCACGGAATTGGCTGGTCGGATTTGTTGAAATTTAGGTAGGCTTGAATAAGTGATTAACTATATCTTTTGTTAAGGTTGTTTGGAATATGTAGCAGTTAGGAATACAGGGAAGAGATACATAGTTTATTGTCACTCGTGGTGGGGTATGGTGGAAAGTTGAACAAAATAATATAAAATGGTAAAGCAGAAAGTTTGGACACCCCAACTAATGTATGTTCGAATTGTGTTATGGGAAACTTGTTTGGTACGAACACCCTGGTGGTCATGAAAAATACTTCTCACAGTTTAGAAAATGAGATAGTGAGTAAAAGGTATTGTTAGAAGATGAGATAGTGAGAAAAAATTATTATTAGAAGATGAGATAGTGAGTAAAAGATATTGTTAGAAAATAAGATAGTAAGTAATGAGTATTGTTAAAAGATGACATAAAGAGTAAAAAGTATTATTAGAAGGTGATATAGTGACTAAAAAGTATTGTTAGAAAATTAGATAGTAAGTAGAAGGTGTTGTTAGAAGATAAGATAGTGAATGAAGGTGTATTAGGATTAACTAAATTGCATTGTCAGTACTATTGGTCAGGTTAGCACAATTATTGTTGCCATGATTAAAAGTGTAATGTGGAAACTCGAGGTTAGGGTATGGCCGAAGGTAAATGTGATACCCCAAGTTTTGGACCTTAAAATTTTTTGCATTTTGAGCTTATTATCTAAGTTATGACTTAGGTGATAAGTCATTAAGACACATCACGAATCATAGGGTGCCAGTCATTGTCTGACCAGTAGGTTACCCAAAGTTTATGTTCTGAGTATGATTAAGACCACATGATATATAGGAAAAATTATGAGTCGTAAAGTGGGACACGTAGCCTCACTAGTTTAGTGGCCCATTGTTTCTACAGTGACTACAACCATAATCCTACGAGTTGTAAGTTCTAGTCATGAGTTGTAGGGTGTGACTTGTGAACAAACGAGTAAAGGTGCCTTGAATTAATATACAAACCACAAGTTGTGGTGACGACTCATAACGTGTCTTTATGAGTCGTAAGGTAACCTGTAATCACTGGGGATAGTTTTTCCTGCATTTTAATTAAGGGCAATTTGGTTATTTACCTCTTTACCTAATTAAAAACCATGACCATAAAATATATTTGGGGCATAATTATCATCCATAAACATATCAAAACACTTGTCTCTTCTCTCAAATCCCTAGGAAAGAACAATTAGGGTTTTCTAAGGGATTGGTCATCTAGGGCTCAAAGGGTGATTTCTTCTCCAAAGTTCTTGGTGTCTAAGGCATATATCTCTTTCCCTAGACTTGTGTTTTCATTATGGCATGAATTATCTTAGTATTCACATGGTTTTGATGTTTGGTTTTGAATGATAGGTTGAGGGCTTTGAAGGGTGTTTGCTTAAATGCTTTTCCCATGGCTTTTATGGATTACTCATAATTTGAATTAATAGTTTGTGAATGCATGGGGTGCATAGGTTGGTGATGGGATGGGGGTCATGGATTCCTCCAAATTGATTTAATAAATTACGGGGGTCGTGGATTCTCCCAAATAAATGGATTATTGGTATTAGAATTGGTAATCATCTCTACCCACTTTCATAATTATCTTGGAAACAAGAAGGCTGATATGGTTTTGACCACTCTTCTAAACTTATGCATTGCATAAAAGGTTAAAGGACTATAACTAGTTTTGAAAATCCCAAGTGTCCATACTATAATTTAAATTAAATTATTAGGGGATGTGGATCCCCCAAATGATGGAAATAGAGTTAAGAGGTCATGGGTTCCCCCAAGATGATGGAAATTTTGCTTACAAGCTTGAATTGGTATGACGATACTATTTGGTAATTCTTTAATGAATGACTCCTTGATTAAATGGATGGGTTGTGTGAAAATATTTTAATTGGGCTTAATAGGGGTTGTATAGGTCATCATAAAGATGGAGGTCCTAAGGGGACCAATACTGGAAATCGCATTTACCGGTGTGGTGGTCTTGCTGATCGTATGCTTGCATCACACTATATATTTGTATCTGAAATGGCATAAGGTTGTGGATTATCCACCTTCCTTGGATATCTTTGGTTCGTGCGGCTACACGCATTCAGGCCCTTTCGATAGGGGGAGCTGGACCCATATAGCCCCTAGGTATTTTTAAGATGAAAGAGCTACACGGTCCAGGTTAATTATTTTAAATAGCATTATAATCCTTGTTCCCTATCTCGGTACTATATATGTATATGTATGTATGTACGTATGTATGTATATATTGATATATGTAAATGCATGTATGTGAACATGTACATAGAAACTGTTTTGGATGTTTTGAAATGGCATTATTTTATCCCGTTACCCCTGAGTTACATGCTAGCAATCCCCCCGTTAACCATTCTATTATGCTACATTATTTCATAATGTAGAGCCTAAGGACACTTTTAATTCCTTATGAAGTATTACTTGTTGGTTTGGTTTATGTCTTAGACTATTTCTTTGGATTCTTTTTTATATTGTCAGGGGCATGTCACAACTTAGACTGATGTTCGGTTTTCTTTAGAGGCTTTTGTGGATAAAATTATAGTAGTGATTGTTGTTAACTCTTAGAGAATTTCTAGAAGTTTAATTACCTATCTTATCATGTTTGGTTGTTTTTCGTTGTTATTTGGGTGATGTTTTGGACAGGCGATGGGGTTAGTCTTCGGCTTTCGATAGGCTTGAGATACCTGACACTACTAGGCTCGGGGTTAGGTCATAACAAGATTGGCATAAGAGCATAGGTTCAGCATCTATGGGTGTCCACAAAGTCGTATCGAGTAGAGTCTTTTTTATGCATGTGTAGTTTGCCACACTTATAACGTGGAGACTACGAGGCATTTTGGAATATCTTTCTTTCTTGTGTCCTATTTTAGGTTATGGAGTCTGGTGTCTTGAAATTCCTCTAACTCCTAGTTTCCTCGCATTTTAGATCATGCCTTCTCAAAGATCTGAAGTACAAAAAAACTTTTTTGGCACTTCTACCCCACCTAAGGGGAATGTAGAGAGCACTCTCTCCACTTATGGAGTGCAAACTCGGTCTAGAGTCCCCGTATCTGATTGTACTGCTCCACCTGGAGTTCCACTATTCCCTACTGATCCTTTTTAAGTTGGTGACACTCATGTTCAGTCACCACAAAGAGACATCTCTAATGCCGAGTTTTGCCACTCTATTCATCTATTGACTCAGTTGGTGATATCTCAGTCTCGCCATCTTATCGTATAGGTTTTGTTTTTCTTTTTTCTAAGGTCATTCGAGTTGGGAAGTTTATGAGGTTGAATCCACCAACCATTATAGGCTCTAAGGTTAAGGAGGATCCTCAAGGTTTTGTAGATGATAAGGTGAAGATATTTCAGGCTATGTATGCTAATGATCTTGAGGGTGTAAAGTATGTTGCATATTCATTGAAAGATGTAACCTATCAGTAGTATGAGGAGAGAGAGAAGTCGAAGGGTGATGATGCTGAGTTAGCATTATAGGAAGATTTTTTTGGTACCTTTCTTGATTATTTCTTTCTTTAGGAGTTAAGGGGGGGAAAGGCAGAGGAGTTTGTAATCTAAAGCAGGGAAGGATGAGTGTGAAGGAGTATGCTTTGAAATTTCATCAGTTGTCTCATAATGCTCTGAATTTAGTGTCTATCATAAGGGTTAGGATGAGAAAGTTTGCTTTGCGGTTGTTTTAGGACTAGATTTTAGATTGTAAGGTCGTTATGCTGAATAATGATATGGGTATTTCTAGACTTGTAGTTTATATGCAACAAGGAGATTAAAGAAGAATAAGTAGGAAAAAATGGGAGAGAGGTAAAATAAGAAGTTCAGGTATTTAGAGTAGGGTGATGGATAGTAGAACAGTGGTAGAGATAGTAGACAGTGGTCAGAGAAGAAGAATTAGGGGAGTTCTAACTTCTATTCGACGGCTAGTGCTCTTTATCCTAAGCCATTTGGTGATCATAATTTCTAGGCTAGTAGTGGTTTAAGGAACAGGGTGCCCAATCTCAGGATAGCAGAGCTCAGTCCAACCCACCCCATCCTTCTTGTCAGTTTTATAGTCAGTTGCATCATGGTCAGTGTGATGAGAGGAGGAATCGATGTTCTAATTAAGGTCATCCAGTGCATATTCAATGACACTGCCCTTATACTTGGATTGCTATGGGAGCTACCAATATCTTAGTTACTACTTCATCAGCTCTTGCACCAAAGGGTGATGCTTCTGGCATCGGCATTAGACGGAATCGTCTCTATGCTTTATCCACCCTTCAGGAGTCTGTGGCACCTCTTGATTTGTCATTGGTACATTAAATATCTTTTCTCTTTATGGTTGTGCACTTTCGTTTTGGTCCGGATTCTATTTCTGAGCCTTTTTTGTGTCTACCCTAATGGGTAATTCTATTATGACAAGAAAAGTCTATAGGGGTTGTGTGGTGTCCATCTTTGATAGGGAGACCTTGGTGGATTTGATAGAATTATATATGGTGGATTTTAATATGATTTTAGGGATAGATTGGCTCCATTTGTTCTATGTCTTTCTAGATTATCAAACCCGTAGGGTCAGCTTTTAATTTCCTAATGAGCCAATTATAAAATGGGAAGGGAGTTCCTTAGTACTTAAAGAGAGGTTTATCTCTCATCTTACATCCTGAAAGATTATTTCTATGGGGTGTCTTTATCATTTTTATCGGGTTAAAATTTTTAACTCGGAGGGTCGTTCCTTGTAATCAGTCATTGTGGTTAATGAACTCCCTGAAGTCTTTCCTGATGATTTTCCTAGAATTTCTCCTAATAGGGAATTGATTTTGGGATTAATCCTCTACTGGATCCCTATCCAATTTCCAATCCTCCATATAGAATGGCTTTAGCTGATCTAAAGAAGCATAAGGATCAATTAAAAGAACTTCGTAATAAGGGCTTTATACACTTAAGTGTTTCTCTGTGGGGTGCTCCTATGTTTATCGTCCCTAAGATGGATGGATCTCTTCGGATATGTATAGATTATCGTCAATTAAATAAGGTGATGATAAAGAATAAGTATCATCTTCCTAGAATTAATGATCTCTTATACCAGCTTCAGGGTGCTAGGTGTTTTTCTAAGATTAATCTTCATTTGGGCTCTCATCAGATAAAGAATAGGGAGGTGGATATCCCTAAGACTACTTTTCATACCCGGTATGGTCACTATGAGTTCTTGGTTATGCCATTCAAATTAACTAATGCTCCGACTACTTTTATGGATCTTATGAATTAGTGTTTAGGAAATTTTTGGATCTATTTATGATAGCGTTAATCAATGAAATCTTGGTGTATTTTAAGAGTGGGGAAGATTATGCCAATCACCTTTAGATTGTGTTGCAAACCCTAAGGATCAATATTGGTATGCTAAGTTCTCTAAGTGTGTATTTTGGTTAAAGGTTGTAACTTTTTTCGGGCATATTATTCTAGCAAAGGGATCAAGGGGCATCCACAGATGTTGAGGCGGTAAAAAAGTGGCCTAGACCCATGACTCCAACTGATATTTGGATCTCCTTGGGTTTGACCGGGTATTATAGGATATTTGTGGAGAGTTTTTCTTCTATTACTACTACATTGACCAAGTTGACTTAAAAAAGCGTGAAGTTCTTGCAGTCTGATGCTTGTGAGGGTTGTATTGAAAAAGTTGAAAGATATGTTAACATCGGCTTCGGTATTTACCCTGCCTAATAGTACTGGTGATTTTATTATTTATTGTGATGCATCTCGTGTGGGACTTGGTTGTGTGCTAATGCAGCATGGTAAGGTTATGGTGTACATTTCTCAGCAACATAAGGTTCATAAGAAGAACTATTCGATGCAGGACTTAGAATTGTTAGTTGTGGTTTTTGCTCTATAAATTTGGCCCCATTATTTGTCTGGGGTGCACACGGATATCTATTAAGATCATAAGAGCTTATGTGTTTACTTAGAAGGAGTTGAATCTCAGACAGAGGTAGTGGCTCGAATTTCTCTAAGATTATGATATGAGTCTTTACTACCATATAGGTAAAGCTAATATTGTTGTTGATACTCTTAATATGTTATATATGGGGATATTATCTCATGTGTATAAGGACAAAAGAGGATTGGGGAAGGATATTTAGCAGTTGGCTAATTTGTGAGTTCATTTTTTGGATTCCAAGGATGGAGGTGTAATTATGCAGGAGGTAGTTAAGTCATCTCTTAGTGCCGAGGTAAAGGAGAAACAGAATTTAGACCCTAATCTCTTGTAGACAAAAGATGTTGTGGGTCAGCAAAAGTTCTTGGATTTTAAGATTAGTGGTGATGGTAGCTTGAGGTACCAAGGCAGGTTGTGTGTCCCAAATATTGATGGGCTACGGGAAAGGATTTAGATTAAAGATCATGAGTTAAGGTATATCGTTCATCCCGATTGAAGATATACCATGATTGTAAGGAAATTTACTGGTGGAACAATATGAAGAGGGATATAGCAAATTTTGTTGCCAAGTGTATGGTTTGTCAGCAAGTGAAGGTTGACCACTTGAGGTCAGGTGGTTTATCTCAAGAGATAGAGTGACCCATATGGATGTAGGAGATTATCAATATAGATTTCGTTGATGGTCTTCTGTAGTCATGCAGTCAGTATGATTTGATTTGGGTCATTGTGGATAGGATGACTAAGTATGTGCACTTATTGCTAACGAGGACTACCTACTCTAGAGAGGATTATGCCAAGTTGTTTATTGGGGAGATAGTCATATTACATGGTGCGCCGATGTTCATCATTTTGGATTGAGATATGAAATTTTCATCATACTTTTAGTGTTTATTTTAGAAAGGTTTGGGGACTGACGTGAACCTTAGCACGACTTTCCACCCTTAGATAGATAGACAAGCTAAGCAGACTATTCAGACTTTATAGGATATGTAAGCTCCTACGTGATTGATTTTGGACGTAGTTGGGTGGATTATCTGTCTGTCATTGAGTCTTTTATAATAATAGTTATCATTCAAGTATTAAGATGGCTCCTTTCAAGGCCCTCTACGGTAGGAGGTGTAGATCTCCTATTGGGTAGTTTAAAGTTGGTGAGAATAGATTGTTTGGTCCTTTCTTGGTTCACCAATCCATGGAGAAGGTAAAGGTGATTAGGGATAGTCTTAAGACCGCCCAAAGTAGCTAAAAGTCCTATGCGGATGTGAGGTGAAGGGAATGAAAATTTGTTGGTGATTGGGTTTTCTTCAAAGTGTCTCCTATGAAAGGAGTGATGTAGTATGGGAAGAAAGGGAAGCTCAGTCCCTGTTATGTCAGTTTGTATTGGATTTTGAGGAAGTTGGGAATATTGCTTATGAGTTAGAACTGCCTGGTAGTTTGTTTTATATTCATCCATTATTCTATGTGTCGACGTTGAAGAAGTATGTGGCTGATCCTTCATTAATTATCCCTATTGAGAATGTTGGTCTTTCAGATTCCTTGTCTTATGAGGAAGTCTCATTTGAGATTTTGGATAGGAAAGTCCACAGATTGAGGACCAAGGATGTGTCTTCAGTGAAGGTGCTTTGGAGGACTGAAAAGGTGGAAGAAGCTACTTGGGAAGACGAAGAGGACATAAAGTCCAAATATTTGTTCTTATTCCCCCCGTTGGATGGTAATGTTTAAGGTATGGGTTTCCCTTTTGTACTTGTTGTCTTTAAATTTCTCTTGGTTTTATGGTTACGTTCTATTTTGTATTTGTGCCAGAGGTACCCTAACTCATCATTTCGAGGTGAATGATCCCGGGGGGTAATGTAATACCCCAGGTTATCTACCCTAAAACTTTTTGAGTTTTGAGATCTCTATCTAAGTTACGACATAGGTAACAGTAGTGAAGACTTCTCATGAGTTGTAGGGTACCAGTCATTGCCTGACCAGTAGGTTTCCCAAGGCTTTTATTCTGAGTATGATCAAAACCACACAAATCATGGTGAGACATTATGACTCGTAAGGTGGGACTCTAGCCTCACCAATGTAGTGGCCCATTATTTTTGTTGTGATGATGACCATGACCTTATGAATTGTACGGTCTTCTCACGAGTCATAGGGTGGGACTCGTGACCAAAAAACCAATGGTGCCCTGAGTTACTGTCCAAACCATGAGTCGTGGTGATAACTCATAACGTGTTCTTATGAGTCGTAAGGTGACCTATAAACACTGGCAATAGTTTTTTCTGCATTTTAATTAGGGGAACTTTGGTCATTTCCCTTTTTCCCCAATTAAAACCCATGACCATAAAACATCCTGGGGACCTCATTT
This sequence comes from Capsicum pubescens, assembly GCA_030864215.1. Taxonomy (NCBI): domain Eukaryota; kingdom Viridiplantae; phylum Streptophyta; class Magnoliopsida; order Solanales; family Solanaceae; genus Capsicum; species Capsicum pubescens. The sequence continues at coordinate 244,582,365 of CM061538.1, forward strand.
TCATCCATAAACACATCAAACAACCTTCTCTCTTCTTTCAAATCCCTAATCAAGAACAATTAGGGTTTTCCAAGTGATTGGTCATCTAGGGCTCAAAGGGTGATTTCTTCTCCATAATTTTTGGTGTTTTAGACATGTGTCTCTTTCCCTAAACTTGTGTTTTCATTATGGCATGAATTGGTTTAGTGCTAACATGGTTTTGATGTTTGGTTTTGAATGATGGTTTGAGGGTTTAGGATGGTATTTGCTTAAATTCTTTTCCGATGGCTTTTATGCTTTATTCATGTTTTGAATTGATGGTTTGTGAACTTATGGGGTGCATGGCTTTGGAGATGGGATGGGGGTCATGGATTCTCTCAAATTGATTTAATAAATTATGGGGGACGTGGATTACCCCAAATAAATAGATTGTTGGTCTTTGAATTGGTAATTACCTCAACCCACTTGCATAATTAGATTAGAAACAAGAATACTTATATAGTTTTGACCACTCTCCTAAAAAATGCATTTCATAAACGGTTAAAGGACTATAAATGGTTTTTAAAGTCCCTAGTGGTTACGATATTATTTTAATTAAATGCTTAGAGGTCGTGGATTCCCACAAGTTGATAGATAATGGAGTTTAGGGGTAGTGTATTCCCCCGAGATGATGGCACAATGCTAGGTAAGGGATGGTTAGGTAAAAGTTTAACTGGCTAATTATGGGCATGCTTAAATTGTTTTACCTTCATGCTCATTTTTATTTGGCCAAACACATCGACGGCCCCATAAACTTGGCACTATCTTTTACTTTGGAACCTCAAGTGGACGTTGTTCACTTTTGGCACCTCAAGTAGCCATATTTTCATGAAAGCTTGAATTGGTATGACGATACCATTTGGTATTGCCTTAATAAATGACTCCTTGATTAAATGGATGAGTTACGTGCAAATGTTTTAATTGGGCAAAAATATAGTTGTCTATCTCACCGTAAAGATTGATGTCCCGAGAGGACCAATTATAGAAACCACATTTGCTGGTGTGGGAGTCTTGATAGCCATGTGTATGCATCAGACTATATGTATTTCTATCCAAAATGGTGTAAGGTCATAGATTCCTCAGAATTCTTTGGATATCTCTGGTTCATGTGGCTACACGCAAAAGGCCTTCTGGTGGGGGAGCTGGACCCACATAACCCATGGGTGTTTTTATAGAAGTAGAGCTACCCAGTCTAAGTTAATTGTTTTAAATATCATGCTAAGTTTTGCTCCTATCCCAACACTATATATATATATATGCATATATGTGAACATGTATATTAAAGTTGTTTTGGATATTTTAAAATAGCATTATTTTTTCCACTTATCCCTGAGTTACATGCTAGCGCTCACCCTGCTAACCATGCTAGTACACTATATTATTTCATAATGTAGGATCCAAGGACACTTCTGCTTCCTTACGCAATGTTAGGTGATTTTAGTTCATCAGTCGGTCAGCTCAAAATCGTAAGCCTCCGTCTTCTAGAAGACCCATTACTTCTTAGTTTGGTATATGTTTTATTCTATTCGTTTGAATTCTTTTGGCTATTGTCAGGGGTATTTCCCAACTTAGACTGATGTTTGGTTTTCTTTAGAGGCTTTTGTGGACAAGATTGTAGGAGTGGTTTTTATTGGCTCTTAGAGTATGTCTTGATGTTATATTACCTATCTTATCATGTTTGTCTATTTTTCATTGCAGTTTGGGGTGATGATTTGGACAAGCAATGGGGGTCATCTAAGGCCCTCAGTGGGCTTGAATTCCCATCATGACTAGGCCCGGGGTTGGGTCGTGATAGGAAAATGCATAATGATATGAATCCGGGTGTTAATAGTCCTGTTAGTAAACTTTTTAAGTCATGACTATGATGTCTATGTGATAATTAAGGTCACTGAATAAATGAATTAAACAGTGGACAAAATGGTAGACTGAATTGTACTACGACGTGTTGTAGGCCGATACTTGTGATTATCTTTTTCATGAGTTACGATTTATTTAATTCTTACATATATTCATATGCATGGTGATGATATACTGAGGTAATGTATCGAGTAACTATAATACCCCAGATTGTTGCCTCTAAAAATTTCTTGACATTGAGCTTACTTCCCAGATTATGACTCACCTTATGAGCCGTAAGGTATCATTAGGGATCGTAGGACCCTAACCGTAGGGTGACCAATAAAGATTGCCCAGGTCACTTCCTTGTGACGACTTTCACTTAACGAGTCGTATGGACTCTTTACAAGTCGTAGGGTCCCTTTCGTAGCCAAACAAGTGCAGTGGTTCCTTATTTCTAATATGCCTATGATCAAACCTCATGAGTCGTAAGGTTTGAGCACGAGTCGTAAGGTATCACTTGTAGTCAGACCAATGAGGGTGCCTTATGCTACTGTCCAGACTACGACTCGTGGTGACGAATCGTAGGGTTACCAATTGTGACTAGTGATAAATTTTAATGTTTTAATAAAGGGAACTTTAGATATTTTCCTCTTTCCCCAATAGAGACCCACAACCTAAAATACCCTAAGGTACCCCATAACCCCTCATTACTCAAACAATTTCTCTCCTCTCTTCTCTCAAATTCCACATTCAAAGGCAAGGCTAGGGTTTCAAGAGTTTGGTCTTTTAGATCTCAAGGGTGGTTTTTTCTCCAAATTTCATGGAAATTAAGGCATGTATCTCTCTCCCAAAACTTGTGTGGTAAATTATGGCATGAATTGATTTGGTATTTACATGATTTATATATAGGTTTTGAATGGTAGGTTGAGGGCTCTGGATGAAATTTGTGTAAATATTTTTCTCATGTATTTTATGGAATAATAACTCTTTGAATTGATGATTTGTAAAGCTATTGGAGTGCATGGGCATGGTTATGGAATGGCGATTGTGGATTCCCCTACATAATAGGATTTTTGTATTAAAATATATGAGAACCTCAACTCACTTGCATGATTGGTTTTGGAATGCGGATAATCATTTGACTTTGCCTACTACTTTAAACTAATGCCTTGAATAAATGGTTAAAATGGTTTTGGAAAGGTCTTGATAGCCATGGAAATTTAGAGTACTATTGGTCAAGGGGTTAGAGTCCCGCTTGGCTAGATGATTTAGTTCCTACTTAGAACTTTGGATTCCTATTGGCCGAAGGGTTAGAGTCCCAATTGGCTAAATAGTATGGTTTCTACTCGGAATGTTAGAGTTTTAATGGCTTGTGGGTTATAGTCCCAATTGGCTAATTGTTTGATTTGGCAGAATGACCTGTACTTATAAGCTATAGTCGATATGACGATACAACTAGATATTTCCTAAATGAATAAATCCTTAATTTAATAAATTGGTTAAGTGCTAAATGTTTTAATTGGGCTTAAAGGGGGTTGTGTAGTTCATCGTAAAAGTGGAGGTCCCAAGAAAACTGATACTAGAAACCATATTTATCGATGTGGGAGTATAAATGATATGGTGTTGAAGTCATACTTAATGTATGACCGAGAGGTTCGAGTATCCATATATATGTTATGATTATTTTTGGTCCATGCGGCTTCACACATTGGGGCCCGGCCAGGAGGTAAGAGATGGGGCCCATATAGTCTGTGGGTACTATTATGAAGGTTAAGCTACATAACCCAAGCTAATGTTTTAAACTTCATGCTAAACCTTGCACCCTATCCTAGCATGTTATATATATATATAAGCATATAATTGTGTGCATTGGTTTTGAATGAATTTGAAATGTTGATCATGGCATTATTTTTATCCCCTGATACCTGAAGTTACGTGCTAGTGCTCATCCCACTAATTATCTCTGGAAGTTGTATCCCCATGTGATGCAGGAATCGAAGACACTTCTATTTTTCCTGTGTAGTGATAGGGGATTCTTGGACTGCTTGTGAGTCAGCTTGAATTGGTGAGCCTCTTTTCGAAAGGCTATTACTTCTTAGTTTATTTCTTGTCATAGACTACTTCTCATGGTTTCTTTTGGCTATCGTCAGGGGCATGTCACTACTTATATTGGTCTTTTACTATTTAAAGTCTTTGTGGATTAATATGGATTGGGAGTTGGTATTATAGATTCTTAGCACATTCTTATTACTGAGTATTCTATTTTGTTATATATTTGGAATTCATTTGTTATAAGTTGTATTATGTTTTGCTTGGTTAGGCAAAGGGGGTTGTCTATAATCCATGGCGAACTTGAGATACCCGACATGACCAGGCCCTGGTTTTGGTCATGACAAGTTGGTATCCGAGCCCTAGGTTCATTATTAATTGGGTGTCCACAAAGCCATGTGAATTAGAGTCTCTTTTATGGGTGTTTAGCGCGCCACACTTATAAGAGAGAGTCTATGAGGCATTTTGGAATATTTCTCTTTCTTTTGTTCTACTTTCAGGATATAAAGTCTAAGATGTTGAAATATCATTTAATTCCCATTTATTTATATTTCAAATCAAGCCTTCCCGAAAACCTTATGCTCATGGATACTCTTTTATCCCACTCGAGGATAATTTAGATGGAACTCGTTCTACTGATGGAGATTAAACTCGGTTTAGGGCCCCTGCTCCTGATTGTTCTCATGGAGTTCCAACGGTTCCCATTAGTCCTACTTGGGCCATTCAGGATAATATGACAAATGTTGAATTTCGTTAGTCGATTCATTTTCTTACTCAGTTGGTTGCCTCTCAGACTCATTAGTTAGAGCATGTTGCTTCTGTTACTCTATCTTTTGAGGTCACTAGAGTTGTCTAGTTTATGAGGTTGAGTCCTCTGACTTTCATTGGCTATAAGGTTGAGGAGGATCCTCAAGGATTGACAGATAAGTTGGAAAAGATATTCAGATTGATGCACTCTTCTGACTCAGAGGATGTGGAGTTTTTCACATTTCAGTTGAAGGATATAGACTATCAGCGGTGTAAGAAGTGGGGGCAGTCGAGGTGTGATAATTTAGAGCCAGCATTATGGGATGAGTTTTTTGGTGCCTTCTAAGATTGCTTCTTTCCTCAGGATTTGAGAGAGGCAAAAGCTGAGTAGTTTGTGAATTTTAGGCAGGGCAAGTTAACTGTGAAGGAGTATGACTTAATGCTTCATCAGTTATCCCTCTATGCTCTGGAGTTGGTGTCTAGCATAAGGTCTAGGATGAGGAAGTTTGTTTCGGGCTTGTCTAAAGACTTGGTGTTGGAGTATAATGTTGCAATGCTGAATAATGTCATGGATATCTCTAGGATAATGGTGTACATGCAATAAGTAGAGGATGAGAAAAAGAAGAAGAAAAAAATTGGAGATAGGTAGAATAAGAAGTTTGGATATTCTGAGCAGCATGGAGACTAGCAGGATAGTAGTAGAGATTGCAGGCAGTGGTCTAAGAAAAGGACTTAGGGAAACTCGGGTTCATATTCTATGGCTAGTTCTCCATACCAAAAGTCATCTGGCCATCGTCTCTTTTAAATTAAAAGCGGGTTCAAGGCGTAACGTGCCTAATCTCAGGCTAGTGGAGCTCAGTCAGCTCCATTATATCCTCCTTATAGATTTTGTGGACAGTCGCATCATGGACAGTGCAGTTAGGAGAGGAATTAGTATTTTAGATATGATAAACATGGTCACATACAGTGAGATTTTCCTTTAGCTAGGGTTGCAACGGGAGTTAATAATGTCTCAGTTGTAACTTCATCAGCTCCCATACCAAAGGGTGCCCCTTTTGATTTCGACACTGGTCGAAATCATCTCTATGTTCTTGATACCTATTAGGAAACTAAGGTATCTCCTAATGTTGTTATTGGTACGTTAAAACTCTTCTCTCATGATGTGTATTGTCTACCTGATACGAGGTATACCCTTTCTTATGTGACCCCTTATGTGGTTGTTCATTTTGGTTTTGGTCATGAGAGCATTTTGAACACCTTTTATATCTCTACCTTAGTGGGTGATTCTATTATAGATAGATGGGTGTATAGGGGTTTTGTGGTATCTATCTATAATAGGGAGACCTTAGTAGACTTGATAGTGTAGGAGATGTTATATTTTGATGTTATTTTAGGGATGGATTGGATCCATTCGTGTTATGCATCTCTTTATTTTAGGACCCAGCGGGTTAGCTCCAATTTCCTAATGAATAGATGATTGAGTGGGAAGGGAGTTCCCTAGTGCCTAATGGAAGGTTCATTTCCAATCTTATAGCCCGGAAATTAATTTCCAAGGGGCATTGATATTATTTAGTTTGAGTTAAAAATTCAAATTCTAAGGTTCCCTCTTTACAATTTGTTCTAGCGATTAGCGAGTTTCCTGAAGTATTTCCTAATAATCTTCCTGGTATTCCTCCAGATAGGAAAATAGACCTTAGGATTTATCTTCTATCGGATACCCATTATATCGCTAACTTTCCTTATAGAATGGCTCTGGCTGAGTTGAAAGAACTTAAGGAGAAGTTGAAATATCTTCTTAATAGAGGTTTATTTTCCCTAGTATGTCTCTGTGGGGTGATACTGTGCTCTTCGTGCGTAATAAGGATGGGTCGCTTCGGATGTGCATATATTACTATCAGTTGAATAAGGTGACAGTGAAAAAAAGTATCCTCTTCCTAAGATTGATGACCTTTTTGACCAGCTTCAGGGTGCTAGGTTCTTTTATAAGATAGATCTTCGATCAAAATATCACTAGAAGATACGGGAGGTGGATATTCCTTAGACTATTTTTCATATTTGGTATGGTCACTATGAGTTTTTGGTCATGTCTTTTGGTTTGACTAATGCTCCGGCAGCATTTAGGGATCTTATAAAGCGGGTATTCATATAATTTTTTTATTTATTTGTGATCATGTTTAATAATGATATCCTAGTGTATTCCAAGAGCGAGGAGTGTCATGTCAATCACCTTCGTATAGTGTTACAAACCATTAAGGATCAACGGTTGTGTGCTAAATTCTCAAAGTGTGAGTTTTGGTTGACTGTTGTGACTTTTCTAGGTCATATCATTTCCAGTGAAGGGATCATGGTGGTTCCACAGAAGGTTGGGGTAGTTAAGAGCTGGGCAACACCCATGACTCCAACTGACATTCGGAGCTTCTTAGGTTTTTCCCGGTATTATAAGAGTTTTGTGAAGAGTTTCTCTTTGATGGCTTCTCTATTGACTAGGTTGACTCATAAAAAGGTGAAGTTTTTGTTGTCCGATGCTTGTAAGGGCAGTTTTAAGAAGTTGAAAGATAAGTTAACTTCTGCTCAAGTTTTGGCCCTACTCGAGGGTACTGACAGTTTTTTTATTTATTATGATGCATCTCTTGTGGAACTAGGTTGTTTGTTGATGCGGCGTGGTAAGTTTATGGTGTATCTCCTAGGTAGCTTGAGGTGCATTAGAAGAACTTTCCAACTCATGATTTGGAGTTTCTGGATGTAGTTTTTGATTTGACAATTTGGCGTTATTACTTGTATGGGGTTCATGTTGACATATATTCATACCATAAGAGCTTGCAGAATGTGTTCACCCAGAAGGAGTTAAATCTCCAGCAAAGTAGATAGCTTAAGTTTCTCATAGACTACGACATGAGTATCCATTATCATCCAGGTAAGGCTAATGTGGTTTTTGATGCTCTTAGCAGATTATCCATAGGGATCTTATCACATGCGTATGAGGAGAAACGAGTTTTGTTGAAAGATATTCACTATTTGACTAATCTCAGAGTTTGTCTTTTGGACTCTGAGGATGGAGGTATGATTGTGCAAGAGGTGGTGAAGTCTTGGTGTTGAGGTAAAGGAGAAGCAAATTTTGGATCTGATTTTGATATCGATCAAAGACTATGTGGGTCAATAGAAATTCCTAGCTTTTGAGATTAGTGGTGATAATATCTTGAGGTACCAAGGTAGACTGTGTGTTCCTGGTGTTGATAGGATACGAGAGAGGATCTTTGTTGAGGCTCATGAGTCGAGGTACACTGTTCATCCTGGTTCGACGAAGATGTACCATTATTTTAAAGAGATCTATTGGGGGAATAATATAAAGAGGGAATTGGCCAATTTAGCGGCCAAGTATATAGCTTCTCAATAAGTAAAGGTAGAGCCTTTGATTCCTGGTGGTTTATCTCAAGAGATTGAGTTGCGTATGTGGAAATGGGAGGTGATTAATATGGATTTCGTTATTGGTGTTCCCACTACCTTGTGGTCAGTTTGACTTGATTTGGGTCATCGTGGATAGGATGACTAAGTTCGCTCACTTCTTGCCAGTAAGGCTTAATTATTTTTTAGAGGATTATGCTAAGCTTTTCATTCTAGAGATCTTCAAGTTGCCTGGTGTGCCTGTTTATATTATATCTGATAGAGGTACGCAGTTCTCCTTTCACTTTTTGTATTTTTTTTAGAGAGGTTTGGGGACTACGGTAAACCTTAGCACAGTTTTGCATCATCAGATGTATGGATAAGCGAAAAGGACTATTCTAACTTTTAAAAATATGCTAAGGTCCTATGTGATTAACTTTGGTGGTAGTTGGGTTGATCATTTTCCTATCATAGAGTTTTGGTATAATAACAGCTGTCACTTGAGTATTCAAATGGCTTTGTTCGAGACTTTGTATGGTAGGAGTCGTAGGTATCCTACTGGATGGTTCAAAAATGGTGAGACTAGGTTGTTTATCCCGGACTTGGTTCACCATGCCATGGAAAAGGTGAAGGCGATTCGGAATAGATTTATGACTGCTTATAGTCGCCAAGATTCCTATGCGGATGTAAGGCGTAGGAAATTAGAGTTTGATATTGGTGATTGGATGTTCTTGAAGGTGTCTCCCATGAAAGGGGTGATGAGGTTTGGATAGAAAGGGAAGCTCAGTCCCCGTTATGTTGGCCCGTACTTAATTTTAAGAAGGGTGGGCAATGTGACCTATGAGTTGGAGTTGCCTTCAAGTTTGGGTTCTATCCATTCGGTGTTCCATGTTTCAATGTAGAAGAAGTGCATGGATGAACCATCCTTGGTTGTTCCTTTGGAGAGTGTTGGTGTTTCAGATTCCTTATCTTATGAGAAAGTCTCGGTTATAATTTTGGATAGGAAAGTCCGTTGTTTGAGGAGTAAGGATATTGCTTCGGTGAAGATCCTATGGAGGAATCAAAGGGTAGATGAAGCTACTAGGGAGGCTGAAGAGAACATGAAGTCCAAGTATCTGTTATTGTTCCTCAGATTAGATATTCATGCTTAAGGTATGTTATTTCCTTATAATCTTTGTTTTCTGACTTTGTTAAAGGGAAGTGTTGTTATGTTTCTGTATTGAATCGTGCCAATGGATATCTTGACTCATCATTCGAGGATGAATGATCCTAGGGGGAGAATGTAACACCCCAGATTTTTGCCTCTGAAAATTTCTTGACTTTGAGCTTACTGCCCAGAATACGACTCACCTTATGAGTCGTACGGTGTCATTACAGGCCGTAAGACCCAAACTATAGGGTGACCAATAAAGATTGCCCAGGTCACTACCTTGATGATGACTTGCACTTAACGAGTCGTATACTCTTTATGAGTCATAGGGTCCCTTCCTAGCCAAACCAATGCAATGGTTCCTCATTTCTGATGTGACTATGATTGAACCTTACGAGTCGTAAGGTCTGAGCATGAGTCATAAGGTAGGAATCGTAGTCAGACCAGTGAGGTTGCCTTGTTCTACTATCCAAACTATAGCTCCTGGTGATGAGTTAAATGTGTCCTCACGAGTCGCAGGGTGACCCGTTGTCACTGGCGACAAATTTTCAGCTTTTAATTAAAGGCACTTTGGACATTTCCCTCTTTCCCCCATTGAGACCCACGACCTAAAATACCCTAGGGAACCTCATAACTCCTCATTACTCAAACAATTGTTCTCCTCTCTTCTCTCAAATTCCCCATTCAAAGACAAGGGTAGGGTTTTAAGAGTTTGGTCTTTTAGGGCTCAAGGGTGGTTTCTTCTCTAAATTTATTGGTGATTAAGGCATGTATTTGTCTCCCTAAACTAGTGTTTTAAATTATGGAATGAATAGATTTGGTATTTACATGATTTTGATGTGGGTTTTAAATGATGGGTTGAGGGTTTTTGATGAAAATTGTGTAAATGTTTTTCTCATATATTTTATGGAATAATTACACTTAGAATTGATGATTTGTAAACCCATTGGGATGCATGGTCATGGTGATGGGATGGGGGTTGTGGATCCCCCCAAGTAATTGGATTTTGGTACTGAAATTGATTAGAACCTCAACCTACTTGCATGATTAGTTTGGGAATGTGGATAAGCATTTGCCTTTTCTTACAACTTTAAACTAATGCATTGCATAAATGGTTAAAAATACTTTTAGAAAGGTCTTGATGGCCATGGAAATGGTTTTAACTTTGAAATTTGGAATCCTATTGGCTGAGGTATTATTGTCCCGCTTGGATAGATCATTTGGTTCCTACTTGGAAATTTGTATTCCTATTGGCCAAGAGGTTGGAGTCCCGCTTGGCTAAATGGTATGATTCCTACTAGGAGAATTGGAGTTTTGTTGGAGTCTATGACACGAAATAAAAGTGTCTCTATGTCTCCTGGCTATATCATAGACTATTTCTCATGGTTTATTTTGGCTATCATCGGGGGTATGTCCCAAAATATATTGGTCATGGTCTGTTTAGAGGTTTTGTGGATTACTATGGATTGGGAGTTGGTATTATGAATTCTTAGCGCATTCTTATCATTAACTATTTATCTTGTGATATGTTCAAAGTTCATCCGATATTAGCTGTATTAGGTTCTGTTTGGTTAGTCAAAGGGGGTGGTCTCCGGTCCATGGTAAACTTGAGATATCCATCACTGCTGGGCCCTGGATTGGGTTTTGACAGTACCACACCGGTACAATATGGTATATTATGATATGGATCGGGAACCACGTCATAACAATATGATATGTTCTGATAATAGATCGGCTACCACGCCAATACGTTATGATGTTGAAGAGATAAGGAGAGATGATGCACATATTTTGCTTTCATGCATTCATTCATATTTTAACATGATTTTAGTTTATATATGTTCTCCTATGTGTTTCTTTGTTGCGATGAATGAGAAATGAGAGTTATGACTATAAATGGGGTCCCTTGAAAGGGCTGAGTTAGAAATATGATTCTATGGTAAAGTCTCATGATTGTGAGTACTGAGAGGACTAAATTGATTATAGCTTAAAGAATTGTAAACTCTATTAAGGGATACCAGTTATAGTAGGTAGTCAAAGACAAAGATATACAAAAATGTTAATGGATGAGTAGGTCACGGAGATGCTAAGTGCAGGTCACAGAGACACTAAGTGTAGGTCATGGAGATACTAAGTATAGGTCATAGAGATGCTAAGTATAGGATGCAGGGATGCTACGGGTAGGTTTTAGAGATACTAAGTTATAATACCCCATGTCTGAAAGCTTATGTGCATCATATGACTCAGTCTATTGAGTCGTACATACTTCATATGAGTCGTATGTAGTGATTCGTACCCATGTAAGTGTGGGGTGATTTAGGTTTTGTTCAAGGTATGAGTTGACCCTAAAAGTCGTCAAAAATCATATAAGTCGTATGATGTAAAGTCGTGAATTCAGCAGTGTAGGCTCCCTAAGATTCTATCCAAGTTACAAGTGGGGGGATACAAGTCGTATAGAGATGTTACTAGTCGTAGGTTTAGACTCGTATGTTGATTAGTGTATACTCTTTTGGATTCGGCCAAGATTAAGAGTTAGGAGTCCTAGTCGTACCTCACCATACGAGTTATATGGTTGAGTCATGAAGACTGACGACCAATTTCTGAGAAGTTCAGTTAAAGGGGCTTTTGGTCTTTTCCCCTGTATTAACTCCCAACCCACGACCTATATTCCCAAAGAAGTGTTATTTTCCTTCCCTTTTCAATCAATTAACAACATCATCTCTCCTATTATCCTCAAGAACATCACGATTAGGGTTTCTCTCACCAAGCCACCTTTCAAGTCCCAAAGTTCAAGCACTCTTCACAAGTCAAGAAATTCCAGGTTTGTGGGGTTTATGAACAAGGTTATTCTTTCATCCTTGTGCCCAAAAAGTATGATTTTAAGATTTAATTTACTTATTTTTAATTAAGGTTCATACCCAAATAACCATATTCTTGAAGTTTGATACTATCATGTGATTGAAAGATTTAAGTGCACCAAAGTTTACATATGTCCATGTTTTGACTCATAAGATTCATATTGTGATTTGAATTTCATTATCTTGACTATAATATTGTAGAAAGATTACAAGATAATCACTTAGCATGATGTTTTGTTATAAATTTCTATGAATTAAAGAATGAATTCCATGTCCTAAGTACAAGTATTGAGTTTTCAAGAAGTTGATGCTCTTAAGCTCCATTGATATGTTCTATAACATGATTAAAGGAAAAGCTTAATCTTTTGATCTAAAGATAAGACATAAAATCCACAAACTGTTCATCTTGATTATGACTTAAAGTAAAGAGAAGCATAACCAATTTTCATTCTATAAACCCTTATGATATTTTAACTTGGATTTCTTAAAGTATGAGCATATAAGTATTCTTGGAGTAGTATTTAGCACCGAGAATGGAAAGCGGATGAGCAGATCCTAAATTCCTGTAAACTATAAGCCACCATAGGTTAAGCTTTTTCCTAATATGGATGAAGTTCAGTGATCACTTAAGATAAGGTTCTATTTTGATGGAAAGGGTAGAACAACTCTCCCCAACGTGGGTAAGACATTGGACTCCATGATAGCTCACATGGTTTATGTCGATTAGAAAAAACTCCCGTAAGAAATACTAAAAGCAAAGATTTTAGAATCTAAGTGTTATGGCTCACCAAGTTTATTCATATGCCTTGATATCCATGTTTTATGATCTTTCATTTGTTATTTATACTCTAGTCAAGGTAAGTCATTTACCCTTAGCATGCATCATTTAAAAGTGTACGTACATATTCAACCTTATTTTTAACTATGTATTAACCCCCAGGTACTTAATACATTCCAGAGGTACTGACCCACATATATGTCTATATGCTATATTTTCTTATAATGTAGGTTCGGGTGCTCATCTCCAGCAGCACGATTAACTAAGGGCATCATCACCTACATCCCGACTTTTGGTGAGTCTTCATAGTCCGAGGTCCTATCTTATCAGACTTCTTTTCAGTGATGCAAGTAATTTAGTTATTTGATTTTCATTTATGTTCGGGTCAGCTGGGGTCGATCACAATGGCTCTCTAGTCAGTAGTAGAGGCTTGTCAGACTATGTATATTTTAAGATCAACAAGTTTGTTTAAAGTTCCCAATTTAAAGATTTTCATTAATAACCTCATGCTCATCTTCATATCATTGAGTGAATTCATGAATCAGTTAAGTTCCTAACCTCATGCTCATCTTCATATCATTGAGTGAATTCATGAATCAGTTAAGTCAGTCACCATGTTTCTGACTCAATCATGTAATCATGTCTTCAGTTATGTATACTCAGTATATAACCTAGTACCCCGGTATTTTCCATCTTGATCAGTCTCATTCAAGGATGAATATTCCCAAGGGGGAGATATTGCAAGACCCCATAAAATTACAGCTCGTTCAGCTCACACTTACATGTTAAAGAGGTCAAAGACTTAGAATATTTCACTAAGTGTTATGACTTGGTCATTTCTGAGGCCTTTAACTTTGATGAATTTATTTATGATCTTCTTGATATCGGGAAGTTGATTTTTAAGTTGATTCATGATCGGGGTAGTCCATAGTATATCTCGGTTGAGTTTCAGAAATTTTGGACCAGTGTAAGGAAAAGTTTCGACGTCCAAAGTAGAGGCAGCACGCGATTAGCCTATGATGCACCCTCTATTTTACCCAGGGGATCCCGTGATAGAGCCCGCAGTACGCGGTCTATTCCGGTAGACTGGATCTCGCGACGCGCATGCCATTGCACCCCGTGTAATTCCAGCTTCAGTTATAAATTTCCAAGGGCATTTAGGTTCTTTTCCCCTCACCCAATTCAGAAAAAACATGGGATTTAAGTCCTAAGAGAGCATTATTTGCTCATTATTTCACAATTCTATCAAATCAAAGTAGCCATCTTTCAAAAACAAACCCTAATTCATCCAACATTCAAGATCAAGCTTCAAGAATTCATCAAGAACTTTCTCAATTTCACCAATTAAGGTATGTTAAATGTTTATCCATGGGTCATTTTCATCCATGGATTCCAAGAACCCAATTTCAAGTATTAAAGTTATGATTTTTACATTTCCCGTGAATTTTGCCAATAAGTTTCCATGAATCTCAAGTTTATATCATGTTTTCATGAAATTGTTGTTGTTAATGAACCCTACATGTTTGAATGGTTTTGTTCACTAAATTAAGCCATACTTTGGGGATTTAGTATCAAAATCATGCTACTACTACATGCTTTAAAAACTATTCCCATATTTTAGCCATGCATTACAAGTGTTTGATGAAATGCCTCAAAGAATAAGTTTTGAATATTAATTATATGTCATGTTCTTAAAGTGTTGCAATGATCTTGTTGTCATTGCTATCGAGTCCTGGGGGTTATGAATACCCAAAACTTAGTTGTTTACTAAGTCTTAGCAATGTCAGTATGTTTTCAGATATAGCTTTGTCAGTTCAGTCAGTACATCATGTCAGTAAGCTCAGTTCAGTTCGATAATTAGAGTCAGTTTAGTTGGTAGTAGGAGTTAGCACTGAGTGAACCCAGGGATGGGGGCTCACCTGCCAGTTGAGGGTGTGACCTTTAGTAGCAGTCCCTTGGTTCCAAAACTACGTAGCCAACGTAGGTTAGATATATCAACCTGCCGGTTGAGGGTTGATAAAATGGTCACCTACCAGTTGAGGGTTACACATATCTCACCTTCCAGATGAGGGTGACTCTTTTATGGATTGACACAGCCATTGTTAGTATCCATGGGATGGTACTGATACCCTTCTAACTAGGGGTATAGGTTGGACCCCAATCAGTTTATTTGGGGCATATCGGTTAAATGATAGCTCCCAAAGTCTCAGTCCAATATTCAGTTTAGTAATCAGTTCATTTTATTTGACCATAGCATATAGATATCAGCTATCCAGTTATCAGTATTCAGTGATTCAGTTCCCAAATTACGTCAAAACATATTTTATGCTTGGTCATACATTATCAGTCTTTATATATTGCATGCATTCTTACTAAGTATCTCACGCTATTCATACAGTCAGTTATGAATCATGCATGTGAGCCATGTTTATCAGCATAACATCATTTAGCATACCAGTACATTCAAATTACTAACCGCATACTTATTTCTTACGCTATGATGTTTCATATCATAGGTTCAAACACTCAGGTTTCCGACCGCACCTAGATATCCCACTGTACGCGCAACAGTAGCAGTGGTCAGTCTTCATGATCTGAGGACCATTATCTTATTTCAGTATATTCAGTTCAGTGGTTAGTTGGATTTAGTTGTGGACTTATCCCATCTACTCCACAATCACATAGTTTAGAGGCTTTCAGACTGGTACAGACAGTCAGTTAGTTTTCAATTGTTATTATCATCCATTTTATCAGTATTGTTTAACAGACATTATCAGAACTATGATTTAAAACCTTATGGCATTTATCAG
Organism: Capsicum pubescens; assembly: GCA_030864215.1. Taxonomy (NCBI): domain Eukaryota; kingdom Viridiplantae; phylum Streptophyta; class Magnoliopsida; order Solanales; family Solanaceae; genus Capsicum; species Capsicum pubescens. Next base: position 244,597,995 of record CM061538.1, read on the forward strand.
TTATATTTCGCATATGATCTTTTGTTATCAATTTTACCCAGTGCTCACAACAGGTACCAGTATCATGGGTTAGTTTGTGGTCACTTATGACCATAAGCACCGTGTAGAGCCTAGGGTGTACTCTTGGGGTATTATACTTTGGTAGTTAGGGTGGTGGTTGTAATACCCCTTATTTTTCTTAGCTTAGCTCAGCTCCTAGTTGCATGCATAAGAGGCTTAACACCTGAAAATTTCACTAAGTATTGGGGACTTAGTCATTTAAGGCCTCTAAACTTCGAGGATTTTTAAATTGGTCTTCCCAACCTCAAGATGTTAGTTTTTTAGTTAATTTATATTCAAGGGTGTAAGGTACACTTCTCAGAGATGTTTTAGATTATTCAGATGAGTATTGGTTCATGTTTGGATCATAATTATAGTAGGTCATAGCGATAGGGCCGCATCGCGGTGGTAATAGCGATGGAACCCTCATCGCATAATGGTGACCCTGTAAACCACATTTTAGCTATAAATTTAATTGCCTGAGGGGAAATTGTGTCATTCCCCCTCAATTCAATTCGTCGATTCACTAATTATAACACCAATTAGGGCATTATTTGCACATCTTCTTCAGTTCTCCTCTCAAAGAAACCCTATTCACTTCCCAAGAACATCAATTTCCTTTACTTTCTCTCTAAGAAAATTGGGAATTCAAGTTCCCAAATCCAAGAACCTTCAAGAAAGCATCAAGATTGGTGTTTCTTTTTCAAGCTTAAGGGTTTAAGGTATGTGTGATGTTCATCCATGGGCCCTTTTTACCCATGGAGTCCAAGAATCCTTTTTTATTTTTTAATTATGAGTTTTTTTATGTTTAAGTTGAATTATCTCCGTGAAACTATAATTGATTTTGATTTGGCATTATGTTTACAAGTGTTTTTTATGGGATGAGCCATTACATGTTTTGAATATTAAAATCTTCATATTGAAATCCCTAATTCATGATTTTTTTATTGTAATCATGTTATGTTAACATTCTTTACCCATTTCCATGCTTAAATTCATGACTCCCATGTGTTTAATGAAATGTACAAATATTGGGTTGGAGCAATGATCCCCAACTATGGATTTTAAAGCTTTATATGTCATATTATTATTTCCATTTAGTATTGGTGGGTTATATATACCCGATACCTAGTTGTTTACCTAATTTTAGTAACTTTAAAATGATTTCATATAAACCAGGAGCATTGTCATTTAGTAAGTTGTTTGCTTAGTTAACATAGTTCAGTCCAGTAAACAGTGTCATTCAGTTGAGAGTAGGATTCAGAACCGAGCAAACCCAGGGATGGGGGCATTCCTTCCAATTTAGGGTTTTACCCTTAGTAGCAATCCCTGAGTTACGTAACTACATAGCCAGTGTAGGTTTAAAATATCTTCTTGCCAGTTTAGGGCTGACATATATCACATGATTTTCCTACCAGTATAGGGTGACACCTTAGTCCTTCGGGACACCATTTTAGTGGATCCACATAGCCAGTGTTAGTACCCATAGTCGGTACTAACACCCTTCCAACTGGCGTTACAGGTTGGACCTCAATTAGCTCAGATTGGAGCATGTCGATTAGATGATACCTCCCACAGTCTCGTGCAGTATTAAGTTCAAAATTCAGTTCAGGTTTGTTTGACCAAATCATACAGACTACCAGTCATTTTGTTAGAAAATCTCAGTATTTTAGTTTACGGATTATTTCAGAAATGTATTTGTGCTTGGTCTTGTAGTCTCTGATATTTTAGTTTTCATGAATTTATGTTTTGATATCTCATGTTATTCAGTTATTCTATATTTTATGCATACAGTAACCCATGTATATCAGCCTAACCTCTTCTCATATACCAGTACATTCAAAGTACTAACCTCATACTCTTCTTTGCACTATGGTGTCTTATATCATAGGTTCGGAAGCTTAGTTTCCCACCCATACTTAGATAGTCCAGCGCTTCAGCAGTAGCAGCAGCAGTGGTGATTCCTCATCTATCGAGGACCTATTGTGTCTGTTCAGTTATTTCTGCATTTCTATTTAGTTAGTCAATTGAAGTTTGTTAGGGCTTGTCCCATCAACTCCGTGGTTAGTTTAGAGGCTTTTAGACATTCAGACAGTCAGATAGATAGCTATTCAGCTCATCAGTCTTATCAGTTGTGTTTAGTATTTTATCAAACATAATAGACTTGTGAATTTATTGTGTTTTTAGTATTCTGACCTTCTAGATTTATCAGTTGTTTTCCGCATATGTCCTTTATTATTATATTATTCAGTACTCAAAGCATGTACCAGCTCATGAGTTAGCTTGTGGTCACTTATGACCGTAAGCACTGTTGTCGCGACTAGGGAGTAGCCTCGGATCGTGACACTGATCCTCGCCAAAACTTTGGATTAGGATTGGTTATCAATAATGCTTACTGAGTGTATGTGTTTTCACACCTACTCTTGCTTTTATATCCCTTTTCTTTCTTTTACATCTCGTGTAAGTATTGATTCGAGTAGCTGATGATAGATTGTGTTTCTTTAGTGTTGTCACAGAGATTGAGGTTGTGGCTAATGGATCTCAGAGTTATCGATCTCTCCTTTCGTATCTTGATCCTTTCTCATTTAAGATATTTTAGGCTAATCAACAAATTTAGTTGATTAGTGAGACCTACCGCCAGTGGGCCTCAGCCAAACTCCTGAAGCTAATTTTAAAATTCAAGAGCCTTCTACACCACCCATCTCATAGAAAAGGTCTTCTTATAACAGAACCTCATTCTCTAATACTCTTGGTGTCTCTCCCAATAAGACTCATCAGGGATATCTCAAAGGTTGGAGCAAAAGCACTCTCTTAGTTTTCATCCAATGGAGGTAGTTGATCTACAAAATCATAAGAGCGAGCATGTTAGATAAATAAAAATTCAATAAAATGCAAATGTCGTAGCCTAACTAGGAGGCTACTTTCTGTAGCCACCTTCTATAGCGGGCTATCTCCCGCTATGGCGATGTCACAATAGCAGATATTCCTCCACTATAGTGGGATATTTATATCAAAATAAGGCAGCTATAGTGGCCTTCATCATCCCCGGGAGGTTAAGAAGTGCAACAATGGCATCTCTTGATGAAAAATCCATTTTTAGCATTTCGACATTAAATCAGTGATTCTAAATAACCATAACACTAGTTTATCCAAGATTATGGGCATGATAACTCCTAAAATATGATAAAATCATCAAAACCAAACCAAGATAACCTTTCACATTCTCTTCAATTTCAATCCCATTTGGGCCATAAACTCTATAACTCATACACCCAGAATACTATAGAAGCTTTTTTAACATAAGAAAAGCAACCATGCTTCAAAAATTTAGCCAAATCAATCCCAATTTCAAAATTTAAAAAGTAATCCCAAAACTTATCCTTTTCCTACAAATTCAAGTGGAAAACTAGCATCAATCTATGTTAGAAATTAAAAAAAGTGAAAGTATCATAACTAACTTGTTTTCAATGATGGGTACAAAGTGATGGGAAGGGCAAGGGAGATTTCTTAGTGAAGAAGGAGAAAATGGGTGAGAAACCCATTTCTCACCCTATTAAGTCTGGTATCCCCATTATAGCTGCCTTAACCCGTTATAGTAATCCCACTGTAGTGGGAATATTCTTGCTATAGTGGGGTTTTGACTCTCGAAGTGCAAAAAAAATTATCTTGAATTTTTTTTCCCTGATATTTTGATGAGGCCCCGGCTACCTTGGGTGCTTGAGAAATGTTATACTCAATTTTGTTTATTGAGATTCGTAAGGACGAGGAAGATTCTAGGTGGAGCATAGTATTATTAAATTTTTAGTTTGAAAATGTATTAAACCAAGGGAAAATAAAATTTTGGCATTTTGAAACAATTTGTAAATATGTCATCATGGAAAGGGCGTTAAGGTTAATTTTAACTTGTTCCACTCCTTCCTAATCGTGATCATTTAGGGATAAATGATAGTAAATTAATAATTATTGTAACGACTTATTCTGTTGTCATTAAAAGACATCTCATTATGAATATAAGTTTGGAAAAATTTTAACAATACAATCTGTAATTAGTGTGGGATGACGTAACTTTAAAATATTAGAATTTGAAATTTTGATTGAGTTGATGTCATTTTACTATAGAAAAAAATTTACTCGCTATAGCAATGTTTCCATAGTGGCCAGTAGGCCGCTATAGCGGGACAACGGTCAAGAAACACGAGGTATGAATTTTATAATATCTTTTCTCCTATTCAGATGCAAAAAGAATGAGACGTACTAAAGAAACTTAAAGGGTTACCCCATGTCATAGGACCAATAGAGAGAAGGAGTCTCTACATTAATGGGGAAGACCATGGTTTTTTACTAAATTCCTTGTCAGAAATCATCTACACAGAGCAAAAACTCGAGTTTATGCCTCTGTAGCAGTTGTTTGGCATTCAGATAAGCTAGGTTTAACGGAGTTGTTTAGACCTAGTTAGAAAATATAAGTATTATGTAGATTAATAGAATATTTCATACTTAGGCCTTCATGCACAGTGTCGATTTGGATAAAATGGATGAAAATATAGTTAATTGAGTGGAAATTTAATGTTATTTTGAGATTGAAATTGTCATTAATTCTGGTATTGTATGATTACAAATGGTATTGTACCAAAAAAATTGTTTAAACCTAGTAAATCCCTAAATTAGAGGTGGTTAGATTTGGTGGATTTGAAAGAATGTATAATGGTAACCAGAGGAATGTTGAATTGATAAATTATTAAGGTCAGGGTGAATGGTTGGATTGATTGTGTGTTCCTAAAATAAATACGTGAATTTAATGAATATGGCTTGGAATCACTTACTTGAATAAGCCAGGAATTGATCTGTAGACATGCTATAATTGATGAATATAAATTGGTAAGGCCTGAGTTATGAGTTCTTTGTTGACCTTCAGGCATACCTGTTATTTTATGTGTTAAAGGTTAATTGTTGCTTACCTAAAATGATTTACTTGAGTTTGACCAAGTGTTTGGATTATTATCTCCTTTTTGTAATGCATGTTAAGAAAAGTAAATTATTGAATGATATCATACGTGTTAATAACATATAATGACGTTATATTAAAGGCTTGTTGATTATACCAGTGTGGCTATTTTTTCTCATTGTAGTTGTGATTGTTGTTATATTTATTGCTTATTGTAGGATGTACTAGCATTTGGAAAAGCCTAGATTAAAAATAATATGGTATCAATGACACCTTTTGCCTATGCATCACTTGATGGTTATGAATTATATTAGATCATGGACGATCAATGGATATCTTGGCTCTCATATGGTATATTGATTGGCTATTGGATACTTCTCATGGTCGATTGGTTGTGAACACTGTATCCTCATAGCATCACACGCATAATTTATCTTGTTTGTTGTATGCTTAAAATATATACTTGTTGTTTTTTTATGTTGTACTTGATTTGTGTCTTATGTTGTGTATGTGCTCTTGAAATATTGGAAATACTTAAATGACTGGGATTTTTGGAAACAGTGAGAACATCAGATTTTATAGAGTCTATGCGATAGTCTCGAAGACTGCGCGATGACCTCGTGCATTACATCATTATTATAGAGGTTGTACGACGGTCTCGAAGGTTATGCAATGGCCTTGTGTATTATATTATCATCATAAAGGTTGCGTGATAGTCTTAAAGGTTGTGCAACAACCTTGTGTATTACATCATCATCATGGAGACTATGCAACGGTCTTGAAGGTTATGTAACGACCTTGTGTATTGCATTATCATCATGGCAATTATGTTATGATTTCAGAGGTTGGGTAACGACCTCATGCATTACATCATCATCATCATTATTTTCATTGTATTTACTTTATTATGCTTGTGATATGATTGTATGTTTGTCTTGACTTGTTACCTATCCCTTTGTTATATCTCCCCTTACTTGTACTTGATGCTCTCGTATATGTTGTCCTTCTATGCTTTAATTCTACACGATACAATGTATACTTATGGATAATTCTGGTGTTTTGTTGCAATATATGTGAGTATTATAGAATAATTAGTGCAAGTAGTGTGGGCTACTGTTGTGGAACCTTTTCTGATTGCAAGTTACATGCCCTTAGTGTATATTTTTTTACACATTATTATATACTTTGCTCAGTCAGCCTATGATACCTACTGAGTACAAGTGGACCATACACACTCCTACTGTACCATTTGAGTATAGGTCCTAGTTTGGGTGCTTCACACGGTGATTGATTTGGGTGCCTTTGGAGTAATTTAAGGTAGCAGTTAGATTTTCATGCGTCAGTAGTCCACTTTTATATTTATGTATTAGACTATGTCTTTTCTAGTATTTAAAGACAATGTCATTTCTGTCGGATTTCCTTATGTACTTGATTCATGGATTGTATTAGTAGCTCTTGCACTGTGCCACCAGGTTTTGGGATGTGTGGTATTTTGGTTATGTATTCTTTTCACTTTCATTATATTTGTATGGTTTGTCTTTGTTCTAAGATCCTTGCCTTGGGGTTATTTCTATATTTCCCCCCTTGTGTATCAGTTTGGGTGATAAGCTTACTTGCCAGGGTTCGCCGCAACAAGTGTCATCATGACCCTTAGATTTTTGGGACGTGACAAATTAGTATTAGAGCAGCCAGGTTTATTGTTCTCAATAGTGTAAGAACGGAATGTCTAATAGAGTCTCGCGGATTGGTACATAGACGTCTGTAGCTATATTTGAGAGGCTATAGGATGTCTTTAGGAAATTCCCTCATTTTTATCCTTATCGTGCGAATTTCTTTCATACCTTGCATTCTAAGTTATGTTTCACTCTTTCTACATAAATGATGTTGACTAGGTCTTGCAAGGTCAGGGATGCGGAGCCTTCATCTAGAGGGCAAGTCTCGAGTCATGCATGAACCCGATGGAGTAGATGGGTATGTAGATCTTCCCCAACTAGGAGTAGTGCAAGGGTACTTTCCCCTAAGCCTCGAGTTGATTATATTGGAGGTTTGGATTCTACTTTGGTTCCATGAAGTTTTTCTACCTCAGTCTTACAGGGATTTTTGGTTCGTTTGTTGACCCTTTTAAAGGGTGCTTCTTTGAGTTCATTTGGTATTCCCCCTTCTTTGAGTATGTACTTCTATTTATGCCAGAGTCTGTTTGTGGTTTTCCTCCATCCCGGAGTGTGGATCATCTAGTAGTACCTACTTTTGATTTTGATACTCTATGGACTTCGACTGTTATTCCTTCAGTGTCTTTATTAGAGTATGGTAATTTGAGGTCAGGACTTCAACCTTCATTTATGTTACCTTCCAAAGTAGATTCTTAGCCAGTTGGACTTGCTATGCCTCCTGCTCTTCAGTGAGCCACGAAATAGATAGTAGTGTTTGGGGCTTTAGAGTATAAGGGATCAGGCGAGAATGCATGGACCTACTTCTCGAGCATCTTAGGGAGACACCAAGAAGGTACACCATCAGGACAAGTTTAGAGGTTGCTTTGTGTGTGATGAGACTAGCCATTTGTCCAAGGACTATCCCCATCATATGATCAAAGCTATTCCTATCTCAGCTATAAGAGATAGGGTTCTACAAGAGGTACGGAAGGCAGGGGTATTGGAGCCCATGGTGGTGGTCATGGGTCTACTCAGCTAGTTAGTGGTCATAAATAGTGCAGTGATATACCTGCTAGACCAGATCTAGAGACTTCTGATGTTGTGATCACAGGTATCATCCAAGTTTATTTTAGATTTGTGTCTATGTTATTTAACCCTGATCAACTTTCCCTTATATGTCTGCACATATTGCTTTGGGTTTTGATTCTATTAGTGAGCATATTACCATGCTTATTCATGTATGTACCGCTGTATGAGATGCTTTGGTGATGGATCGGGTGTACTGATCTTGGGTTGCAACTATTCTGGGCATGAAACTTGGGTAGATTTGTTTATGTTAGTTATGGTTGATTTCGATGTTATCTTGGGTATGGATTGGTTGGATCCTTATCATGCGATTCTAGATGGTTATGCTAAGATTATGACTTTCGCTTTGCTAGGTGTGTCAAGGATAGCTTGGAAAGGTGCATTTAATTTAGATTCTAAGAGAGTTATATCTTATGTTCAGGCTCGTCGATTGGTTGAGTGGGGAAGTTTGTTTTATTTGGCTCATATTCATGATACTAGTGTTACCTTGTCTCCTTTATATTCTATTCGTGTTGTCCATGAGTCCATAGATGTGTTCCCTATAGATTTACCTGGTATGCCTTCAAATCATGATATTGATTTTTCTATTGATGTTAAGCTGGGCACCAAGCCCATTTCTATTCTTTCTTATAGGATGGGCCTAGCCGAGTTGAACGAATTAAAAGATCAGTTGCAGGGACTATTGGATAAAAGATTTATCTGACCTAGTGTATTACTTTGGGTTGTGCCTGACTTGTTTATGAGGAAAAAGTATGGGTCTATACGGATGTGTATTGATTATCGGCAGTTGAACAAGCTTACAGTTAAGAATAAGTATCCTCCTCCTCGTATTGATGATATGTTCAACCAGTTTAGGGTGTTACGGTGTTCTCAAAGATTGATTTGAGTTATGGGTATCACCAATTAAGGATTAGAGCTTCAAATATTCTGAAGATATCTTTTTATACTCGATATGGTCTTTATGAGTTCTTGGTCATGTCATTTGGGTTGATAATGCCCTAGCCATGTTTATGGATTTGATAAACCGATATTTCAATAGTATCTCGACTCCTTTTTTATTGTATTTATAGGTGATATCTTGGATTATTTCAAGAATGAGGACGATCATGAGGAGCATTTACGTATTGTGATTTAGAGATTGGGGGATGAGAAGTTATATGCCAAGTTCTCCAATTGTAAGTTTTGGTTGGAGTCTGTTTCTTTCTTGGGTCACGTGGTGAGGAAGGCAAGTATTATGGTTGGTCCAGCCAAGATTGCAGTGGTTCGTGATTGGTCTAGGCCTACTTTATCCACCAAGATTTTGAGTTTTGTTGGCTTGGCAGGTTATTATTGTTGTTTTGTTGGGGGTTTTTCATTTATTACAACTCTGTTGACTAAGTTGAGTCCAAACAAGATTTCCTTTTAGTGGTATGATGCTTGAGTGTGATAACTTGGAAATACACCCTGGTCGCCACACAATGCTTATGATCCCGAAAGACCACAAGCTAACCCATGAGCTGGTACCTGCTGTGAGCACTGAACAATTTATTGAAAATAAAAGACATGTGCGAAAGTAATCTAAAGACGCGAAAAGGTTTTAGAAAAAACTGAATATTGATAACAATACTGAATCATAGTTCTGGAGGTCTAAAAACGTACTAAAAATACTGGCAAAACAACTAAACAACTATTTATCTGTTTGAATATCTAAAAGCCTCTAAACTGGCTGACTATGGAGTTGATGGGAAAAGCCCCCAACTAACTCTGACTGACTAAATAACTGAACTACTGACATAACTGAATATAAGATAAGTTTGTCCTCGAATTATAAGGACTCACCACTGCTATCGATACTGGCTAACTGATCCTGTCTAAGCTCGATCGGGAAACTGAGTGTCTGAATCTATGATATAAGACATAATAGCGCAAGAAACGAGTACGCGATCAGTACTTTGATTGTACTGGTATATGAGATGACTGGATGAATAACATGAGATAACTGAGTAAACATGCATAAAAGTTGAACTACTGAAAGTGCAAGACCAAGCATAAAACATGATTTTGATATAGTCTGTAACCTGAGATACTGAAATACTGATAACTTAATAACTAATAGTCTGTATGCCATGGTCAAGCAACCTAAACTGAATTTTGTACTGATTACTGGACTAAGACTGTGGGGGGTATCATCTAACCGAGATGCCCCATTCTGAACTAATTGGGGGTCCAACTTGTGACTCCAGTTGGAACGGGTGCCAGTACAATGCCATGCGTACTAAAAATGGTTGGGTGGATCCACTAAGATACTGAAGAACTAGGATGTCAAGCTTAAACTGATGGGTGACACCTGGGCGGAGTCAAGCCTAATCTGACGGGTGAAACCTGGGAGGTAGTCAAGCCTAAATTGATGGGTGAATCCTCATAACCCATGCTGGCTACGTAATTCTGTAATACAGGGACTGCTACTAATGGCTCCGCCCAACTGATGGGGAATTTGTCATCCTACATTTGCTCGGTCCTAAATCCTACTCCTAACTGAAAGACATTGATTTTTGGATTGATCTTAACTTAACTAGTTATGATAACTGACTGAATTGCTACTGTTTATTATTTATCTACAAACCATTCTGAAAATACTATAACTGACTATGTACACAAATAAGTTTTCGGGTATTCATAACCCCTAGGACTTTATAGAATTATCAATAAGAAAACATGAGATCATTTACAACCATAATAAGTAAGCATTACCCCTAAAATCATTACTTAGGCATTTCATCAAACACTTGAGGGTCATGATTTAAAGCATGAGAATAATTTAAAGCATGAGAATAATTTAAAACATGTAGTAATCACATGGCTACAATAATAAACCATAAATTAGGCATTTAAGAAGAAAGCATCATTATTCCATCGTGTGAGGTTTAATTTCAACAACAATTACTTGTAAACATCATGAAAAAAGTTGAAATTCATATGGATTCATGGAGATAATTTATTGTAAATATGTAAATTCATGATTTAAATCTAAAAAATTGATTCTTAGACTCCATGGGTGAAAAGGACCCATGAATGAACATCACACATACCTTAATTGAAGAATTCTTGGAAGTCTTAGTGGATTTCTTGAGAATTAATCTTTAAAGTTGAAGTGGCTAGGGTTTGTTCTTGAGAGGGAATGTTTTCAATTGAGTCAAAATATGAAATAAGAGGCAAATAATTCTCTTTTGAGACCCTAATCCCGTGTTATGAATGAGCTAAAGCAAGGTAAAAAGACTAAAATACCCTTCTAGACCCGTAAATCATTAAAATGAACTGGGCACCCGACGCGATAATTAATGCGGTGCGTTGGTCCTACGACGTGAAATGTGACGCATTGCGTTGGACCCTTCCAATGAAATTCCTGAAGCGATGCAATTATATCGCATTGGTCTTCTGTTTTGACCATCCAAACATGACTCAAACGTCGATCGAAAATTTCGAGACATACTATCGACCACCCCGATCATGAATCAACTTAAAAATTGATATTTTAAGGTTGGGAAGATCGGAATTAAAATCATCAAAGTTTAAGGGGCTTTGGAAATGACTAAGTCTTAACACTTAGACAAAAAAATTAAGTCTTGGAACCCTTTAGCATGCAAGAGTGAGCTAAAACGAGCTAAGATCTTACGGGGTCTTAAAATATCTCCCCCTTGGGAACATTCATCCTCGAATGAGACTGGTTAAGCTGAGTATTATGGAGGTACTGAGAATACATGCTGAATATGCACAACTGAAACATGATTACATAACTGAGTCTGAACATGGTGACTGACTGAGCCAATTCATGAATGCCTGCAATGACACAAATATTATAATATGGCTTGAACTAAGAATGGAAATGAGATAATCTAAGGAAAAATTGTTACCTTGAACTGAATCTGAGTTTGTGGAGAAAAGTTGAGGATACTTGGTTTGCATATCTGTTTCTGTTTCCCAAGTAGCTCCCTCTACGGACTGATTCTGCCAAAGAACTTTGACCAAAGAAACTTCTTTGTTCCTCAGTCTACAAATCTGACGATCAAGGATTTCAACTGGGAGTTCTTCATAAGAAAGGTTGTTCTGAACATCTAAGTTTTACAAAATGACAATGATAACTGGGTCACCAATACACTTCTTTAACTAGGACACATGGAACACTGGATACACTGATGCCAAATTTGCAGGTAGCTCAAGCTCGTAAGCTACCTTGCCATAACAACTCAAGATCCTTAAAGGGCCAACATATCAGGTACTGAACTTTCCCTTCTTGCCAAACCTATTTACTCCCTTCGTAGGAGATATTTTCAAATATACTAAATCTCCAACTGCAAACTCGAGATTTTTTTGAAGCACATCTACATAGGATTTCTAACGGCTTTGGGATGTCTTAAGCCTCTTACTGATCAACTGAACTTTTTCCCAAGCATAGAACATTGAATATGGACCTATCAATGCAGTATCACCTACCTCAAACTAGTCAATAGGGGATCTACATCTCCTCTCATAGAGAGCCTTAAATAGAGACATCTGAATATTGGAATGATAACTATTAATGTAAGCAAACTCAATCAATGGCAAGTGATCGTCCCAACTGTCGTTAAAGTCGATAACATAAGCTCTCAATATGTCTTTTAAGGTCTAAATGGTCCTTTCTTCCTGACCATCTGTCTGAGGGTAAAAGGTTGTACTGAGACAAACTTGGGTACCGAGACCCATCTGAAAAGCCTTTCAAAAATGAGAGGTAAACTGAGTACCTCTATCTTAAATGATGGACAATGGGACTCCATGCAATCTAACCAAATCTCTAATATAGAGCTTGGCATAATCCTTGGCTGAATAAGAAGTATGGACTAGCAAGAAATGGGTTGATTTGGTCATTCTGTCCACAATAACCCAAATTAAATCATATTGGCGTCGTAAATGAGGCAACCCTATCACAAAATCCATATTCACCTATTCCCACTTCTACTTGGGGATGATGAACTCATGTATAGCACCACTAGGCCTTTGGAGCTCAACCTTAACCTGCTGACAATTAGCACACTTGGCTACAAACTCTGTAATATCTCTTTTCATACCGCTCCACTAATAGATTTCCCACATATCACGGTACATCTTAGTAGCTCCTGGGTGAAGAGAGTAGCGCGCACCATGCGTTTCTACAAGAATTTTTTGTCTTAAACCATCTATATACGGTACACACATTCTACCCTGGCAATGCAACACACCATCTCCCCCTGGGAGAAAACCTCTACTTTCTGATCTATGACTAACTCCTTCAACTTAACTAGACTGCGGTCCCTAACTTGATTTTCTTTAAACTCAGTAACCAAAGAAGATTCTGAGCTATTCTAAACCCATATACTACCCTCAGCTGAGTCAACCAAACGAACGCCTAATCTAGCAGACTGATGAACCTCCTGAACTAACTTTTTCTTATCATTCTCAACATGAGCAATAATACCTATATACAATCTACTTAAGGGCATCTGCCATTATATTGGCCTTGCCTAGATGATACAAAACACTCATATCATAATATTTCAATAATTCTAATAACCTCTTCTGATAAAGATTTAATTCTCTCTGCGAAAACACCTATTGTAAACTTTTATGATCTGTGAACACATCAACATACACCCCTATAGATAATGCCTCCAAATTTTCAAGGCAAACACAATAGATGCAAATTCAATATAATAGGTAGGATAATTCTTTTCATAAGGCTTAAGTTTTCTAGAGGCATAGGCTATGACCTTACCTCTCTGCATCAAAACACAACCCAACCCAACTTAAGAAGCATCACAGTAAACAACAAACCCAACTGAACTATCTAGTAAGGTCAAAACTAGGCCAAAGGTGAGTCGAGTTTTCAACCCCTGAAAACTCTTCTTACAGGAATCTGACCACTGAAATTTGACTTTCTTTTGAGTTAATCTATAAGAGTCGTGCCACGACCAAAACTAAGGCGCTTGGTGGGAGGCAACCCATCATACTAATAGTTTTCATTTGTTTGAGCGAATATAGGTGCAAGAAGTAGTCAACGAGGAGATTGATTTCAATTGACGATTTGGACGCATTGTATGGTAAAGTTGGTAAGTTAGGAAGGGTGATGCATAAGGCTATGGATTGAGACTTTCTCACGCCAAAATAGGCTTCGAGGAAGGCTAGGCCTTGGTAAAACTAGGCCACAAACGATGCACAACCTATCCTATAGCCTAAGGTCTCAGAATCTAGTGTGCTATACACTATGCGCCGCCTATTCCTAGGTATGCTTTTGACTATGCGCCGCCTATGATATGGCATTTGGTCTCAGTATCTCATATGCCAAAGACTATGCGGCGCATATGTCTACAAATGCCATAGACTATGCGGTGCATATGTCCCATTATGCCATAGATAATGCGTCGCATATGTCATTGATTTGCCTAGTATTATGTGCCGCATATGTAGGATTTTTGTCTCCAAAACCGAGTGTAAATAGGTCATAACCCGACCCATACTCTTCCTATATAAAGGGGACTTAGTTTTATAACACAACCACAATAGAAAATACCCTAAAGGCGCCGCATACTCTTCCAAATCTTCTCAAAATTTTCTTCTTTTGCTCTTCCAATTCACAAAACCATCTCCACAAGTTTCAAGCAAGTAAGTACTCTCTTATTCTTCATTTATTTCTCGTAAGTACTACGTTGCTATGGCTATTATGAATTGCTAAATTATATAAGATTGTTGGTGATGTTCATGTGTTTGGATTGTTGTTGCAAAATCATGTGAGTGAACATATACGTAGGAAAATCTTGACTTGTTTCCGACTTGAATTTGGTTTCAATAGCATTGTTATGATATTTGCGGAATTTCTATGTCTATGAATATTGCTTAAGATTGTTGTTTGGATACTTACATGTTAGACTATCCCGGCCATCGGGATAAGACTTATAGTGCCTACCGACTTAGGAGGTTGTGATTGTTGTAAGAATAACGATTCAATGTGGTAACCCCTATGTAGTAGTTTTGCTATATCTACCATGAAAGTAGTCCAATGGCTGCAAGTAAGTGATGCATTGCTGATTTTCTTGTCGGAATACAATCCTAAAACGTATCTCGATGAAATCTGAGTAAATCGACTACTTTTACCTCACTGATTTGTGTTAACAAAACTAAGTGTGGGGTGGTACCCCTAATGCTTGCTTATAGATTGTATCAAGTGAGACTATGCTGCAACTAACACTATTTCTAGTCTCAGGTACAATGGCACCTAAAGCGAGGCAAGGCAAGGAGAATGAGACCACTTCCCAAAAGGGCAAGAAGAGAAGTCAAAAAGACCAAGGAGAATCATCCTCAGCACAACTACCACGCAGAATGTTTAGAATAAAATGGGTTCTTGAGGAAGAAGCCAAAGCATGGTACAGCAGCAACAAAGAAAGAAAATATGTGCACGTCGACTTGATCAACAAGGATACCTTAGCAAAGAAGGAGCCGCATATGTTGGCAAAAATAATGGCTTTGAAGTTGGATTTCATCTTCCGCGACATGGGAGAGTGTAATATTGATCTAACAAGAGAGTTTTATGCCAACTGGTCGCCAAACACAACAGGCAATGACGTCAAAATTCGGGGCCAAGTGTTACAGCTCACCGCGGACTGGATCAACTCTTTTCTTGGCTTACCTTCGGTCGACACAGCACCATTCAAAGATCTGTACAGCAGGCCTCCTTATAGAGCAATACGACACACGCTTTGTGGAAGCATATCAATGGCAAGGTGGGGCAGACATAAAGAAACCGGCCGACACAACACCTTCCCTTATGCTCCACTAAATAGGGAAGCAAGAATCTGGATGCGCATTGTCAACTCATGTCTTATTCCTGGGACTCAATACACCAAGATATCGAGAGATAGAGTGTGTTTGGTCTATGCTTTGATGACGAATGTCCCTATCAACTTTGGGGCAATCATTCGATCTACCATGAGGAAGGCCAGACTCCACAAAAGGTCCCATTTCACATTTGGCAATTTGTTGACAGCAATCTTGCGGAAGGAGGATATCGAAGAGGAACCAGCTGATCATAAACTCCCACACAATCCGAAGAAGGTTGACCTCACAAAGGTCAAAGATGCTGAATCAACAAATGGCATCAACCTTACTACGGAAGAGAGACATGCTCGGGATGAGAGTTTCTCCCGCCATATGTATGGCATGATGAGGTTTACAATGATGAGCGGAGGTCGTGTTCCCACTGCTGCAGAGCTCCAACAGCTGGACCATGACTATCCAATGAATATTCATGCACGGGAGATGTGTGGAGTAGGTACATACTTTGAGGAACCTCTAGATGATGATGTGCCGACTGATGATAATCGACGCTTGCCAGACTCTGACGAGGAGGAGAACTCTGACGACGACTCTTATGATGATTCCGAAGAAGGGGGTATGACCCCCGACATTGAGGAATAGTCCGACTAACCAGGTTCCTCGTATTTATTTTCCACTGAGGGCAGTGTCCCGTTTAAGTGTGGGGTGGCGGTATCGTATGCTATACTTCTCTATCGCATCTATGTTTGTTTATGTTGTTGTTGTTTTTTGTTGTTTTTTTCGTGTTTTAGTTTTTTTGTTTTTGTTATTTTTTCTAGCTTTGCATGAAACTATTTTGATAGGCAGCATGAGATTATAACAAGAGGATGTGCTACAATTATGACTATTGAAACATTTAGGCTCTAGTTATGACTCATTATGTGATATTGTGATTCAATTCCTTCACTTGTTGGGTCGAGAGTCTATACTACTCCCAATCAAGTCGACCATGTGCCTTGTGTGTGTGAGATAATCGTATAATCTATGTGTGTGGCTGATGCTAGAACTTGTCTGGTATGTATGCAAAGCGAAACTAAGGAGTGTAAGTTTAGGATATGATTTAGGCATTTCTTTGGCAACCCATATTTGTTTACCTTCAGTTTTACCTACCCATGGACATCATCCTAGTTAAACCCTTTTGAGCCTTTAGCCTATTTCTTTGACAACCTTGTATGTAAGCCTAATCCATTTCTTTCAAGACCGTAATTTGATCCAAACTCCTAAGTGCATTAAAGTGAAAAAGTCATGTGACAACATAAGAGGAAATTGGGTGAGTATGATGCTATAAATTGTAATGGTGCTTGAATGTGTGATGAAAAAGAAAGTGTTATCATAAGAGGTATGGTGTGAAAAGAAAAAGGAAAAGAAAGCTGAAAAGCGAGTTGTGCTTAAAATTGAAAAGCAAAAGAGGAGAACAAGGGTGGTATAACAAAAGAAAGAAGAAAGGTTGAAAGAAAAAAGTGTCAATGATACAAAGTGATGTATTAAAGCGCTTAGGAAGTTAGTCACTATTCCTGGCCAAAATAGTCCTACCCGTCCCTTAGCCTACATTACAACCATCAAAAGACCTACTTGATCCTAATCTTAACATTCCAACATTTAGTAGAGTATTACATTAAGGGCAAGCCTATGGTCATCAGTCGCTACATATGAATTCTTTGTGAGAGTGAGAGCAAGGACATTTTGATACCCATGTTTGAAAAATATGCTATATTTGTGAGTGATTATGGGTACTATATGGTGAGACACACATGGTTGATGAGTTTTGGATAGTTGTATATGATTCTATGCACTTTAACGTTTGCATGCGAGTTGATCACCATCACGAGTCTATACTTGAGGTTAAATTGTTTCTACTTATAATCAGAAAGCTACTCTTGGTTGATAATCGTTGTGCTTGTCTTAATAAATGTTTTGTGTTGTTGCTGTAAAAACCTTAAGTTGATGCTTAGAAGGACATGATATGTTGTTCGAGGACGAACAAAGCTCTAAGTGTGGGGTGTTGATGATAGGCGGATTTACACGCCTATATCAATATATTTTGCCCATATTTTAGCCTAGTTTTGAGAACAAATTATATATTTCATGCACTTTTAGTACTTTTTCCCGTAAATGAGCTAACGAACATGACTAGGAAAGTTTCAGGTATAAATGATGCAAAATAAAGCATTTTATGGCTAACTTGACGCAAAAGAAAGCTCACGAACGAAGGAGAAGGAAGTGGGACGCCTAAAGGACCAAAACTGTTGCATGGAAAATCTGTCCCGGGCTAAAACAGCAATTCTGAAGACTTTGGGGACTTACAGACCCAAAGCTGGATTTTGACAATGATACATTAACCTAGTGCAATTAGGTTATGTATTTCATTATTTTATGTGGATTATGATAATGTTACCTTAACCTAGTACATTTGGGTTAAGGATTTCATTAGTCTAGTAGGATTTGGTTATTTATTTCATTAGCTTAGTAGGAGTAGGATATGGGTATTATAAATACCCTATCATGCTAGAGATTTAGAAGAGGAATCTTACATTCATCATTCAACAATTAATTTTCTTCCATCCCTCTCATCTTCCACTACAAACACTTCTAATCTACTCTTCTATTCTTAAAACTCCACAACAAGAGAATCGTTACTTGCTAAGGAATCACGCCTCACGCCTATCACTTGATCTACACGCCATTACTCAATATCGTGATATAATAACAATGTCAATCGTGATTTCCTTCGCATTCATGGGTAACTAAACTTCTCTGTTGGGGTTATGGAAGCCGAATGAGTTACTATCTATTGCTGTGAGTTTGTGAGTTCGAGGCACGTATATTGCTTATATCATTATTCTCTTCATCTTAAATCTACATTCTTTGCGGTTACAAACGCAAGAATACGCCAGTCTAACATTTAACTTGTTCGAGAGAAAAGTTATTTGTCTGGAAAAGTGATAATGTCAAGGTAGTAGGACACCCTTTCCTATTAAAAAGCTAGTGCCATAACTGAACTAACCTCTTGGAGAATTTGTACCGTTAGACACGCTTTAAGCTCGAGAGAGTTAAAGTGAAATAGTCCTTGTTTAGGTCGAGAGACGCTTGGAGTTACCATCGACTACAATCCTCTATAAGCAATTGCATGTCAGAATTCTACACACTCATAGCCAATAGAGACGTATACCTCAGAAGGTGGACATAAACCCAACGCTTCAATTCTCATTGTTTACAACCAATGTAACAATCTCTCTCTTTTTACTTTATTATTTTCAGCTTTTGTTTACATTACTTGCAAAATAAGAATCCCCCCTTCTTATGAGACTTGCACCAAAAGTTTAGTAATTTTACTTACTTGTTGGCCAAGCTATTCCCTATGGGATCGACACCCAACCCAGGTTGGGTTCTATATTTGCTAACGACCGCTTTACACTCAAACGAGAGTTGTAGATTGAGCGTTATCAATGATCAGTTTTATTACAAGAATAGACAAGGATGCCATCTATGAAGACTATGATGAACATGTCCAAGTACTGCTTGAACACTCTATTTATAACGTCCATGAAATTTTTTGGGGCATTCGTTACACCAAAAGACATTACTAGAAATACAAAGTGACCATACCAAGTTCTGAAAGATACTTTTGGAATATCACATTCTCTGACTCTAAGATGATAATAACAGGATCTGAGGTCTATATTAAAGAAATAACCGGCACCCTAAAGTTGATCAAACAATTCATCAATCCTGGGGAGTGGATACTTATTTTTTATTGTGACTTCGTTCAACTAACGGTAATCAATGCACATTCTAAGAAAACCATATTTCTTATGCACGAAAAGGACTAGAGCACCCTATGGGGAAACACTGGGCCTGATGAATCCCTTATTTAAGATATCTTTCAACTATTCTTTTAACTCCCCAAGCTCCACGGGAGCCATTCTATAAGGTGAAATAGAGATAGGCTAGGTATCTGGAAGAAGGTCTATTCCAATGTCAATTTCCTTTTTGGGAGGAACTCCAGGAAGATCTTTGAGAAATACATCTGGAAATTCCCACACTACTGAAACTGACTCGGTATTGGGAATCTATATACTAGAGTTTTTAACTCTAACAAGATGGTATAAACACCTCTTGCATATCATTTTTCTCGCTCTAAGGTAAGAAACATGTTGACCCCTAAGTGCTGAAGTAGTACCCCTCCATTCAAGAACTAGTTTATTTGGAAACTGAAAATGAACAACTCTATTTCTACAATAAACAAAAGCATAGCATGATCCATGCTAAGAATGAAATCAAAAACTATCATCTCTAACTCCACAAGATCAACTGAGGTGACTTTCTAGGGTATTATGACCGGATAGTTCCTATATACCTTCCTGGCTATAATAAAGACACCTACTAGGGTGGACACTGAGAAGGGTTCTGCTAAAGTCTTAGGACTGACACTAAAATTCACAGCTATACAGGGGGTTACAAAAGAAAATGAAGCTCTAGGGTCTAATAAATAATACATATGAAGGTGAAAAACTTGCAACGTACTCATAACCACATCAGGAAACCTTTCCTGGTCATTTTGGGACTGGAGTGCATACAATCTGTTTTGGCATTGACCACTAGTTGCACTAGAAGCGGTGCCCTGCTGAGTTTGGCGACCTGCTGGAATGGATGACTAGACTGACCCTTCTGGCATGACTCTCTCCCCTTTTTAGCAACTAATCAACATTCTCTGAACCTGTGGCTTGGCTTGCCCCCTCCAAAACATACATCACTGCCAGCTCTGCACACACTCTGATGATTCCTACCATATTTCTATTAAAGAGGGTTGGTACAGCTACTGTTCACACTACCCTAAGTCTTAGAGCCTGGCACCCTATCCTAATTTTCATTCTTAAACTTTGGTACTAGCGCACTAGATGAGGATAGAATTGAGGTTAAAAACTTTTGTCGAAACTAAGAATGGTTACCACATTCTGACTTTGGCTGAGCAAAACTAAAGCTACCCATTCTAGCTCTCTTACTCTCCCTCTCCTTTTCTTTAAGCTTCTTCTCCTCAATCTGTTGAGTATGGACCATAAGCCTAGATATGTCCATCTCCTTTGCCAACATAGGAGTCCTACACTCCTTTACCGCACTATGAAATATGCTCGACACAAACATACTTATTCTAGACCAGTTATCAAACACCACATGAGGAGTATACCTCGCTAACTGGGTAAACTTAAGTGAATACTCCTTCACACTCATACTACCCTACTTTAAATTTATAAGCTCCATCACCTTAGCTTTCCTTAACTCCAAAGGAAAGAAACTTCCTAAAAAGGTTGTAGCAAACTCCTCCTACTCTATAGGCCCTGCATCTCTGCCCCTATCCTTCTTCCACAAACTTAAACTAGGTGTGAGTCACATCCTGCAACTGGTAAGTAGCCAACTCTGCTCTCTCACTAGAAGTCATGTCCATAATATTTTTTACCATTTGAACCATGTAAAGGAACTCCTGCGGATACTCATCAGACTTGGATCCTAAAAATATATTAGGGTTCATTCAGGCAAAGTCCTGAATTCTAGCTGCAGCAGTATTAGTTACTGGGTTGGCTTGGATAGTAGCTGGCTAATTGTTCTGAGTTGCTACTGAGTAGTCTAGAGTGATAAATACGACTCTGAACTCAGCATGAGAAACATACTCACTCAGGGGATCTTCCTGAATGGGTGGAGGTGTGGGATGGTTACCATTTCTTTTTTCATTGTTCTTTCTGAGAGATATGTTCTGTAAATAGAAAGAAGATTAAATTATAAAGAAATTTCAAGTTGAGCTCATGCTCATTCGCAAGACATGAATACTAAAAGAAGGGAAACTTTTCCTAAAACATCTTGTAGCCTCTTGTCCATAAGTGTAGCGCGTTTCACACCCATGCTCAAAACTCTTCTCAATGCAGATTTTAGACTCTCTAGTACTCTTTAAAGCCTTTAGGCTCTGATACCAAGTTTGTAATAACCCATAAATACACCTTGGTCGCTACACGGTGCTTATGGTCTCGAAAGACCTCAATCTAATCCATGAGTTGTTACCTGCTATGAGCATTGAATAATCTATTGAAAATAAAAGAAATGTGCAGAAGTAATCTAAAGACACCATAAGGTTTTAGAAAAAACTGAATACTGATAATTTTGAACATATGAAAACGTACTAAAAATACTTGCAAAACAACTGTCTATCTGTTTGAATATCTAAAATCCTCTAAATTGACTGCATGTGGAATTGATAGGATAAGCCCCTAACTAACTTCGACTGTCTAAATAACTGAACTACTGACATAACTGATTATAAGATAAACTTTTACTCGAAGTATAAGTACTCATCACTGTTGTTAATGCTGGCTAACTGATACTGTCTAAGCTTGATCTAGAAACTGTATGTCTGAACCTATGACATAAGACATCATAGCATAAGAAATAAGTATGTAATCAGTACTTTGAATGTACTGGTATATGAGATGAGGTTACGATGAAATGCACGGGTTAACCAAATACAAAGTAATAAAATATTGAATAACATGAGATAATTGAGTAAACATGCATGAAAATTGAATTGCTAAAAGTGCATGACCAAGCATATAACATGATTCTAATATAGTCTATAAACTGAGATACTGAAATACTGATAACTGAATAATTGATAATCTGTATTCCATTGTCAAGCAACATGAACTAAATTTTGTACTGATGACTGGACTGAGACTGTGGGAGGTATCATCTAACCTACATGCCCCACTCTGAACTGATTGGGGGTCCAACCTATAACCCCAGTTAGATGGGGTATCAGTACCGTGCCACGAGTATTAACAATAGTTGTGTGGATCCACTAAGCTGTTGAAGAACCAGGATGTCAAGCCTAAACTGATGGGTGACACCTTGGTGGAGTCAATCCTAATTTCACGGGTGACCCCTAGGAGTTAGTCAAGCCTAAACTGATGGGTGACTCCTCATAACCCACGCTGGCTACGTAATTCTGGAATACAGGGACTGATACTAATAACTCTGCCTAACTAATAGGGAAGTTAGCGTCCTGTATTTTCTTGGTGCTATATCCTACTCCCAACTAAAAGACACTGATTTCTGGATTGATCTTAGCTTAACTGGTTATGAAAACTGACTGAATTGTTACTATTTATTGTTTATCTACAAACCATTATAAAAATATTGTAACTGACTATGTACACAGCTAAGTATTCGAGTATTCATAACCCCCAGAACTTGATAGAATTATCAATAAGAACATAAAAGATCATTTATAACCACAATAGTTAAGCATTACCCCAAAATCATTACTTAGGCATTTCATCAAACACTTAAGGGTCATGGTTTAAAGAATGAGAATAGTTCAAAACATATAGTATTCACATGGCTACAATACTAAACCATAAATTAGGGATTTAATATTAAAGCATCATTATTCCATCGTGTAAGGTTTAATTTCAACAACAATTACTACTAAACATCATGAAAAAACTCAAAATTCATATGGATTCATAGAGATAATTTGTTGTGAGCATGTAAATTAATAATTTAAATCTTAAAAATGGATTCTTGCATTCCATGGGTGAAAAAGACCCATGAATGAACATCACACATACCTTAATTACAGAATTCTTGTACGGGCTTGGTAGATTTCTTAAGAATTGATCTTTAAAGTTGAAGGGTCTAGGGTTTGTTCTTGAGAGGAAATATTTTCAATTGAGTCAAAATATGAAATAAGAGGCAAATAATGCTCTTTTGAGACCCTAATCCCATGTTATGGCTGAGATAAAGTGTGGGAAAAAGACTGAAATACCCTCCTGGACCCATAAATCATTAAAACGAACTGGGCACCCAACGTAATAATTGATGCAGCGCATCAGTCATACAATGCAAAATATGATGCATCGCGTTAGACCCTTCCGACGTGATTCCTAGAGCAACGCGACTATATCGCGTTAGTCCTCTATTTTGACCATCCAAACATGACTCAAACGTCGACTAAAAATTCTGAAATTCAACCGAGATATGCTATCGACCACCCCAATCATGAATCAACTTAAAAATCGATTTTCTAAGGCCGGGAGGTAGGAATTAAAATCATCAAAGTGTAAGAGGCTTTGGAAATGACTAAGTCATATCACTTAGTGAAATTTTCTATGTCTTGGACCCCTTTAGCATGTAAGAGTGAGCTGAAATGAGCTAAAATCTTATGGGGTCTTACATTATTAGGTGATCTTCCAAAATCTCAAGGATTTGTTGACTTCAGTACCTATCTTGACTTTGCCCAAGGAGGGTGTGGGTATCACCGTCTTTTGTGATATTTCAAATGTTGGGTTAGCTATTGTGTTGAGGTAGGGGGTAAGGTGATTGTGTATTCTTCTCGTCAGTTGAAGCCCCATGAGTGGAATTATCCTACCCTTAATTTGGAGTTGTGCGTGGTTGTTTTATCTTTAAAGTTATGAAGGCACTACTTTTATGGAGTCTGTTGTGAGATTTTCTCGAATCATTGTAGCCTTCAGTACTTCTTGACCCAATAGGATCTTAATATGAGGCAGAGTCATTGGCTTGAGCTACTTAAGGACTATGAATTGACTATTTTCTATCATCCGATCAAGGCTAATATGGTTGTGGATGCCTTGAGTCAAAAGTCGACTAGCATAGGTATCTTGATGCATCTTTTAACCTAGGAGAGGCCTTTGGCCTTAGAGGTTCTGTCTTTAGGTAACCAGATAGTTAGGCTTGATGTTTTGATGCCTAGCTATATTTTGGCCTTTGTGGAGGCTAGGTCTTCTTTGATGGAGCAGATTCGATCTCATAAGTTTGATGATGTTAGATTGAGATCGATTTAGGATAAGGTGTTGAGTTATGAGGCGGAGGAAGCCTCACGTTATTCATATGGAGTTTTGAGGATTGGAGGCTGAGTTTGTGTGTCGAGAGCGGGTGATTAGATTAGGTTGATCTAGAAGGAAGCTCATTCATTCAAGTATTTCATCCATACTGGAGTGACTAAAATGTATCATGATTTGAGGCAATATTACTTGTGGGGTGGTATGAGGAAGGATGTAGAATATTTTGTAGCTCATTTTAATTGTTTCCAACAGGTAAAGGTCGAGAATTTGAGACTTGGGTTTTGATTCAGAGATTACCCATTCCTGAGTGGAAATAGGAACAGACCACTATGGACTTTGTGACTGGGTTTCCTCGTATATCACATGGTTTGGATAGTGTTTGGGTCATCGTGGATCTATTAACCAAGTCTGCTCATTTCATTTTAATTTAGGTTTTCTTCAGATTTGAGAGGTTGGCCCATATCTACATTCGTGAGACTGTACATCTTCATGGTGTGTCAGTGTCTATCATCTCAGATTAAGGTTTATTGTTCACATCTCACTTTGGAAGACTTTTTAGTATAAGTAGGTTACTCTGGTTAATCTTAGCATATCTTTTCACCTCCATACTAACGGTGAGTCAGAGCAAACTATTCAGTAGGAGAAGCATTTAGCTTTGGCGAAGTCTGCGTATAATAATAGTTATAATTCAGTATCGATATGGCTCCTTTTGAGGCTTTGTATAGTATGTGTTATCACTCTCCAATTGGCTGGTTCGAGGTTTCTGAGATTAGACATCGAGGTATGGACTTTCTGCATGAGTTTTTAGATGGAGCCCGGATCATTTAGGATAGGCTTCGATCACTCCGAGTAGGCAGAAGTGCTATGCAGACGTAGACTTCGTGCTTTAAGATTTGGAGTTGGTAATCAAGTTTTCCTTTGAGTTTCACCCATGAACGGTGTGATGAGGTTTAGGAAGAGGGGCAAGCTTAGTCCCTGGTATATTGGCCTATGTGAGATTCTTTGACCTATTGGTGATGTGGTTTATGATTTAGCTTTTCCCCCAAATTTATCAACTATTCATCCTATTTTTCATGTTTCCAAACTTCGTTGTTATATTTCAGACGAATCTCATGTCTTTCATTAGGAGTCGGTTCAACAAGATGAGAGGTTGTCTTTTGTTGACGAGCCAATTTCCATATTGGAAAGGGATCTTAGACAGTCGCTCTCTAGAGTTATCCATGTGGCTAAGGTCCAGTGGAGACATTGACCTATAGATGAGGCTACTTAGGAGGTCGAGCCTGATATGTGTAGTTCATATCCCCAACTCTTTGTTGATTCAGGTATTTCCTTAGCCTTTAGTTCGAGGACAAATTAGATATTTAGTGATGGATGATGTAACAACTCAAATTTTGATAAAATATGTGTTTCTATGTGATTTTGTGGTTGCATTGTGGTATTTCTGGGGTGTGGGATGATTTAAATGATTCTCGACGTATTTTGGTCTCATTTATGTGATATTATTATTTTTAGTGGCTTCGAGAGCTTTATAGTTGACTTCAGTCAATATCTTTTGATCTGTGCTATGGATGGAAAAATAGGATGTCCCGGCAGATCCGGAACATCGATCTTAGGGTGGTAACATAGTTGGTGTGGTTTTATGGCTTTTAAAGCTCATTTCAACTCTCATTTTAAAAAGTTGTGATTTTGGGTTTTGGGGGTCAACATTATGAAAATGATATTTTTTTACAAAAATCTGATATCGCCATTGAATCCAGAGCATCAAATTTGATAGGGTAGCACAGTTTGTTTGCAGTACGGGATTTCGGATGAATCCCAAGGAGCCCGCAGAAACTTGGAATGCATAAAGTCCCAAAAGGGTACACCACTCAGCTGGTGCACCCGCGATTGCGACAGGAGTATCGTGATCGTGATTTGTCAAGCAGGTCAAGTGTCACAATCGAGACATCCCTTCCGTGATTGCGACACCCTATCAGTTAGGTACCGCAATAGCGACACCTAGTCCGTGATCGCAATGTCTAGGCATATAAGTACCATAATTTCATCATTTTTCACCATTTTTGAGACGAGGAGCTTAGGGTTTTATGATTTTAAGCTATTTCTTTCACTTCTAAGCTTGGGTAATCTCCATAACACCTATTTCAATTAATTTCTTCACTTTTATCATCTAATTCTTGTTTTAAACTTGAATTAAAATATGAAATTTGGGGATTTTGGCTCCTAAATCCTAAAATGGTATTTCTCCAATTTAAACCATAACTTCAAAACTTTTTCACTTAAATGTGTTTCGAATCTTGTAAGTCACAGCCCGAACTAGGGCCTGACCATGATGGGTATCTCAAGACCACCATGGATCGGAGACCACCCCCTTAACCTTACCTCAATAGAATAATAATAATAATAATACAGAAGATAATTAAACAATAATAAGAAGATGAATAGAAAACTCAAATGAAACTAAGAGTCAAAACAATAACCAACCCACACTTGTCCACAATAGCCACCAAACCCATAATGCCAAACAGGTCGGGATATGCCCCCGACCAGACCAAAAGAATCCAAAAGTACTAAGTCAACAAAGAAAGAATGATGAAATGATAATGCCTTCCGAAGTATGAAGGCTCGCCACTTCACAGAAACTCAACAGACGCGTTAATCCACCTAACACTGCACGGGGGTAACAGAAGTGTCTTTGAACCCTAATAATGAAATGATGTAGCATCCTGGGATGGTCAATGGGATAAGCATTGGAATGTAACTCAGGTAAAGTGATAAAATAATGACTTGCCCAAAATCAATACAAAACTACATGCCCACATTCATATATACATATATAAGATATTGGGATAGGGTAAGGTTCATGAACATGAGAGTTTTAAAACCATTAACCTAGATTGTGTATCTCTCTCCATCCTAAGGTAACCCATGGGTTGTATGGGTTCAGATCCCTCTACAAAAAGGCTTTAGCGTGTGTAGCCACATAAAATGAGGAAATTCGAAGAAGGACTAAAGCCACCAAGGCTCCAACGATTCCAAAATTATATATATAGTGTGTGTGTGTGTGTGTATGTTAACCATATATACGGTCATATAGACCCGCACGCTGGCTAACGTGGTTTCCAGTATCGGTCCCCCTGAGGCCTCCACCTTCACGACGAGCTAAACAACCCCCTTTAAGCCCAAATTAAAACCACTTTGCACGTAATTCCAATCATTAACCCATGAGTCATTTATTAAGGCATTTACCACTTGGTATCGTCATACCATTGTGCTTTCAATCTAAATTAAACATACCAAACCAATTCATACAATCAAATTGGATTCCCAAGTTCCATTAAAATATAATTCATGGCCACCAAGGCCATCCAAATCCATTTTAATAGCCATTTACCCATTAATGCAATGTATTAGGTTCAAAATCAAGTTAAACCAAGCAATTTTCGTTAATAATAATAATAAAATTTACAAAGTGGGTTGGGGTTAATGTAATTCCAAGCCAAAATTCATCCAATTTTGGGAAACGCATGTCCCCCTTTCCAAACATTTAAACAATGCATCAATTTAGTCCCAAAAATATCAATTTAAAGCATGAATAATCAATCTAAAACATAGGACAAAAATTTTAAGGGTCTTACATTCATCCCCGAATGATGAGTTAGGATATTTATAGCACGAGAATAGCGAGAATACATTAGCATCAGATGACAAACTCAAATTTTGACAAGAGGGAAAAAAGATTCATACCTTACACACTTTCACCCAACACGGGGAACAAGAATAGATACGTGACCTTCATATCTCCCTCACTTCCCATTTAGCCTCTTCTACCATTTGATTTCTCCAAAGCACCTTTACAGAATCTACTTCCTTAGTCCTCAATCTATGAACTTGCCTATCCAATATCTCAATCGGGACTTTCTCATAAGATAGTGAATCCGTAACACCAACACTATCAAAAGGAACTATTAAAGAAGGTTCACCCACACACTTTTTCAGCATGAACACATGAAACACTAGATGAATAGAATCCAAACTCACAGACAAAGCTATCTCATTAGCGGCATTCCTAATTCTTCTCAAAATATGATACGGACCAACGGAACGGGGACTATGCTTTCTCTTCTTCACAAATATTATGACTCCCTTCATAGGAGACACCTTTAAGAATACCTAATTACTAACCTCAAACTCTAATTATCTTTGCCTCATATCTGCATAAGACATTGGGAGACTTTGAATAGTTTTAAGTCTTTCTCTAATCATTTACACATTCTCCATGGCTTGGTGAACCAAGTCAGGACCAAAAACCTAGTATCACCTACCACAAACAACCCAATAGGAGACCTACACCTCCTACCATAAAGAACCTCAAAAGGAGCCATCTTAATGCTAGAATGATAACTATTATTATACGTAAACTCAATAAGAGGTAAGTGATCAACCCAACTTCCTTAAAATTAATCACACGGGCCCTTAGCATATCCTCCAAAAGTCTGAATAGTACGTTCTGCTTGTCCATTCATTTGAGGATGGAAAGCGGTGCTAAGGTTCACCTGTGTACCCAAACCATTCTAAAATGAATGCCAAAAATGAGAATATAACTACGTACCTCAATCCAAAATTATGTACATCGGTGCTAAATATAATTTCACAATCTCCTGAATGAACAACTTAGCATAATCTTCTCCAGAGTAGTTAGTCCTCACAAGCAAGAAGTAAGCAGACTTAGTCATCTTGTCCACAATGGCCCAAATTGAGTCATATTAATTAAGAGACAGTGGAAGACCCATAACAAAATCCATGTTTATCATCTCCCACTTCCATATGGGCAATTTTATCTCTTGAGATATGCCACCAAGCCTCAAGTTTTCAACATTAAATTGCTAATAGACCATACGCTTAGCCATAAAGTTTGCCACATCCCTCTTCAGTTATTCCACCGGTAGATTTTCATCAAGTCATGATATATCTTAGTTGAATCCAGATGAATGGTATATCGGTACTCATTAGCCTCAATCAAAATCTATTCTCAAAGCCTATCAGCATTAGGAACACACAACCAACCTTGATACCTTAAGATGTCATCTTCCCCGATCTTGGAAGCCATAACCCTTTGCTGGCCCACATAATTCTTAATTTGCATAAGTATAGGTTCCAAAACCTTGTTCTCCTTCAGCTCAGTACTAAGAGATGATTTAACCACCTCCTGAACAATTATTCTCCTATCCTCGGAGTCCAAAATACAAACTCCTAAGTTAGGCAACGGTGAATATCCTTTACCAACCCTCTCTTCTCCCCATCCACATGGGATAAGAACCTTATGAACAACCTACTAATATAATTAGCTAGTTCATCTCCTAGTTGCATGCATAAGAGGCTTAACACCTAAAAATTTTACTAAGTGTTGGGGACTTAGTCATTTTAAGGCCTCTTAACTTTGAGGATTTTTAAATTGGTCTTTTTGACCTCGAGATATTGATTTATAGTTAATTTATTTTAAGGGGTTTAAGTTACATGTCTCGAAAAACTTTTGGATTTTTTGGCTGAGGATTGGGTCATTTTGGACCGCAATTCCAGCAGCTCATCGCGATAAGGCTACGTTGCAGTGGTAATAGCGATAGAACCCTCATTGTATTGCGGTGACCCTATAAACTGCATTCCAGTTATGAATTTAATTACCTGAGGGAAAATTGTGGCATTCCCCCTCAATTCAATTCATCAATTCACAAATTATAACGTCAATTAGGGTATTATTTTCATATCCTCTTCAGTTCTCCTCTAAAATAAACCCTATTAACCTCCTAAGAACATCAATTTCCATTACTCTTTATCCAAGGAAACTGGAAATTCAAGTTCTAAAATCCAAGAACCTTCAAGAAAGTATCAAGATTGGTGTTTCTCATTCAAGCTTAAGGGTTTAAGGTCTATGTGATGTTCATCCATGGGCCCTTTTTACCAATGGAGTCCAAGAATCCCTTTTTATTTTTAAATTATGAGTTTTTTTTATGTTCAAGTTCAATTAACTCCGCGAAGCTATTATTGATTTTGATTTGGAGTTATGTTTACAATTGTTTTTTATGGGATGAGCCATTACATGTTTTGAATATTAAAATATTCATATTGAAATCCCTAATTCATGATTTTAGTATTATAATCATGTTATCTTTGGATGTTTTAGCCATTACCATGCTTAAATTTATAACTCTCATGTGTTTGATAAAATGTCTAATTATTGGGTTTTGAGCAACCCTACTATGGATTTTAAAGCTTTATATGATATTATTTTTATTTCCATTCAGTGCTGGTGGGTTATAAGTACCCAATACCTAGTTGTTTACATAATTTCAGTATCTTCAAAATGATTTCAGATTAACCATGAGCATTGTCATTTAGTTAGTTGTATGATCAATTATTTGCTCAGTTAAGCTTAGTTAAGTCCAGTAAGCAGTGTCAATCAGTTGGGAGTAGGATTCAACACCGAGAGAACCAAGGGATAGGGGCATTCCTACCTATTTAGGGATTGACCCTTAGTAGTAATCCCTAAGTTATAGAACTATGTAGCTAGCGTAGGTTTGAGATATTTTCCTTCCAATTTAGGGCTGACACATATCACAAGATTTTCCTACCAGTATAGGGTGACTCCTTCATCCTTTGGGGCACCAGTTTAGTGGATCCATATAGCCAGTGTTAGTACCCATGGTGCGGTACTGACACCTTTCCAACTGGGTTATAGGTTGGATCCCGATTAGCTCAGCTTGGGGCATATCAATTAGATGATACCTCCCACAGTCTTAGTGTAGTTTTCAGTCTAGAATTCAATTGAGGTTTGCTTGAACAAAGCATACATATTACTAGTTATTCAATTATCAGATTTTAGTATTTCAATTTACAGATTATTTCAGAAATGTATTTATGCTCGGTTTTGTATTCTTAGATATTTTAGTTTTCATGCACTCATGTTCTATTATCCCATGCTATTTAGTTATTCCATATTTGATATATACAGTAACCCATGTATATCAGCCTAACCTTATCTCATATATTGGTATATTTAAAGTACTAACCGCATACTCTTCTTTGCGCTATAATGTCTTATATCATAGACTTGGACACTCAATTTCCTATCGCATTTATATAGTCCAATGCTTCAGCAGCAGCAGTAGCAGTGGTGAGTCATTATCTATAGAGGCCCTATTATGTTTATTCAGTTATTTTTGCATTTTTGTTCAATTAGTCAGTTGGAGTTAGTTGGGTCTTGTCCCATTAACTCCTCAATCAGTTTAGAAGCTTTCAGACAGCTAGTTAGTTTATCATCCTTATTAGTTGTATTTTAATTTTTATCAGGCATTACATACTTGTGAATTTATCATATTTTCAGTATTCATACCTTATGGATTTATCAGTTTCTTTCTGCATATGTCCATTATTATGATGATATTCAGTGCTCGCAGTAGGTACCATCTAACGGGTTTGTTTATAGTCCCTTGTGCTATAAGCACCGTTGTCGAGACTAGGGGGTAGACTCGGGTCATGACAAAACTTAGTATCAGAGCCTAAGATTTTACAATGTCCTAGAGAGTCTGAAAACTACATTGAGTAGAGTCTTATGCATAGGTGTAAAGTGCGCCACACTTATGGACAAGGGGCTACAAGATGTTTTAGGAAAAGTTTCCCTTCTTTCAGTATTCATGTCGTGTGAATAAGCATAAGCTTTATCTAAAACTCTCTTTCTGACTCATTCTTTCTTTCGTTTATAAAAAATGCCTCCCAAAAGGAATAACGAAAGAAGAAATGGAAATCAACCCGCACCTTTGCCTATTCAGGAAGATCGCCTGAATAAGCACATCTCTTATGTTGAGTTCATATATGCATTAACTATCTTAGCTTAATTAGTAGCTACTCAAAACAACCAGCGGGTTGTTGCCCTAGCTAACCCAGTGTCAAATACAGTTGCATCTAGGATTTGGGATCCAAGTCTGAGGTGGATCCACTGGAGTTTCATGATATGGTTCATAAGGTTACTGACATCATGGGTGTCACTTCAAGTAAGAGTGCAGAGTTGGCTACTTACCAGTTGTAGGATGTAGCTCATACATGGTATAAGCAGTGAAGGGAGTATAAGGGTGTTGAGGCAGGGCCTGTTGAGTGGGAAAAGTTTGCCATGGCCTTCTTAGATAGATTCTTTCCATTAGAGTTGAGGGAATCTAAGGTTTTAGAGTTTATTAAATTAAAGTAGGGTAATACGAGTATGAAGGAATACTCACTTAATTTACTCAGTTGGCGAGATATGTTCTCTCGATGGTGGCTGATAATAGGTTTAGAATGAGTAAGTTTATTTCTGGTGTAGTTGATAGTGTGGTCAAGGAGTGTAGGACTGATATATTGATTAAGGATATGGACCTATGTATGCTTATGGTTCATGCTCAATAGATTGAGGAACAGAAGCTTAAGGAGAAAGAGAGAGAGAATAAAAGGGCCAGAACAAGTAGCTTTAACTTTTCTCTGCCGAGGTCAGACGGTGGTAACTGTTCTCAGTTTTGTCAAAAGTTTTCAGCCCCAGCTCCATCTTCAACTAGAGTGCTAGTGCAAAAGTTTTGGAATGACCGTCGAGATAGGGGGCCAGTCTCCAAGTCCGAGGGTAGTGTTAACAGTTGTCGTACTAATCCACTCTGCAGGAAGTGTGGTAGGAATCATCAGGGTGTATGTAAGGCTAGAAGTGATATATGTTTTGGATATGGCAAGCCAGGCCACAAAGTCAGAAAATGCCCATAGGTGGGTCAGCATAGTCAATACAGTCATTCCTAAATTCTAGACGATCGCCTGACTCAGCAGGGTGCCGCTTCCAGTGCAACAAGTGAATAGTGCTAGAATATATTATATGCACTCCATTCCTGACATGATCAGGAAAGTTCTCCAGATGTGGTTACGAGTACGTTACAAGTCTTTCATCTTCATGTGTATGTTTTGTTAGAACCAGGAGCTTCACTTTATTTTGTAACCCCTTATATAGCTGTCAATTTTGGTGTCAGTCCCAAAAAATTAGCAGAGCCTTTCTCAGTGTCTACTCCAGTGGGTAAGTCTACCATAGCCAAATGAGTATACAGAAATTGCTCAGTTATAGTATCTCAGAAAATCATGTCAATTGATTTTGTGGAGCTAGAGATGACTGATTTTGATATCATTCTCGACATGGATTGGCTCCACTCATGCTATGCTTCAGTTGACTATAGAAAAAGAGTCATCCAATATCATTTTCCTAATGAACCAGTTATTGAATGGAGGGGTAGTATTTCAGTGCTTAGGGGTCAGATTGTTTCATCTCTTAAGGCAAGAAAAATGATGTATCTAAGGGGTGTGTTTACTATCTTGTTTGAGTCAAGGACTCTAATTTTTAGACTCCAAGTCTCAAGTAAGTTTCAGTAGTGAGAGAATTTCCAGATAATTTCCTTGAAGATCTTCTCGGAGTTTCTCCCAAAAGAGAAATTGACTTTGGAATAGATCTCCTTCCAGATAAATAACCTACCTCTATTCCGCCCTACAGAATGGCTCTAGGTGAGCTCAAAGAGTTGAAAAAATAGTTTGAAGATCTCTTTGATAAAGAATTCACCAGACCC
The DNA here is from genome assembly GCA_030864215.1 of Capsicum pubescens. NCBI lineage: Eukaryota > Viridiplantae > Streptophyta > Magnoliopsida > Solanales > Solanaceae > Capsicum > Capsicum pubescens. The sequence continues at coordinate 244,632,034 of CM061538.1, forward strand.
AGTGTTTCCCCGTAGGGTACTCCAGACCTATTCATGTGTAAGAAAGATGGTTATCTCAGAATGTACCTCGATTATCGTCAATTGAACTAGGTCATAATCAATAATAAGTATCCACTCCCCATGATTGATGAATTGTTCGACCAAATTCAAGGCACCAGTTATTTCTCTAAGATAGACCTCAGATCCGAATATCATCAACTCAGAGTCAGGAAATGTGACATTCCGAAGAAAGCCTTCAGAACTTGGTATGGTCACTTCATATTCCTAGTTATGTCTTTTGGACTAACGAATGACCCAGCAACTTTCATGGACTTGATAAACAGAGTGTTCAAGCAGTACTTGGACATGTTCGTCATAGTCTTCAGTAATTATATACTTGTCTATTCCCGTAGTGAAGACAATCATATAGAACATCTCAGAATTATATTACAGACTCTTAGAGTCCATCAGTTGTTTACCAATTAAGTAAGTGTGAGTTTTGGGTAATATCGGTATTTTTCCTTGGCCATATTATTTTTGGTGATGGCATTAAAGTTAACCCTCAAAATACCAAAGTAGTGAGAAACTGTCCCAAACCCATCTCTCCATCAGACATCAGGAGCTTCTTGGGTTTGGCTGACTATTACCGATAGTTTGTTTAAGGGTTTTCATCTAGTGCATTCTCCATGACTCGATTCACTTAGAAGAAAGACAAATTTTAGTGGTCAGATTCTTGTAAGAAAAGTTTTCAGGAGTTGAAAACTCGACTCACCTCAGCCCCAGTCATGACTTTACCAAATAGTTCAGATGGGTTTGTTATTTACTGTGATGTTTCCAAAGTTGGTCTTGGTTGTGTATTGATGCAGAGAGGTAAGGTCATAGCCTATCCCTCTAGACAGCTTAATCCCTATGAAAATAATTACCCTACCCATGATCTTGAGTTAGTAATTGTTGCTTAGCCTTAAAAATATGGAGGCACTATCTTTATAGGGTTCACGTTGATGTGTTCACGGATCACAAAAATTTGCAGTATGTGTTTTCACAAGAGGATTTAAATCTTTTTTAGAGAAGATGGCTTGATTTGTTAAAAGATTATAATATGAGTGTGTTGTATCATCCAGGAAAGGCCAATGTAGTGGCATACGCCCTTAGTAGATTGGCTATAGGTAGTGTTGCTCATGTTGAGAATGATAAGAGAAAGTTAGTCAGAGAGGTTCATCAGCTTGCAAGATTAGGTATGCGGTTGGTTAATTTAGTTGAGGGTAGCGCATGGGTTCAGAATAGTTCAGAATCTTCTTTGGTTGTCGAAGCTAAAGAAAAGAAAGATAGGAATTCCAGTTTGGTTAAGTTGAAGTAATCAGCTAGAGATTAGAAAGTAGAGTTTTTCTCCCAAGGGGGAGATGGTGTTTTGAGATATCAGGGTAGGTTGTGTGTGTTGTGTGTTAATGATTTGAGATAGGGTATTTTAGTAGAAGTGCATAGTGTGGGTTACTCCATTCACCCAGGGGCCACTAAGATGTATTGTGATTTACAGGAATTCTATTGGTGGAGTGGAATGAAGAGGGATATTTCAGAGTTTGTAGCTGAGTATTCCAACTGTCATCAAGTCAAGGTTGAACACTAGAGGCCTAGTCGCACATTGCAGGAGTTTAGCATTCCCACTTAGAAGTGGGAAGAGGTGAACATGAATTTTGTGACAGGGTTGCCTTGTACGCATCATCAGCATTATTTGATATGGGTTATTGTATACAAAATGACCAAATCAGCTCATTTCGTGCTAGTTCATACTTCTTATTTAGCCGAGTACTATGTAAAGCTCTATATTAGAGAGTTGGTTAGGTTGCATAGAGTTCCATTATCTATCATTTCAGATAGAAGTACTCAGTTTACCTCTTACTTTTAGAGGGCTTTTCAGAAGGGTCTTGGTACCCAAGTTAATCTCAGTACAGCTATTCAACCTTAGACATATGGTCAGGCAGTGAGGCCATTCAGAACCTAGAGGATATGTTAAGGGTGTGTGTTATTGACTTTAAAGGTAGTTCGGATAATTACTTACCCTTGATTGAGTTTGCCTACAATAACTGTTATCACTCTAGTATTCAGATGGCTTTGTTTGAGGTTCTCTATGGCAGGAGATGTAGATCTCTTATTGGTTGGTTTGAAGTAGGTGAAGTTGTATTGATAGGGCCAGATTCAGTGTTTGATGTGATAGAGAAAGTTTAATCAATCAAGGTGAGTCTTAAGACAACCCAAAGTCATCAAAAATCTTGCGCAGATGTGAGAAGGAGAGATCTTGAGTTTGAAGTTGGGGATTTGATTTATTTGAAAATCTTGCCCATGAAGGGAGTGAAGAGAATCGGCAAGAATGGGAAGCTTAGTCCCTGATATGTTGGCCCTTATAGAATCTTGAGCCATTTTGGGAAAGTAGTTTATGAGATAGAATTGCCTATAGATTTGGCATCAGTGCATCCAGTGTTTCATGTTTCCTGGATACAAAAATGTATTAGTATTTCAGCTGTGGTTATTTCGTAGAAAGATATGGAGGTTAAGGATAGCCTTTCCTTTGAAGAAGATCCAGTTGAGATCCTCGATCATCAGATTCATAGACTAAGGAAAAAATAAGTTCCCTTGGTCAAAGTTCTTTGGTGAAATTAGTCCGTTGAGGGAGACACTTGGGAAGAAGAATAGATATGCATACCAAGTACACTCATCTTTTCTCCGCAAACTCAAAAACTCAAAATCAGTTTAAGGTAACAGTTTTCCTTGGATTGTTTCTTTTCCATTCTCATTTCCATCTAAATAATCATTCTCATGTCATTGCTACATTTACGAAATCAGTTCAATTCAAAATATTGATAAGATAATATAAAACTAGACATTGAATTACGTATCAAAACGTGTCTGAAACATCTAATAAAACCAAATGACTATCTAACTGACAAACTGCATATCTGAAAGCCTCTAAACTGAGGGAAAAGAGTTAATGGGATAGGCCCCAACTAACTCCAAACTAAACTAACTGAAATGAAATACAGAAACACTGAAATAACATAATAGGTCCTCGACATATGAGGACTCACCACAATTGTTATTGCGTATAATCTGAATTGTCTAAATGCGGTCAAGAAACTGAGAATCCAAACCTATGATATAAGACATCATAGCACGAAGAAAAGTATACGATCAGTACTTTGAATGTATTGGTATATGAGATAAGGTTAGGCTAAAATGCATAGGTTCATGTGCATAAAATAATGACTGACTGAATAGCATGGGATAACTGATGCACAAATACGTGAGAGCTATAAAATCTGAGAATGCATGACCAAGCATATAACATGATACAAAAATAGTCTGTAAACTAAAATATTGAAATCTGGTAACTGAATAACTGATGAACTGTATGCTACGGTCAAGCAATACCTAAATCTGAATACTGAACTGACATTGTGGAAGGTATCATCAAACTGACATGCCCCAATCTGACCTAAGTGGGTCCAACCTATTATCCCAGTTGGAAGGGTGTCAGTACCGTTCCACAGGTACTAACAATGATTGTGTGGATCCACTAAACTAATGTCCTAAAGGACTAATGAGTCACCCTCATCTGGCAAGTGCTCTAATGAGATACGTGTTACCTCAACTGGCAGGTAAACACTTTATCAACCTTCAACTGGCAGGTTGACATCTCTAACCTACGCTGGCTATGTAGTTCTGGAACTAAGGGACAACTACTACAAGTCACACCCTCTACTAGTAGGTGATTCCCCATCCCTGAGTTCGCTCGGTGCTAAATCCTACTGCCAACTGAATGATAATAATTAAGGGACTGAACTAAGCTTAACTGAGCAAACAACTGATCATAAATAACTGACTGAATGATAATGCTCATAGTATATCTAAATTCATTCTGCAGATACTAAAATTATGTAAAAAAGGAGGTATCGGGTGTTCATAACCCACCAACACTGAATAAAAATAACAATAAGAACAAGTGAAGCTTTAAAAAACATAATGAAGGTTCATTGCTCAAAATCCAACATTTAGACAATTCATCAAACACATGGGAGTCATGAATTTAAGCATGGGAATGGGTAAAGCATGTGATTGAAACCATAGTTACAATACTAAAGCCATGAATTAGGGATTTGACATGGAAATTGCATTATTCAAAAGTGTAAAAGGGCTTATTCCATCCAAAAAAAAAACCCTTGTAACATAACTTATAATCAAAATCAATAACAACATCATAGAGATAATTCATCATAAACATGTAAAAACTCATAATTTGATATGAAAAGGGGATTCTTGGAATCCATGGGTGAAAAGGTCCCATGGATAAACATCACGCATACCTTAAACCTTAAATCTTGAAAGAGAAACGCAATTCTTTAAGCTTCCTTGAAGGTTCTTGAATTTGGTAACTTGATTTCTTGGTTTTCTTTGATAGAAAGTAATGAAATTGATGAACTTGGGGGAATGATTAGGGTTTGACTTTTGAGAGAAAATTGGGGAAAATGGGCATATAATGCGCTAATCAACGTTTAATTCAAGGTTTTTATGAATTGGGTTGAGGGGAAAAGACGTAATTGCCCCTCAAAAATTTAAATTCATAACTAGAATACGGATTGAAGGGAAACATCAATGTGATGGGTGCCTCATCACTATAACCACCGCAACACACCACTATTGCGGTGAGCTGCTGGAATCGAAATCCAAACACGACTCAATCCTCGTCCGAAAAATCTAAAACTTCTACGAGACATGCTCCTTATAGCCCTAAACATGAATTAACTCAAAAAAAAATGTCTAAGGGTTAGGAAGACTCATTTAAAAATCCTCAAAGTTAAGAGGCCAAAAATAAGACTAAGTCCCCAACACTTGGTTAAATTTTTAGGCTTTAAGCCTCTTATGCATTAGTTAAATTTTCAGGATTTAAGAATCTTATACATGCACTAGAAGATAAAATAAGATCAGAAAAGTATGGGATATTACAAGGATTCAGCACCGTGAACCAGGGATGAGGGCAATCCTTCCAGTTTAGGGTTTGACCCGTAGTAGCCCTGAGTTACAGAACTATGTAGCCAGCATAGGTTTGAGATGTCTTCATGCCAGTTTAAGGTAGACACATATCACATGAGTTTCCTACCAGTAAAGGGTGACTCCTTAGTCCTTCGGGACACCAGTTTAGTAGATCAACACAGCCAGTGTTAGTACCCATGGTACAGTACTTACACCTTTCCAACTGGGGTTACAGGTTGGACCTTGATTAGCTAGGATTGGGGAATGTCGATTAGATGATACCTCCCACAGTCTCACTGCAGTATTCATTCCTAAATTCAGTTCAGGTTTGCTTGACCAAAGAATACAGATTACTGATAATGCTCGACTTACACCTCAATTTAGTGTAAGGCGGTCATCTTCAATATATTTACCCAACTTTGGAGTCGAGTTCGAATCCATAGGGAACAATATGAGTGGCGATTGAACTAATTTGAAATTATAGCTACAAGTTAAATTTAAATAATCAATATAAAATGATAAAATGGGGGTTTAAGGTTCACAGAGAGTTAATTGTCACTTTCAATATTTTAGTGTTTGAAATCAGTCTAAATGGGAAACCAGAGCTATGTTCACCAAGGGTTTCGAGAATTGACAGATACTAGGTAATGCTAGAGATTCTCGGAATGAGTAGAACAACAGAATATCCCTGACGATTATACTATCTGACTTATCTCTCGACCTCACCAGACAATTTATTATCTAATTCTCTCAAACTTAGATAACTTATCTATTTCCAATAAGTTGTTATCTCAGGTAGAATAATCCAGTTACGGCATTAATAATTAAATAGAAGGTTGGTAGCTTTCGAGTCCCTGTTGATAATTCACGTCCTCTAGTCTATTTCTCCATTAGAAGCAAATAAAACCTTAGGCATAATCTGATGTTTGCAACCACTAGATTTTAGTTAAAACAACAGAATTTCAAGATATTTTACTACTCTTTGAATCCGTTAAACACCTAGTATCATATCAAACCCTAATCCATGAATCTCATAACTCCGGCTAATGAAATTAGCCGTTCATGATTTGATGAACGAAATAACAAGTTGAATTCATGATTATAATGATAAACTTACGAATGGATAAAAAACAACAAGTAGTTCCTCCGATTTAATCACAAGGTAGAAACCCTAAAAATAGTTGATACGAAAACACAAGAATATTTTATGAAAGAGAGCAAAAATATGTGTCTCTCTTCTTAGAGTTGATGTCTGATAGGTGAATTATGAATGAATCAAACCCCCTAAAAGATGTTATTTATACTAAAGCCTAATTAAGGAAATAAAATAACCAAATTAATAAAATTATTCGAAATAGGTGACGCCTAGGCTGACGTCGCGTCAAGAAGTTGACGCTCTATCACGGATGGCGTCAGAGAGGCTTCAGTTGCCTTAAGGTTTTATCTTAGGCTGACGATGTGGCTGACGCCGCGTCATGGATCTGACGGCGTATCACCAACATCGTTAGATATCTTCTTCCCATGCTAACTTTTTGCTTAAGGCTGACTCCATTCTTGATGCCTTATCACGACTTTGACGCCACATCACCGGCGTCGTCAGAACTGCTCCTCAAACTGCAACTCCCTAGTTAAGGCTGACGCTAATACGGATAGGCTATCATGAGGATGACGACTTATCACGAAGGTCGTCAGCCATATTTTCTTCTATTTTTCTCAAATTTTCAACTCTTTTGCTCCATTATTGTTTATTCTCATTTCTTCAGCCTTTTTCTGCAATATCATGAGCAAACTCATCAAAACAACAAGAGTTTCTTCAGAATTAACAATTATTTTAAGCTAAAAAGCATTAAATGTGTTAGATTTTACTCACACATCAACACCCTCAACTTAAAACAATTGCTTGTCCTCAAGCAACTACATAACACCATACTATGATGCTTAACCAAGAGACACATAAGATACCTATCACAGTTGATTATCAAGTTTAGCCCAAAACTCATGCCACTCTCCACGTTCAATCCAATTGTGCATATCCATGAATATTAACAATGTGAACCAAAGAAATCAAGATATGGAATCAATTCAGCAACAATAACCATGCATATGTACAAGTTACACTACCCAAACAAGTGAACAGCTAGCAATGCAACCGATGTGCCCTTACAACAAAGAAGTCCCTCCTCACTCATATATGAACTAAAGCATGTCAATGCGGGGACGGTCAAGAGACACTCACTCTCATAAATAAATTCCAATCAATGCATATCAAATACCATATGCTTGCCCTTATTTTCATTACCAAGGTGTCCAGAAAAATAAGTTAGGATCACTATAGGTTTTTTCTTTCGCTTGTAATGTAGGCTAAGGGTTGGTATGATATTCAATGGAATTTAGAGTGACTAAACTAAGACTCCTTGGCACTACCTTAACTTTTGGGGTTCACTTATTAACCTTTTTCTTCTTTTTCTCCTTTTCTTGATCACACATTATTCAGGATGGATGTGGATTTTCTTTTTCATTCTTTTTATTTTCTTATTCTTCTTCCACACCACCCAGCTTTTATTCTTTTTCACTTATTCTTTTACTTTTATTCTACCTTTTTTCATACCCAGTTTACATCACGCACCCCTATGATAGTCACCCTCAACTTAGGTTGTTTACCTAAGTCTAGGTTCACAGTGTCCAAGGAGGACTAGGACCAAAACAGGTTCATTATGATCTAAATGGGAAGGTTATAGGTGTCATAGAGAGAAATGGTCAATTCAGGCTCAAAATAGGGATTAAGAGATATCATGCATACATTGAAGGTTATTTAAGAAAAAAAGTGACTTGAAAATCAAAACGGCCTATGATCCTTTCCTAACCCCTATCTTTCAACCAAGGTAAGACTAACCAGGCAAGTTCTAGATTCAATACACACAGGGAATTGAGTAAGACCTCACACACATGGCATAATGGTACATCACAAGCTACTACCCATTCGGTTCATGTAATTATTAGCAGTGATTATCATGTCCCTAATACTAATGCCATAAGAAGATTCACAGTAGCCACATATAAATACATATCACATAGTTATAAAACAGACCAACGGAGAGGTGTTTATCAGTCTTAAAAATCAACAAAAAATATGTCAACTGCTCTAGATACTTATTTTTCTCCAGTTAACCACAACACATCACAAAAAAAACATAATATGCCTAAACATGCCATCTCTATTAGGAACAAGAATCCGGGGAAAAGAGGCACGGCAACAAAAACCCCAGGTGGACATCAACACCCACAAGTAGCCCCACCCTCAACTTAATATCATGCATTATTCCCAATACGGCAAATCAAAACAAGAGAGTTAGAAACATACCTGTGGCACCATGGGTGCGAAGATCTGATGTCAATCACATAATACGAATACAAATAACAAATTACCTTGGGTTGCCTCCCAAGAAGTGCCTAGTTTAACATCGCGGCACGACCCAACTCAGCTTTTTCCTCCACCTTGAGGATATGAATTTCATCCCCAACTTAGAGTCCATCTTCTTGCCTCGCTTATAGAGAGGTGGTACAAAGATTAAGAAGCCGAGTAATGAATGATGCATGGTAAACAACTCGACCTTAAAGTGAGGTATGTTTTTATGTTGTTTATCAAAAGTAAAATAAAGAATATAGGATTCTTGTTCCTCATCTTCACAGTCTTCCACTAGTTTCGATGATTCCACAGACAAGATATCATCTAAACATAATGTGGAAAAATGCTTCGAGTGTGGTCCAACAAATACTACGTCAAAATTTACACTATCCTCTACACACTCACTTTTATTCATCTTCTCAACATTTTTACTTTGAATTGGGCTAAAGTCTTCATAAGAGATTAGCTTGTTTTCTTCTTTTGCCTCTAGCACCATTTCCTCAATCTTGGCATCATCCCTCATGGTTGGTTCAGTTGGTTGGAAAATCTCCAAGGTCTGCTCAACATCAAGCACAACATAGATATAGGGTTCTTGTTCCTCATCTTCACACTCATCCATTATGTTTTATGATTCCACAGACAAGATATCATCTAACCACAATGTAAAAAAATATTTTGGATGATTGACCTCGATATCCATCTCTTCTATCCTTTTTCTTCCCTCGTTAAATGCCCTAATGTCTTGACGTATGTCACATATAGTATCATTCGTTGTTTCTGTATGATCCAACATTAGTTGAAGCATAGCTTTAATGTCACCCTTTCCAGTGCTTCATTCTTCCTTTTCTTGACCATAAGACCTGTCATACTCATAAGAAGAACTAGAACCTAGGTTAGCGCAATAGGGGAAAAGGGCATTTGGGCAATCACTCCAATGTCCATCTTGACCACCCCATAAAGAACAATTATACTCCCGGTAGGATGGAGATGGTGCACACATCTCTCTTCGGGGAGCATATCTAAAATCTTACCAAAAGTGGGGTCCATCACAATTGGACATGGATCATCCAGATAAGATTTCCAAATATCAAACTTACATTCATTCCATGATGCCATAGTAAGAAATAAACAAAAATAAAGAAAATGTACCTAACACAAGAAACAAAGGAAATCACAAACAAATATTTACAAGTTTGAATTCAAGCAAGTAACCTAAAATTCCAAACTAACTCAATACGCCAAATTTTTCCCCGACAACGGTGCCATTTTTGATAACGCTCAACTTACACCTCAATTTAGTGTAAGTCGTTCGTCGACAATATATTTACCCAACTTTGGAGTCGGGGTCGAATCCACAGGGAACAATGTGAGTGGCAATTAAACTAATTTGAAATTATAGCTACAAGTTAAATTCAAATAATCGATATAAAAAGATAAAATGGGGGTTTAAGGTTCACAGAGAGTTAATTGTCACTTTCAATATTTTAGTGTTTGAAATCAATCTAAATGGGAAACCAGAGCTATGTTCACCAAGGGTTTCGGGAATTGACATATACTAGGTAATGCTAGAGATTCTCAAAATGAGTAGAACAGCAGAATATCCCTGACGATTATACTATCTGACTTATAAAACCTAAGGCATAATCTAATGTTTGAAACCACTAGATTTTAGTTAAAACAACAAAATTTCAAGATGTTTTACTACTCTTTGAATCCATTAAAAAACTAGTATCATATCAAACCCTAATCCATGGATCCCATAACTCTGGCTAATGAAATTAGCCGCTCATGATTTGATGAACGAAATAACAAGTTGAATTCATGGTTATAATGATAAACTTACGAATGGATAGAAAACAACAAGTAGTTCCTCTGATTTAATCATAAGGTAGAAATCCCAAAAATAGTTGATTTGAAAACACAAGAATATTTTATGAAAGAGAGCAAAAATATGTGTCTCTCTTCTTAGAGTTGATGTCTGATAGGTGAATTATGAAAGAATCAAAAATCCTAAAAGATGTTATTTATACTAAAGCCTAATTAAGGAAATAAAATAACCAAAATTAATAAAATTATTCGGAATAGGTGACACCCAGGCTGATGCCGTGTCAAGAAGTTGACGCCCTATCACGGATGGCATCAGAGTGGCTTTAGTTGCCTTCAAGTTTTATCTTAGGCTGATGATGTGGCTGACGCCGCGTCATGGATCTGACGGCGTATCACCAACGTCATTAGATATCTTCTTCCCATGCTAACTTTCTGCTTAAAGCTGACGCCATTCTTCATTCTTTATCACGACTTTGATGCCACATCACCGGCATCGTCAGAACTACTCCTCAAACTGCAACTCCCTGGTTAAGGCTGACGCCAATGTTGATAGGCTATCATGAGGCTGACGACTTATCACGGAGGTCGTAAGCCATGTTTTTTTCTATTTTGCTCAAATTTTCCATTCTTTTGCTCCATTATTGTTTATTCTCATTTCTTCAGCCTTTTTCTATAATATCATGAGCAAACACATCAAAACAACAAGAGTTGCTTTAGAATTCACAATTATTTTGAGCTAAAAAACATTAAATGTGTTAGTTTTTGCTCACACATCAATTACCAGTCATTCAGTTATCAAATTTAGGTTTACAGATTGTTTCAGAAATATATATGTATTTGGACTTGCATTCTTAGATATTTCAGCTTTCATGCACTTATGATCTGCTATCTTATGTTATTTAGTTATTCCATATTTCATGCATATAGTAACCCATGTATATCAGCCTAACCTTATCTCATACACTAGTATATTCAAAGTACTAACCGCATACTCTTCTTTGAGCTATGAAGTATTATATCATAGGTGCGGACGCTCAATTTCCCGACCATACCTAGACAGTCTAGTGATTAAGAAGAAGCAGTAGCAGTGGTGATTCCTCACCTATTGAGGACTTGTTATGTTTATTTAATTATTTTCGTATTTCTATTCAGTTAGTTAGTTGGAGTTAGTTGGGGCCTGTCCCATCAACTCCTTAGTCAGTTAAGAGGCCTTCAGACAGTCAGATAGACAATTAGTTAGTTAATCAGCCTTATCAAATATGTTTCAATATTTTATCACGTATCACAGACTTGTGAATTTATTATATTTTTAGTATTCTAACCTTATGGCTTTATTAGTTATTTTCCGCATATGTCTTTTATCATGATAATATATAGTGCTCGTAATAGGTACCATCTTACAGGTTAGCTTGTGGTCACTTGTGACTATAAGCACTGTTGTCGCGACTAGGGGTAGCCTCGGGTCATGACATTAGCCTAACCTGGATGGTAGTGAAGACTCATATCATAATCCTTAAACAATTTGAGCCACCGCCTCTTCTTGAGATTTAACTCCTTTTAAGTAAACATATACTATAATCTCTTATGATCTAATAGCTATCCATATGCACCATATTTAGATAGTGGTGCCAAATCTTCAATGAAAAACCACAGCCAACAACTCTAGGTCATGAGACGGATAGTTCCTCTCAGGAACCTTAAGCTTTCTAAAAGAATCAGCCATAACCTTACCATGCTGCATCAAACACAACCCAATCCCACATGGGACACATCACAATACACAACGAAACCATCTGTACCTTTGAGTATGGTCAAAATTGGCATTAAAGTTAACTTATCCTTTAATTTCTCAAAACTACCTTCACAAAAATTGGACTATAAAAACTTAACCTTCTTTTGAGTCAACTTAGTCAGTGGAGCAGCAATAGAAGATAAATTTTTCACAAACCTCCTATAATACCTAACCAAACCCAAGAAGCTTCTAATGTCAGTTGGAGTCGTGGGTCTAAGCCATATTTTAACTGCCTAAACTTTCTGTGGATCCACCTTGATTCCCTCACTATAAACCACATGCTTGAGAAATATTACAGCATTAAGCCAAAATTTACACATAGAAAACATTGCATGCAGCTTCTGATCATTAAGAGCCTGTAACATAATTTATTGCTGATTGGATTAATCCTCCTCACTCTTAGAATACACCAAGATAACATCAATAAAGACTATCATAAATAGGTCTAGAAACTATCTAACTACCCAATTTATAATGTCCATAAAAGTTGTCGGGGCATTAGTCAATCCAAATAACATAACTAAAAATTCATAGTGGTCATATCGGGTTCGGAAAGAAATCTTAGGAATATCAACCTCCCTAATTCTCATTTGTCGTATCCCAAATGAAGATCATCAGGAAAAACATCAGGAAATTTATTAAACATAGGGACAAATTGCAAAGAAGGACCTTCAGAGTTGGAATCCTTAACTCGAATTAGATGATATAGACACCCTATTGAAATCATTTTCTGGGCTCTAAGATAAGAAATAAGCCTCCCTTCCGAAACTAAAGAACTCCCCTTTCATTCTAATATCGGCTCATTTGGAAAGTGAAAACTGACATTTCAGGTCCTACAATCCAGAGAAGCATAGCATGAATAAAGTCAATTTGTAATGCTCCGTAAAATCCTCTTCCAGTCTGAGCCTTAGAGCGTATTTGGTAAAGCAAAACTCCGAGTTAAAATGTTTTAGAAATATCCTCCCAAGTATGAAATACTTTGAATCATGTGGGAATCTATTTGATCATAAATTAAGATCATAAAGGTCCCCTAACTCATGGTCGAGTTGAAAGTTTTCCTATCATTCAAGTTTTAGTGACCGTAAAAATTTGAGTCAAATTCAATCGACCATAACTCGTTGTATATGAAGAACTGGGCGGATTTCTATGAATCAAATGAAATATATTTGAATTATCTTTCAAACGATACTAATTTTGCCTAAATTCGCTATCAAAGCAAAGAGTTATCCCTATTTTATTCCAGTATGTCAAGCTAGAAAATGGTGACGACATTTCTGACGGGCTATCACGATTCTGATGACCTTTTTGATGACGTCTTCACATTCTAACAACATTTCTTATGACGTCATCAGACCTGGGAAGAAAATCAAGAATTTGGACCACTTTTGTGACGGCCTATCATGGACCTGACGGTCTATCACGGATGGTGTCAAGTATATTTTTCCAGCAATTCAAGGGTATTTTGATCATTTTGCACCTTTTTTTGAGCCTATATAAATATGAAGAACCCTCATTCAAACCCTAATTCAATCATTTTCTTTTCCAATTCTCTCAAGAATATCTAGGGTTTCATTCAAGAACCCTAATCTTCCAAAATTCTTCCATAAATTCTTTAAGGTTTCTTTAAGAATCAAGTTCCTCATAGTATGGGTTTCAAGAATTTATTTATTTAAAGTGTGAATAAAGTTTCAAGAACTAAAGTTCATCCAATTTCAAAGGTTAAGGTATGTAGATGTTGATTCTTGGGTCCCTTTCATCAGAGAAGCTCAAGAACCCTTTTTAAAACTAAAAGATTTTTATGTTTATGATTTGTATGAGTTGAAATGGATGTTTAATGTGTATTTGAGTTTGATTTATGTTTGCCTACAAAATTTATGAGCTTTGACCCTAGTATGTGGAATTCATGTGATGTTTGTGATAGACCCTCTTGAAGTTGTTTTTCCATATGATGTGTTCATGATTTTTGGGTGTAGAAATGGTTGAATAAGTGAAGAACATTCCCCATAGGTTTGATAAAGAGCTTAGGTGAAGCATAAGGGACACTATAGTATTTTGAATAGGAAACCCCAAATTGTGAGCTAGTCCATGCATGCCTAGTGTTTGATAAAATTCCTTAGTGAGTGAAATGTTCCAAGTTAGCATAAAATTCCCAAGTAGGTATAAAATCGGTCATGTCTAGTGGTTGTTGAAAGACCCTAGTGAACAAGTCGAGATATGATGGTTGTAAATTCCTCCAATTATGTGCTCTTGATATATGTTAAGCTTTTAATACATCCCAAGTGGTTAGCAAGTAAGTTATGAGGTGATAGTATGAAGTCTCCCCAAGCCATAAGATATCCAAACATATGTCAAGATCGATATTGGTATGAAATAGCTGAGGTAAAACTTTGTTGAAGGGAGTACAATCTAGTAGTATGTTTCCCCTACGTTATTATATGATTATGATTCCGAGATACTTAAAGTGACTTCTTGGTGACTGGATGATGAATAGACATTTGAGATCCTTAAATGCTTGAGGTGATATTTAATGACTGTGGAAATGAAAATATGGCATGATTACTGAATTACTTGTGAAGATGCTTAAATAATTGTGATGATGCATGAATGTTTGTGATGATGAATGAATGATGATGCTTACTTTTATGTTATCGAGTCCTAGGGGTATTTATACCCGAAAATAGAGTTATTGTCTAGAGCCCGTGCCAGTTTCTCAATAATTCCAGTTGAGCCATGATTCTCAGAACTCAGTGAACTATAGAACTCTGTATCCTTAGACAAGTGCGGAACTTAAGAAAGCTCAGTAATATCAGAAATCTTTGTAATCTCTGTATCACTAGTAATCTAGCCTTAGTCCTGTAATCATCTCAGATCTAATAGTATTCAAGTGATTCAATTCTAATCTTAGAAGTGATTTGAGTAATCTATTCAAGCTTTGTATCGTCTGTCAGATACTATGATTTGATGTCTTTTCCATCAGATACAAAACTAAGTAATCTCAGCGTAACTCAGTTAGATCTTTTAAGAAACATGATTAGTATCAGATTCAGTTCAGTTGTGCTCAATTAAGAATTCAGTCAGAGTCTTTCAGTTGGGAGTAGAAACTAGCACCGAGCGAGCTCAAGGATGGGAACTCACCTACTAGTAGAGGGTGTGATTCTTAGATGCAATTTTTGTGCTTCAGAACTACGTAGCAAGCATAGGTTAAGAAATCAAACCTACTAGTTGAGGGTAGATGAGAGACATCATACCTGTTAGATGAGGTTAGATGAGGTGGCTTGACCTGTTAGATGGGGGCTCCACCATTCTCACTTGAGCACCTGATAGATGAGGGTCACATTAAGATAATGTGCATAAAGATAATTTCTTTACCCGTGGCAGATATTAGCACCCTCCCAATCGGGGGTAGAGGGTTGACCCCACCTGTGGTAGGTTGGGGCATGTCGGTTAAGAGACTACTTCCCATAGTTTCAATTTTAGATTCAGTCTCAATTTCAGAATTAATGTTCAGAAATTAGGACTGTCAGATACAGTTATCTATCTTTATAAGGAACTCAGATAGTTCCGTTGATTCATGGACCATCCCGACAGATAGGCTTGGTCACATATACAGTTGATTGATATCATATTTAGAGATATGCCACCAGACATGCTTGATCACAGTATCATAT
The DNA here is from genome assembly GCA_030864215.1 of Capsicum pubescens. Taxonomy (NCBI): domain Eukaryota; kingdom Viridiplantae; phylum Streptophyta; class Magnoliopsida; order Solanales; family Solanaceae; genus Capsicum; species Capsicum pubescens. Next base: position 244,647,728 of record CM061538.1, read on the forward strand.
TTCTATTGAATATTTTTGTCATTAGATTCAGATATAATCATACTTCTTATCATTGATAATCGCTTCCAGAATAATCTGTTAGAAAAGTTGATCTCTAATTCTGTCAGTCAAAAGTAGTAAGCTCAGAGTACAGTACTTGATGTAAGCACATCCAGATCCTCAGTTATCAGTATCAAAGGAGTCATTGATTCAGTATCTCAGTGTCAGTAGTAAGTTCGGTTTGCAGTAAAGTGGTATGCGAGTTTTAGTATCTAGAGTTGCGATGATTATGTTCATGTTTTGTGCATTCATGTATGTGTTCTCATGCGGCATCTTTCATGATTATTCATTTTAGATATTGTGTATGCATGAGCCCTTGCATTAGCCTACCTCGTCTACATACTCGGTACATTCCTATATTGACGCGTTTGCGCTATGGTGTTTTATTTGACACCATAGGTTCAGAGGCACAGGATCTAGATTATCCTCAGCAGTTCAGTCCCCATCAGCAGTAGTAGAAGTGAGTCCTCTTCTTTCGAGGATGAATCTCAGTTTACTATTATAGTTTCATATTTTTTTATTTTTAGTTGACAGAGTTAGTTGGGGACCTGTCCCATCAACTCCACAGTTCAGACAGTTTAGAGGCTTTTCAAATGGATGTATTAGTATTCAGTTTTCAGTTTTGAGTATGTATAGATGTGTTGAACCTTATGGTAAGTTTTTGCATTTATTTCAGTTATTATGCAGTGTACAGGTACAGATATCAGAAAAGGGTTAGTTTGTGGTCCTTTGGGTCCTTAATCACCATGTGACGTCTCGGGATGGGATCTCAGGGCGTTACATAATTCATCCCAAAGATAACATTAAAATCCACCATATACAACTCTGTCAAATCCACCAATATCTCCCGATTATGAATAGACACCACACAACCCCTATAGATTTTCCTAGAAAAAATAGAATCACCTACTATTGTAGATATAGAAAAGGGCTCAAAATACTTTTAATACCAATATCAAAATGTACAACCATTTAAGAGGTCACATAAGAAAGGGTAGAACCCGGATCAAGCAAATAATAAACATTATGGGAAAAGAGTTGTAACATACCAGTAATAATATTTGGGGATTCCTCAGATTCCTGGTGAGTAGTAAGAGTATCAAGACAATTCTGGCTAGTGTCAGTACCAGAAGTAGCACCATTAGGAACAGGAGAAGAAGAATTGGTAACCAGAACTTTATTAGCTCCAGTGGAAACCCTGGCTGAAGGATTATCTTATTGTATATGCCCAATCTGACTACAATTATAGCATAACCACTGTAAAGCTTCACACAAAAATGACAAGAAGGATAAGGTGGGGCTAACGGAGCTCCACTAGCCTGAGACTAGGTAATACGGGTGTCATTATTTTCCTTTTGATGCATAGATTCTATATTTTTAATGTTTTAGTAGATTCTGTATTCATTCGTGAGGAGTAAGGCTCTTAGATTGAAGATTTTTGGATCACTTTTTGGCTTTTGAGTTAGGTTATAGCTTATCTTCTTTCATACTGGGTTGGGTAGTTAATTTTGATACAAAAGCATGTTAAGGGTGTGGGAACTAATCATGAAATAGAAATATTAATGTGTTGTGTCCGTGGGGGGGCTGTGTGGATATTATTTGGCAAAATTGAAACAATATGTGTTATGTGTGACCGTGTGGGGTCGTGTATGATATTATTGGCCATGTGTATGTGGAATTGGTGTATCTTGTTAATGAAAAATCCCAGATTAAAAATAATGTGGTATCAATGACACTTTTCGCCTATGTATCGCTTGATGGTAGTGAATTATATTGGACCATGGAAGGTCAGTGGATATATTAACTCACAAGTGGTATTATTGATTGGTTATTGGATATTTCTCATGGTTGGTTGGTTATGAACATTGCATCATCATCCTCATGGCATCACACGCATAATTTTTACTTTTTGTTGTATGTTAATATATATATATATACACACACACTTGTTGTTGTATGTTGAACTTTATTTGTGCCTTTTGTTATGTATGTGCTCTTGAAATACTAGAAAGATTGGGAATTTGGAAATACTGAGAACATCGGATTTCATAGAGACTGTGTGATGGTTTCGGAGGTTATGCATTGACATAGTGTATTACTTCATCATCATAGAGGTTGTATGATAATTTCGGAGGTTGTACGACGACCTCATATATTATAGCATCACTAGGTTGTGCGACAACCTTATGTAACATCATCATCATGGAGAATGTGCCATGATCTCGATGGTTGTGCGACGACCTTGTATATCATCACCATAGAGATTGTGTGATGGTCTCAAAGGTTCTGTGATGACATTGTGTATTACATCATTATCATCAAAATATGTGACAATTTTAGAGGTTGTGTGATGACCTCATTCGTTACATTATCATTACTTTCATTGTATTTACTTTACTATGATTGTGAGATGATTGTATATTTGTCTTGACTTGTTACCTATCCCTTTTTCATATCTCCCCTTGCTTGTTATTGATGATCTCATATATGTTATCCTTTTGTGCTAAACTTATATGTGATATAATGCATACTTATGGCCCATTATGGTATTTTGTTGCAATATATATGAGTGTTATAGAACCGTCAGTGCAAGTAGTGTGGACTACCATTATGGAACCTTTTCTGATTACAGGTGACGTTCCCTTAGTGTGTATTTTTGTATGACTTAGTATCTACTTTTCTCAGTTGGCCTATGATACCTACTGAGTACAAGTGGATCGTACTCACTCCTACTGCGCCCTTACGGTGCAGGTCCTAGTTAGAGTGCACCACACGATGATGGATTCGGGTGCCTACGGAGTTATTCAAGGTTTCAATTGGACTTTCATGCATTTGGAATCCATTTCTGTCTTAACCCAACCTCGAGTCTAATTGATATGGGTATATCAAGACCTCCATGGGCCAGACACCACCCACCTAGCCTATCTAATAGAGCATAATCAATATAAACAGCGGAGATAACCCAAAATAGTAATAAGAAAGAAAGATTGAAAAATATAAACTCTATGAATCAAACAAGCATCCAACCCACACTTGTGCACGTAAGCCTCTAAAACCAGAATACCAAACTAGGTCGGTACATGCCCCCGATCATGACAAAAGAGATTTCATAATTCCCAAAATCTAGAAAAAAAAACTAATGAAATATCAGGGGTTTTCGAAAGATGGAGGCTAACCAATTCACAGCAACTCAACCAACGAACCACACTACCTAATTCTGCACATGAGTAATATAAAAACCCTAGTACCCTACTTCATGAAACAATACATCGTACAGAGATGGTCAGTGAGATAAGCATTGGCATGTAACTCAGGAAAAGTGATAAAGTAATGCCATTTTCAGAATCAACCAAAACCACATGCACAGACGTTCATATATATATATATATAGGATGTCGGGATAGGGGAAAGGGCCATGAACATGTGATTATAAAATATTAACTCTGACTGGGCAGCTCTATTCGTCCTAAGGGTACCCATGGGCTATAAAGGTTCAGCTTTCCCTGTTGAAAGGGCCCAAAGCGTGTCAGCCGCATGAATCGAGGAATTCAAAGAAATGGTTAAAGACACTAAGGCTTTAGACATTCCCAAAGTATAATGTGTGAACCAAGCACACATTCATATAGACCCTTACACCGACAACTATGGTTTCCATTGTTAGTCCCCCCAGGACCTTCACCTTCATAATAAGTTACACACACACCCTCCTTTATTCCCAAATTAAAATTATTTTGCAAATAATCCCAATCACTAATCAAGGAGTCTTGAGTCGGGGGTCTATCGGAAATAGCCTCTCTACTTCTTCGGATGTAGTGGTATGGACTGCGTATATTTTACCCTCCCCAGACCCCACTATGTGGGAATATACTGGGTTTGTTGTTGTTGTTATTGTACCACTTTGTATTGCCATACCATTTATACTTGTAGGCTTATATAATCATGTCAATCCATTCCAATAAACCAATTGACTCCCAGGCCTCTTTTATTTTTAAACCAAAGTCATGAAGTGACTCAAATTATGAAAAATCCATATTTTCAAACCAAAGTCATGAAGGTGGGTGAAGGTTAATATCATTACCAAGCCAAAATCCATCAATTTGAGGAATATGTTCCCTATTCTAGATTGCACAATAATCCACCCATTTAGTATGAAAAATCATCAATTGAAGTGTACATAAGACATTTAAACCACAAAAAATATAATTCAAGTTATAATCATCAAAAACCCTCAACCTAATTTCAAACCCAACAATTAAATCACATGAACAAAGATTAAGACAAATTCCATAGTATAAAATTCAAGTTAGGGATGAGGGACATGCCTGAAATACCCAAGAAATTGAAGGAAATCTGAAGATTGGAGCCTAGGTATTGAATCCTTTGTAAAACCCTAGAGTTCTTGCTTTGGGAGTTAAAGAGAAAAAAGGTAAGATTTTTTATTTGATTAACTCTAGATAATGAGGACCCTTATGAGTTTTTAAGTTGTGGTAAAGTGTAAAGGAAGGAAAAGACCAAAATGACTTTAATTAAAATGTGCAAGAAAATTTGGGCCCAGTCGTCACGACTCAGGTGATGACACGTGACCACTGACCATGAGTTGTTGCGTAGACTCATTACCTAAGGACCAAAAACCTGGTACCATACTGTCAGGACCATGAGTCACTCATCACAACTCGTTATCTATCATCACAAGACATAACAAAGACTCATGATCAAAGCAGAACAATGGGCGAGCTCACTGTTTGGACAACGAATCCCTACTAATGACTCGTTATGTCATGTTACGGGTCATACCCAGGACTCATTATTAGGGGACATAAACTTGGGAAAACTCACTGTCGTAGCATTGAGTCTTCCTAAAAACTCGTTACATGACCTCACGACTTGTGCCCTTGGCTAATTAATTACCTAACTCTTGGAGCGCCTAAAGAAGAAGAACCTAGGGTGTCATATTACCCCCTCCCCTCTCTTCCCCCCTCTCTCCCCTTAAGATCATTCATCCCTGAAGGAGGAGTTTAGGGCACACTTGGCACAAAAACAACAAAGAATATAAACAGAATCAAATGACAAAGTCGAAATTCCATAAGAGGGAGAATGAAAATATACCCTCAAGAATTTTCATCCTATGCGAGGAACAAGAACGGATACTTGTCAATACACAAGGCTACCCCCTAGTCGCGGCAATGGTGCTTACGGTCACAAGTGACCATAAGCTAACCCATGTACTGGTACCTGCTGAGAGCAATGAATAAAATAATAACAATGGAATGTGCATAAAACAACTGATAAAGCCATAAAGTCTGACTACTGAAAATACAAATGAATTCACAAGTCTGAAACATCTGATAAGACTGATAAAACTAACTAACTGTCTAACTGACTTTCTGAACGTCTAAAAAGTCTCTAACTGACTTAGTAGTTGATGGGACAATCCCCCAACTAACTTCGACTAAATGAAAATACGAAACTACTAAAATAACTAAAATAATCAATCCTTCCCTTGATGTATGAGGACTCACCACTACTGTTGTTGGGTAGGCTGAACTGTCTAAGTGCGGTTAGGAAACTATGCGTTTGAACCTATGATATAAGACATCATAGCGTAGAAGAGTATGCAATCAGTACTTTGAATGTACTAGTATATGAGATAAAGTTAGGCTGATATACATGGGGTACTGCGCATATAAAATAAGGACTAGATAAATAGCATGAGATAATTGAACATGAATGCATGAAAACTATAACAACTGAGAGTGCAAAACCAAGCATAAATCTGTAATCTGATATAAGTCTAAAATCTGAAAGACTGTAAACTGTATAACTGAAAGTCTGTATACTTGGTCAAGCAAACCTAAACTAAGAATACACTAAAATACTATATTGAGACTGTGGTAGGTATCATCTAACTGACATGCCCCAATCTGAGTTAATCGGGGTCCAACCTGTAACCCCAGTTGGAAGAGTGTCAGTACTATTCCACGGGTACTAACACTGGCTGGTGGATCCACTAAACAGGTGTCCCAATGGACTAAAGAGTCACCCTCAAATGGCAAGTAAACACCTTGTCAACCCTCAACTGGCAGGTTGATGTCTCTAACCTATTTGGCTACATAATTTTGGAACTCAAGAACTGCTACTAAAGATCACACTGTATATTGGCAAGTGAGCCCCCATCCCTGGGTTCGCTCGGTGCTAAATCCTACTCCCAACTGAACTGACACTGGAACTGAAACTGGATTGAGTTTAACTGAACATTATTTTATGACTGATTGTGCTTACTATGATCATAATAATAGAATAAATATGAATAATCATGGTTTAACTAAATCATACTTGAAAATTAGAAAATCATGTAAAAACGTAGGTATCGAGTGTTCATAACCTACCAGCACTAAATGGAATCAACATTAATGCCATATAAAAGCTTTAGAACCAAAGTAGGATATCATTATTCAAAACCCAATACTTAGGCATTTCATCAAAAACATGAGAGTCATGAACTTAAGTATGGAAATGGGTAAATCATGCGAGCACAACATAATTACAAGACAAAAACATGAATTAGGGATTTAATGTGAAGATTTCAACATTCAAAATATGTAATGGCATCATTCCACTTAAAAACACTTATAAACATAACTTGTAATTGAAATCAACATGAGTTCCATAGGGATAATTCAAATTGAACATGTAAAAACTCATTATTTAACACAAAAATTATTCTTGGACTCCAAGGGTGAAAGAAACCCATGAATGAACATCCACATACCTTAATAAATTATTTCTTGAAGATTTCTTGATGATTTCTTGAAGCTTGAATTTCTTGATTTCTTGGGGAAAAAGGAATTGAAATTGGTGAACTTGGGGAAGAGGGGAGGGTTTTCCTGAGAGAGATTTTGAGAAGAAGAGAAAATAATGCCCTAAATGATGTCCCAATTCATGTTATGGATGATTTGGGTTGAGCGGAAAAGACACAATTGCCCCTCGACAATTAAATTTGTAACTGCGCATAACATGCTTACCGCAATGCGATCTAATCGCGGTCGGCCATTTCTCTCATCGTGGTATGGAGAACATGAAAATGGGAATAGCATTGCGACGTGGGCCTATCGCGATGACTTGCTGGATTCGTGATCCAAACATGACCCAATCCTCATCCAAAAAATTTAAAATTTCGTCGAGACATGCTCTTTACACCCCTGAACATGAATTAACTCGAAAACCAACACCTCGGGGTCGGGAAGACCAATCTAAAAATCCTCAAAGTTAAGAGGCCTTAGAAATGACTAAGTCCCCAACACTTAGTGAAATTTTTAGGACTTAAGCCCCTTATGCATACAACTAGAAGCTGAACTGAGCTAAGAATAATATGGGGTATTACAATATCTCCCCCTTGGGAACACTCATCCTTGAATGAGACTGATTAGACTGAGAGTTATGAACTAAGGCAACTGATATCACATACTGAACATGCCTGACTGGGATCATGAATACATAACTGAGTCTGAAATATGATACATGAACTGAACTGATTTCGTGAATGCATGCAATAATATGAGAATATTTATATAGCTTGAATTGAGAATAGGGAAAGAGTCAATCTAAGGAGAACTATTACCTCAAGCTGGGTTTAAATTTGCGGAGAAAAGATGAGGGTACTTGGTATGCATATCTACTTTTTCTTTCCAAGTAGTTTTCTCAACGGTCTGATTTCACCATAGAACTTTAACCAAGGAAACTTCTTTGTTCCTTAGTCTATGAATCTGACGCTATAGGATCTCAATTGGAACTTTTTCAAAAGAAAGGATATCCTGAGCACCTGTACTTTCTAAAGGAACAACAATAGTTGAATCACTGATACACTTCTTCAATAGGGAAACATGGAACACTGGATGCACTAATGCTAAGTTTGCAAGAAACTCAAGCTCATAAGCTACCTTATCGAAGTGGCTTAAAATTCTATAAGGAACAACATAGCGGGGACGGAGCTTCCCGATCTTGACAAATCTCTTACACTTCCTTCATGGGTGAGATTTTCAAATAGACTAAGTCAGCAACATCAAACTCAAGGTATCTTCTCCTCACATCTGCATACGATTTCTGGTGACTTTGGGCTATCTTCAGCCTCTCTCGAATCAACTAAACCTTCTCGATCACCTCAAACACTGAATTTTTCCCTATCAAATCAGCCTCACCTACTTCAAACCAACCAATAGGAGACCTACATCTTCTTCCATAAAGATCCTCAAACGGAGCCATGTGAATACTAGAGTGATAGTTGTTATTGTAGGCAAATTCAATCAAGGGTAAATGGTCATCCCAATTTCCTTTAAAATCAATCATGCATGCTCTCAACATGTCCTCTAAGGTATGAATGGTCCTCTCTGCCTGACCATCTGTCTGAGGATGAAAAGCGGTACTGAGATGAACTTGGTTACCAAGACCCTTCTGAAAAGCCTTGAAAAAGTAAGAGGTAAATTGAGTCCTCTATCTGATATGATAGACAATGGAACTCCATTCAACTTAACCAACTCGATATGATAGACAATTGAACTCCATGAAACTTAACCAACTATCTAATATAAATCCTGGCATAATCCTCAGTTGAATACAAAGTATGAACTGGCAAGAAATAAGATGATTTAGTCATTCTATCCACTATGACCCATATCGAATCATGCTAACGATGAGTATGAGGCAAACCCATCACAAAATTCATATTCACCACTTCTCACTTCTAAGTGGGGATGCTAAACATCTATAATGCACCACTAGGCCTCTGGTGCTCAACTTTAACATGCTAAAAATTTGAACACTAGCCACTAACTCTGCAATACCCTTCTTTATACCATTCCACTAATATATTTCCCGCAAATCATGGTACATCTTAGTGGCTCCTGGATTAATGGAAAATCGTACACCGTATGCCTCCTTCAAAATCTGTTGCCTCAAACCATCAACACATGGAACACATAACCTGCCCTAACAACGAAGCATAATATCTTCCCCTTGGAAAAAACCTCTTCTTTCTGATCTTTGACTGACTCCTTCAATCTAACCAAACTTGGATCCCTATCTTGCTTTTCTTTTACTTCGGCAACCAATGAAGATTCTGAACTCATAAACTACCTTCAACAGAATTAACTAACTGAACGCCTAACCTAGCAAGATGATGAACCTCTCTAACTAACTCCTCCCAATCATCCTTAACATGAACAACACTACCCATAGACAACCTGCTTAGGGCATCTACCACTAGATTGGCCTTGTTCGGATGATACAACACACTCATATCATAATCTTTTAAAAACTCAAGCCACCTTATCTAACGAAGATTCAAATCTTTCTGTGAGAACACATACTGCAAGATTTTGTGATCCATGAACACATCAACATGAACCCAATAAAGATAATGCCTCAAAATTTTTCAAGGCAAAAACAATAGCTGCCAAGTTAAGATCATGGGTAGGGTAATACTTTTCATAGGGTTTAAGTTGTCTAGAGTCATAGGTTATGACCTTACCTCTCTGCATCAGTACATAACCAAGACCAACTCTTGAAGCATCATAGTAAACTACAAACCCATCTGAACTGTCTGGAAAAATCAAGATTGGGGCTGAAGTGAGTCGAGTCTTCAATCCTGAAAACTCTTCTCACATGAATATGACCACTGAAATTTGACTTTCTTCTAAGTTAATCGAGACATGGGGAATGAAATAGAAGAGAACCCTTCAACAAACCATCTGTAATAGCCAGCCAAACACAATAACTCCTAATATCTAACGGAGAGATGGGCCTAGTCCAGTTTCTTACTACTTTGGTCTTTTAAGGGTCAACTTGAATGCCATCACTAGAGACAATATGGCTAAGGAAAGCTACTTATCTTATCCAAAACTTGTACTTACTGAATTTGGTAAACAACCGATGGGAACTAAGAGTCTGCAATACAATTTTAAGATGGTCTACATAATCATTTTCACTACGGGAATAAACAAGAATATCATCAATGAAGACTATGAAAAACATGTCCAAGTACTGCTTGAACACTCGGTTCATCAAGTCCATGAAAGCTGTTGGGGCATTTGTTAGTCCAAAAGACATAACTAGAAATTCGAAGTGACCATACCGAGTTTTGAAGGATGTTTTCAGAATGTCACATTCTCTAAATCTGAGCTAATGATAGCCGGATCAGAGGTTTATCTTAGAGAAGTAACTGGCACCCTAAAGTTGGACAAATAAGTCATCAATCTTGGGGAGTGGATATTTATTATTGATTGTGACTTTGTTCAACTGATGGTAATTGATGCATATTCTGAGAGAACCATCTTTATTACGCAAGAAAAGGACTGGTGCGCCCATGGGGAAACACTAGGTCTGATTAACCCCTTATCTAAGAGATTTTTCAATAGTTCTTTCAATTCTCTAAGATCAGTTGGAGCTATTCTAGAGGGCAGAATAGAGATAAGCTGGGTATCTTGAAAGAGATCTATTCCAAAGTCAATTTCCCTTTCAGGAGGAACTCTGGAGAGGTATTCAGGGAACACATCTAGAAATTCCCTTACTACTGAAACTAACTTGAGACTTGAAGTCTCAAAACTAGAGTTTTTGACTCAAACAAGATGGTGCATGCACCCCTTAGATATCATTTTTCTTGCCTTAAGATAAGAAAAAATTTAACCCCTAAGCACCGAGGTACTACCCCTCCAATATATGACTGATTCATTTGGAAATTGAAACTGAACGACTCTATTTTAGTAATCAACAGAGGTATAACATGAGTGGAGCCAATACATTTCGAGAATGACATCAAAGTCAGTTATCTCTAACTCCACAAGATCCCTAAGATAACTCTCTGGGACACTTTAACTGAGCAGTTCCTGTATACCTGCCTGGCTACAATGGAGTTATCTACTAGAGTAGACACTAAGAAAGGTTCTACTAAAGATTCGAGACTGACACCGAAATTGACTACAATATAAGGGGTTACAAAGAAGAGTGAAGCTTCGGGGTTTAATAAAGCATAAATATGGAGATGAAATACCTGTAATGTACCCGTAACTACATCAGTAGAATTTTTCTAATTATATCGGGTCTGGAGAGAATACAACCTATTCTGACGCTACCCATTGGTTGCACTGGAAGCGGCACCCTGTTGAGTCGCGCGACTGACTGGAACTGGAGGACAGCTAGACTGACCCTGCTGACCAACTTTTGGGTAATCTCTGACTCTGTGGCCTGTCCTACGACACCCAAAAACACACATCACTTTCAACTCTACACACACCCTGATGATGCTTGCCCTATTTTTTACAGAGCGAGTTCGTACAACCACTATTCACACTACCCTGGGACTTAGAGCATGGTGCCCTATCCCGACTACTTAGGCACTGGCACACTAGCTGAAGATGGAGATGGGGATGAGGACTTTTGACAGAACTGAGAACGGATACCACCTTCTGACCTTGGCTAAGAAAAGTTATAACTATCTGTTCTGGCCCTTTTATTCTTTCTTTCTTCTTAAGCTTCTCTTCCTCAATCTGTTGAGCATGAACCATAAGACTAGATAGGTCCATCTCTTTAATCAACATAGCAGTCTAACACTCTTTAACCATACTATCAGATACACTAGAAACAAACTTAATTATTCTAGACCAATTGTCTGCAACAACATTAGGAGCATACCTCATCAACTACGTAAACTTAAGAAAGTACTCCTTCACACTCGTGTTTCCCTGCTTCAAATTAATGAACTCCTAAATCTTAGCCTCCCTCAACTCTAATGGGAAGGCTTGTCTAGAAAAGCCATGGAAAATTTCTCCCACTCAATAGGACCTGCATCAACACCGCGGTTCTTTTTCCGCTACTTAAACTAGGTGTGAGCTACATCCTGCAACTGATATGTAGCCAACTCTGCACTCTCACTCGAAGTGATACCCATAATATTTGTCACCTTCTAAACCATATCAAGAAATTCCTGCGGATCCTCTTCAAATTTGGATCCTAAAAATAAAGAGGGATTCATTCGGGTGAAATCTCAAATCCTAGTTGCAGCTTATTTTCTACTGGGTTGGTTGGGAAAACAGCCTACTAATTGTTTTGAGCCACTACTTAATGAGATAAGATAGTGAAAACAGCTTTGAACTCAATGTGAGAGACATGCTCATTCAGAGGATCTTCCTAAACAGACGGAGGTGCAGGCTGGTTCCCATCCCTTCATCCATTTTTTTCTGAGAGGCATAGTCTATAAACGGAATGAAGGATGAGTTACAAAGAGAGTTTAAATAGAGCTCATGCTCATTCACAGGACATGAAAATTGAAAGAAGGGAAACTTTTCCTAAAACTTCTCATAGCCTTTTGTCCATAAGTGTGGTGTGCTTCACACCCATGCACAAGACTCTACTCAACGTGGCTTTCAGACTTCCTAGCACTGGCTGTGTGGATCCACTAAACTGGTGTCCTGAAGGACTAAAGAGTCACCCTCAACTGGCAGGTGCTCTAATGAGATATGTGTTACCCTCAATTGGTAGGTAAACACCTTGCCAACCCTTAACTGGTAGGTTGATATCTCTAACCTACAAGGACTGCTACTAAAGATCACACCCTATACTTGCAAGTGAACCCCCATCCCTGGGTTTGTTTGGTGCTAAATCCTACTCCCAACTGAACTGACACTGGAACTGAAATTGGACTGAGTTTAACTGAATATTATTTCATGATTGATAGTCCTCACTGTGATTATATTAACTGAATAAATAGGAATAATCATGGTTTAATTGAATCATACATAAAAATATGAAAATCATGTAAAACACGTAGGTACCGAGTGTTTATAACCCACCAGCACTGAATGGAATCAACAGTAATGCCATATAAAAGCTTTAGAACCAAAGTAGGAGATCATTATTCAAAACCCAACACTTAGGCATTTCATCAAACACATGAGAGTCATGAACTTAAGCATGGAAATGGGTAAAGCATGCGAGGACAACATGATTACAAGACTAAAACATGAATTAGGTATTTAACGTGAAGATTTCAATATTCAAAACATGTAATGGCATCAATCCACTTAAAAATACTTACAAACATAACTTGTAATTGAAATCAACATGAGTTCCATGGGGTTGATTCAAATTGAACATGTAAAAACTCATTATTTAAAACAAAAAGGATTCTTGGACTCCATGGAGGAAAGAAACCAATGAATAAACATCCACATACCTTAATAGATAATTTCTTAAAGATTTCTTAAGGATTTCTTGAACTTGAAGCTTGAATTTCTTGATTTCTTGGGGAGAAAGGAATTGAAATTGGTGATCTTGGGGAAGAGGAAAGGGTTTTCTTGAGAGGGATTTGGAGAAGGGGGTCAAATAATGTCCTAAATTATGTCCCTATTCGTATTATGGATGATTTGGGTTGAGGGGAGAAGACACAATTTCCCCTCAATAATTAAATTCGTAACTGGGCATAACATACTTACCGTGACGTGGTCTAATTGCGGTTGGCCATTTCCCTCACCTCAATGTGGTGAACATGCAAATAGGAATAGCACCGCAACTCGGGCCTATCGCATTGACTTATTGGATTCGTGATCCAAACATGACCCAAACTTCATCCAAAAAATCTGAAACTTCTTTGAGACATGCTCCTTACACCCCTGAACATGAATTAACTCAAAAACCAATACCTCGGGGTTGGGAAGACCAATCTAAAAATCCTCAAAGTTAAGAGGCCATAGAAATGACTAACTCCCCAACACTTACTGAAATTTTTAGGCCTTAAGACCCTTATGCATACAACTACAAGTTGAACTGAGTTATGAATAATATGAGGTATTACAGTACCTGGCCTTCATATCATTTTCAGCTTCCCACGTGGCTTCTTCCACACTCTAATTCCTCCAAACTATACCTTAGTCCTCAATCTATAAAATTGCCTATCTAATAGATCAACCAAAACTTCCTCATAAGATAAGGAATCTACACACCAATGTTCTCAATAGGCATCATCAAAGAAAGATCACCCATACACTTTTTCAGTATAGACACATGGAGAACAGGATAAATAGAGCCCAAAATCGCAGGCAAATCTAACTCATAAGCAACATTCCTAATCCTTATCATAACCTGATACATACCAATGTAATAGGGATAGAGTTTCCCCCTATTCTCAAACCTCGTGACTCCTTTAATAGGAGAAATTTTCAAGAACACCCAATCACGAACTTTAAACTCCAACTCCCTCTGCCTAACATCCATATAAGACTTTTGGCGACTCTTCTCAATCTTAAGTCTTTCTCTAATCGCCTTTACCTTTTCCATGGCATGGTTAGGCTAATCCACTTGGCCTGCTTGACAAACGTCAACGATAGAGATATCATAAATTAGTCTGCGGGTATCGTGATCAGTCATCTGTCCTACTACAGGTTCTGCCACAACCTTTACCAAGTCTGAAAAATTGTCGACCACCAGATCCACTGGTCTGCAATATTCACCCCGGCCCACAAACACAAATCCTCAGCGCGGAATGTAATCCTAAAGTACTCCAAAGACTCAAATATAGTCAATAAACCAAGTCAGGACCAAATAACCTAGTCTTACCAACCTCAAACCATCCAAAAGGAGACCTAAACCTCCTATCATAGAGAGCCTCAAAAGGAGCCATCTGAATGCTGGAATGATAGTTGTTATTGTAAGCAAACTCAATAAGAGGCAAATGATGAACCCAACTTCCCTTAAAATCAATCACACAAACCCTTAGCATATCCTCCAAAGTTTGAATAGTCTACTCTGCTAGTCCATCTATTTGAGGGTGAAAAGCGATGCTAAGGTTCACCTGAGTACACAAACCTTTTTGAAACGAATGCCAAAAGTGGCAATAAAACTGCGTACCTCAGTCTAAAATGATGGACATAGGTGCTCCATGAAACTTGACTATCTCCTGAAGGAACAGCTTGGCATAATCCTCTCCTGAGTAATTAGTCATCACAAGCAAAAAGTGAGCAGACATAGTCTTCTATCCACAAAGACCCAAATAGAATCATCCTGATTGCGAGACCACGGAAGACTCGTAATAAAATTCATATTGATCATCTCCCACTTCCACATGGCCAACTCTATCTCTTGGGATATGCCACCAGGCCTCAAATGTTCAACCTTGACTTGCTGATAAACCATACACTTAGCCACAAAGTTTGCCACATCTTTCTTCATATTATTCCACCAGTAGATTTCCTTCAAATCATGATATATCTTTGCCGAAGACGGACGAACTGTATACTTAGACTCATGAGCTTCAGTTATAATCCTACCTCGCAGCCCATTAACATTAAGATCAGACAATTTTTCTTAATACCTTAGAATGTTATCTTCCCTAATCTCGAATAGTATAACCTTCTGCTGAACCACATCATTCTTAATCTGTATAAGTATGGGATCCAATGCATGTTTTTCCTTCACCTCAGTGCCTAGAGATGATTGTACCTCTTCCTGAAAAAATAACTCCCCCATCCTCAGAGTCCAAAAGACGAACTCCTAAATTAGCCAACCTAAGAATATCCTTCACCAACCCTCTTTTCTCCTCATCAACATAAGACAAGCACCCTATGGACAACTTGCAAAGAGCATCAGCAACTATATTAGCTTTACTTGGATGGTAGTGAAGACTCGTGTCATAATCCTTAAGTAGCTTAAGCCACCGTCTCTTCCTGAGGTTCAATTCCTTCTGAGTAAACACATACTTTAAGCTTTTTTGGTCTGAATAAATATCCATATGTACCCCATACAAATAATGGTGCCAGATCTTCAAAGCAAAAACCACAGCCGCCAACTCTAAGAAATTAAAAACTAACCTTTCAGATCCTATAATCCATAGAAGCATAGCACGAATGAAGCCAATCTATCCCCAAGATTACATCAAAATTTACCATGTCCAGCTCTATTAAATCCACCAACATCTCCCTATTAAATATGGACACCACACAACCCCTATAGATCTTTTTAGAACCAATAAAATCACCCACTAGAGTAGAAACAAAAAAGGGTCAGAAATATTTTCAGGACCAAAACCAAAATGCACGGCCACATAAGGAGTCACATAAGATAGGGTAGAACCCAGATCAAGCAAATAATAAACATTACAAGAGAAGAGTTGTAACATACCAATAACAATAATAGGAGATGCCTTAGATTCTTGATGAGTAGCAAGAGCATAGAGATAATTTCGGCCAGTGCCAGTACCTGATGAAGCACCCTTAAATACAGGAGCCTAAAAAGTGGCGAATGGAACCTTATTAGACCCAGTGGCCACCTTATCCACTGGAAAATTCCTCTGCATATGTCCAGATTGACCATAATTAAAACATAAGTTCCTCTCCTCCTCATAATAACCATGGTGAAGTTGTCTGCAAATCTATGAGAAGGATAAGGTGGGGCTGACTAAGCTCAATTAGCCTGAGACTGGGCACCTTGTTCCTTAGGAATACCGCTAGTCTGGAAACGATGATCACCATAAGTCTTAGGATAAGGAGCACTAGCTGTCGAATAAGAACTAGAGCTCCCCCAATTCTTTTTCGTGGTCCATTATCTACCATCTCTTTTGCTATTCTACTGATTCGCGCCCTGCTCTGAATATCTAAACTTTTAGGTCTACCTCTCTCCCATCTCTACCTGCTTCTTCCTTTTATCCTCTACCTACTGCATATAAACCACCACACTAGAGATGTCTATATCATTGTTCAATATCACAGCCTTGCACTCTAATACCAAGTCACGAGACAAATCAGGAGCAAACTTTCTCATCTTTGATCTCATGCTAGACACCAACTCTAGAGCATAATGAGACAAATACTAAAATTTCAGAGCATACTCCTTAACACTCATCTTACTTTGTTTCAGCTTAACAAACTCTTCAGCTTTGCTTTTCTCAACTTCTGAGGAAATAAGTGATCAAGAAAAGCACCTGAAAAATCATCCCATACTACCTGTTCAGCATCATTACCTCTCGATTGTTCCCACTCCTCATACCAATAATACACTACATCTTTCAACTGATAGGCAGCAAACTCTACACCCTCAAAATCAGTAGCATGTATTACCTTAAAAATCTTCTCCATCGCATTAATAAACCCATGAATATCCTCCTTAACCTCAAAGCCTATAAAAATTGAGGGATTCAATATCATAAACTGGCCAACTCGAGTGACCTTCGATGAACTCACAGCAAGACCAACACGATCTGACTGACGGGACTGTAATGCCACTAATTGGGAAAGCATATAAATAGGCTGACAGAACTCTGTATAAGAGATATCTCCCTGGGGCGGCTGAATATAAGTGTCACCAGCCTGGGAGGCCCGAGAAGGACTAATAGAGATCGATAGAACTCTAGGTGGAAAGGTACAATCAGGAGTAGGTACCCTAGACTGGGTCTGCAATTTATACACAGGGCGAGTCCTCTCTACATTCTCCTCAGGTGGGTCAGAGGTTCCCACAAAATTTCTACAATGGTTAGATCTTGGGAGAGGCATGATCTGACATGCGAGAAAGCTAGAAAATAGAGAAATTTAAGAACACTAGACTCTACAGCCCAAAATAGAACACAGGAAAGAAAAATATTCCTAAATACCTTGTAGCCTCCCCCTTATAAGTGTGGCACACTACACACCCATAAAAGAGACTCTACTCAACACAACTTTGTGGACACCCAAAGACTCTGAACTTTGCTCAGATAACAATTTTGTCACGATCTGACCCTGGGCCTAGTCATAACAGGTATCTCAAGCCTTTTATGGGCCAAAGACCACCCCCTTATCCTGTCCTATAGAGCATAATTAATATAAACAGCAAAAGATAACCCAAAATAGTAATAAAAGTAATATAAATAGCAAAAGATAACCCAAAATAGTAATAAAAGGATAGATAGTTAAATATGACCTCTATAAATCAAACAAACATCCAACTTACACTTGTCCACAAAAGCCTCTAAAACTAAAATACCAAACTAGGTCAAAAAATTCCCCCGACCATGACAAAAGAGAGTTCACAATTCCTAAAATCTAAATAGAAACCTAATGAAATTGCAGGGCTTTTCGAAAAATAGAGACTCACCGCTTCACAATAACTCACCCAACATACCATACCACCTAATGCTACACATGAGTAACAGAAAAACCCTAGGACCCTACATCATGAAATGATGCAGCATCTAGGGATAGTCAGTGGGATAAGACTAGCATGTAACTCAAGAAAAGTGATAAAGTAATGTCATTTCCAGAATTAATCAAAACCACATGTGCACACGTTCATATATACATATATAATATGTAGATATAGGGGCAAGGGTCATGAACATGAGATTATAAAATATTAACCTGGACTGTATAGCTCTATCCGTCCTAAGGACACCCACAGGCTATATCGATTCAGCTCTCCCTACTGAAAGGGCTCTAGTGTGTGTTAGTCGTACGAATCAAAGAATAGGAATAAAGGGCTAAAGACACCAAGGATATAGTCATTCCCAAAGTATAAAGTGTGAACCAAGCACACAATCATATGCATTCTCACGCCGACAAACATAGTTTTCGTTGTTAGTCTCCCCCTGGACCTCCACCTTCACGGTAAGCTACACAACCTCCTTTATGCCTAAATTAAAATTGTTCTGTACATAATCCCAACTACGAATCAAGGAATCTTATTTTAAGGAATTTAACACTTGGGATCGTCATATCATTTATGTTTGCAAGCTTATATAATCATGCCAATCTATTCCAATTAACCAATTGACTCCCAAGCCCCTTTTAAAATCCAAAACCACAGCCACCAAGGCCTTTAAAATCTAATTTTATCTGTTTGTTTAGTAATTCGATACAACAGTTTCAAAAGTGAGTTAAATTATGCAAATAAAATATTTTTAAAATAAATTCATGAAGGTGGTTGGAGGTTAATACCATTACAAAGCCAAAATCTATCAATTTGGAGAAACTCATGTTCCCTATTCCATATTCCACAATAACGCACCCATTCAGTCCCAAAAATCATCAATTAAAGTATACACAAGACATTTAAACCATGAAAAAATAATTAAGTGATACTCATCAAAATTCCTCAATCCAATTTCAACTCAACAATTAAATCACATGAACAATGATTAATACATATGCCATAGTATAAAATTCAAGTTAGTAATAAGAGATATGCCTAAAATACCCAAGAAATTGAAGGAAATTTGAAGATTGAAGCCTAGGTTTTGAATCTTTTGTAAAACCCTAGAGTTCTTAAGCCTAGGTTTTGAATCTTTTGTAAAACCCTAGAGTTCTTACTTTGGAGGGAAGAGGAGTAAGGTATTTAATTTGAGTAACTCTATATAATGAGGGCCTTTTGTTTTTTTAAGTCATGGGTAAAGTGTAAAGGGAGGCAAAGACCAAAATAACCTTAAGTAAAACATGCAGGAAAATTTGGGCCCAGTCATCACGACTCAGGTGATGACTCATGACGAATGACCACGAGTATTTACCTGGACTCATTATTTGAGGATCAAAAACCTAGTGCCTCACTGTCAGGACCACGAGTCACTCATCACGACTCGTTATCTATAATCACGAGTAGTGACGAAGACTCATGATCAAAGAAGAACACATGGATGACTTCGCTGGTTGGAAAATGAGTCCTTTTTAATAACTCATCGTGTCACATAATGGGTCATACCCTGTACTCGTTGTCAGGGGCCTGAACTTGGGAAAAATCACTATCGTAGTAATGAGTCATCCTTACGACTCATTATGTGACCTCACGACTCGTTCCTGGACCATTATCACTGGCAGTATTGACATTATTACAAAAATTTAGCTAATTAATTACCTAAATCTTAGAGGTCCTAAAGCACAAGAATCTAAGGTGTCGCAATTTCTATCTTTCTATATTAGACTATGTCTTTGCTAGTATTTGAAAACAGTGTTGTTCCTGTTGGATTTCTTTATGTACTTGATTCATGGATTGTATAAATAGTTCTTACACTGTAAAACCAGGTTTCAGGATGTATGGTGTTATTGGTTATGTTTTCTTTCTGCTTTCATTCGATTTGTATGGTTCGGCTTCATTCTAGAAGCCTTGTCTTGGAGTTATTTCTATTTTTCCCTCTTGTGTATCAGTTTTGGTGATAGGCTTACTTGTCAAGGTTCGCTGTGACAAGTGTCATCATGACCTTTGGATTTTTGAGTCGTGATATTAATCTATTGGTTATTATTGATTGGACCGAAAAGGCGAGATGTTACTATCTATTAAATAATTCGCATAGCCTTAAGGGAATTTCAAAGACGTAAGATTGCTAATCTACAACCAAATTAGGGGAACAAGGCAAAGTAATTCGTAAATGTCTAAAAAGGTTTGAATTTTTAAAGGTGGGAAACCTTAAAGGTTGAGTATTGCAAAATCCATAGGTAGTTATATAATAGGTTTTAGCTTGATGACATAGTGGACAGATGGTGGTTAAGACTGAGTATGATAAAAGAAAGTTGTTTTAAATTGTAAGGTTGGTAAAATCCAAGGGTGTTGAGGAAATTTTATAACAAAAGTGTTTGTTTATTGAATTTCAAGTTGTATGCTTCTTTTCGGATATCTATGTGATGTTATGTGATTTAGTTTATGTCGATCGATGAACTTAGCAGTACGTGTTATTTATACTGATACTACTCTTGCTATACCCTTTTTGAGATATAGTCTGATTACAAGATCAATAGGTGTTTCAGGCTTGACGCGGTAAGGATCTCCAACAGCTTCTGTTATTATTCCATAATAGCATATGCATCTTTTGTCTTGTATTTTGTCTTAGAAGCTCTTTTGTACGTTTAGACTAGTACCTTGAAAAAATATTTTTGGTTGTAATTAAAAGTTTGTAAATTGATTATAATAAAAAAGTATTTATTGGATGTTATTGACTTCCATAAATAATATTGCAGGGTGGTAAGGGTTCTCCCATCTAAGTGAATTAAAGTAGGTGCCCACACGATTTGATAAGTTGGGTCATGACATTTATCCTAGATTTATTGGTTGAATATTATAATTGAGCTTGAAATATTGATTAGTGAGCCTCCCTCATAAATGAATCCCTTTAATTATTGATCAGGAAAGACTAGAGTTGAGTCACCTAAATTATTTTGCTTATCTTGTATGATGATATTCTTTTGACTGTTGTGTTGGGATATCCTGTTAGGTTGAAGTAGTATATTTATCGATTGTAGATTGAGGGGAACCTTAGGTAGTTAGGGTGGTGGTCCTTGCTACGTGTTTTTGTACTCACTCTTGGTTTTCTTTCTTTTGTTTTCTTCTGCACCCCGTGTAGGTATTGGTTTGAGTAGCTGATAGTAGATTGTGTTCCTTCAGTGTTGAGGTTGTAGAGATAGAAGTAGTAGCTGATGGATTTCAAAGTTATTGGATTTCTCCTTTCGTATCTTGTGCTTCATTTTTCATTTAAGATATTTTAAATTAATCAATATTATTTTATTTTAGAGGCATGTACTAGTGATAACCAAATCTGGGATGTATCTTAAATTATTATTTTATCTTTTTATATTTTGGGATCTATTCTGTTCTTCTTCTTCCGTTTCTGATTTACTTTATATATTGATTTGGGTTGGGTTAGAATTACCTGTATCGGATGGTGTAACAGGTGTCATCATGAACTCTATTTTGGATCGTGATATTTTAAGTGAATTTAAATATTATCAATTTTTAAATGAATTTATTTGATGATGTTTAACTAATTAAATTTACATATAAATGTAGACGAAGATAAAGACGTTAATTAAGACATTAATCACAAACGAATTTAAATGTGCTTCATCATGTTTGATTTGAATATATTATAAGTTGTCATATAATTACATACTTTTATATAATAATATATTTAAAACATTAACAAATTCAAATACTAATACGTCTGAATTGAATGAGAGGAAATTTTACTATGAAAAAGATAAGGAAAAAATGAAGCGCTAGCGCGCACCAACCCCAACCCTTCTGGGGCTAGATTGGGTGACCATTTTAAGGCGTTTTCAAATGAAGGGTTGCCTCGTTCTAGCTCATCAAATTCATTAGCTCGCGAGGCTTGGATTGGGTTGATCCATTTTGACAGATTCCGATATTAGTATGGGTGTGCAAAAACTAATTTAATCAAGCTAATTAAGAAAATTATTTATTTATTGGTATTGAAATATTTAGTTGATAGTTTTGAAATGGATTGAATCAGTTTCTGATTTTAAGATTTTAGTTAATGGTTAAACTGATAACTCAATAAGATTATATTAATATTATATTTTTTCTAGATATGTAAAAATGGTTTTATTTTTAAAGACATATCCTATTGATTTTAAATTTTATAATTATTTTTTTAGTGATTTTTTCTTTAAGTCATAGTCTTGGCGGGATTTGGGAGAAATGATTTTCTAGTCCTTTACCAAAAAAAAAAAATAGTTTTATGTATTTTTTACAAGAGATCTTCATTTTTTTCTATTTTTATAATAAAATGGCAAGATATCTCTTTTCCTCGTGAGATTCTAGTCATCAGTAAAGTAAATGTTAATTGAACTTATTTTTCTTAAGTCGTAGGCTTGCGGGATTGGAGAGAAATGATTTTCTAGTTCTTTACCAAAAAAAATTTAGTTTTATGTATTTTTTACAAAAGTCTTCATTTTCTTCTATTTTTATAATAAAATGGTAAGATATCTCTTTTCCTCGTGAGATTCTAGTCGTCAGTAAAGTAAATGTTAATTGTTAATTGAACTTATTTTTCTTTTTTAAGGTATGCATTGGACTTTTATTTGCAAAATATGTCATAAGTATCATAAACGACGTAAATATCTAAAATAAGAAAACAAATTGTTAACTACAAATATCTTCAATAAGATATAATTATATTTACTAGTTCTCAGTGTAAAATATTTCTACTAGATCTTTTCCTTTAATAACAAAATTAATTTAATTATAAATTCTTATGCGATAAGAGAAGTAATTTAAGGTATTTTGAAGACGCCCATAATTTTCATAAAATACATAATATATCTCCTAACTTAATTCAGTTAGATATTTCCACAAAACAAATTAAAATCTATTAGGATCCTAACTCTGATCGTTCTAACGAGTGTTTCTTATTCTACAGTTAAAATAAATTAGGTTTCTAAAAACATCACCCTTTTAATATCAATATATAATCTTGCTTATAAAATAATCACACACAAATTACTCAATTTAACTTAAAAAGTGCATTCATTTGTTCAATCGTCAAAACATTAGATGAGTCAACTATATTAATATTTTGACTTTGTTGGTGCAACGATAGCCGAGGGTGCTAGTACCACGACGGCAAAAGGATATTACACATGACTTGTTCATACTACTTTTTTTAATTATTTTTGAAGGGAGAGGGAGGTGAACTTTATGTATGTATAAAAAACGGCCTTTCAGGAAATCCTTGTTCTTCATCAATAATATTTAATGGCCAATATGGCCGGTGGACAACCTCCTCCTGATGTTGTTCCACCAGGCACCATTATCATCTCCCCAGTTCTAACTTAAGGAGACATTCTAGCCACAAAAGCTATACAATCTCTTTGCCCACTAATAGCTCCAGCATGAACACAGCCTAAAGATGCATACCACCACCAATATCTATATCTCAATCCTCACCCCTCCCAAACAAACAACCTTGCTCCACTGACATTGACTATGCGAGTACCTACAGATCAGGCTTTAAAGACATCTTATTTGGGTTTTTTTTAATTCTATGTTCCTACCAGTCAACCTACAGTGCCAATGAAATATGTGAGCTTTGTCGATAGAGAACCTGATATGATTTGATAATCGCATTAAACAAGTGATCATCCAAGAAAACTTACTACATGCAGTGTTGAGTAACTTCTCATATGAAAAACCTGATATATATAAATGGGAAAAGGATAAAAGTACCCCTCTGCTTTGATTAATTAGTTATATTTGCCCCTAGTCAAACTATTGGGTCAAATATACCCCTACTGTTAATAAAGTTTTTGAACATACTCCTTATTTAATTTTAACATTTTTCCACTTTGGCAAGTTAAGAGTCATGTGGTGTTACATTTTGGGTGAGGTGGATGTCATGTGGCGTGCCACCTCAGCATCCGATTTTTCTTTCCTTTTTCATTTTAATCCTTTTTTCATCAACTTTTATTAATGTATTTAATTTATTAACTTTTTAAAAAAATAATTATAATCATGGCTTTTCTTAGCTGGTTCTCTCATCATTCCTCTTGAACTTTTGGTCACTTGCATCCCGGTGAAGAATGGCTTTCAAGGAAATTAGTCAAACGACGCCAACATATCTTGTGATAAGTACTACCTTTTGTTTTGTTGTTGTAAAATTTTGTCCAGAAGATCAATGCCCCCCCCTCCCCCCCAAAAAAAAAAAAAAACATGCAATTGCCACTGCATCGTGTAAATAAGGATTCCGTAAAGCAGGTTAATATGGAAAATTAAGTTGTGCTATACTCTGTTGCTTGATATGAATTATGAAGGATTGCACAAAAATTTCTGGCTGGCAATCTTGGCAGCACATTAACACAAATTGTATACACTGAAAATGTCAGATATGTTGTCATTATTTCATTTGTACCTTTTACTGCAATACTTCTTCCATCTTAATTTATGCTATTTGAGTAAGCATCGTCCTGTTAGTTTTCTCTCTTTTACTTTGGTGTATTAATGGTCGAATCTTGTTTTACTCTGTCAAACATTGTGTGATGAAGGCACAAACAGTTTGAACGAGAACACGAGATCAGGAAACAAAGCTGCAATAGTCGGGGGGATCTATCATGTCAAAGGTAGCTATTGCAGCTCAAAAGTATAATGTAACACTAAAACTTTCCACAAGGGTAGCCGAGTTGGTTTAACAGGTTGGGTATGGGTTTGAATCCATGGGGAATTGGAGTCCGAGAGAAGAGAACAATGGTTTCAGATTGGAGCAGAAACATAAACTCGTGATTATAATTCTAGAGTTGTAGTTTTTAAAATAATTTATTTCATATTTTAATTTTAAAAAAAAAAAAAAAAAAATTAAATACATTAATAAAAGTTGATGAAAAAAAGATTAAAACGAAAAAGGAAAGAAAACTCGGATGCTGAGGTGGCACGCCACATGGCATCCACCTCACCCAAAATGTAACGCCACATGGCTCTTAACTTGCCAAAGTGAAAAAATGTTAAAATAACTAAATAAGGGATATGTTTGAAAACTTTATTAATAGTAGGGGTATATTTGACCCAATAATTTGACTAAGGACAAATATAATCAATTAATCAAAGTAGGGGGTATTTTTGACCCTTTTCCCAATATAAATTATGTAAGGTTATACCTAGTCAATTTGACATAAAACGAGAATGCAATATTGATTTAATTGAAGGCATGCACTAATAAAACTTTATACCTAGTCAATTTGACATAAAAAGAGAATGTTGTTATAAAACAAGAAAAAATAAAGAAGAAGAGTAAAGAGAATAGAGAGAGTGATTCTTATTTCTTTTCTTGGGGGATGATTTACAATGAAGGAAGCCCTTCTATTTATAGGAGAATTTGCCCCTAGTTTCACACTAAAAGACAAATACATTAAATCCTGATAGATATCAACTAGATCTTATTAGATCTTGATAGACATTCACTATAATGTAAATACATTTATAACACTCCCCCTTGAATGTCTAGATAGATAATGTGCCTCATTAAAATCTTACTAGAAAAAAATCCAGTAGGAAAATAAATCTAGTAAAGAAAAAAAAAGTACACATTTCTAACAATACGCATATCGGTTGTCTCATTAAAAACCTTACAAGAAAAACTTAGTGGGACAAAACCTCGTAAGGGAAAAAGAGTACAATGCGTATTAACTCCCCCTAATGAGAACATCCTTGAACCTTTGCATCCCGATCTTGTGCACCATCTTCTTAAAAGTTGTAATTGGAGAAGACTTGGTGAATAAATCAGCCACATTTTTACTTGAACGAATCTGTTGCACGTTGATATCACCATTCTTTTGTAGCTCATATATGTAGAAAAACTTTGATGAAGTGTGCTTCATTCTATCTCCTTTTATGAATCCTCGATTAAGATGTGCTATGCATGATGTATTATCTCCGTATAAAATTATGGATAGATTGTCATATTTCACACCACATTTTTCTCGAATGAGATGTATCATGGACCTCAACCATACACATTCTCGGCTTACTTCATGAATAGCTATTATCTCAGTATGATTCGATGAAGTGGCTACGATAGACTACTTTGTATATCTCCAAGATACTGCAGTACCACAACATATGAACACATAGCCTATTTGAGACCGAGCTTTATGTAGGTCAGATAAGTACCCAAAATCAGCATGACCAATAAGATCGGGACTGCAAACTTGCTAACAAATTAACTAAAAAAAGGCTATATCAGGCTTTGTAGTATTTGCAAAATACATTAGTGCATCAATTGCACTAAGATATGGTACTTCATAACCTAGGAGTTCCTCATTCTTTTCTTGAGGTTGGAATGGATCCTTATTCAATTTTTGCATGTTTCTCATCTAAGAAAATACTCTATTGCTTTTGAAAACTCTCCAAGAGTTTCAATGAAGTTTCAATGATACTCAAATCATCGAATTATATCTTATGAAGATAATAAAAAGTTTTCCAAAAACTTTATATGCTTCAGGCATTTTGAATCCATTAGGGATTTTCATATGGATGTTTGTCAAGTAACAATATCCAACTTGTCAAGTGTGACATCTTCAAGTGTTTGAACTCCAAATCAAATAAGTTTTACGCATACCAAAATGCATCCTTTCAGGCCACTTGATAAATATTTCTATGTCAGCATGCTTAAATTAACGTAGAATTCAGATCCTCATAATCTTTTACAATATTGCGCCAATATTGTATCAAAGATATCGTCGACGATTTCTTATTTTGTATCGGTTCACAATGCGACATAA
Source organism: Capsicum pubescens (assembly GCA_030864215.1). NCBI lineage: Eukaryota > Viridiplantae > Streptophyta > Magnoliopsida > Solanales > Solanaceae > Capsicum > Capsicum pubescens. The sequence goes on from CM061538.1 coordinate 244,674,769, forward strand.
CATTTTTAGATCTCATCACTTCATTATTTTCAGGTACCTAAACCTCTCATAAGGTTTCATGAAGTGTTATGTCGTAGGCTCTTCAAGAGCACATTGTCTTCTTATCATGATTATTTGTTCCTTATCCTTTTCAAGAATTATTTTATTTGGAATCGATTGGTCTATCATACTTCATGCATAGACTTTATCCTTTAGGACACAAAATAGGAGCACTTGCAGCTAAATATGAGATGCTTTCGGCATTTGACTTGAATTATCTTTTGAATGAGGATCTAATGATAATTCCTAACATATTCCATAGCTGCTTATAATCTCCCCCCTTATGTTAGGAAAACTAACATACATCCTCCATCTTCTTTAAGGAATCCATCTTTCTACATCATGGTATATTTATTAATCATATACCGCACATTAAAATTATTAGATGGAATAGTTGGTTCCTGACCTTGAACCAATTGAGAGGGAAGAAATAATCATAATATATTGGTCTAATGCATACAAGTGTTATTGTATGCAATATATCATATTTCATATCAATACATAAAACTTTGTTCTCATTAGTAATGGTTCAACTATTTATGAAAGGCATTCAATGCTAAACCATCATCATCAAGATGAATTATCTTGATTACACAATCTGAAAATTATGCTCAATTTATATTGAACAAGTAACTTTATGAATGTCAAACGTAGGTTGACCATGAATGTACATGTGATCATCTTATTGATGCATCTTTTCAATATATCACATGATAGGTGAACGGGCCCTTATTCACCTTTTATTTTTTTCATATTTTGAGGGATCCAATCCCAAAATTAGTTGGTCCAACCAACTTATCACGAGAACAAGCAACATTAAAGTTCATGAAGAATTTTCTAATTCTTCAATATATGTTCAATACTCAGTATGCACATCTTCGGGATATCGCAATCGTTCATGTCAACTTATGAACTTTTAATCTAGTAAACTCCAAGTTTATCATGATATATGTTTTTGCTTTAGTAAATTTCAGATTTACTATTATATGAATAAATTTCAGATTTACTACTTCAGAAGTAGATTTCAAAATTATTCAACCTCTTTCGGAGGTGAGTTGTGATACAATCACAATCAAGTGCACGTTTGCATTAATAAGTTTCTCATTCCCCAGGAATGGAATATAATCATGCCTTAAGCCTATCAAATTATGATAGCTTATAACCTCTTTCAAGATTTTGCTACTTCAGAAGCAAATCGAGGCATACATATGATGTAGAGAATTTTTTTCTAGTATATCTTATAATCATATAAGCGTGTGAAAATATCATTATTTTTTATGATCATTATCATGTTGTCCCTCCACGCGTATATTCGTACATTCAATCACTTGTCTTCTTTCAGACATATTATGCACTGCTACCACATACACCTCAAGAATGAACTAAGTTGTCATATTTCAGACTTGTCATATATTGCTACCACATTCACTTCATGGAATGGAGCATATTCAATGAGTCGAATTTCATGACTTTTCATTAAACACCCATTATTTTGCCTTAGCCATCATAATATCATCAATATGGTGTATTAAGATTCAAACTCAACATCTTATCCATATAAAAGCGTCTTAGGCATGGATCGATGGGACTTAACCCAACATATTATCATCTTTTTTGATAAGATTGTTCTTGAGGAATAAATTTAAAATATAAATGGTTCCAAACCAATTATTTTTCCTCAAATCCAATAATAATTATATTAGTAGTAGCAAAAGAAAGATAACATAAAGAATTACTAGCCTTGAAATCCTTCAGATTTATAATCTTACCTTGTTTGGCAGAGTCTCGTGATGATAATGTGTTATAAAATAAGAAAGAATAAAAAAGAAAAGTAGAGAGAATAGAGAGAGTGATTCTTATTTCTTCTCTTGGGGGATGATTTACAATTAAGGAAGCTCTTCTATTTACAGGGGAATTTGCCCCTAGTTTTACACTAAAAGACAAATACATCAAATCCTGATAACATTGGTGGACCTAATCAAGGAATTTTAATGTAATCAAACTCGAAATTGTATTCAATAACTTCCTTTTAATAGATTTAGTAATAGGTTAGTCAAATTTATTTGACTCTCCTCCAATGTGATAAAATTAGTTCCAATTAAAATTAACTTTCTCACATAATCATGTTAAGAACTTATACGTTTTGACTCTTCATTATATAATCTTTATATGTTCGAGTTAGAGTGGCTTGGCTATCACAAATTGAGATATATCCTTATAAAATAGTATGAAACTTAGTGTTTCTCAAATCTTTAGTTCTCTAAAGAAAATTAAAACCGAACTACTGATCCTTCCAATAGCACTTGTTTACACAAGTTAAGCCACAATTCTTTCATCATAATTAGTTAACTCGATCTAAGATCAAATAGGGTATCTGTCTCTTTTATGTTTAAGTGACTAAATTTATTTAGCATTCTTTTCTCAATGTAATGAAATGAACTTAATATATTACCTTCATTATTTTTGTATAATCTTGATACCCATCATAGTACTAATTTCTTTAAGATTCTCCATTTCAATGTGAAAAAATAATTCTCGTTGTTTCTATTATGATTTTTGCATCATTTCTTTCGATCAATGTATTGATAAACTATCACAGAATATCACATATATATCAAGCATTGTAAATTGAAAACATACTAATTATCTCAAGTACGCTCTTAAAATATTTATATATATAGTTAGTTAGTTAGTTAGTTAGTTAGTTAGAAAACGGGTCATGGGTCACCCATGTGGACCGATCCCACCTGACCCGTCACTTATTTGTTTTTTGATTATTTGAATAGAAAGAAGATAAGGGAATAACCTGTTGATTTAAATTAAAAAAAATGGGGTAGGAACAGTTACTCCACAATTGTTCACCCGCCCAATTCCCTTATAAGTATGCTTCTTCAGACAACAAAACCAAAAGAAAAAAAGATCAGAAATAAATAAAAAATACAGCGTATTTTTAACAAAAACACCAAGAGAAAAGAGCATTTAGTTTGTGACATCAAGGCTTTGTTTCCTAGACATTCGAAGCAGACTTGGGCAGATCCTTTCGAAAGCAGAATCTATTTCCGCTGCAAACTAAAGGTACACTGATTTTGCTCCAAAAATTACTATCAATGGCATTAGAGCACAGGCTTATTGCCCTAATTTTGCATACAATATCTTGATTTTAAAGTATAGAGATAGAAATTCGAATTTGCACACACCTGTAAGGAAAAAAAATTGTTGACTGCTGATAAGATGCATTGCTAAAATCCGGTAAGACGTATCGTCGAGCCGGTCAGCGCGCCACTGCTAGTCCGTCAGACGCACGCTGATCTTATCAGACGCGTCAAAATTTTTTGTTGGATCCGGTTCAGGTTAATTTTTTGTTGATCCGGTTCAAGTTATAGTGTGTAATTTTTAAATTTTTTTGGAGAAGATGACCAGCAGAGACAAAATCTTCTAGAACTGTTTGTAATTATCTCTAAAGAATGTTAAGGGTAACTAATAGTATTTTTCTCACCAATTGAATATATTAATTACGTAAAAGAAATAGTGATTAGATTATTACTGTTTCCTTCAAAGAGAAAAATTGCATGTGCACTAACTTGAAACACGGTATACTGGTTTTGTTTTGTTTTTTTTGTTTTGTTTTCATAAATAATAATAAAAATCCTCATGGTTTTTTATTCCAGTACAATAAATGCTTTTAGAATTAAGCTTAATATTATTCTTGTCCTAATTAGTTCATAATTTTAATTCTATAACAGATTTTTCCTTCTATAGTAAAAATGTAACATAAGAGGTTATATTGAGTGGTTCAACCATTCTTAATGTTTCTTGGTTCCTATTTCAGAAATGGCTGAACAGGAACAAACTCGAATCACTCCAAGTGGGAGTTCTGGATGTCGAGCAAAGAGACAAAGTAGAAGAGCACGTCATCGAAGGGCATGTTTTTTAGGTCGAGAGATCATACGAAATGGTGTCCCCAGTGCGACTCAAAATCTGTTACGGAATTAAAAGGCTATACGAAGGGAAAGAGAGAAGAGATTGAAAGAGTTCAAGTCTTTTAAGATGTCACCTAACATTAGTGTTTCTAGTTTTATACATCTGTTTGAGATGAAACGTGTAAAACTAGAAAACTATGTAGAAATCTCGGATTGGGAAGCATTAGCTATTTTGGTAAATTCTTTCTGTGACCCTTGAAGCGAGAGATTAATTGATGTTTACCACGATATTTGACTTAAAGAGCCTTTGGGTGTACATAAGTCGTCTAGAATATTTGTGGAATGACTTTTATTTTTTAGATTGACTTGTAACATGAAGTTATTTATTAACTTTATATTATATATATATTAAGTTGTTTATCTCTTTTTACGTGAATTTTATTCATTTATTTGAGTTTAAAATGACTTAATTGAAAGCTATCATCCTAATACACATAAAGAAATTAATTTCTAATTTTTGGTCAAGTATTTAGTTCGTATGTGATGATTGGATTCTTAAGTATCATTTCGATTTTACACTAAACATGAAACCTTTAGGTGAAATGATTTGCTTAAATGTATAATTTGCATGCATAATTGATAACACACTTGCGTAATTGTCTCTTAATAACAGGCATGGCATCAAAAAGCATAATTGTTAACTTGAACAAAGGAGAAAAACTAAATGGAGACAACTACGACATTTGGAGTCGTAAGATATGGTATGTACTTGAAGAGAAAAACGCTCTTGAAGGTATTAACTATGTTTTAAGTCTACCAGAAGAGGGAAATACTGCACAACACAGAAGAGAAGTTGAAGCTTATAAGGCTTAGAAAAAGGTCGATTCTATTGCACCGGAATCATTGTAAGTTCTGTGGTTGATGACTTCATACATGAGTGTGAGGAATTTCCTACTGCCAATGCCATCAGGGCACACTTTCAAGGAACATATGAGGGTACTTTTGTTACCCGCCTCAGATAGCTGACTATCAAATTTGACACTTACAAAAAGCGTCATGATCAAAACATCAAACAACACCTTAGGGTGATGTCGAATACGATATCTTAACTCAAAAGTGTTGGTCACATTCTCTCGAATGAGCAGCAAGTTTAGGTAGTGATCCGATCTCTTCCCAACAGTTGGAAACACCTGAAGGTCAACTTAACCTACAATGACAGCATCAAAAAAAATTTTGATGTTGCACGTTATGTTGAACTTGAAGATGAGCGGCTTGGTGCTGCTAAAGCTGCTTCTAATGCCTTTATGGTAGAATCAAGTGGTAAGAACTCTTCAGGATTCAAGCGTAAGAAGAAGTGGAAAAAGAAAGAGAAGGATAAAGAGACCGAAGAAGGACCCTCTGAGAAAAAAACAAGCCAAATTCCAAGAAGGGAAAAAGGGTTTTCAAGAAGAAAGACAAGAGCAAGATGAAGTGCTACAATTATCAAAATCTAGGGCATTTTACTCGTGAATGTCCTGAGCAGAAAAATGTAGCATTTTTAAACGCATCTCTAAGTGCTGCATATGTTTCTAGCACTGTTTTATTAACTGAATCTTATCCTATGTGGATTGTAGACTCATGAGCCACCGACCATGTGAGTCAAGATCGAGAAGCATTTATGGAGTTTCGTCGAGTTTCACCTGGATCAAGGTGGATCTATGTAAGAAATAATGCAAGACTTGAAGTCAAAGAGATTGGCACTTGCAAAGTAGATTTGCGTGGAGGCCAGTCTTTAATGTTGCATGCGTCCTATATGCTCCAGAAATTCGATGAAACTTAGTGTCTGTGTTTGTTCTTTTAGATGTTGGTTTTCATTTGTTCTTTAGTCGCAATTGTGTAAGAATTACTTTAGATCATTTTTTTATGGTTTTGGACATCGTTATGATCACTTTATTATTTTAGATTGTAATCCTTCAACTTATGACTATTATGTTGACCGTTGTGTAATGTCATGTTATTCTAGTAATAATGATGATGATATAATTACATGGCATTCTGGATTGGGTCACATAGGGCAAGATCGAATGAATAGATTGGAAAAGAAAGGACATCTAGGTTCTTTCTCCAAAATTGAAATGCCAACTTGTGAAAATTGTCTTGCTGGAAAGATTACACGTAAACCATTTGGGAAGGCTAAAAGAGCCGAAATCCCATTGCAATTAATCTATTCTGATATCTATGGTCCAATGAATGTGAGGGAAAGGACTGGTGCTTCATATTTCATTATATTCATTAACGATTTCACGCGCTTTGATTATGTCTATTTGATATCTCATAAATCATAAGCACTTGAATGCTTCAAAAGATATATGAATGAAGTTGAGAATCATTTAGATAAAGGTATAAAGACATTAAGAACCGATAGAGGACGTGAATATCTTTCAAAACAGTTTGAAGAACTGTGTATTGAAAAGGCATTATCAGACAATTGACTACTCCTTATACACCTCAAAAAAATGGTGTAGCCGAAAGAAGGAATAGAACATTATTGGATATGACAAGGTCCATGATGGCGCATGCAAATTCACCAATCTCTTTCTGGGGAGATGTATTATTAATTGCGGCCTACATATTGAATAAAGTATCTTCTAAATCAGTATCTTCTACTCTTTATGAACTATGGACTGGTAATAAACCAAACTTTAATGATCTACGGCCTTGGGATTGTGCTGCATATACTAAAGATCATTTGGGTAAGTTTGAAAAACTAAGTCCAAAAGGAAAGAAATATATCTTTATAAGATACTCAGAACACTCCAAAGGATATGTGTTCATTGGTGAATTGGAAGATGGAAGTACTACTGAAATTGAATCACAAGATGTCACATTCCTGAAAAATGATTTTTCAAAAAGAAATGAAATAAAGAAAAATAAGCCTTTTTACGAAATGTTGAATTCAGAGGATCAAATAATGTCATTGGACATGCTTGATAATTCAATAGAACAAGAAATAATTCTTGGTCCAAGTGGGAGTTGTGAATCTCAAAATTCCATTGAAGAATCTGAACTTCAATTACGTAAAAGTACCAGAAAAGGTGTGCCTAAAATGATCTTATGAGATTGACGATTATGTCTTCCTGGTATCTCCCACGAAATTGGATGAACATAATTCTTTGACTGAGGCTTTATCGAGTCCTGAAAAAAAAATAGATAAAAACGATGAAAGAAGAATTAGAGTCCATGAAAACCAATAAAGTCTGGGATCTAGTTGACCTTCCTTCTGGGCATAAAGATATTGGGAACAAGTGGATCCTCAAAGTTAAACACAAATCAGATGGGTCAATAGAAATACCCAAAGCACGATTGGTGGCAAAAGGTTTTACTCAAGAAGCTAGAATAGATTATAAGGAAACTTTTTCACCAGTTGTGAAATTTACCTCAATTCGATTGCTTTTAGCTATAGTTGCACGTTTAGATTTAGAATTATATCAAATGGATGTGAAGACCATTTTTCTCAATGGAGAACTAAATGAGGAAATCTACATGGAACAACTTGTAGGTTTTGTTGCTAAAGGCCAAGAAAAGAAGGTTTGTCAATTAAACAGATCAATATATGGCCTCAAGCAGTCTTCAAGGTAGTGGTACCTGAGATTTCATAAGGAAGTGATTTCATTTGAATTTACCATGATCGATGAAGACCATTGCATCTATGTGAAAAAGTCTAATGAAATGTTTGTGATTCTTTCGCTTTACGTTAATGATATTTTATTAGCTGAAAATAATTTGAAGTATGTAAAAACTGTTAAGTCATGGCTTTCAAAGTCATTTGATATGAAAGATATAGGTGAAGCAGACTATATATTGGGTGTTAAAATCCAAAGAGATCGTTTCAAAAAAAATTTAAGTCTATCTCAAGAAACATACATAATGAAAATTTTGGAACGTTTTTGAATGAATAGTTGCAAATCCATGGATACTCCTATAGCAAGAGGTGAAACGTTAAGTCTTGAAATGTGTTCAAAGACTGAAAAAGTAGACATGTCTCGAGTACCATATTCCAGTGCGGTTGGGAGTTTGACGTATGTTATGATGTGTACTCATCCAGACATTCGTTATGCTGTAGTTCCGGTTAGCAGGTATCAATCTAATCCTGGAAAAGATTATTGGAAATCAGTAAAGAGAATTTTTCGATACCTGAAGGGAACTGCGGATTATTCACTATACTATAGTGGATCCGATTTATCCATAAGAGGTTATACAGATGTTGATTGGGCTAGTGAACGGTATGATAGAAAATCAACTTTTGGTTATGCCTTCTTGCTAAATGGTGGTGCAATTTCGTGGAAAAGTAAGAAACAAACTTGCACAGCCCTGTCAACTATGGAATCAGAATTTGTGGCTTGTGCATCTGCAGTACAAGAATCTGTTTGGTTGAAGATATTTTTTGACCATTTGAACATCGCAAAGAATTCTAAGGGTCCCATAATTTTATATTGTGACAGTCAAGCGGCTATCGCATATACGAAGGATCCTAAATATCACAGCAAGACCAAGCACGTTGATATTAAGTATAACTTTATAAGAGACATAGTAGCAAGTGGGGAAATAATTTTACAATACATTCCTACACGAGAAATGATAGTTGATCCCTTTACTAAGGCGATATCTAGAGACTTGTTTGAGAAACATGTTATGGATCTAGGATTACGTAGGATATGATTATGTTTATGTATTGTAGATGACTTCGTTATAATTATTATAGATATAAGAATCTTGAATTTATGTTCAATCTCATTTGCATGTGAAAATGTGTTGTATTAAAATAGTGTGTTGAACAAGTCGCGAGATTGGCTCTCTCACACGAGCAATTGCCTCTTACTCGAGGAACGTGAAGAGAAAAGTTTCACCATACGATAATGACTTTTTTGTAAGCCAGATGTGAGTTTCTGTAAGAATATGGGTTTGAGGATTATTAAAGAAAGAAACTAAGGTTAGACATTTAGAGGTGTCTAGACCTAGATCTGTACGATGTTGAATGGCTAAACGAATAAGACACATGCACCAATATAAGGTGAGAACATCATAACACGTGTTTCATACCACGTGTGCTTAGCGACCAATAGGTTAATGGAAGAATGAATTCCTGCTTCTTCATTGTGTGAGACCCTAAAAAGTTATTTTAACTTTTCATTGAAATACCCTTAGACCTTTAATTGTTTCTTGAAGTTTCAATCGGTGTTGCTACTTTAACATGTTACTAATAGCCATGAGATATTCGACAATGCGGTGCATGTCTAAGAAAGCAGTTGATTGGAATAGATAGATTCGAAAAGAAAGGGAAGATGATTAAAATGAATATTTTAACTTGTTTACACAAGCCAGCTATTACACTAACCATATAAGAGTCAAGTGTAATTGTGTATATAAAGTTAATCATGAACTCGAGTTCACCTTTTTAAGAGGGTGAGGGATCAGATAAATAACTACTGAAGTAGTGAATGATGTCTGGGGTATTGTGAGTATTAGTATCCTCATATTAGTAGAGAATTCTTTCCACATGTGATTGGATTCCTAAGTATGGCTTGTAAAACCTTATAGGTAAAGCTCGTAATGCTCACAGGTCGCACGAACTATTTGTCGTATGAATTGGTGATTTGTTGATGTCGTACTGGTTCGGGTCATATCCACTATGTACGAAGTGGGAGATGTTAGAAAACGGGTCATGGGTCGCCCATGTGGATCGACCTGACCCGACCCGACCCGACCTGTAACTTATTTGTTTTTTTATTATCTGAATAGAAAGAAGATAAGGGAATAACCTGTTGATTTAAATAAAAAAAAAGGTGGGAACAGTTACTCCACAACTGTTCACCCGCCCAATTCCCTTATAAGTATGCTTCTTCAGACAACAAAACCAAAAAAAAAAGATCAGAAACAAATAAAAAATGCAGTGCATTTTTAACAAAAACACCAAGAGAAAAGAGCATTTAGGTTGTGACATCAAGGTTTTGTTTTCTAGAGATTCAAAGCAGACTTGGGCATATCCTTTCGGAAGCAGAATTTATTTCCGCTGCAAACTAAAGGTACACTGTTTAATATCGACTTCTAATCACATGCCAACACCCTCATACTTTAAACATATCAAGTGTTTTTCTACATCACATATAAAAAAAAAACTTAATTCACTAACTCATATTTTCTAGATCTCATTTTCACTTATAACAACTTTTAAATATAGACACGCATTTGTGAACAATGTAATATTTCATGTCATTGTACAACTTGACAGTAAATTTCACATATGATCTTTATGTAAGAATAACGAATCACAATGATCATATTAAAAAATATTATTTTTAAAGTTATCAAGTCTTTGATGATCATCACAAATGTATTATTTATCCTAATATTTATGAAATTAAATTTCATAAAATCACAAAGATTAGAGGAAAGAAATAAAACACGATTTTTATAGATTCTTCGGGAATTCGTCTCGACCGGTTGATCACTTGGTCAGTGCACTAACTGAAGCAAGTCTTGGCAATTGCAAGCTCTCCAATCGGCACTATGTGCACCAAACTATTTTTTTTTATCAACACATTATTTCCTATTAAAATAGATGGGTCTTTGGTCATTGACACTATTCTTCCAATGTTTACATTGTCAAGTACGTAGTACTACTACATGAATAAATTCTCTTATATAATAAGAGAGTTGAGGAGTTTCCCATCGTGGTTCTTGCGACATTCACCTGCTTATTTAGGGATGGCAATGGGGCGGGGCGGGTGCGGGGCGGTGCAGCTTGTAAGTTATGCAGGGTGGTGCGGGTTTTAAGTTATGCGGTGCGGAGCGGGTTAAAATAAATTATTTTTTAAATGATGTGGAGCGGTGCAGGTTGCGGGTATATGCGGGTTTAAATTAAAAAGAAAAACTAAAAATTAGTATTGTTCTCATGAATATACCTATAATTATATGTTTTCTTAAAACGACGTGTATAACACTACAAATAAATAATTTTATAGTAGCTTTTTTAACATCTCTATTCATTTTAATAAAAATATAATATTTGATCATTACTTGTACACGTTATACTTTTTGACAATTTTTTAGTGAAAAGTGATATAATAGAAATTAGTTATTATTTCCTAGTTGTATATTTGAAAATATTATGATTTTCAAAGGAGTTACGATTTTTTTTTAAAAAGGGAAAAAATAAAAATATAGGGCGGTGCGGTTATGCGCGGGTATGAATGTGGGGCGGGTTTATGCGGGTTTAAAGGTGATGCGGTGCGGTTTTAAAACTTGCGGGTTTAGAAAAAATCTGCACCGCACTATTGTCATTCCTATGCTTATTCCATGATTTTACTATATCACTCCTAGTTAGTTATTATATATGTTATTTATGTATTAGAAAATTAATAATACTTAATTAGAAAAAAGTAAAATAGGCATTTATGATATGTCTGCTTCAGCTGATTCAACCGTAATTTTACTATGATACTCCTAATTAATTACTAATAGTCATTTAACTATTAAAAAATTAATAATATTTAATAAAAAATTAAAATAGATATAAAATGATAAATTAAATCTTTATGTTTTAAATTAACTTGACATCTTATATGACGCCAACTTAAAAAAATTTCACAAGTATTTTTATAACAATTTTGCTATATCACTTCTAATTAGTTACTATGAGTCATTTAAGACATGTCTACTTCTTTACTTTAATCGTGATATTTAGTTGATTGTCGAAATTATATCAGTGTCAAATTAAAATAGAAGAAAAAGAATTATAAATCACAATAATTAAAAACTTAAATTATTTTCAAAATATAATTGACTATCAATGCCACAAAAGTTTGGACAAGGAGAGAGTATTATAAATTACAATAGTTAATGGATTAAAATAGTAAATTACAGTGACAAAAAGTATGATAAATTACAATAGTTAAAACTTATAATATCCAAAAAAAATATTAAAAAAATAATTGATTATTTAAATTTTATTTGTTTCACATAATTGAGACAAAAAGAAACATAAAAAATACTATCATCATAATAATTAACAACTTAAAAAAATTAATAAAACATAAAATATTTATCGGACTCTCGAAATTATATCAGTAGCACTTAAATTGGAATAGAAGAAAAAATATTATAAATCACAATAATTAAAAATCAAAATTATTTTTAAAATATAATTGACTATCAATGTCACAAAAGTTTGGACAGGGAGAGTAACATATATTAATTGAAAATTGCATAAAAGGTATTATAAACTATAATAGTTAATAGCTTAAAATGTCTAAAAAAAATTGTTATATATTTCAAAAAAATATGTAAAAAATATTATAAATCACAATAATTAACGAATTAAAAATTTTAAAATATATAATATATTTGGTTGATTGTCGAAATTTTATCAGTGTCACTTAAATTGAAATAGTCGAAAAAGTATTATAAATATCAATAATTTAAAACTTACATTATTTTAAAAATATAATTGAATATCAATGCGATAAAAGTTTGGACAAGAAAAGTGACATATATTATTTGAAAATTACATAAAATTTATTATAAATTACAATAGTCAACAACTTAAAATATCTACAAATATAATAGAAGAAAAAGTATTAGAAATGTTAGTAATTAAAAACTTAAATTATTTTCAAAATATAATTGACTATTAATGCCACAAGTTTAGATGAAAAGAGTAACATGTATTATTTGAAAAATAAATAAAAAATATTATAAATTATAATATTTAACCGCTTAAAATATCTAAAAAAATTAATTTATTATGTATTTCAGAAAAATACGTAAAAAATACTATAGATCACAATAATTAACAAATTAAAAAATTTAAAAGATATAAAATATTTCGTTGAATCTCAGAATTATACCAGTGTTACTTAAATTTGAATTGTTAAAAGTATAATTGACTATTAATGACGCAAAAGTTTGGACTAGGAGAGTAATATGTATTATTTGAAAATTACATAAAAAGTATTTTAAATTACAATAGTTAACAGCTTAAAATAAAAAAGATTTAATCTTTTATATACTTCAAAAAAAGAGGTAAAAAAAATTATAAATCACAATAATTAATAACTGAAAAAAATTTAAAGATATAAAATATTTGATTCACTCTCGAAATTATTTTATATAACACATTTGGTTGATTGGCGAAATTCATTATGGCACTTTGATGAAAGCTTCAGATGAGGCAACTTCTTATAATTTTTTTCCTTTTACAACAACAATATCACTACAAATCTACCTAATTATTTTCATTTGTTTTCAGCTTTCTCATTATCAGACCTGTACTCAGCAAAGGCATATCACAATTAATAAGCTTGAACTCTTGGAAATTCTCTTTTCCCAATATAAATAATCTCATACCTTCTTCATATCAAATATTATTTTTAGATTGCTGAAAATTTATTTCAATAATACAAAATATACGACGAAGAATATAAAGATGAAGACTTAACAATATGAACAACAAACTCAGAATTTGAAGCTTGAAACACTCGTGAAACACTTTTTAAAAAATGATATTTGCTCTCTTTTCTCTGCAAGATTACTAAATAGTTTTAATGGATATGACAAGCCCAGAAAATTCTGCACTAAGCAAATAGTAAAGAAATGCTTCTGGAAAGCAAGAAATCAAAACTTAATGTTTTTGGAAAAGAAAAGACTTTGTAAAATTTTTTGTAAAAGTTACACGAGAAATAGGAAGACGTTGAATTTAAAAACAACATGAGGTAATCAAAGAAGAAAAGAACACATCCTTTCATCTAAAGACAGCTCTTCTCCAAAAGACACTTTTTTTATTAAAACAACTTATAATTATTAATTTTATTTAGGGTGTTAATAAATGACTCGAAGAGAAATGATTCAAATGACTCGAATTTGGTAAAAAGACTTCATTATCCTTTGGCTCCAAAACCACCCATCTTTCTCTCCAAAATGCAAAACCACCTCCTTTAAGCTCCAGAACCATTTATTTTTCTCTCCAAAAACAAAACCACTTTGACTTTTATGTTTTTATTTTTTTATTTTTTATTATTCTTTCATATTTTTATTATGTTTTATTTCTTATTTTTTATTGTTCTTTCATATTTACTCCTTATATTTTTACTTTTTCATTCTACTTTTTTCTTACTTAATCTAAGCTCTCTCGTCTAATTTGAAATCTTTTAATCATCATTTTTTACTTGTATTATATATTTTTTTCTTCCAATATTTCTATCTCTTTAGTTGTTTTACTATACAAATTTTTTACTTTTTTTATTTTTTAATTTTATGTCCTCCATATATCTCATCTACAAAATTCCTCCTATAAATTTTAAAAAAAAAATGAATTCAATATAACAAAAATATTTAACTAAGAGAAACTATGAATGAAATTTTTAGAATTGAAAATAGTGATAGTTCAGTCGCTAAATTTATAATCAACATAAATCCAAATATGATTACTTTTAAAGTTAAATTCATTTTTATTTTGTTTACAAACAAAAGAAAATCGCCTTTAAATAGCAATTCAATTGATAGTTATCAACGTGATATTTCAACTATAAATTAATTAAGTTTGACTTAAAAAATTTAGTGCAATTTTTATCTTGACTCTAAATAACTTGCATGTTGAGTTTATATAGGTTTGACTGAAAATTCAACTGTATGCAAAGATTAAGTAAATAAATAAAAATTATTGAAATCGTCGCATAATGTTATTCTAACAAACTGGTCAAAAAATTTATAATCATTGGATCACGACTTTGAGACTAGAAAGCTGCGATAAAATACATATTTATTTTAGTTAAATTATATTTAATATTTTGAAAGTATTTTTATGTTGTTTCACTAAAATTATAAACCATTTTCATAATTATTTTATCTAAGAAAAATAATTAGCTTGTAAAAATTGAAGCCGGATTTTTTTTCAATATATTGTTTATTTTATTTTTTACTTCATCTCACAAAAAATAAATATTTAAAATAAAAAGCCTACATAACTGAACAAACATAAACTCTTAATTATCTTATTTAGTCTAAGTTTTAATTAATTACAACTCAAATGATATAGAAGAGGGAGTGAAAGGAGTTACAATTCATTGTCTCTCTTTCCAATTAAGTACATCCATACAAGTGCGAACTATAAAATAGAAATACAAATAGAATTGCATCAACGAATAGAAATATAAATGATGGTGCGAATACTAATAAAATAAGTGATTGTGTTATTTTCATTATCATTCATGATTTATGCTCGACGTAGTCATATTTAAAAAAAAAAAACATAAAATAGAACAAAAAAGGAGAAAAAAAAAAAGAGAAATAGAAGTTACAGATAGGAGAGAGAAAAAAAAGTGAAAAAATAAAACGAAAATAGGAAAAAAAATAAAAAGAAGGGAAAACACGCAAAAGAAAAAAAATGAGGAAAAAGTACCAAAAAATAGAAAAAAAAAATTAAAAGGGAAAACACAAAAAA
The DNA here is from genome assembly GCA_030864215.1 of Capsicum pubescens. Taxonomy (NCBI): domain Eukaryota; kingdom Viridiplantae; phylum Streptophyta; class Magnoliopsida; order Solanales; family Solanaceae; genus Capsicum; species Capsicum pubescens. The sequence continues at coordinate 244,690,204 of CM061538.1, forward strand.
GAAGAAGAGCAAAAAGTACCTAAAAACAAAAAAAAAGAAAATAATTGGAAAGAAAAAAAAAAGAAAGAGAAATAAAAGTTAGAGATAGAAGAGAGTCAAAAAAAGGAAAGGAAAAGAAAAGAAAACGAAAATAGAAAAGAAAAAAATTGAAAAAAATTGCATGTAACTGCTCTCATTGTATTTGTATCTTATATCAAATAAAGTCGGTTGATACATTTACTACATATGATAATTTTGAAGTTAGATTATGGGTTCCTCCAATTTGCTGAAAGTTAGACTATTTTCTGTAAGTTTTTCACCTTGAAAATATACATATGAATGAATTAAGTTATTAGAAGTTAATAATTGTGTTGACTAAAAATTTAATATATTTTTATATATTTCCGCTAAAATATATATTAATAATTTGTCAAAATTAAACTCAAAAGGAAATTTCAAATCTAGTATCTTTTTAAAAAATTTTCACTTAATCTCATGAAAATAAATTTTTAAAATATACATAAGAGTAAAGTTGAGTTATTAGAAGTCAACAATAGTGTGAACTAAAACCTTAAAGTATTTTTCATATTATTTCACTTAAGTTTTTTAAACAGTTGATCAAAATTAAACTCAAAAAATTATCAAGTCAATTATTATTATTATTATTATTATTATTATTATTATTATTATTATTATTCCATCTTATTAAAAATAAATTTAAGAAGTGAAATTGAGTTACTAGAAGTCATCACTTGTGTTGGCGAGTCATAAAATTCACAAATTGAGACTCGATTCAATCTTAGTATATACTGAATCAACATTTTCCAAATAGAAGTCGACCATTTATGTTGACTATAGTGATAAATTGACACATGATTCAATCAAGACAAATTAAGATACAATCTAATCCTAACATTGATTGGTGCGCGCAAGCTGGCTCAGACACCGTATTATCAAAAAAAAATCAAAAAGTCAAACATTTATGTTGATTATAATCGTGATAAATTGAAGCTCAATTTAATCGTAATATAAATTGAATCAATATTTTTCAATTAGAAGTCAAACATTTACGTTGACTATGGTGGTGACAAATTGAGACTTTATTTAATTTTACTACTAATAATAAAGGGCAATAAGCAGGCACGAATTCAACATGCCTACTTCAGCTGCTTAAATCGTAATTTTACTATATCATTCTCAATTAATTAGTATAAGTCGTTTAAATATTAAAAAATAATTATATTTAATAAAAAGGTAAAATAGAAATAAAATAATAAATTAACTCTTGATGTTTTGTGATACCTTCTTCAGCTGCTTCAATCGTAATTTTACTTATCATCCTAATTAATTTATAAGTCATCTAAGTATTAAAAAAAATAATAGTTAATAAAAAAGATAAATTAGACATAAAATGATAAATTAATTTTTGAAGTTTTAAATTAATTTGATGTCTTTTATGAGACTCATTTAAATTTTTTTCACAAATATTTTTTATAGTAATTTTGTTATATCACTTCCAATCAGTCATTTAAGACATGTCTGCTTCGTTGTTTCAATAGTGATTTTATTATATCACCTCTAATTATTTTTTATGGTCATCTAGACATTAAAAAATTAATAATATTTCATATAAAAAATACACTCAAAATGATACGTCAATATAAATTATTTGATTGACTATCGAAATTATATTAGTGCCACAAAAATTACGATAGAATAAATGAAGACATAAAGTAACATATATTTAAAAATGAGAAGACATGTAAATTGGGATGATGAGAGTATTGATATCTTATTGAAAAATTATGCTAAAAGCACTATAAATCACATAAAAATTATAAAATATTCGATTGACTCTCGAACTTATATTAGGGTCACTTAAATTGAAATGGAAGGAAAAATATTATAAATTACAATAATTAAAAAAATAAATTTTTTAAATGATTGATTATCTAAATTATTATTGTGTCACGTAAATTGAGATAAAAAAATACTCCCTCTGTTTCAAAAAGAATGGTTTACTTTGACTTGACACAAAATTTAAGAATATAAAGAAGATTTTTGAATCTTGTGGTCTTAAATTAAAGTTGTGTCAAATGTACCAAAATGTCTTCTAATCTTGTGGTCCTAAACATGTCACGTGGAAAGTTGAAATTAAAGTATTGCCAAAAAAGGAAAGGGGTCATTCTTTTTTAAACAGACTAAAAAGAAAAATAAGTCATTCTTTTTTAAACGAGGGGAGTAACATATATTGTGTTTGTGCTAGCACGGGTCCTTCGATGTCTAGTCTAATATAAATTGCATCAATATTTTTCAAAGAGAAGTCAAACATTTATGTTAACTTCAATCATGACAAATTGAGACTCAATTTAAATATAATACAAATTGAATCAATATTCGTCAGTTATAAGTCAACTATTTATGTTGACTATCATCGTGATACATTGAGGCTCAATTCGATCCTATATTGAATTAGTATATCCCAATTAGAAGTCAAATAATTATATTGATTATAGTCGTGACAAATTGAAATCCAATTTAGTTCTAACATAAATTGAACCAATATTTCTCAATTAGAAGTTAATTATTGTGATAACTAAAGTCGTGATAATTTGAGACTCGATTTATTTTTTATTAATTTGCAAGACTTAATTTAGTTGTGGATCTTTTAAAATGTTAAAAATGTGAATCTACACCAAATTAACTATATAAATTGTCATAGTGCTCCACATTATTAGAGTACTTCTTCCCCTTCCCCCTCCTCTCTTTATATATTACTTTACTATATATAATAAGAGGGAGTTAACTCATGCAACAGGTCGACATGTCTGTTTGTGTTGTCTGCTTTAGTTGTTTCAATCATAATTTTACTATATTATTCTTAATTAATTATTATAAGTCATGTATTAGAAAATTAATAATACTTAATAAAAAATAAAATAGATATTTATGACATGTCTGCTTTAGCTGTTTTAACCGTGATTTTACTATATCGCCCCTAATTAATTATAAAAGTCATCTAAATATTAAAAACTAATAATATTTATTAGAAAAATAAAATAGAAATAAAATGATAAATTAACTCTTGACGTTTTATATGAGATCCACTAGTTTTTTTTTCACAAGTATCTTTTATGGTAATTTTGCTATATCATTTCTAATTAGTTATTATAAGTCATTTAAGACATGTTTGTTTCGTTGTTTCAATCGTTATTTTACTATATCACACCTAAGTAATTATTATGGTCGTTTAAGCATTAAAATATTTAAAATGAATTAAAAAAAAAAAGATAAAATAGACACAAATGATATGTCAATATAAAAAATTTGATTGACTGTCGAAGTTATATTAGTGCACATAAATTGGAATGGAACGAAGGAAGACATAATTTATTGGGTAAAAATTGAAGGCCTGAATGAAGAGACAAATTTATGTATAACCTGCAATGGATATCAACATTTAACCATGTTTTCATAAGGTATATAATTTAAAATCTAGTGCTTAACTTCAATAAAAAAGAAATATAAATGCGTAGAGAACGAATAATTTTGTAATTCTCGAAATAAATAATGTTGCAATTCTCAAAATAAATTTGGAAAAATTCTTTTGGCCATAATAGTAATAAATTCTATTCATACTTCTTTTACGGAAAGTATCATATAGAAAAAACGGATAGTCTTCACTGAAATAGCTTTCAATACTACCAACACACTTTTTCGAAGGGGCACAACCGGGTTCTACCACTAAAAAACCCACTGCATATGGCATGTGGATCTTCTCTATCTTCGACCTATCGAGTTCTCCCTGAACATTATCTGGCTCTACCAGAACCGTTTCAATATCGGCAACAATATAAAGTAGTTTCCTTTTAGACATTTTTGCCCCTTTCATCTTAAATTTAAAATTCTTTCATTACTTATTTTATTACTCTTTCTCAATACATTGAAAACTATCCCAATACATGAGAATGGAAAAATTAATATAATTTTAATAAATATAATTGCATAGTACTTATTGCTTGAAAAGAATAGTCTAGGATAAAAATAATAGTATAAAATTAATTAATTATATTCTCATATATCCAAAATCAATGTGACCTAAGTAGCATTATCTGAAAATTTTAATTTAACATTATATATTTATGTATCATATCTACTTAATTATGCGTTTTATCATATAAATAATTCTTATTTTTTTAATCTTTAATTTTAAATTTTATATCTCTTTATTTTATATAGATAAATAGGAGGTATATATATATATATATATATATATATATATATATATATATCTTAAAACCTATCAATATTTTGAATAACTTTTAGTTTTTTAATTTTTGTTGAAATCTGATTCGTAGTTCAGTATTACATAAAATAAGCAATTATCGAAATTTCCAACACAAAAAGTTAATTATTTTTTTATGAATTCAATTGTACAATTTTAATTATGCTATAATTCTTCTCATGATAATTCAAATGATTTTTTTATCATTTCAAATATTTTCTATCTATATTTTAAAAATATTCTATCTTTAAAATTTACAACACAAAAATTATTTGACCACAATTTTTGTGTACTATTAGAAAATAATAAATTAAAGTACATATAATAATAGTGATTTTATGAAATTTATTTGAGACACATAATAAATACTAATTCTCATATCACTTGATTGGGATAAGCTTGTACGAGACTTATTAAAATTTTGTTTAGATCTGATATAATTAGTTAATCAAAGTTAATATAATTACTTATTTTTAAAAATTACATTTAAATTTACAAGCTATAAAATTGAATCCAATCGTCGACAACTCTAACGACACTTCAAATACTCTATATGTGAGACAAGGCTATCAATTAATTTTAATCGTATATATATATATATATATATATATATATATATATATATATGTATGTATGTGTGTGTGTGTGTGTATGTATGCTTAACATACTGAAATAGCTCATTATTGGTATTAAATCAATAATAATTCATACAAGCTAAATCTTCTAATCGATAATTAAGTCAGAAAAATAAAATTTAATTTATTCATTTTTCTCTTTATAAAGAGGTTTTCTTTCATCCAAAAATTGACTATAATTTCTTACATAGATTTGATTTTAAAATACTGAAGTTCTATCGACACCATTGCAACAAAGATATTATTATCGAACAAACATAACGTAACACTTAGTGAAATTAATTTTTTAAAAATTAATGTAATTAGTTGATTAAAAGAAATTAAATTTAATTGTCCATTTATTTAGATATAAATTATTGTATAGATACGCTTTTATAATTATTATGTTCAGTTATTAATCCTTGTTCAACTAACAATAATTACATTTGCAGTAATTTAATTTAATTTAATAATAGACTATAAAAGTATTATTCCCAATAAATAATATTTGAGAGTCATAACAATTATCAAAATATCTGATCAAGATAAAACTTAAGTTTAAACGCAGTAAAATTTTATTTAAATCGGCTATAATTAGTTAATTAAAAATAATTATATTATAATCACTGATCTATTTAAATTATATTTCAAATGTACTTGTAAGACTCGGTAAGATTGTATCAAATCAAATGATTAAAAATTTAATCTAATTAGATCTGAAAATATATTATTGTGATGAGACTTAGTTTTTGATTTTATGATAAGAAAATTTAATCGCTATGTAGAAACAATATAAATTTAGTATTGTATTTTTGTAAATTATTTTTCAAAGAAGTTTATTCGACCTAGTTAACAACAACCTAGGTGAGTACTAACAAATTAATATTGTAGTTTTTGTGCCCTTATTTTAAGCCGATTTGACAACTTATGAATCATTACTTATATTTTCTATTAATATGAGCTCTAAATAAGTAATTTTATAAATTATTATGTTTGAATAAAATTTAAACTATATATTTAATTTTTTTTAAATATAACTTTTAAATATTTCAATAACAACACTCAAAATTCAAAGTACTTTAGTTATGATAGACATTGACATATTATAGAAATCACGAAAATTATACAATTCATAAGTGTCGATCCTAATTATGAAAATCGAGCATACATATGCTATATTATGAAAATCTTACACCTATACTTTCCGTATATTATACCTATTTTTTAAACATTTTTAAAACACTATGTATAAAACAATTTTAAAGTGAAAGAATAAAATAAAATATTACATTTAAATAAAATTACAAATAACTTAAGTATTTAAAGTGAAAATAAATTATTACTAATAGTTGGTTTATCCTATTAAATAATTTGTATCATTTCATATCTCACTCATTAGACACAAAGAAATTATTTAAAAAAATAAATAAATAATCCATTTGCTAACTTTTTATTTTAAATTATTTTCAAATTAAAAATAAAAGAAAAATAACAATTTAGCTTCTTTCACCAATTTCTCTCTGAATTAAAAGGTGTCGCATGGATATTTAGCCTCTTTCATCATTCGATTTTTTTATTACTATTATAGTTTTTGCTTTTTAATCTTAATTTTTTATTTTACATTACTTATGTTCCATTTTCTTTCTTTTTATTTGTCAATCATTACTTCTTGTAATTTTATGTTATGTCGCGTATTTTTATTATTTACTATTTATTTATTTATTTATTTATTTATTTCTTCATCTAGCATAACTGATTAACTACACTACTATTTTAATTATTGAATTAAAATAGAATTTTATTGTTGAACAAGGTTATAGATTCATATTTTCTTTTCTTTTGAATTAAATTACGTGGGTCATACAAAATTATCGAAAAATATGAATCAATTATTTTTATAATATTAGTTATAAATATATATATTTATTTATTTATTAATATATTTTTAATAAATAATATATGTATCTTGAATATCAATTTAGTATCATTTATAAGGGTTAATTGCTATCAAATACGAGTCTTACTTTAGAGACGGTGGACATCAACACATTATAAAAATCAGAAAACTCATATAGTTCATGTCTATCAATCTAGTTAACAACAATCCTAAAAAGTCTTCCGCTAATGTTGTGGGGGGCTTATGCTCTCGTGTTACGCCGATTTGATAACTTGCGAATTATCATTTATATATGTTATTAATACGACCTCTAATTATTAATTATGTTTAAATTATTATTTTTATAGTCGTGGTGTCCGAGCCAACTTGCAATAAATTTAAACTATATATTTAAATAACTTGAATAATAACAACAGACAAAATTTCAAACACACTTTAGACATAATAGACGTCGACACATTATAGAATCCTAAAAATTATACAGTTCACATGTGTTGACCCTAGTTAACAACAACTCGAGATATCAAGACGCATTAATGTTGTAGCCTTAGGCCCTTAGGTTATGTTGATTTGATAATTTGTGAATCATTACTGATAATTTTTATGAATATGCCCTTTAATTAAGCAATTTTATTAAATATTTTATTTAAATAAATTTAAATTTTATTTCAATAATTTTTAAATATAATTTCAAAATATTTCAATATCGACAATCAAAATTCAAAACACTTTAAACATGATAGACATCGGCATATTATAAAAATCGTATAGTTCATATATTTTGATCCTAGTTAACAGCAACTCATGAGAGTCATGCATTGATGTTATCATCTTACGTCCTTATGTTACGTCGATTTTATAATTTGTAAATTATAACTTATATTTGTTATTAATATGATCTCTAATTAAGTAATATTATATTTAAATAAAATTTAAGCTATATATTTAGATAAATTTTAAATATAATTTAATATATTTCATTAACGACAGTCAAAATTCAAATCATTATACAAATAATAGATATTGACACATTATAGAAATTGTGAAAATCACAAAATTCACATTTGTGGACCCTAGTTAACAACAACTAAAGATATCAAGACGCATTATTATTGTAATTTTGTACCTCTGTATTACGGTAATTTGATAACTTGTGAATATTACTTACATTCACTATTAATATGTCCTCTAATTAAATAGTTTTAATTAATTATTATATTTTAATAAATTTAAATTATATTTAAATAATTTATAAGTCTAATTTGAAAATATTTCAATAATGATAATCAAAATTCAAAATATTTTAGACATGACAAACATTGACACATTATAAAAATTATATTTTTCATATTTGTTGAACCTAATTAATGTTTTAAGAAAAACACTTTTGTGATAAACTTTAGAATTAAATGACTTTTATATAATAAATAAATAAATAAATAAATTTTTGTGATAAATTCAAAATTTAGTTAACCACTGATGACCTTTATCCAAAAATATTTTTAAAAATTATGATCAATATATAGTAAAAATAGTTTTAAATTTCGATTAAAAAAAGACTAAAGAGAAATTGAGGGAGAAGGACGAAAGGGAGGGTGTGATTGGATAGAAGGTGAAATTAAGGTGGGTCTCCCATTTTAAAGTTAAATAAATATTTCTCTTTCATATTTAATGATAGTCATAATTTATTCAACATAAATTTGAGTTACATTTAACTTCTTGAATTAGAAGATAGTAAAAAAAAAAATTTTTTTTAAAGGAAAAGCTTAGTATAGTCTTTATACATTTATGACCATCTTTTGTCCAAAAAATTATGGCCAAAAATATGTAATCTAATTAAATAATTCTATTAATTATTATATTTAAATATATTTAAATATTTTTTAATTTTGTAAGTCTAATTTGAAAATATTTCAACATTGGCAATCAAAATTCAAAATACTTTAAATATAATAAACATTGACACATTATAAAAATTATATTGCTCATATTTATCAACCCTAGCTAATGTTTTTAAAAAATGTGATAAACTTTAGAATTGAATGACTTTTATATAATAATAAATTTATTATTGTGATAAGTTCAAAATTAGTTAATCATAGATGAACTTTTTCTAATAATATTTTAAAGGAAGATCAATATATTAATAATCATTGATGAACTTTTCTAAAAAATATAATAAATAATTATGATCAATGTAGTAATAAAATTAGTTTTAAATTTTGATTTAAAAAAAAGACTAAATTGAAGATTGAGGGAGAAGGATGAAAATGCAATGAGTGAAGTTAGGTGGGTCCCACATACGAAAGTTAATTTAATAATTTTCCTTCACATTTAATGATAGTGATAACTTATCCCACATAAATTTTAGTTGCATTTAATATTAAAAATTTACTTCTTTTTTATTTAAAGAAAAGGTTAATATGGCCTTTGTATATTTATAGTCATTTTATGATCAAAAAATTATAGTCATTTAGCAACTCCCTAAATCCAAATACAGAATGCAAAGAAGATAGTCTTAACTTATAAAGTTTAAGAATTTTTGACCAAAAAAAGAAGTTTAGAAGTCAAAAAGTTTATCCCAAAATAAATAAAAGCGACCTCTAAAACATTATCTGTTGCACAATAAAATAAAAACTAAAGGAACATTAACAACATTATGCTATAAAACTTATAGAGGATTACTGAATTACTGAACTGGGATAGGTGGTAGCATCAAGCAGTGACATGATGAAAGAGCCCGTGGCTATTTGGAGAAGAAGAAACTATTTTTTGAAAGCAACAAAACAACGTATTTATAATATTATTTTCCAAGTAGTTTTAAGCGGTTGATAAAGTGGCCTAAATTTCATTGGCTACATGTATTGTAGGCAATTTAAAAAATGAAAAAGATTTTTAACTGATCCTAAAAACATGTAATATTTCAATCGTTCTTATCAAAAAGTCTAAACCAAATTGGATTCCAACTCAATTTTTGTTTAATTCAAATTTAAAAGTCATACCAGATAATAAGTGATAAGAACTAAAATTTATTTTTTCAAAATAAATAAATAAAAGGTATGATTTGAATATCATATTTATCATTATATTATAATATAAACATACTGTTTTATTCATTGAATTAATTTGTTAAGGATTCAAAAAATAAAATAAAATAAAATTCTATGTATTAATAATTAACATAGCGGTGCTCGTGTGATTTTGTAGGTTAGTTTTATTTATTCTTCTTTTTTTTTTTTTTGTTTGCTGCAGATTTAAGAATTTTGTAGGTTAGTTTTTATTTAAATTTCATTATTTTATTTAAATTTCATTTATAATTTATTAATTTTAATAAAATTTATTAAAATTTTATTCTCATGTAAATAAAAACTTTAAATTACATATGCAGTTAAAATAAAGTTAAGGCCTTTTAAAATTTAGATTTATTTAAATAATAATTTTTTTTTATTAAATTTTAATTTTTCATAATGACATTTAGTTTTTGAAAATTTATTTTAATTTTTAATAATGGCCGTTAATGTTTTTTAAAAAGTTGTTTTAATTTTAATTTTAAATTTTTTAATACTGTTTTTTGTGGTGCTGACACATGACATTTTTGCTTCTCTTATTAGATATAGATAGATTTTTTATCAAAATTAAATGAAACCATCAATCAACATATGTATGAACACCAAAGGTTACTTTATTTTCTTAGTTAATAGATTAAGTAGGAGCAGTTATGGCAAATTATATAAAACAAAACAAAACAAAATAAAATGAGAAATATGAAAAGATCAAGTGGAAGGAGAAAGTGGGGGACAAGAAAAGACATTGTCAGCTAGGGCTGTGCAAAAATCGAACCGATCGATAAATCGAACCGATAAAAATGTTATTGGGTTATTGGGTTAACGATTTTTATTGGTTTTATAAAAAAATTTATTGGGTAAACGGTTCGATATCGGTTTTAGCTTATTGGGTTATCGGTTAAACCGATAACCCAATAAGGATACACTAAGTTATTATTTTATCCCTATTTATGTTCTCTCTCTCTTTTTATCTATCTATCTATTTATCTATCTATCTATCTATCTATCTCTCTGTCTCTCTCTCTATATATAAATAGATATATATATATAGATATATAGATATAGATATAGATATAGATAGATATATATTTGTATGTATATAGATTATATGCACTACTAATTCATAATTCAGTGATTCACAAAGTATTAACCTATTCAGGCCAACAAAGGCACAATATAAAGTTCGGTTATTATCGTAATAAAAAACTTGAAGCATTTATAGCTTCCAACAATTAGGATTCAATTTTTTTCCTAACTAACATTCAGTTCAAGTTTGAAGATCCTTGTAAACTAAAATGTATTGTGTAGGTTTTGACAGTAATTAAGATTTCACTTTTTTATGTTAGTTGTTACTATTTCTATTTTATAAGTATTTTCTTATTGGTTAAACCGAAAATCTGTTGGGGAACAGTAGTATAATAATAATAACAATATTATTTAACAGTCAGTAACAATACTAATATAACAATAATAAAATTAGCAGTACAACAATGTATGATAAATAACAATACTAAAATAATAATGATAATAATATTTAAACTGTTAACACAACAATAATAATAATAATAATAAAATAATAGCATAATAATAATAATAATAATAATAACAGTATAATAATAATAATAATAATAATAATAATAATAGTATAATGACTGCTGACAAATTAATAATACAAAATATTAAATAAATATTATAACGATATTATTTTAAGTAATTTATTAATTATATTTGACTCGTGTTAGGCACTGTCCTAAGAAACTATTTCAGCAGTGTAAAATGTTTTTCCAAGATTAAACAAGTACTTCCCTGATTAATTAGAGGATGTTTTGAGATAAATAAATCTTCCCTAATTAACCAAAAGATACAGGAATCAACAAAGTTATTAAATACAAATACCAACAAGTTAATATATACGATGATATAATTAATAGAACCCTTTTTATTTTAATTAAAATATATAATAATAAAAGGAAGTGAAGAGATGGGAAAGGGAGTAAGAGAACTTAAAGGAAAATTGGAAAATTGTTACAGCAATATGGCAAAGGAAATTGCCTATTTATAGGCAAAGAATAAAGTTACTATTTTATCATAATATGACAAGTGTTCATACACTTGTCTATTAACCAAAAGGAGAAAAGACACATCTTTCAAGTTTAAGACAAGTGTTATGGTATGTGGCAAGAAAGAACTATGCATGAATTTTAATATTCTTTCTTTCCAAGTAAAATAACTATACTACTATTATAAATTATTTGAAATAAATAAATCAAATAATTATTTTTCCTACAATTTCTACATTATTTCAAAATAATTTATAGGAAAAAAAACCTTTTAACTTGTTAGATTTGCATAGATAAAATGCAGTAAGTTTAGTGTCTTCTGGACTATAAACCAAACTTAGATCAATAAAATTTAACTTATAGAATTATCGGCGAAATATAATATTTCTATGAACCTTATATTTATTGTTGTAAGCCAGAGATTTTATCAATCACATTTCGACCGTAATTTTGTTATTCAACGCAGTTTTGCGTCAATAGACCATGCATGTGCCTGGTATTCATGAGAGTTTTAGAGACTAAGGCCAAAAGTCTCATGGGAACAGCCTCACTTCACTTCTCATATAGGTAAATTCATCAAGTGTACACTGCTTTAAATATACCATCCATAAGGACTATGAATTCATTAAGAGGTCGTTTGGTAGAGTGTATAAGATTAATGCTGAATAAGGTGTATTAATGATACTTGTATTATTAATGCAAGTATTAGTAATACTGGTATTAATTATGCAGACATTATTCTTACACAGTGTTTGATTTGATGTATTAATAATATTATATATTGAAATAAATTTTATAAAAGAATATTTATTTATCAAATTACCCTTCTCTGTACACTCTTTTTAAGGTAAGCAAGTAGCACATGCTACTCTTGTAGGAACAAAACCCCCAATTTTTTCTCACCCTACTGATGAAGAGCTTATTACTTACTATTTGCTGAAGAAAGTTTTGGATTCCAACTTTACTGCTCGTGCTATTGCTGGAAGTTGATCTCAACAAATGTGAACAAGGAGAAGAGAAAGAAAATGGTGGGAAAATGAAATTGCTCGTGCTATTGCTGAAGTTGATCTCAACAAATGTGAGCAAGTAGCAGCAGCTAAAAAAATTTTCAATTTCAACTTTTCTCTATATTTCAAATTAGTCTCTCTTTTCCATGGAAAGTGATACAAGGAGATGAGAAAGAAGAAGCTTTTTACAACCAAAAATTGTGGGAAAATCAAACTGGGAAATGTAATTACGTGGGAAAAAGAATTGAAAGATATTTTAAGGGGTAAGTTTGTCATTTAATAAGTTAATGCATGTATTAAATATTTTGTATTGCTAATACATGAAAAATGACGTGTATTATTAATACACACCTCAATACACAATAGAGTGTACAGATTAAAAATTGTACCAAACAAGATGCTTGTAGTACACATTAATTAATACATGCATTATTATTTTCAATACACTCTACCAAACGATCCCTAAGAGTTAATAACCCATCCCTCAATTTTATTAGCAGTTCAAACACTCTCAATACCCTTCTAAAGTTGAAGGAAATCTACTACACAAGATACCGTAATTCAGGGTTCCTCACAAATATTTCATTAATCTCCACTACAACAAAAGGCACCTATAGCTACGAAAACTCAGTTATGAATTGAGAAATCGTAGTTATTGACTAGTAATAGCTACAACATTTTGAATTTCATAGCTATTTAAAAATTCTTAAAATTTCTTAGCCATGAAAATTAAATTGACAAAGCTAATTTCTCATTTTTTTTTTCCCTACAATTACTAGCAATCATGACAATAATTACCTAAATAGCTAGAACTTCACTACTACAGTAAAATTTTGTAGATAATCATAAGTTTTTGCAACGCGATGTTAGTTATTGTAGCAATTGTAAGCTTTTAGCCACAATAAAATATTTGAAATAAAATATTGTAACTAATCATAAGTATTTTTTTTTTCTATAACATACTTTCATAGCTAATTATTAATTTTTGCCACAAATTAAAATTTATTGTAGCAATAGCAATCTTAGCCATAGTAAATTATTTGAAATTAAATATTGTGGCTAAACTATTTTTGCTTCAAGTTTCAAAAAATAGTGCAATAAGTTAAATATACATCCATGGAGTTTTTTCTATAATAAAATTTCGTAGCTAATTACTAATTGTAATGTGTTAAACTTCTCGTAGCAATAATGACCATTTAGTCATTAAAAAGGTTATTTAAAATAAAATATTATAGCTAATAAATATTTTGGCTTTGAGTTTCAAAAAATCGTGACAATTGTTAGCGTAATAATAACTATACTCTCTCCATTCTTAAATAAGTGATACTTTTAGTTTGGGCACGCCCCTTAGTAAAACTATTCATTCCTATAAAATAAAGATATTTTTAGTAATGTATCCTTGATAAATACCTTGAAGGGCGTGTAATTTTTTAATAATTTCTTATTTATGTAAAAAAAATATTTATTTAAAGAAGGATAAAATGAAAGAACGTCGGTAATGTCTTCTTAATTATCTAAAACATAACATATTTGGAAACAAAATAAAAATTATTAAAATCACTTATTTGGAACTGGGGAGTAATTATTTATCATGACTAAATGATATATATTATTATAAAATTTTGTAGTAAGTAATTAGATTCCACGAGCTGAAATTTGTTATTGCAAAACTAATTTAGTGTAATTAGAGATATTAACCATTTAATTCGAATAAAGACTACTTGACTACTTGAGAATTTTAAATATAAGTTCAATAAATAGTAATTTCTAATTAATTTGGATTAACTAATTATATTGAACTTAAAAATAATTTTATTTAGTCTTACTAAAGCTTAATCTCAGTCAAGAACTTCAAAATTATTATTTGGCTCAAACTTATTTCACCCAAAATAATATATTTATAATTCTGATGTGGCTGAAGGTATTAATTGATTGATTTAATTTAATTTTACAGCTTGTAAGTCTTAAATATAACTTAAATAAATGTTCGATTATGTTTATTTCAATAAACTAATCATGCCAAATTTTAAAAAAACTTCGTATCAGTCAAATTTCATCCCAACCAAATATATATTTTTAGAATTATTATTTTATTTGAATATAATGTATTGAAATAATACTTTTTGAAATTAAATGTAATTAGAGGAGTTTATTTTTCAACTTGATTCAATTTTATATGATCTTACTTTTAAATTTCAAATATTTCTATATAATAGAAGAGAAGGTTTCGACATATCTGCTTCAACAGGCTACTTGCTCCGTGATTTTACTATATCACCCTTAATTAATTATTGTAAATTATTTATATATTAAAAAATTAATAATATTTAATTAAAAATTAATAATATTTAATTAAAAAGTAAAATAGACATTTATGATATGTCTGCTTCAGCTGTTTCAATCGTAATTTTACTATATCACCCCTAATTAATTATTATAAGTCATTTACATATTAAAAAATAATAATATTAAATTCGTAATTTTACTATATCGCCCTTAATTAATTATTATAAGTCAGTTATGTACTAAAAATTAATAATATTTAATTTTAAAAGATAAAATAGACATTTATAACATGTCTGCTTCAATAGTAATTTTACTATATCACCCCTAATTAATTATTATAAGTTATTTATGTATTAAAAAACTAATAATAGTTTATTAAAAAAGTAAAATTTACATTTATAACATGTCTATTTCAGCTACTTCAATCATAATTTTACTAAATATCACCCCTAATCAATTATTATAAGTCATCTAGTTATTAAAAAATTAATAATATTTAATAAAAAGGTAAAATATATAAAATAATAATTAACTCTTGATATTTTAAACTAACGTGACGTCTTATTTGAGGTCCACTTAAATTTTTTTCACAAGTATTTTATTTATAGTAATTTTGTTATATCACTCTTAGTTAGTTGTTGTAAGTTATTTAAAATATGTCTGTTTCGCTACTTCAATCGTGGTTTTACTAAATCACCCATAATTAATTATTATGGCCATCAAAGCATTGTGCCGCTTAAATTTGGAATAGAAATAGTATTATAAATCACAATAATTAAAAATTAAATTATTTTTAAAATATAATTGACTATCGATGACACAAAAATTTGGATAAGGAGAGTAACATATATTATTTGAAAATTACATAAAAAGTATATAAAATTACAATGGTTAACAACTTAAAATATTTAAAAATAATTTAATATGTTATATATTTCAAAAAATATGTAAAAAAAAATACTACAAATTATAATAATTAAAAACTTAAAAAATTTAAACGATATAAAATATTTGATTGACTCTCAAAATTATAGTGTTACTTAAATTGGAATAGAAGAAAATTATTATAAATCACAATAATTTAAAACTTCAGTTATTTAAAAAATATAATTGACTATCAACGCCACAAAAGTTTGGACAAAGGGAGTAACACATATTATTTAAAAGTTACATAAAAAATATGAATGACTAGATAACTCTTTATCATGTGATTAAAGATCTAAACTTAAAAACGCACCAAATTTTGTCATTTATATGAATAAAATATACATAATTATCTTGTGAGACTTGGTTCCTTAAAAAATACTATCAAGTAGTTAATATGTTAATTTTATGTATTCATGTTTTATAATTCATAATTCGAATTGACATCAATTTAACGTATATAATTAAAATATTTTAATGTTGGGCCCGTGCTGACACGGGACCATGCTCCTCTAGTAATTTAAATAAATAGGAGTGTGTGCATAAGAATCAATTAAAATTCAAATAACAAAACAAAATACCAAAAAGAAAATAAAAAGTAATGTACATACTTATAACCTCAAACTTATTATTAGCTAACTCTTAAACATATCAAGTTAATGTTTTATCTTATTGCAACATATTTTTTTGAATGTTAATTGTACTTTTTTGGGAAAAAAATATATATAATCAATTTTTTTGAAAGTTGTAAAGAAATTTATTTATACTTGATACTTTATTGTTTAAAAATAAGTGCATTTTTTTTATATTTATGAACTTATTTTTTAAAAAATATATTCATAGACACATCAAGAAATTGCAGTTGAGTTTGAACTTATTTATTGGGTTTGGGGATGATTTTTAAGTTCTTAATTAATTAAATTTCAACCAATAAGAAATTGTCATGTATTAAATGAAAATACTATTTTGTTAAGGAGAAGGGTAAAATAGAGTCATATAGATAAATGGAAGGGTATTTTAGACACCCCAAAGGTAGAAGAAGGATATTTTAGGATCGTTTTCAATACTTAGATGGTATTTTAGGGCCCTCTTCGTAAAATATGTAATATGAGTTTCTTTCTAATTTTCTATCATTGAAAGTTTTATTTTATTTTTGCATATTCTACTCTAAATTGACTTTTTAAGCCATATAATGTATATAATTATTTAAATTTTAAATTCAAACTAAAAAGTTGGAATTCAAAATTCATATTTCTATTTAAATTCAAATTGAAATAGTTGGATGTTATGGAATATGATTCCACAATAACGTGACACTTTAATTTGAATTTGAATACATATTGTTGACATAAAAATAAATTGAATTAAATTTTTGTTTTTAAAAAAATTCTGTCGTAAAATAATTTTCAAACTTGAAATTTTTTTTGGTGATGAAACTTGCATTTATATTGTTTCCCGTCATATAAATAAATTAGATAGATTTTCTTATATTGAAAAATTTAATTTATTTTATTTTGTCTATTTTAAACTTGGCGTTTTAACTTATACTACTCATTTTAAGTTCATATAATTTTTATATTTTTAATTAATACAAAAAATAGTAATGTAAAATTCATATTCTTGTTTAAATTTAAATTGAAATGATCTAATATTGTTAAAGTATGAAACCACCATAATAGAGTATTTTACCATGAATTTAATTCACGTTGTTACTATAAAAAAAATGAATTGACATTTTTTTTTTTGAATTTTCTATCTTAAAATGTTTTTCAAACTTGAATACTATGTGATTGACATTCATCATTACAAATATTCTTTTGCAATTCTATATAAATGTACTAGATAAAAATTCTTATATTGATAATTTTATTTTATTTTAAGTTTGACATTCTAATTTATATAGTTCATTTTAAAATTCATATACAATCACGAAAAAAATATATACAATATAGTCACAAAGTGGAGTTCGGAAAATGAGTAGAGTATATACATACCTTATTTCTAATAGTAAAAAAAATATTTTAAATTCATATAATTGTTGTATTTATAATTCAAACTAAAAAAAGTATTACAAAATAATCCTCGCTTTAAGTGAAATTTATTAAATTAAAAATTTATTGAAATATGAGAGTACATAAAAAATACTAACAATATCATAGCAAAAAAAGTTGAAAAGAAATAAAATATTTAGAATTATTTATGTCACATAAATCATTGACTTTCTCTACTAACATAAAATAAAGCATATATCTCATTAAATAATTTTCTTTGTTATGTTTTTTTTTAAAGGTACAATTTTTATATTAGGTAATTACATAATATTAATAGCATTTGTAAAAAAGAAAGAAAAAAAATATGCATTTTAGTATATGAGGAAAAGGAAAACAATTTTACGAAAATAAAAAGTATAAATAATATAAATACCAACCTTTTAAAAGTAATTACACTCTCTCCCATTTTTTTAATTACTTTACTCATTTTTTCTATTAATATACATAACATAGCCAACATATACATAACATTCTGTGTATATATGAGATTTTTTGTAATATTGAAAAGATAAGTTGTGTATTTATGTAATTTTTAGAAATAAAAAAGGTAAAGAAAAGCAAAAGCCAATTGGCCAAAAAAAATCAGCCGCCACACAAACCCCAAATTTCTTCCCATTTATATCCACCCAAAATCTCCCCCCAAAAATGAAAAAATGGTCCAAAATCTTAAAATCTAATTTTTCATTAAATAACCCTAATCCCACTTAACAAACAAAACACTCCCTTTTCCCTCTCCTCCCTCCATGCTCTGGGTCCCTAACCATTTTTTTTTTTCAATTTTTTATCTGTTTGATATTTTTATGATGTATAATTGATTAATATTTATTTTTTCTTTTGTAGGTTTTATAATATGAAATTTTCTAAGTAGATGGAGTAAGTTTCACAATTTGAGTATTGCATTGGATTGTATATATTCTTGTTAATTTGAAGGTAATATTTTGTCTGTGGATTTAAAAATTGATATCTATTTGCTTGTGAGATTACATTGAATATATTTTTGTTATTGTATTGAAATTTGAAATTCATATCTTTATGTTTTAAGAAGTTTAACAATTTTATAGGTTTATTTACTTGTTTGATTGCTTTGCATTTTTCTTATTTGTATTTGTTAAAAAATTTAGTAAAAGAATTACTTAAGAAATATATTTTTCTCCTTGAAGTTCTACATATACACACACTTGCATATATAATAGTTGTTATTAACGTTCTTGGTGCTAAAATACTTTATCATTATTGATAGACATACTAATAGAATAAGAGCATATAAATGATACATTAAGAAGGATATTGATCAAGTTGAGGTGCAGTAATGATACATTAAGAGGGATGTTGATCAAGTTGAGGTGTAGTTGAAGACTACAAAAGAAAAGATAGTAGAAAACGATGTTGCTTTGGACTCATACAAGATGGCGTCTCAAAAGAATTCTATATTGTGACTATTCTCAAAATTGTAACATGTAATTATAAGTAATTTGTCAATTTCTTTAGAATCTCAAAACTGAATTTGTAGCTATATTATGTAGCGAATTTGTAGCTATATTATGTAACTTTTCTCATTGACAAAGCTTGTAGAAGTTTTTTTAATTTGTAGTAATGGAATTGTTGATTTTTTTTAAAATTTTATCTATATATTACAGAAATTCTTGTAATTAATAACATTTATGAAAATATTCTTCAATTTATAGCAACGAATTTTTGTAGCTTTATATAATTGTAAAAAATATGGCTATATATATATTCATTTTTCGTAGCAAATTAAAAAGCAACTAGAATTTATATATTTCGTGGCAAAATGAATGAATTCTTAGCTATATTCAAAATGTTTATGGCAAATGGTTCATTTTATAGTTACGAATTTTCTAACACGTAGCTAAATGTAAGGATTGTTATTATGAGACTAAAACATAAATTAGTCACAAATTTTTAATTTTCATAGCAAAATCTTTTGCCACAATAGAATATACTGTTGCTATAATATAAAAAATTGCTACAGGTTCTATTTGTCGTGGCAAAGAGTAAAATTATTTGCTATAAGTATATATTTTGTAGCAAGATTTTTTTACCATCACAGCTACAACACAACTTTTTTATAACTGTAAGTATTTGTCCTTAGCCACAAACCATGAAAACTCTATAGCTAACTTTTAGTTACGCCACTTCTTGCTACGAATGCTACGGAAAAAAAAATTGTGGCTAAAGTGTTTAGCTATGAAACTTTACATATTTAGCTACAATAAATTATGTAGCTATATATGCATTTTGTTGTAGTGCTCATTAATGCAGACCAATGCTCATTGTTGAGATTATGAGTATATCTACTCAGTCTCCACACAACATAAGCTATATCTGACCTAGTAAAATTCATTAAATGCATTAGACTCCCAATAATTTGTGCATATTTAGATTGAGCTACTGGGTTTCCATAATTTTTTTTAATTTAGAATTAGCGCCATAAGGAGTGGCTACTGGAGTTACCTCCCAAAATTCAAATTTCTTAAGAAGTCTTGCCACATAATGCTCTTGAGACAACATTATTCCATCTTCACTCCTTATAACTTTGATTTCCAATATCATATTTACTTCACCCAGATCTTTCATATCAAAGTTAGTAGACAAAAATAATTTAGTACGTTCCACAATATTTAAACATGTACCAATTCTAAGCATGTCAGCAACATACAAATAAATTATTACATAATCAAAGTCTACTACTTTTGTATAAACACATTTATCTACCTCAACAGAAGAAAAATCGTCTTTTATTAAGACTTGATCAAAATTTTCATGCCACTGTTTAGGAGCTTGTTTAAGGCCATAAAGAGATTTAATTAATTTACAAACTTTATTTTCTTGTCCAGAAATCACAGATCCTTCAGGTTGAACCATATAAATTTCTTCTTCTAAATCGCCATTTAAGAAAGCTGTTTTTACATTCATTTGATGGATAAAAAGTTTATGAATTAATGCCAAAGCAATTAATACTCGAATAAAAACAATTCTTGTTACTGGTGCAAATGTATCAAAATAATCAATATTTTGTTTTTGAGAAAATCCTTTAGCTACTAACCTGGCTTTATATTTATCAATCGATCCATCTGGATTAAGTTTCTTTTTAAAAATTCATTTACAACCAATCAGTTTTACACCAGGAGGTAAGTCAGTTAAAATCCATGTATTAATTTTCATAATTGAATCAAGTTCATTTTTTATTATTTCTTTCTAAAATTTAGCATCAGAAGAAGATACAACTTCAAAATAATTTAATGGTTCATTATCAACAAGAAAAGTTTGATTTTCATAAGAAAAATATTCTTTTCTAGACCTTTTACTCCTTCTCGGTTCCTCAATATTAGAGGTTGATTCATTTTTTTTTTCAATAGGTGCATGAGAGATTTTATCACATAGAGGGAAAATATATTCAAAGAATTTAATATTTTTTGTTTTAATTATAGTATTACTATCAAGTCCATCACTTTTCAATACAAGAAATCTATATGCAACCCTATGTTCAGCATATCCAATAAGCATGCAATCAACAAATTTAAGACCTATTTTTCTCTTTTTAGGTTCAGGAAGAAGAACTTTAGCAAGACAACCCCACACTTTTAAATATTTCAAATTAGGTTTATAACCTTTCCACAATTCATAAGGGATTTTGTCAGTTCTTTTATGAGGAATTCTATTCTGTAAATGACATGCAGATAAAATAGCTTCACCCCACAAATTATCAGGTGCATTAGAGCTAATTAACATAGAGTTCATCATTTCTTTCAAAGTCCTATTTTTCCATTCGGCTACACCATTAAACTCAGTCATATAAGCAGAAACTGATGCATTATCATTGATAATATTAAGTAGATAAAGTCCACGATTACAACGTCCATTTTCAATAAGAATATCATTTTTAGTTAGCATGACCTCATTGTTTTCAAATACAACCTTTATTCCAATATTTTTTAATAATGCCACAGAAATCAAATTAATTCTGATATTAGGAACATGTAATACATTACTCAATGCCAAAGTTTTACCAGATGTGAGTTTGAGAAGAACTTTGCCTTTTTCAAGAACTTGAACAGTTCTCGGGGTCCCAAGATAAACAATTTCTTCTTCTTTCTCAACTTGGGTGTATGATATAAAATTATTTTTATTTATACAAATGTGCCTAGTAGCACCAGAGTCTACCACCCAATTTCTCACATTGGTCTCAACAATTATTTCTGAAATGATCGCAATAATTATATCATCCGTTTCTGTCAAACTTAATTTTGACTAAACGGGATTGTCATTTCTTTCACATATTCTCTTGCATTGAGATACAACTTCTA
Organism: Capsicum pubescens; assembly: GCA_030864215.1. Lineage (NCBI taxonomy): Eukaryota > Viridiplantae > Streptophyta > Magnoliopsida > Solanales > Solanaceae > Capsicum > Capsicum pubescens. The sequence continues at coordinate 244,712,700 of CM061538.1, forward strand.
TGAAAATTTTATTATAGCATTAGGCATGTAATCAAATTTATTTTCATACCTGTAATCTGCAGTATCATAATTTTCTGACAAACTAACTGGAATGGAAACAACCAGAGCAACACCAACATCATTATTATTAACGGTCTTAGAATTAATATTATATGTCACGGTTTCTTAGATTGTTGGGGAACAATAGTATAATAATAATAACAATATTATTTAACAGTCAGTAACAATACTAATATAACAATAATAAAATTAGCAGTACAACAGTGTATGATAAGTAACAATACTAAAATAATAATGACAATAATATTTAAACTGTTAACACAACAACAACAATAATAATAATAATAATAGTAATAATAATAATAATAACAGTATAATTAATAAATTACTTAAAATAATATCGTTATAATATTTATTTAATATTTTGTATTATTAATTTGTCAGCAATCATTATACTATTATACTATTATTATTATTATTATTATTATTATTATTATTATTATTATTATTATTATTATTATTATTATTATTACTATGCTATTATTGTTGTTGTTGTGTTAACAGTTTAAATATTATTGTCATTATTATTTTAGTATTGTTATTTATCATACACTGTTGTACTGCTACTTTTATTATTGTTATATTAGTATTGTTACTGATTGTTAAATAATATTGTTATTATTATTATACTACTGTTTTTCAATAAAATCGAACCGTTAAAGATCAAAAACCGATAAGAAAATATCTTTTTGGTTGGTTATTGGTTTTACATATTTAAAAATCGAAAATCGATAAATCGAACCAATAACACGTAAAATCGAACCGAACCGATCGATGCACACCTTTATTGTCAGCCTACTTTTAGGTGTGTGGGATAATGATTTTAATAAAATTGGATGATTTTCAATTAGGAAGGGTTAATTTGGGTATGAAAAAATGTGAAAAGATAATATTAGGCTGACTTATCACTTTAATTATAAAATTATCGATAAAAAAATATAATTCAAGTCATTCGAGTCTTTTTTTTTTCCGAGTAGAATATATTTTCCGTTTAATTTAAACACAAATCCAACAAAAATATCTATTGCAACGGCATGAATTGGCTTTCCCGACATCACTCTCAATTATTTTTTCTAAAGCAGCAGTCCCGAGCGTCGGTTGTGGTAAAGTCTGTCTTCTGATCCACACGTGAATGATTCCTCATATGAGAAGTGAAAGGTTGGAAACCTCTCACTCTACTCTAGACATTGCCACTAAAAATCAAATCAGACTTAATTTTGCAAAAGTTGAAGTTGAATTTTGATTTATTGGCAGAACTTCCTAAAAGAATTAACATATGATATTACTGACAAACTAATCTCAAAGCGATAACCATCAAATATGACTTTTTCCCTAGATATTGCAGGGAATGTTGTTTACAGGGTCACTCTTGGGTTATTCACCCGGAGCTGGAAAAGAATCATGAATAGGCTCAAGAAGGAATGAACAAAGAAACAGTTACTAAAAGCCTTAGGATATTCATGAAGATTGTAATACTCAAATATTAAAATTAAATATTATAATTATTGTGATTTTTTATTTGATTATTATTTTCTCGGCCTGAATTTTTTACGGTGATGTCCACAAATTATCCTTCAATTAATATTATTAATTAGCTAGTAAAGAGATGACATATTCATATATTAAATTATGTATAAGTTTTATAATATCTGAGAGTTAGTTAAGAAGTAAGTTATTCAAGTATAAAATTAAAATAATATTTAATTTATAATTTAAAGATTATATAACTAATATATTATAAAAACTTAATAAAATATCTCATTTTTTAAAGTAAATATTTTTAACCTCCAAACTTAGAAACATGCTATAATACATGTTTGATGTTCCTTAGCGTAAAATATCTAATTTATCTTATTTGGATATCCACAAAAGCCTAATTTATACCAACAAACGCATAATTTATCTTATTTGGATAACTTCACACGTTGTATCTTTATGAAGTGCTGTTTTGGCTAAAAGCAATATCTAGTGGAAACCAAATGGTCAATCAACAGAAAAGTTAACTGGCTCTCTAATCAATTACACTTTTCGTTCATAGTTATTTGATTATATTTAATTTTACTTATTTAATTTTTGAAAAAATACTATTTTATATTTATTGTACTATTTTATTATTAAATATTATTTAATTTTTAATATTTAAATAACTTGATAAAATAATATAATAAAATATCTTTTAATTTATTATTTCTTACAAAAATATATCTAATTAAATATAAATAAGTAAAGATAAAGGTAACAATATCTATCCGATATAAATGAATTGTACCAGTGCCCCAACCCCACACCATCATTCTTACTTCATTAGAGGTTGTATGAAAAAAAAAATGAATTAAATAGCTTAAATATCAATATTCTAGGTTGTATGAAGAAAAATGAATTAAATAGCTTAAATATCAATATTCTTTCACTTAATAGTCTGTATAAACATAACTCTAAAAATAAAAAAACTAATGTCTATTTCAAAAGCTTATAAGAACGTCAAGTAAGCATACAGAATTTTAGTAGCTATTTATTCTTTATGAGTAATTTTTTTCCTGTCATAGTAATGCTTATATGTAATATGTATTCAGTAAATTTGAACTAAAATTACTATATTGCGTCCTCTATTTTTTTTCTTTAATTTTTTGAATTTGATTAAAAAAAAATAAAAAAAATGACGAATCTCCAAACGCACACCTGCCCACTCCCTCGCTCCCCCCAAAAGAAAAAAAATACAGAAGAAGAAGAGGAATCAGCATAACAACGAAACAAAAAAGATTTTGTCACTTTACCATGAAGAAAACAAAAGTTTTACGTAGTAAAATTGAGTAGGTTTTGCTTTTTCTTAAAATGAAAAAGAGAAGAAAGAAGAAGTGAAAAGTAGAGTTTTCTTTTCTCTTTTCTTTTCTTAAAACATTTTTAGCGTAAGCATGAGCACAACAAAGTTCAAAATGAGAGTGCCTCGTGGAGAGTTCTAGTCTAGCTAGAGAGACCATATGGTCAAACATTATTAAATAAAATTCTATTTTGGGACGTATATATTGAGAATAAAATTATAAAATTTAAAAGTACTACTTAGTATTTGTTTATAAAAATTGGCAATCTTTCAAAAGTTGATTTTCAAAATTATATAAGTTCGATTAGTTTTTAGATTTTTTGGTCAAATTATATTTTTACTTACAAAATTTTAATCATTTTTCAGTAAATTTATATTCAAACATAATTTTAAATTACAAAAAAATACGATTTAACAAATTTTTATAATTTTAATATATTTTTAAAGTTTTAATCAATTTTATGGTCAAATATTAGCTAAAATTCATATTTTATATAGTGTTTCTTTTTTATAAAATTTTTAGTATCTGATATTCATATTGAAGTTGATTATATTCGGATCGTGCTACTTTACGATTTTATTTGACTATGAAAATAATAATTTTTGGAGTTAAAATTAAAGTTGTGTTTGATCATGAAAATTAATTGAAGTTATTTTTTCTAAAAAATTGTGAGAGAAATAGAAATGAAAAAAGTGAAAATATATTTATTTTTTTTAAATAATTTGTACTACAATAAAATAATTATTATAGTCAAATACTAATATTTTAACCTTTTTTAATAAAATGAAATAATTTTTTCAAAAAATATTAAAAACATTCTCATCAGTACACGGTAAACAAATAAAGTTGGAGTACCTAAACTTTGGTTAGTATAGTATATTTTATTTAAGTGTTTAGTTGTATTTATTACTAGCTCTTCACCTGTATTTGGAATCAATCAATCATCCACCTCTTTGATTGAACCCTAGCTAACTCTCTCTCCTCTCTCTCTCTCTCTCTCTCTCTCTAAAAAGATCACAAATTTTCAATCTTTCAGGTTCAATTTTCTATTTGCATGTTTATTTTTTTGTACATATACTGCTCCAATTTTGAATTTTTATTTTTTATGTGTGTTTGATTAAATTGGAGATTTATAGTTATTTTAGTGAGTTTTTCTTTGCTTTGCCGATTAAATTTCTCTTTTTATATGAAACTTTTATTTTATTTTATTTTTTTGATTTGGTTATAGTAGAGATTTATGGTTGATTCTTAGTGGGTTTTTTGCTGAATTTTATCATCAATCTAAATTTCAGTTTTTTTTTTGAGCTTCAATTTCCATGTGCATGTTTCTATCTCTTACAAGGATCTTGCTTCTTTTTTTTTTTTTTTTTTTGTAGTTTTTGTTTGATTTGATTGATGTGTATGCCTGATTTTATGTAGTTTCAATTTTTCAGGTTCAATTTTGTTTCACAATTTTGCCTCTTATTGTTTTGTTTTTGTTTTTGGGGTCTTTCAGCTTGAATTTTTTTTTCCCAAGATTTTGGTTGGTTTGCTGATTGTTTGTTTTTACCCTTGTTGCTCTAGGTAATTTGATCTGGTGGAGTGAGTCCTGGAATTTGGAGATTAAATCAGTAGGGAGGTACTGAGTGTTGCTCTCCTAATCACCCTTTATGTTGATTGATGGTCAATCAGTTTTAAGTGTTTTCTTTATTTTTTTTGTCGGTTTGGTGGAGTCTTGATTAATCCTTATGTTTTAATTTGTTTGTCTGGTTTTGACTTGACGCGAAATTTTAAAGAGTAAAGCAACTATTGAATTTTAAGGTCTTAAAGTAAAGATATATGAAGGTACCAAAATGTCCTTTAATTTTGTAGTTATAAGCATGTCATGTGGAAAGTTAAAATTAAAGAGTTGTCAAAAAAGGATTTTTAAATGGATTAAATGGGGAAAATAGGACAAACAAGTAATAGAGGGAGTATTATTCAAGTGATCTTGTTCTGTGCTTAAAGACACATGAACTATGTGCATGCATGTGTGGTTTTATGGTTTCTTTTGCTTGTTGATTGAGGTTTGGGGTTGTCTTATGTTCTTGTGTAGACAGGCACATATAGGCAGTATGTTTTGCTTAATGGTGTTTAGAGCTGAAATTCGGTTCAGAGGTTTTTGCTGATGCATAAGATGGTATCCTTGTTTGATAAGCTGCCTTGATAAAGATGCTTCTGTTGCTGTTTCCATGTATGAATCACTAGGAACCTGCAAATGCGTTAAAGACTGTTAGGATTAAGTTCTTGTCACGGAATGAATTCAATTTTCAGTGTTGGTTAAATTGGGGAAAGCATTTAATACTCGTAAGATTTTCTTTGTGCTTGTTATTCTGTAGTTATCAGGAATGTAGGGAACATTTTGAGGCAATTATGTGTGCTCACCCCTGCCTGGGTTGGGGCGAGGTTTCTTTATTACTACTTCAAACAAGATATCGATAGTTTGATACTTTGAAATGATTACTCTGTTAACTCTGTATGAAGTGCATTTGTTTTGTAGTTTTCGGTAGTTTCTGTTTACTTTTTCAGTAGCTCTTTTGGGGTGTGATCATATTATTAAATTGTCCGTTCCTAGGGCTGTAGAGCCTGCTTCTACTTGCATCATGAGCTTAGTTTAATGCTCATTACTATCTTTTTTGCTTGTTAAGATATTGTCATCATTGATGTGATGTATGTCATGATGGAGCTTAATGACATCATTCCTTTTACACTTTTAGGTTTCCTTCTAATAGATATCTCTATATTTTACATTGTAATATTTTACATGCATAGATTCACTGGACTTGGATTGCTACTTGTGAAATCTGTTTTCCAGTTATGATGGACTGTTTGATTTATTTTCTTGCTGTTATTTGGTTGAGTTACTTTTCCATGCCTACTCTGCATCTTTTTATTAATTTATATGGTTTGTTTAGTAGCATCTTTTTACTAAGCATCTGAAGTTTCTTTGGAAGGCATGAATATATATTATCTTCATGTGAGTGATATCCTCAGTATAGAAGGTATAGAAGTAGCAATCATAGTCAATAGGTAGGTGCAAGTGCATGTGAGAAGCTAAAGAAGGTTGATACTATTGTTACAGATTTACAGTCGTGTACTAATGAGACCATTGAGCTCATAAGTGACATGATTAGTCAGGGCTTCCCTTGACCTGGTTAAATTGAATGACTGGTTCTTCTATTGGTATTTGTGCAGTTTCTAATACTTGGAACTTTATTTAGAATCTGAAATTGTTACTTGTTTCTACCCTGCCCACAGCCTAAGTTAGCATTAAATTCTCCCAAAGGGACACTTGCTCAAAATGGATCATCATGGAAATGGACAGCCTCCAGGTATTGGAGTCATTACTAGCTCAGCTCCAGTATATGGCGCTCCATACCAAGCTAACCAAATGGCAGGGCCATCTCCTCCTGCAGTTTCAGCTGGCACAATTCAATCTCCTCAAGCAGCTGGTCTTTCTGCTTCGTCAGCCCAGATGGCGCAACATCAGCTCGCTTATCAGCACATTCATCAGCAGCAGCAACAACAATTGCAGCAACAACTCCAGTCTTTCTGGGCAAATCAATATCAAGAAATCGAGCATGTTACTGATTTCAAGAATCATAGTCTGCCATTGGCAAGGATCAAGAAAATCATGAAAGCCGATGAAGATGTTAGGATGATATCTGCAGAAGCACCAGTTGTATTTGCTCGTGCCTGTGAGATGTTCATACTTGAATTAACGCTGCGTGCATGGAACCACACTGAGGAGAACAAAAGGAGGACACTACAGAAAAATGATATCGCTGCAGCCATAACAAGGACCGACATATTTGATTTCTTAGTTGACATTGTGCCAAGGGAGGACTTGAAAGATGAGGTACTTGCATCAATTCCTAGAGGAACTCTTCCAGTTGGAGGCCCAACTGAGGGTCTGCCATTCTATTACGGCATGACACCGCAGTCTGCTCCACCAATGGGAGCTCCAGGGTTGTACATGGGAAAGCCTGTTGATCAAGCACTTTATGCCCAGCAGCCCCGCCCATATATGGCTCAGCCAATTTGGCCCCAGCAGCAACAACCACCTTCAGATCCTTAAGCAGCTCAAGGCTTAGATTACAGCGTAAGCATGATTTAATTTCATCACTAAAGTTACTCCTTCCTAGGCCTCTATTTTGATACTCCTATATCTTTATTATCAAATATTCTTATTTACGTGGAAGCCTGTGCTGTCGGTTCATTCATCCTCTTTGTGGTGCAAGAATTTGATTCCTTTATTTTTTTTTTCCTTTTGAGGGATTCCAATCAAGTTGCTAATTGCATGTGGACAAGGGTTTTTTGCTTATCAACCCTACCTGCGGGGCTTTTCAATCTTGTTAACTTCTATTTGAATCCTTGTCAAAAAATACTATGATGTTGACTTATTTAATAAGTTGAGATGTCATTAATAGTTACCTTGTGGCATTTCCATTATTGGTTACGCGGTTAATTATTTTTATTGCATATCACTCCCCAACTGATCCCTTATTTTCATGCCATCTGCAGAATCCAGAAGCTAGGAGCAGGGAGTAGTCCGAGTAGCGAAGTACTGGAGAACACACCACAGTGATAGCAGTCTGCATACTTTGAACTTTATTAATATATAGACATGAAGCACTAGTGTTATTTAAAAAGTTCAGTGTTCCCATAGTGTAGCTTAAACTTCATACCATGAGCTTGAAGTTTTTGGTGATGTTTATGAACAAATATGTTTTTAAGTGTGTGATTTCAAGGTAAACCTGGGTGTAGGTTGCTTATGTGCATATCTATCGGAGCGCTCCCCCCTCTTCTCTTTTTGTCTCTCTTCAACTTTGTGGCTCAAGGCTGCTATTCAAATGCAGCTCTTTGGAAGATGAGGGCAAAGTCACTGTGAGTATTTAAGTAAGTTGGGATTACTAGTGCTGATTTTATGCATGTAACTTCTATGAGAGGATGTTGGAGACAGCCTCCCTACCTTCACAAGGTAGGGGTAAGATTGCATACACACTATCATCAAGACTCCACATGTGGAATTACATGGGATATGTTGTTAACTTCTATAAAAGGATATTAGGGTTGGTATAGTACTAGGTTTTAATAGTATGTTTACGAGGGGCGAATGGACTAATCAAATGGTGGTGATAACAAATTAGATTGGATACCTTTTATTTATATTTATTCTACAGTAGTTTCCCCAAGGATATGTCAAATTCGAGGTTAGCCCTACTTAGTGACTTAGATCAGGAAAGCTTAATTCCCTTAAATGTTTTAGCGGGTGAACTATTTGTCCCTGTCAAGCTGTTGTTTTTCACACAAAAATGGGAAGAATGTTACCATTTGCTTGCATGCTAAAGGTTTCACTTAGTAGATGTGGTTGGATCGTTCCAAGTACTTGTTATATTTTTTTCCCCCTATTCGATTATGATTTGGTATTATCAATTCAATCATGGGAATGGGAGGGAATTTTGTCGAGAAACTTCGAATCCAAATAAGAAAAGAAGGTAGTACATCTTCAATACTCCTATGTAATTTCGGACCTTTATTTTGTATATGTACCTCATAAAATGATCATACATTTTACTAAGCATTCTGAAAAATAGAAGTCAGCTCGGGGAGCTAATCAAACCTCTTGTGTACCGCCTTTGCTAGTGTGTAGCAATCTGGATTCAAATCCCAGTTGTTAGCACCCCCCATCCCCTTCTTGAAGGTCAATCCATTTCAATCATTTTGAAGATAAATCGTGGAATAGCTAGAAATTAGAATCACTTCCTTTTTCTGGAAAAAATTAGTTGCCTAATGTCTAAATTAAAGTAATGAATACATGTTTTGTTTTTATATATACAGTCTCTTGAGAAATTCTCAAAGAAATCTGGAGTCACTATTTTTCGGATGCACCAAGTAAACCTACTCTTATGAAATAATTCACAAACCACACGAGGTGTAAACCACATTAAAGACTAAGTGGGGGACATTCCCTAGCCTTTTTGGGATATCGCACTGGCTGCACCAAACTCAGTAGATTGAGAAAAGACCAAGTGCGAGTCAATCAACCAATTATGGTTATTTTAAATGTATTCAACTCAATTACTTAATCATGGCAAATTTAGTTATAGTAGATTGAGAAAAGACCAAGTGCGAGTCAATCAACCAATTATGGTTATTTTAAATGTATTCAACTCAATTACTTAATCATGGCAAATTTAGCATAACTAGTATTAGTAGCCGCACGAGCCATTCAATATCAAATGAAATTAATTATAAAAATTTATTATCTTATTTGTTTGATATAATAAAAAGTTTACCGTATATCATTGATTTATTTAAAATTAATGAATATATGGAATATTAAAAGTAACTACTGATATATTGAATTTTAATATCATTAAGAATATAAAACTTAGATAATTTTTTTTTTTGAAAATTAGTACTCGCGCGAAGCGAATAATATTAAATTATAATTTGGTCACATTAGATTATGTTGATTTAAAAAATATATATTTATTATCTTGTAATTATTAACGTTGTATCAATTATTAATATATATAGCATATCCCATATCATTAGAAAAGAAAATATTTATTTGATATAATTATTATTTAATTAACTTACTTTAAAATATGATTGAAAAAGTAAAGAGCTAATGAATGGTGTGTTTTAAAGCTACCACATGAGGTTTTTTGATAAATATATTTTTTAAAATTTTAATGTGCTACTTGGATTTCTTTATATTGGATTTTTTATTTGTTATTTATTAAATCTTTCTTTACGTGGTCTTAATCATAATATATATATAATAGTATATAATAGATTTCAATATATTTTTAATTAAATTTTTAATAAATTTGAGAGAATAAACTATGAAAGTACTAAAGCAAACATTTTGAAAGATCAAAACTATAGCCCTCTCACCCTCTTCTTTTCATTGTCATTTTTCATTTATTCTTCTCACTTTCAACTTTTCAACTCTCTCTCAAACTCAAATTTTCTCTCTATTATCCCTTCACGACGTCGATTTCTCAGGTAAATCTCTCAATTCTAGCGTCTATTCATTATTTTTTTAGTAAAGTATAAACGATTATTCATTCCTACCCTATTATTTTCATTATTGTTTTCGCATAAAAAGCTTATACTATCATTTAATTCCCCATCCTTATTTGAATGATCTCTCAGCTTTAACTTATTTTCTTACAACTTAGTCAATTTTTTTACGTTGCTTCCTTAAATAAATGGATAAGTCCTGCACCGTCATTTAATTTTCTTTTTCTTTTAAAATTTTAAAATAACTCTTAATCACAATATTTTTTTTTTTTATATATGTCTATCGAGTGTTAATTAATTATTTATTTTTCAACATTATTTTTTAAATATCAATTCTCATGCACTTCATTTACTCAACTAAATGAAATCATGAATATTTTTTGTCATAAAAAAGATTTCAATTTCTTAATAATGTATAGTCGTAATATGCAATTTTAATTATTATATTTTTTGGATGAATATGCAGTTTTAATTATTAAAGAATGTTAATTGATATTTTTTCATAATTAACACAAGTCAATTTATGATAGTTTCAGACGACTTGTTGACTCTTGATCATTTTTTTTTTTCATATATGTCTCTTGATCATTATATAATTATTTATTTTTAAATTATATTTCTCAATCAACCCTGTCTCTTTTAAAATTTAATGCATTTAAATAAATTTATGAATACTCTTTATCATATAATATTATTATCTATTTTCACTTTGCATTCAACGAATGTTATAAATGGAAAAACTAATGAGGAAGAGGAATTAAGGTTGCATTTTGTTCCACTCAATTAGTAATTTTCTTATGCATACAAATTATTATAAAAATAATAAACTTGTTTTTGATTCAGAAAGCAAAAAATATTAATATTTATATAAGGTGAATATTCATGATCATCCTTTATGTTCTGCAAAATAGACGTACATAATTATTGAATAAAAAAATCAATAATATTCTAAAAATAATTTTTTCGAATGTGAAGATAGATAATTTATCTCACACCCATTCATATTCACTAAAACTAGAAAGTAAGAAATTTTCGTAGCGTCATATTAATAAAAACTAAATTATTGCAAATATTTAAGATATTGCTACAATAACCATTGCTAAAAAAAAAATACAACAACTTTGCTATAATAATTACAAAGTAAAAAGTTTAATTGGCCGTGAGAGTTGGATAAGTGTGATCTCAAATAATCTAAAATAATTGAATCACTAAGTACTCAATATTTTGAATTTTGAGCATCAGATATTCGTCTTCAATCATGAGATGCTCACTTAACGTATGGTTCTTAAAATGTACTAGCTTTTTGCATCACTCGAATAATTCACCTTCTCAAAAATAATGATAGAAATTAAAGTATCCATTACATACAATCTTCTTATATAGTGATAAATTAACATGGCATTACAACGTACAATGCATTAATTAGGCAATAACTAGGTAATAGTCTATCGTATAATTATACACTATATGACAATATTTTAAGTGTAAATATTCTAATTTTATTTGATAATACAAACTTTATTATAAATTATTCTTGATGTTTTAGAATTAATGATTTTTTAGTCATATTCCATCTTGAAAATAAAGAGTATAATATATTTACTTAGTAATGACGATTCAGTTCGATTTGCATTCAAATTTAATAAATTGTAGTTTAATATTTCTCGTCTTTAATTTAGTATCAATCTTACTAATTGCCAGTCTTCATCACAAATGATGAAAAATAAGGGATAGTGCTAACAATTACTTTGGTAAATATGAAATATTCCTTATGAAGTTCAACTAATTTCAAAAATTTATTTAATATTAACACAACTAATATTAATTAAGTTTCTAATAGATAACATTTACAAAAGTTTTGGAAATTAAGAATATATTTTTTAGGAGATTAAAACTAATAAAGAGTATAGTTTTCAGCCACTAGGAATTAAACTTAATTTTTTTAATCACACAATGAAGAATTTTTTAATCTCACACACACACACACACACATATATATATATATATATATATATATATATATATTATAAAATAATAAAGAATAAAGAGTAGAGAGAGAAGAAAGTAATTGTTATTTCTCTTGAGTGATTCTATTGAGATCCTTGAGGATGATTTACAATGAAGAAAACACTTCTATTTATAGGAAAAATTTACTACTAGTTTCTGACTAAAAGACAGATACTTCAAATCCTGATAGATATCAACTAGATCTTGATATATCTTATTAGATCTTATCTATATTCTTGATAGACATTCACTATAATGTAAATACATTCATAATACTCCCCCTTGAATGTCTAATTGATAGATAATGTGCCTCGTTAAAATCTTACTAGAAAAAACCAGTGGGAAAAAAATCTAGTGAAGGAAAAAGAGTACATATCTCTAACAATACGCATATAGGACGCCTCATTAAAAATCTTACAAGGAAAATCCAGTGGGACAAAACCTTGAAAGGGAAAAAGAGTACAACGCGTATTAACTCCCCCCTAATGAGAACATCCTTGAACCTTTGCATCCCGATCTTGTGCACCATCTTCTTGAAAGTTGTAATTGAAGGAGACTTGGTGAATAGATCAGTCACATTATCACTTGAACGAATCTGTTGCACGTTAGTATCATCATTCTTTTGGAGCTCATGTATGTAGAAAAGCTTTGATGAAGTGTGCTTCGTTCTATCTCCTTTTATGAATCCTCCATTAAGATGTGTTATGCATTCTGCATTATCTCTGTATAAAATTATGGGTACATTATCACATTTTAAATAATATTTTTCTCAAATAAGAGTATTGTGGACCTCAACCACACACACTCTCGGCTTGGTTCATGAATAACTATTATCTCAGCATGATTCGATGAAGTGTCTAGATAGACTGTTTTGTATATATCCAAGATATGGAAGTACCCCCACATATGAATACGTAGCCTGTTTGAGATCGAGCTTTATGCGGGTCAGATAAGTACCCATCATCAGCATAACCAACAAAATCGGGACTGCAATTTTTAGAATAAAATAAGATCATGTATTTGATCCCATTTTGATGTCTCTTAATAGGAGCATAACTATACTTTGCTAAAAAATTAATCGAAAAGGCTATATTAGGCCTTGTAGTATTTGCAAGATACATTAGTGCATCAGTTGCATTAGGATATGGTACTTCAGGACCAATCCAATTCGGTATATTTCTCATTTCAGCAAATAATAAATTGCTTTTGAAAACTCTCTAAGAGTTTCAATAAATTTATGTGATATAAGGATTATAAATAAGTTTCCCAAAAACTTTTATATGCTTCAAACATTTTGAATCCTTAAACACATTTTGATATACATTTTGTCAAGAGACAATATTCAGCATATCATGTGCAACATCTTCAAGTGTCTGGATTGTAAATCAAATAAGCTCTATGCTTACCAAGATACATCCTTTCATGCCACTTGATAAATATTTCTACGTCAGCATGCTAAAATAAACGTAGAATTTAAATCCTCATAGTTTTTTGATATATTGCGTCAATATTGTATCAAATATATCATTGATGATATATCATTTCTTATCGGTTCATAATGTGACACAACATTTTGAGATCTCATCACTTCATTATTTTCAGGTACCTGAACCTTTCATAAGATTTCACGAAGTGTTATGTCGTAGGCTCTTCAAGAGCACACTGCCTTCTTATTATGATTATTTGCTCCTTATCCTTTTCAAGGATTATTTCATTTGGAACTGATTTTTCTATCACACTTCACACATGCATAGACTTTATCCTTTAGGGACATAAAATAAGAGCACTTGCAGCTTAATATGAGATACTTTCGGTATTTGACTTGAATTATTTTTTGAATGAGGATCTGATGATAATTCCTAATATATTTCATGGCTGCTTATAATCTCCCCCTTATGTTAGGAAAACTAACATATATCCTCTATCTTTTTTGAAGATTCCATCTTTGTGCATCATGATATATTCATCAATCTTATACCGCATATCAAAACTATTAGATGGAATAGATAGTTCCTGACCTTGAATCAATTGAGAGAGAAGAAATAATCATAATTTATTGGTCTAATGCATACAAGTGTTATTGTATGCAACATATCATAATTCGGACCAACACATGAAGCTTTGTTCTCATTAACAATGGTTTAGCTATTTATCGAAGACATTCAATGTCAAATCATCATCATCAAGATGAATTCTCTTGATTGCACAATCTAAAAATTATGTTCGTAACTCAATTTATATTGAGCAAGTAACTTTATAAATGTCAAACTGCAGGTTGACAATATATATACATATGATCATCTTATTGATGCATCTTTTCAACATATCACATGATAGGTGAACGGACCCATATTCATCTTTTATACTTTTCAAATTTAAGGGATCCAATCCCAAAATTAGTTGGTCCAACCAACTTATCATGAGAACAAGCAACATAAAAGCTCAGGAAGAATTTTTGAATTCTTCAATATGTATTTAATACTTAATATGCACATCTTTGGAATGTCATAATCGTTCCTGTCAACTTATGAACTTTTATACTAGTAAACTCCAAGTTTACCATGACATGTACTTTTTTCTTTAGTAAAGTTCAGATTTACAATGATATGAATAGATTTCAGATTTACTACTTGGAAAGTAGATTTCAGAATAATTCCTCTCAATTATTCTACATCTTTCGGAGGTGAATTGTGGTACCATCACAATCAAGTGCACTTTTGTATTGATACAGTCGAAATCCTCATTCCCAGGAATTGAATATAATCGTGTCCTAAGTCTATTAAATTTTGATAGCTTATAACCTTGTTCATGATATTGCTACTTCAGGAGAAAATCAAGGCATAAATATGATAAAGAGAATTTCTCTATATTTGTCACAACCTTGTTTGGAGTCATGATAACACCTACTACATCCCATCGGAAGGTAAGCCGATACCATAACTCGGAGCTATGGAAATGAGTTACCTTGGTAAGAACGTCCAACAGGACTATATATGAAAACAATATATAACAACAATATTTCACAACTAAGGACAATCAATATTCAAACACAAATTTCACGACCTGATAGTATTTACAAGAACTTCTAAACTTGACAAGAGGAATTTACAATCTCAGAATCTAAAATGTCTTCAATAATCTCATACATTTATCTCGAAAGCAAAAGATAAATAAAGAAAGAAGAGAAAGAGGGCAACTCGATCTCCAAGAGCTCACCCTGTCTCCGAATAGTCAACTCGCACAATCTAGCTCAACGGTGGTAACTAGAACCTGGGTCTGCACCAAAAAGGTACAGAAGTGTAGTATGAGTACCAAAACATGGGTACTTAGTAAGCATCATCGGCCGACTGAGCTCAAATATAATGTAAAGATGATATAAAGTAAGATAATAATCTTAAAGTCAAGGGATAAGATCAAACCTGAATCTGCTTTGATACCACTGTAGCAACATCTATACTACTAAAGCAATAGCATGCCAAACTATCTCTATATACTCCATAATCTCCATAACAACTGAGTATCGTTTCAAAAATATAAAACCATATACACAATCGTAAAGAATCAACTTGCCATAATCACCATCAACTATCTTTAAAACATAAACATAAGAACTTACCACGACGTTCCATACCATTGGTAAGTACACGAAAGAGAGCACAACAAAGAACTCATCACGATGTCCCATACCACCGAAGAGTACACAAAAGAATATCAAACAAGAACTCATCAGGGCGTCCCATACCACCGGAGAGTACACCAAAGAATATAACCAATAATACAATAAAGCATAACTACTTCATTAATTTACCGAAAACCAAGGGTAGCACAATCCCACCATGGCTCATTACCGAAATCCACTTCCAAATACCCATACCGTAATTCAACATAAAGAAAGCAATATTTTCGGCATAGGAATGTAGTCATTAATTCTATAATTCATTGAAAAGTACCGCAAAGTCCATACTAATTAACCTTATTTTTCCAAAAGTCAAAAGATTACAAGTCTTAAAATCACTAGTCATCAAATTGGGGAAAAACTACAAGCTACCCATAGTATAGGTTATTCAACTATCATAATACCATTCTTTAACTAGCATCATCATGACATGAGTTATCAACTAAGCCATCTCAACTTCACATGTTAGGAGATAATTTAACTAACCATCACATAATACTAGATCCATCATCACTAAGCATGTCACAACCTTAAGGACTAGTTTCCATAGTTTAATCAAGTAAAGTCCACCAACTAGTTTACTAGGTTTCTAGGTTCCAAATAATAATCATATATTTTAGAAGTAGCTAGTTATCACATAAACCACCTTACTAGGCAAGATTTCATAATATCACCTCTTATTCAAGTCAAGTATATATATTAGATTAGCCCTTGGATTTTCTTATCCAAGTTTACACACAACGCTAAGCCTTAACTCAATATTAGGCATAAATTTCCTCTAGTAGCTAATTTAGCATCAACAAGGGTTGCACCGCTTATATAGTGAATTGGAACAAGAAACGAATAAACATTTACCAAGAGAGACCTTATAATTCAAGCACATAGGCGGTTGGCCCCACACGGCCTAACCTTACAAATATCAATGCATATAAGTAAATTTGCCCCACATGGCATCATAATGTTCTTACCTCTTCTGGATTCATCGGGCAGCATTTCAATATCAATATATTTCTCCGAATTCATCGGGCATCATCATAATATCATACATTTATTCGGACTTAAATCGGGAATCATCATAATATCACGTATTTCTCCGGATTCATCGGGCATCATCATAATATCACACATTCCTTCGGACTTGAATCGGGAATCATCATAATATCATGTATTCCTCCGGATTCATCGGGCATCATCATAACATCACATATTTCTCCGTATACAACATCATACATCCACATGCATAGCCAAACCAATAAGCATACATAAAAGCTCACAATATTAAAGAAGTAGGGATGTGGGATAACACTTGTCATTTTACCTTACTAATAAGCTTCACACGTAATATGAGCATCAACAAGAGCATGCGTATTTATCAAACATGCACAGTAATTACTTAACAAGGGTATTCAATCCACGATCACAAGATAATTCGATAATCTAGTGCAACCATCACAACTCCTACACATATGTATATAACTTGGACAATCACCACGTATCTAGGTTGCTAAGCATTTACTTAGTTCAAGCTTAAGGTGGGTCAAGTCCCACTTCTGAATCCCGAGAATGCCAAGCTTGCTAACACATATCTAGCTTCTACCCGGAATTGGGCTAAGTCATCCATAATCATTATCACTATCGTAATTTAGCATAATAAAACCGATATCACTATAACATAGTTATATAGTTACTCATTCTCTATTTCATTGACGAACTCCAAGTCTAATATATATTATTTCTCAAAGATGGTACTGCTGGAATTTGGATTGCCAACTCAGTTAGTCAACTTGATCATGGAATGTATGACAACATTTCAATATACACTGTTGGTTAATGGGGGGATGACCCCAGTATTTCCATCAAGGAAAGGACTAAGACAAGAAGATCCCATGTCCCCCTTGCTTTTTGTTTTAGTGATGGAATACTTACATAGAACTTTACAGCAACTCAGGCATAACCCCCAATTCAACTATCACCCTAGATGCGATAAACTAGGAATTATTCATATATGCTTTGCTGAAGATCTCCTGATGAGCTATAGAGCTGATGAGATATCCATAAAATTGATGGTTCAGGCATTTCATCATTTCTTAGCAGTGTCTGGTCTGCAAGAAAATATGGAAAAGAGCTCTTTGTACATTGCAGGAGTCACTCCAGAGTTCAAGAATCAAATACTGAAAGAATTGCAACTAGCGCCAGAGGAACTTCCATTCAGTATTTAGGGGTCCCATTGTCTTCTAGAAAGCTGTCTGTCTCTCAATATATGCCTTTGGTGGAAAGGATGATTGAGAAAATCAAGTGTTGGTCCTCAAAGATTTTGGCTTATAGTGGTTGACTACAACTAGTGAAAAGTGTACTGTTTGAGATGCAGACATATTGGGCACAATTTTTTCTGTTGCCCAAGAAGATCACTAATATGGTTACCACAATCTGCAGAACATTTTTATGGTCTAGAAGTAATAGTTGCTCCAGGAAAGCTCTGGTTGCTTGGGCAACTATTTTTCAACCTAAAACTGCAGGAGGGTTGAATTTTATAGATATGAAGTATTGGAATAGAGTTGCAATTTGTAAGCTCGTGTGGGCTGTGGAATAGAAACAAGATAAACTATGGATTAGATGGATCCATAACTACTATATAAAAGGGCACAGTATAGACACAGTGAACACTCCAAAACAAGCTAGTTGGATTATGAAGGAAGTTTTTGATGCAAGGAAATGGCTAACACGTACAATAAGTCTTCACTACAACAAATGACTGATCAGAAAGGCTTCAACATTAGGAAGGCTTATCACAGTATGAGACCACAATACCAGAAGGTGGACTGGACCAAAGTGGCTTTGGTGAAAGGGCTGATTCCCAGACACCAATTCATTCTCTGGTTGGCCTTACACAACAGACTTGCAACTGTAGATAGAGTAAGTAAATGGGGAATACAAGTGAAGAAAGAGTGTGCGTTATGTAACCCAAAACAAGATGAAATATTTGATCACCTATTCTTTTAGTGAAACTACTCTCAGATCCTTTGGACCTCTATTCTGCAATGGCTAGGATATCAGCAGAGCACATGGGATTGGCAGCAGAAAACACAAAATCTGGTGCACCTCATGTCCAATAGCAGACCAAGAGCTAGCATACTTGGATTCTGCTTTGCAGCAGTAGTGTATCACATATGGGCAGAAAGGAATGCTAGAAGATTTACAACCCAAAAAATGGATATCAGACAAAGAGTTAGAAGCATTGTTATTTAGTTATTCACAACAGGTCAAACACACAACAAATGAAAAGTTTACTAAGACAAATTAACAGGTTAGCCAATGTAACTCAGATAGTTAGAAGATAGATTAGTGGAACAGATGTAATGAGCGCTGACACTGAGTTAAAAAAGTGTTCAACCGATTTGTAAAGTTTTTTGGTTGAATGGAAATTTATCTGCTTACCAAAAAAATATATATATTAGCTAATCTCCATATCCATGAAACACTAGTTTATAATTCTTAGTCATTTTTTTGAGATAAGTAGTTGCACTAAAAGTCTAGACCTAGCATGGTCCAAATCTTAGAACAGGATCTATTTTTCTTGGTAACTACAGTCTTAGTTCAACATTAGAAGCTATCTGTATTTATAACAAGAAACGGCAGGAAGCATAGTAATTCTCATCAGTCCATGGTGTAATTCCTCCTTCCTAATTAAGAACCCTTCTAGATTCAACATATTCTGAAGTTTCTCAAGCCAATTTAACATGCCATTAAATTGTTTAGTACAGGTAAATATCCTTAGTCGTGCAGCAAAAATAAAATGAGAGATTCCAAAACTGTACTCATACTTCCCAGTTCACTACCAGGAAGATAAAATAGACAGTAATGACACATTAAACCACATGAACTTTTCCTCCATGGAAGACATAAAAACATACTCTTAAGGTTAGCCAACAACATTATTCTCAACTATCGTCTAAATTCCCCGCCCAATCTCGCAAGAGATCAATGATTATATTACAAACAATCTCAATCTATACTACGGGTAAGCCTAACCTACCTTGAATCCAAGCAACTCATGAACCAACGGGCTTTTCCTTTCCCTTCTGAGAAGCTTCCCCTTCCACAAGCAATGCTATCAACAATACAATCTAAGCATTACAACAAGAATGAAAATACCCATTTTAGCACCACTGTACCAAGGGTTTCAAATGGACACCAAAACCCCAATTGGGTTTCACCCTTGGAAAGGAGTTTCCAAGACCAACCCATAGCCTAATTATCTTTAGGGAGTTAAAACCCTCAAGTAATTTGAGTCAATCACTCAATTTTTGAGTCAATCACTTAATTTTTGAGTCAATCACTCAATTTTGGGGCTACAATTGACCCACAATGATTTAGGGTTTTGAGTCAAAAAACCATGAAATCAATATCAAATTAGAGGAATTCTTACCTTAGATTTGTAGCAAAAGGATGGATTACACAATCTACTAAGTTCCTAATCAACCCACAAGACCAATTTTTGAGTCACCAATCTCCTATGGCTAATAGGGTTTTAATAGAAATGAAGAATGCCTAAAATCTGCCAAAAAGACCCCTTTTATACGATTTTAGATGGGCCCGCAAGGTCAAAAATTGTTTTTGACCTCTCGGGCTCATCCGGACTCCATTTTTTGCAAACGAACTATGTAACCTCACTAAATTCGACATTCCAGATGCATTGGTGAAGTAGGATTTTCCATTCAAGGTTATTTAGGCCACTTGTGGGTCCCACATCTATATATTTCGAATTTTGACTTTTTCAACTAATGGGTTGAAATGAGCTCGGGTGCTGTGGGATCCGAACTAAAGGTCTATCTATCCTAAAATTGATATTACATAGCTGCTGGCATTGTCAAAATTTGTATTCAAAATCATTTTACTGAATTTTTCGCTTGGCGGCTATTTGGAATTGACGAAGACTTCAAATTGGAAAAGTGGTTCTAAAAACCAAACGAACCGTCAGGTAACCGAACTATCGATTCCAGAAAGTCACTAATGACTTAAGATGACTATAGAGGAGCTCTATCAACGAAAATAAGCACGAACACGACAAATGACCTGAAGGGTCATTACAACATCCACTACTAAGGAACTTTCGTCCCTAAAAGTTAAAGATAAACAAGTACCTGAAGTCTCAAACAAGTAAGGATACTGGGCCTGCATCTCACTCTCGATCTCCTAAGTAGCTTCCTCTACTGGGCGATGTCTCCATTGAACCTTGACCACCAGAATCTCCCTAGTACGCAGTCGCCTCACATCACTAGCCAAAATAAGCACGGGCTCATCCACAAAGGTCAATTGATCGTCCAACTGGACCGAGTCCCATCTAAGCACATGAGAAGGAATCTAAATATACTTCCACAACATAGAGACATAGAAAACCGGATGGACAACGGCAAAGTCTGGAGGTAGAGCCAACTCATTGTCCACCTCGCCAACCGCATGAAGAATCTCAAAAGGACCAATATAGCGAGGGCTAAGCTTACCCTTCCTTCCAAACCTCATCACACCTCTCATAGGTGAAACTCAAAGGAACACACGATCACCTACTCTGAATCTCAAGGCACGGAGTCTACGGTCGGCATAGGCCTTCTGCCTACTCTAGGCTGCTCTTAACCTATCCTGAATCACCCTGACTCTATCCAACAAGTCCTGCAACAAATCTGTACTACGGGGTCTAACCTTGGATGTCTCAAACCATCCTATAGGAGAACGATACCTCCTACCATTCAACACCTTATAAAGGGCCATCTCAATACTCGAATGATAATTGTTGTTGTAGGCGAACTTTTTCAAAGCTAAGTACTGATCCCACTGACCTCTAACGTCCATAACACAAGCTTGGAGGATATCCTCAAGTACCTGAATAGTCCGCTCGGACTGACCATCTGTCTGCGGATGAAAAATTGTACTCAAATCCACTCGGGTACCTAACTCCTCCTGAAATACTCTCTAAAACCTCAAAGTAAACACCGAACCACAATTTGATATGATAGACACAGGAACCCCATGCAAATGAACTATCTCCCGAACATAAATTTGGGTTAATCTCTCGGCACTGAAGGTCATCTGGATAGGAATGAAATGTGCTAACTTGGTCAAACGATCCAGAACAACCCATATACCATCGTGACCACGGGAAGTATGAGGCAAACCACTAATGAAGTCCATGGTGATCCTTTCCCATTTCCACTCGAGAATGGGCAATCTCTGAGTCAATCAGCCAGGACGCTGATGCTCGGCCGTAACCCGTTGACAACACAAACAATGGGCTACGAATTCTGCCACATCTCTCTTCATACTATCCCACCAATACAACTGCCTCAAATCTCTATACATCTTAGTCGTAGCGAGAAGAATATAATATCAAGAACTGTGAGCCTCATGCAGAATAGACTGGATCAGATCATCAAGCCGGGGAACACAAATACGACCCTAAAATCTTATAATACCCTCAGAATCCACAGTGTGCCTCCTAGACTCACCACTAAACGGCTGGTCATGGAGAAAGCATAAGTTGTTATCCTCATACTAACGATCACGAATCTGCTCAAATAGGGAGGACCTCACCTCCGCACAAACCAAAACTTTCGCTGGATCCAAGATATCAAGTCGAACTATCAAGTTGGCTAAGGACTGAATGTACCATGCCATCGGCCACTGAGAGATTGATATACTTGCCAAACTACCCATACTCACCACCTTGCGATTGAAGGCATCCGCCACCACATTAGCCTTACCCGAATAATACAAGATGGAAATATCATAGTCCTTTAGCAGCTCCATCTATCTGCGCTGGCGAGTATTAAGCTCCCACTGGGTCATAAGATGCTGAAGACTACGATGATCGGTGAAAATCTCACAACGCACACCATATAAGTAATGCCTCCAAATCTTGAGCGCCAAAACTACCGCCACCAACTCCAAATCATGAGTGGGGTAGTTACGCACATGCACCTTAAGATGTCTAGAATCATAGGCAATGCCACGACCCTGCTGCATCAAAGCACATCCAAGACCAACACCAGAAGCATCACAAAAAACTGTGAATCCCTTGCCCTCAACTGGAAGAGCTAACACAGGGGCGGAAGTGAGACAATCCTTGATCTACCTAAAGCTCAACTCACACTCCTCGGACTATCGAAAAAAAACTTCCTTCTGAGTCAATCTAGTCATAGGGGCTGATATGGTAGCAAAGCTCTCAACAAAGCGCCTGTAATAATCCGCCAAACCAATAAAACTATGAATCTCAGTCGGAGACATAGGCCTAGCTCAATAACGAATCATTGAAATCTTAGACGGGTCTACCAAAATACCTGCCTTGGACACCACGTGTTCGAGAAAAGTTACTGACTCAAGCCAAAACTTGCACTTGGAGAACTTGGCAAAAAGAACATGCTCTCGCAAAACCTGGAGCACAATCATCAAGTGTTGCACATGCTCCTCACTACTCCTCGAGTACACAAAAATATCATCAATGAACACAATAACAAAAGAGTATAGATAGGGTCTGAACACACGGTTTATCAAGTCCATAAATGCGGTGGAGGCATTAGTCAGCCCAAAAGACATCACCATGAACTCATAGTGACTATAACGGGTTCTGAAAGCTGTCTTCGAGATATCCTCAACCTGAATCCTCAATTGATGATACCCAGATCTCAAGTCAATCTTAGAAAACACCACTACCCTCTGAAGCTGGTCAAATAAATCATCAATATGAGGCATAGGATAATAGTTCTTCACCGTCACTTTATTAAGCTGCCTATAATCAATACACATACGCGTGGAACCATCTTTCTTTTTTTACAAACAGAACATGAGCTCCCCAAGTGAACACACTCGGTCTAATAAAACCCTTACCAAGAAGATCCTAAAGCTGAGAATTCAGCTCTTCAAGCTCGGCAGGAGCCATACGATAGGGTGCCATAGAAATAGGTCAGGTGCCAGGCTCAAGGTCAATAGCAAACTCAATCTCATGGTCAGGGGGAATACCAGGCAGATCGTCAGGACATACATCAGGAAACTCACACACAATAGAAAAAAAGTCAAGTGTCGGATGCTCTACACGGGTATCACATATATAAGCGAGATAAGAGTCGCAACCTCTCGATATAAGTCTCCTAGCATAAACATAAGAAATAATCCCCGTTGGCTCACGGATAACTGCTCCCTGCCACACGACTGGGTGTATGCTGGGAATGGCTAAGGTAACGATCTTGGCAAAACAATCCATGACCGCATGATAGTGAGCCAACCAGTCCATGCCCAGTATCACATTGAAATTCAGCATATCAAGAACAATAAGATCAGCATAAGTATCAACATCCCTAACTGTCATAACACATGATCAGAACACTCGATCTACTACTAAAGAATCACCCATAGGAGTAGATACGCTCAATGACACAGATAATAAATCACTAGTCAAATCCAACTGTGGTGCATAATAAGAAGATATATAAGAATAAGTGGATTCGAGGTCAAATAAAGCAAGAACCGAATTGCGGCATATCAAAATCGCACCTGTAACTACAGCATTTGAAGTCTCAGCCTTGGGCCTAGAAGGTACTACATACAATTGACCACGCCCACCACCTGACTGATCTACTATCCTGCCTACCTGAGTACTACCTCGAGCACCCTGGTAACCACCTCTACGACCTTATAAACCACCTCGACCTAAAGGAGGAACTACCTTAATGGGAGTTGCTCCCTGGACTGAAGCAACCATTGTCCCACGACTAGAGCACTCTCTAGAGAAATAACTATGAAGACCACAAGTAATACAAGACTCATGAAAAGAACCAGAACTCACAAATTCGGCTGATCCGGCATAGCTACCACACCTAGCAAGCCCACAGATGAACCTCTCATAGACTGATCACCGCCCTTACTAGGGCACCCACTAGAAATAAACTAATCCCCATCAGTTGTTTGAAAAGCTACCAGAACTGGTCAACTCTGAGGCTGAAAAGATGTATGTGGAGGATGTCCAGCATAAGAAATACCACTCCTAAATCGGGAACTACCACGACTCCCACCAAATCTAACCTGGAATCTAGGCCTCTTATCACGGCCCTCACGACTCTCCCTGTGCGTCTCTTTCATCACTTAAGCATAATCAGAAACCTCAACAAAAGTCCTACCCACAACAACTAGACTCTGAGTAGCCATCCGAATAGGGAGTCTCAACCCTCTGACAAAGCAACAAACCCTCTTATACTCGGTGTTCAAAATAGAAGTCATATCTGGCCAACTCATGAAAAAGAGCCTCATACTAGGCGACTGTCATGGAGCCCTACTCCAGTCTGGAGAACTGATCCCTCAGTCGATCTCTAAGACTACGTGACATATACTTCTCCAAGAACATCTTGGAGAATTGAATCCATAACAAGGGAGAAGATCTAACTGGTCTAGAATCCATGAAACCCCTCCACCAGTGACGAGCAGACAAATCCAACTGAAATATGGTGTAATCCACACCACGAGTCTCAACAAGGCCTAGAGCATGAAGCCTATTCTCACAAGCAGTAAGAAACTCAAATGCATCCTCCCCAGGAGCACCAGAAAACTTAGGCGGAGTCGACTTAAAAAATCTACCAAACATCTTTTTCTCATCGGCAGATATAGTAGGCTGGGTCACAACTGGTGGAACAGCTACCGGATGAACTACTACCGGTGCAAAAGAAATCTTAACGCTGAGAGCTGCAGCTGCAGGGTGCGCCCTGATCCCAAAAGTCTGTGCACTATCAGACGGCACACCACCAACCATACTCAGTATCTGAATCAGGGCTTCTCTGAGCAATGAAGAAGAAATAAAACTTGGTGGGGCCTGGGGTGGTCCGTGTCCCACCGCTGGCTGTGACAGAGGAATCTCTGGCCCAGGTGCGGGGATAGATCCCAAGGAAGGTGGCCTATCCTATTCCCTAGATGGAGATACATCACGAGGCTGTCCTCGACCTCTAGGTCATCTACGATTAGGAGCAGGATTCCTGGGCCTAATCTTAGGACTCGTACCTCTCATAGGGGCAGCATGTCTCCTCGACATCTATGAAAGAGTAAAGTCAAGAAAATATACTACAAACCAATAAGATTCTTAGTATGATATGAATGAAAAAAATAAAGAACTCCTAAGAATGTCACATAGCCTCCCGAAGATAGGAAATGGACGTTAACGTTTCGATCTACAGGACTCTTTTAGACACTTGCTCTTGTATCAATAATATCGGAGAAACCTAGGCTCTGATACCAATTTGTCACGACCTCATTTGGAGTTATGATGGCACCTACCACATCCCACCAGTAGGTAAACCGATACCGTAACCCAAAGCTATGACAATGGGTTACCTCGGTAAGAATGTCCAACATGGACTTTATTTATGAACACAATTATAACAATAACATTTCACAACTAAGGACAATCGATATTCAAACACAATCCCACGACATGATAGTATTAATACAAGAGCTTCTAAACTTGACAAGGGGAATTTACAATTCCAGAATCCAAAATATCTTAAATAATCTCATATATTTGTCTCAAAAGCAAAAGACAAATAAGAAAAGAAGGGAAAGAGGGCAACTCGATCTCCAAGAGCTCACCATGTCTCCGAATAGTCAACTCGCACGAACTAGCTCAATGGCAGCAACTAGAACCTAGATCTGTACCAAAAAGGTACAGAAGTGTAGTATGAGTACCAAAACATGGGTACTCAGTAGGCATCATCAGTCGACTAAGCTCAAATATAATGTAAAGATGATATAAAGTAAGATAATAATCTTAAAGTCAAGGGATATGATCAAACCTGAATCTGCTTTGATACCACTGTAACAACATCTATACTACTAAAGCAATAACATGAAATACTATCACTATATACTCCATAATCTCCATAACAATTGAGTATTATTTCGAAAATGTAAAGCCATATACACAATCTCAAAGCATCTACTTGCCATAATCATCATCAACTATCTTTAGAACATAAACATAAGAACTTACCACGACGTCCCATGCCATCGGGAAATACACAGAAGAGATCTCAACAAAGAACTCATCACGATGTCCCATACCACCGAAGAGTACACAAAAGAATATCAAACAAGAACTCATCAGGGCATCCCATACCACCAAAAATTACACCAAAGAATACAACCAATAATACAATAAAGCACAACTACTTCATCAATTTACCGAAAACCGCGGGTAGCACAACCCCGCCATGGTTCATTACCGAAATCCACTTACAAATACCCATACCGTAATTCAACATAAAGAAAGCAACATTATCGACATAGGCATGTAATCATTAATTCTATGATTGATTGAAAAATACCGCAAAGTCCATACTAATTAACCTTATTTTTTCAAAAGTCAAAAGATTACAAGTCTTAAAATTACTAGTCATCAAATTGGGGAAAAACTACAAGCCACCCATAGTATAAGTTATTCAACTATCATAATGTCATTCTTTAACTAGCATCATCATGACATGAGTTATCAACTAAGCCATCTCAACTTCACATGTTAGGAGATAATTTAACTAACCATCACGCAATACTAGCTCCATTATCACTAAGCATGTCACAACCTTAAGGACTAGTTTCCATATTTTAATCAAGTAAAGTCCACCAAATAGTTTACCAGGTTTCTAGGTTCCAAATAATAATCATATAGTTTAAAAGTAGCTAGTTATCACATAAACCACCTTACTAGGCAAAATTTCATAATATAACCTTTTATTCAAGTCAAGTATATATATTAGATTAGTCCTTGAATTTTCTTATGCAAGTTTACACATAACACTAAGCCTTAACTCAATATTAGGCATGAATTTTCTCTAGTAGCTAATTTAGCATTAACAAGGGTCGCACCGCTTATATAGTGAATTGAAATAAGAAACAAATAATAATTTACCAAGAGAGACCTCATAATTCAAGCACATACGCGGTTGTCCCCACACGACCTAACCTTACAAATATCAATGTATATAAGTAAATTGTGCCCACACAACATCATAATGTTCTTACCTCTTCCAAATTCACCAGGAAATATTACAATATCAACATATTCATTCAAATGCATCGGGAGTCATCATAATATCTCACTTTCCTTCGGACTCAAACTGGACATCATCATAATATCATGTATTCCTCCGGATTTATCGGGCAACATCATAATATCACACATTCCTCCAGACTCGAATCGGGCATTATCATAATATCACATATTCCTTCGGACTCGAACCGGGCATCATTATAGTATCAGATATTTCTCCGGTTACAACATCGTACATCAACATGCATAGTCAAACCAATAAGCATACACAAAATCTCACAATATATAAAGAAGTAGGAATGTGGGATAACCACTTGCCATTTTACCTTACTAATAAGCTTCACACGTAATATGAGCATTAACAAGAGCATGAGTATTTATCAAACATGCATAGTAATCTTTTAACAAGGGTATTCAAGTCATGATCATAAGATAATTCGATAATCGAGTGCAACCATCACAACTCCAACACATATGTATATAACTTGAACAATCACCACGTATCTAGGTCGCTAAGTATTTACTTAGTTCAAGCTTAAGGTGGGTCAAGGTCCATTTCTAAATCTTGAGAATTCCAAGCTTGCTAACACATGTCTAGCTTCTACCCAAAATTAGGCTAAGTCATCCATAATCATTATCAATACCGCAATTTAGCACAACGAAACTGATATCGCCATAGCATAGTTATATAGTTACTCATTCTTTATTTCATTGACGAACTCCAAGTCTAATCTATATTAGATAATCTCCATATCCATGAAACACTAGTTTATATGTCTTAGTCATTTTTTTGAGACAACTAGTTGCACTAAAAGTCTAGACCTAGCATGGTCCAAATCTTAGAACAAGATCTATTTTTCTTGGTAACTACAGTCTTAGTTCAGCATTAGAAGCTATCTGCGTTTACAATAAGAAATGGCAGGAAACATAGTAATTCTCATCAGTCCATGGTGTAATTCTTCTTTCCCAATTAGAAACCCTTCTAGATTCAACGTGTTCTGAAGTTTCTCAAGCCAATTTAACATTCCATTAAATTGTTTAGTACAGGTAAATATCCTTAGTCGTGCAGCAACACTAAAATGAGAGATTCAGGAACTGTACTCATACTTCACAGTTCACTACCAGGAAGATAAAACATACAATAATGACACATTGAACCACATGAACTTTTCCTCCATGGAAGACATAGAAACATACTCTTAAGGTTAGCCAACAACATCATTATCAACTATCGTCTAAATTTCCCGCCCAATCTCGCAAGAGATCAATGATTACCTTACAAACAAGCTCAATCTATACTACGAGTAAGCCTAACCTACCTTGAATCCAAGCAACTCACGAACCAACGAGCTTTTTCTTTCCTTTTCGAGAAGCTTCCCCTTCCACAAACAATGCTATCAACAATACAATCTAAGAATTACAACAAGAATGAAAATACCCATTTTAGCCCCATTGTGCCAAGGGTTTCAAATGGACACCAAAACCCCAATTAGGTTTCACCCTTGGAAAGGAGTTTCCAAGACCAATCCATAGCCTAATTATCTTTAGGGAGTTAAAAACCTCAAGTAATTTGAGTCAATCACTCAATTTTAGGGCTACAATTGACCCACAATGATTTGGGGTTTTGAGTCAAGAAACCATGAAATCAATATCAAATTAGAGGAATTCTTGCCTTAGATTTGTAGCAAAAGGATGGATTACACAATCTACTAAGCTCCTAATCAACCCACAAGGCTAACTTTTTAAGTCACCAATCTCCTATGGCTGCTAGGGTTTTAATAGAAATGAAGAATGCCTAAAATCTGCCAAAAGACCCCTTTTATACGATTTTGGATGGGCCCGCAAGGTCAAAACTTATTTTTAACCTCCTGAGCTCATTCAGACTCTTTTTTCGCAAACGAACTATGTAATCTCACTAAATTCGACATTCCGAATGCATTGGTGAAGTCAGATTTTCTACGAGGTCATTTAGGCCACTTGTGGGTCCTACATCCATATATTGTGACTTTTGACTTTTTCGACTAATGGGTCGAAATGAGCTCGGGTGCTGTGGGATCCGAACTAAGGGTCTATCTATCCTAAAATCGATATTACATAGCTGCTGGCGCAGTCAAAATTTGCCTCCAAAATTATTTTTCTGAATTTTTCGCTCGGCCGCCATTTGAAATCGATGAAGACTTCAACTTGGAAAAGTGGTTCTAAAAATCAAACGAACTGTCAGGTAACCGAACTATCGGTTCCAGCAAGTCACTTATGACTTGGGACGGCTATGGAGGAGCTCTATCGGCAAAAATAAGCAAGAACATGACAAATGACCTGAGGGGTCATTACAATATTGCTACCACATTCACTTCAAGAATGGAGCAAATTGTCATCTTTCAGATTTATCATATATTTCTACCACATTCACTTCTTGGAATGGAGAATCTTTAATGGACAGATTTCATGTCTTTTCCTCAAAAATATTTTTTTTTGCCTTAGCCATCATAATATTATCAATATGGTGCATTGAGATTCAAACTCAACGTCTTATCCATATATAGGCGCCTTAAGCATAAACTGATGGAACTTGGACCCAACATCTTATCATTGGTACATCAAGACTTTAACATGATGTCTTATTCTTTTAATAAGATAACCTTCAGGTCTTTCAAAATAATACCACCTTTAGTGGTTACCAACGATCACCATATTTACTCAGACTAGCCAATGAAAATTTTTAAGCATGTAATTTATGATAGTGATCGAAAATATAATTTATGAATATATCCATTTAAAAGTGTATAAATTGTGACGCCCTGCAAACAAAACACACCAAGGTAAATATGAAGGAACATGTGTTATTAAGAACAGAATTAGTACTGTATAGTAGTAAAGACAAGACTTCTACTTTTATATAAAATATTAATATATATACGGTCATACATGAATTATAAACACAAAATGCATTGGCCTTTTGATACAGTAACCTTTTTTTTTTTTTTTTTTTCCAAATCAGAATCATTCAATGGAGTATTACTTATTAATTTCTTACCAATGAAGCAGTGATGTAAATATCTATACAGTGGACAAATCTAATATTTTTAGGACGGCGCGTACCTTTGAGGTTTTCGTGTGTTTGATTGACATGTTAATGATCAAACATGTTAAGCCGACTGAAAATATTTAATGACTTTATCTCAATTACTCAATTGGTTACAACTTTGTGCTGATAACGTGTTATGAAATAATAAAAAATAAAGAGTAGACAAAGAAGAGAGTAATTGTTATTTCTCTTGAGGATTCTATTGAGATCCTTGAGGATGATTTACAACCTTCTATTTGTAGGGAAATTTACTCCTAGTTTCTGACTAAAAGACAGATACTTCAAATCCTGATAGATATCAACTAGAACTTGATATATCTTATCTATATTCTTGATAGACATTCACTATAATGTAAATACATTCATAACTATATATAACTATATAACTATATATATAACTATATAACTATATATATATATATATATATATATATATATATTCAGAATCATCTTATTAATTGCCGATCTTCATCACAAATGATGGAAAATTAGGGATAGTGTTAACAATTACCTTGGTAAATATGAAATATTCCTTATGAAGTTCGAGTAATTTCAAAATTTTATTTAATATTAACACAACTAATATTAATTAAGTTTATAATAGATAACATTCACAATTTGGAAAAGAATATATTTTTTAGGAAATTAAAACTTATAAAGAGTATATTTTTCATCCAATATGAATTAAACTTAATTTTTTTTATCACAATATGAAGAATTTTAGGATAGAATATACTACTTTATCATATATATATATAGAGAGAGATGAATCTATATATATAAATAAAAGAGAAACATGAGGCTGCTGATGTGATAGGCCTCTAAAGTCAGTATTCACATTTATCCTTTTTCCTGTTTTTGGGGCATTTTATTCCTTTTAGTTCTTTTTTAAAAATAAAAAATTCTACCCATTAATTTTTCATTAATTTTCCTTAATAAAATTCATTAATTGTCCTTTATTAAATTTATCAAATGCATCGTATCAGCAAAAACATTAAATACTGTCATTTTCAACAAACTCCCGGTCTTCCCCTTTCCTTCCCCATTATTATTAACTTTTCTTCTTAAAAACTCAACAATCAAATCATGGTGCCACAATTGTTTCTTACTCTCAGAGAAAAAGTAAAAATTAATTAACAAAGGAGGAGAATTTAACCCGTTAGATGCGCTATTTCAAATAAAAAACTTAAAGATTTCAATTTTAAGAAGGTATGAAACTTCATGTTTTCTTGATTTTCCTTTCATGTGTATTTGTATTACTCTTTCTCCTGCATTTATTATTATTATTGTCAACCTTTCAAACTTTATTCAATTTGTCATAGTTTGGGAGAAACTGCTATTCTAATGTACCTCTTAACACGTCGAATTGTGGAAAAGCCCCATAGGCTTTCAAGATTAATCTTATTATCACCTGCTGGGTTTCATCATGATTCCAATCCTGTATTCACAATGATGTAATACTTATTCCTTCTATTATCTCCTCTACTTGCCCCTTTTATGTCATCTTTCTATATTTTCACTCGATTTTTCCGCATGCTGTTTACCAAATTGGCCCGAGACTTCCACAACTTATCAGTAGTTGGAGGTCTTGTGCAAACTCTCATAAGTTATTTGGTTGGTGGAGACAGTTCCAATTAGGTTGGAGACTTAGGATTGCCACACTACAATATGAATGATATGCTAACTGTTTCATTCCGCGTGGCTCTTCATTTGGCACAGATCAAGAATAGACAAAAGTTTATAATGTTTGACTATGGGAGTGCAGCTGCAAACATGGAAGCTTATGGTTCCCCTTGGCTTTTAGATTTGGGGGAGTACTATTTTCTTATTGATATTCCAGTTGATCTTGTTGCTGGGCGACAGGACAAGGTTATTAGGCCATCCACGGTAAGAAAATATTATAAGCTGATGAAGGATGCAGGTGTAGAGGTGTCATATAATGAGTTTAAGTATGCTCATTTAGATTTTACATTTTCCCATCATGAAGAACTATTGGCATATGTTATGTCTCGATTAAATTTAGTAGGTGCTTCTATGAAGCAATAACCCCGTCAGAAACTGTTGAAGATCAGGAGAAAAGAAGGGCAGGCATTAGGTATTGCGGTTTCGTTGCTGATAATTATGTCTTTAGGTGAACGGTTCTTCTTTTAAGATATTCCTATTTGTAAGGTATGTATACTCATATTCTATTTGAAGTTGTTTGATGAAGGTGAAGGAGCTTCTGAATCTTCGTTTATAAAGATTCGATCAATTTAGCAGGCTTAGTAGACAAACAACACAAATATTCTAGCTCGGATAGATTTTTTCGATGACATTCTTGGTATAAAAACTTCTTGAACTGAAAAGGAATAGGTATAAGAGGGGTACAACTGAAGATTTGCCTATTACTAAGGGCAAGTACTTGGAAAAAGACACTGTTTTATTTGTGAGAATGATATTTTCTTGTGTAAATGTGCTACAGGACGATTAATAAAAAGCACCACCTTACTATTGGAAGTTGGTTTGTTCATTTCTTGTATTACTCTTTCTCTTGCATTTATTACTCTTATAATTTTTTATTTTTTTTTAATGTTTCAGGCCTTAGGTATTGCAGTTTCGTTATTGCTAACTATGTCTTTAGATGAACGGTTCTTCTTTTAAGTTATTTCTATTCGTAAGGTACGCATACTTATATCTTCATGCCTTCTCGATTTTCAGTTGTTTATGTTCATACATTACTTGACTTTTTTGTTTATTTCTGTTAGATCATATCAATTGAGTAATTGTTACTTTCTCTATTTTTGTATTGTTTAGCGGCTTAACATTGTGTATTATTGTGCATATAAAAAAAGTAATGTACAATTATGACAGGCGATACAAAAATTCAAAAGTTTTTCATATTTTCCTGCAAGATTGAACACATTAAGATTCCCAAAAATGCAATTTTATGTCCTACTTATTTATCTCTACATGTTGTAGGGCTCAAGAATTTGATGGATGACCATGAAAATGAATTTGAGATGATGCAAGATCAACTTGATCAAAGAGAAAGGGAGCTATAAATTGTCTCTATTATACGGACGGGATGCATCTATAAGATAATTTTAGCAAATAAAATCTATCGTGATTCATTAATATATAATTCGGCATAACTTTGATATTCGTACAAAAGTTATTGTTTCACAAAAATATTCCGTAAAATGTAATCATAGGCTTTCTTTCTTATATAAGTAATGAACCTTATGTTAAGCTTCATGACGGATAATTAGCAGACATCAAAAGCTTCTAAAAGGTAAGAGATACTTGATAGTCATTGTGATATACGGACTACAAGAGTTTGAGATGATACAAAATAAATATTTCTAAGTTTGTAATAATGAAAGTTGAATATCCTTAAATGCATGGAATGTGAAAGTGGTTGAATATGCTTGAGAAATAAATTACTTTAAAGTGTAGAGGGTTGTCACAAATAATTGTTGAGAATAAATTTATCAAACTATTATTGTGGTCGTATATGAGTTTCTTTTGTTACCAAATATTATTGCTTAAGAGTTAAAAGAGAGGAATGAAAAATTTAACATTTTAAAAAATAAAGAGAGTAAGAAAGAAAAATATTTAATTAAAGAAGATAAAAGAGGGAAAAGCTATAATTTCACCCGTTAGATTAAGTATCCTGGAAATCCAATATATTTGAATTTAAAGGCTAAACTTTTTTCTTACAGAGTAAAAAAATATTTGTAGGCTTAACAAGAAGAAGTATTACCACGCGCGAAGCACGGGTATGTTACCAAGTAATTAAATAATCATTAGTATATGAGATAATTAACTGCTTATCTTAATATGAAATAATTGAACAATCATAATAGTTTTATTCAATAGGAATCAATTTTTATTGTGTTCATGCACTAGAAGTGAATAGCAATTATTTTTTATCGCAATATAAAATAATATTAATAATTAAATAATCAACAAAATAGTTGTTTGTTGTAAAATGATATTTTTTTGTTGTAGAATGTCAAGTGGTTAGTTCTCAAGATGCAACTTGGATTAATTTTAGACTAACTGTCCTCCTATTATATAAATAGATATGAAATAATATATATATTTTTTTTATCACAATATGAAATAATATTAAATAATTAAATAATTAATAAAATAATTGTTTATTGTAAAATGACAGTTTTTGTTGTAGAATGGCAAGTGGACAGTTTTTAAGATGCCATTTGGCTTAATTTTAGGCTACCTACTATCCTTTTTTATATATATGAAATTTTAGGCTAACTATTCTCCTTTATGATATTTATAAATAAAAATAATATTAAATAATTAAATAATCAACAAAATAGTTGTTTGATGTAAAATGATAGTTTTTGTTGCAAAATGCCAAGTGGTTAATTTTCAAGATGCCACTTGACTTAATTTTAGGCTAACTACTCTTTTTTATAATATATAGGGAATTTTAGGCTAACTACTCTCATTTATTATAGATATGGATATAAAATAACATTAAATAATTAAATAATCAACAAAAATAGTTATTTGTTGTAAAATAATAATTTTTGTTATAAAATGCTAAGTGATTTGTTCTCAAGATGTCACTTGACCTAAGTTTAGGCTAACTACTCTCCTTTATTTATACTATATTAAAAGTGTGAAGCGCCTTAAAAAAGTTGTTTGAACTTTTTGTACTTTTTGTCCTTCATTAAAATTTATTGCTTTACACAAAATCGTCTTTTACCTTTTTTTTAAAAAAAATTATTAGTTAATTATTTATTATCTTAAAAAATAGTCTTAAAATATATTGTAAGAGAAAAGTTCTACAATATATGATAAGAGAAAAAAAAATATTGATAGTTTTTTCGTCTCCATAAGATAAAATCAAATCAAATCACTTAAGGAGACATAAATTTTCATGAAAAACTCATGTTTGATTGCTTATCATGCAATTGTCAAAAAATTTCAAATATAATTTTTTTTGATTAAAAGTTTACAACGCAGAAAAAAAGATAAAAAGTACAAGGTTTTTCATTTGTTGAAAGTTTTTTTTTTTTTTGGTTTCCCAAGGTATCCCCACAGCCGGCAGCCGTGAGACTAATCCTCCGTTCCTACTGTCAGCGCACTAAGCGGTAGGAAACTGGCCACAGAGTTTTTTCCATTCACCAGAGGTGGGGATCGAACCCCTAACCTCTTAGGGATGAGGTGTTGAACCACCACACCAACCCTTGTGGTTCTTTTTTTGTTGAAAGCTACCAACACAGAAAAAAGGGATAAAACATAGTATTATTATTAGCTTTGGTTAAACCAAGAAGAAGAAAAGGGTTTTAATATAAGAATGAGTAGGAAATTTATTGGTGGTAAATTCTTAATATTTAACAACTATATTTTGTATTTAGTTTAGTTGAAACTAATATTATTCTAATATGGTAAATAATTTATGAAATAAAAAAAAATCATATTTATGTAACCCTTTCTTGGAGAATTTTTTTTGAACTTTTATAAACTGAGAATGTTTCTTTCTGCCGTAGAAGAATATGAATGTCGCAAATTATGATACAAGGTTAAATTTTTTTTTATTTATGTATTGATTCTAAATTCTTAATATTTAGCAATTATATTTTATATTTAGTTTATTTGAAATTAATATTATTCCAATATGGTAAATAATTTATGAAATAAAAAAAATCATATTTAAGTAACCCTTTCTTGGAGAATTTTTTGTTTTGAACTTTTATAAGCTGAGAATTTTTCTTTCTACTGTAGAAGAGTATGGATGTCGCGGATTATGATACAAGTTTATTTTTTTTTAATTTATGTATGTGAATATGTTTCTTGTAATATCATAACTTTAATTTTATGTGCAATTTAATTGTAATGTTATTGCACGTTCGCAATATATTTTTTTAAAGAAATTTGTGATTGTTTTTTATACATATGCATTAAATAGAAGGACATGAAGGTCATAGACTGATAGAAGGTTAAATTCTTTTTGATTTATTAATCATGTTTTTTTATAGTTTCATAATTTTATGTGTCACTTAGTTCTAATATTGTTGCATGCCTGTAGTATATTTATTTTAAAAAATTTGTGATTTTTCTTAAACAGTTGCCTTGGATAGGAGAGTATGGAGGTCACGGATTAGCAAAGAAGGTTAATTTCTTTTTATGAATCATGTTTAAATTTTATAATCAATTAAAATTCAATCCTAAACTAGTTATATATATATACACACACAGGTGTCTTAGATAGGAGAGTATGGAGGTCATGGATTAGAGAAGAAGGTTAATTTCTTTTTATGAATCATGTTTTCATTTTATAATTAATTAAAATTCAATCCTAAACTAGTTATACATATATATATATATATATATAGAGAGAGAGAGAGAGAGAGAGAGAGATGAAATAATGTTAAATAATAAAAGAGGAAAGAGATAAAGTCATCACTGAACTTGTTTGAGATTTGCAAAAAGACACTTTAACTTTACGGGCGATCTATTTTCCCCTAAACCATTTCAAGTTGATATAATTATATCATTTTTGGATCAAATTCAATTTTTAGAAACAGATGATGACCACG
The DNA here is from genome assembly GCA_030864215.1 of Capsicum pubescens. Taxonomy (NCBI): domain Eukaryota; kingdom Viridiplantae; phylum Streptophyta; class Magnoliopsida; order Solanales; family Solanaceae; genus Capsicum; species Capsicum pubescens. Next base: position 244,750,030 of record CM061538.1, read on the forward strand.
CACCCATTGCTAATTGACACGTGCTTTTTTATTTATAACAATATTTTTTATTTTTTCTTATACTTTTTTCTTTTTATTTTTGATTTTCTCTCTCTAACTCATTATCTTCCTCAAATTTCTACTTCAATCAACCCCATACCAAACCTTTTTTTCTCTTCTTTTTTAACTAAGCTCCCTTCCCCTCCATTATCCTAACTTGATCATTTTTTATCCTTTCAAAAAATAAATTTATACAAATGCAATCATATTTGTCCAAAATTCTCTTCACTACAAGAAATTCACTATTTTTAGACTGAAAAAAGTTAGTCGCAAATTTTTGTCTACTTCAGTCAGAAAACTTACTTTTTATTTTTTATAAAATATTTTTCCAATACTATTTATGACTATAACAGTCAGAATATTTGGTGGTAAATTCCAAAAAATATATATTCCGATTGTTGTAGTCTAAAATAAAAATAATTAAATAAATATATTGCTAAATATATAATCAGACCCTTATATGAAAATTAAAAAATTATTTAAATAAATTATTAAATATGTATTTCTGACTACTGTAGTAATTAAATAAATATATTACTAAATATTTAATCAGACCCTTATACGAAAATTAATAATTATTTAAATAAATTATTAAATATATATTTTCAACCACTATAGTCAGAATTACTAATGACTAAATAAATATATGACTAAATATATAATCATACCTTTATAAAAAAAATTAATAATTAATTAAATATATTATTAATTACATTTCTGACCACTGTAGTCAGAAATTGTAATAATTAAACAAATATATTACTAAATACATTACAAAAAACTGCTCTGAAAAATATATTAAATGTATTCGATTACTATAGTCGAAAATATTAAATAATTAAATATATTTAATTTGTACCTAGCTGTAGTGGTCGGATTATTATATTTAATTATTAAATAAATAATTATATAAAATATAAGTTACACAGTAGCCTTTTATATTGTATTAATTAATTTAAATATATAATTAAGTTGTATCAAATATATAACCGACTGATGTAGTAAAAAATATTAAATAATTAAATATAATAAAAATATTTTTGACTATTATGGTTGAAAATTTTATAAATAATTAATTATAATTTAATTGTATTAAATATCTAACTGACTGATGCAGTAAGAAAAAATAAATAATTAAATATATTAAATATATAACCGACTGCTGCAGTCGAAAATATTAAATAATTAAATATATTAAATTTCTACCCTATTAAAGTAGTCGAAAATTTATAGTTAATTATTAAATAATTTATATAAAATATACACTAAACATATCACAGCTTTCCCAATTTTCTCTCTCTCACTACTGTCTCTCTCTCTCTCTAAGCTAGAGTCTCACTACCCTCTCTTCTCTCTGTGTTCTCTATTAAAAAATGACGGTGATGGTTACGGTGGAGTGGTAATGACGACGGTGAACTGTAATGCCCCGATTTTCTAACCAAAATGCTACACGGTGCTCATGACCCCGAAGGACCACATGCTAACCCATAACTGATATTTGTACCTGTATACTGCATAAGATAACTTAATAATGCGTAAACATCCACTGAAAGGCCATAAGGTTCAATCATGAACATAACTGAATAACGTAACATCTGTGTGGGATAATAGAATACCCAAAACAAAATTGGAAATACTGAAGTCTGAAACATGATAGTCTGAATCTAGTCTGAAAGCCTCTAATGTGTGAAAAATCTGAATAAGGAGTTGATGGAACATGTCCCTAACTAACTCCAACTAATAAGATAATCAATGAGATAGTAAAGAAATAATCATATCCTCGAAGGATGAGGACTCACTTCTAACTCTGACTGCTGAGATTGGAATCTACTACTGATCTGGAACTCGTGTCTCTGAACCTATGGTGTAAAATAAAAATAAAACACCATAGCGCAAATACGTCAGTACAATGGATTGTACCGAGTATACATGTGAGGTAGGTTATATACAAGGGTTCACATGCATGAATAATACTAACTGACTGTCTAACATGAACGTGAGAATGCATACATAAATACGTAATGGTAACTGACACTGTGATATCGTGATTTCTGAATCTGAATACTGATAACATGACATACTGATAACTAACATGACTGATAACATGAGTGACTGTATCTGACAGTCCTGAATCTGATGTAACTATCTGAGTCCCGTACTGTATCTGAGTTGACTGTAACTGACAGTACTGAAATCTGAAGAACTATCTGAGTTCTATTACTGAGGCTGATTGACTGTGTCTGACAGTCCTGATTCTGTAACATGAAATTGTGGGAAGTAGTATTTAACCGACATGCCCCTGATACACCATTATGGCTGAGTTGGGGTCCAATCTGTAACCCCAATTGGAAGGGTGTCAATACCGCGCTACTAGTAAGGACAAGCTGTGGGTGACCCTCATCTGATAGTATCCCCTATACGAGAATGGTGTGGCCCTTATCTGACAGTGCTTATCCACCTCATCAACCCTCATCGACAGTGTTGATGTCTCAACCTATGCTGGCTACATAGTTCTGGAACGTAAGAATGATTGCTAAGGATCATACCCTCATCTGATAGTGTGTATCCCTATCCTTGGGTTCACTCGGTGCTAATTTCTACTCCATCTGAATAGACACTGAACATGAGCTGAATTACTGAATTCCGTTGACTGACGAAACACTATTGATATCTGACAACTGACTGAGTTCATGAGATCATGGAGATTTCCTGAGTCATAAGACTGTCTGATGTCTAAGGATTCATAGCTTGACTGAGAGTATCGTGAAAACATGACATGGCTCTAGGCACACAACTAATGTTTCGGGTACAAGTACCCCCAGGACTCGATAGAAGGAAACTGACACAACATGACTTACTTGAACACATGACTAACATCATAATCCATAAATGCATTTGTAGAAGCATTTCATCAAACATGTGATAGGTATAAACTTGTACATACATGAGGATTTCCTGATATCATGCTAGTTAGGCACTTTTCCTTCATCTAGGCATTTAATCAAACATATTGTAGGCATATTACATGTAAACATATTGTGCAATAATTAAACATCATGGTTCAATTCTAATTTCATCATTTAAAGGTTTAGTCATAAGTTTGCATGAATCTACATCTATACTAACCAAATCCACATAAAATTTATCACCCAACATGGAATAAAATTCAATTAATCATTATCAGCATGAACAAGAGCAGCCTCATCATGAAGTTCATAAACTTAAACTTTGAAAAGAGATTCTTGGGCTTCATGGACGAAAGGAGTCCATGAATGAACACTATTCATACCTTAGTTAGTGATTTTGTGAAGATTGATGGTGAAACCTTCTTGAATTTGAATCCCTAATAGAAACCCTAGCTTGTTCTTGAGAGAAACTTGAGAGAAAATAGTATATTTTGGGTGAATAATGGCTAAATCACGTGTTATTGGGTTTAAATAAGGGTAGAAAATTGACCCTTTTAACCCTGGATGCGTTATTTAATTTCAGTAAAATTTTCCCAAACTGGGACCCTGGCGCGACGCGGCGCTATTGTGCCGTGTCACTGGAAATTGACAATTGGGAAATTGAGGGATGGCGCGATGCGGAGCCATCGCGTTGCCCCTTCCTTCGTGACCTGGAACTTAGGCGCGACGCGGGGGAAATCGCGCTGAGACACTGGAAAAAGGACAATTCTGAATTTGAGTGCTGGCGCGACGCACCATAATCGCGGACACCTACTAGAAATTTCCAAATTCCATTTCTGCGCCACTGACTAATATGGCGCTGTTTTACGATGGGAACTTGAAATAGTCATAACTTCTTACCCGGTTATCGAATTTAAGCGAATCATACATCGATGGAAAGCTTATTGAATTTTCCTCATGGAATAATTATCATTTAATTTAGAAGCTAATACTAGGCATTCTTGGGACGAAATTAGCTAGAAAACTTTGGGGTATTACACGAACAAGCGGTATTGAAGGTCAATTTCACTGAACAAGTAGAAATTCCCGTGAATTTGTTCCAAATTCGAGGAAAAAATTTGTTCCAAATTTGAGGTTTTATGAAATTTCTCCAAGAAAGAAAATTTAATTAAAAGAACAAAAAAGATGTCAGTAAGCAAAAGACACCACCATTTCCATCTTTCTCTGTTTTACACCCTTTTTTATTTAAAAAATTCCATTTAGTTTGTTCCAAATGTTGTGAAACTTTTTTTTTTTTGTTCTTCATTTGTAGTGGGTTTTCTATCTTTGAGTTAGCGGTAAGTTCTACTTACGCTTCGGTCTATTTTGTGTGATTATACTGGGTATGTTGTTGTTGTTCTTCGTTCTTAGTTGGGAGTTCCATTTTTGCCTTTTGTTGAACCTTTGTATTTTCTCCATCCTTCATCCTACCTTAAAATGTCATACCCACGTTTAGATTTTTTGTAAACATTGTGGGTTCAGGTTTTAACTCATTATGTAAATTTCTGGTAATTTCTGTTTTTGCTTGCAAAATCCCCAGTTGTTGAAGAATATATTGTTTGTTTCAAGTGGGTTTATGTCGAATGCTGTGCAAAATATTACATTTTTTTTGTTGGTGTTTGTATATGGTGTTCTTCATTTTTAGCTGGAAGTTCATATTCTTAGTTCAAGTTTCTACTCATTTTGCGCATTGTTTCCTTCCTCTGTATCAAACCCTTTTTCTACTAATCTTTGATTTTGCTTCCAACCCCAATTTGTTGAAGGTATTGTTATTTTCTATGTCCTCACTTTTTTATTGTTCTGTTAGCTGCTCTGATGCTCGCTACTCGAGTCTAGGGTCTTCTTTATGTTGACACCCAATTTTGGCTCGCTCTTTCCCTTTAATTAATTTTATCGATGTTCTTGGCCCTAACTAATTTTTAAAAATTAAATAAGAAATAAGATTCGTATTTTTTATCTATATTTCTACAATTTTTAAAACAAAAGAAAATTTATTTTTTATCATAATATAAAATATTTTAATCAAATATAATTAAATATTTTAACATCGAAATCACAAAAATATCTTTTGATAATCGCATTCGCATTCTTTCTAATTTTTTTATTTTTTTTTAATTTTCATTAGAGCGATATTGTGACTATCTATACATGCATGTTTTTTTTATATAAAATAAATATTTTTGTTTTATTATATTCTTGTTTTTATATATATTTTATTGTATTCTTATTTTTACACACACACATATATATATGCTCATATTAAATCGCAAAAAATACTAAATTGAATGCTTATACAAATTATGTCTGTAATTTATATACGTTAAATTTTAGGATAACAGGAAGCATCGATAAAATTAATTTCAGCAGGAAAAAAGTATTTGGGCCAACAATAATCCAACTTCAATTTTTATTTCATCCGAACCCAACCCTAATTCTATAAGTTTCAGCTAAGAGCCTGAAAATTGGCCGGAAACTCATTATAATTCCTATGTCCGCTTTGCCATTCCACCTCAACAAATACAATTTAACCTGATCCGTCGATTTATTTTAAAGGATCCCAAAATTTTCAGTTATTTTTATATATATGCAGGCATATGTAATTTTTATTATTATTTAATTATCTATTTACTTATAGATTTATTTTTCTCCCTTTCCTTTCCTCTTCTCTTTAAATTAAATTCGAACCGTCCGATCAAATATTGAACGGATAAAATAATCATTTTAAAATTGACTTTTCATATATATATATTCGTATATACGTACATTTTCCTTTTCTTATTTTTACTATTATTTTCAAGAGTAATCTTTTTAGGGTCGTCCGATCAAAAGATCGGACAAATCAAAACCAATCCGAAATCACTCGACTAACACAAATTAATCTAGCTCGTCAATTTTTTTTTTTAAATCCATAGACCCAATTTTTTTAACCTTATAATTTATATTTACATATATACCCTATTTTTAAGTATTATTATTATTTAATTTAAATCATCCGAACAAAAATTAGACGGATAAAAAATAGCTTTTTTTAAAATCAACTTTTTTTTATATCTGTCCATATATATAAACACACACACACATATATATTTATTTATTTATTTATTTATTTATTTATTTTTTATTATTATATTTTAGAACACTTGTTTTTTAGTCGTCCGATCAAAAGATCAGACGGATCAGAATTAGTCAAAAACTCAAAATTAAAAACAGAAATTTCCTTTTCCCAAAAATCCAATCACGCGTGTTATTTTTCCAAGCAGCAAAGTGTATAGTGTCAATCAGCTTTTCCCAGAAAGACAACCATACCATCGACCTTCACCTCTCCTTCTCTATTCTATCTTCTCCCTTCTCCCTTCTTCACCACCCAAAGGCTAAACGCTCGCCGAAAAACTCTACCTACTCTTTGTGCAACCCATCTCCCCCACCCCGAAAATCCACCGAATCCACTGTTACTGCAAAAACGGGCACTGTTTTGATGTGGAAAAGTCAAGATGTGGTCAAATCTGCCATTGATGGCTTCCAAGTTGGCGTTTTTCAGAAGTTTGGAGGGTTCAAATTTTGAATTCTCCCCATGTTTTCTTAAATTTGATTCAAATTCAAACTTTGAAGTTCGGATTTTGGCTTATAAATAACCGAACAAAAAGGTTTGTAGAGGCAGATTTTCGGGTGTCGAGAAGAAAGAAAAAATTGAGAGAGAAAAAGAGAGTTCGAAGAAGAGTGAAAAAACAAAAGGAAAACGGAGAGAAATTGAGTTCACGTAGTAAGAAATTCGCCCAAAAAGTCTCAAAATTGTTGTTTTCTTTTCTTTGATCCAAGTTTGGAATCCCATAGCTGAGTTTATATTCACCAAGAACTTGACGTTGAAGCCCCGATTTTGTTGCACCGGAAAAGGTGTGAATCTTTCCTTTTGATTTTTTTCTAGTTCTATGAAAATATGATTTTGCTTTCACGATCGCTGAGATTGCGTTGTTCTACCGATGAATATAATTTTGATTTCGAGGATTTATAGCAATTTGAGTGTAAATATGTGAACATGTTGTTTGTTTCGGAGTCAAGTTTATATCAGTATTGGTATTCCTTGCTTTGAGCTTGAGGCCTTTGGTTTTGTTGAGAATTGTCTTGGCTACTGGTGTCCCGCGTTAAAATATGTTAATATGTAACCTCGTTGTGGCTTCAAGTCAATTTTATGTTATTTATTTGCTAATCAATTACTTAAGTATGATATGGTTTAAATTTGCATTAGTTAAGCTGTCGCTTGGTGAATGAATCCAGATTTGGATTTTGAAAGTTACGTGTTGGGTCAATAAATGCTTGTCTGTGTTATTTTGGATTCAAAGCCATAATAGTGTTGGTGTTCCCTGCTTCAAATTTGGGTCGTGACGAAGTTTAATTATCCCATTTCAACTTTATTTACTGTACATCTGAATCTGCCTGGGGTTGTTTATTATTCTATTTTGACCAAAGCGAGTCCTCTTTTGAAAAGAAACATGACGCTCTCGACCAAATCCTTTTCTCATGATTGTGTTTAAGTCAGCTGAAATCATGTTAGGATTCAAATAGAATGATATAGTTTTTCGTTTTTTTTTAAAAAGGGATGAGAATGTCGTCGGGAGTCTTGTTCTTCGGAAATAAAGATTGGGAACTTTTGTCAATGGTGTGTTATGTTGTCAGTTGTTGAAAAAGGGTGATTTTCTACATTTTTATATATTTGGCTTAGGAATTATATATTTTAAAATATTGGATGTTCAAATTCGATATTTGTTTAAATCCGAAGTCGTCAAAATTGCCCATTCTCGTTCTTGTGTGTGCACTTTGTGTGTAGTCATAAGAAATATTTTGGAAAATACGTGTTCCTCCTCTTATCTCATATGAACGTAGAAGTCACTCATTAGTGTCCTAGTAATGCAAAAGTTTTCATTCTATATTTCTACTTGTCACGTTCTTGAACATATATTAAATGTATCCGTGTTAGTCCGTATGAGTCGGGAGTTGCCACTTGAACAAGACTTACAAATTTCTTTGATATAGTTGGGTAACAGTAGCAACGTGTAGGTTTATGAAAATTGATTGACTTTGTTTTACTTATTTTATTTTTTTTAGAACTGAAAATTATTTCAGTTTTAAAGCTTTGTGTAAATTGATGGAAGTTTATCCCCTTTCGTCATATTTTACTTCATATTTTGTCCTCCCTAAAAAAAACTCAAAAAAGTCGGATTTGAACCTGATTTTGAGACGTTTGGAAACCAAATAGTGCGAATTTCTTCGGATACGCTTCAAAGAACGTGTGTGTTTGCTTATCCCCTTTTGATGTTATTATTGTTCTACCCAAAAAAAAGATGGAATTGATGAACATGGTTCATTTTTATTAACTTCTTCTAATTATATACTACATCAAAATTAGAAAATCAACCAGCATATTAAGAAAAAAAATTGTATTTACCATAATGGGTGTAGAAAATTGGAAGTTGAGGAATATAGTTGTTGTACTAGTACTATATGTTTGTTTTCCATGTTCAGTGATCCCAGAATTTTCATGAAATTAAACATGATTCTCAAGGGTGGTTGCTTTTTTTTTTTTTCAAGTTTTTGTGCAAAAAAAAAAATCATAGGTTAGACAAACAGGGAATTCTAAAAAAGAAAATCTCGGCTAATACGTGACTGTATGTGTTTTGTGCTGGAAACCCATGTAAACTCGAGTGCTAAAATTATGAGATTTGGCTATATAAAAAAAGAATGATTTCTTTCCCATGTTAGTTCACTGGTACTTCCGTTTGCAAGTAGTAACGTTTGAGAGGAGTGGTTGGTTTGGTTGTCTCGGCAACGATCCGAGCTCCTATTTTCCCTCTATGGTTTTTGGTTTGATTATTGAGCTTTTCTTTTAAGAATAGATGCGTTTTTTTACTATACTTGGTAGGAAATTATCGCCTACTATTGTTTGGTATGTGCCCAGTATTAAAGGGAGCTTCTACGCCCTGTTTTCGTGCATAATACACCGCAAATTCCAAATCATATTTCTTTCATGTATTTGTGCCATCTCGCTTTTTATAAGGTTATTATTTCTTTAGCTTTTCTAGTTCTTTGAGTTTTTGGTGTAGTAATCTTAAAATGAGTCTTGCATCTCATTTCTTTTATCTATCTATCAATCTTCCATGATGTGAGAATAAAAATTGTGAATCTGTATATTAATAATAATAATAATTTTAGTGGATTTTGGTATCTAAGTCATCAGTCATGTAGTATATGTTTGCTAGGATTTGCTACTACATGAAAATATATTCAAATTAAATTGTGTTGATTCCCTTTAACATGATGAAGAGACTATACCTAACAATTTTTATTTCTTTTCAATTGAATTTACCTGAAGTCTTGTGCTAATATTCCGTCGAATTATCGTCTAGGCCAATTTGATTCAAGTTTATTACTCCCCTGAGTTTAAAAGAAAATGAGGAATATCTATTTGCCGAATAGTAATATTCTATTTGAGAATAGTCTTTTGTGTAGAATATGATCTTCATCTGCATACGAATAAAGGCTAAATGCAAGATATTCATTTTGATGTATTTTCATGTTGAGTTTATTGTGTTCACTGAATACCTTTCTTTCTAATTATGAAGTTATACGCCCTCTCTATTTTATTTTTCTTTCCTTATTTCATATGTACACTCGGGAGTTGGAGTTTCACAACGGAACTCGTTTTGATCCAAAATATTGGGTCAATCGCTACTAGGATCACCAGTGCCTCGGAGTCACAAATTAGAAGCCCAAGCTCCTAAATGGAGTCCAGTATCTCTTATCTTCTTTAAATTTAATTTGTACTTGTCATATTGAGTTTTAGAATGATACTAACTCTTGTTATTGAATCTCTTTTTTTTATATAACTTTACTTAATTATTAAATTTATGTTGTCTTGTTATTTGTCAATCCTTTAGAAGTAGTTTTAACATTTTGACTTTCGCAAATAACACGTGACTATCACCAAGGAAAACATCTTTTTTTGTCATAATCGGCCAACTCTTTTGAAAAGTCACTGCCAATATTTTGAGTAAGGTTAGCGTAGCAACCTCCGCATTTTTCTTTAAAAACAATAATAAAATATAAAAAAATAAAATTTTAGTATCAACTTAGTCGAAAAATAAGTTACTAAAAATTTCAAATTTCTCAAAAGAGTTCGCCTGTCAATTTTAACTTGTTTTCAACAAATAATCCTAATTTTTCAAGTCATATTTTGTGTCTTTAATGTTTATTCGGGTTTTCATATTCTCAAAGAGATTAGAAACGCGAGGTATGTATTCACCCGCTACCACGTACGAGGTATATTATTTTATATACTACTATGACAATTATTTTTATTATTATTGATCATTATCATTGTCAATACTACTATTATTGTCATTATTATTTATATATTGTAATTATCGTTACTATTTTAATTTATCATTATCATTATTATTATCACTACTATTATTATGGTTTAAACAACTTCACATACTGTGAATTATAATTATTAACACTGTTATTATTATTATTATTATTATTATTATTTTTCAACCTATTCGTAGTCTCATATATTTCTTCACATACTTTTAAATATACATTTCGCAAATAATTTTTTTACGTCATGAAAAAATAAATATATTTTTTTGTATTTTAGTAATATACTCGAACTTTGCACATTTTAAATTTTTTTGCACTTTCCAATATGTGTAAACTACATTACTACCTTTTTCGCATAAAAAAAATAATACTCATATTTTGCGATAACTATATTACCTCGTTGTACATGGTAGCGTTTTGTTTACTAGACTTAGAATTTCCTTTAAATAATAATGAGAAAAGATAGGACAAAAGATTTCTCAACACATTTGCAAATAACGAAGCAATAATTTTCCTAAATTGAGCGTAAGGACTATCTTCGGATAGGCTCTATTGGGGTGCTTCCCCTCGAGTAACCAAAACCCTTACTCAGAATCTCAAAATATTTTCAATAAGACTAAAACAGAGTTTTCTACATAAGAAATGATTTTTCCTAATTTTCCTAAAAGTTAGGTGACGACTATTGTAGACACCTAATTTTATCCCTCCCAGGTCCAATTTTATTCATTTTTACCTCACTTTATTGTACAACCCTCATCCATGTAATTATACCCCACAAAAATATAAAAAAAAATAACAACCATTAATATAATCCCTAACAAATTCTATCTTGTTTTAATTCTGTCCTAACCAACTTTACACCTCATCCTAACAACCTACCCAATCAAAAGACAACACCTCACCCACTACCCCACCCTCCACCCATATGACCCTCCTCCCTCCTTTTTCTTGTCCACAAAGAAAAAATATATATGGGACCCACCGAAATTCCCACATCATAACAAATCTTTGCCCATTATATACGTACAAATGACAAAAGAAATAGAGGAGGAGGCCATTCTTTGATTTTTCCCTTTTGCTTCTTTATCATCATCTTCATGGAGAGAACAGAGAGAGCCCTCACCATTTTTTTCATTTTTTTGAGAAGACCCATATACATACACTATACATACAGTGAGTTGGGAGGAAAATTCTATTAAAGATTACACTCTCACGCATAACTTACACACATATATGCACGAAAAAAAGAGAGATCGAGTGAGTTGGTCTGAAAGAGGACAAATCAAGGGCTCAAAGGGTTTGAGTGAGAGAGAGCTCAGCGATTGAGAGAAGAACGGGGAGAGAAACCGGTCGCACCACTCTATCTTTCCGGTGAAACTTCACCGAAATACGACGCCACCAGTGAGCCAGATACACCCACCAGCCGCCATACACTACCCCACCACCTCTGAACCACCAAGACATCGTGTCCATCAAGAGTACCCCAAATCCAATCCAAACTCGACTAGTCCGTCTTTCTTCGTCATGATTTTGGTATGTTCGATTTCTGTTCGAGTCGTTGGGATACGATACTGAGCTGGTGTCGATCATTTTGAGGTTTTCTTGTAGTTCGTCTAGTGTTGGTTTGCCGTCCGTCATCAATTGGTTTCAATCTGGGTCTATTTTGCTCTTGGATTTCGAGATCGGAATTTCATCTTCGGGGGTTTATGGTTTTTGTTTGAAGTTGTTAATTGGGCAGTATATATTGAGTTCATATTCTTGGATTCAAATATATTCGGATCGTAATTCGCGATATCGAGTAAGTCGGGTTGTCGAGGCTGATTCGAGGTTCTTCGGCACGCGGATTCGTCCTCTCGATTGACTGATATTTGGAATAAAATCCTAATTGAGGTCCAATTCTATCTCCCTTTTAATTTTTACATAATTTTGGGTGATTTGTATGTTTGAGATGCTTGAATTTTCGTTGTGTGTTGGTTGATTTTGGATTTGGATATGAAACTTGATTGGTGGATTGCGTATTGAATTGGTTTAATCATGTTGAGAATGAAATTTGGGGGAAGGAGTTGAGAATCGAATAAGATGAACGTTCATTAGTTTTTATTCATTGTTGGATATTGTTGACATTAATAGTATCACGTGTTAGATCGTTAAAGGGGTAGGCAAATACTAAGTTTGGGTAGGCAAATTGTAGAAAAATGGAAGATCGTGATTTTGTTGAACGTGTGAATATTTGTTGAATGGTTCTTTCTATTTTAACGCACAAAATTGAGAAAATGTATTCATTTAGTAGGGGAATTCCCCGAGACACATTGTATTTATTCACCGTGGAATGCCTTGACGTACTATATTGGCGGAAGACGTTCGTGAGGAAGGCCCGAGGCATCGGGTAAGAATTGGAGCATAGTTTAGAATCAGTCTAGAATAAGATTTATATTTTCGTATTTTCTTATCTTTAGGACTGTATAATTCGGACTGGATATTATTTTGATTTTGAATTTTGTTTGATTTGTTTGTTTTCTTGTGTTGGGTGTTTATGTGGTTCATACATTTTTAGTGTCAAAATTTATCGATACACGCCATCAAGCGACCATGGTCGAACCACGGGATCGAGGTGTGCCTAACACTTTCCCCTCGGTCAACAAAATTTCTTAGCCGAAATCTCTGTTCGTAAACCAGTTTAAAGAGTCAAATCATTTTGAAAAGAATTTTCCAAAGGTGACTTGGCACACTCGATTATGCCAAGTGAGGACTCTGAGTTTTGAATGTACACGTAATCCCTTTTTTGGAACAAATCTTCATTTTGTCACTTTAATAAGAAAAACCCTTTCGAAACTTAAAATCGAATCATTTTGGAATTAAAAAAGGGGTGTGACATCTCTGGCGACTTTGCTGGGGACTTTTCAGAATTCAAGCTTATTTTGGAGTTGTATCGGCTTAGTTTGGCACTATAGGTGTATAGACATTTTGTTTGTTTTGTTTTGTGTTATTGTATTATCACTGTTGAGTGCCTACATGCTCTTTGTTTACAGTTTTTATCTTATGTGTTACCGGTTTATATCTGACATCATGTGTATAACCCGAGTCATTCTTTCTGCAACAAGTTCGTAGTACACGTGTTGTACATGACCTCTTGAGTTACCCTTATTTTAGGGAGGGAGCCTTCGGTGTTATGGAGTAGGTGGAAAGCAAAGCAGCCACTATCGACCATATGCTCCCCCGAACAGCCTTGTTTGTGAACCCCAATGTAGGTCAGCCTTTAGGTCATGCTTATGTGCATCATATTGAAGACCTAGCGGGGCTCACTTGATCCTTTATAGGAAAATCACCTCTAAAGCATCCCTACGTGCTAAATGTTGCATCGTTGAGGGTAACAAGGTCATTTGACAAACTGATTTGGGTAAAAGCATGAGTTAGAGGCAAAGTGTGTAGAAATGAAATTGTTGAAAAAAGGAAGAAAAAACGAGTGAAAAAAAAGAGATTTGGTAGTTTTTAGGGTTCTTTATGGCTTTTGTTTTTCACAATTCAAAAATTAAAAAATATATTTACATTTTGCACTCATTTCCCAAAAAATAAAAAATGTTTTAAAAAAAATTTCCTTTTATTTCTTTAGTAAGCATTCACAATTTGAAAATTCCATAGATTTTTTTTCCCTTTCAATAGGAGCTTTGTACATTTTTATACAACGAAAATATCAAAAAGATTTTTTCTTTCATATTTGTTGGTGTTAGTTTCTAATTAAAAACCCAAAAAAGATTTTATTTCCATCGTCTGTCTTTAGTTGTGTCTCTCAATTCAGGGTTTAGTTTGTCATTTAATCCTTAATTGTCCAATCTAGACAAACTACGAACCCCTGATTCTCCTCTCTCGGGAGTGAGATACGTAGGCATCCTATTGTTGGTTCGAGGATCTTATTTGAAAAATTCAAAAAAAGAAGAAGATTTTCTTCACTCTTTATTAGAGTAGGTGTTTCATATACATCTTTAAAAGAAAAGTACAAAAAAGATTTTTCTTTAATAGGTTCAAGTTTTATTTTCATATGAAATTAAAAATCAAAAACCCAAAAAAGATTTTTCTTTGGTAATCATAGGTTTCATTTTGTATAGGGAGTTTAAACTTGAAGATGCAAAAAGATTTTCGTCAATTCTTTTGACAATTTGTTATTTCCTTTTCTTTTTAAAGTTTCAAGAAAAAAAAGGAAAAAGAGTTTAGTTGGCCATTTTGGCAAGACTTCACGAACTACGCACACTTGATTCTACTCTTTCAGGAGTGAGATACGTAGGCACCCCTCTTGGGTTCGGTGACTTTTTAAAAAAAAAAAAGGTTTTGAAAAAAAAAGTGTTGAATTCTAACGCATATGCTATCTCTTGTTCAGTTAGTTTAAGGTGGTTAGTTTGTTGCATTTTGGCTGGTCCTCCATATTGCACCAAGTCACAGAGAAAACTATGGCCAACAAGGATACCGAGTTTGTTACCACTGATCAGATAAGGAGTTCGAGGAATGAGAATTTGGAAGCTAATGAAGAGATTCAGAAATTAAGGTAGCAAATGATAGAAATGCATCGAGCTTGGGCTAATGAGTTTTCGCCTCCTCCATTTCCCACTGATAATCTGGAATATCTTTCTAGCTTGCCTCCAGTGTCACATGCATAATTTTCTATTGTTGTTGACACGTTACCACATGCATCAGGATCTACTCCGGGGCAACACTATCCAAACCCTTCCAATATTCATTTCCTCACTCCTCAACACAAAGCTACCATATGCTCGGCTCCACCCACTGTTCATGTTTTTACAACACCACCCTTACCCGAAGCTCCTACTTTTGAGGTTTATCCACAAGTTGTGCCTCCCCACTCTGCGAGAGATCCTGTATTGAATATTTTTACTGATCAACATTATGCTATTGAGCCCACATTTAAGTCGACTAATCCTTATGGCTACACTCACCCGCCTGAATTTTCTCTTAACACTGAGAAGCCTGTTATAACAGAAGAACAAGAGAAAATGACCAGAAAATTGAGAAGTTTGGAACTGGCTATGAAAGACCTCTAGGGACTTGGGGGGTACAAAAGTGTCTCATATAAAGATCTGTGCATGTTTCCATGGGTTCATCTTCCTTTTGGTTTTAAAATGCCAAAGTTTGAGAAATATGACAGACATGGGGACCCAGTGGCACATTTGAGGTGCTATTGTAACCAATTAAGAGGCGCTGGAGGGAAGAAAGAACTACTCATGGCTTATTTCAGGGAAGGTCTTTCAGGCCTAGCTTCAGAATGATTTGTTGACCAAGACATCGACAAGTGGAATAGTTGGGATGACCTGGCTAATGAATTCTTGCAACAATTCCAATACAATATGGAGTTGATTCCTGACGAGAAGTCCCTAACTAATATGAAGAAAAAGAGTACTAAAACTTTCAGAGAGTATGCGATTAGATGGCGTGAACAAGCTGCTAGGGTGAAACCACCAATGAAAGAAAGTAAGATAGTGGAGGTGTTTATTCAAGTGTAGGATGAAACATATTATCAACACTTTTTACCAGCATTAGGCAAGCCATTTATTGAGGTCCTCAAAATGGGGAGATGATATAGGATGAAATTAAGACCGGCTGCATTGTGAGTTTTACAACATTGAAAGAGACTACTCAAGCAATTCAAAAAGGTTCGAGAAATGTCGGAGGGAAGAAGCATGAGGAAGATGCATCTGCCATTGTAGTTAGACAAGGCATGGGCAAGAGGACCACACCATCATTACCCACAGGCTCAAACCCAAGCTTATACCCAAGCTCCACAAAATCTTTCCCAAAATCCATTATACTGTATTCCCCCACCTACATATCCAATATACAATGCACAACCCTATGGCCAATTCCCTTCTTACTCACAATGGCGTGCACCAACTCTTCAGAGTCATCCTCAAACTCCACAAATATACCAAAGCCCTTCTAGGTCCGATTTTCGATCCAAGCCAAACAATGAAATGAGGCAGAAGTCAAGAATAGCTTCACACCAATTAGAGAGTTGTACGCCAGTTTATTCCAGAGATTGGTACAGCGGGTCATGATCACTTTTCTCCTTGGGTATACTCCTGACCCGCATTCAAGAAGTTTTGATGCTAATGTATGATGTGCATATCATTCTGATATTCAGGGTCACAGTATTGAAGATTGTCGTTCTTTGAAAAGAGAAATAAAAAATATGATTCAAGATAAATCAATTATGGTGCAGACCATTGACAGTGAGGAAAGCTCTAGTCATGCTGATATGCAAACTAGTGGCTAAGATGTTAGGATGAGCAATTGAGAAGTCACCCCTCTCCCTACTAGGAAGAGGTCTGGTAGTGTGTTTTGTTTTATTTTCTGTTGTCCAAATTATTTCAGGGTTGTAGTTCGGGATCTACCTTGTTTTTTCCCTTTGTAGTTATGTTCAAACCCTATATTTTATTTTAATTAAATAGAGTGTCCCTTTTTTCTTTGTATTTTAAATTTGTGTTGTTTGTTTGTTTTCTTTACAAAGCGCATTTTATGTTGATTCTAGTGAAATGACATGCTAGCGGAATTTTCAGCTAGATCTTGAAATCCAGTTTAAGTATGAACATTGAATCAGAGGTTTGAGTTAGTAAAAGAGAACATCTGAGGAAATAGGTAGAGTGCTGAGACATTTGGTGATAAGTTGAAGCCTTCTTTAAAGATTAAAGCACTTATTTTGAGAATCACAAGAATAACTTGATCATCAATTGAAAGAAATGTCTCAATTAGGTCAAATAGTGGTTGTATGAACAGAACAAAAATCAGCTCCACAAAATCATAAATCATTCAATGTGAGAAATATGCAACAAAAGTGGAGTTGTATGCTAGAAAAGCGTAGAAGAAATAGTGACGCACAGACTCGGTCAAAGTTAATGCTGTAAAAGATGTCACAAATGATCTTCATCTTTCACTTCCATATTGCATGATACGTACTTAAATTTTTAAGGATTGATATGACGAAGGCATTTCATTCTTCTATCCAAATATTGTGTCATCCTTTGTTTATCCCATTTGAGATTTAGTCCTATTTTCTTTCATACCCCTCTTTTGGAATCAAAATAGAGTCAGTAAAACTCAAAAGAAAAGTGTCGAGCAAAAAAAAATGTGTGCAAAAGGAAAAAAAAGAGAAGAGAGTCAAAAATAGGGTCAGAAAAAAAATCCCAAAGAGAAAAAAGAAAAAAAAAGAAAACAAAAAATCAGAATTGATTAAAAGAACAAGCTTCCAGAACTACGCAAGACCTGATTCTCCTTTCTCGGGGGTGAGATATGTAGGCTGCCCTACTAAGGGCTCGGTCCAACCAAATAAACAATTTAGAGTCACCCATTCAAAAAAAACTGGGGCATGAGTTAATCCTTATTATTTGAGTCGATTCCAAAAGTTGTAAGTCCTACCCCACTTCAAGTGTCGTTTGGGCCCCATGCCATCCTTTCATTCTAACCCTATCCAAAAGCCAAGTTACAACTAAATAAAGACCTTCAGATCAATCTTTGAGGATGTTAAGGCTAAACATCCAAGGGATATGATGATGCATTTGGGAATTACTTGTCTTCCTCAGCATAAAAAATTAGGAGAGAAATAAAAATGAGAGAGTCTTATTGGTGAAAACCCTCACGGGCACCGTAAGACGATGGTAAGTTGAGAAAGATAAAAATGAGAGAGTCTTATCGATGAAAACTCTCACGGGCACTGTAAGACGACTGTGAGTTAAGGGAAATGAAGATAAGAGAGTCTCATTAGTGGAAAACCCTTACAAACACCATAAGGCAATGGTGAGCTGAGGAAAAGAAAATGAGAGAAGCTTATTGGCGAAAATCCTTCAAGGCGCCACTAGCCGAATGAGGTCTTAAATGCATTCGACCTAAGGAAGCAACTTAGTTTCAAGACCATTAACTCAACAACAATGGGTAGAAAGTTTGGATGAAAAGATCAGGCAGCTTAATCTAAATGCATTGCATAATCATTAGAGTTGATTGTCATTTTAGATAAATTTTTCGTTTCTTTATTTCAAATGGAGACATTCATTGTCTTTTATTTCTTCTCTTTATCTTTATTTTGATTTTTATTTTCTTGAGTCAGTTATCCAAATAAAAAAAATCGTTGTCATTTTTCTCGTGTCTTTGAGTCAAGTCCATGACAAAATAAATGAGAAAAGATTTCAAAACTGGCTACCAGCTTCTTCAATTGCACAAAGCAACACAAAGTCAGCATATGAAGAGACATGATTGTGAGCCGAATAAGGCATACAGAAAGTTTTGTCAATAGACAAGCTTGGGAACTCTTGAAAATACCAAGGTTTAAAGGGTTTATCTAAGAAGCATGGCAAAGCCGAGATATTGTGTTTGTTTCAGAGTCACTCTGGATAATTTGAGTTTGGTTAATGATGCAACAAGTTGATGATATATGCTAATGGTTGGAATCAAGGTTAAATATGATGGGGGCAAGAGCGATTGCCGCGAAAGCTAAAGCCACAACCAACCATCATGTTTTAAACTCACAAGTTTTCTTTGTATGAAACAGGAACACATGTTACATTTAGATCAAGGATTTCAGAGCATAAACATCAAAGACCGTAATTTCTCACTTATACAAATGCAAGAGGAAATGTTGTAATCAAAACCATGGTAAAACTCATAATTCAAGATCTCTAGGAGACACACTTCCTTGTCAAGGGGATACATTTCCTTGGAAAATTCAAGCGACATTTGTAAGGAGATGCACTTCCTTTTTTGGGTAATTCAGGAAGCATTTGTAGAGAGACGCACTTCCATATTTGGGTAATTCAAGTGGTATTTGTAAGGAGACGCACTTCCTTATTTGGGCAATTCAAAAGACATTGGTAAGGAGATGCACTTTCTTGGTTTGGTAATTCAAGCGGTATTTGTAAGGAGATACACTTCCTTGTTTGGTAATTCAAGTGGTATTTGTAAGGAGACGTACTTTCTTGTTTGGACAATTCAAGCAATATTTGTAAGGAGACGGACTTCCTTGTTTTGGTAATTCAAGCAATATTTGTAAGGAAACACAATTCCTTGTTTGGTAATTCAAGCGGTATTTGTAAGGAAACGTAATTCCTTATTTGGTAATTCAAGAGGTATTTGTAAGGAGATGAACTTCCTTGTTTGGAAATTCAAGAAACATTTGTTAGGAAACTCACTTCCTTGTTTGGCAATTCAAGCGATATTTGTAAGGAGACGCAATTCCTTGTTTCGTAATTCAAGCGGTATTTGTAAGGAGATGCACTTCCTTGTTTGGGCAATTCAAGCAACATTTGTAAGGAGACACACTTCCTTATTTGGACAATTCAAGCAACATTTGTAAGGAGACGCACTTCCTTGTTTGGGTAATTCAAGCAGCATTGGTAAGGAGACACACTTCCTTATTTTGGTAATTTAAGCGGTATTGGTAAGGAGATGCACTTTCTTGTTTTGGTAATTTAAGAGGCTTTGGTAAGGAGACACACTTTCCTGTTTGGGTATTTCTAGCAATATTTGTAAGGAGACGTACTTCCTTGTTTGGGTAATTCAAGCAGCATTGGTGAGGAGACACACTTCCTTGTTTTGGTAATTT
This sequence comes from Capsicum pubescens, assembly GCA_030864215.1. Lineage (NCBI taxonomy): Eukaryota > Viridiplantae > Streptophyta > Magnoliopsida > Solanales > Solanaceae > Capsicum > Capsicum pubescens. Next base: position 244,769,983 of record CM061538.1, read on the forward strand.
AAGCAGCATTGGTAAGGAGACGTACTTCGTTGTTTTGGTAATTCAAGCAACATCTATAAGGAGACGCACTTCCCTATTTGGGTAATTCAAGCGGCATTCGTAAGGAGATGCACTTCCTTATTTTGATAATTCAAGCAACATTGGAGCCCGCCCGAAGCATAGGGAAAATAAATGGAAAGTCAAACAATAAGGTGAAGAAATTTAAAGTCAGCAAATTAAAAAATAGCAAGTCAGGAGACCACCTGGAGAACAGGGTGAAGAAATTGAAAGTCAAGCAACAAGTTGAAGAAATTGCAAGGTAGGAGCCCGCCTGAAGAATAGGGTGATGAAACTCAAGTCAAGAGTCCAAAAGAAGCCGCATAGATAGGACTTTTGTAATTTCATTTATGTTTTAACTTGTAATTTTTATTTTTGATGTAATGATAGAGTCGCAGATCGAAACCTCGACAGAACCTCGCTCGACTCTCCAACTCTGTATAGTCCCTCTTTTTTCAGTCCTTGGGGATACCTGTGACTTGATTCCCTCATAACTAGGGATGCGTATGATGTCCAAAGTCAAGACTTGATTTCCCTCCTTCCTTTTGTTTCATTCTTTTTGAATAATGGTCGGGACAAAATTTTTTCTCGTTGTCTACTTCTTTGTCTGAAAATACTTCATGTTTACATTCAAAGGGGGCTTGTTGTAGACACCTAATTTTGTCCCTCCCAAGTACAATTTTATTCATTTTTACTTCACTTTATTGTACACTCTCATCCATGTAATTATACCCCACAAAAATACAAAAAAAAATAACAACCCTTAACATAATCCCTAACAAATTCTATATTGTTTTAATTCTATCCTAACCAACTTTACACCTCATCCTAACAACCTACCCAATAAAAATACAACACCTCACCCACTACCCTACCCTCCACCCATGTGACCCTTCCTCTTTTTTTTTCTTATCCATAAAGAAAGAATATATGTGGGACCCACCAAAATTCCCACATCATAACAAATCCATGCCCATTATATACATACAAATGACAAAAGAAATAGAGGAGGAGTCCATTATTTGATTTTTCCCTTTTGCTTCTTCATCATCATCTTCATAGAGAGAACAGAGAGAGCCCTCACCATTTTTTTCATTTTCTTTAGAAGACCCATATACATACACTATACATACAGTAAGCTGGGAGGAAAATAACATTGAAGATTACACTCTCACGCACAACTTTCACACACATGCACGAAAATAAAAAAAGAAGAGATCGAGTGAGTTAGCCTGAAAGAGGACAGATCGAGGGCTTGAAGGGTTTGAGTGAGAGAGAGCTCGACGATTAAGAGAAGAACGGGAGAGAAACCGGTCGCGCCACTCTATTTTTCCAGTGAAACTTTTCTGGAATCCGGCACCACCAGTGATCCAAATACACCCACCAGTCACCATACACTACCCCTCCGCCTCTGAACCACCAAGACATCGTGTCCATTGAGAGTACCCCAAATCCGATCCAAACTCGACTAGTCCGTATTTCTTTGTCACGATTTTGGTATGTTCAATTTTTGTTCGAGTTGTTGGAATACGATACTGAGCTGGTGTCGATCATTTTTAGGTTTTCTTGTAGTTCGTCTAGTGTTGGTTTGCCGTTCGTCGTCAATTGGTTTCAATCTGGGTTTATTTTTCTCTTGGATTTCGAGATCGGAATTTTACCTTCGGGGGTTTATGGTTTCTGTTTGAAGTTGTTGATTAGGCTGTATGTATTGAGTTTATGTTCTTGGATTCAAATCTATTCGGATCGCAATTTGCGATATCTAGTTAGTCGGGTTGTTGAGGCTGATTTGAGGTTCTTGGGCACGCGGATTCGTCCTCTCAATTGACTGATATTTGGAATAAAATCCTAATTGAGGTTCAATTCTATCTCCCTTTTAATTTTTACGTAATTTTGGGTGATTTGTGTGTTTGACATACTTGAATTTTCGTTGTGTGTTGGTTGATTTTGGATTTGGATATGAAACTTGATTGGTGGATTGCGTATTGAATTGGTTTAATCATATTGAGAATGAAATTTGGGGGAAGGAGTTGAGAATCGAATAAGATGAGCGTTCATTAGTTTTTATTCATTGTTGGATATTGTTGACATTGATAGTATCATGTGTTAGATCGTTAAAGGGGTAGGCAAATACTAAGTTTGGGTAGGCAAATTGTAGAAAATGGAAGATCGTGATTTTGTTGAACATGTGAATATTTGTTGAATGGTTCTTTCTATTTTAACGCACAAAATTGAGAAAATGTATTCATTTAGTCGGGGAATGCCCCGAAACACATTGTATTTATTTAGTGAGGAATGCCCCGACGTACTATGTTGGCGGAAGACGTTCGTGAGGATGGCCCTAGGCATCGGGTAAGCATTGGAGCATAGTTTAGGATCATTCTAGAATAAGATTTATGTTTTCGTATTTTCTTATTTTTGGGACTGTATAATTCGGACTGGACATTATTTTGGTTTTGAATTTTGTTTTATTTGTTTGTTTGCTTATGTGGTTCATACATTTTTAGTGTCAAAATTAGTCGATACACTCCATCAAGCTACCGTGGTCGAACCACGGGATCGAGGGGTGCCTAACACCTTCCCCTCGGTCAACAGAATTCCTTAGCCGGAATCTCTGTTTGCAAGCCAGTTTAAAGAGTCAAATCGTTTTGAAAAGGATTTTCCAAAGGTGACTTGGCACACCCGATTATGCGAAGTGGCGACTCTGAGTTTTGAATGTAAACGTAATCCTTTTTCGGAACAAATCTTTATTTTGTTACTTTAATATTAAAAACCCTTTTAAAACTTAAAATCAAATCATTTTGGAATTAAAAAAGGGGTGTGACAACTCTAAAATAATAATTTTCAAATCCCAAGAGTCACGACAGCCATCACACGTTGTGCTATTTCTACTGGTTCGAAATAGGGCGCGACAAAATGGAAACTCGGCTGGGGATTTAATGAACTTAGGTTTTAAACTTAATATGCTTAGTTTAGGATTTTTTATGCTTGATTATGTTATTTGCTTTACGTATCTTTATATCATGCTCTGTGTGAAAGGACGCAAGCCAAATCCAAACTTGCGTTCCTTATTTGTTTGAACAACACTACTTGTTACTGCTTTGTCACTTGCATTTTCCTATAGAGTCCTTGGCCGTACACAATTCACACACTGTGGTTCACGCGGGGGTATCTTACACTCCTCCAAACCTTCTTTGGATTCTTTAGTTTCAGAGTCAGTGCAATTAGGTTAGTGCGCCTTTTTTCAGCTATTTAGTCCCACTCTCAAACATTTAGGAAAAAATCTTACTCTAGAAATATGTTATGTTGCATACACCGTAGGCATGACGGTCCAAGGCATCGTCATCACAGTTAGGAAACCACCCTTTTGTCAAAGGTTACAAACCTGTCGACATATTTTTGTATAAACGACTTATCATATCCTTTACCCTTTCTTTCATATGAATACCAACCAAACCATACCAAATATCTAAATGATTGCCTCAGTCCCCCAAAGCTTACAAAACTAATGGCAAAAGATTCAGGCCATGCATGGAGCTGAGGTCCGAGAACACTTAGGCTCTTTGGTGTCCCTCATGGATATTCAAGCCAACAAAGTGCTCGTGAAGCTACTGGTTGAGTTTTGGGACCCGACCTCCATGACATTTCAGTTTGCTGACTTCTAAATCACCTTAACTTTGGAAGACATCAGTAGCTTCACGAATTTGCCTCTTGAAGGAAGAGTACCGTTAACCCCGTCGGCCATGACCGACAATGGTTTTTTGCATACTTTGGGTTTACGGGCAGACCATGCACCGAGGAGCATCAGATATAGTTGGGTTAACTCGGGCTACCTATTTCAAGGATTTGGATATCGAATGAGCTATGACCATCACCGAGAGGACTTTGCTTGTAGTAGAGCAAGGTGGGAGAGTGTTCACCTCATAGATTTTGCACTTGCCTTCCTAGGGAATCTATTTTTCCCTCGAAGAAGGGGCCATATCAACATCAACTTGATGCCTTTTTTTATCATGTTCACTGGTTTTGAGAGACTGACGTTAGTGCCAATGCTGCTGGCAGAATTATTACAAACTTTGTCTACTTGCTCGAGAGGGAATGATATCCTTGGTGGATGTAACTTACTACTTCAAGTTTGGGTTGTGGAATACTTCTATCAAAGGGCACCAATCGGAAAAAACTTAGAGGACGTCCCTAACATGATACAGAGCCATGAACAAAGGTTGAGATTTTGGGAGGCACCACTAGGACCAGAAGAATGGCGAGCTTATCTGACATACCTCACAGGAGATTCCATCTAATGAAAGCTTCCTGGGATCACAGGGAGAGCACTGTTGAGAAGGTACACTAGTTATTTTATTGAGCTTATTGGGTTTGAAGGAATCCAACCATACGCTCCACTTAGAGTTCTACGTCAATTTGGCATAGAACAAAACATCCCTTTATGGTCTCCCATGGATCCAACGGAAATTATTTATGAAAACTAAGTTCCTCGAGACAGAATTAAGAAACTGCAAGAAATGTGGATGAACATACTTTCAGCGAAAATTGGACAAACAACTTGGTGCACCTCAGGGTATTATGCATGGAAAGTAGAAGGAGGTCCAATAACACGACTAAGCTGGGAAAAGATTCCTGGGTTGGTGGACTATGATATGGTGTGTCAGATGGCGAGGAAAATACTATCTCATATGTATCTCACTACCTCCATGTATTGACAGGTAGTTCTGGGATCGATGGATGACATGATTCCTTCAGACGATAGTGATGATGTTAGAGAAGGAAATATCGAGGAACTCGGAGACCAATCCGTGGGGAATGAAGATAATTCAGACTACCCAGAGTGGCTGATAAATAATTAAGATTTCATGGATTTTTTTTGTGCCCAGGTGATAATGATGACGACGGCCCCACTTGGACCTAAATTTTCTTTCTTGTTGTAGTTTCTCATATTCTCTAAAAGCCACATGTCCAACCCCCTTGTAAGTCTTTGCTGCCATCCTTGTACTTTCTTTTTAAGATGACTTCGATCTATTTTGATGTAACCATTTGAAGCCTTTGTTCAATGAAAGTCCTGTTTATTCTCAAATCCAAATATGTTTAAATAAACCGTTTGTCATCAAATTTATTGTAATATAGGCCTACCTCTGGCAAAAAAGAGGTTTTATATTAGGATGCGTTTGGACGCCTCTAACTTGGCGTATACATGTGTTACTTACTTGTTACGTTTTTATTATTTCCCACACTAACACGGTTTCCCTATTCTTTTTCCTTCTTTCTTTCTTTTGTTTATTAGTTCCCAAAAAAGAAAGTTGATTTATGTCGACACACAAACTGGCGGAATCCCTATACAACATTTTGGTCCAAAGAAAAGATGACTAACAGGGATCAATCCGACAAAGCTGTGATAATCCCAGTAGAAGACACCGAGATTTCTCAGAGGCCATCAAACACCTAGAACGATGAGCAAATGGCCAACATGGTGCAAGAAATTGAAGTCTTAAAAGAAGAGCTACGTCAAATGTGGGACCTAACCAAGATTACAATATCTAGCTTTCCCACTCAATTCCAGAGTCCAGATGTTGGATTCCCCTGGTCGCCCCCGCTAACTAAGTAAATATACCGCATGCTTAAGCCCCACCTGGACTTCAACCCACTGCTGGGACTGCACGTGGCTATTCGTTTCCTATTCAAAACTTTACTATTTCGGTCCATCCAGAAATGCAGCACATACCCGAGGCACATGTCACCTATGAGATACCTGTGCCACCAGTATATGCTATTGAAGCTCCCACGTTTGCAACTTCTGCAACAATTAAGGATCTATATGAGGTTGATCGATATGTAGGATTAGGAAGGATATTCGATCATATAAAAAAGGATCGATAGCATTTCATCTCGAAATCCTAAAGAGGATATTCAAAAATATGTAAGTCAGCAGAGGGACTGAAAGTTTAGACTATGCCGACTTGTGCATTTATCTGGACATCGATATGCCAGTCGAGTATAAACCACCAAAGTTTGATGGAAAGAGTGACCTGCATGTACATCTGAGGGATTATTATGATAAGTTGGTTGGTGTGGGAAGGAATGAGAAGTTAAGAATGAAGTTATTCATTCATAGCTTGTCAGGAGAGACTTTGACTTGGTACACTCGACAAGACCCCAGTAAGTGGAGTGATTGGCGAGAGATGGATGAAGACTTCATGAGCCACTTTAGGTTTAAAATCGAGATTGCCCCAGACAGGTTCTCATTGGCCAACATACAGAAAAAGCCATTAAAATTATTTCTAGAATATGCATGCGGTTAGAGGGCCAAGGCTACTAGGATCTATCCTCTACTGGATGAAAGCGAGCTCTCCAAGTATTTTATTCGAGCTCAAGAGGGTGTTTATTTTGATAAGATGATGTTGATGATGGGCCAAAAGTTTGCAGAACTAGTCAAGATGGGAGATTTGATAGAGGAAAGCATCAAGTCAAGGAAGATCTAATCTATGGCTGCACTGCAAGCTGCAAGTAAGGCCATACAGACTGGTTCCATTAATGGAAATAAGAAAAAGAGGGAAGATGACTCAGCCGTCACACCATACTACTAACCTAGAAATTCTTCCAACCGTTACCCTAACAACCCCCAAATTATTGTACATGTTCCAGTATACAATACTCAACCGCATTACAATCCACCTCGATCCCCAGCATACCAAAATCTGCCAAGTCCATATGTCCCTGTCCAAGATCCATCTCACCAAAATAGACCGGCTTATTCTCTAAGACCACACCCAAATTTTAAAGATAAAAATATCCGCACCTACACGCTAATTACTGAACCTTTGACCTAACTTTTTGAAAGATTGATGGCAGCAGGTTTGTTGCATCCAATTGAAGGAAAGACCCTTGGTCCGACCTTTCAAAACTTTAACGGTAACAAGCGTTGCACCTATCACTCAGGAGTCTAGGGGCATGACACAAAGGACTGCTACAACTTGAAGAATCAAATTGAATCTCTGATAAGGAGGGGTATAATCAAATTCACCGCCATAGCTACAAATGTGAACAACAACCCCTTTCCAAATCATAGAAATCAAGAAGTCAATATGATTACCCTAGAGGAAGAATGTGACTTGGAAGAAGATATTGTGCCCGCATGGAATGCAGAGGAAGTCGCCACTACATCCCCATCACAGTCATTTATCACAGTTCAGTTGAGGATGCCTATAACTGTTCAGACATATCTGTCAAGAGTCATAGTATCCATATTAGACACTGGGAGACCCAACTATGACACTAAAGCAGTCCCGTGGGACTATTGAGCTAAAGCTAAGGGCAAAATGATAGACACCGTTGCGGTTCAGGGGATGACCAAGTTAGGAAGGTGTTACGCGCCAGAGGAACCGAATCGAAGAGTTCTTGAGAAAGATCAGAATCCAAAGAGAAATATTACTGATGCTGAAGCTGCCAAATTTTGGAAGAAGATGCAACCCAAGGACTATTCGGTTGAAGAACAACTTAAGAAGACACCGAACCACTTATCCGTTATCTCCCTGCTTATGAGTTTTAAAGCCCATAAAAATGCTTTGATGGAAGTGTTATGTGGGGTTAGCATACCAAAAGAGACCACTAGCGAGACTTTGGCTGCAACAATCGGGCTAGTGGTAGAGGCAAATAAGGTCTCTTTCCATGACGATGAGCTGTCGTCAGAAGGGGATACACATAACAAAGAACTCCATATTGCAGTCAGATATCATGACAAAATTATGAACAAAGTTTTAATCAATGGTGGTTCAGGTTGTAACATTTGTCCGTTCTCCACTCTAAGGGATTTGGGTGTCAACATAGAAGATATAAGGGAGAGTCGGCTGAAGGTGCCTTTGATGGGTCGCAAAGGTGTGCCATTGGAGAAATTTACTTGACACTGTAGATAGGACCAACAGAATTTCCTATCCTATTTTAGGTCATGGATGTGTCTTCTAGCTACAACCTACTGCTGGGAAGGCCATGGGTCCACATGGCAAGAGCCGTTCTTTCCACTCTTCATCAATGCGTGAAGTTTGAGTGGGATCTCACAGAAGTTACCGTCCATAGATAGCTCAGACATCCCATCTATTCTATCAATTTAGTCCCAGTCACTGAGGAGTTAAATGGAGCCACTTTCTATACCCTGGAGATCATGCAAGCTACAAGGACCGACGAGAAGATAAAAACAGCTGGAGGGAAAATGTCGAGTGCTAAAAAGATAGTTGCATCAGAGATGCTGAAATGTGGGTATTAGCCCAAGACAGTCTAGGACCAAGAGCCGAAGGTACAGTTAAAACAATCCAGCTAAAGCATCAGAGGGGTTCTACAGGTCTTGGATATGAGACCATTTTTGGAGAAGCCTACAGTGAAGGATTTGGAGTGACGGTATTAGTGCCAGCCCAAGTCCCGGTTTCAGGGCAAACAGTTGATGAAGATATCATAGAAGGAATAGGAAATCTATTTATGGCCATGATCAAAGGAGAACCGGAGATAGATTTCAAGAAGCTTACCATCCGTGATGTAAACCTGGAGAAGTTTTGCAGAATCAGACCATTAGCCCATCCCTATTCCGACAGGAGTCTTGGTAGTATGGGATTGTTTTTGCTTTTAAAAATTATTTTATTTGCATGATCAATTGAGGCTTGAATCATGCCAAAGCTCTTTTTGCTACTTGCCTCTTGCCAAAGCCCAGTGCTTTTATTAATAAAAGTCCTTATTTTCGAAACTTATTTTTCTATTTTCGATATCTATTTACTTTACTCACTTTTTATACTTTTTAGTAGAAATATCCTCGTTCCACGATTATGACATGTAATGAATCTATTGAGCAAAATACAAGCGATGAGCAAGATTATGAGAAGTACGATGAAAGCATGATTCCTAAAAACCTGCCGCAGGAGATTTAGCAACTCGAAAGTCAGAAGAAGCCTAATATGGACAAAACTATAGTTGTCAATTTGGATAATGAAGAAACGACAAAAGAAACATGAGTCGGCATACACTTGGAGGGTGAAAGGAAGCAGGAATTGATAAGTCTACTCAAGTAATACATTGATGTATTTGCTTGGTCTTACGATGACATGCATGGTTTGAGCATTGATATCGTCTTGCATCGACTACCAACTAACCCCACATGTCCGCCTGTGAAGCAAAAGATGAGGATATTCAAACCCGATTTGAGTTTGAGAATTAAGAAAGAAGTGACCAAACAAATAGAAGCCAATATCGTGAGGGTCATAACTTATCCCACCTGGCTAGCCAATATCGTTCTAGTATTGAAAAAGGACGAAAAGATAAGAATATGTGTTGATTATTGGGATCTCAACAAAGTTAGTCCAAAGGATGATTTTCCTCTCCCGAACATTCATATTCTGATTGATAACTTCACAATACATGAGTTGCAATTGTTTGTTGATTGTTTTGCGGGATATCATCAAATCCTGATGGATGACAATTATGCAGAGAAGACAACCTATATCACTCTGTGGAGAGTGTACTGCTACAGGATAATGTTGTTTGGAGTCAAGAACGCCGATACAACTTACATCAGAGCCATGCCTACCCTTTCCATGATATGATCCAAAAAAAGATCAAGGATGACATCGTTATCAAGTCCAAAAGAAGTTTGAACCACCTGGATGATTTATGAAAGTTCTTTGAAAGGCTGCGAAGGTATGACCTAAAGTTAAATCCAGCCAAGTGCACCTTTGGAGTTCCCGCCGAAAAGTTTTTGGGATTCATTGTTAGTAGGAGAGGAATAGAGTTGGATCCATCAAAGATAAAGTCAATCCAAGACTTACCACCTCTTAATACCAAAAAGGGCGTAAGGAGTTTCTTGGGAAGACTCAATTACATCAGTCGGTTCATAGCCCAGTCCACAATAATTTGTAAACCAATATTCAAGTTGTTGAAGAAGGATGCCGCCACGGGATGGACTAAAGAATGTTAGAAGGCTTTTGAAAAAATAATGGAGTATTTTTCTAACCCACCAGTATTCGTTCCACCAGAACTGATAATCCGTTGTTGTTATATCTATCTGTTATGGATAATGCATTTGGATGTGTGTTAGGCCAACATGATGATACAGAGAGAAAGGAGAAAGCCATTTACTACCTAAGTAAGAAGTTCACACCGTATGAAGTAAGGTATATATTGTTAGAGCAAACTTATTGCGCATTGACTCGGGTTGCGGAAAAGTTGAGACGGTATCTGCATATACCACGTACTTGATTTCAAGAATGGATCCACTCAAGTATATCTTTCAGAAGCCAATGCCTACTAGAAAATTGGCGAAATAGTAGATTTTTTTAAGCGAGTTTGATATTGTGTACGTGACACAAAAAGACGTCAAAGGGAAAGCTCTAGCTGATCACCTCGCAGAAAATCCAGTGGATCAGGATTACATGCCGCTCAATACCTACTTTCCAAATGAAAAGGTATTGTTTGCAGGAGAAGACATCTCAGATCCGTATGATGGGTGGAGAATGTTCTTCGATGGAGCATCGAACTTTAAAGGAGTTGGAATTGGAGAAGTTCTAGTTTCGATAACAGGTCAACATTACCCAATCAAGGTGAAGATTAGGTTTCCTTGCACGAACAATATGACAGAATATGAGGCTTGCATTCTCGGACTTAGGATGGAAGTAGACATGGATATCAAAGAGCTTTTAGTGATAGGAGATTCAAATTTTTTGATTCATTAGGTGCAAGGAGAATGGACCATCAAGAGTGTTAAAATCCTTCCTTATGTGCAATGTGTTAAGGAGATGAGTAAAAAGTTTATGAAGATTGAATTCAAGCATGTCTCTCGAATTCAAAATGAGTTTGTCGATACCTTGGCGACACTATCCTCAATGATTCAGCATCCAGATAAGAATTATACCAATCCCATCAAGGTGGAGATACACGATCAACAAACATATATTTTCCATGTAGATGAAGAACCAGATGGAAAGCCGTGGTACTATGAGAGGTTACTTGAAGTAGGAGAATATCCAGAAGGCGCTACTGGTATGTAGAAGAGAACTTTAAGAAGGATGACCAATTATTTTTTTCTCAATAGGGAAATCCTGTATAGGAGGACTCCAGACTTGGGATTGTTACGATGCATCGACACCTCGAAAGCCATGAGATTATTGGAAGAGATACATGCAGGAACTTGTGGACCTCACACAAATAGTTTCATGCTTGCTAAGAAGATTTTGAGAGCTGGATACTTTTGGATGACTATGGAAAGGGATAACATCCGATACATTCAGAAATATCACCAATGTCAAACTCATGGAGACTTTATATGAGTTCCACCAAACAAGTTCAATATGATGGGTTCTTCTTGGCCATTTACCACTTAGGGTATGGATATTATTGGGCCCATAGAGCCTCCTGCGTCTAATGGACATCGTTTTATCTTGGCCTCCATCGACTACTTCACAAAGTGGGTTGAAGCCTCAATACATAAGGCCATAACCAAGAAGGTGGTAGCAAATTTCATACGCAATAACTTGGTTTGTCGGTTTGGAATTCCAGAGTCAATCATAACGGATAATGAAACCAATCTTAATAGCGACCTGATGAGAGAGATTTGCGAAAGATTTAAGATCTCTCATCAAAATTCTATGTCATATCAACCACAAATAAATGGAGCGGTTGAAGCTGCAAACAAGAATATCAAGAGGATATTGAGGAAAATAGTGGACGGTAATAGGAAATGGCGTGAGAAGCTACCATATACTCTACTTGGATATCACACCACGATCAGAACTTCTACTGGGGAAACTCCCTACATATTGGTCTATGGTTCAGAAGCAGTGATACCCTCATTGAGAATCATCCAGGAAGTTGGTCTAGATGATGCTAAATGGATTCTTAGTAAGATCGAACAGTTGATGCTTATTGATGAAAAGAGATTGGACGCAGTCTGTCATGGTCAACTCTATCAAAATAGAATGATCAAGGCGTTCAACAAAAAGGTCAAGCCTCGATAATTCACCCCAGGACAGTTGGTATTAAATAAGATATTCCCTCACCAAGATGAAGCCAAAGGAAAATTTGTGCCAAATTGGCAAGGTCCTTATATAGTTCACCGAGTACTCTCAGGAAGGGCAGTGATACATGCAGAAATGGACAACACAATAAGCACGAAGTTAATCAATTCAGATGCCTTCAAGAAGTACTACATTTGAAAGACATTGGGACTAGTTGTGGTTTTCTTGTACTTTTGCATTTTCTCTAATGTAACAGAACTACATATTAGCCTGACTTCCCACGGAGGGATACGTAAGAAGCCCACATAGGGTTCAGCTTCACTTAGAAAAAACCCAAAACATCACCCTTTCATGTATTCAAAACTATGCCCGACCTGACTTCCCACGACGGGATATGTAGGCAATCCACATGGATTTGGTCCCCTTCATATTTTTACCTTTCCATTGTACTAAACTACGGCCTGACCTGATTCCACTTGGATACGTAGGCAGCCTGAGTCAGGCCCGGTCATTACTTTATTTTACTTTATCTTTTGTATCTAACTACATTATGACCTGATTCATATTCTTAGGATACGTAGGCAGCCTGAGTCGGGCTCGGTCACTGCACTGCGTATTTTCACTTTTCCTGTTGTAATTGAACTATGCCATGACCTGATTCCACTTGGATACGTAGGCAGTTTGAGTCAGATACGGTCGCTGTATTTTATTTTTTCCTTCTCCACCTTTGAACTACGTACAGACGTGATTCCTATTTTAAGGATACGTAGGCAACCTGAAAGGTTCGGTCTTACCTTTAGGAAAATCTCTTTTACTCATAGTATAGCCTCAGAATATAAGAGATCTCGCCGTCAAAATCATCATAGCATCGACAGTCAGAGAAGATCCACCCGAAGGATAAAGCTACATGGGTCACGATCAACAAATGGAGGCTTAACAGATTTTCGAACGTGTCATAATCTAAAAACGATAAAGGATTACTATATATACTTAATATATTTTCAAAAACATATATACATACATGTATTTTTCACTATACTTTTCAACTTTCTCACTTACTGAGACTCCAGATTTGGGAGTGATCGAGCAACCGAGGTAGTGTTTGAGAATTCCGCAAACAAAGCCAGGATCCCCAAGTCGATACAAATTAACACCCCCTCCCAACTAAGGATTTTTCTTTTAGCACAGGAAAACAGAAATCGAAAGACGACGTCAAGTCAAGTTTTGGAATAGAATCAGGGGCATCATGTGACTTACCACCACGACATGAGCCAAATATTCTTCTCTTACTTCATCCTCTTTACATACATTTATACTAATCCTCTCAAGCTCTGAGAGTTTTATTCGAATTCTTTCGTAGGTACATTTTGAATACCAGGGTCAGAAACAATGAAAAGAGGATCCTCATAGGAAAATTAGGCTATTTAATTCTCCCAATAAACTCTACAAATTGGAGCCAACCACTTGACTACGCTGAATAACTCCAAAATTAGAGAGTGTCGTCTGTCTTCAATAAATTCAAGATTTCACGAGCCAAGGATTGTATATAAGCAAACAAAGTCGAGTTCCACATTTCGAAGACTGTACATAAGCAAGCAAAGTGATCCTCTGCCATATCGGAGGATGCGAATGAGCAATACGACTCTCCGCCATATCAAGAGTTGTGCACCAGCAAGGGGGATGCCCCGCCATAAATCAAAGAATGTACATAAGCAAAGCAACACTCCGCCATATCGAAGAATCGCATTTCAGCAAACAGAGCACAGGCTGCCAATCAGAGGCCCACACCATAGCAAGCGCGCAAGAAAACCACTATCACATCAACATTAAGTTCCAGTAGCAATACCATCATCTAATTCAGACTGAAGGTCGCCTTGCCAATACAAGACAGTTTACCTTTGGACAAATGTCCCGCCGTCAGAGGCTTTACTTTTCAAACACTGCTTGTCAGTCGGATGGCATTTACTTTTCAAGCAGTTGCTCAGCCGACGGAGGCTATTTACATTTCAGTCGACGGAGGCTATTTACATTTCATTACTATTCAGCCGACGAAAGCTTTTACTTTCAGCAATTGCTCAGCCGATGAAGGCTATTTATATTTCAGACGACGAAGGCTATTTACATTTCAGCAACTGCTCAGCCGATGGAGGCTACTTATATTTCAGCCGACGGAGGCTATTTACATTTCAGCAAATGCTTAGCCGACGGAGGCTATTTACATTTCAGCCGACGGAGGCTATTTACATTTCAGTTACTACTCAACTGACGGAGGCTTTTACTTTTATGCAGCTACTCAGCCGACGGAGTCTATTTACATTTCATTTATTGCCCAGCCATTCATAGGCCTCCACAAACAGAGACAATACTAGTTTGAATATCTGAACTCCACTATTTACATTACAATTTAAACTTACAATTTTTTAACAAACAGGTACTTTTTACCTCTTTTGTAGGAACATGCAATACAATGTAGAACCACCCTCTTAGCAGCAAACTAGGCAAGTTAGTAGAATGTCAAGCATCCCTAGCTACGTCAAGGATTCCGGCGAAGAAACTCAACTCAACTCGACTCAAAACTCTCATTTTTTATAAGTTTTAGTGTCATCACCCAGTGTCGTCTTAATCCGACACTGGGGTAATTTTTGAAAATCTACAATCTCCTTTTCCCTCAAAATCCTCAGTAGATATGCCTATCCAACGTCTCCTTATTCCCAACTATCCCAAGTGACCAATTGAGGGATAATCCCATATCCATTTCATTCGTGCTGAAGTCTTTGTTATCATCCTCGAAGGAACCCAGTGTCATCATAATTCTACACTGGGCAAATTTTGATATTTATCAAAATCTTGCTATGATTTGAACTACAAATAGCCTGACTTCTCGTGAAACCCGAGATATGTAGGCAGCTTGAAAATCGAAGCCCGACCATAATCTTCCAAATGTTTTGTTTTGCCCGAGACAAAATTGGTTACGTCAACGTGACTGTCCAAAGATTTTCACCTAAATATTCGGTCACTCAGGGGAAACTTTTGACACCCAATTTTGTCTCGCTCTTTCCCTCTAATTAATTTTATCGATGTTCTTGGCCCTAACTAATTTTCAAAAATTAAATAAGAAATAAGATTCGTATTTTTTCTCTATTTCTAAAAAATTTTAAAATAAAAGGAAATTTATTTTTTATCATAATATAAAATATTTTAATTAAATATAATTAAATATTTTAATATCGAAATCACAAAAATATCTCTTGGTAATCGCATTCGCATTCTTTCTATTTTTTATTTATTTTCTTTAGGGAGATATTGTGACCATATATATATGCATGTTTTTTTATATAAAATAAATATTTTTATTTTATTATATTCTTGTTTTTACATATATTTTATTTTATTCTTATTTTTACAGACATATATATATGTATGTATTAAATTGTAAATGATACTAAATTGAACGCTTATACAAATTATGTCTGTAATTTATATACGTTAAAATTTTAGGATAACAGGAAGCATCGATAAAATTAATTTCAGCAGAAAAAGAGTATTCGGGGCAACAATAATCCAACTTTAATTTTTATTTCATCCGAACCCAACCCTTATTCTATAAGTTTCATCCAAGATCCTGAAAATTGGCCCGAAACTCATTATAATTCCTATGTCCGCTTTTCCATTCCACCTCAACAAATACAATTTAACCTGATCCGTCAATTTATTTTAAATGATCCCAAAATTTTCAGTTATTTTTATATATATGTAGGTATATATAATTTTTTTTATATATATTTATTTTTCTCCCTTTCTTCTTCTCTTTAAATTAAATTCGAACCGTTCGATCAAATATTGAATGGATAAAATAGTCATTTTAAAATTGACTTTTCATATATTTATCTGTATATACATACGTTTTCCTTTTTTTATTTTTACTATTATTTTCAAGAGTAATCTTTTTAGGATCGTCCGATCAAAAGATCAGACAGATCAAAACCAGTCCGAAATCACCTGACTACCACAAATTAATCTAGCCCGTCAATTTATAATTTTTTAAAAAATCCAGAGATTCAAAATTTTCAAACTTATAATTTATATTTACATATATACCCTATATATTTAATTATTCTTATTCTTATTCTTATTCTTATTATTTAATTTAAATCATCCGAACCAAGATCAAACGGATAAAAAAAGCTTCTTTTAAAATATTTTTTTTTGATATCTTTCCATATATATAAACACACACACACACATATATATATATATATTTTTTATTATTATATTTTAGAACACTTGTTTTTTAGTCGTCCGATCAAAAGATCGAACGGATCAGAATTAGTCAAAAACTCAAAATTAAAAACAAAACTTTCCTTTTCCCCGAAATCCAATCGCGCGTGTTATTTTTCCAAGGAGCACAGTGTATAGTGTCAATCAGCTTTCCCCAGAAAGGCAACCATACCATTGACCTTCTCCTCTCCTTCTCTTTTCTCTCTTCTCCCTTCTACCTTCTCCACCACCTAAAGGCTAAACCCTAGACGACAAACTCCACTTGCTCTCTGCACAGGACATCTCCCCAACCCAGAAAATCTGCCGAATCCACTGTTACTGCGAAAACGAGCACCGTTTTAGTGCAAAAAAGTCAAGATGTGGTCAAATCCGCCATTGATGGATTCCAAGTTGGAAGCTTTTCAGAAGTTTGGGGGGTTCAAAATTTGAATTTCCCCCATGTTTTCTTAAATTTGATTCAAATCCGAACTTTGAAGTTTGGATTTTGGCCTATAAATAGCCGAACAAAAAGGTTTGTAGAGCCAGATTTTTGGGTATCGAGGAGAAAGAAAAAACTGAGAGAGAAAAAAAGAGTTTGAAGAAAAGTGAACAAACAACAGGAAACGGAGAGAAATTGAGTTCACGAAGTAAGAAATTCTCCCAAAAAGTCTCAAAATTGTTGTTTTCTTTTCTTTGGTCCAAGTTCGAAGTCCCATAGCTGAGTTTATAGTCGCCAAGAACTTGACGTTGAAGCCCCGATTTTGGTGCATCGGAAAAGGTGTGAATTTTTCCCTTTGATTTTTTTCTAGTTCTATGAAAATATGATTTTGTTTTCACGGTGGCTGAGATTACGTTGTTCTGCCGATGAATATAATTTTGGTTTCGAGGAGTTATAGCAATTTGAGTGTAAATATGTGAACATGTTGTTTGTTTTGGAGTCCAGTTTATATCAGTATTGGTACTCCTTGCTTTGAGTTTGAGGCCTTTAGTTTCGTCGAGAATTGTCCTGGCTACTGGTGTCCCGTGTTAAAATATGTGAATATGTAACCTCGTTGTGGTTTCAAGTCGATTTTATATTATTTATTTGCTAATCAATCACATAAGTATGATATGGTTTAAATTTGCATTAGTTAATGTAACACCGCGTACTTTTACCTAGCTTAAATTCATCCAAAATTATCAACGACTTGCTTTAAAGATGAATACACTTTTATACATGTGGAATTTTTTAGACACCCGGGTGAAGAGTTAGAGCCATTTTAGTAAGACAGTGTACCACCTGGTACTCTAACGCATCGCGGAGGCAGTTCAAATGACATTTGTCATTTTCCAGTGAGACAATGTGATACCATCGCATCGCGCTACTAGCCTTTTTCCTAATTGTCACTTTCCAGTGTGACTCCTTGATCATGGTGCATCGTGCCAAAGGGAAAAATTCTCAACCAGTAAGGCACCACAATGGCGCCGTGTCGCGCCATCAACCCAGTTTCCAATCGTCAGTTTCCAGTGACACGGCGTGATAGCGCCGCGTCGCGCCAGGTGCCCAAATTGGGTTTTCAGTAACGAAAATTTAAAACTTTTTAGGGGCAATAGGGTCTTTTTCCATGACCCAGATCAACCTCTAAACACGAAATTATTTCCTAAATACCCTATTATGTCATTTTTCCTCACTTTCTCTCAAGAACAAAATCATTCTCTCTCAAGAGGCAGAAACCCTAGTTCAAGATATCAAGGTCATGCCCAAGAAATCCTTCAAGAACTTCAATAATATCACAAATTAAGGTATGTTATATGTTCATCTATGGGTTCCTTTCACCCATAGAGTCCAAGAATCCCTTTTTAAACCTACAAGATCTCAGATTTATGATTTCCATGTTTGATTTAGATTGAATTCATGTTTATGATATTAGTTGAGTTCCAATCCATGATTTAAATACAAGTTTCATGAAATTAAATAACATGTGTGGTGAATATATGATTATCTTGATAAACCCTTGAACGTATAAAGTGATTAATGCATCTATGATGTAAATTTGGTTTGTAATCCATGATTATGATAAGATTCATAAAAAATAGAATAGTATTTAGGGGGGATTATATGAATTACATGCTAAACCCTTAAATTTGGAATTAAGTATTGTATTCATGATGTTTATGTGATGACCATTATCATGTAAAATACTTATGCTCCCCAAGTATTTTCTAAAATGCCTATGTGAAGTAGATAGAGGAATCATGAGATGTTATTATGAGATCTTAATCATGAACAAGCTTATTCCCTACAAGTGTTTGATAAAATGCTTATGTGAATTGACCAGTGAAGGCATGACATATTATTATGGGATCCCATTTATGTACAAGTTAATGTATTACAAGTGAATGATGAAATGTCTCTATGAATGAATTATGATCAAGTGAACATTATTGAGTTAATCAAGGTTACGTTTTGCTTTATTTCTCATGCTATCGAGTCCTGGGGGTATTTAATACCCGATAATTTAGCTGTTTACCTAGAGCAAATGTCAGTTACAGACTAGTATCATTCATGTTATGACCAGTAGTACTCTCAGTCGGTTATAGAACTAAATTAGTTACAGAACTCAGGAAAACTCAGTAAACTCAGTCTCAGTACAGTCCCGTTCAGTATACTCAGTTCAGTGGCTTTCAGTTAGGAGTAGGATTTAGCACTAAGCGAGTGCAGGGATGACGATTTCCCTATCAGATACACAGAGTCATTAGTAGCAGTCCTTGTACTCCAGAACTGCGTAGCCAGCGCAGGATGATAAGTCACCCGTCAGAATAGGCTTGACTACCTCCTAGGGGTCACCCGTTAGATTAGGCTTGGCTCCGCCCAGGTGTCACCCGTCAGTTAGGCTTGGCATCCTAGTTTTCTAGTGTTAGTACCTGTGGCAAGGTATTAGCACCCTTCTAACTGGGGTTATATGTTGGACCCCTATTAGTTCAGATTTGGGGCATATCAGTTAGATGATTACCTCTCACAGTTTTAGTTTCAGTTTCGGTCTTCAGTACGAAACTCAGTTTAGTTCTACAGAATCAGGACTGTCAGACACAGTCAATTCAGAACCAGTAATTTAGTTATTAGTAACTCAGATATCAGTTACTCAGTTATTAGAAGTCAGTACTTAGCTTCAGAAAATCTCAGTTACAACATTATATAAATGCACAGTATTTCATACTTAGTATTTTCCGTAGTTTAGATTATCCATATACTCTCATGCTCAGTTATTCTATATCATTTAGTCAGTTATTATTCATGCATATGAACCCTTGCATTCAGCCTTACCTCATCTAGCATACCAGTATATTCCCATGTACTGACGCATACTTTCCTGCACTATGATGTTTCATATCATAGGTTCGGATGCTCAAGTTCCCGACCACGCATAGTAGATTCAAATTTAGCCAGCAATAGTAGATTTAGCAGTGAGTCCTCATCATTCAAGGATATTCTATTATTTCATATTTTCAGTAGATGTAGTTCAGTAAATGGAGTTAGTTGGGGGATTGTCCCATCAACTCCACTTTCAGATAGATTCAGTTAAAGGCTTTTCAGACTAGATTTTTAGACAGTATTCAGTTTTACAGATGTTATATTTTATCAGTATTTTAGATATTTTGAACCGTATGGCATTTCAGCCCATTTTTCGTATTAATTACAGTATTATTATTCAGTGCTCAAAACAGATATCATTCATGGGTTAGATTGTGGTCCTTCAGGGTCGTAAGCATCGTGTGATGACTAGAAGGTAGTCCCGGGTCGTTACAGTTAAGTTGTCACTTGGTGAATGAATCTAGATTTGGATTTCAAAAGTTACGGTGTTGGGTCAATAAATGCTTGATTGTATTATTTTGGATTCAAAGACATATTAGTGTTGGTGTTCCCTGCTTCGAATTTGGGTCGTGACAAAGTTTAATAGCCCTTTTCAACTTTATTTACTTTACATCTGAATTTGCCCGGGGTTGTTTATTGTTATGTTTTGATCAAAGCGAGTCCTCTTTTGAAAATAAACATGCCGCTCTCGACCAAATCCTTTTCTCATGATTGTGTTTAAGTAATATGAAGTCATGTTAGGAGTCAAATAGAATGATATTAATTTTATTTTTTTAAAAGGATGAGAATGTCGTCAGGAGTTTGGTTCTTTGAAAATAAAGATTAGAAACTTTTGTCGATGGTGTGTTGTGTTTTCGATTGTTGAAAAAGGGTGATTCTCTATGTTTCATATATTTGGCTTAGGAATTACATATTTAAAAATATTGGATGTTCAAATTCGATATTTGTTTAAATCCAAAGTCGTCAAAATTGCCCATTCTCGTTCCTATGTGTGCACTTTGTGTGTAGTCATAAGAAATATTTTGGTAAAGACGTGTTCCTCCTCTTATCTCATATGAACGTAGAAGTACTCATTGGTGTCCTAGTAATGCGAACGTTTCCATTTTATGTTTCTACTTGTCACGTTCTTGAACATATATTAAATGTGTTCGTGTTAGTCCGTATGAGTCGGGAGGTGCCACTTGAACAAGACTTACAAATTTGTTTGATCTAGTAGGGTAACAGTAGCAACGTGTAGGTGTAGGTTTATGAAAATTGATTGAATTTTTTTTACTTTTTTTTTTTAGAACTGAAAATTGTTTTAATTTTAAAGCTTTGTGTAAATTGATGGAATTTTATCCTCTTTCGTCATATTTTACTTCATATTTTGTCCTCCCTTAAAAAAAAAAAAAGTCGAATTTGAACCTGGTTTTGAGACGTTTGGAAACCAAATAGTGTGAATTTCTTCGGATACACTTCAGAGAACGTGTGTGTTTGCTTATCCCCTTTTGATGTTATTATTGTTCTACCCAAATTAAAAGATGGAATTGATGAACATGGTTCATTTTTATTTACTGCTTCTAATTATATACTACATCAAAATGAGAAAATCAACCACCATATTAAGAAGAAAAAAAGTTGTATTTGCCATAATGATTGTAGAAAATTGGAATTGAGGAATATAGTTGTTGTACTAGTACTATATTTTCAGTGATCCCAAAATTTCCATGAAATTAAACATGATTCTCAAGGGTTGTTGCTTCTTTTTTTTTAAAGTTTTTGTGCAAAAAAAAATCATAGGTTAGACAAACAGGGAATTCTAAAAAGGAAAATCTCGGCTAATATGTGAATGTATGTATTTTGTGCTGGCAAATCATGTAAACTCGAGTGCTAAAATTATGAGATTCGGCTATATAAAAAAAAGAATGATTTCTTTCCCATGTTTAGTTCACTTGTACTTCCGTTTGCAAGTAGTAAAGTTTGAGGGGAGTGGTTGGTTTCGTTGTCTCGGCAACGATCCAAGCTCCTATTTCCCCTCTGTGATTCTTAGTTTGATTATTGAGCTTTTCTTTTAAGAATAGATACGCTTTTTACTCTACTTGGTTGAAAATTGTCGCCTACTATTGTTTGGAATGTGCCCAGTATTAAAGGGAGCTTTTACACCTTGTTTTCGTGCATAATACACCGCAGATTCCAAATCATATTTGTTTCATGTATTTGTGTCATCTCGCTTTTTACAACGTTATTATTTCTTTGTCTTTTCTAATTCTTTGAGTTTTTGGTGTAGTAATCTTAAAATGAGTCTTGCATCTCATTTCTTTTATCTATCTATCTATCAATCTTCCATGATGTGTGAATAAAAATTGTGAATCTGCATATTAATAATAATAATAATTTTAGAAGATTTTGGTATCTAAGTCGTCAGTCATGTAGTATATGTTTGCTAGGATTTGCTACTACATGAAAATATATTCAAATTACATTGTGTTGATTCCCATTAACATGATGAAGAGACTATACCTAACAACTTTTATTTTTTTTCAATTGAATTTACCTGAATTCTTACGCTAATTTTCTGTCGAATTATCGTCTAGGACAATTTGATTCAAGTTTATTACTCCCCTGAGTTTAAAAGGAAATGAGGAATATCTATTTGCCGAATAGTAATATTCTATCTGAGAATAGTCTTTTGTGTAGAATATGATTTTCATCTGCATACGAATAAAGGCTAAATGCAAGATATTCATTTTGATATTTTTTCATGTTGAGTTTATTGTGTTCACTGAATACCTTTCTTTCTAATTATGAAGTTACATGCCCTCTCTAATTTTATTTTATTTCCTTATTTCACATGTATACTCGGAAGTTGGAGTTCCACAACGGAACTCATTTTGACCCAGAATATTGGGTCAATCGCTACTAGGATCACCAGAGCCTCGGAGTCACAAATTAGAAGCCCAAGCTCCTAAATGGAGTCTAGTATCTCTTATCTTCTTTAAATTTAATTTGTACTTGTCATGTTAAGTTTTAGAATGATACTAACTCTTGTTATTGAATCTCTTTCTTTAGATAACGTTACTTAATTATTAAATTTATGTTGTCTTGTTATTTGTCAATCCTTTAGAAGTAGTTTTAACATTTCGACTTTCGCAAATAACACATGACTATCACCAAGGAAAAAATCTTTTTTGTCATAATCAACCAACTCTTTTGAAAACTCACTGTCAAGATTTTGAGTAAGGTTAGCGTAGCAACCTCCGCATTTTTTTAAAAAAAAATATAACAAAGTATAAAAAAAAATGAAATTTTAGTGTCAACTTAGTCAAAAAATAAGTTACTAAAAATTTCAAATTTCTCAAAAGAGTTCGCCTGCCAATTTTAACTCATTTTCAACAAATAATCCTAATGTTTCAAGTCATATTTTGTGTCTTTAATGTTTATTCGAGTTTTCAGATTCTCAAAGAGATTAGAAATGCGAGGTATGTATTCACCCGCTACCACATACGAGGTATATTATTTTATATACTACTATGATAATTATTTTTATTATTATTGATCATTATTATTGTCAATATTACTATTATTTTCATTATTATTTATATATTGTAATTATCGTTACTATTTTAATTTATCATTATCATTATTATTATCACTACTGTTATTATGGTTTAAACAACTTCACATACTGTGCATTACAATTATTAACACTGTTATTATTATTAATTTTATCATTATTATCATTATTATTATTATTATTATTATTATTATTATTATTATTTCCAACCTATTCGTAGTCTCATATATTTCTTCACATACTTTTAAATATACATTTCGCAAATAATTTTTTTACGTCATGAAAAAATATATATATTTGTTTGTATTTTAGTAATATACTCGAACTTTGCACATTTTAAATTTTTGTGCACTTTCCAATATGTGTAAACTACATTACTACCCTTTTCGTATAAAAAAAATAATACTCATATTTTGCAATAACTATATTACCTCGTTGTACATGGTAGCATCTTGTTTGCTATATCTTAGATTTTCCTATAAATAATAACGAGAAAATATAGGACAAAAAATTTCTCAACACATTTGCAAATAACGAAGCAATAATTTTCCTAAATTGAGCGTAAGGACTATCTTCGGATAGGCTCTATTGGGGTGCCTAACACCTTCCCCTCGAGTAACCAAAACCCTTACTCATAATCTCAAAATGTTTTCAATAAGACCAAAACAGAGTTTTCAACATAAGAAATGGTTTTTCCTAATTTTCCTAAAAGTTAGGTGGCGACTCTAAAAAATAATTTTTAAATTTCAAGAGTCACGACACGCCACCACACGTTGTGTGCTATTTTGACTGGTTCAATATAGGATGCGACACCTTAAACAACCTCTCACCTCTTCGAGATAGGGATAAGGTCTGGCTATACTCTACCCTCCCCAGACCTCGCTTTTAAGATACTGTATTTTTTGTTATAGTTGTTCTTTTAAAGATTTTAATGAGTTTGTGTGAAGATTTGTAGGTTTTGGGAGGGGGGGGGGGTCTTCTTAGTTCCCCCCAGATAATTATTTTTTTTATGTGTTCTTCATACCATCTCTGCTTTTCGCTGAACTATTTTTCGCGTTTTTGCATTTTTTGTTGTAGCAAAGTAGAAGGTTGTGTGGTGAAGGATAAACTATTCATCTAGTTCATTGAAGTGGAAATTGTGAAGTTCATTCTCAAAATTGGTAACAATTTTAGTTCCATATTTTTGGCTTGTTTCGAGCATGAAAAATCCTAACGTGCTTTTACATTCTTCAACAGTTTTTGTTTAGTTTTGTTTGCCGAAATATTTTGAAATCTGGGAATAATATTTGTCTTCACCCTGCCACCTCTTTCTCTGACTCTCTGGTAATAATCCTAACGGGGCTTTCTTACCATTACAACTGTATGAAATTCTCTATGTATTTGTTTGTGTGAAGTTGGGCGTCTTAACTTTAGAAGTTGTTCATTATGTTCAAATATTTATTTTGATGTTCTTTCAGCTAAATGATGAGATGAAGAAAATGGACGAGCATTAAAAAAAAAGACAGAATTAAAAACAAGGAACTTGTCTTACTACTGTTACCACCCATGATAGTATTTTGTTTAACTTGTTCATAAGAGATTAAGGAACTTACAGAGGAAGCCAAATTATCTAATGTGCTTCTGGTTTTATTAAATATAGTATTCAACTAAATGATGAGATGTTCTTTTTTTCCCTAGAGTTTGTTTCTCTTTGAGTATTGAGTGGGATTTCTGGTAAAAATTTATTCCAGATTCGAGTTTACAAGGACCCAAGTAGTGGAAGGGTAAATCTTGCAACCACCGGTACAACTGCTGAGGTATGGAACTTAATCCTTTGCATTTCCTGGTAGTTTTATTTATGGATACATAGTCGAATTTTATTATATTTCTTACAAACTGTTAGAAATGTTTTTGAGTGGACAAAAATTTTGACTGTTTCTGAAGAAGAAATTTCATATGAGTTTTGCGACATTGAATCTTGCTACTAGATTTTGTTATTGCATATCCATTTATTCCTCATGACTGGTATAACATTGAAAGATTTCCGATCTAGGAAGAATCCTAGTTCGTCATAATCTAGATTAGAACATATGGGCACTTTCTGGTTTTAGTTTTATTTTAAAAAAGACCAGTTTTTATTTGAAAAAAGAAATGTTCTAGAAGAAGATAGAAAAAAGCCCTGAAATGTATAAAAACTACTATTGGTGTTTTTTCTTCTATTATAGTTTTGGTTCTCTTATTTTTGTTTCTCTTCTTTATTGTTATTGTTGTTGTTCTTGTGTAGATGGAAAATGAAGATCGTACATGGATGTATAATAGAACTTATCTTAACTGTGTGGGGTTGAGGGAGGAATATAAAAATGGGGTAGATGGATTTATTGCTAAAGTAATGACACTTCATGATTTTCTTACTGAAGGGACAATTAGGTGTCTTTGTTGGAAATGCAAGTGTTTCAAGTTATTGAGTCTAGATATTATTACATTACATCTTTATAAGAAGGGTTTTATGTTGAATTATACTGTGTGAAAAGCTCATGGAGAGAGTAGTGTTGCTAATAATTTTTCTTTTTAGAATTATGTTGAAAGTCTAACAAGAGAGAATAATGTTGAAAGTCCACGTTATAGTGAGATGGTCAGGGATGATTTTGGGACACACTCAGGGGCTTAAAATGAACCAAATGATGAGGTTAAGCACTTTTATGAACAGTTAAAGAAAGCTAGTCATCCATTGTATGAAGGATCAATGCATTCTAAGTTATATGTTGCTATTCAGTTACTAAGTATTAAGTCACATTATTCTATTTCTCAAGAGGTCATGAATTCTATCATTGGACTTATGAATGAACTTAAACCAAATAAACTTTACTTACCCAAATATTTCTACCCAACAAAGAAGTTGGTTTCTAAATTAGGACTTTCATCAGGGAGGATTTAATGTTGCGAGAAAGGTTGCATGTTATTCTATAAGAAAGATGCAAATTTTGTAATCAGTCTCGTTATAAGAAAGTCACACATGCCAAAGGGAATAAGGTTCCTATGAAGTCGATTCATTACTTACCCCTTATACCACGGTTAAAGAGTTTGTATGCATCAATGAGCTCTGCCCCTCATATGAGATGACACTATGAAAATAAAAGACCACCTGGTGTTTTATGTCATCCGTCAAATGGAGAAGCATAGAAACATTTTGATAGTATATATCCGTATTTTGCTAGTGAACCAAGAAACATTAGGTTGGGATTATATACTGATGGATTCACTCCATTTTCTGTTTCAGCTACACCATATTTATGTTGGCCAGTGTTTGTGACTCCTTAGAATCTCCCACCTGAATTGCGTATGACAAGTTAGTATATATTTCTAACTTGCATTATTCCAGGTCCTCGTAATCCAACAACTTTGATTGATGTATACCTGCAACCATTGATTGATGAGTTGAACTTATTGTGTCATAAAGGTGTGAAAGCATATGATGTATCAATGAAACAAAATTTTAGATTGCGTGCTGCTTTGATGTGGACTATAAATGACTTTCCTACTTATGGAATAATGTTTGGGTGGTCGACTGCGGGCAAGTTAGCTTGCCCTTGTTGTATGGAAGACACAAAAGCATTCAGTTTGAAACATGGGGGTAAAAACTCATAGTTTGACTGTCACCGTTGATTCTTGCCAATGGAACATGATTTTAGGAGAAATACTAGTGATTTTATAAAGAATAATTCTGATTTTGAGGAGCCACCGCCAATTTTGTTGTGAGAAAAAATTTAGGATAGACTGAGGAATCTGCCTAAGGTAACAGATTCTTCACCATCCAGGATAACTGGTTATGGTGCTATACATAACTGGACTAAACGAAACATATTTTGGGAGTTAGATTACTGGAAGGATAATCTTCTACCTCATAATCTGGATGCCATGCATATTGAGAAAAACTTCTTTGATAACTTGTTTAATATTGTGATGGATGTAAGTAACAAAATAAAAGATAACTTGAAGGCCAGGATGGAATTAAAGGAGTATTGTCGGCGCAGTAAATTGTACCTGACATACTTAAACAATAAGATTTAGAAGCCCAAGGCTAGTTACAAATTCACTTTGGATGATATAAGAGTGATTTGTGATTGGCTTAATAATTTAAGAATGCCAAATGAATATGCGTCAAATTTGTCTAGGTTTGTTAACATGAAGGAAGAAAAGTTGACCTGTACGAAGAGCCGTGATTGTCACATTTTCATTGATTCATTGATACCTATTGCATTTTGTACATTGCCCGATGAATCTGGAAGCCCATAATAGAGATAAGCTTATTTTTCAAAGAGTTATGTTCTAACACATTAAGGGAGGAGAACCTATCTTTGATGGATATAAACATTCACTTAACCTTTAAAAAGTTGGCAAAAAAAATTTCTCCTATTTTTTTATGTTATGGAGCATCTTCCAATTCACCTTGTGCGAGAGGCACGACTTGGAGGGCCTGTTCAGTGTAGATGGATGTATCCCTTTGAGAGGTATGACTTTTAACATTTACCTTCATGTGTTTTAATTGAACATTATTTCATCTAAAAGATCATACTATACAGGACCATTGGCAAATATAAACGGACAAGAAAAAACAAATCTCGAATTGAGGGATCAATATGTGAGGCTTATTTGGTTAAATAGACCTCTTATTTTTGTTCATATTATTTTGAACATGATGTACCATGTCTGAGAAATCAAATTGATAGGGATGATGATGGATACAATACAGATCCTTCAGCACCACCATTTTCAATATTCAATCAACCAGGTAAAGAAAGTCCAAAAGTTGGTCCACTTTGATATTTGAATGAGGTGGAGCTTAAGTCAGCTACAACACATGTATTACTAAATTGTCCCGAGGTCCTGCCTTTTTATAGGTGACTATGTTTATATTAATTACAATCATTCAAGGACTATCTAAGCTTTAACTAATGAAGGTCGTGACTTTGTTAGACAACTACTTTGTGGATTTAAACGGGGATGTTGCTGTTTATCCTATGTTTTCAGTGTGGTTTAGAGAATATGTAAGTGTAACTTTAATAGTTAACACTGTTTACACTTTTGTTCAGTTTTATGTATATTTAAATTCTAACTTTTCTTGAACTTTTTATAGGTTCATAATCCAGAAACTTTTGACCCAAATGGTCAATTTTTACGTGATATAGCTTGGGTACCTTGTGCTAAAGTCAAAAAAATTTCTAGGTACTCTGTCAATGGGTACAGATTTCATACAGAAGAGTTCTCTAAGGTTAAGAAAACTAATAATAGTGGAGTGTGGTTGAAAGGTGATGGTGGTGTTGATTATTATGGTGTACGTCAAGAGATTTTAGAACTCGATTATTACGTTGGTTGGCCAAAGAAAAAGTTGGTACTCTTTTGGTGTAAGTGGACGATCCTATGCCTAAGGTACAAAGGTGCACCCTCAGTACAAAATAGTTGAAATTAAGCAATCAAGGGAGTATGGACTCTATGATCCATTTGTCATTGCACAAAATGTGAAACAAGTGTATTACGCTCTTTATCCTTTGTGTAAGAATAAATTTGCATGACGGGTAGTTATAAAAACAAAGCCCGTTGGTAGAGTTGAAGTAGAGGATGCATTGGATGTAGCGTATCAGAATGACATTTCAAGTGTTGAAAAAAGGGTGGATGATGAATTAATAGGTGAGTTGCCGCATAGCGAAGGCCTATATGAAGAATTTGATCCTTATGAACTTAGATTCAATGTTAATGATTATGGAGAAGGAAAATTAGAGGCAAACATCGAAGAAGATCCAACTAATAAAAATGAAATAAGCGAGGAAGCGTCACTTAATGAAAATGAAACAAGTGAGGAAGAGTTACTTGATGAAAATAAAACAAGTGATGAGGAAGAATTAATGAATGACTATGAAACAAGCAATGAGGATTGAGTTGTTATTAATAGTAGTAATGTGTAGTAACAAGGTCTTGAATTGTATTTTAGCTGCTGCTTTTTGCTATTTTACTTGACAATATAGTATTTTTTCTTTGTTAACATTTGTAGTGCCAGTAAGAACATTTCTGGTTGTTTGATTAAATAGCAGTGGTAAATTTCTATAGTATATGTGTGTTGTCTGCTTTGAAGCATATTTTTGAAGCATATATTTTTGAAGCATACATATGCTATTTAAAATATGATTAGCATATATATGCTATTTAAAATATGATTAGCGTAAAACAAATTTCTGAGGATAGCTCATTCATTTTTCAGTTCTTGGGTACTTTCGGTGGTCTTGGAGCAGCTGGTTTATCAGCGTCACTTTTGACATCTGTTCTTCCAACCACATTAGAGGTTCTCCTTGCGCTTGGCCTTTGTTCTGATGGCGGGCAATCCTCTTTTTTTCATATTTAAATTTTGCTATTATTCTTTAATTCTCTCAAAGTGTTAAATCTTTAATCATTTATGAGAATTTACTAAACTTTTTGTTGGTCGCTTGGCAGGTAATCCATTTCTAATTTTTTTTGCATTTAGACACTACAATCCCACTTAATTAGAGTCTATTCTATGCATTTGGTGGATTTACCTAACATTAAGTCAGTTAGAGCTTCAAGTTTTGTTTTAATATATTGTAATTGGACATTAGTTGCTGGCTTTTAGAGGTCAAAGGTTCCTATTTTCTTGCAATTCAATGTTCCTATTGAGTGCAGTAATTTAAGCAAGTTTCTTACTCTATAGTATAGGTGTGTTGTCTATTTTGTTTAATTTAGTTGTTCTTTTGTTTTTCAGGTGGTTAATAAAGAAAATCAATGGCATCAAAAAGTCAGGATAATGGACAGCATAAGAAAGGTAAGAAAGGACCTGATAATCTTCCTGCAGATCAATAAACACCACCAACACCAACACCTGTTACCACAAATTTTCAACCAACTTCTACAAATGTTCTTCCTCCTCCAAGGTCAACTATTTCACTATCAAATTCATTTTTCATGCCCCCACTATCTGATTAGTTCCACACCTCTTCTTCTCATAATAGTCTGCATAGTAGCTCTTCATTTGTACCTTCGACATCATCCACACCTAGCCTTTATGGATTGAGAATTGGAGGTCCTAGCACATCAACATCGTCATCCATTGATAGTGCTACAACGTCTAATGTTACAGCAGTTATTTCTCAGAATCTAAAATTTAAAGAGGTAGTAGAATATGACAGCAACGGGAGGCTAATTATCATCCCTAATGGTAATGGGTAAGTAACCCTTATGTTTTTTCTTAATTTTTAAAATTCTCGAAAGCTAAGATAATTTAATATAATTTTATTGCAGGTTCATTCTCGCATATGCCGCCGGACATATGGTTATAGAAGCAATTAAATTATTTTACACGGAGCCGTGGGGTAGTTGGAATGAGATTCGACTCGAAATTAGAATTCTTATGTGGAAACAGTTTACAGTATAATCAAATTCAAAGAATTTACCATTTCAGTATGCTATCAATGATGAATTTACCTTTGTATCCATTAACTCATTTCATGACTTTATATTAAAATATTTTGCAGTGTGCATGGAACTCTTTGTCATGAAAATGAAATACAAGTTATTTTCAAGTTAAAAGCAGCTCTACGGATCAAAGAACACTTGTATGAGTCCCGGATGAACTTGAAAAATCCTGGTTGGCTAACAGATGATGTGTGGGGCAAGTTCTTGGAAAAATGAGATACTTCTGAATATAAGGCGAGGAGGAAACGGACAAATACAAATAGAGCCTCTGAAATGGGTGGCTCGTTGCACACTGGAGGTTCGATGAGTTTCGCTACCCACCGACGAAGACTGGTAACATTAGCTTAAATTATTAACATCTATGCTTGAATTTTGTTCTTTTGAGCTGGTTTGAATTTTATTTGATAAATTATCGACCTTGATTACACAGGATATGTTGTTGTTGTAGTTGATAATGGATATGATATGAGTACACGAGGTTATGTTACTTGGGTTTTGAGCTGTTTTGAGTTCTACTACTTGATAAATTATTGCTCTTGAATACTTGGTTTTATAGAATTTATTAGCTATGTTACTTGGCTTCTAAGATGTTTTAGTTCTACTCTTTCCTTATCCTTGTTCGAGCAAAAACGAGTATCTGATCCTCAAATTTTTGAATTTTTTGAACTGGGTACTTCTTGTGCATTGAGTTTGAAATTCATTAAAGTTTTGGAATTGCTTTTTTTCTTATGAAACTGTTTTGAGTTCTACTGTTGTTTTGTTCTTGTCTACTGCTTTATACTGAAATTTCTTTCTACACGCTTTCGCTTCTGAAAAATTAGCACAGTTTGTCGCATTATGTGTCTCTGTCTTGGTTACTTCATCAATAAACATTGCCTCTTTTTTGTTATATATATTTTTGTGGTGTAACTCGATAGTGTATCTTCATAGGGAAACTTAGAGGTCATATTTATGTTCAGAAAGCCAAACATCCTTTCGATGATAAAGACAGATTATGTGTTGTTTCTCTAGTACCCAAATTACTTTTCAATAGCTTTGTCATTTGTTTCCCAGAATTGCCAACCCTTCACAAAAATAAATCTAGCAAATGATGTCCTTGTACCTCAGGTATGTGGTTGTTGGTATACATAGCTCTACTCATAGGGAAGTTGACCATTTTCAGTTTCTCTATGATTGCCTCTGTGGCATTTGAGCCTATTAAAAATAATCTCTTTGCCTACAAAGGTGGGGGTAAGGTTTTCTATACCTCTCAAAGTGGGACTATACTGGGGTATGTTGTTGTTGATATGATTTCCCTATGTCTGGCCTTTTCCTTTCCTTGTGGCGAGCATCCAAGGCTATTACTATAGAGAAAATTGTTACAATCTTCACAATCTTTATTAGGATAAATAATTGTGGGATGATCTAAAATGAACAGTTTTTTTGGGAGGGGGGGGGGGTCACTAAAAATTTTATTAATCACTAACATACTATATTACGAAGAGATAGTTAGCTCCACTCGCTCGCTATATGTCTCAAGCTCGGAAAAACTAAAAAGCTATTCTAAACCACAAGGTTATGTATTACAGTGTGCAGTCCAGGAGCAGCTTTATAACATATACCAAATAGAAACTCTCTTCAGCAATAGAATTCCATGGTTGACTTTTCTTATCAAAGATCCTCATGTTTCTTTCAATCCAAAGAGCATGTATGACTTCTGTACCAAGCATCTTGAATGCTAAAGCATGTTGTGATTGACCCTCAGTCTTGCTAATCATCCATGGTTGATGTTGATTCCAATGTTAAATTTACAATACATAATGTGGACTCTACATATTATTTTAATTAGTTTCTAAATTGGTAAGTGTCATGTGCCATGCTAGGTTAGGTAATGGTCAAGAAACTGTTCAAACTCCAAACCACCAACAAAAACTTGCCTTTGCTTCAATTGAGGAGACTCCACTCACCTACCTCCTTAAAGTTTGGATTTTCATGATCATACTACAAGTATAAGATTTGAGTCAAAATTACTCAATTTGACCAAAATTCACAATTTATAGATGATTGATCAGCCCCTAATGGAGGTGGACCCAGAAAAGTTGTGAAGGAAAAAAATATAGAGAACAATCATTAGAAAGTAATCTCAATATTTTCATTGTTTCAGTGATAAAAGAGGCATTGTAAAATACTATTTCATAATTAAGTTACAATTCTTCTCATAATATTAATATGATGAAAGGGTCAAAAGAGAGCAATTAAATGCCCTGGGATAATTGTAGATCTTTTGCTTGAGTTTGTGTAATTTCTGCATTTTTCAGAGGCCATGGCAAAGGCTACCAATTTGGTTACCAAGTTTAGGTGCTTTTTGTTTGTTCAAATTTTTGTTTGTACAATACATAATATGTACTCTACATATTAAAGCTTGTTGTGATTGACCCTTAGTCTTGCTAATCATCCATGGCTGATGTTAGCTGGCTAGTAATTCTGTCCCAGCATCCACTGCATCACCCTGTTCCAAATCTTTGTAGCAAAATCACATTGAACAAATAAATAATGTTCCTTAATCTCTTCATGCACTTGGCAAATGCAACATCTACTATCCATTTTTGCACCTCATCCATGTAGCCAATCAGCAATTAATATCATAATCAAGCATAATCTCTGTCAGTATAGTTTTTAAAAACATAGAAGTTTTACTCTTATGAAAAAAAATTACTGATGCTTTTGTCTAATTTTGCAGGACTATTTAAATGAGGGAAAAGAACCAACTTTTCTTGAGGTCTTCGAAGAGACGCATAGGAAAAAAAGGGACGGTACAAGAGAAGATTGGGTCGAAACGCGTGCTAAGGATGCATATGTAAGAGAATAACTTCTACATACATTGTTTTATTATTACTCAACTTAGCTTATTTACATACTGACAAATAATTTTTCTTTCTGGAAGGATTTCAAAAAAACATATAAGATTGGCGTCAAACCCAACCTACTTCAGAGGATGGTACCGTGGTCCAAATATCACCTGCTAATATGATTAACATGTGGTCGGCCAACTATGATGGGTGGTCCAAAGAAAGGTAGAACCTACGAGTGTGGGGTTCTCCAATCTTCGAATACTCCTTCGTTGTTTCCCAGTTCCTCTTCTACTTTGCAAACTATGAAAGAAATGGAAACGTGAGAAAGCAAATTATAGAGTTGACGTAACAATGTGCAGCTAACGATGCTAAGTTTGCTAAATTTGCTAAATTTGAGGATATGGTCAAGAAGCACATGCCTCAAGTATTTCATGATGAGAAAGAGAGTGAACCTGATGATAATTAGATTGTAGTTGTTGTTCTTGTTTTTTATTGTGACATTTAGATGTTTAAACTATTTGACTCGATGTTTGTTTTAGGTGTTTTAAGGTGGTTGAATTTTTAAATTTTTGTCGCGTTTGATCCTACTATGAAAAAAATATTAGTTATGTTGTTTATAATCTGAGAGCAATGTAAGCTAATGCAAGATTTTATTAAATAATTATTTTATAGTTGAATATTTATTTATTAAAATTCTGACTAAAATAATCTGAAGAATAATTATTAAATAATTATTTATTAGCGTTCCGATTATAGTAGTCGGAACAATTATAATTATTTAATTATTTATTATATTTTTTATTACAATAGTCGGAATAATTATTTTATTAAATATTTCTGACT
Organism: Capsicum pubescens; assembly: GCA_030864215.1. Lineage (NCBI taxonomy): Eukaryota > Viridiplantae > Streptophyta > Magnoliopsida > Solanales > Solanaceae > Capsicum > Capsicum pubescens. The sequence continues at coordinate 244,804,306 of CM061538.1, forward strand.
AAATTAGTTGGAAGAATAATTATTAAATAATTATTTATTAACGTTCCGACTATAGTAGTTGAAATAATTATAATTATTAAATAATTATTTATTACATTTTCGACTACAGTAGTGTAATACCCTGTACTTCTACTAGCTTAAAATCATCCCAGAAATATTAAAGACTTGCTTTAAAGATGAATCCACTTTTATACATGTGGTATTTTGAAGATTTTTACTTTTTATCATGTAAGAAATTGAATAAGCTTTCCATCGATACCAAATTCGCCCAAATCCGACACCCGGACAAAGAGTTAGAGCCTTTTTAGTGAGACAGTGTATCATTTGAGCGAGCCATCAGCGCTTCGCAGAGCCAGCTTAAATGGCAATTGTCAATTTCCAGTGGTGCTTCGCGATAGTGGCGCGTCGCGCCAAACTTTCAAGTCACAAACAAAGTGGCAACGCGATAGATCCGCGTCGCGCCACCATGCAGATTCCCAATTGTCCAGTTCCAGTGACTTGGTGCAATAGTGGCGCGTCGCGCCAAGGATGAAAATCGAGAAATTTTTTACAAAATTAAAGACGCGGTCAAGGTTAAAAGGGTCAATTTTTTCACCCTATATAAATCCAATAACACGTGATTCAGCCATATTTCACCCAAATTATAGTATTCCTCTCAAAATCCTCTCAAGAACACATTAGGATTTTTCATAGAAGATTCAAGTTCAAGAATTTCTCTCCGTCAAACTTTATAAAATCAAGAACTAAGGTATGCACAGTGTTGATTCATGGACTTCTTTCATCCATGAAGCTCAAGAACCCTATTTTAAACTATATGTCATGATGTTCTTATTTGAATTGATTATGCTCATGTTGTTATTGTTGTATGATTGCCAAGATTGCATCTTTATCATATTTTCATGAAACTATGTTAGCATAGGGTTGAAGTTCATGCAATTGAGTGAAATTGTGGAACCATGTAGTATTAAATTGATTATCATACCTATGCCCTAAGTGTGCATGTAAGGTATTTGATAATATTCCCCAACGAATGAATGATGAGCAAGTACTTAGTCTCCATGTGTCAAGACTATGTCATGCCTCTTAAGTTATGCTATACCTACTTGATTAAGATGATTTTCATGCTAAACCTATACATTCTGATTGCTTGATGGGGTGTTCATGAGATTAGAAGCATGAAATTATTCCATGTTTATATGCATTACTATCCATGTACAGTAGTGTGATAACTATGTGCTTCAAGAACTCCCCAACTTATAGTATTATGAAAATTTTGAATTTGTTGATATTGGTTATGTGATCAAAAGTGTCAAGCCTTGTCAGTCTCATTCTATCGTGTCCTGGGGGTACTTGTACCCGACAATTTAGCTGTGTGCCTAGAGTCATGTCATATTTTCACGATATCTCAGTCAAGCCATGATCCATAAAACTCAGTCAGTCATGTGACACAGGAAATACTCAAGACTCTCAATAATCTCAGTACTCAGTATTCTCAAAAATCTCAGTAACTTTAGTACTCTCAGTCAGTCCTCAGATCTCAGTAGTAATCCATCAGTCAACGAAACTCAATGAACTCGGTTTAGCTCCGCTAAACAATACCATTAGTATCAGTTCAGTTCAGTTAATCAGTTCAATTCAGTTAATCAGTTTAGTGTCTATTCAGTTGGTAGTAGAATTCAGCACCGAGTGAACCCAAGGATGGGGACTCACCTGTTATTCAGTGGAGGGTGTGATCCTTAGAAGCAATCCTTGTGTTCCAGAACTATGTAGCCAACGTAGGTTGAGATGTACCCCTATGCATAGGGCTACTAATACATCTCATTTGGGTTACCTACCAGGAGCGGTTGACGGAAGAGCTCCCTATCATCGAGGGTATACTCACAACTTGTCTTTACCCGTGGCACGGTACTGACACCCTTTCAGCTGGGGTTACAGGTTGGACCCCACCAGTTCAGTTTCGGGACATGTCGGTTAGATTATTACCTCCCACAGTCTCAGTTTCAGATCCAGTCTCAGTAATAGAACTCAATTTAGTTCTACAGAAATCCAAGACTGTCAGATACAGTCAACTCAGTACAGTACGGAACTCAATTAGTTCCATCAGAATATAGACTGTCAGATACAGTCACTCAGTATCAGTTATATCATTATTAGCAACTCATGTTTTATATATATATATATATATATATATATATATATATGTTCAGATATACGACTGTCGGGTACAGTCAACCAGACCAGTTTTTCATAATCAGAACTGCGAAATACAGTCATTCCTCTATCATCAATATAACATCAGTCTCTCTGTATTCAGTAGACTCGATCATCAATATCAGTAAACTCTGATGTTAGTAAATCAGTACTCAGAATTCAGTGCCCAGTATCAGTACGGTCTCAGTTACAGTTACGTATTCATGCATGTATTCTCAAGTTCATGTTATTCAGTCAGTTATTATTGTTCATGCATATGAACCCTTGTATTCAGCCTACCTCACTTGCATACCAGTACATTCCACGTACTGACGCATTTGCGCTATGGTGTTTTATACCATAGGTTTAGAAGCACAAGCTCCCGAGCATCCTTAGTAGATTAGACGTTCAGCAGCCAGACTAACAGTGAGTCCTCATCATTCGAGGATAACATGATTATTTTTATTACTTTATTATTTCAGTAGTTCGGAGTTAGTTGGGGACATGTCCAATCAGCTCCACAGTTTTCAGATAGTTTAGAGGCTTTCAGACTACAACATGTTTTCAGATAGTTTATTTCAGTTTTGGGTATTGTTATACCCTATTTCAAACATTGTTTTATATTCAGTATTAGTTCAGTTTTGAACCTTACGGTCTTACAACGTATATTCTGCATATTTTCAGTATATTATTCAGTGCTCAGGTACATATATCAGTCATGGGTTAACTTGTGGTCCTTCGGGGTCATGAGCACCGTGTAGCGTTCCGGGTACCAGATTCGGGGCGTTACAAGTAGTCGGAATAATTATTTTATTAAATATTTATTTTATTAGTTTATGACTACAATAGTTGGAATAATTATTTATTAAATATTTATTTTATTAGTTTCTGACGACAGTAATCGAAAAGAGTTTGTAATTGAATATTTATTTATTAAAATTCTGACTAAAGTAGTTGAAACAATAATTATTAAATAATTATTTATTAAAGTTCCGACTACTGTAGTAGAAATAATTATAATTATTAAATAATTACTTATTACATTTCCGACTACAGTAGTCGGACTATTTATAATTATTAAATAATTATTTTTAATTAGTTTATTAATCTTCCGACTACTGTAGTCGGAATCTTATTTTTATTTGGTCATTTTATAATTTACAATCTGCGACTACAGTAGTCGGAAATATTTTTCAGACAAGCTATATTCCGACTATCATGAAAAAGTCGAAAATTTGTCGAAAATACCTTGTTTTTCGACTACATTAGCTGTCGAAAAAAATACTAATTTCCGATAGTCCTTCTTGATAAATTAGTAAAGCCGCATATTTGTTCATAAACACTGACATGATTGGCGAATCTCGGGCATGATTATGTATTTAAAGTCACTTGTGTGTTTAAAATTCAGTTGTCTCGATATTCTCACTTTTTTCAGGAAAAAAAAAAAGGCATTGAGAAAAATAAGAGAAAAATGAGAAAAGGGGGTGTTTAAAGTAGCACATGAATTAGAACAGCATAGGAGAACTTGAGGTGGTCACTAGTTTTTTTTTTTCAAAGTTTCAATTGCATTTCAATGGAGATTTGAGGTGGTCACTAATTTTTTTTTTTCAAAGTTTCAATTGCATTTCGATGGAGATTTGGGGAAGATGGAAGAGAAAATAAATTTTAAAAAGAAATAAAAAATTATTGACACGTGGCAGTTTTTATTTGTTCTTGGAGTTAATTTTTCTCCTTCATGTGCCTCATTTGCGTGGAACACAAATCTAGGCTAAAATTCAGTTAAAAAATAATCTATTTATAATTATTTTTATAACTTTTGTGAGGTAATAGATAACCCTCAAAGTTAAAGTGTCTTTTTTCAAATTTCGAACAAGTTCATGAATGACTTTATGTCTTTTCTCATAATTAAATAATCAATAAAATAATTATTTGTTGTAAAATCTAAACTAATTATATATGTAGATATGAAATAATATTAAATAATTAAATAATCAACAAAATAATTATTTGTTGTAAAATTTCAAGTGGCTAGTTCTCAAGACTTGGCTTAATTTTAGGTTAACTATTCTCTTTTATTATATATTTTATTGGAAAAAGGCATAAACACCCCCCCCCCCCCATAACTTATTGATGAAAATTACTTTAGCACTTTAATTTTATCGCTAATTATTTACCCCTAAACAACTTTTCCGTGAACTATATACCACCCCAAAAATATAACTCCACTCACAATGTGTAATACACTCGCACCCAAATCAGCGTCGTTGCCACGTAAGTCATGCAAAAATAAAAATAAAAAAAATTCATATATATATATATATATATATATATATATATATATTAAAAAAATATTCTTTTTCAACCCCCTCCCACCCCCAAGCTTTCTTCTTCACCCCACACAAACCCCCGCCACCCCCCCCCCCCCTTCCCCTACCTCATTCTTTCTTCTTCAACTTTTTTTTAAAATTTTAGTCTCAAATCTTTGAAATTTAATTTTTGAAAAATTACAATTATAATCCAAAAGAATTTTACTTTGAGTATAAAAAGAATTAGAAATAAAAAATATGTTGAATTTTTTTGTCAAGTATGGGTGTCAAATTTTGAGAAGAATTTTGTTGGATTTGATTTTCTTTTGCGATTTTCTTCTTTGATTCAATCTCAATACGAATTTTTTAGTGTTTTTCATATGAGTATTTTCAATTTGTTCATCAAAACAAGAATTCAATAAATTTGAAATTAGTTTTATTGTTGAGAAAAAATGATTATGATGGAATAAATTGAATGTTCTTTAAGAAAAAATTATGAAAAACTGAACTTATGATAGAAATTCACATGAAAAAATATTTTCGATGTACATTTGAGTTGGTTGATGATGGTGGTGAAGAAAAATGAAGAAAAAGAAGAGAGGAGTGATGGGGTGTGAGGAAGAAGAAGAGAGAGGATGATGAGTTGTGAAGAAGAAGAAAAATTAGCAGCTGAAATTTAAAAGTGAGCCCACTTATTTAATCCTTTTATTTTTTTCTTTGCCGCGTCAGTCCTTAAAGGGAAAATATAATTCACGCGAAAATTATTTAGGAGGTAAATAATTATTGATAAAGTTAAAGTGTTAAAATTAAACATAAACAAAAATCCGTCCGTCAGAACTTTCAATGAAGCAGTCAAATAGGAGAAAATTGTTTACCTCTTCGTCTACTAACATCATCTTTTCTAATGATATGATGAATACTTATGCTAAACTTATAAGGTAACTCACTAGTATCCATTTCCCCCTTCAATAAAGAGAGAATTTTGACACATTTGTTTTTACCATGGATGTGATCCAACACTAAACAGATGACATATGAGATAATAGCTAAAGAGCTCCACCAGTCTTTAATCTTCTCCTTGAACCGAGTTCGGATCTAAAAGGGGCATTTTTTCAAGCCCCAAAGTTAAAACGAACAGTTCTTTCTTTTTATATATAATATATATATATATATCAAAACGGACAGTTTGTCCAAAAATGAGAAACAACTAACGCCATCTGTGAGTGTTTAGGGAGAAAAAAAAATGTTAATAGGGTTTGTCCAAAATAGGCAAACTACATTTTTATAAAAAAAATTTAATAGTTTGCCCATTTGTTGGCAAACTACTTTTGTTTGGGCAAACTACATTGCTAATATTCCTAAATATTTTGTCATTTCAATTTTTGAGAAATGATACAACTTTTTCACTTATAAAATATGTGGTGTTGTTCACTCTATTTTATCTCATTTATCACGTGCAACATTCATTATTCACGAAACACTTTTTTTGCATAAATAGTTGTTCGTTTAAATTTCTTACAAGGAAAAAAAAATAATGTGTGAATATTTTTTTCCTTCTCAAACGTTCACAGACGGTGTTAGTTATACTTTACCCATTTTTGGGCAAACTGTCCGTTTTGGTACATAAAAAAAAGAACTGTCTGTTTAATCCTAGACTTAAAAAGTCTCTTTTAGCTCCAGACTCCCTTAAACCCTTCTACTTCTTAAAGTAAGTTTTCTTAAAGTTCCAGTCCCCACAAGTAAGCAGGATTGGGTTATGATCAGACCCAAGCCTTGGTAACAAAATCTGTTAGACCTGAATAAAAATATCCTCCCAATCTGCTGAGTAGAGGATACAAGTGCTCTATTCAAGGACTAGAGCTGGCTTTTACAAAGAATCTATTTTCATTAATTGTAGAAACATATTTTCAGGTATTGAAAAGTTCCTGTCCCTAACAAATGCATAATACTCGCATATTTTAAATGATTGCAGGTTCCTACTTGAGGACAATGGATCGATCACAAGTGCGCCACGTTTACCGAGAGGCTAATATGGTGGCAGACTTTCTAGCAAGCTATGGGATGACCTGGGAGTAACATAGTCTTCTGAATCTCACCTCCAATGTAATCGCTTGTCTGGAGAAGGTGGTGTGTACGCGGAAGTTACCTCATAGCTTCTGAAGATAGTTATTTCTGAAAAAACCTCAGCTCAAGTAAGGCATATCAGGATATGTTTGGAAAGGAAATACCGTAATGAAGAAACCATAAAAATTAAAACCTCTATACCATGCACAAAAGGCAAAAGCCTACGATTATTGGCAAATCAGAGAACACACGTTACAACCTCAAAATGGAGTCTTTATTAGTGTCTTATTAGCATCAAAGGAGACAAGTTTTTCCATTTGTGGCTTCTATTCTTTTTCCCCCTTTAGACCTTTGCCAAGAGTTGCTTCTTCAGTTGGGGCGAAAGTGTTGTTCTCCCACGAAAACCCTCCTCTAAGTTTCTTCTAGACTGGACATATTTCCTGCAAACTGAGAAGAGAAACGTGCAAATCAGAGTTGATGTTCTTTACAGTGAGTTAAACGACGAGAGAAACTCCTACCTTCTTCCCAAGCATTCGATGATATCCCCAGTGAGCGTAGACCTTTTCTTATTGTCAAACGCCATAGATGCTGCCTTCCTCAGTAAAGCAGATCCAGCAACACACCCTAGTATGGTTGGATCCATGCTTACCTCCCCTTTATCTGCACACTGGCGGGCCCAGGATAGGAACACTGCAACACTGCACATTTACGTGCCGAGATTCACTAACCCAGTCGAGTAGGAGAGACTAAACAGGGAATGCAAGATATAGTTGATCAGTAACTGTGAAATTGCATTCTCTTAATGACGATATGTATTGGGTTTAATACCTCTGAGGTAGTGATATGGGCTGCGTATACTTACCCTCCCCAGACCCCACTTTGTGGGAATATACTGGGTATGTTGTTGTTGTTGGTTTAATATTTATGCACTAGCAAGAAATATAATTTTTGCGCTATCTGACACTTAAAGGATAAACTACATATCCGTCTATAGCAAGTGTGGATCGAGAACCTGGAGAATGAGACATAACCAGTAATAATCGATTAAACTACACTGAGGATGGCAATCCATATGTATGACAGAAAATGTAGTTACCTTCCTGAAAGTATGTCACCCTGTCCACCACAGCGCCGTGGGGAACCATAAACACTCACTGCACAAGCTGCATATCCCATATTGCTAGTTAGCTAGTGACTTCCAAAAATATTGAAGCAATCATTCCATAAACCTTGCTCCTCTTGAGCTACTCACTTTGGGAGTACATTGTAATCATAGACAACACCTGTTGGTGTTGCATGTCTTTTTCAATTCTAACATAGGAGCTGAAAGATGCATCTAAGCATTCAACATATTAGAGCCACCATTTATAAAAAATGGAAGAGATTAATAGTGAAAATGTAGATCATCTCCTTTTACTATTGGGAACTCTAGGATTGGTAGTTTGCCCATGATTCTCAACAAATAAAGCACAGTAAATGGTGCACACCGAGCACCATCCTCCATAAACAAATCTAATACTGCAAAGTGCAGATAATGATCCATCAAATAGGTATGAGCACAAAACAAGATGCAATTTCCTTCATATGAAGATGTAATGTTGCAAATAAGCGAGAAGCACAAGAAGCAGAATATAGATACTGGAAAGGTAACAACCCAACATCAAACTCAAGTCACTATTAAAAGAGCTTTTAGAGGATTTTCTCATAATAATCTCATTATACAGCATCCAACATTGAAACTCAAATTGGTGCCTGGGTTCATCTCTTCTCTGAATTCCCTTGGCTCCCCATCATCTCCTTTTTTCAACACAACAAGCATAGGCTTAAAAGATTGTGAAAAGGTTGTTGTCCTATAAGTATTTTTAACATAATGTTGTAGAAGAAACCCCAACCTTATAGTTAAATGTTCTTCCCTAGAATCTAAATCAATGGAAGAACTTCATCTGTTTCTAGTCCAATGCTTCCATTTCAAACCAAAATGAATAAGAAATATCTAATACTACTGAAGATCTTTAAAAAAAAACATATATACATTGACTGAGCATCAGTTTATTAGCATGTCCAAGCAGTTACTTTCACAATAAAGATTCGGATTTACAGCTTGAAAATCCCTATAAGAATTTCAGTCCTACATGGTCATTATCCTCATATTAGGTAAAGTCTCATAACTAAACTAAGTAGAAAATAGACTAGATATTCTCCACCAAATAATGAAAGCAGGAGTCCCAACCCTTTACGCATCACGAAAAAATGCAGGTGGAACTCATACCCCAAGCATAAAAGGGTTGTTCATCCACCAGCAAATTACTGATCTATGCAATCCAAATGATTGAATCATCTGCAAAGGGCCACTAACAAAGCAAACTATTACCTGTTTTACCATCACTGACAAAGTCAGATTTGCCTTTCCGCAAGATTGTAACACCACCGATCCTGATCAAATAAATATGTTACCCATTACAACACTAACAATAAAAGTAATAGATCCAATGAGATGAATCTTGAGATCAATAAACTTGCCAGGAGAAGCAAAGTTATATGTTCATCCTCATAAATTGGATCCAAACTAGAGGAAAATACTACAGTGGTTGCAGAACTCTCAACTGTGTTTTTACAAATCCAAATTGCTTTGCTTTTTTCTTTTCTATAACCGTAAAATACCAGAAAGCCAGTGGCGCACGGTTTGAAACTTGGGTGATAATAGGGCGACCCCTTTATCCTTCTCCACTTAAATATTAAGCTTTTGTCTGTGACAGGCTTAGAACTCATAACGTGTAACCCACAAATCACGCATTGCGCTCTTACAGCAAGACCAAACTCTTAGGGGCCCCAATGGCTTTACTTTTTCGATTCCAACTATAGTCAGTTACACGTGCAAAGTCAGCAAAAATATAGCAGGAAAATATCAAGATTTTGTTTTTACAAGATAAATCTTAAGTTTCTTTCACCCACTTCTTTTTTCTGGGGATAATGACATATCCATACCAACTTGTGTACAACTCGACTAATCCACCTGACAGCCAACTACAACCTGCAAGCACAAGTTCTTCTTAAACCTACCACCTGACCGAAACAGGTAGATTATCCTAGATGTTGTTTGAACCTGGATTTGCGAGCTGGTTCTCTTATTTCTCAATGACTTGTCATATGCCTACGAATAAACCCAGAGTTATATGATATATATCCTGTTTCACAGACCATCTTGAAACAAAGATATAGGAGGTGCATAAGTCATTTCTTCCTCAATGGAGAATAAATCTGATAAGGCAGAGGACATTTTATTCTTTTGGTCGACCCTCGGTCATTGTCTAACAAGCGTGAGAAGTCACTTCCACTTTCTTAAGCAAGAGTCAGTAGGTTCTTCACCAGGCTTCCTCTACAGTCTATTAAACATATAATGCCATCTTTTGCACTCTAAAGGAGTTGTAGATTTTTAAGGTATAAAATAGTTCTCGACACAGCTTTTAACATAAAACCATGACTTTGAAGGAACAGATTAATTGGCAGACTGTTCTTAAAGATCACATAACTTTGGAGGTCTACAAAATCATTGTCACTAGCAAATTTAAGCGGACAAACAGCAGGCAAAGAAGAGATATGGATTAAGAAGCTCACCCTTTTGCCAGAGACAGCAACTGATCGGTTCCATTTTCGTCATTTACCTCAGAATTTAGTACTTTCTGAACAAGCCGTTTATACTCATTCAAATTTGGAGTCAGCACCGCTAAGGGATAACCACTAACCAGATCAAGACAATTAGTCACGAGATAAAGCCCATCCTGATAAATAAAACAAAGAACACCACCGGATGTCGTATCAAGAGTAACGCCATACGGAATATCAGAGAATCAGCTTGCAATATAACAATGTCATCCATCACATACCCCATCTATAACCATTGGGACATTGCACTCTCTTGCATGCTTCATAATATTACTTACACAGTCCTGGAAGAATAACCATGTAATCAAAATCCAATTGTACCAAAGAACCCACAAAAGAAAGTGAACGCATAAAAGGAGAAAAGTGAAGTTTTCTGCACATGTATTTGAAGTATCTTGGGTTTTTAATTCAAGGAAACTGTGAAATTGATGACAATCTCATGCATCGTTTTGGTGTGGGCTGAATGAAACGGAGGCTCGCCTCCGGAATCTCGGGTGATAAGAATGCGCCATCAGAATTTAAAGGTAAGTTCTACAGAGTGGTATTAGGCCGGCAATGTTGTATGGGGCGGAGTGTCAGACAATTAAGAACTAACATGTTCAAAGAAATGAGAGTGACAGAAGTAAGGATGCCGAGGTAGATGTGTGGGCATATTAGAAGAGATAAGATTAAGAATGAAGATATACGGGAAAAGGTGGGAGCGGCCTCCGTGGTGAACAAGACGAGGGAAGTGCGGGCTGAGATGGTTCGGGCATGTGAAAAGGAGGTGCGCAGATGCCCCGGTGAGGAGGTGTGGGAGATTGGTTGTGGTGGGTTTAAGGACTGGTGGAGGCATGACAAGTCGTCACGACATGCTAGCACCTTTTAAGCCTAAATTATCATGCTTTTTTGTTGATTTGATGTTAATCTCTTACTTAATGCTCATTTGTGTAGGTAAAAGTTAAAAAGGGAAGATGAGCAAGTTATTCAAGTCAACAAGAGGCCAAATGTGAAGGAAAAGAGTCATCCGCTTTGCATCTACTTTGGATTTGCTTTCCATTTGCTCTCCATCCGCTTTGAATCCGCTCAAGCAGATCAAGAGCAAGGTGGCAATTATGTAATTTTGTCAAATATGGAAGTGGGGCTTAAAGAAGGGTTTTTAGCTCATTTTCAAGACTTAGCTTCTATCTTTCATCTTATGACCTATCTTTTCATCTTAGAACAATATTGTACTAGTCTTGAGTGAAAAATATATGTGAGTGATTCCCAAAGAAGAATTAGTGATTTTCCATTGAAGATTTATTGAAACTTCAAGTTTGGAACTAACAACAACAACAACATACCCAGTGTATTCCCACCTAGTGGGGTCTGGGGAGGGTAGAGTGTATGCAGACCATACCACTACCTCAAGAGAAGTAGAGAGGTTGTTTCCGATAGACCCCCGGAACTCCAAGTTTGGAACTACATTCTCTTTATTCCTCATGGATGAAGTCAATGATAATTTTGGTATATCTCTACCCTTTTTGAGGTTATGCTTGATTGGATTGTGGTTAGTGCATGGGTGTTGGCTATTTATTCTCCTAATTAGTTATTTGTGATGGGTGTTGCATTTATTCCATGATTTAATTAAGAGTTGGGGGTTGCAAACCTCAACCACCCTTGAACCCATGTCATCCTTGAAAGAGGAGATATGGGTGAGGAATAAATGCAACCAATAACTTGAATCATTTCATTAAATGACATATCTTAGACACAAAGATGTTAATTGAGGCAATAGATGTGTAAAATTGTCACACTTGTAAGGTGTTTGAAAAAACCCAATTGTGAAATTTAGTGTCGTAATTGAAAAATTGGCATCAATACCTTTAAGTCTAGCCTACCCATGACTCTTAGCTGAATTTGGATAAATTGTGTACCCATGCATGAACCCACACCTAGAATTGCATAACCCCAAGGCCTATTCCCAATTGAATTCACTCTTAGCATTTTTCAACGTCAAGATAGCACTCTAAAAGCAAAGTAATTGTCATTATTAACACGTTCAAACTAATTCCCCATTTTACATTTATGTTTGTTTCATTCACATTACGGGTCATCTTTTAGTAGACTATCAACACTCTTGAGTTTTGAATTCCATGCTTTCACTCCATGTGGATTCTACCCCAACCTTAGTTGGGTTATTGTATTGACAACAATCGCTTACACCCATTCAAGAGTGTAATTTGAGCGTCACCAAAAATGGCGTCGTTGCCGGGGAGTGAAACATAGTTTTCACTCTTGTAGTGTTTTTAGTTACTTTGGGTTAGCCGTAGTGTTTTATTGTACATTGTTTGGTGTTTTTGTTCTCTCTCAGATGTGTATAATAGTATACGCGATACTATGAGCCAACATGATAGTAATGCCGGGACGGTTGATGGGTATCTTGAGGACGAGGATCACCTCGCCGAGCTAGTGCTATTTGTATTCCACAGGCGGAAGAAAATGGAGTGTTTCACGTTACTAGCATGATGCTTCATTTGCTTCAAATGAAAGGGTTATTTGGAGGCCAAGCACACGAGGATGCTAATCTACACTTGAAAAACTTTATTGATGTGTGCTCTCCATTTGACATAGCCCACATATCTCAAGAGTAAATCCGATTGCGTCTCTTCCCATTCTCTTTGACGGGAGAAGCGGTCTTATGGTTGTGGTCTTTGCCCGCGGGATCTATCACTTCATGGGTTGAGCTCATGGAAGTATTCTTGGAAAGATATTTTCCCCCTTCTCGAATATTGCAACTACGAGATGAAATCGCCAATTTTCGCCAACTTAATGGCGAGCCATTATATGAGGTTTGGCAACGATTCAACAAGTTAATGCAATGCCCAAATCATGAGGTTCCGGATAAAATGCTTCTCCAAATTTTCTATAGGGTCGTGGATCAATTGAACAAGACGGTAGCTGATAATGCGACAGGTGGTTCTCTTGTCAAACTATTGTATGGTGTTGCATCGACTGTGTTAGATCTAGTGACCAATCAAAGCAGAGGGTGGCACACGAGAGATACCGAGGTGGCCGTGGGTGCTCCCTCCGCATCTTTTGTGAGCCAAGAGCAAAAGAAAAAAGATGAAGATAGAGATGCAAATATGGCTAAAGTGATGACGCAACTTGATCTTCTCACCAAACATGTGATAGGAGCTCCTCCTAAGGCGGTTGACGTCGTTGCTTCTAAGAGTGCTAGAGCTTATGATGATGAGGAAACGGAGGCCCTTGATGAAGAAATTTGATTCTTGTCGAACCAAGCGAGGGGTTCCCGCCCTACCTATCAAAGGCAAGGCGGGAATCAAGGTTGGAAGGAAAGAGACCGAGATAGATATTGGCGTGATAGAGATCGTGATAGAGACCGGAGTTGGAGAGATAAGGAGAGAGATTATGACTAATACGTACCTCCTCATGATAAGGCAAAGGGTAAAGAGTCAAGTTCCATTGACTAGGATAAGCTCAAAAATGAAGATGTCCTTGCTCGGATCTTAATAGGTGTTGAGGGGACCGATAAGATGGTGAGAGAGATGAAAGGTGACTTCACACAACTCAATCAAACGGTGACATGTCATTCGGCCTCTATCAAGCAACTTGAAACTCAATTGGGCCAAATCTCGGCACAACTTAATGAAAAAACAAAGGGTGGATTGCCTAGTAACATGGTTGTCAATCCTAAAAATGATGCTCACATCATGGCTATGATCACTAGGAGTGGTCGGACTCTTGGTAAAAATGTTGTTGATCTTGGTGAGACCCCAATGAAAAGGCAAATAATGAACAAGCCAGAAGCGACTAGAAAGCCAAATAATGATGTTCCAAAGCCTAATGAGACAATTGTTGAACGGCCGAGGGTAGTTGAAGAAAATGTTGAAAGTGATGAAGCTCCTAAGGTGGTTGATGATGATACTCCAAAACTGGATGAAACTCCAATTGTTCCATTGCAACAACAACAACAAACCCAGTATATGCCCACATAGTGGGGTCTGAGGAGGGTAAAATATACGCAGTCCATACCACTACATCCGAAGAAGTAGAGAGGTTGTTTCCGATAGACCCCCGGCTCAAAACAAAGGACCATAGACAAACGTCGCAAGCATACAACATGATAAAAATAACACAGATACATTGTTCCATTGCCACAAATCAAAATTCCTCTCCCATTCCCACAAAGGCTCAAGAAGAAAAATGATGATGCCAAGTTCAAAAAGTTTTTTGCAAAATTTAGCAATTTATCGGTGAATATTCCTTTGCTAGAAGCCTTACAAGAAATGCCCGGGTATGCTAAATTTATGAAGGACTTGGTAACAAAGAAGCGAGTCATGGATTTTGAAACAATTGAGGTAACCCACAATTGTAGTGCTATAATGTCTAGCACAATGGTAGTGAAGAAAGAAGACCCGGGTGCATTTACTATTCCTTGCATTATCGGGGTGTACAAATTTGGAAAAGTATTGTGTGATCTTGGGGCAAGTATTAATTTGATGTCATTTTCCGTGTTCCGAAAGTTTGGCTTGGGTGCTCCTTAGCCTATCCTTATGAGGTTTCTAATGGTCGATCGTTCAATCAAAAAGCTTGTTGGTGTGTTGTATGATATTTTGGTGAAAGTTGACCGATTTATATTTACGACCGACTTTGTTATTCTTGATTGTGAGATTGATCATAAAGTCCCAATCATTCTTGGCAGACTATTCTTGGCTACCAAAAGGGCCTTAGTGAATGTGGAATGCGCGGAGATGAAATTTCGGGTGAACAATGAAGAAGTATCCTTCAATGTGTGTAAGTCCATGAAGCAACTGATGGATTTGGAAATGGTATCGGTAATTGATGTGAGAGATGATGAAGTGACTAACACCGTAGAAGTGAAACTTGTGGATGGCCCCTTGGTAGGTGTATTGTGGAACCTCGGGGTGAGGTGGTTGAAGAATATGATGAGGTGGTAGCTTCATTGACAAATCTTGGATCTTACACCAAGAACCCGATCAAATTGGATCTTGATTTTAAAAATCGTGAGAGTCCACCCGCCAAGCCGTCTATTATTGTACCACCTCAACTCGAACTTAAGTCGTTATCATCCCACTTTCAATATATTTTCTTGGGTGAAGATAATACATTGCCAATCATTGTTGCGGGTGATCTTGAACCTTGCCAAATGGATGCCTTGAAATCAATTGTGAAAAAGTTCATTCATGGACTATAGCGGACATTATAGGCATTGCTCCCGGAATTTGCTCTTATAAAATTAAGTAGATGTTGATTATGTTCCTAGTATGGAACACCAAAGGAGACTCAATCCACCGATGCAAGAGGTGTCAAGAAGGAAATCATTTAGTGGCTTGATGTGGGAGTTGTCTACCCAATTTCCAATAGTACGTGGGTGAGTCCGGTCCAATGTGTTCCCAAGAAAGGCGGCATGACGATTGTCTTGAATGAGAATAATGATCTTGTACCTATGCGTTTGGTCACGGGTTAGAGAGTGTGTATGGACTATCATAAATTGAACTCGTGGACCGAGAAAGACCACTTCCCCATGCCCTTTATGGATCAAATGTTAGATAGACTAGCCGGTCGGGGTTGGTATTGCTTCTTTGATGGTTACTCGGGGTACAATCAAATTTGCATCACCCCGGAAGACCAAGAAAAAAGCACCTTCACTTGTCCCTATAGCACATTTGCTTTCAAGCGCATGTCCTTTGGGTTATGCAACGCACCGGCCACGTTCCAACGATGCATGTTGTTCATTTTACAGATATGGTATAGGATACAATGGAGGTTTTCACGGATGACTTCTCCGTGGTTGGGGATTCATTTGATTCTTGCCTTGCTCACTTAAGTAAAGTCCTTGAACGATGTGTGGAGACTAATCTCGTATTGAATTGGAAAAAATATCACTTCATGGTCAAGCAAGGCATTGTTCTAGGCCACAAAATTTCGAGAAAGGGCATCCAAGTGGATCAAGCATAAGTTGAGGTGATTGTTAAGTTACCTCCACCTATGTCCGTGAAGGGTGTTAGAAGTTTTCTTGGTCATGTCGGATTCTATCGGCGCTTCATCAAGAATTTCTCGAAGATTGCTCATCTTTTGTGCAAGCTCCTTAACAAGGAGGTAAAATTTGAATTTGATGGTGATTGTGTAAAGGCTTTTAATTGTCTCAAGGAACTCCTTGTGTCGGCTCCTATCATAGTAGCTTTGGATTGGTCATTTCATTTTGAATTACTGTGCGATGCAAGTGGTGTTGCTCTAGGTGCGGTTTTGGGCCAAAGAAAAGAGAAGTTGTTCCAACCAATTTACTATGCAAGCAAGACGTTGAATAATGCTCAACGCAATTATACAGTTACAGAACAAGAGTTGCTAACGGTGGTGTATGCTTTCGAAAAATTTCGGGCCTATTTGTTAGGCACGAAAGTGGTTGTGCACACAGACCACGCCGCTCTTATTGAAAATTTTTGGTTTACTTGTTGCCATGACATGTTTGGAAAGTGTTTGTAGAGCTTTGTTAGCTTATTCCTTTAGTGCCTGTTTGGATTGGCTTTTGGCTTATAAGCCATAAGTCATAAGCTAGAAATTCTAACTTAGAGGGTGTTTGGATGGGCTTAAAAGCTAGTCAAAATAGCTTTTAAACCATTTTTCACTTTTTAGAGTGTTTGGCAAGTTCAAAAATGGCTTAAAAAAAGTTTAAAATTGTTTTTTTAAAGCCAAAAGCACCATCACCCCTACTTTTATTTTTGGCTTATAAGCCATTCTAGTTTGACCAAATAAAAGACATATTTATCCCTTGTAATTTTCACATATTTCAAAATTGCCATCATGTTTGTTCTAAAACATCTATTCTCTTCTACCATTTTTGTGTTTTTTCTCTATTTTTGTGTTTCTCTCTTTATGTTTGTATTTTTCTCTCCATTTTGTCTCTTTATTTCTTTTTTTAATGGGTTGCTAATAATTTGATGCTTATGGGATTTATGAGGAATTGAGAAGAATTATTTTTTTGATAGTTTATTTGACTGAAACAACAAATTTTAATGTATCGTTAGCAATTCAACTTTTTTTGGGGCGACTTTTGTTCAATTTTCTTGAAGAAAAACGGAAAATCAACAAACCTATTTATCTAAAACAACAATTTTTGCTCCTTTTTGAGTGTTTTGGTTCAATTTTTAGAAGAAAAAAATCTCGTAAAACAGAAATGGGTTAATTAGTGTGGCAAAATTCACAAAGAAAAATGGATCCATATAGCTGAAACAACAAATTTTGCTTCTTTTTGGATTTCTTTTGTTCAATTTTAAGAAGAAAAATGGAGCACAAGTAACTTATTCATTCATGAAAATATTTTTAAAAATAAATATATTAAGTAGTTTATATTGAAATTGAATTAAAATATAAATTAATTTAAATTTAAATTATTTTAAAATTAAAAATCTAATAGTAATCAACTTTATATAATGTTAACAACTATAAGGGTATTTAAGAGTCATATTAGTACCTCTTTTGTATGAAACTTCTAATTTATGAAATATAATTTTTATGTATTATTCCCCTTCTTTAATATATTCTTTTAAATTTGGACAATTATTATTATACAACATATGAATTTCTCTAAGAAAAACCCTCACCAACCAAGATATATGGAGAACACTCACTGAAGATATACAACTTCATGAACGATTAGTGAACAATTCATGTATATTTGACGACGCAACATTCGTATTCGACAGTATTTTAATAGTGATATAGTCATTACTCAATCAACGAGTAATATATTTTTCAATTAAGAGTCATTTTAGCAAACAAATAGTATCATTTGTGACCAATTATTTATCTATTAATGTAGTTATAATGATAAGTAACATATATATTTTATTTGATGATTTAAACTCTTTTAACCAAGAAAAAAGATTTATTTTAGCGCACAAATTTAACAGTCATTCATGAAAATATTATATATATATATATATAAAATTGCAACTATATTGATAAACGTCTCCCAATCATTAATTATGAAATTGCATCACTATGTACAGTGTTATCAAAAGTTGGAGAAAAAAACTAAGGTTGCATAAAATTTGTCTTTAAAATAAAAATTAATAGATATATAAACACTAAATTTGAATATTATATTAACAATATATATATATAATGAATTAAAAATATATATATTAATTTTAATTTGAATCATTTTAGAAATAAAAATTAATACTAATCAACTCTACATATTGTTAACAACTTTAAGGTTATTTCAGACATTTTGACCAAAAAAAGTGCTTAGCAACACTTGTTTACCAAACACATCAACAACTTTTTTTCGGTTTCAGTACTTTTATCCAAACACGTAACTGCTTATTTTAAAATAAGTTTCACCACTTTCAAAAACACTTTTAAAGAACTTTTTATAAGCCACTTTTTTCAGCTTATCCAAACGGGCTCTTATAGCTTTTGACTTATTTTTTGCATTTTAAGCCAAAAGCCATAAGTTAAGATTTCTAACTTGACTTTTGGCTTACTTTGAGCATTTCACGTTAAAATTTAGGTGTTTATAAGCACTTATTAAAAATACCCAAACACTTCAAAAGTGCTTAAAAGTCAATTTTGACTTAAAAACACTTAAAATAAGCCAATCCAAATTGACACTTAGTATAGCTTTCTTTTGGGTGGATTTGAGTCAAATACCCTATCTTATTGAATTATTCTTGGTTGCTTGAGGACAAGCAATAGCTTAAGTTTGGGGGTTGATAAGTCGCCAATTTGACGATTTGCTAGCACCTTTAAGCCTAAATTATCATGCTTTTTCGTTGATTTAATGTTAATTTCTTACTTAATGCTCATTTGTGTAGGTAAAAGATAAAAAGGGAAGATGAGCAAGTTATTCAAGTCAACAAGAGGCCAAATGTGAAAAAAAGAGTCATTTGCTTTGGATTTGCTTTCCATCTGCTCTCCATCCGCTTTGAATCCGCTCGAGCAGATCAAGAGCAAGGTAGCAATTTTGTAATTTTGTCAAATATGGAAGTGGGGCTTAAAGTAGGGTCTTTAGCTCATTTTCAAGACTTAGCTTCTATCTTTCATCTTATGACCTATCTTTTCATCTTAGAACAATATTGTACTAGTCTTGAGTGAAAAATATATGTGAGTGATTCCCAAAGAAGAAGTAGTGATTTTCCATAGAAGATTTATTGAAACTCCAAGTTTGGAACGACATTCTCTTTATTTCTTGTCACGACCTCAAAACGAGAGTCATGATGGCACTTGTCGCGGCGTACCTTGACAAGTAAGCCTATCATCCAAACTGATACGAAAAGTAGAAAAGACAGAAATATCCTAAGGTAAGGCTTCTAGAACGAAGCCGAACCATATAAGTAATCATAACAATGCGGAAAGAACTTATCCAAAATACCAATCATGCCCAAAACCAAGAGTCAATAGTTTAAGAGCTACTAATACAATCCAAGAGTCAAATACATCGAAAAAATAACCACAAAGGAATAATAACTGTCTTTGAATACTAATAAAGACATAACTACTATAGAAAGATAGAGGTGAACTTCGAACGCATGAATGTCCAATCGCTATCTTGGAAGCTCCAACAATTGCCCGAGTCAATCGAGTTGAGGCGTACTCGAGCTAGGACCTGCACCGAAAGGGCGCAGCAGGCATGAGTACGGTCCACTTATACTCAGTAGGTATCATAGGCCGACCAAACAAAGTAGTAAATAAAGCATACAAAATATACACTAAGGGCACGTCACCTGCAATCAGAAAATGTCCCACAACGGTAGCCCACACCGCTTGATATTGCAATATCACAACAAGATAGAACAAAAGTACGTATTATATCACAAATAAAAAGAACAAAGGGGAACATACATATACATGATCATCAAATACAAGTAAAAGAAGATACGATAAATACATAGATGAAGATGGCAACTCAATATGTCAATGCAACACAACACAACACAATAAAGTAAGTGCAATGTATATGATGATGATGATGCACGAGGTCGTCGCACAACCTCCGGGATCGTCGCACAATCCCCGTATACACCTACGGAGCTAAAGCTTCCCGACGTAGGACCCATGGGGGGTTCGTCAACCCGCATACAATCCACATATCTCATATCTCCTTTCCGGCACATCCCTCGAAAAGGGTTTTATAAGGTGTTACAATATCTCCTCCCTGGCACATCCCTCGGGGAGAGTTTTAAAAGGTGTCGCCAGTGTTTCTCAGATGTTGCCACGGTGGTACCAGTGTTTCATGAATGACTATGATATGAGGATGTAATGCTCACAACCAATCATAATGAGTATTTTCACAACCAACCACAATGATATATTTCCACAACCATATGAGCCAATATCCACTCATTATTTCATTTTCATCCACGAATTTCCACGTCTCATATGCCAAATAAAGTATGAATATAATCATAATACACCAATGGTGCCATATTAAGCATCTTAACAACACAATACAATTATTCACACGTGTTCAAGGCTATTAATATCACACAGGACCCTACATAGTCACATATATTACATAATAACTCAATTTCGACAATTACATCACATATAGGCCCCTACACGGGCACAACACATAGATAGCCATTTTTCATGATTAATTCTCACCCTTAACATGTATTTTGTACCATCATTTACTACCCAGCCCAGTCTGAAAGAGTTAAGTCATAACCTACCTCGAAAGCCGAAACCGGTCCGCTACACTTGAACCCGTGACCTTACTTTTCACAAACAATCCCGAATTTCACTAAAAACATCAAATATGAAATCTACGCGTCAAAACAAAACCAACGACACCTATATTGACTACTTTTGGTTCGGGATCAAAACAGACCCCGAAAGGGGTTTCCAAAAAATAAGGGTAAAATCAAAACTTTACTTCAAAAATATGTTTTCCATATTTTTAGGAATCTACAGCTGAAAACTCAAGTTAAATCGAGTCAAAATGAGGTTCAAATCGAAGAAAAAACATTTTTGAGCTTTACCGGGTAAAATCTTTGAAATCCGGATTAAAATCAAGAATCGAAGTTGTTTTGAAGTTTAAATAGATGGAAAACTAGTAATTATAAGATAATAACATTATTCAAGTGAAAAGAAGTGAAATTGGGGTTTAAAATCAAGCCCTAACATTTTTGGGGTCTTGAGAAATTAATCAAGAAATTACTAAGAAAAGGGTGAATAATCAAAAAGAAAGAAGAGAAAAAACTAGGAGTTAGTGCCTACTTGCTTACCAAGCGATCTTGGCTTTCCATTCCTCTCCCGTCCGATTCTTATCTTAAATCCGTAGTAAAACCAAGAAATAGATGTTAATCTAGCTTTCTAAGCTCCCACAAACCTTACTTTTAAGCTCCCACACTATTTTAGGGTTTAACTCTCCAGAGGCAAGATGAAAATGTGCAAAATAGGCCAAAAATAGGTGGAAAAAGCTGTTATAATGCAGTTTTTCTGCAATATTAACTACTGATTTTTTTCACTTAAGTCGAAATGGATTTCGACGGAATGCCCGGGTTTCGTTCGGAGTCCGATATACATAAACGAACTATGCAACCATACTAAATTCAACGTTCCGAACACAATGGCGCTATCAGATTTTCAAAAAAATATCGTTTTCACAAAATTAACCCCCGAAATCACAATTTTCCAAATCGGGGGTCGAAATGAGATTTAAAAATCGTAAAATCATACCAAACATGCTAACACCCTAAATTCGATACTCTGGATCTGCTGGCAAAGTCGGATTTTCCATCCGAAGTCGTTTCGATCAAATGTGGGTCCCACACCCAAATTTTAAATTTTTCAACTTTCCAATCAATAGATCGAAATAAGTTTGGGTGCACCGGGACCCGAACTAAAGATCAACCTAGCCTAAAATCGATATTCCGGAGCTGTTGGCGCAGTCCGTTTGGCCATCCGTCGCACGAATCAAAATATATCCACATAAGTCCAAAATAAGGCTCTCGAAGCCATCAAAAGCCACAATATCACATAAATGATACCAAAATGCATCGAAAATCATGTCAATCACTCCCACACCTCAAAAATATCATATTGCAACTACGGGGAGAGGTAAAACAGTCAAATCACACAAAATCACAAATTTCACATATTTCATCAAATTTTTAGGTCGTGTTACATCATCCACCACTAAAAATCTAGTTCGTCCTCGAACTAAGGCAAAGAAATACCTGTATCAATGAAGAGCTGAGGATAAGAACTACGCATATCAGACTCGACCTCCCAAGTAGCTTCATCTACAGGTCGATGTCGCCACTGGACCTTAACCATAGGGATCACTCTAGAGCGCAACCGCCTAATATCCCTAACCAAAATAGAAACCGACTCCTCAACAAAGGACAACCGCTCATTTAACTTAATCGACTCCCAATGAATGACATGAGACTCATCAGGAATATAGCGACGAAACATAGAAACATGAAAAACTGGATGAACTGATAGATCAGGGGGCAAAGCCAACTCATAAGCCACATCACCAACAGTCCGAAGAATCTCAAATGGACCAATATACCTAGGGCTAAGCTTGTCCCTCTTCCCAAACCTCATCACACCCTTCATGGGTGAAACTCGAAGGAAAACACGATCGCCAACACCAAATCTCAAGGCGCGAAGTCTACGATCAGCATAACACTTCTTCCTACTCTGAACCGCTCTAAGTCTATCCTGAATGACCCAGACCCTATCCAAAAACTCATGAAGAAAGTCCGTACCTCGAGGTCTCACCACTGAAACATCGAACCAACCTACTGGGGAGCGACAACGCCTACCATACAACGCCTCAAAAGGAGCCATATCAATACTGGAATGGTAACTATTACTATATGCAAACTCTGCTAAAGCCAAATGTTGCTCCCACTGGCCACCAAAATCCATCACGCATGCGCGAAGCATATTCTCCAAAACTTGTATAGTCCGCTCTGACTGGCCATCAGTCTGGGGTGAAACGCTAAGATCCACTCGAGTACCCAACTCATCCTGAAAAGTCTTCCAAAAGTAAGATGTGAACACGGGACCTCGATCTGAAATAATGGACACCGACACACCATGCAGACGCACAATCTCACGAATGTAGATACGGGCCAACCTCTCGGCACTGAATGAGACCTGAACCGAAATAAAATGAGCTAACTTGGTCAATCGATCCACGATGACCCAAACACTGTCAGAACCATGAGATGTACGAGGCAAACCAGTCATAAAGTCCATGGTGATGCATTCCCACTTCCACTCAGGAAGTGGTAACCTCTGAAGCAAACCACTAGGTCTCATATGCTCGGCCATCATCTGCTGACAACATAGGCAACGAGACACAAAATCCACTATATCTTGCCTCATACCACCCCACCAGTAGTGTTGTCTCAAATCACAATACATTTTAGTCACACCTGGATGGATGGAATATCTGGAACAATGGGCCTCCTCCAAGATCAACCTAATCCAGTCACCTACTTTCGGCACACAAACTCGGCTTCTAATCCACAAAACTCCATCTGAATCAAGTGAGGCTTCCTTAGCCTCCCTACTCAATACCTTATCTTGAATCAACCTCAATTCAACATCATCAAACTGATGAGCTCGAATCTGTTCCATCAAAGAAGATCTAGCATCCACAAATGCCAAAACATGCCTCGGTGTCGAAATATCAAGCCTAACCATCTGGTTAGCTAAAACTGAATCTCTAAGGCCAAAAGCCTTTCCTGGGTCAAAAGATGCGCCAAGCTACCCATGCTAGTCGACTTTCGGCTCAAGGCATTCACAACCACATTAGCCTTGCCCGGATGGTAGAGAATAATCAAGTCATAATCCTTAAGCAACTCAAGCCAACGGCGCTGCCTCATATTAAGATCTCGCTGGGTGAAGAAGCACTGAAGGCTACGATGATCTAAGAAGATCTCACAAAAGACTCCATACAAGTAGTGCCTACACAACTTCAAGGCAAACACAACTGCGCACAACTCCAAATCATGGGTAGGATAATTCCTCTCATGAGGCTTCAACTGACGAGACGCATACGCAATCACCTTGCCCTTTTGCATCAACATAACACCTAAAACCTAAAGCATCACCAAAGACAGTAAAACCCACGCCGACCTTGGGCAAAGTCAAGATAGGAGCTGAAGTCAACAAATCCTTGAGCTTTTGAAAGCTCGCCTCACAAGCATCAAACCACTGAAAAGAAATCTTCTTCTGGGTCAACTTGGTCAACAGAGTTGCAATAGATGAAAAACCCTCAACAAAAGTCGATACTAACCTGCCAAGCCAACAAAACTCTGAATCTCGGTGGGCGAAGTAGGTCTAGCCCAATCACGAACCGCTGCAACCTTGGCTGGATCAACTATAATACCTTCCCAGTCACCACATGACCCAAGAAAGAAACAGACTCCAACCAAAACTCGCACTTAGAGAACTTAGCATACAACTTCTCATCCCTCAATCTCTAAAGCACAATCCACAAATGCTCCTCCTGCTCAGCCTCACTCTTGGAATACACCAAGATATCATCTATAAATACGATAACAAAAGAGTCGAGATACGATCGAAACACCAGGTTCATCAACTCCATGAACGCGGCAGGGGAATTGGTCAACCCAAAAAACATGACCAAGAACTCATAATGACCATATCGAGTCCGAAAAGCTATTTTCGGAATATCCGAAGCTCTAATCCTCTGCTGGTGATAACCGAACTTCAAATCAATCTTCGAAAACACCGCATCACCCTGAAGCTGATCAAACAAATCATCGATGCGAGGAAGAGGATACTTATTCTTAACCATCACCTTATTCAACTGCCGATAATCAATACACATCCGCAAAGACCCATCTTTTTTCTTCACAAACAAGACAGGCGCACCCCAAGGTAAATCACTAGGTCGAATAAATCTCTTATCCAACAAATCCTGCGATTGATCCTTCAGTTCCTTCAACTCTGTTGTGGCCATCCTATAAGGAGGAAAAGAAATGGGCTTGGTGGCCGGCTCAACATCAATACTGAAATCAATATCTCGATCCGGAGGCATACCAGACAAATCCGTAGGGAACACATCCATAAACTCACGGATGACACGAACAGAATCCAAGGAAGGAGGAGAAACAACACTGGTGTCACGAATATGGACCAAGTAAGATAAACATCCCCTCTCAACCAATTTACGAGCCTGAACATAAGATATAATCCTCTTAGGACCCGAATGAAGTGCACCCTTCCAAGCTATCCTGGCACACCCGGCAAAGCTAAAGTCACAGTCTTGGCAAAACAATCTAAGACAGCATGATAAGGAGCCAACCAATCCATACCCAAAATAACATCAAAATCGATCATATCTAACACAAACAAGTCTACCAAAGTCTCACACCCGGCAAAAATCACAACACAAGATCGGTGATCCTGATCCACCACTAAAGAATTACCTATCGGGGTAGATACACAAATAGGCATGGCAAGAGGCTCACTAACAGAATCAAAACCTGAAGCAAAATATACACACATAGGAGAAAGTCGATCTGGGATCAAATAATACAGATGCAGGTCTGAAACAAATGGGGACAATACCCGTAATCACAGCATCAGAAGTCTCTACCTCAGGTCTGGCTGGTATAGCATAACACTGTCCACGACTACCAACTGACTGAGTAGCCCTACGACCACCAACACGGGCTCTACCATCTCTACCTCTTGCACTTTTGGTAGAACCCCTACCTCTCACAGCTGAACTAGGAGTAGCTCTAAACACACGGCGAGAACAGTCCTTGGCCACATGGCCAATCTCATCACACACATAGCAACCTCTACGACCAGTCTCAACAAGAGAAAGTACAACCGAGCCTAAACGGCCACCCTGAACTGCTGAACTAGAAGATCCACCACCTGAACTCTATAAAATCACCTGCACTGGCCTACCATGGTATCCACGAGAACCTCTAAAATCTCTACCTCGATAGGTCTGACTCCTGAACTCACCCAAACGACGCACCCTTTTGGCGCCTCCCTGAGATGCACTAATAATACCCTTTGTCATCTTAGCGTGATCCACAATACTCTAAAGAGGAGCTCCAAGCACAACCATCTGAGATGTAGCCAACTAAAGAGAAACATCCAAACCCTTCATGAACTTTCAAACCTTCTCAGACTCGATGGAAATGCTATCATGGGAATATCTGGACAAGACATGGAAGCATTCCTTATACTCAAAAACTGTCATGGAGCCCTGCTCCAAATGATCAAACTCGTCCCGCATACGATTTCTCAAACTGAAAGGCACAAATCTCTCTAAAAAAGCCTCGATGAACTGATTCCAAGTCATCTCAGGAGAATCACGGGGTCTACAACTGACAAGCGACCTCCACCAATCTCTCTTTGTATCTCTCAACTGATAAGATGTAGTATAAGCCACACCATTCACGCAGAAAGAGTGAAACACAAACTCAAAATACAAGGTATGAAAGAACTTCGCACGATAAAGAATAAAATGAGGAAAGTTTCCTAAAGACGTCCTATATCCTCTCGAAAATAGATACGGACGTCAACGTACCGATTCGCGAGACTCTATTAGACATCCCGTTCTTACACTATTGAGACCAATGAAACCTGGTTGCTCTGATACCAATTTGTCATGACCCAAAAATGAGGGTCGTGATGGCACTTGTCGCGGTGCACCTTGAAAAGTAAGCTTATCACCCAAACTAATACAAAAAGAGGAAAAGACAGAAATATCCCAAGGTAAGGCTTCTAGAACGAAGTCAAACCATATAAGTAGTCATAACAATGCGGAAAGAACTTATCCAAAATACCAATCATGCCCAAAACCAGGTGTCAATAGTTTAAGAACTACTAATACAATCCAAGAGTCAAATACATCGAAAAAATAACCACAAAGGAATAATAACTGTCTCCGAATACTAATAAAGACATAACTACTATAGAAAGATAGAGGTGAACTTCGGACGCATGAATGTCCAACCGCTACCTTGGAAGTTCCAACTATCGCCTGAGTCGATCGAGTTGAAGCGCAATCGAGCAAGGACCTGCATCGAAAGGGCGCAGTAGGTATGAGGACGGTCCACTTGTACTCGGTAGGTATCATAGGCCGACTAAGCATAGTAAATAAAGCATATAAAATATACACTGAGGGCACGTCACCTGCAATCAGAAAATGTCCCACAACGGTAGCCCACACCGCTTGCACTAACAGTTCTAATATATCTCACATATATTGCAACATCACACCTAGATAGAACAAAACTACGTATTATATCACATATAAAAAAAACAAGGGGGAACATGCATATACAAGATCATCAAATACAAGTAAAAGAAGATACGATAAATACATAAATGACAAGTCAATATGCCAATACAACACAACATAACACAATAAAGTAAGTGCAATGTATATAATGATGATGATGATGATGCACGAGGTCGTCGCACAACCTCCGAGATCATCGCACAATCCCCGTATACACCTACGGAGCTAAAGCTTCCTGACGCAGGACCCATGGGGGGTTTGTCAACCCGTATACAATCCACATATCTCATATCTCCTTTTCGACACATCCCTCGGAAAGGGTTTTATAAGGTGTTGCCAGTGTTTCTCAGATGTTGCCACGGTGGTACCAATGTTTCAAGAATAAGTATGATATGAGGATGTAATGCTCACAACCAATCACAATGAGTATTTTCACAACCATGTGAGCCAATATCCACTCATTATTTCATTTTCATCCACAAATTTTCACGTCTCATATGCCAAATAAAGTATGAATATAGTCATAATACACCAATGGTACCATATTAAGCATCTTAACAACACAATACAATTATTCACATGTGTTCAAGGCTATTAATATTACATAGGACCCCACACGGTCACACATCACATAATAACTCAATTTCGACAATTACATCACATATAGGCCCCTACACGGGCACAACACATAGATAACCATTTTTCATGATTAGTTCCCACTCTTAACATGCATTTTGTACCATCATTTACTACTCAGCCCAGTCTGAAAGAGTTAAGCCTTAACCTACCTCGAAAGCCGAAACCAATCTGCTACACTTAAACACGTCACCTTACTTTTCACGAACAATCTCGAACTTCACTAAAAACTTCAAATATGAAATCTACGCATCAAAATAAAACCAACAACACTCATATTGACTACTTTTGGTTCGGGGTCAAAACAGACCCCCAAAATGAATTTTCGAAAAATAAGGGCAAAATCGAAACTTTACTTCAAAAATATGCTTTCCATATTTTTAGAAATCTACAACTGAAAACTCAAGTTAAATCGAGTCACAAACGAGGTTCAAATCGAAGAAAATCATTTTTGAGCTTTATTGGGTAAAATCTTTGAAATCCGGTTTAAAATAAAAAATGGAGTTGTTTTGAAGTTTAAATTGATGAAAAACTAGTAATTATAAGATAATAACATTATTCAAGTGAAAAAAAGTGAAATTGGGGTTTAAAATCAAGCCCTAAGATTTTTGGGGTTTTGAGAAATTAATCAAGAAATTACTAAGAAAAAGGTGAATTCTTACCTTAAATCCATAATAAAACCAAGAAATAGATGTTAATCTAGCTTCCCAAGCTCTCACAAACTTTACTTTTAAGCTCCCACACTATTTTAGGGTTTAACCCTCAAGAGGCAAGATGAAAATGTGCAAAATGGGCCAAAAATAGGTGGAAAAAGCTGTTATTATTGCAGTTTTTCTGCAATATTAACTGCTGGCTTTTTTCACTTAAGTCGAAACGGATTTCAACGGGGTGCTCGGGATTCGTTCGAAGTCCGATATACACAAACGAACTATGCAACCATACTAATTTCGACGTTCCGAATGCGATGGCGATATTAGATTTTCAAAAAAACATCGTTTTTACAAAATTGACCCCCGAAATCACAATTTTCCAAACCGGGGGTCGAAATGAGATTTAAAAGCCGTAAAATAATACCAAACATGCTAACACCCTAAATTTGATATTCTGGATCTGCTGTCGAAGTCGGATTTTTCATCCGAGGTCGTTTCGACCAAATGTGGGTCCCACACCCAAATTTTCAAATTTTCAACTTTCCGACCAATAGGTCGAAATGAGCTCGGGTGCACCGGGACCCGAACCAAAGGTCTACCTAGCCTAAAATCGATATTCCAGAGCTGCTGGCGCAGTCCGTTCGGCCACCCGTCGCACGGATCAAAAGATATCCACATAAGTCCAAAATAAGGCTCTGGAAGCCATCAAAAACCACAATATCACATAAATGATACCAAAATGCATCGAAAATCATGTCAATCACTCTCACACCCTAGAAATATCATAATGCAACTAGGGTAAACCAGTCAAATCACACAACCACAAATTTCACATATTTCATCAAATTTTTAGGTTGTTACATTTCCCATGGATGAAGTCAATGATAATTTTCATATATCTCTACCCTTTTGTCTATGAGTAGCTAATTCTAAATCTTTCTTGGGGTTATGCTTGATTAGGTTGTGGTTAGTGCCTGGGTGTTGGCTATTTATTCTCCTACTTAGTTATTTGTAATGGGTGTTGCATTTATTCCATGATTTAATTAAGAGTTGGGGGTTGCAAACCCCAACCACCCTTGAACTCATGTCATCCTTGAAAAAGGGGATATGGTTGAGGAATAAATGCAATCAATAACTTGAATCATTTCATTTAATGACATCTCTTAGACATAAGGATGTTAATTGAGGCAATAGATGTGTAAAATTATCACACTTGTGAGGTGTTCGAAAGAACTCGTTTGTGAAATTTGGTGTCGTAATTGAAAGATTGGCATCAATACCTTTAAGTTTAGCCTACCCATGACTCTTAGCTGAATTTGGATAAATTGTCAAATATCATGCATGAACCCACACCTAGAATTGCATAACCCCAAGGCCTATTCCCAATTGAATTCACTCTTAGCATTTTTCAACGTCAAGATAGCACACTAAACTTTTCCTCCTGTTCAGAAGATCAGAATCCCAATGACAGTATCAGCAAATATTTGCCTTTAGTTGATGAACACAAAGATAGACACATTGCAAAGATGACGTTTATTACTTTTTCATATGAGGAAAAATAAATATAGCGAGCCATATATGCAACAGAAAGGACAGATTCAGTCAGAGAAGTGGATAAAGATTAAGCATACCCGAGATCATGATGTTTGGAACAGAGCAACTGTTTGTTATCCTTAGCAGCATTTGACAGCAAATAAGCATTAAATTAAATCTAAACCTCCCAAAATTAGGCGAAAAAGAAGTGATCTCGTTGAATGGGCGATTAAAATAAAGCATTGGTGGCAATCAAATACTATGAACACAAAAGCATCTGGTGTAAGGCTGGAAGGGCTTGAGTAAGAAAAGCACACCAGGAGAAACGGATCTCTTCCGAGGCCTGGACCAACAACAAGACAATCAAACCTCTCCATCCACTTCTCCACCTCAGCAATCACTTTAGCTGATATGGAGCTTTTGTCCTCATCCCTGAAAGTATCCTTTGGTCAAAGTCAGCACCCAGAATTAAATTTGCGATGCTTCAATAATGGAAACTAAAGAAATACGCTAAGAATGTTCATTTAAGAGTTGAGTTGAATTTCATAGCAAAGACTCACCTAATACTGTAGGACTCTTCTAAAATAGGGTGCACAATTAACTCAGGACTGTAGCTTTTTATTACAGGAGCAGCATCTTTAGTACAGAATACATGAGATAAATCTGCACCCTGTCAAAACAGGCAATACCCATGTCATAAAAGGTCTCTGGTATAATTGCATAATTAAATTGTAGTAAAATTAAATAATTTGATACGGAAAAAGGATGGTTTATTTTCCCCTGGGAGGGTGTGGGGTGCGAGGAAGAGGAGAGAGAAATTGACAAGAAGTAAAGAAGGCAGGTATAGAACTGACAATCTTTAAGGCTGAAATTGCAGAGAAGTATGGTGCACCAGTGTATTCCCGACAACCACCAACAACAGCTATCTTCCCTGATTGGAAAAGAGAGCTCAGCAATTAGCAATCAAGAAGTACCATAAAGGGGACATCATAGGAAGAAACGCTAAAATCTTTGTGAAGCTCAACGGTCAAAGTCATTACTTCGTTTCTGTGAAAAATCAGTACTCAGAAAGTTCACTTTTCAGACACATAAAAAAGAGAAACATAAGTGAGACAGTTAACTTGGATAAACACTACATTAGTCATACAAGTTTCTGTTAATCTTATCTTTTCTGAGTTTCCCAAACATCAAAATCATAAAAGTATAAAGTAGTTGTAGAATGTATATAAGTTCACACCCTTTTCTAAAGATAATGGGAGGGGAAAAAGTGAGAATAGTATAGTTATGATAGTACATTTTTTATATACAAACAACAACAACAACAAAAAACCTAGTGCATTCCCACATAGAAGGGTCTGGGGAGGGTAAAATGTACGCAGTCCATACAACTATCTCCGAAGAAGTAGAAAGATTGTTACCGATAGACCCCGGGCTCAAGACAAAGGACAGTAAACAAAGTCGTAATGAAACATGAAGCAAGATGGAATAACAAAAATAAGAAATAAGACACCCACAAAGTAAGACCATAACACTAACAAACCAAAAGCACCCACCACACCCAAACTCTCCTAACTAGCAGCTCCAACCTATGGACACATAGCCATAAGACTACTAGCCTGGCTACACCAAAGCTCTCCTAACAACCTGCTACGACTCACCCACGCACACTATCCTTCTAACCTAATTTGCGTCCTCCAAACCTTCCTACCTAGGGCCATGTCCTCAGTAAGCTGTAACTGCTCCATGTGATGTCTAATCACCTCCCTCCAGTATTTCTTCGGCTTACCTCTACCCCGCCTAAATCGATTCATCCAAAGCTAGCCTCTCACACCTACAAACTGGGGCATTTGTGCCCCTCCTCATCACATGCCCAAACCATCTCAACCTCACTTCCCGCATCTTGTCTTGCACCGAAGCCACTCCCACCTTCTCCTGGATAGCCCCATTCATAATCCTATCTCCTCTAGTAAGTCCACACATCTAACGCAACATCCTCATTTCCGCCACCTTCAGTTTTTTAACGTGGGAGTTCTTGACAAGCCAACACTTTGCTCCACACAGCATGGCCGGACGGACTACCACTCTATAGAATTTGTCTTTAAGCTTGGGAGGCACCTTCTTATCACGCAATACTCCCGAGGTGAGCCTCCACCTCATCTATCCTGCCCCAATACGGTAAGAGAAATCCTCGTCAATCTCTCCATTCCCCTGAATCATACACCTAAGATACTTAAAACTATCCCTCTTACAAACAACTTGGGAATCCAACTTCACTACCACCTCGTCCTCCTGCCTCAAGTCACTAAACTTGCACTCCATATACTCCGTTTTGGTCCTACTCAACCTGAATCCTTTAGACTCAAGGGTTTGTCTCCAAACCTCCAATTTATCCTCCCCGCGCCTCATCAATCAAAGCTAAATCATCCGCAAACAACATACACCAAGGCACCTCTCCTTGAATACGCTGCGTTAACACATCCATCACCAACGCAAACAAAAACGAGCTAAGAGTCGATCCCCAATGCAACCCTGTCAAGACAGGGAAATACTCTAAATCTCCTCTTGCCGTCCTCACCTGAGTCTTCGCTCCATCATACATGTCCTTAATCGCTCTGATGTATGCCACCGGGACCCCTCTCACCTCCAAGCATCTCCAAAAAACCTCCCTAGGGACTTTATATACAAAGATAAGTTAAAATGACGATCATCAGTGAAATTCGTCCAATAAAACAGATGGATATTTCTGTGTCGACACTCATGTTGTAAATGTAGAAACTCAACAAAGTTCTGTTACAACTCTAGTTGAGATCAAACTTTACTTCTTGATTCTAGAAAGGAATTGAGGCATAAAGGGTACGACTGAAGGCCAAGGCATTGCCTCAAACCTCCCGTTATCGCAGAGATACAACAACAATATACCTGGTGCAAGTGTAATCCCACAGGTGGGGGTTGAGGCAGTTGTTGCAGAGATAAAGACTTTAATTTCATCAAAAGACTAAGTGGGTGTTTGGATTGACTTATTTTTAGGTGTTTTTGGCTTTTAAGCACTTTTTTAGTTTTGGTGATGTTTGGGAAAGTTGGAAAGTGCTTTTAAGCACTCATTTTAGGTTTTAAAAGTGTTAAAATAAGCCAAAAGCCAAAAGTAGGGTGGTACCAACTTATGGCTTTTGGCGTTTAGCTTATAAACTACTTTTTAAAAGCCAATCCAAATACCCCCTAAATGCAATTTGATACAACTTGCCTCAAGCAGAGACCAAATCAGATATTGAAATTGGATGGAATTCACCATATAGCATAAATAAATAAAACACAAATAATTGTGATGGACCAAAAATCTATAAAGGACTTGATTAATTGTATTATTCAGCATCAAAAACTTTCAGCAAAGTTCAACATCATCAAAATACTGGAGAGAAATAGAAACTCAAATTTCTAGAAACAGAACCAAGGGCAAATTCCTCCTTTTGTTAAGCCCAAATTAGAATTCATGGTTACTCCCCCAAGGACCCCAGCTAATATAATCAATTAATATGACAAGAACTATGTTTTAGTTGATCCACATTTCCCACAAACGTACATCAAATTCCTACCCATATATAATTATTATACAATGGATTGTGCATTAAATAGTCACCTTGAAGTTAACCATTCAATTGTTGCTCATTCGACCACAACAATGGGAAAGCAAATGAGAGCACAAAGCCCGTAGTCAGTGATTTCTCATCTGTTTACCACCTAACAAGTAGGTCTATAGATTTCCTAACGCGCTTGCATCTAAAAGTTAAATTGTAATCCAAGTCCTTGAGCCAGAAGAGTTGTGTGCTTCTCAGTGCTCAACTGATAATTAAGCAGGATTGCATGACACAGTGCCCATTCAGGTATATATTACATGCTTAGTCCTAGCAGTATTTTACCAGAAATTTTAGGTGTCAACACTGAATAATCTAATGCCTCACCAGATGAATAGATAATTACATAAAAGCTCTAAAATGGAACAAAATTGGAAAAGAAAAATATGCCTCCGACAGACCATTGCAGCCATTAAATGATGGTCTAGAACAAAGACAGGCATAGTTAAGCACTTTGTACAAGGTAGTGCAAACACACAATAAGAGAAGTTAACAAGTTGTTAACACATGATTAAATAAAAAAACGTGCTCCCTCCTAACTATTTGAAT
Organism: Capsicum pubescens; assembly: GCA_030864215.1. Classification (NCBI taxonomy): domain Eukaryota; kingdom Viridiplantae; phylum Streptophyta; class Magnoliopsida; order Solanales; family Solanaceae; genus Capsicum; species Capsicum pubescens. The sequence goes on from CM061538.1 coordinate 244,838,792, forward strand.
TTTTAAAGGGAGAGAATTCCCAATAAAACCAAAGAAAACAAGAAGAAAGAATCACATGAAGAGAATATCAAAAAGGCTAGTTTAAACTTTCAAATGAGGCATTTCACACAATTTAACATGGTATCAGAGGGGGAAAAGGTTATGAATTTTACTCGCCTTGCCACCAACCATAAAAGGATATCCATGTTTTGGCCAACCAAAAGAGTAAAACAACACCAACATACCCAATGTAATTCCAGTATCCCATGGGTGAGGTTTGGGGAGAGTAGAGTGTATGCAGACCTTAACCCTACCTCTTGGAAGTAGAGAAGTTTCTTTCTGAAAAAACTCTAGCTCCGGTAACACATATCAAAGAACACATAGAAGTAAGGAAGACATAACAAATACTAGAGGAAGCATTCATGAAAAAGGAACACTAACAAGAGAAAAATAATGTGATAACCAAAGCACAAAAAATAACCACGTTGAGGGACAAGAAACTACGCGAATACTGCTTATACTACTAGTATTAAAGGAGAAACAGGAACGTCACACCAAACAACCACCAAGCCTATCCCGTCGTAAAGCGAGACAACGCTCAACTACCTACTAGCTTTTTGCTCTAATCCGCGATCTCCATATCCTCCTATCTCAGGTCATGTCCTCGGTCAGCTAAAGAAGCATCATATCCCATCTAATCACCTCTCATCAATACTTTTGCTGCCTACCTCCACCTCAACTTAAACCCACTAGTGCCAACCTTTGACACCACCTCACTAAGGCCTTTGTGCCTCTCTTCTTCACATGTTCAAACCATCTCAGCTTGCTTCCTCATCTTATCCACCACAGAGGCTACTCTAGATCTTCAGTTTTAACCTTTATCTCCTAGTATGCCCATATATCTCAGCATCCTTATTTTTGGAACCCTCTTCTGAACATGAGAGTGTTTAACTCGCCAACACTCTGCACATACAACATAGTCAGCCTAATCACCACTCTATAGAACTTACTTACCTTTAAGTTTAAGTGGTACCTTGTAATCACACATGACTCCGAATGAAAGCCTTCAGTTCATCCATCCCCCACCTATACGATGTGTGACATTATTAGCGATATCCCAATTTCCTTGGATTAAAGACCCAAGATACTTGAAACTTTATTTCCTTGGGATGAGATGTGTACCAATCCTCACTTCCATGCTAGCCTCATGTGTTATGGCACTGAACTTGCACTCTAGTATTCAGTTTTTGGTTCTGCTCAACCTGATCCTTTAGACTCTAGGGTTTGTTCCAAACCTCCAACCCATCGTTAGCTCCATTGCGGGTCTCGTCAATAAGGACTATGTCATCTGCAAATAACATGCACCATGTCACTTCACCTTCAATATGACGCGTCAATTCATCTATTACCGAGGCAAATAGAAACAAACTCAAAGCTCACCCTTGGTGCAACCGCATCATGACTAGAAAATGCTCTGAGTCTCCTCCCACTATCCTCACCCGAGTCTTGGCTCCATCGTACACCAACGAAAAAGAATAATGGCACGCAAATACGGGAGCATGTAAAGACATTACTAGATAAATAAAACTGTTAACTCTCTAATACTTTAAACATATAGATTCATGGTAAAAATTTCAATACAAGTTAATAGGAGTCAGAAAAAAGCTTTACCAGCTTGGCCTTTATGTTTAGCTGATTCAAGACCCGGTATTATTGATCTGAAAATGCTGATAGAGTCAGCCTCCAAGATTGGCCCACTAGTCATTACAGATTGCATTCTAATACTCTGAAAATTAAAGTTTTTCTTCTCAGCAGAACCTCCCAAACACCTTATCAAGAACTGCTGCCTCCTGATGACAGCTGCTGAATAAGCCAGCTTTAAGTTATCTGTCAGTGGAAGATTAATTAATACCATATCATTGAAAGCTAGTATTAAAATTATTTAAATGTACAAGCCAAAGATATGATCCCTCTGTTTCAAATCGATTGATGTACTTTGATTTGACAGGGAGTTTATTGAAAATGATCGTTCTTTAAAAAGAAAAATAGGTCAAACAAATTAAAACTAAAACGAGGGAGTATCGTTTCTAAATTTCGAGATTTCTTGGAATTCCCAAAAAAATTGAATTATAGAATCATTCACAGCAGAAAAGCTGAAATTGATTAATTACATGTGAAAGATTGAGAATTTATGGTAACTGGAGAATGGGGTGTGCATACTCACAGCTCTGATGGATTATTACAGACGATGATGAAGATAATAATTTTCTACACTTAAGCACAAGTGTTTACTATGTTGGCTCTCAGGAAACTTTGATGGTTTTGGTTTGGCAAAATGGATCACGGTAGTAGTTAGTTTTTGTAAGTGGGCACTTTTACTTTTGTCATCCCACTCATTAAAAAATAATATTTTAAATATTTTTTTGATAAGTATAATCCACTCACTCTACGTTAGCTCTCACATCTTTTCCGTCATTTTTATATATAAAAAATATTAAATATTAAAATAAATAAATAAATAAACAAAATCCCTTCTCTCTCTTCGCCTTTTTCTTTCTTTTCTGTTCTTTCTTTCACTATTTTTTCTTTTTTTTATTCTTCTTACTCCTTTATCATTCTTCTTTTCCTTTATCATCTTCATCTTTTTATTCTTCTTACTTTACAAAAAAAATAAAAAGTGAGGCGGAAATTTTTAAAAGTATTGAAAGAAGAAATTTTTGGAGATTTTTGTGATTTGGATGATTCAAGAAATTTGAAATTTAATGCAAAGACTCAATTTTATGCTTTTTAAAACTTTTTGTGATTTGGGTAATTCAAAAAAAATTGAAATTTTTGAAATTCAATGTAAAAACTCAATTTTTATGGATTTTTTGTGATTTGGGTAATTCAAGAAAGTTGAAAATTCTTGAAATTTAAAGTAAAGATTTAATTTTTATTTTTCTTGGGATTTCTTGTGATTTGGGTAATTCAAGAATGTTGGGAATTCTTGAAATTCAATGTGAATATTTTTGTGAATTGGTTAAAATTCAATGTTGGAAATTCTTGTGAATTGGTTAAATGAAGGTTTCTTTGTAAGGGAAATGGTGGGGGACAGCGGGGGAGAAGTAGGCTGGGGAAATGGTGGGGGACAGCGGGGGAGAAGGAGGCTGGGGAAATGGTGAGGGGCAGCGGGGGAGAAGGCTGGGGTTGAGGGAATGGGGGTGCTGGACGGGGGTTGGGCTGGGGTGGGGGTGTTGGATGGGGCTGGGCTGGAGTGGGGGGCCTGGACGGGGCTGGGGAGGGGCTGAACGATGAGGGGGGAGGTTTTTTTTAAAAAAAAATTATTTTTAAAAATATTTTTAAATTTAAAAAGATGGAGGAAAAAAAAGACCTTTTTAAAAAAAATTTAAATTTTAATATTATTTTTAATTTTTTAAAAAATTATTTTAATATAAAATTGATCAAAAATTGACCCCATTCGCACCCTAGGCGCGTGCCTACACGCGTCTCGTCCTAGTCAGCGTTTTTAATGCCACATAAGCCTGGTCAACGATCAAAGGATTTGAAATATTGGTATTTAGTGGGTTCAGGGGTTCAGATGACAAACATGTAAGTAGAAGTGTCCAACTTACAAAACCGACATACTACAGGGTCCATCGAACCATTTCCTTTTGGCTTTATTGTTAAATCTCATTAAGCCCCCTGAAAAGATATAAAAATGTTATTTTTTTTCCCCTCTGAAATTCTTATGCGGAAAGATTGCTCCATTTTTTCCATTTTTCGATTTTATTATATTATTCTGTTTTGAATTTTTGGTTTTTGATTTTGAAAAAATTCAACTTAATTCGAATAGTTTTCTCTCCTTTTGTTGGAATATTTTTATTTATATATTTGGTGATGTCAAATAAGATAATTAATACAATTGTATACTTATATTTATATGACAAAATATATATATTAAAAAGGTTTTAAGTGGTAAATTTTAAATAATATAACAACCTAAATAGAGTAAGGAAATTATCATTAAAAATACAAATTTAAGAAAAAAAAATTAATTAGCATTAGAAAAGAAGAAAGAGCCAGTTGAAAAGACTTTAAAGAAGAGATGATCCCCTCTCATACTTTTTCCACCGATGAAATGAGCTAGGATGCTCTTGTACTTTTCTGTGTTGGACTTTGAGATTCAAACATGTAAGCGATTGTGGCTGATATAACAACTTATTACTGCAGTGTATATAAAAAGACTGTGATAATACTTGTACTTCCTCTTTTTGCCTTGTTTGAATCTGGATCTGTGCTCCAATGTGCTTCCTGGAAAACTTTCCTTGGTGCAATGTAGAGAACCAGATCAACCCATTAACTTTTAGATTACAAGTTAAAAGAAAAGCATTTTTCATCCAAAAAATTTCACAGCCCATTGTGAAGTTCATTTGTCTGGTTATTTTCTCAACACATCAACACCATGATAGTAACTGAATCTAGATCTGAGCTCCAATGTGCTTCCTGGAAAACTTTCCTTGGTTCAATGTAGGGAATCAGGTCAACCCATCAGCCTTTAAATTACACAGAACTGCACTCTCATCTGATCATGGCTCCTTTTTATAATTAAAAAAAATTGCTACTTGTTTTTCCCTCATGTATGATATAAATGTATGATTAAAAAGCATAAATCTTTGCATCATTATGAAAAAAATTGAACAACGACAGGCAGGGTACTTAAAGCAATTGTTTAAAGAACCCTGTTTCATCAAATTAGATATAAAAACAGTCTATCTAAAGCATGAGCAGTTAGATTTTCTGATAATTTACTCAGTAGAAAGTAGCATTATGCCAAAAGAATCTTCTTGGAGAAATACTATTCCAAAAGGTTATATATCCGGTGAATCAATAACGACTATATTTCTCAAGTTCTAGATGGAGTCTAAAAAAACCTGAACTTCTATTGGCGATTTTAAATTGTTGTCTAATCTAGCCTGGATTTCTTCCAATTATAATCTAAATTTTTCAGTATGATTTGTGAGACTTTTAGCTACACTATTCTTGGTTGCATACTTTGCTTGTACCTCACATCTATTAGAATCTTCTTATAATATTACTTCTTTTCTTTATTTTTTTTACCGGCCAAGAATGTCAAAAATACAACTCTGATTATTCACTAACTTTATCAATTTTTTTTAATAGGAAACTCAAGTAAAAGCTATCATTGTCGGTACAGATATCACACATTATGAAGACATATTTGTTCCTTTTCAAACATATTTGGTATCAATGGCGAATGTGCAAGAATCAACCAAGATATATGGAAGTGCGAGAATCAACCAAGATATATGAAAATCCTCTTCATGATTTCACCGGGATGATCGACCGAAGCACAATTGTTGAACCAATAAAAATGGTTACACCCCGTGAATAATCATTATTGCCACCAACACAGCTAAATGTTGCACCATTTGACAGTTTTGATTATTAAGGCTTTGAATTTGATACCTTTCAATATATATCTTTTACTATACTTATCACACATTATTACTCATTTTTAATAGTTATTCTAACTTACTAACAACTCTTAATTTGTTGTAAGATATCCTTGCTATTGTCATAAACGGCAGCCCTCCATCATATGCCGCAAATGGGGGAAGAATCAAGAGTTCATTATTATCGATCATCAGTAAGTTCTCTTCTTTTAGTTATCCCCGTTAGTAAATTGCAATATTCTTTCTTTTCATTTACTCGCATATTTTATTTATTGACTGACTATGTTTTTAACATTTGCACACTGACACTCTGGCAGGAATTCATACTCTATGAAGATAAACTTTTCACACATGTGAAATAGCTTAAAGATTTTTCAGTAGTCCTTGCCAAAAAAATGGGCAAATCAAAATCGTCTTCAACTTCAGATAAATCATACACATATTTAAAATTTGTCCATGCTAAAGCGTATAGTACTTGAACTAACATAAACTATTCAACTACATGTAGGATTGACGAATAGATTTGGTACAACAATCCCCTCATATCCGCAAGCCGTCAAACTAAAGACATGGTATTCAAGATAACCTTTTAAATAAATATACCCACACAAAAATAAAGTCTTAATACTTTAACTTACATGCAGGGCGAACGAAATGAAACCACTGCTCAACTCATACACAGCAAAAAACACAACAGTTATAGGCTCTTTTCTATTTGTTCAATTTAAAGAACACATCATACCTATTGTCAATATCCATGAGCAATATTCAATTTTAACTCCTAAGTTTACTTTATTACGTGAATTTTTAATAAAATTTACCCTTTCACACACTTGCCAAGGGCCAAATATTTCATGTCCAAGCTCAGTTGTCAATACCCAATGAGAATCAAAAGTTTTGCATTTTACTCTGCCCTAGATGTAAGCAACACTTTCCAAGGAACTAGTTGCTGATAAAATTTTATTGCATAACTTATCATCGACCAACACATATTAAACTCAGATATATATATATATATATATATTTCTTCATTTTACCAAATATTTATCTACAAATTCATAATAATCAACATGCACAACTGGTTAAATAAATGATTTCTCACATGCATTAACTTTTGCGATCATAACAGATGTCAATTTGACGTTCATTAGAGATGATACTGGTTCTGTAACAACAATAATTTCAAAAAATAATTGGAGAAGAACTATTGTCTCTATCGCAATCAAAATTTATGACATACGTTGCACTAAGGTAAATATTGTTTACAAAACAATACACTATAACCTTTTAATTTCTACTTAAAAAACTATTTTTTATTGTTTCCTTTAGTCTCCCAGAATCAATTGTTACCACTTACCTATGCAACACAAACTGCTGGGAAAGGCATTTACTATCTAAGTAAAGAGGTCGTACGCAAAAAATCAGGATACATCTTCAGTGAAATTGTTCATCGTGTTAATCATCGACAAAGACATCGCTAACAATCCACCAATGTCGATCACTACAACAACAACCCCAAAAAATAGTAAACGCAAGCTCAAAAAGATTATGACAAAGGAAGTCTAAAAGGTATCTCAACTATATATATCTTTATCATTTGTGTTTGTACCTTCTACTCCTACTTTTTTTTATCGAGTAGGAACTGTTTCATGATTTTGTTGTATCTTTTACTCTATCAAGATTTTAGTTTTTGTTTTTTTCTTTATTATAACCTGTTTGATGTTTATTTGAAAGCAGTCTCTTCTGTTGTATTTCTGAAGAACACATAAGCATTCTTGTTTCATATATATGCTTCCCATGAATAGCATGCGTTCTGAATTCATAAAAAATAGAATGGATTACTTGAGTGTCAAGGTGAATGATATCAAAATATATATTACCAAAGTCAATTTTGTGATATGATCTTCAGCATTGACACCGGTGAATGAGAAAGTAACATTTTAGAATAATATTTTGTTTGGGTAGGAGGAAAAGAAAATTGAAGACTATACTAAAAGACTGTCATATTAACATGATTTAAGAGAAAGGAAAATAAAGAAAATAATAAAAGGTAACTCGGTGCACTAAAGCTTCCGCGAACAACATTTGAATGCAAATTATCTTGAGATGTTTAACTAAAACATAAAACATGAAACGATGAAACCAATCCTTTAATAAGTTAAGACTTGATATTTCATTCATCTGTACAACCTCGTTTACATATTTTAGCTTAAAACATTATCATTACACCACGAGATAGGGGGACTTGATCTTCTTGTCGACGAGAGTAAAACTTGCAGCTTATTCTAATATGGAGCGGGTTGTTTTTACTGCAGACTAAGAGGATCAACAAGGATGGAATCGTTGGGAAGTATGGTAAGTATTAGAACTCCTTTTAGAATATGATATTTAACAGTAATAAGGATATGGTTTGATAGCTTTCTGGTAATTTAGCAACTTAATTTGATCAAATAGTTTGATATCTCTATCAGCTCTATTTGGTTAGGACTTCGATTCATTCTACAGTTCGTTAAATTTATTTTGTTGCTACATTAGCAACACATCTTCGATTCTGAGATACTTGTGATGTCTTATTAGAATAAGCTATCTGCACAACATAGGCTCCTATTTGAGTAAATCTTAGGTTCAATTGCAGAGATCAACATGGGATGAAACTGCCACTATTTGTAGGTGTGCTCCAGTTTCTTTTTCATGTTATACTCTTTGAGTATATCAATTATTCTGAGATATAGAACAACATCATATGCACATCTTGCATGACTTTTTGGTTTGCTTGGGCCAGCATGTTCACATCTAACTGTACCCTTAATTTGGAAAAACTTCTAACAATTTCAATCGCATTTTTGATGGACTTTATTAAATTTGAAATCACTGTTAGAAGTTGAGAGATTGTAATACTCTTTTTTTTGTTATCAGTGATATATGTACATCTTTTTGAAATGTGGTTGGCATTACTCTTTTGTCTGCTCAACTACTGTAAATGTTGATACTGTTTCTTCTACCTACTTTTTGAAAATATCAGGTACAACATAAAACTATTACCATACTGTTAAGCTATACACCTAAATCTTTTTACAAGTTCTATAAAATTAATGTAAACTCTGCACTACTTTATGCTACAGTCTAAAAGTTTATTTTGATTTTGATCTTTCACAGGTACTTTTTTCAAGTGCTGACGCACACTACAAAGAAGCCAAAGCACAACACTATGTAAATAGCATTAAATGTAAATATTTAATATTTAGTAAATATATAGCATAGGATATAAATACTTGATGTAAACAATGTAGCTACAACTGATATAAACGTTTGCCAACCAAATATATATAATAGTTATATTTATCGTAGACTCACAAAAATCTTTCAATATTGGGCCCATGCTCTATAGGCCATTTCTACCTAGTACTGTCCATAGAAAATATAGAGGACATGCAAATCTTGCTTGATTATTAAAGTATAATAATACATCCATTTTTCATTAATATATCGGGAGTTCTATCATTAATGATAAATGAATAATCATCAAATGATACTTTCTCGTTATGAAAATAAACAAAGAAAAAGAAAGGTGCACAATAATTTAACCTGTAATTATAAGAAGGCAGCTCAGGTACAAACTCCTGCTATGCACGAAATCCACTGCATTTATATAAGATTCTGTTCCACAACTTGAACCGGGACTTTCTAATAAATTGAACCTATGACTTCCTTTTAAATATGACATTAACTTTAGCGGTAACTACAAGACTTTCCTTTCAACTTACTTGTAGGGTGTGTTTGGCATGAACAAAAATATTTTCCATGAGAAATATTTTTCTAGAAAATGTTTTCATGAAAAACAAGTTGTTTTTTTATTTATTTTCTTATGTTTGTTTTGTGAAGAAAAATATTTTATAGTGCTTGGTTGGTGAATGAAAAAATATTTTTTTAAAAAATATATTTTAGTATTTAGCTAAAGAGTAGAAAATATTATTTAGAAAAATAATTTTTGATCCCGAAATACTTTTTTAAGGGTGTCTTCGATATGCAGGATGAAAACATTTTCTAGGATAATAAGTTGTTTCTTACTTATATTTTTGTATTCGTTTTGCAAGTAGGAGAATATTTTCTAAAAACATTTGTATATATTTAACAAAATACATACTTGTGGTGGAGCCCCTCCCCAAATCCTGCATATACCGGGAGCTTTAGTGCACTAGGTTGCCCTTTTTTTTAACAAAAAATGGGATAAAGAGGATGAGGTAAGAAAAAATTTTGAGACTTTTTTTTAAAAATAAATTAAAAAAAATTAAATCATTTTTTTTGAAGGGGGGATGGAAGGTGGGGGGGGGGGGAGGGGGGAGAGATCAAAATAGGTGGTAAGGGTAGGGTAAGAAAAAAGTTTTGAATTTTTTTTTTTGAAAAATATTTTTAAAAAAAAATCTATAAAAAATTGAGGGGGGAGGGGGTCAAAAGGTAACAGAGGGTTCCAAACTTTCTTTGTTTTCCGCACTCGTAGCCATCTTTCATTCTGATTTAGGGGTAGGGGAGTGAGGGTGGGTGACACGACCCGACCCGAGGCCTTGTCGTAATCGGCATTCTAAGTCCGACCGGGACCGAAGACCACTCCCGTTACCCAACCCAACCTCCAGTCGTTTGTCCTAAGTTGGATGAATTTTGAGCATATAACAAGATAGCGTAACTATCCAAATTATAGACTCTAGAATAGATGTATTACCGAGACCGACCCAACCGAGTCGAACCGTCCAAACCCAACTAATAGCCAAATCAAACCACAAACCATAACCATATGAGTTCTGTAATAATTAAATATAATCCCAAAATAGGAGAATGGAACAGTGATAAATTTAGTCCTTCGGTATCAGCCCCAATACCAATGTCAATACCAAGGCTGACACTAATACCGATCCCAACCATACCAACCCATATTAGTTCCACAAAAGCCTCTAACCAAAAGAATATCAAAATCCGGTTGGGACATGCCCCCAACCATAGCCAAAACCAATATCCATAAATGAACCAAAGTATGAAATAACATCCATGAAATGGAGCCTTCCGAAAAGATGAAAACTCACCACATCAATTCAGTAGCTGATCCCGAATGTATGATAGCTAAACAGGAGGAGCAGAATGGTCGATTCCTGCATCACATGGGGATACAGCCCCCCAAAGACGGGTTAGCAGGTGAACACTAGCATGAATTCATGAAGGATAAAATAATGCAAACTAGCAAAACCAAGTAAACCAACCATATGTATACAAACCATACACACACGCATGCACACACACATATATATAACCATGCCGAAAAAGAAAATTGGGTTTAGCATGCATTTAAAATCATTAACCTGGGTATGTGTAGCTTAACCGTCCTTAACCACCCACGGACTATATGGGTCCAGTGTAACCCGCTAAATGGGCTTCGATGGTGTAGCCGCACGGACCAGAGATACCATGAGAGAAAGGGATTCCCAAGTACCCTCACCCTCCATGATACATATGTACAATGTACTTAAAGGATTCCCACGTACCTTATAATATCATAAAAGGGTCACCATGCCCTACCCCTCATGTCGGCAAACATGAGTTTCCAGTGTTCGCTTATTAAATTCCCACTTTCACGGTTATCTATCACACCCCGCCACTATTGCCCAATTAAAACCATTTCCAACCAACCAAACCATTGTTATTAACCGAGGCTAGACATAGTGGTATCGTCATACCGACTATAACTTGCAAGTATTGTCCTTAATCAAACCTTTTTGAGATCAATGGAGTCCTATGTACCCATAGATCATATTACCAATTAACTAGGGGGAGTCCCATGTACCCCACAAGTGTTCCATTATTATGATTACTTGGGGGATTCCATTGTACCCTACAAGAATGATTGTTAAACCAAAATCATTCCATTTTGACCATTCCAAACATTTAATGATTTAGGGTACCATTACCAAGTTTAAACTATGCAATAGTACCATTAAAATTCAACAATGTAGTGAAAATATTCTCATAGGCATTTTATCGAACATATTGGGGGTATAGTATTTCCAAAACCAAAGCCAATTACCAAATAACCATTCACATGCAACCAATTATCCAGAACCACCATTAAACCATATAAAAGCGTAATTAAAATGTGGAAAAACCATAACCAAGCATTTATAACCAAAACCCCCAAATTATATTTGAAAATCCAAAATCATATAATAATCAAACCATGAAAACATTGTATAAAATCATGCCTTTATTTTAAACTAGCAATGAGGGAAGAGAACATGCCTTAAACCAAGAAGATGATGGAGAGAGATCACCACACAAGCCCCAAATTAATCCTTAAGATGAAACCCTAGCCTTTCTTTACCCAAAATCCTTAGAGAGAATTGTAGAGTGTTTAAGAAAAGTTTCTAAGTGTTAATGAATAGAATAATAGGGCAAATAACCTCCGAATAGGAATATAAGTCGTGGTGCCTTATTAGGTTAAGTGGAAAAATATCCAAATTGCCCTCACTTAAACTCCCCAAAATCCCGTCAGGTGGGTACGACTATCCATACCAGTCATACCCTTCAATATGAGTGGATCCAACACTGTCCAAGGTACGACTCACCCCAAACCATGTTGTATCCAAGTATACGACTAGTACCCATGATACGTACCCCTTGCAGAATAGAATCACAAGAGGATTGAACATTGACCACCATACGAGTCTATAGTACGACTTGTACCCTGGCTTACGGCTCTTGGTGAGCCACTCGTACTCAGATCCAAATTAAGTTACCAAGCCTAAGATTAACTGAAGTAACCAAACAACCCGTATCCACCGATACGACTCATACCACCCAAATTGTGCCTATTCTAGAAACCAAATCCAACCTACCAACCAACACTGGTCAGCATACAACTAACCCGTACCACTCATATTCTAGTGTACGAGTCATTTACCCTAGTCGTATCCTATCCAGAGACTAGAAATCCAGGAAATTTTCGAAGGGACAAAAACCCAGCGTGTTTCAGTCTCCCCCACTAAGAAAATTCATCCTCAAATGACGAACAAGTTAGGGTAACCATAAGTACGATTCATTTGCATTATCAAATATCAATCCAATATTTAACCAAATTAGAAAACACAAATGCAAAGATATTAATCTTTCCTTTAACGAACTAAGAAAATAAAGATGTGTTCAAGAACACATACCTTCTGCATGAATCCCAGGAGCAGAAAACATATGCGGATACTTGGACTTCATGTCCTCTTCTATTTCCCATGTAGCCTCTTCCACCTTCTGGTTCTGCCATAGATACTTAACCGAGGCCACATCCTTGGTCCACAATTAATGAACCTGCTTATTCAGTATCTCAATTGGGACCTCTTCATAAGACAGAGAATCTGAGATACCCAAGACCTCCAAGGGAACCACCAAAGAAGGATCACCAAGACACTTCCTCAACATGGAGACATGAAATACTGGATGAATGGAGCTCAAACTATAAGGAAACTCAAATTCATAAGCAACATTACCAACCTTCTGCAAAATCGCATAAAGACCAACAAATCGGGGACTGAGCTTACCCTTCTTACTAAATCGCATTACTTCCTTAATGGGAGATACCTTTAAGAATACCTTATCCCCAACCTCAAACTCCAAGTCTCTACACCTTACATCTACATAGGACTTTTAGCGACTTTGGACAACCTTAAGCCTATCTCAAATTACCTTCACCTTTTTCATAGCCTGATAAATAAAATTCGAACCAAACATGTGCACCTCACCAAAATTAAACCATCCAATAAGAGATCTACACTTCCTACCATACAATGCCTCAAAAGGGGCCATACCAATACAAGAATGATAGCTATTGTTGTAAGTAAACTATACTAAAGGTAGATGCTCAATCCAATTGCCACTATAATCAATCACACATGCCCAAAGCATATACCCCAATGTCTAAATAGTTTTTGCCACTTGCCCATCCATCTGAGGATGAAAACCAGTACTCAGACTCGCCTTAGTACCTAATCCCTTCTGAAAAGACCGCTAGAAATAAGATAAAAACAGCGTACCATGATCAGAGATAATCGAAACAGGTACCCCATGTAGCTTCACAACCTCCTGAAGATACAACTTTGCATAATCCTTCACCGAAAAGGTAGTCTTCATTGGCAAGAAGTGAACAGACTTCGTCATCCTATCTACGATGACCCAAATCAAATTGAATTGGTTCCGCGATCGAGGAAGACCGATAACAAAATATATATTGATCGCCTCTTATTTCTACTCGAGCAAATCAATTTCTTGATACAACCTTCCAGACCTCATGTGCTCAACCTTAACTTGTTGACACACCATGCACTTGGCTACAAAATCAGCCACGTCTCTTTTCAAACCATTCCACCAATATATCTCTTTGATATCATGATACATCTTCATAAAATAGGGATGCACAACATAGCGTGATTGATGCACCTCAGCCAAGATCCTTTGTTGCAACCCATCAATGTCAGGAACACACAATCTCTCATGGTACCATAAAGTACTGTCACTATTGATCTCGAATACCATTACCTTTTGCCCACCTACATCACTCTTGATATTTATTAAGATAGGATCTAGCACTTGCTTCTCTTTAATCTTTGTACTGAGAGACGATCTAACCACTTTCTATACCAACACACCACCATTCTCGGAGTTTAAGAGACGAACTCTAAGATTAGCCAGGGGTGAATATCCTTCACCAATTCCCATTTCTCCTTATCCATATGAGTTAAAAATCCCCATGGATAACCTACTAAGAGCATCAACAACAACATTAGCCTTACTTGGATGATAGTGAAGACTCATATCATAGTCCTTGAGAAGCTCCAACCTTCTCCTCTGCCTGAGATTTTACTCCTTCTGAGTGAACACATACTGTAGACTCTTATGATCAGAAAAAAAGTCTACGTGCACTCCATATAAATAATGCCACCAGATTTTCAAAGCAAAAACCACTGCCAATAACTCCAAATCATGAGTAGGATAATTCATCTCATGTACCTTCAACTGCCTGGAAGCATAGGCAATCACCTTCCCATGCTGCATCAAAACACAACCAAGTCCCACCCTAGATGCATCACAATAAACCACAAACCCTTCATTACCTCCAGGCAATGTAAAACTGGAGCCAAAGTTAACTTATTCTTAAGCTTCTCAAAACTTCCTTCACACGCTCCCGACCAAGAAATTTTTATCTTCTTCTGAGTTAACTTAGTCAAATAAGCAACTATCAAAGAAAAACTTTCCACAAATCACCTATAATACCCAGCCAAACCCAAGAAGCTCCGAATGTCGGTTGGAGTCGTGGGTCTAGACCACCTTTTAACCATAACCACCTTTTGAGGATCCATCTTAATCCCCTCACTAGAAATAATATAACCCAAGAAAGTTATAGAGTTCAACCAAAACTCACACTTGGAGAACTTAACATACAACTATTGTTCCTCCAAGGTCCGCAACACCACACGGAGGTGATTAGCATAATCCACTTCACTTTTAGAATACACGAAGATGTCATCACTGAACACAATGATAAAAGTATCCAAGAACTTCCAGAAAACCCTGCTCATTAAATCCATAAATATTGTCGGGGTATTAGTCAAGCCAAATGACATAACCAAGAATTCAAAGTGCCCATATCTATTACGAAAAGCCATCTTAGGGATATCCTCCTCCCTAATCTTAAACGGATGATACCCAGACCGAAGGTCTATCTTAGAAAAGAACTTGACACCTTACAACTGATCAAACAAGTCATTTATCCTTGGAAGAAGATATTTGTTCTTGACCGTTACCTTATTCAACTGCCGATAGTCAATGCACATCTGAAGGGAACCATTCTTCTTGCGCACAAACAACACTAGTACACCCCATGGGGATACACTAGGATGAATAAACCCCTTATCGAGAAAATACTTAAGTTGCTCCTTGAGTTTTCTCAACTCAGCTGGAGTCATTCTATAAGGAGGAATAGATATTGTGTGAGTGTCTGAAACTAAATCAATACCAAACTCGATTTCCCTATCCGGAGGAACACCAGGCAGATCATCCAAAAAATCCTCAGGAAACTCATTTACCACCAGAATCGAGTGAAAAGAAGGACCCTCGAATTTAGAATCTTTAATCAAGACCAAGTGATAAAGGCACTCTTTGGAGATTAATCTCCGAGCTCTAAGATAAGAAATAAACCTCCCCCTAGGAGCTAGGGAACCACCCTCCCACTCAATAATCGGTTCACCAAGGAACCTAAAGACAACCTTATGAATCCGATAATTTAAGGGCATGTAACAAGAGTGTAACCAATCTATCCCCAGAATAACATCAAAATACACCATATCAAGCTCAAACAAATCTACCAAGGTTTGCTTGCTACCACCAGATACCACACACCTCCTATAAACTTTTTTAGCAATAACTGAGTCACCTACCGGGGTAGAAATAGAAAAAAGATCTGAAACAACATCAGGATCAAAATCAAACATACAACCATATTCGAGGTTACATAAGAGAGAGTAGATGTAACGACCCGAGACTACCCCCTAGTCGTTATACGGTGCTTACGACCCCGAGAGTCCACAAGCTAACCCATGAGCTGGTACCTATTGTGAGCACTGAATAATATAATCATGCATACAAAAGAATAACTGAAGTGCCATAAGGTTTTAAATATCTGAATTCAAACTGAAATATAAATCTAGGAAAACGACTATCTGAATCTGATAAAGTACTGATAAACTAAGCAACTAACTGACTGTAATGTCTGAAAATCCTCTAGGAATAACTTATTGAGAGTTGATGGGACAATCCCCCAACTAACTCTATGACTACTGAAATAAAGACATGAAATAAAATAGCATGTCCTCGGGTGATGAGGACTCACCACTGCTACTGTACTGCTAAGAATCTGAGGGACTAAGTTCAATCTAGGAATTGAGCGTCAGCACCTATGATATGCGACATCATAGCGTAAAAGAAAGGTATGCGATCAGTACTTTAAATGTACTGGTATGCTAAATGAGGTAGGTTAACATGCAAGGTTTCATGAATAAGAGTAATGATCTATCTGAATGTACATGTAAAGCATGGAATACTGAATAAAGAACATAAAATATGTAGATACTGAACATGCATGAAAGTCTGTAAAATACTGAAAATACATAAAAATCTGTAGACACTGAGGATGCATGACTAAGCATATGATATGAACTGAAAGAAATTTGCAAACTGAATTACTGAAATATGTATACTTTGGTCAAACAACACTAAGACTGAATAGCTGAGCTGGGACTGTAACTGAGACTATATCTAAGACTGTAGGAGGAATCATCTAACCGACATTCCCTAATTTGAGCTAATCGGGTCCAACCTGTAACCCCAGTTGGAAGGCTGTTAATACCGTGCCACAGGTACTAATGCTGGCTGTGTGGATCTACTAAACTGATATCATGTCCAAAGGACTAAGAGTGTCAAGCCTGAACTGACGGGTGACCCTTGCGAGATAGTTAAGCCTAATCTGATGGGTGACTACTCAAATCCTATGCTGGCTATGTTGTTCTGGAGTGTAGGGACTGCTACTAACGACTCTGCCTATCTAACAGGGAAACCACCATCTCTACACTCGCTCGGTGCTAAATCCTACTCCCAACTGAATGACACTGAAACGCTAGACTATTCTGAGTTTAACTGACTATTCTGATAATGCTCATGATATAATCTGAAGTTATTCTGAAGATACTGAGACAACATTTAGTAAACAACTACGGTTTCGGGTATTCAATACCCCAAGGACTCAAAACAATAGTAGTGGCATGACATTAAAACATTGAAGGACATAGCATGAAGACTCTTATTAAAACAATTGCTCTTGTAGGCATTTTATCAAGCACTTATAGTTCATTGTCTAAAATAATCATAAAATTACTAAAGGACCGGCATAATTAACATAAAATTATCATGGAAAACACTAAGTCATGATTTAATTCAACAAATGATAACACTAAAACATGAGGGATCGAATAACAACCATAACTTCATTAAAACATGGTATTAAATCAAAGTTCATGAAGATTAATGGATGAAATCATGAATTAAAATCAAATAACTTAAAAAGATCATAACTTTATAATTAAAAAGGTTACTTGAACTCCGTGGATGAAAGAAATCCATGGATGAACATCTAACATACCTGGGTTAATGAATTTGAAGAGATGAATGAAGAGTTCTTAAGAAATTATCTTGAATTTGAGAGCTAGAGTTCTTGTTTTTGAAAAGGGGATCTTCAGTTTTTGAAGAAGAGTTGAATAATGAATGACTATTTAGGTCGATTGAGGCTGAATTTCGTGTTTTAGATTAATTAGGGTTGTGGAAGAAGACCCAATTACCCTTGGACGAATTTAAAAACGGAAGCTGAAAACTGAAAAACCCGATTTTTGGCCTTGGCGCGACACACCACTATCGTGCCAAGCCACTGGAAAATGGACAACTGAGACCTGGACAAATGTCGCGATGCGGTGCCATCGTGGTAAAGCTTTGGATGCCATTTTGGCCACCTCCACGATGCGCCAACATCGCGGAAACCCACTAAAAATTGACAAACGGGAATTTGGCCTACTCTGCGATGTTCCATGATCACGGAGTCATACTGGAAATTGACAATTGTCATTTAGGCTAACTACGCTACGCGCTGAGGGTTAAAATAACGGTGTTTAACGACTGAAAATTAAAATCGCCATAACTTCTTACCCGATTATCGAATTTGGGCGAATTTTATATCGTTGGAAAGCTAATTAAATTTCCTACGCCATGGAAGGATCTAAACTAAAAAACAATGAGAGTTTCAGAAATTTTATATATGAATACTCATGCACTAGGACTTAGATTATGCTACGGAAATACGAGGTGTTACAGTAGACCCCTGATCAAACAGACAATACACGGCACGAAAAAAGAGTTGTAACGTACTAGTAACGACATCAGATAATACCTCAAATTCCTGCTAAGATACAAGAGCATAAAGCTTATTCCATCCAGTATCGGTACCAGAAATATAAACAAATGCAGAAACAGCACCACTAGGTGCAGGAGCAGAAGATGAAGCAATCGGAGCCTGGACTGCTCCCGAAACACCCTTACCAACTAGATAATTTATGAATTTATGGCTTGGCTAACCACATTTAAAATACTTGTCCCTCCATTTATCGTAAAAGCCTCGATGAAGACGACCACAGTACCGACACGGAGGACATGAAGAAGCCAACTGTGTCCCACTCGCCTGAGATTGGGCACTTGTGGTTGAAAATTATCACCACCTTACTGACGCCTATCACCCTACCACTTCTGGTAAGAAGCACTAGCAGTAGAGAAAGAACTAGAACTCCCCCACTTTTTCTTCGGCCATTTGCCGTCATCCCGACCACCTTGTTGCGAGCACAACCCTGCTCAGAGAATATATTCCTCTTACCCTGCCTTTCCCCAAACTCTTGCATGTTTCCTCTTTTCATCCTCCCCCTGTTGCATGTGGATAACCAACCTCAAAATATCCATATCCTTAATCAACAAAGTAGTATTTCTTTTATGGATCAAATCTCGAGATAGCCCAGAAGTGAATTTCCTCATCCTCGCCCTCATATCAGCCACCAAATTCAGAGCATACCTTGAGAGCTAATAAAATTTCAAGGCGTACTCGTTGACATATATTTTTCCCTGCTTAAGATTCACAAATTCCTCTATCTTTACTTCTCTCGGCTCCTGAGGAAAGAAGCGATCCAAAAAAGAATTAGAAAAGGCCTCCCACAAAGACGGCTCCTCCACATCACCCCTCTCCCTATTCCACTCTTCATACAATTGGTACACAACATTTTTGAGCTGATAAGTTGCAAAATTCACCCCTTCCACGTTAGTGACCTGCATTATTGACACCTAATTTTTGTCCTCCACGACTAAATTTAACCTTGGATTTCTTTAATTTTAAATAAAAGTGAAATATTTATTTCATCTGGATAAATGCGCTCTAAAATATTTATTAAGGTTAATTTTGTCATTTAAGTGACGATTATACATTTTCGTATTCACATATACGAGATTGTATAAATTTTGTTACTTGAATGAATATTTTTATCAAAATTTGAGCTTTTACGGAGATAAGCTTGAAAATTAATTCGAATGGATAAAGTCTTGATTTAAATATAATTTACTCTCAAAAATAATTTATTTGGATAAATAAGTGTTTGATTTTATTAAATCAAGAAGCTCGAGATTAAAATAAGTATTAATTCGTATTGAATTTCAATTTAATTTAGTCAATCTATTAGATTTGGTCTTAATTGAAATCAAATTGGCCATAATTGCAATGCAATCCGCCAATTGATTTTTAATTTGGTCAAAATTAAATAAATTAGGCTAAATTTTAAATTCCAATTGGGGTTATATTTTAAATAACCCCAAAATTCGCAAAAACACTCATAACTTCTACCCAATTCCCACCAAAAATAATTTCAAACTTGTACTAGATTGTACAATTCCCCCACAACTTTGTTCTTTTTCCAATTTTAAAATTCAAAAATTGTACTACATTGTACAATTTTCCCTCAACCTTGTCCTTTTTTAACACTCAAATTTTGAAATTCAAAAATTATGCTACATTGTACGATTTTCACCTCAACTTTGTTCATTTTCCAATTTTGAAATTCAAAAATTGTACTACATTGTACAATTCCCCCTCAACCTTGTTCTATTTTCAAATTCAAATTTTGAAATTAAAAAATTATACTATATTGTATAATTCCCCCCTCAACCTTGTCTTTTTTCCAATTTTAAAATTTAAAAATTGTACTATATTGTACAATTTCCCCCCACCTTACCTTCCACCTCACCTTATCTTTAATTTTAAAATTCCAAAAACACTTCAAAATTCTCTCTCCCACATTGGTGGATGAAAAGAATTGAATCCCCACCCATTTCTATAAATACTACCACTATTTTGATAGAAAGATCAAGTCTCAAGGTTGAAAAAAATAACTTTGAGCAAAGAAGAGTTTTTATTTTAGTAAAAAAAATCCTTTTCCATGAAATTCGTGGGCTAATCGAAGTTCTCGAGTTGAACGCTTTTCGATGGTGATCATGACTCTGAAGAAAGCTTGTAGCTCCATTTTGCTGCCCCCAAAAAGGTAAACACACCTTTCCTTTTTTTTAGTTTTATTATCGTTTTCTTCTTCATCTTTTTCTTCTTCGTAATTAATTCGTAGTAATATTTTTGTTTGCTGAGATTGTTTGTTGTAGAGGGCCCTAAAGGCCATAGGACGTTGTGGTATCGATATTATGGTTATTTTCTTGTTCATGGTATAAAAACGAGTTAGCAATAGTTGTACGTGCTTTTTTTACTTTATTCTTTGATTATTATAGATAAAGTTTCAATCTTTGCTTAAAAGATGTACTTATGCTTTGTTTAAATTCATTGTTGACGGATATGTTTATTTTTAGCATATAAATTTGTTTCCTTTATGTTGAAACGAATAGTTAATATTGATTGTTTCTCCTTTTTGACTTTATTCTTTGATTATTATAGATAAAGTTTCAATCTTTGCTTAAAATATGTACTTATGCTTTGTTTAAATTCATTGTTAATGAATATGTTTGTTTTTAGCATATAAAGTTGTTTCCTTTATATTGAAAAGAATAGATAATATTGATTGTTTCTCCTTTTTGACTTTATTCTTTGATTATTATGGATAAAGTTTCAATCTTTGCTTAAAAGGCGTTCTTATGCTTTTTTTAAATTCATTGTTGATGGATATATTTATTTTTAGCATGTAAAGTTGTTTTCTTTTGTCAAAAAGAATAGTTACTATTGTTTGTTTTGCCTTAGTAAAATAGTAATTGGTTAAGTCAAGAACTTGTCATCTGCATGCTAATTATTTTAATGGATTTCGAAATTCTCATATGAGAGATGAAGTGCTAGCTATTTTTCATCCAAGATGTTTATTCTTTTTTTTCGCATGTTGACTTGTCAAAATAATGAGAACGTTTGGACTTTTGTGGCTAAATAGAATTATTGAGATGTTTTCGAGTCATGCATGGTATGATTAGAACATGTTATGGGTCAAAACTCGAAAACATGGGTCAGAATCGGCCTCACCTATATTAAAACAATCCAAAAGGAGTAAGAAAATTAGAATAAAAGTTTAGCATTTATAAAAGTGAGGCCGATTCTGGGCCAATGGATTCGAAAAAATAGTTTAGGACAGGTTATGAGTCAAAACTCGATATTTAGATTAGGACAGGTGCAGGAGGGCCAAAATCCCAATTAGATTAGGACAGGGTTGATGGATCTGGGCTTACGATCCTAAGTCTTCTAATTGTCTCCTTTTTCCTTTACGTGCTTATTTGCTATTTATTTTCTTAGACTTATTTAAATTCTCTACTATGTCGTCAAAATTTGATTTTATACAAGTTTCATCCTAAATCACTTTCTTTTCAAAAACCAACTTCTTTTTTTTTCAAAGTTAGTCAAAGTGGTTTTTAAATAGTCCTGATAACCGTAAGTTAGCGGCTATTTTAGGTGCCTTAAAACCTTTCTAAAATGTTAATAAGAACCTCTTACCCGGGATTTTCTTAAAGTCCTAAGTCTTTTTCTATTTTGAGACTTAGGATTTTATTTTAAAAAGTTTTCTTAATTTCTTTTCAAATAAATTAAGTGGCGACTCTGTAATTTCTTAGATTGTTTTGAAATTTTCTTTAAAGTTTCAAAATAGCTTAAAAAGTTGAAATAAATGTTTTTCAACCCTTCGAGTTAAAAAGGGATAAAATAGAAATGGCGACTCTGTTGGAAATTTTAACTAGGTTCTAACCAAATATTTGAATTTTCCTTTTTTGACTAACTGTCATAGTGTTTAAGCTGTTTATATGCTTATATGCTTAATTTTTACAAAATTAACTTTTGCATTTCATGGCATAATCCCGCATGATGGTTATTAAACTTTTTTGGGGTTTCGTGTATGTCCCGACTCCTGTTGATCAACTCCAAATCAAGTGTTGGGAATACGATGATTTACCAACACGTTAGGCGGTCGGACGCTATTCGTATTTCCAAACCCAGGTTGTCCGCTTAGGAACCTATGTCCAAACCCACTCTAGATACCCAGGATAGAGCGAAATCAAAACTCTTTTGTTAGGCATAAGCCTAGGACGATCCAATACCCGAGGGGCTATTGGGCCCATTAGAAAACCTGCTCTACGTCTATTGGCCACGAGCCAATTACAAATGAATCATATTTATGTGTTGAAGAAATATATGTTATTTAATCCAATCCATTATCCTTCGAGGGTAGGGTGAAGGCCGATATTAGAACATCTAGGAGCTGCTATCCCCTGCGCGGGACATTGTTCTTTTCTCATGTTATTACCCTTTCCCTAAGGATTGTATTCCTACTTTTGTAAGCATATATGCCTTTTTTTACCTATGGAGGTTTTTGGGATAATGGATTGGTTTTAAAAAGCATATACTTCCTTCAAATTATATGTTAGGCCAACCCTTGGCTCAAAAGGGTCACCCAATTAGGATGTTCATTTATTACAATATGTTTGTGTGATATAGTTGTTTTATGTGTTTATACGTGTTATGTTGATTCGAATCAAAGGCGAATTGATCCAATCCTATTTTTCAAAAAGCACCTCTAAGCAGAAAAATACCCACTAAACAAAAGTCCGACCAAACATACTCCAGGTCTCCCAAGTCTCTCAGAAAAGTCCGCAATCATTCTTAAAACTTCTTAAAAGCTCGCTACTATTTCAGGAAGATAGACTATGGACTCAGAAGAAGCCATTATATGTTCGAACTACGCAGGGCCTGATTTCTCTTTCATGAGATACGTAGGCAGCCTTTTGGCTCAAACCCTATCTTCAAATACTTTGTTGTCCTCAACTTTCTTGAAAGAATATATAAGGCTAGAAAGAGGAAGAGTTGAACCTTCCGGATAAATTTCATTTATCCATATCAATGAGAAAAATCCTATTCATTGAAATTCTCGAGTCATCATTACTCCATGGATTAATTCACATAAGATGAGAAACAACCTTATGTGTTTACTTCATGCCTTATCATCTTGCTTATTACTAACGAAATCTAACACGTTAGCCTTTGAGTTGTTTTTACTTTGCAGGTAATAGAAACTACTCTGTGTTGGCATAAAATATCCCTACTTCACTAGATCAAGTGAATAAGTTATTCCCCTCTTGACTATAGCTTTGTTACAAGAAATGAAAATGACTAGTAGTAAAACTGGACTCTAGCAGTTATTTTTTAAAATCTATAAGTGATGGTCTCGGGGATGGAATAGGGAAAATATGATAGAAGAATTTTCTAAGATATTCGGAATCAAGGAAGATGAATTGGAGAAAATATTGTTGAGCTGGACTTTCACTCCACCTATCACTCCCCGATCAATAGGATAGATGAAAAAGTGAAATTTAATTTTTCACAAAGTCGGTGGAGTAACAATAATTTAAAACCTGCTAATTATGTCAAGGGTTAGACAAACAAAGCAAGGTTAATGATGTGGAATAGAAAGAATGTGATGAAGAACGGTTGGTGACCCGGAGAAGCCCAACCTGGAGGAAACTGCAATAGTCAACCTGGAAACCCACGATGAAATCAAAGAGAAAAGTGTTAGTGTTCACTTAACAGAAGCACAAATAAAAGAGAACTCGTTCGCTTGCTACGGGAGTACATTGACATATTTTCTTGGTCCTATGATGATATTCCGGGATTGAGCACCAACATCGTGTTGCATAAGCTACCAATTAATCTCGAGTTTGATCCAGTAAAGTCGAAAATATGGAAATTCAAGCTGGACTTAAGTTTGAAAATCAAGGAAGAAGTGACGAAGCAAATTCAATCTAAGGTTATGGGGGCCACATAGTATCCAAATTCAATCTGATTTTGTGTTGACGATAGAGATTTGAATAGAGCCAGTCTAAAAGATAATTTTTCGCTACCCAACATCCACATCATCATCGATAATTATGCAAAGTATGAAATATAGTCTTTCATGGATTATTTTGTTGGGTATCATCAGATATTAATAGATGACGAAGATGTACAAAAGACGACTTTCATTATGCCCTAGGGAGTTTATTATTACAGGGTGATGTCGTTTGGTCTCAAGAATGCGGGTGCAACATACATGAGGGCTATGACAACAATTTTTCATGATATGATTCATATAGTGATTGAGGTGTACGTGGTTGATGTAATTATCAAATCTCGTAAGAGTTCAGATCATCTGACCCATCTGGAAAAGTTCTTTGGCAGGCTAAGAAAGTACAACTTGAAGTTAAATCCTGGTAAGTATGCTTTTGGTGTGCTAGACATCGAGCTAGACCCGTCCAAGATTGTAACGACCCAAAATCATCTCCCGGGACGTCACACGGTGCTTAAGGCTACAAGTAGCCCCAAACTAACCCTTAGAGTTGGTTTCTACCAATAACACTCAATTCAAGATGAAATAGACTCAATACTTGCATAGTCATATCACATAAAAGGAAAAACGAGAAAAATACTCGGTCCATATGACCACAATACAGAGAAACCTCAACAAAACCACAATACCGAACCCTCGACACATCACAAGTATGATACTAGTCTGACAAAAACTCTACAAATTAAAAACTAGAGAGCCATTTGGACAGGTCCCCAACTGACTCAAAATAAACTAAAGATAAAACATAGTCTCTCAAATACAGAAAATATCTAAAGATCGGTCCTTGAACCATGAGGACTCACCATTGCAGAAAACGTAGGCAAGGTACTCGAAGAATCACGGATGAGGCTGGGACTGAGCACCTGAACCTACATTATAAGATAATGTAGCACATAGACATATATGTGAATTAGTACTTTGTAATATACTGAGTATGCGGGGGTGAATGCATATGTATAAAAATAGTATCGAGCTTTTTCAATCAAATCATGTATGCAAAATGAGATGACTCACATGGCTTGAACAAGTATAAAATATAAAGCTCATAAATTATATAGAATGAGTCATGCAACACAAATCTCGTGAGTCATCGCTCTTTAACCTTAAAAATCAGAAATCTTCTCTTATTCACAATACCCAAAGGCTAAGGGACTTTGAAAAATACTTTCAACTCATGAATATGTCTCATGGACTTGGAATTTGGAATCATATGACTTGGAAACATATTTGAAGGAATTTCATTCACCTTAGAAAATATCTCATTTCAAGCTTTAGAAAAATCACTCTATGTCAAATGGAAAAGTATTCTAGCTCAAGAAAAGTACTATAACAAGGGAAGATACTTTCATTTAGGGAAATAATCCACCTCAAGAAAACACTTTAATTAGGGAACAACTTTGCAATTCCACCATTTAGGAAAATAACTCATAAGAAGAGAAAATAAGTATCAAATTTCTAAGTTTAAAAGGGCAAGGGGGTTTTGTAACCGACATAAACCATGCGAGCTACATAGAGTCCAATGTTTTCTCCTCCTAAGGAGGAGACCCCACATTGGGGAGGAACGTCTTACTCTTGCCAGGGAGTATAACCTAGGTCTAGTGATCACTAAACAAAACTCGGCCTCAGTCCCAATCATAAGCATCATAAACTCAACCTCAGGCCCAACCTACGGTGGCACGTAGTTTTGAGGTAAGAAACCGTAGTGACTTACCCGCTCGGTGCTAAGTACTACTCCTTTTAGATTATCTGCGCTCATCTCGTAAAAATACACTTTTAGAATAATCTCATGGTTCACTATGAACCCAATAATCAAATCGATAATCTCATATGATAAAGTGGATTTCAAAGCTTTCGTACCATTACGTCAATTCATTTCTCAATCATCTCAAAATACTCAAAACATGGGTGCTTATAGCACAAGAGTTCATAATTTCACAAGTCTCAAATATGGCTTACTAACCCATAGTTCAATCTCAAGTTGAAGCTTATCAAAATCATAATATATAAAGCATATAGATACATAAATCATGTAGAAATCTGAGAATTTCAGCAATATATCTCAAAATCTCAATTTAGTCATATGTTTCACCACTTGAAATATTGTAAATATTAACTTATCAAGGAGTAAAATCATGGGGTTTATACCCATCTGTAAAAACTCAAGAAAACATGTTGAAATCATGCCATTTAACTCTCAATTTATGGGAAATATCAAGGTAATGCATTTCATAATAATGGGTGAAAAAACCCAATTCAAATTCATGTAAAACCCCTATAGATTTCAGCAAAATCATGATGTAAATAAGTTTTTTGTGTACAAGGGTGAAAGCGTTACCCTTGTTCAAAACCCCACATATCTTGAATTATAAGCTTTGGATGAACTCTCACTTTTTGAACTCTATTCGTACTCTTGAATGAGGGTTATTGAGGCCCTTGACTTGGGAACCTTGAATCTTGACTCAATTTAGAAAATCCTTGGTGGATTCTTGAGATTCTTGGAAGAGGTTTTGGATACTTAGGGGTTTTGATGAGAGAAAACTTGAGAAAAACCTCATAGGATGCTTGCAAATAACTTTGATTTGGTGTTTGCACGGTTTTATAGGCTTGGAAAAAGTCCAAAATGCCCCTTTTAACATCTGTACGAAGCTGGAAAAATTAAACTGGGAACCCGATTTAAGGGGTCACCGCGACGCGCCACTTATCGTGGTGGCTCACTAGAATTTGACAATTGCCAAATCGACCCTCTCTGCGACGCGCCAAGCACCAAAATGATGCAGTTTTATGACTAAGTCTTAAATTAGCCATAACTTCTTACTTGGGTATCGGATTTGGGCAAATCTTATATCGATGGAAAGCTTATCAGATTTCCCACATGATAGAAAGTCGAAATTAGGGAAATTATATATGGTTAACACAATACTCACTTAGGAAGCCACTTCTCAACCTTTTAGGGTTGGAAACACGCCTCACTCGACATGCCCTAAGGCTCAAACTACGAGGGAACTTTGCGAGACCTTACAAAGATCAAGATAATTTAGGATTTACCGCCTCTAAGGACTAAGAAAGAGGTTATGAGTTTCCTGGGTCATTTGAATCACATTAGCAGGTTTATCGCCAAGTCAACAGTCATATGTGAGCCAATTCTCAAGACGTTGAAAAAAGATGCATTAAATGAATGGACAGAAAAATGTCAAAAAGCTTTTGATAGAATCAAGGAATATCTGTCTGCTCCATCTGTTTTGGTTCCACCAAGGGAAGGAAGTTTGTTGTTGCTTTACCTGTTAGCCTCAAAAAAAGCTTTTGGGTATGTCCTCGGGCATCAACATGAGATTGGTAAGAAAGAGAAAGCAATCTACTACTTGAGTAAAAAGTTTGGACCATATGAGGCTCGCTACACTCTTCTAGAAAGGACGTGTTATGCTTTGACTTGGGTCGCACAAAAGTTGAGGCATTATCTATCCTCATACACAACATATCTCATTACCAGAATGGATCAATTGAAGTATATATTCTAAAAGCCATGCCAACGTGAAAGTTAGCTAAGTGAAAAATGTTGCTGAGTGAGTTCGACATTGTGCATGTGACTCAAAAGACAATCAAGGGGCAAGCCTTAGCAGATTATTTAGTTGAGAATTCGGTTGATAATGAATACGATCCACTTCAAACATACTTTCCAGATAATGAGATTTTATTCGTGGTAGCAGACATTACAGAGATATATCCCGGATGAAGATTGTTCTTTGATGGAGTGGTCAACTTCAAAGGCTCAGGAATCAGAGCAGTTTTGATGTAAAAAATAAGCCAACAGTATCCAACAACCGCTAAGTTGCATTTTTCGTGTACCAATAACATGGCTGAATTTGAGGGTTGCATCCGAGGTCTCAAGTTGGTACTTGATATCGGTGTTAGTGAATTGCTAGTCATCGGAGAATCAGATTTGTTGATTCACCGGGTACGGAGGGAATGGGTGGTAAAGAACTCCAAGATTAATCCTTATGTAGAGCTGGCACAGGATTTGTATGAAAGATTCAAGGAAGTAGATTTCAGACATATCCCGAGGATACATAATGAGTTTGCTGATGCTTGGGCTACTATATCTTTTGTGATTTAGCACCCAGATCAGAGTTACATTGATCCTTTAAAAATAAGCTTGAAGGAAAAACCCACACATTGTGCGTACATCGAAGAAGAACCTGATGGAAAGCCATGGTACTTTGATATTAAAAGGTATTTAGAATCTGGAACGTATCCTGAAGAGGCCATCAATAATCAGAAAAAGACAATCTGGCATTTGGCAAAGAATTATTTTCCAAGAGTTACGAACTATGTTTGACCTGAATTTCCAAGAAAGGGATACGTAGGCGGCCTATGTCGGCTTCGGTCAACCCCTTAGGACAATTTATCCTTTTCTTTTATGTACGAACTACGTTTGACCTGAATTCTCAAGAAAGGGATATGTAGGAAGCTTATGTCAACTTCGGTCAATCCCTCAGGATAATTTATCCTTTTCTTTTATGTATGAACTATGTGATGACCTGAATTCCAAACAAAAGGGATACGTAGGCGGCCTATGTCGGCTTCGATCAACCCATTAAATTTTTCTATATATCCCTAGCGTAGTCCTGAACTATGTTTGACCTGATTTCTGCTTCAACAGGGATACGTAGGCGCCCCAACGGCTCGATCATATAACCCCAGGAAATGGAAACTGGGGCAGAATTTTTAAGAAGGAATTTAAAAAATTCACTAGAAAAATATCATCATCTAACAAAGAGAATGAAGATCAGCAAAGACTTCAGATCTTCTCAAGCCAAGATCATCTCAAATAGTAGTAAACTGGGGCAGAAATTTTGAAGAGGTCCTCAAAATTTCCACTAATATATTGCAATATATTTCAAATCCCCCAGTACTAGAGGTCAAAGGCAAGTTCTGGATATCACCAGTCGTGACAAAACTTCTAATAAAAAGCCTCAACGATGATGAATCCCTGAAAATCCTCCGTCAAACTTCAGATATAGTTAGAACCAAGAGGAAGACGTTTGTTGAGCTAGTACATGACATGACTGGTAGAGATTTTCTAAATCTTTTACAGAAGTTTTGAAACTAGTTTTTAAAATTAAGACTACTTTAAAAAATCTATGCAAATCTTCTTACTTAGTGAATGCCTAGGCATATTTGGAATGGGGAGTCAGGGTGGAAGTCCCAACATGGAGGAGTACCCGAAAGATGGCGAGGAGAAAACCAAGGATCGAAGGAGGTCGACACGGAGTAGTTTCACTCATGACTAATTATTTTTCTGTGGATGCAAGGATCAATACACAAAAATGGGAATCTTTTTATAAAATAATCAAGCGAGTTGCGAGCCACTCCAAAGCATATAATGCTCAAGAACGGTATTTTTGGGAATTCCCAAAGACGGGTTTAATATCCATTTATCAAGGACCTTTTCAATTGACTATCTCATTTCTTGAGACCATGAAGGACAAACAACGACGCCTTATCTTCTTTATGAATATTGTATTTAGAATTCTTTATATAAATACAGTCGCTAGCATAAGCGACTCTGTGTATATTAAATTTTCACTTTGAGCGCAGGTGCATTCAAAGGAGTCGGCACAGTAAATACAACAATCAAAAGGATCACTTAATAAGAGAAGAGCGAAAATTCCTCCTCAAATTCATTGAAGAAATAAGAACGGTATTTAAGTAACCCTAAAAGGGATTTTACCCATTCATTTATATCTGGTGGGTCTGCTATTTAAATACTTCTTCGAAAAGAGAATGAATAACGAATTAAGCCATTTAGATTATGATGTTGAGTATTTGTCATTTAAACTTTCACAAATTTGATTGTGGTCACCAGCGAGAGTGGCATTATGTCTACTAACTGTCCACATTGAGTACAAGTACATGTAGAAAGCAAAAACACAGACAAATGGACTTAGGTGAAACTGTTTTCAAATCACTGGAAGAACTATTTCATATCATACCATTGCCAAGATGGCAATGCCAAGAGGGACATTTCATCTCATTGCCGAGAGGGTCATTTTATCTCATTGTCAAGAGGGCCATTTCATGCCATTGCCGAGAAGGCCATTTTATTTTATTTTATTGCCAAGAGGGTCATTTCATATTATCTTAACGTCGAGAAAGTCATTTCATGTCATTGCCAAAAGGTCCATTTCATATCATTTTATTTCATCGCTGAGAGGGGCATTTCATGCCATTTCCAAGAGGGCTATTTCATATTATTTCATCACCAAGAGGGCCATTATGACATTCAACTAAGTCTCCATAATCACTCGTTGTGCAAGATTATAAGGTTTGGCCTCGGAGATTGCTTTGGAGCAGCAATATCTATTGACTATGCGAGACACAAACGCTGGCGTCGAGGATGTCATAAGCATTTAATAGCTGTTGACACACGACACACAAACATTGGAATCGAGGATAGCATTAACATTTAATATTTGTTGACACACGAGACACAAACGCTGGAGTCAAGGATATCATCAACATTTAATATCTTTTGACACGTGAGACACAAATGCTGGTGTTGAGGATATCATCAACATTTAATATCTATTGATACGTGAGACACAAATGCTGGCATCAAAGATATCATAAGCATTTAACATCTGTTGACACGCGAGACACAAACGCTGGCATCGAGGATATCATAACATTTAATATATGTTGACATGTGAGACACAAATGCTGGCGTCGAGGATATCATCAGTATTTAATATTTGTTGACACACGAGACACAAACGCTGGAGTCAATGATATCATCAACATTTAATATCTTTTGACACGCGAGACACAAATGCTGGTGTTGAGGATATCATCAACATTTAATATCTATTGATACGTGAGACACAAATGCTGGCATCAAAGATATCATAAGCATTTAACATCTGTTGACACGCGAGACACAAATGTTGGCATCGAGGATATCATAACATTTAATATCTGTTGACATGTGAGACACAAATGCTGGCGTCGAGGATATCATCAGCATTTAATATCTGTTAACACGTGAGATACAAATGCTAGTGTCGAGGATATCATCAACATTTAATATATGTTGACACGTGAGACACAAACGTTGGCGTCAAGGATATCATAAGTATTTAATATTTGTTGACACGCGCGACATAAATGCTGGCATCGAGGATACTATAGCATTTAATATTTGTTGACACGCGAGACACAAACGCTGGCATCGAGGATATCATCAGCATTTAATATATGTTGACACGCGAGACACAAACGCTGGCATCGAGGATATCAACGGCATTTAATATCTGTTGACACGCGAGATACAAACGCTGGCGTCGATGATATCATAGCATTTAATATTTATTGACATGCGAGATACAAATGCTAGCGTTATACGTGAGCAAGTGTGCTTATCATTGTCATCCAAAAAATGGTTCTTGATATTTTCTTTTGCTTTGAACTATGTCACTTTTATGCCTTGAACGTATATTAATTTCTTTATTTTTTTTTACATGCAAAAAATGTCTCGAGTCCAAATGAACTCCTCTTCTCTTGCATTTCGTAATGGGCCAATGAAGCTCACCTCTTCGAGTGAAGTTCAAAGTTTAAATCCAAGGTCGACTATATGGCGTGCGGGTTCTAGAAGATAGACAAAGAAGGAAAATGGGTCAAAACCCATTGATGAGGTCACTAAGAGACTTGAAAAGTCTCAATTTTTATTATTGTCTTCTTTTTATTAATTCATTTATTCATTCATTTGGGGCCTCAAAGCCAAAGTTGTATTTTAATATAGGTGAAGCTGATTCTGGGCCAATGGATTTGGAAAAATAGTTTAGGACAGTTTATGGGCCAAAACCCGATATTTAGATTAGGACAGGTACAGGTGGGCCAAAATCCCAATTAGATTAGGACAAGGTTGATGGATTTGGGCTTATGAGCCTAAGTTTTCTAATTCCCCCCTTTTATCTTTATGTGCTTATTTGCTCTTTATTTTCTTAGACTTGGTTAAATTTCCTACTAAGTCGTCAAAAATTAATTTTATACAAGTTTCGTCCTAAATCACTTTCTTTTCAAAGACCAACTTCTCTTTTTTCAAAGTTAGTCAAAGTGGTTTTCAAATAGTCGGGATAACCGCTAGTTAGCTAACATTTTAGGTGCCTTAAAAATCTTTTTAAAATGTTAATAAGAACCTCTTACCGGGGATTTTCTTAAAGGCCTCAGTATTTTTCTATTTTGAGACTTAGGATTTTATTTTAAAAAGTTTTCTTAATTTCTTTTCAAATAAATTAAGTGGCGACTCTGTAATTTTTTAGATTGTTTCAAAATTTTCTTTAAAGTTTCAAAATAGTTTAAAAAGTTGAAATTAATGTTTTCCAACCCTTCGGGATAAAACATGCAACACTCTAAATATCTTCTCCATTTCATCCAAGAAACCCTAAGGATCCTCCTGCACCTTCACACCAGTAAAAGTAGGAGGATTCATCTTCATGAACTGGCCAACCCTTGTGGCCTCAACAGATAGAACACCAGATGCATCTCGCTCAACTTGAGCAACAACCAACTGAGTAATTGTATGAATCGACTGACGAAATTCTGTATTAGTCACCTCACCTTAAGAAAGACTAGTAGCAATCGAAGGAACTCTAGAACAATCAGGGATATGACCCTGAGATCGAGTGAGAACTCCAGGTATAGGGCGTTCTCCATCAACATCATCCCCAGATGGGATAGAAGGATTTCTTTGTGCTTCAAATCATCGAGGCATGATCTGAAAAGCGAACAAACAAGGATTAGAGGAAATTCCAGGACTTAGACTCCAAGCTTGAAAACAGAATACCAAGAAAGTGAAGCATTCCTAAATGTTTTTTAGCCTCTTTCTTATGAGTGTGGCGTGCTACACACTCCTAAAAGAGACTCTACTAGACAGGGCTTTGTGGACTCTCAATTGACCATGACCCTAAAACTCTAATACCAAATTGATACGACCCGACCCGAGGCCTTGTCGTAATGGGCATCCAAGTCCGATCGGGACCGCAGACCACCCCCGTTACCCAACCCAACCTGCAGTCATCTGCCTTGAGTTGACTGAATTTCGAGCATATAACAAGATAACATAACTATCCAAATTACAGACTCTGGATAGGTCTATTACCAAGATCGGCCCAACCGAGTCCAACCGTCTGAACCCAACCAGTAGCCAAACCAAACCACAAACCATAACCATATGAGTTCCGTAATAATTAAATATAATCTCAAAATAAAAGAGGATGGAACAGTGAGAAATTTAGTCTTTCGGTATCAGGACCAAAACCAAGGCAACACCAATACTGATCCCACCCTTACCAACCCATAGTAGTTCCACAAAAGCTTCTAACTAAAATAATACCCAAATCCGGTTGGGACATGTTCCCAACCATAGACAAAACCAATATCCATAAATAAACCAAAGTATGAAATAAAATCCATGAAATGGAGCCTTCCAAAAAGATGGAAGCTCATCACTTCAATCCAGTAGATGATCCCAAATGTCCGATAGCTAAATAGGAGGAGTAGAACGGCTGGTTCCTGCATTGCATGGGGATACAACCGCCCGAAAATAGATTAGCGGGTGAACGCTAGCATGAAATCATGGTAAAGATAAAATAATGTTAACCAGTAAAACCAAGTAAACCAACCATATGCATACAAACGATACATATATATATATATAACCATCCGGGAAAGAAAATCGGGTTTGGCATGCATTTAAAATCATTAACCTGGGTATGTGTAGCTTAACCATCCTTGACCCCCCACGAACTATATGGGTCTAGTGTAACCCCCTGAACAGGCCTCGATGCGTGTAGCTGCACGAACCGGAGATACCATAGGAGTAAGGGATTCCCAAGTACCCTTACCCTCCATAATGCATATGTACAATGTACTTAGAGGATTCCCCCGTACCTCATAATATCATAAAAGGGTCGCCACCCTACCCCTCATGACGACAATCATGAGTTTCCAGTGTTCATTCATTGAACTCCCACTTTCATGGTTAGCTATCACACTCCTCCACTATTGCCCAATTAAAATCATTTCCAACCAACCAAACTATTGTTATTAACCAAGGATATACATAGTGGTATCGCCATACCAACTATAACCTGTAAGTATTATCCTTAGCCAAATCTTTTTGAGATCAAGGGAGTCCCATGTACCCATAGATCACATTACCAGTTAACTTGGGGGAGTCCCATGTACCATGCAAGTGTTCCATTATTATGATTACTTGGGGGATTCCATTGTACCCCACAAGAATGATTGTTAAACTAAAACCATTCCATTTTGATCATTCCAAATCATTTAACCATTTATGGTACCATTACCAAGTTTAAACCGTGCAATAGTTCCATTAAATCCAACAATGTAGTGTAAACATTCTCAAATGCATTTTATCAAATATATTGGGGGTATAGTATTTTCAAAACCAAAGCCAATTACCAAATAATCATTCCCATGCAAAGAATTATCCAAAACCACCATTAAAACATATAAAAACGTAATTAAAACACGAAAAAAATCATAACTAAGCATTTATAACCAAAATCCCCAAATTATATTTGAAAATCCAAAATCATACAATAATCAAAGCATGAAAACCACCATTAAAGCATATAAAAGCGTAAGTAAAATATGAAAAAATCATAACCAAGCATTCATTACCAAAACCCCCAAATTATATTTGAAAATCCCAAATCATACAATAATCAAACCATGAAAACATTGTATAAAACCATGCCTTTATTTGGAACTAACAATGAGGGAAGAGAACATGCCTTAAAGCAA
Organism: Capsicum pubescens; assembly: GCA_030864215.1. NCBI lineage: Eukaryota > Viridiplantae > Streptophyta > Magnoliopsida > Solanales > Solanaceae > Capsicum > Capsicum pubescens. The sequence goes on from CM061538.1 coordinate 244,874,061, forward strand.
GAAGATGATGGAGAGAAATCACCAACACAACCCCAAATTAATCCTTAAGATGAAAACCTAGCCTTCCTTTACCCAAAAGCCTTAGAGAGAATTGTAGAGTGTTGAAGAGAAGTTTCTAAGTGTTAATGAATAGAATAATAGGGAAAATAACCTCCCAATAGGAATATAAGTCGTGAGGCCTTATTAGGTTAAGTGGGAAAATATCCAGATTGCCCTCACTTAAACTCCCCCAAATACCGGTGGGTGGGTACGACTATCCACACCATTCGTACTCTCCAATACGAGTGGTACCCACCACTCGAACCCAAGGCCATCTCCCTTGGACCCAACACTGTCCAAGATACGACTCACCCCAAACCATGTCGTATCCAAGCATACGATTAGTACCCATGATTTGTACCCCTAGCAAATAGAATCCCAAGAGGATTAAACACTAACCACCATACGAGTCCATGGTACGACTCGTACCTTGACTTACGGCTCTTGGTGAGCCACTTGTACTCAGATCCAACTTAAGTTACCAGTTCTAAGATTAACTGAAGTAACCAAACAACCCTATCCACCGATATGACTCGTACCCATTCTAGAAACCAAATCCAACTCACCAACCAACAGTGGTCAGCATACGACTAACCCATACCATTCGTATCCCAGTGTACGAGTCGTTTCCCCTAGTGGTATCCTGTCTAGAGACCGAAAATCCAAAAAATTTTCTAAGGGCCAGAAACCCAGGGTGTTTCAGTGGGATAAGAAAAAATAAAAATTTTTAAAAACAATTTTTTGTGTGGGGGTGTGGATGGGTGGGTGGGGGGTCAGATAAAAAGTGGGAGAAGAAAAAGTTTGAATTTTTTTGAAAAAAATTAAATCTTTTTTTTGAAAAAAATTAAATCTTTTTTTTGGAGGGGATGAGGTAAGAAAAAAATTTGAAATATCTTTTAAAAAAATAAAAAAATGGTTGGGGGTGGTAGGAAATTCGGGGTCGGGATAGAGGTGAATAATTTTGAAAGTTGTATGAACATTTTAACTTGAGAGTAAGGTTGAAAGAGAGTTTTAGAAAATGTATTCCTTACTTTTTAAAGGAAAACTATTTTTCTTAAATTTGAGAAAAATAAGTTAATTTGAAAAGCATTTTTCAAAACATTTAAGCTAACCAAGTGAAAAAATTGGAAAACATTGTTTAGAAAATATTTTTCTTGATACCAAACACACTCGTATTTTTTTTTTTTCATTTTTATCTAATTTTATACGTTTGTCCTTATCTACATAAGACTTCCCAATATTATATGCCTAAAGTATTATTTCCCAAACTTTCATAGGTCGTTGAGTAATATTAGTAAAGAAAAGAAAAGAAAATAGGGGTTTAAGAAACAAAAACAGCAAAACTCAAAATCAACAATCAGCTCTTTTGGCGAAGGGGAAGAAGAAGAAGAAGAAGCGGTAGAAGGAGTAGTTTCGGAAGAATGAGGGATACAACAAAAATGAAAGCATTTAGATCCGGGTTAGTGGTAATTGGGGCTGTAGCATTTGGGTATCTCAATTTGCAGCTTATTTTCAAGCCCTTTCTTGAGAAAACACAGGCAGCACAACAACAACAACATCAATTTTCTGATTTTCATCAATCTGAGTCTGACCAGAACTTATAACTATTTCCTTTTCACCTACAGTCCAATTTCCAACAGTGTAATGTTTTCAGCTCTGTAGACTGTAGCTCCTTTCTTTTTATTCAATATTTAAGGTTCCTGGTGTCAACTAATTGTTGTTAAGAATATGTAGCCATATTCTTGTTAACATTATGATATAACAATATGTAGCCATATTCTTGTTAACATTATGATTGCAATGTATGCGTTATGATTTGTGAATATATCGCAATGTATGCGTTATGATTTGTGAATATAGCGAAGACGGAGGAATATGTCAGATTTACATTTGGGACCCTGGAAAGAGATGGGACCCTGGAAAGAGATGCCTGTATAGAAGAGTGAAATAATCTATTAGGGCTATGCTATGAAGTTCTCTTTATTTTTTCTTAGTTGCTTAGATTAATTCATGAACTTCCCTCCCTTCTTCTATTGTATGTTCTTCTCCTGGAAGATTTGATTATTAGTTTGGAGATGAACTCTTATATGTCTGCATGTAGTTCGGCTTATCCATTTCAATACAATATGGGTATTCAGTACATAATGACTATTGGTAACTATGTTTGTGTGACCAAACGGTGAATCCAGTATTTTAAGTCTGTGGGTGGGGGATTAGCAATGTGTGTACCACTTCTTCGTCACAATTGATTTGGACTTCGTATAAATATATGTTAATAAAATTCAACTCTATTTGTATTTACACCTAGAGTGGACGGCAGAGAGTGCAGCACCAAGCTGTCGCTCAGGTAAATCTGCTCATTTTGTGTTAAAAGCGCTTTTTTTGAGTAAAAGTCTTGTCCATAGAAGTCTGCATTTGAAACTTCTTTGGAAGTAGAAAGGAAAAGAATCTTGTCATTAGAGGTAGACTAAGGCAGTTAGTTATTTGTTTTGTCAAATTACAGTACAACAACATACCCAGTGTATTCCCACAAAGTGCACAGTCCATACTACTACCTCAGATGAAGTAGTAGAGAGGGTGTTTTCGATAGATCCCTGGCGCAGGACTATTAAGAGTATAACAAACAAAAAACATAAAAATAAACAATAAATGGGATAACACATCGCTAGATAATAAAAGAAACAAGACACCAACAGAGTAATACTATAAACTATCTATTCAAAATCACAATCATCATCAAGACACTACGAACAAGAAACTACGGGCACAGATACAAACAAAGCACTCCTCCCTACTATTACGGCCGCAATCCTACCCACTAACCCTCTATCATGATTTGCGTCCTCCACACCTTCCTATCAAGGGTCATGTCCACCGTAAGCTGTAACTGCTCCGTGTCATGCCTAATCACTTCCCTCCAATATTTCTTGGGTCTGCCTCTACCCTGCCTAAAACCATTCATAGCCAACCTCTCACACCTCCGTACTGGAGCATCCATGCACCTCCTCATCACATGCTCGAAACCTCGCAACCTCACTTCCTGCATCTTGTCTTCCACCGAAGCCACTCACACCTTCTCTCGAATAACCTCATTTTTAATTCTACCTCTCCCGGTAAGTCCACACATCCATTTCAACATCCTCATCTCCGCCACCTTCAACTTTTGGATGGGAGTTTTTAACTGGCCAACACTCCGCTCCATACAGCATAGCCGATCGGACATGAGGGATACAACAGTATTACTAATAAAGGGATAGGAGGTTAATCTTTCTCTAGTTTTTCTTTCTTTTTCAACTTGATGTGGTCTTCGATACTGTAGGTAATGCTACAGTGCTGTTTATGTGGTTGGAAATGAGGAGGGGATAAGGAGTCAGGGTCTTAGGAAACATGATTTGACCTGGTATTGATAGTTGGAGATGAGGACTCTATCAAGATTTAGTATTTTGATTAGTACTAGGGACTTTATGTAGTAGTAGCCCATGTTTGAATTTGGAGACTTGTTAAATAATTGAAATTAGTTTTCATGAATTTAACCAATTTAAGATTCAAAATATTTGTCACTTCAAGAGCTAAGGAGACAATGAAACACTTTGTATAAGGTGTAAGGGGGGTTAGCTGTATGTGACCTAAAAACGATCATTAATTTCTTCGAAAGAGGTGCTATTCAAATGGTTTTGGTTATTTGATCGATCATCTTCTTTCTGTACTGTTCTGACACGGACAAAAGCTTTAGCTGAAGCTGAGGATAGACTAGTAAGGTGCCTAGATGTCTCCGTTTCATCTCTATAGTGACAGTGTCATGTTTGGTATTTTGTAAGAGTGTTGGAGAACAGAGTCTTAGCAGTTACTTATACCTATCAACTAAGTTGCGCGGACTCTTCACTTTCGATGCCGCACCCGTGTTGGATTCTCCAAAAATACACTAGCTTTGGCGAATCCGACACGCATCCATTGACATTTTTGAAGAGTCCGGGCAACATAGCCTATCAAATAGAAGGTTATAGGGATATTAAAAAAATTTAATGAGGCACTGGTTGAATTTTTTTACTTCAGTTGGAGGAAGACATCTGATGTCAACATAGATACGGGGAAAGTATAAATCATGCTTAAGTAGCTCAGTCCTCGAGAGCTTGAGTGGAATTTTCGAACAATACATATTTTCTAGCACAGCCTTGTGAGAGGTTCAACTACTACATTTACACACTGTTGGGAGAAATTATTCCTGCTGACCAATTTCAACCATTTTTGTTTAGTTAATAACCAGGACTTCTGGATTAGAAGTGGTTCCACCGACCAAAATATGTATTAGAAGTGAGGACCTGAATGGAGAATCTGAAATGCAATTGTTTGGGGTTTTAAGATTCTGAAGTATCTGCAGGATTTGGAATTGAGTACTGGTCATACTTCCGACGAAGATTTACAAAGCAAGATGGGGATATTATATATTGGAATAGACTAAGTAGCCCTTTTGTGCGTTTAGCAGCTTAGGAAGCATTTTAACATATATACCGAGTTCACATACATAGATAAAAGAGGGAGACATCACAGGATTGGTGTGTATACTGCATAGAGCCAGGACAAGAACTGAACCACCTTTGCTACGTTTTCAAGTTTTGATATAGCTGTAATACCCCAAACAAGAAAGTGGGTAAATAAGTTATTTATCCACATAATAAAAAAAATAAGAATAAGCAACCAAAGTAAATAAAGAGAAGAACTAATTGGGTCAAATCCCAGAACTGTCGTACATGGAGCATTTAAAGGGACTAGGGTTAGCCTTTTAAGTATGCAAAAATAATGAATTGGGATTTTAGTGGGAGTTGTACAAAATTGAAAAAACAAAAAGAAGATGAAACCCAACAGAAAACAAACTCTTCCCAGAACAACAAAGAAACATAAGAAGCAAGCAAAATTTGGTGGAAGCCAAAGTTATCTGACGGTATTCTACTAAATCGAATCAATGGAAGTGGGAGAAATCAGAAGTTCTTGAATCCAACAAATTATGGAAAAATTCTTTTGACTCAAAGGTAAATTCTTTCCACAACTTTGCCCGTGCGTATTCCTGATTTATCTAATTCCTTTGGGTACTTAAATTTAATACCCTAGAGAAGTATGAGAGGCAACAAAGTTATTTGGTTTCAGAATTAAATACCGGCGTACGTACTTTTGGCTGAAAAATTTGAGAACAAAATTGTATGACTAGGTCGGAAATTGATAAGATTATGGATTAATTGAATTACACATAGCATGGGCAGAGGTAATTCGACAAATTTAGTGTCAAACGCGAAATCTGAGGGATGGGTATCTAAATTAGACACAGATTAGCCTGAGTAAGGAATTTAACATGAGACCGATGTGTTGATGTGGTTATTGATTGATTGAAGGAAGTACGGATTGCTTGAGGCGACACGTTTGATATTTTGACAAGAGTACCGCAAGTACTAATCTTATCACTATTTGTATTTTCATAACTTGCATAGTTTATACTGATTTTGCAGAAAAGAAGTGTTACCGAATACTTTGAAATTGCATGTAGTACAAGTCTTTTACTTGATACGATACTGAAATGGTTATTGAGACGTTCTCACTTTCATAAAACATATTTACCGCTATTTGAGATATGATTATTGTTATTGTGAAGGTTCTTCACTTACTTGAGAAATAAGTATCTTGACATGTGTTTTGTGCAAGTTTTACATATAATATGATTTGATAATATTATCTTTGAGTGTCGCATTTATGTTATGCCGTATTGTTTCATGCTTTATTATTATGGATTTGATTATTATTCATTGTCTTGAGCCGGGGGTCTATCGGAAACAACCTTTATACTTCTTCGGAGGTAGTGGTATGGACTGCGTACATCTTACCCTCCCCAGACCCTACTATGTGGGAATATACTGGGTTTGTTGTTGTTGTTGTTGTATTATACGAGTACCTACTGTTTAGAAAGAAAAGTATAAATGGGAGTGGACCTTGATTTGGATCTCGTAGCTAACAATGGGTTTGTTATACCTGGTGCACCTTGTATTACATATTACAGTTATAGCCCTCGTTAGTGGAAAGGTAGAACTAGCATACTGTTACTGATTTCCCTTAAATAGGGACCTACTGATATGATTATTTGACTCCTTTATGAGGGGGGATCCATAGTTATTGACTTTTCCTGAAGTGGAAAGTCACCCCGATTACATGATTCATTCTTGGAAACCTCCCAAAATATGTAATATTTGATATGATATATGCTTATTGAGTTTATTATCGGACAGTTAGTTGATCTTGCTTACATGAAACAATTGAGATTGCTTATTTTCAATGTTTTTCGAAAGGGCATGTATTTCATGATATTTTCTGATTATCATACTAGCATGTTTTCTGACTTGTCTCCATTGAAATGGTTGTGGTTAAGTGTTATTACTCACTTAGCTAGTGTCTCGCTCCTCGCTATATTTAATGCAGGTTAAAGGGAGTCTTGGAGTAACTGGTAAAGTTGCTTCCATGTGACTAGGAGGTCACGGGGTCAAGCCTTAGAAACAACCTCTGGCAGAAATGCAAGGTAAGGCTGCGTACGATACACCCTTGTGGTGGGGCCCTTTCCCGGACACCGCTATAGCGGTAGCTTTTGTGCACTGGGCTGCCCTTTTTTTTTTGGTGAGGAGAGTACGAGTTGACAAATTTCTGGTGAGCCCCACACTTGTTCGCGTGGGCGGAAAGTTTATTTATATTGTTATGATCATTTCTTTTAATTCTCAGAGTCGCTCAATTGGTCATTTCCTTTATAAGACTTATATCCTTTGTTGTTATGGAAACCAATTTCCTTTATAAGACTTATATCCTTTGTTGTTATGGAATTGTTACAAGTGTAGGACTTCTCGTTTGGGAGATGGTGTTAGAACTTTGATGTTGGTAGTGGTTAATTGAAGACTATTATGGTCTATTTGTTATTATTGGTTGGATATCTGTTGTTTCTGAGACGGGAAAACTTTGAATAGGCCCAAAAATAGGGAAAACTCTGTCCGAGTTTCTCTAGATTACCTATGAGGCTTGCTTGGAGTCCTAGCGCCTAATTGTCGGTCACGGTCCTAAATTGACTCGTGACAATAGCTGACTGGAGTTAGAATGATATTAGAATGATCATTGATTACTTTGGAAGAGCTTCAGTGTTGACTTCTGTCTCTAAGTTTTGAAATAAATAAATCTTCAACTGAAACAGAGGAAATTTGTGATTTTGGTACCTACAAGACTAGTACAGTGCTAGGTGTCTCCATTTCACTTCTCTAGTGGCCCTTTGATGGCTGTATCATGGTTGTTTTATGATAGTGTGGAGAAATAGAGGCTTGCAGGGATAGTAGAAACCTTTTTAGAGACAACGATCTTAACTGTTTATCTTACTTGGAGGAAGAAGATAAAACATGCAATTTAAGCAGCTCACCTTGGAGGCCCCTAGTGTTCTGGATTAGTGGTACCACAGGTTGTGACATGTGTTAGCTGCATGTCACGAATTTGAGTGTTGTCACAAACGAAGTCTGGTATTTAAGTTGAAGGATAGATGGGTCTGCCCATAATCCATCGAGGTTCGTATTGTGCGCCAGCGCCCTCGGAATTTCTCGGTTATCACAAAAAGTATCTCACCCATGGAGAAGCTTAATAGTGTTATTACGAAAGTTTGGATGGAGTTTCCAAAGAACATATATTTTCTTGTAGGGCCTAGTGAGAGGATCATCTTTTGCTTATACATATTGTTGGGAGGAATTTCTCTTAAAGACCACAATCTCCATTGAGTTAGTGTAGGACTGATGTCAGATGTGGTGGCCTTCTTATCAATAATGTACCAGAGGTGGTGGGGACCCGAATGCAGAACTGCAGATGCAGTTGTTTGGACTACTAAGGATTTTTATAGAGATGCTGATAAGGAGATTCTTCCACGATCAATGAAGCAAGAGCTAATTTGGGAGGTCAGATGTAAGCTGGTTTGAGTACACTCTATCGCTAGCAGAAAAGCATTTAACATAAGATACTGCAGTTAACACATACAAAATACATATTAAGGAAGGGAGATTTTGCTTGATTGGTGTAGATTCTGCTTAGAATCAGGAGAAAAACTGAATCGACTACACATTTTGAGGATTCAGAACAGTAGTCTAGACTGTACCTTCTAATTATTTTTTGTTTATGCATTTAATGGCAAAATGAACTATTAAAGGATGCTACAGTCCTAAGGTTTTAGGGGGTATGAGAAGAAGAAAATGGTAGGACATCTCCTAATGCTGTGATGCGGGTGCTAAGCAGATAGAAACCACCATACTTTTTTTTAACATTGTACAAAGCTGCATGTTAGATGAAAAAGCACATTTTGCCTTATTTGTTTCTTTTTACCACCAACATCCATATCCAAATGCTTAGGAGATTGGATGAGTTAGGTGTAAAAAATTTCTTCTGCCAATAAACGTTCCCCCATATTCTGTGCTGCTGTAATCATAATTAAGGAAAAGAAATAAAAGGAGAGGGGAAAGGAATTCAAAGGAATCTAGTTGAGTTTGATCAGGTAAATGATGGAAGTGGCCCCTGGAAGGGCACTCATCATTCATCAACATATGGGCCAGTTTGTAACCATAATATCTAAGTTGGTATGGATTTGAATCAATGAGGGGCCTGTCCTCCTCATTGACAAGCATGTACTCTTCTTCCTTGTTATCATGCACTAGCGTACTGTTGACCATTTCAAATTGCTAGGTATATACAACTTCCTGTAGGAGAATTTTGCAATCCCAATTTGTCTTCCTAGTTCAACTTTTGCACTAGATACATGTGTGCTTTGGCTAGCGATAAAAACCAGAAAAAGATTGAGCTTCCGCTCACTTAGAGGAGTACGGGAAAAGGATGATCTCCATGACATATGAATGACAATCATAGTTATTGGCTAACATAATAACATGTGGTGTTGGAGCCACCAACCAGTTGAACAATTTTCATGGAAACTTATGTGGTGTAAATAGAAAAAAGTACATTTCATGTATAGGTCAAAATTTACTTTTTATACTTAAATCTTGAATGGCCTAAGCAAAATTTTTGGCTTCGCCATTGGTAACATGAACACAAGGTTACATTTGAATTTGTGTGAAGAAGCATATTTTGAATTGATTTTGAGAAGGGATATAGACAGGAAGCTTATTCATGCACATGTCATTTAATTGACACGTGCATGAATAAGCCTCCTGTCTATATCCCTTCGCCATGAACACAAGGTTCATAATTACATTAGTTGTATGTAAACAAAATAAATAAGTTACTTTCGTCGTCGTTTTAAAAAGAATAATCTATTTTAATTTGACATGAAGTTTAAGAAAATAAATGAAATTTTTGTCTTTTGTGATTTTAAATTAAAATTATGTTAAATGTATCAAAATGTCTATATAATCTTGTGGTCTTAGACATATCACATGGAAAGTTGAAAGTCAAATATTTTCAAAAAAGGAAAAGGATTATTTTTTTGAAATTAACTAAAAAAGAAAGTAGGTTATTGTTTTTTTAAAAGGAGATGGCATTAAATAGTACTCCTAATTGACCTTGGTATCCCCCCTGTAGCCTAATTCCCACATAGAAAATTTGTTTCTTTTTGTTCTTACGAACAGAATTGTTTCATTATTACAACTAGAATAGAACATCCTTGTTTGAAAATAATTGATTGAAAAAGTGGTCGATAAAATAGTTGCATTGTAGTCTTTCCAAGAGCAAGTGAAGTGAGTAAGCACAAAACGAGCAAAATAGGAGTTGTAGCAACGAGCTACTAAGGAACGATTGTGTTAAAAGTTTCAAACTTAGAACTCGATGCTTTCAATTTCATGATTGTATTTCAGGTTGTGCCGAATATTCTTATGCACCCATTTCACATCTTAGGCCTAGTTGGTGTAAAAAGTGACTCTCTATTTTGTGTTATGCATGCTTCCGTGGTAACTTCTGGTTTGAACTTACGCATGTCTATTCCTTTCAAGTTTGATCCTTCCTTTAGACTCATTACCTAATTCGACTGAATTCGTTGGTTTCTCATTGATTGTTGCGCGGTTGGAGAACCTTCTTTCATAGATTTCCTTCGTCAAGTCATCGCCAATCTGCAAATCAGGAAGAGAAAACATTCATGTTTTTTTCTCTTTCAAGAGATTCTGTCTCAAAATCATGCTTCGAGGGGGGGTGTTGTCAATCCTATCGAGGACTTTATGAATTTCTTTTTTAGGAAGTTAGAGGTACTGGACAAAACCCCCCAAATGGTGTCGGTTAGAGAAAGAGATAAAGAAAATCAAGTTAATAATTCAGAGAAAATAAAAGTTTGAAAATTAAACAAAACACAAATATTTCAAAATAGAATCAACTAGTTTCAATGAGTTCTTAATTTTTACTAAAATTTTTTATACACATTCTTCTCTAGATATAGTGAGATGAAAATATAATTGAAATATAGATTTTTTTTAAAAAAATTAATTTAATTTTGCAAACAAATGGGTCTATGAAGAAAATCAAATTCTCTTCCTTAAAATAGAAATGATCGTTATTCTTTTGTCAATAGAAAAGTTACCATTCAGTTAATAGGAGTAATTTCCATGAATAGTCACCCATGTTTTCACAATTGCCTACAAATATCGCTTTTATTTTTTTTAGGACAAAAATATCACTCAACTATTCCTATTTTCCTCAAAAAATACTTAACATTTTAAAAATCTTATTCTCTCCTACTTGACATGTCATGTTGTTAAAATCTTTTATTTTCTTAATTATGAACCTATTTAATTCTTCAAGTTCATTTATTCAAAACCCACTTCTTATAAACTACAAGAAAAATCTAAATTACATAATATTTTATTTTAAAAAAAAAAATTGCAAAAGAATTTACCGGTAATCTAATTCTCTACAAGTTTTTCAACCAAACTAATTTGATGGAAAACCTACAAATTTTTCTATAAAACAAAATTTGAAGGAGAAAATCTTAGAATTTTTTTTTGTCAAGCAAAATTCAATAGAAAAATGTTAAAGGTAAATTATCACCCGAAAATTTTAATTCTTATGTAGATCACCTGCAAAATTTAAGCAAGACCTTTTTGATAAAAAAGATGATTACAAAGTGAATTCTTTTTGCGGATTTTTCCCAAATAAATTTCATTAACAAAGCAAGTAAATTCTCAAAGTTAATGAAGGCAAAAACTTTATAAAATAGAAATTTATTATTTTTAATTTCGTTTTTTTCATTTTATTTTTTATTTTTATTATACTATAATTTATCTTATTATATAAATAAACACCAATTTATATCCTTTCCTCATACTAAACTCACAAAAAGCAAGCGATCTTTGGTTGGGTACTATTTCAAAAATTCATTTGTAATATTAAATTATTTTTTTAAAAAAATTAATTTATTTCATGACTAAATAATTTTGCATTCCTTCAAAATAGTACATTTAATACATATATGAAAAATCTGAAAGACATCATCTTCATCTCTTTTACATTTTAAGAATCTTTAGTATATGAAATAAATAACAAAAAAATAAAAAATAAAATTAGTACCAATTCATAGAAATACCTTGAGTTTTAAAAATATTATTATTAAGTAATTAAATAAATAAATTTTAAAAACTTTGAAAAATACCAAATAAAATAATTCAATCCTTTAGTTTTATGTATACACTTGGACACATCAACTACTTCATTGATAAGTAATGTGCATTGCATTACCAAAGGAATTATTTTCCTTTAAGTTGTGTGATTATCTAATATTTTTATCATGTGATGTAATTTTTCTCATATCGAATAAAAGAATAAATACAATTTATTTTTGTAAGAAAGAAAAAATAAATATAAAATTTAAAGTATATAATTAAATTGTTCTTCAATAATAAATACATCATGTGTATTTATTTTTTTAAAAGAAATAAGATCAAATTTTAATTAAATAAGTTTGATAAGTTAAATAGATCTATTTCTTATATCTCATATATAAAAAAGAAATTTTAATGACATGTCATACAAATTAGGAGAGAAGAAATATTTTTGAAGTGTCAAGTATTTTTTGAGAAAAATAAAAATAGTTAGGTGATATTCTTATCCTAAAAAAAATAAAAATGATATTTATATTCAATTATGAAAACACTATGAATGAAAAGGATTGAATAATAAATAGAGCATTTCCTAGGTAGCCTAATGCCCCAACATCCTTGCTTTATACTACCAAATTTTGTTTTACTTGAGAGGCGGTAGATCTACAGTGTTATCTGCGGATACGTTCATTACTTTTTGCTCGGACTACACGTGGCACTTTTTATTATGTGCTGCTTGACACACGAGTAATCCATGATCTTGAGGTATTTTTCACCCTTCGAGTTAAAATTTTGAATACGACTCAGTTGGTAGTTAGCACTTGGCAGATTGATAATGTCAAAGTAATCAATGAGCAGAAATATAGCATTCAATTTTAAAAGAAAAAGAAGTTACTTTCTTTAAGCTTATACTTCAAGATAAAGAGTTTTCCCTAGGCAGCATCTCAAATGCCCATTACTATAATTTCCCATCACTGTAACACTATATTCCTCATTTGTAATTGAAAATGCTGTCGGTTGATGAATTTGTTTCTCTAGAAAAACTAAATGAATAGACCTTTGTAGAAATCAAGGCTGATGAGATGTAAAGTTCCCTTGGGATGACAACTTAGAACTTTCCATGAAATTGTCCTATAATAAAAAAAAGAGAAATTATAATCAACTCGAGGCCGATTGACTCGAAGGACTCGAAATATCCTTTTTGAACGATTTTATTGTAATTAAAGTGACAAGGAAGGATGATAATGATATTTCACATTTTTTTCCTACCCAAATTATCCTTCTCATTTCAAAACCATCCGTTTTTTTTTTTAAAACCATTCCCCACACATATCTTGTCATGTCCCCCACTATCTCTTTCCACTTACTCTTTATCTTCCTCATTTATTTCACTTATTCAATTTTTCTTTTTTTCCTTTTTTTTTATAGTAAATTAGGGTTTGAGACCTTCTAATTTGAAAACTATTCATTGGGCCCATTTATTATTGTGACCCGATTTTGAGAACCTTTTGTTTAAGCCTATTCCAACTAAGTAGATTGTTAAAATTGTCCTCATTTTAGGTCTAATTTGATGTGCATATGTGTAAATTCTTCATGGGTCATTTCTTGGGCCTTAAATACAAATTAGGATTGAGGTGAAGTTCTTGTTAATATAAAAAAGAAAAAAAATCTACGTAGAATTTTTTTTTTGTTGAAGTGTAAAGGTACAATTTATGATTATGCCACAAATAACACCCCATCGTCTTTATTAATTTACTACACTAATGCGCAACTCATTAATTTTGAATCATTTTTTACAATATGGACTACTAGGTACAAAATAATAATGTAATATTTTTAGTGATAACTGTTGGAATTGTTGCAATCAATGTTGATGTGCGTTGCGTATTGACATTGCATGCTAAGTGACACCTCTACTATACATTATGTCATTTTTTTAGTGAACGCTACCATGTATAATTAGGGCTTTTATATAACACATTTCGTTGCAGTATGAATTAGCACTTATATCAACTAAATAGTTAATTAGCACGCAGTTCCTCTATTTTGAATTTTCTCCTCCCATGTTCAAGTATAATTTGAAGCAAATTTTCATATATCCTAGTTCAATTAAGGAAGACTATTAGGTGAGAATGTATTCATCAATGTATTTGTTAAGCCATCCAACGTACAATCATGTTTAAACATTTGTCGAAGTTGTTCTTGGACAATAGGACGTTTAGAGGTAAAGATTTGGACATTAACACATTCAATTGAAGCGTCACATAGAAAGTTCATAGTCTTTTGTTTCAGTGTTTTTCTTAGAGTGAGTTTGTTTTGGACGCTTATTATTTGTTAGTTGCAATTCATTACGCAATTATAAAGAAGGTATTTAATTTTATAATCAGTTTGATGAAGAGTAATTGACTTCAACAAAATATTTTACCTTGTTCAGTTCAAAATCGTACTTACAAATAGATTGATCTGGACAACTTTTACTTTTCATATACCCAAATAGTGAAAAGAAGAAATGAATTGGTAAGGAATTTGAATAACAGACTTCGTTTTTGTATAATTTTCTTCAGTTTAATCTAATCAATGCTAAATGTGTTCAACGCCTAATCTACGATTTGTATTAATATATTCGATAATTCGTATGAATCGCTAGTCCTTCAATTAATTTGTGTGTTCCGTTGTTTGCATAAAATTAAGGCATGTGTAATATGAAAAGAAGACATTCATTTGTTAAGTGCAACTGGAAGAACTAACATACAACAGAAAAGAAGAAACAACAATTTAAAAGACCAAAAAAGAAAATAAATAAACAACAACCTAAGCAGCTGGATCAACATCCTCAACAACCTCACCACCTTCTTCAATCTTCTCGTTGTTAACCTCTCGTATATAGGTGTGGAAACGTTGCCTCAACTCCCACAGATCTCATTTAAGCTATTTCATACACTGATTAAGGTCCCTCACCTCATCTTTCAACGACTAAATCTCCCAAACAGTGTGATAGCGTCTTCTTCTTCGGACCACACGACTATTTTCATTGTTTGAGGAAAACATATTTTTTTGTGTAAAAGAGGCGTTTGAAAAGTTGTTGAGAAAACTTTATAAGATAAGATAAAAGATGAACAAAATCATAAAGAAAAGAGGATACATATGTATGTATAAATAAACGAGAGTTTTTGTTGGAGAATTAAATGAGAAATAAATTATTTGTTTCGCTCTTTCAGCAACTTGCAAGCCGATTCATACTAGGTCTTGGATATGGTAACGTTACCTAGGTTCTACCAAAAGCCTTGAACAGTGTTAAAGTCAGTCATAATGGTGTACATGCATGCTATCATTGACATGGATTTTGCTCTACTGTTTGCCTTTGTCAAGTCCCATCCAAAATAAACCAAATCTGTCTGTAGGATTTTTCTTACATTTCTCGTAAAAAATCTAGCAGAAAGATTTGGTTGGTAAATCTAGATGACTTTTTTTCAGCTTTGAGACATTTAATTGGCAAAAAAAAACACAGAAAGAGAAAGAAAGAAATACAGAACCCAAAGAAGGAGTGTTGTTATGACAGTTATTAATGCAGTGATAGTAAAGGAAAATTAAAACTTACTAATGGAAACTGAAAATCGAAAATAGGAACTAAAGAGTAAATTTATGACTTTAATATTAATAAGACATTCAAACCAATCCATAACCTGAAAACTTCTTCATATAGGAATTACATTAACATTTAATAAGATAGATCGGTCGGTACTTTTGGCTATCTCAATGACCAAAATATCGTCTACTTCGATACACGCAGCACAGATAAAAAACTTCCAGCCGTCATATATCCTCTGGCCTCTCAAATAAAAGGGGAATTAAGAGTGGAGATATCACTTTAATAAATAAAAGGAAAATTATAAAAGACATTCAAATCATTCCATAACCTAAAAAATACTTCATACAGGGATTACATGTTTAACATCTAAGAAGATAGATCCGACATTACTGTAGGTGATCAGAAAGATCAAAATGTCTCCTTCTCGAATACCCCTGTCATGGATGAAATCTCTCCACCTGTCATATATCTTTTGGCTGTCCTGATTCTCACAGAATACTTTAACACGATACGAATTTCCATTACCACAATGACTAATGGTTACTGGCGCTGGGCCGATGGGGAAGTATTTTCTTGCCTATAGTGGTATCCACTGAAAAGAAGAAAAAGATGGATGAGTTACTCAAATTTCAAAGAGAACAAAGTTAAATGAATGTAATAATGAAACATAGAATCCTTAATGAAGAAAAAAATTAGAAATTACCACTTCGTTATGTGCCACGTCTGTTATGTTCAGCGTAATAACGAATTCTGACAAGGTAGAAGTAGGGTTGAGACCTACTTGTGTGAACCTCATTTTTGGTGGTGGGGGATGAAGAATAGGATTTTGGTTGAGATTCTGCGGTGTATTGTGAAAGAGAGTGTTGATTATAATTTCCATGTTAAAGGGATATTTCCATCTTTTCTCCAAATAACTACACGTAAAGTTTTGGTGGGAATTAAAAACATTGCGGAACTGCCTTCAAAACATTAATTAATTAAATAAAAAAAGAGAACAACAATTTCAAACTCGATACCTATGAAATCTAAAGTTGATGTTTGACCAAGCTTCCGCAATAACATTCAGTTTTAGTTGGCATGTATTATCATTTTTATTGATGCTCTACTTAGGTTCCATGTAGATTAAGGGCCTCGTTATATTTTACATGTTGATTCCCAAACACAAATTAAGGGGCTCGTTATGTTTTACATGTAGATTCCATGTCTGTAACAAAAAATGGCATGCTTGAATATTCAATTGATTATCCAAATCGTTCCATCTATTAGTGAATTCAACTGAATGACTTATAATTGATAGTTGTTGATGTAATATAATTTGTTCATACATTGAGTATGACAGTGAACTGACTTAGTTGATGCGAAGAGAATGACAATATTGATCAAATCAATGTTAATTGAATATACAATAGTGAGAAAGTTTGATTGCCGTATAGTCGTAATATTGAGTCAATATATGTTTTGTGCAACCGTAATTATTGATTTAACGTGTGTTTGTAATTTAATATATTTTAATTTATTCATGAACATAGAAAACGAAAATATTGTTTTAAGTAGATACAACTTATTATTGTCATAATTAAGAAGTTAATTTCAATCATAAGTATGCATAGACCGCTAATATTATCCGTCATATTGCAAACTGTTGTTTCTAAATATTGCCCAATTTGGTTTTAATGTATTACGTAGAACTTTTGTGGCCGTAATGAATTACGTCGATTCTCAATTTTTCTGCATTATATGCAATAACTTTACTAAATTAACTCGCGACAATAGATTGTTGAAGGAATGTGCGTTATAACGAATTGCGTCGACTCTAAATTGGTCACCGTTGTATCACGTACTACGTTATAACGAATTACGTCGACTCTAAATTGGTCACCGTTGTATCACGTACTATTAATCAATTAACTTGTGGCATGTGTTTTTTGAATGAATGTACGTAGAAATGAATTGCGTCGATTCTCAATGTGTCAACATTATATGCAATAAGTTTACTAAAGTAACTCCTGACAATGGATTGTTGGACGAATGTACGTTATAACGAATTGCGTCGACTCTCAATTGGTCACCGTTGTATCAAACACTATTATTAAATTAATTCGTGGCATGTGACTGTTGAATGAATGTACGTGGTAATGAATTGCGTCGATTCTCAATTTGTCTGCATTATATGCAATAAATTTACTAAATTAACTCGTCAAAAAATTGATTAATGATTTTGGTTACTCTTAGAAATTTTTAACATAACAATTTGGAAGCAGCAATCAAATAAAGATGAATAAATGTGATGTACACGAACTATTGAATTTATTTACCAGAACAAACCAACACAACAAGGAATTAGTAATGCACTAATGCCTGATCAAATACGGAAAAGGTTCTAAGCTTGCAATAAGAAATTGTAGGTTTGGGTCTTGATTAAGAACAACAAATTTAACACAGTTTTCACAACTGAGAATGAGTAACATATGTAACACATCTCCTTCCCTAAAATTCATAGCCCTGATAAATTCGCGCCATTCGTTTCTGATGCTCTGATAGTTGTTGATGCCGGAAGCAACAACCTAAGCAAGATATACTTGAGTTTCACAATGAAAGATCTTAACCGATGTCGAATTTAGGGGGAAGTAGTCGTTGACGCATAGTGACAGCCACTACAATCCAAAAAAAAGGTGATGAATACAATAAACGAAGACAAATAGAAAACTTTTTCAAGAAAATAATAAATAAATCTACCAAAAATTCTTGCTCAAAGTTGGAGCGACGCAGATTAACTCGGAACTGATGGATGGGTCCGTTCTACGTTTGAACGGGGATGAACGACAATATTTTTTTTCCTTTTTAGAGAGTTACGAAGGAATACAGTAGTTGGTTATGGATGAAGTGTGCTCTGTGTTGTCTTTTAAAGAGGAGAGGAATGGGGAGAGTTTGTATTGGTAGAGGTGACCTTGGTAGTTGGTCAACATTTAGGGTTTGCAGTATTTATTGTCATACAAAAAATAATTAAAAAAGATCGGGTCAAGGAGATTCGAACTCGCGACCTTAGGAGAATTAACATGATGATTGATCATATTTGCTACAAAAGCTTTCAATACAGCACATATGTTTGACAAGGTATCAACATTCTATCAAATGCTATTATTAAATTAAAATTGTGACAATGAATCATTGAATGAATGTACGTCATGAATTGGGTCACCTCTTGACTTTCAATTTGTCAACATTGTACGATAATTTATTAAAATTTCTCGTGACACGTGATTGTTGAATGAATGCACGTCATGATTTGGGAATACTCTGAAATTGTCAACATTATATCAACCATTGTTGAATTCACACATGACATGTTATTGATGAATGAAGGTACATCATGAGGTACAACATTTGTCAATATGTCGTACTTATATCAAATGCTATTATTAAATTGACTCTTGACAAAGGATCGTGGAATGAATGTACGTAACAAATTGCGTCGACTCTAAAAAAAGATCGTGTCAGGGAGAATCGAACTCGCGAGCTAAAGAGTATTAACAGGATAATTGACCATATTTTCTAGTAAAGTTTTCAACACAATGCATACGTTTGACAAGGGATCAACATTCTATCAAATACTATTATTAAATTAACTCATGCCAATGGATAGCTAAATGAAAGCACGTTATAATGAATTGGATCGACTCTCGGATCCCAATATGTCTAGATTATATGAAAATTTATTAAAATCGCTTGTGACACGTGATTGTTAAATCAATGTACATCATGAATTGGTTAAAAGAAGAAAAAGAGATTACAATATCTATAACAATTAAAAATGATGGTTTACCATAAAAAAATATATAATATTTTTTTTCTTGGTTGTTGGTTGCAGTTATAAGAAGGGTTTGAGTAAAAATTTAAAATTGAGGTTATATACAATAATAATGAAAGTTGGAAATGGAAGTGAAAAATTGTGAAAACAACAAAAAGTTATTTTCACTTTTT
The DNA here is from genome assembly GCA_030864215.1 of Capsicum pubescens. Lineage (NCBI taxonomy): Eukaryota > Viridiplantae > Streptophyta > Magnoliopsida > Solanales > Solanaceae > Capsicum > Capsicum pubescens. The sequence continues at coordinate 244,893,255 of CM061538.1, forward strand.
GAAATCCAACTATGAAATAATTTTTTGAATTTTCATGGCCAAACACCACAATTTTCGGAAAAGTGAAAAAAGAAAATGGGCCCTAAAACTATTCTAATTTTTTTGTGTTATATTGCTACTTATTTTTAGATGCTTTATGCGTGTAATAATTTTTTTTTAATTTAAAGTGTACCCAATCACTAATTAATGGTTCAGGAGTTACTACCTTTTTTTTCCTAACCAATGATTTTGCCACAATTTATTTTACGAAATACGATTTTGTTTCATCAGTTTTACATTCATTGTTCGAAAATTGGAATTAAATTTTACAGAAAATTGAAGCATTAAGATAAATAAAGAAGAATAAACTTGATGAACACGAAGTACTGCATATATTTATAGTAACAAATCAAAACAACAAGGTATTACTAATACCTGATCAATAACGGGAAAGGTTCTTGGAGTGCAATGAGAAATCGTAGGTGCGGGTCCTCATTAAGAACAATAATTTTAACAAAGTTTTTAGAACTACGTAATAGCAATATATGTAAAACATCTCCTTCCGTAAATTTCGTAGCCCTAATAAATCGTCTCCATTCCTTGCTGATCTTACGATAGCTGTTGATGCCGGTAGCAGCAACCTGAGCTGTATACACCTCTGTTTCATGATGAAAGATCGTAACCGACATTGGTTTTAGGGGGAAGTAGTTGTTGACGCATAATGGCAGCCACTACAATTCGAAAAGAAAAAGTGTTGAATGCATTAAATGAAGACACATAGAAAAAATAGATTTAAAAAATAACAAATAAATCTACCAAAACGTCCTTCTCAATGTAGGAGCGACACAAATTAACTCGGAAGAGATGATGGGGGACTGTCTGCGTGTGAACGGGGATGAAGGGCGCCTTTTTTTGAGAGTTGTAGTAGTAGATGAGGCGTGAATATGGTGTCTTTTAAAGAGAAGAGGAATTGGTAGGGTTTGTTTTGGAAGTGCCCTTGGTAGTTGGTCAGTTGGTCAGCATTTAGGGTCTACAACACTTATTGCTCTTATGCAAAATAATCTAAAAAATGGATCAAGGAGAATCGAAGACATAAGGAGTATTAACATGATGATTGACCTTATATGCTACAAAAAGTTTCAGCACAATGCATGCGGCATAATAATGAATCCATCACAGAACTTGTATGTTTGATCATGGATCAATATTTTATCAAATGCAATTACTAAATTATCTCGCGATACGTGATTGCTGAATAAATGTATGTCGTGAATTGCGTCGGCTCTCAATTTGTTGACATTATATGAAAATTTACTATATTCTCCCGCGACACGTGATTGTTGAATGAATGTACATGATGAGTTTCGTTGACTATCAATTTATCAACGTTATATCAAGCGTTGTTGAATTCACTCGCGACACGCGATTATCTCATGAATGCACGTCATGAAGTACAAAAATTCTTAATTTGTCGTACTTATATCAAACGCAATTACTAAATTAAGATGGTGCATGTTGACGGATATAGTTATATATCTTTGCTGATTAAAGCATAATATTTGTATGTAGTTATATATCTAATATTGCTTGGTTGTTGTTGTCTTCTCTATAAGATGATGATAACTTCTAATTATTATAGTTATATTGGTTATCGACTATTAGTGCCTAATGATTTGATTTTGATTTAAATTAATAAGAAATGGATAAGTAACTGACATGAATAAAAAATGAATCTTTGTTATATTGGTTATTGTTTCTTCTTCGTTGCGATTTGATTTTCGATTTAATTAGTTATTGATCTATTTTTTTGATCGGAGTATATAATAAACGTCAGAAATGTATTGAGATGTTTATTTTGTTTTATTTCATTTTAATTGCCTTCTTCACTTGGCTTAGCAGTCAAATTAAATTATTTTAAAATAAACTAAAAAGTATCTATATGAATTCATTAAAAAAAGACTTTCAAACCAATTCATAATCGAAGCAATAAAACTATGAATTTCTTCACATATTTGAAAGATGTACACCCTGGAAACTACTTCACGCATAGATCATGTGATGAAAAGTTACGAAGACGTATTTGGGAACACTGTAGGAGATCCTGAAGTCCAAAATGTCTCCTATCTGGAAACCCGCATCACAAACGAAATATCTCCACCCGTTATATATTCTTCGCCTATTCTGATACCCGCAACATGCGACTTTAACCTTGTAGGCATTTTTAGTACTAAAATGAAGAATGATTAACGACGTCGGGTCGTTAGGCAAGTACTGACTAACCTCTTGTGGTATCCACTAAAAAAGGGGGGTAAAAGATGGATGAATTAAATCAAAATAAATAATAATTAAATTATAAACTAACAAAGAGACGTAGAATCCTCATTGAAGGATGAAAAAATGATGAAAAATTACCACCCCGTTAAGATTCATGTATGATCTGGTCAATGTAATACTAAATTCAGGCCTGTAATCATTAGGGTAGCCGCGTACTTGAATGAATGTTGTCATTTTCTTTGGGGGTCGGTGGAGAAGAATAGGATTTTGGTTGATTGTTGTGCATTGTAGGAGATTGTAGATAATAAAGACAAGAGAAAGAGAATGGTTGTTACTCAGATGGTTTGTATTCTTAGAGGTGACCTAGGAAATTGTATTTGAAAGTAGGCTTTATAATCTTAGAGGTGACCTAGGAAATTGTATTTGAAAGTAGGCTTTATAATCTTAGAGGGGACCTAGGAAATTGTATTTGAAATGGTAGGCATTAGTGCTCAGTCAAAAACAGCATGCGTCGGGGAGTATCGAACACGCGACCTAGGGTAGGCATTATTGCTCATTCCAATAAAAATATATCAAAACAACAGACATGTCGTGGAGTATGCAAGGAGTATCGAACAGGCGACCCAAGGAGTATGCAGAAACCCTTGGACCGTATTTGCTACAAGAGATTTCAATACATTGCATGCGGCATAATTATTTAACAATCACTGAGCTAGTTCTTTTGATCAATTACGTGACATAAAATTTTAGAATGAATGTACGCTATGGAATTTGTTGATTCCCAATTGTTAAATTTTAGGCTACTATTATTAAATTAACTCGTGACAAGGGATCGCCGAATGAATGCACGAAATAAGGAATCGCGTCGATTATCAATTGCTCAACATTATATTCATAAACTTCACTAAAGTAACTCGTGACAAGGAATCATCGAATGAATGTACGTAATAACGAATCGTGTTGATTATCAATTTGTCAACATTATGTGCACAAACTTCACTAAATTAACTCGTGACAAGGGATCGTCGAATGAATGCACGTAATAAGGAATCACGTCGATTATGAATTGCTCAACATTATATCATAAACTTCACTAAATTAACTCGTGATAATGGATTTTCAAATAATGAATGTGCGTAATAATGAATTGCGTCGATTCTCAATTGGTCAACATTATATGAAATAACTTTATTACATTAACTCATGACAACGGATTGTCGAATATTGAATGTGTGTAATAATGAATTGTGTCGATTCTCAGTTGGTCAATATTATATGAAATAACTTTATTACATTAACTCGTGACAACGGATTGTCGAATAATGAATTGCGTCGATTCTCAATTGGTCAACATTATATGAAATAACTTTATTGAATTTACTCGTGACAATGGATTGTCGAATAATGAATGTGTGAACTAATGAATTGCGTCGATTCTCAATTGGTCAATATTATATGAAATAACTTTATTGAATTTACTCGTGACATCGGATTGTCGAATAATGAATGTGAGTAATAATGAATTGCATCGATTCTCAATTGGTCAACATTAGATGAAATAACTTTATTGAATTTACTCGTGAGAATGGATTGTCGAATAATGAATGTATGTAATAATGAATTGATTTGATTCTCAATTGGTCAACATTATATGAAATAACTTTATTACATTAACTCGTGACAACGGATTGTCGAATAATGAATTGCGTCGATTCTCAATTGGTCAACATTATATGAAATAACTTTATTACATTAGCTCATGACAACGGATTATCGAATAATGAATGTGCATAATAATGAATTGCATCGATTCTCAATTGGTCAACATTATATGAAATAACTTTATTACATTAACTCGTGACAATGGATTGTCGAATAATGAATTGCGTCGATTCTCAATTGGTCAACATTATATGAAATAACTTTATTGAATTTACTCATGACAATGGATTGTCGAATAATGAATGTGCGTAATAATGAATTGCGTCGATTCTCAATTGGTCAACATTATATGAAATAACTTTATTACATTAACTCGTGACAATGAATTTTTGAATAATGAATGTGCGTAATAATGAATTGCGTCGATTCTCAATTGGTCAACATTTTATGAAATAACTTTATTGAATTTACTCGTTGCAATGAATTGTCGAATAATGAATGTACGTAATAAGGAATTGCGTCGATTCTCAATTGATCAACATTATATGAAATAACTTTATTGAATTTACTCGTGACATCGGATTGTCGAATAATGAATGTGCGTAATAATGAATTGCGTCGATTCTCAATTGGTCAACATTATATGAAATAAATTTACTACATTAACTCGTGACAACGGATTGTCGAATAATGAATTGCGTCGATTCTCAATTAGTCAACATTATACGAAATAACTTTATTGAATTTACTCGTGACAATGGATTGTCGAATAATGAATGTGCGTAATAATGAATTGCGTCGATTCTCAATTGGTCAACATTATATGAAATAACTTTATTACATTAACTCGTGACAACGAATTGTCGAATAATGAATGTACATAATAATGAATTGCGTCGATTCTCAATTGGTCAACATTATAATGGATTGTCGAATGATGAATATGCATAATAATGAATTGCGTAATTTATTTTTAAAAAAATTAAAAAAAATTCCTAACCCATCTTTACTACCTATTTTGACAACCTCAACCCCCACCTACCAACCCCCGCCCCCCTCCCAAAAAATAAATAAATTAATTTTTTAATTTATTTAAGAAAAAATTCAAAATAATATTGACTTTTGACTGTAGTAATGTAATGAGCGTTGTTAATATCCAATGGGGAACCCTATCCAATGTATGTTTGTGTCGTTCATAGTCGAACTAAGGAGATGTATTTAATCTTTATCTAAATCCTAAGTTAGGTAGGCAAGGCTAGTCTATAAAGGGGTCAAATCGTTCACTCTATTACATGCATTTGATGAGAGAAATCAAATCGGATAGTGGCCAAATGATTGTCATTTTTTACTACTCAATTTTTCATCATTTTAACTGCAATGTTAATCGAAAGTCCTTGAGTCAAATATAATTTCCCTAATCAAAATAGGGAAATCAAACTTGAAATTTAAGTCTTTTACAACTCAACCTATATATGAAAGGTATAGTTGAAACTTTTAACTTGAACGTTCTAAAAAACGAAACGAAAAAACCATAAATTTAGACTGGCCAGAGCATTTGCTGGTTTAAGACCTGTGATCTAACAATGGTTCGACATATGACATGCTTCACATCCTTGCATTAAAAAAAGAGCTATGAAATAAAATCCTGCATACCTACTATTTCAATCACGCATTACATGGGGTGGAGTGTTGACTGCGTACTGAGGGGATTGATCAATGCAACCAGACTGTCAACTTTGTTTATGGACTATTCCAAAAATTTTGAAGTTGGTTTTTATTTTCGAAAAAAATCAATGCAGCCAGTGGCGGACCCGAAATTTAAGCATAGTGGGTGCTTTAAAAATTAAAAACTGCAAAAAGTAAAAAATCACCTTAATGAGGTTCAAACCTGAGGCCTCATTCCAATGAAGCACTTTAAGATCAACCTAAATGTCAATGTACCCAACTTAATTTTTATTATTGTGGGTGCTTTTATATGTTTTATACCTATTTATATGAGTTTGCTATGTAATACCTATTTCACGTCGAGTTTAGTGGGTCCCGGAGCACCCCAAAATCCTACATAGGTCTGCCCCTGAATGCAGCTAACTCACATCATTTTGTGGTTTTTTAACTCCGTATTTTTTTATTCAGTTTGTAGTCATTCACAATGTCTCAGGCCTCTCAAACATCCAATGCAATCAAGAAGCCTCATTTTTTTTGCTATTGCAGGCTTCCAGCTGTCTTAAGGAAGTCACGCACCAATTCAAACCCAGGTCGACTGTTCTTTAACTGTCCGATTGGACAGGTTGGTGGTGTTATTTACCATTTATTAATTATATTATATGATTCTATTTTGTAAACATGCAATCTAATTCTTAATTTTGTATAGTATAATGGAGGTTGCTCTTTTTTTGAATAGAATAAAGAGGATGTACCGGTAAATAGCCCTTCCACGTGCAATTTGCAAGGACTTGCCAAGTTCGAAGTCCTCCAAAAACTTCTTGAATCCAAAGAAAAGAGGGAGCTTCTGAAGTCACTGTTGTTTGAATCCAAAGCGCGAAGGGATCACTTAAAAGTATTGCTAAAAGAATCTAAGCCGGAGAGGGATAAACTAAAACAAAAATTGATTTTCGCCGAAGAAAAAGATAATACCCTTAAAAATTTGTTATATGTTATGCTGTTTGCATTTTTTTTAAATTTGAACCGGTGTGTACTAGAATTGAAAATTATTTAATGTATGTTCCTCTATTCGTTAATGATTATGTCAGCTTATCATTACTAATCAACTATGGGATCGGTGTACAATTTCAAGAGGTTTCTCGATAAATCTTTTACAGGCTAATTGGTTTGCACTCTAAAAATAAATCTATTACTATTCGATATTAATAAATTAAAAGGTATATTATTAAGCATTCCAAATAACCAATCAACGCAAACCAATAAATGTAAGAAGATGTCAAAGTGTGATTGATTCATTAAGGCGGAAAAGTCGCGACAAAGTTTTTAATATTTTCATGATGAATTGAGAATTTTACATTCTCCAATTGTGAATGATTTTAAATTTTGGTCAGAAGCGAAAAACTCTACAAAGTTTTTGTGATTATAGTAAAATTTTTGCAATTAAATCTTGGAGGAAAAACCACAAACCTTTAAAAACATTTATTGACCAACTAAAAAGGGTTAACTTGTTAATACTATATAAAAGCGTCGTTGCTTGTGATAGTGTTTAACTTGTTACTAATATCCAAAGTTGTGATAGTCTTTACTTACTTCAAAAGGGTATGAGTTGGCATAATTATGGTTTTAGGCTTCTTGTGTTATCTTTCTTTATATTAACATAACGACATTAACTCGTTTAATTTTTTGTTTGCACAGTCTTAAAATGGAGATTGAACAAATATATTTTCGAGTTGAATCTTTAAAGCTAAGAATTAAAAGTCTGCTAGATCGTGAAATTTTTTAAAAAAAGTTGTCCATATTGTCCGACCAAATTTAGACTTTGGATAGAATGCTAAGGGGTTTACTCAGTCGTATGGGCTGTGATGTTGATGAATGCCTTACTTCTCCATCATCACCCCCTCCTTAATGAATAATGAATGGTAAGTGCTAAGGCTATTTTCATCAGCTTCGACTGCTACAGATGTAATTTTAATTTATCAAAGCATTGTTCAAGGCGAACTGAATTATTTTTGTCCCGATATATTAACTATGATTTGCGCTAAATCAAATTATTTGAATCAAAATCATGTTGATTAGAACAAAGTAGCATAACATTGGAAGTATTTTCTACTAGCAGTATTCAATCTCATAAAATACTTATGCCATGACCTTGGAAAAATTTAAACATACATAAAAAACAGACGAAACAAAACTAAGATAACTAAACAAAATGTTAACATTCACCACAATTGTCTTAATAATCTCCGCTGTCGATTTCACCTATGTGCCGAAATAAATCCTTCCTCAGGTATCACAATTGAAGTCGAAGGTCATTATTTTCTACTCTGAGAGCATCCACTATTCCCCTCAGAAGTTCCATGTCTTTTATAAGATTTGGTGCAAACTCACAGACCTGGACTGGATGATGGTTATGTGGTTGGCCAATTGCATGACCCATTGGGTGCCCGTTACCATAATTGCTGACGCCCAAATTGTCCATTTTTTAAAGCCTATTTATGTTCTTGAAATGTATTTTTTCCTGATGATGAAGATTGAAGAGTTAGGGTTGTGTTATATAGCATAAAACGTACGAAACCCAAAGGACACCATCTGAAAGTTGCATCCATTGAACGTGACTCTTCATTTTTCTTTGCAACGTCTTTGACAAGTAGTGAACGTGACTCTTCATTTTTGTGAAAACAAAATTGAACAGTCTGTGGCAATTATTGAACATGACTTTTATTAGTGTTAAGTAATTTAAAAGGCCAATAATTTTTATTATTTATTCATTAATAGTACACGTACTTGCGCGATGCGCGGGCATTATGAAAGAATTTTAATAGTTTGAAAATTAAATCATTTCGATTTTCTTAGAATATAATCATTATCTTATTTTTTGATGTAAAATGTACATAATAACATATATTTTATCAAATATAAATACATATGAGCAATGATCAAATAAATTTTATTTATTTAAAATTTAAAATTATTGTAAGTTTTTGTATTACGTGAGATAAAATTTAGAGTTTATTTATGAATTCATAAAATTAATTAACATGATAAGAAAAAAAGTTCAATCATATTGTAGAAAGATTTTAATCAATAATTATTACTTAATTACATATTCTCTATCCACTACTTGCTATTGATCTCGCCCTAATGTTGGTCATAAAAAAATCTTCTTGCATTAGTTTTCTACATTGAATTAGAATCACAGGCCACATTTAAAAGATGTGTACATTATTTTCCATATCCATATATTTGATGATGTTTGAATCTTGAGAATTAATTAAGTTAATATTTTATTATATTTTATTATATGCCTTCTAATTGATTTTAATATGTAGCGACTTAAAATGTTAAAACAAAATCAACAACGGGGATATAACCAAAATAAAAAATCTCCCACTACTAAATCTGGAAAATACGTTCATGACTTTCGATTTATAGAAGAGATAGTGATTGTTATGATTATGTAATAAGCTGATTGTTTATATGGGATTGGAGCAACAAAATACAGAATTATTGATTACACTGTCGGTGGATTATGTTAAACTCAAAATCATATAATAATCAGAATACAAATATTACACATACTTTGTTGATGAATGAAAAAAATAAATTTTAGTCAACATAGCTAAATTTAAAAAAACCAAAAAAAAAAGAGCAAAATTAGGATAACTAAACTAAACATGACATATCACCACAGGCCGTCGTTCCTATCCTCACCATCTATTTCACCCATGTGCTGAAATAACCTCTGCCTGATGTAACATATTTTTCGTTGAATTTCATCATTTTCTCGACTGAGAGTATCCACAAGTCCCCTAAAAAATTTAACGTCTGTTTTAGGATCAGCAGCTTCAAGGTTCACGTATGATACCCCGGCAACAACAAATTCTGCGATCGTTAGTCGACGATGGTTATGTGATTGGCCATTTGCATGATTGTTTGCGCATGAATAGTCCATTTTTTTCCAATGATTATTTAAGTTCTTGAAAATTTTTATTGAATGATAAGAAAAAAAATTGATGATTCTGGCTTGTGTTATATATCATCAAACCCATGAAACCCAAAGGTCACCTTGTGAAAGTTGCATCCAATGAACACGACTCTTTGATTTGCTGAATTAAATTTGAAATATCTTTCCTAATTATGAACACGACTTTTTTTTTTAAAATAGTTTGAAACGTTAGCGACAATTAGTGATCATGCCGCTTCGTTTTGCCGAATGAACTTGAAACGTCTTTGACAATTATTGAAGATAAGTCTATAATTTGGTTATCATTTCGTATGAACGCATGTCTTGTTAATACGGTTCGTAAATACTTAAAATTGTGTATTTTTCCATTGATTCGTCAAGAAACGTTACACTATAGAAGCTTCTACACAAACTACACTTAATTTTGTTTTGGTTCGGGGGGTGGGATGGAACAACTACCATGCTGCTTTTGTTGCACCATTTTCTCAATTCTACATGCTGTTGCTTCAATATGCCTGAACATCGCTTCTTGCTTGTTGCCAAAGATGTCCACGCAACGCATTAACACTGCCACCTCCACTTGTATTTCATGAACCTGAGTGTACAATGATTGAAGTGGATTAATCGCAACATACCTATATTGAGGCATGTCATGCTAAAGGTGAGATCCATGTGGGTTGTTGGGTGGGTTACTCATTTTCACCTGCAATGTCATAACAAAATTAAAAATTAAGAAGAAAGATGATAATAGAAAAAAAAAAGGACGCGTGTTCTGTTCTAACCTTACGTTATGTTCTATTGCACGAAGCTGCTAAAATTATGCCTATGTTGTGTTATATCCTAATACAAACTCTCAATTTATAGAAAAGAATTATCACAGGAAAGTAACCTTTGCCTTTTGCTGATAATATTGATAGTCAACTTGTATAAACGTCACACTTAATTTTTTTTCGTAATATTTGAAGTGTAAATAAATTTTATCTCTAAACTAAACTTACAGTGGAAAGTAACGACAAATATTTGAAATTTAAATAAATTTCTTATGCATTCATCTGTTATGCTATAGTTGTAGATCAAAATATGAGTTAGTTCCATGGTTTATCACTTCAAATATTAAACTATGCAGCCGAAGTATCAGGCCACTAACATAACTCGCTACAATGATCGTCGCTGAACTACACATATAGTACTACCATTTGAAAATCAAAGGAAGATGGTTAGATCTGTATAAGGGTTTTATTGTCGAATAAATGTATTCCCTCGGTCCCATTTTATTTGTCTAAAATTTACATTTTTTTTAATTGATACTTGTCATTTTACTAAGTTAATGTGGGACTAGTACAATGGGGTAGCCGGAGTACTAGAGATTATATTCTTTGTTGACCGTTGCTCTAATAAATGGAAGATATATTACTACGGTATAACTAAGTAAGTAGTATTTGAAATTAAAAATTTAAATTATAGTGCTGTATGTTTATGTAACGCCCCGAGTCTGCACCCTGGATGCTACACGGTCTTACGATCTCGAGGGACCACAAGATAACCCATGAGCTGGTACCTGCTGTGAGCACTGAATAATAATACTGAAATTAATATGAAAAAATGGGCTAAAGTGACATAAGATTCAAAAAATCTGAAATACTGATAAAATATAATATTTGTAAAACTGAATATTATCTGAAAATCTAGTATGAGAAGCCTCTAACTGAATCTGTTTGAAAGTGGAGTTGATGGGACAATTCTCCAACTAAATCCATCTATTAAAATACTTCTAAGCTGAAGTACTGAAATAAAAACATATCCTCGATAGATGAGGACTCATTGCTAAATCTGCTGCTGCGGTCAGGAACCTGAGCGTCTGAACCTATGATATAAAATATCATAGCGTGAGAAATGGGTATGCGGTCAGTATGTGGGAATGTATTGATATGCTAAATAAGGTAACGCTGAATGCATGGGTTCATATACATGAACAATAACTAACTGAATGATATGCAAGAGCTGGATTAGCATACATGGAGAATCTGTAACTACTGAACATACTATGTATACTATAACTGAGTATACTAGAACTGAATCTGATAATTGATAACTGGATATACTGATAATCTGAATTACTGATAACTGAGTGACTGTATCTGACAGTCCTGATTCTATAGAACTGAACTGAGTTCTTTTCTAAAGACTAAGACTGAAACTAAAACTATGGGAGGTAATCATCTAACCCACATACCCCAATCTGAACTGATAACTGAACTGGGGTCCAATCTGTAACCCCAAATGGTGTCAGTACCATGCCACGGGTAAAGACAAGCTGAAGAGTAACTCTCTACTGGTAGGTTCCCTAAACGAGAACGGTGGTACCCTCATTAGACAGGTTGGACCACCTCATCAACCCTAAACTTGTAGGTTTGAGGTCTCAACCTAAGCTGGCTATGTAGTTCTGGAATGCAAGGATTGCTTTTAAGGATCACACCCTCTGCTGGTAGGTAAGCCCCCATCCTTGGGTTCACTCGGTGCTGAATACTACTCCTAACTGAAGGACACTGAACTGTTATACTGGACTGATACTGAGATTACTGAGTTTTCCTAAGTTCTGTAACTGACTGAATTCTACTGAGTTCTGTAACTGACTAAGAGTACTACTGATCATGACATGATTGATACTATTCTATGACTAACACTGGCTCTAGGTAAATAGCTAAATTATCGGGTATTAAATACCCCAGGACTCGATAGCATGAAAAGTAAAGAAAAGCATAATCTTGAATAACATAACAATGTTCACTTGGTCATAATTCATTCATAGAGACATTCCATCAAACACTTGTAATGCATTAACTTGTACATGAATGGGGAATACATGTTAGCATGCTATAATGACATTATTTCATTCTCATAGACAATTTATTAAACACATGAGATGTATACTTGGTTCACTAAATCATAAACACTTAGGGTTAACATGGTTACAACAATCAACTTGCAAATTGAAAGGTTTATCATGAATATCATGTAATTCAACACATACTAGAATCAATTCCTGGAACTTGTTATCTAATTCATGGATTAAAACTCAAACAACATCATGAACATGAATTCAATCTAATTCAAACATGGAAATCATAAATCATAAATCTTGTATATATATAAAAAAAAAATTCTTGGGCTCCATGGAAGGTAAGGATCCATGGATGAACATCTAACATACCTTAATTGATGAGTTCTTGGAGGAATTCTTGGAATTAACCTTGATTTCTTGAGAGCTAGGGATTGCTTTCTTGAGAGAGAACTACCTTTTGATTTTGGGAAAAGTGAATAATGAAGGGTTTTACACATTTTAAGAGATTAAATCCCACATTTGGGCGGAATAAAATCATAGGAAAAGACTGTTTTGACCCTGGGCACAACTTTAATTTTTCGTGAAATTTTCCCAATTTGAACCTCTGGCGTGCCACGCCGCTATCACGCTGGGGCACTGGAAAATAACAATTGGAAAATTGCATGGTGGCGCGATGCGGTGGTATCGCATTGCCACTTTGTTTGTGAACTGGGAGTGCACCGCGATACGGTGATATCGCATTGGTACACTAGAAATTGACAATTGTGAACTAGGTCTATGGCGCGATGCGCTAATATCACGGAACAACACTAGAAATTAACAACTACTATTTTGACACACTCCGCGATGCACTACTGGCCTGAATGACGATGTTCAACGACTGAAACTTAAAATCGCCATAACTTCTTACCCAGTTGTCGGATTTAGGCGAATTATATATCATTGGAAAGCTAATTGAATTTCCTACGTAATGGAAGGCTCAAATCTGAAAATGACTTAGTAATCCGTAATTTTTATTTAGGATAACCCATGTACTGAGGGTTAATCTAGGCTAGGAAAATACGAGGTATTACAGTTTGGTGCGCCATCGATGTATTTACAACTTGCACCATTAGGCGACTTTTCTGTTGTCATAGGTCTTTCATTTTTTTAAGCTGATAAATTGATAAACTGCTACAACAAGTAAAAGTTACGTGATTGCTGTAGGAAAAAAAATACATAGACCGTGCACCAAAATAAAATTCATAAAATTATTGCATAAATACACAGTGGGGTAGATATATTAGTTTAAGCATCTCGGATATTATAATTATTTTATATATTATTATATTATTTAGCTAAGCGTAATTTTTTATTTAAAAAATTTACTACTGACTTCTTAAACACCAAACCATTTGTACTTGCAAACTTCTGTTCTGGTAATTACTACTTTATCATACTATGCGAAGAGAGGATATTATTACATGGGGTCCCATATCACATGAAAGATTTTGGATAGATTTGGAAGGACTTGGAATAGTGACTCGAAAGGATGGCTGCAGTGCTATTGCATTAGGCATGCATGACACTATCTAATGCTGTCTTGGGAAATGGCATGGTTGCCTATCCAATGCAAAGTAATGATTCCCTAGCCATCAGTTGAAAAAGAGTCCCTTTATTTAAGTCATGCATGCACCTACATTAAAAACCCTAACGTAATTTTAATGAGCAGTTTCGCTGGAAAAAGAAATTAACGGTTGGACTTGAAATTGGAGTCACTGTTCATAGATATAGATATGAATATAAATTGAAGTTGTTTATTAATTGTAGTATAAAAAATATAACTTCTATAAGTGAATCATAAATTATATTTTTTTACAAAAAGAATTAATTTCTGAATAGTGAAGTTGTTTTCATGTTTAAAAAAACCTATTTTTCACTCACTAAAGTGGAAGTAATAATTTTGGTTCATCAATCATTTCCAACGTTTCAAAGGGTTGCAACCCAACACATGGATGCAACTATTCATAAATGATCTTTTACTCGAACAAAGAGTTATTTAAATGACATTAACATTAGCACAAAATTAGTCTTTACACATTTCAGAACCCCCAAACTTATATTTTTCGTTTAGTGTAATCTTGGTTAAACAGTAAAGAATTGAAAAGGTTAATTATTCAATTACCAAACGCTTATTTTCTCTCCATTATGTGTTGATGTTAAATATTTATTTTGGATTATTATTTTGTCTTTGTCAATAATGTGATTTTTTTTGGTTCGTACAGAAATGAAAGAAAAAATCTAAGAGAAGTATGCGAATGCACTGATGGAGAAAACGATGAAGGACCTTTTAGTTGATCTACACTTTCTTTGCATCGACCTTGTCTCTAAGATGGACGTCATACTACCATAACAAGATCAACTTCATCAAAAAGTAGATAGTTTGAAGGCGTTGTTGAGGGAAACAACCTGTGCTTCAGGCCTTGATGACAATGATATCACCCCCCTTCACTCCCCTAGTAAAGTGGGTATCTTATCACCCTACGCCCATCATGAAATAATTAGTAGTTTTTGTGTGGTTTCCTTTTGACAAGTTAATGACTAATAAAATTATTCTATTGTAGTTGCAATGTTATGGTTGTTTAATTTCATTTTGTTTGACAAGTACGTTCGGAATGTAGTAAAAATTTTCATTATAAGCACGTTAATGATTAAATATATAATTCCGTTAAGTAAATTCATAATACTGTGAAATCAAAGATCAACCAAGAAATACTTTTCAAATCCTTGGACGGAGAAAAATGAGGCCAAATATATATGCGTTCGTATTAAGACGATTGACAAGTCTACAATTTAGGGTCTATGAACGTGACCCTATTAAGTCATAGGAGGGAAATGGTGATATTTTCAAACTGTTTGAGTGAAATCTATACTTTGCAATATGGAGGAAAGTGGTCATCAGAATTTGAATAGAAATCTAATTTGCTTGCGCTATTTAAAGGTAATGTTGCTTTCATTTTAGACGTACCAGTCCATTTTTTTATCATCTTCTGAAGGAAATTTACCTAAGGTATGTACTGGCATTAATATATTCTAATTTTCCCATCTTTGCTGCCCTGTCACAATAACTCATCGTGAAATTTGCGTACTTACTAGTTTGGAAAAGAACGTTGTCGATCCGATATGCGCGAGCCTAGAAGAATTAGAGGAAAGAGTTGAAGGTCTACCAGATCATGAAGAAATTAAAGAAAAATTATAGGATTTATCCAATCGAATTCACACATTAGACAGTTTTCTTCGTTGTTTACTTATGCATTTGGGCATTGATATTAATCTATGCATTCATACCCCACCTTCGCCCCTAGATAATGAAAGATTGCTGTAATTTGAAGATTAATGAAGCTATTGCGTTCACCTTATTAGAAAGTGTTCTTTACTTTTTCCCACTGCATTGCCAAACATCAAATCACACTGTTATAAACAAAGGGTCCAGTAGGTTGGGTACAGTCAGTCAGGTGCCATATTTTCCTACTAACCCTTAATCTTTCATTGAAATCTGATTTAGTACTGTACTTAATTAATTCAGTCATCTCTATCAGCAACCGTTTAGTTTAGGTAATAAATACTTGAGATTTGCCCAAGCCATGCATGCTATAGGGGGGAGGGCGCCTCATATTTAATGCAATTTCAATATTTTTTTGTTCATCAAAATAAATCGTCAACTGAAATATTAAACACAAATGGTTGTGCCTTTAATATGATTTTTTGGTGTTTTGAAATTATTTGATTATATAAAGCATCAATTTCCTATGTTAGTGGTTGGGCATGATAAATTTAAAAATTCTTTACTTTATGTTCATGTACCCTAAATTTACATTCTAGTTTATCACAATAACTTTAAAACAACTCTAATTTATATTCATGAACAAACACAATTGCAACTTCAACTATATCCCCAACTTCTAAGTTATCACTGCCAAACACGTACTACAAATAATTCAACTCAACTATCCGTTATCCACTATATAAATAGGGATCACCAGTGTACTAAACCACTCACCTTCTCCTCAACAATTGCAAAGAACTCTTTCTCGGAAAAAAATAATTTCTTTCCAGTAAACATAACCCTATATGTGAGTTGAAGTAATTTATTTTTCCTTCTCCTAACATGTCAAGTGTTAAACTGACTTTCTTTTCTTGTAAGCTTTGTATTTTTTTATTTTCCATTAATAATAGAGGGATACTATTTGAGACAATATTTTAGATTTAAGTTTTGCATTCTAAATATTATCTGGGTAATATTTAATTCATATTGCATGACTAATTTAGATTTTAGATGTCAATTTTTTTTAACGTGCTAAAGTTTTTGTTCATCTATTATGTAGCAATGGCAGATTCAGTATGGGACGCGACTGTGTTGATGAACGCGGTCAGAGATCTACAGAGGACAGTGCATGATTTACGCTAGGAGTTGGCCGCCTCTAAAGCGAGGCTAATTAGGGAGATGCGTAAAATTGCGGGTCATCTTCCCAATAGACCTCCGAAAGATAACGAGAATAGTAATAATAATAATAATAACAATAATAATTAAGCGTGTTTTTTTTTAAAAAATAATATGACGTTTTATGTAGTACTTTTTATCTAGTAGTTTTTATTGTATGTAGTATTATGTAAGGATTAGTTTTCGTTGGCTGTAGTCTAAGTACCCAGTTTCACTTTTATTAATGAAGAATATCTATATTTGCTCCTACTGTTTTTTGTTTAATTAATAACTCACCCATGCAGAGCAGTACTACTTTGCTTCTGCAAAATCTTTGAAGTACGAAAACTCTTGGTATAAATTGGGTTCCAATGTTATGAGCATTAGTTTATGTTTATAATTATTTAGGTTTTTAAAGTAACGCAATTTGCAGTCTTCAGAGTGGCACTAGCTATTTGTTAGTCGAACGATGTTTAAAATTACAAATGTTGAATTTTAATGAATAACTCATTATTTAATTTATTAACATAACTAAAAAATATTTTCCTTAGTGGCACATGTAGAGACACAACAAAATTATGATTGAAATGAAAATAAGGAGAACATTCAAAGAATTTGCATTGAAAAGATAAGAATGTAATTCAAAATAAATAAGGATTCATAGAATTAGCATTGAAAAGATAACAATTTAATTAAACCTAGGTCGTTTAAATGGCTTCATCAGCATTGAATATCAATTTCAAGTGGGTGAGTTCTATTTAAAGGTTCTCTTGTGTTAAATAATACTTAAGCGTTGCTTAACTAATTTATAAGTTCAATGGTAAAAATAAATCTCAATATTTAGTTATTCATTCAATACTTGCTAACATGTTGAAGCAATAACCTATAATTTTTCTTATCTCCAGGACAAAATCGATAGGATTTACGCAAAACTAATGGACATTGCCGACAAGTTGGATGGTCTTCGCCAATAATTATCTGCACGCATCGATTTGATTCAAGAGGAGCTTGGATTGCTGGAAAGCTACCATGCAACATTGGATGTACAAGTCAATGCTTTGCATACTAGGATGAGTGCTATATTTGTAGGATTAGGCATTGGTCCTGGTTTTTCATTTTCCCCACCTTCATCGGCTTCTTCAATGCCTACTTCATCACCCTATCCATCACCATCTCCACCACACAACCCCCCCCCCCCATATTTCCCTACCTCGGTGATGTATTGGTTGTTTTTCATTCGTAGTTGTTGTTTAAACGAATGAAATCCTTTATGTAGCCGATTTTTGAATGTATTTCTAACATTTTATTATTATGATGTTCTTTTCTATGCAATTGTTGGATGTATTCCTTAACAAAATAAAGCACCTAGATTTCAAATCTAACTTTACAAGCAAAATCGTTTCATACAAAGACTTCACGTAACTGTACAAACGTGTGTAATATGATAGGCACGGTAAAATATCATGTACATTGAGATCCCCACCTTATATTGGCACTATATATATAAAGGTTACCTACAATATCTATATCTCCTTATCTTATCCTAATCTGTTTGTGATACTGCATCTCTGAGCATCTCTAAAAATTCTTAGCCATTTCTTGCACTTCTAACTTCTTCTGCAATTATAATAAATAGAACACCCTTAAGTTTCACAAGAAAAACTCTACAGCTAACCACGTCTCCTAAAGTCCTGGAGAAGCTATATTAAAAAATAAAAGATCAATGCGATGTCTTTGAAGATGAGATGACCAAAATCTTCAAACTCCTCGTGGACAAGGAGAAAGATGAATGTATTGAGTTTTTCCTGCTTTATGAACCGAGGTCCCTAACAAAGGCATTTGACATCTACCAGAAGGTACTGAAGGAAGACCGCCTGTAGTATGTGTGGGTGGTGTGGTGTGGGGTAGTATGGGGTGGATGTTGGGGTGCTTGCGATGGTTAGGTTTGTGTGCGGGGTTACTTTTCTTCCTAGTGGGTGAACAATTAACAGATGATTTAATTTATTAAATGTGATATTTCTTCTCTTTAAGTTGTTAAATATTGATTATTTGTGTGATTGATGATCCTGCCTCTGAAGGTTCCTTTATTTTTACTCTATGGCTTATGGTCGGGCTAACGTTGGTTAAAGTTATGCATTGAACATTATGTCCTGATTCATTTAGAACTACTCATTAACCTAGGAAACATAGTTGAGACCTAATTCATGAGACGTTCGAGTGTTAAGTAACAAACAACAACATGTAGCATTTAATTTAATTAAAAAAATATAAACGTTTTTGTTACATACTTGTCAATACTCCTAGAACACGCAAAGCAACGACTCCTCAACATTACAACTATTAATAAATTGAGAAGTATTAGTCGTATACATTGTCATTTACCAATCCAAAAAAATTTGCTCTACTCATGCTCATTGTCATTTACCATGTTGTTTTAGAGTCAATTTTTACCAAGGGTATCTTCATGTGGATTTTGTGTCATTCATGCAAAAAAGATTTGCAGGCTCCTTCATCAAACTTGAGAAGGGCAACTTGGATAGGTTTAAATATCAAATCCGTCTTAATGGACATACACACAACTATATTTTGACAAAGCAAGATATAGGGTCATCATTTTGACCTACTTAAGCCAAATTAATTGTATCGAGTACTCACTCAACTACTTCCTCTTAGTTTTCACTATCTGTATTTTATTAAGTCACTATTTACTACATAGATTCTATTCAGGTCTTATAGATAATACGTAACGTTGTAGTATATTTATATGATCATTTTAATTATGGATTAGCAAGAGCCATTCCGCATAAGAAGAGTTGCATGGACGATTGAGTTATTTTTGGTCACTTTATTTTAATGTATTCGCATTGAAAAAGATTATGTAATCAGGTCACTGTGATTTTGGAAGGAGGAGGAATCATGACATAGGGTTCTCAATGCTTCCCACTACTCAAACAACAACTTGCGATTTCTATTTTTTTTTAAAAGATGCGTACTATTAGTTTTCTTTTCTTTAATACCAATTTCGTCCGTTGCAATTGAAAAATGCGTAATGGTGTGGTATATTATATGATTATTTTTTTCTATGCAGTCATTTACCATGTTGATTTTCGAGCGATTCGACTTTATGCAAGCTCCTTGCTCAAACTTGAGAAGAGCAACTTAGACGGGTTTATTTGTCACATCCATCGTGATGGCCTTACAAAGTGATGGCTTTTGACAAGCAACATATAGGCTATCATTATGACCT